>CM057340.1:183671029-186381029 GCA_030015575.1 Agapanthus africanus
TTTCCGGATAAATTTTAGAATATGTTAAAAAGTTCGACCGGATATAAATACCCGATTTTTCCCCCTGTCGGGAAATTTCCAAGTGTTGGATTTTTCCGTAGTTTAACGACGTTCTAAGTAGTGCAAGTAACGCGATGGTCCCTCTAGAAGACACAAACCTTAACTCGATTATGTGACCGTCTTGAACTGCCCTTTGAACCTTCGGTTTGGGGCAGTACGGCGTGCCACATGTGAGGCGTTGGCTTGACCCTTCTACGGCTGGACCGTTGGTACTGAGGTACGAACTGAATGTTGTTAGACTAGTTTCATGTGTTGATCTTTATCGGGAAAACTTGGGTGTTCAATTGTTCGATCGGAAAGTTTAACATTTTCTGTTTATCTGGAATGGGATACAATAATTGGAATTCACAATAAGTTATATGATAACTGAATGAATGTTATAAACGTAGCAGTTTAGTCTCACTTGATCGGTTGCCACGGATTTTTGATGTGATCAAAAGTCCGTCGCAATCACGTAGCGTACGCGGATATTCGCCGGTAAACTTAATAGACAGCCTCACTCCATAGCCCCGACCAAGTGACTGTAGGAGAACCCCGTCGCCGAAAGCATCCGTTCGGGTGCTCGCGGTAGCGGTGTTCCGTCTTGGTGCACTTTGTCAACGGCGTCGGGGGTGCGGCCGTCTACTGAAGTTTGCGACGAGTATTCGATCAGGATGTCGGGAATCTTGTTGAATTGCCCGACTTGATATTGAAAAGTGTTTTCGATAATGAGACTAAAATGCGGGGTTTATAATTGTTAGGCATGCGATGTCTAAGTAATTCATTTGGTCAGGCATGCGATGTCTGAGGATATTGCGGATTCCAACTGTTGTAGTTTTACACTTTCTTTTCTGTGACCGTAAGTGTAATATGTGATATCGCCGGTTTCGTTGCTATATGTCAACGACAATTGGGATGCGCATATTTACTTACGTTGATGATATCTGATGTTATGTGTTGCTGGATATGTTATATTGGATCGTCGTGTTTGAATAGCCGGGGGTTTTTATGTGAGATGAGTGTTTTTCATTTTCATTCATGTAATGACTTGTATGTAATATTCTTTTATTGGGGCACTTCCAGGTTGCGGAAGTAGTCACCGTTTGTATATTATTTACTTTTCCGCACTAGGATAGACCCAAGGAGGGGAGCACAAGTAACCGGGTTCTGGGGTCCAGTGGGAGACCATCTCGAGGAGTCGAGTCCGGGTCTCCTAACCCTAGAATTGGTAGGGTTGCTTGCCGCTCTCGTAGGGGTCTAGGGGTGTGGGATTGGCTATTCATCACGACCGTGGAATCCGTGTTTTATACTGGCTCGTATTGAAAACACGGACGTCCTAGTATATCCAATATTTCATATGTTTCTTCTGCTGTGTTCTATCTGTGATCATGCGATGTTCTGATGTTCTGTGATAGATATTATAGTATATATGATATATTATATAGACGTTACTTATGTTTTACACCCGCGCTAGCCCTGCCCCGCTCTGCCGTTAGTTACCTAACCTAACGGTGCACGAGGGGACATCGAGGCGAATGCGGATGGCATAAGCGTACGTTATATCTATCTGTGATGTTTAGGTAATTTAAATGATGGGATATTCATTAATGAGATTAATGAAAGAAAATAAACCTAAATGATGTTGTGGAATCGAATTTCAAAATAAAAACAGGTAGCTACAGTTCTTGCTTTGCATCGCGGTGTTCATTATAGAACATCCTGCACCTTATTCGATGAGGAAAGGACCGAGATCCCTTCACCGGGAGTGACTCCTTTAGCAATAACTGGCAGATGCTACACACTCGGTTTGTATTTGATCGCTTCTATAGTTTCTGCTTTGCACAGTGATATATATGATATATCCCGCACCTCATTCGACGAGGAAAGGGCCGACGATCCCTTCATCGGGAGTGACCCCTTTAGCAAAACTAGAAAAGCCTCAAAAACATTCCATTTAAAAACCATTTGATTCCGCAACGAGATCAAGTTCAAAGCGTTAAAGGTTTTCACAAAAACCATTCGCAACCCTCCGTCATTTTAGGAAGTAGAGTACTTAGTATTCGTGCTGTGTTTGTTGACCATAGTCAAGGCACAGTGTACGGTAGCTAAGTGATGTCTTCCTACACCGCATATGATGCGATTAGTTAGGACAGTCGCGTGACTTTGTTGACCTTAGTTAAGGGTCATGTGGGTGGGTCTAATTAATCACGAAATGACGGGTAGAACTTGACTAGTACTTATGATTTGTTGACCATAGTTAAGGTCATAGGTGCTAGGGGTAAAAACCTTTATCGGAAGTTTCAAGTGTTGGAATTTGCAATGAGATTGCATACCTTCTATGTGATAGTTGGATCCCGATACCCACTGCGAGTAATTGTTACTCCTGGGAGAGTTTTGCACTTTGCAATTAGCCGATCAAGTAGGTGTCTAGAAAGGTGTCAACGGGGTTACGCCTCTGGGAAAACGAGGTTTACTGTAATTAGGTCCGTGCGAAAGCACGGGGAACCTCCCTCAAAGTACCGACATTGGCCTGGCTGAAAGATTGGCGAACTTGTAGAGTGTAATTAATCCCGGCTAGTCTTTCCTTTTAGGGTTTGAAGGAAGATTTGATAAAAACAGTGGGAGCCATCCTGATTAGATAAAATATATAACCAATCTGATCTTGCTAGAGCGCACGCAGAGTGTTTTCTTCTCTCTCTCTCCTGGTAGCGACCATATCACGCCTTAATCAAGATAATAATACGGATGTATTGACCGAACCCGCTTGTTATACTGAGCTGGGAAACGTTGGTCCCGCTCCAACTTATAATTGTTATAAAACAGAGCAGGAAATAAGGGAATACCAGAATTCCTATGCCGCCCAAACGAAGAAAGTGCATATGATGCATCTCCTTCGGGTGTGTTCATTACAAAGAACTGTTTCTCAGTATCCTCTGCATCCTGGGTATATGATACCGGATCAGGATCCCAGATATGTAATCTGTTACATAGGGCTACAAAAAGGTAGAAAAACTGAGAACGGGTGATAAGTTTCATGAGACAGAAACCGGGGCAAGTGTTGCAGCCAAGTCTGTTGGTCACTGTCACCCTGTATTACCAATACATTGATTCTGAACAAATGCTATTAGATGCTGAACCTGATATACAAAATCATATCAGTCTCTTTATTAGTAAAGAAATGATAAAATTTTGTATAATTGGATAATGTTTTGAATATTTCCTATATCAAAAGTTGATCGGTTCAGGTGCGTTATCTAAAAGCATTGATGTTCTAAATCAAACTACAGTTCTTAGTATATGGAACATACACAAGAGGAAGAGTTCAGAAATGAACGGATTCTTCTTGAGGTATTGTAGACTAGGTCAGATCAATGCGACCCGACTGGCTGAAGTTACATTTAGATGTATATTTAAATCGTTTTGAATTTACATCTTGTGCAACTCGCCAATCATGTCACAAAGATAAGATGACCATAGCTCTGTTTATTGGAAACAGAGAAAGAGTTAATGAACTCTTGGGACCGATACATGATGATGTATGTAAGGTCCCCTGTCTACACATGCCAGGACTGGTTCTTTATACTTCATTATATTCTCTGATAATCTCTCAAGATTCAGTCGTATGTTCCTGCTGAAACATAAGTCCGAACCTTTTGAGGTATTCACAGAATATAAGTTAGAAGTAGAGAACCAAAATACGGGTATAAGTATTATGTCCTATGATAAGATCAGGGAGGAGAATACTTGTGCATAGAATTCTTGGACTATTCTAAAGGAGAATGAAATTCTCTCTCAGCATTACTCCTCCATATACACCATAGCACGATGGTATATCGGGGTGGGGCAATCACACCCTATATGATAAGGTGTGCTCTATGATGAGTACTACTGAGTTACCTGTTTTCTTTTGGGGTTATGCACTTGAGAAGCTGCATACCTATTGAATTAGGTTGGAATCAAATCACTGCCTACCACTCCATATAAGATATGGTATGGGAAGAACCTATCTCTTAAGTAAGTTAAGATTTGGGATTGTCCGGCCTATGTCAAAAGCAAAATCCGGACAAGATCGAGGCAAGATCAGTTCTGTAGAACTGGAAAGGTTCCAGCTGTACAAAACTGCTAATGATTTGACAGAACCAAAGGATTCAATATTTTCCGACGAACCTCAGCCTCTCCGCCGATCTAGTAGGGTTCCTCACCCACCTGAGAGATACCTCGGTTTCTCGATGACAGTGGGAGCAAGGATTGCATCATGAGATGATGACCCAACTAGTTTCGAGCAGGCCATCGAGAGTAGGGACTCTGTAAGAATGGCTGGATGCTTAGCGGTCTGAGATGGAATCCATATACACCAACAAAGTATGGACTTTGGTTGCTATATCTGAAGGGTTAAATCCCCATCAGGAGCAAGTATATCTTGAGAAGATTACTTGGTGTAGATGGAAAAGTTGAGACTTTCAAAGCTAGACTTGTTAAAGGTTTTCGTCATCGACCAGGCATGGATAATGATGAAACCTTTTTCCAGTAGCTATGCTTAAGTCTATCCAGATTCTACTTGCCACGGCTACATACCATGACTGCGATATCTGGTGGTTGGGTGCCCTGACTGCTTTTCTAAATACTGATTTAGAAGAGAACGTCTGTAAGAACATAGCCAGAGGTCTTCGTAAACAGTGGGAGCAGCGGAAACGTGTGCAAGTTGCTTTACATAATGAAGCAGGCATCGCGGAGTTGGAACGTCTGTTTTGATGTGATAATCAAAGTGTTTGACTTCATCAAAATGGTAGACGAACCTTGTATATACAAAAGGGTAGTAGAGAGTAAGGTGGTCATCTTCGTATTGTACGAAGACAACATACTCTTGATAGGAAAAGAGTTTCCTATACTATGATCGGTCAATCTCCTATTATCACAAGGATTCTCCAAATAGGATAAAGATGATACCTCCTAAATCCTGAGATTTGGACCTATGAGATAGATCTAAAGGGATATTAGGGTTCTCACTAGGTATAGTGAGATTGTATCAATCGATCCTGGGGAGAATCACTGGAAGTGTTCCAGGGTGATAAAGACGACTGAATGTCAGTCACAGGCATTGTCTTTACCCTCAGTAAAGGGACGGTATGTTGGAAGATTTCCAAGCTAGATACCGTGACAAACTAGATGATAAAGGCTGGTAACATCGCTATTAAAGATACTACCAAAGAGGAAGTTTGGGTGTATATTAGTTCATAAGATGAACTAGGTTCCTGCCATTGTATGACAATGGAAGTGTGGCTTTGGCCCTTGGAACCCTAGTCCCATCAGTGACCCAGACGTATTCTGAGGCAGCATCACCTGATTTTGGAGATAGTTGATCTCCAGGGTGATCGAGGTTAGGAGAGTAGACTCAGAGGACAACACGGCGGATCCACTCACGAAGGCCTTTTTCCCAAAGAGAGACACTTTTATGGGATGGTTGAGTATGAGATACTGCAACCACTGCTACAGATGGCCCTAGTGCAAGTGGGAGATTGTTAGTTATATGTATGCCCTAGAGGCCATTACTGTACATTGGATGTATATTGTAGTGGATGCTGGGACATATATAGGAAGGACTTTCTTGCTCGACATGATAGTACGCTATCTGGTTGCACTTTGTCTTAACATGTATACTTACTGTCTCTCTGATTACATGTTGATAAAGCCCATAGGATGTGTACTCGACTTCCAGGACTATGATGTAGATCATACTAGTGGGGCCTGGGTAGTCCATGAGTACATCCTTGAATTGTTCCTAGTCGAGGGAATATCGAGACGGGGCATCGATATTCCAGAGTAGACTAGCGCATATCTTCTCGACCCATGCGATGGGCGATGGATGATCCCATATCCATTGGTGTTTGACATCGAAGATGGTATGCGGGTGCTCAGTGGAGACTGGGTACACTGAACGGACTCGCCGAGAACTCCCAGATGGTATTATACCTCACGTCAGATGGCAGTTCTCTGGTGACACTGGTACAGCTTAGTCTGTTGACCCGAGATCGTCATAGAGTCTTGTGTGTCTCCCACTGTGCTTTGATTTCCACCCTACCACGGCTCTACTGAGTTGTGCAAACAGGTGGTTTTTGGGTACAGTCCCGATTCACATGGAGGCAATGAGCGATAGGAGGGGATTCGTCTCTCCCGGTATTGGGGGTTGATGTTGTGCTATGCTCGACTGGCCATAACAGGAAATCCCTGGCCAGGGTTGCAGTGATATACTGGTAAGAGTTATCAGTAGTTTCACGAATGTTATGGACCCTACGTCGGCATGACTTATCGAGCTATTGGGGTCTGACGTTTACCACCCCTAGGCGAGATATGCGACATATCAGACGAACAGACCGGACTATACGATTGTGTTACTGGTCGGATTCACTGGAGTGTGAGCGGGCTTGCTCGTCGATCTTCAGATCGCTCAATACCCGGGTGGCCGTTACGTTTAGCAGACCGCTTGCGGCTTGTGGATGTTTGATATGATCATCATCCGCTGCCGGCGTATTGACGAGTCTTTAGAGTCCTACACAGAGGTTTCCTGGCTCAAGCGAAACGAAATAGGAGCGCATATGAGATATGTGCGGGACCGAGAATAATGCGTGTATGTGATACCGTATTCTATTCTCGCGATAAATGTATCGAATGGTTGTATGCGATATAACCTAGTTATCGATTCAAGCGTTGATTCGATAAGCCGATATATTGTATACTAGTCGGTTGTGTGCGACATAACCGGATCATTGAATCAAGTGTTGATATTAATGATTTAATGCATATTTATATATATGATATATTACTTTGCATCAACTAGTATCGGTTTACTTAAGATGGATTTTCTCGCTCGGGTGTGCGCATTGCATATGCGATATGTTTATGTGCACATGGATGTATCATGTTTGATGATGCATACCACTTTGGTTAAGTGTAAAGTTTGAACCATGGTTGTATTTATGTTTAGGGTTTTATTTTCTTAATTATTCATTTTATTCTTTTTGATAAATGAATAAAAGAAATGAGAAAAGAATGGTTGCTAGTTTTGTTGTTTAGTTGAAACTTCATGAAGCTTTGACCTAAGTCCACCATTCTTATCTCATTCTTAACCCTAACCATTCAACTAACCTTGGTTAACTCTCTACACTTTACCATGGTTCACTTATGATAAGAATTGATAATTCTTTTCTTTTTGGATTAATCTTTTCTTATCATTATTCTTCTTCTTCTTCATTCTTCAAGTGAAGAAGCTTGAGGTCATCAATGGTAGATTGATGTTTTGAGTGAGAAATCCAATTCCAAAGTTTACCCACATCCTATTTCTTCATCCTCTACCTCTTGCCAAGAAGTAGAGTGTGTTTCCTTCACAAGATTTTAGGGTTTGGTGAAGGTCGAGCTTGATTTAGCGATGCCTCGACGTAGATCATCTTCGGCATGGACATCGACGACCTAGCTCGTTTTCTCTCCGACGAAGTCGACTTTAGAGCCCGGATTTCTTATGGACAGCGAGAGGACGTCGTTGCGGAGCTATGGAGGTGGAGCAACCGGATCTACAAAGGTTGTATTTCCGTATTCTCATTAGCTAAGTTGTTAGCTAGTTCGTTTTTCGCCTAGACATCTAGTTATAGATCCGTGAACTAGGGTTTGTAGGCACCATATTTTTTGAAATTGCCATGGTTGATGGCTTTGGAGACCTCACTAGGGTGCCTAGGAACCCTACACTGTATCTATCACAGCACATCATATGATCACATCACAGATATCGCAGCAGAAACATAGATATAATGTGGGATATACTAGGACGTCCGTATTTAGTACTTAGCCAATAATAGAAAATACGGATTCCACAGTCGTGATGAATAGCCGAGCCCACACCCTGGACCCCTACGAGAGCGGCAAGCGACTCTACCAATTCTGGAGTTTAGGAGACCCGGTCTCGACTCCTCGAGATGGCCTCCCAGTGAACCCCAGAACCCGGTCACCTGTGCTCCCCTCCTTGGGTCCATCCTAATGCGGAAAAGTAAATAATATACAACACTGGTGGCATCGACCTCAACCCGGAAGTGCCCCAAATAAAAGAATATTACATTACATTTGAATTTACATGAATGGAAATATAAAACTCTCATCTCACATAAAAAACCCCGGCTATTCAATCGCGACAATCCTGCACATCATATCTCAGCAACACATAATATCTCATATCATCAACGTAAGTAAGTATGCATACACCGATTGTCGTCGACGTATAGCAACGACAATCGGCAATATCACTACATACTACACTTACGGTCACAGAAAAGAAAGTGTAAAACTGCAATATCTGGAATCCACATTCTCTTTAGACATCGTAAATGCGAAATATCACATACTTCGTATTTCATGTCTAGTAATATGAATTCCACACATTGCATCACATTCCAGATAATTAGACAGTATTAAAGTTTTCGAACGAACGATCAAATACCCAAGATTCACTAAAGCTCAATACTTGAGCGGAGTTCAAAAACCCGGAGTGTGACACAGTAGTAGCGGTCCAGCCATAGAAGGATCAAGCCAACGCCTCACATGTGGCACGCCGTACTGCCCCAAACCCTAAGGTTCAAAGGGCAGTTCAAGAAGGTCACATAATCGAGTTAAGCTTTGTTGTCTTCTAGAGGGTCCACCACAAAACTTGCACGTATCTACAAAATATTTAAACCCCGTGAAAAGTGAGCAAATGATACTCGTTCAAACACTTCAATACTTTCTAATTTATCCGGAAAAGCAAAACAAAATTAAATTCTCCGATCGAATCAACGATTACAAAATGAACCCCTGAATACTCAACACTTGAGTCAAAATAAAAATACCCAGAAAATATCAATCACAGAATCAAGAATTACTGTGCAAACAGAGAAGTGAAAAGACACCATACTGCCGCAGTTCCGCGGCACAAGCAAGGACTTTCCGCGGAACCGCGGTCAAATTTTCGATTCAGGTCCTCGTTTTGCACGATAATTCTTATAAAACCCTGCTGATTATTTTAGATATTTTTAATTCCCAAAAATCCCAGATTTTAAAAATTGTCCAGAGAGGGGTTGATTTTGTCGATATCGGGTTCGATCGGGGTTTTAACTTCGTTAAAGTGTCGCCTAATATTCTAGGTCGGCTCTGATACCAATGTTGGGTTAGCCTAGCACCTCATGAAGGGTTTGGAAGCATCACATGTACCAAAGATGGAATTTTTAGGGTGCTAAGTTAACAAGCATCGGAGCGTTCCTAGAAAAATTAGGGTTTCTAAAACTTGCATATCATCTCATGAAAGAAAAACTAGGGGTTTGAGAGTACAACCTTTATAGCTCCCTACGCTAGACTCCTCGGCTACTTGGGGTTTGGAAAAGCTCCGCTTGAATTTTTCTAGGTCACCGATGATCCACCCGGAGTCCGCTTTGTCCAAGCTTGCAACTTCACCCGATCAAGAGAATGAAATGAAGCTAACACTCCAAACAAGTGGGTTAGACTTGTGTAGAATGGTGTTGTGGTTCTCTTTCTCACTTCAAAATCCTATCTTGATGAATAATTTGCTCACTTGAAAATTCTAGAGAGCATAAGATCAAGGTTGAAGAAGATGATGGCTATTTTTGAAGAAGAGAAGAATAACTCCAAAGAGAAAAAGAAAAACATAAGTATATATATTTTCTTCTCTCATCTCAAACCATGGTTAAACAATATGGATATTTATTTCATTTTAGTTAAAAGAGAAGAGGAAGATAAATAATGGTTAAATGGTAGGTGAATATAGTTAGGTCAAAAGAAGAGTGTAGAAGATAACCATTCATTCACCTTTTCTCTTTTCTTTTGTTTTAACTTTAAATAGAAATAATTATCCATATATATAAACATGGTGTGAGTCTTATAAAGCCACCATTTTCAATGTATAAGCAACCATGAAAGATGATGTATGTATGTATGTGTACATGCACATCCATATGTGCATGAATCCTTAAAGAAAGCATACATGCATGCATACATCCATCAAACTCAAGAAAGGATTTCAAGTGAGAAGCTAATGGTTAAATGATAAATCAACACTTGATTTATCAATCCGGTCATATCACATACGACCCCACCAAAAGCAAGCCGCCCAATCAATATACGGTATCCTATACACGCATTTTAACCGGGTCCATGCGCATATCGCATACGTGCACCACAACGTTTCGCCTGGACTAGGTAACTCTTTTGTGGGACTCTAAGACTCGTGAATACGCCGGCAGTGAGTGATGATCATATCAAGCACCCCCAAGCCGCAAGCGGTCAGCTAAACGTAATGGCCACCCGGGTAATGAACGATCAGAAGAGAACAAGCGAACCTGCTACAACTCCCGTCGAGCCAACCGGCAACACTACCGTGCAGTCCGGTCTCCTCGTCTGATATGTCGCATATCAAGTCTAGGGGTGGTAAACGTCAGACCCCAATAACCGATAAGTCGTGCCGATGTGAGGCTCATAACGGGTCGAGAAACTACTGGTAACACTTACCAGCAAATCTCAGAATCAGCCCTTGCCAGGGACTTCCCTGTTACGACCAATCGAGCATAACGCAACATCAACCCCCAATACCGGGAGAGACGAAACCCCTCCTATCGCTCATTGCCTCCATGTGACTCGGGACTGTACCCAAAAACCACCGTTTTGCACGCCCACATGGACGTGGTAAGGTGGAAATCAAAGCACAGTGGGAATCACACAAGACTCTATGACGATCTCGGGTCTACAGACTAAACTGCATAAGTGTCACCTGAGAACTGCCATCTGACGTGAGGTATAATACCATCTGGGAGTTCTCGGCGAGTCCGTCCAGTGTACCCAGTCTCTACTGAGCACCCGTATACCATCTCTGATGTCAAACACCAATGGATATGGGATCATCCATCGCCCATCTCATGGGTCGAGAAGCGTATACGCTAGTCTACACTGGTATATCGATGCCCCGTCTCGATACACCCACGACTAGGGACCTTGAAGGATGTACTTATGGACTACCATGTCCCCACTAGTATAATCCTCATCATAGTCCAGGTAGTCAAGTACACATCCTAAGAGCTTTACCAACATGTAACTATAAGACAGTATAAAGAGACTTGTATACATGTTAAGATAAAGAGCAACCAGATAGCATACTATCATATCGAGCAAGAAATTCATCTCTATATATGTCCAAGCATCCAATATAATATACATCATCTGTACAATATTGGCCTCTAGGGCATACATACAACTAACATGGCCAACAAACACCGCACGAATACTATGCATTTCCGAAATGACGGAGTGCCACGGCTGGTTTTTGGCGAAAAACCTTTGACGTAATGAACTTGATATCGTTGAAGGAACCAGATAGTTTTTATAAATATTTAGTTACGAAAACCTTTCCTAAAGAGGTCACTCCCGGTGAAGGGATCTTGGCTCTTTCCCCGTCGAATGAGGTGCAGGATATTCCAAACTGAATACCACGACGCAAAACAAAAAGTAATCGACTATAGTGAAGTTATTACCCTGACGCAAACCTCTGTCCAAGGGGTCACTCCCGGTGAAGGAATCTCGGCCCTTGCCTCGTCGAATGAGGTGCTGGATATTTATAACCGAATACCACTGTGCAAAACAAAAGAGAAGGTCCTTGCAATAACAGCTTTTTGAAAAATTTGTTCCAACAACATCAAATATAGGTTTTTTTTATCCTTGCATTAATAAGAATCAACGCAGTCCCATCAATTTGATCACACCAGAAAAGAACGAAAATATAATGTACGTATATGCCATCCACATTCGCCACTGGGTCCCGTCATCACCCGTTAGGTTACTTAACTAACGACAGAGCGGGGATTGGACTAGCGCGGGTGTAAAACATATAGAACATCTACTAGTATATATATCAATATATAATAATCGCTCCAGGTATGATAAATGCAACATCACAGAAAAGTAATAAGCATCACAGAACAATACCGATAATCTGGGATCTCCGGATTTCATAAAGCCGCAAATGAAACCCGACGTTTCTGTAACATTTTGAAAATCGTTTCGGTGAAATTTCGGAAAAACGGTAAAATAAGGGGGTTTTCTGTAAAAAGTCATATTACAAATATCTTTATTATAAAATTAAATATATATATTCTAGCTATGTAATTGCTAGTATTTGGTGTTTATTGAGCCACTGGTGAAATTTCAAATTTTCTGAAAATTTTTCATAAATTAATTATTTTAATATTTTTTTAAGTCGTCACTAATACATTTAATTAGGGAAAATTACAAATTGGAATGGGTTGAAACAAATTTTGTGCATTATAACAAATTAAACAAAATTTTAACACATTGTTTTTGAAATGAAATGAAGTGGTTAATCGGTTTTAGAAAATAACTACTCTAGGATTTGGTGCATATTGAATTGGTGTTTGGTGTTCATTGCTTCACACACACACACCTCCTCCACCTCCCCTTTTTTTAAGGCTAAATATAGGCTGCCCCAAACCCCAAAGTTGTCCCCACTTACAGAAAAGTCAAAGAAAAGAAAATGGAATTAATAAAGAATGGAGCATGACTTGTTGACTTGGAAATTGTATCATTCAATCAACCCACACTCTCTCTCCCCTCTCCCCATCCCCTAGCCGAGCCCCCCTCTCCCCAAATCAGCAGCAGCCCTCTCCTTGTTCTACCCTTTTTCACCACAAAAAAATTCCACAAAATGCCCCAAAATCAACACAAAAATCCCATAAAATCAAATTCCAATCTCTACCCATTTCTTCTTGACCTATTCTAGTGTGGATCATGGATCAAGAGAGCAATTTGGAGGCTAAGATTTTGGTGCTAGATCTCTAATTTTGTGAGGTATAATCTTAGCATTTTGCATAAGTTATTGTTTGATTACTTGAATCTAGCTATTATGTGTTTAATTAGGAGTTAATTGTGGTTTTGATATTAAAGATTTAACTTTCAAGAAAGGGTTTTTAATGCAAGTTAGGGTTTTATGTTGTGAGATTATGGTTGTGTGATATTTTTGACATATTAATGTTATGCTAAATCAAATCTAGTTGCTAGTTACATTTTTGTTAATTTAAATTTGTGATAATTATATAAATTGCAAACTAGGTTTTAGAAATATATATATTTTGGTGAAATAAAATTGTAATTAGGGTTTCATGGCTTTATTAACATTATAATTTGTGGTTTAATACTTTAGTATATGCAAAACCAAGCTTAATTGTAAAATCGTGAATTTTGTTTTAAAAAGTGTTAAAATCGATATTTGTTGCAAACTTGAATTTTGAGTTATGATAATTAGTGGGATTAAAAAATGGAGGTGATTTGTATCACCTAATTATGATATTAAGTGAGCATTTTGGATATTAGAATCGTTAAAATATTTAGTTTAGGTAAAACATCAAGTTTTGAACCGAAATGGGAATTTGTGCTAACTAGGTTTTTGGAAAATAAAACGATTTGTTTAATTTTATGGTTTTGATGAATTAAACCCTATTTCTTATATAATTAGTGAGTTTTGAAATCACGATTGGTGTGTTTGGGTTTTCTCGATGGTTTGACGTTGGTACATCGACATCGAGGGTTGGTTTGGATATTCTTGCATGCGTAGACGATAGGTTTTGACCTATGCTTATACGCGTGCCGAGTTGGTTTTCGTATACCGTTTCGTCTTCGGATTTGGTTTTTATGCGTTACGATACGTGGTGACATGTAGGTACCCCAGGTGGACTTCGAGACGACAAGCAAGCGCGTGGCGACGTCGGCACCGGCAAGCGAGGACCAGGTGAGTAGATTTATATCTACGGGGAAAAGTCGGGTGGATGGCGTATAGCACCCCCGCAGTTCGTAATATTGCTTATATAATGGATATATGTATGTGGTTTATGATACGTGGATGATATTCAGGATATGGTTATGTGTTCATGGATTGTAGTGTTACTCGCGAAACCCTAGAGTAGTTATTGCACCCACACACGTGCACACACTTGCTTACATTCATTCCTTTACATGTGCGTATATGGGAATATGTGTATATGTATTCACATGGGTATGGGACTATGTGTACAGATACTGGATTATGAGAATAGTACTTGGGATTGGAGATGAGTCGATGAGATTGGATTTGAGGCCGTGAGATCGGTGATATGACAGGGTTCGTATTTGAGGTACGACATGATGTTTTAGCGGGTGCTTTAACATGGTGTTTTCATATACACGCATGCTTTTACTTAGATTGGTATCAGTATGGTACTAGACGTAGATCAGTACCCCGATCACGATATTTGATAAAGAGGATACCAGATGAATAGTATGATGAATGTGATATTGACCCGTATCCAGATTTGGGATGCCGTACGACGGATTTACGTACGAGCTATACATTGGTATTTGATCTGCACTCTTGACTTGGGAATATCTGATTATAGATATGGTATCGGATGTGATATTATCGAGGCGTGATCACCGACTAATATATATATATATATATATATATATATATATATATATGTATGTATGTATGTATGTATGTATGTATGTATCGACTCAGATGTTAGGCGGTTTCCTTACCTTCAGTCAGCTTGTCAGTTCAGCCGTATAGTTTAGTGTAGTTGTTAGACTAGATTAGACTCCTGCCTATTTCAAAACTAACGAATCGTGGGTATTTTAAAAGACAGGTCAAGGGATTCTACGGATATTTCAAAAGACGTATCTTTTCTTAAAAACACCGTAGCCCTTATTTTCAAAACCCCACGATTCGTGTTATTTCAAATGGCACCACTATGGAACTCATATTTCATTAAATGCAGATTAGTTACCGTTGTGTCTAGTATTTAGCTTCCGCTCATTATTGTTGTTCGCTCCGCATCGCATGTGTTTATTATGATTCATATTCTATTGTTGATATCATGCTGTTAGGACACCAGCACCATTACCGATGATGCGTATATACCACGTACACTCACTTGCCGGCTCACACACATCTTCATCGGTAATTGCCATGTCACGTACACCTTAGAAAATATTATTGCTTAACTTAGCTTGATAGCTAGTATTTTAGACATGATATTAGTGTACTTTCCTTATATGCTAGTTGAGCCATTGCAGTTATTACTTGCTACTTCATGGATGTTATTATTCACTGTCATGCCGCATTCATGGATTTTTATGCCTATATTCATTGTTTACATGCTATTGATGATTTGGATTCAGATTTTCATGAGATTTTCTGGATTTGGGGGAAAACCGCAAAACTTATATAAGCTTCTTTTCTCTCTTTTAAAATAAAAAGTGCGGTTTTCCCATGATGTATGAGTCGTCCACCATGAGTTTGCTGATGGATTTCGAGACCCGAGTTTGAGGAGTGGAGGAACCGTTTCGGGTACATGGTGGACCCGGTGCGGTACCCCGGGACAAGAGGATCGCAGATGATGGCGTTGAGCCTGGCAGGGGAGAACTACCGACCAGTGATTTTACCCGACGCATCGGATATCCGGAGGATACCGTCGTGGTCTTGAGATGGATGGTAGGGGCCGGTCTGGACTGATGCTAGGCACTGTTTATATTGATTTCATTTATGATACCTCATTTTAAAAATACAGAAATCTCACTAATTTATGAAAGCAGTTTTCTTCAGTACATGTATTCTGTTTTCATGCATTCATACATCATCCATATGATATATTTCTACCTGAGGCACTGACACGGGCACATGAGATTACACTTGGGTTAGATATTTACCCTAGCCATTGTTATAGGCTGCTGGTTATATATTTGAGGATATATTATGATCGTATGACCTAGGATTGCGTTGTTCATGCGATTTCTGTTCGTAGATGTTTTTCTACTCACGAGTTGGCAACTCACCCCCGTTGTGCCACAGTTTCTTGCAGGTTTTGCCGTACAGGTTTCATTACGGCTTTGCTGGTACTGCTTCTTTTCGGGTGACTTGCTAGTAGGTGGGTTTATTTGTATCGTTCCAATCATATTACTTTGTATAATATTATTCAGTTGTATCTAGTAAATTCCATCAACCAAACATGTATTTATTTTTGAAATAGAGACCAGTGATGTTATTCTTTCGACCTTAGAGTCGCGCGTTATATTTCTGTAGATTTCTTGTTGTTTGAGTTTCCTTTTTAGTTTTGATCCTCGCCCTTAGCGTTGTATATTATATTGCTTGTGTGATTGTGACCGTCGATTGACGAAGAGCTATCTCCCACTTGGGGATGCCTTTTATTGATTTCATATACTATTCATATTGTATCCCGTTTGGGGGCCAGTATTTACAACGGAGACTCTGCCGAAATTTTCAGGAAATACTTGATGTTTTAAAAAAAAACGCATAATTCGGCTTATGCTATTAAAACTACTTGATTTAAATTGGTTTTCCTTCACTCTACTACTTTTCTTGGTTTGGATTTCTGGGTTTTCATCTTACTTAGATTACGTACGCCTCGAGACATTTCATAGTTTAAGTGCTGGTCATGTTCCGTACTTTTGGGACGTGACAAAGTTGGTATCAGAGCGTTAGGTTTTACCTTCATAGCATAGGATGACCTTGGTTGATGGAATAGGTAGCTTGATGACCATGGTTGATCGAATATGTAGCTTGAGTAGAGCGACATACCGTACGTATGTTCCGCGGCATATTTACGATACGCTACTCCACTTAAGAAGCCTTAGGATGTATATTTCTTTGTTCGGTATTATATTCTTTCCTATGATCTAGCTTCATCGGTACCAGTTATGGTTGCCGCCATGATCACGGGCAGGGAGAGCTACGGCTAGAGTTGGGGTCAGTGTAAGTGCACAGCGGCGTCCCGGCCGTCAATCCGACGCCGGAATGCGGAAACGAAACTTTTACAAAACTTATAAACCGGCACCACCGCGCACTTTAAACCTGGATCGGGCCATTAACCTACTCCTAGCAAATACGAGAAGGGGTAGAATGCTATACCGAGCGATCCGTGTCCTTCGGTCTTCGGCCTCCACTCCGATCTCCTCGCGGAATCTCCGGTCTTCATCTCCTCGTCGGAACGGGCACCACATCGCCGGGTTCTTTTACGGGCTCCCACCTCTAGACCGAGGCAACTTGGGCACGAAGTTGGCGAGCCGACGTGCCCAAGGATACTGTAGGCTAGTGTAGAATCACTTTGTCTCAATGGGGTTATGAAGTTGCCATGATGGATTAAGGAGGAGAATGAAAAGGAGCAATGAAAAATGGAGCTAGTCTTTTGCATGAATGGAAAAAAAATGAGATACCGAAATTTCCCCACACCAAAATCAATCTCTCTCATTTCCTCAAGTGGCCGACCAAATATGAGAGGGGAAAAGCAACAAGGGAGGTGAGTGTAGGGATAGCAAATGGTAACCCTAAGCCAAATCAAATCCAATCACAACTCCATCACATTAAATGCAAAGGAAAATGACTCAAAGAGAATCTAATAATTCATGAACCATCATGACGCCACAAATACAAATAACCCCTCCACAATGCTAATTTGCACATTTGCAAATTAGCCCCTCCATCAGAAAAATCCGGCCGTGAAGGAATAAAGGAAAACTGGCCGGAACGGAATGCAAACTGGCAACTTCAGAAAACTGATCCCGTAATAAATTACAGGAAAACCCCGCGACTGTATATACATACCCGCATTTGTATTCCAACCGAATAAAAATGCAAAGAGACAAAATTTACACAATACAATACTAGGATCCGGCTTAAACCGAAGCCCGCTAGTATTATCCGTCCGATCATGATCCATGCAATACCGCACGTATAAGATCGAACCCTGCCATATCTCCATACGGCCTCTGTTCATATCAGATTTTTGCATTTTCATACCGCCCAATTTTTATCACATTGCATATCGGTAGATACTCTTGAGCCGTGTTTGCTAGTCTATTGCAGGATACAGGTTCTCGGCTCTAAACGATGAAATTCATGGAAAAAACACGACAAAATCCGGGTTCCTGCCAACCACAGATAAAACACGGATCTCTGCTCTTTATCCGTCTGTTGCCACACACCAGTTTAAGAGACAAAATGGCAAATCAATGTCGTTTTCATGCACAAGGCTCAATGGCAGCACAAGATCCAAGAAATCTACACGGAGCTCGAGGAAATCATGACAAAAAGATACACATCAAATCACCTTTTGCTCAACAGAAATTCTGGAAAAATCGTGAAGAAAATCTGAGAAAATACATATACCAGAATAAAGGGAACACAAAACCAGGAGAAACCACAAAACCTGAAGACCTAAGTCCTCTATATGGCCGCGGTTCCGCGGCCTAAGCATGCTTAGGCCGCGGAACCGCGGCCGTACTGGCGCCTCAGATGAAGATTTTGCAGGGGCTTTTTGGTCATTTCATGTTAAGGCAGAATTTTGCCCTAGGTTTTCATTCTCCAGCCTATAAATAGCCCAGAACCTTGTGAAGCCAAGGGTGCATAATCTTGTATTTTTCTAGGTTTTTAGAATTCTTGTTTCTTCTTCCTCTTCTCATCTCTTCTCCATTGAAAATCTTGTAGTGAGCTTTTGTGAGTGAAGAATGATGAATAAAGAAGAACCTTTTACTTATCATGCTTGTCTTGTTCTTTAGTTAACTTGTTAATTGTTGTAATTTTCATTTGTTAAGTAGTTGTTGTTATTTATTGTTGTTTCTTTCTTTCTCTTTTCCTTTATCCTTAAAAACAACCATGATGCTTACGCTTGATCCTTGCCGAGGTGAGGTCGCAAATAGCTAGTTGTTATCTTCTAATCTCCTTCTTTCTATCTTCCTCTTTTGTTTTGTTTTCTTTTCATTATGATGTGTGAGTAGTTTCATACTTGTTAAGGTAGGATAAGGGAAGTTTGAGAGAAGGAAATCTCTCTCACTCTTTCCTTGCCCAACATCTTAAATCGACTCCCGTTAATTGAACCACAATCCGCTCCTTACGGCACCCTATCCTACATGATAGCGGTGATTCCGTAGTGAGACCGGTTGTGGTTGAATTAACCGGAGGTTATGGCTAAGAGCCAAGAACGGACGGACAAGCACCAAAAGGAAGAACTTAAGCGTTGGAAAGCCTAGCTTATACTCGCAAGTTCCTTCCTAGTCGTGCTAATCCCCGTTGTTGCCGATTACCGTAACACCGATATTAAGAGTGGCAATGAAAGAAGTGAGAGACTCCTAACTCAAACTAACCTAATCCTAACCCTAACAAGCTCTCTTTACATATCATTTCAACACTTAGTTAATCACAAACAAATCTGGAAAACTGGACTTAACTCGTTAAAGCACATAGAAAAAGATTCCCATCTCCCTGCGGACGACCCGTACTCAACCGGCTAGCTACAAGCGAAACCGTTTTGATTGCGGTAATTAACTAAACTTGAACACGCAGAATCGCTACCAATCAAATGGGGTCGTTGCCGGGGAGACGGTAGTTTATTTCTTTGTGTAATTTCGGGTTAACTTGTGAATATAAATATAACCAAAACAAAAAAAATATACATTGTAAAAAAATCATTTTGTTATTTTTGATTAGTTTTTGTGCAAGTGTGCAGGATAATACGGAATTCGAGTTCAGTGCCAAAGACGTGGGATATTCGAAATTCAAGTTCAGTGCCAAAGACGTGGGAAGATAGACCCATATTTCGCGGCTACACCGCGACGGATCAAAACGAAAAAGACGGTCTATTGAAAAATTCTGGAGCAGATACAGTGAACAATTCAAGATTCAGGACATCCAGACAACAAGAGGACACCCAACTGAGCATAACCCAGAAAAATAAAGATCCAAGCCCACCATATTGCCGCGGTTCCGCGGCATAAGCTAGCTTAGGCCGCGGTTCCGCGGCTGTTTGGTGGCCTCAGGGTTCCAATTTCCCTGTAAGTGTTTCTCTCCTCCTCCTCACTCCTCTGGACTCCAATAAATTGTGTTTTCTGCAGCATTCTTTGCGCAAACTCTCTTCCCCCTTCTAATAAACTGTTCTTGTGCAGGATTCTTTGCGCCGCGCTCAAAATAAAAAATTGTTTGCAGTTGATTTGTTATCGCTTGGCATTCATTAATACGGACTTAAGGGGCTTGAAACCAATTCAGATTGGGTGGGGATTTCATCACCCTTCCCAGGACCCCAGAAATCACAAAAAGCATATGCATTGACCATTATTAAATTAAAAAATACTAGACTCAGCCCTAAGGACTTCGCGCTCAATAGGACAGAGGACTAGTTACAGGCATCAGCCGTTTATCCTATCTGACTTTTGCGGTGTCTAGGCAAGTGTGTCGAAGGCAAGTGGTTATTTAATTAAGGAACTTCGCGAAAGCGTTGGACAACCTCCCACTTACCTGGCACTTACCTGGTGGCAATTGACGGAGAAGAGGCGGTTTGAGATCCTATTTCTAGCTCTCTGGAACAGTTAGGAGCTGTCTAGCAGACCTAGGTGACCCTAGATCTAGGTGTGATTGTGCATATCTTGTTTGTGATTGCTTAAAGCCGTAAGTCCGTACATATTTCTGTAAAGCTCTTTCTAAAAACAATAAAATAAAAAAAAGGAAAAAATCAAAAACTTTTATAAAAACTTGCCCTTTGTCGCCAAAATCCATTTTTCACCCACCACCCATCGCGTTTCTCCATTGACGTTTTCTTACCCTCACCTTCTCCGCTTTGACTATACTAAACTCGTTTAGTGTATGTCCGCTTGGACTCGGGACACTAGCGCCCGCCTAGTCCGCGTTACGTTAGTCGCTACCGACTACGCGATCGACTCAGACGTCGAAACTCCGTCCACTCCTCTTTCACCTTTACCTTTGCCGGCCAACTCCGACGTTGACCGGAATTCTGTTCATACATCTTCACCTTCACCATCACCAACCTCTTCTTCCGTGATGTCAGGATTTAATCTGAACATATCTTTGACTACCCCTGGATTGGCTCCACCTCCTACGGAGACCAATAACCCACCACCACCGCCTGTTGTAGCGCCGCAGCGAATCGCGCTCCAGGATCGTTTCTATCCCACCCGTTCGGCACTTCCCACCTGCCTTTCTCTTCCACCGGCCAATGGGGATAATTTTGAAATTAAGCCCCACTTCATCAACATGCTTCCACGATTTCATGGGCTTGAATCTGAAGATGCCTATATCTTCATCAATAAATTTCAAAACGTTTGTGCCATGATGAAAACTACCCAACTGTCGGACGATGCTATACGCCTACGGGTCATTCCGTTCACTTTATGCGATCTTGCTGAAAAATGGCTGTATAGCACCGCTTCCCATTCCATAACCAGTTGGGACGAGTTTGTAAAAGTGTTTCTAAAGAAATTTTATCCGAATCATAAAACCGCAAGGATTCGCAATGAAATCAACCAATTCTCTCAGCTTCCTTCTGAACCCTTCTGGAAGTGCTTTGACCGGTACAAAGACCTTCTTGTTCAGTGTCCTCACCACGGTATAGAGAAATGGCAACTTTGCCAAACCTTATACGAGGGCCTGAACCCAGCAACGAAGCAGTTGTTGGAAACCATCTGTCAGGGCCACTTCCTATCCAAATCTGACGAGGAAGCGTGGCAATTCTTTGATGACCTTGCGGAGCAAACGCTACAATGGGAGAGCACCAGACCGACGACTTCTTCTTCTACCTCCACTTCTACCGGTCAGTCTAGGTTAGGAATTCACCAACTTGACGTCTCTATTGCGATGAAAGCTGAAATGGCCGCAATAACGAGAAAGCTTGAAGCGATAGAAAGCAAATTTTCTTCTCCTGCTCCTGCCCCTGTTTTTCCCCTTCGTACCATTTGCGCTTGTTGTTCTGATCCTTCTCACTTAACCGAAGAGTGTCCTTACAATCCACCATCGCAAGGACAGGATCAGGTTAATGCTGCATTCCAGCAAAGACCGAGGAATGATCCATACTCTTCCACCTACAATCCCGGTTGGAGGAACCACCCCAATTTCGCCTGGAATCAGAATCAGAATCAATTCCAAGGCAACAATTTCCAAAGGCCCCCTCCGCCGCAACAACAAGCGCAACAACAAACTCAACATCAATTGCAGCAGCCCTTCCAACCCCAACCTTTTCAAAATCAGACGAACAACTTTGCACCCAACAATTCTTTTCCACCAAACAACTTTGTTCCGTCAAACAACGATAAGGTTTCCTCACTCGAACGAAGTCTGGAGGCGTTCGTTAAACAATCGACACAATCCACCACCAACATCCAGTCTTCTATTCAGTCCTTAGTGCAACACACTGCCGCTTACGGGCAAAGCATCAAGACCATCGAGGCCCAGATTGCACAGCTGAATGCGGCCTTAAGCGAGCGAGAGAAGTGGAAGCTCCCATCCCAGCCACTCCCAAATCCCGGTCACCCACAGAATGTACATGTTGCTCTTGAACAACAGAACCATAATGTGAGTGCCGTGACCACATTGAGATCGGAAAGGATGCTGCAAAACAACATTGGCACACGGATCAACGATGACACCCCGGCCACCACTTCTTCTTCTTCTTCTTCTTCTCCTGCTTCTTCGTCTTCTGAGCCTATTCTCCATTCTTCAAAAGGCTCTCCTTCTTCTTCTTCTTCTTCTGCTCTGAACGGACCCGCTTCTCACTCCACGAAAACACCTGTTCTGGGATCCGTTCCAACTCCACAATCTCCACCACAAGCATTAGACTCAACCAATTTTAAAAACGTCCCATTTCCAAACCGGTTGAGGTCTAATAAACAAAATCCTCAAATGGAGAAAATTCTGGAGTTATTTAAGCAGGTTAACATTAACATTCCTCTTTTAGATGCCGTCCAACAAGTCCCATCCTACGCGAAAATCTTAAAGGACTTGTGCACGAAAAAGAGGAAGTCTCAGGTACCAAAGAAAGCTTTCTTGGTTAGTGCTGTGAGTGATGCTCTTACCCAATCTTTACCACAAAAACGGAAGGACCCTGGCTGTCCTACGATTTCTATTACCATTGGGGATAAGAACATCAACCGCGCACTATTAGATCTTGGTGCCAGTGTTAACCTGCTTCCGTACTCAGTATACGAGCAATTAGGCGTAGGAGAGCTGAAACCCACGCACTGCACTTTCCAAATGGCCGACCGATCGATCACCCATCCTAGGGGTGAGCTAGAGGATGTGTTAATCAAAGTCGGGGACTTCATATTCCCCGTTGACTTCATTGTATTAGACACACAGCCTGTAGCTAACCCCCGGAATCAAATTCCGGTGATACTCGGTCGCCCATTCCTTGCAACCTCAAATGCTGTGATCAATTGTCGCAATGGTTCGATGAACCTCTCTTTTGGAAACATGACGATTGAACTCAACATTTTTAGGTTGGGGAATCAGCCCGCCGAACCTAATGCTCATATACTGGACGTCTGCTCGATCCAGGAGATCACCCCAGAAGAATGTGAATTCGAGGAGTTTCTGTTTGATCACGATAATCTTGACGCCACTAGTGCGTTCCTCCTCGAACCTGCTACTGCTTCTACGCCCGACAACGACTACGAGTGTTTCACATTCTTGAATGATCTTAGCCGCTCGCAACCCGAGTTTGAATCCTTCGAATTTCCGGATGAGTTACTTGAACCATCCGACTCGGTCGCTTACACTCGTTTTGAACCTTTGCTGGAATCTTTTGAGTTCGATACCGTTTCACCAATCTTGCCTTCCATCGTTTCACCTCCAACGCTCGAACTCAAGCCTTTGCTGTCTCACCTTAAGTACGCTTACTTAGGTGAGAACGAGACCCTCCCTGTCATCATCTCGGCTTCTCTAGCTCCGGAGCAAGAGAAAGCCCTTCTCACGGTCTTGCACAGCAACAGGCAAGCTTTTGGCTGGTCCATGGCGGACATCAAGGGGATTAGTCCTTTGATCGTTGAACATCACATTCATCTGATGGATGATGCCAAACCAGCCCGGGATCCACAAAGACGGCTCAATCCAGTCATGAAAGAGGCTGTGAAGAAGGAGATCGTAAAATGTCTAAATAGTGGTATCATTTACCCTATCTCTGATAGCCAGTAGGTTAGCCCCATTCACGTTGTCCCCAAGAAATCAGGTATAACGGTCATAACCAACGAGGCGAACGAGTTAATCCCTACTCGCACCCAAACTGGGTGGCGAGTATGCATCGATTACAGAAAACTCAACGCCGCAACGCGGAAGGATCACTTTCCGCTACCTTTCATTGACCAAATGCTTGAACGATTGGCCGGACACGAGTACTACTGCTTTCTTGATGGCTACTCTGGCTATAATCAAATTCCCATCGCCGAAAAAGCCCAGGACAAGACCACTTTCACTTGTCCTTTCGGCACGTTTGCATATCGTCGCATGCCCTTTGGGTTATGCAATGCGCCCGCTACCTTCCAGCGGTGTATGATGGGAATCTTCTCAGACATGGTGGAAAAATTTCTGGAGATTTTCATGGATGATTTCTCCATCTTCGGCGATTCCTTCAACGAATGTTTGCTGCATCTTGACGCTGTCCTTACTCGATGTAAGGACAAGAATCTCACTTTGAATTGGGAGAAGTGCCACTTCATGGTGCGCAAAGGTATTGTCTTAGGACATATCATCTCACAAAATGGCATAGAGGTTGACAAAGCAAAGATTGAGGTCATTTCCAATCAACCTCCTCCCCGATGCGTCAGAGATATCCGAGCCTTCCTTGGCCATGCCGATTTCTATAGACGGTTCATCAAGGACTTTAGCAAGATTGCTAGGCCCTTGACTCTTTTACTGGCCAAGGATACGCCATTCGCCTTCAACTCGAGCTGTGTGACTGCATTTGAGTCATTGAAAAGCTCACTCACTTCTGCTCCCGTTCTTTCTTCACCTGACTGGACACACCCATTTGAGATTATGTGCGATGCATCCGACTTTGCTATTGGTGCTGTCCTTGGACAACACATCAACAAGATGCCGCACGTAATCTATTATGCGAGCCGAACCCTGAACGACGCTCAACTCAATTATACAACAACTGAGAAGGAATTCTTGGCTGTGGTATTTGCTTTAGAAAAGTTCAGGCCCTACCTCATCGGCTCTCCAGTCATTGTCTACACAGACCATTCTGCTCTGCGCCATCTTTTTGCAAAGAAAGATGCAAAATCTCGGTTAATACGTTGGATCCTCTTGCTTCAAGAGTTTGACCTTGTCATTAAGGACAAACGAGGATGTGAAAACGTAGTTGCCGACCATCTCTCACGACTTCCTTCTTCGCCTTCGCTTCCAATTCCGATCAACGACGTTTTCCCGGATGAACAGCTCTTGACAGTATCTTGCGAACCCTGGTTCGTAGATATTGTGAACTATTTGGCCACGGGATTACTACCGACTGAATGGTCAAGTCAGGACAGACTTCGCTTCTTATCCCAAGTAAAACACTTTTACTGGGACGAACCCTATTTGTTCAAGTACTGTCCCGACCAGATTATTCGTCGGTGTGTCCCTAACGAGGAATTCAAGAGTGTGCTGTCATTTTGCCACGATCAAGCGTGTGGCGGGCATTTTGGCCCCAGAAAGACAGTTGAGAAGATCTTGCAATGTGGTTTCTACTGGCCACAACTCTTCAAAGACGCTCATGACTATTGCAAGACTTGCTCCCGGTGCCAACACTTGGGCCGGATATCCCGGAGGAACGAGATGCCGCTCCAACCAATCTTGGTTGTGGAGATTTTCGATGTTTGGGGGATAGATTTCATGGGGCCGTTTCCCAGCTCTTTCGGGAACTTGTACATCCTTCTCGCTGTTGATTACGTCTCTAAGTGGGTCGAGGCTGTGCCCAGCCGGACTAACGACAACAAGGTTTCTTAAAGAAAACATTTTTTCCCGGTTTGGGCACCCCCGAGCGATCATTAGCGACAATGGAAGTCATTTCTGCAATAAGACTTTCGAGGCCTTGATGCGGAAATATTCCATTAATCATAAGCTCTCTACGCCCTACCACCCCCAAACCAGCGGGCAGGCCGAAGTTTCAAATCGGCAAATCAAGCAGATACTGGAGAAGACGGTTTCCAAGAACCGTAAGGATTGGTCGCTGAAACTCACTGATGCCCTTTGGGCATTTCGAACCGCTTATAAGACCGACCTTGGCATGTCTCCCTATCGGCTTGTGTACGGAAAAGCTTGCCACCCGCCTGTCGAAATAGAGCATCGCGCATTTTGGGCGATAAAGGAGCTGAATCTGTCTCTCGAAGATGAGGGCAGCCATTACGGATCCGGCTTAAACCGAAGCCCGCTAGTATTATCCGTCCGATCATGATCCGTGCAATACCGCACGTATAAGATCGAACCCTGCCATATCTCCATACGGCCTCTACAGCGTTTCGCCCGAAACTTGAGAAAACGGTCTGTGGGGGACTCTAAAGACTTGTCAATATTTTGGTTGTGGATTTAACCACTAGCACGTCAGAGGTATTAGCCATATGTGACGGGCTACTAGGTATTGACCTAAAGGGACGTCGATGAGCGAACTCATCCTGACACCCTACTGAGCCTGTCAGTGACAATATCCGTACAGTCCGGTCCGTTCGTCTATGAGCATCGCATGGTGGGCCTAGGGGGTTGGTAAAAGTCAGACCCCCAAAAGCGGTACAAGTCGTGTCGGAGTGTAGCCCAGAACACCCTGAGATACTACTGGAATACCTACCAGTAAATCTCCTGCCTTGGCCAAGGACTTCGTGTAATGGCTTTTCTAGACACAGCGCGACCTCACCCCCAATACCGGGAGAGACGAACCCCTGCAGATCCGCTCACTGCCTCCATGTGGCTCGGGACTGTACCCAACTAAAACCTGTTTGCACGTCTCCTTTGAGCATGCTAGGGTAGTAATCAAAGTACAGTGGGAACTCACACGAGACAAATGACGATCTCAGGTCGATGAACTAACCTGTACACATGTCAACAGGGAACTGCTATCTGACGTCAGGTATAAGACCAACTAGCATGTTCCCGGCGAATCTTGTCCGGTGTACTCATAACCCAATGAGCACCTGTATACATCTTAGGTGAACCAACTGACACCAATGGCTTGTGAGACCGGCGACCGCCCCTCGTCAGGGTCTCGACTGTATACACTAGTCTACTCTGGAGTATCGATGCCCTGTCTCGAAACTCCCACGACTAGGGACCTTTTAAGGATGTGCTTATAGACTCCCAGCTCCCACGTATATGATCGCCCTCATACTTCTGGCAGTCAAGAAAGAATCCTAGGGGCTCTATCAATGCGCAATAGTGACCTGTAAGGTCACCAAAAGAAATACACGTTGATAAAGATAAACCAGATAGCATACTATCATCTTGAGTAAGACTGTCCTACTGAGACAGGTCCTCCCTCAATCATTGCAATCACGTGCCTGTGATCCAATAATTGACTCTGAGGGCACTATCTCCAACAATCTCCCACTTGCACTCAAGGCTAATTATTGCGATGTCGCATACTCACAGCCCGTGTGATACCGAACACCCAACTCCTCTACTAGTCAGTCTCACAAAGCTCGTTTGCGAAACTATTACGTTCGAGGAATAGCCTCAGTGAGTGGATCCGCTGTGATGTTTCTTACTATGTCTCTCTTTATCTCAAGTTCGCGGAGAAACCCATCTCCCGAAATGAGCAATACCTGTCTTAGAATATGTTTGGATGTCTGATGGGACCTAGTTCATAAGTGAACTCCAAATCCAAACTTCTTAAACTGTATCGTTAACTGAACTTAATCAGTATCCTGCGCCATGCCTCCCTCAGCATCCGCCTGGACCACCTGTCCAAAATACTGCCCCACTTCAGAGGGCGAACTATAACTCTGACAGTCACTCTGTCATCCAGGTCACCTTGGAAGCCTGGAATGATAACTGTCTCCCAAAAGAGGCTGCCGTTATCATTTCCCTAGAACATCAACTTATGTTCTAAAACTGCTTTCGATCGTTTCTCCAGGATTGGATTAATATCAACTTACTGCATCTCGTGCAAAACCAACATCCGGTGTGGTACTTGACATCTCATGATTGACTCAATTGCCTAAGAAAGTGATCTGCCAATCATGCACATCCCTCTCCCCTTTAGTCTGTAAGACACCTTTAGAGAGGGTGACTCCATTACCTGCAGGTATACTACAGTCCCAGGAGTCGTCCATTCTAAATACCTTTAGAATGGTGTCAAGTACCCTGATTGGGACACTTCCCAAACCATAGATCCAAAACCATAGATCCAGTAACCAGAATGTCTGATATAATATCCAATTCCTATGTGGAGAAACTACTGTGTGACTACCAAAATATAACCGATTGTAGTATATGAATTTCACTTCCTACTCTGTGTATGTCATCCAAATACCAGGACATCACACCCTACTACCTTCTTAACAGATCCATCCCCTATTCTGATGAAGTCAAACCTATGACTGTCACATCAGAAATAGATGATCTATCTCCGCTGTATCTACTTTAGTCTATAAATAGACATAAGCCACTTGTCCACCAATGCTTCCGCTGCTCCCACTGACTATGACAACCCTCTGGAAAAATCATATAGACGTACACTTCTAAAGCTAGTTTAGAACAACGCTATACTCATCCTCTTGCCGGGTCTCACAGTCTGGAACAACAGCAATGGCAAGTCTGGGTAAACAAGAACCTCCCTGCCACCGTCCTTGAGCATACCGAAGTACCTCTCGAGCGCCTGAGGTTACCCACCATATCTGCGGAGTGGCTAATGGAATGTCAAACCAGATTGAATCTTTAGGTTCTTATCAAATCTTTAGTAATCGTTTGCGGTTCTGGAATCACTTCCAGCTCTACCATACTCCCACTTCTGTTTTCTGAAAAAATCCATTTTTATTAAAACTGTGGCGAGTCAAGAACAATATCACTATTGATCTTCCAGATGGTAGAAAGTCAACCCTCGTAATAGCCTGGGTCAACCCACAGACAGCCATTACGGAAACGAACCTTGAGTTATCCAGAGTCTGGTTTTAAGCATAAGCTGGACAACTCCCCGTACCTTAACAATGTCAAGATATGAACTGTTCTATATCCAATAAAAAAACAGAGGCACTAATTTAATTGAACCAGACTTAAATCATTCAGCTGTCTCCAGTGCATGTCAACTAAATGGAAAGAGGCCGATCAGCGTTACTCAACTTAAGAATGCTTCCAATTATGAGTAATCTGAAAGAGAAGCAAGTTCTCTTAATCATTACTATCAACTGAATACCATACACAAGTATCTACATCTTCGATCTCCCTGAAGAATCCCGATACTTGCAACACCTGGTTCTCTACTTTATCCACATACCTATAACTTCTCAAAACTTGGACCCTGTGTTTCTACGAAACACCTGTCTAAAAACTAGAGAAGTCATAAGTAAACCGAATATAGTACGAGAACCTACCCTTCTGTCCTCATGGACGCTGGACAACATACAATACTCTGTATAAGTCCCTTAAGTCTAATAACTCATTCCCTGTATGTCGTAGGTTGAAAACTGTACTTATGGTTAAGAAGAATTACACCGATGTTTAATGCTCCTTACCTAACCATCCACTGATATAGGTAAATGTCATGGACATAATTTCAAAAAGGTATATCTCACTCTACAAAAATAGACGTACAGATGTATCAATTTGAAATTGGTGCATAACAGCGGATATTCAAAACCAAATATTTGTCATCCGGCAAACAACCCAGGTGACTTCCTCAAATATCACCAATTACAACGAATCTCGATATAATGAGGAAGATCACCTAATTCCCAATAACTTACTCCCACTCATCATCTGTAAAACCATACAGATGTGAAAATCAAACCTGGTAAATACATACCCTGGAGCAAATGTCTAATTGGGAAATCAGTTTTCTTTTAACAGTGCACATTGAAACTGAAACATTGAAATGTTTCGATGGGGTATCCGGGTATTCCTAGTAATGCCTCTTCCATTATCCAGATTCACAACTGTAACCGTATATTTCTTTGCCATCTCTCCAAATCCCTTTATATGTCTTTAGTCATTACCTTCTGTACACCCTTTTAGGCCAAATGGTTTTCTTCCTTCCCTACCGTTCGGCACCAGCATATGGTTTGGAAGAAGACTATCCAAGAAGTATAATGGGTGTACTGTCCTAATCCTAGGAGCACTCGCAATGTGAGAGAAGGTGAAGATAAAAGACAACTGAATAAACCTTATTCCTATTTCTCCCGAACCAGAATCCATCCCCGAACTGGAACAAGTTCCTTCGAGTTCGTATATAACCATACGATGGAATATCCAAATAAACTGTGGATCTTCGTAGTGATTCGGAGTATTCTGGAGAAATACAAAGGTGATGTAGGATTGGCGAAGAAATATTTGGTTTGGTCGTGAATAGAAGTCGCAATTTACTTTGCCCTCTTACTAATCCCTTGATATGACTTTACATAATACCTTCTGTACACCTTATAGGCTAAATGGTTTTCTTCATTCCCTACCGGTCGGCACCTGCCTATGGTTTGGAAGAAGACTATCCAATAAGCGTAATAGGTGTACTGTCCTAATCCAAGGAGCACTCGCAACCTGAGAGAAGGTAAAAGGAAAAGACAACTGAATAGTCCTATTCGTTTTCTCCAGAACCGGAAACCATCCTCGAATAAATTCCTTCGAGTTCGTATATAACCATACGATGGTTTTATCCAATGGAAGTGGATGTTCATAATAATATGGGGTGTCCTGGAGAAAAGGGTAAAAGTAGGAGTGGCAATGAGGTATGCAACTCTGCCAATCCAAAAGCCAGTGTTTAAGAAGGTTCGGTTAATTTGGTCACTGAGTCATAGACAAGGGTGTAGGGTTCCTAGGCACGCTAAGGAGGTCTCACAAGGCATCAACCATGCCAATTTCAAAATTTAGGGGTGCCGAGAAACCCTAGACTACGGATCGTTAACTAGATGTCTAGGCGAAACTAGAATTAGTAAACTACTTTACTAAGAGAACGGAAATACAACCTTTATAGATCCGGTCCTCCACCTCCATAGCTCCGCAATGAAGTCTCCTCGCTGTCCAAATGGAAACCCGGGCTCTAGCGTCGGCTTCATCGGAGAAATGGGCGGGCAAGGTCGTCGGCTTCGTGCCGAAGATGATCTACGTCGAGGCATCACAAGATCAAGCTCCCACTTCACCAAGTCATGAAACATGTGAAGAAAACACACTCTAATACTTGGCAAGAGGTAGAGGATGAAGAAATAGGAAGTGGGTTCACTTTAGAATTGGATTTCTCACTCATTTCATCAAGTCACCATTGATGAAGTCAAGCTTTCTTCATTGTAGAAGATGAAGAAGAAGAAGAAGAAAGAATATTATGATAAGTTTTAAAAAAAGGAAATAAAAAGAATACTTATCATAATAATAACCATGGTTATGTGTAGAGAATTGACCAAGGTTAAAGGAATGGTTAGGGTTAAGGAGAAGAAGACAAAATGGTTACTTTGGTCAAAACCTTCATGAAGCTTCAACAAGCTTCTCCATAGAAAGCAACCATTTTGTATTTTTCTTTTATCTTTTCCAATAAATAAAAAGATAAATGAATGAATAAATAAATATAAACCCTAACCATTTACTTAACCAAGATTTAACTCTTTACACAAAACCTAGCATTCATGCATCATCAAACATGATACAATCATTTGCACAAAAAGTATATCACATATACATCTTGTACAGACAAGTGAGAAAATCCATTTAAAGTGAACCAATACTAGTTAATGCAAAGTAATATATCAAATATATAATTATACATTAAATCATTAAATCAACACTTGATTCAATGATCCGGTCATATTGCATATGACCGACTAATATCCAATGTATCGATTTATCGAATCAATCCTTGATTCGATAACTAGGTTATATCGCATACAACCATTCGACACACATTCATCGCGAGAATGAAATACGGTACCACACACACGTATTATTCTCGGTCCCGCACATATCTCATATGCGCTCCTATTTCGTTTTGCTTGAGCCAGGAAACCTCTGTGTAGGACTCTAAAGACTCGTCAATACGCCGGCAGCAGATGATGATCATATCAAACACCCACAAGCCGCAAGCGGTCTGCTAAACATAACGGCCACCCAGGTATTGAGCGATCAGAAGATCGACGAGCAAGCCCGCTCACACTCCTGTGAATCCAACCAGTAACACTTACCGTACAGTCCGGTCTGATCGTCTGATATGTCGCATATCTTGCCTAGGGGTGGTAAACGTCAGACCCCAATAGCTCGATAAGTCGTGTCGATATGAGGTCTATAACAGTTCGAGAAACTACTGATAACACTTACCAGTAAATCTCAGCAACCCTGGCCAGGGATTTCCGGTTATAGCCAATCGAACACAGCGCAACATCAACTCCCTATACCGGGAGAGACGAATCCCCTCCTATCGCTCATTGCCTCCATGTGATTCGGGACTGTACCCAAAAGCCACCGTTTTCCACGCCCTCTTGGACGTGGTAAGGTGGAAATCAAAGCACAGTGGGAACCACACAAGACTCTATGACGATCTCGTGTCAACAGACTACTCTGTACCAGTGTCACCTGAGAACTGCCATCTGACGTAAGGTATAATACCATCTGGGAGTTCTCGGCGAGTCCGTCCAGTGTACTCAGTCTCCACTGAGCACCCGTATATCATCTCTGATGTCAAACACCAATGGATATGGGATCATCCATCACCCATCTGTATGGGTCGAGAAGGTATACGCTAGTCTACTCTGGTATATCGATGCCCCGTCTCGATACACCCATGACTAGGGACTTTGAAGGATGTACTTATAGACTACCATGTCCCCACTAGTATGATCCGCATCACAGTCCAGGTAGTCAAGTACACATCCTAAGGGCTTTACCAACATGTAACAGAGAGAGACAATCAATGTACACGTTAAGGTAAAGAGTAACCAGATAGCATACTATTATGTCGAGCAAGAAATTCCTCCCTATATATGTCCCAGCATCCACTACAATATACATCCAATGTACAGTAATGGCCTCTAGGGCATACATATAACTAACAATCTCCCACTTGCACTAGGGCCATCTGATAGCAGTGGTTGCAGTATCTCATACTCAACCATCCTATTTAAGTCTCTCTTTGGGAATAGGCCTTCGCGAGTGGATCCGCCGTGTTGTCCTCTGAGTCTACTCTCCTGACCTCGATCCCCTGGAGATCAACCATCTCCACGATCAGGTGACACTGCCTTAGAATATGTCTGGATCACTGATGGGACCGACGTTCCTTGGCATAAGCCACAACTCCATTGTCTCACAATGGTAGAAACGTAGTTCATCTCATGAACCAATATACACCCAAACAGCCTCTTTGGTAGCATCTTAAGTAGCGATGTATCTAGCCTTTATCGTCTAGTATGTCACGGTATCTAGCTTGGAACTCTTCCAACATACCGTCCATTTACTGAGGGTAAAGACAATGCCTGTGACTGACACTCAGTCGTCATTATCACCCTGGAACACTTCCAGTGATTCTTCCCAGGATCAATTGATACCATCTCACTACAGCTAGTGAGTATTCTAACATCCATTTAGATCTATCTCATAGGTCCAAAACCCAGGATTTAGTAGGTATCACTTTGATGCTATGTGGAGAATCATTGTGATAGGCGGAGATTGATTGAGCGTAGCATAGGAAACTCTTTCCCTATCAAGAGTATGTCATCCACGTACTCTACGAGGATCATCACCATACTCCCTACTACCTTTTTGTATATACAAGGTTCATCTACCATTTTGATGATGTCAAACTCTTTGACTAATTCATCAAAACAGACGTTCCAACTCCGCGATGCCTGCTTTATCCTATAAAACATCTTGCACACGTTTCCGCTGCTCCCACTGTCTACGAGGCCCTCTGGCTGTGTACTTATAGACTCCCTCTTCTAAAACATCATTTAGAAAAGCTGTCATGACACCCAACCACCAGATATCGTAGCCATGGTATGTAGCCGTGGCAAGTAGAATCTGGATGGACTTAAGCATAGATACTGGAAAAAGGTTTCATCATTATCCACACCTGGTCAATGACGAAAACCTTTAACAAGTCTAGCTTTGAAATTCTCAACTTTTCCATCTACACCAAGTAATCTTCTCAAGATATACTTGCTCCTGATGGGGATTTAACCCTTCAGATATAGCAACCAAAGTTCATACTTTGTTGGTGTATAAGGATTCCATCTCAGATCGATAAACATCCAGCCATTCTTACAGAGTCTTACTCTCGATGGCCAGCTCGAAACTAGTTGGGTCATCATCTCATGATGCAATCCTCACTCCCACTGTCATAGAGTAACCGAAGTATCTCTCAGGTGGGTGAGAAAACCCTACTATATCGGCGGAGAGGCTGAGGTTCGTTGGTAACTATTGAATCCTTTGGTTCTATCAAATCATCAGCTGTTGTTTGTATAGCTGGAACATTTCCAGTTCTACATTACAGACCTTTCCTCGAGCTTGTCCGGATTTTGCTTTTCAGACATAGGCTGGACAACCCCAAATCTTAACTAACTTAAGAGATGGGTTCTTCCCTTATCATATCAAATATGAAGTGGCAGGCAACTGACAAGATTTGAACCCTATTCAATAGGTATGCAGCTTCTCAAGTGCATAACTCCCAAAAAGGAAATAGGTAACTCAGTATTACTCATCATAGAGCACACCTTATCACATAGGGTGTTATTGCTCCGCCCCGATAGACCATCGTGCTATGGTGTATACGGAGGAGTAATCCTGAGAGAGAATCTCATTCTCCTTTAGAATAATCCAGGATTTTCGTGCTCAAGTATTCTCCTCCTCGATCACATCAAAGGACATAATACTTATACCCGTGTTTTGGTTATCTACTTCTAACTTATATTCTGTGAATATCTCAAAAAGTTCGGACTTGTGTTTCAACAGGAACATATGTCTGAATCTTGAGAGATCATCAGAGAATGTAATGAAGTACAAAGTACCATTCCTGGCATATGTAGACAGGGGACCTTACATACATCAACATGTATTATCCCAAGAGTTTACTAACTCTTTCTCGGTTTCCAATAAACAGAGCTGGTGTCATTATATCTTTGTGACATGACTGGCAAGTTTCACAAGATGTAAATTCAAACTGATTTAAATATGCATCTACAAGTAACTTTAGCTAGTCGGGTCACATTGATATGACCTAGTCTACAATGCCTCAAGAAGGATTCGTTCATTTCTGAACTCTTCCTCTTGTGTGTGTTCAGTATATTAAAGAACTGTAGTTTGATTTAGAACATCAACGCTTTTAGATAACGTGCCTGATCCGATCAACTTTTGATATAGGAAATGTTCAAAACATTATCCAACAATACAAAATTTTATCATTTCTTTACTAATAAAGAGACCGATATAATTTTGTATATCAGGTTCGGTATCTAATAACATTTGTTCAGAATCAATGTATTGGTAATACAGGGTGACAGTGACCAACAGACTTGGCTGCAACACTTGTCCCGTTTTCTTCCTGATGAAACTTATCATCCGTTCTCAGTTCTCTACCTTTCTGTAGCCCTATGTAACAGATTACATGTCTGGGATCCTGATCTGGTATCACATACTCAGGACGTAAAGGATACTGAGAAACAGTTCTCTGTAACGAACACACCCGAAGATGATGCATCAGCATGCACTCTCTTCGTTTGGGCGGCACGGGAATTCTGGTAATCCCCAATTTCCTGCTCTGTCTTATAACAATTATAAGTTGGAGCGGGACCAACGTTCCCCAGCACAGTATAACAAGTGGGTTCGGTCAAAACTTCCATATTATTATCTTGATTAAGGCGTGATATGGTCGCTACCTAGAGAGAGAGAGAAGAAAACACTCAGCGTATGCTCTTGCAAAATCAGATTGGTTATTATTTTATCTAATCAGGATGGCTCCCACTGCTTTTTATCAAATCTTCCTTCAAACCCTAAAAGGAAAGACTAGCCGGGATTAATTACACACTACAAGTTCGCCAATCTTTCAGCCAGGCCAGTGTCGGTACTTTGAGGGAGGTCCCCCGTGCTTTCGCACGAACCTAATTACAGTAAACCTCGTTTTCCCAGAGGCGTAACCTCGTTAACACCTTTCTAGACACCTACTTGATCGGCTAATTGTAATGTGTAAAACTCTCCCAGGAGTAACTCTTACTCGCAGCGGGTATCGGGATCCAACTATCTCATAGAAGGTATGCAATCTTATTGCAAATTTCAACACTTGAAATTCCCGATAATATTTTGCCCCTAGCGTCCTATGACCTTAACAGAGGTCAACAAACCATAGGCTGCTAGTCAAGTTCAACCCGTCATTTCCTGATTGAAGTAAACCCACCCGCACGACCCTTGACAGAGGTCAACAAGGTCGCACGACTACCCTAAATCAATCACATCATATGCTTATACAGATAAGCACTAATCAGCTACCGTACACTACGCCTTGACAGAGGTCAACAAACGTAGCACGAATACTAACCAGTACATATCTGAAATGACGGAGGGCTACAACAGGTTTTTCTGAAAACCTATTGCGTAATGAACTTGATATCGTTGTAGAATCAAATGATTTTAAAATGGAGTGTTTTTGAGGCTTTTCTAGTTTTGCTAAAGGAGTCACTCCCGGTGAAGGGATCGTCGGTCCTTTCCTCGTCGAATGAGGTGCGGGATATATCATATATATCAATGTGCAAAGCAAAAACTCTTAAAAGAAATCAAAAGACAAACCGAGTGTGTAGCATCTGCCAGTTATTGCTAAAGGAGTCACTCCCGGTGAAGGGATCTCGGTCCTTTCCTCATCGAATAAGGTGCAGGATATATCACATATACCGCTGTGCAAAGCAAGAACTGTAGCAACCTATTTTATTTTGAAATTCGATTCTACAACATCTTAGGTTTCTTTTATTTCATTAATCTCATTAATGAAGTCCCATCATTTAAGTTACCTAAACATCACAGATAAATACGACGTACACTTATGCCATCCGCATTCGCCTCGATGTCCCCTCGCGCACCGTTAGGTTAGGTAACTAACGGCAGAGCGAGGCAGGGCTAGCGCGGGTGTAAAACATAAGTAACGCCTATATAATATATCATATATACTATATACTGTATCTATCACAGAACATCACATGATCACATCACAGATATTGCAGCAGAAGAAACATATGAAATATTGGATATACTAGGACGTCCGTGTTTTCAATACGAGCCAGTATAAAACACGGATTCCACGGTCGTGATGAATAGCCAAACCCACACCCCTAGACCCCTACGGGAGCGGCAAGCAACCCTACCAATTCTAGGGTTAGGAGACCCGGACTCGACTCCTCGAGATGGTCTCCCACTGGACTCCAGAACCCGGTTACTTGTGCTCCCCTCCTTGGGTCTATCCTAGTGCGGAAAAGTAAATAATATACAAACGGGTGACATCTTCCGCAACCTGGAAGTGCCCCAATAAAAGAATATTACAAACAAGTTTTTTACATGAATGAAAAAGAAAAACACTCATCTCACATAAAAAACCCCGGCTATTCAAACACGACGATCCAATATAACATATCCAGCAACACATAACATCACATGTCATCAACGTAAGTAAATATGCGCATCCCAATTGTCGTTGACATATAGCAACGAAACCGGCGATATCACATATTACACTTACAGTCACAGAAAAGTAAGTGTAAAACTACAACAGTTGGAATCCGCAACCACCTCAGACATCGCATGCATGACCAAATGAATTACTTAGACATCGCATGCCTAACAATTATAAACCCCGCATTTTAGTCCCATTATCGAAAACACTTTTCAATATCAAGTCGGGCAATTCAACAAGATTCCCGACATCCTGATCGAATGCTCGTCGCAAACTTTAGTAGGCGGCTGCACCCCCGATACCGTCGACGAAGTGCACCAAGGCGGAACACCGCTGCCGCGAGCACCCGAACGGATGCTTTTGGCGACGGGGTTCTCCTACAGTCACTTGGTCTCCTACAGTCACTTGGTCGGGGCTATGGAGTGAGGCTGTCTATTAAGTTTATCCGGCGAGTATCCACGTACGCTACGTGATTGCGACGGACTTTTGATCACATCAAAATTCCGTGGCAACCGATCAAGTGAGACTAAACTGCTATGTTTATAATATTCATTCAGTTATCTCATAACTTATTGTGAATTCCAAGTATTTATCCCATTCCAGATAAATAGAAAATGTTAAACTTTCCGATCGAACATTCAAACACCCAAGTTTTCCCGATACAGCTCAACACATGAAATAAGTCTAAAAACATTCAGTTTGTGCCTCAGTACCAACGGTCCAGCCGTAGAAGGGTCAAGCCAACGCCTCACATGTGGCACGCCGTACTGCCCCAAACCCGAAGGTTCAAAGGGCAGTTCAAGACGGTCACATAATCGAGTTAAGGTTTGTTGTCTTCTAGAGGATCCATCACGTTACTTGCACTACTTAGAACGTCGTTAAACCACGGAAAAATCCAACATTTGGAAATTTCCCGACAGGGGAAAAGTTGGGTATTTATATCCGGTCGAACTTTTTAACATATTCAATATATCCGGAAAGCCACATAGACAAAATCTGATAATCCGATCGAATCTACGAACTCCCAATACATCCCAGAAAATTCAACTCTTGAATAAATTTTAAAAATTCCCATAAAATTCAGCATTTAAATAAAGAAGTTACTGTGCAAAAATGGTTGACTGAAGAGACTAAATGGGCGCGGAACCGCCGCAATAGGCGGCTAATGCCGCGGATCCGCCGCGCTTTAGACAGATCATTAGGTAATTTATGCACCGTAATTCTTAGAATTTCCTGCTGAATTTTTTAAGCATTTTTAATTTGGAAAAAACCACTTTTTCAGAAAAAGTCCAGAGAGCAAATTTGGGTTTGGGTTTTGATTCGATCGGACTTCTAATTCCGTCTACGCATCGCCTAAGGCTCTAGCTAGGCTCTGATACCACTGTAGGGTTCCTAGGCACGCTAAGGAGGCCTCACAAGGCATCAACCATGCCAATTTCAAAATTTAAGGGTGCCGAGAAACCCTAGACTACGGATCGTTAACTAAATGTCTAGGCGAAACTAGAATTAGTAAACTACTTTACTAAGAGAACGGAAATACAACCTTTGTAGATCCGGTCCTCCACCTCCATAGCTCCGCAATGAAGTCTCCTCGCTGTCCAAATGGAAACCCGGGCTCTAGCGTCGGCTTCATCGGAGAAATGGGCGGGCAAGGTCGTCGGCTTCGTGCCGAAGATGATCTACGTCGAGGCATCACAAGATCAAGCTCCCACTTCACCAAGTCATGAAACTTGTGAAGAAAACACACTCTACTACTTGGCAAGAGGTAGAGGATGAAGAAATAGGAAGTGGGTTCACTTTAGAATTGGATTTCTCACTCATTTCATCAAGTCACCATTGATGAAGTCAAGCTTTCTTCATTGTAGAAGATGAAGAAGAAGAAGAAAGAATATTATGATAAGTTTTTAAAAAAAGGAAATAAAAAGAATACTTATCATAATAATAACCATGGTTATGTGTAGAGAATTGACCAAGGTTAAAGGAATGGTTAGGGTTAAGGAGAAGAAGACAAAATGGTTACTTTGGTCAAAACCTTCATGAAGCTTCAACAAGCTTCTCCATAGAAAGCAACCATTTTGTATTTTTCTTTTATCTTTTCCAATAAATAAAAAGATAAATGAATGAATAAATAAATATAAACCCTAACCATTTACTTAACCAAGATTTAACTCTTTACACAAAACCTAGCATTCATGCATCATCAAACATGATACAATCATATGCCCAAAAAGTATATCACATATACATCTTGTACAGACAAGTGAGAAAATCCATTTAAAGTGAACCAATACTAGTTAATGCAAAGTAATATATCAAATATATAATTATACATTAAATCATTAAATCAACACTTGATTCAATGATCCGGTCATATTGCATATGACCGACTAATATCCAATGTATCGATTTATCGAATCAATCCTTGATTCGATAACTAGGTTATATCGCATACAACCATTCGACACACATTCATCGCGAGAATGAAATACGGTATCACATACACGCATTATTCTCGGTCCCGCACATATCTCATATGCGCTCCTATTTCGTTTTGCTTGAGCCAGGAAACCTCTGTGTAGGAATCTAAAGACTCGTCAATACGCCGGCAGCAGATGATGATCATATCAAACACCCACAAGCCGCAAGCGGTCTGCTAAACGTAACGGCCACCCGGGTATTGAGCGATCAGAAGATCGACGAGCAAGCCCGCTCACACTCCTGTGAATCCAACCAGTAACACTTACCGTACAGTCCGGTCTGATCGTCTGATATGTCGCATATCTTGCCTAGGGGTGGTAAACGTCAGACCCCAATAGCTCGATAAGTCGTGTCGATATGAGGTCTATAACAGTTCGAGAAACTACTGATAACACTTACCAGTAAATCTCAGCAGCCCTGGCCAGGGATTTCCGGTTATAGCCAATCGAACACAGCGCAACATCAACTCCCTATACCGGGAGAGACGAATCCCCTCCTATCGCTCATTGCCTCCATGTGATTCGGGACTGTACCCAAAAGCCACCATTTTGCATGCCCTCTTGGACGGGTAAGGTGGAAATCAAAGCACAGTGGGAACCACACAAGACTCTATGACGATCTCGGGTCAACAGACTACTCTGTACCAGTGTCACCTGAGAACTGCCATCTGACGTAAGGTATAATACCATCTGGGAGTTCTCGGCGAGTCCGTCCAGTGTACTCAGTCTCCACTGAGCACCCGTATATCATCTCTGATGTCAAACACCAATGGATATGGGATCATCCATCACCCATCTGTATGAGTCGAGAAGGTATACGCTAGTCTACTCTGGTATATCGATGCCCCGTCTCGATACACCCACGACTAGGGACTTTGAAGGATGTACTTATAGACTACCATGTCCCCACTAGTATGATCCTCATCACAGTCCAGGTAGTCAAGTACACATCCTAAGGGCTTTACCAACATGTAACAGAGAGAGACAATCAATGTACACGTTAAGGTAAAGAGTAACCAGATAGCATACTATCATGTCGAGCAAGAAAGTCCTCCCTATATATGTCCCAGCATCCACTACAATATACATCCAATGTACAGTAATGGCCTCTAGGGCATACATATAACTAACAAAGGGTCGAGTCATGGTCGCTGCCAAAGAGAGAGAGAAAAGAAACACTTAGCGTGCACTCTAACCTAGATCAGAATGGTTATCAATTTATCTAATCAGGAAACCTCCCACTGTAACGTCAAATTCTTCCCCAAACCTGAAAGAAGAATTAGTCGGGATCACCCGAGGAGTAAACCAACTCATCAGTGGGAATCGGGATCCAACTATCATCGTATCATAAAGTGACGGAATCCGCTCACGTTATCACACTCCAGAAGGTATGCGCATATCTGGCAACCCGATATGATTTTTACCCCATGCTCTTATGACCTTGACGAAGGTCAACAAATCATAAGTCATATGTCAAGTTCTACCCATCATTATCCAGGTTAATTTGAACCCACCCGTACAAGCCCTTGACGAAGGTCAACAAGGCTATACGACTGTCCCAAACCAACGCATCTATCTATGCAGCAGAAAGGTAACAAGCAGCTACCATACACTATGCCTTGACGAAGGTCAACAAACATAGCATGAATACTGCATGCTACCCGTCTGAAATGACGAAGGGCTACGAATGGTTTTTGGCGAAAAACCTTTAACGTAATGAACTTGATATCGTTGAAGGAACCGGATAGCTTTTATAAAAATATAGTGGCGAAAACCTTTGCTAAAGAGGTCACTCCCGGTGAAGGGATCTCGGCTCTTTCCCCGTAGAATGAGGTGCAGGATATTCCAACTGAATACCACGATGCAAAGCAAAAGTAAACGACTATAGTGAAGTTATTGCCCTGACGCAAAATTCTGTCCAAGGGGTCACTCCCGGTGAAGGGATCTCGGCCCTTGCCTCGTCGACTGAGGTGCTGGATATTCATAACCGAATACCACTGTGCAAAACAAAAGAGAACGCCCTTGCAATAACAGCTTTTTGAAAAATGTTCCAACAACATTAGAATAGGTTTATTTAGCTTGCATTGATCCTAATCAACGCAGTCCCATCAATTGATCACACCAATAAAGAACGAAAATAATGATGTACGTATATGCCATCCGAATTCGCCACTGGGTCCCGTCATCACCCGTTAGGTTACTTAACTAACGACAGAGCGGGGACTGGACTAGCGCGGATGCAAAACATATACAACATCTACTAGTATATATATCAATATATAATATTAGCTCAAGGCGTGATAAAATGCAACATCACAGAAATGTAATAAGCATCACAGAACAATACAGATTTCTGGGATCCCCGGGTTTCATAGAGCCGCTACTGAAACCCGACGTTCCTCTGGTCGTGTGGATAGCCCGTGCAATAAAAATCCTAGACCCCTACGGGCGCGGCGAGTCACCCACCAAAACCTGAAGCGAGGCAGCCCCCTTCAGCAACGTGAATGGACCACCCAGCACTTCACGGAATCCGGTAACTTGGGCACCCCTCCTTGGGTCAACCTGTACCCCCTACGAGTGCGGCGAATAGCCCGCCAATTCTAGAGTGAAGCCCCCTCCGTCTCAACGCCATGAGATGTGGGCCTGTTGCCCTCTAGAACCCGGCTATCCGTGCACCCCTCCGCAGGGTAATCCTAGTACAGAAAGTAAAATATACATACAACGGGTACATCGACCTCAGCCCGGTCGTGCCCCAAAAGAATAATATACAAACAGGCAGTGACGGCAGTCCACAGGTCAGACGCTCGCCCCGCAATATCAATTGTACATAATAAACCAAACTGTACTACCATTGCATCCAGGCTATCCACCACGACAATCGACAATATCACAGCACAACACAGAACATCAACGTGAATGTCACGTTCGCAAATCCGTCTAAAAGGGCTATAGCAGATAGACTGGATTTACCGATCGAGTGACATCCACGGTCGCAGATATAATGTAAATACTGTGAACTAACATGTTTAAAATTTTCGATCGACTAAATTTTCCGAAGTGGGCCCCAAGCACAACTGTAACACTCAAAAACATCTGGACCCAAAAAGAATATACCAGAAAACCTATTTCCATGTCCTAAAGCCACTCTGAAAATTTGATGCAGTGAAGCCAAAATTCGGCGGCGGATCCGCGGCCAGAACGTGGTTTTGGCCGCTGATCCGCCGCGCTACAGTAATTTCAGCCTACCAAATTTTCACAGAATGCATAAAAATCCCTGCACGTATTTTTACAATATACCAAATAATTTTTAGAGCACTGTAAAAATTCGACAGAAACATGACATGGAAACGCGGTTTTTGGAAAATCCGTTCGATCGAACTTGTAAACACGTTAGAGCAAGCTAGACTAGCTTAATGGTGTGGCTCTGATACCAGTGTAAGTGCACGGTGGAGCCCCGGCCGTCAATCCGACGCCGTAATGCGGAAATGAAACTTTTACAAAACTTGTAAACCGGCACCACCGCGCACTTTAAACCCGGATCAGGCCATTAACCTACTCCTAGCAAATACGAGAAAGGGTAGAATGCTATACCGAGCGATCGTGTCCTTCGGTCTTCGGCCTCCACTCCGATCTCCTCGCGGAATCTCCGGTCTTCATCTCCTCGTCGGAACGGGCACCACATCGCCGGGTTCTTTTATGGGCTCCCACCTCTAGACCGAGGCAACTCGGGCACGAAGTTGGCGAGCCGACGTGCCCAAGGATACTGTAGGCTAGTGTAGAATCACTTTGTCTCAATGGGGTTATGAAGTTGCCTTGATGGATTGAGGAGGAGAATGAAAAGGAGCAATGAAAAATGGAGCTAGTCTTTTGCATGAATGGAAAAAAAATGAGATACCAAAATTTTCCCACACCAAAATCAATCTCTCTCATTTCCTCAAGTGGCCGGCCAAATATGAGAGGGGAAAAGCAACAAAGGAGGTGAGTGTAGGGATAGCAAATGGTAACCCTAAGCCAAATCAAATCCAATCACAACTCCATCACATTAAATGCAAAGGAAAATGACTCAAAGAGAATCTAATAATGCATGAACCATCATGAAGCCACAAATACAAATAACCCCTCGACAATGCTAATTTGCACATTTGCAAATTTGCCCCTCCATCAGAAAAATCCGGCCGTGAAGGAATAAAGGAAAACTGGCCGGAACGGAATGCAAACTGGAAACTTCAGAAAACTGATCCCGTAGTAAATTACAGGAAAACCCCGCGACTGTATATACATACCCGCATTTGTATTCCAACCGAATACAAATGCAAAGAGACAAAAACTACACAATACAATACTAGGATCCGGCTTAAACCAAAGCCCGCTAGTATTATCCGTCCGATCATGATCCATGCAATACCACACGTATAAGATCGAACCCTGCCATATCTCCATACGGCTTCTACAGCGTTTCGCCCGAAACTTGAGAAAACGGTCTGTGGGGGACTCTAAAGACTCGTCAATACTTTGGTTGTGGATTTAACCACTAGCACGTCAGAGGTATTAGCCATACGTGATGGGCTACCAGGTATTGACCTAAAGGGACGTCGATGAGCGAACTCATCCTGACACCCTACTGAGCCTGTCAGTGACAATATCCGTACAGTCCGGTCCGTTCGTCTATGAGTATCGCATGGCGGGCCTAGGGGGTTGGTAAAAGTCAGACCCCCAAAAGCGGTACAAGTCGTGTCGGAGTGTGGCCCAGAACACCCTGAGATACTACTGGAATACCTACCAGTAAATCTCCTGCCTTGGCCAAAGACTTCGTGTAATGGCTCTCCTAGACACAGCGCGACCTCACCCCTAATACCGGGAGAGACGAACCCCTGCAGATCCGCTCACTGCCTCCATATGGCTCGGGACTGTACCCAACTAAAACCTGTTTGCACGTATCCTTTGAGCGTGGTAGGGTAGTAATCAAAGTACAGTGGGAACTCACACGAGACAAATGACGATCTCAGGTCGATGAACTAACCTGTACACATGTCACCAGGGAACTGCTATCTGACGTCAGGTATAAGACCAACTAGCATGTTCCCAGCGAGTCCTGTCCAGTGTACTCATAACCCAATGAGCACCTGTATACATCTTAGGTGAACCAACTGACACCAATGGTTTGTGAGACCGGCCACCGCCCCTCGTCGGGGTCTCGACTGTATACACTAGTCTACTCTGGAGTATCGATGCCCTGTCTCGAAACTCCCACGACTAGGAACCTTTTAAGGATGTGCTTATAGACTACCAGCTCCCACGTATATGATCGCCCCCATACTGCTGGCAGTCAAGCAAGAATCCTAGGGGCTATATCAACGCGCAATAGTGACCTGTAAGGTCACCTAAAGCAATAAACGATGATAAAGATAAACCAGATAGCATACTATCATCTTGAGTAAGACTGTCCTACTGGGACAGGTCCTCCCTCAATCATTGCAATCACGTGCCTGTGATCCAATAATTGACTCTGAGGGCACTATCTCCAACAGTCAGCACGAGCTCGTCATGAACGAGGACTGACAAGGGCGTAATTCCGGCGACACACGATTGCAGAGATGTGTTTTTTTATGGGATTTTCGCGCCATGAGCGTGGGATGGATCGCTGTATGTGGTTACTCGGATATGCTGATCGGCACCAGAAGATTGGGCCACCGACAGAAGCCAACCAGATTTTGATGACCGTTGGCGTATTGCTTACTCTAGATGATTGAGGCACTGTTCAGCATGCAGACGAGTGAGCCATTCATTGCTGCGAACGACGAGATATCGCCCTAGATGTTGGAGCTATTGCAGTACGAGTTGTACTAAGAGATGATAGAAGGTCGCTAGTCACCGAGGATGAATGACTAAGATATGTGGTTCGTTCGCCTACCCCGATGCGAGGTCATCTGATAGATTGATTCCAGCTAGAGACGACTTCAAGCGGAGACGTTGAGAGTCGACAGAGACGATCGAATGTCAGAAACCTATTATTCCAAGTTTAAAGTATTCGGAAGAGCATGCAGGCAATTCTATGGACCCTCTAGAAGACTGAAACCCTAACTCTACTTAATGACCGTGTGAAAGCCTTTGAACCTTAGGGTTTGCGGCAGTTCCGCGGCGTCATTAGTGAGGCTTGGGTTTGCCCTTCTACGGCTGGACCATCAATGCTGTGGTACATTCTCGATACTGTTAAATTGTACCCAAGATGTTGAGCTCTTGGGGAATTATGAGGTTTTGAAAAATCGATCGGATGTTTCGACTTCATTCGGATGCTAGGTAGTGAGATGCATTCTTGGGAGACTCCAGATACGAGGATAGCCGTTGGAGCTCAGTCCATGTAGCCACGACGAGACGAGTCCGAAGCAGTCGACGTTAGAGAAAAGTGGAGTAAGAGGTTCGTACCAGATCTGGATAAGATGACGTTCCACTCCGCCGACATCAGAGATGCGATACGCATGCCGAGGCATTGTGCTTGGATATACCTTCCAAAAGGAGTCGCAATGAGTATGCAGCCATTCCGGAACAAGAAACAGATATAGTAAAGGACGATGACTTCCGGACAGTTCGGCAGAGACATGATTTGGGAGAGACCTCGACAGGACCTTTCTGGAATAAATTACGAGAAAACTTGGACCCAGGAGTGGTCATGCTACGCACACCAGCAGGCCAGAGTTCAGGATCGTCGACGAGACATGCTATGAGTGACCATGACAGTTGGCCAGAGATTCTTGGAGGATGTGCTTGAGCGGGACTATTCCGCCATACTTGATTTTGGGTATTTTGGGTGATCCATTCTCATGATTGATTTTGATGATTGAGTTTCATTATATTTGTTTTCATGGACCATGGTTGCACCTACTGAGTATTTACGATTTTTGCACAGTTGTTGCACTTGAGATAGTTTTCGTGCCTTGGTTTCTCATGTTTGTGATTATATGGATTTCATACAGTTGAGTTGATTTGTGCGTATATACGCAAACGATTTGGTTTTTGGCACTCGGTATAGTTCACATATGCTTGCAGTGCAGTGATATGCATTTTGTGCACTTAGATGCACTGTACTTCGATTTCGATTGTGACACTCGATGTTTGTTTTGTGCACCTGGTTTAATTTTGTGCATGTTCGGCGCTTGATATTGGATTTCATGATTTCGTTCATGATGGATGCACCTGGTTTGGATTTTCGCGCATGTTGAGTGCATGTTTTAAGAAGCGATTTTGGTGCACACCAGATGCACTAAATCGAGGTTCTTCGTGCGTGTCAGACGCACCTGTCCTTGCTGTCAGGCACACACGTTGCCTATGACAGATGTTGTGTGCACACCTGATGCACTTAGATGTTATTTCTATGCGCATGTATAGCACATATATGGATTTTGATTTCCGTGCGCACCAGACGCACATAGCATTTATATGCATATTTTGGGATTGATTTCTTATGGAGCAGTACGTTTTTATGATGATTGCTATGAGTTTTTGTACTGAGCAGGACTAGTCAGAGGACAGTACCTGAATATATTTTGCATGCATTGATAGTTTTTGAAGGGATTTCCAAAAAGCGAGCTATAGTTTCAGTATTTACCTACGTGTTTGATATGACACGAAATGTTTAAAACAAGGAGACCCTTCTAAATTGTTTCCAAAACGGCGGAACGTACATATTAAACAAAGGATATATATATATATTTATTTTCTTACAATAGACGTCCGCCACTGTGCAGTGCTGCGAGCATCGCACAACGATTTGAAGAAGATTTGGCATGCATTGCTTCCAGATGTTTTAATGATGTATATCAAATTGATTTTCATCTTGGATTTAGACATTGTGTCTTCACCATGACTCCGATGATTGCGGGATGCTGGATAGAGTTTTGATTTTGAGTTACATGCTCATTTTTCATGCGCATGCGCTGCGCTACGATTTGTTTTATGTATTTATGACTTCGGAGCCCCGACGACTTGATGGTTTTGCTTAGATGTTTTAGTGTTTGGAGGGGTTTTAATTAAAAATTCGGGGACCGAATTTCTTTAAGGGGGGAATATTGTAACGTTTTGAAAATCGTTTCGGTGAAATTTCGGAAAATTAGTAAAATAAGGGGTTTTCTGTAAAAAGTCAAAATACAAATATCTTTATTATAAAATTAAATATATATATTCTAGCTATGTAATTCCTAGTATTTGGTGTTTATTGAGCCACTGGTGAAATTTCAAATTTTTTGAAAAATTTTCCGAAATTAATTATTTTAATATTATTTTAAGCTTTCACTAATATATTTAATTAGGGAAAATTACAAACTGAAATGGGTTGAAACAAATTTTGTGCATCATAACTAATTAAACAAAATTTTAACACGTTTTTTTTTGAAATGAAATGAAGTTGTTAATTGGTTTTAAGAAATATTGAAGAAAAAGGCTTATTTTGTGAAAATAAAAGGGATTTGGTGCATATTGAATTGGTGTTTGGTGTTCATTGCTTCACACACACACAACTCCTCCCCCTCCCCCTTTTTTCTGGCCAAAAATGGGCTGCCCCAATCCCCAAAGTTGTCCCCACTTAAAGAAAAGTCAAAGAAAAGAAAATGGAATTAATAAAGAATGGAGCATGACTTGTTGACTTGGAAATTGTATCATTCAATCAACCCACACTCTCTCTCCCCTCTCCCCATCCCTTAGCCGAGCCCCCCCTCTTCCCAAATCAGCAGCAGCCCTCCCCTTGTTCTCTCCTCTTTCACCACAAAAGAATTCCACAAAATGCCCAAAAATCAACACAAAAATCCCACAAAATCAAATTCCAATCTCTACCCATTTCTTCTTGACCTATTCTAGTGTGGATCATGGATCAAGAGAGCAATTTGGAGGCCAAGATTTTGGTGCTAGATCTCTAATTTTGTGAGGTATAATCTTAGCATTTTGCATAAGTTATTGTTTGATTACTTGAATCTAGCTATTATGTGTTTAATTAGGAGTTAATTGTGGTTTTGATATTAAAGATTTAACTTTCAAGAAAGGGTTTAGAATGCAAGTTAGGGTTTTATGTTGTGATATTATGGTTGTGTGATGTTTTTAACATATTAATGTTATCCTAAATCAAATCTAGTTGCTAGTTGCATTTTTGTTAATTTAAATTTGTGATAATTATATAAATTGCAAACTAGGTTTAAGAAATATATATATTTTGGTGAGATAAAATTGTAATTAGGGTTTCATGGCTTTATTAACATTATAATTTGTGGTTTAATACTTTAGTATATGCAAAACCAAGCTTAATTGTAAAATCGTGAATTTTGCTTTAAAAAGTGTTAAAATCGATATTTGTTGCAAACTTGATTTTTGAGTTATGATAATTAGTGAGATTAAAAATATGGAGGTGATTTGTATGACCTAATTATGATATTAAGTGAGCATTTTGGATATTAGAATCGTTAAAATATTTAGTTTGGAGTAAAATATCAATTTTTGAACGGAAATGGGAATTTATGCTAACTAGGTTTTTGGAAAATAAAACGATTTGTTTAATTTTATGGTTTTGATGAATTAAACCCTATTTCTTATATAATTTGTAGGGTTGCTATGCACGCGTACAAGGGTCTACGAGGCATCAACCATGCCCGATTTAAAAAATAGCCGTGCCGAACAACCCAAAGCCGGATCTTTAAACTAGGGTTTATGCGAAAACAAGCATGTTAAACTCTTTAAAACTAAGTGAGAGGGATTACAACCTTTGTAGATCCGGTCCTTCACTTCTTAAGCTCCGTGTTAAGGTCCCTTCGCTGCGATCATCGTGTTCCGGACTCTCAAGAGGCTTCACGAAGAGAAAGATGCAGTCTTGCTTCCGATCTTCGATAACATAGATGATCTACCTTGAAGTTTCATTAACACAAGCTAACACTCACTAAATGAAGTGAACACTCTCATCTAAAGGGAAAGGATAGATGAGAATGATGAAGTAGGATTTTTGCTCTCTTTTATTTTCTTATTCTCACTCACTTTCATCACAAAAGCAAAACAAGAAAACTCATCCATGAAAAGAGAAGGAAGAAGAAGAAGAATAAATCATAGAATCCTTTTGTGATGAATAATGAATTGTTGTAGTGGTTACAAATCTAACCAAGGGTTAAGCATGAAGGAGTTAACCCTTGTAGAGAATTAACTAGAGTTAATGGTTTGGATTGGGTTAACATAATATCTTCACAAAACATCAAGCAAAATACAAAGTCAAAGCTTCATGGAAGCTTCATGCAAAAGCTAACCCTAATCCAAATCCAAACCAAGTTTAAACCCTAAACCATTGTTAAATTTTTAAACCTTACATGTTACAATATTATATATCACATATACAATATATTTTGTAACAATAGAAAATAATACAATTAACATATATCGCATATATATCAATGTATTATCCCGTGAGAAAATGAATCTTTTAGTAAGCTAATATTAGTTAATGTAATTTAATATATCATATATATTATTATATATTAAATTATCAAATCAACACTTGATCCGATAGTCCGGCTATATCGCATATAACCGACTAATACGATGACCCGGCTATATCACATATACCCGGCCGATATCTCATATCGCGAGAATCCAATACGGTATCACATACCGCATTATCTTCGGTCCCGTACATATCACATATGTGCTCCTACTCCGTTTTGCCTGAGCCAAGAAACCTCTGTGTAGGACTCTAAAGAATCGTCAATACGCCGGCAGTAGGTGATGATCATATCAAACACCTACAAGCTGCAAGCGGTCAGCTAAACGTAACAGCCACCCAGGTATTGAGCGCTCAGAAGATCAACAACCAAGCTTGTACATTCTCCTGTGAATCCAATCAGTAACACTCCCATACAGTCCGGTCTCGTCGTCTGATATGTCGCATATCTCGCCTAGGGGTGGTAAACGTCAGACCCCAGTAGCTCGATAAGTCGTGTCGATATGAGGTCTATAACAGTTCGAGAAACTACTGATAACACTTACCAGTAAATCTCAGCAACCCTGGCCAGGAATTTCCGGTTATAGCCAATCGAACACAGCACAACATCAACTCCCTATACCGGGAGAGACGAATCCCCTCCTATCGCTCATTGCTTCCATGTGATTCGGGACTGTACCTAAAAGCCACCTTTTTGCATGTCCTCTTGGACGTGGTATGATGGAAATCAAAGCACAGTGGGAATCACACAAGACTCTATGACGATCTCGGGTCAACAGACTACTCTGTACCAGTGTCACCGGAGAACTGCCATCTGACGTGAGGTATAATACCATCTGGGAGTTCTCGGTGAGTCCGTCCAGTCTACCCAGTCTCCACTGAGCACCCGTACACCATCCTTGATGTCAAACACCGATGGATATGGGATCATCCATCGCCCATCATATGGGTCAAGATGCGTATACGCTAGTCTACTCTGGTGTATCGATGCCCTGTCTCGATACACCCTCGACTAGGAACAGTTATAGGATGTACTCGTCGACTACCGTGGCCCCACTTGTATGATCTCATCATAGTCCCAGTAGTCGAGTGCATATCCTAAGGGCTTTATCAACATGTAACATAGAGACAATCAGAGTACATGTTAAGATAAAGTACAACCAGATAGCATACTATCATGCCGAGCAAGAAAGTCCTCCCTATATATGTCCAAGCATCCATTACAATATACATCGTATGTACAGTAATGGCCTCTAGGGCATACATATTACCAACAATCTCCCACTTGCAATAGGGCCATCTGTTGTGGTATCGCATACCCAACAATTAGCTGCGGTTGAAGTATCTCATACTCAACCATCCCATAAAAGTCTCTACTGGGAAAAAGGCCTTCGTGAGTGGATCCACGCTGTTGTCCTCTTCGTCTACTCTCCTAACCTCGATCTCCCTGGAGATTAACCATCTCCATGATCAAGTGATATTGCCTAAGAATTATATCTGGATTTCAGATGGGACGGGGGGTTCCTTTGCAAAAGCCACAACTCCATTGTCACACAATGGTAGGAACGAAGTTCATCTCATGAACTTAAATATATCCAGACTACCTCTATGGTAGCATCCTTGGTAACGATGTATCTTGCCTTTAATCGTCTAGTAAGTCACGGTATCTAGTTTGGAACTCTTCCAACATACCGTCCCTCCACTGAGGGTAAAGACAAAGCCTGCGACTGACATTCAGTCGTCCTTATTATCCTGGAACCTTTCCAGTGATTCTCCCCAGGAACTATTGATACCATCTCACTACAACTAGTGAGTATCCTAACATCCAATTAGATCTATCTCATAGATCCAAAACCCAGGATTTAGGAGGTATCAACTTCGATCCTATATGGAGAATCATTGTGATAAGCGGAGATTGACCGAGCGTAGCATAGGAAACTTCTTCCCTATCAAGAGTATGTCATCCACGTACTCTACGAGGATCATCACCATACTCTCTACTACCTTTTTGTATGTACAAGGTTCATCTACCATTTTGATGAAGTCAAACTCTTTGACTACCACATCAAAATAGATGTTCCAACTCCGCGATGCCTGCTTTATCCTATAAAGCATCTTGCACACGTTTCCGCTGCTCCCACTATCTACGAAGCCCTCTGGCTGTGTACTTATAGACGCTCTCTTCTAAAATATCATTTAGAAAAGCAGTCATGACACCCAACCACCAGATATCGTAGTCATGGTATGTAGCCGTGGCAAATAGGATCTGGATGGACTTAAGCATAGCTTTGAAAGTCTCAACTTTTCCATATACACCAAGTAATCTTCTCAAGATATACTTGCTCCTGGTGGGGATTTAACCCTTCAGATAAAGCAACCAAAGTCCATACTTTGTTGGTGTATAAGGATTCCATCTCAGATCGATAAGCATCCAGCCATTCTTACAGAGTCCCACTCCTGATAGCCTGCTCGAAACTAGTTGGGTCATCATCTCATGATGCAATCCTCGCTCCCACTGTCATAGAGAAAACCGAAGTATCTCTTAGGCGGGTGAGGAAACCTACTAGATCGGTAGAGTGGCTGAGGTTCGTTGGTTACTATTGAATCCTTCGGTTCTACCAAATCATCTGCTGTAGTTTGTATAGCTGGAACTCTTTCCAGTTCTACCTCATGACCACTAATTTTTCCACAAGAAATTCCCTTTCACAAAGGTGGCATGTTGAGAAATAAAACACTTTTGTTTCTCGGTTTGGTAGAAGAAATTCCCTTGCGAATGCTTGGGATATCTAACAAACTTCCACAGATCTGACTTTACCTCGAGCTTGTCCGGATTTTTCTTTTCAGACATAGGCCGGACAACCCCAAATCTTAACAAACTTAAGATATGGGCTCTTCCCTTTCCATATCACATATGAAGTGGTAGGCAACTGATTTGATTTGAACCCTATTCAATAGGTATGCAGGTTCTCAAGTGCATAACTCCCAAAAGGAAATAGGAAATTCAGTAGTACCCATCATAGAGCACACCATATCACATAGGGTGCTATTGCTCCGCCCCGATATACCGACGTGTTGTGGTGTATACGGAGGAGTAATGCTGAGAGAGAATCTCATTCTCCTTTAGAATAGTCCAGGAATTCCGTGCTCAAGTATTCTCCTCCTTGATCTCATCAAAAGACATAATACTTATACCCGTATTTTGGTTCTCGACTTCTAATTTATATTCTGTGAATATCTCAAAAGGTTCGGACTTGTGTTTCAACAGGAACATATGTCTGAATCTTAAGAGATCATCAGAGAATGTAATGAAGTACAAAGAACCGGTCTTGGCATGTGTAGACAAGGGACCTTCATACATCAGCATGTATCAATCCCAAGAGTTCACTAACTCTTTCTCTATTTCCAATAAACAGAGCTATGGTCATCTTATCTTTGTGACATGACCGGCAAGTTTCACAAGATGTAAATTCAAACAAATTTAAATATGCATCTTAATGTAACTTCAGCTAGTCGGGTCGCATTGATATGACCTAGTCTATAATGCCTCAAGAAGGATTCGTTCATTTCTGAACTCTTCCTCTCGTGTGTGTTCTGTATACTAAGAACTGTAGTTTGATTTAGAACGTCTATGCTTTTAGATAACGTGCCTGAACCGATCAACTCTTGTTATAGGAAATGTTCAAAACATTATCCAACAATACAAAATTATATCCTTTCTTTACTAATAAAGAGACTGATATGATGTTGTATATCAGGTTCGGTATCTAATAACATTCGTTCAGAATAAATGTATTCTGGTAATACAGGGTGATAGTGACCAACAGACTTGGTTGCAACACTTGCACCGTTTCTATCTCATGAAACTTATCACCCGTTCTCAGTTCTCTACCTATCTGTAGCCCATGTAACAAATTACATATGTGGGATCCTGATCCGGTATCAAATACCCAGGACGTAAAGGACACTGAGAAACAGTTCTCGGTAATGAACACACCCGAAGAAGATGCATCAACATGCACTTTCTTCATTTGGGCGGCACGGGAATTCTGGTAATCCCCAATTTCCTGCTCTGTCTTATAACATTTATAAGTTGGAGCGGGACCAACATTCCCTAGCTCAGTATAACAAGCGGGTTCGGTCAATATATCCGTATTATTATCTTGATTAAGGCGTGACATGGTCGCTAACTGGAGAGAGAGAGAAGAAAACACTCAGCGTATGCTCTTGCAAGATTAGATTGGTTTTCTAATATATCTAATCAGGATGTCTTCCACTGTTTTAATCAAATCTTCATTCAAACCCTAAAAGGAAAGACTAGACGGGATTAATTACACTCTACAAGTTCGCCAATCTTTCAGCCAGGCCAGTGTCGGTACTTTGAGGGAGGTTCTTCGTGCTTTCGCACGGACCTAATTAAAGTAAACCTCATTTTCCCATGGGCGTAACCCCGTTAACACCTTTCTAGACACCTACTTGATCGGCTAATTGTAATGTGTAAAACTCTCCCAGGAGTAACTCTTACTCGCAGCGGGTATCGAGATCCAACTATCTCATAGAAGGTATGCAATCTCATTGCAAATTTCAACACTTGAAATTCCCAATAATATTTTACCCCTAGCGTCCTATGACCTTGACAGAGGTTAACAAACCATAGGCTGCTAGTCAAGTTCAACCTGTCATTTCCTGATTGAAGTAAACCCACCCACACAACCCTTGACAGAGGTCAACAAGGTCGCACAACTAACCTAAATCAATCACATCATATGTTTATAAAGATAAGCACTAATCATCTACCGCACACTACGCCTTGACAGAGATCAACAAACGCAGCACGAATACTAAATACTACTTATCTGAAATGACGGAGGGCTACGACAGGTTTTTAAGAAAACCCTTTGCGTAATGAACTTGATATCGTTGTAGAATCGAGTGATTTTAAATGGAGTGTTTTTTAGGCTTTTCTAGTTTTGCTAAAGGGGTCACTCCCGGTGAAGTGATCGTCGGCCCTTTCCTCATCGAATAAGGTGCAGGGTATATCATATATACCGCTGTGCAAAGCAAGAACTATAGAAGCAATCAAAAGACAAACAGAGTTTGTAGCATCTGCTAGTTTCACTAAAGAGGTCACTCCCGGTGAAGGGATCTCGGCTCTTTCCTTATCGAATAAGGTGCTGGATGTTCTACAACGAACACCGCTATGCAAAACAACTAGAGCTACCAGTTTTTAAACAAGTTTATACAACATCTTTAGGTTTCTTTTATTTCATTAATCTCATTAATGAAGTCCCATTTTTATTATGCTTCACAAGCATCACATTTGAAACAAAATCTGCAATATAATATATATCTCATATATATAATATAAACATTCGTCTCAGGCGGTAATATGATCTCATCACAGAACATTGCAGCAGAAGAACATATATGAAATATTGGATATACTAGGATGTCCGTGTTTTCAATACGAGCCTGTATAAAACACGGATTCCACGGTCGCGATGAATAGCCAAACCCACATCCCTAGACCCCTACGAGAGCGGCAAGCAACACTGCCAATTCTAGGGTTAGGATACCCGGTCTCGACTCTTCGAGATGGTCTCCCACTGGACCCTAGAACCCGGTTACTTGTGCTCCCCGTCTTGGGTCTACCTAATGCGGAAAAGTAAATAATATACAATGGTGACATCATCCTCAGCCCGGAAGTGCCCCAATAAAAGAATATTACATACAAACGAATTTTACATGAATGAAAAAGAAAAAACTCTCATCTCACATAAAACCCGCGGCTATTCAGAACACGACGATCCAATATAACATATCACAGCAACACATAATATCTCATATCATCAACGTAAGCAAGTATGCGTATCCCGATTATCGTTGATGTATAGCAACGAAGCCGGCGATACACCACATACTATGCTTACGGTCACAGAAAAGAAAGTGTAAAATTACAACAGTTGGAATCCGCAACCTCCTTAGACATCGCATGCCTAACCAAATGAATTCCTTAGACATCGCATGCCTAACAATTATAAACCCCGCATTTTAGTTTCATTATCGAAAACTCTTTTCAATATCAAGTCGGGCAATTCAACAAGATTCCCGACATCCTGATCGAATGCTCGTCGCAAACTTTAGTAGACGGCCGCACCCCCGGATGCCGTCGACGAAGTGCACTAAGGCGGAACACCGCTGCCGCAAGCACCCGAACGGATGCTTTTGGCGACGGGGTTCTCCTACAGTCACTTGGTCGGGGCTATGGGGCGTGGCTGTCTGTTAAGTTTACCCGGCGAGTATCCGCGTATGCTACGTGATTGCGACGGACTTTTGATCACATCAAAATTCCGTGGCAACCGATCATCTGAGACTAAACTGCTATGTTTATAACATTCAAATTAGTTATCTCATAACTACTTATGGATTCCAAATATTGTATCACATTCCAGATAAATAGACAATGTTAAACTTTCCGATCGAATAAAAAAACACCCAAGATTTCCCAAATAGCTCAACACTTGAGATCGGTTTAAAAACATCCATCACATGCCACAGTACCAATGGTCCAGCCGTAGAAGGGTCAAGCCAACGCCTCACATGTGGCATGCCGTACTGCCACAAACCCTAAGGTTTAAAGGCAGTTCAAGACGGTCACATAGTCGAGTTAAGGTTTGTGTTCTTCTAGAGGGTCCACTGCATTACTTGCACGACTTAGAACGTTCTTAAACTCGAAAAAAAATCCAACTTTTGAAAAATTTTCCGACAGGGGAAAAAGTGAGTTATTGATATCCGTTCGAACTTTTTAACAGTTTCTAAAATTATCCGGAAAAAATTAAACGAAGTTAAATTATCCAATCGAATCAACGAGTCCCCAATACAACCCTAAAAAACTCAACACTTGAGTGGAATTAAAACATTCCCAGAAAAAAATGACAAGAAAGGATCTAAGAATAAATATATGAAATATGAGGGACTAAGTCTAAATTTTGGCCGCGGAACCGCCGCCAAACCCTTGGTTTGGCCGCGGTTCCTCGGTCAAATAAGTGACTTAGTGGACCGTACTTCACAGTAATTCTTAGTTTTTCCTGCTTGTTTTTCTGAGCATTTTTAATTCATAAAAAATCACATTTTTGAAAAATGTCCAGAGAGGGGTAAACATCGGGGTTTCCGGGTTCGATCGGACATTAAACTTCGCTCGGACTTCGTCTAAAGCTCTAGTTTAGCACTGATACCACTATAGGGTTGCTATTCACGCGTACAAGGGTCTACGAGGCATCAACCATGCCCGATTTAAAAAATAGCCGTGCCGAACAACCCAAAGCCGGATCTTTAAACTAGGGTTTATGCGAAAACAAGCATGTTAAACTCTTTAACACAAAGTGAGAGGGATTACAACCTTTGTAGATCCGGTCCTTCACTTCTTAAGCTCCGTGTTGAGGTCCCTTCGCTGCGATCATCGTGTTCCGGACTCTCGAGAGGCTTCACGAAGAGAAAGATGCAGTCTTTCTTCCGATCTTCGATAACATAGATGATCTACCTTGAAGTTTCATTAACACAAGCTAACACTCACTAAATGAAGTGAACACTCTCATCTAAAGGGCAAGGATAGATGAGAATGATGAAGTAGGATTTTTTCTCTCTTTTATTTTCTTATTCTCACTCACTTTCAACACAAAAGCAAAACAGGAAAACTCATCCATGAAAAAAGAAGGAAGAAGAAGAAGAATAAATCATAGAATCCTTTTGTGATGAATAATGAATTGTTGTAGTGGTTACAAATCTAACCAAGGGTTAAGCATGAAGGAGTTAACCCTTGTAGAGAATTAACTAGAGTTAATGATTTGGATTGGGTTAACATAATATCTTCACAAAATATCAAGCAAAATACAAAGTCAAAGCTTCATGAAAATGAATCTTTTAGTGAGCTAATATTAGTTAATTTAATTTAATATATCATATATATTATTATACATTAAATTATCGAATCAACACTTGATCCGATAATCCGGCTATATCGAATATAACCGACTAATACGATGACCCGGCTATATCACATATACCCGGCCGATATCTCATATCGCAAGAATCCAAAACGGTATCACATACCGCATTATCCTCGGTCCCGCACATATCACACATGTGCTCCTACTCCGTTTTGCCTGAGCCAAGAAACCTCTGTGTAGGACTCTAAAGAATCGTCAATACGCCGGCAGTAGGTGATGATCATATCAAACACCCACACGCTGCAAGCGGTCAGCTAAACGTAACAGCCACCCAGGTATTGAGCGCTCAGAAGATCAACAACCAAGCTTGTACATTCTCCTGTGAATCCAATCAGTAACACTCCCGTACAGTCCGGTCTCGTCGTCTGATATGTCGCATATCTCGCCTAGGTGTGGTAAACGTCAGACCCCAGTAGCTCGATAAGTCGTGTCGATATGAGGTCTATAACAGTTCGAGAAACTACTGATAACACTTACCAGTAAATCTCAGCAACCCTGGCCAGGAATTTCCGGTTATAGCCAATCGAACACAGCACAACATCAACTCCCTATACCGGGAGAGACGAATCCCCTCCTATCGCTCATTGCCTCCATGTGATTCGGGACTGTACCCAAAAGCCACCTTTTTTCACGCCCTCTTGGACCTGGTATGATGGAAATCAAAGCATAGTGGGAATCACACAAGAATCTATGACGATCTCGGGTCAACAGACTACTCTATACCAGTGTCACTGGAGAACTGCCATCTGACGTGAGGTATAATACCATCTGGAAGTTCTCGGCGAGTCCGTCCAGTGTACCCAGTCTCTACTGAGCACCCGTACACCATCCTTGATGTCAAACACCGATGGATATGGGATCATCCATCGCCCATCATATGGGTCAAGATACGTATACGCTAGTCTACTCTGGTATATCGATGCCCTGTCTCGATACACCCTCGACTAGGAACAGTTATAGGATGTACTCGTCGACTACCGTGGCCCCATTAGTATGATCTCATCATAGTCCCAGTAGTCGAGTACATATCCTAAGGGCTTTATCAACATGTAACATAGAGACAATTAGAGTACATGTTAAGATAAAGTACAACCAGATAGCATACTATCATGTCGAGCAAGAAAGTCCTCCCTCTATATGTCCAAGCATCCATTACAATATACATCGTATGTACTGTAATGGCCTCTAGGGCATACATATAACTAACATAATTAGTGAGTTTTGAAATCACGATTGGTGTGTTTGGGTTTTCTCGATGGTTTGACGTTGGTACATCGACATCGAGGGTTGGTTTGGATATTCTTGCATGCGTAGAAGATAGGTTTTGACCTATGCGTATACGCGTGCCGAATTGGTTTTCATATACCGTTTCGACTTCGGATTTAGTTTTTATGCGTTACGATACGTGGTGACATGTAGGTACCCCAGGTAGACTTCGAGATGACAAGCAAGCGCGAGGCGACGTCGGCACCGGCGAGCGAGGACCAGGTGAGTAGATTTATATCTACGGGGAGAAGTCGGGTGGATGGCGTATAGCACCCCCGCAGTTCGTAATATAGCTTATATAATGGATATATGTATATATATATGGTTTATGATACGTGGATGATATTCAGGATATGGTTATGTGTTCATGGATTGTAGTGTTACTCGCGAAACCCTAGAGTAGTTGTTGCACCCACAAGCGCGCGCACACTTGCTTACATTCATTCCTTTACATGTGCGTATATAGGGATATGTGTATATGTATTCACATGGGTATGGGACTATGTGTACATATACTGGATTATGAGAACAGTACTTGGGATTGGAGATGAGTCGATGAGATTGGATTTGAGGCCGTGAGATCGGTGATATGACAAGGTTCGTATTTGAGGTACGACATGATGTTTTAGCGGGTCCTTTAACATGGTGTTTTCATATACACGCATGCTTTTACTTAGATTGGTATCAGTATGGTACTAGACGTAGATCAGTACCCCGATCACGATATTTGATAAAGAGGATACCAGATGAATAGTATGATGAATGTGATATTGACACGTATCCAGATTTGGGATGCCGTACGACGGATTTACGTACGAGCTATACATTGATGTTTGATCCGCACTCTTGACTTGGGAATATCTGATTATAGATATGGTATCGGATGTGATATTATCGAGGCGGGATCACCGACTAATATATATATATATATATATATATATATATATATATGTATGTATGTATGTATCGACACAGATGTTAGGCGGTTTCCTTACCTTCAGTCAGCTTGTTAGTTCAGCCGTATAGTTTAGTGTAGTTGTTAGACTGGATTAGACTCCTACCTATTTCAAAACTAACGAATCGTGGGTATTTTAAAATACAAGTCAAGGGATTCTACGGATATTTCAAAAGACGTATCTTTTCTTAAAAACACCGTAGCCTTTATTTTCAAAACCCCATGATTCGTGTTATTTCAAATGGCACCGCTGTGGAACTCATATTTCATTAAATGCAGATTAGTTACCGTTGTGTCTAGTATTTAGCTTCCACTCATTATTGTTGTTTGCTCCGCATCGCATGTTTATATTATGATTCATATTCTATTGTTGATATCATGCTGTTAGGACACCAGCACCATTACCGATGATGCGTATGTACCACGTACACTCACTTGCCGGCTCACACACATCTTCATCGGTAATTGCCATGTCACGTACACCTTAGAAAATATTATTGCTTAACATAGCTTGATTGAAAGAATTTGAGTTAACCGCAATCAAGACGGTGTCGCTATGCAGCTAGCCGGTTGAGCACGGGTCGATCCACAGGGAGATGGTGGTATTTTACCTTCTTGTTTTAGACGAGTAAATAAAGAATCTGTATGTGTTTGTTCAAGACTAACCTATGTGTATTTATTTGCAAGTATGAAGTTGTTAAGAAAGAGATACGAAATTGTAAGCTAAAGAAATCCGTACTCAAAACCTTTGAGCCGAGTCTTGACCAATTGAAGCTAGAGCAATCGGCAACAACGTGGATTAGGGGATTTAAGCGCGGTATTCGTGGAATCCGGCTTGTTTACCCTTGTCCTTCCGTTCTTGTCTCTTGCTTTCGCCTCCGGCCAAACCGAATGCAACCGGTCGCGGTTAGGAATCACCGTTACCTTGTTAGGGTAGGGTGCCTAACGGAGCGCTTGCGTATGGTTTTGGCGGAGTTCAATGGAAAATAACGGGAAAAGGAAATGAGAAAAGAAAATCTTTAACTTATAATATCGTATTTATTCTTAACAATGATAATTACAACATTCACAAAATGAACAACAAAGAACAAAAGAAAAGAACAAAGAAAAGAGAAAAGAAAAGATTACAAGTAATTAAAGTGCATGAAATATAAATTGCAAGAAAGTAAAGCAAGGTAATAAAAAGCAAGTAATAAATAAGCAATAAAAAGAACAAGAAACTAGAACTCAAGACAAGCATGTGATCAATAGCCAACTCTTAAACTTGCAAGCTCAATCAAGAGGTTGCAAGATCAAGGGAAGGGTAGAGAACGCATGTGAAATGAAGCGCTAATTCCATAAGAAAATGCGACCCTTGAGATCAATAACTAACCCTTAACCATTCAAGCTCAATGAAGAGGTTGAATGATCAAGAGAAAGCAAGAATCTCAAGGGGAAGAAGAAACAAAAGAGAATGATACAAAACCCTCATCTTCATTGATCTCCCACTCAAAAAGCTCTCACTACAATTTTCATGGAAAAAGAAATGAAGAAGAAGAAGAAGAAAAAGACAAAATCCTAACAAAAAGAGGAACAAAAGAATCACCTTTGGTTGGGCTCAGATCTGCTGTATTTATAGGCAGGGAAAATGAAATCTAGGGCAACAAACTGGACCCATGTGAAAAGACCAAAATACCCACAAAAGTTGACAAGCTGCGGCGCCCGTACGGCCGCGGTTCCGCCGCCAATACCCCCTATTGGCCGCGGATCCGCGACCCTATGATGGAGTTAGGGCATGGGCTTTTCAGTACGGCCCTGGTCTGCTGTCCCCTTCAGTGTGGTACATATATTTTCTTAAAATACATTCACATTTCTTCCAGAATTTCTGTTGAGGAAAGGTGGACTTTTGTGGATGCATTTGTCATGATTGCCTCGAGCTCCGCGTAGATTTCTTGGAACTTGTTGTTGCCATTGAGCCTTGTGCATGAAGGTGACATTGATTTGACATTTTGTCTTCCTAAACTGGTATCTGGCAACATACGGATGACGAGCGGAGACCGTGTTTTCTCAGTGGTTGGCAGGAACCCGGATTTTGTCGTGTTTTCCATGAATTTCACCGTTTTAGAACTGAGAACCTGTATCCTGCAAATATGTAACAAACACGGATTAAAAGCACCTACCTATAAAAAACCGAGCGTAAGAATGGGCGGTATAAAATGCAGTATTCTGTGATGAACATAGCTTGATAGCTAGTAGTTTAGATATGATATTAGTGTATTTGCCTTATATGCTAGTTGAGCCATTGTAGTTATTACTTGCTACTTCATGCATGTTATTATTCACTGTCATGCCGCATTCATGGATTTTTATGCCTATATTCATTGTTTACATGCTATTGATGATTTGGATTCGGATTTCCATGAGATTTTCTGGATTTGGGGGAAAACCGCAAAACTTATATAAGCTTCTTTTCTCTCTTTTAAAATAAAAAGTGCGGTTTTCCCATGATGTATGAGTCGTCCACCATGAGTTTGCTGATGGATTTCGAGACCCGAGTTCGTGGAGTGGAGGAACCGTTTCGGGTACATGGTAGACCCGGTGCGGTATCCCGGGGCTAGAGGATCGCAGATGATGGCGTTGAGCCTGGCAGGGGAGCACTACCGACCGGTGTTTTTACTCGACGCGTCGGATATCCGGAGGATACCGTCGTGGTCTTGAGATGGATGGTAGGGGCCGGTCTGGACTGACGGCGTCCTAGATATTGTGCTTGAGACATTGAGATTTTGAGACATTGAGATACAGAGATTGCGACACTGAGATATTGAGATATTTGGATACTTGTTTTGTGTCGATGCTAGGCACTGTTTATGCTGATTTCATTTATGATACCTCATTTTAAAAATACAGAAATCTCACTAATTTATGAAAGCGATTTTCTTCAGTACATGTATTCTGTTTTCATATATTCATTCATCATCCATAAGATATATTGCTACCTGAGGCACTGACACGGGCATATGAGATTACACTTGGGTTAGATATTTACCCTAGCTAATTTTATAGGCTGCTGGTTATATATTTGAGGATATATTATGATCGTATGACCTAGGATTGCGTTGTTCATGCGATTTCTGTCCGTAGATGTTTTTCTACTCACGAGTTGGCAACTCACCCCGCTGTGCCACAGTTTCTTGCAGGTTTTGCCGTACAGGTTTCATTACGGCTTTGCTGGTACTGCTTCTTTTCGGGTGACTTGCTAGTAGGTGGGTTTATTTGTATCGCACCCATCATATTAGTTTGTATAATATTATTCAGTTGCATCTAGTAAATTCCATCAACCAAACATGTATTTATTTTTGAGATAGAGACCAGTGATGTTATTCTTTCGACCTTAGAGTTGCGCGTTATATTTCTGTGGATTTCTTGTTGTTTGAGTTTCCTTTTGAGTTTGATCCTCGCCCTTGGCGTTGTATATTATATTGCTTGTGTGGTTGTGACCGTCGATTAACGAAGAGCTAGCTCCCGCTTGGGGATGCCTTTTATTGATTTCATATACTATTCATGTTGTATCCCGTTTGGGGGCCAGTATTTACAAAGGAGACTCTGCCGAAATTTTCAGGAAATATATGTATGTATGTATGTATCGACTCAGATGTTAGGCGGTTTCCTTACCTTCAGTCAGCTTGTTAGTTCAGCCATATAGTTTAGTGTAGTTGTTAGACTAGATTAGACTCCTACCTATTTCGAAACTAATGAATCGTGGGTATTTTAAAAGACAGGTCAAGGGATTCTACGGATATTTCAAAAGACGTATCTTATCTTAAAAACACCGTAGCCCTTATTTTCAAAACCCCACGATTCGTGTTATTTCAAATGGCACCACTGTGGAACCCATATTTCATTAAATGCAGATTAGTTACCGTTGTGTCTAGTATTTAGCTTCCGCTCATTATTGTTGTTTGCTCCGCATCGCATGTTTATATTATGATTCATATTCTATTGTTGATATCATGCTGTTAGGACACCAGCACCATTACCGATGATGCGTATGTACCACGTACACTCACTTGCCGGCTCACACACATCTTCATCGGTAATTGCCATGTCATGTACAGCTTAGAAAATATTTTTGCTTAACTTAGCTTGATAGCTAGTAGTTTAGACATGATATTAGTGTACTTGCCTTATATGCTAGTTGAGCCATTGAAGTTATTACTTGCTATTTCATGCATGTTATTATTCACTGTCATACCGCATTCATGGATTTTTATGCCTATATTCATTGTTTACATGCTATTGATGATTTGGATTCGGATTTTCATGAGATTTCCTGGATTTGGGGGAAAACCGCAAAACTTATATAAGCTTCTTTTCTCTCTTTTAAAATAAAAAGTGCGGTTTTCCCATGATGTATGAGTCGTCCACCATGAGTTTGCTGATGGATTTCGAGACCCGAGTTCGAGGAGTGGAGGAACCGTTTCGGGTACATGGTGGACCCGGTGCGGTACCCCGAGGCAAGAGGATCGCAGATGATGGCGTTGAGCCTGGCAGGGGAGCACTACCGACCGGTGATTTTACCCGACGCGTCGGATATCTGGAGGATCGTGGTCTTGAGATGGATGGTAGGGGCCGGTCTGGACTGACGGAGCCCTAGATATTGTGATTGAGACATTGAGATTTTGAGACATTGAGATACAGAGATTGCGACACAGAGATATCGAGATATTTGGATATTTGTTTTGTGTCGATGCTAGGCACTGTTTATGCTGATTTCATTTATGATACCTCATTTTAAAAATACAGAAATCTCACTAATTTATCAAAGCAGTTTTCTTCTGTACATGTATTCTGTTTTCATGCATTCAAACATCATCCATATGATATATTGCTACCTGAGGCACTGACACGGGCATATGAGATTACATTTGGGTTAGATATTTACCCTAGCCATTGTTATAGGCTGCTGGTTATATATTTAAGAATATATTATGATCGTATGACCTAGGATTGCGTTGTTCATGCGAGTTCTGTTCGTAGATGATTTTCTACTCATGAGTTGGCAACTCACCCCCGTTGTGCCACAGTTTCTTGCAGGTTTTGCCATACAGGTTTCATTACGGCTTTGCTGGTACTGCTTCTTTTCGGGTGACTTGCTACTAGGTGAGTTTATTTGTATCGTACCCATCATATTAATTTGTATAATATTATTCAGTTGTATCTAGTAAATTCCATCAACCAAACATGTATTTATTTTTGAGATAGAGACCAGTGATGTTATTCTTTCGACCTTAGAGTTGCGCGTTATATTTCTGTGGATTTCTTGTTGTTTGAGTTTCCTTTTGAGTTTGATCCTCGCCCTTGGCGTTGTATATTAGATTGCTTGTGTGGTTGTGACCGTCGATTAACGAAGAGCTAGCTCCCGCTTGGGGATGCCTTTTATTGATTTCATATACTATTCAAGTTGTATCCCGTTTGGGGGCCAGTATTTACAAAGGAGACTCTGCCGAAATTTTCAGGAAATATTTGATGTTTTTAAAAAAACGCATAATTCGGCTTATGCTATTAAAACTACTTGATTTAAATTGGTTTTCTTTCACTCTACTACTTTTCTTGGTTTGGATTTCTGGGTTTTCGGCTTACTTAGATTACGTACGTCTCGAGAGGTTTCGTAGTTTAAGTGCCGGTCATGTTCCGTACTTTCGGTTCCGAACGTCGCTACAAAGAGACGTGTCCCGGCCCCAACAGAAAAACTATGACACTGTCTCTTCAAGAGTCTATCAGGCGCTCTGTGCCACACGAAAGCAGCGGGGCAAACCCAGAAAGGAAGTGCCAGCACCATTCAAGAACCTGGTTAGGCCAGTCGCCTTCAATCGACTGCCAGCTACCGAAACAAGGGGGTCAAGACAGCGATCTGTGAAATCAGCCGCCGATGATAAAAAGACGGCCGGATATATTATTCATACGGTCTACATGGAGGGCGGGCGCCCCAGCGATAACCTTCGCAGCAAAAGCAAGGATGGGGCCACCACATCCCAAGCCCAATCTGGCTTGAATGTGGTTGCCGCTGCCCAAGAACAGCAACCTCCGCTGGATGAAGAAAACCCTCTCGATGGGGATGATAGGCAGAAAGACCCCTCTGTCCATGCAGAGTCAAGCTCGGACAGCGAGGAAGAGCCGACTTTCCGCCCCAGGACTGCGGAGCAAGAGCTGCTTCAAGAGCTTCGAAAACAGCTCAAGAGCAAAGATAAAGAGATGGCCAAGATCTATTCGAAAATTGACGATCTAACGAACGTTGTGATGCAGCTTACGGCTCAAATTGCTCGTGTGCTTCCCAATCAAGCACAAGTCGCTACTCATCAGCCAGGTGATGACAATCCGAAGCAGCCAATGCCTGTTCCTTTGGGTCCAAGACTGGTCGAGCCGCACGAAAGCTGTTAGTTGTATGTATGCCCTAGAGGCCAGTATTGTACAGATGATGTATATTACATTGGATGCTTGGACATATATAGAGATGACTTTCTTGCTCGATATGATAGTATGCTATCTGGTTACTCTTTATCTTAACATGTACACTAGTCTCTTTAAACTGTCTTATAGTTACATGTTGGTAAAGCCCTTAGGATGTGTACTTGACTACCTGGACTATGATGCAGATCATACTAGTGGGGACATGGTAGTTCATAAGTACATCCTTCAAGGTCCCTAGTCGTGGGTGTATCGAGACGGGGCATCGATATACCAGAGTAGACTAGCGTATATGCTTCTCGACCTATGAGATGGGCAATGGATGATCCTATATCCATTGGTGTTTGACATCAGAGAGGGTATACGGGTGCTCAGTGGAGACTGGGAACACTGGACGGACTCGTCGAGAACTCCCAGATGGTATTATACCTCACGTCAGATGGCAGTTCTCAGGTGACACTTGTACAGGTTAGTCTGTAGACCCGAGATCGTCATAGAGTCTTGTATGATTCCCACTGTGCTTTGATCTCCACCTTACCACGTCCATGAGGGCGTGCAAAACGGTGGTCTTTGGGTACAGTCCCGAGTCACATGGAGGCAATGAGCGATAGGAGGGGTTTCGTCTCTCCCGGTATTGGGGGTTGATGTTGCGCTGTGCTCGATTGGCCGTAACAGGGAAGTCCCTGGCTAGGGCTGATCAGAGATTTGCTGGTAAGTGTTACCAGTAGTTTCTCGACCCGTTATAAGCCTCATATCGGCACGACTTATCGGTTATTGGGGTCTGACGTATACCACCCCTAGACTTGATATGCGACATATCAGACGAACAGACCGGACTGTACGGTAAGTGTTACTGGTTGGATTTACAGGAGTGTGAGCAGGCTAGCTCGTCGATCTTCTGATCGCTCAATACCCGGATGGCCGTTACGTTTAGCAGACCGCTTGCGGCTTGTGGGTGCTTGATATGATCATCATCTGCTACCGGCGTATTGACGAGTCTTTAGAGTCCTACACAGAGGTTTCCTGGCTCAAGCGAAACGAAATAGGAGTGCATATGAGATATGCGCAGGACCGAGAATGATGCGTGTATGTGATACCGTATTCCATTCTCGTGATGGATGTATCGAATGGTTATATTCGATATAACCTAGATATCGAATCAAGGATTGATTCGATAAGCCGATACATTGGATACTAGTCGGTTATATGCGATATGACCGGATCGTTAAATCAAGTGTTGATTTAATGATTTAATGTATAATTATATATTTGATATATTACATTGCATTAACTAGTATTGGTTCACTTTATATGGATTTTCTCACTTGATGTGCAAGAAGTATATGTGATATACTTTTGTGCACATATTTGTATCATGTTTGATGATGCTTGATCATTTTGTTAAGTGTAAAGAATTAAAACCATGGTTAAGTGTTGATTAGGGTTTTGCATATTCATTTATTTATTTATTTGAAAAGGATTATGATGAGAATGGTGGCTTTCTTTGTTTTAAGTTGAAGCTTCATGAAGCTTTGACTTTTGTAACCATTCTTGTCATCATGCTTAACCCTAACCCTCTCAAGTAACCATGGTCTATTCTCTACACTTAACCTTAGTTAGTGAATGATAAGTATTGATTTATTTTTCGTTTATCAATAACACTTATCATTTTCTAGCTTCATCTTCTTCTTCATCTAAAAGATAGAAAGATTGATGCCATCAATGGCAACTTGAGATCTAAAGTGAGAAAACCAATTCTAAAGTGAACCCACCTCCTATTTCTTCACCCTCTACCTCTTGCCAAGTTGTTTTGGGTGTTTTCTTCACAAGTTTCACAACTTGGTGAAGTTGGAGCTTGAACTTGTGCAACCTCGACGTAGATCATCTTCGGCACGAAGCCGACGACCTAGTCCGCCCATTTTCCCGATGAAGCCGACGATTGAATTCGGGATTCAAGATGGACAGCGAGAGGACGCCTACGTGGAGCTAAGGAAGTGGATATCCGGATCTACAAAGGTTGTAGCTCTCTTCTTTTAGTTAAGATGTTAACTAGTTTACCGTTTCGCCTAGAAGTCTTGCCAACGATCCGTAGTCTAGGGTTTCTCGGCACCGTAAATTTTGAATTTGGCATGGTTGATGCCTTGTGAGACCTCTATAGTGTGCCTAGGAACCCTACAGTGGTATCAGAGCCTAGCTAGAGCCTTAGGCGAAGTCCAGACGGAGTTTGAAGTCCGATCGAACCGAAACCCTAATTCAAAACATGCTCTCTGTACTTTTTTCAAAAATGGGGTTTTTTCCATATTAAAAATATGCAGAGAAATCAGCAGGAGATTGTAAGATTTACTGTGAAATTCGATGGCATAATTCAATTAAACTGCCGCGGTTCCGCGGCACGAGCATGGCTCGTGCGGCGGTTCCGCGGCCGTACGGCCCCACTGTACAAAACTTTTCACACAGTAATTCTTACTTTGCAGTGCTGGTTTTCCTGGGAATTTTTAATATTTATTCAAGAGTTGAATTTTCTGGGGTTGTTTTGGGGATTCGATGAATCGATCGGATTATTTAACTTTGTCTATTTGGGTTTCCGGATAAATTTAGAATATGTTAAAAGTTTCGACCGGATACAAATACCCAATCTTTCCCCTGCCGGGAAATTTCCAATTGTTGGACTTTTCCGTAGTTTAATGACGTTCTGAGTAGTGCAAGTAACGCGATGGTCCCTCTAGAAGACAACAAACCTTAACTCGATTATGTGACCGTCTTGAACTGCCCTTTGAACCTTCGGGTTTGGGGCAGTACGGCGTACCACATGTGAGGCGTTGGCTTGACCCTTCTACGGCTGGACCGTTGGTACTGAGACACGAATTGAATGTTGTTAGACTTATTTCATGTGTTGACCTGTATCGGGAAAACTTGGGTATTCGACTGTTCGATCGGAAAGTTTAACATTTTCTGTTTATCTGGAATGTGATACAATAATTGGAATTCACAAACAGTTATGAGATAACTGAATGAATGTTATAAATCTAGCGGTTTAGTTTCATTTGATATTGAAAAGAGTTTTCGATAATGAGACTAAAATGCGGGGTTTATAACTGTTAGGCATGTGATGTCTAAGTATTTCATTTGTTTAGGCATGTGATGTCTAAAGAGGTTGCGGATTCCAACTGTTGTAGTTTTACACTTTCTTTTCTGTGACCGTAAGTGTAATATATGATATCGCCGGTTTCGTTGCTATATGTCAACGACAATTGGGGTATGCATACTTACTTACGTTGATGACATGTGATGTTATGTGTTGCTGGATATGTCATATTGGATTGTCGTGTTTGAATAGCCGGGGGTTTTTATGTGAGATGAATGTTTTTCATTTTCATTCATGTAAAAACTTGTATGTAATATTCTTTTATTTGGGGCACTTCCAGGTTGAGGAAGATGTCACCTTTTGTAAATTGTTTACTTTTCCGCATTAGGATAGACCCAAGGAGGGGAGCACAAGTAACCGGGTTCTGGGGTCCAATGGGAGACCAACTCGAGGAGTCGAGTCCGGGTCTCCTAACCCTAGAATTGGCAGGGTTGCTTGCCGCTCTCGTAGGGGTCTAAGGGTGTGGGATTGGCTGTTCATCATGACCGTGGAATCCGTGTTTTATACTGGCTCGTATTGAAAACACGGACGTCCTAGTATATCCAATGTTTCATATGTTTCTTCTGCTGCGATATCTGTGATGAGATCATGTGATGTTCTATGATAGATACTTTATATAGTATATATGATATATTATATAGACGTTACTTATGTTTTGCACCCGCACTAGCCCTGCTCTGCTCTGTCGTTAGTTACCTAACCTAACGGTGGACGAGGGGACATCGAGGCGAATGCGGATGGCATAAGTGTACGTCGTATTTATCTGTGATGTTTAGGTATTTAAATGATGGGACTTCATTAATGTGATTAATGAAAGAAAAGAAACCTAAGATGTTGTAGAATCAAATTTTAAACAAAACAGGTAGCTACAGTTCTTGCTTTGCATAGCGGTATATATGATATACCCTGCACCTTATTCGATGAGGAAAGGACCGAAATCCCTTTACCGGGAGTGACTCCTTTAGCAATAACTGGCAGATGCTGCACACTCGGTTTGCTTTTGATTGCTTTTAGGTTTTTTGCTTTGCACAGTGATATATATGATATATCCCGCACCTCATTCGACGAGGAAAGGGCCGTCGATCCCTTCACCGGTAGTGACCACTTTAGCAAAACTAGAAAAGCCTCAAAATCACTCCATTTCAAAACTTCATTTGATTCTACAACGATATCAAGTTCATTACGCAATAGGTTTTCAGAAAAACCTGACGTAGCCCTCCGTCATTTCAGATAAGTCCTGTTTAGTATTCGTGCTGCGTTTGTTGACCTTGTCAAGGCGCAGTGTACGGTAGCTAACCAGTATTTATCTGTTTATGCATATGATGCAGATTGAGTTAGGGTAGTCGTACGGCCTTGTTGACCTTGTCAAGGGTCGTGCGGGTGGGTTTGATTCAATCAAGAAATGACGGGTTGAACTTGACTTACGGTCTATGGTTTGTTGACCTTGTCAAGGTCATAGATCGTTTGGGGCAAAACCATTATCGGGAATTTCAAGTGTTGAAATTTGCAATGAGATTGCATACCTTCTATGAGATAGTTGGATCCCGATACCCACTGCGAGTAAGAGTTACTCCTGGGAGAGTTTTACACATTACAATTAGCCGATCTAGTAGGTGTCTAGAAAGGTGTTAACGAGGTTAAGCCTCTGGGAAAACGAGGTTTACATTAATTAGGTTCGTGCAAAAGCACGGGGGACCTCCCTCAAAGTACCGACACTGGCCTGGCTGAAAGATTGGCGAACTTGTAGTGTGTAATTAATCCCGGCTAGTCTTTCCTTTTAGGGTTTGAAGGAAGATTTGATAAAAACCAGTGGGAGCCATCCTGATTAGATAAGATAATAACCAATCTGATCTTGCACGAGCATACGCTAAAGTGTTTTCTTCTCTCTCTCTCCAGGTAGCGACCATTTCATGCCCTAATGAAGATAATAATATGGATGTATTGACCGAACCCGCATGTTATACTGTGCTGGGGAACGTTGGTTCCGTTCTTTCTTATAAGAGTTATAGGAATGAACAGGATATAGGGGAATACCAGGATTCCCATGCCAGCCGAAAGAAGAAAGTAAATGTTGATGCATTTTCTTCGGGTGTGTTCGTTACAGAGAACTGTTTCTCCATTTGCTCTACGTCCTGGGTATTAGATACCGGGTCAGGATCCTATATATGTAATCAGTTACATGGGCTAAGGAAAGGTAAAGAACTTGGAGAAGGTGATAAAGACATTAGAGTTGGAAATGGTGCAATTGTTGCAGCTAAGACTATCGGGGAATATCACCTTGTATTTCCAACTGGTAATACATTGGTTCTGAACGAATGCTATTACATGCCGAACCTGATATGCAACATTATATCGGTTTCTTTATTGAGTAAAGAGGGATATAATTTTGTATTACAGGACAATGTTATGAACATTTTCCGTAACCAAAAGTTTGTTGGATCAGGCACGTTGTGTAATGGCATTTATGTTCTAAATCAATCAACAGTTCTGAGCATAACTAACACACACAAGAGGAAGAGTTCTGAACTGAACGAATCCTTCTTGTGGCATTGTAGACTGGGTCACATCAATGCGACACGACTAGCTAAGTTGCATAAGGATGGATATTTAAATCCGTTTGAATTTTCATCTTATGACACTTGCCAGTCATGTCTCAAAGGCAAGATGACCAAAACTCCGTTTACGGGACACGGAGAAAGAGTTACTGAACTCTTGGGACTGATACATACTGATGTATGCGGTCCCATGTCTACAAATGCCAGGGATGGTTCTTCGTACTTCATTACATTCACTGACGATCTCTCTTGATTCGGATATGTGTTCTTGATGAAACACAAATCAGAAGCTTTTGAGAAATTTAGAGAATATAAACAAGAAGTTGAGAACCAAACCGGAAAAAGTATTAAAATCCTACGATCTGATCGAGGAGGTGAATACTTGAGCAATGAATTCCTGGACTTCCTAAAAGAGAATGGGATTCTCTCTCAGCTGACTCCACCATATACACCACAGCACAACGGTGTATCAGAACGAAGGAACCACACCCTATTAGATATGGTGCGCTCTATGATGAGCACAGCTGAGTTACCTATTTCCTTCTGGGGTTATGCGCTGGAGACAGCAGCATACCTATTGAATCAAGTTCCATCTAAATCTGTACCTACCACACCATATGAGATATGGAGTGGGAAGAGACCATATTTTAAACGAGTTAAGATATGGGGTTGTCCAGCCTATGTCAAAAGAAAAAATCCGGACAAACTCGAGGCACGGTCAGTTCTTTGCAAGTTTGTGGGATATCCAAAGAACTCATATGGGTATTTTTTCTACCACAGTGAGGAACAAAAAGTGTTTGTTGCTCAACATGCCACCTTTTTAGAAAAGGAATTCCTTGAAAAAGAAATTAGTGGCAAAGTGGTAGAGCTGGAAGAAGTTCCAGATACACAAACCGTAACTGAAGATTTAGTGGAACCAGAAGATTCAGTAGCTCCCAATGAACCTCAGCCGCTCCGCCGATCTAGTAGGGTTCCTCGCCAACCTGAGAGATACTACGGTTTTCTCATGGATGGTGGGAGCGAGGATTGCATCATGGAGGATGATGACCCAACTAGCTTCGAGCAGGCCATCACAAGTAGGGACTCAGTAAAATGCTGGATGCTATGCGGTCCGAGATGGAATCCATGTACACCAACAAAGTATGGACTTTGGAAGTTGCTCCTGAAGGGGTAAAACCTATTGGGAGCAAGTGGATCTTCAAGAAAAAACTTGGTGTAGATGGGAAAGTGGAGACTTTCAAAGCTAGACTTGTAGCAAAGGGTTTTCGTCAAAGACCAGGTGTGGACTATGACGAGACCTTTTCTCCAGTGGCTATGCTTAAATCCATCCGGATCATGCTTGCCATCGCTGCATATCACGATTACGAAATCTGGCAAATGGATGTTAAGACCGCCTTTCTAAATGGTGATTTAGAAGAGTGCGTGTACATGACTCAGCCAGAGGGCTTCGTAGACAGTGGGAGCAGCGGGAAGGTGTGCAAGCTGCTTAAATCCATTTATGGATTAAAGCAAGCATCGCGGAGTTGGAACATCTGCTTTGACGTCGTTATCAAAGAGTTTGATTTCGTCAAAAACCCAGATGAACCTTGTATTTACAAGAAGGTGGCAGGGAGTAAGGTTGTCTTCCTCGTATTGTACGTGGACGACATACTCTTGATAGGAAATGATATTCATATGCTGCAATCGGTCAAGCTCTTCTTATCACAAAGATTCTCAATGAAAGATCTTGGTGATGCCTCCTGCATATTGGGAATCAGGATCTATAGAGATAGATCCAAACGGATATTGGAATTGTCCCAATCCAGATACATTGACACCATACTAAAGAGGTTTAGTATGGAAGAATCCAAGCGTGGGAACTTGCCCACGATCTCTGGAGTCACTCTCTCCAAAGAGATGTCTCCCAAGACTGATTTGGAGAGAGCTCGCATGCAAGGGATACCCTATGCTTCGGCTGTAGGCTCTATCATGTATGCGATGCTATGTACCAGACCCGATGTAGCATACTCACTAAGTGTAGTGAGCAGTTATCAAGCTGATCCTGGAGAGAGTCACTGGACAGCTGTGAAGAGCATTCTCAAGTACTTACGAAGGACTATAGAGATGCTCTTGGTGTATGGTAACGGAGAACTCCAAGTGGAGTCCTTTACCGATTCGAGCTTCCAGAGTGATAAGGACGACTCTAAGTCGCAGTCGGGTTTTGTCTTTACCCTTTACGGAGGGGCGGTTAGCTGGAAGAGTTCCAAGCAGGAAACCGTGGCAGACTCGACGATGGAGGCTGAATACATCGCTGCCAACGATGCTGCCAAAGAGGCTGTCTGGGTCAAGAAGTTCATTACTGAACTTGGAGTGGTTCCATCCATTGAGCATCCAATACCTTTGTATTGCGATAACAATGGAGCGGTGGCTTTGGCCAAGGAACCCAGGTCCCATCAACGATCCAGGCATATTCTGAGGTGGTATCACCTGATCCGGGAAATAGTTGATCTCCGGGAGATCGAGATCAGGAGAGTTGACATGAAGAACAACACGGCGGATCCACTCACGAAGGCCATTCCCCAGATACAGTTTGAGAGACTCTTCGGGATGCTCGGTATGCGATACTACAGCAGCTGGCCCTAGTGCAAGTGGGAGATTGTTAGTTGTATGTATGCCCTAGAGGCCAGTATTGTACAGATGATGTATATTACATTGGATGCTTGGACATATATAGAGATGACTTTCTTGCTCGATATGATAGTATGCTATCTGGTTACTCTTTATCTTAACATGTACACTAGTCTCTTTAAACTGTCTTATAGTTACATGTTGGTAAAGCCTTTAGGATGTGTACTTGACTACCTGGACTATGATGCAGATCATACTAGTGGGGACATGGTAGTCCATAAGTACATCCTTCAAGGTCCCTAGTCGTGGATGTATCGAGACGGGGCATCGATATACCAGAGTAGACTAGCGTATATGCTTCTCGACCCATGAGATGGGCGATGGATGATCCCATATCCATTGGTGTTTGACATCACAGAGGGTATACGGGTGCTCAGTGGAGACTGGGTACACAGGACGGACTCGCCGAGAACTCCCAGATGGTATTATACCTCACGTCAGATGGCAGTTCTCAGGTGACACTTGTACAGGTTAGTCTGTAGACCCGAGATCGTCATAGAGTCTTGTGTGATTCCCACTGTGCTTTGATCTCCACCTTACCACGTCCATGAGGGCGTGCAAAACGGTGGTCTTTGGGTACAGTCCCGAGTCACATGGAGGCAATGAGCGATAGGAGGGGTTTCGTCTCTCCCGGTATTGGGGGTTGATGTTGCGCTGTGCTCGATTGGCCGTAACAGGGAAGTCCCTGGCCAGGGCTGATCAGAGATTTGCTGGTAAGTGTTACCAGTAGTTTCTCGACCCGTTATGAGCCTCATATCGGCACGACTTATCGGTTATTGGGGTCTGACGTATACCACCCCTAGACTTGATATGCGACATATCAGACGAACAGACCGGACTGTACGGTAAGTGTTACTGGTTGGATTTACAGGAGTGTGAGCGGGCTAGCTCGTCGATCTTCTGATCGCTCAATACCCGGATGGCCGTTACGTTTAGCAGACCGCTTGCGGTTTGTGGGTGCTTGATATGATCATCATCTGCTACCGGCGTATTGACGAGTCTTTAGAGTCCTACACAGAGGTTTCCTGGCTCAAGCGAAACGAAATAGGAGTGCATATGAGATATGAACAGGACCGAGAATGATGCGTGTATGTGATACCGTATTCCATTCTCGCGATGGATGTATCGAATGGTTATATTCGATATATCCTAGATATCGAATCAAGGATTGATTCGATAAGCCGATACATTGGATACTAGTCGGTTATATGCGATATGACCGGATCGTTAAATCAAGTGTTGATTTAATGATTTAATGTATAATTATATATTTGATATATTACATTGCATTAACTAGTATTGGTTCACTTTATATGGATTTTCTCACTTGATGTGCAAGAAGTATATGTGATATACTTTTGTGCACATATTTGTATCATGTTTGATGATGCTTGATCATTTTGTTAAGTGTAAAGAATTAAAACCATGGTTAAGTGTTGATTAGGGTTTTGCATATTCATTTATTTATTTATTTGAAAAGGATTATGATGAGAATGGTGGCTTTCTTTGTTTTAAGTTGAAGCTTCATGAAGCTTTGACTTTTATAACCATTCTTGTCATCATGCTTAACCCTAACCCTCTCAAGTAACCATGGTCTATTCTCTACACTTAACCTTAGTTAGTGAATGATAAGTATTGATTTATTTTTCATTTATCAATAACACTTATCATTTTCTAGCCTCATCTTCTTCTTCATCTAAAAGATAGAAAGCTTGATGCCATCAATGGCAACTTGAGATCTAAAGTGAGAAAACCAATTCTAAAGTGAACCCACCTCCTATTTCTTCACCCTCTACCTCTTGCCAAGTTGTTTTGGGTGTTTTCTTCACAAGTTTCACAACTTGGTGAAGTTGGAGCTTGAACTTGTGCAACCTCGACGTAGATCATCTTCGGCACGAAGCCGACGACCTAGTCCGCCTATTTTCCCGATGAAGCCGACGATTGAGTTCGGGATTCAAGATGGACAGCGAGAGGACGCCTACGTGGAGCTAAGGAAGTGGATATCCGGATCTACAAAGGTTGTAGCTCTCTTCTTTTAGTTAAGATGTTAACTAGTTTACCGTTTCGCCTAGAATTCTAGCCAACGATCCGTAGTCTAGGGTTTCTCGGCACCGTAAATTTTGAATTTGGCATGGTTGATGCCTTGTGAGACCTCTATAGTGTGCCTAGGAACCCTACAAAAGCCATCCACATTCCGCTTCTGGGGAGGCCTTAGCCCCAGATAGCACTATCCCGCTAACACAAGATCGGATAATGGATTTGGTCACCGGCAAAGTTAAAACATTGGTGGCCGAAGCTGAAACTCAGAAAGAAATTGACAGTAGTGGGCGGCCATATCCCGCACAGTACGATCTGATCGAGTTCCCAAGCGGCTACATCATTCCTAAGTTCGGAAGATTTGACGGAACGGGGAATGCAAATCAGCACGTCGCCCACTTCAAAGCATCGTGCGGAAATACAGGGGGCAATGACGCGCTCCTTCTTTGTCAGTTTGTCAACAGCCTGACCGGTGTCGCCTTCGACTGGTACGCGAGTATACCAGACTGGTCCGTCATTACCTTTGCCTAAATGGAGTCTCTGTTTCGGTAAAGGTTCATGAGCGTCAGTGATAAAATCTCCATTGCCGACCTTGTGAGGACCAAGCCTGGGAAGAATGAAAGCAACACCGACTTTATCGCCCGATGGCGTAATCTCACAGTCAAGTGCGAACCGCCGCTGGAGCAGGACCAGTCCGTCAGACTTCTCATTAGGAACCTCAGCAATTGGATGGTTCCATTCTTGTGTACAGCGGGCCTCAAGACATTTCAGGAGCTAACCAAGAAAGTCCAAATGCTGGAACGCTCGAAGCAAGAGTCCCCGCCGAACACTCAGAGAGACAAAACTTGGAAAAGCAAGCGGGACGACAGCCGTAGAAGCGGGAGTTCCAGCAGTACCAATGTCTTCAATGCGTCCGACAATGAAGAAAAGCGAAGGGCGGGCGAATCCAAAACCAACTGGTCTCGAAAGCCATTGCTGGGAGGAGATGGGCCTTCCCTAGAGGAGAAAAAGAACAAGGTTTACTCTTTCAGAAGGGACAAGGTCCGCAAGATATTTAAAGATGCCTTGAACAACGGCCTACAATTGCCGGAGTTAAAAAGACCCCAAGAAGCAAAAATGACCGACAATCCCCTGTATTGCCCGTACCACCGAGTAGTGAGCCATGCGATCGAGGATTGCTATATCTTCAAGGACTGGGTCGAGAAGCAGTACAAGGCTGGAGAGATCGAGCTGTCCAAAAGTGTGTTGGTGAACAATCAAGTTGCAACTGCCAACTTTATACAGACAGAAGTTGAAGCCTTCTGGGAGCAGACAGCCGAACCCGCTGCCCTGAGAAATGAAACGGACTCATCGCGGCCTCCGTGGAGTACGCACATATCTAATAAGACGAAGAAGATGATAAAGCTACTTCGGAAAGAGCCCTTGACGGAATGGGAAGGGCAGAAGAAGCCTACCAACCCAGCTGCCAATGCGGCTCCATCGGGCTCAAAATCCAAGAAGCTCAAGAAGAAGAAAAGTGCAACTCGGCGCGAAAAAGTGTCTGCAGGAAGATCGACCATTCAAAAATATATCGATTCCCTCGAAGATTATGAACAGAAGGAAAGAACTCTAATTCAATTGAAGGAGTTCTTCCCTGCACAAGCGACTGAAATTCTGGAGGAGTTAGAGGAAGGCTCCAATGAAGAGATCCCAATAGTGACCTGCTACGCCATCCATCTTGGCAGCGACTCTGAGGAGGAGCTCTGTTTTCCCGAAGAGGACGAGGAGCTCGCCACAAAGGCCAATCAAATCTAGCTCAGAAGCGGCAGGGTTGTTATGCCAAATCAGGGCAACGCCCTAAAAGGGAAGGAAAAACAGGTGGCTAATGAGGAAGATGGCAGAGAGCCGGCTAATGAAAACTTAAGTCCTTCCTCGGTGGATGTTCACACCATAATATTGCATTATTATGTTCCCCATTCTTTTTCTTTTTATTAATAAATAGGTACTTTTGACCCATGTCTGCTACATGTTACAGGTTACAGGTTCTGGGAGCAAAAACAGTGAAAAACACAAAAGTCGACACAAAAGAAGGATTTTTGACCAACAAATGGGAAGATCTTAGTAAAGCCTAGAAGAAGAACGGTTCACCATCAACAAGGCAACGCAAGATCCAAATTATCAAGGAAAACGGTTAAAAGATCCATTGCAAAGTGTTCACTGAAGATCTGGAATCACTGTAGAAGCCCAAATGAAGAAAAGACTAAAGAAATAAAGAGCCCAAAGAAACCTAAAGAAAGCCCAGAAAAATTATCAGGAGATCTCACCATTGGGCCGTGGAACAGCGGCCCAAGCACGCCAATGCCGCGGTTCCGCGGTCGTTTGAAGCCATCACTCAGAGAAAATTTTACCAAAACGTCTTGGCGGCTATGGAAAGATTTCCTGGGGGTATATTTGTAATTGTAGACATGCGGAACAAATGTAACCCTAGGGTTTCCTATTCTTTATAAATAGGAACTCTAAAGATTGTAATTTTTATGCCTCCCTTCATTAATAAATTTTAGAATTCTTTTGGAGAGCATCGTTGCCTCTTTTCAATTCATCTATTCAGATCTGACAACCTTGCGTACATGTTTGGAGAGAGCCACCTGTAAGTAGTTTTAGATTTTAATTCCTTGCCTTAGATGTTAGCTTTGGGGAAGGTTTTTGAGAGATGAGATCTCTCATCCCTTTCTTGCCCATAATACATTTTCAATAGGACTCCATGCATACACGCACACACCGTGCCCTACGGCACCCTATCCCTCGAGGTAGCGGTGATACCGTAGTATAAAGGACCGGTTGCGCGCGTTTTCCATGGAGGTTAGGGTAAGGATCTCTAAAGGAAGGACAAGAACCTAGAGGAAGGAAAACCTTCTCGAATGGATCTAATCCCCTTTATTGATAATTACCATAACTCCTCACAGATCTTCATTCGGGTATAGAAAGCGTTGAGGTTTACTTGCATTTCCAAACCATCCCTAAACCTAGCCCTAGCAAGAATAGATCTAGATAATTAGTATAGAATAATTAGATTTTTAGATTTAATAACAACTCCGAACACCCTTCGGAATTAACTCGTTATCGCGACTAGGAAATTCACAACATCCCTGTGGACCGACCCGTACTCACCGGCTAGCTATCAAGCGACGCCGTTCTTGATTGTGGTAATAGATAGTTTTTGACATACGAATCAGTGGACTATAATGTCTTGGCTCATCTCCGGAAGCTTTCGTCTCTCCTGAGCATCTACGATGCCTTGGTCCTATCTAATGAGCTTAGAGATGTCCTCATTCACGCTCTACAAAACCATGAGCGGTATCAGGCTCGCTTTGCGGAAATCAATATGAAAGAAGCTCAGTTCACTTTGCAAGCCGCCGCTGTCACATTTAAGGATGAAGACTTGCTACTGGGAACAGCTGAGCATAATCGGCCGCTTTACGTGACCGGGTACAGTGATGGAGATCGAATTAATCGCATATTAATTGATCCGGGGTTCTCAGTGAACATCATGAACTTGCGAACTCTGATGAGTTTGTCAATGGACGTCCGACACCTGTCAAGGGAAAGGATTGTCATTCAAGGCTTCAACCAAAATTGCCAGCAAGTTCTGGGGTCCATAGCTCTGCCAATCAAATTCGGGGATCTGCAAACTGAAGCAAAGATATACGTGATCGACGCCGATACGTCTTATAAGATTCTCTTGGGGCGGCCGTGGCTCCACGATTACGGCATCATTCCGTCAACCCTCCATCAATGCATGAAGTATACTAAAAATGGTGAAGAAAGACGCATTGACGGAGACATCCAGCCGTTCGGTGTGCATGAAGTACGATATGAAGATTCTCGGTACTTCATGAACCACCAAAATGCTAAGCCACAACTGACTGAGGATAGAGCGGCCCCAAGACTCAAAATCAAATCTGAGCTGGCTGTCACTTTCAAAAGCAAAACCGCCCAAGTGCGCCCGCATTTCGGTAGCGACACTGTTGAGTCTGACGCTGGAAGTCCGTCCTTCCGTAAAACTCGCCTTCGTTTCGGTAGCGATACGGACGAATCTGTTACTGAAGGCCCATCTAGCAGCAAAGTCCGCCCTCATCTTGGCAGCGACACTGAAGAGTCGGAGCAAGAGGACCTGCCGTACAATAGCGGTGTAGATTGGACCCCCATGCAACAATCGAAACTACGAGAGACCTTCGAAATTGCAGAAGGGTCCCTAGCCGTCACAAGGGTACCGGAGCAGATGTGCAAAGAGCTCGATGCCTTATCAGTCTCCACCGTGGACCAGCTGAAAACTTTCTACGTCCCCGGAAGGAAAAGTGGGCAGAAAGGCATCCTGTTTTATGGGTCAAACCCCGTTGTGCACCCGGACGATTTGTCTGTCGCGTGCCTTCCATATGAAAGAGGCATAAGAGCCATCCTCAATCCCAGATACTATACGCCCGAGATGCGGGAATACTTTAAAAAGTGCGGATACCGGTTATATCAAACGGAGTCCGAAGCAATGTTTTACGAAGGGCTATGGCATCCATCTCAGGTCCGAGCACTCATCGATGGACGAATTCCAGATAGGCGGGGCATAGGTTTCATCCATCCTGATTCTAAGGCATGCTATATGACCCATATTAGGGAAGCCAGCAAAGAGTCAAATGATGAAGATGAGCTAACCGAGCCAGAAGATGCTCCTCAAGAGCTCGAAGATGACGGACAAGCAACCTTTGACGAGCTAACCGAGATTGACTTAGGAAAGCCCGATGATCCAAGGCCGACCTACATCAGCTCACTCTTGTCGGAGGAAATGAAAGAGCAGATAATTGCCCTGCTGCATGAGTTCGTCGACTGCTTCGCGTGGACATACAAAAAATGCCTGGCCTTTCCCCTGAAGTGGTCGTGCAAAAGCTGGCTATATCTCCTGATGCTAAGCCAGTCAAACAAGCTTCTCGAAGAATGAGAAGGGAACTAGAAGAAAAGGTCATCGAGGAAACCAAGAAGCTCATCGATGCCGGCTTCATCAGGGAAGAGAAATATGTGGACTGGATCGCATGCATAGTCCCAGTGAAGAAGAAAAATGGGAAGATCTGAGTTTGTATCGATTTCAGGGACCTCAACAAGGCATGTCCTAAAGACGACTTCCCGCTACCGGTCATGGAAATGATGGTCGATGACACATCAAATTACGAACTGTTCACCTTTATGGATGGCTCGTCTGGGTATAATCAGATCAAAATGTCCCCTGAGGATGAGAAGCACACAGCATTCCTAACCCCGATCGGAATATACTACTACAAGGTGATGCCGTTCGGACTGAAGAACGCAGGTGCTACGTATCAAAGGGCAATGATCAATATCTTTGATGACCTAATCCATAAGGTCGTCGAATGTTACATTGATGATCTGGTCGTCAAGACTAAAGCCAAGGCCGATCATATCCAAGATCTTAGGACTGTTCTCACCAGACTGAGGGAATACGATCTGAAGATGAATCCTCTGAAGTGCGCTTTTAGCGTGTCATCAGGAAAATTCCTGGGTTTTATAGTCCGACATCGAGGGATCGAAGTTGACCCATCAAAGATAAAAGCCATCATGGAGATGCCCCCTTCGAAGAGTCTGACGCAGCTAAGATCTTTTCAAGGCAAGCTTTCTTATATACGGAGGTTTATCTCAAATTTATCGGGGAGATGTAGGCCCATCTCAAAGCTCATGAAGAAAGGAGCTCCTTTTATCTGGGATGCCGAATGTCAAGCAGCGTTCGAAAGCATCAAACAGTACTTGTTGCACCCTCCAGTGCTAGCCGCTCCCATTCCAAATAAACTGCTAATTCTCTACATTACCGCGCTAGATGAGTCACTCGATGCGCTCCTTGCCCAGAATAACGAGGAGGGAAAAGAGAATGCCCTCTACTACCTCAGTCGAACTCTAGTCGGGGCGGAACACAACTACTCCCCGATCGAAAAGCAATGGTTAGCTCTGATGTTTGCTGTGAAGAAGCTGAGGCACTATCTGCTCGCTCACCGGGTTATGCTGATCTCCAAGGTCGACCCACTCAAACACTTGATGACCAAAGCAAGCCTAGCCGGCAGAATGGCAAGATAGGCTGTCATGCTACTTGAGTTTGACATAGTTTATACTCCTCAGAAAGCGGTAAAAGGGCAAGCTCTTGCAGACTTTCTCGCTGCTCATCCCATACCAGAAGGGTCACCACTCAATTGCGAGTTACTCGACGAACAAGTGCTACACCTAAAGAATGACGAGCCATGTTGGGTGCTCTACTTCGATGGGGCCTCATCGATAAGGACCTCCAGTAAATCAAGTGTCCCGGAGATAAAAGCAGGGATAGGGTTGGTATTCATCACGCCATCAATAGGAACCCTACGGCATTCTTTTGCTCTCACCGAGCCTCGCACAAACAATGAGGCCGAGTATGAAGCTCTGATAGCTGGTTTGGAGCTCGCCATAGAAATGGAAATCTTTCGACTACGGGTTTACGGTGACTCCCAGCTTGTCGTCAACCAAGTAAGCGGCGATTATAAGATATACAAACCCGAATTAGCTCGGTACAGAGGCCGAGTGGTGGAACTCATGAAACGGTTCACTCATATTGAACTAACGAGAGTCCCTAGAGCGTTGAACGGAAAGGCTGTCGTACTCGCTCGCTTAGCCAAGGAGCCGGCCGATCCTGACATGGATGAAATTCTGATCACGGTCAGGAGCCGGCGAATTCTACCCCCAGTCTCTCTACGAGAAGAGAAAAGCGCGGAACAGAAGAGCAGTCCTGCCGAAGAAGCTTCGATCATCCAAGACGAGCCTGATTGGAGAGAACCCTTCATAGAGTACCTCCGATACGACAAGCTGCCCGAAGAATAAGCTGCGAGGATTCAGCTGAAGAAAAGAGCTCTCCGATACCTGTTTGTAAATGACACGTTATACCGCAGGTCATATGACCAACTCTGGCTCAGGTGTCTGTCATTGGCCGAAGCCCAAAAGGTCATGAAAGATGTTCACTCGGGCGTTTGCAGTGCTCACCAATCTGGCCCCAAGATGCGACTTCAAATCAAACGGCTTGGGTATTACTGGCCCACCATGATACAGGATTGCGGAGAGCATGCAAAGAAATGTCAGATCTGCTAAATCCATGGTGATTTCATTCACAAGCATCCCAATCCGTTGCATCCTACGGTGGCGTCGTGGCCCTTCGAAGTCTGGGGCACCGACATTTTTGGCCCAATTGATCCTCCGCCATCTAAAGGCCACTGGTTCATATTGGCCGCAAGTGACTATTTCTCCAGATGGGCTGAAGCCATCCCGCTAAAAGAAGTTAAGACAGGAGATATTCTGACATTCTTCCAGCATAATATTCTATACCGCTTCGGTACACCAAGAAGAATCATTTCTGACAACGGGCCTTCTTTCAAGAGCTTTAAAGTCTCAAGATTCGCTACTCAACACAAGATAGACTGGAGATATTCCTCCATCTATAATCCAAGAGCCAATGGGTTGGCCGAAACCCTCAATAAGACTCTATGCAAGCTCCTGAGGAAAAATGCTTCAGCCAACAAGAGAGACTGGAATCTCAAACTTCACGAGGCGTTATGGGCATATCGTACCACGCACCATACTCCAACTCAGTCCACTCCATACTCATTGCTCTTCGGAGTGGAGGCGGTCCTCCCCCTCGAAGTCGAAGTTCCAAGCTTAAGAATGGCCGTTCAGCACGAGTTGACGGAGGAGGAAAACGTGCTCCTTCGACTTGAAGAGCTCGATGCCCTCGAAGAAAAGAGGCTCGCGGTGCAGCAAAATCTAGAGCTATACCGAGTCCAAATGTCACGGGCCTATGACAAGATAACCCATCTCCGCGCTTTCAAGAAAGGTGAATTGGTGTTGGTCCTCAAAAGACCGATCATCCCCAATCGACATGCCAAGGGAAAATTCGAGCCAAACTGGGAAGGACCATACGTCATCGAGAAAGTGTTCGACGGAGGATCCTACCAACTAATAAGTGCCTAGGGAGAAAGGCTCATGCCACCCATCAATGGCCGATATCTCAAGAAATACTACACGTGAATGCTCCAAGTCATAGGCGAATTGAGCACATCTGCCCTACGGTCTGAATCATACATCCTGCAAAACCGTATACAATCCATGGGCATAAATGACCCCTATCTCTCTCAAATCCTGCCGGTGAGACTACTTTTAAAGTCCCACCAGCGGCAAAAAGGAAAAAAAAAGAAAAAAGAAAAAAAAGGGTATGTCCACAAGCAAAACGGGCACGGATGAAAAACCGAAAGGGCTCCGTGAGTAAAAACAGCAGGACTACCGGCGAGTTTGTGAAAACCCGAAAGGGCGCAAACTCGTGAAAAGAGATGAATACACTCGCAAAGTCCTCTCGACCTTGTGAGGAGAAAACCCCTGCGTGAGATCCTTACGACTCACAAAGGAGCAACACACTTAGGAATCCTCACGATTCCTAAGGAGAACATATACCTGCGAGATCCTCTCGACTCGTAGGGAGAAAATGCTTTTATAAGACCCCCACGGCTCATAAAATTGAAAAGCCTTAGGTGATAGAGACCCAAACCTGTCTCCTAAGCCATCGTTCCCCAACGGGCAACGGCAAATGATGAGTCACTCCTGGCATTTCGCTTCAGTGTTAGCGGTGCTGATGCCGACCAAAAACCCAAATCCCAAGTCCTCCCAAGGCAAGTGATGTGTTGCTCCTGGCATTATTCCAGTGCAGCAATGCTGATGCCAAACAAGATCCAAATTCTAAGTCCCCAAACGGCGAATGATGAGTCGCTCCTGGTACCATATTCCAGTGTAGCGATGCAGACGCCAACCAAAATCCAATTTCTCAAAATTCTCCAGCCCTACGGCCAGTCCCCAAATTGACTGCCGTATACAATCCACGGGCTCAAATAATTCTCGTCATACCCATGCCCCACCACAATCACCAGTTACGCGGCTGGTCTCCGCCTTTAGAATTATGCTCCATTGAGAAGACCCACTCATGTGTCCTCACGATACAAGAGGAGAACAAACCTTTGTAGGATCCTTACGACTCATAAAGGAAAAATACACTTAGGAGTCCTCACGAATCCTAAGGAGAAAATACACCTGCGGGATCCTTACGACTCGTAGGGAGAAAATGCTTTTATGGGACCCTCACGGCCTATAAAATTGAAAAGCCTTAGGTGATAAGGACCTAAACCTGTCTCCTAAGCCATCGCTCCCTTAACAGGAATAGGAAAATGATGAATTGCTCCTGGCACGTGTGCTTCAGTGTTAGCAACGCTGATGCCTACCCTAACCCCAAAATTCCAAACTCCAATCCGATAGACCCCTAAGTCTTTAAACTGGGAACAGATGACCTCTAAGTCGTTAAACTGGGAACAGATGACCCCTAAGTCGTTAAACTGGGAACGGGGGAAATTCCCTCATGGCAAATGATGATTCGCTCCTGATACCATATTCTAGTGTAGCGATGCTGATGCCAAACCAAAACCAAAATCCCCAAATCCTGTCATGACAAATGATGATTCGCTCCTGGCCCCATATTCCAGCGTAGCAATGCTGATGTCAACACAAACACATCAAGTCAGCAAAACAACCAATGACCTCCCTGGCAGAATCAAATTCCACCTCGGAAACAAGTCAACTTCATCCCTGACGCCGCAAGAAGCGGAGCAAGTCAAATCCAGCACCGACCGTCCAAGTCGCAAAAAGGGCAGCATCGACCGTCCACGTCGCTAAAATGGCAGCACCGACCGTCCAAGTCGCAAAAAGGGCAGCATCGACCGTCCACGTCGCTAAAATAGCAGCACCGACCATCCATGTCGCTAAAATGGCAGCACCGACCGTCCACGTCGCAAAAAGGGCAGAACCGATCTTCCAAGTCGCAAAAAGGGATGCATCGACCGTCCACGTCGCTAAAATGGCAGCACCGACCGTCCACGTCGCAAAAATGGCAGAACCGACCGTCCAAGTCGCAAAAAGGGCAGCATCGACCGTCCAAGTCGCAAAAAGGGCAGAACCGACCGTCCACGTCGCTAAAATGGCAGCATCGACTGTCCAAGTCGCAAAAAGAGCAGCATCGACAGTCCAAGTCGCAAAAAGGGCAGCATCGACCGTCCACATCGCTAAAATGGCAGCACCGACCGTCCACGTCGCTAAAATGGCAGCACCGACAGTCCACGTCGCAAAAAGGGCAGAACCGACCGTCCATGTCGCAAAAAGGGCAGCACCGACCGTCCACGTCGCTAAAATGGCAGCACCGACCGTCCACGTCGCAAAAAGGGCAGAACCGACCGTCCAAGTCGCAAAAAGGGCAGCATCGACCGTCCAAGTCGGAAAAAGGGCAGAACTGACCATCCACGTCGCTAAAATGGCAGCATTGACCGTCCACGTCGCAAAAAGGGCAGCATCGACCATCCACGTCGCTAAAATGGCAGCACCGACCGTCCAAGTCGCAAAAAGGGCAGCATCGACCGTCCAAGTCGCTAAAAGGGCAGCATCGACCGTCCAAGTCGCAAAAAGGGCAGCATTGACTGTCCATGTCGTAAAAAGGGCAGTGCAGGATTCCTACAAAGCGGGAACCAGATCACTCCGGGCTAGGGAAACGTCTATCGCGGACACTCCGTCTCGGAGACATGTTAAGCAACGACCGTCCATGTCGTAAAAAGGGCAGTGCCAGCTTCCCAAAAAGCGGGAACCAAATCAGGTCGCCTCCAAGTAAAAGAAGATTCATCAATTTCATGCACACGACCCATATATGTGGTGTGCATTTATTGATGGGGGGCAATTTGTTGGGGTAAAAATTTACACTCCGGTTGACCAAATCAAAATCAAAGTCAACCCCAAGCCAAGTGGGCCCAAGCCCAGATCCAGTGGGCCCATGCCCGGGTCGAGCCCGAACATGCCTGGCCTTCCCCCATGCCAAGATAAAAAATTTGTAATAAATAATTTTGTTGTATTTCTTTTATTTTATTTTATGGATAAATGTAAGAAAAATAGGCATAAAACCAAATTTTTGTAAAGCCTATGGCTTATGTGCAAAAAGAAATGGCACATGAGCCATGGGATAGGAAAAATGCCATTTTGTGAAGCCCAATGGGCTATGTGTTAAGTGTATAGCCTATAAAGGCAAAGATAATGAAATATCTCACAACTTTTTCTCTCTCCAAAAAAATTTTAGATCTGAGATCTTTTCTCCTTCTTCAAGGTTCCAAAACCTTCATCTTTCTTTAGAATTAAATCAAGAGTTTTACTCTTCGTTTTATAAAACTAAATACTTTTTCACCACAAAACCCATAAAGGGGAACTCAGATCTTACATTAGATCTCAAAAAGAAGAGATTTTTAAAATCTCATATCCCTTGATCTTCAAGATCCAGCAACCAGAGGAAAAAGCAGAAGAACCCCTTTTATCAATCCCAAAACATCTTAGGAGTTTAACTCCACTCTGATTTCTCTTTCGAAAATTTCTGTGGCTAAAAGCCTCTTTTTCTCGCCGGTGCCCAAGCGCTTAAGCGCCAAGCGCCCGCGTGCCGACGCGTGGCGCGCTAGCGCTCGAGCGCAAAGCGCCCACGTGCCGACACGTGGCGCGCTGGCCCTCCAGCGCCCTGCGCTCAAGCGCAAAGCGCCCACGGCCGACACGTGGCGCGCTTGCACTCAAGCACCCCGCGCAAGCGCAAAGCGCCCACGTGCCGACACGTGGCGTGCTTGCACTCAAGCGCCCTGCGCTCAAGCGCAAAGTGCCCACGTGCCGACACGTGGCGCGCTTGCACTCAAGCGCCCTGCGCAAACGCAAAGCGCCCACATGCCGACACGTGGCGCGCTTACGCTCCAGCGCCCTGCGCTCAAGCGCAAAGCGCCCACGTGCCGACATGTGGTACGCTTGCGCTCTAGCACCCTGCGCTCAAGCGTAAAGCGCCCACATGCCGGTACATGGCACGCTTGCGCTCAAGCGCCCTGCGCTCAAGTGCAAAGCGCCCACGTGCCGACACGTAGCGCGCTAGCGCCTAAGCGCACAGTGCTCAAGGCGCTGACCCCATGCGTCATTTGGGCGCTTTTTCCCTTTATATATATATATATATATATATATATATATATATATATATATATATGTACAGATACACAGACACACTCCACAACACTGTCCCACTAAAAAAAAATTTGGGCCGGGGCGCTGCCCCGCACCCCGCAAGGGGGCTGCTAACCCCTTGACCCCCAGCCTGCTATCCGGGTACCGGGATCCCCGTAAAAACTCTGCGTGGCTCCCGATATATCCAAACCCCCCTCCAAAACAACACACACGTACACTGCACATTGAGTACGCATAACCAGTTTAACCGTTAATCGGAGGTTCCTCGCCCCAAAGACGAGGGGTAATTAACGACAGCTTAGTCCACGGCTGCCGGAGATTCGGATCCCCACAATCAATAAACCCCCGCCTACCCTAGGCAGGGGGAATCTATAGTACGCCTGACAAGCGCGCGCGTATTCCCATCTCAATGGGGTGACTAAAAACACCCTACAATGAGCATACCTTCTGGAGTGTGATAACGTGAGTGGATTCCATCACATTATCATGCGATGATAGTTGGATCTCGATTCCCACTGATGAGTTGGTTTAGTCCTCGGGTGATCCCAACTAATTCTTCTCTCAGGTTTGGAGGAGAATTTGAGGATATAGTGGGAGGTTTCCTGATTAGATAAAGTGATAACCATTCTGATCTAGGTTAGAGTGCACGCAGAGTGTTTCTTTTCTCTCTCTTTGGCAGTGACCATAGCCCGACCCTAGACTATGACTCAGTGACCAAGTTAACCGAACCTTCTTAAAACACTGGCTTTTGGATTGTCAGAGTTGCATACATCATTGCCACTCCTTCTTTTACCCTTTTCTCCGGAACATTTCGTATCACTACCAATATCCACTTCCATTGAATAAAACCATCATATGGTTATATACGAACTCGAAGGAACTTGTTCCAGATTCAAGAATGGTTTCCGGTTCTGGAGAAAATGATTAGGACTATTCAGTTGTCTTTTCCTTTTACCTTCTCTCAGGTTGCGGGGACTCCTTGGTTTAGGAGGGTACACCTATTACGCTAATTGGATAGTCTTCTTCCATACCATAGGCAGGTGCCGAACGATAGGGAATGAAGAAAGCCGATTAGCCTAAGTGTGGCGTACAGAAGGTATTAAGTAAAGACAAATAAAGGGATTAGAAAGAGGGCAAAGTAAATTGCGACTGCTATGTAGGGTTCCTAAGCACACTCAAGAGGTTCCATAAGGCATCAACCATGCCAAATTCAAATTTTTCCGGTGCCGAGAAACCCTAATATAGATCGTTAACTAGAGGATAGGCGAAAAGCAAGCAAGTAAACAACTTTATTGCTAAGTGAAAAGGGACTACAACCTTTGTAGATCCGCTCCACCATTTCTTTAGCTCCGTGTTGACGTCCCTCCGCTGCGATCATCGGATCCTGGACTCTAGCGATGGTTTCGTCGGAGAAATGATCGGGCTAGGTCATTGACTTCGAGGCCGAAGATGATCTACGTCGGGAAGACTCAAACTCAAGCTTTTCCTTCACTTGGTCAAAAACTTTGTGAAGAGAACACCCTATACTACATGGCAAGTGGTAGAGGATGAAGAAATAGGAAGTGGGTTCACTTTAGAATTGGATTTCTCACTCTTTTTCTCATGGCACCATTGGAGCTCTCAAGCTTTTGTGAGCTTGATGAAGATGAAGAAGAAGAAAGAATCATATGAATTAAAAGAATAATATGAATACTTATCCTTTTAATCATGATACCATGGTTGAGTAAACCCTCATGCGTAACTCATGTAGAGAATTAACCATAGCATAAGGTTAAGGGTTGGGTTAGCTAATATCTTAAACAAATGACAAAGAGAGTTGACTTTGTCATGTTTATCAAGCTTCATGAAGCTTGATAACTTTAACCAAAGTCACACCTTTTGTTATATGCTTAGAAAATAGTAAACCCTAATCTAACCTTGATTTGGTTCAAGTCTCATACACACAACTTGTTTGTATCATCAAGCATGATACAAACATGTACACTTGCATATATCACATATAAACAATGTGCACATTCAAGTGAGAAAATCAATCTTAGTGAACCAATACTAGTTAATGCAAAGTAATATATCAAATATATAATTATACATTAAACCATTAAATCAACACTTGATTTAACGATCCGGTCATATCGCATATAACCGACTAATATCAAGTGTATCAATGTATCGAATCAACACTTGATTCGGTAACCAGCTATATCACATATAACCGACCGATGATACAAATCGCGAGAATAGAATACAGTATCACATACTGGTATTATTCTCGGTCCCGCACATATCTCATATGCGCTCCTATTTCGTTTCGCTTGAGCCAGGAAAACCCCTGTGTAGGACTCTAAAGACTCGTCAATACGCCGGCAGCAGGTGACGATCATATCAAACACCCACAAACCGCAAGCGGTCTGCTAAACGTAATGGCCACCCGAGTATTGAGCGATCAAAAGATCAACGAGAAAGCCCGCTCACACTCCTGTGAATCCAACGAGTAACACTACCGTACAGTCCGGTCTGTTCGTCTGATATGTCGCATATCTCGTCTAGGGGTGGTAAACGTCAGACCCCAATAACTCGATAAGTCGTGTCGATATGAGGCTCATAACGGGTCGAGAAACTACTGGTAACACTTACCAGTAAATCCATAAACAGCCTTGGCAAGGACTTCCTGTTATAGCCAATCGAGTACAGCGCAACATCAACTCCCTATACGGGAGAGACGAAACCCCTCCTATCGCTCATTGCCTCCATGTGACTCGTGACTGTACCCAAAAACCACCGTTTTGCACGCCCTCTTGGACGTGTAAGGTGGAAATCAAAGCACAGTGGAATCACATAAGACTCTATGACGATCTCGGGTATACAGACTAACCTGTACCAGTATCACCTGAGAATTGCCATCTGATGTAAGGTATAATACCATCTGGGAGTTCTCGGCGAGTCCGTCCAGTGTACCCAGTCTCCACTGAGCACCCGTATATCATCTCTGATGTCAAAACACCAATGGATATGGGATCATCCATCGCCCATCTGTATTGGTCGAGAAGGTACAACGCTAGTCTACTCTGGTATATCGATGCCTGTCTCGATACACCCACGACTAGGGACTTTGAAGGATGTACTTATGGACTACCATGTCCCCACTTGTATGATCCGCATCATAGTCCAGGTAGTCAAGTACACATCCTAAGGGCTTTACCAACATGTAACAGAGAGACAATCAGTGTACACGTTAAGGTAAAGAGTAACCAGATAGCATACTATCATATCGAGCAAGAAAGTCATCCCTATATATGTCCAAACATCCACTACAATATACATCCTATGTATAGTAATGGCCTCTAGGGCATACATATAACTAACATGCTATTCACGACCAAACCAAGTATTTCATCGCCACTCCTACTTCACTTTTGTATTTCTCCAGAACACCCCGTATCACTACGAAGATCCATAGTTATTTGGATACTCCATCGTATGGTTATATACGAACTTGAAGGAACTTGTTCCAGTTCGGGGATGGATTCTGGTTCAGGAGAAATAGAATAAGGTTTATTCAGTTGTCTTTTATCTTTACCTTCTCTCGCGTTGCGAGTGCTCCTAGGATTAGGACAGTACACCTATTACGCTTATTGGATAGTCTTCTTCCAAACCATAGGCCGGTGGCGAACGGTAGGGAAGGAAGAAAACCATTTAGCCTAAAGGTGGTGTACAGAAGGTAACGACTAAAGACATATAAAGAGATTTAGAGAGATGGCAAAGAAATATACAGTTGCAGTCATGAATCTGATAATGGAAGAGGCATTACTAGGAATACCCAGAAACCCCTTCGAAACATTTTCATGTTTCAGTTTCACTGTGTATTGTTAATAGAAAACTGATTTCCCAATTAGTCCTTGCTCCAGGGTATGTATTTACCAGGTATGATTCTCACATCTGTATGGTTTTACAGATGATGAGTGGGAGTAAGCTATTGGGAATTAGGTGATTGTCATCATTATATCGGGATTCGTTGTAATTGGTGATATTTGAGGAAATCGTTTGGGTTGTTTGCCGGATGGCAAATATTTGGTTTTGAATATCCGTTGTTATGCACCAATTTCAAATTGATATATATGCACGTCTATTTTTATAAAGTGAGATATAACCTTTTGAAATTATGTCCATGACATTTACTTATATCAGTTGATAGTTAAGTAAGGAGCATTCAACAGCGGTGTAATTCTTCGGAACCCTAGTACAGTTTTCAACCTACGACGCACAAGGTTTGAGTTATTCAACTCAGGGGACTTATACAAAGCATTGTATATTGTCCAGTGTCCATTAGGATAGAGGGGTTGGTCCTCGTACTATATTCTGTTTACTTGTGACTTCCCTAGTTTTTGGACAAGTGTTTCGTAGAAATACAAGGTCTAAATTTTGAGAAGTTATAGGTATAAGAGTAAAGTAGAGGACCACGTGTTGCAAGTATCAGGATTCTTCGAGGTAATAGAAGATGTAGATACTTGTGTTTGGTATTGAGTTGATAGTAATGGTTTTGAGAAACTTGTTTCTCTTTCAAGTTACTCATGTTTGGATGCACTCCTAAGTTGAGTAATGCTGATCGGCCTCTCTCCATTTAGTTGACATACACTGGAGACAGCTGCATGATTTGAATCTGGTTCCAATTAAATCAGTGCCTCTGTTTCTATATTAGATATAGAATGGCTCATATCTTAACGATGTTAAGGTATATGGAGTTGCCCGGCTTATGCTTAAAACCAGAATCTGTATAACTCAAGGCACGTTTCTGTAATGGCAGTTTGTAGGTTGACCCGGGCTATGACGAGGGTTAACTTTCTACCATCTGGAAGTTCAATAGTGATATTGTTCTTGACTCACCACAGTTTTAGTTAAATGGACTTTTTCAGAAAACAGTAGTGGGAGTATGGTAGAACCGGAAGTGATTCCAGAGCCACAAACGATTACTGAAAATTTGATAAGAACCTAAAGATTCAATCAGGTTTGACATTCCATTAGCCACTCATCAGATATGGTGGGTAACCTCAGGCACTCGAGAGGTACTTCGGTATGCTTAAAGACGGTGACAGGGAGGTTCTTGTTTACCCAGACTTGCCATTACTGTTGTTCCAGGCTATGAGACCCGGCAGGAGGATGAGTATAGCGTCGTTCTGAACTGGCTTTAGAAGTGCACGTGTATATTATTCTGCCAGACGGTTGTCGTAGTCAGTGGGAGCAGCGGAAGCATAATGGACAAGTAGCTTGTGTCTATTTATAGACTAAAGCAGATACTGTGGTTGTCACACAGAGCAGGGTGTGATGTCTTGGCATATGGATGACATACACAGAGTAGGAAGTGAAATTCCTATACTACGATCGGTTATACTGTGGTTGTCACACAGTGGTTTTTCCACATAGAACTTGGATATTATATCAGACATTCTGGTTACTAGATCTATGATTTTAGATCTAGATTTGGGAAGTATCCCAATCTGGGTCCTTAGACAGCATTCTAAAGGCATTTAGAATGGATGACTCCTGGCATGGTGGTGTACCTGCGGTGATGGAGTCACCCTATCTAAAGGTGTCTTACAGACTAAAGGGGAGAGAGATGTGCATGATTGGCAGATCACTTGCTTAGGCAATTGAGTTGATCATGAAATGTCAAGTACCACACCAGATGTTGTTTTTGCACTAGATGCAATAAGTTGATATTAGTCCAATACTGGAGAAACGTTCGGAAGCAGTTTTAGAACATAAATTGATGTTCTAGGGATATGATAACGGCATCCTCCTTCGGGAGACAGTTATCATTCCAGGCTTCCAAGGTGACCTGGATGGCAGAGTGACTGTCAGATTTATAGTTTGCCCTCTGACGGGGGGCAGTAGTTTGGACAGGTGGTCCAAGTGGATACTGAAGGAGGCATGGCGCAGGATACTGATTAAGTTCAGTTGACGATACAGTCTAAGAAGTTTGGATTTGGAGTCCATTTATGAACTAGGTCCCATCAGATATCCAAACATATTCTAAGACAGGTATTGCTCATTTCGGGAGATGACTTTCTCCGCGAACTTGAGATTAAAAGAAACATCAAGGCGGATCCACTCACTGAGGCTATTCCTCGAACGCAATAGTTTCACAAACCAGCTTTGTGAGACTGATCAGTAGAGGAGTTGGGTGTTCGGTATCACACAGGCTGTGAGTATGCGACATCGCAATAATTAACCTTGAGTGCAAGTGGGAGATTGTTGGATATAGTGCCCTCAAAGTCAATTATTGGATCGCAGGCACGTGATTGCAATGATTGAGGGAGGACCTATGCCGATAGGATAGTCTTACTCAAGATGATAGTATGCTATCTGGTTTATCTTCGTCATCGTGTACAGCTTAAGGTGATATTACAGATCACTATTACACATTGATAGAGCCCTTAGGATTCTTGCTTGACTACACGTGAGAGTTGGGTAGTCTATAAGCACATCCTTAAAGTGGTCCCTAGTCGTGGGAGTTTCGAGTCTGGGCATTGATACTCCATTAGTAGACTAGTGTATACAGTCGAGATCTCGATGAGGGGTGGTGGCCGGTCTCACAAGCCATTGGTGTTAGTTGGTTCACCTAAGATGTATACAGGTGCTCATTGGGTTATGAGTACACCGGACAGGACTCGCCGGGAACATGCTAGTTGGTATTATACCTGATGTCAGCAGTTCCCTGGTGACATGTGTACAGGTTAGTTCATCAACCTGAGATCGTCATTTGTCTCGTGTGAGTTCCCACTGTACTTTGATTACTACCCTACCATGGCTCAAAGGAGTCGTGCAAACAGGTTTTAGTTGGGTACAGTCCCGAGCCACATGGAGGCAGTGAGCGGATCGGCAGAGGTTTCGTCTCTCCCGGTATTGGGGGTGAGATCGCGCTGTGTCTAGGAGAGCCATTACATGAAGTCCTTGGCCAAGGCAGGAAATTTACTGGTAGGTATTCCAGTAGTATCTCAGGGTGTTCTGGGCTACACTCCGACACGACTTGTACCGCTTTTGGGGTCTGACTTTTACCAATCCCCTAGGCCCGACATGCGATTCTCATAGACGAACGGACCGGACTGTACGGATATTGTCACTGACAGGCTCAGTAGGGTGTCAGGATGAGTTCGCTCATCGACCTCCCTTTTGGTCAATACCTGGTATCCCGTTACGTACAGCTAGTACCACTGACGTGCTAGTGGTTAAATCCACAGCCAGTGTATTGACGAGTCTTTAGAGTCCCCTACAGACAGTTTCTCAAGTTTCAGGCGAAACGTTGTAGAGGTCGTATGGTATTATGGCAGGGTTCGATCATATACGTGCAGTCATGCACGTATCATGATCGGACGGATCATACTAGTGGGCTTTGGTTTAAGCCAGATCCTAGTATTAGATTTGTTGGATTACTTTAGTCTCATTGCATTTACATTCAGTCAGAATGCGGATGCAGGTATGTATATACAGGTGAGGGGTATCCTTGTGATCCGTCACGAGTTTACTTTAGTAGATGCCATTCTCTTTTCATTGTTGCAAACATTTGGATTAATGTTTGCAAATGGAAATTGTGAGCTCAAAGTCATGATGGAGTGCATTATGTTAGTGTATATGCCCTAGAGGCCATTACTGTATCATACTAGTTTGTATATTACTTAATGGAAGCTTGGGATATTCACCTTGTATAGACAATCTTGCTCAATATAGTAGTATGCTATTAGTTTGTTTCTGCTTTAATGTGTACATGTGTTTATTTTAGTATATCACCTATACACATTACTGGAGCCCTTAGGATCTTTGCTTGATTACCAGCGTTGTGATGGCAGTCACACTCGTGGGGGCTGGGTAATCTATAAGCACATCCTTATGCAGGTCCCTAGTCGCCGGACTATCGAGACAGGGCATCGATACTCCGGAGTAGACTAGCGTATGCGCTTCTCATCCCAGTGTCTGAGACGGTCTGTCCCACAGCCGTCAGTACGTCGTAGTTGAGATAGTATGCGGGTGCTCGTTAGGTTATGAGTACACTGGACAGGACTCGTCGGGAACTGTTGGTTGGTACTATACCTATCGTCGGTTATCAGTTCCCAGGTGACATGAGTACAGCTTAGTCCGCTGACTTGACACTGTCACTTCGCCTCGAGTGTGTTCCCACTGTACTTTGATTACTACCCTACCACGGCTCAAAGGAGTCGTGCAAACAGGTAGTTTTTGGGTGTAGTCACGAAGCACTTAGAGGCAGTGACGGTTAGACAGGATTCGTCTCTCCCGGTATTGGGGGTTGACATCGCGCTGTGTCTAGAAGAGCCATTACACGAGTAGTCCCTGGCCAGGGCAAGCGAGATATACTGGTAGGTTTCTAGTGCTATCTCAGGGTGTTCTGGGCTACACTCCGACATGACTTGTACCGCTATTAGGGGACTGACGTTTACCGCCCCTAGGCCCGGCATGCGATGTATCAGACGAACAGACCGGACTGTATAGAGATTGTCACATTCAGGCTCAGTAGGAGTTCAGATGGGTTTCACCTCGTCCGTCTTCTTGTCGGCATCTACCTGGGGACCGTTATGCACAGTTAGTGCAGCTTGCGGTCTGTGGTTAAACCCACTGCCAGCGTAGTGTCGAGTCTTTAGAGTCCCACACAGAAAGATATTCGCCTTTAGGCAAAAGAGTAGAGGTCGCATGGTTTTGCGACAGGTCGCATTGTTTTGCGACAGGGTTCGGTCACATCCGTGCACTTGTGCACGTTTGGTGTCCGGACAGTTAACACTAGCAGGCTTTGGTTTAAGCCAGATCCTAGTGTACATTTTAGGATTGGTTTTATCTCGTTTGTATTCGTGTTCCTCGGAATGCAGATGCGGGTGTGTATGCACAGTTGACAGAGAGACAGAGGCAGAGGATTCGCATTGGGGTTGTTGACTGTTGACTGTTGACTGTTGACTATTGACTTTTGGCTAAACCCTAATGAGAATAAGAAATATATTTAACAATAATATTAATTAAATATTATTGTGACATGGTTGTTGAGGGGTTAACTTTGTTGACTTGTTGACTTTGTTGACCGGTTGACTAGGTTGGACTAGTTGACCATCATCATGACAATGGCTATCATTTCATGGCAAAGACTTTTGCTTGCTTGTTTGTTTTTGCAAAATGAGTGCATGAAATGATATAGCCATTTTGACTTGAACCATCACATAATACTTGATTACTATTTTGTTATGATGGTTTTGGATTATGAGAGTTTGGATGGCATAAGAGTTACTCATTCTCTCATTTCATTTCTCTCTCTTGCTTGAGCTCTCCCTCTTGCTCTTCCTCTTGCTCTCTCTAGCTCAAGGCAACACCCTCTCATAAGTTGAGAAACATTGCCTTAGAGATAAAAGAAAACCCAAATCACTTCTCTACTCATCCTAGTTCACAAGGTTTAGCAAACCAAGTGTTCTAGTTTCTTCAAGTTCGAAGAAGAAGCCAAAGGTAGAAGCTTTCAGGTGGATCCATCTTCGGCGCAAGGAGACGACGAGGTGAGGCCGATCCATACACCAGAAAGAGTTGAATACGAAGGAGTTCAAGAAAGGTATAGCCCCCTAATCGAGTAGGCAAAACTCTAGTTAGGTTGTTAGGTAGTTGTTTAACAAAGATCCGTATTTTGAGTCCATATTACCACCTCTTGAAAAATCGTTTTTCATCATTTCCGCAAGCCCGTAAGTATCGGGAGAGGTAACGTGGACTTACAGTGGTATCAGAGCCAGGTTAAACACTATCTAACATGTTAGCAAAGTAACTAGAAGTTCGATCGAAGAAAAAGTCGCGAAACGAACCCGTAAAATCAAGTTTCTGCCGATTCTGTTTTCTGTTCAAAAATTAATAAATCTGACACTAAAAATCGGCTCAGGCTTTTTAAAACCCACTCAAGAAATTTGGTCCATTGAATCGGTCAAAGCACCACGGAAACGCGGCGGGAGCATGCTCCCGCCGCAGTTCTGCGGCCGAGTTGACTCGGTCAAGGAAAAGGTTTCTTGCAGAGTGCTTCTGGGGCTGTTTTGGGATTTTTGGGATATGTTTTTTCTGCCCAGATTTTACAGAAAGAAAAATTAGTTTTTGGGGCTTGAAAATCCGTATTTTGATCGAACTTCTAAAGACTTAAGCTGACGGGTATATATCTGTGATGTGTTATATGTATTGAACGTCCGCTAATCGCTATACGTCGATTAGTGGGGGTTATACATATCTGTGATCTGTAATGTTGATGGTATGTGTATATGAATTCATTGGATTGTCGCTGATGAATAGCCGGGGGGTTGTGAGATGAGAGTTTTCTTTTATCTTTCAATTCATGTAATATGTAAATTGATGTAATATTATTTTGGCCGCACAACCGGGTCGGGGTTGTAGCCGTCATTGTATAATTTCTTTTTACTGTTTTTGCTCCTAGGATAGACCCAAGGTGGGGTGCACAAACTACCAGGTATCTCGAAGTGCCGAGTGGCATACTCACGTCGTTGAGGGAGGTTGCTCCGCTTCGGATATTTGGAGGATAGTTTGCCGCACCCGTAGGGGTCTAGGGTGGGGTATTGGCTATTCATCGCGACCGTGTAATCCGATTTTCGTTACAGGATCATACGAATTGCGGATTCCTAGTATATCCAATGTATTCATCTGTGATCTGAAATGGCTATCATTGCAATATATCTATGTATGATACTATTTAGGCGTTGCTTATGTTTTGCATCCGCGCTAGTCCAGCCCCCGCTCTGTCGTTAGTTAAGTAACCTAACGGGTAATGACGGGGCCCCGTGGCGAATGCGGATGGCATAAGCGTACGTCATATTTTGGTTGTTTTCTGCAATGGTAAGATTAAATGATGGGACGCATTGGAATTAATGTAAGAAAAACAAACCAAGTAAAAGTCGTTGGAACACTTTCAAAACCACTCGGTTTCTTTTCAAAATAACTTTTAAACGCGGAGCTTAAGCCACTCCTTTTAAAAGCTATCTCGTTCCATCGATTATATCAACTTCACTACGTTCACGGTTTCGCCAAAACCATTCGTAGCCCTCCGTCGTTTCACATGGATGGTCAATAGTATTCAAGCTATATTTGTTGGCCAAAGTCAAGGCATAGTGATTGGAAGCTATTGGGTATTCATGTGCAGCATAGATAGATGTGTTGGTTTGGGGCAGTCGTTCTACCTTGTTGGCCAAAGTCAAGGGTATGTGCGGGTGGGCTCAAATTAACCTGGAGAATGACGGGTAGAACTTGACATGTGACTTATGATTTGTTGGCCAAAATCAAGGTCATAAGAGCATGGGGCAAAAATCCACATCGGGAGTTTCAAAAGAACTGAAACTTGCTAGCGCTGCATACCATTTGGAGTGTGATGATTCTGGTAGGATTTCTTCAGTTTTGTCACGCAATGATATTTGGATCCCGATCCTACTGTGAGTATATGATACTCCTCGGGAAATTTCTCACTTAACGATCAATGCTATAAACCAAGTAGGTGTCTAGAAAGGTGTTAGCGGGGCTACGCCCCCAGGGAAAAGAGGTTATTTAATTAAGGAACTTCGCGAAAGCGTTGGAAAACCTCCCTCGAAGTACCGACACCAGCCTGGCCGAACGGTTAAGCAAGTATTGTATGGTGAGATTGATCATGACTAATTCTTACTTTTTGGTTTGAGGAGGGATTCGAGAGACAGTGGGAGCCATCCTGTTTAGAAAAATTAAAAACCACTCTAAACTTGCAAGAGCATCATGCTAAAGTGTTTCTTCTCTCTCTCCTAATTGCAGCGACCAAACATCATGACCGGACTTAAGTTATTACTAGATAAAAACATACTGACAGGGCCAAACTACAAAGATTGGCTCAGGAATGTCAAAATGGCAATCACTTATGACAAGTTGGGGTATCTCCTTACCACCAAAGCTCCCCCTGTCCCAGGTCCCACCTCCAGCGTCGCGGATAAGGAAATCCGTAAGACTTGGGAAATCGATTGCGCGAAGGCCAAGTGCCTCGTGCTTGCCTCTATAGACAATGAACATCAGAAGAGGCACGAGAATATGGACCTCGAATCCATATTTCTCCATACAAAAGAACTGTATGGAGAGCAATCTCGTATTGCCATACGAAGTGTCGAAGAAGTTGTTTTCGGAAAAATTGGCCATCGGATCATCGGTAGCGGAACACGTGCTTAAGATGATTGGCTTCATTGAGGAGCTCGCGGACCTTGGGACCACGTTGGAGAATGAGCTCTATACGGACTTGATTCTTCAGTCCCTTCCTTCCACTTACACCCAGTTCATCCTAAATTTCAACTTGCAAGAAAAGGAAGTTGAACATTCAGAGCTCCTCAACATGCTGAGGAGTGCAGAGGGCACCCTACAGAAAGGTAGGGAAACATCCACTTTGTTTGTAGGAGGATCTTCCTCTTCTAGGTCCAAGACGAAAGCCAAGGGAAAGAAGAGGAAAACCCCCGCCAAACCAAGGGGCGGTGTTAGTATGGTGGATACAAAGGGAAAGGCAAAAGCAACAAAGGTAGCGGGGAAGCTTGTGGATAAGGAAGAATGCTTTTACTGTCACAAGAGTGGACACTAGAAGAAAGATTGCAGGGCTTGGAAAGCCAGAACACAGGATCTGAAGCAAGTTGCGGCTTCAGCTTCAGGTGTGTATGTTATTGAAAACTGTCTATCAATAAACTCTACTTCCTGGGTATTGGATACCGGATCAGGATCTCATATCTGTAATTCTTTGCAGACGTTGAGAAACCGTAGGGTTTTGAAGGCAGGTGACATGACCCTCAAAGTTGCAAACGGAGCTAGCATGGATGCTAAGGACGTGGGGGACTATCACCTGGGAATGTCAGATGGACATGTTTTGGTTTTACGTAATTTCTTTTTTGTTCCCAACGCAACTTGTAATATCATTTCTGTATCTTTGATTTCTAAAGAAGGTTATGAATTTGCGTTTGTAAGTAATGTTGTAAACATTCACCTTAATCAAGTTCTGATTGGGTCAGGTACATTAAGCAATGGTATATACGTATTAAACCAACCACAGATTTTCAATGTCCAGAATACACACAAAAGAAAGTCTCCGGAAATAAATCAGACTTTCTTATGGCATTGTAGACTGGGTCACATCAATGAGAGAAGGTTGACAAAGTTACATACAGAAGGATATTTGGATCCGTTCGAATATCAATCGTATGCCACTTGTCAATCCTGTCTCAAAGGAAAGATGACAAAGACTCCGTTCACTGGACACGGAGTAAGAGCGAGCGAGCTCTTGGGACTCGTACACAGCGACGTGTGCGGTCCAGTGTCTACACATGCGCGAAGCGGTTATTCTTACTTCATTACTTTTACGGATGACTTTTCAAGGTACGGTTATGTCTTCTTAATGAAACATAAATCCGAAGCCTTTGGAAAATTCCAGGAATATAAGAATGAAGTAGAAAAACAAACCGGCAAAAGTATCAAGACACTAAGATCTGATCGAGGTGGTGAATACTTGAGTGTCGAGTTCCTGGATTACTTAAAAGAGAATGGAATTCTCTCTCAGCTAACTCCTCCATACACTCCGCAACATAACGGTGTATCGGAGAGACGGAACCGAACCCTATTGGATATGGTATGGTCCATGATGAGTAACGCTGAGTTACCACGATCATTCTGGGGATATGCACTAGAATCAGCTGCATACCTTTTGAACCGAGTTCTAACTAAGACTGTGCCTACTACACCATATCAGATGTGGTGTGGGAAGAGACCCTATCTTAATCACATTAAGACATGGGGATGTCCAGCTTTTGTCAAAAAGCAGCATGCGGACAAACTCGAGGCACGCTCAGTGCAGTGCAAGTTTGTGGGATATCCAAAGAACTCTAAGGGATATTTCTTCTATTGCGAAGAGGAACAAAAGATTTATGTTTCTCGTCATGCCCACTTCTTGGAAACTGAGTTTTGGGAAAATAAGATAAGTGGGAGCGCAATAGAACCGGAAGAAATTCCAGAACCACGAGCTATTACTGAAAGCTTAGCAGAACCAGAGGGTTCGAAAGATCATGACATTCCTACGCCGCTCCGCAGGAGTAGTAGGCAGTCTCATCCGCCCGAGAGATACTACAGTTTTCTCATAGACGGGGATAGAGAGGATTGCATCATTGATTATAATGAGCCGACTAGCTTCCAGCAGGCCATTCAGAGCGTTGACTCGGTAAAATGGCTGGATGCAATGCGGACCGAAACAGAGTCCATGTACACCAACAAAGTATGGACGTTGGACGTTGCTCCAGATGGGGTAAAACCCGTAGGATGCAAGTGGATCTTCAAAAGGAAGATTGGTGTAGATGGACAGGTTGAGACCTATAAAGCTAGACTGGTTGCAAAGGGTTTTCGTCAAAGACCTGGTTTGGACTATGACGAGACTTTTTCTCCGGTAGCTATGCTGAAATCCATTCGGATCCTTCTTGCCATTGCTGCCTTCCATGATTATGAGATTTGGCAGATGGACGTAAAGACCGCTTTTCTAAATGGAAATTTAGAGGAGTGTGTTTATATGGACCAGCCAGAGGGTTTCATTCAGAGTGGGAGCAACGGAAAGGTGTGCAAGTTGCTTAAGTCCATCTACGGACTAAAGCCGGCATCGCGGAGTTGGAACATCTGTTTTGATGAGACGGTCAAAGAATTTGGCTTTATCAAAAATCCAGATGAACCATGCATCTATAGTAGATTTGTAGCGAGAACTGTTGTATTCCTCGTTTTATACGTGGATGACATTCTCTTAATAGGATATGACATTCCTATGCTACAATCTGTCTAAGGGTTCTTGTCACACAGGTTCTCCATGAAAGACCTGGGTGATGCCTCATACATTCTGGGGATCCGGATCTATCGTGACAGATCCAAGAGGATACTGGGACTCTCACAGTCCAGGTACATCGACACCATACTGAAAAGATTCAGTATGGAAGATTCCAAGCGCGGTAATCTACCGGCTTGTCACGGGATCACCCTTTCCAAAAAGATGTCTCCCAAGACTGATTTGGAAAGGGATCGCATGTCTATTATACCCTACGCTTCTGCGGTAGGCTCTATAATGTATGCGATGTTGTGTACCAGACCAGATGTAGCTTATGCACTAAGTGTGGTAAGCCGGTATCAGTCAAACCCTGGGGAGAAACACTGGATAGCAGTAAAGAACATTCTCAAGTACCTGAGAAGGACTAAGGAGATGTTCTTGGTGTATGGCGGAAAAGACCTCCAGATCGAGGCCTTTGCTGACTCCAGCTTCCAGAGTGACAAGGATGATTCCAAGTCCATGTCGGGTTATGTCTTTACCCTCAATGGAGGGGCAGTGTGTTGGAAGAGTTCCAAACAGGAAACCGTTGCTGACTCGACGATGGAAGTGGAATATATCGCTGCTGCAGATGCCGCAAAAGAAGCCGTCTGGATAAAGAAGTTCTTAACTGAACTTCAGGTGGTTCCGTCCATTGTTGATCCAATACCTCTATATTGCGACAACAGCGGGGCTATAGCTTTAGCGAAGGAACCCAGGTCGCATCAGAGATCCAGACACATCTTAAGGCGGTATCACCTGTTCAGGGAGATCGTGGGTCGCCAGGAGATCGAGGTTCGGAGAGTTTCTACGAAAGATAACACTGCTGATCCACTCACAAAGGCCTTACCCCAGACTCAGTTCGAGCGGCTTATCGAGATGATAGGTCTTCGATACGCCAGTACATGGCCTTAGTGCAAGTAGGAGATTGTTAGTGTATATGCCCTAGAGGCCATTACTGTATCATACTAGTTTGTATATTACTTAATGGAAGCTTGGGATATTCACCTTGTATAGACAATCTTGCTCAATAAAGTAGTATGCGACTTGGTTTGTTTCTGCTTTAATGTGTACATGTGTTTATTTTAGTATATCACCTATACACATTAGTGGAGCCCTTAGGATCTTTGCTTGATTACCAGCGTTGTGATGGCAGTCACACTCGTTGTTAGTTATATGTATGCCCTAGAGGCCATTACTGTACATTGGATGTATATTGTAGTGGATGCTGGGACATATATAGGTAGGACTTTCTTGCTCGACATGATAGTACGCTATCTGGTTGCTCTTTATCTTAACATGTATACTTCCTGTCTCTCTGATTACATGTTGATAAAGCCCTTAGGATGTGTACTCGACTTCCAGGACTATGATGCAGATCATACTAGTGGGGCCTGGGTAGTCCATGAGTACATCTTTCAATGTTCCTAGTCGAGGGAATATCGAGACGGGGCATCGATATTCCAGAGTAGACTAGCGTATATCTTCTCGACCCGTGTGATGGGCGATGGATGATCCCATATCCATTGGTGTTTGACATCGGAGATGGTATACGGGTGCTCAGTGGAGACTGGGTACACTGAACGGACTCGCCGAGAACTCCCAGATGGTATTATACCTCACGTCAGATGGCAGTTCTCTGGTGACACTGGTACAGCTTAGTCTGTTGACCCGAGATCGTCATAGAGTCTTGTGTGTCTCCCACTGTGTTTTGATTTCCACCCTACCACGGCTCTACTGAGTCGTGCAAACAGGTGGTTTTTGGGTACAGTCCCGATTCACATGGAGGCAATGAGCGATAGGAGGGGATTCGTCTCTCCCGGTATTGGGGGTTGATGTTGCGCTATGCACGACTGGCCATAACAGGAAATCCCTGGTCAAGGTTGCAGTGATATACTGATAAGAGTTATCAGTAGTTTCACGAATGTTATGGACCTTACGTCGGCATGACTTATCAAGCTATTGGGGTCTGACGTTTACCACCCCTAGGCGAGATATGCGGCTTATCAGACGAACAGACCGGACTGTACGGTAAGTGTTACTGGTTGGATTCACAGGAGTGTGAGCGGGCTTGCTCGTCGATCTTCTGATCGCTCAATACCCGGGTGGCCGTTACGTTTAGCAGACCGCTTGCGGCTTGTGGGTGTTTGATATGATCATCATCTGCTACCGGCGTATTGACGAGTCTTTAGAGTCCTACACAGAGGTTTCCTGGCTCAAGCGAAACGAAATAGGAGCGCATATGAGATATGTGCGGGACCAAGAATAATGCGTGTATGTGATACCGTATTCCATTCTCGCGATGAATGTATCGATTAGGTTGTATGCGATATAACCTAGTTATCGAATCAAGGATTGATTCGATAAGCCGATACGTTGGATACTAGCCGGTTATATGCGACATGACCGGATCATTGAATCAAGTGTTGATTTAATGATTTAATGTATAATTATATATTTGATATATTACTTTGCATTAACTGGTATTCGTTCACTTTAAATGGATTTACTCACTTGTATTGCACATTGTATATGTGATATATTTTTTTGTGCACATGATTGTATCATGTTTGATGATACATTCTAGCTTGGTTTTGTGTAAAGTATTAAACCATGGTTAGTTAGTGGTTAGGGTATCATTTTATTTACTTATTCATTTACTTATTCTTTTTGTTTATTTTGGAAAAAGAAAATGATAAAGAGAAAGATAAATGGTGGACTTGTTTTGTTTTTAGTTGAAGCTTCTTGAAACCTTGACTAAGTCACCATTCTTGTCTCTTCTTTAACCCTAACCACTCATCTAACCTTAGTTAAATCTCTACACTAAACCATGGTCAAACAAATGATAAGTATTCATTTTTATTTTCCTTTTTAAATATACTTATCATACCTTCTTCTTCTTCTTCTTCATCTTCTTCATTCATGAGAAGAAAGCTTGCTACATCAATGGTGATTGATGAAAAAGTGTGAGAAATCCAAATCTAAAGTCTACCCACTTCCTATTTCTTCATCCTCTACCTCTTGCCAAGTAGTATAGGGTGTTTCCTTCACAAGTTTTCTTGACTTGGTGAAGTTGGAGCTTGATCTAGCGATGCCTCGACGTAGATCATCTTCGGCATCGTCGTCGATGACCTAGCCCGTTTTTCTCCGATGAAGCCGACGCTAGAGCCCAAGATATGATTTGGACAGCGAGGGGACTTCATCACGGAGCCTAGGAGGTGGTGGACCGGATCTACAAAGGTTGTATTTCCGTTCAACTCTTAGTTAAGTTGTTAACTAGCTTATCGTTTCGCCTAAATATCTAGTTAACGATCCGTATTAGGGTTTCTCGGCACTTGTAAAATTTGAAAATGGCATGGTTGATGCCTTGTGAGACCTCATTAGAGTGCCTAAGATCCCTACAGTGGTATCAGAGCCTAGCTAGAGCCTTAGGCGAAGTCCCGACGGAATTAGAAGTCCGATCGACCCAAAACCCCGACTTGAAAATGCTCTCTGGACAATTCTGTAAAATGTGGATTTTTGTAGATTAAAAATATTCAGAAAAATCAGCAGGAAGATCTAAGGCTTACTGTAAAATTCGAGGGCCTGATTCCATAAAGGCGCCGCGGATCCGCGGCATGAGCATGCTCATGCGGCGGTTCCGCGGCCATTTTGTCGTTTTGTGCATCCAATTTTGCACAGTAATTCTTAGTTGTCTGTACTGGCTTTCCTGGGGTTTTTAATACTTTTTTCCAGAGTTGCATTTTCTGGGTCATATTGGGGACTCGGTATATCGATCGGATTGTCTAATTCTGTCTGTGTGCTTTTCCGGATAATCTTAGAATATGTTAAAAAGTTCGACCGAATATAAATACCCACTTTTTCCCCTGCCGGGAAATTTCCAATTGTTGGATTTTTCCATAGTTTAACGATGTTCTAAGTAGTGCAAGTAACGCGATGGACCCTCTAGAAGACAACAAACCTTAACTCGATTATGTGACCGTCTTGAACTGCCCTTTGAACCTTCGGGTTTGGGGCAGTACGGCGTGCCACATGTGAGGCGTTGGCTTGACCCTTCTACGGCTGGACCGTTGGTACTGAGGCACGAACTGAATGTTGTTAGACTTATTTCATGTGTTGAGCTGTTTCGGGAAAACTTGGGTGTTCGAATGTTCAATCGGAAAGTTTAACATTTTCTGTTTATCCGGAATGTGATACAACAATTGGAATTCACAAGAAGTTATGAGATAACTGAATGAATGTTATAAACATAGCAGTTTAGTCTCACTTGATCGATTGCCACGGAATTTTGATGTGATCAAAAGTCCGTCGCAATCACGTAGCGTACGTGGATACTCGCCGGATAAACTTAATAGACAGCTACACCCCTTAACCCCGACCAAGTGACTGTAGGAGAACCCCGTGGCCGAAAGCATCCGTTCGGGTGCTCGCGGTAGCGGTGTTCCGCCTTGGTGCACTTCGTCGACGGCGTCGGGGGTGCGGCCGTCTACTAAAGTTTGCGACGAGTATTCGATCAGGATGTCGGGAATCTTGTTGAATTTCCCGACTTGACGTTGAAAAGAGTTTTCGACAATGAGACTAAAATGCGGGGTTTATAATTGTTAGGCATGCGATGTCTAAGGAATTCATTTGATTAGGCATGCGATGTCTATGAAGGTTGCGGATTCCAATTGTTGTAGTTTTACACTTTCTTTTCTGTGACCGTAAGTGTAATATGTGATATCGCCGGTTTCGTTGCTATATGTCAACGACAATTGGGATGCGCATGTTTACTTACGTTGATGACATGTGATGTTATGTGTTGCTGGATATGTTATATTGGATCGTCGTGTTTGAATAGCCGGGGGGTTTTTATGTGAGATGAGTGTTTTTCATTTTCATTCATGTAAAAACTTGTATGTAATATTCTTTTATTGGGGCACTTCCAGGTTGCGGAAGATGTCACCTTTTGTATATTATTTCCTTTTCCGCACTAGGATAGACCCAAGGAGGGGAGCACAAGTAACCGGGTTCTGGAGTCCAGTGGGAGACCAACTCGAGGAGTCGAGTCCGGGTCTCCTAACTCTAGAATTGGTAGGGTTGCTTGCCGCTCTCGTAGGGGTCTAGGGGTGTGGGTTTGGCTATTCATCACGACCGTGGAATCCGTGTTTTATACTGGCTCGTATTGAAAACACGGACGTCCTAGTATATCCAATATTTCATATGTTTCTTCTGCTGCGATATCTGTGATGTGATCATGTGATGTTCTATGATAGATACTTTATATAGTAGATATGATATATTACATAGACGTTACTTATGTTTTACACCCGCGCTAGCCCTGCCCCGCTCTGCCGTTAGTTACCTAACCTAACGGTGCATGAGGGGACATCGAGGCGAATGCGGATGGCATACGTGTACGACGTATTTATCTGTGATGTTTAGGTAACTTAAATGATGCGATATTCATTAATGAGATTAATGAAAGAAAATAAACCTAATTGATGTTGTGGAATCGAATTTCAAAATAAAAACAGGTAGCTACAGTTCTTGCTTTGCATCGCGGTGTTCATTATAGAACATCCTGCACCTTATTCGATGAGGAAAGGACCGAGATCCCTTCACCGGGAGTGACTCCTTTAGCAATAACTGGCAGATGCTACACACTCGGTTTGTCTTTGATCGCTTCTATAGTTTCTGCTTTGCACAGTGATATATATGATATATCCCGCACCTCATTCGACGAGGAAAGGGCCGACGATCCCTTCACCGGGAGTGACCCCTTTAGCAAAACTAGAAAAGCCTCGAAAACATTCCATTTAAAAACCATTTGATTCCGCAACGAGATCAAGTTCAAAGCGTTAAAGGTTTTCACAAAAAAAAACCATTCGCAACCCTCCGTCATTTTAGGAAGTAGAGTACTTAGTATTCGTGCTGTGTTTGTTGACCATAGTCAAGGCACAGTGTACGGTAGCTAAGTGATGTCTTCCTACACCGCATATGATGCGATTAGTTAGGACAGTCGCGTGACTTTGTTGACCTTTGTTAAGGGTCATGTGGGTGGGTCTAATTAATCACGAAATGACGGGTAGAACTTGACTAGTACTTATGATTTGTTGACCATAGTTAAGGTCATAGGTGCTAGGGGTAAAAACCATTATCGGGAGTTTCAAGTGTTGAAACTTGCAATGAGATTGCATACCTTCTATATGATAGTTGGATCCCGATACCCACTGCGAGTAATTGTTACTCCTGGGAGAGTTTTGCACTTTACAATTAGCCGATCAAGTAGGTGTCTAGAAAGGTGTCAACGGGGTTACGCCTCTGGGAAAACGAGGTTTACTGTAATTAGGTCCGTGCGAAAGCACGGGGAACCTCCCTCAAAGTACCGATACTGGCCTGGCTGAAAGATTGGCAAACTTGTAGAGTGTAATTAATCCCGGCTAGTCTTTCCTTTTAGGATTTGAAGGAAGATTTGATAAAAACAGTGGGAGCCATCCTGATTAGATAAAATAATAACCAATCTATTCTTGCAAAAGCGCACGCTGAGTGTTTTCTTCTCTCTCTCTCCAGGTAGCGACCATTTCACGCCTTAAACAAGATAATAATACGGAATATTGACCGAACCCGCTTGTTATACTGAGCTGGGGAACATTGGTCCCGCTCCAACTTATAATTGTTATAAGACAGAGCAGGAAATTGGGGATTACCAGAATTCCCGTGCCGCCTAAACGAAGAGAGTGCATGCTGATGCATCATCTTCGGGTGTGTTCGTTACAAAGAACTGTTTCTCAGTATCCTCTACGTCCTGGGTATTTGATACCAGATCAGGATCCCAGATATGTAATATGTTACATAGGGCTACAGAAAGGTAGAGAACTGAGAACGGGTGATAAGTTTCATGAGGCAGAAAACGGGGCAAGTGTTGCAGCCAAGTCTGTTGGTCACTGTCACCCTGTATTACCAATACATTGATTCTGAACGAATGTTATTAGATACCGAACCTGATATACAAAATCATATCAGTCTCTTTATTAGTAAAGAAATGATAAAAATTTTGTATTGTTGGATAATGTTTTGAACATTTCCTATATCAAAAGTTGATCGGTTCAGGCACGTTATCTAAAAGCATTAATGTTCTAAATCAAACTACAGTTCTTTAGTATACGGAACACACACAAGAGGAAGAGTTCAGAAATGAACGAATCCTTCTTGAGGCATTGTAGACTAGGCCATATCAATGCGACCTGACTAGCTGAAGTTACATTTAGATGCATATTTAAATCAGTTTGAATTTACATCTTATGAAACTTGCCAGTCATGTCACAAAGATACGATGACCATAGCTCCGTTTACTAGAAACAGAGAAAGAGTTAGTGAACTCTTGGGATGATACATGTTGATGTATGTAGGTCCCCTGTCTACACTTGCCAAGACTGGTTCTTTATACTTCATTACACTCTCTGATGATCTTTCGAGATTCAGACCTATGTTCCTGTTGAAACACAAGTCCGAACCTTTTGAGATATTCACAGAATATAGTTAGAAGTACAGAACCAAAATACGGGTATAAGTATTATGTCCTTTAATGAGATCAAGGAGGAGAATACTTGAGCACGGAATTCCTGGACTATTCTAAAGGAGAATGAGATTCGTTCTCAGCATTACTCCTCCGTATACACCATAGCACGATGGTTTATCGGGGCGGAGCAATTGCACCCTATTCGATATGGTGTGCTCTATGATGAGTACTACTGAGTTACCTATTTCCTTTTTGGGAGTTATGCACTTGAGAAGCTGCATACCTATTGAATAGCATTCAAATCAAATCAGTTGCCTACCACTTCATATTTGATATGATAAGGGAAGAGCCCATCTCTTAAGTTAGTTAAGATTTGGGGTTGTCCAGCCTATGTCTGAAAAGCAAAATCCGGACAAGCTCGAGGCAAGGTCTGTAATGTAGAACTGGAAAGGTTCCAGCTATACAAACTACAGCAGATGATTTGATAAAACCAAAGGATTCAATAGTTACCAATGAACCTCAGCCTCTCCGCCGATCTAGTAGGGTTTCTCACCCACCTGAGAGATACTTCTGTTTCTCTATGACAGTGGGAGCGAGGATTGCATCATGAGATGATGACTCAACTAGTTTCGAGCTGGCCATCAGGAGTGGGACTCTGTAAGAATGGCTGGATGCTTAGTGATCTGAGATGGAATCCTTATACATCAACAAAGTATGGACTTTGGTTGCTATATCTGAAGGGTTAAATCCCCATCAGGAGCAAGTATATCTTGAGAAGATTACTTGGTATACATGGAAAAGTTGAGACTTTCAAAGCTAGACTTGTTAAAGGTTTTCGTCATCAACCAGGCACGGATAATGATGAAACCTTTTCCAGGGACTATGTTTAAATCCATCCAGATCCTACTTGCCATGGCTACATACCACGACTACGATATCTGGTGGTTGGGTGCCATGACTACTTTTCTAAATATTGATTTAGAAGAGAACGTCTATAAGAACACAGCCAGAGGGCCTCGTAGACAGTGGGAGCAGCGGAAACGTGTGCAAGATGCTTTATAGAATAAAGCAGGCATCGCGGAGTTGGAACATCTGTTTTGATGGATTAGTCAAAGAAGTTGACATCAACAAAATGGTAGATGAACCTTGTATAAACAAAAAGGTAGTAGGGAGTATGGTGACGATCCTCGTAGAGTACGTAGATGACATACTCTTGTTAGGGAAGGAGTTTCCTATGCTACGCTCGATCAATCTTGTTAGTTATATGTATGCCCTAGAGGCCATTACTATACATAGGATGTATATTGTAGTGGATGCTGGGACATATATAGGGAGGACTTTCTTGCTCGACATGATAGTATGCTATCTGGTTGCTCTTTACCTTAACGTGTATACTGATTGTCTCTCTGTTACATGTTGGTAAAGCCCTTAGGATGTGTACTTGACTACCTGGACTATGATGCGGATCATACTAGTGGGGACATGGTAGTCCATAAGTACATCCTTCAAAGTCCCTAGTCATGGGTGTATCGAGACGGGGCATCGATATACCAGAGTAGACTAGCGTATACCTTCTCGACCCATACAGATGGGCGATGGATGATCCTATATCCATTGGTGTTTGACATCGGGGATGATATACGGGTGCTCAGTGGAGACTGGGTACACTGGACGGACTCGCCGAGAACTCCCAGATGGTATTATACCTTACGTCAGATGGCAGTTCTCTGGTGACACTGGTACAGAGTAGTCTGTTGACCCGAGATCGTCATAGAGTCTTGTGTGGTTCCCACTGTACTTTGATTTCCACCTTACCACATCCAAGAGGGCGTGCAAAACGGTGGTTTTTGGGTACAGTCCCGAGTCACATGGAGGCAATGAGCGATAGGAGGGGATTCGTCTCTCCCGGTATAGGGGGTTGATGTTGCGCTGTGTTCGATTGGCTATAACAGGAAATCCCTGGCCAGGGTTGCTGAGATTTACTGGTAAGTGTTGCCAGTAGTTTCTCGAATTGTTATAGACCTCATATCGACACGACTTATCGAGCTATTGGGGTCTGACGTTTACCATCCCTAGGCGAGATAAGCGACATATCAGACGATCAGACCGGACTGTACGGTAGTGTTACTGGTTGGATTCACTGGAGTGTGAGCGGGCTTGCTCGTCGATCTTCTGATCGCTCAATACCCGGGTGGCCGTTACGTTTAGCAGACCGCTTGCGGCTTGTGGGTGTTTGATATGATCATCTCCTGCTGCCGGCGTATTGACGAGTCTTTAGAGTCCTACACAGAGGTTTCCTGGCTCAAGCGAAACGAAATAGGAGCGCATATGAGATATGTGCAGGACAGAGAATAATGCGTGTATGTGATACCGTATTCTATTCTCGCGATGAATATATCGAATGGTTATATGCGATATAACCTAGTTATCGAATCAAGGGTTGATTCGGTAAGCCGATACATAGGATACTAGTCGGTTATATGCGATATGACCGGATCGTTAAATCAAGTGTTGATTTAATGATTTAATGTATGATTATATATTTGATATATTACTTTGCATTAACTAGTATTGGTTCACTTTAAATGGATTTTCTCACTTGGATTGCACAAGTTGTATATGTGATATACTTTTGTGCACTTGATTGTGTCATGTTTGATGATACATGTTAACTTGGATTTGTGTAAAGATTAAACCATGGTTGTGAGAGTGGTTAGGGTTTTGTTTATTCACTTATTATCTATTTATTCATTTATTCATTCATTTTGGCAAAAGAAAAGAAATGGTGGCTTGCTTTGTTTTACATTGAAGCTTCATGAAGCTTTGAAAAAGTCCACCATTTTTGTTTCATGCCTAACCTAACCATTCACTTAACCTTGGTTCATTCTCTACACTTAACCATGGTAACTATTATGATAAGAATGAATGGGATTATCTTTTCAAGTTAATCTTTTTATTCTATCATAATATTAGCTTCTTCTTCTTCATCTTCTTTCATGAAGAAAACCTTTCTTCATCAATGGTGATTGATGAAAATGAGTGAGAAATCCAATTCTAAAGTCTACCCACTTCCTATTTCTTCATCCTCTACCTCTTGCCAAGTAGTAGAGTGTGTTTCCTTCACAAGTTTTCTTGACTTGGTGAAGTTGGAGCTTGATCTAGCGATGCCTCGACGTAGATCATCTTCGACACGTCGTCGATGACCTAGCCCGCTCTTTCTCCGATGAAGCCGACACTAGAGCCCGGGATTTGATTTGGACAGCGGAGAGGACTTCATCACGGAGCCGTGGAGGTGGAGGACCGGATCTACAAAGGTTGTATTTCCGTATTCTTGTAGTTAAGTGTTAACTAGTTTGCTTTGTCGCCTAAAAATCTAGCCAACGATCCGTATTAGGGTTTCTCGGCACCCGTAAAATTTGAAATTGGCATGGTTGATGCCTTGTGAGACCTCTAGTGTGTGCCTAGGAACCCAACAAATCTCCGCTTATCACAATGATTTTCCATATAGGATCAAAGTGATACATACTAAATCCTAAGCTTTGGATCTATGAGATAGATCTAATTGGATGTTAGGATACTCACTAGTTGTAGTGAGATGGTATCAATCGATCCTGGGGAGAATCACTGGAAGGGTTCCAGAGTGATAAGGAAGACTGAATGTCAGTCGCAGGCATTGTCTTTACCCTTAGTAAAGGGACGGTATGTTGGAAGATTTCCAAGCTAGATACCGTGACAAACTAGAAGATAAAGGCTGGTAACATCGCTATTAAAGATACTACCAAAGAGGCAGTTTGGGTGTATATTGGTTCATAGGATGAACTAGGTTCCTACCATTGTGTGACAATGGAACTGTGGCTTTGGCCCTGGAACCCTGGTCCCATCAGTGACCCAGACATATTCTAAGGAAGCATCACCTGATCATGGAGATAGTTGATCTCCAGGGTGATCGAGGTTAGGAGAGTAGACTCAGAGGACAACACGGCGGATCCACTCACGAAGGCCTTTTCCCCAAAGAGAGACGTTTAGGGGATGGTTGAGTATTAGATACTACAACCACCGCTACAGATGGCCCTAGTGCAAGTGGGAGATTGTTAGTTATATGTATGCCCTAGAGGCCATTACTGTACATTGGATGTATATTGTAGTGGATGCTGGGACATATACAGGTAGGACTTTCTTGCTCGACATGATAGTACGCTATCTGGTTGCTCTTTATCTTAACATGTATACTTCCTGTCTCTCTGATTACATGTTGATAAAGCCCTTAGGATGTGTACTCGACTTCCAGGACTATGATGCAGATCATACTAGTGGGGCCTGGGTAGTCCATGAGTACATCTTTCAATGTTCCTAGTCGAGGGAATATCGAGACGGGGCATCGATATTCCAGAGTAGACTAGCGTATATCTTCTCGACCCATGTGATGGGCGATGGATGATCCCATATCCATTGGTGTTTGACATCGGAGATGGTATACGGGTGCTCAGTGGAGACTGGGTACACTGAACGGACTCGCCAAGAACTCCCAGATGGTATTATACCTCACGTCAGATGGCAGTTCTCTGGTGACACTGGTACAGCTTAGTCTGTTGACCCGAGATCGTCATAGAGTCTTGTGTGTCTCCCACTGTGTTTTGATTTCCACCCTACCACGGCTCTACTGAGTCGTGCAAACAGGTGGTTTTTGGGTACAGTCCCGATTCACATTGAGGCAATGAGCGATAGGAGGGGATTCGTCTCTCCCGGTATTGGGGGTTGATGTTGCGCTATGCACGACTTGCCATAACAGGAAATCCCTGGCCAGGGTTGCAGTGATATACTGATAAGAGTTATCAGTAGTTTCACGAATGTTATGGACCTTACGTCGGCATGACTTATCAAGCTATTGGGGTCTGACGTTTACCACCCCTAGGCGAGATATGCGGCATATCAGACGAACAGACCGGACTATACGGTAAGTGTTACTGGTTGGATTCACAGGAGTGTGAGCGGGCTTGCTCGTCGATCTTCTGATCGCTCAATACCCGGGTGGCCGTTACGTTTAGCAGACCGCTTGCGGCTTGTGGGTGTTTGATATGATCATCATCTGCTACCGGCGTATTGACGAGTCTTTAGAGTCCTACACAGAGGTTTCCTGGCTCAAGCGAAACGAAATAGGAGCGCATATGAGATATGTGCGGGACCAAGAATAATGCGTGTATGTGATACCGTATTCCATTCTCACGATGAATGTATCGATTAGGTTGTATGCGATATAACCTAGTTATCGAATCAAGGATTGATTCGATAAGCCGATACGTTGGATACTAGCCGGTTATATGCGACATGACCGGATCATTGAATCAAGTGTTGATTTAATGATTTAATGTATAATTATATATTTGATATATTACTTTGCATTAACTGGTATTGGTTCACTTTAAATGGATTTACTCACTTGTATTGCACATTGTATATGTGATATATTTTTTTGTGCACATGATTGTATCATGTTTGATGATACATTCTAGCTTGGTTTTGTGTAAAGTATTAAACCATGGTTAGTTAGTGGTTAGGGTATCATTTTATTTACTTATTCATTTACTTATTCTTTTTGTTTATTTTGGAAAAAGAAAATGATAAAGAGAAAGATAAATGGTGGACTTGTTTTGTTTTTAGTTGAAGCTTCTTAAAACCTTGACTAAGTCACCATTCTTGTCTTTTCTTTAACCCTAACCACTCATCTAACCTTAGTTAAATCTCTACACTAAACCATGGTCGAACAAATGATAAGTATTCATTTTTATTTTCCTTTTTAAATATACTTATCATACCTTCTTCTTCTTCTTCATCTTCTTCATTCATGAGAAGAAAGCTTGCTACATCAATGGTGATTGATGAAAAAGTGTGAGAAATCCAAATCTAAAGTCTACCCACTTCCTATTTCTTCATCCTCTACCTCTTGCCAAGTAGTATAGGGTGTTTCCTTCACAAGTTTTCTTGACTTGGTGAAGTTGGAGCTTGATCTAGCGATGCCTCGACGTAGATCATCTTCGGCATCGTCGTCGATGACCTAGCCCGTTTTTCTCCGATGAAGCCGACGCTAGAGCCCAAGATATGATTTGGACAGCGAGGGGACTTCATCACGGAGCCTAGGAGGTGGTGGACCGGATCTACAAAGGTTGTATTTCCGTTCAACTCTTAGTTAAGTTGTTAACTAGCTTATCATTTCGCCTAAATATCTAGTTAACGATCCGTATTAGGGTTTCTCGGCACTTGTAAAATTTGAAAATGGCATGGTTGATGCCTTGTGAGACCTCATTAGAGTGCCTAGGATCCCTACACTCGTGGGGGCTGGGTAATCTATAAGCACATCCTTATGTATGTCCCTAGTCACAGGACTATCGAGACAGGGCATCGATACTCCGGAGTAAACTAGCGTATGCGCTTCTCATCCCAGTGTGGGAGACGGTCTGTCCCACAGCCGTCAGTATGTCGTACTTGAGATAGTATGTAGGTGCTCGTTAGATTATGAGCACACTAGACAGGACTCATCGGGAACTGTTGGTTGGTACTATACCTATCGTCAGTTATTAGTTCCCAGGTGACATGAGTACAGCTTAGTCCGCTGACTTAACACTGTCACTTCGCCTCGAGTGTGTTCCCACTGTACTTTGATTACTACCCTACCACGGCTCAAAGGAGTCGTGCAAACAGGTAGTTTTTGGGTGCAGTCCCGAAGCACTTGGAGGCAGTGACGGTTAGACAGGATTCATCTCTCCCGGTATTGGGGGTTGACATCGCACTGTGTCTAGGAAAGCCATTACACGAGTAGTCCCTGGCTAGGGCAAGCGAGATATACTGGTAGGTTTCCAGTGCTATCTCAGGGTGTTCTGGGCTACACTCCGACACGACTTGTACCGCTATTAGGGGACTGACGTTTACCGCCCCCTAGGCCCGCCATGCGATGTATCAGACGAACAGATCGGATTGTATAGAGATTATCTCATTCAGGCTCAGTAGGAGTTCAGATGGGTTTCACCTCGTCCGTCTTCTTGTCGGCATCTACCTGGGGACCGTTACGCATAGCTAGTGCCGCTTGCGGTCTGTGGTTAAACCCACTGCCAGCGTAGTGTCGAGTCTTTAGAGTCCCACACAGAAAGCTATTCGCCTTTAGGCAAAAGAGTAGAGGTCGCATGGTTTTGCGACAGGTCGCATGGTTTTGCGACAGGGTTCGGTCACATCCGTGCACTTGTGCACGTTTGGTGTCCGGACAGTTAACACTAGCAGGCTTTAGTTTAAGCCAGATCGTAGTGTACATTTTGGGATTGGTTTTATCTCGTTTCTATTCGTGTTCCTCGGAACGCGGATGCGGGTGTGTATGCACGGTTGACAGAGAGACAGAGGCAGAGGATTCTCATTGGGGTTGTTGACTGTTGACTATTGACTTTTGGCTAAACCCTAATGAGAATAAGAAATATAATTAACAATAATATTAATTAAGTATTATGGTGACATGGTTGTTGAGGGGTTGACTTTGTTGACTTGTTGACTTTGTTGACCGGTTGACTAGGTTGGACTAGTTGACCATCATCATGACAATGGCTATCATTTTATGGCAAAGACTTTTGCTTGCTTGTTTGTTTTTGCAAAATGAGTGCATGAAATGATATAGTCATTTTGACTTGAACCATCACATAATACTTGATTACTATTTTGTTATGATGGTTTTGGATTATGAGAGTTTGGATGGCAAAAGAGTTACTCATTCTCTCATTTCATTTCTCTCTCTTGCTTGAGCTCTCCCTCTTGCTCTTCCTCTTGCTCTCTCTCTAGCTCAAGGCAACACCCTCTCATGAGTTGAGAAACATTGCCTTAGAGATAAAAGAAAACCCAAATCACTTCTCTACTCATCCTAGTTCACAAGGTTTAGCAAACTAAGTGTTCTAGTTTCTTCAAGTTCGAAGAAGAAGCCAAAGGTAGAAGCTTTCAGGTGGATCCATCTTCGGCGCAAGGAGATGGCGAGGTGAGGCCGATCCGTACACCGGAAAGAGTTGAAGACGAAGGAGTTCAAGAAAGGTATAGCCCCCTAACCGAGTAGGCAAAACTCTAGTTAGGTTGTTAGGTAGTTGTTTAACAAAGATCCGTATTTTGAGTCCATGTTACCACCTCTTGAAAAATCGTTTTTCATCATTTCCGCAAGCCCGTAAGTACCGGGAGAGGTAATGTGGACTTACACATTAAATGTGGAATGTGCAAGGGTAGTGACTCATGGTATTATTCATTGTGCAAGCCATCATTTCATGGTTGATTATTGTGTGAAATTGTGATGGGAGGAGAGAGAGGGCAGCCACACTATATTGGGGTTAGCTCTTGGATTATTTTTCCTAGCTCTCACAACATTATCTCACACAAGAATAACAAAAAGGCTTCATCATCTTCTTCTCTTTTCTTCTCTTGAATCTTACAAGTTCCTTATCCATGGCATCCACTTCAACCTCCATCCATACACTCTCCTGTGTTGAGAATCAATGGATGCTTGAGATAAAGTGATCGCGCACATTCTCTAATTCACCTTGGACACGTCGGCTAGCAAACTTTATGTTCTAGTTGCTTCGGTTCAAAGCGGGAGCCCATAAAAGGATTCGAAGATGTGGTTCCATTTCCGACGAGGAGACCGGGGATCGAGCGAGATCGGAGATGCCGCGAGGAGCTAGAGACGATGGCTAAAGACCGAAGGACACGGATCGATCGGTATAGGCTTTCCTAACTTCTTTTAGATTTCTAGTTAATGTTAATGGTTCGATCCGGGTTTATAGTATACGTTAGCGCCAGTTTTAAGTTTATGAAAAAGTTTTTGTATCCGCATTTTGGCTTCGGATTGACAACCGGGGAGCTACCGTAGACTTACAGCTTGGGGCAAAAACCATATCGAGAGTTTCAAACATACGGGAAACTTGCCTAGTTTGCGCATACCTTCTGAAGTGTGGTAATTTTGGTTGGCTTCCGTCATAGTTATCACACAATGATAGTTGGGCCCCGATTCCCACTGATGAGTATGTGTTACTCCTCGGGAGATTTTTCACTTCACAATTAGCTAACCTATTAGGTGTCTAGAAAGTGTTAATGAGGTTACGCCTCTGTAGAAATGAGGTTATTAATTAGGTCCGTGCGAAAGCACAGGGGACCTCCCTCAGAGTACCAACACTGGCTTGGCTGAACGGTTAGCGAACATGTAAAATGTAAATGATCTCGACTAGTTCTCCTTTTATGGTTTGAAGGAGAATTCGAGGAAACGGTAGGAGCCATCCTGATTAGATAAAGTGATAACAAATCTAATCTTGATAGAGTACACACTGAGTGTTTCTTTTATCTCTCTGGTACAGTGACCCATGACTTACTTTAAAAACTCATGAACCAAGTTAACCGAACCTTCTTACACCCTTGGGCTTTGAATTGTCATAATTTATGACAAAGTCGCACATATCCCTGCCACTCCTACTCTACCCTTTGCATCTCTTCAGAACACGTCGTATCACTACGATAATCTATATTGCATGGAACGACCATCGTATAGTTACATACGAACTCGAAAAAGTTACTTCAATCGAGGATGGCCACAGATTCTGAAGAAATTGAATAGTATTATTCGGTTTTCTCTTCCCTTTAGCTTCTCTCAGGTTGCGATAGCTTTTGTATTAGGAGAGTACACCCATTACGCTTATTGAATAGTCTTATTCCAAATCTTAGGCTGGTGCCGGAAGGTAGTGCCGGAAGGTAGGGAAGGAAGAAAATCAATTAGCCTAAGTGCGGTATACATAAGGTAAGATATAGAGACATATAAAGGGATTGAAGTCAGGGCAAAGAAAATTGAGACTACTGTCATAAATCTAGATAATGGAAAAGGAATTACTAGGAATACATGACCACCCTATATAAAACATTTTCATGTTTCAATTTTTCTGTGTACTTGTAAAAGAGAACTGTTTTCCCAATCAATTCTGACTCCAGGGTATGTATTTACCAGATTAGAATCTCACATCTCTACGGTATTACAGATGTTGAATGGGAGTAGAATATTTGTAAATAGGTGATTTGATCTCAATATCGAAATTCGTTGCAATTAGTGATATTAGATTAAATCTCCTGGCTTTTGCCTGACGACAAATATTTGGTTCCAAAAAACCGTTGTTATGCACCAAATTTTAAAATGAAATATATGTACCTTTATTTTATAAAGTGAGATATACATTTTGAAAATTGTGTTGTAAACATTTACCTTTATCAGTTGAGGATAAGGTAAGGTGCATTGAATAACGGTGTAAGATATTCTTAACCAAGATACAGTTTTAAATTTACAAAACACAGAATTTGAGTTGGTATACTCTTAGGACTTATACATGGAAATGTATGTTGTCCGGTGTCCTTCGGGACAAGGGGTTGGTACTCTTACTTCATTCAGGTTTACCTAAAAGTTCTCTGGTTTTAGACACACATTCGTAGTAATGCATGGTCCAAAGATTTTGAGAAGTTTGTAGGTATAAGAATAAAATAGAGAACCATAAGTTGGAAGTATCGGGATTCTTCGAGATGATCGAAGATGTAGTTACTTATGCTAGGTATTCCATCATAGTAATATTGAGAACTTGATTCTCTCGCTGGTTACTCATCCGTAGGTATGCTCCTTGATGAGTAATGTTGTATTGGCCTTTTTCCAATAGGTGATATGCACTGGAAACAGCTGCATGACACTTGAATCTGGTTCCATCTAAATTAGTGCCTTAATTCTATATGAACATAGAATGGTTATATATCTTAAGGTTGTTAAGATATGGAGTTATCCAGTTTCTATTTAAAAGCAGAATCCGGACAAACTCAAGGTATGCTTCGATAATGGCGGTTTTTGGATTATACCAAGCATTCGCTAGGATTTTGTTTTCTACCATTTTCAAGATCAATGGTTACATTGTTCTTGACTCGCCACCATTTTTATAAAAGGAATCTTTTTGCAAAAGAAATTAGTGGGGGTATGGTAGAATTGGAAGTGATTCCAAAACCACAAACGGTTACCGAAAATTTAGTAGAACCTAAGGATTCAATTTGACTTGACAAACCATTAGCCACTTCACAGATTTTAGTAGGTGACCTTAGTCACCCGAGAGATACTTCGGTTTTCTCGTAGACGGTAACAAGGATGTCAGCATCATTATGATGATGACCCTACTAGTTATCAGTAGGTCATAGGAAGTGGTAACTTCCAGGTGACCAGATACTTCATATCCAAGATGGACTCCATGCACTTCAGCAAATCATGGATTCTGGACTTTACTGGGTGCTCCTGAAGGGGTAAAACCTATTAGGGGTAAGTAGATCTTTCGAGATATGTGCAAGTGGAAAGGTACTAACCTAATAAGGCTGGACTTGTTGTAAAGATTTTTCATCAAATACCCGTTGTGGACTGTGATGGGACTTTTACTTCAGTGTTTATGCTGAAGACCATACGGATATGGCTTCACACTGTTGTTCCCCTACTTGTTATCAGCGGTCATAGGAAGTGGTAACTTCCAGGTAACCAGGTATTTCATACCCAAGATGGACTCCACGCACTTCAGCAAGTCATGGATTTTAGATTTTGATGGGTTCTCCTGAAGGAGTAAAACCCATTCGGAGCGAGTAGATCTTTCGAGATCTGTGCAGGTAGAAAGGTAATAACCTAATAAGGCTAGACTTGTTGTAAAGAGTTTTCATCAAATATGTAAGTCTACGATAGCGCCCCGGCCGTCAATCCGATGCCAAACGCAGAACAAAAACTTTTATAAACTGGCGCTAGCATAGACTTTAACCCGGATCTAGTCATTAACGCTAAACTAGCTAACTACAAAGATGATAGAATGGCTATACCGATCGATCTATGCCCTTCGGTCTTTAGCCATCATCCCACGATTCTCGCGGCATCTCTGATCTCCTCGTCGAGGTGGAACTACGTCAACGAATCTTTATATGGGCTCCCGCTTCAAACTGAAGCATCTCGGACATGAAGTATGCTAATCGACATGTTCAAGATGAAGCAGAGAATGAGTGTGAATACTTTATCTCAAACACCCTAGGGTTCTCATCATATGAGAGGGTTAGGGTGGAGGTTGAAGAAGATGCAAAGAGATAAAAAGTGTGAGCTCAAGAAAATATCTCAAGAGAGCAAAAACCAAACACCAAAAATGATGTGTGAATCCCTTCTCATTTTGGTGATGATATATATGAGGTTTTGTGATGAAATATCAAGGAAAATATCTTACCAAAATATCTCCACAAAGCTCTCATAATATCTCACCCAAAACAAACTCCATTAATTCATCATGAGTCACTAGATGGCTCATTAGCATGAGTCATTAGTGAACATGCTAGAATTAATGAGTCACCACAATGAGTCACACTTTCCAAATCCAATAATCATTTAAACCAAAATGATTAACCCAAAAAGAAATGCATCTTCTAAAGTAATCTCGTAACGGATTACGAGAATACCCCTCACCTGTATATACATACCTGTATCCGTATTCCGACCGAATACGAATACCACGAGACGAAAGTATCCAACACAATATAATACTTGGATCCGGCTTAAACCAAAGCGCACCAGTATTATCTGTCTGAACCATGACACGTGTACAAGTGTACGTGCATGTTCAAACCCTGCCATAAAACCATACGGCCTCTGCAACGTTTCGCCCGAACATGGAAAACTATCTGTGGGGAACTCTAAAGACTCGTCAATACTCAGGCGGTGGGTTTAACCACAAGCCGTCAGTGGTACTAGCTGTACGTAACGGCTGCCCATGTATTGACAGAAAGGGAAGCTGATGAGCGAACTCATCTTGAAACCCTACTGAGCCTATCAGTGACAATATCCATACAGTTTGGTCCATTCGTCTATGAGCATCGCATATCGGGCCTAAAGGGCTGGTAACGTCAGACCCCCAATAGCGGTATAAGTCGTGTCGGAGGGTAGCCCTGAACACCCTGAGAAACTACTGGAATACCTACCAATAATTCTCACCTGCCTTGGCCAAGGACTTGTTGTAATGGCTCTCCTAGACACAGCGCGATCTCAACCCCAATACCGGGAGAGACGAATCCCCTGCCGATCCGCTCACTGCCTCTATGTGGCTTGGGACTGTACCCAACTAAAACCTATTTGCATGACTCCTTTGAGCCGTGGTAGGGTAGTAATCTAAGCACAGTGGGAACTCACACGAGACAAATGACGACCTCAGGTCGATGAACTAGCCTGTACACATGTCACCAGAGAACTGCTATCTGACGCTAGGTATAATACCAACTAGCAGGTTCCCGGCGAGTCCTGTCCGGTGCACTCATAACCCAATGAGCACATGTATACATATTAGGTGATGCAACTGACACTAATGGCTTGTGAGACCGGCACCGCCCCTCGTCGGGGTCTCGACTGTATACACTAGTCTACTCTGGAGTATCGATGCCCTGTCTCGAAACTCCTACGACTAGGGACCACTTTTAAGGATGTGCTTGTAGACTACCCAACTCTCACATATAGCCATCATACTGTTGGTAGTCAAGCAGGATCCTAAGGGCTCTATCAACGTGTAATAGTGAACAGTAATGTCACCTAAAGCTGTACATGACTGATAAAGGCAAACCAGATAGCATACTATCATCTCGAGTAAGACTGTCCTACCGGTATAGGTCCTCCCTCAATCATTGCAATCACGTACCTGCGATCCAATAATTGATATTGAGTGCACTACATCCAACAATCTCCCACTTGCACTTAAGGCTAATTATTGCAATGCCGTATACTCACAGCCCGTGTGATACCGAACACCCAACTCCTCTACTAATCAGTTTCACAAAGCTCGTTTGTAAAACTCTTGTGTTCGAGAAATAGCCTCAGTGAGTGGATCCGCCCTGATGTTTCTTTCTATGTCTCTCTTAATCTCAAGTTCGCGGAGAAAGCCATCTTCCGAATTGAGTAATACCTGTCTTAGAATATGTCTGGATATTTGATGGGACCAAGTTCATAAATGAACTCCAAATCCAAACTTCTTAGACTGTATCGTCAACTGCTCCTAATCAGTATCCTGCACCATGCCTCCCATGGTATCCTCTTGGACCACCTGTCCATAATACTGCCCCCTTCATCAGAGGGAAAACTTTAACTCTGACAATCACTCTGTCATCCATGTCACCTTTGGAAGCCTGGAATGATAACCGTCTCCCGAAGGAGGTTGCCGTCATCAAATCCCTAGAACATCCACTTATGTTCTAAAACTGCTTCCATATGTTTCTCCAGGATTGGATTAATATAAACTTATTGCATCTAGTGCAAAAACAACATCTGGTGTGGTACTTGACATCTCATGATTGACTCAATTGCCTAAGCAAGTGATATGCCAATCATGCACATCCCTCTCCCCTTTAGTCTATAAGACACCTTTAGAGAGAGAGACTCCATCACCTGCAGGTACACCACCATGCCAGGAGTCGTCCATTCTAAAACACCTTTAGAATACTTTCTAAGTACCCAGATTGGGAAACTACCCAAATCTAGATCTAAAACCATAGATCTAGTAACCAAAATGTCTGATATTATATCAATATCCTGTGTGGAGAAACAACTGTATGACAACCACAGTACAACCGATCATAGTATAGGAATTTTACTTCCTACTCTGTGTGTGTCATCCAAATACCAGGACATCACACCCTACTACCTTCTTAACAGATCCATCCCCTATTTTGATGAAGTCAAACCCATTACTGTCACATCAAAAATTAGATGATCTCTCTCCGCTATATCTGCTCGAGTCTATAAATAGACATAAGCTACTTGCCTACTATGTTTCCGCTGCTCCCACTGACTACGACAACCCTCTGCCAGAGTCATATACACGTACACTTCTAAAACTAGTTTAGAACTACGCTGTACTCATCCTTCTGCCGGGTCTCATAGCCTGGAACAACAGTAGTGTCAAGTTTGGGTAAACAAGAACCTCCCTGTCACCGTCCTTGAGGCTACCGGAGTACCTCTCGAGTGTCTGAAGTTACCCACCATATCTGCGGAGTGGCCAATGGAATGTCAAACCTGATTGAATCTATAGGTCCTATTAAATTTTCCATAATCGTTTGCGGTTCTGGAATCTCATCCAATTCTACCATACTCCCACTACTGTTTTCTGAAAAAATCCATTTTACTGAAACTGTGGCGAGTCAAGAACAACATCACTATTGATCTTCCAGATGGTAGAAAGTCAACCCTCGTCATAGCTTGGGCCAACCCACAAACTGCCATTACAGAAACGTGCCTTGAGTTATCCAGAGTCTGGTTTTAAGCATAAGCCGGAAAACTCCCCGTACCTTAACATCGTTAAGATATGAACCATTCTATATCCAATATAGAAACTTTGGCACTTATTTAATTGGAACCAGATTCAAATCATGCAGCTGTCTCCAGTGCATGTCAACTTAATGGAGAGAGGCCAATCAGCATTACTCAACTTCGGAGTTCATCCGATTATGAGTAACCTGAAAGAGAAACAAGTTTCTCAAAACCATTACTATCAACTGAATACCAATCACAAGTATCTACATCTTCGATCTCTTTGAAGAATCTCGATACTTGCGACATCTGGTTCTCTACATTATTCCTATACCCATAACTTCTCAAAACTTAGACCTTGTATTTCTACGAAACACTTGTCTAAAAACTAGAGAAGTCATAAGTAAACAGAACATAGTACGAGGACGAACCCCTTTGTCCTAATGGACACTGGACAATATACAATACTTTGTATAAGTCCGCTGAGTTGAATAACTCAAAACCTGTGCATCATAGGTTGAAATTTGTACTTATGGTTAAGAACTACTCCGTTGTTCAATGCTCTTTACCCAATCGTCAACTGATATAGGTAAATGTCATGGACATAATTTCAAAAAGTTATATCTCACATTATAAAAATAAACGTACAGATATATAAGTTTGAAATTGGTGCACAACAACGGATACTCAAAACCAAATACTTGTCGTCCGGCAAAAACCCAGGCGATTTCCTCAAATATCACCAATTACAACGAATTCCGATATAATGAAGATGATCACCTAATTCCCAATAACTTACTCCCACTCATCATCTGTAAAACCATACAGATGTGAGAATCATACCTGGTAAATACATACCCTGGAGTAAGTATCTAATCGGGAAATCAGTTTTCCTTTAACGACGCACAGTGAAACTGAAACATGAATATGTTTCGAAGGGGTATCCTGGTATTCATAGTAACGCCTCTTCCATTATCCAGATTCATGACTATAACCATATATTTCGTTGCCATCTCTCCAAATCCCTTTATTTGTCTTTATTCATTACCTTCTGTACACCATCGTTAGGCTTAATGGTTTTCTTCCTTCCCTACCGTTCGACACCAGCCTATGGTTTGGAAGAAGACTATCCAATAAGCGTAATAGGTGTACCCTCCTAAACCAAGGAGTACTCGCAACCTGAGAGGAGGTGATGATAAAAGACAACTGAATAAAACCTTATTCTATTTCTCCTGAACCTGAATCCATCCTCGAAGAAGTCAATTCGAGTTCGTATATAACCATACGATGGATTCATCCAATGGAAGTGGATGTTCGTACTAATACGAGGTGTTCTGGAGAAATGCAAAGGTGAAATAGGAGTGGCGATGAACTACGCGGTTTGGTCGTGAATAATAGAAGTCACAATTTGCTTTGCCCTCTTTCTAATCCCTTTATTTTGTCTTTACTTATTAGCTTCTGTACACCCTACTTAGGCTAATTGGTTTTCTTCATTCCCTACCTTTCGGCACCTGCCTATGGTTTGGAAGAAGACTATCCAATAAGCGTAATGGGTGTACTCTCCTAAACCAAGGAGCCATTGCAACCTAAGAGAAGGTGATGATAAAAGACAACTGAATAAACCAATTCAATTTCTCCTGGACCTGAATCCATCCTCGAAGAAGTCCCTTCGAATTCGTATAAAACCATACGATGGATTTATCCAATGGAAGATGTTCATAGTAATACGAGGTGTTCTGGAGAAATGCAAAGGGTAGAAGAAGGAGTGGCAATGACTTATGCAACTCAGACAATCCAAAAGCCAGTATTTTAAGAAGGTTCGGTCAACATGGTCACTGAGTCATAGTCTAGGGTCAGTCAATGGTCGCTGCCAAAGAGAGAGAGAAAAGAAACACTCTGCGTGCACTTTAACCTAGATCAGAATGGTTATCACTTTATCTAATCAGGAAACCTCCCACTGTATCGTCAAATTCTCCCTCAAACCTGAAAGAAGAATTAGTCGGGATCACCCGAAGAGTAAACCAACTCATCAGTGGGAATCGGGATCCAACTCTCATCGCATAATAATATGAAGGAATCCACTCACGTTATCACACTCCAGAAGGTATGCGCATGCCTGGAAAGTTTCAGTTTCTTTAGAAACTCCCGATATGGATTTTTGCCCCCATGCTTTTATGACCTTGACGTTGGCCAAAATATCATAAGTCACATGTCAAGTTCTACCCATCATTATCTTGTTAATTTGAACCCACCCGTACATATCCCTGACATTGGCCAAATGGCAGTACGACTGTCCCAAACTAACTCATATATCTATGCAACAGATGAATACCCAGCAGCTACCAAACACTATACCTTGGCGTTGGTCAAAATACATAGCTTGAATACTACTGAATACCCAACTGAAATGACGGAGGGCTGCGGCTGGTTTTTAGCGAAAAACCTTTAACGTAATAAACTTGATCTCATTGAAGGAACCTGATAGCTTTTTACAAAAATATAGTGGCGAAAACCTTTGCTAAAAAGGTCACTCCCGGTGAAGGGATCTCGGCTCTTTCCTCGTGGAATGAGGTGCAGGATATTCCAACTGAATACCGCGATGCAAAGCAACAAGTAATTGACTATAGTGAAGTTATTACCCTGACGCAAACTTCTGCCCAAGGGGTCACTCCTGGTGAAGGGATCTCGGCCCTTGCCTCGTCGAATGAGGTGCAGGATATTCCAATTGAATACCACTGTGCAAAACAAAAGAAAACGTCCTTGTAATAACACTTTTTGAAAACTGTTCCAACAACGTCAAACAAGTTTGTTTTCCTTTGCATTGATCAGAATCAACGCGGTCCCATCAATTAATCACACCAGAAAAGAACAAAAATAAAATGTACGTATATGCCATCCACATTCGTCACTGGGTCTCGTCATCACCCATTAGGTTACTTAACTAACGACAGAGCGGGGACTGGACTAGCACGGATGTAAAACATATACAACATCTACTAGTATATATACCAATATACAATAATCGCTCCAGGCGTGATAAATGCAACATTACAGAAAAGTAATAAGCATCACAGAACAATACAGATAATCTGGGATCCCCGGGTTTCACAGAGCCGCTACTGAAACCCAACATTCACCTGGTCGTGTGGATAGCCTGTGCAATGAATCCTAGACCCCTACGAGTGCGGCAAGTTACTCGCCAAAACCTGAAGCGAGGCAGCCCCCTACAGCAAAGTCAATGGACCACCCTGCACTTCACGGAATCCGGTAACTTGGGCACTCCATATTGGGTTAACCTGTACCCCCTACGAGTGCGGCAAATAGCCTGCCAATTCTAGAGCGAGGCCCCTTGCCTCTCAAAGCCATGAGATGCAAACCCGTTGCCCTCCAGAACCCGGCTATCCGTGCATTCCATCGCGGAGTAAACCTAGTACAGAAATGAAAATATGTACAATGGGTACATCGACCTCAACCGGGTCATGCCCAAAAAGAATAATATACAAACAGGCAGCGACGGCAGTCCACATGTCGGACGCTCACCCCGCGCTATCAAATGTACAAATAAATCCAGACTGCACTACCATTGCACACAGCTATCCACCACGACAAATCCACAACATCACAGCACAACACAGAATATCAACGTGAATGTCACGTTCGCAAACCCGTCCAAAAGAGCTATAGCAATTAGACACGATTTACCGCTCGAATGACATTCACGGTCAAAGATATAATGTAAGTACTGTAAACTAACCCATTTAAAATTCCGATCGATAAAACTTCCCGAAGTGGGCCCCAAGTACAACTCCAGTAGTCAAACAAAATCTGGGCCCAAACAAAACATTCCAGAAACCACAATTCCACATGAAAGACACTCAGAAGAAATATGGTGCACTGTTGCCACAAATAGGCGGCGGAACCGCGGCCAACCCATGGGTTGTGCGGCGGTTCCACGGCAGTCTCGTGGATTCATTCTACCAAATTTCTACAGTAATCTTAAAAAAGCCTGCACGATTTTCTGACATACCCAAAATAATTTTTAGATCAATTTAAAAATTCGACAGAAACTTTAACATTGAAAATGCGGTTTTGGAAATTTCGTTCGATCGATCTTTTTTACAGATTAGAACAAGCTAGTAAAGTTTAATGGCGTGGCTCTGATACCATGTAAGTCTACGGTAGCGCCCCGGCCGTCAATCCGACGCCAAACGCAGAACAAAAACTTTTATAAACTGGCGCTAGCATAGACTTTAACCCGGATCTAGCCATTAACGCTAAACTAGCTAACTACAAAGATGATAGAATGGCTATACCGATCGATCTGTGTCCTTCGGTCTTTAGCCATCATCCTACGCTCCTCGCGGCATCTCTGATCTCCTGTCTCCTCGTCGAGGTGGAACCACATCAACGAATCTTTATACAGGCTCCCGCTTCAAACTGAAGCAACTCGGACATGAAGTATGCTAACCGACATGTCCAAGATGAAGTAGAGAATGAGCGTGAATACTTTGTCTCAAACACCCTAGGGTTCTCATCACATGAGAGGGTTAGGGTGGAGGTTGAAGAAGATGCAAAGAGATGAAGAGTGTGAGCTCAAGAAAATATCTCAAGAGAGCAATAACCAAACACCAAAAATGATGTGTGAATCCCCTCTGTGATGATATAAATGAGGTTTTGTGATAAAATATCAAGGAAAATATCTTACTAAAATATCTCCACAAAGCCTTCATAATATCTCACCCAAACAAACTCCATTAATTCATCATGAGTCATTAGTGAACATGCTAGAATTAATGAGTCACCACAATGAGTCACACTTTCCAAATCCAATAATCATTTAAACCAAAATGATTAACCCAAAAAGAAATGCATCTTCTAAAGTAATCTCGTAACGGATTACGAGAATACCCCTCACCTGTATATACATACCTGTATCCGTATTCCGACCGAATATGAATACCACGAGACGAAAGTATTCCAACACAATATAATACTTAGATCCGGCTTAAACCAAAGCCCACCAGTATTATCTGTCTGAACCATGACACGTGCACAAGTGCACGTGCATGTTCGAACCCTGCCATAAAACCATACGGCCTCTACAACGTTTCACCCGAACTTGGAAAACTATCTGTGGGGAACTCTAAAGACTCGTCAATACTCTGGCGGTGGGTATAACCATAAGCCCTCAGTGGTACTAGCTGTACGTAACTGCTGCCCATGTATTGACAGAAAGGGAAGCTGATGAGCGAACTCATCCTGAAACCCTACTGAGCCTATCAGTGACAATATCCGAACAGCCGGTCCGTTCGTCTATAAGCATCGCATATCGGGCCTAGGAGGCTGGTAACGTCAGACCCCTAATAGCGGTATAAGTCATGTCGGAGGGTAGCCCCGAACACCCTGAGAAACTACTGGAATACCTACCAGTAATTCTCACCTGCCTTGGCCAAGGACTTGGTGTAATGGTTCTCCTAGACACAGCGAGATCTCACCCCCAATAACGGGAGAGACGAATCCCCTGTCTATCCGCTCACTGCCTCTATGTGGCTCGGGACTGTACCCAACTAAAACATGTTTGCACGACTCCTTTGTGTTAGATATGTATGCCCTAGAAGCCATTATTGTATAGTACTAGTTTGTATAATACATTTTAGAGGCTTGGGATATATATATATACGGGTTTACGACAGTCTTGCTCGATATAGTAGTATGCTACTTGGTTTATTTCTATCTTAATATGTGTATATGTTTCTTTTAACATATCGCTGAAAACATATTGGTAGAGCCCTTAGGATTTTTGCGTGACTACCGGCGTTGTGATGGCGATCACACTAGTGGGGGCTGGGTAGTCTATAAGCACATCCTTATTTTGGTCCCCAGTCATAGGATTATCGAGATAGGGCATCGATACTCCAGAGTAGACTGGTGCATACACTTCTCTTCCCAGCAGGGAAGATGGTCTGTCCCACAGCCATCAGTACGTCGTGCTGGAGATAGTATGCAGGTGCTCGTTAGGTTACGAGTACACTGGACAGGACTCGTCGGGAACTGTTGGTTGGTATTATACCTATCGTCAGTTAACAGTTCCCAGGTGACATGAGTACAGCTTAATCCGCTGACTTGACACTGTCACTTCGCCTTGAGTGTGTTCCCACCGTTCTTAGATTACTACCCTACCACGGCTCTACTGAGTCGTGCAAACAGGTAGTAGTTGGGTGCAGTCCCGAAACACTTGGAGGCAGTGACGGTTAGACAGGATTCGTCTCTCCTGGTATTGGGAGTTGATATCGCGCTGTGTCTAGGAGAACCATTACACATTGTCGTCCCTGGCCAGGGCAAGCGAGAATTGCTGGTAGGTTTTCCAGTAGATTCTCAGGGTGTTTTGGGCTACACTCTGACACGACTTGTACCGCTATTAGGGGACTGACGTTTACCGCCCCCCTAGGCCCGCCATGCGATATTCTCAGACGAACAGACCGAACTGTACGGAGATTATCACATTTAGGCTCAGTAGGAGTTCGATGGGTTCACCTCATCAGTCTTCTTATCGGCATCTACCTGGGGACCGTTACGTACAGCTCGTACCGCTTGCGGCCTGTGGTTAAACCCACTGCCATTGTAGTGTCGAGCCTTTAGAGTCCCACACAGAGGGTTACTCGCCTTTGGGCAAAACAGAGTAGAGGTTGCATGGTTTTGCGACGGGGTTCGTTCACATCCGCGCACTTGTGCACGTTTGGTGTCCGGACAGGGTTTACTAGCGGGTTTTGGTTTAAGCCAGATGCTAGTAATTGTTTTGGGATTGGTTTTGTCTCAGTGTATTCATGTTCCTTGGAGCACGGATGCGAGTGTGTATGCACAGTTGACAGAGGCAGAGGCAGAGGATTCTCATTAGGGTTGTTGACCATTTGACTTTGGTTGACTTGTTGACCGTTGACTTTTCTCTAAACCCTAATGAGAATATGATATATGACTAATAATATTAATTAAGTATTATTGTGCCATGGTTGAGTTGAAAGTTTGACTTTTGTTGACTTCTTAACTTTGTTGACCGGTTGACCATTTTGGACTTGTTGACCATCATCATTTCATGGCTATCATTTCATGGGTATGACTTTTGCTTGCTTGTTGTTTGCAAAATGAAATAATTGCATGAAATGATAATGGTCATTGAAACTAACCATCACCATACTTAATTATTATTATTATCATCATTATTCTCACTTTTGTGAGGATGGTTGCATTATGAGAGCTCATTCTATCATCTTCTTTCTCTCTCATGAAAAAAGCTCTCCCTCTTCCTCTCTCAAGGTTCAAGTGTTCCATGAGTTGGAAATCATGAACCTTTGAGACAAAACCACCATCACTCTTCTCTACTCAATCTAAGGTATTAGGTTTAGCAAACCAAACACCTTAGTCATCTCTAGGTTGAGATTGAAGCTCAATTTCGAGACCCTCGGGTGGATCCATCTATGGCAAAGAGGAGACGACAAGGTGGATCCGTTCAAGCAACTACAAGGAGCAAGCAAGAGGAAGAACCACAACAAGAAGAGAAGGAGTTCAAGACCAAGGTATAACCATTCTACATAGTAGTAAGAACTTGTAGAATATTTGTTAGTTCTTGTTTAGCAACGATCCTTCTTGTACGGTTCATGTTACCTGGTTAGGAAAAATTTTCGTTTTACCTATTCCGCCTCCCCGGAAGGACCGGGGTGGGTAACGTGGACCTAACAGTGGTATCAGAGCCTAGCTAAGCAACAACTAACTGTTAGCAAAGTTTTTAGAATCTCGATCTGGAAAAAATCCCGAAAACAAACCGAAAAATGTATTTTCTGTCGATTTTCAAAACAGGCCTAAAAATATTTTGTATGACATGAAAAATACAGGAAGGGTTTTCTGGGAATTGTCAAGAAATTTGAGACCCCGACTCGGCCAACTCGCCGCGGAAGCGCGGCGGAATCATGCGTTCCGCCGCGGATCCGCGGCCGAGTTGACTCGGCCGCGGCTCAAATTTGTTGCAGATTCCTCTGTTTGCTGTTTTGGGATTTTTTCGATATTTTGTTTCTGCCTAGATTTTCCAGAGAAAAATGTTAATTTTTGGGGTAGTTACAAATTTGTATTTTGATCGGAATTCTACAAACTTTGGCTAAATGGTTATATCTGTAATGTGATATATGCACTGAACATCGGCTAATCGCTATACGTCGATTAGTGGGGGTTGTGCATTACTGTGATCTGTAATGTTGTTGGATTGTGTATATGAACTTGTTGGATTGTCATGGATGAATAGCCGGGGTTTTATGAGATGAGAGTTTTCTTTATCTTTCATTTGATGTAAATATGTAATTGATGTAATATTATTTGTATGGCCGCACATCCAGGATAAGGTTGTAGCCGCCATTGTATATTATTTCTTTTACTGTTTTTGCTCCTAAGATAGACCCAAGGTGGGGTGCACAAACTACCGGGTACGTTGAAGTGCTGAGTGGCCTACTCACGGTGTTGAGGGAGGCTGCTTCACTTCGGGTATTTGGCGGGTAGTTTGCCGCACCCGTAGGGGTCTAGGGTGAGGTTTTTTGGCTATTCATCGCGACCGTGTAATCCGTCTTTCGTTGCAGGCTCGAACGAAACGCGGATTCCTAGTATATCCAATGTGTTCATCTGTGATCTGGAATGGCTATCATTGCATCTGACGAATGTGTATATATCTATATGATATCTATTTAGGCGTTGCTTATGTTTTGCATCCGCGCTAGTCCAACCCCCGCTCTGTCGTTAGTTAAGTAACCTAACGGGACATTCTCTTTTGTTTTGCATAGAGGTATTCGGTTATGAATGCCTAGCACCTCAGTCGACGAGGCAAGGGCCGAGATCCCTTCATCGAGAGTGACCCCTTGGACAAAAAGTTTGTGCCGGGGTAATAACTTCACTATAGTCGATTATTCTTGCTTTGCATCGAGGTATTCAGTTTGGAATATCCTGCACCTCATTCGACGAGGAAAGAGCCGATATCCCTTCACAGGGAGTGACATCTTTAGCAAAAGTTTTCGCCACTATATTTTCAAAAAGGTTATCAGGTGCCTTCAACGATATCAAGTTCATTACGTTAACGGGTTTTTCGCCAAAAACCCAGCCGTAGCCCTCCGTCATTTCTTATAAGTTATACTTAGTATTCGTGCTGCGTTTGTTGACTGTGTCAAGGCACAGTGAACGGTAGCTGAGTATTGCTTATCTGCTGGATACAATGTGATTGGTTAGGACAGTCGTGTAACCTTGTTGACTGTGTCAAGGGTTATGCGGGTGGGTTTAATGCAATCAAGATAATGACGGGTTGAACTTGACTAGGACTCTTTGATTTGTTGACTGTGTCAAGGTCACTTGGGTCCTAGGGGAAAAAATCAACATCGGGAGTTTCTAAAGAAACTGAAACTTGCAGATTTAGCATACCTTCTGGAGTGTGGTGACTAGAGTGGATTCCATCTAGGTCATCGCACAATGATAGTTGGATCTCGATCCCACTGATGAGTTGGATTACTCTCGGGAGATTTTTTCACTTAACAATCAATGTTATAAACCAAGTAGGTGTCTATAACGGTGTTAGCGGGGCTACGCCTCCAGGGAAAAGAGGTTATTTAATTAAGGAACTTCGCGAAAGCGTTGGAAAACCTCCCTCGAAGTACCAACACTAGCCTGGCTGAAAGGTTAAGCAAGTATTGTGACGTGCGATTAATCCTGACTAGTTCTTCTTTTAGGGTTTGAAGAAGAATTTGAGAAAATAGTGGGAGCCATCCTGATTAGATAAATCAATAAACCAATCTAATCTTGCAAGAGCGCACGCTGAGTGTTTCTTTTGTCTCTCTCCAGGTAGCAACCATTTCACGCCCTAATCAAGATAATAAAATGTATCGCTTGACCGATCCGAATTCTTATTCGAGGCTGGGGAACGCTGGTTCGACTCTAACTTACGACAACAGTCATAAATATGAGAAAGGGAAAGAGGATTGTATGGATTCCAAGGATACCCAGTTGAAGAAGAAGCATAGTTTTGCATCTACTTCAGGTGTTCTTGTAATTGAGAACTGCTTTACGGTCAGCCCTACCTCCTGGGTACTTGATACCGGATCAGGATCTCATATCTGTAATCTATTGCAGGGACTGAGAAAAAGTAGGAAAGTTATACCTGGTGATATGTCGCTCAGGGTAGAGAATGGAGCACAAGTTAATGCTGCAGCCGTCGGTGAATATCACCTAGTGTTGCTAAATGGCAATACTATGATTTTGAACGATTGCTACTATGTACCTTCCATGGTTTGCAACATCATATCAGTTTCTTTACTCGATAAAGATGGATATAACTTTGTTCTTAATAGAAATATCATGAATATCTGCCTTCATAAGGTACTGGTTGCAGAAGGTATACTGTGTAATGGTATCTACGTTCTAAATCAGAATACAGTTCTCAATGTACAAAACACACGCAAGAGGAAGAATTCAGATATGAATGAATCCTACTTGTGGCATTGTAGACTTGGTCATATCGGAGAGAAAAGACTAAGTAGCATAAAGATGGACTCTTGAATACGTTTGAGTTTTCACCTTATGAAACTTGTCAGTTTTGTCTCAAAGGAAAGATGACCAAATCTCCGTTCACCGGACATGGAGAAAGAGCAACAAAGCTCTTGGGACTCATACACAGTGATGTATATGGTCCAATGTCTATACATGCAAGGGGTGGGTTCTCGTACTTCATCACATTCACTGACGATCTCTTTAGATTCGGATATGTGTATCTTATGAAACATAAATCTGAAGCTTTTTAGAAATTCAAGGAATTCAGAAACGAAGTAGAGAACCAGACTGGCAAAAGTATCAAGATCCTTCGATCAGATAGAGGAGGGGAGTACTTAAGCACGGAATTCCTAGATTACTTAAAAGAGAATGGCATTCTCTCTCAGCTTACTCCCCCTTATACACCACAGCACAACGGTGTATCGGAGCGGAGGAATCGTACCCTATTGGATATGGTTCGCTCCATGATGAGTAGTGCTGAGTTGCCTCTTTCATTCTGGGGATATGCACTTCAAACAGCAGCACATCTATTGAATCAAGTTCCATCCAAATCCGTGCCTAAGACTCTGTATGAAATATGGAGTGGTAAGAGTTTGTATCTTAAACGTATTAAGATTTGGGGTTGCCCAGCTTATTTCAAAAAGCAGAACCCAGACAAACTTGAGGCACGGGTAGTTTTATGTAAGTTTGTGGGATACCCAAAAGATTCTAGTGGGTATCTATTCTACCATGCAGAGGAACGGAAGATAATTGTTTCCAGGAATGCCATATTTTTGGAAAAAGAATTTCTTGTTAAAAATATTAGTGGCAGCACGGTAGAACTAGATGAAATTCCAGAAACACAAACTTTAACCAAAGATTTGGTGGAAACGCTAGATTCAGTTACACCCAACGAACCTCAGCCACTCCGCAGATCTGGTAAGATTTCTCATCCACCCGAGAGATACTACGGTTTTCTCATAGACGGGGATCGAGAAGATTGCATCTTGGAAGAAGATGACCCTACCAGTTTCAGGCAGGCCATTATCAGTAGGGACTCTGATAAGTGGCTGGAAGCTATGCAATCTGAAATGGAGTCCATATACACCAATAAAGTGTGGACCTTGGATATTGCTCCACCTGGGGTAAAACCCATTGGATGCAAATGGATCTACAAAAGGAAACTTGGTTTAGATGGGCAGGTGGAAACCTATAAGGCTGGACTCGTTGCAAAAGGTTTTTGTCAAAGACCTGGTGTGGACTATGACGAAACTTTTTCTCCAGTGGCTATACTCAAATCCATTCGGATCCTACTTGCCATTTCTGCCTTCCATGACTATGAAATCTGGCAGATGGATGTTAAAACGGCTTTTCTAAACGGCTGTTTGGAAGAGTGTGTTTACATGGATCAGCCAGAAGGTTTCGTAGACAGTGGGAGCAGCGGGAAGGTGTGCAAGTTGCTTAAATCCATTTATGGATTAAAGCAGGCATCGCGGAGCTGGAACATCTGTTTTGATGAGGCAATCAAGGAATTTGATTTCATCAAGAACAAAGATGAACCTTGTGTCTATAAGAAGATTGTAGGACGAACTGTCGTGTTCCTAGTCTTGTACGTGGACGACATTCTTTTGATAGGAAATGACATTCATATGCTACAATCGGTCAAGCTATTTTTGTCACAACGGTTCTCCATGAAGGACCTGGGTGATGCCTCGTACCTTCCGGGGATCAAGATCCACAGAGATAGATCCAAGAGACTACTGGGACTTTCGCAGTCCAGGTACATAGAGACCGTACTAAAGAGATTTAGTATGGAAGATTCCAAGCGCGGTAACATACCCGCATTGCACGGAATCACCCTCTCCAAGAAGATGTCTCCTAAGACTGACGAGGAGAGGGTTCGCATGAGCACTATACCCTACGCTTCGGCGGTAGGATCTATAATGTATGCGATGCTATGTACAAAACCAGATGTAGCTTACGCGCTGAGCGTGGTGAGCCGGTATCAGTCAGACCCAGGTGAGGACCATTGGACGGCTGTGAAGAACATTCTCAAGTACCTGAGAAGGACTAAGGAGATGTTCCTGGTTTACGGTAATGGAGACCTCAGGGTCGAGTCCTTTACCGATTCAAGCTTTCAAAATGACAAAGATGACAGCAAGTCTGTCTCGGGTTTTGTGTTTATCCTCAACGGAGGGGCGGTGTGTTGGAGGAGTTCCAAACAGGATACCGTCGCAGACTCGACGATGGAGGCTGAATACATTGCTGCAAGCGATGCCGCAAAAGAGGCGGTCTGGATGAAGAAGTTCATTAGTGAACTTCAGGTGGTTCCGTCCATTGTTGACCCAATACCTTTGTATTACGATAACAATGGAGCTATAGCTTTAGCGAAGGAACCAAGGTCCCATCAGAAATCCAGACACATCTTGAGGCGGTATCACCTGATCAGGGAGATCATTGATCGCCAGGAGATCGAGGTACGGAGAGTGGACACAAAAGACAACACGGCGGATCCATTCACAAAGGCCATCCCTCAAACACAGTTCGAGCGACTTTTTGAGCTATTGGGTATGCGGTACGCCAGCAGCTGGCCTTAGTGTAGACGTTGGGTATGTGGTACACCAATTACTGGCCTTTAGTGCAAGTGGGAGATTGTTAGATATGTATGCCCTAGAGGCTATTATTGTATAGTACTAATTTGTATAATACATTTTGGAGGCTTGGGATATATATATACGGGTTTACGACAGTCTTGCTCGATATAGTAGTATGCTACTTGGTTTGTTTCAATCTTAATATGTGTATATGTTTCTTTTAACATATCGCTAACAACATATTGATAGAGCCCTTAGGATTTTTGCTTGACTACCGGCGTTGTGATGGCGATCACACTAGTAGGGGCTGGGTAGTCTATAAGCACATCCTTATTTTGGTCCCTAGTCGTAGGATTATCGAGACAGGGCATAGATACTCCAGAGTAGACTGGTGCATACGCTTCTCTTCCCAGCAGGGGAGATGGTCTGTCCCACAGCCATCAGTACGTCGTACTGGAGATAGTATGCAGGTGCTCGTTAGGTTACGAGTACACTGGACAGGACCCGTCGGGAACTGTTGGTTGGTATTATACCTATCGTCAGTTAACAGTTCCCAGGTGACATGAGTACAGCTTAGTCCGCTAACTTAACACTGTCACTTCGCCTCGAGTGTGTTCCCACCGTTCTTAGATTACTACCCTACCACGGCTCTACTGAGTCATGCAAACAGGTAGTAGTTGGGTGCAGTCCCGAAGCACTTGGAGGCAGTGACGGTTAGACAGGATTCGTCTCTCCCAGTATTGGGAGTTGATATCGTGCTGTGTCTAGGAGAGCCATTACACATTTTCGTCCCTGGCCAGGGCAAGCGAGAATTGCTGGAAGGTTTTCCAGTAGATTCTCAGGGTGTTTTGGGCTACACTCTGACACGACTTATACCGCTATTAGGGGACTGACGTTTACCGCCCCTAGGGCCGCCATGCGATATTCTCAGACGAACATACCGGACTGTACGGAGATTGTCACATTTAGTCTCAGTAGGAGTTCGATGGGTTCACCTCATCAGTCTTCTTATCGGCATCTACCTGGGGACCGTTACGTACAGATAGTACCGCTTGCGGCCTGTGGTTAAACCCACTACCAGCGTAGTGTCGAGCCTTTAGAGTCCCACACAGAGGGTTACTCGCCTTTGGGCAAAACAGAGTAGAGGTTGCATGGTTTTGCGACGGGGTTCGTTCACATCCGCGCACTTGTGCACGTTTGGTGTCCGGACAGTTGTTACTAGCGGGTTTTGGTTTAAGCCAGATCCTAGTAATTGTTTTGGGATTGGTTTTGTCTCAGTGTATTCGTGTTCCTTGGAGCACGGATGCGGGTGTGTATGCACAGTTGACAGAGGCAGAGGCAGAGGATTCTCATTAGGGTTGTTGACCATTTGACTTTGGTTGACTTGTTGACCGTTGACTTTTCTATAAACCCTAATGAGAATATGATATATGACTAATAATATTAATTAAGTATTATTGTGCCATGGTTGAGTTGAAAGTTTGACTTTTGTTGACTTGTTGACTTCTTTGACCGGTTGACCATTTTGGACTTGTTGACCATCATCATTTTATGGCTATCATTTCATGGGTATGACTTTTGCTTGCTTGTTGTTTACAAAATGAAATAATTGCATGAAATGATAATGGTCATTGAAACTAACCATCACCATACTTAATTATTATTATAATTATCATTATTCTCACTTTTGTGAGGATGGTTGCATTATGAGAGCTCATTCTATCATCTTCTTTCTCTCTCATGAAAAAAGCTCTCCCTCTTCCTCTCTCAAGGTTCAAGTGTTCCATGAGTTGGAAATCATGAACCTTTGAGACAAAACCACCATCACTCTTCTCTACTCAATCTAAGGTATTAGGTTTAGCAAACCAAACACCTTAGTCATCTCTAGGTTGAGATTGGAGCTCAATTTGGAGACCCTCGGGTGGATCCATCTATGGCAAAGAGGTGACGACAAGGAGGATCCGTTCAAGCAACTACAAGGAGCAAGAAAGAGGAAGAACCACAACAAGAAGAGAAGGAGTTCAAGACCAAGGTATAACCATTCTACATAGTAGTTAGAACTTGTAGAATTTGCTAGTTCTTGTTTAGCAACGATCCTTCTTGTACGGTCCATGTTACCTAGTTAGGAAAAAATTTCGTTTTACCTATTCCGCCTCCCCGGAAGGACCGGGGTAGGTAACGTGGACCTAACACTTTGAGCCGTGGTAGGGTAATAATCTAAGCACAGTGGAAACTCACATGAGACAAATGACGACCTCAGGTCGATGAACTAACCTGTACACATGTCACCAGGGAACTGCTATCTGACGCTAGGTATAATACCAACTAGCAGGTTCCCGGTGAGTCCTGTCCTGTGCACTCATAACCCAATGAACACCTGTATACATCTTAGTGTAAGTCCATGTCATGCACCCCACGAACTTGCGGGGAGGTGGAATATATGAAAAATGATTATCAAAGCTTCGTAACACGGACTTGAGCGCTTGAAACGTTTTTAAACCGTTACTAGCAAACTACGAAAGATTTAACTACTCGGATTCGAAGTTATACCTCACGTTACTTGTCCTTCGGGTCTTCATCGCGGTCCTCCACTCCTCGTAGGCTCCTTGGAACATCGGCACCTCAACGGCCTCCTCGAGTCAAAGACGATCCACCCGAGAGCTCCTACGCCAAGCTTTATCTCTAACTTGAGATAACTAGGTTGCTCAAAGTGCTAATCTAATCTACCTAGGGGATATAGAATGAGATTATGGATGTATTAGTCTAGCTAACCCTTGATCTCAACACATGAGAGGTTAGGGTTAGGGTTTCAAGAATGAGAGAGCTTGAGGAGAGAGAAGGTGATGATAAGAATGATATTGAAAAATGAACTCATTAGAATATATCAACCATAACAATTTATCAAATAAATAATATATACGATTAATCATCATGGTTGATGCATTCACCTTGTGTGATTCATCTCATGAGTCATTAGCTTCATAAATGAAGCATTAACTCCATGGATGAATCATACAAATGAGTCATTAAGCAATAAATGCTTATGCCACCCTAACCCCCAAGTCACCATGCTTCTAGAAGCTTCCCGGAAAATTACGAGAACGCCCCTCCAATCTGTGAAAATACGGAAAAACTTTAGAATGTATAAATCCAATAACCCGATACTAGAAACTGGCTTAAACCAAACCCGACTGGTAAAAACTGTCCGAACGTCGTACGTGCGTAAACACACGTATGCGTCCGAACCCTTGTCGTAAAACCATACGACCTCTATATCGTTTCGCCTGGAGCAGGGAAACTCTCTGTGTGGGACTCTAAAGACTCGACACTACGCTGGCAGTGGGTTTAACCACAGACTGCAAGCGGCACTAGCTGTACGTAACGGTCCCCAGGTAGATGTCGATAAGAAGGCCGATGAGGAAAACAATCCGAACTCCTACTGAGCCTGATGTGACAATCTCTGTACAGTCCGGTCTGTTCGTCTAAGACTATCGCATATCGAGCCGAGGGGGTGGCAAGCGTCAGTCCCCTAATAGCTGTATAAGTCGTGTCGGAGCGTAGCCCATTACACCCTGAGAAACTACTGGAACCTACCAATAAATCTCGCTTGCCTTGGCCAGGGACTTTGCGTAATGGCTCTCTGACACAGCGCGATATCAACTCCCAATATCGGGAGAAACGAATCCTGTCTAACCGCCACTGCCTCCAAGTGCTCGGGACTGCACCCAACTGCTACCTGTTTGCACGACTCCTTTGAGCCGTGGTAGGGTAGCAATCTAAGAACAGTGGGACACACTCGAGGCGAAGTAGCAGTGTCAAGTCTGCGGACTATGCTGTACTCATGTCACCTGGGAACTATTAACTGACGATGGGTATAATACCAACCAATCAGTTCCCCTGCGAGTCCTGTCCGGTGTGCCCGTAACCTAACGAGCACCTGTATACTATCTGCAGTACGACGTACTGATGGCTGTGGGACAGACCATCTCCCTAAGTGGGATGAGAAGCGTACACACTTAGTCTACTCCGGAATATCGATGCCCTATCTCGATAATCCAACGACCAGGGACCTGTATAGGATGTTGCTTACAGACTACCTAGCCCCCACTAGTGTGACTGCCATCACAACGCTGGTAATCAAGCAAAGATCCTATGGGCTCTACTAATATGTATAAGTGATACGTTGCAAGAAACATATGCACATATTAAAGTAGACACAAACCAAGTAGCATCTACCACGTTTTAGCAAGATTGTATATACAACTGTGAATATCCCAAGCTTCCATTAAGTAATATACATACAAGTATGATACAATAATGGCCCCTAGGGCATATACACTAACAATCTTCCACTTGCACTAGGGCCATGAGCTGGCATATCGTAGACCTATCATCTCGAATAGCCTCTCGAACTGCGTCTGAGGAAGGGCCTTTGTGAATGGATCAGCAATGTTATTCTCCGTCTCTACTCTCTTCACCTCGATCTCCCGGCGATCTACGATCTCCCTGATCAGGTGATACCGCCTTAAGATGTGTCTGGACTTCTGATGGGACCTGGGTTCCTTCGCTAAAGCTATAGCGCCGTTGTTGTCACAATACAGAGGTATTGGATCAACACTTGTAGGAACCACCTGAAGTTCTGTGAGGAACTTCTTCATCCAGACAGCTTCTTTTGCGGTATCGCAAGCAGCTATATATTCTGCTTCCATCGTTGAGTCAGCAACGGTCTCCTGTTTGGAACTCTTCCAACAGACCGCCCCTCCAATGAGGGTAAAGACATAACCCGACATGGATTTGGAGTCATCTTTGTCACTCTGGAAGCCGGAGTCGGCAAAGGCCTCAATCTGGAGGTCTTTTCCGCCATACACCAAGAACATATCTTTAGTCCTCCTTAGGTACTTGAGAATGTTCTTTACTGCTATCCAGTGATTCTCCCCTGGGTTTGCCTGATACCGGCTTACAACGCTTAATGCGTATGCTACATCTGGTCTCGTACATAACATCGCATACATTATAGAGCCTACTGCAGAAGCGTAGGGTATAATCGACATGCGATCCCTTTCCAAATCAGTCTTGGGAGACATCTCTTTGGAGAGGGTGATTCCGTGACAAGCCGGTAGGTTACCGCGCTTAGAATCATCTATACTGAATCTCTTCACTATGGTGTCTATGTTCCTAGACTGCGAAAGTCCCAACATCCTCTTTGATCTATCACGATAGATCCGGATCCCCAGAATGTAGGTGGCATCACCCAGATCTTTCATGGAGAATTTATGTGACAAGAATCTTTTGACTGACTGTAACATAGGAATATCATTTCCTATTAGGAGAATGTCATCCACGTACAAGACGAGGAATACTACAGCTCTCCCTACAATCTTACTGCATATGCAAGGTTCATCTGGATTTTTGATAAAGTCGAATTCTTTGACAGTATCATCAAAACAGATGTTCCAACTCCGCGATGCCTACTTTAGTCCATAAATGGACTTAAGCAGCTTGCATACTTTACCGCTGCTCCCACTCTGAATGAATCCCTCTGGCTAATCTATTAGAAAGGCCGTCTTTACGTCCATCTGCCAGATTTCATAATCGTGGAAGGCAGCAATAGCAAGAAGGACCCGAATAGATTTAAGCATGGCCACTGGAGAAAAGGTTTCGTCATAGTCCAAACCAGGTCTTTGACGGAAACCCTTTGCAACAAGTCTAGCCTTATAGGTTTCAACCTGTCTATCCACACCAATCTTCTTTTTGAAGATCCATTTGCATCCTACGGGTTTTACCCCATCTGGAGCAATATCCAAAGTCCATACTTTGTTAGTGTACATAGACTCCATTTCGGTCCGCATTGCATCCAGCCATTTTACTGAGTCACCGCTCTGAATGGCTTGCTGGAAGCTAGTAGGGTCATCTTCATCAATGACACAATCCTTTCTATCCCCATCTATGAGAAAACCGTAGTATCTCTCAGGCGAATGAGACGGCCTACTACTCCTGCGGAGGGGTGTGGGAATGTCCAATTCTTCTTGAACAACTGGTTCTACCATACTTTCAGTTGTAGTTTGCGGTTCTGGAATTTCTTCCAGTTCTATTTCGCTCCCACTTGTATCCTTTTCTAAAACTTGTTGTTCTAAAATATGGGCATTACGAGAAACAAAAACCTTTTGTTCCTCTGCGTTATAGAACAGATACCCCTTGGAGTTCTTGGGATATCCTACAAACTTACACTTTACTGATCGTGCCTCGAGCTTGTCCGCATACTTTTTTTTAACAAAAACCGGACATCCCCAAATCTTCAGATACTGAAGATAGGGTTTCTTCCCACTCCACATCTGATATGGGGTGGTAGGCACTGTCTTAGTAGGAACCCTGTTCAGAAGATATGCCGCTGATTCTAGCGCATATCCCCAGAATGATCGCGGTAACTCAGCGTTACTCATCATGGAACGAACCATATCCAATAGGGTTCGATTCCTCCTTTCTGATACACCGTTATGTTGTGGCGTGTATGGAGGAGTAAGCTGAGAGAGATTTCCATTCTCTTTTAAGTAACCCAGGAACTCGGCACTTAAGTATTCACCACCTCGATCAGATCTCAGTGTCTTTATACTCTTGCCTGTTTGTTTTTCCACTTCATTCTTGTATTCTTAGAATTTCTCAAAAGCCTCGGATTTATGCTTCATTAAGAAGACATATCCATACCTAGAGAAATCATCCGTAAAAGTAATGAAGTAGGAATATCCACCTCGCGCATATGTAGACATTGGACCGCACACGTCACTGTGTATGAGTCCCAAGAGCTCGCTTGCTCTTACTCCGTGTCCAGTGAACGGAGTCTTTGCCATCTTTCCTTTGAGACAAGATTCACAAGTAGCATAAGATTGATATTCGAACGGATTCAAATATCCTTCTCTATGTAACTTAGTCAACCTTCTCTCATGTATGTAACCTAGTCTACAATGCCATAAGAAAGCCTGATTTATTTCTGGAGACTTTCTTTTAAGTGTGTTCTGGATATTGAAAACCTGAGCTTGACTTAATACGTATATACCGTTATCTAATGTACCGGACCCAATCATAACTTGATTTAGGTGGATGTTAACTACATCGCTTACGAATGTAAAATCATATCCCTCTCTCGAAAGTGAGGACACTGATATGATATTACATGTCATACTAGGTACATACAAGCAGTTGCGTAGAATCAATAAATGACCACTGGTCAAACCTAGGCGATATTCTCCGACGGATTCAGCGTCCACGCTCATTCCGTTTGCAACTCTGAGAGACCAATCACCTATCTTTATAACTCTACGGTTTCTCAAAGCATGTATTAAATTACAGATATGAGATCCTGCTCCGGTATCTAGTACCCAGGAAGTAGAGTTAATTGACAAACAGTTCTCAATAACAGATACATTTGAGGCTGAAGCCACAACATGCTTCAAATCCTGGCTACTGGCTTTGCTAGCCCTGTAATCATTCTGCCAATGTTCATTCCTGTAACAATAGGAACGTCCCTCTTTTACTATATCCAGTCCCGAAACTTTTTCCCTTCTCTTTCCTTCTGTTTCCCTGGTTTCCTTCAGGGTAGGAGGCAGAGACTGTAGAATCAAGTTAGTAACTGACTCGTTTCCCAACGCGGTCTCCAGGTCCTGGAGCTCATCAATACAGCTAGTCATTGTAAGGAAGTTGTCCCCTACAGATGACCCGTCTGCCAACCTCGCTTGAATTAATTCGTTCGAGGTCTCATATCTTGCGATATGAGATTGCTCTCCATATAAATCTTTGTTATGGAGAAAGATGGAAACTAAGTCCATCTTCTCGTGCTGCTTCTGGTATACACAATCAACTGAAGCTAACACGGGGAACTTAGCTTTCGCTTTATCTTTTTCCCTTGTCTGACGGATATCCATATCCGCGACAGTGGAAACTGGACCTGGGACGGCGGGATCTTGAGTAGTAATAGGGTGGTCTAGCTTGTCATAGGCAATGGACATCTGGACAGACTTTTGCCAATCATATAAGTAAGATTCAGTCAAATTATTATCTAGATGTAACCTATGTGTGGTCACAAGGTCGCTGCAATTTAAGAGAGAGAAAAAAATACTATTAGCATGATGCTCTTGCAAGTTTAGACTGGTTTTTAATTTATCTAAACAGGATGGCTCCCACTGTTTCTCGAATCCCTTCTCAAACCATAAAAGAAGAATTAGCCAGGACTATTCTCACTGTATAATTCTTGCTTAACCGTTCAGCCAGGTCAGTGTCGATACTTCGAGGGAGGTTTTCCAACGCTTTCGCGAAGTTCCTTAATTAAATAACCTCTTTTCTCTGGGGGCGTAACCCCGCTGACACCTTTCTAGGCACCTACTTGGTTTATAGCATTAATCGTTAAGTGACGAATCTCCTGATAAGTAGTATATACTCACAGTAGGATCGGGATCCAAAATATCATCGTATGATAATGTTGAAGGAATCCTACCAACATTCATCAAACTCCAAAATGGTATGCATCTCTCTGCAAATTTCAGTTTCTTTAGAAATTCCCGATATAAATTTTTGCCCCATGCTCTTATGACCTTGACTAAGGGCCAAAATGTCATAAGTCACATGTCAAGTTCTACCTGTCATTATCCAGGTTAATTTGAACCCACCCGTATATACTCTTGACTAAGGGCCAAGAAAAGTAATACGACTGTCCCAAACCAACGCATCTATCTATGCAACAAATGAATACCCCAGCAGCTACCAAACACTATGCCTTGACTAAGGGCCAAAATACATAGCTTGAATACTACTGAATACCCAAATGAAATGACGGAGGGCTACGAATGGTTTTGGCAAAACCGTGAACGTAGTGAACTTGATATAATCGAAGGAACCTGATACTTTTTAAAAGGAGTGGTTAAAGCTCCGCAATTAAAAAATCTGATCTTTTTAAAATAACCGAGTGGTTTCTTTTAAATTTGTTCCAACGATTGAACTTTGGTTTATTTTCTTTGCATTATAATAATGTGTCCCATCATTTATCCTATCATTGCAGAAAACAACGAAAATACCACATCCTCTTATGCCATCCGCATTCGCCACGGGGTCCCGTTAGGTTACTTAACTAACGACAGAGCGGGGGCTGGGCTAGCGCGGGTGTAAAACATAAGTGAAGTCTAATAGCTATCATATATAGATATTGTACATTCGTCAGACGCAATAATAAGCATTCCAGATCACTGATGAACTTTATTGGATATACTAGCAATCCGCATTTGCTTTGAGCCTGCAATAAAAGACGGATTACACAGTTGTGATGAATAGCCATTACCCCATCCTAGACCCCTACGGGTACGGCAAACTACCCGCCAAGTACCTGAAGTGAAGCGGTCTCCCTCAACAAAGTGAGTAAGCCACTAAACACTTCAAAGTACCCGGTAGTTTGTGCACCCCGCCTTGGGTCTATCCTAGGAGCAAAAACAGTAAACAGAAATAATACAACGGTGGCTACAACCGCAACCTGGATGTGCCCCGCAAAAGAATATTACATCATATTACATTTACATCGAATGAATGAATATTAAACCGATCTCAAAACCCCGGCTAATCATCACAACAGTCCAATACAGTTCATATACATAAACAGTAAACATTACAGAAATGTGCAACCCCCTGCCAACCGACATACTAGCAGTTAGGGGAGGTTTACGAACACATTAAACATTACAGATAATAACCCGATTAGCAAATATCTTAGAACATCAATCGATTACCATATTCCGTGTTTACCCCAAAAGCAAACCAGCAAAGAAGCAACCTGGGTAGAAACAGAACATACAGGAAAACAGAAAACCAAAAAATAGGAATTACTGAGCAAATCCGAGTCAACTCGGCGTTGACTCGGCGGCGAATCCGCGGCACAAGCACTCTATTGCCGTGGATCCACGGCCGTTTTGCCGAGTTACTGGCTCGTATTTTCCCAGTATTCTTAAAATACCCTGCTGTGAATTTTAATGTATGTCAAATAGTTTTTTAGACACTTTTAAAATTAACAGAAACTTGGGATTTCCGGGGTTTCGTTTTCGCGTTTTCTGACGATCGAAGTTCTAATCAGTTGCTAACAGGCTAGTAATGGTTTAGTTAGCTCTGATACCACTGTAAGTCCATGTCACGCACCCCACGAACTTGCAGGGAGGTGGAATATATGAAAAACGATTATCAAAGCTTCGTAACACGGACTTGAGCGCATGAATCGTTTCTAAACCGTTACTAGTAAACTACGAAAGGTTTAACTACTCGGATTCGAAGTTATACCTCACGTTACTTGTCCTTCGGGTCTTCATCGTAGTCCTCCACTCCTCGTAGGCTCCTTGGAACATCGGCACCTCAACGGCCTCCTCGAGTCAAAGACGATCCACCCGAGAGCTCCTACGCTAAGCTTTATCTCTAACTTGAGATAACTAGGTTGCTCAAAGTGCTAATCTAAGATACCTAGGGGATATAAAGTGAGGTTATGGATGTATTAGTCTAGCTAACCCTTGATCTCAACACATGAGAGGTTAGGGTTAGGGTTTCAAGAATGAGAGAGCTTGAGGAGAGAGAAGGTAATGATAAGAATGATATTGAAAAATGAACTCATTAGAATATATCAACCATAACAATTTATCAAATAAATAATATATATGATTAATCATCATGGTTGATGCATTCACCTTGTGTGATTCATCTCATGGGTCATTAGCTTCATAAATGAAGCATTAAATCCATAGATGAATCATATTAATGAGTCATTAAGCAATAAATGCTTATGCCACTTTAACCCCCAAGTCACCATGCTTCTAGAAGCTTCCAGGAAAATTACGAGAACGCCCCTCCAATCCGCGAAAATACGGAAAAACTTTAGACTGTATAAATCCAATAACCTGATACTAGAAACTAGCTTAAACCAAACCCGACTGGTAAAAACTGTCCGAACGTCGTACGTGCGTAAATACACGTATGCGTCCGAACCCTTGTCGTAAATCCATACGACCTCTATATCGTTTCGCCTGGAGCAGGGAAACTCTCTGTGTGGGACTCTAAAGACTCGACACTACACTGGCAGTGGGTTTAACCACAGACCGCAAGCGGCACTAGCTGTACGTAACGGTCCCCAGGTAGATGTCGATAAGAAGGCCGATGAGGAAAACCATCCGAACTCCTACTGAGCCTGATGTGACAATCTCCGTACAGTCCGGTCTGTTCGTCTAAGACTATCGCATATCGAGCCTAGGGGGCGGCAAGCGTCAGTCCCCTAATAGCTGTATAAGTCGTGTTGGAGCGTAGCCCATTACACCCTGAGAAACTACTTGAACCTACCAGTAAATCTCGCTTGCCCTGGCCAGGGACTTTGCGTAATGGCTCTCTGACACAGCACGATATCAACTCCCAATACCGGGAGAGACGAATCCTGTCTAACCGCCACTGCCTCCAAGTGCTCGGGACTACACCCAACTGCTACCTGTTTGCACGACTCCTTTGAGCCGTGGTAGGGTAGCAATCTAAGAACAGTGGGACACACTCGAGGCGAAGTAGCAGTGTCAAGTCTGCGGACTATGCTGTACTCATGTCACCTGGGAACTGTTAACTGACGATGGGTATAATACCAACCAATAAGTTCCCCTGCGAGTCCTGTCCGGTGTACCCGTAACCTAACGAGCACCTGTATACTATCTCCAGTACGACGTACTGATGGCTGTAGGACAGACCATCTCCCCAACTGGGATGAGAAGCATACACACTTAGTCTACTCCGGAATATCGATGCCCTATCTCGATAATCCAACGACCAGGGACCTGTATAGGATGTTGCTTACAGACTACCCAGCCCCCACTAGTGTGACTGCCATCACAACTCTGGTAATTAAGCAAAGATCCTATGGGCTCTACTAATATGTATAAGTGATACGTTACAAGAAACATATGCACATATTAAAGTAGACACAAACCAAGTAGCATACTACCATATTTTAGCAAGATTGTATATACAACTGTGAATATCCCAAGCTTCCATTAAGTAATATACATACAAGTATGATACAATAATGGCCCCTAGGGCATATACACTAACACTTAGGTGATCTAACTGACACCAATGGCTTGTGAGACCGGCCACCATCGCTCGTCGGGGTCTCGACTGTATACACTGTAGGGTTCCTAGGCACTCTCAAGAGGTCTCACAAGGCATCATCCATGCCAATTTCAAATTTTATGGGTGCCGAGAAACCCTAATACGGATCGTTGACTAGAAATCTAGGCGATATGTGAATCTAGTTAACAACTTAACTAAAAGAAGAGAGCTACAACCTTTGTAGATCCGGTTATCCACTTCCTTAGCTCCATGTAGGCATCCTCTCGCTGTCCATCTCGAATCCCGAACTCATACGTCGGCTTCATGGGAGATTTGGGCGGACTAGGTCGTCGGCTTCGTGCCGAAGATGATCTACGTCGAGGCATTACAAGTTCAAGCTCCGACTTCACAAATATGTGAAACTTGTGAAGAAAACACCCAAAACAACTTGGCAAGAGGTAGAGGGTGAAGAAATAGGAGGTGGGTTCACTTTAGAATTGGATTTCTCACTTTGGAACTCAAGTTGCCATTAATGGCATCAAGCTTTTTCTTTTGAAGATGAAGAAGAAGATGAAGCTAGAATTATGATAAGTGTTGAGTTAAAATGAATAATAATTCAATACTTATCATAAGCTAACTATAGTTAAGTGTAGAGAATAGACCATGGTTACTTGGATGAGTTAGGGTTAAGCATGAAGACAAGAATGGTTACAAAAGTCAAAGCTTCATGAAGCTTCAACTTAAAACAAAGAAAGCCACCATTCTCATCATAATCCTTTTCAAATAAATAAATAAATAAATAAATGAATATGCAAAACCCTAATCAACACTTAACCATGGTTTTAATTCTTTACACTTAACAAAATGATCAAGTATCATCAAACATGATACAAATATGTGCACAAAAGTATATCACATATACTTCTTACACATCAAGTGAGAAAATCCATATAAAGTGAACCAATACTAGTTAATGCAATGCAATATATCAAATATATAATTATACATTAAATCATTAAATCAACATTTGATTCAATGATCCGGTCATGTCGCACATAACCGACTAGAATCCAATGTATCGATTTATCGAATCAATGATTCGATAACTAGGTCATATCAAATATAACCAATCGAAACATATATCACGAGAATGAAATGCGGTATCACATACACGCATTATTCTCGGTCCTGCACATATCTCATATGCGCTCCTATTTCGTTTCGCTTGAGCCAGGAAACCTCTGTGTAGGACTCTAAAGACTCGTCAATACGCCAGTAGCAGATGATGATCATATCAAGCACCCACAAGCCGCAAGCGGTCTGCTAAACGTAACGGCCATCCGGGTATTGAGCGATCAGAAGATCGACGAGCTAGCCCGCTCACACTCCTGTGAATCCAACCAGTAACACTTACCGTACAGTCCGGTCTGTTCGTCTGATATGTCGCATATCAAGTCTAGGGGTGGTAAACGTCAGACCCCAATAACCGATAAGTCATGCCGATATGAGGCTTATAACGGGTCGAGAAACTACTGGTAACACTTACCAGCAAATCTCTGATCAGCCCTGGCCAGGGACTTTCCTGTTACGGCCAATCGAGCACAGCGCAACATCAACCCCCAATACCGGGAGAGACGAAACCCCTCCTATCGCTCATTGCCTCCATGTGACTCGGGACTGTACCCAAAGACCACCGTTTTGCACGCCCTCATGGACGTGGTAAGGTGGGGATCAAAGAACAGTGGGAATCACACAAGACTCTATGACGATCTCGGGTCTGCAGACTAACCTGTACAAGTGTCACCTGAGAACTGCCATCTGACGTGAGGTATAATACCATCTGGGAGTTCTCGGCGAGTCTATCCAGTGTACCCAGTCTCCACTGAGCACCCGTATACCCTCTCTGATGTCAAACACCAATGGATATGGGATCATCCATCGCCCATCTCTTGGGTCGAGAAGCATATACGCTAGTCTACTCTGGTATATCGATGCCCCGTCTCGATACACCCACGACTAAGGACCTTGAAGGATGTACTTATGGACTACCATGTCCCCACTAGTATGATCTGCATCATAGTCCAGGTAGTCAAGTACACATCCTAAGGGCTTTACCAACATGTAACTATAAGACAGTTTAAAGAGACTAGTGTACATGTTAAGATAAAGAGTAACCAGATAGCATACTATCATATCGAGCAAGAAAGTCATCTCTATATATGTCCAAGCATCCAATATAATATACATCATCTGTACAATACTGGCCTCTAGGGCATACATACAACTAACATACACTAGTCTACTCCGGAGTATCGATGCCCTGTCTCGAAACTCCCACGACTAGGGACCACTTTTAAGGATGTGCTTGTAGACTACCCAACTCTCACGTATATGATCACCATCATACTGTTGGTAGTCAAGCAGGATCCTAAGGGCTCTATCAACGTGTAATAGTGAACAGTAATGTCACCTAAAGCTGTACATGACTGATAAAGGCAAACCAGATAGCATACTATCATCTCGAGTAAGACTATCCTACCGGTATAGGTCCTCCCTCAATCATTGCAATCACGTACCTGCGATCCAATAATTGATATTGAGGGCACTACATCCAACAAAATACCCATTGTGGATTGTGATGTGAATTTTACTTCAGTGTCTACGCTGAAGTCCATATGGATATGATTTGGCGCTGATGCAGTTCATGGCTATGATATCTGGCAGGTGGGTGACTATAATGTCTTTCCAAATGGGATTTTAGAAGTGCACGTGTATATGACTCTGCCAGAGGGTTATCGTAGTCAGCGGGAGCAGCAGAAGGTGTGCAAGTTGCTTATGTCTATTCGTAGACTGAAGTATGGATAGCAGAGACAAATCGTCTGTTTTGATATGACAGTCAAAGTGATTGACTTCACCAAAACAAAAGATGAACCTAGTAAGAAAGATGTAGGAAGTACTGTCCTGGATTTGGATGACATACTCCAGATAGGAAGTGATGTTCCTATACTACAATCGGTCAAATTTTGGTTGTCACACAGTGTTTTCTCTATGTTGGATGTGGGTAATATATCAGGAATTCTGGTGACTAGATCTAGATTTGGGAAATTTCCCAAATCGGATATTTAGGCAGCATTCTAAAAGTATTTTAGAATGGATAACTTCTGGTATGGTGGAGTACCTGCAGGTGATGGAGTCACCCTCTCTAAAGAGATGTCTTCTAGACTGATGAAGAGAGGGACTGGCATGAATGACATATCATTTGCTTAGGTAATTGAGTCAATTATGCAATGTCTTGTACAAAACAAGATAAATAATATATCAGGGATTCTGGTTTTAGGTCTAGATTTAGGAAGTTTCCCAATCAGGTACTTAGACAGCATTCTAAAAAATATTTTAGAATGAACGACTCCTGGCATGGTGGTGCACCCGTAGATGATGGAGTCACCCTCTCTAAAAGGGATGTCTTTTAGACTGATGAGGAGAGGGACTAGCATGAATGGCATATCATTTGCTTAGGAAATTGAGTCAATCATACAATGTCTTGTAAAGCACCAGATATTGCTTATACACTTGCTGTAGTAAGCATATATTAATACAATCTTGGAGAAACAAAAGGAAGCTATTAAGAACATAAGAGAATGTTCTTGGTATAAAATAATGGAAGCCTCCTCAAGGAGGCGGTTATCGGTTCAGGCTTCCAAGGTGACCTGGATGACAGAGATGCTATCAGAGTTTTGAGTTTGGCATCTTCTGAGGATCAGTATATTGAATAGTGTTCCAATAGGGATACTGAGGTAATCATGGTGCAGGATGCTGGTTGTAACTCAACAGAGGATACAGCCTAAGAAGTTTGTTGGATGGAGTTGTTCATTTATGAACTTAGTCCCATCAAGTATCTAGACAAATTCTTGAGTTGGGGGTATCGCTCAGTTTGGGAGATTGTTGATCTCTACAAAGTTGAGATATAGAGAGATGAAGTTAAAACATTGTAGCAGGTCCACTCACTGAGGCTATTTCTCGAACACGCTTAGTTTGTGAAACTGATTAGTAGAGAAGTTGGGTATTCGGTAGCACACGAACTGTGGGTACGCGATACCGCAATAATTGGCCTAAAGTGCAAGTGGGAGATTGTTGGATATAGTGCCCTCAAGGCAATTATTATGATTGCAAGTAGGCGATTATGATAATTGAGGGAGGACCTATACAGGTATAACAGTCTTACTCGAGATGATAGTATGCTATCTAGTTTACCTTCATCATTGATGAAGCCCGTAAGATTGTTGCTTGACGACCAGCATTATGATGGAGATCATATATATGGGAGCTGGGTTGTCCATAAGCGCATCCTTAAATGTCTCTAGTCGTCGGAGTATCGAGACTGGGCATCGATATTCCGGAGTAGACTGGTGTATACGCTTCTAGACCCCGACGAGGGGCAGTGTCCGGTCTCACAAGCCATTGGTGTTGTGTCACCTAAGATAGTATACAGGTGCTCACTGGAGGTGAGTACACCGGACGGACTCGCTGAGAACTTCTAGATGGTATTATATCTATCGTTAGACGGAAGTTCTCAGGTGGCATGAGTACAGGTTAGTCCTTTGACCTGAAATCGTCATTTGCCTCATGTGAGTTCCCACTGTACTTTGATTACTACCCTACCATGGCTCAAAGGAGTCATGCAAACAGGTTTTAGTTGGGTATAGTCCCAAGCCACATGGAGGCAGTGGTCGATTGTAAGGGATTCGTCTCTCCTGGTATTAGGAGTCGATGTCGCGCTGTGTTCAGTCAGCTATCACTAGAAATCCGTGGCCACGGTGGATGAGATTTACTGATGATTGATCAGTAGTATCTCTGTTGGTGATGAGCTTGACTCAGACATGACTTATCGGGTTAGTAGGAGTCTGACGTTATCCACCCCCTAGACCCAATATGCGATACTCTTCGATGAAGAGACCAGACTGTACGAAGATTGTCACATTCAGGCTCGGTAGGGTAAGTACGCACTTGATTGTCGACCCCCCTTTCGACAAGTACCTGGGTAACCGTTACGTACAGCTAGTGCCGCTGACGTGCATGTGGTTAAACCCGCTGCCAGCGTATTGTCGAGTCTTTAGAGTCCAACAAAGAGGGTTTTCCCGGTTCAGACGATAGATGTAGGAACCGTATGTTGGTATGTGCAGGGTTCCAATTAAATACGTGTACGGGATACACAGACTTTAATCGGACGGTTGATAATACTAGCCGGCTTAGAATTAAGCCGGATTGATAAATCAGGTTTTGATTTAATAATTTATATATGTGTTTTTATATATATTTTTTAGTATTATTGTTCACTATTTATTTTCTCTCTTTGGTGCTATCCGTATTTTTATACGGATACGCGTATATGTAGCGATATATATACCAGGTGAAGTATTATGTATTTATACGGGAATACTTCTAGAAGATGGACACCTCAAATTTAATTTTCATTTGGAAAATCAAATAAGGAAATGAAGTGGAAAATGGGTTTTAATGAAGCATGGTGATGAGGGATGTCTTGGATAGTGATGTGAATTTATTGATGCACTATTGCTTCATGGTTGTAGTTTTTATTTATCCATTCTCTTTTCATTTGGATGATGATGATTTTTCATCTTGTGAGTTCATGCTTCATTCACTTCTCCTTCTTGTTCTTGCTCTCCTAGTGAGCATGGTTTATGAGAGAAACTTTTTAGTGAAAAATTCTTACATCATCGACCATCCACACCTAGTGAGTTTGGATCATCGGTTAGAGCTTCCTCCGGTTTCCCTCGAGCAAATCGTCTTCGGTGAGTGTGGTCGATCTACAAGCGCGATCCCGGGGGCTGCAAGCTTGGAGGGGTCTTCCACAATTGGGTGGACACGCGACAAAGATTGTAGTTTCTCAACCTTCTTTGTTTTAGTTTTATAGTTTAGGGTGTTTGGATCGAATTCTTACGTTTGCGCGTCCGGTGCCCGCAAAAAGTTTTTGTTTTCGCTTCTGCCTCTCCCGCGGCCTCCACGACGCCGGCACTAAACTCTAACATAATATATGCGATGTTATGTACCAAAGCAGATGTAGCATACGTACTTAGCTTAGTAAACCGTTATAAGTCAAACCTAGGAAAGAAGCACTGGATAGCTGTTAAAAACATTCTTAAGTACCTGAAAAGGACTAAAGAGATGTTTTTGATTCACGGTAATGGGGACCTCAACATGAAGGCTTTTACCGATTCGATCTTTCAGAGTGATAAGGATGACAACAAGTGTTGGGTTACCAAGCACGGCAGCAAGGTTTCGGGAGGCATCGTCCATGCCATTTTCTAAAATTTGCCATGCTAAACAACCCTAATCCTAGAATCTTAACTAGAGAATTAGACAATAGATCATGTAAACAACTTTACATCTAAGTGAACAAGAAATACAACCTTTGTAGACCGGTCCTTCATTTCAATAGCTCCGTGACCCATCGCTCCAAGTAATGAATTCACGGACTCTAGAAAGGCTCCACAAGATGAACGGAACAAGCTTGCTTGAAGTCTTCGAGGCCGAAGAAGATCTACGTCGAGAAGACACCAACTCAAGCTACATCTTCACTAATTAGGTTTTAGTGAAGCAAACACCATAAACTAAATGGCTAGTATAGTAGAGGATGATGAAGTAGGAATTTTGCTCACTTTAGATTTATTTTTCTCACAATATTTCTTCACCTTGAGAAAAGCTAGAAAGCTTTCTCTTGATGAAGAATAAGATGTAGTGGAGAAGAGAATGAAACTCATGAGGTAAGAATAGAAACCATGGGTGAGTTTGTATCATATACTAACTCATGTAGAGACTAAATTATGGCTAAGGATAATGGTTAGGTTAATAAATATCTTAAGTAAAACAAATTAGTGGACTAAGTCAATGGACACTACAAGCTTCTACAAGCTTCAACCATGACTAATTCCACCAATTTGTGAATTACTAAAATAAATAAAAAAACCTATAATTATCAAGAGCATGGTGTGAGTCTCATACACCCATGTTGCATATATCAACAACCATGGCACAATAACATATATCACATATATATTAAAGTGTACACAAAACTGAGAAAAAGAAATGTTTAAGTGAGCTAATATTAGTTAATGTAAATTAATATATCAAATATATAATTATTAAATCAACACTTGATTTAATAATCCGGCTATATCACATATAACCGACTAATATCATATGTATCATCTTATCGAATCAACACTTGATCCGATAACCCGGCTATATCACGTATAACAGACCGGTATCACATATCGCGAGAATAGAATAGATATCACATATACGTATTAATCTCGGTCCAGCACATATCACATATGTGCTCCAACTTCGTTTCGCTTGAGCCAGGAAACCTCTGTGCATGACTAAAGATTCGTCAATACGTCGGCAGTAGGTGGTGATCATATCAGCCACCTATAAGCCGCAAGAGGTCTGCTAAATGTAACGGCCACCTGGGTATTGAGCGATCAGAAAAGTAACAAGCAAGCCTGCTCATACTCCTGCGAGTCCAATCAGTAACACTACCGTACAGTCTGGTCTCTTCGTCTAATATGCCGCATATCTCAACCTGGGGTGGTAAACGTCAGACCCCAATAGCCCTGATAAGTCATGTCGATGTGAGGCTCATAACTGTTCGAGAAACTACTAATAACACTTACCAGTAGATCTCAGCAACCCTGGTCAGGGATTTCCTGTTATGGCCAATCAAGCATAGCGCAACATCAACCCCCAATACCGGGAGAGACAAAATCCCCTCCTATCGCTCATTGACTCTATATGACTCGGGATTGTACCCAAAATCCACCATTTTGCATGATCTCTTGACGTGGTAAGGTGGAAATCAAAGCACAGTGGGAATCACACAAGACTCTATGACAATCTCGAGTCGACAGACTAACCTGTACCAGTGTCACTAGAGAACAGCTATCTGACGATAGGTATAATACCATCTAGAAGTTCTCGACGAGTCAGTTCAGTGTACCCAGTCTCCACTGAGCACCCGTATACCATTTCTGATGTCAAACACCAATGGATATAGGATCATCCATCGCCCATCATATGGGTCAAGAAACGTATACGCTAGTCTACTCTGGAATATCGATGCCCCGTCTCGATACCCCCATGACTAGGAACAATTGAAGGATGTACTTACCGACTACCTCTGACCCACTAGTATGATCTGCATCATAATCCTGGTAGTCAAGTACTCATCCTAAAGACTTTATCAACATGTAATAGAGAGACAATAAGTGTACATGTTAAGATAAAGTGCAACCAGATAGCATACTATCATGTCGAGCAAGAAAGTCCTCCCTATATATGTCCAAGCATCCACTATAATAGACATCACATGTATAATAATGGCCTCTAGGGCATACATATAACTAACAATCTCCCACTTGCACTAAGGTCATTTGTTATAGTATCTCATACCCAATGCCCTATAAAAGTCTTTCTAGGGAAAGGCCTCTGTGAGTGGATCCGCCGTGTTATCCTTCGCGTCAACTCTCCTTACCTTGATCCCCAGGAGAACAACCATCTCCCTGATCAGGTGATACTTGCCTCAGAATATATCTGGATCGTTGATGGGACCGGCGTTCCTAGGCCAAAGCCACAACTCCATTGTAGTCACAATAACAGTTATTGGACGCTCAATGGTAGGAACCATGTTCATCTCATGAACAAGAATTATCCAGACATCCACTTTGGTAGCGTCGTTGGTAGCGATGTATTCAGCCTTTATCGTCTAGTTTGCCACGGTATATAGCTTGGAACTCTTCCAACATACCGTCCCTCCACTGAGGGTAAAGACAAAGCCCATGACTGACTTTCAGTCGACCTTATCGCTCTGGAAGCACGAATTGGTAAAGGACTCCCTCTGGAGTTCACCTTTACCAAACACCAAGAATATTTCTTTAGTGCTCCTCAAGTACTTAAGAATGTCCTTCGCAGCTTTCCAGTGATTCTCCCAAGATCCGATTGATTCCTGGTCACTACACCTAGTGAGTTAGCTACATCTGGTCTAGTACATAACATCGCATACATGACAGAGCCTACTGCCGAAACATAGGGTATCCCTTGCACATGAGCTCTCTCCAAATCAGTCTTGGAAGACATCTTTTTGGAGAGAGTGATTCCTGAGTAAGTAGGCGAACCACCACGCTTAGAATCTTCCATACTAAACCCCTTTAGTATGGTGTTTAATGTACCTGGATTTGGGACACTCCCAACATCCACTTAGATCTATCACCATAGATCATAATCCACAAGATGTAGTTGGTATCATCCAGATCTTCCTTGGACAATCCTCGTGATAAGAGGAGCTTGACCGAGTGTAGCATAGGAAACCCTTTCCTATCAAGAGTATGTTATCTACGTATAATACGTGGAAGACAACCTTACTCTCTACAACTTTCTTATATATACAAGATTCATTTACCTTTTGATGAAGTCAAACTCTTTGACTGCGGCATCAAAATAGATGTTCCAACTCCGCGATACGTGCTTTAATCCTGATAGACTTAAGTATAGCCACTGGAGAAAAGGTTTCATCATAAACCACACCTGGTCATTAATGAAAACCTTTTACAGCAAGTCTATCTTTGAAAGTCTCAACTTTTCATCTACACCAAGAATCTTCTCAAGATCCGTTTTCTCCCAATGGGTTTTACCCCTTCAGGTGAAACATTCAAAGTCATACTTTGTTGGTGTACATGGATTCCATATTTGATTGCATAGCATCCAGCCATTTCTCAGAGTCCCCACTTGTGATGGCCTACCTGAACCTAGTTGGGTCATCATCTACCATGATGCAATCCTCGCTCCCACCGTCATCGAGGAAACCGTAGTATCTCTTAGGTGGATGAGGAACCCTATCAGATTCGCGGAGAGGCTGAGGTTCGTTGGAGACTATTGAATCCTTTGGTTTCACCAAATCATCAGCTGTTAGTTTGTCTAGATGGAACTCCTTCCAGTTCTACCTCAAGACTACTAATTTCTTCACAAGAAATTCCTTTTCTAAAAAGGTGGCATGCTGAGAAACAAAACACCTTTTACTCCTCATTGTGGTAGAAGATATTCCCTCGCAAATGTTTGGGATATCCAGTAAACATTCAGGACTAACCTTGCCTCGAGCTTTTCCGGATTTTGCTTTTCAACATAGGCAGGACATCCCTTATCTTAACTTGTTTAAGACATGGTCTCTTCCCATTCCATATCTCATATGAAGTGGTAGGCACTGATTTCGTTGGAACCCCATTCAATAGGTATGCAGCTTCTTAAGTGCATAACTCCAAAAGGAAACAGGCAACTCAGCAGTACTCATCATAGAGCGCGCCATATCTCATAGGATGCGATACTTCCACCCCGATACACCATTGTGCTGTGGTGTATACGAAGGAGTAAGCTGAGAGAAAATCCCATTCTCTGTTTTAGAAAATCCAGGAACTTTATGCCCAAGTATTCGCCTTCTCGATCACATCGAAGGACTTAATACTTCTACCCATCTGGTTCTCAACTTCAAGCTTATATTCCTTGAATTTCTCAAAAGTTTCAGACTCGTGTTTCAACAGGAACACATGTCAGAATCTTAAGAGATCGTCGATGAATGTAATGAAATACAAAGAACCAACCCTGCCATTTGTAGACATAAGACCGAATACATCATCATTTATCCGTCCCAAGAGTTCAGTAACTCTAACTCTGTTTCTAATAAACAGAGTATTGGTCATTTTACCTTTGAGACAAGACTGGAAAGTATCATAAGATGAAAATTTGAACAAATTCTAATATTCATCCTTATGTAACTTAGCTGGTCATGTCGCATTGATATGACCTTGTCTACAATGCCACAAGAAAGATTCGTTCATTTCTGAACTACTCCTCTTGTGTGTGTTCTACATACTTTGAACTGTGGTTTGATTTAGAACGTATATGCCTTTTCATAACGTGTCTGATCCAATCAACTCTTGATTAAGGAAAATTTTTACAACATTATCCACCAATACAGAATTATATCATTCTTTAACTTAATAAAGAATCTGATGTAATGTTGTATATCAGGTTCGGTGTGTAATAACATTTGTTCAGAATAAATGTATTTACCATTTGGTAATACAAGCTGATATCTGCCAACTGATTTGGCTGCAACAATTGCATCATTCTCAAACACTTAGAGACATATTACCCAATCCCGGTTCTCTACCTTTCTGTAGCCCATGTAACAGATTACATATATGGGATCCTGATCCGGTATCTCATACCTAGGACGTAGAGGATACTGAGAAAACAGTTCTTGGTAACGAACATACCCGAAGAATATGCATCAGCATGCTCGTTCCTCGAATGGGTGGCATAGGAATACGGATATTCCCCTATTTCCTGCTTGGACTTATAATAATTATAAGATAGAGCGGAACCAATGTTCCCAGCACAGTATAATAAGCAGGTTCGGTCAATGCATCCATATTATTATCTTGATTAAGGCATGACATGGTCGCTACCAGGGGAGAGAGAGAGAAGAAAACACTCAGCGTATGCTCCTGCAAGATCAGATTGGTTATTATTTTATCTAATCAGGATGGCTCCCACTGTTTTTATCAAATCTTCCTTCAAACCCTAAAAGGTAAAACTAGCCGGGATTAAATACACCCTACAAGTTCACCAATATTTCGGCCAGGCCAGTGTCGGTACTTTGAGGGAGGTTCCCCGTGCTTTCTCACGGACCTAATTAAAATAAACCTCGTTTTCCCAGGGGCGTAACCCCGTTAACACTTTTCTAGACACCTACTTGATCGGCTAATTGTAATGTGTAAAAATCTCCCAGGGGTAACTCTTACTCGTAGTAGGTATCGGGATCCAACTATCTCATAGAAGGTATGCAATCTCATTGCAAATTTCAACACTTGAAATTCCTGATAATATTTTACCCCTAGCAACTTATGATCTTGGCTATGGTCAACAAATCATAAGCGCTAGCCAAGTTCAACCCGTCATTTCATGATTGAATTAAACCCACCAGTACGACCCTTGGCTAAGGCTAACAAAGCCGTACGACTACCCTAATTCAATCACATCATATGCTGCAGATAAGCACTAATTAGCTACCGTACACTACGCCTTGGCTAAGGTCAACAAACGCAGCACGAATACTAAATACTACTTATCTGAAATGACGGAGGGCTACGACAGGTTTTTAAGAAAACCCTTTGCGTAATGACTTGATATCATTATAGAATCGAGTGATTTTGAAAAGGAGTGTTTTTTACGCTTTTACTAGTTTTGCTAAAGAGGTCACTCCCGGTGAAGCAATCTCAGCTCTTTCCTCATCGAATGAGGTGCAGGATATTTCACAAATACCACTATGCAAAGCATGAACTAAAAAAGCAATCAAAAGACAAAACCGAGTGGGTTGTAGCATCTGCTAGTTACGCTAAAGAGATCACTCCCAGTGAAGGGATCTCGGCTCTTTCCTTATCGAATAAGGTGCTGGATATTCTACAAGGAATACCGCTATGCAAAGCAAGAACTAGAGCTACCAGTTTTTAAAACAAGATTCTGCAACATCTTTAGGTTTCTTTTATTTCATTAATCTCATTAATGAAGTCCCATCAATTATGCTTCCTAAGTATCACAGAAGAAACGAAAGCAGCAATATTTATTATATATCATATATATAATATAAGCATACGTCTCAGAATATAAAGTGATCACATCACAGAATATCAGCAGCAGAAGAACACATATGAAATATTGGATATACTGGGAATTCCGTGTTTTAAATTAAGCCAGTAAAAACGCGGATTCCACGGTCGTGATGAATAGCCAAATCGACATCCCTAGACCCCTACGAGAGCGGCAAGCAACCCTCCCAATTCTAGAGTTAGGAGACCCGATCTCGACTCCTCAAGACGGTCTCCCACTGGACTTTAGAACACGGTTAATTATGCTCTCCTCCTTGGGTCTATCCTAATGCGGAAAAGTAAATAATATACATCAATGGTGACACCATCCTTGTCACGACCCGAAATGGCACGTGACTGGCACTTGAATTATATGAAGTCTATAGGACCCCATCTAATTTAAGTAAGCTAAGAAATCCCAGAAATCTAAACCATTTTAAGAAAGAAGTGAAGAAAATTTGTTTTAAAGAAAGTGGTTTTAATAACATAAGCCGAAGTGTGCATTTTTAAAATCTCAAGTCTTTTCTGAAAATTTTGGCAGAGTATCCTTTGTAAATACAGGCCCCAAAAGGGTACATCATGCATAAAATGAATAAAGGCATCCCCAAGCTAGAGCTAGCTCTTCGTCAATTGACGGTCATAACCACGCAAGAAATATAATATACAACGTCGGAGGGCGAGGATCAAAACTCAAAAGGAAACTCAAATCATCAAGAAAACCATAATAATACAACGCGCGACTCTAAGGTCGAAAGAATATACACTGGTCTTCTAAGTCAATAAAATATACAAGTCTGGTTGATGGAGTTACTAGATACAACAATGTAAATAAAATACAAGGATGGCCACGATGCGAGTGGACCCACCTACCAAGGCAATCACCCGAAAAGGAGCAGTGTGCCAGCAAAGCCGCAATGAACCTGTACGGCAAAATCTGCAAGAAACTGTGGCACAACGGGGGTGAGTTGCCAACTCGTGGGTAGAAAACATCACAGAGCAGAAATCGTATGTATGACTCAATCCTAGGTCAATACGATCATAATATAAATATCCACAAATGATAAGGTCTGAAGCATGATAAGGTGTTAAGGGTAAACATTTATACATAAGTGTAAAACCATGTGCCCGTGCCAGTGCATCAGATAGCAACATATCATAAATATGCGGTATGAATGCAATATAATGAAAACAGAATACATCATGAATGTGAAAACTGTTTTCCTACTTTAGTGAGATTTTTGTATATATAAATCGAGGTATCATCAATGAAATCAACAAGAAATCAGTGTCAAGCTTCGACACGAAACATAAATCCCAATATCTCAATATCTCAGGCTCCGGCAATCCGGTCTGGCCTGTAACCTCGAATCTCAATATCTAGGGCTCTGGCTATCGGACTGGCCCATATCCTCAAATCTCAAAACCCCAGGCTCTGGCTATCCGGACTGGCCTGTACTCCGATCGGTATCCTCCGGATATCCGTCGAGTCACAATACAATCACCGGTCAGTAGTGCTCCCCTGTCACAGGCTCAACGCCATCATCTGTGATCTTCTCGCCCCGGGGTACCGCACCGGGTCCACCATGCACCCACAGACGGTTCCTCCTCCTCCTCGAATCGGGTGTATGATATCGCTCAAGAGCCGAGAAAACTCATGATGGACATATCTCAAATCATATCATGAGAAAACCGCAACTTTCATTTAAAAATGATAATCAATTTATAAAATACTTGCGGTTTCTCCAAATCCATAAATCTCATGGAAATCCAAAATCAACAAATCACGATGTAAATAAATAATGAATTTCGTAAAATTGGGCTCCGGCAATCCGGACTGGCCCATAATGTCATGGCAGATGAATATATAAATATGCATGGAAATCACAGTAATAATGCAATGTCTAAGCTATCATATAAAAGCAAGCTCACTGGTAGCATGTCGAAACTATCAACTAACAAGCGATATCAATGAATTAATATTCTCTAAAGTGTACGTGTCATGGAAATTACCGATGATGATGTGTGTGAGCCGGCAAGTAAGTGTTCGTAGACATACGCATCATCGGTAATGGTGTTGGTGTCCTGATCATATGGGATTAATATAACAATACACAAATAAGCATGCGATGCGATGCGAATAATAAGAATATGCGGAAAATGAATGGTAAACGCAGCAATAAAGAATATACATTTATATGATCGAGTCATACTGTCTTTCCATTTGAAATAACATGAATCGCGGTGTTTAGAAAATAAGGGCTACGGTGTTTTTAAGAAAAGGTACGTCCTTTGAAATATCCGTAGAATCCCTTGCCAGTCTTTAAAATACTCACGATTCGTTAGTTTTGAAATAGGTATGACTCGAGTCTAGTCTAACATCTACAAGTAAACTACAGGACTAAACTAATAGGCTATTCGAAAAGGTAAGGAAAACCACCTAAGTCTGAGTCGATATTTATATATATAACTAGTAGTCGGTGATCCCGCCTCAATAGTATCATATACGATACACTATATATAATATGACATCCTCGAGTTAAGAGTACGGATTTATCATCAATATATAGCTCGTACGGTAAATCCATCGTACGGCATCCCAATCTGGGTACGGGTCGAATATCACATTTATCTCATCATTTATCTAGTATCCTTATCCTCATATCATGAACTGGGGTACTGATCTAAATTCTAGTACCTACTGATACCATCTACATATATATATGCGTGTGTATGAAAACACATCGCCTAAGGACCCGCTATAATAATCATGTCGTATCTCATAATACGAACCATGTCATAACACCGATCTCGTGGCATCGTGCACAATCTCATCGACTCATCTCCAAGTATAATATACTATCCTCATCATCCATGTATATGTGTGTGTGTATATATATACATACTCACAAACAAATATATATATATATATATATATATATATATATATATCCCCATATACGCACAAGTAATAAAATGTAGGCGTGCGTGTGTGCGCGTGTATGTAAACCTTATTCTAGGGTTCGCGACTAAGAAAATAACTAAGTTACTTCTAATACACTAAGACTAACCCATGAACATCTAAAATCTTACTTACTAATCATCCAAATTTCACAACACATAATCATATATATAACATATATATCGTATACTACACTATGAACTGCGGGGGTGCTATACGCCATCCACTCGACTTCCCCCGTAGATATATATCTACTCACATTGGTATTCGCTGGCCGATGCTGATGTCGCCACGCGATTGCTTATCGTCTCGAAGTCCTCATGAGTGTACCTACATATCATAACATATCGTGACGCATTAAAATCCAATCCAAAACCAAAACGACACACGAATCGTACATAGGTTAAAACCTATGTCTACGCATGCAAAACCAACCAACAACTCTCGACGATTTACGTATAAACGTGAATCGGCCGAGATAAAATACAAATACCAAATTCCAATTCATTAAAAGCCGTAAAACGAATTCAGAAACTTCGTAAAACACTTCCAAATTTTACCCTAGGTGAAATTAGCCAATTTTGCATATGTAAAGGGTCTATTTTACAGACAAAGGAGCCCTAAACCAAAAATGGGCACATTTTACCCCACCCTAGCCGCAAATTGCGGACAGGAACATTAAAATTGTGGCCTAGCAAAGGGGGTAGGGTCTCGGGTCTTCAGGTTACACTCCAGGTTGCCTGCACATCACTCTGTGTTTGCTAAATAATTTTCAGGTCACCCGGGTGTCAGCAGATGTCAAAATAACCTCACAATTCTCACAATTTTCCGATATCGGGGTTTCTAAGTTTGGGATTTGGGGGTTTACTCTCAGGTTTAGTCCAATATACCATCACTACAGGGGTTGTATAGCCTCTACTAACCTCAATTACACAATCACAACTCAAGAATCCCTTAAACCCTAACTTGAAATTTTCAAAATTCACTAAACATCATTAAAACACTTCTAAACATTTATAGGTGATAAAGTGAATGTAATTCTACACTAATGGTAGAGAGATTACCTCATTTGGCAACTCAAGAATTTTCTTGAGTTGCCCCAAGTCTTCAAAATCCGATTTTTCTTGGTCCAAAGTGCTTGTGAGAAGCTTGTGCATGTTTTTAGTGAAGTGAAGATGAACTTTTAATGGATTTTTGATGATGTTTTGAAGTGTTTGAGGAGGGAGGAGGCAGCCATGGTTGAGGGAGGAAAGGGAAAAATGAAGGAAATAATGAAGGGGAGAATAACCAAGACCAAGGTTTGACCCCTCACCCCCCCCCCCTCTCTCTCTCTCTCTCTCTCGCCCATACCTCTTTCTTTATATTTTCTTTTCATTTTCTTTTCTTTTCTTCTCTTTTTAAAACTAAATCAAGCATGAAGAAATAAAGAAAAAGACATGGTAGAAAAGTGTAACAATATGTAATTTGACATGGTGCGTGTCATGTGCACAAATCCGGCTTAATACACGATTAGTGATATCTAATCGCGATTAGCATTAAAATTGTATATAATTAATTATAAAAATTTATAATTTGCTTAAATCATCAAAAACATCCTCATTTCAGTAATTTCTATAATTTTCCAAATATTTCCCGATTTATCGGTATTTAATTATACCGCACTAATAAAATATTCATGATATTTATTATTTAATTACAAAAATTCCCAAAAATAATATTTTATTTTTCTGAAATGTTACAGTCTTCCCTCCTTAAAGAAATTCAGTCCCTGAATTTAAATTTAAACCCCTCAAATACTGAAACATTTCAGTAAAATGATTAAGTCGTCGGGGCTCCGAAATCATAAATACATAAAACACATCGTAGCGCAATGCATGCGCATGAAAAACGAGTATATAAACCAAAATCAAAACTCCGTCAAGCATCCCGCAATCATCGGAGTTATGGTGAAGACACCAATGTCAAAATCCAATACGAAAACCAACATGGTATACATCAAAGCTATACATATACACATCGTTGTACTTCGTCAAAACATATGAAATAAATGCATGACAACCTTTGTCAAATCACAATGCGATGCGCGTATCACAGCACAGTGCGGATGTTTATTGTAAGAAAATAACTATATATATACATATCCATTGTTTAACGTACGTTCCGCCGACTTTAAAATAATTTAGAAGGGTTTCCTTTATAAATGTTTCATGTCATCTCAAACACGTAGGTAATTACTGAGACTATAGCTCCTTTTTTTGGAAATCCTTTCGATAACTATCGATGCATGCAAAAACATATTCAGGTACTGTACTCTGACTAGTCCTTCTCAGTCACTATATCAGATAGTAAATATCATAAAAACATACTGCTCAAAGGAAATCAATACCAAAATGTGCATAAGAATGCCACGTGCGTCTAGTGCGCATGGAAATCGAAATCAATAAATGTGCCATACATATGCACAGAACAAAATCTAAGTGCAACGGGTGTGCACGAAACACCTGTCAAAGGCAACGGGTGTGCCTGACAGCAATATCAGGTGCATCTAATATGCACGAAGAATCTTGAGTTAGTGCATCTGGTGTGCAGCAAAATCGCATCAAGCGCCCAAGTCTGGGCAAAAATCCAACTCAAGTGCACAAGGTGCACGAAAATAAATATCAAGTATCACAATCGAAATCGACGGTATACAACACATCTCAATCCAAATCAGGTATACTATGGTATATAATCTCACAACTATGTGCATCAGCGTGCACAAAAATCGAATCAAATACTAAAAATGCATGAAAACTATGCCGAAAACACCGGTCAAATCACATGCATATCTAGGTATGAAATCAAAATCAGCATCTTGAATGACATCAAATCGAAGTCAAGTGCAACTGTGGTGCTCAAAATCTCAATCATGCCAATAAATCGTCCAAAATACCGAAATCAAAGGTGGCGGAAATAGTCCCGCTCTGGCACATCCTCTAAAGATCTCTGACCAACTATCATGGTCACTCATAACATGTCTCGTCGACGATGCCGAACTCTGGCCTGCTTGGTGTGCACAATATGACCGATCCTGGGTCCAAGTCTTCTTGTATAGTATTGTAGAAAGGCTCTGTCGAATTCTCCCCCAAATATCGTTTCTGCCGAACTGCCCGGAAGTTATCATCCTTTACTAAATCTATTTCTCGTTCCGGAACGGCTGCATACTCATCGCGACTCCTTCTGGAAGATATATCCATATACAACGCCTCTGCATGCGTATGACATCTCTGATGTCAGCGGAGTGGAACGTCATCTCATCAAGATCTCGTACGAACCTCTTATTCCACTTTTCTCTAATGTCGACTGATTCGGACTCGTCTCCTCGTGGCCGCATGGACTGCGCTCCAACGGCTACTCGTATCTGGAGTCTCCCAAGCAATATATCCCATCACATGATATCCGAATGACGTCGAACCTTTCGATCGATTCTTCAAAGTTCTATAATCCCCCAAGAGCTCAACATCTTGAGTACAGTTTAATAGTATTCTAGTACATGCCACAGTACCTATGGACCAGCCATAGAAGGGCAAACCCAAGCCTCATTAATGGCACAGCTGAACTGCTATAAACCCTAAGGTTTCAAAGCGTTCTCATGGTCATTATATCGAGTTAGGGTTTCATTCTTCTAGAGGGTCCACGAAAATACTTGCGTGTTTTTCCGAATACTTTAAACTTGAAAAATGGGTTTCTGACATTCGATCGTCTTCTATCGACATCCAACGTATCTGCGTGAAGTCGTCTCTAGCTAGAATCAATCAATCTGATGACCTCGTATTGGGGTAGGCAACGAATCACATGTTCTAGTCATTCCTCCTTGGTTGACTAGCGATCTTTTATCATATCTCTAAGTATAACTCGTGCGGTATTAGATTCAAACAACTGGGGCGATATCTTATTATTCGCAGCAGCAACTGGCCCATTTGTCTGCACGCTGAACAGTGCCTCAATCATCAAAATAATCGGTGCATTGACGGTCATCACATTCTGGCTGGCCTCTAGCCTTGAAGATTGGGTAAGAATAGATGGTTGAGATTAATTCTAATCTTGATAAAAGGTTACAACCATTTTGATAATGGTTCATATCTTTGATATACTTTCTCTCTCCTCTCAAGTTAGCTCCCATCTTCATCCTCCTCTTGAAAATCAAAAGAATTAAAAAGAAAAGGAAATAAAGGAGATAATTAGATTTGAGAGATCATGACTACATCCTAAGCGCATTCCACTTGCAAAGGTTTGAACTTAGTGATCTTCAAGTTGAAGATTGGAGCTAGAGCTTGGAGATTCTCAAGGTGGATCATCTAGAAGCTCAAGATTTTCAAGCTACCCTCTTCCAACTTCATCTAGAGCCACTTGGAGTCCAAAATCAAGCACTTCTAAATTTAAAGAAATCTTTTTAGGATGTAAGCACTTCCTAAACCTTGTATGCAAACTCTTTTATTTTATTTTCTGATCAAGTTTGAAACTTTAGCATGAAATCCTAGTTTGTAGACTAATTTGCACTCTTGAATTTTGGAAATCTATATTTGCATGCTTGTTAAATCTAAGTAGAGAGCTCATAGTCTACTTTCTCTTTACACTCATATTTAGTACCTATTTATATTGACACCCTAATGACTGTTGGATGTATATGCCCTAGAGACCAGTATTGTATATGTATACATATGGATACTAGGGATATATATGTACAGAACAATCTTGCTCAGTTTTATAGTATATTATTTGACTTGTCTTTGTCGTGATATGTGTATTTATTTGTATTGTTGTTATATCTGGTTTGCACATATTGATAAAGACTCGATACGGTAGTATACTATTGTGGTTTGTCTTTATCTTAACATGGCATATGTCATACTCTTTATTACATATTGCGATTACATGTTGATAAAGCCCCTAGGATCTTGCTTGACTACCAGCGTTGTGATGGCGATCATACTTGTGGGAGCAGGGTAGTCCATAAGCACATCCTTAAATGGTCCCTGGTCGCGTGAGTATCGAGACTGGGCACTGATACTCCAGAGTAGACTAGTGTGTACGTTTCTAGCCCCGTCGGGGGATGGTTGGTCCCGCAGCCATTGGTCTGATGCACCTAAGATCGTACACAGGTGCTCACTGGGTGTGAGTACACTGGACAGACTCGCCGAGAACTTCCATGTGGTACTATACCTATCATCAGATAGAAGTTCTCAGGTGACATGTGTACAGGTTAGCCATTGGACCCGAGATCGGCATTTGTCTCGTGTGAGTTCCCACTGAACTTTGATCACTATCCTACCACGACTCTACTGAGTCGTACAAACAGGTTTTGGTTAGGTTCAGTCCCGAGACACATGGAGGTAGTGAGCGATTGTCGGGGATTCGTCTCTCCCGGTATAGGGAGTCGATATCGCACTGTGATTCGATTGGTCAGTACCATAAGACCTTGGTCAAGGCACTTGGGATTTACTGATAGGTTGATCAGTAGTTTTCCCGGATTGGTCCTGAGCAACATCGGTACGACTTATCAGGTTGTTAGGGTCTGACGTTCACCATCCCCTAAACCCGGTATGCGATACTCTTTGATGAAGAGACCGGACTGTGCGGATATTGCCACGGATAGGCTCAGTAGGAGATCCGGATGAGTTTGCTCATCGGCCTTCTTTTCGACAGGTACCTGGGTAGCCGTTACGTACAGCTAGTACCGCTGACGTGCTTGTGGTTAAACCCACTGCTAGAGTACTGTCGAGTCTTTAAAGTCCCACATAGAGGGTTTCCCTGATTCAGGCGAAATGATGTAGTAGCCATATTGGATACGTGTAGGGTTTGATCGATTGATGTACTTGGTAATCGGATTTTCGATCGGACAGTTTTTAATACTAGCCGGCTCGGGTTTGAGACGGATTATTAAATCAGGTATTGATTTAATAATTTACGTATATGTATTTCGATATATATTCTAGTATTACGTTTTTCGTGTTATTCTATCTCTTTTGGGCGTTCGGATTTTTATCTGATTGCCGGTATATTTGTACAGTAGACTGAAATCCGTATTTACTACAGATTTCCTTCTAGAAGGTGGCCATCTCATTTTGGTTTTTCCATTTATTTCATAAATTGAAATGAGGTGTAAAGTGAAGGGTATGGGAGGAAAAGAGGTGACCATGCTTCAATAACGGTCAAATGAATTTATAATTCATTTTGGGTTTACTATTGAAGCATGGTTGCTATTGTTTAATGAAAGAAAATGGCATACAAAACCTATGTGTGTTATTTTCTCTCTCATGCTTGATTCATTTTTCTCTTGAGCTCTCATCTACTACCTCCTCTGGCTTTCTCCTCCACCTTCATCTTCTTCTTTTTCACTACATTTCTCATGTGTTGAGATACAAGTGAAGAGGCTAGAAAGAGATAGAACACTTAGAACTCAAAACTACATCCTAAATCACTTGGACCAGCATCCCAAGTCTTCTAGTTGCTCTTTTGACATATTACAAAGAGCTAGAGCTATGGATCATACTCTCCGGGTGGATCATTTACGACAAAAGGAGGCCGTAGAACAAGCTCGATCCCGATGGACCGATGGAGCCAGATTTGGAGTTCAAGCATGTTCAAAGCGCTTGCTAGGAGCGAAGGATGAAGAAAGAAGACCGAAGAACTTGGTTAGTTTGGTGAGGTTTCTATCATAGTAGATAGCATCTCTCCTTTTGCTAAATAGGTTTTATGGAAAGATCCGGTTTTAAGGTTTAGTCTAGCGCCAAGTTTTATTCGCAAGAAAATTTTTGTTCCGTATTTGGCCACGTGAGTAGGCCGGGACGCTAGGGTAACCCTTCATGGTATCAGAGCCATCCCATAAAACATACACTAGCTTGTTTAAACGTGTTTAGAATAACGATCGACTGAAAATTCCAAAAACCGCATTTCATTTCATGTAGTTTCTGTCGATTTTTAAAAGTGCTCGAAAAATCAATTTTATGGTCTCAGAAAATCATGCAGGCTTTTTTAAGACCCCTGAAGAAATTTGGTCACGTGATCCTTCCAAACCACCGCGGAACAGCCGCGCAAACCCTCTATGGGCGGCGGTTCCGCGGCCGATTTGGGGCCTACATGGACAAAATTTCTTCTGGGACTCTTATTTTTGGAATTGTGGTTTCTGGAATAATTATTTTTAGGCCCAGATTTGTTACAGTGTTGGTTTAATACTTGGGGCCCACTTGGAAAGTTTAGTCGATCGTAATTTTAAAATACATATTTTATTTTCAGTACATTCACTTTTATCTGCGACCGGGAATGTCACTCGATCGGTAAAACTCGTCTGATTGCTATATGTTCCTTTAGACGGGTTTTGCGAACGTGACATTCGCGTTGATGTTGTGTGCTTGTGCTGTGACTGTGGTTGGATTGTCGTGGTGGATAGCATGTGGTGCAATGTTAGAAATACAGTTTATAATTCATTTGTACATTTGTTATTGCGGGGCGAGCGTCCGATATGTGGACTGCCGTCTTTACCGTTTGTATATTATTTTGGGGCACGACCGGGCTGAGGTCGATGTCACCGGTTGTATATATTTTTTTAATATTCTGTACTAGGATTGCCCCACGGCGGAGTGCACGGATAGCCGGGTTCTAGAAGGCAATAAGCCCGCATCTCATGGCATCGAGACAGAGGAGGCTTCATTCTCATGGCGTTGAGATGGAGGGGGCTTCATTCTAGAACTGGCGGGCTATTCACCGCACTCGTAGGGGGTACAGGTTTTCATTACACATGCTATCCACACGACCGGAACGTCGGGTTTTATTTGCGGCTCAAATGAAACCCGGGGCTCCAAGATTATCCGCCATTCTGTAATGTTACCTGTGATGTTGTTTAATATCATGCCTGGGACGAATGTTATATATACTTATGTATATACTAGTAGATGTTGTATATGTTTTGCACCCGCGCTAGTCCAGCCCCCGCTCTGTCGTTAGTTAAATAACCTAACGGGTGATGACGGGGCCCCGTGGCGAATGCGGATAGCATATACGTACATTTTATTTTCGTTCTTTTCTGGTGTGATAGGTTACAAATTGATGGGACCGCATTAATTTTAATTAATGCAAGAACCAAGCTTTAAAAACTGACATTACAGACGTTCTCTTTTGCTTTGCATAGTGGTATTCAGTTTAGAATATCCTGCACCTCATTCGATGAGGCAAGGGCCGAGATCCCTTCACCGGGAGTGACCCCTTGAGTAAAAGTTTGCGTCAAGGTAATAACTTTAATATAGTCGAATATTTTTGCTTTGCATCATGGTATTTAGTTTGGAATATCATGCACCTCATTCGACGAGGAAAGAGCCGAGATCCCTTCACAGGGAGTGGCCTCTTTAGCAAAAGGTTTTTCGCCACTATATATTTACAAAAACTACTCAGGTTCCTTCAACGATATCTAGTTCATTACGTCAACGGGTTTTTCGCCAAAAACCCAGCCGTAGCCCTCCGTCATTTCTTACAAGTGTTACATTGTATTCATGCTGCGTATGTTGACTGTGTCAAGGCGTAGTGTATGGTAGCTGAGAAATACTTGTTTGTGGCACATGATGCGATTGGTTAGGACAGTCGTATGACCATTTTGACTGTGTCAAGGGTCATGCGGGTGGGTCTAATGCAATCTTGGACAATGACGGGTTGAACTTGGCTAGCTACTTATGATATGTTGACTGTGTCAAGGTCATAAGTCATTAGGGGCAAAAACCACATCGGGAGTTTCAAACATACAGGAAACTTGCAGATTTTAGCATACCTTCTGGAGTGTGTTAACTAGAGTGGATTCCATCTATTGCATCACACAATGATAGTTGGATCCCGATCCCATTGATGAGTAGGATTACTCTCGGGAGATTATCACACTTAACAATCAATGCTATAAACCAAGTAGGTGTCTAGAACGGTGTCAGCGGGGCTACGCCTCCACGGAAAAGAGGTTATCTAATTAAAGAACTTCGTGAAAGCATTAGAAAACCTCCCTCGAAGTACCGACACCAGCCTGGCTGAAAGGTTAAGCAAGTATTATGACGTGCGATTAATCCTGACTAGTTCTTCTTTTAGGGTTTGAAGAAGAATTTGAGGAAACGGTGGGAGCCATCCTGGTTAGATAAATTAATAACCAATCTAATCTTGCAAGAGCGCACGCTGAGTGTTTTCCCTCTCTCTCTCCAGGTAGCAACCATTTCACGCCATAATCAAGAAAATAAAATGTATCGCTTGACAGATCTGAATTCTTATTCGGGGCTGGGGAACGTTGGTTCGACTCTAACTTACGACAACTGTCATAAGTATGAGCAAGCGAAAGCGGAAAATTTGAATTCCCTGATAACCCCATCGAAGAAGAAACATACCGTTGCATCTTCTTCAGGTGTTCTTGTAGTTGAGAACTGCTTTTCGGTCAGTCCTACCTCCTGGGTACTAGATACCGGATCGGGATCTCATATCTGTAATTTATTGCAGGGACTGAGAAAAAGTAGGATAGTTGGACCTGGTGATATGTCCCTCAGAGTAGGGAACGGAGCACAAGTTAATGCCGCGGCCGTCGGTGAATATCACCTAGTGTTGCCAAATGGCAATACTATAATTTTGAACAATTGCTACTATATACCTTCCATGCTTTGCAACATCATATCAGTTTCTTTACTTGATAAAGATGGATATAACTTTGTTCTTGATAGAAATATCATGAACATTTACCTTGATAAGGTACTGGTTGCAGAAGGTACACTGTGTAATGGTATCTATGTTCTAAATCAGAATACAGTTATCAATGTACAAAACACACGCAATAGGAAGAGTTCAGATACGAACGAATCCTACTTGTGGCATTGTAGACTTGGTCATATCGGAGAGAAAAGGCTGAGTAAGTTGTATAAAGATGGACTTTTAGATACGTTTGAATTTTCATCTTATGAAACTTGTCAATCTTGTCTCAAAGGAAAGATGACCAAATCTCCATTCACCGGACACGGGGAAAGAGCAACAGAGCTCTTGGGACTCATACACAGTGATGTGTGTGGTCCGATGTCTATACATGCAAGGGATGGGTTCTCATACTTCATCACATTCACTAACGATCTCTCTAGATTCGGATATGTGTATCTTATGAAACACAAATCTGAAACTTGTAAGAAATTCAGAGAATTCAGAAACGAAGTAGAGAACCAGACTGGCAAAAGTATCAAGATCCTCCAGTCTGACAGGGGAGGGGAGTACTTGAGCACCGAATTCTTAGATTACTTAAAAGAGAATGGAATTCTCTCTCATCTTACTCCTCCTTACACACCACAGCACAACGGTGTATCGGAGCGGAGGAATCGTACCCTATTGGATATGGTTCGCTCCATGATGAGCAATGCTGAGTTGCCTTTTTCATTCCGGGGATATGCACTTCAAACAGCAGCACATCTTTTGAATCAAGTTCCATCCAAATCCGTGCATAAAACTCCGTACGAAATATGGAGTGGTAAGAGTTTGTATCTTAAACGTGTTAAGATTTGGGGTTGCCCTGCTTATGTCAAATAGCAGAACCCGGACAAACTTGAAGCACGGTCAGTTTTGTGTAAGTTTGTGGGATACCCAAAGGATTCTAATGGGTATCTATTCTACCACGTAGAGGAACAAAGGATTCTTGTTTCTTGGAATGCCAAATTTTTAGAATGGCGGTTTCTTGCAAAAGAAACCAGTGGGAGCGCAGTAGAACTGGATGAAGTTCCAGAAACACAAACTATAACTGAAGATTTGGAGGAACCACTAGATTCAGTAATCCCAGACGAACCTCAGCCACTCCGCAGATCTAGTAGGATTTCTCATCCGCCCGAGAGATACTACGGTTTTCTCATAGATGGGGATCGAGAGGATTGCATCTTGGAAGAAGATGATACTACTAGTTTCAGACAGGCCATTATCAGTAGGGACTTTGATAAGTGGCTGGATGCTATGCAATCTGAAATGGAGTCCATGTACACCAATAAAGTGTGGACCCTGGAAGTTACTCCACCTGGGGTAAAACCAGTTGGATGCAAATGGATCTACAAGAAGAAACTTAGTGTAGATGGGCAGGTGGAAACCTATAAGGCTAGACTCGTTGCAAAAGGTTTTCGTCAAAGACCAGGAGTGGACTATGACGAAACCTTTTCTTCAGTGGCTATGCTCAAATCCATTAGGATCCTGCTTTCCATTGCTGCCTTCCATGACTATGAGATCTGGCAAATGGACGTAAAAATGGCTTTTCTAAACGGAAGTTTAGAAGAATGCGTTTACATGGATCAGCAAGAAGGTTTTGTAGACAGTGGGAGCAGCGGAAAGGTGTGCAAGCTGCTAAATCCATTTATGGATTAAAGCAAGCATCGCGGAGCTGGAACATCTGTTTTGATGAGACAGTCAAGGACTTTGACTTCATCAAGAACGAAGATGAGCCATGTATTTATAAGAAGATTGTAGGACGAACTGTCGTATTCCTAGTCTTGTACGTGGACGACATTCTTTTGATAGGAAATGACATTCCTATGCTACAATCGGTCAAGCTATTCTTATCACAAAAGTTCTCTATGAAAGACCTAGGTGATGCCTCGTACATTCTGGGGATTAAGATCTACAGAGATAGAGCCAAGAGACTACTGGGACTTTCACAGTCCAAGTACATAGAGACCGTACTAAAGAGATTTAGTATGGAAGATTCCAAGCGCGGTAACATACCCGCATTGCACGGAATCACCCTCTCCAAGGAGATGTCTCCCAACACTGACAAGGAGAGGGTTCGCATGAGCACTATACCCTACGCTTCGGCGGTAGGATCTATAATGTATGCGATGCTATGTACAAGACCAGATGTAGCTTATGCGCTAAGCATGGTGTGCCGGTATCAGTCAGACCCAGGTGAGGACCACTGGACAGCAGTAAAGAACATTCTCAAGTACCTGAGAAGGACTAAGGAGATGTTCCTGATTTACGGTAATGGAGACCTCAGGGTCGAGTCCTTTACCGACTCAAGCTTCCAAAGTGACAAGGATGACAGCAAGTCTGTCTCGGGTTTTGTGTTTACCCTCAACGGAGGGGCGGTATGTTGGAAGAGTTCCAAACAGGATACCATCGCAGACTCGATGATGGAGGCTGAATACATTGCTGCAAGTGATGCCGCAAAAGAGGCGGTCTGGATAAAGAAGTTCATAGATGAACTTCAGGTAGTTCCGTCCATTATTGATCCGATACCAGTGTATTGTGATAACAATGGGGCTATAGCTTTAGCGAAGGAACCACGGTCCCCTCAGAAATCCAGGCACATCTTAAGGCGGTATCACCTGATCAGGGAGATCGTAGATCGCCAGGAGATCGAGGTCCGGAGAATGGATACGAAGGACAACACGGCGGTTCCATTTACGAAGGCCCTCCCTCAAGCACAGTTCGAGCGACTTTTTGGGATGTTAGGTATGCGGTACGACAGCAGCTGGCCTTAGAGCAGACGTTGGGTATTCGGTACGCCAATCACTGGCCTTTAGTGCAAGTGGGAGATTGTTGGATGTATATGCCCTAGAGGCCTGTATTGTATATGTATACATATGGATACTAGGGATATGTATGTACAGAACAATCTTGCTCAGTTTTATAGTATATTATTTGACTTGTCTTTGTCGGGATATGTGTATTTATTTGTATTGTTGTTATATCTGGTTTGCACATATTGATAAAGACTCGATACGGTAGTATACTATTGTGGTTTGTCTTTATCTTAATATGGCATATGTCATACTCGTTATTACATATTGCGGTTAAATGTTGATAAAGCCCCTAGGATCTTGCTTGACTACCTACGTTGTGATGGCGATCATACTTGTGGGAGCAGGGTAGTCCATAAGCACATCCTTAAATGGTCCCTGGTCGCGTGAGTATCGAGACTGGGCACTGATACTCCAGAGTAGACTAGTGTGTACGTTTCTAGCCCCGTCGAGGGATGGTTGGTCCCACAGCCATTGGTCTGTTGCACCTAAGATCGTACACAGGTGCTCACTGGGTGTGAGTACACTGGACGGACTCGCCGAGAACTTCCATGTGGTACTATACCTATCATCAGATGGAAGTTCTCAGGTGACATATGTACAGGTTAGCCATTGGACCCGAGATCGGCATTTATCTCGTGTGAGTTCCCACTGAACATTGATCACTACCCAACCATGGCTCTACTGAGTCGTGCAAACAGGTTTTGGTTGGGTTCAGTCCCGAGCCACATGGAGGCAGTGAGCGATTGTCGGGGATTCGTCTCTCCCGGTATAGGGAGTTGATATCGCACTGTGATTTGATTGGTCAGTACCATAAGACCTTGGCCAAGGCACTTGGGATTTACTGATAGGTTGATCAGTAGTTTTCCCGGATTAGTCCTGAGCAACATCGGCACGAAGTATCAGGTTGTTAGGGTCTGACGTTCACCATCCCCTAGACCCGGTATGCGATACTCTTTGACGAAGAGACCGGACTGTGCGGATATTGTCACGGATAGGCTCAGTAGGAGATCCGGATGAGTTTGCTCATCGGCCTTCTTTTCGACAGGTACCTGAGTAGCCGTTACGTACAGCTAGTACCGCTGACGTGCTTGTGGTTAAACCCACTGCCAGAGTACTGTCGAGTCTTTAGAGTCCCACACAGAGGGTTTCCCTGATTCAGGCGAAATGATGTAGTAGCCATATTGGATACGTGCAGGGTTCGATCGATTGATGTACTTGGTAATCGGATTTTCGATCGGACAGTTTTTAATACTAGCCGGCTCGGGTTTGAGCCGGATTATTAAATCAGGTATTGATTTAATAATTTACGTATATGTATTTCGATATATATATTCTAGTATTACGTTTTTCGTGTTATTCTATCTCTTTTGGGCGTTCGGATTTTTATCTAATTGCCGGTATATTTGTACAGTAGACTGAAATCCGTATTTACTACAGATTTCCTTCTAGAAGGTGGCCACCTCATTTTGGTTTTTCCATTTATTTCATAAATTGAAATGAGGTGTAAAGTGAAGGGTATGGGAGGAAAAGAGGTGACCATGCTTCAATAGCGGTCAAATGAATTTATAATTCATTTTGGGTTTACTATTGAAGCATGGTTGCTATTGTTTAATGAAAGAAAATGGCATACAAAACCTATGTGTGATATTTTCTCTCTCATGCTTGATTCATTTTTCTCTTGAGCTCTCATCTCCTCCCTCCTCTGGCTTTCTCCTCCACCTTCATCTTCTTCCTTTTCACTACATTTCTCATGTGTTGAGATACAAGTGAAGAGGCTAGAAAGAGATAGAACACTTAGAACTCAAAACTACATCCTAAATCACTTGGACCAGCATCCCAAGTCTTCTAGTTGCTCATTTGACATATTACAAAGAGCTAGAGCCATGGATCATACTCTCCGGATGGATCATCTATGACAAAAGGAGGACGGAGAACAAACTCGATCCCGATGGACCGATGGAGCCGGATTTGGAGTTCAAGCATGTTCAAGACGCTTGCTAGGAGCTAAGGATGAAGAAAGAAGACCGAAGGACTTGGTTAGTCTGGTGAGGTTTCTATCATAGTAGATAGCATCTCTCCTTTTGCTAAGTAGGTTTTATGGAAAGATCCGGTTTTAGGGTTTAGTCTAGCGCCAAGTTTTATTCGCAAGAAAATTTTTGTTCCGCATTTGGCCACGTGAGTTGGCCGGGGCGCTAGGGTAACCCTTCATGGTATCAGAGTCATCCCATAAAACATACACTAGCTTGTTTAAACGTGTTTAGAATAACGATCGACTGAAAATTCCAAAAACCGCATTTCATTTCATGTAGTTTCTGTCGATTTTTAAAAGTGCTCGAAAAATCAATTTTATGGTCTCAGAAAATCATGCAAGCTTTTTTAAGACCCCTGAAGAAATTTGGTCACGTGATCCTTCCAAACCACCGCGGAACAGCCGCGCAAACCCCCTATTGGCGGCGGTTCCGCGGCCGATTTAGGGCCCACGTGGACAAAATTTCTTCTGGGATTCTTATTTTTGGAATTGTGGTTTCTGGAATAATTATTTTTAGGCCCAGATTTGTTACAGTGTTTGTTTAATACTTGGAGCCCACTTGGAAAGTTTAGTCGATCGTAATTTTAAAATACATATTTTATTTTCAATACATTCACTTTTATCTGCGACCGGGAATGTCACTCGATCGGTAAAACTCGTCTGATTGCTATTTGTTCCTTTAGACGGGTTTTGCGAGCATGACATTCGCGTTGATATTGTGTGCTTGTGCTGTGACTGTGGTTGGATTGTCGTGGTGGATAGCATGTGGTCCAATGTTAGAAATACAGTTTATAATTCATTTGTACATTTGTTATTGCGGGGCGAGCGTCCGATATGTGGACTGCCGTCTTTACCGTTTGTATATTATTTTAGGGCACGACCGGGCTGAGGTCGATGTCACCGGTTGTATATATTTTTTTAATATTCTGTACTAGGATTTCCCCACGGTGGAGTGCACGGATAGCCGGGTTCTAGAAGGCAACAAGCCCGCATCTCATGGTATCGAGACAGAGGAGGCTTCATTCTCATGGCGCTGAGACGGAGGGGGCTTCATTCTAGAACTGACAGGCTATTCACCGCACTCGTAGGGGGTACAGGTTTTCATTACACAAGCTATCCACACAACCGGAACGTCGGGTTTTATTTGCAGCTCAAATGTGTTGGAGATAGTGCCCTCAGAGTCAATTATTGGATCACAGGCACGTGATTGCAATGATTGAGGGAGGACCTGTCCCGGTAGGACAGTCTATTCAAGATGATAGTATGCTATCTGGTTTACCTTTATCATCGTGTACTGTTTTAGGTGACCTGACATGTCACTATTACACGTTGATAGAGCCCCTAGGATTCTTGGTTGACCACCAGCAGTATGAGGGCGATCATATAAGTGGGAGCTGGGGTCTATAAGCACATCCTTAAAAGGTCCCTAGTCGTGGGAGTTTCGAGACAGGGCATCGATACTCCAGAGTAGACTAGTGTGTACATTCGAGACCCCGACGAGGGGCGGTGGCCGGTCTCACAAGCCACTGGTGTCAGTTGGTTCACCTAAGATGTATACAGGTGCTCATTGGGTTATGAGTACACCGGACAGGACTCGCCGGGAACATGCTAGTTGGTCTTATACCTGACGTCAGATAGCAGTTCCCTGGTGACATGTGTACAGGTTAGTTCATCGACCTGGGGATCGTCATTTGTCTCGTGTGAGTTCCCACTGTACTTTGATTACTACCCTACCACGCTCAAAGGATACGTGCAAACAGGTTTTAGTTGGGTACAGTCCCGAGCCACATGGAGGCAGTGAGCGGATCTTCAGGGGTTCGTCTCTCCCGGTATTGGGGGTGAGGTCGCGCTGTGTCTAGGAGAGCCATTACACGAAGCCCTCGGTCGAGGCAGGAGATTTACTGGTAGGTATTCCAGTAGTATCTCAGGGTGTTCTGGGCTACACTCCGACACGACTTGTACCGCTTTTGGGGGTCTGACTTTTACCAACCCCCTAGGCCCGCCATGCGATGCTCATAGACGAACGGACCGGACTGTACGGATATTGTCACTGACAGGCTCAGTAGGGTGTCAGGATGAGTTCGCTCATTGACGTCCCTTTTGGTCAATAGCTGGTTGCCCATCACGTATGGCTAATACCTCTGACGTGCTAGTGGTTAAATCCACAGCCATAGTATTGACGAGTCTTTAGAGTCCACCACACATTCAGTTACTCAAGCTTTCGGGCGAAACGCTGTAGAGGCCGTATGGAGATATGGAAGGGTCTGATCAGATACATGCGGTATTGCACGGATCAGGATCGGACGGATATTACTAACCGGCTTTGGTTTAAGCCGGATCCTAGTATAGTACAGTATAGATTTTGTCTCATTGCATTTGTATTTCGGTCGGAATACAGATGCGGGTGTGTATACACAGTATCAGGGTTTTCCTGTAATTTATTACGGGACCAGTTTTCTGGAGTTGCCAGTTTGCTTTCCGTTTCGGCCATATTTCTTTGTATCTTTCATTGGCCGATGATTGGTGGAGGAGGGCTTATTTGCATTTGTGCAAATAAGCATTTGTGGAGGGTGTTCTTTGCATTTTGTTGCATCATGATGGTGCACCATCCATTGACTTGACTTTTTGTTTCATGATAGTTTTCATGATTGCTTGACTTTGGATATGATGATGGTTGTTGTTGGAGTGTTGGGTTTTGTTATGATCATTTGATTTTCTCATCATCACTTGCCTTCCACCCACCTCCTTGTCTTTGCTCTCTCTCTCTCTCCATTCACAAAACGAATGGCCGGCCACTAGTGAAGGGGGGGGACTTTTCTTTTGGTTGTGAGAAAAATGTTAATCTCATTCTTTTGCATGCTACATTTTTTCTCACCTCTCTCCAAGCTCATTTTCCTCCACCACAAAGGCAGCATCCACTACCCTAACATGAGACATGGTTCTACACACATTCTACAGCAAACCTTGGGCACGTCGGCTCGCCAACTTCGTGCCCGAGTTGCCTCGGTATAGAGGTGGGAGCCCGTAAAAGAAGCAGGCGACGTGGTGCCCTTCCGGCGACGAGGTGGAGACCGGAGATTCCGCGGGAGATCGGGACGACGACGAGAAGACCGGAGGACACGGATCGCTCGGTATATCTCTCTTTCCCATCTAGTAGTTAGCTAGGACTAGTTAATGGCCCGATCCGGGTTTTAGTGCGCGGTGGTGCCGGTCAAGAAAAATTAAAGTTTACCATCGCTTCCGCATTTGGCCTCGGGATGGAGGCCGGGGCGCCGCCGTGCACTTACAGTGGTATCAGAGCCTCGCCATTAACTTAGTCTAGCTTGGTCTAATGTGTTTTCCATTTCCGATCGAACAATTTTCCAAAAATCGTATTTTTCTTCACATCAGTTTCTGTCGAAATTTTTTGGTGTCCAAAAATTTTTCAGTATGTTGCAGAATGATGTGCAGGGAATCCTAAGAACACTGTAGAATTTTGGTCACCTGATCCTTCCGTACGACCGCGGAACCTCGGCCATAACCCCTCTTTGGCTACGGTTCCGCCGCAGTAATTTGGATTCACGTCACCAATTTTTTGCAGTGGGCTTGTGGGCTGAAAATAAGGGTTTTGGTATACTTTGTTTGGGCCCAGAATTTCTTTAACTACTACAGTATTGCTTGGGGCCCACTTGGGTAAATTTGATCGATCGGATATTTTAAACACATTATTTCACAGTATTTACATTATATCTGCGACCGTGAATGTCACTTGATCGGTAAATCCTGTCTAACTGCTATAGCCCGGTTAGACGGATTTGCGAACGTGACTTTCACGTTGATGTTCTGTGTATTGCTGTGATGTTACGGATTGGTCATGGGGGATAGCCTGGTTGCAATGCTAGTACAGTTTTTGTTGTATTATGTACATTTGATATTGCGGGGCGAGCGTCCGACATGTGGACTGCCGTCACTGCCTGTTTGTATTATTATTTTGGGGCACGACCAGGTTGCGGTCGATGTACCCGTTGTATGTATATTTTACTTTCTGTACTAGGATTACCCCGTGGAGGGGTGCACGAATAGCCGGGTTCTAGAAGGCAACAAGCCCGCATCTCATGGCATTGAGACTAAAGGGGCTTTACTCTAGAATTGGCGGGCTATTCGCCGCACTCGTAGGGGGTACAGGTTGACCCAGGAGGGGTGCCCAAGTTACCGGATTCCGTGAAGTGCTGGGTGGTCCATTCACGTTGCTGAAGGGGGCTGCCTCGCTTCAGGTTTTGGCGGGTAACTTGCCGCGCCCGTAGGGGTCTAGGGTTTTCATTGCACAGGCTATCCACACGACCAGGGGAACGTCGGGTTTCAGTAGTGGCTCTGTAAAACCCGGGGATCCCAGATATCTGTATTGTTCTGTGATACTGTACATTTCTGTGATGTTGCATTTTATCACGCCTTGAGTGAAATATAATATATTGGTATATATATTAGTAGATGCTGTATATGTTTTGCATCCGCGCTAGTCCAGTCCCCGCTCTGTCGTTAGTTAGCTAACCTAACGGGTAATGACGGGACCCAGTGGCGAATGCGGATGGCATATACGTACATCAGTATATTTTCGTTCTTTGTGGTGTGATCAATTGATGGGACTGCGTTGATTCGGATCAATGCAAGTTAAAAACAAACCTAATCTGATGTTGTTGGAACAACTTTTCAAAAGCTGTTATTGCAAGGGCATTCTCTTTTGTTTTGCACAGTGATGTTCGGTTATGAATATCCAGCACCTCAGTCGACGAGGCAAGGGCCGAGATCCCTTCACCGGGAGTGACCCCTTGGACAAAAATTTTGCGTCAAGGCAATAACTTCACTATAGCCGATTACTTTTGCTTTGCACCGTGGTATTCAGTTGGAATATCCTGCACCTCATTCTACGGGGAAAGAGCCGAGATCCCTTCACCGGGAGTGACCTCTTTAGCAACGGTTTTCGTCACTATATTTTTAAAAGCTATCCGTTCCTTCAACGATATCAAGTTCATTACGTTAAAGGTTTTCGCCAGAAACCCTTCGTAGCCCTCCGTCGTTTCATATGGGTAGTCAATAGTATTCAAGCTGTGTATGTTGGCCAAAGTCAAGGCACAGTGATTGGTAGCTATTGGGGTATTCATATGCAGCATAGATAGATGCGTTGGTTTGGGACAGTCGTACTGCCATTTTGGCCAAAGTCAAGGGTAGGTACGGGTGGGTTCAAATTAACCTGGAGAATGACGGGTAGAACTTGACATGTGACTTATGATATGTTGGCCAAAGTCAAGGTCATAAGAGCTTGGGGCAGAAATCACATCGGGAGTTTCTAAAGAAACTGAAACTTGCCAGATATGCGCATACCTTCTGGAGTGTGACACCGTGAGCGGATTCCGTCATGTTATCATGCGATGATAGTTGGATCCCGATTCCCACTGATGAGTTAGTTTACTCCTCGGGTGACCCCGACTAATTCTTCTTTCAGGTTTGGAGGAGAATTTGAGGTGACAGTGGGAGGTTTCCAGATTAGATAAATTGGTAACCTTTCTAATCTAGGTTAGAGTGCACGCTGAGTGTTTCTTTTCTCTCTCTCTTTGGCAGCGACCATTGACCCGACCCTAAGACTATGACTCAGAGACCAAAATTAACCGAACCTTCTTAAACACTGGCTTTTGGATTGTCAGAGTTGCAAACCTCATTGCCACTCCTACTTTTACCCTTTTCTCCAGGACACCCCGTATTACTACGAACGTCCACTTCCATTGGACAAAACCATCGTATGGTTAGATACGAACTCGAAAGAATTTATTCGAGGATGGTTTCAGGTTCTGGAGGAAACGGATAGGACTATTCAGTTGTCTTTTCCTTTTACCTTCTCTCAGGTTGCGAGTACTCCTTGGTTTAGGAGATAGTATACCTATTACACAAATTGGATAGTCTTCTTCCAAACCATAGGCAGGTGCCGAACGGTAGGGAATGAAGAAAACCAATTAGCATAACGATGGTGTGCAGAAGGTATTAAGTTAAGACATATCAAGGGATTAGTAAGAGGGCAAAGTAAATTGCGACTGCTATTCACGACCAAACCAAATATTCCTTCGCCAATCCTAAATCACCTTTGTATTTCTCCAGGACACTCCGTATCACTACGAAGATCCACAGTTTATTGGATACTCCATCGTATGGTTATATACGAACTCGAAAGGAACTTGTTCCAGTTCGGGGATGGATTCTGGTTCAGGAGAAATAGGAATAAGATTTATTCAGGTGTCTTTTATCTTCACCTTCTCTCGCATTGCGAGTGCTCCTAGGATTAGGACAGTACACCCATTACGCTTATTGGATAGTCTTCTTCCAAACCATAGGCTGGTGCCGAACGGTAGGGAAGGAAGAAAACCATTTGGCCTAAAGGGGTGTGCAGAAGGTAATGACTAAATACATAGAAAGGGATTTGGAAAGATGGCAAAGAATTATACGGTTACAGTCGTGAATCTGGAAGAGGCATTACTAGGAATACCGGAATACCCCATCGAAACATTTCAATGTTTCAGTTTCACTGTGTACTGTTAAAGGAAAACTGATTTCCCAGTTAGACACTTGCTCCAGGGTATGTATTTACCAGGTATGATTCTCACATCTGTATGGTTTTACAGATGATGAGTGGAAGTAAGCTATTGGGAATTGGGTGATCATCCTCATTATATCGGGATTCGTTGTAATCGGTGATATTTGAGGAAGTCACCTGGGTTGGTTGCCGGACGGCAAATATTTGGTTTTGAATATCCGCTGTTATGCACCAATTTCAAATTGATACATCTGTACGTCTATTTTTATAGAGTGAGATATATCTTTTTGAAATTATGACAGTGACATTTACCTATATCAGTGGATGGTTAGGGAAGGAGTATTAAACAGCGGTGTAATTCTTCTTAACCATAAGTACAGTTTTTCAACCTACGACACACAGTGAATGAGTTATCAGACTCAAGGGACTTATACAGAGTATTGTATGTTGTCCAGGGTCCATCAAGACAGAGGGGTTGGTCCTCATACTATATTCGGTTTACTTATGATTTCTCTAGTTTTTAGACAGGTGTTTCGCGGAAACACAGGGTCTGAATTTTGAGAAGTTATAGGTATTTGAATAAAGTAGAGAACCAGGTGTTGCAAATATCGGGATTCTTCAAGTTGATCGAAGATGTAGATACTTGAGTATGGTATTCAGTTGATAGTAGTGATTAAGAGGACTTGCTTCTCTTTTCAGGTTACTCATAATTGGAAGCATTCCTAAGTTGAGTAACGTTGATCGGCCTCTTTCCATTTAGTTGACATGTACTGGAGACAGCTGTATGATTTGAATCTGGTTCAATTAAATCAGCGCCTCTGGTTCTATATTGGCTATAGAACAGTTCATATCTTAACGATGTTAAGGTACGGGGAGTTGTCCGGCTTATGATTAAAACCACACTCTGGATAACTCAAGGCACGTTTCTGTAATGGCTGTTTGTGGGTTGACCCAGGCTATGACGAGGGTTGACTTTCTACCATCTGGAAGATCAATAGTGATATTGTTCTAGACTCGCCACAGTTTTAAATAAAATGGATTTTTTCAGAAAACTGTAGTGGGAGTATGGTAGAACTGGAAGTGATTCCAGAACCGCAAACGATTACTGAAGATTTGATAAGGAACCTAAAGATTCAATCTGGATTGACATTCCATTGGCCACTCCGCAGATACGGTGGGTAACTTCAGGCACCCGAGAGGTACTCCGGTAGCCTCAAGGACGGTGACAGGGAAGTTCTTGTTTACCCACACTTGCCATTGCTGTTGTTCCAGGCTGCGAGACCCGGCGGGAGGATGAGTATAGCGTCGTTCTGAACTGGCTTCAGAAGTGTACGTGTATATGACTCTGCAGAGGGTTGTCGTAGTCAGTGGGAGCAACGGAAGCATTGGTGGACAGGTAACTTATGTCTATTTATAGACTAAAGCAGATATAGCGGAGATAGATCATCAATTTCTGATGTGGAAGTCATAGGTTTGACTTCATCAGAATAGGGGATGGATCTGTTGAGAAGGTAGTAGGGTATGATGTCCTAGTATTTGGATGACATACACAGAATAAGAAGTGATATTCCTATACTACGATCGGTTATACTTTGGTCGTCACACGGTGGTTTCTCCACATGGGACTTGGACATTATATCAGACATACTGGTTACTAGATCTATGGTTTTAGATCTAGATTTGGGTGGTCTCCCAATTAAGGGTACTTAGACAGCATTCTAAGAGTATTTAGAATGGACGACTCCTGGCACGGTAGTATACCTGCAGGTGATGGAGTCACCCTCTCTAAAGGTGTCTTACAGACTAAAGGGGAGAGGGATGTGCATGATTGGCAGATCACTTGCTCAGGCAATTGAGTCAATCATGAGATGTCAAGTACCCACCAGATTTTGTTCTTGCACTAGATGCAATAAGTTGATATTGATCCAATCCTGGAGAAGCAGTCGGAAGCAGTTTTAGAACATAAGTGGATGTTCTGGGGATATGATAACGACAGCCTCATTCGGGAGACAGTTATCATTCCAGGCTTCCAAGGTGACCTGGACGACAAGGAGGTTGTCAGAGTTATAGTTTTCCTTCTGACGAGGGGCAGTATTTTGGACAGGTGGTCCAAGGCAATACTGAGGGAGGCATGGCGCAGGATACTGATTAAGTTCAGTTGACGATACAGTCTAAGAAGTTTGTATTTGGAGTTCATTTATGAGCTAGGTCCCATCAGACATCCAGACATATTCTGAGACAGGTATTGCTCATTTCGGGAGATGGCTTTCTCCGCGAACTTGAGATATAGAGAGACATAGAAAGAAACATCAAAGCGGATCCACTCACTGAGGCTATTCCTCGAACGCAATAGTTTCGCAAACGGGCTTTGTGAGACTGACTAGTAGAGGAGTTGGGTGTTCGGTATCACACGGGCTGTGAGTATGCGACATCGCAATAATTAGCCTTGAGTGCAAGTGGGAGATTGTTGGAGATAGTGCCCTCAGAGTCAATTATTGGATCACAGGCACGTGATTGCAATGATTGAGGGAGGACCTGTCCCGGCAGGACAGTCTTACTCAAGATGATAGTATGCTATCTGGTTTACCTTTATCATCGTGTACTGCTTTAGGTGACCTGACATGTCACTATTACACATTGTTAGAGCCCCTAGGATTCTTGCTTGACCACCAGCAGTATGAGGGCGATCATATAAGTGGGAGCTGGGGTCTATAAGCACATCCTTAAAAGGTCCCTAGTCGTGGGAGTTTCGAGACAGGGCATCGATACTCCAGAGTAGACTAGTGTGTACATTCGAGACCCCGACGAGGGGCGGTGGCCGGTCTCACAAGCCACTGGTGTCAGTTGGTTCACCTAAGATGTATACAGGTGCTCATTGGGTTATGAGTACACCGGACAGGACTCGCCGAGAACATGCTAGTTGGTCTTATACCTGACATCAGATAGCAGTTCCCTGGTGACATGTGTACAGGTTAGTTCATCGACCTGGGGATCGTCATTTGTCTCGTGTGAGTTCCCACTATACTTTGATTACTACCCTACCACGCTCAAAGGATACGTGCAAACAGGTTTTAGTTGGGTACAGTCCCGAGCCACATGGAGGCAGTGAGCGGATCATCAGGGGTTCGTCTCTCCCGGTATTGGGGGTGAGGTCGCGCTGTGTCTAGGAGAGCCATTACACGAAGCCCTCGGCCGAGGCAGGAGATTTACTGGTAGGTATTCCAGTAGTATCTCAGGGTGTTCTGGGTACACTCCGACACGACTTGTACCGCTTTTGGGGGTCTGACTTTTACCAATCCCCTAGGCCCGCCATGCGATGCTCATAGACGAACGGACCGGACTGTACGGATATTGTCACTGACAGGCTCAGTAGGGTGTCAGGATGAGTTCGCTCATCGACGTCCCTTTTGGTCAATAGCTGGTTGCCCGTCACGTATGGCTAATACCTCTGACGTGCTAGTGGTTAAATCCACAGCCATAGTATTGACGAGTCTTTAGAGTCCACCACACATTCAGTTACTCAAGCTTTCGGGAGAAACGCTGTAGAGGCCGTATGGAGATATGCCAGGGTCCGATCAGATACGTGCGGTATTGCATGGATCAGGATCGGACGGATATTACTTACCGGCTTTGGTTTAAGCCGGATCCTAATATAGTACAGTGTAGATTTTGTCTCATTGCATTTGTATTTCGGTCGGAATACAGATGCGGGTGTGTATACACAGTATCAGGGTTTTCCTGTAATTTATTACGGGACCAGTTTTCTGGAGTTTCCAGTTTGCTTTTCGTTTCGGCCATATTTCTTTGTATCTTTCATTGGCCGAAGATTGGTGGAGGAGGGCTTATTTGCATTTGTGCAAATAAGCATTTGTGGAGGGTGTTCTTTGCATTTTGTTGCATCATGATGGTGCGCCATCCATTGACTTGACTTTTTGCTTCATGATAGTTTTCATGATTGCTTGACTTTGGATATGATGATGGTTGTTGTTGGAGTGTTGGGTTTTGTTGTGATTATTTGATTTTCTCATCATCACTTGCCTTCCACCACCTCCTTGTCTTTGCTCTCTCTCTCTCCATTCACAAAAGGAATGGCCGGCCACTAGTGAAGGGGGGGGACTTTTCTTTTGGTTGTGAGAAAAATGTTAATCTCATTCTTTTTCATGCTACATTTTTTCTCACCTCTCTCCAAGCTCATTTTCCTCCACCACAAAGGCAACATCCATTACCCTAACATGAGACATGGTTCTACACACATTCTACAGCAAACATTGGGCACGTCGGCCCGCCAACTTCGTGCCCGAGTTGCCTCGGTATAGAGGTGGGAGCCCGTAAAAGAAGCAGGCGACGTGGTGCCCTTCCGGTGACGAGGTGGAGACCGGAGATTCCGCGGGAGATCGGGACGACGAGGAGAAGACCGGAGGACACGGATCGCTCGGTATATCTCTCTTCCCCATCTAGTAGTTAGCTAGGACTAGTTAATGGCCTGATCCGGGTTTTAGTGCGCGGTGGTGCCGGTCAAGAAAAATTAAAGTTTACCATCGCTTCCGCATTTGGCCTCGGGATGGAGGCCAGGGCGCCGCCGTGCACTTACAAAATGAAACCCGGGCTCCAAGATTATCCGCCATTCTGTAATGTTATCTGTGATGTTGTTTAACATCATGCCTGGGACGAATGTTTTATATACTTATGTATATACTAGTAGATGTTGTATATGTTTTGCACCCGGGCTAGTCCAGCCCCCGCTCTGTCGTTAGTTAAATAACCTAACGGGTGATAACGGGGCCCCGTGGCGAATGCGGATGGCATATACGTACATTTTATTTTCGTTCTTTTCTGGTGTGATAAGTTACAAATTGATGGAACCGCATTAATTTTAATTAATGCAAGAACCAAGCTTTAAAAACTGACATTACAGACGTTCTCTTTTGCTTTGCATAGTGGTATTCAGTTTAGAATATCCTGCACCTCATTCGATGAGGCAAGGGCCGAGATCCCTTCACCGGGAGTGATCCCTTGAGTAAAATTTTGCGTCAGGGTAATAACTTTAATATAGTCGAATATTTTTGCTTTGCATCATGGTATTTAGTTTGGAATATCATGCACCTCATTCGACGAGGAAAGAGCCGAGATCCCTTCACAGGGAGTGGCCTCTTTAGCAAAGGTTTTTCGCCACTATATATTTACAAAAACTACTCAGGTTCCTTCAACGATATCAAGTTCATTACGTCAACGGGTTTTTCGCCAAAAACCCAGCCATAGCCCTCCGTCATTTCTTACAAGTGTTACTTGGTATTCATGCTGCGTATGTTGACTGTGTCAAGGCGTAGTGTATGGTAGCTGAGAAATACTTGTTTGTGGCACATGATGCGATTGGTTAGGACAGTCGTATGACCATTTTGACTGTGTCAAGGGTCATGCGGGTGGGTCTAATGCAATCTTGGACAATGACGGGTTGAACTTGGCTAGCTACTTATGATATGTTGACTGTGTCAAGGTCATAAGTCGTTAGGGGCAAAAACCACATCGGGAGTTTCAAACATACAGGAAACTTGCAGATTTTAGCATACCTTCTGGAGTGTGTTGACTAGAGTGAATTCCATCTAGTGCATCACACAATGATAGTTGGATCCCGATCCCACTGATGAGTAGGATTACTCTCGGGAGATTATCACACTTAACAATCAATGCTATAAACCAAGTAGGTGTCTAGAACGGTGTCAGCGGGGCTACGCCTCCACGGAAAAGAGGTTATCTAATTAAGGAACTTCATGAAAGCATTGGAAAACCTCTCTCGAAGTACCGACACCAGCCTGGCTGAAAGGTTAAGCAAGTATTATGACGTGCGATTAATCCTGACTAGTTCTTCTTTTAGGGTTTGAAGAAGAATTTGAGGAAACAGTGCGAGCCATCCTGGTTAGATAAATTAATAACCAATCTAATCTTGCAAGAGCGCACGCTGAGTGTTTTCCCTCTCTCTCTCCAGGTAGCAACCATTTCACGCCCTAATCAAGATAATAAAATGTATCGCTTGACAGATCTGAATTCTTATTCGGGGCTGGGGAACGTTGGTTCGACTCTAACTTACGACAACTGTCATAAGTATGAGCAAGCGAAAAAGGAAAATTTGAATTCCTTGATAACCCCATCGAAGAAGAAACATACCGTTGCATCTTCTTCAGGTGTTCTTGTAGTTGAGACTGCTTTTCGGTCAGTCCTACCTCCTGGGTACTAGATACCGGATCGGGATCTCATATCTGTAATTTATTGCAGGGACTGAGAAAAAGTAGGATAGTTGGACCTGGTGATATGTCCCTCAGAGTAGGGAACGGAGCACAAGTTAATGCCGCGGCCGTCGGTGAATATCACCTAGTGTTGCCAAATGGCAATACTATAATTTTGAACAATTGCTACTATATACCTTCCATGCTTTGCAACATCATATCAGTTTCTTTACTTGATAAAGATGGATATAACTTTGTTCTTGATAGAAATATCATGAACATTTACCTTGATAAGGTACTGGTTGCAGAAGGTACACTGTGTAACGGTATCTATGTTCTAAATCAGAATACAGTTATCAATGTACAAAACACACGCAATAGGAAGAGTTCAGATACGAACGAATCCTACTTGTGGCATTGTAGACTTTGTCATATCGGAGAGAAAAGGCTGAGTAAGTTGTATAAAGATGGACTTTTAGATACGTTTGAATTTTTATCTTATGAAACTTGTCAATCTTGTCTCAAAAGAAAGATGACCAAATCTCCATTCACCGGACACGGGGAAAGAGCAACAGAGCTCTTGGGACTCATACACAGTGATGTGTGTGGTCCGATGTCTATACATGCAAGGGATGGGTTCTCATACTTCATCACATTCACTAACGATCTCTCTAGATTCGGATATGTGTATCTTATGAAACACAAATCTGAAACTTGTAAGAAATTCAGAGAATTCAGAAACGAAGTAGAGAACCAGACTGGCAAAAGTATCAAGATCCTCCGGTCTGACAGGGGAGGGGAGTACTTGAGCACCGAATTCTTAGATTACTTAAAAGAGAATGGAATTCTCTCTCAGCTTACTCCTCCTTACACACCACAGCACAACGGTGTATCGGAGCGGAGGAATCGTACTCTATTGGATATGGTTCGCTCCATGATGAGCAATGCTGAGTTGCCTTTTTCATTCTGGGGATATGCACTTCAAACAGCAGCACATCTTTTGAATCAAGTTCCATCCAAATCCGTGCATAAAACTCCATACGAAATATGGAGTGGTAAGAGTTTGTATCTTAAACGTGTTAAGATTTAGGGTTGCCCTGCTTATGTCAAAAAGCAGAACCCGGACAAACTTGAAGCACGGTCAGTTTTGTGTAAGTTTGTGGGATACCCAAAGGATTCTAATGGGTATCTATTCTACCACGCAGAGGAATAAAGGATTATTGTTTCTCGGAATGCCAAATTTTTAGAATGGCGGTTTCTTGCAAAAGAAACCAGTGAGAGCGCAGTAGAACTGGATGAAGTTCCAGAAACACAAACTATAACTGAAGATTTGGAGGAACCACTAGATTCAGTAATCCCAGACGAACCTCAGCCACTCCGCAGATCTAGTAGGATTTCTCATCCGCCCAAGAGATACTACGGTTTTCTCATAGATGGGGATCGAGAGGATTGCATCTTGGAAGAAGATGATCCCACTAGTTTCAGACAGGCCATTATCAGTAAGGACTCTGATAAGTGGCTGGATACTATGCAATCTGAAATGGAGTCCATGTACACCAATAAAGTGTGGACCCTGGAAGTTGCTCCACCTGGGGTAAAACCCGTTGGATGCAAATGGATCTACAAGAAGAAACTTGGTGTAGATGGGCAGGTGGAAACCTATAAGGCTAGACTCGTTGCAAAAGGTTTTCGTCAAAGACCAGGAGTGGACTATGACGAAAGCTTTTCTTCAGTGGCTATGCTCAAATCCATTAGGATCCTGCTTTCCATTGCTGCCTTCCATGACTATGAGATCTGGCAGATGGACGTAAAAATGGCTTTTCTAAACGGAAGTTTAGAAGAGTGCGTTTACATGGATCACCCAGAAGGTTTTGTAGACAGTGGGAGCAGCGGAAAGGTGTGCAGGCTGCTAAATCCATTTATGAATTGAAGCAAGCATCGCGGAGCTAGAACATCTGTTTTGATGAGACAGTCAAGGACTTTGACTTCATCAAGAACGAAGATGAGCCATGTATTTATAAGAAGATTGTAGGACGAACTGTCGTATTCCTAGTCTTGTACGTGGACAACATTCTTTTGATAGGAAATGGCATTCCTATGCTACAATCTGTCAAGCTATTCTTATCACAAAAGTTCTCTATGAAAGACCTAGGTGATGCCTCGTACATTCTGGGGATCAAGATCTACAGAGATAGAGCCAAGAGACTACTGGGACTTTCACAGTCCAGGTACATAGAGACCGTACTAAAGAGATTTAGTATGGAAGATTCTAAGCGCGGTAACATACCCGCATTGCACGGAATCACGCTCTCCAAGGAGATGTCTCCCAAGACTGACGAGGAGAGGGTTCGCATGAGCACTATACCCTACGCTTCGGCGGTAGGATCTATAATGTATGCGATGCTATGTACAAGACCAAATGTAGCTTATGCGCTAAGCGTGGTGTGCCGGTATCAGTCGAACCCAGGTGAGGACCACTGGACAGCAGTAAAGAACATTCTCAAGTACCTGAGAAGGACTATGGAGATGTTCCTGATTTACGGTAATGGAGACCTCAGGGTCGAGTCCTTTACCAACTCAAGCTTCCAGAGTGACAAGGATGACAGCAAGTCTGTCTCGGGTTTTGTGTTTACCCTCAACGGAGGGGCGGTATGTTGGAAGAGTTCCAAACAGGATACCGTCGCAGACTCGATGATGGAGGCTGAATACATTGCTGCAAGTGATGCCGCAAAAGAGGCGGTCTGGATAAAGAAGTTCATAGCTGAACTTCAGGTGGTTCCATCTATTATTGATCCGATACCAGTGTATTGTGATAATAATGGGGCTATAGCTTTAGCGAAGGAACCATGGTCCCATCAGAAATTCAGGCACATCTTAAGGCGGTATCACCTGATCAGGGAGATCGTCGATCGCCAGGAGATCGAGGTCCGGAGAGTGGATACGAAGGACAACACGGCGGTTCCATTTACGAAGGCCCTCCCTCAAGCACAGTTCGAGCGACTTTTTGGGATGTTGGGTATGCGGTACGACAGCAGCTGGCCTTAGAGCAGACGTTGGGTATTCGGTATGCCAATCACTGGCCTTTAGTGCAAGTGGGAGATTGTTGGATGTATATGCCCTAGAGGCCAGTATTGTATATGTATACATATGGATACTAGGGATATGTATGTACAGAACAATCTTACTCAGTTTTATAGTATATTATTTGACTTGTCTTTGTCGGGATATGTGTATTTATTTGTATTGTTGTTATATCTGGTTTGCACATATTGATAAAGACTCGATACGGTAGTATACTATTGTGGTTTGTCTTTATCTTAACATGGCATATGTCATACTCGTTATTACATATTGCGGTTACATGTTGATAAAGCCCCTAGGATCTTGCTTGACTACCTGCGTTGTGATGGCGATCATACTTGTGAAAGCAGGGTAGTCCATAAGCACATCCATAAATGGTCCCTAGTCGCGTGAGTATCGAGACTGGGCACTGATACTCCAGAATAGACTAGTGTGTACGTTTCTAGCCCCGTTGGGGGATGGTTGGTCCCGCAGCCATTGGTCTGATGCACCTAAGATCGTACACAGGTGCTCACTGGGTGTGAGTACACTGGACAGACTCGCCGAGAACTTCCATGTGGTACTATACCTATCGTAAGATGGAAGTTCTCAGGTGACATGTGTACAGGTTAGTCTTTTGACCCGAGATCGGCATTTGTCTCATGTGAGTTCCCACTGAACATTGATCACTACCCTACCACGGCTCTACTGAGTCGTGCAAACAGGTTTTGGTTGGGTTCAGTCCCGAGCCACATGGAGGCAGTGAGCGATTGTCGGGGATTCGTCTCTCCTGGTATAGGGAGTCGATATCGCACTATGATTCGATTGGTCAGTACCATAAGACCTTGGCTAAGGCACTTAGGATTTACTGATAGGTTGATCAGTAGTTTTCCCGGATTGATCCTGAGCAACATCGGCACGACTTATCAGGTTGTTAGGGTCTGACGTTCACCATCCCCTAGACCCGGTATGCGATACTCTTTGACGAAGAGACCGGACTGTGCGGATATTGTCACGGATAGGCTCAGTAGGAGATCCGGATGAGTTTGCTCATCGGCCTTCTTTTCGACAGGTACCTGGGTAGCCGTTACGTACAGCTAGTACCGCTGACGTGCTTGTGGTTAAACCCACTGCCAGAGTACTGTCGAGTCTTTAGAGTCCCACACAGAGGGTTTCCCTGATTCAGGCGAAATGATGTAGTAGCCATATTGGATACGTGCAGGGTTCGATCGATTGATGTACTTGGTAATCGGATTTTCGATCGGACAGTTTTTAATACTAGCCGACTCGGGTTTGAGCCGGATTATTAAATCAGGTATTGATTTAATAATTTACGTATATGTATTTCGATATATATATTCTAGTATTACGTTTTTCGTGTTATTCTATCTCTTTTGGGCGTTCGGATTTTTATCTGATTGCCGGTATATTTGTACAGTAGACTGAAATCCGTATTTACTACAGATTTCCTTCTAGAAGGTGCCACCTCATTTTGGTTTTTCCATTTATTTCATAAATTGAAATGAGGTGTAAAGTGAAGGGTATGGGAGGAAAAGAGGTGACCATGCTTCAATAGCGGTCAAATGAATTTATAATTCATTTTGGGTTTACTATTGAAGCATGGTTGCTATTGTTTAATAAAAGAAAATGGCATACAAAACCTATGTGTGTTATTTTCTCTCTCATGCTTGATTCATTTTTCTCTTGAGCTCTCATCTCCTCCCTCCTCTGGCTTTCTCCTCCACCTTCATCTTCTTCCTTTTCACTACATTTCTCATGTGTTGAGATACAAGTGAAGAGGCTAGAAAGAGATAGAACACTTAGAACTCAAAACTACATCCTAAATCACTTGGACCAGCATCCCAAGTTTTCTAGTTGCTCTTTTGACACATTACAAAGAGCTAGAGCCATGGATCATACTCTCCGGGTGGATCATCTACGATAAAAGAAGGCCGGAGAACAAGCTCGATCCCGATGGACCGATGGAGCCGGATTTGGAGTTCAAGCATGTTCAAGGCGCTTGCTAGGAGCTAAGGATGAAGAAAGAAGACCGAAGGACTTGGTTCGTTTGGTAAGGTTTCTATCATAGTAGATAGCATCTCTCCTTTTGCTAAGTAGGTTTTATGGAAAGATCCAGTTTTAGGGTTTAGTCTAGAGCCAAGTTTTATTCGTAAGAAAATTTTTGTTCCTCATTTGGCCACGTGAGTTGGCCGGGACGCTAGGGTAACCCTTCAATGACTGTATTGCATTTTCGAGTGAGAAGTGTATTGATTGGATTGCAGTAAGTACGTTAGTGTACAAGTGATTGAAAACGAGACTGATATGCATGAAAGTGTGATTGAATAAAGGAAGTGACACGTACTTATACACAACCAACCTGATACATGAACTTATTTTTAAACCCGGGGAAAAAGGGGAAATCGAGAGTGGAATCGAATCCGTATTTAGCGAGGTTTATTTCTTTAGTGAATGATCATTCAATATCAGTGATATTAAAATATTTAGGTAGTTCCACCTAGCGGTACGACTGCAGGGTTATGTCCCGGCACAGTTGGCCATAGTCTCGGGCATGCACGAGACCCTTATTAAACACGAGAACTCTTTTCAACCGTTCGATTTCAAATGATATAGAGACTGTAGATTTAGTGACATGCATATTACTTTTGACTATTGCCATGATTCACATGTTATACTGCTTACATGTTCATGCTATTCCACACCCTCATGTTATTGCTTTATAATTTCTAGTTCATGCTATTGTTTTGGCAACATATTATATTTTATAATATTATATTGTGTTGCCCTGACAATCTAAGTATGCATGTTCAGAGGAAGAAGTGGATCCAGCCCCAGAGCAGGACCTGCCCTATTTCGACGAAATTGCGGAGATCTAGACCAGCGGCATCAGCTTTATCGTTTTTCCTGCTTTCAATAGAAGAAAAAATTGTTATTATTGGTTAGTTGTTTCTTGTGCTTCTTAAAAACTTGTATCCGTTGAACTCTTATTTGTTATTATGTAATAAGGTACTGACTGCTATTTCTCTTTACTCTGTTGTAACATTTCAGAAAAATAGTAAATTCTACTTCGGGATTTAAATAATAATATGGTTATAATGAGTTTTATGAATATTATACCGAGTATGGATTTGTGTTTTCATAAATTGGTATAATTATATATACCTTCATTTTTGGAAAGTGATTAGAATTAAAATGAATTTATAATTATGGAAGCATTTAATTAATTGGGTTTTTCGTAAATTAGCATATAATTATATCCATACAAGATTGGCATATTAAAACTAATTGATGTTTTCCTATTTAGTACACTAAACCATGCTTAAGATGCCACGACATGTAAATGAGGGGGTTAATTTTTCAATTGTGTTTTAATGATGGTTTTATATTTTGAAATGAAAGAGGGAGATATGGAGGCATGGGTGTAAGTTAATGAGGGAACATAAGAGAATGAGAATAAGTGTACGCGACTATAGATCTGTACTGTTTTGATTGTATGATATCGTACGAGAAAGATCCCGTACATGATATGTTGAGAATAGATTGCTGAATATGGCTGATATTCACTTGACTCGGAGAGTCTTGCTAAATCATAAATCGGGAATTTATGAGATGTTTAGAGTCATAATACTTATTTTGAAAACTAACAATTCGTTATGTACTTTTAAATGATAACATCAAGGGTGCACTATGAATTTTTAAATGATATTTATTTCAAAAACATCGTAGCCTCTTACTTCCAAAACAACGTTTCGTGCTATTTTAAATTATATCTGTATGGCTCATACGTAGTTAGATGTTTTAATACTTGCTCACATTATAATTTCCTTATTCTATATACGCTCGCACTTCGATTACTTATGATACATATTACGTTTATACCTTTAGTTCTACTTAATTTCGTTTGTTAGGGCATTCACACCATTACCGATAAATTCATGTTACACTTGTACATACCCGCTTGTTACATCTACACCTCATCAGTAATTGACATGTCACGTACACATAGAAAACTTATTATGTCACTCGTATCACACTATACTCTGTTAATATTATAAATTATTGTTTATATGAACACACTTGTAAAACACTATACAATTACCAATGATTTACATGTTGCACGTACACGGGCTAGCATGTTTCACGCGTATATCATTGGTAATTGCCATGTTACGTGCACATATAGAACTTGCCATGTTATTTCACATCATATTATATTCCTACCAGTACCTTAGATCACTGCTCATTACATACCTGCATGTATTTCACCACTTTTCTGTACCTTTAATTTGTTACATTATTGCTATGTCTTTATGCGATAGTGTTTTTATGGGATTCCTGTTTTTATGAGATTTGAGAAACCGCGGATATGATTTTATAAAACTTTTGAATGTTTTAAATGTGGTTTTCTCTTAATATGATAATTTGGCATCCACCATGAGTTTTTGTGTTTTGATGATATGGGTATTATCCGAATCGAGAAAGGGGAAGGAACCGATTGCAATACATGATGGACCCGGTACGGTACTCAGGGACAAGAAGCCCGTATAGAAAGGCGGGTGGGCCTAGCGAGGACGAGGCCGACCGGTGATAGTATGGAAACTCGTCGGATATCCGGAGAATACTGACCGGAGTTCTATATTTCAAATGGATATGAGGGCTAATCTGAGAGACGGCGCATGAGATATAAGGATTTCGAGTATCGATACTGTACACGAGATTTATGAGGATTTCAAGTGTCGATATTGGACACTCGGTTGTTTTTATGAGGATTTAGAGTGTCGATGATGAACACTCACTTGATTATATATATATATATATATATATATATATATTATATATATATATATTATGAATGTTATATTTCCTCATATTGATTAATCATGGGGATCATGCGTGTTATCCGCGATTCGATATGACGCACTTATTGACACTGACGTGACATTTACAAATATACACGTTTATTTTCGTTATCACATAATATGATAGTATTGTTACAGTATGATTTAGGTAGATCGTTATACATTCGATTTCTACCTGATGAGATTTTCTACTCACGAGTTAGAAACTCATCCCCGTTGTGCGATAGTTTCTTGCAGAACCGATCGTTCGGATCAGTAGCGACTTACTGGTACGCTTCTTCTTTTTCAGGTGATTGCTTTGGTAGGTGAGTTACATTCCAGATCATAACCGCCGGGTATAACCGCTCGGATTAGTAGCGATATGTATAATTTTTTATGATCTACTTAAAAACTCTATCAACCAAAACTTGTATATTTTTATGGACTTAGAGACGAGATTTGTATGTTATTCTTTTATATGTCGAGTTGGATATAGTGAGTTGATGATACTTTTGTAAGTCCACGTTGCCCATCCCGGTGCTTGCGGGGAGGCGGAAAACGGAATAAAAATCGGATTTTTATCGAACTAGGCAACATGGACTAGCTTAAGGAGGATCTTTGCTAAACAAAAACTAACTAAAAGCTAACTAGAATTAGCTACATGGAAGAAAGGTTATACCTTGGGCTTTATGTCCTTCTCTCCTTGCTCCTTGGAGTGGAAGAAAGAGATCACCTTGTCGCCTTCTCGAGTCGAAGAAGGATCCACCCGAGAGCCTCAATCTTTGGCTTCAACTTCAAGCTAGAAGTAACTAAAGTGCTAGAAGTGTTAAACCTAGAACCTTAGATGAGAGTAGAGATTACTTTGGAGAGGTTTATCTCAAGCTCAAGTGTTTCTCAACACATGAGAGGGGAGAGCTTGAGGAAGAGGAAGAGCAAGAGAGAGAAAGCATATGATAGAATGAGAGAATAATAGAACCATTCTCACATATATGTGTGAATTAAGTAAATTGATAATTAGCAAGATAATTGTCATGGCTTAATCAAGACATGACCATTATCATTTCATATTTAATGCAAATTGCAAGGATCAAAGAGCAACTTTTATATGGAATGATGATGGTCAAAGTGTCAACCTAGGTCAACAAGTCAAGATAGTCAAATGGTCAACAACCCTAACCATGCACAATTATATTTAACTAATATCAATTAATCATAATACACACATAAGCATTAGGGTTAATAAAATGACAATGGTCATTAACCCTAATCAAAGTCCTCTCCCTCTGTCTCAGTCAACTGTGCATACGCACCCGTATTCGTGATCCGAGGAACACGAATACAAAGAGATAAAACCAATCCCAAATCATATACTAGGATCTGGCTTAAACCAAAGCCCGCTAGTATAAGTTGTCCGGACAACAAACGTGCACAAGTGCGCGGATGTGAACGAACCCTGTCGCAAAACCATGCAACCTCTACTCATTTTGCCTAAAGGCGAATAACTCTCTGTGTGGGACTCTAAAGACTCGACACTACGCTGGCAGGGGGTTTAACCACAGACCGCAAGCGGCACTAGCTGTACGTAACGGTCCCCAGGTAGATGCGATAAGAAGACTGACGAGGTGACCCCATCTGAACTCCTACTGAGCCTGTATGTGACAGTCTCCGTACAGTCCGGTCTGTTCGTCTGATACATCGCATGGTGGGCCTAGGGGGCGGTAAACGTTAGACCCCTAGTAGCGGTACAAGTCGTGTCGGAGTGTAGCCCAGAACACCCTGAGATAACACTGGAAACCTACCAGTATATCTCGCTTGCCCTGGCCAGGGACTACTTGTGTAATGGCTCTCCTGGACACAGCACGATGTCAACCCCTAATACCGGGAGAGACGAATCCTGTCTAACCGTCACTGCCTCCAAGTGCTTCGGGACTGCACCCAACTACTACCTGTTTGCACGACTCCTTTGAGCCGTGGTAGGGTAGTAATCAAAGTACAGTGGGAACACACTCGAGGCGAAGTGACAGTGTCAAGTCAGCGGACTAAGCTGTACTCATGTCACCTGGGAACTGATAACTGACGATAGGTATAATACCAACCAACAGTTCTCGACGAGTCCTGTCCAGTGTACTCGTAACCTAACGAGCACCCGCATACTATCTCAAGTACGACGTACTGACGGCTGTGGGACAGACCGTCTCCCACGCTGGGATGAGAAGCGCATACGCTAGTTTACTCCGGAGTATCGATGCCCTGTCTCGATAGTCCTACAACTAGGGACCTGTATAAGGATGTGCTTATGGATTACCCAGCCCCCACGAGTGTGAGCGCCATCACAACGCTGGTAATCAAGCAAAGATCCTAAGGGCTCCACTAATGCGTATAGGTGATATAATAAAAGAAACACATGTACACATTAAAGCAGAGACAAACCAAGTAGCATACTACCATTTCGAGCAAGATTGTATATACAACTGTGAATATCCCAAGCTTCCATCAAGTAATATATATACTAGTATGATACAGTAATGGCCTCTAGGGCATATACACTAACAATCTCCCACTTGCACTAAGGCTATGTACTGGCGTATCGAAGACCTATCATCTCGATCAGCCGCTCGAACTGAGTCTGGGGTAAGGCCTTCGTGAATGGATCTGCAGTGTTATCTTCTGAAGCAACCCTCCGAACCTCGATCTCCTGGCGATCCACGATCTCCCTGATCAGGTGATACCGCCTTAAGATGTGTCTGGATTTCTGATGGGACCTGGGTTCCTTCGCTAAAGCTATAGCCCCGTTGTTGTTGCAATACAGAGGTATTGGATCAACAATGGACGGAACCACCTGAAGTTCTTTCAAGAACTTCCTCATCCAGACAGCTTCTTTTACGGCATCAGATGCAGCGATGTATTCCGCTTCCATAGTCGAGTCAGCAACGGTTTCCTGTTTGGAGCTCTTCCAACACACCGCCCCTCCATTGAGGGTAAAGACAAAACCCGACATGGACTTGGAATCATCCTTGTCACTCTGGAAGCTGGAGTCAGCAAAGGCCTCGATCTGGAGGTCTTTTCCGCCATACACAAAGAACATCTCCTTAGTCCTTCTCAGGTACTTGAGAATGTTCTTTACCGCTATCCAATGTTTCTCCCCAGGGTTTGACTGATACCTGCTTACCACACTCAGTGCATAAGCCACATCTGGTCTGGTACACAATATCGCATACATTATAGAGCCTACCGCAGAAGCGTAGGGTATAATAGACATGCGATCCCTCTCCAAATCAGTCTTGGGAGACATCTCTTTGGAGAGGGTGATCCCGTGACAAGCCGGTAGATTACCACGCTTGGAATCTTCCATACTGAATCTTTTCAGTATGGTGTCGATGTACCTGGACTGTGAGAGTCCTAAAATCCTCTTGGATCTGTCACGGTAGATCCGGATCCCCAGAATATATGAGGCATCACCCAGGTCTTTCATGGAGAACCTGTGTGACAAGAACCCTTTGACAGATTGTAGCATAGGAATGTCATTCCTATTAAGAGAATGTCATCCACGTATAAAACGAGGAATACTACATTTCTCGCTACAAATCTACAATAGATGCATGGTTCATCTGGATTTTTGATAAAGCCAAATTCCTTGACCGTCTCATCAAAACAGATGTTCCAACTCCGCGATGCCTGCTTTAGTCCATAAATGGACTTGAGCAACTTGTACACCTTTCCGCTGCTCCCACTCTGAATGAAACCCTCTGGCTGGTTCATATAGACACACTCTTCTAAATGTCCATTTAGAAAAGTGGTCTTTACGTCCATCTGCCAAATCTCATAATCGTGGAAGGCAGCAATGGCAAGAAGGATCCGAATGGATTTCAGCATAGCCACTGGAGAAAAGGTTTCGTCATAGTCCAAACCAGGTCTCTGACGAAAACCCTTTGCAACCAGTCTAGCTTTATAGGTCTCAACCTGTCCATCTACACCAATCTTCCTTTTGAAGATCCACTTGCATCCTACGGGTTTTACCCCATCTGGAGCAATGTCCAACGTCCATACTTTGTTAGTGTACATGGACTCCATTTCAGTCCGCATTGCATCCAGCCATTTTACCGAGTCGACGCTCTGAATGGCTTGCTGGAAGCTAGTAGGCTCATCACAATCTATGATGCAATCCTCTCTATCCTCGTCTATGAGAAAACCGTAGTATCTCTCGGGCAGATGAGACTGCCTACTACTCCTGCGGAGTGGCATGGGAATGTCCTGATCTTTCGAACTCTCTGGTTCTACTAAGCTTTCAGTAATAGCTCGTGGTTCTGGAATTTCTTTCAGTTCTATTGCGCTCCCACTTATTTTTTTTTTCTATGAACTGATGTTCTAGAAAGTGGGCATGGCGAGAAACAAAGACCTTTTGTTCCTTTTCGCAATAGAAGAAATATCCTTTGGAGTTCTTTGGATATCCCACAAACTTGCACTATACTGAGCGTGTCTCGAGCTTGTCCGCATGCTGCTTTTTTACAAAAGCTGGACATCCCCATGTCTTAATGTGATTAAGATAGGGTCTCTTCCCACACCACATTTGATATGGCGTAGTAGGCACAGTCTTAGTTGGAACTCGGTTCAAAAGGTATGCAGCTGATTCTAGCGCATATCCCCAGAACGATCGCGGCAACTCAGCGTTACTCATTATGGACAATACCATATCCAATAGGGTTCGGTTCCGTCTCTCCGATACACCGTTATGTTGCGGAGTGTATGGAGGAGTAAGCTGAAAGAGAATTCCATTCTCTTTTAAGTAACCCAGGAACTCGGCACTCAAGTATTCACCACCTCGATCATATCTCAGTGCCTTGATACTTTTGCCTGTTTGTTTTTCTACTTCATTCTTGTATTCCTGGAATTTTTCAAAGGCCTCGGATTTATGTTTCATTAAGAAGACATAACCGTACCTTGAAAAGTCATCCGTAAAAGTAATGAAGTAAGAATAACCGCTTCGTGCATGCGTAGACATTGGACCGCACACGTCGCTGTGTACGAGTCCCAAGAGCTCGCTCTTACTCCGTGTCCAGTGAACGGAGTCTTTGTCATCTTTCCTTTGAGACAGGATTGACAAGTTGCATATGACTGATATTCGAACGGATCCAAATATCCTTCTGTATGTAACTTAGTCAACATTCTCTTATTGATGTGACCCAGTCTATAATGCCATAAGAAAGTTTTATTGATTTCTGGAGACTTTCTTTTGTGTGTATTCTGGACATTGAAAATCTGTGGTTGGTTTAAAACGTATATACCGTTGTTTAATGTACCTGACCCAATCAGAACTTGATTTAGGTGAATGTTCACTACATTACTTACAAATGCAAATTCATAAGCTTCTTTAGATAATAAAGATACAGAAATGATATTACAGGTTGCATTTGGTACAAAATAACAACTACGCAAAACTAAAAAGTGTCCATCTGACATTCCCAGGTGATAGTCCCCCACGGCCTCAGCATCCATACTAGCTCCGTTTGCAACTCTGAGGGTCATGTCACCTGCCTTCAAAACTCTATGCTTTCTCAATGCCTGCAAAGAATTACAGATATGAGATCCTGATCCGGTATCCAATACCCAGGATGTAGAGTTTATTGATAGACAGTTTTCAATAACATACACACCTGAAGCTGAAGCCGCAACTCGCTTCAGATCCTGGGTTCTGGCCTTCCAAGCCTTGCAATCCTGTTTCCAGTGTCCACTTTTGTGACAGTAAAAGCACTCTTCTTTCCCCACAAGCTTCCCCGCTACCTTTGTTGCTTTTGCCTTTCCCTTCGTATCCACTTTACTAACACCGCCCCTTGGTTTGGCGGGGGCTTTCTTCTTCTTTCTCTTGGCTTTCGCCCTGGACTTAGAAGAGGAAGATCCTCCTACAAATAAAGTGGATGTTTCACTACCTTTCTGTAGGGTGCCCTCTGCACTCCTCATCATATTGAGGAGCTCTAAAAGTTCAACTTCCTTTTCCTGTAAATTGAAGTTCAGGATGAACTGGGCGTAAGTGGAAGGAAGGGACTGGAGAATCAAGTCTGTATAGAACTCATTCTCCAACGTGGTCCCAAGTTCCGCGAGCTCCTCTATGTAGCCAATCATCTTAAGCACGTGTTCCGCTACCGATGATCCGACGGCCAACCTTGCCGAAAACAACTTCTTCGTCACTTCGTATCTGGCGATACGAGACTGCTCTCCATACAGTTCTTTTGTATGAAGAAATATGGACTCTAGGTCCATATTCTCGTGCCTCCTCTGATGTTCGTTGTCCATCGAGGCAAGCACGATGCATTTGGCCTTCGCGCAATCTATTTCCCAGGTCTTATAGATTTCCCTATCTACGAAACTGGTTTTGGGACCTGGGACAGGGGGAGCTTTGGTGGTAAGGAGATACCCCAACTTGTCGTAAGTGATTGCCATCTTGACATTCCTGAGCCAATCTTTGTAGTTTGGCCCTGTCAGTATGTTTTTATCTAGTAATAACTTAAGTCCGGTCATGTTGAATGGTCGCTGCAATTAGGAGAGAGAAAAGAAACACTTTAGCATGATGCTCTTACATGTTTAGAGTGGTTTTTAGTTTGTCTAAACAGGATGGCTCCCACTGTCTCTCGAATCCCTCCTCAAACTATAAAAGAAGAATTAGTCAGGATCAATCTCACCGTACAATACTTGCTTAACCGTTCAGCCAGGCCAGTGTCGGTACTTCGAGGGAGGTTTTCCAACGCTTTCGCGAAGTTCCTTAATTAAGTAACCTCTTTTCCCTGTGGGCGTAGCCCCGCTAACACCTTTCTAGACACCTACTAGGTTTATAGCATTGATCGTTAAGTGAGAGTTTTCCCGAGGAGTAGCATATACTCACAGTAGGATCGGGATCCAAATATCATCGCGTGATAAAACTAAAGGAATCCTACCAGAATCATCACACTCCAAATGGTATACAGTGCTAGCAAGTTTCAGTACTTATGAAACTCCCGATGTGGATTTTTGCCCCATGCTCTTATGACCTTGACTTTGGCCAAAATATCATAAGTCACATGTCAAGTTCTACCCGTCATTCTCCTGGTTAATTTGGACCCACCCGTACCTACCCTTGACTTTGGTCAAAATGGCAGCACGACTGTCCCAAACCAACGCATCTATCCATGCTGCACATGAATACCCAATAGCTACCAATCACTATGCCTTACTTTGGCCAAAATACATAGCTTGAATACTTTTTGACCATTCATGTGGAATGACGGAGGGCTACGAATGGTTTTGGCGAAACCGTGAACGTATTGAACTTGATATAATCGATGGAACGAGATAGCTTTTAAAAGGAGTGGTTCAAGCTCCGCATTTAAAAGTTTAGTTTTGAAAAGAACCGAGTGGTTTTCAAAGTGTTCCAATCGACTTTTACTTGGTTTATTTTCTTGCATTAGTTCTTTTAATGCGTCCCATCATTTAATCCTACCATTGCAGAAAACAACCAAAATATGACGTACGCTTATGCCATTCGCATTCGCCACGGGGCCCCGTCATCACCCGTTAGGTTACTTAACTAACGACAGAGCGGGGGCTGGGCTAGCGCGGCTGTAAAACATAAGCAACGCCTAAATAGTTACAGTATATAGATATATATAGCAATGATAGACATTACAGATCACAGATGAATACATTGGATATACTAGGAATCCGCAATCCGTTCGAGCCTGCAACGAAAAGCGGATTACACAGTCGCGGTGAATAGCCAATACCCCACCCAAGACCCCTACGGGTGCGGCAAACTACCCGCCAAGTACCCGAAGCGAAGCAACCTCCCTCAACACCGTGAGTAGGCCACTCGGCACTTTGAGATACCCGGTAGTTTGTGCACCCCCTCCATGGGTCTATCCTAGGAGCAAAAATAGTAAAAAGAATTATACAATGACGGCTACAACCCCGACCCGGTTGTGCGGCCATACAAATAATATTACATCAATTTACATGTTACAGGAATTGAAAGAAAAGAAAACTCTCGTCTCACAAAACCCCCCGGCTATTCACCCGCGACAATCCAACGCATTCATATACACATACCATCAACAAACACAGATCACAGATATGTATAACCCCTACTAATCGACATATAGCGATTAGCCGACGTTCAATACATATAAACATCATAGATATAACCCAATAGTCAAAGTATAGTGAAGTTCGATCAAAAAATACGGATTTATAGGCCCCTAAATACAAATTTCTTTTCTGGAAAATCTGGGCACAAATAAACCATCTTAAAAATCCCAAAACCTTACCAGAAGAATACTGCACCAAACCCGGTTCAGAACAGAGTCAAAACGGCCGCGGTTCCGCGGCAATAGGCATACTTTTGCCGCGGAACCGCGGCGCTTTGAACTGTTCACTTGACCGTATTTGGTGTGCTTCTTCACAAAACCCTGAGTCGATTTTTGAAGTATGATTTTTATTTTTTGAGCAGAAAAAATTTCAACAGAAACTTAGGATTTTGCATTTTTAGTTTTGCGATTTTTTTTGATCGAACTTCTATACACTTTACTAACTAGCTAGTTTATGTTTAGTTAGGCTCTGATACCACTGTAAGTCCACGTTGCCCACCCCGGTGCTTGCGGGGAGGCGGAAAATGGAATAAAAATCGGATTTTTATCGAACTGGGCAACATGGACTAGCTTAAGGAGAATCTTTGCTAAACAAAAACTAACTAAAAGCTAACTAGAATTAGCTACATGGAAGAAAGGTTATACCTTGGGCTTTATGTCCTTCTCTCCTTGCTCCTTGGAGTGGAAGAAAGAGATCACCTTGTCGCCTTCTCGAGTCGAAGAAGGATCCACCCGAGAGCCTCAACCTTTGGCTTCAACTTCAAGCTAGAAGTAACTAAAGTGCTAGAAATGCTAATCCTAGAACCTTAGATGAGAGTAGAGATTACTTTGGAGAGGTTTATCTCAAGCTCAAGTGTTTCTCAACACATGAGAGGGGAGAGCTTGAGGAAGAGGAAGAGCAAGAGAGAGAAAGCATATGATAGAATGAGAGAATAATAGAACCATTCTCACATATATGTGTGATTTAAGTAAATTGATAATTAGCAAGATAATTGTCATGGCTTAATCAAGACATGACCATTATCATTTCATATTTAATGCAAATTGCAAGGATCAAAGAGCATCTTTTATATGAAATGATGATGGTCAAAGTGTCAACCTAGGTCAACAAGTCAAGATAGTCAAATGGTCAACAACCCTAACCATGCACAATTATATTTAACTAATATCAATTAATCATAATACACACATAAGCATTAGGATTAATAAAATGACAATGGTCATTAACCCTAATCAAAGTCCTCTCCCTCTGCCTCAGTCAACTGTGCATACGCACCCGTATTCGTGATCCGAGGAACACGAATACAAAGAGATAAAACCAATCCCAAATCATATACTAGGATCTGGCTTAAACCAAAGCCCGCTAGTATAAGCTGTCCGGACAACAAACGTGTACAAGTGCGTGGATGTGAACGAACCCTGTCGCAAAACCATGCGACCTCTACTCATTTTGCCTAAAGGCGAATAGCTCTCTGTGTGGGACTCTAAAGACTCGACACTATACTGGCAGTGTGTTTAACCACAGACCGCAAGCGGCACTAGCTGTACGTAACGGTCCCCAAGTAGATGCCGATAAGAAAACTGACAAGGTGACCCCATCTGAACTCCTACTGAGCCTGTATGTGACAGTCTCCGTATAGTCCGGTCTGTTCGTCTGATACATCGCATGGCGGGCCTAGGGGGCGGTAAACGTCAGTCCCCTAATAGCGGTACAAGTCGTGTCGGAGTGTAGCCCAGAACACCCTGAGATAACACTGGGAACCTACCAGTATATCTCGCTTGCCCTGGTCAGGGACTACTTGTGTAATGGCTCTCCTGAACACAGCACGATGTCAACCCCCAATACCGGGAGAGATGAATCCTGTCTAACCGTCACTGCCTCCAAGTGCTTCGGGACTGCACCCAACTACTACCTGTTTGCACGACTCCTTTGAGCCATGGTAGGGTAGTAATCAAAGTACAGTGGGAACACACTCGAGGCGAAGTGACAGTGTCAAGTCAGCGGACTAAGCTGTACTCATGTCACCTGGGAACTGATAACTGACGATAGGTATAATACCAACCAACAGTTCCCAACGAGTCCTGTCCAGTGTACTCGTAACCTAACGAGCACCCGCATACTATCTCAAGTACGACGTACTGACGGCTGTAGGACAGACCGTCTCCCACGCTGGGATGAGGAGCGCATACGCTAGTCTACTCCGGAGTATCGATACCCTGTCTCGATAGTTCTACGACTAGGGACCTGTATAAGGATGTGCTTATGGATTACCCAGCCCCCACGAGTGTGAGCGTCATCACAACGCTGGTAATCAAGCAAAAATCCTAAGGGCTCCACTAATGCGTATAGGTGATATAATAAAAGAAACACATGTACATATTAATGCAGAGACAAACCAAGTAGCATACTACCATTTCGAGAAAGATTGTATATACAACTGTGAATATCCCAAGCTTCCATCAAGTAATATACATACTAGTATGATACAGTAATGGCCTCTAGGGCATATACACTAACAACTTTTAGTATTTCTTTTACCTTTTTCGTGTGTTGATTTTCGTCCTGGACGTCGTATATTACTGCGTGATTGTGATTCCTCCGATTGGACGATGAGATAGCTCCCAATTTGGAACGCTGATATTATATTTATTTGTATGTATCGGTTTTATCAAATTTATAAATGAGGTGCTGCCCAAATTTTAAATGACGAAAATGTTTTCAAATCTTAGTTTAAAACTCAGTTTTGCTTTTCAAACAAACTTTACTTACGCTTTAAAAGGGGGACTTGGTTTCATTTATACCCTTTTTACAAAACTTCACCTTCACTATTTTCTTAAAAAAGTTTAGATTCCTGGTTTTCTGCTAACTTGGGTTACGGTGAGGTCCTATAGATTTTACGTGATTCAAGTGCCGGTCACGTGCTGTTTCCGGGTCATGACATCTGTGCTTGATTATTGCTTAATATGTAATACTAGAAACCGAAATGTGACTACGGTGGGATTATTTCTTGACCGTAGGAGTATGGTTGGTCTAGTCACCCCTTATATTCCGTATTTTGGGAAGCGGGATGTAACATCTGCCTACAATCGGGCATGGAGAATCTGTATAAGCCCAAAACACGAGTGCATCCATCTTTATGGGGTGACAAAAAAAACTATAATTTGTTGTTAAGTTACAATCTAAAAGGATTTGTAAATGTACATAAATACTTTTACTTATAAAGGTATTGGATTTTTAGAGAAATTTGGTTAAGATAATGAAAATAATTAAATAAAGCTTTATTTAATATACACATACATCACACGTATAAAAATATTAATATTAGGAAGATGTGTTTTGCATTCCGTAGTGTGAAAATAAAATATGCATGATAACCGTATAAAAATTAGAAGTGTAGAAAGGTCGCATTCATATATATATGCCTATATATATATGAAGTCAGAAGCTAAGGTTTGCAATTAAGTTGGTATGCATCCATCACAAATCAGAAGAGAGAGATCAATTAATTGCTTTTAGGTTTCTTCGTTCCATTGTCTTCCTAAAAATATAAGTAGCCGCTGTGATTAAGGGATCTTTCCGACCAACCTTGTGATTGACTCCCGCCGGCCATCGCGAAGATGAAGGAGAATAACATCGAAAAACTTACGGATTCGGGAGCTGCGGATATTAAACATACTAACGCCGTGCAGGCCGCTAGTTGCGATTATTCGCTTCCGCTGTTTTAGGATACTCGTATGGATCAGAATCCGTGTGAGAGATCGATGATATATAGATCGTATACTACAATAGTAGAATGAAGAAACATCCAAGATGTGATGATCTAGTAAATGTATGTAAGAGGGTGAGGCCCATCCCATGTGAAATCGCATCTCATTAATAATATGCTGTCCTCAATATTCCCAATTGTTATGCCCCCCCACCGCCACAGGGCCCACACCAAACAAGCCTGGTTTTCTACTTCATTCATTCATCACGCTTTTTGACAGCCTGTTTTTAGTCTTCTCTTGCCATTAAGTTATTGAGATAAAAGTGAACAAAAAGAGGAAACTCGACCACTGAGTCTTTGCCTTAATTGTTATCACATGCAAGAGGTGACGCGTTTTCTACTTAAATTTAATACTTTTGTTACCGTTAAGCCCCACTGTATTCTATTATTCGATTATAGCTCACAATTAGTAACATTACTAAAATACCCTGGCTTTTGTCATTTTGATTTATGAATTTTGAATAAAATTAGGATATAATGCTACCATTAATTATCACCCTACGTAGCATTAAACTATCTCTTTCAATCTTTTTTATTCAGGATTTGGAGCAACCAAAATATTGATACTTTGGATCCTCATATAATTTGAAAGGAAATTGATTGTGTGCGATACATTAAACACATGGTTGTTTTTGGATGGAAAATTATGTGTTTACGACGGAACGCAATTGTGGCTACGCAGTTTTTGCCAATGAGCAAAAGTGAGGGATTTGTTGGTGCTTTTTCTTAGAAAAATCCCCTTCCAAGAATAATGCATTTGGTAATAGGAATTTTATATATCTAACAATTTCAACTTGAACCGTCAATCTGGTGATTAAACGGTGAGACAAAAAAAAATTCCACTCTCACGGTTATATATTTCCATTTCTGTGGCTTACCATCATTTCTGGGTCTTATGTGGAATATAACGTTTCATCATGTGAAATATAGCTTATGTAATATACAATCGTGAACAATTAGTAATTTGCTTGGTTAAATTACTAATATACAATCCAACAACTAATAATTTCTTATTTTTGAAGGTGTTATCAAGTGACCTTAGCTCATGTTGGAGACACATATTAAATAAAATAAAATCATCAAGGTATAGTTTTGCGATAAGGTTTTCGAAACCATGGTTTCGATTAAGTTAAAACAACATAAAATAGGCGTTCGTGGAGTTCATGTTCGTTTGGCAACATGGTGTACAAACCAAGGTTTAGTTTAAGTCGATTTATTTTTAACAGCAAAAGGAGAGAAAATAAAGAGCAACTGTAGTAAACATTGCAAAACTCTACTCTTTTTGAAGTTCAAGATTATGGATTTTGAACCCTCCGAAAATTTTGAACCATACTTTGAGGAATTCTATTTTAATTGCTAAACAAGATATGGTTTCAATCATTAAAGTTTAATATCAAAACCCGACGAAACCCTAGCCATGCAGCCAAACAAAACCTAGGGTGTTTAACTTTCTCACATGACTAAGAGGCTGTAGTTTGGTTGCTTGCAATTGGAAAAACAATGTATTTATAACTACATGTTGTTCCTACCGTCTCAGTTGCATTTACAACCACATGATTGGATTTGATATAATACCCCCATATATAATCAAGCGAAATCCCAAATCAAAACAAAATGCACCACTTATCATGGGCATGTTTACAGACATGACTGCAATTAATCAGCTGAACTGATGCTCGTTGGTTGGTTCAGTACGAAATACGAAGCATATCGTACTAAACAGGAACAATTCGATACGAATCGTAAATCTGTATCGGATTGCTAATTTATCAGCCAATATACATTTTGTATCATACAAATCGATACGAAACATGAAACATACGATACGCTATTTAACCATTAAAATGCATGGCGGGTTGGATATTCGGTTTTAAAATCCGCTTGGTTATATCAAATTATTAACCCGGACGGGCTATTTAATTATTAAAATGCATATTGTTGCGGAAAAGAAATTCCTTGAGAGTGAAATGATGAAGATGAGAAGAATGAAGTGATCTCTTGTTATTATAATGATAGTGATTAATCAATTGGAAAATATTGATTTTTTGTATTTGGTAGTGATGTTTTGACAACTTGGACCACTCGGTTATAATGTTTTAGTTATGAATTATAAAACTTATCATGCTTACGTTTATGAATTATGACATATGGATGAATATTTTGGATTGTTTTGATATTATTTGATTATCAAATGCATTAATTTGTATGATTTATATGTATATCTTTGCGCAGTTGTAATTCTGAAATTTGCTTTAACTTGTATTCGGCTCTACGTTGGTAATTTGATCGTTTTTAATTAAAAATTTGTTCTATACATAGTTACTTTATTATTGCAACGGAAAATTTTATTTCTTACGATATTAAACACGATATGATAAATAAGAAAATGAAACACGAAACGTACCATGATTAGACAACTTTGAACTGAAGCAGTTATAAGGAATTTTGTGGGGTTTAGTGCTAACCTGCCCCTAAGGTTACGGCATCCCATTTCACTCATTCATCTTCTTCAAAGCAACGTTACCATCTAAAAATCTGGCTGCCAACGGCTGGCACCTGTCCCCATCACATATCCCACTGTCTTCACACACTCTCTCTCTCTCTCTGTGTGTCACCAAAAGCCCCTCACATTCCCCAATCTTAGAACTCAAGAAGCCCCCCTTTCCCTGTTCCTTCCCTTCCAATCCCCTCCACCATCTCCACCTCCCTCAAAACCCCACCACGCATTCTCCAACCAAATCATCCATCGATCGATCAATAAATCAATCAATCTAATAAAAGATGAGCATGTACGGCCGCGACCCCTGGGGCGGCCCCTTGGAGATCTCGCAGGCCGACTCGGCCACCGACGACGACCGCAGCCGTAACCTCCACGACCTCGACCGCTCCGCCCTCTCCCGCCAGCTGGACGAGACCCAGCAGTCGTGGCTCCTCGCCGCCCCCGGGGACCCCTCCCACAAGAAGAAAAAGTACGTGGACCTCGGCTGCCTCATCGTCAGCCGCTCCCTCTTCGTCTACACCCTCTCCGCCCTCCTCGCCGCCGCCCTCCTCGCCGGCCTGATCGCCCTCATCGTCGAGACCGTCCCCCGCCACCACCGCCCCCCTCCTCCCCCCGACAACTACACTCTCGCCCTCCACAAGGCCCTCCTCTTCTTCAACGCCCAGCGCTCGGGACCCATCCCGAGGCACAGCAACAACGTCGTCTCTTGGAGGGGCAACTCGGGGATGAGGGACGGCATCTCCGATCCGGCGGTGAGGAGGAGCCTTGTAGGGGGCTTCTACGACGCCGGGGACGCCATCAAGTTCAACTTCCCGCAGAGCTTCGCCATGACCATCCTCAGCTGGAGCGTTATCGAGTATGGGAACAAGTATGAGGCCGTGGGGGAGATGGGGCATGTCAGGGAGATCATCAAGTGGGGGGCCGATTACTTCCTCAAGACCTTCAATTCTTCCGCCAATTCCATCGACCGCCTCGTGGCCCAGGTACTATACATACATACATCACCATGCATGCTTTGGACCATCTGATTCGTCCATGTTTGCTGATTTCGTCTTAGTTCAAGATGTAGTTGGACCAACATGCAAGTCGAGTTTATGAATCATGCATTCGCAACCATTTGAGCGCTTTTGCAGCAGCTACGTGTGTGCTGCAACGCAAAATATAATAGAAAAGATAGTTATTGTGTTGCAACTACATCCAAACAAACACGTTCCAGTTAGATTTACATGTTAACCAAACAAAGGAATGAAGGTACAACTTCTGTAGTTGGATCTACGCCTAGTTGCAAATGCATTGTTTTAGCAGAACACGGGTTTTCTTATTGAAATTCAGGATACATTGTCTGATCTTGCTGGATTGGTCTGTGTTTCAATTTTCCTGTCATTGTTAAAAGAATTCCATGCATTTGTTATAGAATTTTTTGTGTTCATATTTACACAAACTTTAGAGTCTTGCCATGTTGGTGGATTGTTGATTAGTACGATTCTCAATTAGTCCTGGAATTAATTTAGGCTGCACTAACTACTAATGCACCTATATTCTTTGTGCACATTCTACAATCTGTTACTTTCTTATTAGAACGACAGATATTTGTGAACGTATTGATCACAACTGATTTGCTTCACTTAATTGTAGGTTGGCCAAGGGGACACATCAGGAGGACCGACACCAAACGATCACTATTGTTGGATGAGACCCGAGGACATTGACTACCCACGCCCAGTTCTGGAATGTCATGCATGCTCTGATCTCGCAGCTGAGATGGCCGCCGCTTTGGCTTCCGCCTCTATCGTGTTCAAAGACAACAAGTCTTACTCAAAGAAATTACTTCATGGGGCTACAACTCTGTTCAAATTTTCGAGGGATCAAAGAGGGAGATATAGCACGGGCAATGCGGATCCGGCTCGATTTTATAATTCAACCAGCTATTGGGATGAGTTTGTGTGGGGCGGGACTTGGATGTATCTCGCTACGGGGAATTCTTCGTATCTTCAGTTGGCGACTCATCCTACAATGGCTAAACATGCTGGGGCATTTTGGGGTGGGCCCGATTATGGAGTTTTTAGCTGGGACAACAAACTCGCTGGGGCGCAAGTAAGTTTGATTTAAGCTTCATCTATATCATATCTTTTGCTACTTGAGCTTGTTCTGTTTTTGACAGTATGTGAATGCTTACAAAGTTGTTTGATTTACTTGTGTGAGTCATGGGAGTATAACGATTTATAGAATCAAATGCATTGGCCTCGAATGTGAACTATCCCAACTTGAGATATATCGGAAGTAATGAGACCAACTCTGTTGGGAGCATATATGGCTATGTGACCAAATCAAGAAAGTTTACGTGGCCACTGTTCCTAATACAGAAGCCTCCCATCTGCTAGAGACATTGCTTACGCTTTACATTTTAGTAGGTCGGTACCCTTTTTGTACTAATGACCATGGTACCAGGACTTTAGAACTACTAGGAATTTGACAAAGATTTAGAGTTTGTTATAAAGAAGGAAACTGCACTCTAAAGCTCCAACCTCGAAAACCTAAAATTTGTTCATATCCTCTCAAAGAAACCAGTATTCATCACCCAAATCCATGTTGGCATTTGCTCTTTAGAGTTAAGTCCTATTACAATTTACAATTTGTTATTCATAATTTGATAATTACAGTCATACATAATTGTAATTTTAATAGGCGACATCCTTACTTTTGACTTTGTTGAGCTCGACGACATTTGCGCTAAAATGTAATATTAATAATTACGTAAGTCTGAAGGCTTCTTTTTTTTGCTATCAATTAAATTGACCTTCAATTGACATCGTTATCGAGAACCATTACATTATTTCAACTTCTTTTTTGAACTAGCCTGGAAGTCTAACCCACACACAACACACCCACTCATAGAGCACACACAAGCATACAACACACATGCACCCAGGGGGACCCACGAATTTGCCCTGAAAGCATTAAATTGTGGCGGTTTAAGTATACGATAGCGCCAGTTAAAAAGTTTTTGTTCCGCATTTGGCGTCTGTGGACGGCCGGGACGCTACCGTGGACTTACAGGATCTGCCATTATTGCTAAACTAACAAACTGTAAAGAGTGTAGAAAGGTTATACCGAACGATCCGAGTCCTTCGTTCTTTAACCATCATCCCACGCTCCGTTGCGGCTGCTCCGATCTCTTCGATCTCCGATCTGCTCGTCCAGGTGGCACCACGTCAACGATTCTTTAAACGGGCTCCCGCCTCTGACTCGAGGCAACTCGGTCGTCAAGTTTGCTAAAAGAGACGACCAAGATTGATGTAGAGAATGAGTAGAAGATTTTGTCTCGTTCCGTCCAAAGTTATGGACGAACGGTTAATGAAGTTGTCAATTAAGTCGGGTGATGGAATGAAATGAGCAATGAAATTTTCATACACCCCAAAACTATCATATCTTTTCACAACCATTTTATCAAGTGAGAGAGAGTGAGAGTGAGAAGGGGGCCGGCCATATATAGGAATGGGGGGGTGAGTGTAGGAGGGAAAAGGGTGACCACAAGAGAAAAATATCAAGTGTGAACACAAGAAAATATCTAGTGTGAACACAAAGTATGAGCACAAAGTATGAATACATTAAATGCAACCAATGGAACATCAACACCATTCAACCTAGTCACCTCTTCTAGAAACTTCTAGAATCTTCCACACTCATCCAAGAAAAGATAAATCCGTCTTTAACCGAATGTTAAAAGACGGCTGATAGAAAACTTGAAACTGGCAACTTCCAAAAGCGATCCCGAAACGAATTTCAGGATAACCCCGTAACTGTATAAATATACCCGCATTTGTATTACGACCGAATACAAATGCAACTGAGACAAAGATATTATATCTACTCAATATAACACTCGGATCCGGCTTAAACCAAAGCCGACCAGTATCATCTGCCCGAAAAATAATACGTGCGTAAACGCACGTGTATTTTCCAAACCCTGCCATAAAACCATACGGCCTCTACAACGTTTCGCCCGAACTTGGGAAACTGTCTGTGGGGAACTCTAATGACTCGTCAGTACCCTGGCAGTGGGTTTAACCACAAACCGTCAGCGGCACTAGCTATGCGTAACGGCTGCCCATAGACTGACCTCAAGGGAGGCCGATGAGCGAACTCATTCGGAAATCCTACTGAGCCTAACAGTGACAATGTATATACAGTCCGGTCCGTTCATCAATGAGTATCGCATATCTGCCCAGGGGGCTAGTAACGTCAGACCCCCAATAGCAGTATAAGTCGTGTCGGAGTGTAGCCCAATAACACCCTGAGATACTACTGGAGTACCTACCAGTAAATCTCCTGCCACGGCCGTGGGCTTTATGTAATGGCTCTCCTAGACACAGCACGATCTCGCCCCCAATACCGGGAGAGACGAATCCCCTGCCGATCCGTTCACGTGCCTCCATGTGGCTCGGGACTGTACCCAAAAACTATCTGTTTGCACGACTCCTTTGAGCCGTGGTAGGGTAGAAAGCAAAGCACAGTGGGAACTCACACGAGACAAATGATGACCTCAGGTCGATGAACTAACCTGTACACATGTCACCAGGGAACTGCTATCTGACGATAGGTATAGTACTAACTAGCAGATTCCCGGCGAGTCCTGTCCGGTGTACTCATAACCCAATGAGCACCTGTATACATCTTAGGTGATCCAACTGACATTAGTGGCTTGTGAGACCGGCCACCGCCCCTCGTCAGGGTCTTGACTGTATACACTAGTCTACTCCGGAGTATCGATGCCCTGTCTCGAAACTCCCACGACTAGGAATCACAATTAAGGATATGCATATAAACTATCCAACTCTCACGTATATGATCGCCATCATACTGTTGGTAGTAAAGCAAGATCCTAAGGGCTCTATCAAAGTGTAACATGTAATCAGTCACCTGAACATGTACACGACTGATAAAGGCAAACCAGATAGCATACTATCATCTCGAGTAAGACTGTCCTACCGGTATAGGTCCTCCGCAATCATTGCAATCACGTACTTGCGATCCAATAATTGACTCTGAAGGCACTATCACCAACAATCTTCCACTTGCACTCAAAGCTAATTATTGCGATGTCGACTACTCACAGCCCGTGTGAAACCGAATATCCAACTCCTCTACTAATCAGTTTCACAAAACCCGTTTGTAAAACTATTGTGTTCGAGAAATAGCCTCAGTGAGTGGATCCGCCTAGATGTTTCTTTCTATATCTCTCTTAATCTCAAGTTCGCGGAGAAAGCCATCTCCCGAATCGAGTAATACATGTCTTAGAATATGTCTGGATATCTGATGGGACCCAGTTCATAAATGAACTCCAAATCCAAACTTCTTAGACTGTATCGATTACTGAACCTAATCAGTATCCTGCACCAAGCCTCCCACAGTATCCTTTTGGACCACCTGTCTATAATACTGTCCCTCATCAGAGGGAAAACTGTAACTCTGACAAACTGTAACTCTGACAATCACTCTGTCATCCATGTCACCTTTGAAGCCTGGAATGATAACCGTCTCCCGAAGGAGGCTGCCGTCATCAAAACCGTAGAACATGCACTTATGTTCTAAAACTGCTTCCTTATGTTTCTCCAGGATTGGATTAATACAAACTTATTGCATCTAGTGCAAAAACATCTGGTGTGGTACTTGACATCTCACGATTGACTCAATTGCCTAAGCAAGTGATTTGTCAATCATGCCCATCCCTCTCCCCTTTAGTCTGTAAGACACCTTTAGAGAGGGTGACTTCATTCCCTGCAGGTACACCACCATGCCAGGAGTCATCTATTCTAAAAACCATTAGAATACTGTCAAAAGTACCCACATTGGGAAACTACCCAAATCCAGATCTAAAACCATAGATCTAAAAACCAGAATGTCAAATATTATATCCATATCCTGTCTGGAGAAACAACTGTGTGACGATCACAGTACAACCGATCATAGTATAGGAATTTTACTTCCTACTCTGTGTATGTCATCCAAATACCATGACATCACACCTTACTACCTTCTTAACAGATCCATCCCTTATTCTGATGAAATCAAACCCATGACTGTCACATCAAAATTAGATGATCTATCTCCGCTATAACTGCTCTAGTCTATAAATAGACATAAGCTACTTGCCCACTATGCTTCTGCTGCTCCCACTGACTACGACAACCCTCCTACCGGGTCTCATAGCCTGGAACAACAGTAGTATCAAGTCTGGGTAAGCAAGAACCTCCCTGTCACCGTCCTTGAGGCTACCGGAGTACCTCTCGGGTGTCTGAGGTTACCCACCATAACTGCGGAGTGGCTATTGGAATGTCAAACCTGATTGAATATATAGGTCCTATTAAATTTTCCGTAATCGTTTGCGGTTCTGGAATCACTTCCAGTTCTACCATACTCCCACTACTGTTTTCTGAAAAAGATCCATTTTACTAAAACTGTGGCGAGTCAAGAACAATATCACTATTGATCTTCCAAATGGTAGAATATCAACCCTCGTCATAGCCAGGGTCAACCCACAAACAGCCATTACAGAAACGTGCCCTGAGTTATCCAGAGTCTGGTTTTAAGCATAAGCTGGACAACTCCCTGTACCTTAACATCTTTTAAGGTATGAACCATTCTATATCCAATATAGAAACTTTGGCACTTATTTAATTGGAACCATATTCAAATCATGCAGCTGTCTCCAGTGCATATCAACTTAATGGAAAGAGGTTAATCAGCATTACTCAACTTAGGAATCCATCCAATTATGAGTAACCTGAAAGAGAAACAAGTTTCTCAAAATCATTACTATCATCCGAATACCAATCACAAGAATCTACATCTTCGATCTCTTTGAAGAATCCCGATACTTGTGACATTTGGTTCTCTACTTTATTCTTATACCCACAATTTCTCAAAACTTAGACCTTGTATTTCTACGAAACACTTGTCTAAATACTAGAGAAGTTATAAGTAAACAGAACATAGTACGAGGACCTATCCTTTTGTCCTGGTGGACACTTGAACAACATACAATACTCTATATAAGTCCGCTGAGTTAAACAACTCAAAACCTGTGCGTCGTAGGTTGAAAATTGTACCCTGGCGATTTCCTCAAATATCACCAATTACAACGAATTCCGATATAATGAGGATGATCACCTAATTCCCAATAACTTACTCCCACTCATCATCTGTAAAACCATACAGATATGAGAATGAAACCTGGTAAATACATACCCTTGGAGTAAGTATCTAATCGGGAAAACAGTTTTCCTTTAACAATGCACTGAAACATGAAAATGTTTCGTAGGGGTATCCTGGTATTCATAGCAATGCCTCTTCCATAATCCAATTCATGACTATAACCGTATATTTCTTTGCCATCTCTCCAAATCCCTTTATTTGTCTTTAGTCGTTACCTTCTGCATACCATCATTAGGCTAAATGGTTTTCTTCCTTCCCTACCGTTCGGCACCAGCCTATGGTTTGGAAGAAGACTATCCAGTAAGCATAATAGGTGTACCCTCCTAAATCAAGGAGTACTCGCATCTTGAGAGAAGGTGATGATAAAAGACAACTGAATAATACCTTATTCTTTTAAAGGTGAAATAGGAGTGGCGATGATGTACGCGGTTTGGTCGTGAATGATATCAGTCGCAATTTACTTTGCCCTCTTTCTAATCCCTTTATTTTGTCTTTACATATTACCTTCTGTACACCCTACTTAGGTTAATTGGTTTTCTTCATTTCCTACCTTTCGGCACCTGCTTATGGTTTGGAATAAGACTATCCAATAAGCGTAATAGGTGTACTCTCCTAAACCAAGGAGCCATCGCAACCTGAGAGAAGGTGATAATAAAAGACAAATGAATAAACCAATTCTTTTTCTCCTGAACCTGGATCCATCCTCGAAGAAGTCCCTTCGAGTTCGTATATAACCATACGATGGATCTATCCAATAGAAGTGGATGTCCGTAGTAATACGGGGTGTTCTGAGAAATTCAAAGGGTAAAAGAATGAGTGGCAATGACTTATACAACTCAGACAATCCAAAGGCCAGTATTTTAAGAAGGTTCGGTTAACTTGGTCACTGAGTCATAGTCTAGGATCGGTCAAATGTCGCTGCCAAAGAGAGAGAAAAGAAACACTCTGCGTGCACTCTAACCTAGATCAGAATGGTTATCACTTTATCTAATCCGGAAACCTCCCACTGTCCTATCAAATTCTCCTCCAAACCTGAAAGAAGATTCAATCGGGATCACCCGAAGAGTAAACCAACTCATCAGTGGGAATCGGGATCCAACTCTCATTGCATGATAACGTAATGGAATGCATCCACGTTACTCATACTCCAGAAGGTATGCGCATACTTGGCAAGTTTCAGTTTCTTTAGAAACTTCCGATATGATTTTTGCCCTATGCTCTTATGACCTTGGCGTTAGGTCAAAATGTCATAAGTCACATGCCAAGTTCTACCCGTCACTATCTTGTTAATTTGAACCCACCCGCACATGCCCTTGGCGTTAGGTCAAAATGGCAGAACGGCTGTCCCAAACCAACTCATCTATCTATGCAACAAATGAATACCCAGCAGCTACCAAACACTATGCTTTGGCGTTAGGTCAAAATACATAGCTTGAATACTACTGAATACCCAAAAGAAATGACGGAGGGCTACGGCTGGTTTTTGGCGAAAAACCTTTAACGTAGTGAACTTGATATCGCTGAAGGAACCTGATAGCTTTTTAAAATATAGTGGCGAAAACCTTTGCTAAAGAGGTGACTCCTGGTGAAAGGATCTCGGCTCTTTCCTCATGGAATGAGGTGCAGGATATTCCAACCGAATATCGCGGTGCAAAGCAACATGTAATCGACTATAGTGAAGTTATTACCCTGACGCAAATTTCTGCCCAAGGGGTCAGTCCCGGTGAAGGGATATCGGCCCTTGACCCGTCGAATGAGGTGCAGGATATTCCACTGAATACCGCTATGCAAAACAAAAGGAAACGTCTTTGCAATAACACTTTTTAAATTTGTTCCAACAACTGCAAACAGGTTTGTTTTACTTTGCATTGATCAGAATCAACGCAGTCCCATCAATCAATCACACCAGAAAAGAACGAAAATAAAATGTACGCATATGCCCATCCGCATTCGTCATTGGGTCCCGTCATCACCCGTTAGGTTACTTAACTAACAACAGAGCGGGGACTGGACTAGCGCGGGTGTAAAACATATACAACATCTAATAGTATATAAACCAATATACAATAATCGCTCCAGGTGTGATAATATGCAACATTACAGAAAAGTAATAAGCATCACAGAACAATACAGATAATCTGGGATCCCCGGGTTTCACAGAGCCGCTGCTGAAACCCGACGTTCCCCTGTCGTGTGGATAGCCTGCGCAATGAAACCTAGACCCCTACGGGTGTGGCAAGTTACCCGCCAAAACCTGAAGCGAGGCAGCCCCTACAGCAAAGTGAATGGACCACCCTGCACTTCACGGAATCCGGTAATCTTGGGCACCCCTCCTTGGGTCAACCTGTACCCCCTGCGAGTGCGGCAAATAGTCTGCCAATTCTAGAGTGGGGCTCCTCTGCCTCTCAAAGCCATGAGATGCGGACCCGTTGCCCCTCAGAACCCGGCTATCCGTGCACTCCGTCGCGGGGTAAAACCTAGTACAGAAATGGAAAAATAGTACAACAGGTACATCGACCGCAACCTGGTCGTGCCCCAAAAGAATATTATACAACAGGCAGTGACGGCAGTCCACATGTTGGACGCTCGCCCCGCAATAACAAATGTACAAATAAATCCAAACTGCACTACCATTGCACACTGCTATCCACCACGACAAATCCGCAACAACACAGCACAACACAGAACATCAACGCGAATGTCACGTTCGCAAACCCGTCTAAAAGAACTATAGCAATCAGACGCGGTTTACCGATCAAATGACATTCCCGGTCGGAGATATAATGTAAGCACTGTAAACTAACTTGTTTAAATTTCGATCGACTAAATATCACGAAGTGGGCCTCACGAACATCTGTTGAACAATAACAAAATCTGGGCCCAAAAGATATATACCAAAAACCCCAATTTCCAGACAAGAACCCACTGTACAAATTTGGGGCCACGATATCACAGAATGGCCGCGGATGCGCGTTTGACTGCGATTCCGCGGCGTTCTTGTCGAATCACGTGCCCAAATTTGTACGGTGTGCTTCTAAAACCCTGCACAACTTTCTGTGATATGTAGAATAATTTTTGGAACCCTTTAAAAATCAACAGAAACTGTGAACTTGAAATTTTGCGGTTTTCGATATCCAGTCCGATCGATGTTTTAAACGCGTTAGCACAAGTTAGTAAAGCAAAATGATGAGGCTCTGATACCATTGTAAGTCCACGGTAGCGCCCCGGCCGTCTACAGACGCCAAATGCGGAACAAAAACTTTTTAACTGGCGCTATCGTATACTTAAACCCGGATCTGCCATTATTGCTAAACTAACAAACTGTAAAGAGTGTAGAAAGGTTATACCGAACGATCCGGGTCCTTCGTTCTTTAACCATCATCCCACGCTCCGTTGCGGCTGCTCCGATCTCTTCGATCTCCGATCTGCTCGTCCAGGTGGCACCACGTCAACGATTCTTTAAACAGGGTTCCGCTTCTGACTCGAGGCAACTCGGTCGTCAAGTTTGCTAAAAGAGACGATCAAGATTGATGTAGAGAATGAGTAGAAGACTTTGTCTCGTTCCGTCCAAAGCTATGGACGAACGGTTAATAAAGTTGCCAATTAAGTCGGGTGATGGAATGAAATGAGCAATGAAATTTCCTTACACCCCAAAACTATCATAATCTTTTCACAATCATTTTATCAAGTGAGAGAGAGAGAGTGAGGAGGGGGTCGGCCATATATAGGAATGGGGGGGTGAGTGTAGGAGGGAAGAGGGTGACCACAAGAGAAAAATATCAAGTGTGAACACAAGAAAATATCTAGTGTGAACACAAAGTGTGAGCACAAAGTATGAATACATTGAATGCAACCAATGAAACATCAATACCATTCAACCTAGTCACCTCTTCTAGAAACTTCTAGAATCTTCCACACTCATCCAAGAAAAGATAAATCCGTCTTTAACCGAATGTTAAAAGACGGCTGATAGAAAACTGAAAACTGGCAACTTCCAAAAGCCGTCCCGAAACGAATTTCAGGATAACCCCGTAACTGTATAAATATACCCGCATTTGTATTACGACCGAATACAAATGCAACTGAGACAAAGATATTATATCTATTCAATATAATACTCGGATCCGGCTTAAACCAAAGCCGACCAGTATCATCTGTCCGAAAAATGACACGTGCGTAAACGCACGTGCATTTTCCGAACCCTGCCATAAAACCATACGGCCTCTACAACGTTTCGCCCGAACTTTGGAAACTGTATGTGAGGAACTCTAATGACTCGTCAGTACCCTGGCAGTGGGTTTAACCACAAACCGTCAGCGGAACTAGCTATGCGTAACGGCTGCCCATGGACTGACCTCAAGGAAGGCCGATGAGCGAACTCATCCGGAAACCCTACTGAGCCTAACAGTGACAATGTATATACAGTCCGATCCGTTCGTCAATGAGTATCGCATATCTGCCCAGGGGGCTAGTAACGTCATATCCCCAATAGCAGTATAAGTTGTGTCGGAGTGTAGCCCAATAACACCCTGAGATACTACTGGAGTAGCTATGCGTAAGGAAACCCTACTGAGCCTAACAGTGACAATGTATATACAGTCCGATCCGTTCGTCAATGAGTATCGCATATCTGCCCAGGGGGCTAGTAACGTCATATCCCCAATAGCAGTATAAGTCGTGTCGGAGTGTAGCCCAATAACACCTTGAGATACTACTGGAGTAGCTACCAGTAAATCTCCTGCCACGGCCGTGGGCTTTGTGTAATGGCTCTCCTAGACACAGCACGATCTCGCCCCCAATACCGGGAGAGACGAATCCCCTGCCGATCCGTTCACGTGCCTCCATGTGGCTCGGGACTGTACCCAAAAACTATCTGTTTGCACGACTCCTTTGAGCCGTGGTAGGGTAGAAATCAAAGCACAGTGGGAACTCACACGAGACAAATGACGACCTCAGGTCGATGAACTAACCTGTACACATGTCACCAGGGAACTGCTATCTGACGATAGGTATAATACTAACTAGCAGATTCCCGGCGAGTCCTGTCCGGTGTACTCATAACCCAATGAGCATCTGTATACATCTTAGGTGATCCAACTGACACCAGTGGCTTGTGAGACCGGCCACCGCCCCTCATCGGGGTCTCGACTGTATACACTAGTCTACTCCGGAGTATCGATGCCCTGTCTCGAAACTCCCACGACTAGGGACCACAATTAAGGATATGCATATAAACTACCAAACTCTCACGTATATGATCGCCATCATACTGTTGGTAGTAAAGCAAGATCCTAAGGGCTCTATCAAAGTGTAACATGTAATCAGTCACCTGAACATGTACACGACTGATAAAGGCAAACCAGATAGCATACTATCATCTCGAGTAAGACTGTCCTACCGGTATAGATCCTCCGCAATCATTGCAATCACGTACCTGCGATCCAATAATTGACTCTGAGGGCACTATCATCAACACTTCCCCTCCCGGGGATCAAACCCCGCCCCGCTTCCCAAGGGAAGTGCTATACCAACTGAGATATTGCTCATTGGTTATAGAATTTCAACTTTTACCGCTGTTTTCTAATCTGCATGGCTTTTATTTGAGGCTATCCATGTAGAAAAATTTCATTCAATCATTCTATTGTATAGCTTCTAATGAAGCACAAAGACATGCTTCACAATACAACTTTTCTTCAGCCTATGTCTAATTGAAGTGTTTGTATATTTGATTAAACTATGTCTCATAATTTTCTGTATTTCTTGGCATTCAGGTACTTCTCAGCAGATTGAGGTTATTTTTAAGCCCGGGCTACCCTTATGAAGAAATGTTGAAAACTTTCCACAACCAGACCAACATTATTATGTGCTCTTATTTACCCGTTTTCACCTCCTTCAACCGAACCAAAGGTTCAACATATCCATCTAGCTAAATACTCTCTCAATCTGACATTGGCACTTTTACCTCCCACAGCCGAACGAATTGTCTGACAAGTCTCCAAATCTTTGTTTTTTCAGGTGGTTTGATAGAGTTGAACCATGGAAGACCACAACCTCTTCAGTATGTTGTCCATGCAGCGTTTCTTGCATCGGTGTACAGTGACTATCTTGAGGCTGCTGATACACCGGGATGGTACTGTGGTCCAAATTTCTTCTCTACCAAAGTACTCCGTAATTTTGCCAAGGACCAGGTATGATATCTTTCTTGGACTTCTAACCTTGTTTTTGTAGTAGACTCAACTCATTCATCATGAATCATCATCTACTTTATACCTCTTTTATGTATCCATTAAGTAATCCAAATTTAATTTGTTCTCAAGAATCCTTTCAAGTTACAACCTTTTGAGGTGTGGATCAAAGGTCCTCAATCAATATGATTTTTTTATCCAGATGCAATATGATACCTGCAGTTCAAAGGTGTATATGATCCATTATGCATTTTTAAAACTCTCTTCCTCGCATCACATAATACTAGCATTTTGCACATGCTATGCACGTATACATATTTAGACATCTTTAGACACCGTGTATGTAGACATGAAAAGATACGAAAGAATTCTACCTAAAATATTATACATTTTCTTAAATAAGATAAGAAGTTTTAATTAGTTTAGTAGCGATTTTAAAAGATCACAGAAGATCTAATTATAGTTAGAAAAAGAAAAAAATCCCAAAATTATGGAAAGTTCTCATGCCACGTCTCATGCTAATAATTAAATTTGGATTTCAATTTGGAGACTCCCTCCCTTTGGCATTAATAGTGGAGATATGCATATACAGCGGACAGTGATTGAATATGTAGAACAGTGAATATTGTTTGAATATGCTCTATAGAATGTTTATAAACCACAAATATCATGTTCATCTAAATACATCTGTGTCATTAAGGAAATTATCCGGATTGCACTTGTAAAACATAGTCAAAATGTTAAAAACCAATCAATTAAGCTACAATATATGCCATTATTACACCATGACACCATATGTGGCAATAACAGCTGTATGTATCACTACTTACTATCCAATTTCATCTATTAATCATTGCTTCATGTACTCAGAACTCAGTAGTAGTCGTATATAAGATATATTCTCTTGTGGCCATGGCAGATCGACTACATTCTCGGTAAGAACCCCCGAAAGATGAGCTACGTCGTCGGATTCGGCAAACACTACCCAAAACACGTGCATCACCGAGGTGCATCGATTCCGAAGAACAGGGTCAAGTACAACTGCAAAGGAGGGTGGAAGTGGAGAGACAGCAAGAAGCCCAACCCCAACACGATAGTTGGAGCTATGGTTGCAGGCCCAGATCGGCACGATGGGTTCCATGACGTGCGCACAAATTACAATTATACCGAGCCGACTCTTACCGGCAATGCTGGTCTTGTTGCGGCCCTTGTGTCTCTCTCTGGCGAGAACATTGGTGTCACTGGAGTTGATAAAAATATGATATTTTCAGCGGTTCCTCCTATGTTTCCAACTCCTCCTCCACCTCCGGCACCATGGAAGCCTTGAGAATTGACGATGCTCTGTTTTATGATTTTATCATTAGCATTGCGATTATTGATTAGAATTTTTTTCCAGCCCATTTAAGTGATGGAGATCTAACGGTTCTGAGGATGACTTGGAAAACTTTGTGCAGGGGATTAGATTCTACCTTGTGCTTTAAAATCTTGTGTTGCATCAGTGTTGTATCATGAATTTATTGTATGTATAGTATATGTATACTGATGAAGTGTGGAAATACAATGAACTATCTAATCCCAGGTGTTAAATTTATATTCTTTGTGATTACCTTTACAATGTAGTAATGAAGCAAAAACTATTGTAGAATTTTGGTGCAGAATTTTCTATTTATCTGTTTGTTTGTTTGCTTGCTATATCATGGATGCCACAGTAGACTTGTTGTTTTGACATGTCAGTTTCAAAGAAGATTAGCTTGATTCTTGAAGCCTGCACCTTGATCACTGAAGCAGTTGGTTAACCAAGCGTAGCCTTGCATTTCAGTTTATGTGGAATTTTTAATATTTGAATGGAAAAAAAAAAGGCAAGAACCTAGAGTCTGAAATTTTTGAAATACTATGACAGCATAAATTTCTTCAATCAAACTAAAGGCTTATATAACCAAAAACAACCAATAGTTTTTTCAGCCCACGTGACAATAAATTACCAATATCTTTCAACGATTAACATTGGTCAATTTTAGCCATGTTAAAGTTGTATATCTTTTTGATCTTTTCATAATACATTTAGTCAATTATTGATTAGATAATTAATAATTTTATATATTAATTAGATAATTAATAAGGGAAAAATAGGTCTGGCTCCCTAGGTCCAGAAACCAATAGGAAAAACTCTTCGGACAAACAAATCTAGTGAAAAACTCTCTAAATCCAAAAATTTATAAGTTTAATTCGCTATAGTACAATCAGCTACGTTTTACTTTGTAATATTCCTATATTACTCTTGTCAATGTGGGACGGAAAACTGCTACATTTAGCAGATAACAGCTACACATATCAGATCTAGCATTTATCTGTTAAGTGCAGCAGCTATAAGCTAAATGTAGCATATATGTAATAGTTATTTAATAAGTGTAGCAGTTATCTGCTAAATATAGCGGTTTTCTATTAAAAGTTAATAAGGGTAATATGGAAATATAAAAAGGTAAAAAGTCGTTGATTGTACTGCATGGACTTAAATCTATAACTTATTGGATCTAGAAAGGTTTTCACTAGATTTTTTGCCCAAGGAGTTTTTCCTTTTGGTTTCGGGAACGATGGAGCTAGACCCATTTTCCCAATTAATAATGGAGGAGGGTGAAGGAGGAGGTGTTAGAAGTGATTAACCTCTCTACAACAATTAGTAACCATGCAAACATAGAGTTTTCAAAAAATTAGAGAGCTAATAACTTCAAATTAGGAATTTGACTAAAATATTAGATTTGTAACCACTACTAAACAAGAAAGAAGAGTTTCATTCAAGATTAGAGTTTCCTTATATCCTCAAAAACTAGGTAGAAGTAGTTGTTCTTGATTCTTTGAGCTTTTAGAGAGAGAGAGAGGGAACAAGCTTGAATTAGATCTCCTACGATCCAAGATAATCCATCTTGAGATTACACTAATACTAGCTCTCACTTCACTAACTATTTTGTAGTGAAGAAAACAACCTAAACTAATTTGCTAATTTAGTTTAGATTGACGAAGTAGGATTTTTGCATACTTTTTTTTTTTCTTTTCTTCACTCTTGCATGAAAATAAAATCAAGAGAGAGAAGATGAAGATGAGAATGGCTTAGAATATATATATATATATATATATATATATATATATATATATATATATATATATATATATATATATATATATATATATAAACAAACTAATATTTATGCTCACTTTATATATATATATAAACAAACTAATATTATGCTCACTTTATATATATATATATATATATATATATATATATATATATATATATATATATATATATATCAAATTATTAAATCAACACCTGATTTAATAATCCGGTTATATTATATATAATCCGGCTAATATTAAATAATGCTATATTAAAATACGGTATCAAATATCCGTATTTAATCGATGTAACGTTTTGGAAATTTTTTAAATAATTATTTAAATTTTAAATGTTATTTTAATTTTTCTTTTAAAATTTGATAAAAGACTTTTATAAAAGAATATGATATTTAAGTGTTATAGTAATTAGTTATAAGTGACATTTAGTTTGTAAGAGTTTCTTTTAAAATGAAAAGTTTTATTTGCAAGAGAGGTTTTAGGTTGTGTGAGGGTGTCACGCCCCGCTTCCCAGAGTGCGCTAAGATAGGCATGTGACAGAGCCAACCATGCTATCTGTGGATAGGAAACATCCCTCCACAGTCACATTACGGCTGTCTAGAGATATCAAGAACAGTAGAAATAAAATAAACTATCTAGTACATGTCCATGAGCCAGAATAAATGAGTCAAGAAATAATATGCGGAAGCAATACATCCAAAGAGCAATAACATCTGGAAAGTAAAACATAACTAAACTGGATACTAACTGGATCCTCACTGCTCGTCCTAACAGCGGAAGTACTCCTGATCAGCCCGCGACAAAGGTAGAGGATCTGGGCCATGCAAAATCCAGACGTCAGTGCGTCATAATATCAAACAATAATAAATGAACAGGATACACGAGATATGCAGGCATGAATCATAAACAGTAACATGAGTATAGATCAGTGAACAGGATATAAACAGGTAAAGTGCAGTGAGTAGTCTAAACTGTGCTATAGGGTTATCTACTCTAAAGTTATTCAAAATCAATTAATATAATCCTCATCGTAACCCATCGGTTTATGCCCCGTTCAACCCCACGGGACCACGGTAACAAGATATAATAGACCGTGAGTCTATATCCCGTTCAACCCCACGGGACCACGATAACAAGATGTAATAGCCCTTTGAGTTACGTTCGGATACATTCTTGATTTCTCCATACCTCCAAGTTATGTGTGTAAGTCAGGTATTGATAAATCTGGAGCTAATGCCAACACAGGTTCAAGCAGATACAGATTTTTCTGTATAGACAACAGGATATGTCCGTAGGGACAACAGGTCAAGATTGTCGTCATTAGTAACAAGATCAGGTAACATGTCAAGCTGTGGTACATCAGGTCATGTCAGGTGGTGTACATGTATCAAGTCATGTCAAGTAGTGCACAGGTATCAAGTCATGTCAGTAGTAGTGTATCAGGTCATGTCAATGTAAGTCGACGTTAGACACCCCACGAGTTGCGGGGAGGCGGAATAGGTAAAACAATCATTTTGTTTAAAACAAACATCGACTAACTTACAGATCTTTACCAAACCCTAACTAACAACATCATATGAGAGATTAGCTACTATGAAAGAATATTATACCTAATGAACCAAGTCCTTCTTGTTCTCGTTGACCACCTCCTCGTCGGCCTCCTCTTTGTGATAGAAGATCCACCCGAGGGCTACTACTCCAAGCTTGACCTCTAACTTGAGGTAACTAGGTTACTCAAAATGCTAATCAAAGAAACCTAGGAAATATAGAGTAGGATTAGGGATTAATAAGTCTTGCTAACCCTGAATCTCAACACATGAAAGGTTAGGGTTAGGGTTTGAAGAGAGAGAGCTTGAGGAGAGAGAAGGTGAAAGTGAGAATGATCTTGGAATAATGATTCATTGTGAATATATGAAGCATAAGATATTTATTAAATGAAATAACAAATAACAATTATCATCATGCTTCATTAACTCACTTTGTGATTCATCTCATGAGTCATTTAAACAATAAATGCATCATTAACTCCATGGATGAATCACACCATGACTCATTAAACCAATTAATGCAAATGCCACCTTATCCTCCAACTCAACAAACTTCTAGAAGCTTCTCGACAATTTAAGAGAACGCCCCTCCTATCCGTGAAAACACGGAAATAGTTTAGACTGCATAAATCCAATAATCCGATACTAGAATCTGGCTTAAACCAAAGCCCGCTAGTAAAAACTGTCCGAACATCGTACGTACGTAAAAACACGTATGCGTCCGAACCCTGTCGTAAAACCATACAACCTCTATATCGTTTCGCCCGAAGCAGGGAAACTCTCTGTGTGGGACTCTAAAGACTCGACTACTACGCTGGCAGTGGGTTTAACCACAGACCGCAAGCGGCACTAGCTGTACGTAACGGTCCACAGGTAGATATCGATAAGAAGGCCGATGAGGAAACCCATCCGAACTCCTACTGAGCATGATGTGACAATCTCCGTACAGTCCGGTCTGTTTGTCTAGGACTATCGCATATCGGGCCTAGGGGGCGGCAAGTGTCAGTCCCCTAAAAGCAGTATAAGTCGTGTCGGAGCGAAGCCCATTACACCTTGAGAAACTACTGCAAAACCTACCAGTAAATCTCGCTTGCCCTGGCCAGGGACTTTGCGTAATGGCTCTCTAGACACAGCGCGATATCAACTCCCAATACCAAGAGAGATGAATCCTGTCTAACCGCCACTGCCTCCAAGTGCTTCGGACTGCACCCAACTGCTACCTGTTTGCACGACTCCTTTGAGCCGTGGTAGGGTAGCAATCTAAGAACAGTGGGAATACACTCGAGGCTAAGCAGCAGTGTCAAGTCTGCGGACTATGCTGCACTCATGTCACCTGGGAACTGTTAATTGACGACGGGTATAATACCAACCAACAGTTCCCTGCGAGTCCTGTCCGGTGTACCCGTAACACAACGAGCACCTGTATACTATCTCCAGTACGACGTACTGATGGCTGTGGGACAGACCATCTCGCCAACTGGGATGAGAAGCGTACACACCAGTCTACTCCGGAGTATCGATGCCCTGTCTTGATAATCCTACGACTAAGGACCTGAAAAAGGATGTGCTTGTAGACTACCCAGCCCCCACTAGTGTGACTGCCATCACAACGCTGGTAGTCAAGCAAGATCCTAAGGGCTATATCAATGCGTACATACATATTAAGATAGATATGAACCAAGTAGCATACTACCATGTTTAGCAAGACTGTTAATATACCTGTGAATATCCCAAGCTTCCATTAAGTAATATACAAGCCAATATGATACAATAATGGCCCTTAGGGCATATACACTAACAATCTCCCACTTGCACTAGGGCTATGTACTGGCATATCGAAGACCGATCATCTCGAGTAGCCTCTCGAACTGAATCTGAGGTAAGGCCTTTGTGAATGGATCAGCAGTGTTCTCCTCTGTAGCAACTCTCCGGACCTCGATCTCCCGGCGATCTATGATCTCCCTGATCAGGTGATACCGCCTTAAGATGTGTCTGGACTTCTGATAGGACCTGGGTTCCTTTTCTAAAGCTATATCTCCGTTGTTGTCGCAATACAGAGATATTGGATAAACAATGGTAGGAACCACCTGAAGTTCTGTTAGGGACTTCTTCATCCAGACCGCTTCTTTTGCGGCATCGCAAGCAGCAATATACTCCGCTTCCATCGTCGAGTCAGCAACGGTGTCCTGCTTGGAACTCTTCCAGCACACCGCCCCTCCATTGAAGGTAAAGACATAACCTAACATGAACTTGGAGTCATCCTTGTCACTCTGGAAGCTGGAATCAGCAAAAGCCTCGATCTGGAGGTCTTTTCCGCCGTAAACCAAGAACATCTCTTTAGTCCTTCTCAGGTACTTGAGAATGTTCTTTACTGCTATCCAGTGCTTCTCCCCTTGGTCTGACTGATACCTGCTTACCACGCTCAGTGCGTAAGCTACATCTGGTCTGGTGCACAACATAGCATACATTATAGAGCCTACCGCAGAAGCGTAGGGAGTAGACTGGTAATGTGTAGAGAATTAATAAAAGAAATACCCCTTGGAGTTCTTTGGATTGTAGGGTTCCTAGGCACTCTCAAGAGGTCTCACAAGGCATCAACCATGCCAATTTCAAATTTTACGGGTGCCGAGAAACCCTAATACGGATCGTTAACTAGAAATCTAGGCGAAAGATGCAACTAGTAAACTACTTTACTAAGAGAACGGAAATACAACCTTTGTAGATCCGGTCCTCCACCTCCATAGCTCCGCAATGAAGTCTCCTCGCTGTCCAAATGGAAACCCGGGCTCTAGCGTCGGCTTCATCGGAGAAATGGGCGGGCAAGATCGTCGGCTTCGTGCCGAAGATGATCTACGTCGAAGCATCACAAGATCAAGCTCCCTCTTCACCAAGTCATGAAACATGTGAAGAAAACACACTCTACCACTTGGCAAGAGGTAGAGGATGAAGAAATAGGAAGTGGGTTCACTTTAGAATTGGATTTCTCACTCATTTTCAAGAGTTGCCATTGATGAAGCAAGCTTTCTTCAAGTGAAGAAGAAGAAGAAGCAAATGAAAATGTTATGATAAGTATTTTCAAAAAGAATAATAAAAACATTCTTATCATAATATTAACCATGGTAATGTGTAGAGAATTAACCAAAGTTAGTTGAATGGTTAGGGTTAGGAGAAGAAGACAAGAATGGTAGCTTTGGTCAAACCTTCATGAAGCTTCAATTACAAACAAAGAAAGCCACCATTCTTTTCTTTAATCTTTTCCAAAATAAATAAATAAATAAATAAGTGTGAAAAACAAAACCCTAACCATTTAAATAACCATGGTTCAATCTTTACACAAACTCAAGTAAACATGTATCATCAAACATGATACAATCATTTGCACAAAAAGTATATCACATATACAACTTGTACGTCCAAGTGAGAAAATCCATTTAAAGTGAACCAATACTAGTTAATGCAAAGTAATATATCAAATATATAATTATGCATTAAATCATCAAGTCAACACTTGATTCAATGATCCGGTCATGTCGCACATAACCGACTAGTATCCAATGTATCGGCTTATCGAATCAATTCTTGATTCGATAACTAGGTTATATCGCATACAACCATTCGATACATTCATCGCGAGAATGAAATACGGTATCACATACACGCATTATTCTCGGTCCCGCACATATCTCATATGCGCTCCTATTTCGTTTTGCTTGAGCCAGGAAACCTCTGTGTAGGACTCTAAAGACTCGTCAATACGCCGGCAGCAGGTGATGATCATATCAAACACCCACAAGCCGCAAGCGGTCTGCTAAACGTAACGGCCACCCGGGTATTGAGCGATCAGAAGATCGACGAGCAAGCCCGCTCACACTCGTGTGAATCCAACCAGTAACACTTACCGTACAGTCCGGTCTCGTCGTCTGATATGTCGCTTATCTCGCCTAGGGGTGGTAAAACGTCAGACCCCAATAGCTCGATAAGTCGTGTCGATATGAGGCCTATAACAGTTCGAGAAGCCACTGGTAACACTTACCTGTAAATCTCAGCAACCCTGGCCAGGGATTTCCGGTTATAGCCAATCGGACACAGCGCAACATCAACTCCCTATACCGGGAGAGACGAATCCCCTCCTATCGCTCATTGCCTCCATGCGATTCGGGACTGTACCCAAAAACCACCGTTTTGCACGCCCTCTTGGACGTGGTAAGATGAAAATCAAAGCACAGTGGGAACCACACAAGACTCTATGACGATCTCGGGTCAACAGACTACTCCGTACCAGTGTCACCAGAGAACTGCCATCTGACGTAAGGTATAATACCATCTGGGAGTTCTCGGCGAGTCCGTCCAGTGTACCCAGTCTCCACTGAGCACCCGTATATCATCTCTGATGTCAAACACCAATGGATATAGGATCATCCATCGCCCATCTATATGGGTCGAGAAGGTATACACTAGTCTACTCTGGTATATCGATGCCCCGTCTCGATATACCCACGACTAGGGACCTTGAAGGATGTACTTACGGACTACCATGTCCCCACTAGTATGATCCGCATCATAGTCCAGGTAGTCAAGTACACATCCTAAGGGCTTTACCAACATGTAACAGAGAGACAATCAGTGTGCACGTTAAGGTAAAGTGTAACCAGATAGCATACTATCATATCGAGCAAGAAAGTCCTCCCTATATATGTCCCAGCATCCACTACAATATACATCCAATGAACAATAATGGCCTCTAGGGCATACATATAACTAACAATCTCCCACTTGCACTAGGGCCATCTGATAGCAGTGGTTGTAGTATCTCATACTCAACCATCCCATAAAAGTCTCTCTCTGGGAACAGGCCTTAGTGAGTGGATCCGCCGTGTTGTCCTCTGAGTCTACTCTCCTAACCTCGATCACCCTGGAGATCAACCATCTCCATGATCAGGTGACACTGCCTTAGAATATGTCTGGATCACTGATGGGACCTGCATTCCTTGGCATAAGCCACAACTCCATTGTCACACAATGGGAGGAACTAAGTTCATCTCATGAACCTTTATATACCCAGACTGTCTCTTTGGTAGTATCTTAAGTAGCGATGTATCCAGCCTTTATCGTCTAGTATGTCACGGTATCTAGCTTGGAACTCTTCCAACATACCGTCCCTTTACTGAGGGTAAAGACAATGCCTGTGACTGACATTCAGTCGTCTTTATCACTCTGGAACACTTCCAGTGATTCTCCCTAGGATCAACTGATACCATCTCACTACAACTAGTGAGTGTCCTAATATCCAACTAGATCTATCTCATAGATCCAAATTCCAGGATTTAGTAGGTATCACTTTGATCTTATGTGGAGAATCAATGTGATAAGCGGAGATTGATCGAGCGTAGCATAGGAAACTCCTTCCCTATCAAGAGTATGTCATCCACGTACTCTACGAGGATCGTCACCATACTCCCTACTACCTTTTTGTATATACAAGGTTCATCTACCATTTTGATGATGTCAAACTCTTTGACTAATCCATCAAAACAGATGTTCCAACTCCGCGATGCCTGCCTTATCTTATAAAGCATCTTGTACACGTTTCCGCTGCTCCCACTGTCTACGAAGCCCTCTGGCCGTGTACTTACAGACGTTCTCTTCCAAAACATCATTTAGAAAAGTTGTCATGACACCCAACCACCAGATATCGTAGTCATGGTATGTAGCCATGGCAAGTAGTATCTGGATGGACTTAAGCATAGGTACTGGAAAAAGGTTTCATCATTATCCACGCCTGGTCGATGACGAAGACCTTTAACAAGTCTAGCTTTGAAAGTCTCAACTTTTCCATCCACACCAAGTAATCTTCTCAAGATTTACTTGCTCCTGATGGGGATTTAACCCTTCAGATATAGCAACCAAAGTCCATACTTTGTTGGTGTACATGGATTCCATCTCAGATCACTAAGCATCCAGCCATTCTTACAGAGTCCCTACTCTCGATGGCCTGCTCGAAACTAGTTGGGTCATCATCTCATGATGCAATCCTCGCTCCCACTGTCATAGAGAAACAGAAGTATCTCTCAGGTGGGTGAGGAACCCTACTAGATCAGCGGAGAGGCTGAGGTTCGTTGGAATCTACTGAATCCTTCGGTTCTACCAAATCATCAGCTGCAGTTTGTATAGTTGGAACCTTTCCAGTTCTACATAATTTACAGTGCCTCGAGCTTGTCCGGATTTTGCTTTCAGACATAGGCCGGACAACCCCAAATCTTAACCAACTTAAGATATGGGCTCTTCCCTTTCCATATCACATATGAAATGGTAGGCGACTGATTTGATTTGAACCCTATTCAATAGGTATGCAACTTCATAAGTGCATAACTCCCAAAAGGAAATAGGAAACTCAGTAGTACTCATCATAGAGCACACCTTATCATATAAGGTGTGATTGCTCCGCCCCGATATATCATCGTGCTATGGTGTATACGGAGGAGTAATGCTGAGAGAGAATCTCATTCTCCTTTAGAATAGTCCAGGATTTCCATGCTCAAGTATTCTCCTCCTTGATCACATCAAAGGACATAATACTTATACCCGTATTTTGGTTCTCTACTTCTAGCTTATATTCTGTGAATATCTCAAAAGGTTCAGACTTGTGTTTCAACAGGAACATATGTCTGAATCTTGAGAGATTATCAGAGAACGTAATGAAGTATAAAGAACCGGTCCTGGCATGTGTAGACAGGGGACCTTACATACATCAACATGTATCAATCCCAAGAGTTCACTAACTCTTTCTCTGTTTCCATTAAACAGAGCTCTGGTCATCTTATCTTTGTGACATGACTGGCAAGTTTCACAAGATGTAAATTCAAACTGATTTAAATATGCATCTACATGTAACTTCAGCTAGTCGGGTCGCATTGATATGACCTAGTCTACAATGCCTCAAGAAAGATTCGTTCATTTCTGAACTCTTCCTCTTGTGTGTGTTCCGTTTACTAAGAACTGTAGTTTGATTTAGAACATCAACGCTTTTAGATAACGTGCCTGAACCGATCGACTTTTGATATAGGAAATGTTCAAAACATTATCCAACAATACAAAATTTTACCTTTTCTTTACTAATAAAGAGACAGATACGATTTTGTATATCAGGTTCGGTATCTAATAACATTCGTTCAGAATCAATGTATTGGTAATACAGGGTGACAGTGACCAACAGACTTGGCTGCAACACTTGCCCCGTTTTCTGCCTCATGAAACTAATCATCCGTTCTCAGTTTTCTACCTTTTGTAGCCCTATGTAACAGATTACATATCTGGGATCCAGATCCGGTATCATATACCCAGGATGCGGAGGATACTGAGAAACAGTTCTGTATAATGAACACACCCGAAGATGATGCATCAGCATGCACTCTCTTCGTTTGGGCGGCATGGGAATTCTGGTAATCCCCAATTTCCTGCTCTGTCTTATAACAATTACAAGTTGGAGCGGGACCAACGTTCCCCAGCTTAGTATAACAAGCGGGTTCAGTCAATATTCCGTATTATTATCTTGATTAAGGCGTGATATGGTCGCTACCTGGAGAGAGAGAGAAGAAAACACTCAGCGTGCGTTCTTGCAAGAATAGATTGGTTATTATTTTATCTAATCAGGATGGCTCCCACTGCTTTTTATCAAATCTTCCTTCAAACCCTAAAAGGAAAGACTAGCCGGGATTAATTACACACTACAAGTTCGCTAATCTTTCAGCCAGGCCAGTGTCGGTACCTTGAGGGAGGTCCCCCGTGCTTTCGCACGAACCTAATTAATGTAAACCTCGTTTTCCCAGAGGCGTAACCTCGTTGACACCTTTCTAGACACCTACTTGATCGGCTAATTGTAATGTGTAAAACTATCCCAGGAGTAACTCTAACTCGCAGCGGGTATCGGGATCCAACTATCTCATAGAAGGTATGCAATCTCATTGCAAATTTCAACACTTGGAATTCCCGATAATATTTTGCCCCTAGTGTTCTATGACCTTGACGAATGCCAAACAATCCATAGTCCACTAGTCAAGTTCAACCCGTACATTTCTTGATCGAATTAAACCCACCCGCACGACCCTTGACGAATGCCAAACAACGCCGTACGAATACCCTAATCCAATCTGCATCATATGCATAAGCAGATAAATACTAGTTAGCTACCGCACACTACGCCTTGACGAATGCCAAACTACCGCAGCACGAATACTAACTAGTATTTATCTGAAATGACGGAGGGCTACGACAGGTTTTTCTGAAAACCTATTGCGTAATGAACTTGATATCGTTGTAGAATCAAATGATTTTAAAATGGAGTGCTTTTGAGGCTTTTCTAGTTTTGCTAAAGGAGTCACTCCCGGTGAAGGGATCGTCGGTCCTTTCCTCGTCGAATGAGGTGCGGGATATATCTCATATATCACTATGCAAAGCAAAAACTCTTAAAAGCAATCAAAAGACAAACCGAGTGTGTAGCATCTGCCAGTTATTGCTAAAGGAGTCACTCCCGGTGAAGGGATCGCGGTCCTTTCCTCATCGAATAAGGTGCAGGATATATCATATATACCGCTGTGCAAAGCAAGAACTGTAGCTACCTGTTTTATTTTTGAAATTCGATTCTACAACATCTTAGGTTTCTTTTATTTCATTAATCACATTAATGAAGTCCCATCATTTAAGTACCTAAACATCACAGATAAATACGACGTACACTTATGCCATCCGCATTCGCCTCGATGTCCCCTCGTGCACCGTTAGGTTAGGTAACTAACGGCAGAGCGGGGCAGGGCTAGCGCGGGTGTAAAACATAAGTAACGCCTATATAATATACCATATATACTATATACTGTATCTATCACAGAACATATCACATGATCACATCACAGATATCGCAGCAGAAGAAACATATGAAATATTGGATATACTAGGACGTCCGTGTTTTCAATACGAGCCAGTATAAAACACGGATTCCACGGTCGTGATGAATAGCCAAACCCACACCCCTAGACCCCTACGAGAGCGGCAAGCAACCCTACCAATTCTAGAGTTAGGAGACCCGGACTCGACTCCTCGAGTTGGTCTCCCTCTGGACTCCAGAACCCGGTTACTTGTGCTCCCCTCCTTGGGTCATCCTAGTGCGGAAAAGTAAATAATATACAAAAGGTGACATCTTCCGCAACCTGGAAGTGCCCCAATAAAAGAATATTACATACAAGTTTTTACATGAATGAAAATGAAAACCACTCATCTCACATAAAAACCCCCGGCTATTCAAACACGACGATCCAATATAACATATCCAGCAACACATAACATCACATATCATCAACGTAAGTAAATATGCGCATCCCAATTGTCGTTGACATATAGCAACGAAACCGGCGATATCACATATTACACTTACGGTCACAGAAAAGAAAGTGTAAAACTACAACAGTTGGAATCCGCAACCACCTCAGGTATCGCATGCCTGACCAAATGAATTACTTAGACATCACATGCCTAACAATTATAAACCCCGCATTTTAGTCTCATTATCGAAAACTCTTTTCAATATCAAGTCGGGCAATTCAACAAGATTCCCGACATCCTGATCGAATGCTCGTCGCAAACTTCAGTAGACGGCCGCACCCCCGATACCGTCGACGAAGTGCACCAAGGCGGAACACCGCTACCGCGAGCACCCGAACGGATGCTTTTGGCGACGGGGTTCTCCTACAGCCACTTGGTCGGGGCTATGGAGTGAGGCTGTCTATTAAGTTTACCCGGCGAGTATCCGCGTACACTACGTGATTGCGACGGACTTTTAATCACATCAAAATTCCGTGGCAACCGATCAAGTGAGACTAAACTGCTATGTTTATAACATTCATTCAGTTATCTCATAACTTTTTGTGGATTCCAATTATTGTATCCCATTCCAGATAAATAGAAAATGTTAAACTTTTCGATCAAACAGTCGAACACCCAAGTTTTCCCGAAACAGCTCAACACATGAAATAAGTCTAACAACATTCAGTTCGTGCCTCAGTACCAACGGTCCAGCCGTAGAAGGGTCAAGCCAACGCCTCACATGTGGCACGCCGTACTGCCCCAAACCCGAAGGTTCAAAGGGCAGTTCAAGACGGTCACATAATCGAGTTAAGGTTTGTTGTCTTCTAGAGGGACCATTGCGTTACTTGCACTACTTAGAACGTCGTTAAACCACGGAAAAATCCAACATTTGGAAATTTCCCGACAGGGGAAAAGTTGGGTATTTATATCCGGTCGAACTTTTTAACATATCCAAAAATTATCCGGAAAGTCACACAGACAAAATTTGATAATCCGATCGAACATTCGAATCCCCAAAACAACCCAGAAAATTCAACTCTTGAATAAATATTAAAAATTCCCAGAAAATCCAACACCAGAAAAGAGAAATTACTGTGCAAAAATGGGAAGCTGACGTCATCAATTGGCCGCGGAACCGCCGCAGAAGCCTTCATGAAGGTTTGACCAAAGCTACCATTCTTGTCTTCTTCTCCTAACCCTAACCATTCAACTAACTTTGGTTAATTCTCTACACATTACCATGGTTAATATTATGATAAGAATGTTTTTATTATTCTTTTTGAAAATACTTATCATAACATTTTCATTTGCTTCTTCTTCTTCTTCACTTGAAGAAAGCTTGCTTCATCAATGACAACTCTTGAAAATGAGTGAGAAATCCAATTCTAAAGTGAACCCACTTCCTATTTCTTCATCCTCTACCTCTTGCCAAGTGGTAGAGTGTGTTTTCTTCACAAGTTTCATGACTTGGTGAAGAGGGAGCTTGATCTTGTGATGCTTCGACGTAGATCATCTTCGGCACGAAGCCGACGATCTTGCCTGCCCATTTCTCCGATGAAGCCGACGTTAGAGCCCGGGTTTCCATTTGGACAGCGAGGAGACTTCATTGCGGAGCTATGGAGGTGGAGGACCGGATCTACAAAGGTTGTATTTCCGTTCTCTTAGTAAAGTAGTTTACTAGTTGCATCTTTCGCCTAGATTTCTAGTTAACGATCCGTATTAGGGTTTCTCGGCACCCGTAAAATTTGAAATTGGCATGGTTGATGCCTTGTGAGACCTCTTGAGAGTGCCTTGGAACCCTACAGTGGTATCAAAGCACAGTGGGAACCACACAAGACTCTATGACGATCTCGGGTCAACAGACTACTCTGTACCAGTGTCACCAGAGAACTGCCATCTGACGTAAGGTATAATACCATCTGGGAGTTCTCGGCGAGTCCGTCCAGTGTACCCAGTCTCCACTGAGCACCCGTATATCATCTCTGATGTCAAACACCAATGGATATGGGATCATCCATCGCCCATCTGTATGGGTCGAGAAGGTATACGCTAGTCTACTCTGGTATATCGATGCCCCGTCTTGATATACCCACGACTAGGGACCTTGAAGGATGTACTTACGGACTACCATGTCCCCACTAGTATGATCCGCATCATAGTCCAGGTAGTCAAGTACACATCCTAAGGGCTTTACCAACATGTAACATAGAGACAATCAGTGTGCACGTTAAGGTAAAGTGTAACCAGATAGCATACTATCATGTCGAGCAAGAAAGTCCTCCCTATATATGTCCCAGCATCCACTACAATATACATCCAATGTACAGTAATGGCCTCTAGGGCATACATATAACTAACATGGATATCCTACAAACTTAGACTGTACTGATCGTGCCTCGAGTTTGTCCGCATGCTGCTTTTTAACAAAAGCTGGACATCCCCATATCTTCAGATGCTGAAGATAGGGTTTCTTCCCACTCCACATCTGATATGGTATGGTAGGCACAGTCTTGGTAGGAGCCCTGTTCAAAAGATATGCCGCTGATTCTAGCGCATAAACCCAGAAAGATCGCGGTAACTCAGCATTACTCATCATGGAACGTACCATATCCAATAGGGTTCGATTCCGTCTCTCCGATACACCGTTATACTGTGGAGTGTATGGAGGAGTAAGCTGAGAGAGAATTCCTTTCTCTTTTAGGTAACCTTGGAACTCGGCACTTAAGTATTCACCACCTCGATCAGATCTCAGTGTCTTGATACTTTTGCCGGTTTGGTTTTCTACTTCATTCTTATACTCTTGGAATTTCTCAAAAGCCTCAGATTTATGTTTCATCAAGAAAATGAATCCGTACCTAGAGTAATCATCCGTAAAAGTAATGAAATATAAAAAACCACTTCTTGCATGTGTAGACATTGGACCACATACATTGCTGTGTATGAGTCCTAAGAGATCGCTCGCTCTTACTCCATGTCTAGTGATGGAGTCTTTGTCATCTTTCCTTTGAGACATGATTGACAAGTGGCATAAGATTGATATTCGAACGGATCCAAATATCCTTCTCTATGTAACTTAGTTAACCTTGTCTCATTGATGTGACCTAGTCTACAATGCCATAAGAAAGCCTTATTTAAATCTGGAGACTTTCTTTTTAGTGTGTTCTGGACATTGAAAATCTGTAATTGGTTTAAGACATATATACCGTTATCTAGTGTACCGGACCCAATCAAACCATGATTAAGGTGGATGTTAACAACATCGCTTATAAACGTGAAATCATAACCTTCTTTTGATAACAACGAAACCGATATGATATTACACGTTAAATTTGGTACACAAAAACAGTTATGCAAAACCAAAATATGTCCATTCGTCAATCCAAAGTGATAATCCCCTACGGACACAACATCCACGCTAGCTCCGTTAGCAACCTGGAGGGTCATATCACCAACCTTCAGCACTCTACGGTTTCTCAGTGCCTGCAATGAATTGCATATATGAGATCCTGATCCGGTATCCAATACCCAGAAAGTAGAGTTGATTGACAGGAATTTTTCAATTACAAAACACCTGAAGTCGAAACCACAGCTTGCTTCGGTTCCTGGTTCTTGGCATTCCAAGCTTTGCAATCCTTTTTCTAGTGCTCTTTCCTACGACAGTGGAAGCACTCGTCCTTTGCCACTACTAGCACCGCAATCTTTTTCTTTCCCTTGACTCCCACCTTACCAACACCTCCTCTAGGTTTGGTAGCGGTCTTATTCTTCCTTCATTTGGCCCTAGCCTTGGACCCGAAAGAAGAAGCACCGCGAACAAACATAGCGGGTGTTTCCCTTGCCTTCTGCAAGGTGCCCTCTGCACTCCTCAACATGTTAAGGAGTTCTGGAAGTTCAACTTCATTTTTTTGAATGTTGAAATTCAGAATAAACTGGGCGTAGGTGGAAGGAAGGGACTGGAGAATCAAGTCTGTATAGAGCTCGTTCTCCAAAGTCGTCCCGAGGTCTGCGAGCTCTTTTATATAGCTAATCATCTTTAGGACATGTTCTCCTACAGACGATCCGACGGCCAACCTCGACTGAAACAAGTTCTTCGAGGTCTCGTATCTTGCTATACGAGATTGCTCTCCATACAGATCCTTTGTATGGAGAAATATGGATTCAAGATCCATATCCTCGTGCCTCCTCTGATGTTTATTATTCATAGAGGCAAGCACGATGCACTTGGCCTTCGCACAATCTAACTCCCAGGTCTTATGGATTTCCTTATCCGCATTACTGGATTTAGGACCAGGGACAGCAGGTGCCTTAGTGGTAAGGACATACCCCAATTTGTCATAAGTCAAAGCCATCTTGACATTCCGCAACCAATCTTTATAGTTTGGCCCTGTCAATATATTTTTTTCTAATAGTAACTTAAGGCCTGTCATGTTCTGGGTCGCTGCAATTAGGAGAGAGAGGGAACACTTTGGCATGATGCTCTTATAAGTTTAGAGTGGTTTTTAGTTTATCTAAACTGGATGGCTCCCACTGTTTCTCGAATCCCTCCTCAAACCAAAAAGGAAGAACTAGCCAGGACTATTCTCACCGTACAATACTTGCTTAACCGTTCAGCCAGGCCGGTGTCGGTACTTCGAGGGAGGTTTTCCAACGCTTTCGCGAAGTTTCTTAATTAAATAACCTCTTTTCTCTGGGGGCGTAGCCCCGCTGACACCTTTCTCGACACCTACTTGGTTTATAGCATTGATCGTTAAGTGACGAATCTCCTGATGAGTAGCGGATACTCACAGTAGGATCGGGATCCAATATCATCGTGTGATAATGCTGAAGGAATCCTACCAACATTCATCAAACTCCAAATGGTATGCATCTCTTTGCAAATTTCAGTTTCTTTAGAAATTCCCGATATAAATTTTTGCCCCATGCTCTTATGACCTTGGCTTTGGTCAAAATGTCATAAGTCACATGTCAAGTTCTATCCATCATTATCTTGTTAATTTGAACCCATCCGTACATACCCCTGACTTTGGTCAAATGATAATACGACTGTCCCAAACTAACTCATCTATCTATGCAACAAATGAATACCCAGCAGCTACCAAACACTATGCCTTGGTTTTGGTTAAAATACATAGCTTGAATACTACTGAATACCCAAATGAAATGACGGAGGGCTACAAATGGTTTTGGCGAAACCGTAAACGTAGTGAACTTGATATGACCGAAGGAACCTGATAGCTTTTAAAAAGAGTGGTTAAAGCTCCGCAATTAAAAAATATCTTCTGTTTTAAAAATAACCGAGTGGTTTCTTTTAAACTGTTCCAACGATTCAACATTGGTTTATTTTCTTTGCATTAATATAATGCGTCCCATCAATTAACCTATCATTGAAGAAAACAACGAAAATATAATGTCCTCTTATGCCATCCGCATTCGCCACTGGGTCCCGTCATTCACCCGTTAGGTTACTTAACTAACGACAGAGCGGGGGCTGGGCTAGCGCAGGTGTAAAATATAAGTGACGTGTAAATAGCTATCATATATAGATATTGTACATTCGTCAGACGCAATAATAGGCATTCCAGATCACAGATGAACATATTGGATTTTCTACGAATCCGCATTCCTTTTGAGCCTGCAAAGAAAGACGGATTACACAGTCGTGATGAATAGCCAAAACCCCACCCTAAACCCCTACGGGTACGGCAAACTACCCGCCAAGTACCCGAAGTGAAGCGGTCTCCCTCAACAACGTGAGTAGGCCACTAAACACTTCAAAGTGTCCGAACATCGTACGTGCGTAAAAACATACGACCTCTAGTAAAAACTGTCCGAACATCGTACGTGCGTAAAAACACGTATGCGTCCGAACCCTGTCGTAAAACCATACGACCTCTATATCGTTTCGCCAGAAGCAGGGAAACTCTCTGTGTGGGACTCTAAAGACTCGACTACTACGCTGGCAGTGGGTTTAACCACAGACCGCAAGCGGCACTAGCTGTACGTAACGGTCCCCAGGTAGATGTCGATAAGAAGGCCGATGAGGAAACCCATCCGAACTCCTACTGAGCATGATGTGACAATCTCCGTACAGTCCGGTCTATTCGTCTAGGACTATCGCATATCGGGCCTAGGGGGGCGACAAGTGTCAGTCCCCTAAAAGCGGTATAAGTCGTGTCGGAGCGAAGCCCATTACACCTTGAGAAACTACTGGAAAACCTACCAGTAAATCTCGCTTGCCCTGGCCAGGGACTTTACGTAATGGCTCTCTAGACACAGCGCGATATCAACTCCCAATACCAGGAGAGACGAATCCTGTCTAATCGCCACTGCCTCCAAGTGCTTCGGGACTGCACCCAACTGCTACCTGTTTGCATGACTCCTTTGAGCCATGGTAGGGTAGCAATCTAAGAACAGTAGGAACACACTCGAGGCGAAGCAGCAGTGTCAAGTCTGCGGACTATGCTGTACTCATGTCACCTGGGAACTGTTAACTGACGACGGATATAATACCAACCAACAGTTCCCTGCGAGTCCTGTCCGGTGTACCCGTAACCCAACGAGCACCTGTATATTATCTCCAGTACGACGTACTGATGGCTGTGGGACAGACCATCTCGCCAACTGGGATGAGAAGCGTACACACTTGTCTATTCCGGAGTATCGATGCCCTGTCTTGATAATCCTACGACTAGGGACCTGAAAAAGGATGTGCTTGTAGACTACCCAGCCCCCACTAGTGTGACTGCCATCACAACGCTGGTAGTCAAGCAAGATCCTAAGGGCTCTATCAATACGTACACACATATTAAGATAGATATGAACCAAGTAGCATACTACCATGTTTAGCAAGACTGTTAATATAACTGTGAATATCCGTAGCTTCCATTAAGTAATATACAAGCCAGTATGATACAATAATGGCCCCTAGGGCATATACACTAACAGTCAAGTAGTGCACAAGTATCAAGTGGGTGCTCATAATCAAACTGTACTAAATATGGGTGCACAAAATCAAGTATGGAGTACTAATATAACAATAAAATGAAATGATGTGACATGGTATACAAATAGATATAAAATCAATGATATGGATGCACGATTGTCGATTAGGGTTACATTTATAGTTCCAATACTAATTAGGATGCACTATTTTAAACATGGGATGTTAATATCACAGTATTATGTATTAATGTGATCTATAGATACAGTTATATATATATTTTAAATGAGATGGATGCAAACGGGTATCCGAAAACAGTAAAACTGTAACATGGTAATGTGGGATGTACAAATAAGCAATATGTGATGTAAATATTCCATTGAATGCAGTATATTGTAGTATAGTAAGTAACAAGATAAGTTTGCATGCGCTAGATGTAAAGTAACACGTACGGATGCAGACGGATGTCGAAAAACTGTAAAAGTAAACATGGGGTGCATAATTTGAAATATCAGTATTATATTTATTAAAATAGATGTATATAAAGTAATGTAACATGTAGCAAGATAAACTTGCCTCGATGAATCGCGATACGGATACGCACGACACGTCCGACGTCGGTAAAACGTCGTAAAACCACACACGCGCACGAGACAGGTCCAGGCAAGGTAAGAGCACGACCACGCTGGCTGGGATTGTTCACTGGATTACTCGGATCGTCGGGGACAAGTACGGCTCCAGCGGGTGATCACCGGAAAAGAAGTAAGATCAAGAAAAGAAAGAGAAAGAAGAAGAAGAGACTAGGGTTTGGTGTTATGGGTTCAGAAGGGAGGTGAGACGAGGCAGGGAACATGATGACAACGACGGGCCGTCGACGGAAAGGTGCAGGCGGGGTTTTTCCGGTGAGGCAGTAGGTTTTAGGGTTTGCAGGGATGAAAGTTGCAAGCTCGGGCTCGTCGAGGGAAGAAAGGAAAGGGGGTTGATGGAAGAGGAGGAGAAGTGGAGAGGTCGGTGAGAAAGTGAGGATGGCGACGACGAGGGATCGCCGGCGATGGAGGTGCAGGTGAGGCCGGGCTAAGGATTCAAGGGCTCGGTTCTTGCAGGGTTCTGGGGGTGTGCAGTATTCTTGCAGTGGTCGGGGTTGGTAAGAGGAGATGAGGCCGACGGCGAGGGATTGGAGGTGACGACGGCGACGAGGCGGAGGCGGGGTCATGGGTTAGGCGTCGGGTCTAGGTTCGTCGTAGTGGTTGTGCAGGGGGAGGAGTGAAAGCGACGACGAGGTGGTGGTAGAGGAGAGGGGACGAGGAGACCAAGGGTGGAGACGAGGGGTCGCCGGCACGAGGGCGACGGCGAGGCAGGGGCTGGGTTCATGGGTTGTGTAGGGTTGAGTCGGGAATGAGGGGAAAGGAAGGTCGAGGGTGTTGGAGAGGGAGGAGAGGAGAGGGAAGAAGGTGGAGACGAAGGGTCAAAGTCGGCGGTGTTGGCGATGGCGAGGCGAGGACGCGGCTCACACGGGGTTAGGGTTTCGTGAGCAGGAGGGCGAAGGCGAGGAGGAAAGGAAAAAAAATATGAGAAGACGATGATAGGACGTGGGGGAAAAAATAGGAAAGAAAAAGAAAAGAAATATATATATTATAGGAGAGAGAGAGATAAAAAATTCTGAGAGAGAGAGAGAGATCGAGAGGAGAGAGAGATGGGGATCTGAGAGAGAGAGGAGAGAGATAGAGAGAATGAGATCGAGAGGAGAGAGAGAACAGTGAGGAGAAAGAATATTGTTTGTTAGTGGAAGAGAGAGAGAGAGAGAAAGAAAAGACAGAGGAGAGAAGAGGGACAGCGAGCGCGAGAGAGAGAGTGGTGTGGGGCCCAGCAGAAAGAGAAAGAGAGAGAGAGTTTGTTTAAATTGTTGGGATTTTAATTTGAAAGTATATTTTTAGTTAAGGAATTTAAACTGTCGAATATTAAAATAAATATTTTATTAAATAAATTTGAATTTTGGCGGGATACAAAAATATTCCAAAACACGCCCGGGCCGGATCTAAAAATTCAGTTTTAAAATATGAAAAATATATGCAGCGACCAAAATTCAAAATGAATGCTCGGGTATCGAAAATGCATACCCCCAAGAACGGATGCACGTATGTGCGCGTAGCCATGCAAATACGTCCGTTTCACTGAACGGGACAAGAACAAGATGCGTGGATGGTACCACGGGGTTAGGGGTATCATGCGGGCCATATTATGTATTTTTAAAAATATTTTATGTGATTTAAAATGTTATATGGTAAAAGATACAATGCTGGTATTTAGTTTTCATGAAATTGTACCAGTCTATGTTACAAGTCAGGATAATTCATAAACATGAATCAAACAAGTTTCAAGCAAGCGGGTCGGGTCGAATGCTAATACTAAAGTAAAATACTATTCGCACCCAAAACATGATAAATCAGGAAAATACGATAACTGGGATTAGTATAAATGAACTAGGGTGTTATATTATACCCAACTACAAAAAGAATTTCATCCTCGAAATTCCAGGAACAAGAAAAGAAAAACAATCAAGAATCTACAAGAATAGGCGTGGAAACTTCTATCGAATCTCGTCTTCTCGTTCCTAAGTCGATTTTTCATGCGAGCGATTTCCCCAAGAAACAAGTACAAGAGAGATAACCTTGTTCTTAAGGACCTTTTCTATCCGATCAACAATCGACATCGGTCGTTCCTCAAAGGTCAAATCCTCTCTTACAGTCAGCTCTGAATGATCCAGCATGTGTGTTTCATCTCGAACATATTTACAGAGTTGAGATAAATGAAACATGTCAGGGACATTCGCCAAGGATTGTGGTAAAGCCAATCGATAAGACACTTCTCCAACACGTTCCAAAATTTCGAAAGGCCCTACGAATCGAGGACTGCGCTTGCCTCGACTCCCAAAACGAATCACTCCTCTAGTCGGTGATATCTTCAAGAACACAAGATCACCAACATCGAACTCTAGAGGTCTTCTCGATATATCAGCCCAACTCTTCTGCCTGTCTTGTGTTGCCTTCATATAATTCCGGATAGTATTAACTTTCTCCACGGTTTGCACGATCAAATCTGGTCGCAACATTCTTTGTTCTCCAACATCGTCCCAACAAACAGGTGAACGACACTTGCGACCATACAATGCTTCGAATGGAGCCATCTGAATAGTCGCCTGAAAGCTGTTGTTGTAAGAAAACTCCACCAAGTGTAGATGATCCTCCCATGAACCCTTGAAATCTAACATGCAAGTTCTGAACATATCTTCAAGAGTTTGGATCGTTCTCTCCGACTAGCCATCTATTTGAGGATGATAAGCGGTGCTAAACTTCAATCGCGTCCCCAAACTTTCCTGTAAACTCCTCCAGAATTGCCATAAGAATCGGGTGTCACGGTCGGACACGATGGTCACAGGTACTCCATAAAATCTCACAATCTCCTGCATGTACCGTTCTGCCAACGCTTCCGTTGATTCACCAACTCGAAATGGTATGAAATGAGCTGGCTTGGTCAATCGATCAACAATCACCCAAACTGCATTGTTTCCCTTTGGACTCCGCGGCAAAGCTGTCATGAAACCCATGGTTATATGATCCTATTGTAAGTCCATGCTACCTCTCCCGGTACTTTCGGGCATGCGGAATTTGACGAAAAACAATTTTCTTAGAGGTGGTAATATAGACTCAAAACCGGATCTTTGTTAAACATCTAACTAACAACCTAACTAGGAGTTGTTAACTACTCGGTTAGGGGGTTATACCTTTCTTTCTTGAACTCCTTCGTCTTCAAGCCTCGATGGTTGTCCGGATCGGCTTCACTCCATCGTCTCCTTGCGCCGAAGATAGATCCACCTGAAAGCTTCTACCTTTGGCTTCTTCTTTGGTCTTTGAAGAAACTAGTTCACTTGGTTTGCTAAACCTTATGAACTAGAATGAGTAGAGAAGAGTGTGTTGGGATTTTACTCTATGATTATTGTTTCTCAACACATGAGACAAGTGAACCATAGACAAAAGAGGGGGAGAGCAAGAGGAAGGAGATGAGAGCTCAAGAACAAGAGAGAGAATGAAAAATGATAGAATGAGAGAAGACTTTTTTTCATTTAGCTCTCATAATCCATAACCATCATAACACATCATAGCAATCAAGTATTATGTGATGGTTTAAGCAACAATAGCCATATCATTTCATGCACTCATTTTGCACAAGAGAGCAAGCAAGCAAAAGTCTTTGCCATGAAATGATAGCTATTGTTATCATGATGGTCAACTAGTCAAGCCTGGTCAACCGGTCAACAAAGTCAACAAGTCAACAAAGTCAACAAGTCAACAAAGTCAACCCCCCAACAACCATGTCACCATAATACTTAATTAATATAATTGTTAATCATATATCATATTCTCATTAGGGTTGAGCAAAAAGTCAATAGTCAACGGTCAACGGTCAACAACCCTAATGAGATCTCTCTGCCTCTGTCTCTCCGTCAACTGTGCATACACACCCGCATCCGCGTTCCGAGGAACACGGATGCATACTGGATAAAACCAATCCCAAAAGGTACACTAGGATCTGGCTTAAACCAAAGCCCGCTAGTGTAAACTGTCCGGACACTGTACGTGCACAAGTGCACGGATGTGACCGAACCCTGTCGCAAAACCATGCGACCTCTACTCTTTTGCCTAAAGGCGAATAGCTTTCTGTGTGGGACTCTAAAGACTCGACACTACGCTGGCAGTGGGTTTAACCACAGACCGCAAGCGGCACTAGCTGTGCGTAACGGTCCCCAGGTAGATGCCGACAAGAAGACTGACGAGGCGAAACCCATCCGAACTCCTACTGAGCCTGAATGTGACATTCTCCGTACAGTCCGGTCTGTTCGTCTGATACATCGCATGGCGGGCCTAGGGGGCGGTAAACGTCAGTCCCCTAATAGCGGTACAAGTCGTGTCGGAGTGAAGCCCAAAACACCCTGAGATAACACTGGAAGCCTACCAGTATATCCCGCTTGCCCTGGCCAGGGACTACTCGTGTAATGGCTCTCCTAGACACAGCGCGATGTCAACCCCTAATACCGGGAGAGACGAATCCTGTCTAACCGTCACTGCCTCCAAGTGCTTCGGGACTGCACCCAACTACTACCTGTTTGCACGACTCCTTTGAGCCATGGTAGGGTAGTAATCAAAGTACAGTGGGAACACACTCGAGGCGAAATGACAGTGTCAAGTCAGCGGACTAAGCTGTACTCATGTCACCTGGGAACTGATAACTGACGATAGGTATAATACCAACCGGTCAGTTCCCGACGAGTCCTGTCCAGTGTACTCGTAACCCAACGAGCACCCGCATACTATCTCCAGTACGACGTACTGACGGCTGTGGGACAGACCGTCTCCCACACTAAGATGAGAAGCGCATGAGCTAGTCTATTCCGGAGTATCGATGCCCTGTCTTGATAATCCTGCGACTAGGGACCTGCATAAGGATGTGCTTATAGATTACCCAGCCCCACTAGTGTGACTGCCATCACAACGCTGGTAATCAAGCAAAGATCCTAAGGGCTCCACTAATGCGTATAGGTGATATAATAAAATAAACACATGTACACATTGAAGTAGAAACAAACCAAGTAGCATACTACTATTTTGAGCAAGATTGTATATACAAGATGAATATCCCAAGCTTCCATTAAGTAATATACAAACTAGTATGATACAGTAATGGCCTCTAGGGCATATACACTAACAATCTCCCACTTGCACTAAGGCCATGTACTGGCGTATCGAAGACCTATCATCTCGATCAGCCGCTCGAACCGAGTCTGGGGCAAGGCCTTGGTGAATGGATCTGCAGTGTTATCTTCTAAAGCAACCCTCCGAACCTCGATCTCCTGGCGATCCACGATCTCCCTGATCAGGTGATACCGCCTCAAGATGTGTCTGGATCTCTGATGGGACCTGGGTTCCTTCGCTAAAGCTATAGCCCCGTTGTTGTCGCAATACAGAGGTATTGGATCAACAATGGACGGAACCACCTGAAGTTCTTTCAAGAACTTCCTCATGCAGACAGCTTCTTTTGCGGCATCAGATGCAGCGATGTATTCCGCTTCCATCGTCGAGACTGCAACGGTTTCCTGTTTGGAACTCTTCCAACACACCGCCCCTCCATTGAGGGTAAAGACAAAACCCGACATGGACTTGGAATCATCCTTGTCACTCTGGAAGCTGGAGTCAGCAAAGGCCTCGATCTGGAGGTCTTTTCCGCCATACACCAAGAACATCTCCTTAGTCCTTCTCAGGTACTTGAGAATGTTCTTTACCGCTATCCAGTGTTTCTCCCCAGGGTTTGACTGATACCGGCTCACCATACTCAGTGCATAAGCTACATCCGGTCTGGTACACAATATCGCATACATTATAGAGCCTACCGCAGAAGCGTAGGGTATAATAGACATGCGATCCCTCTCCAAATCAGTCTTGGGAGACATCTCTTTAGAGAGGGTGATCCCGTGACAAGCCGGTAGGTTACCGCGCTTGGAATCTTCCATACTGAATCTCTTCAGTATGGTGTCGATGTACCTGGACTGTGAAAGTCCTAATATTCTCTTGGATCTATCACGATGGATCCGGATCCTCAGGATGTATGAGGCATCACCCAGGTATTTCATGGAGAACCTGTGTGACAAGAACCCCTTGACAGATTGTAGCATAGGAATGTCATTTCCTATTAAGAGAATTCCATCCACGTATAAAACGAGGAATACTACTGTTCTCGCTACAAATCTACTGTAGATGCATGGTTCATATGGATTTTTGATAAAGCCAAATTCCTTGACCGTCTCATCAAAACAGATGTTCCAACTCCGCGATGCCTGCTTTAGTCCATAGATGGACTTAAGCAACTTGCACACCTTTCCGCTGCTCCCACTCTGAATGAAACCTTCTGGCTGGTCCATATAGACACACTCCTCTAAATTTCCATTTAGAAAAGCGGTCTTTACGTCCATTTGCCAAATCTCATAATCGTGGAAGGCAGCAATGGCAAGAAGGATCCGAATGGATTTCAGCATAGCCACTGGAGAAAAGGTTTCGTCATAGTCCAAACTAGGTCTTTGACGAAAACCCTTTGCAACCAGTCTAGCTTTATAGGTCTCAACCTGTCCATCTACACCAATCTTCCTTTTGAAGATCCACTTGCATCCTACGGGTTTTACCCCGTCTGGAGCAATGTCCAACGTCCATACCTTGTTGGTGTACATGGACTCCATTTCGGTCCGCATTGCATCTAGCCATTTTACCGAGTCAACGCTCTGAACGGCCTGCTGGAAGCTAGTAGGCTCATCATAATCTATGATGCAATCCTCTCTATCCCCGTCTATGAGAAAACCGTAGTATCTCTCGGGCGGATGAGACTGCCTACTACTCCTGCGGAGTGGCGTAGGAATGTCCTGTTCTTTTGAACCCTCTGGTTCCACTAACCTTTCAGTAATAGTCTGTGGTTCTGGAATTTCTTCCAGTTCTACTGCGCTCCCACTAATTTCCTTTTCCAAGAACTGGTGTTCTAGAAAGTGGGCATTACGAGAAACAAGGACTTTTTGTTCCTCTGCGTGGTAGAAAAGATACCCCCTGGTGTTCTTTGGGTATCCCACAAACTTGCACAGTACAGAGCGTGCCTCGAGTTTGTCCGCATGCTGCTTTTTGACAAAAGCTGGACATCCCCAGATCTTCAGATATTGAAGATAGGGTTTCTTCCCACTCCATAACTCATATGGTGTGGTAGGCACAGTCTTAGTGGGAACTCGGTTCAAAAGGTATGCGGCTGATTCTAGCGCATACCCCCAGAATGATCGCGGTAACTCAACATTACTCATCATGGACCGTACTATATCCAATAGGATTCGGTTCCGTCTCTCTGATACACCGTTATGTTGCGGAGTGTATGGAGGAGTAAGCTGAGAGAGAATTCCGTTCTCTTTTAAATAGTCCAGGAACTCGGCACTCAAGTATTCACCACCTCGATCCGATCTTAGGATCTTGATATTTTTGCCAGTTTGTTTTTCTACTTCATTCTTATATTCCTGGAATTTTCCAAAGGCTTCGGAATTATGCTTCATTAAGAAGACATAACCGTACCTTGAAAAGTCATCCGTAAAAGTAATGAAGTAAGAATAACCGCTTCGCGCATGTGTAGACATTGGACCGCACACGTCGCTGTGTACGAGTCCCAAGAGCTCGCTCGCTCTTACTCCGTGTCCAGTGAACGGAGTCTTTGTCATCTTTCCTTTGAGACAGGATTGACAAGTGGCATACGATTGATATTCGAACGGATTCAAATATCCTTCTGTATGTAACTTCGTCAACCTTCTCTCATTGATGTGACCCAGTCTACAATGCTATAAGAAAGTCTGATTTATTTCCGGAGACTTTCTTTTGTGTGTATTCTGGACATTGAAAATTTGTGGTTGGTTTAATACGTATATACCATTGCTCAATGTACCTGACCCAATCAGAACTTGATTAAGGTGAATGTTTACAACATTGCTTACAAACGCAAATTCATAACCTTCTTTAGAAACCAAAGATACAGAAATGATATTACAAGTTGCGTTGGGTACAAAAAAGAAATTACGCAAAACCAAAACATGTCCATCTGACATTCCCAGGTGATAGTCCCCCACGGCTTTAGCATCCATGCTAGCTCCGTTCGCAACTTTGAGGGTCATGTCACCTGCCTTCAAAACCCTACGGTTTCTCAATGCCTGTAAAGAATTACAGATATGAGATCCTGATCCGGTATCCAATACCCAGGAAGTAGAGTTTATTAAAAGACAGTTTTCAATAACATACACACCTGAAGCTGAAGCTGCAACCTGCTTCAATTCCTGTGTTCTGGCCTTCCAAGCCCTGCAATCATTCTTCCAGTGTCCTTTCTTATGACAATAGAAGCATTCTTCCTTATCCACAAGCTTCCCCGCTTTCTTTGTTGCTTTTGCCTTTCCCTTCGTATCCACTTTACTAACACCGCCCCTTGGTTTGGCGGGGGCTTTCTTCTTCTTTCCCTTGGCTTTCGCCTTGGACCTAGAAGAAGATGATCCTCCTACAAACAAAGTGGATGTTTCCCTACCTTTCTGTAGGGTGCCCTCTGCGCTCCTCAGCATGTTGAGGAGCTCTGAAAGTTCAACTTCTTTTTCTTATAAGTTGAAGTTCAGTATAAACTGGGCGTAAGTGGAAGGAAGAGACTGGAGAATCAAGTCCGTATAGAGCTCACTCTCCAATGTGGTCCCAAGGTCCGCGAGCTCCTCAATGTAGCCGATCATCTTAAGCACGTGTTCTGCTACTGATGATCTGACGGCCAACCTTGCCGAAAATAACTTCTTCGACGCTTCGTATCTTGCGATACGAGACTGCTCTCCATACAGTTCTTTTGTATGAAGAAATATGGATTCCAGGTCCATATTCTCGTGCCTCCTCTGATGTTCATTGTCCATAGAGGCAAGCACGAGGCACTTGGCCTTCGCGCTATCAATCTCCCAAGTCTTACGGATTTCCTTATCCGCGACGCTGGAAGTGGGACCTGGGACAGGGGGAGCTTTGGTGGTAAGAAGATACCCCAGCTTGTCGTAAGTGATTGCCATCTTGACATTCCTGAGCCAATCTTTGTAGTTTGGCCCTGTCAGTATGTTCTTATCTAGTAATAACTTAAGTCCAGTCATGTCGATTGGTCGCTGCAATTAGGAGAGAGAAGAAACACTCAGCTTGATGCTCTTGCAAGTTTAGAATGGTTTTTAGTTTGTCTAAACAGGATGGCTCCCACTGTTTCTCGAATCCCTCCTCAAACCACAAAGGAAGAATTAGTCAGGATCAATCTCACCGTACAATACTTGCTTAACTGTTCGGCCAGGCTGGTGTCGGTACTTCGAGGGAGGTTTTCCAACGCTTTCGCGAAGTTCCTTAATTAAATAACCTCTTTTCCCTGTGGGCATAGCCCCGCTAACACCTTTCTAGACACCTACTTGGTTTATAGCATTGATCGTTAAGTGAGAAATTTCCCGAGGAGTAGCATATACTCACAGTAGGATCGGGATCCAAATATCATCGCATGACAAAACTGAAGGAATCCTACCAGAATCATCACACTCCAAATGGTATGCAACACTAGCAAGTTTCAGTTCTTTTGAAACTCCCGATGTGGATTTTTGCCCCATGCTCTTATGACCTTGGCGTGAGGTCAAAATGTCATAAGTCACATGTCAAGTTCTTCCTATCATTATCCAGGTTAATTTGAACCCACCCGTACCTACCCTTGACGTAGGCCAAAATGGCAGTACGGCTGTCCCAAACCAACGCATTCTATCTATGCAACAGATAAATATCCGGCAGCTACCAATCACTATGCCTTGGCGTGAGGTCAAAATACATAGCTTGAATACTACCGAATATTTAACTGAAATGATGGAGGGCTACGAATGGTTTTGGCAAAACCGTGAACGTAGTGAACTTGATATAATCGATGGAACGAGATAGCTTTTAAAAGGAGTGGCTCAAGCTCCGCATTTAAAAGTTAGTTTTGAAAAGAACCGAGTGGTTTTTCGAAAGTGTTCCAACGACTTTACCTTGGTTTATTTTCTTGCATTAGTTCTTTTAATGCGTGATATTCTTGCATTAGTTCTTTTAATGCGTCCCATTATTTAATCCTACCATTGCAGAAAACAACCAAAATATGACGTACGCTTATGCCATTCGCATTCGCCACGGGGCCCCGTCATTACCCGTTAGGTTACTTAACTAACGACAGAGCGGGGGCTGGGCTAGCGCGGCTATAAAACATAAGCAACGCCTAAATAATATCATATATAGATATATTGCAATGATAGCCATTTCAGATCACAGATGAACACATTGGATATACTAGGAACCCGCAATTCGTACGAGCCTGTAACGAAAAGCAGATTACACGGTCGCGGTGAATAGCCAATACCCCATCCAAGACCCCTACGGATGCGGCAAACTACCCGCCAAGTATCCGAAGCGAAGCAACCTCCCTCAACCCCGTGAGTAGGCCACTCTGCACTTCGGCATACCCGGTAGTTTGTGCACCCCCTCCATGGGTCTATCCTAGGAGCAAAAACAGTAAAAAGAAATTATACAATGACGGCTACAACCCCGACCTGGTTGTGCAGCCATACAAATAATTATTACATCAATTTACAAATTTACATGAATTGAAAGAAAAGAAAACTCTCGTCTCACAACCCCCGGCTATTCACCCGCGACAATCCAAGGAATTCATATATACATTTCAATGACATTACAGATCACAGATTTGTATAACCCCCACTAATCGACATATAGCGATTAGTAGACGTTCAATACAAATATCACAACACAGAAAAACCCGTCAGCTTAAGTCTTTTAGAAGTTCGATCAAAAATACGGATTTATAGGCCCCAAATACAAAATTTTCGTTCTGGAAAATCTGGGCAGAAAATACATATTCCAAAAATCCCAAAACAACCCCAGAAATACTCTGCACCAAATTTGGACCGCGGCGGGAGCGTGCTCCAGCCGCGTTTCCGCGGCTCTTTGAACGGTTCGTGGGACCAAATTTGGTGGTTATTCAAACAAAAGCCTGAGCCAATTTTTAAGATGAAAATTATCAACTTTTGAACAGAATAAAAATCGGCAGAAACTTGACAACTCGGGTTCGTTTCGTGACTTTTTCTTTGATCGATCTTCTAGTTACTTTGCTAACATGTTAGATAGAGTTTAACTAGGCTCTGATACCACTGTAAGTCCATGCTACCTCTCCCGGTACTTTCGGGCATGCGGAATTTGACGAAAAACAATTTTCTTAGAGGTGGTAACATGGACTCAAAACCGGATCTTTGTTAAACATCTAACTAACAACCTAACTAGGAGTTGTTAACTACTCGGTTAGGGGGTTATACCTTTCTTTCTTGAACTCCTTCTTCTTCAAGCCTCGATGGTTGTCCGGATCGGCTTCACTCCGTCGTCTCCTTGCGCCGAAGATAGATCCACCTGAAAGCTTCTACCTTTGGCTTCTTCTTCGGTCTTTGAAGAAACTAGTTCACTTGGTTTGCTAAACCTTATGAACTAGAATGAGTAGAGAAGAGTGTGTTGGGATTTTACTCTATGGTTCTTGTTTCTCAACACATGAGACAAGTGAACCATAGACAAAAGAGAGGGAGAGCAAGAGGAAGGAGATGAGAGCTCAAGAACAAGAGAGAGAATGAAAAATGATAGAATGAGAGAAGACTTTTTTTCATTTGGCTCTCATAATCCATAACCATCATAACACATAATAGCAATCAAGTATTATGTGATGGTTTAAGCAACAATAGCCATATCATTTCATGCACTCATTTTGCACAAGAGAGCAAGCAAGCAAAAGTCTTTGCCATGAAATGATAGCTATTGTTATCATGATGGTCAACTAGTCACGCCTAGTCAACCGGTCAACAAAGTCAACAAGTCAACAAGTCAACAAAGTCAACCCCTCAACAACCATGTCACCATAATACTTAATTAATATAATTGTTAATCATATATCATATTCTCATTAGGGTTGAGCAAAAAGTCAATAGTCAACGGTCAACGGTCAACAACCCTAATGAGAACCCTCTGCCTCTGTCTCTCCGTCAACTGTGCATACACACCCGCATCCGCGTTCCGAGGAACACGGATGCATACTGGATTAAACCAATCCCAAAAGGTACACTAGGATCTGGCTTAAACCAAAGCCCGCTAGTGTAAACTGTCCGGACACTGTACGTGCACAAGTGCACGGATGTGACCGAACCCTGTCGCAAAACCATGCGACCTCTACTCTTTTGCCTAAAGGCGAATAGCTTTCTGTGTGGGACTCTAAAGACTCGACACTACGCTGGCAGTGGGTTTAACCACAGACCGCAAGCGGCACTAGCTGTGCGTAACGGTCCCCAGGTAGATGCCGACAAGAAGACTGACGAGGCGAAACCCATCCGAACTCCTACTGAGCCTGAATGTGACATTCTCCGTACAGTCCGGTCTGTTCGTCTGATACATCGCATGGCGGGCCTAGGGGGCGGTAAACGTCAGTCCCCTAATAGCGGTACAAGTCGTGTCGGAGTGAAGCCCAAAACACCCTGAGATAACACTGGAAGCCTACCAGTATATCCCGCTTGCCCTGGCCAGGGACTACTCGTGTAATGGCTCTCCTAGACACAGCGCGATGTCAACCCCTAATACCGGGAGAGACGAATCCTGTCTAACCGTCACTGCCTCCAAGTGCTTCGGGACTGCACCCAACTACTACCTGTTTGCACGACTCCTTTGAGCCGTGGTAGGGTAGTAATCAAAGTACAGTGGGAACACACTCGAGGCGAAGTGACAGTGTCAAGTCAGCGGACTAAGCTGTACTCATGTCACCTGGGAAATGATAACTGACGATAGGTATAATACCAACCGGTCAGTTCCCGACGAGTCCTGTCCAGTGTACTCGTAACCCAACGAGCACCCGCATACTATCTCCAGTACGACGTACTGACGGCTGTGGGACAGACCGTCTCCCACACTGAGATGAGAAGCGCATGCGCTAGTCTACTCCGGAGTATCGATGCCCTGTCTCGATAATCCTGCGACTAGGGACCTGCATAAGGATATGCTTATAGATTACCCAGCCCCACTAGTGTGACTGCCATCACAACGCTGGTAATCAAGCAAAGATCCTAAGGGCTCCACTAATGCGTATAGGTGATATAATAAAATAAACATATGTACACATTGAAGTAGAAACAAACCAAGTAGCATACTACTATTTTGAGCAAGATTGTATATACAAGGTGAATATCCCAAGCTTTCATTAAGTAATATACAAACTAGTATGATACAGTAATGGCCTCTAGGGCATATACACTAACACCTATTTCCATTGAGGAATTGAAAGTGGTTGCAATAAATCAGCAACCCTTTGATGTTCAGCCTTAACTTGCTGACACACCAAGCACTTCGCTACAAAGTGAGCAATCTCCCTTTTCATGCCTTCCCACCAGAAATGCTGTCGTAGATCACGGTACATCTTCGTGCCTCCTGGATGTACAGAATATGCGGAACTGTGCGCCTCCTTCATCACTTCTTCACGAAAGTCTCCTTTTGGCACATACAAACGGCTACCATATCGCAACGAACCATCTGTTAGTTATATGTATGCCCTAGAGGCCATTACTGTACATAGGATGTATATTGTAGTGGATGCTAGGACATATATAGGGAGGACTTTCTTGCTCGACATGATAGTATGCTATCTGGTTGATCTTTACCTTAACGTGTACACTGATTGTCTCTCTGTTACATGTTGGTAAAGCCCTTAGGATGTGTGCTTGACTACCTGGACTATGATGCAGATCATACTAGTGGGGACATGGTAGTCCATAAGTACATCCTTCAAAGTCCCTAGTCATGGGTGTATCGAGACGGGGCATCGATATACCAGAATAGACTAGCGTATACCTTCTCGACCCATACAGATGGGCGATGGATGATCCCATATCCATTGGTGTTTGACATCAGAGATGATATACGGGTGCTCAGTAGAGACTGGGTACACTGGACGGACTCGCCGAGAACTCCCAGATGGTATTATACCATACGTCAGATGGCAGTTCTCTGGTGACACTGGTACAGAGTAGTCTGTTGACCCGAGATCGTCATAGAGTCTTGTGTGGTTCCCACTGTGCTTTGATTTCCATCTTACCACGTCCAAGAGGGCGTGCAAAACGGTGGTTTTTGGGTACAGTCCCGAGTCACATGGAGGCAATGAACGATAGGAGGGGATTCGTCTCTCCCGGTATAGGGAGTTGATGTTGCACTGTGTTCGATTGGCTATAACAGGAAATCCCTGTCCAGGGTTGCTGAGATTTACCGGTAAGTGTTACCAGTAGTTTCTCGAATTGTTATAGACCTCATATCGACACGACTTATCGAGCTATTGGGGTCTGACGTTTAGCACCCCTAGGGAGATATGCGACATATCAGACGATCAGACCGGACTGTACGGTAGTGTTACTGGTTGGATTCACTGGAGTGTGAGCGGGCTTGCTCATCGATCTTCTGATCGCTCAATACCCGGGTGGCCGTTACGTTTAGCAGACCTCTTGCGGCTTATGGATGCTTGATATGATCATCATCTGCTGCCGGCGTATTGACGAGTCTTTAGAGTCCTACACAGAGGTTTCCTGGCTCAAGCGAAACGAAATAGGAGCGCATATGAGATATGTGCGGGACCGAGAATAATGCGTGTATGTGATACCGTATTCTATTCTCGCGATGAATGTGTCGACTGGTTGTATGCGATATAACCTAGTTATCGATTCAAGCATTGATTCGATAAACCGATACATAGGATACTAGTCGGTTATATGCGATATGACCGGATCGTTAAATCAAGTGTTGATTTAATGATTTAATGTATAATTATATATTTGATATATTACTTTGCATTAACTAGTATTGGTTCACTTTAAATGGATTTTCTCACTTGGGTTGTGCACATTGTATATATGATATACTTTTGTACACAAGTTTGTATCATGTTTGATGATACATGCTTACTAGGGTTTGTGTGAAGATTAAACCATGGTTGTAGATTGGTTAGGGTTTTCATTTTCTTATTCCTTTATTTATTTATTTATTCTTTTTGGAAAAATGAAAAGCATAAAGGAAAATGGTGGCTTTGTTTGTTTTCTAGTTGAAGCTTCATGAAGTTTTGACCAAAGTGACCATTTTGTCTCATGCTTAACCCTAACCACTCCATTAACCCTAGTTTAATCTCTACACTTGACCATAGTTCATTATATGATAAGTATTGATTTTCTTTTCAATATTAATTAACTTATCATAACTTATTCATCTTCTTCTTCTTCATCTTAAAAGAAGAAAACCTTTCTTCATCAATGGTGATTGATGAAAATGAGTGAGAAATCCAATTCTAAAGTCTACCCACTTCCTATTTCTTCATCCTCTACCTCTTGCCAAGTAGTAGAGTGTGTTTCCTTCACATGTTTTCTTGACTTGGTGAAGTTGGAGCTTGATCTAGCGATGCCTCGACATAGATCATCTTCGGCACGTCGTCGATGACCTAGCCCGCTTCTTCTCCGACGAAGCCGACGCTAGAGCCCGGGAATTCATTTGGACAGCGAGGGGACTTCGTTGCGGAGCTATGGAGGTGGAGCACCGGATCTACAAAGGTTGAATTTCCGTATTCTTATAGTTAAGTGTTAACTAGTTTGCTTTGTCGCCTAGAAATCTAGCCAACGATCCGTTCTAGGGTTTCTCGGCACCGTTTAAATTTGAAATTGGCATGGTTGATGCCTTGTGAGACCTCATTAGGGTGCCTAGGAACCCTACACCATCTTCATAGATTAACAAGTCCGTTCGAAGTCCAGCTTCAACCTGTTCTCGAAACTTCTGCAATCTTAGGTCGTGCGACTACGCTGCTTTAATATTATCGATCAATGACGACTGTACTTGCAGCTGCATCAACTGTCCCGAAGGATGCGGTAGCACGATCTCCAACTCGAATCTCCGAAAATCTTCGATAATCTCCTTCTGTGCAGTCAACATCCGAATTGCTGGCAACCGACTAAGCGCATCCGGCATTACATTAACTTTCCCCGGATGGTTCTGAACATCAAGATCGTAGTCAGCCATCAGCTCCAACCATCTACGCTGCATCAAGTTAAGCTCTTTCTGTGTGAACACGTACTTTAGGCTTTAGTGATCGGTGAATACTTCGACCCTTTTGTCCAATAAGTAGTGTCTCCAAATCTTCAAAGCGAAAATCACTGCTGCAAGCTCCAAATCACGAGTTGGGTAATTCTTCTCATGGGTCTTCAACTGTCTCGATGTGTAGGTTATAACCTAACCATGCTGCATCATAACACATCCCAAACCTTTCCCAGATGCGTCGCTGTGAATCACCAATCCTTTGGAACCGTCTGGTACGGTCAAAATAGGAGTGGTTATCAATCTTTGTTTCAACGCCTCAAAAGCTGACGCACAACTATCCGTCCATATGAACGGTAATTCTTTTCGTGTAAGCTTGGTCAAAGGCTCACCAAATGAGCAAAATTCTCCACGAACCTTCTGTAATATCCTGCAAGTCCCAGAAAACTTCTGATCTTCGCTACATTCTTCGGAATTGGCCAATCTTGAACTGCCGCAATCTTCTCACGATCAACGACGATTCTATCTCCGGATACGACATGCCCCAAAACTTAACTTCTTCAACCCAAAACTCGCACTTGCTCATCTTCGCATATAATCTTTCTTGCCTCAATGTCTGCAGTGCGATCTTCAAGTGTTCCGCATGCTCTTCAATGCTTCTCGAGTAGACCAGAATATCATCGATGAATACCACTATAAACTGGTTCAAGAACGGTGAAAAGATTCGGTTTATCAAGTCTATAAATATCGTCGGTGCATTCGCGACTCCGAATGGCATCACTAAATACTCGTAATGTCTATACCGAGTTCGGAACGCAGTCTTGCAAATATCTTCTGATTTAACTCGGACCTGATGATATCCGGATCGCAAATCCAGCTTCGAGAATACCCTCGCACCACTAAGCCGCTCGAATATTTCGCCAATGCGAGGGATCGGGTACTTGTTCTTAATAGTCACCCGGTTTAATTCTCGATAATCGATGCATATCCTCCTTGTGCCATCTTTCTTCTTGACTAGAAGAACTGGAGCTCCCCAAGGTGAATTACTGCTGCGAATCCAACCTTTCTGAAGCAATCCGGTAACCTGCTTCATGACTTCTTCCAACTCCACTGATACCATCGGATAATACGCCTTTGAGATTGGCGCTGCACCAGAAACAAGATCAATTGCGAACTCCACATCTCGTTTTGGCGGTAAAGCCGAGATGTCCTTGAACACGTCCATGAACTCTCGAACTACAGCTGGCACTTCCTCCTTATCAACTTCTATCGACGATAGAACACTATTTTTCGGCCTAGCCCTAAACTCGACTGGCCCGACAGAACTGCTTTCTCCAGCAAAAACAAACTTCGGATGTCCGGGAATCTGGAAAATCACTTTCTTTGCCCTAAAATCAATGTGAGCGTGGAAAGTGCCGAGAAAATCCATTCCCAAGACAACTTCATAGCTGCCAGTATTGATCACTAAGAAATCTGCAAAACATGAACTGGTAAGCAATGAAACTGAGAGAGCCAAGGTAATAAAACGACCATGGAACAAGGAAATGAATCAAGACCAGGACTCCAAGTTACTTAAATAGAGTACCGCATTGTAACCATGCTGCAGTTCATGGGTACAATCACATTGTTGGATGTATATGCCCTAGAGCCCAGTATTGTATATGTATACATATGGATACTAGGGATATGTATGTACAGAACAATCTTACTCAGTTTTATAGTGTATTATTTGACTTGTCTTTATCGGGATATGTGTATTTATTTGTATTGTTGTTATATCTAGCTTGCACATATTGATAAAGACTCGATACGGTGGTATACTATAGTGATTTGTTTTTATCTTAACATAGCATATGTCATACTCGTTATTACATATTGCAGTTACATGTTGATAAAGCCTCTAGGATCTTGCTTGACTACCCACGTTGTGATGGCGATCATACTTGTAGGAGAAGGGTAGTCCATAAGCACATCCTTAAATGGTCCCCAGTCGCGTGAGTATCGAGACTGGGCACTGATACTCCAGAGTAGACTGGTGTGTACGTTTCTACCCCCGTCGGGGGATGGTTGGTCCCGCAGCCATTGGTCTGATACACCTAAGATTGTATGCAGGTGCTCACTGGGTGTGGGTACACTGGACGGACTCGCCGAGAACTTCCATATGGTATTATACCTATCGTCAGATGGAAGTTCTCAGGTGACATGTGTACAGGTTAGTCTTTGGACCCGAGATCGGCATTTGTCTCGTGTGAGTTGTAGGGTTGCTAGGCACGCGCACAAGGGTCTACGAGGCATCAACCATGCCCGATTAAAAAATTAGCCATGCCGAACAACCCGTAACAAGATCTTTATACTAGAGTTTAGGCGAAAACAAGCATGCTAAACATTTTAACACTAAGTGAGAGGGATTACAACCTTTGTAGATCCGGTCCTTCACTTCATTAGCTCCGTGTAGATGTCCCCATCACTGCGATCGTGAACTCCGAACTCTAGAGAAGCTTCACAAGAAGAACGAACGTGCTTGCTTCGATGACTTCGAGGCCGAAGATGATCTACGTCGGGGAGACACTAACTCAAGCTATTCCTTCACTAGGTCATGAACTTTGAGAAGAGAACACACTCTACTACATGGCAAGTGGTAGAGGATGAAGAAGTAAGAAGTGGGCTCACTTTAGAATTGATTTTCTCACACTTTTTCTCATGGCACCATTAAAGCTAGCAAGCTTTTCATGGAGCTTGATGAAGAAGAAGAAGAAAGAATAATATCATCATATGAATTATTCTCTCTCAATAATGTAACCATGGGTGAGTTAAGCTATCTTGCTTAACTCATGTAGAGAATTAACCAAAGCATGAGGTTAAGGGTTGGGTTAATTAAATATCCATAAGAATGACAAAAGAGTTGACTTTGTCAATGTTTCCACAAGCTTCATGAAAGCTTGAGAACTTTGACAAAGTCTTTCTCTTTTGTTATTCTTAAAATATAAACAAAACCCTAATCTTTATCCTAATCTTGGTATAAGTCTCATACACCTATCTTTGATGTATCATCAAGCATGATACAATCATATGCACACAAATATATATCACATATACACTTATGCACAATATGGTGAGAAAATAAATCATAAGTGAGCTAATACTAGTTAATGTAATGTAATATATCAAATATATAATTATACATTAAATTATTAAATCAACTCTTGATTTAATAATCCGGCAATAACCGACTAATATCATGTGTAACAACTTATCGAATCAACACTTGATCCGATAACCCGGCTATATCGCATACAACCGATCAATGTCACGAATCGCGAGAATAGAATACGGTATCTCATATCGTATTAATCTCGGTCCCGCACATATCACATATGTGCTCCTACTCCGTTTCGCTTGAGCCAGGAAACCCCTGTGTAGGGTTCTGAAGACTCGTCAATACGCCGGCAGTAGGTGATGATCATATCAATCACCCACAAGCCGTAAGCGGTCTGCTAAACGTAACGGCCACCCAGGTATTGAGCGATCAGAAGATCAACAAGCAAGCCCGCTAGTTCTCCTGCGAATCCAATCAGTAACACTCCCGTACATTCCGGTCTCGTCGTCTGATATGTCGCATATCTCGCCTAGGGGTGGTAAATGTCAGACCCCAATAGCTTGATAAGTCGTGTCGATATGAGGTCTATAACAGTTCGAGAAACTACTGGTAACACTTACCAGTAAATCTCAGCAACCCTGGCCAGGGATTTTCGGTTATAGCCAATCGAACACAGCGCAACATCAACTCCCTATATCGGGAGAGACGAATCCCCTCCTATCGCTCATTGCCTCCATGTGATTCGGGACTGTACCCAAAAACTACCTTTTTGCATGCCCTCTTTGACGTGGTATGATGGAAATCAAAGCACAGTGGGAATCACACAAGACTCTATGACGATCTCGGGTCAACAGACTAAGCTGTACCAGTGTCACCAGAGAACTGCCATCTGACGTAAGGTATAATACCATCTGGGAGTTCTCGGCGAGTCCGTCCAGTGTACCCAGTCTCCACTGAGCACCCGTACACCATCCTTGATGTCAAACACCGATGGATATGGGATCATCCATCGCCCATCATATGGGTCAAGATGCGTATACGCTAGTCTACTCTGGTGCATCGATGCCCTGTCTCGATACACCCACGACTAGGGACCTTGAAGGATGTACTTATGGACTACCATGTCCCCACTAGTATGATCCGCATCATAGTCCAGGCAGTCAAGTACACATCCTAAGGGCTTTACCAACATGTAACATAGAGACAATCAGTGTACACGTTAAGGTAAAGAGTAACCAGATAGCATACTATCATGTCGAGCAAGAAAGTCCTCCCTATATATGTCCAAGCATCCACTACAATATACATCTCATGTATAGTAATGGTCTCTAGGGCATACATATAACTAACAATCTCCCACTTGCACTAGGGCCATCTGATAACAGTGGTTGTAGTATCTCATACTCAACCATCCCATAATAGTCTCTCTCAAGGAAAAAGCCTTTGTGAGTGGATCCGCCGTGTTTTCCTCTGAGTCTACTCTCCTAACCTCGATCTCCCTGGAGATCAACCATCTCCATGATCAGGTGATACTGCCTAAGAATTATATCTAGATTTCTGATGGGACAGTAGCTTCCTTGGCAAAAACCACAACTCCATTGTCACACAATGGTAGGAACGAAGTTCATCTCATGAACTTATATATATCCAGACTGCCTTTTTGGTAGCATCCTTGGTAACGATGTATCTTGCCTTTAATCGTCTAGTATGTCACGGTATCTAGCTTGGAACTCTTCCAACATACCGTCTCTCCACTGAGGGTAAAGACAATGCCTGCGACTGACATTCAGTCGTCCTTATCACCCTGGAACCTTTCCAGTGATTCTCCCCAGGATTGATTGATACCATCTCACTACATCTAGTGAGAATCCTAACATCCAATTAGATCTATCTCATAGATCCAAAATCCAGGATTCAGGAGGTATCATTATGATCCTATATGGAGAATCTTTGTGATAAGCGGAGATTGACCGAGCGTAGCATAGGAAACTCCTTCCCTATCAAGAGTATGTCATCCCCGTACTCTACGAGGATCACCACTATACTCCCCACTACCTTTTTGTATATACAAGGTTCATCTACCATTTTGATGAAGTCAAACTCTTTGACTACCACATCAAAACAAATGTTCCAACTCCGCGATGCCGGTTTTTATCTCTTATCCTGCACACGTTTCCGCTGCTCCCACTGTCTACAAAGCCCTCTGGCTGTGTACTTATAGACGCTCTCTTCCAAATCATCATTTAGAAAAGCAGTCATGACACCCAACCACCATATATCGTAGTCATGGTATGTAGCCGTGGCAAGTAGGATCTGGATGGACTTAAGCATAGCTTTGAAAGTCTCAACTTTTCCATGTACACCAAGTAATCTTCTCAAGATATACTTGCTCATGATGGGGATTTAACCCTTCAGATAAAGCAACCAAAGTCCATACTTTGTTGGTGTATAAGGATTCCATCTCAGATCGCTAAGCATCCAGCCATTCTTACAGAGTCCCACTCCTGATGACCAGCTCGAAACTAGTTGGGTCATCATCTCATGATGCATTCCTCGCTCCCACTGTTATAGAGAAACCGAAGTATCTCTCAGGTGGGTGAGGAACCCTACTAGATCGGGGAGAGGCTGAGGTTCATTGGAAACTATTGAATCCTTTGGTTCTACCAAATCATCAGCTCCAGTTTGTATAGCTGGAATCTTTCCAGTTCTACATAACAGACCTTGCCTTGAGCTTGTCCGGATTTTTCTTTTAGACATAGACCGGACAACCCCCAAATCTTAACAAACTTAAGATATGGGCTCTTCCCTTTCCATATCACATATGTAGTGGTAGGCATGATTTGATTTGAACCATATTCAATAGGTATGTAGCTTCTCAAGCGCATAACACCCAAAAAGAGATAGGAAACCCAGTAGTACTCATCATAGAGTACACCATATCACATAGGGTGCTATTGCTCCGCCCTGATACACCGACGTGTTGTGGTGTATACGGAGGAGTAATGCTGAGAGAGAATCTCATTCTCCTTTAGAATAGTCCAGGAATTCCGTGCTCAAGTATTCTCCTCCTTGATCACATCAAAGGACATAATACTTTTACCTGTATTTTGGTTCTCTACTTCTAACTTATATTCCGTGAATATCTCAAAAGCTTCGGACTTGTGTTTCAACAGGAACATATGTCTGAATCTTGAGAGATCATCAGAGAATGTAATGAAGTACAAATAACCGGTCTTGGCATGTGTAGACAGGAGACTTTCATACATCAGCATGTATCAATCCCAAGAGTTCACTAACCCTTTCCCTGTTTCCAATAAACAGAGCTGTGGTCATCTTATCTTTGTGACATGACCGGGAAGTTTCACAAGATGTAAATTCAAAAAAATTTAAATATGCATCTTAATGTAACTTAGCTAGTCGGGTCGTATTGATATGACCTAGTCTACAATGCCTCAAGAAGGATTCGTTCATTTCTGAACTCTTCCTCTCGTGTGTGTTCTGTATACTAAGAACTGTAGTTTAATTTAGAACGTCAATGCTTTTAGATAACCTGCCTGAACCGATCAACTCTTGATATAGGAAATGTTCAAAACATTATCCAACAATACAAAATTATCCTTTCTTTACTAATAAAGAGACTGATATGATGTTGTATATCAGGTTCGGTATCTAATAACATTCATTCAGAATCAATGTATTCTGGTAATACAGGGTGATAGTGACCAACAGACTTGGCTGTAACACTTGCACCGTTTTCTATCTCATGAAACTTATCACCCATTCTCAGTTCTCTACCTTTCTGTAGCCCATGTAACAGATTACATATGTGGAATCCTGATCCGGTATCTCATACCCAGGACGTAAAGGATACTGAGAAATAGTTCTATATAATGAACACACCCGAAGATGATGCATCATCATGCACTTTCTTCGTTTGGGCGGCACGGGAATTCTGGTAATCCCCTATTTCCTGCTCTGTCTTATAACAATTATAAGTTGGAGCGGGACCAACGCTCCCCAGCTGAGTATAACAAGCGGGTTCGGTCAATATATCCGTATTATTATCTTTATTAAGGCGTGATATGGTCGCTACCTGGAGAGAGAGAGAAGAAAACACTCAGCGTATGCTCTTGCAAGATTAGATTGGTTATCTAATATATCTAATCAGGATATCTCCCACTGTTTTAATCAAATCTTTCTTCAAACCCTAAAAAGAAAGACTAGCCGGGATTAATTACACGCTACAAGTTCGCCAATCTTTCAGCCAGGCCAGTGTCGGTACTTTGAGGGAAGTGTCCCGTGCTTTCGCACGGACCTAATTAAAGTAAACCTCGTTTTCCCAGAGGCGTAACCCCGTTAACACCTTTCTAGACACCTACTTGATCAGCTAATTGTAATGTGTAAAACTCTCCCAGGAGTAACTCTTACTCGCAGCGGGTATCGGGATCCAACTATCTCATAGAAGGTATGCAATCTCATTGCAAATTTCAACACTTGAAATTCCCAATAATATTTTACCCCTAGCGTCCTATGACCTTGACAAAGGCCAACAAACCATAGGCTGCTAGTCAAGTTCAACCCGTCATTTTTTGATTGAATTAAACCCACCCGCACGGCCCTTGACAAAGGCCAACAAGGTCGCACAACTACCCTAATCCAATCTGCATCATATGCATAAGCAGATAAGTACTATTCAGCTACCGCACACTACGCCTTGACAAAGGCCAACAAACGCAGCACGAATACTAAACAGTCCTTATCTGAAATGACGGAGGGCTACGATAGGTTTTTATGAAAACCTTTTGCGTAATGAACTTGATATCGTTGTAGAATCGAGTGATTTTAAATGGAGTGTTTTTGAGGCTTTTCTAGTTTTGCTAAAGGGGTCACTCCCGGTGAAGGGATTGTCGGCTCTTTCCTCATCGAATAAGGTGCAGGGTATATCATATATACCGCCGTGCAAAGCAAGAACTATAGAAGCAATCAAAAGACAAACCGAGTTTGTAGCATCTGCTAGTTTCACTAAAGAGGTCACTCCCGGTGAAGGGATCTCGGCGCTTTCCTTATCGAATAAGGAGCTGGATGTTCTAAAAGGAACACCGCTATGCAAAGCAAAAACTAGAGCTACCAGTTTTTAAACAAGTTTCTACAACATCTTTAGGTTTCTTTTATTTCATTAATCTCATTAATGAAGTCCCATCATTTAAGTCACCTAAACATCACAGATAAATACGACGTACACTTATGCCATCCGCATTCGCCTCGATGTCCCCTCGTGCACCGTTAGGTTAGGTAACCAACGGCAGAGCGGGACAGGGCTAGCGCGGGTGTAAAACATAAGTAACGTCTATATAATATATCGTATATACTATATACAGTATCTATTACAACATATCAAATGATCACATCATAGATATCGCAGCAGAAGAAACATATATGAAATATTGGATATACTAGGACGTCCGTGTTTTCAATACGAGCCTGTATAAAACACGGATTCCACGGTCGCGATGAATAACCAAACCCACATCCCTAGACCCCTACGAGAGTGGCAAGCAACACTGCCAATTCAAGGGTTAGGAGACCCGGTCTCGACTCCTCGAGATGGTCTCCCATTGGACCCTAGAACCCGGTTACTTGTGCTCCCCGCCTTGGGTCTACCTAATGCGGAAAAGTAAATAATATACAATGGTGGCATCATCCTCAACCCGGAAGTATCCCAATAAAAGAATATTACATACAAATGAATTTTACATGAATGAAAAAGAAAAAACTCTCATCTCACATAAAACCCCCGGCTATTCAAACGCGACGATCCAATACAACATATCACAGCAACACATAATATCTCATATCATCAATGTAAGCAAGTATGCGTATCCTGATTGTCGTTGATGTATAGCAACGAAGCCGGCGATACACCACATACCACGCTTACGGTCACAGAAAAGAAAGTGTAAAACTACAACAATTGGAATTCGCAACCTGCTTAGACATCACATGCCAAACCAGATGAATTCCTTAGACATCGCATGCCTAACAATTATAAACCCCGCATTTTACTCTCATTATCGAAAACTCTTTTCAATATCAAGTCAGGCAATTCAACAAGATTCCCGACATCCTGATCGAATGCTCATCGCAAGCTTTAGTAGACGGCCGCACCCCCGGATGCCGTCGACGAAGTGCACTAAGGCGGAACACCGCTGCCGCGAGCACCCGAACGGATGCTTTTGGCGATGGGGTTCTCCTACAGTCACTTGGTCGGGGCTATGGGGCGTGGCTGTCTGTTAAGTTTACCCGGCGAGTATCCACGTACACTACGTGATTGCAACAGACTTTTGATCACATCAAAATCCCGTGGCAACCGATCAACTGAGACTAAACTGCTATGTTTATAACATTCAAATTAGTTATCTCATAACTTTTTGTGGATTCCAAATATTGTATCAGATTCCAGATAAATAGACAATGTTAAACTTTCCGATCGAATGATCAAACACCCAAGATTTCCCCAATATATCTCAACACTTGAAATCAGTTTAAAAACATCCATCACATGCCACAATACCAATGGTCCAGCCGTAGAAGGGTCAAGCCAACGCCTCACATGTGGCACGCCGTACTGCCCCAAACCCTAAGGTTCAAAAGGCAGTTCAAGACGGTCACATAATCGAGTTAAGGTTTGTTGTCTTCTAGAGGGTCCATCGCGTGACTTGCACGACTTAGAACGTTCTTAAATAACGGAAAAATCCAACACTTGGAAATTTTCCGGGTCGGGAAAAAGTGAGTTATTGATATCCAGTCGAACTTTTTAACACTTTCTAAAATTACCCGGACAAAAAGAACAAAGTTAAATAATCCGATCGAATCATCGAATCCCCAATACAACCCAGAAAACTCAACACTTGAGTGAAAAATAAAAATTCCCAGAAGAATCAGCAAACACCTATGGAGGTAACTGTTCAAAACTGAAACCCTAACTCTACAGTTGCGCCGTAGAACCGCCGCAAATGGCATGTCATTGCCGCGGTTCCGCGGCCGTTTAAGTGAGTTAGTGTCTCGTTTTTCACACATGTCCATAGAATTCCCTGCTGATTTTTTTAAGGATTTTTAATTTGGAAAAAATCACATTTTCAGAAAATGTCCAGAGAAGGGTTCGGATTAGGGTTTCGTGTTTTGATCGGACTTTAAACTTAACTCAAACGTCGCCTAAAGCTCTAGCTTGGCTCTGATACCACTGTAAGGTTGCTAGGCACGTGCATAAGGGTCTACGAGGTATCAACCATGCCCGATTAAAAAATTAGCCATGCCGAACAACCCGTAACAAGATCTTTATACTAGAGTTTAGGCGAAAACAAGCATGTTAAACATTTTAACACTAAGTGAGAGGGATTACAACCTTTGTAGATCGGGTCCTTCACTTCATTAGCTCCGTGTAGATGTCCCCATCGCTGCGATCGTGAACTCCGGACTCTAGAGAAGCTTCACAAGAAGAACGAACGTGCTTGCTTCGATGACTTCAAGGCCGAAGATGATCTACGTCGGGGAGACACTAACTCAAGCTATTCCTTCACTAGGTCATGAACTTTGTGAAGAGAACACACTCTACTACATGGCAAGTGGTAGAGGATGAAGAAGTAGGAAGTGGGCTCACTTTAGAATTGATTTTCTCACACTTTTTCTCATGGCACCATTAAAGCTAGCAAGCTTTTCATGGAGCTTGATGAAGAAGAAGAAGAAAGAATAATATCATCATATGAATTATTCTCTCTCAATAATGTAACCATGGGCGAGTTAAGCTATCATGCTTAACTCATGTAGAGAATTAACCAAAGCATGAGGTTAAGGGTTGGGTTAACTAAATATCCATAAGAATGACAAAAGAGTTGACTTTGTCAATGTTTCCACAAGCTTCATGAAAGCTTGAGAACTTTGACAAAGTCTTTCTCTTTTGTTATTCTTAAGATATAAACAAAACCCTAATCTTTATCCTAATCTTGGTATAAGTCTCATACACCCATCTTTGATGTATCATCAAGCATGATACAATCATATGTACACAAATGTATATCACATATACACTTATGCACAATGTGGTGAGAAAATAAATCATAAGTGAGCTAATACTAGTTAATGTAATGCAATATATCAAATATATAATTATACATTAAATTATTAAATCAACTCTTGATTTAATAATCCGGCAATAACCGACTAATATCATGTGTAACAACTTATCGAATCAACACTTGATCCGATAACCCGACTATATCGCATACAACCAATCAATGTCACGAATCGTGAGAATAGAATACGGTATCTCATATCGTATTAATCTCGGCCCCGCACATATCACATATGTGCTCCTACTTCGTTTCGCTTGAGCCAGGAAACCCATGTAGGACTCTAAAGACTCGTCAATACGCCGGCAGTAGGTGATGATCATATCAATCACCCACAAGCCGCAAGCGGTCTGCTAAACGTAACGGCCACCCGGGTATTGAGCGATCAGAAGATCAACAAGAAAGCCAGCTAGTTCTCCTGCGAATCCAATCAGTAACACTCCCGTACAGTCCGGTCTCGTCGTCTGATATGTCGCATATCTCGCCTAGGGGTGGTAAACGTCAGACCCCAATAGCTTGATAAGTCGTGTCGATATGAGGTTTATAACAGTTCGAGAAACTACTGGTAACCCTTACCAGTAAATCTCAGCAACCCTGGCCAGGGATTTCCGGTTATAGCCAATCGAACACAGCGCAACATCAACTCCCTATACCGGGAGAGACGAATCCCCTCCTATCGCTCATTACCTCCATGTGATTCGGGACTGTACCCAAAAACCACCTTTTTTGCACGCCCTCTTGGATGTGGTATGATGGAAATCAAAGCACAGTGGGAATCACACAAGACTCTATGACGATCTCGGGTCAACAGACTAAGCTGTACCAGTGTCACCAGAGAACTGCAATCTGACGTAAGGTATAATACCATCTGGGAGTTCTCGGCGAGTCCGTCCAGTGTACCCAGTCTCCACTGAGCACCCGTACACCATCCTTGATGTCAAACACCGATGGATATGGGATCATCCATCGCCCATCATATGGGTCAAGATGCGTATACGCTAGTCTACTCTGGTGCATCGATGCCCTGTCTCGATACACCCACGACTAGGGACCTTGAAGGATATACTTATGGACTACCATGTCACCACTAGTATGATCCGCATCATAGTCTGGCAGTCAAGTATACATCCTAAGGGCTTTACCAACATGTAACAGAGAGACAATCAGTGTACACGTTAAGGTAAAGAGTAACCAGATAGCATACTATCATGTCGAGCAAGAAAGTCCTCCCTATATATGTCCAAGCATCCACTACAATATACATCTCATGTATAGTAATGGCCTCTAGGGCATACATATAACTAACATGAGTTCCCACTGAACTTTGATCATTACCCTACCACGGCTCTACTGAATCGTGTAAACAGGTTTTGGTTGGGTTTAGTCCCGAGCCAAATGGAGGCAGTGAGCGATTGTCGGGGATTCGTCTCTCCCGGTATAGGGAGTCGATATCGCACCGTGATTCGATTGGTCAGGACCATAAGACCTTGTCCAAGGCACTTGGGATTTGCTGATAGGTTGATCAGTATTTCCCGGATTGGTCCTGAGCCACATCAGCACGACTTATCAGGTTGTTAGGGTCTGACGTTCACCATCCCCTAGACCCGGTATGCGATACTCTTTGACGAAGAGACCGGACTTTACGGATATTGTCACGGATAGGCTCAGTAGGAGATCCGGATGAGTTTGCTCATCGGCCTTCTTTTCGACAGGTACCTGGGTAGCCGTTACGTACAGCTAGTGCCACTGACGTGCTTGTGGTTAAACCCACTGCCAGAGTACTGTCGAGTCTTTAGAGTCCCACACAGAGGGTTTCCCTGATTCAGGCGAAATGATGTAGTAGCCGTATTGGATACGTGCACGGTTCTATCGATTGATGTACTTGTTACTCGGATTTTCGATCGGATAGTTTGTAATACTAGCCGGCTCGGGTTTGAGCCGGATTATTAAATCAGGTATTGATTTAATAATTTACGTATATGTATTTCGATATATATATTCTAGTATTACGTTCTTCGTGTTATTCTATCTCTTTTGGGCGTTCGGATTTTTATCTGATTGCTGGTATATTTTTACAGTAGACTGAAATCCGTATTTATTACAAATTTCCTTTAGAAGGTGGCCACCTCATTTTGGATTTTCCATTTATTTGATAAATGGAAATGAGGTGTAAAGTGAGAGGTGAGGGAGGTATGGAGTTGACCATGCTTCAATAGTTTACAAATGAATTTATAATTCATTTTGGGTTTACTATTGAAGCATGGTTGCTATTGTTTAATGAAAGAAAATTGCATTCAAAACCTTTGTGTGTTATTTTCTCTCTCATGCTTGATCATTATTTTCTTGAGCTCTATTTTCTCTCCAAGCTCCTCCCTCCTCTTGCTTTCCTCCATCTTCATCTTCTTCCTCTTCACTAACATTCTCATGTCTTGAGAAACAAGCGAAGAGATTAGAAAAGAGATAGCAAACACTTAGACATCCAAACTACATCCTAGATTACTTGGACTAGCATCCCAAGTTCTCTAGTTGCTCTTTTGACACTTAGTAAAGAGCTAGAGCCATGGATCACAATCCTCAGGTGGGTCATCAAGGACCAAGGAAGGCCGGAGAACAAGCTCGATCCCGGAGGACCGACGGAGCAAGGAAAGAAGATCAAGCAAGTTCAAGATGGCTAGTTGGAGCTAAGGATGAAGAACGAAGACCGAAGGACTTGGTTTATTTGGTAAGAATTCCTCATCATAGTAGATAGCTCTCCTAGTGTAGCTAGTTAGTTTTATGGAAAGATCCGAGTTTTAGAGTTAAACTAGTGCCAAGTTTTTGTTCGTTAGAAAATTTTTGTTCCGTATTTGGCCACGGAAGTTGGCCGGGGCATTAGGGTAACCCTTCATGGTATCAGAGCCACCCATAAAACTTACACTAGCTAGCTCTAACGTGTTTAGAATAATGATCGACTGAAAATTTCAAAAACTGCATTTCAAATCATGGGTTTTCAATCGATTTTAAAAAGTGCTCGAAAAATCAATATTTTGCTCTCAGAAAATCATGCAGGCTTTTTTAAGACTACAGAAGAAAATTGGTCACGTGATCTCTCTAAACTGCCACGGATCCGCTGCTGAAACCCCCTATTGGCGGTGGTTCCGCGGCCGTTTTGGGGACCACGTGAACAAAATTTCTTCCGTGCCTCTTAATTTTGGAATTCTGGTTTCTGGAATATTGGTTTTTTGGGCCCAGATTTGTTACAGTGTTGGTTTAACACATGGGGCCCACTTGGAAAGTTTAGTCGATCGTAATTTTAAAATACGTAATTTATTTTCAGTACATTCACTTTTATCTGCGACCGGGAATGTCACTCGATCGGTAAAACTCGTCTGATTGCTATATGTTCTTTTGGACGGGTTTTGCGAACGTGACATTCACGTTGATGTTCTGTGCTTGTGCTGTGTTTGTGGTTGGATTGTCGTGGTGGATAGCATGTGGTGCAATGTTAGAAATACAGTTTATAATTCATTTGTACATTTGTTATTGCGGGGCGAGTGTCCGACATGTGGACTGCCGTCTTTGTCGTTTGTATATTATTTTGGGGCACGACCGGGCTGAGGTCGATGTCACCAGTTGTATATATTTTTTAATATTCTGTACTAGGATTACCCCACGGCGGAGTGCACGGATAGCCGGGTTCTAGAAGGCAACAAGCCCGCATCTCATGGCATCGAGACAGAGGAGGCTTCATTCTCATGGCGCTGAGATGGAAGGGGCTTCATTCTAGAACTGGCGGGCTATTCGCCGCACTCGTAGGGGGTACAGGTTTTCATTGCATATGCTATCCACACGACCAGAACGTTGGGTTTTATTTGCGGCTCAAATGAAACCCAGGGCTCCAAGATTATCCACCATTCTGTAATGTTATCTGTGATGTTGTTTATTATCATGCCTGGGACGAATGTTATATATACTTATATATATACTAGTAGATGTTGTATATGTTTTGCACCCATGCTAGTCCAGCCCCCGCTCTGTCGTTAGTTAAGTAACCTAACGGGTGATGATGGGGCCCCGTGGCGAATGCGGATGACATATATGTACATTTTATTTTCGTTCTTTTCTGGTGTGATAGGTTACAAAAATGACGGGACCGCATTAATTTTAATTAATGTAAGATAATAAACCTAAAAGATGTTGTTGGAACCAAGCTTTAAAAACTGACATTACAGACGTTCTCTTTTGCTTTGCATAGTGGTATTCAGTTTAGAATATCCTGCACCTCATTCGATTAGGCAAGGGCCGAGATCCCTTCACCGGGAGTGACCCCTTGAGTAAAAGTTTGCGTCAGGGTAATAACTTTAATATAGTCGACTATTTTTGCTTTGCATCGTGGTATTCAGTTTGGAATATCCTGCAGCTCATTCGATGAGGAAAGAGCCGAGATCCCTTCACAGGGAGTGACCTCTTTAGCAAAGGTTTTCGCCACTATATATTTACAAAACTACTCAGGTTCCTTCAATGATATCAAGTTCATTACGTTAACGGGTTTTTCGCCAAAAACCCAGCCGTAGCCCTCCGTCATTTCAGATAGGTACCACCTAGTATTCGTGCTGTGTTTGTTGGCAAGCGTCAAGACACAGTGAACGGTAGCTGAGTGATATTTATCTGTTCCATAGACATGCGATTATTCGAGACAGTCGTACAACTTTGTTGGCAAGCGTCAAAAGTTTGTGCGGGTGGGTTCGAGTTAATCCAGGACAATGATGGGTTGAACTTGACTAGTGGCCTATGACTTGTTGGCAAGCGTCAAGGTTATAGGTCGTTAGGGGCAAAAACCACATCGGGAGTTTCAAACATACAGGAAACTTGCAGATTTTAGCATACCTTCTAGAGTGTGGTGACTAGAGTGGATTCTATCTAGTGCATCATACAATGATAGTTGGATCCCGATTCCACTGATGAGTAGGATTACTCTCGGGAGATTATCACAATTAACAATTAATGCTATAAACCAAGTAGGTGTCAAGAAAGGTGTGAGCGGGGCTACGCCTCCAGAGAAAAGAGGTTATGTAATTAAGGAACTTCGCGAAAGCGTTGGAAAACCTCCCTTGAAGTACCAACACCGGCCTGGCTGAAAGGTTAAGCAAGTATTGTGATGCGCGATTAATCTTGACTAGTTCTTCTTTTAGGGTTTGAAGAAGAATTTGAGGAAACAGTGGGAGCCATCTTGATTAGATAAATTAATAAACCAATCTAATCTTGCAAGAGCGCACGCTGAGTGTTTTCCCTCTCTCTCTCCAGGTAGTAACCATTTCACGCCCTAATCAAGATAATAAAATGTGTCGCTTGACCGATCCGAATTCTTATTCGGGGCTGGGGAACGTCGGTTCGGATCTAACTTATGACAACTGTCATAAGTATGAGCAAGGGAAAGAGGAAAGTTTGAATTCCTTGATAACCCTATCGAAGAAGAAACATACTGTTGCGTCTTCTTCAGGTGTTCTTGTTATTGAGAACTGTTTTTCGGTCAGTCCTACCTCCTGGGTACTCGATACCGGATCAGGACTCATATCTGTAATTTATTGCAGGGACTGAGAAAAAGTAGGATAGTTGGACCTAGTGATATGTCCCTCAGAGCAGGGAACGGAGCACAAGTTAATGCTGCTGCCATCGGTGAATATCACCTAGTATTGCCAAATGGCAATACTATGATTTTGAACAATTGCTAATATGTGCCTTCCATGCTTTGCAACATCATATCAGTTTCTTTACTTGATAAAGATGGATATAATTTTGTTCTTGATAGAAATATCATGAACATTTACCTTGATAAGGTGCTGGTTGCAGAAGGTACACTGTGTAATGGTATCTATGTTCTAAATCAGAACACAGTTCTCAATGTACAAAACACACGCAAGAGGAAGAGTTCAGATACGAACGAATCCTACTTGTGGCATTGTAGACTTGGTCATATCGGAGAGAAAAGACTAAGTAAGTTGCATAAAGATGGACTCTTGAATACGTTCGAATTTTCATCCTATGAAACTTGTCAGTCTTGTCTCAAAGGAAAGATGACCAAATCTCCATTCACCGGACATGGAGAAAGAGCAGCTGAGCTCTTGGGGCTCATACACAGTGATGTATGTGGTCTAATGTCTATACATGCAAGGGGTGGGTTCTCGTACTTCATCACATTCACTGACGATCTCTCTAGATTCGGATATGTGTATCTCATGAAGCACAAATCTAAAGCTTTTGAGAAATTCAAGGAATTTAAAAACGAAGTAGAGAACCAGACTGGCAAAAGTATCAAGATCTTCCGATCTGACAGAGGAGGGGAGTACTTAAGCACTGAATTCAGGGACTTTCTAAAAGAGAATGGTATTCTCTCTCAACTTACTCCTCCGTATACACCACAGCACAACGGCGTATCGGAGCGGAAGAACCGTACCCTATTGGACATGGTTCGCTCCATGATGAGCTGAGTTACCTCTTTCATTTTGGGGGTATGCCCTTGAAACGGCAATATATGTATTGAATAGGGTTCCTACCAAAGCTGTGCCTACCACTCCACATGCACTGTGGGAGCGGAAGAGACCATACCTTAATTTTATTAAGATATGGGGTTGTCCAGCTTATGTAAAGAAGCAGAACCTGGACAAACCCGAGGCACGGTCAGTTTTATGTAACTTTGTAGGATATCCTAAGAATTCACAAGGATATCAGTTCTACCACACCGATGAACAGAAGGTGTTTGTTGCTCGCCACGCTGTCTTCTTAGAAAAGGAATTTCTTGCAAAAGAAATTAGTGGGAGCACGGTAGAACTGGAAGAAATTCCAGAGGGACAAATTGTAACTGAAGATTTGGTAGAACCTCAGGGTTCAATAAACTCAGACGAACCTCAGCCACTCCGCAGATCTAGTAGGATTTCTCATCCGCCCGAGAGATACTACGGTTTTCTCATAGATGGGGATTGAGAGGATTGCATCTTGGAAGAAGATGATCCTACTAGTTTCAGGAAGGCCGTTATCAGTAGGGACTCTGATAAGTGGATGGATGCTATGCAATCTGAAATGGAGTCCATGTACACCAATAAAGTGTGGACCCTGGAAGTTCCTCCACCTGGGGTAAAACCCGTTGGATGTAAATGGATCTATAAGAAGAAACTTGGTGTAGATGGGCAGGTGGAAACTTATAAGGCTAGACTCGTTGCAAAAGGTTTTCGTCAAAGACCAGGAGTGGACTATGACGAAACCTTTTCTCCAGTGGCTATGCTCAAATCCATTAGGATCCTGCTTGCCATTGCTGCCTTCCATGACTATGAGATCTGGCAGATGGACGTAAAAATGGCTTTTTTGAACGGAAGTTTAGAAGTGTGCGTTTATATGGATCAGCCGGAAGGTTTTGTAGACAGTGGGAGCAGCGGGAAGGTGTGCAAGTTGCTCAAATCCATTTATGGATTGAAGCAGGCATCGCGGAGCTGGAACATTTGTTTTGATGAGACAGTCAAAGATTTTGACTTCATGAAAAATGAGGATGAGCCTTGTATTTATAAGAAGATTGTAGGACGAACTGTCGTATTCCTAGTCTTGTACGTGGACGACATTCTTTTGATAGGAAATGACATTCATATGCTACAATCGGTCAAGCTATTCTTATCATAAAGGTTCTCTATGAAAGACCTAGGTGATGCCTCATACATTCTGGGGATCAAGATCTACAGAGATAGATCCAAGAGACTATTGGGACTTTCACAGTCCAGGTACATAGAGACCGTACTAAAGAGATTTGGTATGGAAGATTCCAAGCACGGTAACATACCCACATTGCACGGAATCACCCTCTCCCAGAATATGTCTCCCAAGACTGACGAGGAGAGGGTTCGCATGAGCACTATACCCTACGCTTCGGCGGTAGGATCTATAATGTATGCGATGCTATATACAAGACCAGATGTAGCTTACGCGCTAAGCGTGGTGAGCCGGTATCAGTCAGACCCAGGTGAGGACCACTGGACAGCAGTAAAGAACATTCTCAAGTACCTGAGAAGGACTAAGGAGATGTTCCTGATTTGCGGTAATGGAGACCTCAGGGTCGAGTCCTTTACTGACTCAAGCTTCCAGAGTGACAAGGATGACAGCAAGTCTGTCTCGGGTTTTGTGTTTACCCTCAACGGAGGGGCGGTATGTTGGAAGAGTTCCAAACAGGATACCATCGCAGACTCGACGATGGAGGCTGAATACATTGCTGCAAGCGATGCCGCAAAAGAGGCGGTCTGGATAAAGAAGTTCATAGCTGAACTTCAGGTGGTTCTATCCATTGTTGATCCGATACCAGTGTATTGTCATAACAATGGGGCTATAGCTTTAGTGAAGGAACCACGGTCCCATCAGAAATCCAGGCACATCTTAAGGTGGTATCACCTGATCAGGGAGATCGTAGATCGCCTGGAGATCGAGGTCTGGAGAGTAGATACGAAAGACAACACGGCGGATCCATTTACAAAGGCCCTCCCTCAAGCACAGTTCGAGCGACTTTTTGGGATGTTGGGTATGCGGTACGCCAGTAGCTGGCTTTAGAGCAGACGTTGGGTATTCGGTACGCCAATCACTGGCCTTTAGTGCAAGTGGGAGATTGTTGGATGTATATGCCCTAGAGGCCAGTATTGTATATGTATACATATGGATACTAGGAATATGTATGTACAGAACAATCTTGCCCAGTTTTATAGTGTATTATTTGACTTGTCTTTATCGGGATATGTGTATTTATTTGTATTTTTGCTATATCTAGCTTGCACATATTGATAAAGACTCGATACGGTGGTATACTATAGTGGTTTGTCTTTATCTTAACATGGCATATGTCATACTCGTTATTACATATTGCGGTTACATGTTGATAAAGCCCCTAGGATCTTGCTTGACTACCCGCGTTGTGATGGCGATCATACTTATGGGAGCAGGGTAGTCCATAAGCACATCCTTAAATGGTCCCCAGTCGCGTAAGTATCGAGACTGGGCACTGATACTCCAGAGTAGACTGGTGTGTACGTTTCTACCCCCATCGGGGGATGGTTGGTCCCGCAGCCATTGGTCTGATGCACTTAAGATCGTATGCAGGTGCTCACTGTGTGTGAGTACACTGGACGGACTCACCGAGAACTTCCATATGGTACTATACCTATCGTCAGGTGGAAGTTCTCAGGTGACATGTGTATATGTTAGTCTTTGGACCCGAGATCGACATTTGTCTCGTGTGAGTTCCCACTGAACTTTGATCACTACCCTACCACAGCTCTACTGAGTCGTGCAAATAGGTTTTGGTTGGGTTCAGTCCCGAGCCACATGGAGGCAGTGAGCGATTGTCGGGGATTCGTCTCTCCCGGTATAGGGAGTCGATATCGCACCGTGATTCGATTGGTCAGGACCATAAGACCTTGGCCAAGGCACTTAGGATTTACTGATAGGTTGATCAGTAGTTTCCCGGATTGGTCCTGAGCCACATCGGCACGACTTATCAGGTTGTTAGGGTCTGACGTTCACCATCCCCTAGACCCAATATGCGATACTCTTTGACGAAGAGACCGGACTGTACGGATATTGTCACGGATAGGCCCAGTAGGAGATCCGGATGAGTTTGCTCATCGGCCTTCTTTTCGACAGGTACTTGGGTAGCCGTTACGTACAGCTAGTGCGGCTGACGTGCTTGTGGTTAAACCCACTGCCAGAGTACTGTCGAGTCTTTAGAGTCCCACACAGAGGGTTTTCCTGATTCAGGCGAAATGATGTAGTAGCCGTATTGGATACGTGCAGGGTTCGATTGATTGATGTACTTGTTACTCGGATTTTCGATCGGACAGTTTGTAATACTAGCCGGCTCGGGTTTGAGCCGGATTATTAAATCAGGTATTGATTTAATAATTTACGTATATGTATTTTGATATATATATATATTCTAGTATTACATTCTTCGTGTTATTCTATCTCTTTTGGGCGTTCGGATTTTTATCTGATTGCCGGTATATTTGTACAGTAGACTGAAATCCGTATTTATTACAGATTTCCATCTAGAAGGTGGCCACCTCATTTTGGATTTTCCATTTATTTGATAAATGGAAATGAGGTGTAAAGTGAGAGGTGAGGGAGGTATGGAGTTGACCATGCTTCAATAGTTTATAAATGAATTTATAATTCATTTTGGGTTTACTATTGAAGCATGGTTGCTATTGTTTAATGAAAGAAAATTTCATACAAAACCTTTGTGTGTTATTTTCTCTCTCATGCATGATCATTATTTTCTTGAGCTCTATTTTCTCTCCAAGCTCCTCCCTCCTCTTGCTTTCCTCCATCTCCATCTCCATCTCCATCTTCATCTTCTTCACTAACATTCTCATGTGTTGAGAAACAAGTGAAGAGGTTAGAAAAGAGATAGCAAACACTTAGACATCCAAACTACATCCTAGATTACTTAGACTAGCATCCTAAGTTCTCTAGTTGCTCTTTTGACACTTAGCAAAGAGCTAGAGCCATGGATCACATTCCTCAGGTGGATCATCAAGGACCAAGGAAGGCCGGAGAACAAGCTCGATCCCGGAGAACCGACGGAGCAAGGAAAGAAGATCAAGCAAGTTCAAGGTGGCTAGTTGGAGCTAAGGATGAAGAACGAAGATCGAAGGACTTGGTTCATTTGGTAAGAATTCCTCATCATAGTAGATAGCTCTCCTAGTGTAGCTAGTTAGTTTTATGGAAAGATCCGGGTTTTAGAGTTAAACCAGTACCAAGTTTTTGTTCGTTAGAAAATTTTTGTTCCGCATTTGGCCACGGAAGTTGGTCGGGGCACTAGGGTAACCCTTCACACATAACTCCGTTCAAGTCGCCCAAATCCTAGTATCAGAATCAAAGGAACAGGGAGAAACAATAGGGAACCAAAAGGTTTCAACCGAGATGCAAAGTTGTTTGCATATCGTCAAGACAACGGTTAAGAGAAAGACAAGATTCAATGATCACGATAACAATGTGGCAGGACATGTTCCTAATTACGGGTTTTTTGACTCGTGTATTAGGTCCAATACCCAACTATAAAAGAATCAAACCCGATTAACCTAAATTCTATGGCTCTGATACCAAAGAAACCCTGTCACGCCCCGCTTCCCAGAGTGCGCTAAGATAGGCACGTGACAGAGCCAACCATGCTACCTGTGGATAGGAAACATTCCTCCACAGTCACATTACGGCTGTTTAGAGATATCAAGAATAGTAGAAATAAAATAAACTATCTAGTACATATCCATGAGCCAGAATAAACGAGTCAAGAAATAATATGCGGAAGCAATAAATCCAAAGAGCAATAACATATGGAAAGTAAAACATAACTAAACTGGATACTAACTGGATCCTCACTGCTCGGCCTAACAATGGAAGTACTCCTGATCAGCCCACGACAAAGGTAGAGGATCTGGGCCATGCAAAACCCAGACGTCAGTGGGTCATAATATCAAATAATAATAAATGAACAGGATACACGAGATATGCGGGCATGAATCATAAACAGTAACATGAGTATAGATCAATGAACAGGATATAAACAGGTGAAGTGCAGTGAGTAGACTAAACTGTGCTATAGGGTTATCTACTCTAAAGTTATTCAAAATCAATTAATGTAATTCTCATCGTAACCCATCGGTCTATGCCTCATTCAACCCCACGGGACCACGGTAACAAGATATAATAGACTGTGAGTCTATGTCCTGTTCAACCCCACGGGACCACGGTAACAAGATGTAATAGCCCTTTGAGTTACGTTCGGATACATTCTTTATTTCCCCATACCCCCAATTTATGTGTGTAAGTCAGGTATTGATAAATCTGGAGCTAATGCCAACACAGGATCAAGAAGGTACAGGTTTGTCTGTATAGACAACAGAATATATCCGTAAGAACAACAGGTTAAGATTGTCGGTATTAGTAACAAGATCAGGTAACATGTCAAGCTGTGGTATATCAGGTCATGTAAGGTGGTGTACATGTATCAAGTCATGTCAAGTAGTGCACAGGTATCAAGTCATGTCAGTAGTAGAGTATCAGGTCATGTCAGATAGTGCACAAGTATCAAGTGTATGCTCATAATAAATTGTAATAAGTATGGGTGCACAAAATCAAGTATGGAGTACTAATATAACAATAAAATGAAATGATGTGACATGGTATACAAATAGATATAAAATCAATGATATGGATGCACGAATGTCAATTAGGGTTACATTTATAGTTCCAATACTAATTAGGATGTACTATATTAAACATGGGATGTTAATATCACAGTATTATCTATTAATGTGATCTATAGATGCATTTATATATATATTTTACATGAGATGGATGCAAACGGGTATCCGAAAACTGTAAAACTGTAACATGGTAATGTGGGATGTACAAATAAGCAATATGTGATGTAAATATTCCATTGAATGCAGTATATTGTAGTATAGTAAGTAACAAGATAAGTTTGCATGCGCTAGATGTAAAGTAACATGTACGGATGCAGACGGATGTCGAAAAACTGTAAATGTAAGCATGGGGTGCATAATTTAAAATACCAGTATTATATTTATTAAAATAGTTGTATATAAAGTAATGTAGCATGTAGCAAGATAAACTTGCCACGATGAATCGCGATACGGATACGCACGACACGTCCGACGTCGGTAAAACGTCGCAAAACCACACATGCGCATGGGACGGGTCTAGGCAAGGTAAGAGCATAACCACGCTGGCTGGGATTGTTCACTGGATTACTCGGATCGTCGGGGACAAGTACAGCTCCGGCGGGTGATCACAGGAAAAGAAGTGAGATCAAGAAAAGAAAGAGAAAGAAGAAGAAGAAGAAGAGACTAGGGTTTGGTGTTCTGGGTTCAGAAGGGAGGCGATGCGAGGCAGGGAACATGATGACAACGACGGGCCGTCGACGGTAAGGTGCAGGCGGGGTTTTTCTGGTGAGGCAGTGGGTTTTAGGGTTTGCAGGGATGAAAGTTGCAAGCTCGGGCTCGTCGAGGGAAGAAGGAAAAGGGAGTTGATGGAAGAGGAGGAGAAGAGGAGAGTGTTAGTTATATGTATGCCCTATAGGCCATTACTATACATAGGATGTATATTATAGTGGATGCTGGGACATATATAGGGAGGACTTTCTTGCTCGACATGATAGTATGCTATCTGGTTGCTCTTTACCTTAACGTGTACACTGATTGTCTCTCTGTTACATGTTGGTAAAGCCCTTAGGATGTGTACTTGACTACCTGGACTATGATGCGGATCATACTAGTGGGGACATGGTAGTCTATAAGTACATCCTTCAAAGTCCCTAGTCGTGGGTGTATCGAGACGGGGCATCGATATACCAGAGTAGACTAGCGTATACCTTCTCGACCCATACAGATGGGCGATGGATGATCCCATATCCATTGGTGTTTGACATCGGAGATGATATACGGGTGCTTAGTGGAGACTGGGTACACTGGACGGACTCGCCGAGAACTCCCAGATGGTATTATACCTTACGTCAGATGGCAGTTCTCTGGTGACACTGGTACAGAGTAGTCTGTTGACCCGAGATCGTCATAGAGTCTTGTGTGGTTCCCACTGTGCTTTGATTTCCATCTTACCACGTCCAAGAGGGCGTGCAAAACGGTGGTTTTTAGGTACAGTCCCGAGTCACATGGAGGCAATGAGCGATAGGAGGGGATTCGTCTCTCCCGGTATAGGGAGTTGATGTTGCGCTGTGTTCGATTGGCTATAACCGGAAATCCCTGGCCAGGGTTGCTGAGATTTACTGGTAAGTGTTACCAGTAGTTTCTCGAATTGTTATAGACCTAATATCGACACGACTTATCGAGCTATTGGGGTCTGACGCTTACCACCCCTAGGCGAGATATGCGACATATCAGACGATCAGACCGGACTGTACGGTAGTGTTTCTGGTTGGATTCACTGGAGTGTGAGCGGGCTTGCTCGTCGATCTTTTGATCGCTCAATACCCGGGTGGCCGTTACGTTTAGCAGACCGCTTGCAGCTTGTGGGTGCTTGATATGATCATCACCTGCTGCCGGCGTATTGACGAGTCTTTAGAGTCCTACACAGAGCTTTCCTGGCTCAAGCGAAACGAAATAGGAGCGCATATGAGATATGTGTGGGACCGAGAATAATGCGTGTATGTGATACCGTATTCTATTCTCGCGATGACAGTATCGATTGGTTGTATGCGATATAACCTAGTTATCGAATCAAGGATTGATTCGATAAGCCGATACATAGGATACTAGTCGGTTATATGCGATATGACCGGATCGTTAAATCAAGTGTTGATTTGATGATTTAATGCATAATTATATATTTGATATATTACTTTGCATTAACTAGTATTGGTTCACTTTAAATGGATTTTCTCACTTGCATGTGCAAGTTGTATATGTGATATACTTTTGTGCACATGATTGTATCATGTTTGATGATACATGCTTATTTGGTTAAGTGTATAGAATTAAACCATGGTTAAGTTGATGATTAGGGTTTTGCTTTTTCTTTCTTATTTATTTATTTATTTTGGAAAGAAAAAGGGAAAATGGTTGCTAGTTTTGTTTTATCTTTGAAGCTTCATGAAGCTTTGACTAAAGTGACCATTTTGTCTCATGCTTAACCCTAACCATTCACTTAAACCTTAGTTAGTTCTCTACACTTGACCATGGTTCATGATTATGATAAGAATGATTTTATTATTCTTATTATAAAACTTACTATAATATTATCTTCTTCTTCTTCTTCTTCACATGAAGAAGCTTGCTACCAAAAATGGCAAAGTGAGAAAAAGAGTGAGAAATCCAATTCTAAAGTGAACCCACTTCCTATTTCTTCATCCTCTACCTCTTGCCAAGTAGTATAGGGTGTTTCCTTCACAAGTTTTCATGGCTTGGTGAAGGTGGAGCTTGATCTAGTGATGCCTCGACGTAGATCATCTTCGGCGTCGTAGTCGATGACCTAGCCCGTCCATTCTCCGATGAAGCCGACACTAGAGCCCGGGATCCGATGATCGCAGCGAGGAGACATCATCACGGAGCTATGGAGGTGGAGCACCGAATCTACAAAGGTTGTATTTCCGTTACACTTTAGTTAAGTTGTTAACTAGCTCGTTGTTTCGCCTAAAATATCTAGTTAACGATCTAATCTAGGGTTTCTCGGCACCGTATTTTTGAAATTGGCATGGTTGATGCCTTGTGAGACCTCTTGAGAGTGCCTAGGAACCCTACAGAGAGGTTGGTGAGAAGGTGAGGATGGCGACGACGAGGGATCGCCGGCGATGGATGTGCAGGTGAGGCCGGGCTAGGGATTCAAGGGCTCTGTTCTTGCAGGGTTCTTGGGGTGTGCAGTGTTCTTGCAGTGGTCGGAGTTGGTAAGAGGAGATGAGGCCAACGGCGAGGGATCGGAGGTGACGACGGCGACGAGGTGGAGGCTTGGTCGTGGCTGAAGAGAGATAAGAGCTAAAGCTAAGACGGGCGATGACCCTCGAAACCATGATCTGTTGATATACGGCGTAAATTCGGATGATTGATGGAAGAAACACCAGACATATCCCATATGTCGGGTCTAGGTTCGTCGTAGTGGTTGTGCAGGGGGAGGAGTGAAGGCGACGACGAGGTGGTGGTAGAGGAGAGGGGACGGGGAGACCGAGGGTGGAGACGAGGGGTCACCGGCGCGAGGGCGACGGCGAGGCAGGGGCTGGGTTCATGGGTTGTGCAGGGTTGAGTCGGGAATGAGGGGAGAGGAAAGTCGAGGGTGTCGGAGAGGGAGGAGAGGAGAGGGAAGAAGGTGGAGATGAGGGGTCAAAGTCGGCGGTGTTGGCGATGGTGAGGCGAGGGCACGGCTCACGCGGGGTTAGGGTTTCATGAGCAGGAGGGCGAAGGCGAGGAGGAAAGGAAAAAAAATATGAGAAGAAGATGATGGGACATGGGGGAAAAATAGGAAAGAAAAAGAAAAGAAATATATATATTTTAGGAAAGAGTGAGAGAGAGAGAGAAAGAATTCTGAGAGAGAGAGAGAGATCGAGAGGAGAGAGAGATGGGGATCTGAGAGAGAGAGGAGAGAGACAAAGAGAATGAGATCGAGAGGAGAGAGAGAACAGTAAGGAGAAAGAATATTGTTTGTTAGTGGAAGAGAGAGAGAGAGAGAGAGAGAGAGAGAGAGAAAAGAAAGAGGAGAGAAGAGGGACAGTGAGAGAGAGAGAATGGTGTGAGGTCCAGCAGAAAGAGAAAGAGAGAGAGAGTTTGTTTAAATTTTTGGGATTTTAATTTGAAAGTATATTATTAGTTAAGGAATTTAAACTATCGAATATTAAAATAAATATTATATTAAATAAATTTGAATTTTGGCCGGGATACAAAAATATTCCAAAACATGCCCGGGTCGGATCTAAAAATTCAGTTTTAAAATATGAAAAATATATGCAGCGACCAAAATTCAAAATGAATGCTCGGATAACGAAAATGCATACCCCTAAGAATGGATGCACGTACGTGCTCGTAGCCATCCAAACACGTCCGTTTCACTGAATGGGACGAGAACAAGATGCGCGGATGCTACCATGGGGTTAGGGGTATCATGCAGGCCATGTTATGTATTTTTAAAAATATTTTATGTGACTTAAAATGTTATATGGTAAAAGATGCAATGCCAGATAAAATGCTAGTATGCAGTTTTCATGAAACTGTACCGGTCTGTGTAACAAGTCAGGATAATTCATAAATATAAATCAAACAAGTTTCAAGCAAGTGGGTCGGGTCGAATGCTAATACTAAAGTAAAATACTATTCGCACCCAAAACACGATAAATCAGGAAAATACGATAACTGGGATTGGTATAAATGAACTAGGGTGTTACAGAGGGTTTAAGTGTAAAGATGAGTATAAGTATGTGTTAAGATTAGCATATATCTCACACGCACTATACCATGAGGTGAAGTATAGAGTTACACCTCCTCCTTACACATACACACTTCACACTTCCCTTATGACACCTCCTCCTTTCTTTTCAACACAACACTCATTCTTTTGTTTTAATTTATCAAACTGAACTAAGTTATTTTCCCTAACACTAACACCAAAATCATATAGCTCTCCATCCTCACAAAGAGAAAAGTTAGAGTTTTCATAGAGGAATCATTCATGCTAGGCCTCCTCAACTCCTTATTACACATCTTGATGCTTAGAGTTTTGTGGAATTCTTCAATGTAGGTAAAAACCAAGCTTTGCATGTTTTCTTAGGGGTTTTGGTGTCAAATAAAGTATATATGATATCTGAATTTTTGTTTAGTTTAGAGTTTTAGCCTCAAATTGAATCTTCTATAATTATATTACTCAAAAAATAAATCTAACAATACAGTAGGATGGTGTTAGAACTTAGAGTGCACCCTTGAAACCCGGACCCGGTTCCCCATAGTTCGACCCCCGGAAATTCGATTTTCCCAGCCACCGCCGGTTTTTATGTGGACTTGGGTGTTGAATTTTTATGGGTATCTCACTATATGTTATCTAAGATCTCTGGTATACTTAGTTTTTACCCAGATTGTGTATATAAAAATCTGAAAGCTTTTTACTATAATTTTTTTGATATTTTAGCGTATGATACGGATAGTGCGTATCACGTTTTGGTGTTTTCTCAAAATACAACGATTCAGAGGAGCTCTAGGTAGTTTTAGGTCTGTATGACACATGATAATCACAAGTACTACGTTACATAAGTTAGTTCACTTAGTTTTTGCATATTCGTCATATCGGAAATTAGCTGCATATATACGAAAGTTGTATTTCGATGTTAGGATCGACGGCGGGGACTTCGGAAGAAACGAGGAAGGGGAAGGAAGTGATTGGATCTAGGTAGATCGCGACTTGTTTCTGTGAGTAGAATAAATATCTACCCGGGACATTGTATGGATGGTGTATAGCGCCTGAAACCTAAAAACTTGCGATATTTGCTTTCTATTCATTTTGTTCGCATAACTAAACCTAGATTGGCATCGCATGCATTCATACATTTTAAACACTATTGCTTGACACTTTCACTATTACCGATGAGTTTATGTTGCACTTGCACATGCCTACATGCTACATTACACCCTATCGGTAATTAACATGCCACGTACACATATAGAACTTGCCATGTCATCTATATTCTATTGCACATTGCTAGTATCATTAATAACTGTTGTCACGCATCATTAGCTATTGTTTGATATATATCGTATCTCATTGTCATTATTATTACTTTTATCATGCAATGTTGAATTATGAGATTTCTGTTGTTTTGAGTTTGAATTCACTACATGATATAATTGATACGACTTAAATTGTTTAGAATTTTACGGGTTCTCGTGATTTATATGATATGTCCATCATGAGTTGATGTTTTTTTGATTTGGTTTTATTCCGAACCGAGTGGGGGAGCTATACGGTTGCGGATTTTTACGTTATCCGGACTGAGTAGGGGAGTATACAGTCGGATACATGGTAGACCCGATCGAGACCGAGGAGCAGGAAAGCCGCATTTGAGGCGGGCAGCCTGGCAAGAACACTCGATACTGAGATAGTTTGAGAAACACGGTGAATATCTAGAGGATACCAACCGATATTGTTGGATGTCAGGATCGTTCGGGGAACGATGCTCGCAAGGACTGAAGATTTTTGTCGATATTTGACACTGCATTTGATGATAGTTATAAACATGATCAAGATTTATGGAATACTTGATGAGATTTCCATTTTCTTCGACATATTCATGTTTCGCATTTTATTACATATCATGACTACCCGATGCATAGGTTTAGTCGCTATTTCGATTATGTATACTGTTTACCTCAATCAGAGCAAAACTCTGTTTAAATTCCAAGGTGGGAAAAGAAGCAATACTTCTGTTTTTCTCCAATCAGAGCAAAGCTCTGTCTTGAAAATTAAAAAGAAAATTAAACTTAAAATAAATGAAGTAGCGTACTCCATAAGAGCAAATCTCTTGATGCACACAAAAAAAAAAAAATCGCAAATTGCGCAGCGCGCGCCGCGCGCGGGCAGCCGCGCGCTGCGCGCTGGCAGCTGCGCGCTTGCGTGCTGCGCAGTAAATAAAAAAAAATAAAATAAATTAATAATAAAAAATTAAAAAAGATAAATTTTTTTTATTGCGCGACACGTGTCTGCGCAGTTGCGCAAACACTGCACGACACGTGTCAGGCGCTGGGGAGTTGCAAAAAACAGAATAAAGATTTGAGGAAATCTTTTCTGTTTTTGTTAAAACAATAAGATTTCTTCAGTAAAACAGTGCCCTTCGGATTAAAGATCCAACGGTGGGGAAAATTCCCCAAATCACTTAGAGAATGATCTCTTTAACAAACTTTAACTAATTTATGGGCACTATAAAAATGACCCTAGACCTCATTTCAAAGAGGAGGAAGAGCTGGCTAAAAAAAAAAGAGAAGAGAACTCTTGAGAATTCTTGAAGAATAAAAAAAAAAGGTAAAAACCTTTGAAAGAAGAGAGATTTCTCTTGTGAACAAGATCATGGATCTTTAATAAATAAATAAAATAAAATAAAAATAAAAATAGTGCCTTGCACTTGTTTTATGAACCATCGGTTCTTGAACCTAAAAGGTTCTTAAATTAATAGTGCTTTGCACTTTCATGATTGGTTCCCTGAGATGAGAAAAACAAGAAAAAACTTGTTTTTTTCTTAGATCTAAATCAAATAGTGCCTTACACTTGTTTTATGAACCATCGGTTCTTGAACCTAAAAGGTTCTTAAATTAATAGTGCTTTGCACTTTTATGAACTTCTGGTTCTCGGAGATAAGAAAAACAAGAAAAAACTTGTTTTTTCTTAGATCTAAATCAAATAGTGCTTTGCACTTCTTTTTTTTGAACCATCGGTTCTTGAATCTAAAAGATTCTCAAATTAACAGTGCTTTGCACAAATGCAATGCATTACTAAAAGGGCCAGGCCCAAATCAAAATGACCTGACAGGCCAAAATAAATTGCAAGGCAATAAATGGGCAGAGCCCAAATAAATTGATGCTTTGTATCCTTTATACAAGGGCAGAGCCCAAATAAAATTGATGCCTTGCATCATTCCTAAAAGGGCAGAGCCCAAAACAAATTGATGCTCTGCATCCTTTCTGGGCAAAGCCCAAATAAAAATAAAAAAAGAAATGCAATGCAAAAGCAAATAAAATGTTGAACATTTCAACTGGACTTAGCCCAATTTTGGCCATAAGTCCTTAAATTAAATTGACTGAGCAAAATTGCTCTTCTAAATCAATTTACATCCGGTTCGAGGGTACATCTCCGAACTCCTTTGACATCCGTCGTTGTAATTCCTCAACGACGTCAAAGAGGTGACAGGTCCCAACGACCACACATCGATACGGACTGCGGGGTCCTTAAACTCGTGGACCGAAACGTCCTTAAACTAATATTGGACCGAAACGTCCCTAAACTAATATCGGACCGAAACGTCCTTAAACTAATATTGGACCACCACGTCCCTAAACTGGCGACGGACCACCACGTCCCTAAACTGGAACATGGACCATTATATCCCTAAACTGGAACAATAGAGCCCAAATGCTCTTTTGTCGGATCTAAACGATCCCGTTAAGTTGATCTTAGTCTCAAACAGGACTAACGTATCCTTGACGAACGTTTAAGTAGATCTTAGCCGCAACGCGACTAAAGCATCCTTAAACTAAAAACACCAAACCCAAATCTAAGTAAATACGGATTTGGACTAATCTACGTCCTACGAGCGACGGTATTACTCAGTCTCCGTATACAATCCACGGGCAACCACAAACAAAACAAACACCCACGACACGAAGTGAAATTCTGGAGAAGGAGAAAGTTGTTACCGTGAAGCGGTAGCGTAATTAACTGCAGGGGCTTGCGCCTGCAGGGAAGAGCGTCCCCACAATCAAAAACCCCTCTAGCGAGGGGGAATCTGACAAAGTCTGCTACATCGGCCGCATCCGTCTAAACCTTCGATACACGGTGCCATAAATCAACTTGGCATCTTCGGAGAGGTGGACGGATAAAACCAAATAGCATCTGCCCCGAATCTCAGCGTCAGGCCATCGCGGTCCTGTGCGCCGTCTTTCGGAGGGGAACAGATTCTGGCACGCCCGGTGGGACCTCTTCCTCTTTCCACTCCACACTTCGTATGTCGTGTTCGCGAACAAATCGTGGTTTGCTGTGATTGCCTGTGGATTCAAGGTACTAAGATTTAGTGTCTTGCTTTATGCAGAAAACAGAAAATTGATGGCTTCGAACTGCACCGCCCGCAGCGATAACTCTCGCTCCGTCATTGCTAGAGGAGTGACTTATGGGCCCCAAGCGGTCTCCCTTTTCAAAATGCCGGTGGAGCAGGTGGCTCAAGCCACCACTAGACTATTTTTTGGGACCATGCTCCCACCAATGAGCTTCAACGCCCCAATGACATTGCAAGAAGCTCCAAAGAAGTCGGTTTTCGATCGACTTACCACTGCCGCGACCCCTCTCAATAGGTCGCCCAACTCCACTGCTTCAGGTTTTAATGGATTAGGCCAGAGCTCCATCGGGCCCATGAAGAAGCCTGCCATACCAGAAGGCGTTATCCCGAAGCGGATAGCTATCCCAGCTCCCGTTCTTGGCGAAGTCACCAAGGTTGCTTCCCATGTTCGGAAGCCCGCTTCTGACAGGTTAGCCGTCCCCGTTCAACGGACGTCGATCTTTAAAAGGCTGGTACCAGCACATTCTGACCAACACAGGGGGCATGAGGAGGTCACCCCTATATCTGAAACAATTCCATCAGCACGACATGCTCGACGTCGCTACTGGCGCCGAGTTAGGAAGGCTGGGGGCAACTCCCCCTCTAGACTTACTCGTCCAACTCTAATGGTTGGGATCGATACTGCTGTTCCAACCAAGAACAGCTTTGAACTGCTCAACAAGGTGCGCAGAAACTCTCCTACTACGATGTTGAAACGAACTCCTTCACCTGTGGAGAATACTCCAGAAAAGAAGCTAGAGCAGCCCCCACAACGGCTGTCCTCTAAAATTTACAAAGTCTGGCGACAGGTCCAAGAGTCGGTGATCGATCAAGACTGTCTCCGACGACAGAAAAAGATGAAGGTTCGGCAGGGGAAGGATTACTCTGTCAAACCACAAAAAGCAAAAGCTACTTGGGTGCCCACTACAACGGCTCCCTTAACTCCAATCACTCAAAAAAGGAGGCCACAAAAAGCCCCTGTGAACATGGCGAAGCATAAAAGTGCTGAACACAAACGCCCCAAGTCTGGGGGCATGGTGGTGCACACTGTTTATATGACTTCTGGAAAGGATGAAAGCCGCACTTCTACGGGCCATCGACCGCTCACCCGATCCGTGATGAAAGCCCAGGAGCAACAACAAAAGCTTCAGGAAATGATGACTACAATGGCTGCACTCACTGAGCCAAAAGAAAGCTCTGAAATGTCTTCGGATGAGCGTCAAGAACAAGAAACCGACGCTGACTTTTTACGCAGAGTCCTCGAAAAGAGGGACAAAGAAGCTGCAGAGCAAGCGGCTAACATAAAACAGATGGCGCTCCTCTTCCAAGATATGGTAGGAATGATGTTACAGCCGGACCCTCCTGCTGAACGTCCTCCAGTCATCCTTGAAGACGACAGGGGAGAAACGTCAAATCCTCCGCCGGCTCTGTCAACAGCCAAGGAGGAGGCAATCTCCAAAGTTGACCTAGACGAATATATAGCTCAGCAGATCCGGATTCATCGGGCGAATGAAGCGGCTGGGCAAATTGTTAGAACCGGACGACCGTATCCGAGCTGGTATGACCAAATCAGTTACCCGCCAGGATATACGATCCCTAAATTCCACGTATATAAAGGGACAGGGAATCCGCATCAGCATGTCGTTCAATTCAGGGCCTTATGCAGCAATACTGGAGGCGATGACAAATTGTTGCTGCGTCAATTCGTCGGCAGCTTAGCAGAAATAGCCTTTGAATGGTATTCGGAGCTACCTAACGACTCTGTCAAAACATTTGCAGAGATGGAACTGCTGTTTACACAAAGATTCGCAAGTGCTAGTGAACGCACCCCGATTACAGCACTGATAAATGCCAGGATAAGGCCCGGCGAAACGTGGGTCCAATACGCAACACGATGGCGAAACCTATGGTCGAAATGCGAACAACGCATAGAAGAGGCACCTGCGGTAGGCATGTTTGTGGGCACTCTCGATCCGCAGGCGACCATCTCGCAATTCATGATGTTCTTTAGGCCGACCACCTTCCAGGCCTTGATCGACAAATCAGCCCAAATGGACCAGATGGGCCATAGACCGTCTCCTCCAAGACCCGATCCCCGAAATGAGAAAGGAAAAGCGATCATCGTCGCCAATGCTCAACAACAGTCGAGCAACTCAAAGCCGGTCGTTCGCCAAAACAACGTGCGTCCACGCCCATCTCTCGAAGAGAGGCTAGGACGTCCTTACTCGTTTCCTCAGAATAAAACGAGAAGACTGTTTGAGCTGGCAGTGCGTAACAGACTCATCAATCTGCCGAGTCCAAAGCGTCTGTCGCAGCCAGGCGATCTTAATAATCCCAATTATTACCCTTACCACCAAACGGTAAGTCACCCGATTGAGGATTGTTTCGTCTTTAAGGGATGGATCGAGGATCAATACCTGCAAGGCAAGTTCGCGCTGTCTGAAAGCTGGAAGGTAAACCCACCGCAGCCGCACTCTCCAAAGAAAACGGACACGCCGGGGGCAGCTTGTTCTTTAGTCAAGGATGAAAATAATGGAGAAAACTCATCGGATGAATCCGAAGACTACGCAGCGACTTGTCATATGATTTCTCATTCACTGACGGATGATAAAGAGGCTCCTTGCGCTGAGAAACCAATGGCGAATCCTGAGCCGGAGATTCTACAACCATCAGACGAGTTGATCGATGTCTTCCTAAGTGAAATTCGTCTGAAAGCAAAAGCCAATCAAGAACGTGAAATGGCCATACTAGAAAGAACCAAGGTATTCCCGTCAAATCAAAAGCCATACACTGCGGGTAAAAACAAATTCAAGACGAGGAAACGGTTCGCCAAAGCTCTATCAGTAGGAATGAAGCTACCGCCCTCTGAAGAAAATTCTTTCTCTGAGGTAGAGATGCATCCTAACTTCTGTTTATATCATCAGAAGATCATACATCCTACCGAAGACTGCGAGTCCTTTAACTGTTGGTGGCAAGGGTATGTCGCTCAAAAGCAACACTTCGACAGGACAAAGTGTGAAGCTTGTGGACATCGGAAAAATGCGATATATGAGGGCAAAGGAGCCGCCGCAAACTATCATATAGCCGACTTCAAGGGATCACAAATTATCACCTTTGGAAGCGACTCTGACGAAGAAGCTATCCCCAACTCTTCCCTCGGGGAATCTATTTCAAAAATAAAGGAATTGAGAAGCTGCGAGAACGTTCAGCCATGCAATCGCATGCTACTCGAAAAAAATCCTGACCCCGTAAGCAAGGGACCGAACAAGAAGAACAAAGAAAAAGGAAAAACGGCCCTCGTCGCCGGCGCTCAACAACAATCAGGTGACCCTAGACCGGTTGCTCGCCAAAGCAACAAGCGGCAATCCCTCCAAGAAAAGTTGAAACGTCCTTACTCGTTTCCGCAAGATAAAACAAGGGGACTGTTCGAGCTGGCAGTGTGCAACCGACTCATCAATCTGCCGGCTCCAAAACGTCCGTTGCGGCCAGGCGATGTTAATAATCCTAACTATTGCCCTTACCACCAAACAGTAGGTCACCTGATCGAGGACTGCTACGTCTTCAAAAACTGGGTTGAAGACCAATACCAACAGGGCAAGTTTGCGCTGTCTGAGAACTGGAAGGTGAGTCCGCCACAACCGCACGCTCCGAAAAAGATGGATACGCCGGGGGCATCATGTTCACTCATGGAGAAAGACTCATAGACCGAAAAGTCAATAAACTAAATATTCGCCTCAAATACGGCGACAACGGACCGAAACGTCCTTAAACTAACAACGGACCGAGATGTCCTTAAACTAATGATGGACCGCAATGTCCTAAAACTTGCAAATGACCGAAATGTTTTTTAAACTACTACCGCAGCATTCTCAGGCTGACGAAAAAAAAAAACAAAAACAAAAAAAACGGTATGTCCATAAGCAAAATGGGCACGGATGAAAACCCGAAAGGGCTCCATGAGTAAAAACAGCAGGGCTACCGGCGAGTGTTCGTGAAAACCCGAAAGGGCGCGACCTCGTTAAAAAAAAAAACAAAAAAAAAAACGGTATGTCCATAAACAAAACGGGCATGGAGGAAAACCCGAAAGGGCTCCGTGAGTAAAAACAGCAGGGCTACCGGCGAGTGTTCGTGAAAACCCGAAAGGGCGCGACCTCGTAAAAAATAAAATAAAATAAAAAATAAAATAAAAAGAATAAAAAAAAACGGTATGTCCATAAGCAAAATGGGCATGGATGAAAACCCGAAAGGGCTCCGTGAGTAAAAACTGCAGGGCTACCGGCGAGTGTTTGTCAAAACCTGAAAGGGCGCAACCTCGTTAAGAAACACTTATAGGGTCCTCTCGACCCTGTAAGGAGAAACTACCTGCGTGAGATCCTTACGACTCACAAAGGAACAACACACTTAGGGATCCCCACGATTCCGAAGGAGAAAATACACTTGCGAGATCCTCACGACTCGTAAGGAGAACTCTCTTGTGGGACCCTTACGGCTCATAAGATTTGAAAGTCTTAAGTTGCAGAAACCTTAACCTGTTCTTAAGCAGCCCCCACAACCTTCGATATTGCCCTACAAGCGGCTCATAATGACCCTTGTATACAATCCACGGGCACGAATAAATATTTCCCTAACAAAGTCCCATCCGTGACTAGGGATATGCTTGTACAGCAAACAACCCTTGTAAGTCCTCTCGACTTATAAGGAGAAAACCCTTTTGTAAGATCCTTACGACTTACAAGAGAACATACACTTAGGAATCCTCACGATTCCCAAGGAAAAAACACACCTACAAGATCATCACGACTTGTAGGGAGAAATACCTTTGTGAGACCCTTACGGCTCATGAAGTCAAAAGCCTTAGCCGACAGGACCCTTAATCCTGTTTACTAAGCCACCTTTGTTCGGGATCGACAGAGGCAAATGATGATTCGCTCCTGGCAATATTCCAGTTGTAGCGATACTGATGCCTAAATCGGTATCAAATTCCAAGTCCTTTCATGGCAGATGATGATTCGCTCCTGGCAATATCCCAGTTGCAGCGATGCTGATGCCTAGACCGGTATCAAATTCCAAGTCCTTTTACGGCAAATGATGATTCGCTCCTGGCAATATTCCAGTCGCAGCGATACTGATGCCAAGATTGGTATCAGATCCCAAATCCCCTACTCGCAAAAAAAAAAAAAAAAAAATCAGCGAGCCAAAAAAAAAAAAATATTTATATATATATATATATATGCATACGAAATAGCCGAAATGATGGGGCAGCTTGCAAACAAAATCAGCAAGTAAAAATGTATGCATGCAAAATAGCCGAAATGGTTGGGCAACTCGCAATAAAAAGCAGCGAGTAAAAAGAAAAATAGCCGAAATGATTGGGCACCGCGAAAAATAGCCGAAATGATTGGGCAATCGCGATTTTCGCGATATAAAAAGCTGAAATGATAGAGCATCGCGGAAAGAAAAAAAAATGAAAAAATGAAACTTTTTGCCCTACAGGTGAAATCACATCGATCCCTGTATACAATCCAGGGGCACAGATAAAAAGGGAACAATACCTTCCCAACAGGCCCCACCAGAAAGCGAAGCCAAATCTCGATGGTTCATGGATAACCTAGAGACCATCTCGACATTTGTCGCAATATTACAGACACGATGTCAACAAATGAAGCAAAGGAAGGTCCCTAACTTCAGGGTCTCGACGTCAATATCGACAACTTAAAGATCACCAACGGCGTTTCTCCTCACTCCAACTAGATGCAGACATGACGTCAACAACTGACCTCAGAATCGCAACGAAACGGAACCATGACAAAGTCCCTAGTCCCAAATCTCAATGGCCTCGTCTACAGCCTGGAGACCAACAACGGTGTGCCTCCTCATTCCAACAGGACACAGATGTTACACCATCAAGCGGAGCGATGGCAAAATCGCAGCTTCACCTCAGCATTCGTCTCGATACAGTAGACGCAATGTCAACAACAGCGTTCCTCCGCAGTCCAGCTGGAGGCAGATGCAACGTCAACAAAAGACCTCACGGTCGAAACAAAGCGGAGTAACGGCAAAATCCCAACTCCACCTTAGCATTCGTCTCGTTACAACAGACGAAATGTCAACCCCAGCGTTCTTCCCCCAACAGGATTCGGACGCGCCAAAGCAAACGAAGCGAAGGCCAAATTCCTAGCTTCAACGTCTTTACGGTAACTCACATAAAACCGGAAAGACAATCGGAGATCATCTCGCACCAGCACAGAGTGGTCACCACCTTGACGTTCGTTTCGATACAGCAGACGAGTTGTCGCCCCAGCGTTCTTCCTCCAGCAGGGATTCAGACATGACAAAGCAAACGAAGCGAAGGCCACATTCCTAGCTTCAACGTCTTTACGGTAACTCACATAAAACTGGAAAGACAATCGGAGATCATCTCGCACCAGCACAGAATGGTCACCACCTCGACGTCCGTCTCAATACAGCAGACGAGATGTCACCCCAATGTTCGTCTCAACACAGCAGACGCAACGTCATTAAACGAATGGAGCCACGGCAAAATCCCTAGTTCCAAATCTCGGCGGTTCACCAGCAACCTAGAGACAACCTCGACGTCCGTCTCGATACAGCAGACTAGATGTCACCCTAACGTTCGTCTCGATACAGCAGACGCAACGTCATCAAACAAACGGAGCCACGGCAAAATCCCTAGTTCCCACCATGACATTCGTCTCGATACAGAGGACGCAATGCCAGCAAACGAAGCAAAGGCCAAATTCCTAGCTTCAGGGTCTTAACGGCAAGTCATATAAAGCCTGAAAGACTATCGGAGATCATCCCACACCAGCGCGGAGTGGTTATGACTCATCGGGGCTCTCCAAAATGAGCCTAACCTCAAGTAAAAAGCGGCATGGCAAATTCCTAGCGCTTGCTCTTCCGACGGTCAAACTGCCAAGGAGGATTGCTTGAAGACGTCTTGTCCAGCCCCCGAAGGGATCAGAGACACGGCAGTCGCAGGGCTACTCGAACTGCACGATTGCCTATCGAGGACTATATCAGCTTATGCGACGGTACGATGGCCAAAACCCTAAGTACCACCAACCTTAACGGGCTTCTGTCGTAAAGAGCAGAGGTTAAATGCGACGTTAAGATGTTCTTGCGAGAAACGTTCGATTCGTCTCGACTTGTGAAAAATTGTCGAGGCGGCTCGACTCGTGGGATGAAGCCTTAGGCAGTGGGCATAAAAGAAGCCTATTTCCTAAGCATTGGGACCCTGCGAGTTGGCCCAAAACGGTCTCTTGCATACCATCCACGGGTCTCTCTCTCTAACATCGAACTTCGACAAGAAGGGAAACAACCGCTTACAAGTCCTCTCGACTCGTAAGAGGGAAAAATTCTCTTGTAGGATCCTTATGACTTACAAGAGAAAACCACACTTAGGAATCCTCACGATTCCTAAGGAGAAAAACCCACCTATGAGATCCTCTTGATCCGTAGGGAGAAAAGTCTCTATGAGACCCTCACGGCTCATAGAGTTGAAAAGTCTTAGGCAGCAGATCTGAACCTGCGGCCTAAGCCCTCGCTATCTCATGAAGAAATCAAGAAGCTTACTCTATTACCTGCTAATTGTGACGACATGCTGAGAAAGAGGATCAACAAAATTATCAGAAAGACTAATTAAGTAAAATGATATAATGCACTGAGGAATAAAATGTCATCTTTAACTTCCAAGATCCATGAAGAATTCTTAAGAGTTCTTCTATATGATTTGGGAGGAGCAAAGCTCCATTAATGAAATGAGAAAATACAGGGAAAATCTTTTAGAGAGCAAAGCTCTATTAATGGAACTCTAATAGGGCTTTCCTTAGTCTTCTATGGACCCCCTTAGAGCAAAGCTCTACTAAGTGAAACCCTAAATGGATCTTCTTTAGATCTAGGATCTATTGAGAGCAATGCTCTTAAAATTGATTTAATTTAATTAAAATTAATATTTTTACCTAAAATTCTCTAAAAGTTTGAACTTTTAAAAGTGTTTAAATAAGAGAGCAGGGCTCCAAGTTCTGAAAGTAAAATTTTAAGAGATGAGAATCATCTAAGGGACCAAAGGTCTTATTTATAAGCATCAAGTGCCCTTTCAGCTACCAAGGGATGGCGCGACGGTTCGGAGTCTGCCACCGCTGCGCTCACGTTAGGAGGCCACGTAAGCGCAACGGTGGGGGGGCATTTGTTTATCTCAATCAGAGCAAAACTCTGTTTAAATTCCAAGGTGGGAAAAGAAGCAATACTTCTGTTTTTCTCCAATCAGAGCAAAACTCTATCTTGAAAATTAAAAAGAAAATTAAAGTTAAAATAAATGAAGTAGCGTACTCCATAAGAGCAAAGCTCTTGATGCAAAAAAAAAAAAAAAAAAAAACGCAAACTGCGCAGCGCGCCCGCGCGCCGCGCGCCGCGCAGTAAATAAAAAAAAATAATAATAAAAAACAATTAATTAATAAAAAAAAATTAAAAAAAATAAATTTTTTTATTGCGCGACACGTGTCTGCGCAGTTGCGCAAACACTGCACGACACGTGTCAGGCGCTGGGGAGTTGCAAAAAACAGAATAAAGATTTGAGGAAATCTTTTCTGTTTTTGTTAAAACAATAAGATTTCTTCTGTAAAACAGAGCCCTTCGGATTAAAGATCCAACGGTGGGGAAAATTCCCCAAATCACTTAGAGAATGATCTCTTTAACAAACTTTAACTAATTTATGGGCACTATAAAAATGACCCTAGACTTCATTTCAAAGAGGAGGAAGAGCTGGCTAAAAAAAAAAGAGAAGAGAACTCTTGAGAATTCTTGAAGAATAAAAAAAAAAAGGTAAAAACCTTTGAAAGAAGAGAGATTTCTCTTGTGAACAAGATCATGGATCTTCAATAAATAAATAAAATAAAATAAAAATAAAAATAGTGCCTTGCACTTGTTTTATGAACCATCGGTTCTTGAACCTAAAAGGTTCTTAAATTAATAGTGCTTTGCACTTTTATGATTGGTTCCCTGAGATGAGAAAAACAAGAAAAAACTTGTTTTTTTCTTAGATCTAAATCAAATAGTGCCTTGCACTTGTTTTATGAACCATCGGTTCTTGAACCTAAAAGGTTCTTAAATTAATAGTGCTTTGCACTTTTATGAACTTCTGGTTCTCCGAGATAAGAAAAACAAGAAAAAACTTGTTTTTTCTTAGATCTAAATCAAATAGTGCTTTGCACTTCTTTTTTTTGAACCATCGGTTCTTGAATCTAAAAGATTCTCAAATTAACAGTGCTTTGCACAAATGCAATGCATTACTAAAAGGGCCAGGCCCAAATCAAAATGACCTGACATGCCAAAATAAATTGCAAGGCAATAAATGGGCAGAGCCCAAATAAATTGATGCTTTGTATCTTTTATACAAGGGCAGAGCCCAAATAAAATTGATGCCTTGCATCATTCCTAAAAGGGCAGAGCCCAAAACAAATTGATGCTCTGCATCCTTTCTGGGCAAAGCCCAAATAAAAATAAAAAAAGAAATGCAATGCAAAAGCAAATAAAATGTTGAACATTTCAACTGGACTTAGCCCAATTTTGGCCATAAGTCCTTAAATTAAATTGACTGAGCAAAATTGCTCTTCTAAATCAATTTACATCCGGTTCGAGGGTACATCTCCGAACTCCTTTGACATCCGTCGTTGTAATTCCTCAACGACGTCAAAGAGGTGACGGGTCCCAACGACCACACATCGATACGGACTGCGGGGTCCTTAAACTCGTGGACCGAAACGTCCTTAAACTAATATCGGACCGAAACGTCTCTAAAATAATATCGGACCGAAACGTCCTTAAACTAATATTGGACCACCACGTCCCTAAACTGGCGACGGACCACCACGTCCCTAAACTGGAACATGGACCACTATATCCCTAAACTGGAACAATAGAGCCCAAATGCTCTTTTGTCGGATCTAAACGATCCCGTTAAGTTGATCTTAGTCTCAAACAGGACTAACGTATCCTTGACGAACGTTTAAGTCGATCTTAGCCGCAACGCGATTAAGGCATCCTTAAACTAAAAACACCAAACCCAAATCTAAGTAAATACGGATTTGGACTAATCCACGTCCTACGGGCGACGGTATTACTCAGTCTCCGTATACAATCCACGGGCAACCACAAACAAAACAAACACCCACGACACGAAGTGAAATTCTGGAGAAGGAGAAAGTTGTTACCGCGAAGCGGTAGCGTAATTAACTGCAGGGGCTTGCGCCTGCAGGGAAGAGCGTCCCCACAATCAAAAACCCCTCTAGCGAGGGGGAATCTGACAAAGTCTGCTACATCGGCCGCATCCGTCTAAACCTTCGATACACGGTGCCATAAATCAACTTGGCATCTTCGGAGAGGTGGACGGATAAAACCAAATAGCATTTGCCCCGAATCTCAGCGTCAGGCCATCGCGGTCCTGTGCGCCGCCTTTCGGAGGGGAACATATACGATTTTCACTGTTTGATGTTAGTTTTATTCACTGAGTTGGCAACTCACCCCCATTGTGCCTTAGTTCCTTGCAGGAGAGATCGCGTGAACGCATAGCGGCGTTGCGGACATATATCTTGGATTTCGTCGCATATTTTGCTAGGTGGGTTACATGTTTAGTAACCGCCCCTATGTATATTATATATTTTGTATCTAGTGTCACTCCATCAGACCGTGTATATTATTTGACCTAGAACGAGTGGAGACTTATGTATATTTTGGGTCGATTTGAGTAGAACCGACTAGTTATATTGTTTGTGTATTCTTTCACTTAGTATGCTTTTGATTTTTCGCTTTTGAGCGTTGTATATACATTGCGTGGGTTGTTACGCCGATTGGCGTTGATGTTACCTATAAGTAGGGGATGCCATTATAATATTTATTTATACTTGTTTTTCCCAAAATTTCCAAAGGAGGTGCTGTCAAAATTTTTAAGTACGAAATCAATTTTTACTCCCTTTCAAAATCACTCGAGATGTGCTTCAATTTAAACTATCATTGTGTCACGCCCCGCTTCCCAGAGTGCGCTAAGATCAGCACGTGACAGAGCCAACCATGCTACCTGTGGCTAGGAAACATCCATCCACAGTCACATTATGGCTGTCTATAAGATATCAAGAACAGTAGAAATAAAATAAAATATCTAGTACATGTTCATGAGCCAGAATGAACGAGTCAAGAAATAATATGCGGAAGCAATAAATCCAATAAACAAAACAATCTGGAAAGTACGTCCCAAATACGGGCTCACATAAGGAAATAAAAAGAAATGCTGAAAGGAAATTACACTAAATTGGAATACTAACAGGTCCTCACTGCTCGGCCTGTCTACTGAAGTACTCCTACTCGGCTTGCGACAAGGGTAGAAGATCTAGGCCATGCAAAACCCAGACGTCAGCGCGTCACAATATCAACAATAATATAATCGGTGGGTAACAGGATATGCAGGCATGAATTATAAATGGATGTAATATGAACGTAATAAGTAAGCAGGGATATCGAACAGTGAAGTGTAACAGTATAGGTGAAGTGCAGCGATAAAACTAAACCGTGCTACTGGGTTAACTACTCTCAAGTCTGTGAAATCAATTTAATGAATCATCGATGTAACTCAATAGTATCCCGTGCATACCTGGGACCACGGTACAGATTCTCGGGCTAAAATTCGAGACATGCCGCTAGGCAATAAACAGGAAACACGTACAGATGAATGTTGTCAGCAGCATCATCCCAGGGCTGGCCTAGCCCATAAAACTGATCAGTATAAACATCAAACTGTCGAGTTACAAGTCAGGTTTCATCATTGATTTCCCCATACCCCCAAGTTATATGTTCAGGTCAGGTATTGATAAATCTGAAGCTAATTCCAATACAGAATCAAGCAGGAACAGGTTTGTCTATAAAGACAACAGGATATGTCCATCGGGACAACATGTCAGGATTGTCGGCATTAGAAACAGGATCAGGTAACATGTCAAGTAATGGTGTATCAGGTCATGTCAAGTAGTGCACAGTGTATCACATGGGTGCCCAACAGTAAAATGTAGCAAGTATTGAATCAGGGTAAAAGTACGGATGTACAGTAAAAGCATGGATGCACGAATATCTATCAGGGATTACATCATAACTAAGTATGATGCACAATATCAAGTATGGGGTATTAATGTAATAACAATATGAGTTAATGTAATATGGCATGGAACTAGGTATGCAGAATTAATGGTATGGATACACAATAAACATGGATGCTCAAATAACTATCTGGGGTTACAACTACAGTTCCAAGACTAAGTGGGATGCGCATTATTAAGCATGGGGTGTTACTACAACAATAGCAGGAATTAATATGATCTGTAGATGCAGCTACATGTATATTAAATGATATGGATGCATAAGGGTATCCGAAAACAGTAAAACTTTAATATGAATGTATAATGCAATCAACAGGTAGTATTTGTATTCATATGGATGCAAGATAAATATTAAAGCATGTAACAAGATAAACTTGCCTGAACGGAACACACGACGGGTGCGTACGTCACGTCCGACGTTGGGTAAACATCACAACGTACACACGGCATACGGGACGGGTCCAGGCAAGGCAAGAGGATACTCACGCAGGCAAGGGACGTTCACTGGATCACCTGGATCGGCAGCGACGAGCATGGCTCCGGCGGTCACCGGAAAAGCACAATCAAGAAAAGCAAGAAGAGAAGAACAAGAAGAAGAAGAAAGAAGAAGAAGATGAAAGAAGAAGAAGGAGAGGGTGGGGTTTGGTTGTTGTGGTGCTCTAGTTTCAGAGAGGAAGGTGAGGCAAGAGCTAACTCCGACGATAGGGTTTTTCCGACGAGGCTAGGTGTGTGCAGTGGGGGTTCGGGTAAGGGTTGTAGTATGCAGGGGAGGCTCGGGTGTAGGGTGGTATGGAGTGCAGGGAGGAGGAGAGGAGAGTGGAAGGTGGAGATGTAGGGAGAGGTTGATGGTGACGAGGTCAGGGATCGGAGGTGATGGGTGCGTGGGTGCTGTGGTTTCATCGTCGGGAGAGGAGAGGAGTCGAAGGAGAGGAAGGTTGAGGCGATAGAGTGGAGAAGGAGATGAGAGATACTCGAGGGAGGAGAGGAGGAGGCTCCGGTTGTGTCGACGATGAAGACGCGGCTAGGTTTGGGTTTCTGTGGGTTTTGTCGCGGGGGTTAAAAATAAAAGAAGACACAAGGAAGAAGGAAGGTGACGATAGTAGATGAAGGAAGGTGAGGGGATCCCTCAGGGAACAGTGTATGCGAGAGGAGTGAGAAAGAGGGGGAGAGATAAAGAGAGAGAGAGAGAGAGAGAGAAAGTCTGTTAGTTAAAAAAAGATTTGAAAACAAAATCTAAAATATTTTTAAACGTAGGTAACTGTTAGAATATAATATCAATAAAATATTTAATATTTGGCTAATACAAAAATAGTCCAAAACACGTCCGAGTTGGGTCTAAAAATCCAGTTTTAAAATACGGAAAATATACGTGTCAACCAAAACTAAAACAGGATATCCGGATAACGAAAATGCATACCCCCAAGAACGGATGCACGCACGTGCACGTAGCCATCCAAACGAGTCCGTTTCACTGAACGGGACACGAACAAGATGCGCGGATGCTACGAAAGGGTTAGGGGTATCATGCATGCCATGCTAGATATTTTTAAAATATTTTATTTGACTTTAAATGTTATATTAAAAAAATGCAGATGCCAGATATAATGCCAGTATGCAGTACATAAAAATGAAAATGCATGGATCCACATAACAAGCTGGGATAAAAGATAAACAGAAATTAAGACGGGTTTCCAACAAGCGGGTCGGGTCGGATGCAAATACAGATGTCAAATACACTATTCGCACCCAAAACACAGTAAATCGAGAAAATACCATAAATAAAGAAATACCAAAAATTGAACTGGTATAAATGAACTAGGGTGTTACATTATACCCAACTACAAAAAGAATTTCGTCCTCGAAATTCCAGGAACAAGGAAAGATAAACAAACATGAATCTACAAGAATAGGTGTGGAAACTTTTGTCGAATCTCGTCTTCTCGTTCCCAAGTCGATTCTCCATGCGAGCGATTCCCCCAAGAAACAAGTACGAGAGGGATAACCTTGTTCTTGAGGACCTTTTCTCTTCGATCAACAATCGACATCGGTCGTTCCTCAAAGGTCAAATCCTCCCTAACAGTCAGCTCCGAATGATCTAGCACGTGTGTTTCATCTCGAACATACTTACGGAGTTGAGATACATGAAACACGTCATGAACATTCGCCAAAGATTATGGTAACGCCAATCGATAAGCCACTTCTCCAACACGCTCGATAATCTTGAAAGGCTCCACGAATTGAGGACTAAGCTTGCCTCGACTCCTAAAATGAATCACTCCTCTAGTCGGTGATATCTTCAAGAATACCAGATCACTAACAGCGAACTCTAGAGATCTTCTCGATGTATCGGCCCAACTCTTCTGTCGATCCTGCGCTGCCTTCATGTGATTCCGGATAGTATTAACCTTCTTTACTGTTTGCACGATCAAATCAGATCCCAACAATCTTCGTTCTCCAATATCGTCCCAACAAACGGGTGAGCGACACTTGCGACCATATAACGCTTCGAATGGAGCCATCTGAAATAGTCGCCTGAAAGTTGTTATTGTACGAAAACTCCACCAAGTGTAGATGATCCTCCCATGAACCCTTGAAATCCAACATGCAAGCTCTCAACATTTCTTCAAGAGTTTGGATCGTTCTCTCTGACTAGCCATCTGTCTGGGGATGATAAGCGGTGCTAAACTTCAATAGAGTCCCCAAACCTTCCTTTAAGCTTCTCCAGAAATGCGATAAGAATCGGGTGTCACGGTCGGAAACGATGCTCACAGGTACTCCATGCAATCTCACAATCTCCTGCATGTACCGTTCTGCTAACGCTTCCGTCGACTGACCCACTCGAAACGGTATGAAATGAGCTGCCCTGGTCAATTGATCAACAATCACCCAAACTGCATTGTTGCCCTTTGGACTTCGCGGTAAAGCTGTCACGAAATCCATGGTTATATGTTCCCACTTCCATTGAGGAATCGGAAGTGGTTGCAATAAACCAGCTACCCTTTGATGTTCAGCCTTAACTTGCTGACACACCAAGCACTTTGCTACAAAGCGGGCAATCTCCCTTTTCATACCTTCCCACCAGAAATGCTGTCGTAGATCGCGGTACATCTTTGTACCTCCTGGATGTACAGAATATGCGGAACTGTGCGCCTCCCTCATCACCTCTTCACGAATGTCTCCTTTCGGCACACACAAATGGCTACCATAACGCAACGAACCATCTTTGTGAATCAACAAGTCCGTTCGAAGTCCTGCTTCAACCTGTTCTCGAAACTTCTGGAATCTTGGGTCCTGCGACTGCACCGCTTTAATACACTCGATCAACGACGACTGTACTTGCAGCTGCATCAACTGTCGCGAAGAATGCGATAGCACAATCTCCAACTCGAATCTCCGAAAGTCTTCGATGAGCTCCTTCTGTGCAGTCAGCATCCGAATTGCTGGAAACCGACTAAGCGCATCTGACACTACATTAACTTTCCCTGGATGGTACTTAAGATCAAGATCATAGTCAGCCATCAGCTCCAACCATTTACGCTGCCTCATGTTAAGCTCTTTCTTTGTGAATACGTACTTTAGGCATTTATGATCGGTGAATACTTCGACTCTTTCGCCCAGTAAATAGTGTCTCCAAATCTTCAAAGAAAAAAAATTACTGCTGCAAGCTCCAAATCATAAGTTGGGTAATTTTTCTCATGGGTCTTCAACTGTCTCAATGCGTATGCTATAACCTTCCCATGCTGCATCAAAACACATCCCAAACCTTTCCCAGATGCGTCGCTGTGAATCACCAATCCTCCGGAACTGTCTGGTACAGTCAAAATAGGAGCGGTTATCAACCTTTGCTTCAACGCCTCAAAAGCTGACGCACATCTATCTGTCCATACGAACGGTACTTCCTTTCGCATAAGCTTGGTCAAAGGCTCAGCTAAGCGAGCAAAATTCTCCACGAACCTTCTGTAATATCCGGAAAGTCTAAGAAAACTTCTGATCTCTGCTACGTTCTTCAGAATCGGCCAATCTTGAACTGCTGCAATCTTCTCAGGGTCAACGGCGATTCCATCTCCGGATACGATGTGCCCCAAAAACTTCACTTCTTAAAGCCAAAACTTGCACTTGCTCATCTTTGCATATAATCTTTCTTGCCTCAATGTCTACAGTGCGATCTTCAAGTGTTCTGCATGCTCTTCTAGGCTCCTCGAGTAGACCAGAATATCATCGATGAACACCACTATAAACTGGTCTAAAAACGGTGAAAAGATTCGGCTCATCAAGTCCATAAATATCGCCGGTGCATTCGTGACTCCGAATGGCATCACTAAATACTCGTAATGTCCATATCGAGTTCGGAACACAGTCTTGCAAATATCTTCTGATTTAACTCGGACCCGATGATATCCGGATCGCAAATCCAGCTTCGAGAATACCCTCGCGCCACTGAGTTGCTTGAATAATTCACCAATGCGAGGGATCGGGTACTTGTTCTTAATAGTCACCCGGTTGAATTCTCGATAATCGATGTACATCCTCCTGGTGCCATCTTTCTTCTTTACTAGAAGAAATGGAGCTCCCCAACGTGAATTGCTGCTGCGAATCCAACCCTTCTCTAGCAATTTGGTAACCTGCTTTTTTACTTCTTCCAACTCCACTGGTGCCACCGGATAGTACGCCATTAAGATTGGCGCTGCACTAGGAACAAGATCGATCGCGAACTCACATCTTGTTTTGGCGGTAAACCCGAGATGTCCTCGAACACGTCCATGAACTCTTGAACTACAACTGGCGCTTCCTCCTTATCAACTTCCATCGACGAAAGAACACTGTTTGTCGGCCTAGCCCTAAACTCAACTGGCCCGACAGAATTGCTACCTCCAACAAAAACAAACTCCGGATGTCGGGAAATCTGGAAAATCACTTTCTTTGCCCTACAATCAATGTGAGCGTGGAAAGTGCCGAGAATGTCCATTCCCAAGACAACATCATAACTGCCAGTATCGATCACCAAGAAATCTGCAAATAACTCCCATCCGCAGATAACAACAAAACAATCCTTGCACTCGCTACTAGATATGATCTTCCCGTTCCCAGTATGTATGTCCCAAAAACTAGACAGGGTTGTGCAATAAATCGAGTGTGCAATAATAAACTTGGACGACATGCAGCAATGGGATGGACCAGAATTGAACAATGTTAATATAGGAAAATCATGAACAAGTAGGACGACTTCCTCTAAAGCCAAGATACTGAAGAAGATAAACACGATAAACAAGATTCAAGCTGAGGATAAAACATGAACTGGAAAGCAAGAGAAGCAAGGCAATATAACGACCATGAAACAAGGTAGTGAATCAAGACTAGAACTCCAATTACTTAAATAGAGTACCGCATTGTAACTATGCTGCGGTTCATAGTTACAATCATATAAATCCGTTCAAGTCGCCCAAATCCTAGTATGAGAATCAAAGAAATAGGACGGGATAAACAATAAGGAACCAAAAAGATTTCAAGCCGAGATGCAAAGTTGTTTGCATATCGTCAAGACACAGGGTCAAGAGAAAGATATGATTCAAGAATCACGATAACAATATGGCAGGACATGTTCCTAATTACAGGTTTTCTGATTCGTGTATTGGGTCCAATACCCAACTATAAAAGAATCAAACCCGATTAACCTAAATCCTATGGCTCTGATACCAAACAAAACCTGTCACGCCCCGCATCCCAGAGTGCGCTAAGATCGGCACGTGACAGAGCCAACCATGCTACCTGTGGCTAGGAAACATCCCTCCACAGTCACATTACGATTGTCTATAAGATATCAAGAACAGTAGAAATAAAATAAACTATCTAGTACATGTCCATGGGCCAGAATGAACGAGTCAAGAAATAATATGCGGAAGCAATAAATCCAATAAACAAAACAATCTGGAAAGTACGTCCCAAATGCGGGCTCACATCAGGAAATAAAAAGAAATGCTGAAAGGAAACTAAACTAAACTGGAATACTAACAGGTTCTCACTGCTCGGCCTGTCGACTAAAGTACTCCTACTCGGCCTGCGATAAGGGTAGTGGATTTAGGCCATGCAAAACCCAGACGTCAGCGCGTCACAATATCAACAATAATATAATCAGTTGGTAACAGGATATGCATGCATGAATTATAAATGGATGTAATATGAACGTAATAAGTAAGCAGGGATATCGAACAGTGAAGTGTAACGGTATAGGTGAAGTGCAGCGATAAAACTAAACCGTGCTACTGGGTTAACTACTCTCAAGTCTGTGAAATCAATTTAATGAATCATCGATGTAACTTAATAGTATCCCATGCATACCCGGGACCACGGTCCAGATTCTCGGGCTGAAATCCGAGACATGCCTCTAGGTACTAAATAGGAAACATGTACAGATCAATGATGTCGGCAGCATCATCCCAGGGCTGGCCTAGCCCATAAAACTGATCAGTATAAGCATCGAACTGTCGAGTTACAAGTCAGGTTTCATCATTGATTTCCCTATACCCCCAAGTTATGTGTTCAAGTCAGGTATTGATAAATCTGAAGCTAATGCCAACACAAGATCAAGCAGGAACATGTTTGTCTATACAGACAGCAGGATATGTCCATCGGAACAACATGTCAAGATTGTCGGCATTAGAAACAGGATCAGGTAACATGTCAAGTAATGGTGTATCAGGTCATGTCAAGTAGTGCACAGTGTATCATATGGGTGCCCAACAGTAAAATGTAGCAAGTATTGAATCAGGGTAAAAGTACGGATGTACAGTAAAAGCATGGATGCACGAATATCTATCAGGGGTTACATCATGACTAATTAGGATGCACAATATCAAGCATGGGGTATTAATATAATAACAATATGAGTTAATGTAATATGGCATGCAACTAGGCATGCGGAATTAATGGTATGGATACACAATAAACATGGATGCTCAAATAACTATCTGGGGTTACAACTACAGTTTCAAGACTAAGTGGGATGCGCATTATTAAGCATGGGGTGTTACTACAACAATAACATGAATTAATATAATCTGTAGATGCAACTACATGTATATTAAATGATATGGATGCATACGGGTATCCGAAAATATTAAAACTTTAATATGAATGTATAATGCAATCAACAGGTAGTATTTGTATTCATATAGATGCAAGATAAATATTATAGCATGTAGCAAGATAAACATGCCTGAACGGAACACACGACGGGTGCGTACGGCATGTCCGACATAGGGTAAACGTCATAACGCACACACGGCACGCGGGACGGGTCCAGGCAAGACAAGAGGATACTCACGCAAGCAAGGGACGTTCATTGGATCACCTGGATCGGCAGCGACAAGCACGGCTCCGGCGGTCACTGGAAAAGCACAATCAAGAAAAGCAAGAAGAGAAGAACAAGAAGAAGAAGAAAGAAGAAGAAGAAGGAAAGGGTGGGGTTTGGTTGTTGTGGTGCTCTGGTTTCAGAGAGGAAGGCGAGGCAAGAACTAACTCCGACGATGTGGTTTTTCCGGCGAGGCTAGGTGTGTGCAGTGGGGGTTCGGGTAAGGGTTATAGTGTGCAGGGGAGGCTCGGGTGTAGGGTGGTCTGGAGTGCAGGGAGGAGGAGAAGAGAGAGGAAGGTGGAGACGTGGGGAGAGGTTAACGGTGATGAGGTCAGGGACCGGAGGTGATGGGTGCGTGGGTGCTGTGGGTTTCGTCGTCGGGAGGGGAGAGGAGTCGAAGGAAAGGAAGGTTGAGGCGATGGAGTGGAGAAGGAGACGAGAGATACTCGAGGGAGGAGAGGAGGAGGCTCAGGTTGTGTCGACGACGAAGACGCGGCTAGGTTAGGGTTTCTGTGGGTTTCGTCGTGGGGGTTAAAAAAAAAGAAGACACGAGTAAGAAGGGAGGTGACAATAGTAGATGAAGGAAGGTGAGGGGATCCCTCGGGGAACAGTGTATACGAGAGGAGTGAGAAAGAGGGGGGAGAAAGAGAGAGAGAGAAAGTCTGTTAGTTAGAAAAAAAGATTTGAAAACAAAATCTAAAAGATTTTTAAACATAGGTAACTGTTAGAATATAATATCAATAAAATATTTAATATTTGGCTAATACAAAAATAGTCCAAAACATGCCCGGGTTGGGTCTAAAAATCCAGTTTTAAAATACGGAAAATATACGTGTCAACCAAAACTAAAACAGGATATCCGGGTAACGAAAATGCATACCCCCAAGAACGGATGCACGCACGTGCACGTAGCCATCCAAACGAGTCCATTTCACTGAACGGGACACGAACAAGATGCGCAGATGCTACGACAGGGTTAAGGGTATCATGCAGGCCATGCTAGATATTTTTAAAATATTTTATTTGACTTTAAATGTTATATTAAAAAAATGCAGATGCCAGATATAATGCCAGTATGCAGTACATAAAAATAAAAATGCACGGATCCACATAACAAGCCGGGATAAAATATAAACAGGAATTAAGACGGGTTCCAGCAAACGGGTCGGGTTGGATACAAATACAGATGTCAAATACTCTATTCGCACCCAAAACACAGTAAATCGAGAAAATACCATAAATAAAGAAATACCCAAAATAGAACTAATATAAATGAACTAGGGTGTTACACATTGCAAACAAAAATTTAGATTTCATATCAATTACTTCTTTTTAAACTTTACCTTCTTAATTCTTTACAAAGGGTTTAGATCTTGGTTTCTGGCTTACTTGGATTGCGTTGATATCTTTAGACGTCACATAATCTAAGTGCCTGTCGCGTGCCAAATTCGGGTCATGATAAAGTTGGTATCAAAGCTTTAGGTTTAACCTTTGTCGAGTTTTAGGTTTGAATATGCGGAGTCTAGTGTATATATTTCAGGAATCTAGTCTTAACGTTACGGGACCTAGACTTGACTTTGGGGTTATTAGGCTCAAACTTTTGTTTTTTTGATTGATCATTGGTTTGATGGAGTAGGTAACTCAGGAAGAGTAACGTACCGTACATATGTTCCGCGGCATATTCACGATACGATACCCCGCCTAAGTAACCTTAGGATGTATGTCTTGATTAATTCTTCCTTTGACTCTCTGTATTCGTTTGTTCCTATTATCACACCTTACCAACTCTTGTTTCTTATTCCAATTGCCATGGCTACGCGAGCTAGGCGAGCCACAGCTAGGACAGATTTGCCAATGACGGGGACTAACCCGCAAGACATCTTTACGGCATAGGGACATGTTGATCCTCCTCTTACCAATCGAATGACTAGACCGGAGGAGGGCATGTCGGGCTTACAGCAGATGATGGGGCGGTTGGCTGAGGTCACCCGTATTCAGAGGCCGGATCAGGCATCGCCTATTTTAGAGCTCGTGATACAGCCCGTTCAGACAGTCATACCAGTGGTCACGGGGTTTATGAAGGTATCACTCCCAGAGTTCTTGAGGTTGAGACCTCCGGTGTTCACAGAGACAAACACAGCAGAGGATCCTCAGTCGTTTCTTGATAGGATGGCTAGGATCGATAGGTCTTTGAGATGATCAGATGTGAGGTCGATGGAGCTAACCAGTTTTCGGTTGGAAGGACTTTCCTAGACATGGTGTGAGTCGATGGAGAGAGGTCGAGCAGTAGATCTTCTTCCGATGATATGGGCAGAGTTTTCCGAGATCTTCCTTGCCAGATTCCTTCCTCAGAGCGTGAGAGATGCTAGGGCTAGTAGTTTTGAGGCATTGCAGAAACCTGCCGATATGTCTGTGGCAGATTATGACTTGTATTTTACTCAGTTGTTGCGTTATGCTCCATATTTAGTTCCCACGGAGGAGCTCAGGGTGAAGAGATTTGTGAGGAGCCTTGATATGCAGTTGATCCTTGCCATAGGCTCTAGCACTTCGGTACATATGCACATGCCATGGACACAGCGATTTGAGTGGAGGAGCATCTGAACGAGACGACGGTTGTTCCAGAATTAAAGCGAGCCAGACCTATTGGATCAGTTTCCGGACAGTTTTCCAGAGGACAAGGCAGATTCGTTCTAGGACGCAGTAGTGGTCGAAGTTGGACTCAGGGCCGGATTTATGGCTCGTACCCTGAGGAGCAGAGGCCGCCGTCTACATGTTTCATTTGAGAGCGTCCAGGGCATTTTGCTAGAGATTATAGATGTCAGGGATGGACTATAGTTCCGCAGGTTGCTTTACTTCTTCCACCTTCTTCTTCGATGGCATTGCTTCCTCCACCAGTCGCTACTCTACGCCAGGCAGTTGCACCGAGACGCCGTGGTTTTGCTGGACGTACCCAGAGGGGACGAGTAAACCGAGAGAGAGGATATTAGGATGGAGGTAGGGGTCAGGCTAGGGTTTTAGCTTTGACTCCCCAGGATGCCCAGGCATCCAATGCAGTAGTTACAGGTACTCTCCCCGTATATTCCCTAGATGCTCATATTTTGTTCGATCCCGATTCTACACACTCATATGTGTCTGCACACTTCGCACCTTCCCTGGGGAAAGATGCGTCATTGTTAGATTTACCGCTAGTTGTGGTTACTCCGGTGGGAGATTCATTCATATCCCGACGCGTATTCATATCATGTTCCATATGCATTGGTGATAGAGATTCGTTAGTCGATTTGATTCTTCTCGATATGTTAGATTTTGACGTACTTCTCGGTATGGATTGGCTGGCCGCTTGCCATGCATACGTTGATTGCTGGGGGAAAGCGGCCATATTCTGTTTTCCTGGTGAGATGATTTTTGTTGTGCAGGGGTATTACAACGCTGCTCCTGCAAATTTGATTTCTGCACTTAGTGCTAGTCGGCTTTTGAGGAAGGGGGGTTGTGGGTTCTTAGCGTTTATTCAGGATACTGGAGCCGCAGAGATCCTGTTGGACCAGGTGCCGATTGTGCGAGAGTTTTTTGATGTGTTTCCAGCTGAGTTGCCAGGGTTGCCGCCAGAGAGCGATATTGAGTTCTGTATTGACCTGATTCCCGGCGCGGGGCCTATTTCTATACCGCTCTATCGGATGGCTCCGATGGAGCTCAAGGAGCTCAAGAGTCAGTTGCAAGAGTTGCTTGATAGAGGACTCATTCGTCCGAGTGTATCACCATGGGGAGCTCCGGTCTTGTTCGTTAAGAAGAAGGATGGCATCATGAGATTGTGTATCGACTATCATTAGCTGAATCGAGTTACTGTGCGGAATAGGTATCCCTTAGCTTGTATTGACGACTTGTTCGATCAGCTGCAGCGAGCAGGTTATTTCTTGAAGATTGATTTGCGGTCCGGATATCATCAGTTACGATCTAGAATGATGACATTCCGAAGACTGCCTTTTGAACACGCTATGGGCATTATGAATTCCTGGTGATGTCGTCCGGGCTCACCAATGCCCCAGCAGCATTCATGGATCTGATGAAACGGATCTTCAAGCCGTTCTTCGACCAGTTTATCATTATTTCATAGATGATATTTTGGTCTACTCTAGGAGTCGAGAGGAGCACGAGCAACACTTGAGAATTGTATTGCAGACTTTGGGAGAGCATCAGCTATTCGCCAAATTCTCTAAGTGCGCTTTCTGGCTTGACAATGTGGAATTCTTGGGTCATATTGTTATGAAAGATGGGATGCAGGTTGATCCGAAGAAGATTGAGGCGGTACAGCATTGGCCCAGACTATTTTCAGTGACTGAGACTCGTAGCTTGTTGGGCTTAGCAGGTTATTACCATCGCTTTGTATAGGACTTCTCTCGTAATGCAGCACCTATGACCAGTTTGACCCGAAAGGGAGTTCCGTTTCTATGGACGGACGAATATGAGCAGAGTTTCCAAGAGTTGAAGACTCGTCTGATGACTGCGCCAATTCTATCCTTACCTTCAGGCTCAGGCAGATTTGTCGTTTATTGTAATGCGTCGCGTGTGGGCTTGGGTTGCATATTGATGCAACACGGTAGAGTTATTACTTATGCTTCTCGGCAGCTCAAGAAACATGAGCAGAATTACCTTGCCCACGATCTGGAGATGACCGCGGTGGTCTTTGCACTGATGATTTGGAGACACTATTTATATGGAGAGTGTCACGACCGGGAAATTGGCACGTGACCGGCACTTGGATCATGTGAAACCTATAGGACCCCACCGTAACCCAAGTAAGACAAAAGCCCGGAAATCTAAACCTTTTTAGGAAAATAATAGAGGTGAAGTTTTGAAATAAAGGTATAATACAATCAAGTTCTTTCTTTTAAAATATAAGTAATGTTATATGAAAATACAAGTGGGTTGTATACTATGGTTGAAAGCATTTTTGTCATTTGAAATTTGGGCAGCACCTCCTTTGTAAATTTTGATCCAAAACTAGTACATAGCAACAATAATATAGGCATCCCCAAGCGGGAGCTAGCTCTTAGCCAATTGGCGGAAACAACCACACAAATACAAATATACGACGCCCAAGGAGAAGGTCAAACACAGAAAAGAAGATAAAGAAAACCAAAGTATCATCAAACCTAAAAATAAAGAATAAATACATATCCATGATTCTAAGTCCGAAAGAATATACAAATCGGTGGTTTCTAAGTCTACCAAATATATATATTCTAATTGATGGAGATTTTAACTAGATACAACTGAATAAATATATACAAATAGTGGTCACGATCCAAAGTGTACCCCACCTACCAATACAAATCACCTAGAGGAAGGCTGTGTGCCAGCAAGCCGTTATTAATCCGAGCGGTCGATCCTGCAAGAAAACTGTGGCACAACGGGGTGAGTTTCCAACTCGTGAGTAGAAGACATCATCAGGTAGAAATCGAATGTATGACGATCGCCTAGGTCATACAGTAATATAATAACATAATAATACTGTGTGGTAACGCGGATGATCGTATATTCATAAGTATGATAAACATATAAAGTCGAGTGGTAACGAGGGTGATAGTGTAAGTATAAGTATAATAATGATAATGTAATCGTGCCCATGTCATAATATGTTACTGTTAGTGTGATATGCCCTAGAGGCCATTATTGTATAGTACTAGTTTGTATATTATATTTTGGAAGCTTGGGATATATACACGGATTGGTATTCTTGCTCAATATAGTAGTATGCTACTTGGTTTGTATCTATCTTAATATGTGTATGTGTTTCTTTTGACATATTCCTAATACATATTGATAGAGCCCTTAGGATCTTTTGCTTGACTACCAGCGTTGTGATGGCAGTCACACTAGTGGGGGCTGGGTAGTCTATAAGCACATCCTTATACATGTCCCTGGTCGTAGGATTATCGAGACAGGGCATCGATACTCCAAAGTAGACTAGTGTATACGCTTCTCATCCCAGGAGGGGAGATGGTCTGTCCCACAACCATCAGTACGTCGTACTGGAGATAGTATGCATCTGCTCGTTAGGTTACAAGTACACTGGACATGACTTGCTGGGAGCTGTTGGTTGGTATTATACATATCGTCAGTTATCAGTTCCCAGGTGACATGAGTACAGCTTAGTCCGTTGACTTGACACTGTCACTTCGCCTCGAGTGTGTTTCCACTGTTCTTAGATTACTACCCTACCACGGCTCAAATGAGTCGTGCAAATAGGTAGTAGTTGGGTGCAGTCCCGAAGCACTTGGAGGCAGTGACGGTTAGACAGGATTCGTCTCTCCCGGTATTGAGAGTTGATATCGCGCCGTGTCTAGGAGAGCCATTACACAAAGTCCCTGGCCAGGGTAAGCGAGATTTACTGGTAGTGTTTCCAGTATTTTCTCAGGGTGTTCTGGGCTACACTCCGACATGACTTGTACCGCTATTAGGGGACCGACGTTTACCGCCCCTAGGCCCGACATGCGATACTCTCAGACGAACAGACCGGACTGTACGGAGATTGTCACAATCAGGCTCAGTAGGAGTTCGGATGGGTTCACCTCATCGGTCTTCTTATCGGCATCTACCTGGGGACCGTTACGTACAGCTAGTACCGCTTGCAGCCTGTGGTTAAACCCACTGCCAGCGTAGTGTCGAGTCTTTAGAGTCCCACACAGAGGGTTGTTCACCTTTGGGCAAAACAGAGTAGAGGTCGTATGGTTTTACGACGGGGTTCGTTCACATACGCGCACTTGTGCACGTTTGGTGTCCGGGCAGTTATTACTAGCGGGCTTTGGTTTAAGCCAGATCCTAGTATTTGTTTTGGTATTGATCTTGTCTCATAGTGTTCGTGTTCCTCGGAACACGGATGCGGGTGTGTATACACAAATGACAGAGGCGGAGGAACCACATTAGGGTTTAGACCATTGACTTGATTAAAACCATAATGCGATTGAGGAAATTGATTAATGAGTTTTAATTAGTGATAATTGTATTATGGTTAATTAGGTTTGACCCTTTGACCAAGTTAACCCATGTTGACTTGGATATTTTTTTGTGAGCATGCTTAGCATTTATTATGATATGATAAGGGTCAAATCAGCATCAACCATGACAATTTATCCTAATTAAAATTTTCATTATTCTTTTTGGTTCATATGAGAGAAAGGTTCATATTATTCTCATTCTCTCTTGCTCTTTCTCTCTCTTACAAAGCTCTCTCCTCTTCCTCTCTCAAAAGCTCTCTTATTTCATGAGTTGAAAAACATGAGCTTTGTGAGATCAAACCATCAAAACACCTTTCTACTCACTCTAGGGTTCTTAGTCTAGCAAGCCAATCACTCTAGTTACTTCTTTGTTGAGGTAGGAGCTTAAGGTAGAGGCCTTCGGGTGGATCCTTCTTTGGCAAAGAGAAGACGAAGAGGAGAAGCCGTCTACACCATTCCAAGGAGCTCACATCAAGGAGGACCACAACAAGAAGAGAAGGAGTTCAAGAACTAGGTATAACCTTCTAACCTAGTAGTTAGAACTCGTAGATTATTTGTTAGTTTTTGTTTAGCAAAGATCCTTCATGGTTAGTCTATATTCCCTTGTGATAAAAAATTAATTTTTACTCTTTCCGCCTCCCCGTAAGTACCGGGATGGGTTACATAGATTTGCAGTGGTATCAGAACCTGGCTAAACAATAACTAACATGTTAGCAAAGTCGTTAGAACTTCGATCACGTAAAAAATCCCGAAAACACACTGAAACTTGTATTTTCTGTCGATTTTTAAAACAGGCCTAAAAATATTTTCAGTGACATGAAAAATACAAGCAGGCGTTTTAGACAAAACTGTAGAAATTTGGGCGCCTGAATCGCTCAAAAGACCGTGGATCCGTTGCCGATCCAACTGATCCGCCGCGGATCCGCAACCGAGTCAACCCGGCTACGCACCAAATTTTCTTCTGGGGTTCTCTGTGTTAGTTTTGTGTATTCTGGGAAGTTTTGTTTCTGCCCAGATTTGTCAGAGTACTGGATTTTACTTTGGGTAGATTCAAATATAGTTTTTGATCGAAGTTCTATAAACTTTAGCTAATTGAATTATATCTATAATGTGATATATGTACTAAACGTCAACTAATCGCTATACGTCGATTAGTGGGGGTTGTACATATCTGTGATTTGTGATGTTGGTTTGTGTATATGAACTTGTTGGATTATCGCGGATGAATAGCCGGGGTTGTGAGATGAGTGTTTATTTATTTTTCATTCAATGTAAAAAATTGTAAATTGATGTAATATTATTTTTATGGCCGCACATCCGGGTCAAGGTTGTAGCCATCATTGTATATTATTTCTTTTACTGTTTTTGCTCCTAGGATAAACCCAAGGTGGGGTGCACAAACTACCGGGTACTTTGAAGTGCCGAGTGGCCTACTCACGTTGTTGAGGGAGGTTGCTTCACTTCGGGTACTTGGCGGGTAGTTTGCCGCACCCGTAGGAGTTTAGGGTGGGGTTTGGCTATTCATCGCGACCGTGTAATCCGTCTTTCGTTGCAGGCTCGAACGAAACGCGGATTGCTAGCATATCTAATGTGTTCATCTGTGATCTGGAATGGCTATCATTGCATCTGACGAATGTATATATATACCTATATATCATATCTACTAGGCGTTGCTTATGTTTTGCATCCGCGCTAGTCCAGCCCCCGCTCTGTCGTTAGTTAAGTAACCTAACGGGTGATGACGGGGCCCCGTGGCGAATGCGGATGGCATAAGCGTACGTCATATTTTCCTTGTTTTTTGCAATGGTAAGATTAATTGATGGGACGCATTATATTAATGCAAAGAAAATAAACTAAAGTTAAATCGTTGGAACAATTTCAAAACCACTCGGTTTTTTTCCAAAACAGAAAACTTTTAAAAACGCGGAGCTTAAACCACTCCTTTTAAAAGCTATCAGGTTCCTTCGATTATATCAAGTTCACTACGTTCACGGTTTCGCCAAAACCATTCGTAGTCCTTCATCATTTCAGTTAAATATTCAGTAGTATTCAAGCTATGTATTTTGACCTTCGCCAAGGCATAGTGATTGGTAGCTACCGAATATTTATCTGTTGCATAGATAGATGCGTTGGTTTGAGACAGTCGTACTACTATTTTGGCCTTCATCAAGGGTGTGTACGGGTGGGTTCAAATTAACCTGGATAATGACGGGTAGAACTTGACATGTGACTTATGATATGTTGGCCTTCGTCAAGGTCATAAGAGCATGGGGCAAAAATCCACATCGGGAGTTTCTAAAGAAACTGAAACTTGCTAGTGTTGCATACCATTTGGAGTGTGATGATTTTGGTAGGATTCCTTCAGCTTTATCACACGATGATATTTGGATCCCGATCCTACTGTGAGTATATGCTACTCCTCGGGAAACTTTCTCACTTAACGATCAATGCTATAAACCAAGTAGGTGTCTAGAAAGGTGTTAGCGGGGCTACGCCCACAGGGAAAAGATGTTATTTAATTAAGGAACTTCGCGAAAGCGTCATAAAACCTCCCTCGAAGTACCGACACTGGCCTGGCTGAACGGTTAAGCAAGTATTGTACAGTGAGATTGATCCCGACTAATTCTTCTTTTATGGTTTGAGGAAGGTTTCGAGAAACAGTGGGAGCCATCCATTTTAGACAAACTAAAAACCACTCTAAACCTGCAAGAGCATCATGCTAAAGTGTTTCTTCTCTCTCTCCTAATTGCAGCGACCAAACATCATGACCGGCCTTAAGTTACCACTCGATAAAAATATACTGACAGGGCCAAACTACAAGATTGGCTCAGGAATGTCAAAATGGCAATCACTTATGACAAGTTGGGGTATCTCCTTACCACTAAAGCCCCCGCCGTTCCAGGTCCAGAATCCAGTGTCGCGGATAAAGAAATCCGTAAGACGTGGGAGATTGACTGCGCAAAGGACAAGTACATCGTGCTTGCCTCTATGGATAATGAACATCAGAGGAGGCACGAGAATATGGACCTTGAATCCATATATCTCCATACTAAGGATCTTTATGGAGAGCAATCCCGTATCGCCAGATACAAAACCTCGAAAAAGTTGTTTTCAGCGAGGTTGGCCGTCGGATCATCTGTAGCGGAACACGTGCTTAAGATGATTGGCTACATTGAGGAGCTCGCGGACCTCGGGACTACGTTAGAGAACGAGCTCTACACTGACTTGATTCTCCAATCCCTTCCTTCCACTTACGCCAAGTTTATCCTGAACTTCAACATGCAAGGAAAAGAAATTGAACTTCTGGAACTCCTCAACATGTTGAGGAGTGCAGAGGGCACCCTACAGAAAGTTAGGGAAACACCCGCTTTGTCTGTTGGAGGAGCTTCCTCTTCTAGGTCCAAGGCGAAAGCCAAAGGAAAGAAGAAGAAAGCCCCCACCAAACCAAGGTGCGGTGTTAGTAAGGTGGATGCAAGGGAAAGGCAAAGGTAGCAAAGGTAGCGGCACAGATTGTGGGGAAGGAAGAATGCTTTTATTGTCACAAGAAAAGACACTGGAAGAAAGATTACAGGGCTTGGAAGGCCAAGAACTAGGACCCGAAGCAAGTCATGGCTTCGGCTTCGGGTGTGTATGTTATTGAAAACTGTCTGTCAATCAACTCTACTTCCTGGGTATTAGATACCGGATCGGGATCTCATATCTGTAATTCTTTGCAGGCACTGAGAAGGCGTAGAGCTTTGAAGGCAGGTGAAATGACCCTCAGAGTTGCAAACGGAGCAAGCATTGATGCTGAGTCCGTGGGGGACTATCACTTAGGGTTGACAGATGTGGTTTTGCACAACTGTTATTTTGTACCCAGTGCGACTTGTAATATCATATCTGTATCTTTAATGTCTAAAGAAGGTTATGATTTTGCATTTGTAAGCAATGTTGTAAACATTCACCTTAATCATGTTTTGATTGGGTCGGGTACATTAAGCAACGACATATACGTATTAAACCAACCACAGATTTTCAATATCCAGAATACACACAAAAGAAAGTCTCCCGAAATAAATCATGCTTTCTTATGGAATTGTAGACTGGGTCACATCAATGAGACAAGGTTAACTAAGTTGCATAAAAAATGATATTTTGATCCGTTCGAATATCAATCATATGCAACTTGTCAATCATGTCTCAAAGGAAAGATGACAAAGACTCCGCTCACTGGACACGGAGTAAGAGCGAGCGAGCCCTCGGGACTTATACACATCGATGTATATGGTCCAATGTCTACACATGCGCGAAGTGGTTATTCTTACTTCATTACTTTTACGGATGATTTTTCAAGGTATGGACATGTCTTCTTAATGAAGCATAAATCTAAAGCCTTTGAAAAATTCCAGGAATATAAGAATGAAGTAGAAAAACAAACCGACAAAAGTATCAAGACACTGAGATCTGATCGAGGTGGTGAATACCTAAGTGCCGAGTTCCTGGATTACCTAAAAGAGAATGGAATTCTCTCTCAGCGTACTCCTCCATACACTCCACAACATAATGGTGTATCAGAGAGACAGAACCGAACCCTATTGGATATGGTACATTCCATGATGAGTAACGCTGAGTTATCGCGATCATTCTGGGGCTATGCACTAGAATCAGCCGCATATCTTTTGAACAAGGTTCCTACCAAAACTGTGCCTACCACACCATATCAGATATGGAGTGGGAAGAAACCCTATCTTCAATATCTGAAGATATGGGGATGTCCAGCCTTTGTCAAAAAGCAGCATACGGACAAACTCGAGGCACGCTCAGTACTGTGCAAGTTTGTAGGATACCCAAAGAACTCCAGAGGGTATCTTTTCTATTTCGTAGAAGAACAAAAGTTTTTTGTTTCTCGTCATGCCCACTTTCTGGAACATCAGTTCTTAGAAAAAGAAACAAGTATGAGCGCAATAGAATAGGAAGAAATTCCAGAACCACAAGCTATTACTGAAAGCTTAGTAGAACCAGAAGGTTCGAAAGGACAGGACATTCCTGTGCCGCTCCGCAGGAGTAGTAGGCTTTCTCATCCACCTGAGAGATACTACGGTTTTCTTATAGACGGGGATAGAGATGATTGTATCATTGATAATGATGAGCCGACTAGCTTCCAGCAGGCCATTCAGAGCACCGACTCAGTAAAATGGCTGGATGCAATGCGGACCGAGATGGAGTCCATGTACACCAACAAAGTATGGACTTTGGACGTTGCTCCAGAAGGGGTAAAAACCCGTAGGCTGCAAATTGATCTTCAAAAGGAAGATTGGTGTAGATGGATAGGTTGAGACCTATAAGGCTAGACTTGTTGCAAAGGGCTTTCGTCAAAGACCTGGTTTGGACTATGACGAAACCTTTTCTTCAGTGGCTATGCTCAAATCCATTCGGATCCTTCTTACCATTGCTGTCTTCCACGATTATGAGATTTGGCAGATGGACGTAAAAACTGCTTTTCTAAATGGTAATTTAGAGGAGTGTGTTTATATGGACCAGCCAGAGGGTTTCATTCAGAGTGGGAGCAGCGGGAAGGTGTGCAAGTTGCTTAAGTCCATTTATGGACTGAAGCAGGCATCGCGGAGTTGGAACATCTGTTTTGATGAGATAGTCAAAGAATTTGGCTTTGTCAAAAATCCAGATGAACCATGTATTTATAGTAAGATTGTAGCACGGACTGTCGTATTCCTCGTTTTATACGTGGATGACATTCTCTTGATAGGAAATGACATTCCTATGCTACAATCAGTCAAAGGGTTTTTGTCACACAGGTTCTCCATGAAAGACCCGGGTGATGCCTCTTACATTCTGGGGATTCGGATCTATCGTGATAGGTCCAAGAGGATATTAGGACTTTCACAGTCCAGGTACATCGACACCATACTGAAAAGATTCAGTATGGAAGATTCCAAGCGCGGTAATTTACCGGCTTGTCACGGGATCACCCTCTCCAAAGAGATGTCTCCCAAGACTGATTTGGAAAGGGATCGCATGTCTATTATACCCTACGCCTCTGCGGTAGGCTCTATAATGTATGCGATGTTGTGTACCAGACCAGATGTAGCTTATGCACTAAGTATAGTAAGCCGGTATCAGTCAAACCCTGGGGAGAAGCACTGGATAGCGGTAAAGAACATTCTGAAGTACCTGAGAAGGACTAAGGACATGTTTTGGTTTACGGCGGAAAAGACCTCCAAATCGAGGCCTTTGCAGACTCCAGCTTCCAGAGTGACAAGGATGACTCCAAATCCATGTCGGGTTATGTCTTTACTCTCAATGGAGGGGCGGTGTGTTGGAAGAGTTCCAAACAGGAAACCGTTGCTGACTCGATGATGGAAGCGGAGTATATCGCAGCATCTGATGCCGCAAAAGAAGTCGTCTGGATGAAGAAGTTCTTGAAAGAACTTCAGTTCCGTCCATTGTTGATCCAATACCTCTCTGTATTGTGACAACAACGGGGCTATAGCTTTAGCAAAGGAACCAAGGTCCCATCAGAAGTCCAGACACATCTTGAGGCGGTATCACTTGATAAGGGAGATCGTGGATCACCGGGAGATCGAGGTTCGTAGGGTTGCTACAGAAGATAACACTGCAGATCCATTCACAAAGGCCATTCCTCAGACGCAGTTCGAGAGGCTATTCGAGATGATAGGTCTGCGATATGCCAGCACATGGCCTTAGTGCAAGTGGGAGATTGTTAGTGTGATATGCCCTAGAGGCCATTATTGTATAGTACTAGTTTGTATATTACATTTTGGAAGCTTGGGATATATAAACGGATTGACATTCTTGCTCAATATAGTAGTATGCTACTTGGTTTGTATCTATCTTAATATGTGTATGTGTTTCTTTTGACATATTGCTAATACATATTGATAGAGCACTTAGGATCTTTTGCTTAACTACCAGCGTTGTGATGGCAGTCACACTAGTGGGGGCTGGGTAGTCTATAAGCACATCCTTATACAGGTCCCTGGTCGTAGGATTATTGAGACAGGGCATCGATACTCCAGAGTAGACTAGTGTATACGCTTCTCATCCCAGGAGGGGAGATGGTCTGTCCCACAGCCATCAGTACGTCGTATTGGAGATAGTATGCAGGTGCTCGTTAGGTTACGAGTACACTGGACAGGACTCGCTGGGAGCTGTTGGTTGGTATTATACCTATCGTCAGTTATCAGTTCCCAGGTGACATGAGTACAACTTAGTCCATTGACTTGACACTGTCACTTCGCCTCGAGTGTGTTCGCACTGTTCTTAGATTACTATCCTACCACGGCTCAAATGACTCGTGCAAACAGGTAGTAGTTGGGTGCAGTCCCGAAGCACTTGGAGGCAGTGACGGTAAGACAGGATTCTTCTCTCCCGGTATTGGGAGTTGATATCGCGCTGTTTCTAGGAGAGCCATTACACAAAGTCCCTGGCCAGGGCAAGCGAGATTTACTGGTAGTGTTTCCAGTATTTTCTCAGGGTGTTCTGGGCTACACTCCAACACAACTTGTACCGCTATTAGTTGACTGACGTTTACCGCCCCTAGGCCCGACATGCGATACTCTCAGAAGAACAGACCGGACTGTACGGAGATTGTCACATTCAGGTTCAGTAGGAGTTCGGATGGGTTCACCTCATCGGTCTTCTTATCGGCATCTACCTGGGGACCGTTACGTACAGCTAGTACCGCTTGTGGCCTGTGGTTAAACCGACTGCCAGCATAGTGTCGAGTATTTAGAGTCCCACACAGAGGGTTGTTCACCTTTGGGCAAAACAGAGTAGAGGTCGTATGGTTTTACGACGGGGTTCGTTCACATACGCGCACTTGTGCATGTTTGGTGTCCGGGCAGTTATTACTAGCGGGCTTTGGTTTAAACCAGATCCTAGTATTTTTTTTGGGATTGATCTTGTCTCATAGTGTTCGTGTTCCTCGGAACACGGATGCGGGTGTGTATACACAGTTGACAGAGGCGGAGGAACCTCATTAGGGTTTTGACCATTGACTTGATTAAAACCATAATGAGATTGAGGAAATTGATTATTGTGTTTTAATTAGTGATAATTGTATTATGGTTAATTAGGTTTGACCCTTTGACCAAGTTAACCCATATTGACTTGGATATTTTTTTGTGAGCATGCTTAGCATTTATTATGATATGATAAGGGTCAAATCAACATAAACCATGACAATTTATCCTAATTAAAATTTTCATTATTCTTTTTGGTTCATATGAGAGCAAGGTTCATATTATTCTCATTCTCTCTTGCTCTTTCTCTCTCTTGCAAAGCTCTCTCCTCTTCCTCTCTCAAAAGCTCTCTTATTTCATGAGTTGAAAAACATGAGCTTTGTGAGATCAAACCATCAAAACACCTCTCTACTCACTCTAGGGTTCTTAGTCTAGCAAGCCAAGCACTCTAGTTACTTCTTTGTTGAGGCAGGAGCTCAAGGTAGAGGCCTTCGGGTGGATCCTTCTTTAGCAAAGAGAAGACGAAAAGGAGAAGCCGTCTACCCCATTGCAAGGAGCTCACATCAAGGAGGACCACAACAAGAAGAGAAGGAGTTCTAGAACTAGGTATAACCTTCTAACCTAGTAGTTAGAACTCGTAGATTATTTGTTAGTTTTTGTTTAGCAAAGATCCTTCATGGTTAGTCTATGTTCCCTTATGATAAAAATTTGATTTTTACTCTTTCCGCCTCCCCGTAAGTACTGGGGTGGGTTACATAGACTTACATGTACCATGTCATCTGTATCATATATATGTGTATATGTGTATCATCCAAGTGTGTCCATCAACGACACATCAAATCATCATAAAAACCTGAGTGCCCATCATCGACACACGAAATCATCATAAAACCCGTGTCCAGTATCGACACGTAAATCCTCATATATCAGGCGTCGTTTCATCGGATTGGCCCTCATATCTATCTGTCTCAATCACTCCTGTCGGTATCCTCCGGATATCTGCCGAGTTCAATACTATCACTAGTAGGTAGTGTTCCCCTACCGGGCTCAACGCCTTCTGTACGATCTTCTTTTCTCGGGGTACCGTACCGGGTCCACCATGTGCCCGCAGACGGTGCTTCCTCACTCCTTGAATCGGGTAGTATCATAGCTCAGAACCGAGAAATCTCATGGTGGACGTTGAAATATCATATCAAGAGAAACAGCGTTTTTAAAACAATCATAAGACTTTAAAAATATATCTGCGGTTCTCAAATCCAACAATCTCATGAAAACAGAATCTCAAAATCATGTAACCATGATGCAACAGTAAATTCAAGCACAGAACAATACTATAAGGTATATCCGGTGTTTTCATATATGTTAGTGATATATATCCTAGAGGCCATTATTGTGTCATACTGGTTTGTATATTACATAATGGAAGCTTGGGATATTCACAGTTGTATTGACAGTCTTGCTCAAAAAGGTAGTATGCTACTTGGTTTGTTCCTACCTCAATATTTGCATGTGTTTCTTTTAGCATATCGCTTATATATATTGGTAGAGCCCTTAGGATCTTTGCTTGATTACCAGCGTTGTGATGGCAGTCACACTAGTGGGGGCTAGGTAGTCTATAAGCATATCCTTATATAGATCTCTAGTCGTAGGATTATCGAGACGGGGCATTGATACTCCAGAGTAGACTAGTGTATACGCTTCTTATCCTAGCAGAGGAGATGGTCTGTCCCACAACCATTAGTACGTCGTACTGGAGATAGTATGCAGGTGCTCATTAGGTTATGAGGACACTGGACATGACTGGAACTGTTGGTAGGTATTATACCTATCGTCGGGTAGCAGTTCCCAGGTGACATGAGTACAGCTTAGTCCGTCGACTTGACACTGCTACTTCGCCTCGAGTGTGTTCCCACTGTACTTTGATTACTATCCTACCACGGCTCAAAGAAGTCGTGCAAATAGGTAGTAGTTGGGTGCAGTCCTGAAGCACTTGGAGGCAGTGGCGGCTAGATAAGATTCGTCTCTCCCGGTAATGGGGGTTGATATCGCACTGTGTTTGGAGAGCCATTACACTTAGTCCCTGGCCAGGGAAAGCGAGATTTACTGGTAGGTATTCCAGTAGTTTCTCAGGGTGTTTTGGGCTACACTCCGGCACAACTTATTGCGCTATTAGTGGTCTGATGATTACCGCCCCTAGGCCCGATATGCGATACTCTTAGACAAACAGACCGGACTGTACGGATATTATCACATACAGGCTCAGTAGGAGTTCGGATGAGTTTACTCATCGGCTTTCTCATCGACAGATGCCTGGGTAGCCGTTACGTGCAGCTAGTACCGCTTGCGGCTTGTGGTTAAATCCACTGCCAGCGTACCGTCGAGTCTTTAGAGTCCCACACAGAGGGTTTCCCTGCATCAGACAAAAGATGTAGAGGCCGTATGGTTTTTACGGCAGGGCTTTGATCACGTACGTGCACTTGTGCGCGTATGATGATCGGGCAGGTAATACTAGTGGGCTTTGGTTTAAGCCGGATCCTAGTATTATATTGATGGATTGTTTTCGTCTCTTTGTATTCATATTCTTCGGAATGCGGATGCGGGTATGTATATACGGATGAGGGGCATTCTCGTAATTTGTCGGGAAATCTTTTAAAGAAGAAAACTTAATTAGGGTTTTGATTTTCTATTATTGATTAAAACCTAATTTGGGTGGAGGAAAATCAAGTGGAGATATTTGTTGGATGGATACGAGTCATCACTTGACAAAAGAGATATTTTGTGAGATATTTGTGAACCCAATTTAAACGAATTTTAAAACTACGAAACCGAAATAACTCCGAAACACGAAACAAGAAATTCAAGTTTCTGTCAATTTTTCAGGAGGCTCTAAATTTTTTTAAACAATTACAGAGTGCTCTACTTGTTGTAAGATGAACGTAGAACAAAAACGAGGCTATTTCTCTGTAGTATGGCCGGCCAAACTCTCAAAAATCCCGGCCTCACCCGTTTTCTTATGGTGAAATTTCTTGTGTTTTGTTCTGTGTTCAAGTTGCTTGGATTTAGAGTTTCAGGTGTTGTTTGCTTTTACCAATTTATGATATATGTGTTTGGAAATGTCGACTAATTGCTATACGTCGATTAGTCGGGGTTGCATATATCTGTGTTGCTGTTCTTGTGGTTTGTGTATATGAACTTATTGGATCGTCATGGATGAATAGCTGTGGACGTGAGATGAGAGTTTTCTTTTCTTTCATTCGATGTAAAAATTGTAAAGTGATGTAATATTATTTTGCGGGGCACATCCGGGTTGAGGTTGTAACCACCGTTGTATTATTTTCTTTTTACTATTTTCTGCTCCTAGGATAGACCTAAAGTAGGGTGCACAAACTACAGGGTACTTTGAATTGCCGAGTGGCCTACTCACTTTAATGAGGGAGGTTGCTTCACTTCGGGTATTTGGCGGGTAGTTTGCCGCACCAGTAGGGGTCTGGGGTGGGGTTTGGCTATTCATCACGACCGTGGAATCCGTCTTTCGTTACAGGCTTAAACGAAACACGGAATTCCTAGTATATCTAATATGTTCATCTGTGATCTGGATTGCCTATTATTGCATGAGATGAATGGTTATAATATATATATATATATATATATATATATATATATATATTATATTAGACGTTGCTTATGTTTTGCATCCGCGCTAGTCCAGCCCCCCGCTCTGGCGTTAGTTAAGTAACCTAACGTTGTTAAACGGGGCCCAGTGGCAAATGCGGATGGCATAAGCGGACGTGGTATTTTCTTCTTTTTCTGTGATGATAGGTGTAAATGATGGGATTGCATTACATTAATGCAAAGCAAACAAGCCAAAGCTGAATCGTTGGAACACTTTTAAAACCACTCGGTTTTTTCGAAACAACAGACTTTTAAATGCGGAGCTTAAACCACTCCTTTTAAAAAGCTATCAGGTTTTTTCGATTATATCAAGTTCACTACGTTCACGGTTTTTCCAAAACCATTCGTAACCCTCCGTCATTTCATATGAATATTCAGTAGTATTTAAGCTATGTTTGTTGGCCTTTGTCAAGGCATAGTGATTGGTAGCTGCTGGGTGTTCATATGTAGCATAGATAGATGCGTTGGTTTGGGGCAGTCGTATTACTTTGTTAGCCTTCGTCAAGGGTATATATGTATGGGTTCAAACTAACCTGGACAATGATGGGTAGAACTTGTGTCATGCCCCACTTCCCGGTGTACGGGCAGAGGACGCAACGGGTCACGCGACGCATTTACTCAGAAGTAAACACGCTAAGCGTATCTAAGCAATATAAAATAAAATGTACCCAAGAGATAAGATGTAAATGAACAACAACTTTATTTATTAACATTCTTTTTACAATACAACTGAAATGAATATACATGTACTGAAAGCAATGCCTAAACAATGGCATAACTGAAATAAAAATGAAATATACAAGTAAACTAGAGCTCCGGGTCAAAGGCTAGCTGATCCAAATCCGTGCTGGTGGGCTTAGTCTCCAGAAGGTTCGATCCACCTGACAACATTCCAAAGAAAGAAGAAAAGAAATGTCGTCAGCGAACAATCGCTCGGTAAGTCCCAAAAGTAAGAAGAGACAGAATAGACAGAATGAGAATGTAACTTTTAAAGTTGTATTATGTTGTTAACACTGTTGTTTGTAGCTTGGTACAGAAAATACCAGTGTATACGAGAGGAGTCACACTATCTCGGAGACTAAGGTATACGGAGTACAAGGAATCGTTCAGCCACGGTACAACGGCAATGAAGATTCAGGTTAGGTGTCTTATGGTTATAGTCTCGTGCCACTTTTAACACCTTCCGTACCAATCTACCCCTTATAAACCCCGCGATGTCTTGACTGTATTATTTGTATTGTATTGTATTGTATTGTATTATAAATTGTATAGATGGATGACTTGCCGAAACCATGATATCAGCATTGGAACGGATATAATGGATGAACATATAAATGAAGTATATCCATGGTTCGGTTCAGTCAAGTTGTATAGATTGAATAGATGGATTCATATTGAATTGTGGTTTTATACTTGAATCACATTCAAGTCAGATTGACTATATTTAGACTTAGTCTGAGTCAGACAATTAGAAAAGAAATTGAAGTCTTGAATTAGGTTTTGATGTTATCGGTAACTGCTGCACATGGATGGCAGAATTTGTGTCTTTTTCCAAGACAATTACCGTATTGATAACACCGTTTGTTAGGTTGTCTACCTTATATAGGCAAGCACCCATATCTCCGGCTCCCTGAGGCTCAAGAGACTGGTCCCGCTTAAATCTATGTTTACTAGGATTCTTATTGTAATTTAGTATAACTTGAGGGGTTTTATGTAAAAATAGTTTTGGCATAATTTCAAAATACTCCTCAATCATTTAATTATTGTCTTTAGAGTTTTCATAGATGTGTATTTTTCAATTGTGCAATTTCTAGTAAATAGAACCTAGTTTTCATAGTATGCGCTATTTTCTTGAAATAATGTACTTGTGTTGTATTTGGATGATATTTTCATATAATAGTGATTCCTTTGATTTAGAAAACTTGGAATATTTATATAATTAATAGATCTTTTGATAATATATATATATTTAATAAAAATAATTTATTTATTTTCTTGTAGAAATCTCATTTTTCTAAAGAAAAATGTATAAAAATTTTCATCGAGATTGAATGCTCCTTGCGGAGGTCTGCTTCTCGCTCTACTAAGCCTGATGATGTGCGATAATCCGCACCATCCCGAACGTGGTTCCCTAAAATGGGTTGTAGATGCGCAATTGCATGGAAATTGTTAATACATCTTTTTAAAGAAAACGGTTTTGTAAGTTTAGGGTATTTATTTGTAAGGTCGTATATTCCCGTATTCTATTGTCCGAAAATCAATCGTGCTATGATAGAGACGTGTGTTGTGAGGAGGTAGGTCATTACCTCGTGAACTATCTATAGGTATAGCAAGGAATAAAGGTTATAATGTCGAAATGAATAGTTTGTGGTATTTTTATGTAAAAATGCGATAAATGTCACAAAAAATGATTATTTTGATATGAAACTTATTTTATTGAGTTTGTTAATGTTTATTAATCAACATATGAGAATATGGTTTTATCTTGTTAAAGAAAAGTGTAGTTTTTAAAGAAAACCGAATCGGAAGTCGGACTAACTCCGCTTCCGTCGGGTTTTAGAAATGGAACTTTTAAAGATGAAGATGAGAGGGGAAATGGGACTTACAGGCTTGTTGGACTAGAAGAGAGAGAGGGGGTCCTAAAGAAAGCTTCGGGGCGTCGATTCGTCGCCGGAATCTTCTCGGATGTTCGTCGGAGCTTCGCCCTTTACTAACTCCACTTGTACACTAAAAGACTTGGGAATTTTGTCTAGTTTTTGTATAGAATTTTCTGTGTGAAGGGATGTAAAATGGAGTGGGTATTTATAGGACTAATTATGGTTTAGGGGGTGATGAAAAATGCATTTAAATTTGCATTAAAATGGGATTTAAAGGGGTTTTATTATTCTCTTTAAATGTTCAGAAAATAAACAATACTGGAGTTATGGGGGTAGTCCAAGGGTCTAGGGTTTATAAAAAAATTTGGGTTTGGGCTTGGAAAGTCTGGCGGCGCCGGTTTATGGAGCATTCTCGCCAGTCCGATCATGAAGGCGGGGGCTCGGATTCTCTCCACGTGTCCAAGTCGGTCTAAATACTAATTTGCACCTGTATGTTTTAAGTGTGACCCTTCAGTTTACGTGCAATACTCGTGTAAACTCTTGGGCTTCTAAAAGATTAAAAGAAAAATAACTAAAAAGATAATGTGGCTTGGAGGATTCGATCACAGGGGCCACGTCACAACAGTGCAAGGCTTTACCAATGAGTTACAAGGGTTTTCTTGCTGTTCTAAATCAAAACAAATACTTATAGCATTCACAGGAATTGTAAATACCCCAAGTGTACATTAACTTTTACTGAATTTTTTGTACATAGAATTTAGAGTTGTTACAGTTTACCCTCCGTACAAAAATTTCGTCCTCGAAATTTACAATTTATTTTAAGGACTAGCTTACAAATAAGTGAGGATATATTGCACGTATCTCATCTTCACTTTCCCATGTTGATTCTCCTGGTGTGTCTTTTCTCCACATCACTCGAACCAAGTTGAATTTCTTATTCCGAAGTGACTTCACCTTTCTATGCAGGATCTCTTTTTGGTTTTGCCGGTGCCCCGGCCATCAAACCGTGGCCAAATGCGGAACAAAAATTTTCAAAACTTTGGCGCAAACAAAACCCGCACAAAATCAAACCAAAAACCCTATACTAGTAAACATATAAAGAGGAGTTAGATGGTTATACCGAATGAACCAAGTCCTTCGGATCTTCAACCATCATCCCAAGCTCCTAGTGGTCACGGATCGAATTTGGTTGCCGGTCTTCCTCCATCTACGATGATCCACCCGAGGAAAACGATGCAAGCTTCAGCCTTAGGCGCTCCAAAGTTGCTAGCAATACAGAGTGGAGATCTAGTATTATCTCACTATTGTTTTTCTCTCATCACAAATGCTCAAAGAGCAACCATAGAAGATGAAGAGGAGGTGAGAAAAACAAGTGGCATGAGCACCTCAAGAAATGGCCATGTGTTTTTTTTCCAAGTGAGAAATGAGAATGAGTAATGAAGCAAGTGAAGAAAAACAATGAGCAAGCCATCTCTAGAATGATGGCAGCCCCCATCCAATAATGCAGAAAAAAAAATCTCCTCTCATTTTTCCAATAAACAAGTCCATGTCATACCTCTCTACATGCCATACAATGTTCATGCCACCTCACCCCTTCCACCTCATTTTCCAAAATGTTTTTCTAAAAAGAAAATCAAATAATGAGGTGTCAAATCTTCTAGAAACTATTCTGTATAAATACGGAATACAACCTGGTATACGTATCGAAATACATATACGCGTATTCGTACAATAATATGAATAGCCAAGAGAGAAAATGAATAGTGAACAATAATACTAGAATACATATATATAAATACATATATAAATTATTAAATCAAAACCTGATTTAATAATCCGGCTCGGTTCTAAGCCGCTAGTATTATCAACAGTCCGATTAAAGTCTGTGCAGCCTGTATACATATTTAATCGGACACCTGTATGTACCAACATACATCATATACACCATATCGCCTGAACCGTGAAAACCATTTGTGTGGGACTCTAAAGACTCGTCGATACGTTGGCAGTGGGTTTAACGACAAGCACGTCAGCAGCACTAGCTGTACGCAACGGCTACCCAGGTATTGAGCGAAAGGAAGGCCGACAAGCAAACTCATCCGTACCCCTACTAAGCCTGACAGTGACAATCTACGTACAGTCCGGTCTGTCCGTCTAAGAGTATCGCATATCGAGTCTATGGGGTGGATAAAGTCAGACCCCTAATAACGCGATAATTCGTGTCGGTATGTAACTCATCTCCACATAAGAAACTACTGATCCTAGATCAGTAATTCTCGACTACCTTGGCCAAGGATTTCTAGTGATGGCCACTCGTGCACTGCGCGACATCAACCCCCAATACCGGGAGAGACGAATCCCCGATGATCCACTCACTGCCTCCATGTGGCTCGGGATTGTACACAACTAAATCCTGTTTGCACGACTCCTTTGAGCCGTAGTAGGGTAGTAATCAAAGAACAGTGGGAACTCACACGAGACAAATGACGATCTCAGGTCGACAGACTAAGCTATACTCATGTCATCTGGGAACTGCAATCTGACAATAGGTATAATACCATCTAGCAGGTTCCCGGCGAGTCCGTCCAGTGTACTCATAACCCAATGAGCACCTGTATACTATTTTAGGTGACTAACTGACACCAATGGCTTGTGAGACCGGCCACCGCCCCTCGTCAGGGTCTGGATAAGTATACACTAGAGTATCGATGCCCAGTCTCGATACTTCTACGACTAGGGACATTTAAGGATGTGCTTATAGACCATCCAGCTCCTATGTATATGATCGCCATCATAATGCTGGTAGTCAAGTAAGAATCCTATGGGCTCTATCAACATGTAATAGTGATCTGTAATGCCACCTATGCTGACATGATGATAAAGATAAACCAGATAGCATACTATCATCTCGAGTAAGACTGTTCTACTGGTATAGGTCCTCCCTCAATCATCACAATCGCATGCCTGTGATTCAATAATTGACCTGAGGGCACTATAGCCAACAATCTCCCACTTGCACTTAAGGCTAATTATTGCGGTGTCGCATACTCACAGCCCGTGTGATACCAAACACTCAACTTCTCTACTATTTAGTCTTGCAAAGCCCGTTTGCGAAACTATTGCGTTCGAGAAATAGCCTCAGTGAGTGGATCCGCTCCAGTGTTTCTATCTTTATCTCTCTATATCTCAATTTCCCGGAGAAAGACTATCTCCCGAAAAAAGCAATACCTTGTCTTAGAATTTGTTAGAATTTGTTTGGATATCTGATGGGACCCAGTTCACAAATGAACTCCAAATCCAACAAACTTCTTAGACTGTATCATCCACTGAATTTAATCAATATCCTGCACCAAGCCTTCCTCAGTATCCGCTTGGACCATCTGTCCAACATACCGCCCTTCCCTAAAAGAGGGAAAATTATAACTCTGATAGTTACTCTGTCATCCAGGTCACCTTGGAAGCCCAAAAATGATAACCGCCTCCCGAAGAGGATGCCGTTACCATATACAGAGAACATCCACTTATGTTCATAACCACTTCCCCATGTTTCTCCAGTATTGGATTAATATATGTTTGTTACAGCCAGTGCAAAAACAATATCTGGTGTTGTACTTGACATGTCATGATTGACTCAATTGCCTAAGAAAGTGATATGCCAATCATGCAAATCCCTCTCCTCATCACTGTAGAGAGGGTGACTCCATCACCTGCGGGTACACCACCTCGCCGGGAGTCGTCCATTCTAAAACACTTTAGAATAGTGTCAAAGTACCCGAATTGGGACACTTCCCAAATCTAGATCTAAAACCATAGATCTAGTGACCAGAATTCCTTATATTTTATCCAGATCCTATGTGGAGAAACACTTTATGACAACCACAGTATAACCGATCGTAGTATAGGAATATTACTTTCTATCAAGAGTATGTCATCCAAATACCAAGACATCTCTTCTTACTACCTTCTCAAATCTAGATCCATCTGTTGTTCTGATGAAGTCAAACTCTATGACCGTCACATCAAAACTAGATGATCTATATCCGCTATACTTGCTTTAGTCTATAAATAGACATAAGCTACTTGCCTACTACTCTTCCGTTGCTCCCACTGACTATAACAACCTTCTGGTAGAGTCATATACATGTGCACTTCGAAAGCTAGTTTAGAACGACGTTATACTCATCCTCCTGCCAGATCTCATAGTCTAGAACAGCAGTAGTGTCAAGTTTGGGTAATCAAGAACCTCCCTGTCACCGTATTTGAGAAGACCGAAGTACCTCTCGGGTGCCTGAGGTTACCCACCAAATCTGCGGAGTGGCTAATGGAATGTCGAGTCCAATTGAATCTTTAGGTTATACTAAATTTTCAGTAATCGTTTATAGTTCTGGAATAACTTCCCATTCTACCATACTCCCACTAATGTTTTCTGAAAAGAATCCATTTTTACTAAAATTGGTCGCGAGTCAAGAACAATATAACTATTGATCTTCCTGATGGTAGAAAGTTATCCCTCGTCAATGCTTGGGATAACCCACAAACTGCCATTACTGAAATGTGCCTAGAGTTTGTCCAGATTCTGGTTTTAACCATCAGCCGGACAACTCTATATACATAAACATCGTTAAGATATGAAACCATTCTATATACCATATAGAAAAAAAGATACTAATTTAATTGGAACCGGATTCAAAATCATGCAACTGTCTCTAGTGCATATCAACCAAATGGAAGGAGGCCAAGCATCATTACTCATCAAGGAATGCATCCATGTATGAGTAACCTGAAAGAGAATCAAGTACTCAAAACTATTACTGAAAGAGAATCAAGTACTCAAAACTATTACTTACAACGGAATACCTTACACAAGTATCTACATCTTCGATCACCTTGAAGAATCCTGATACTTGCAACACATGGTTCTCTACTTTATTCTTATACCTATAACTTCTCAAAATCTGGACCTTGTATTTTAAAGAAATATTTGTCTAAAACTAGAGAAGTAATGAGTAAACAGAATATAGTACGAGTACCAACCCCTCTGTCCTAATGGACATCGGACAACATACAATACTTTGTATAAGTCCTCTGAGTTTAATAACTCAAACCCTGTACGTCGTGGGTTGAAAAACTGTACCATGGTTAAGAAGAACTACACCGTTGTAATGCTCCTTACCTAACCATCAAATGATATAGGTAAATGTCATAGACATAATTTCAAAAAGTTATATCTCACTTTATAAAATAAACGTACAGATATATCAGTTTGAAATTGGTGCATAACAATCGGATATTCAAAATCAAATATTTGTCGTCAGGAAAAACGCAGGTGATTTCTTCAAATATCACCAATTACAAAGAATTCCGATATAATGAGGATATAATCACCCAATTCCTAATATCTTACTCCCACTCAGCATCCATAACGCCATACAGATGTGAAAATCAAATCTGGTAAATACATACCCTGGAGTCAGAATCTAATTGGGAAAACAATTTTCAATTAACTCTGCACAGTAAAACTGAAACATGAAAATCTTTGGAAGGGGTAGCCGGGTATCCCAAGTAATGCCTCTTCCACTATTCAGATTCATGACAGTAACCGTATACTTCCTTGCCTCTCACTCCAATACTTTTATATGTCTTTACTTATTACCTTCTGTACACCACCTTTAGGCTAATTAGTTTTCTTCCTTCCCAACCTTTTGGCACCAGCCTAAGGTTTGGAAGAAGACTATCCAATAAGAATAATAGGTGTACACTCCTAACCAGGAGCCCTTGCAACCTGAGAGAAGGTAAAGAGAAAATACAACTGAATAATCTTTATTCTATTCCTCCAGAACCAGAATCCATTCTCGAACTGGAACTGTAGGGTTACTAGGCACTCTAACAAGGTTATACAAGGCATCAATCATGCCCGATTAAAATTTTAGCCGTGCCGTATAACTCTAAACAAGATCTTTGCTAGATAATTAGGGTAACACATGCTAGTAAATGTAGGGTTCCTAGGCACACCCATGAGGTTCTACAACTGATCAACCATACCAAAATCAAAAATTTTCTATGTGCCGAGAAACCCTAAACAAGATCGATACTAGAGGTAAGGCGAAAGAACATGCAAGTTAACAACTTAATTACAAGTGAAAGTGACTACAACCTTTGTAGATCCGGTCCTCCACTTCTCTAGCTCCGTGTTGACGTCCCTCCGCTGCCATCATCAGAAACCTGGACTCTATTGTCAGTTTCATCGGAGAAATGGGCAGGCTAGGTCGATGACTTCGATGCCGAAGATGATCTACGTCGAGGCAACTCTAACTCAAGCTCCATCTTCACTTGGTCATGAAACTTTTGAAGATAACACTCTCTATTACATGGCAAGTGGTAGAGGATGAAGAAATAGGAAATGGGTTCACTTTGGATTTGGATTTCTCACTTGGATTCTTCACTTGAAATTTTCTAGCTAGCTTTCTTCACTTGAAGAAGAAGATGAAGAAGAAAGAAAAGAATAAAAAGAATACTATCAAATGAATAATCAAGTGAAGACTTATCATGTTGCAACCATGGGTGAGTAAACTCTTATAGAGATTAAACCATAGTTTAGGTAAATGGTTAGGTCAAAGGAAAAAAACAAAATGGTTACCCTTTTTCAAAGATGCTTGAAGCAACATGAAGCTTCTAGCATAAAGACAAAGAAAGCAACCATTCTATTTTACCAAAATAAATAAATAAATAAATAAAACCCTAACCATTAACTAAACATGGTTTAAAACATACACACCCAAGTTTGCATGTATCATCAAACATGATACAAACTAGTGCACAAAAATATATCACATATACAACTTGTGCAAATCAAGTGAGAAAATCCATCTTAAGTGAACAATACTAGTCAATGTAAAGTAATATATCAAATATATAATTATACATTAAATCATTAAATCAACACTTGATTTAATGATCCGGTCATACTGCATATAACCGACTAATATCAAGTGTATCAATATATCGAATCAACATTTGATTCGGTAACCCGGCTATATCTCATATAACCGTCCGATGATACAAATCACGAGAATAGAATCCAGTATCTCATACTGGTATTATTCTCGGTCCCGCACATATCTCATATGCGCTCCTATTTCGTTTCGCTTGAGCCAGGAAACCTCTGTGTAGGACTCTAAAGACTCGTCAATACGCCGGCAGCAGGTGATGATCATATCAAACACCCACAAGCCGCAAGCGGTCTGCTAAACGTAACGGCCACCCGGGTATTGAGTGATCAGAAGATCAACGAGCAAGCCCGCTCACACTCTTGTGAATCCAACAAGTAACACTTACCGTACAGTCCGGTCTGTTCATCTGATATGTCGCATATCTCGCCTAGGGGTGGTAAACGTCAGACCCTAGTAGCTTGATAAGTCATGCCGATGTAAGGTCCATAACAAGCGTGAAACTACTGATAACTCTTACCAGTATATCACTGCAACCCTGGCCAGGGATTTCCAGTTATGGCCAGTCGAGCATAGCGCAACATCAACCCCCAATATCGGGAGAGACAAATCCCTTCCTATCGCTCATTGCCTCCATGTGAATCGTGACTGTACCCAAAAACCACCTGTTTGCACGACTCAGTAGAGCCGTGGTAGGGTGGAAATCAAAGCACGGTGGGAGACACACAAGACTCTATGACGATCTCGGGTCAAAAGACTAAGCTGTACCAGTGTCAACAGAGAACTGCCATCTGACGTGAGGTATAATACCATCTGGGAGTTCTCGGCGAGTCCGTTCAGTGTACCCAGTCACCACTGAGCACCCGCATACCATCTCTGATGTCAAACACCAATGGATATGGGATCATCCATCGCCCATCACATGGGTCGAGAAGATATACGCTAGTTTACTCTGGAATATCGATGCCCCGTCTCGATATTCCCACGACTAGGAACATTGAAGGATGTACTCATGGACTACCCAGGCCCCACTATTATGATCTACATCATAGTCCTGGAAGTCGAGCACACATCCTAAGGGCTTTATCAACATGTAATAGAGAGACTGCAAGTATACATGTTAAGATAAAGAGCAACCAGATAGCGTACTATCATGTCGAGCAAGAAAGTCATACCTATATATGTCCCAGCATCCACTACAATATACATCTCATGTACAGCAATGGCCTCTAGGGCATACATATAACTAACAATCTCCCACTTGCACTAGGGCCATCTGTAGCAGTGGTTGCAGTATCTAATACTCAACCATCCCATAAAAGTCTCTTTCTGGGAAAAAGCCTTTGTGAGTGGATCCGCCGTGTTGTCCTCTGAGTCTACTCTCCTCACCTCGATCACCCTGGAGATCAACTATCTCCATGATCAGGTGATGCTGCCTCAGAATATGTCTGGGTCACTGATGGGATCGGGGTTCCTGGGCCAAAGCCACACTTCCATTGTCACACAATGGTAGGAACCTAGTTCATCTCATGAACTAATATACACCCAAACTTCCTCTTTGGTAGTATCATTGATAGCGATGTCACCAGCCTTTAATCATCTAGTTTGCCACGGTATCTAGCTTGGAACTCTTCCAACATACCGTCCCTCCACTGAGGGTAAAGACAATGCCTGCGACTGACATTCAGTCGTCCTTATCATCCTAGAACCTTTCTAGTGATTCTCCCTAGGATCAACTGATACCATTTCACTACAACTAGTGAGAATCCTAACATCTATTTAGATCTATCTCATAGATCCAAAAGCCAGGATTTAGGAGGTATCACCTTTATCCTATTGGAGAATCCTTGTGATAAGAGGAGACGACAGAGCGTAGTATAGGAAACTCTTTTCCTATCAAGAGTATGTTGTCCACGTACTCTACGAGGATCACCACCATACTCCCTACTCCCTTTTTGTATATACAAGGTTCATCTACCATTTTGATGAAGTCAAACTATTTGACTACTACATCAAAACAGACGTTCCAACTCCGCGATGCCTGCTTTATTTTGTAAAGCAACTTGCACATGTTTCCACTGCTCCCACTGTTCACGAAGCCCTCTGGCTGTGTTCTTATGGACGTTCTCTTCTAAATCATCATTTTAGAAAAGTACCACCAGATATCGTAGTCATGGTATGTAGCAATGGCATGTAGGATCTGGATGGACTTAAGCATCGTCCCTGGAAAAGGTTTCATCATTATCCATGCCTGGTCGATGACGAAAACCTTTAACAAGTCTAGCTTTGAAAGTCTCAACCTTTCCATCTACACCAAGTAATCTTCTCAAGATATACTTGCTCCTGATGAGGATTTAACCCTTCAGTTATAGCAACCAAAGTCCATACTTTGTTGGTGTACATGGATTCCATTTCAGATCGCTAAGCATCCAGCCATTCTTACAGAGTCCCTACTCTTGATGGCCTGCTCGAAACTAGTTGGGTCATCATCTCATGATGCATTCCTCGCTCCCACTGTCATCGAGAAACTAAAGTATCTCTCAGGCGGATGAGGAACCCTGCTAGATCGGCGGAGAGGCTGAGGTTCGTCGGGAACTATTGAATCCTTTGGTTCTGTCAAATCATCAGCTGCAGTTTGAATAGCTGGAACCTTTCCAGTTCTACAAAACTGACCTTGCCTCGATCTTGTCCGGATTTTGCTTTTGACATAGGCCGAACAATCCCAAATCTTAACTTACTTAAGAGATGGGCTCTTCCCATACCATATCTCATATGGAGTGGTAGGCATTGATTTGATTGGAATCTAATCCAATAGGCATGCAGCTTCTCAAGTGCACAATCCCCAAAAGGAAATAGGTAACTCAGTAGTACTCATCAAAGAGCGCACCATATCATATAGGGTGTGATTGCTCCGCCCCGATACACTGTTGTGCCGTGGTGTATTCAGAGGAGTAACACTGAGAGAGAATCTCATTCTCCTTTAGAATAGTCCAAGAATTCTATGCACAAGTATTCTCCTCCTTGATCTCATCAAAGGACATAATACTTATACCCGTAATTTGGTTCTCTACTTTTAACTTATATTCTGTGAATATCTCAAAAGCATCGGACTTATGTTTCAACAGGAATATATGGCTGAATCTTGAGAGATCATCAGAGAATGTAATGAAGTACAAAGAACCGGTCCTGGCATGCGTAGACAGGGGACCTTACATACATCATCATGTATCAGTCCCAAGAGTTCAATAACTCTTTCTCTGTTTCGAGTAAACAGAGCTATGGTCATCTTATCTTTGTGACATGACTGGCAAGTTTCACAAGATGTAAATTCAAACTGATTTAAATATGCTTCTAAATGTAACTTCAGCCAGTCGGGTTGCATTGATATGACCTAGTCTACAATGCCTCAAGAAGGATCCGTTCATTTCTGAAATTTTCTTCTTGTGTGTGTTCTGTATACTAGGAACTGTAGTTTGATTTAGAATGTCAATGCTTTTAGATAACGTGCCTGAACCGATCAACTTTTGATATAGGAAATGTGGAAAACATTATCTAACAATATAAAATTACATCTTTCTTTAATAAATAAAGAGATTGATATGATTTTGTATATCAGGTTCGGTATCTAATAACATTCATTCAGAATCAATGTATTCTGGTAATACAGGGTGATAGTGACCAACAGACTTGGCTGCAACACTTGCACCGTTTACTGTCTCATGAAACTTATCACACGTTCTCAGTTCTCTACCTTTCTGTAGCCCTATGTAACTGATTACATATCTGGGATCCTGATCCGGTATCAAATACCCAGGACGCAGAGGATACTAAGAAACAGTTCTTTGTAATGAACACACCCGAAGGAGATGCATCTCATGCACTTTCTTCGTTTGGGTGGCATGGGAATCCTGGTATTCCCCTAATTCCTGCTCGGTCTTATAACAATTATAAGTTGGAGCGGGACCAACGTTCCCCAGCTCAGTATAACAAGCGGGTTCGGTCAATACATCCATATTATTATCTTGATTAAGGCGTGATATGGTCGCTACCTGGAGAGAGAGAGAGAAGAAAACACTCTGCGTGCGCTCTTGCAAGATTAGATTGGTTATATATTTTATCTAATCAGGATGGCTCCCACTGTTTTTATCAAATCTTCCTTTAAACCTTAAAAGGAAAGGCTAGCCAGGATTAATTACACTCTACAAGTTCGCCAATCTTTCAGCCAGGCCAGTGTCGGTACTTTGAGGGAGGTTCCCCGTGCTTTCGCACGGACCTAATTACAATAAACCTCATTTTCCCAGAGGCGTAACCCCGTTGACACCTTTCTAGACACCTACTTGATCGGCTAATTGTAAAGTGCAAAACTCTCCCAGGAGTAACAATTACTCGCAGTGGGTATCGGGATCCAACTATCATATAGAAGGTATGCAATCTCATTGCAAATTTCAACACTTGAAATTCCCGATAAAGGTTTTTACCCCTAGCACCTATGACCTTAACTATGGTCAACAAATCATAAGCACTAGTCAAGTTCTACCCGTCATTTCGTGATTAATTAGACCCACCCACATGACCCTTAACTAAGGTCAACAAAGTCACGCGACTGTCCTAACTAATCGCATCATATGCGGTGTAGGAAGACATCACTTAGTTACCGTACACTGTGCCTTGACTATGGTCAACAAACACAGCACAAATACTAAGTACTCAACTTCCTAAAATGACGGAGGGTTGCGAATGGTTTTTAATAAAACCTTTAACACTTTGAACTTGATCTCGTTGCGGAATCAAATGGTTTTTAAATGGAATGTTTTTGAGGCTTTTCTAGTTTTGCTAAAGGGGTCACTCCCGGTGAAGGGATCGTCGGCCCTTTCCTCACCGAATAAGGTGTAGGATATATCATATATACCGCTGTGCAAAGCAAAAACGATAGAAGCAATCAAAAGACAAACCGAGAGTTGTAGCATCTGCCAGTTATTGCTAAAGGAGTCACTCCCGGTGAAGGGATCTCGGTCCTTTCCTTATCGAATAAGGTGCAGGATGTTTTACAAGGAACACCTCGATGCAAAGCAAGAACTATAGCTACCTGATTTTATTTTTGAAATTCGATTCCACAACATCTTTTAGGTTTATTTTCTTTCATTAATCTCATTAATGAATGTCCCATCATTTAAGTCCACCTAAACATCACAGATAAATATAACGTACGCTTATGCCATCCGCATTCGCCTCGATATCTCGTCTGCACCGTTAGGTTAGGTAACTAACGGCAGAGCGAGGCAGGGCTAGCGCGGGTGTAAAACATAAGCAACGTCTATATAATATATCATATATACTATATACAATATCTATCTGAACATATCACATGATCACATCACAGATAACGCAGCAGAAAATATCATATGAAATATTGGATATATTAGGACGTCCGTGTTTTTAATACGAGCCAGTATAAAACACGGATTCCATGGTCGCGATGAATAGCCAAACCCACACCCCTAGACCCCTACGAGAGCGGCAAGTAACCCTACCAATTCTAGGGTTAGGAGACCCGGACTCGACTCCTCGAGATGGTCTCCCACTGGACCCTAGAACCCGGTTACTTGTGCTCCCCTCCTTGGGTCTATCCTAACGCGGAAAAGTAAATAATATACATCAACGAAGACATCTTCCGCAACCTGGAAGTGCCCCAATAAAAGAATATTACATACAAGTTTTTACATGAATGAAAATGAAAAACACTCATCTCACATAAAAACCCCTCGGCTATTCAAACACGACGATCCAATATAACATATCCAGCAACACATAACATCACATGTCATCAACGTAAGTAAATATGCGCATCGCAATTGTCGTTGACATATAGAAACGAAACTGGCGATATCACATATTACACTTACGGTCGCAGAAAAGAAAGTGTAAAACTACAACAGTTGGAATCCGCAACCTGCATAGACATCGCATGCCTAACCAAATGAATTCCTTAGATATCGCATGCCTAACAATTATAAACCCCGCATTTTAGTCTCATTATCAAAAACACTTTTCAATATCAAGTCGGGCAATTCAACAAGATTCCCGATATCCTGAACGAATGCTTGTTGCAAACTTTAGAAGACGGCCGCACCCCCGATACCGTCGACGAAGTGCACTAAGGCGGAACACCGCTGCCGCGAGCACCTGAACGGATGCTTTCGGCGACGGGGTTCTTTTACAGTCACTTGGTCGGGGCTATGGGGCGTGGCTATCTATTAAGTTTACCCGGTGAGTATCCGCGTACGCTACGTGATTGCGATGGACTTTTGATCGCATCAAAATTCCTTGGCAACCGATCAAGTGAGACTAAAGTGCTAGATTTATAACATCCAAATCAGTTATCTCATATCCAAATATTGTATCACATTCCAGATAAATAGAAAATGTTAAACTTTCCGATCGAACAATCAAACACCCAAGTTTTCCCGAAACAGCTCAACACATGAAATAAGTTTAAAAAACATTCACTTCATGCCACAGTACCAACGGTCCAGCCGTAGAAGGGTCAAGCCAACGCCTCACATGTGGCACGCCGTACTGCCCCAAACCCTAAGGTTCAAAGGGCAGTTCAAGACGGTCACATAATCGAGTTAAGGTTTGTTGTCTTCTAGAGGGTCCATCGCGTTACTTGCACTACTTAGAACGTTCTTAAACCACGGAAAAATCCAACACTTGGAAATTTCCCGGCAGGGGAAAAAATGGGTATTTATATCCGGTCGAACATTTTAACAGTTTCTAAAATATCCGGAAAAACATAAACGAAGTTAAATTATCCGATCGAATTAACGTGTCCCCAATAAAACCCTAGAAAACTCAACACTTGAGTGGAATTAAAAAACTTCCCAGAAAAAAATGACAAGAAAGGACCTAAGAATAAATATGTGAAGTTTGAGGGACTAATTCACAATTTTGGCCACGTAACCGCCGCCAAACCCTTGGTTTGGCCGCAGTTCCGCGGTCAAATTTTTGAGTTAGGGGTCCGTACTTCACAGTAATTCTTATATTTTCCTGCTTAATTTATTGAGCATTTTTAATTCACAAAAATCCACAGTTTGAAAAAATGTACAGAGAAGGGTTTTCAATTAAGGTTTCGGGTTCGATCGGACTTCTAATATCGTCTACACTTCGCCTAAAGCTCTAGCTAGGCTCTGATACCACTGTAGGGTTCCTAGGCACACCCATGAGGTTCTACAACTGATCAACCATGCCAAAATCAAAATTTTTCTATGTGCCGAGAAACCCTAAACAAGATCGATACTAGAGGTAAGGCGAAAGAACATGCAAGTTAACAACTTAACTACAAGTGAAAGTGACTACAACCTTTGTAGATCCAGTCCTCCACTTCTCTAGCTCTGTGTTGATGTCCCTCCGCTGCGATCATCGGAAACCTGGACTCTATTGTCGGTTTCATCGGAGAAATGGGCGGGCTAGGTCGATGACTTCGATGTCGAAGATGATCTACGTCGAGGCAAGTCTAACTCAAGCTCCATCTTCACTTGGTCATGAAATATGTGAAGATAACACTCTCTACTACATGGCAAGTGGTAGAGGATGAAGAAATAGAAAATGGGTTCACTTTGGATTTAGATTTCTCACTTGGATTCTTCACTTGAAATTTTCTAGCTAGCTTTCTTCACTTGAAGAAGAAGATGAAGAAGAAAGAAAAGAATAAAAAGAATAATATCAAATGAATAATCAAGTGAAGACTTATCATGTTGCAACCATGGGTGAGTAAACTCTTGTAGAGATTAAACCATAGTTTAGGTAAATGGTTAGGTCAAAGGAAAAAAACAAAATGGTTACCCTTTTTCAAAGATGCTTGAAGCAACATGAAGCTTCTAGCATAAAGACAAAGAAAGCAACCATTCTATTTTACCAAAATAAATAAATAAATAAATAAAACCCTAACCATTAACTAAACATGGTTTAAAACATACACACCCAAGTTTGCATGTATCATCAAACATGATACAAACTAGTGCACAAAAATATATCACATATACAACTTGTGCAAATCAAGTGAGAAAATCCATCTTAAGTGAACAATACTAGTCAATGTAAAGTAATATATCAAATATATAATTATACATTAAATCATTAAATCAACACTTGATTTAATGATCCGGTCATACTGCATATAACCGACTAATATCAAGTGTATCAATATATCGAATCAACATTTGATTCGGTAACCCGGCTATATCTCATATAACCGTCCGATGATATAAATCGCAAGAATAGAATCCAGTATCTCATACTGGTATTATTCTCGGTCCCGCACATATCTCATATGCGCTCCTATTTCGTTTCGCTTGAGCCAGGAAACCTCTGTGTAGGACTCTAAAGACTCGTCAATACGCCGGCAGCAGGTGATGATCATATCAAACACCCACAAGCCGCAAGCGGTCTGCTAAACGTAACGGCCATCCGGGTATTGAGCGATCAGAAGATCAACGAGCATGCCCGCTCACACTCTTGTGAATTCAACCAGTAACACTTACCGTACAGTCCGGTTTGTTCGTCTGATATGTCGCATATCTCGCCTAGGGGTGGTAAACGTCAGACCCCAGTAGCTTAACAAGTCATGCCGATGTTGTTGGAGATAGTGCCCTCAGAGTCAATTATTAGGTCACAGGTACGTGATTGCAATGATTGATGGAGGACCTATCCCGGTAGGACAGTCTTACTCGAGATGATAGTATGCTATCTGGTTTACTTTTATCATCGTGTACTGTTTTAAGTGACCTGACACGTCGCTATTACACGTTGATAGAGCCCCTAGGATTCTTGCTTGACCACCAGCAGTATGAGGGCGATCATATAAGTGGGAGCTGGGGTCTATAAGCATATCCTTAAATGGTCCCTAGTCGTGAGAGTTTCGAGACAGGGCATCGATTCTCCATAGTAGACTAGTGTATACAGTCGAGACCCCGACGAGGGGCGGTGGTCGGTCTCACAAGCCACTGGTGTCAGTTGGATCACCTAAGATGTATACAGGTGCTCATTGGGTTATGAGTACACCGGACAGGACTCGCCGGGAACATGCTAGTTGGTCATATACCAGACGTCAGATGGCAGTTCCCTGGTGACATGTGTACAGGTTAGTTCATCGACCTGGGGATCGTCATTTGTTTTGTGTGAGTTCCCACTGTACTTTGATTACTACCCTACCACGGCTCAAAGGAGTCGTGCAAACAGGTTTTAGTTGGGTACAGTCCCGAGCCACATAGAGGCAGTGAGCGTATCTTCAGGGGTTCGTCTCTCCCGGTATTGGGGGTGAGGTCGTGCTGTGTCTAGGAGAGCCATTACACGAAGCCCTCGGCCGAGGCAAGCAGATTTACTGGTAGGTATTCCAGTAGTATCTCAGGGTGTTCTGGGCTACACTCCGACACGACTTGTACCGCTTTTGGGGGTCTGACTTTTACCAACCCCTAGGCCCGCCATGCGATGCTCATAGACGAATGGACCGGACTGTACGGATATTGTCACTGACAGGCTCAGTAGGGTTGTCAGGCTGAGTTCGCTCACAGACGTCCCTTTTAGTCAATACCTGGTAGCCCGTTATGTATTGGCTTATACCTCTGACGTGCTAGCGGTTAAATCCACAACCAAGGTGTTGACGAGTCTTTAGAGTCCCCCACATTCAGTTACTCAGCTTTCGGGCGAAAGGTTGTAGAGGCCGTATGGAGATATGGCAAGGTCCGATCAGATACGTGCGGTATTGCACGGATCCGGATCGGACAGTTTGTACTATAGGCCGTATGGATATATGGCAGGGTTCGATCAGATACGTGCGGTATTGCACGGATCAGGATCGAACGGATATTACTAGCCGGCTTTGGTTTAAGCCGGATCCTAGTATAGTACAGTGTAGATTTTGTCTCATTGCATTTGTATTTCGGTCGAAATACAGATGCGGGTGTGTATGCACAGTATCGGGGTTTTCCTGTAATTTATTACGGGACCAGTTTTCTGGAGTTGCCAGTTTGCTTTCCGTTTCGGCCAATTTCCTTTGTATCGTTCATTGGCCGAAGTTTGGTGGAGGAGGGCTTATTTGCATTGTTGCAAATAAGTATTTGGAAGGGGGTCCTTTGCATATTAGTTTTATCATGATGGTTGCTCCATTGACCTTGCTTGACTTTCTTTAGTCATCATGCCTTGACTTGTGATGCGATGGTAGGTGATTGAGTGTTGGACTTGGTATGGTGATCATGATTTATTATGATAACCATTTTTCCTTTTGGATTGCATGATGGCTTCCCCCCCCATTATTGATTTTTTGCTACACTCACTCTCATTCCATCACCTTGCATTGGCCGGCCAAAAAATGAAGGGGCTGCCAATTTTTGAGTGGGAAAATTTTTGGTCTCTTGTTGCTTCAAAAATCCCCACAACTCCCTCTCCAATAGTTCACTTCAATTCCTCTACCAATGGCAAGCTCCACTACCCCAAATGAGACACAAGTATCCACACTATATTCTACAGCGAACCTTGGGCACGTCGAGTAGCCGGCTTCGTGCCCGAGTTGCCTCGGCATTGAGGTGGGAGCCCGTAAAAGAAGTAGGCGATGTGGTGCACTTCCGGCGACGAGGAGGAGACGGGACATTCCGCAGGAGATTGGGACGACGACGAGAAGACCGGAGGACTTGGATCGTCGGTATATCTCTTTCCCATCTTATTGTTAGCTAGGACTAGTTAATGGTTCGATCCGGGTATTAGTGCGCGGCGGTTTGCCAGTTCAAGTAAAATTAAAGTTTATCACCGCTTCCGCATTTGGCCGTCGGATTGACGGCCGGGGCGCCGCCGTGCACTCACAGTGGTATCAGAGCCTCGCCATTAACTTAGTCTAGCTTTGTTTGATGTGTTTTTGAGTTCCGATCGACCAAAATTCCAAAATTCGCATTTTTGCTTCCATCAGTTTTCTGTTAAAATTTTCTGGTGTCGAAAAATTTTTCAGGTTGTAAAATAGTGATGCACTGGATGTTATAAGCATACTGTAGAAATTCGACACAGTAATTCGACCAACAGAGAGCGGAACCGCGGCAAACCCCCCCTTGGGCCGCGGTTCCGCCGCCGAACAGTGTCCTTGGTGTGTCAAATTTCTTCAGTAGCTTTCTGGGCTTAAAATATGGGTTTTGGAATATTAATTTTGGGCCCAGATTTTCTTGATGTGCTACAGTAGTACTTGGGGGCCCACTTGTTAAAGTATGATCGATCGGATATTTTAAACACATTTTTTCACAGTATTTACATTATATCTGCGGCCGTGAATGTCACTTGATCGGTAAATCCGGTCTAACTGCTATAGCCCGGTTAGACGGATTTGCGAACGTGACTTTCACGTTGATGTTCTGTTTTTGCTGTGATGTTGCGGATCGGTCGTGGGGGATAGCCTGGATGCAATGCTAGTACAGTTGTGGTTGTATTATGTACATTTGATATTGCGGGGCGAGCGTCCGACATGTGGACTGCCGTCACTGCCTGTTTGTATTATTATTTTGGGGCACGGCCAGGTTGCGGTCGATGTACCCGTTGTATGTATATTTTTACTTTCTGTACTAGGATTGCCCCGCGGAGGGGTGCACGGATAGCCGGGTTCTGGAGGGCAACAAGCCCGCATCTCATGGCATTGGGACGGAGGGGCTTCGCTCTAGGATTGGCGGGCTATTCGCCGCACTCGTAGGGGGTACAGGTTGACCCAGGAGGGGTGCCCAAGTTACCGGATTCCGTGAAGTGCTGGGTGGTCCATTCACGGCGCTGAAGGGGGCTGCCTCGCTTCAGGTTTTCGCGGGTAACTTGCCGCGCCCGTAGGGGTCTAGGATTTCATTGCGCAGGCTATCCACACGACCAGGGGAACGTCGGGTTTCAGCAGTGGCTCTGTGAAACCCGGGGATCCCAGATATCTGTATTGTTTCTGTGATGCTGTACATTTCTGTGATGTTGCATTTCTTTCACGCCTTGAGCGAAATATAATATATTGGTATATATATTAGTAGATGTTGTATATGTTTTGCATCCGCGCTAGTCCAGTCCCCGCTCTGTCGTTAGTTAGTTAACCTAACGGGTAATGACGGGACCCAGTGGCGAATGCGGATGGCATATACGTACATCAGTATTATTTTCGTTCTTTGTGGTGTGATCAATTGATGGGACTGCGTTGATTCGGATCAATGCAAGTTAAAAACAAACCTAATCTGATGTTGTTGGAACACTTTTCAAAAAGCTGTTATTGCAAGGACGTTCTCTTTTGTTTTGCACCGTGATATTCAGTTGGAATATCCTGCTCCTCAGTCGACGAGGCAAGGGCCGAGATCCCTTCACCGGGAGTGACCCCTTGGACAATAAGTTTGCGTCAGGGCATTAACTTCACTATAGCCGATTACTTTTGCTTTGCATCGTGGTATTCAGTTGGAATATCCTGCACCCCATTCTACGGGGAAAGAGCCGAGATCCCTTCACCGGGAGTGACCTCTTTAGCGGAAGTTGTCATCACTATATTTTTAAAAAAAGCTATCCGTTCCTTCGACGATATCAAGTTCATTACGTTAAAGGTTTTCGCCAGAAACCATTCGTAGCCCTCCGTCGTTTCATATGGATAGTCAATAGTATTCAAGCTGTGTTTGTTGGCCAAAGTCAAGGCACAGTGTTTGGTAGCTGTTGGTTATTCATATGCAGCATAGATAGATGCGTTGGTTTGGAACAGTCGTATAGCCTTGTTGGCCAAAGTCAAGGGCTTGTGCGGGTGGATTCGAATCAACCTGGAGAATGACGGGTAGAACTTGACATGTGACTTATGATTTGTTGGCCAAAGTCAAGGTCATAAGAGCATGGGGCAGAAATCACATCGGGAGTTTCAAAAGAACTGAAACTTGCCAGATATGCGCATACCTTCTGGAGTGTGGTAGCGTGAGCGGATTCCGTCACGTTATCATGTGATGATAGTTGGATCCCGATTCCCACTGATGAGTTAGTTTACTCCTCGGGTGACCCCGACTAATTCTTCTTTCAGGTTTGGAGGAGAATTTGAGGTACAGTGGGAGGATTCCAGATTAGATAAATTGGTAACCATTCTGATCTAGGTTAGAGTGCACGCTGAGTGTTTCTTTTCTCTCTCTCTTTGGCAGCGACCATTGACCCGACCCTAAGACTATGACTCAGTGACCAAGTTGACCGAACCTTCTTTAACACTGGCTTTTGGATTGTCAGAGTTGCAAACCTCATTGCCACTCCTACTTTTACCCTTTTCTCCAGGACACCCCGTATTACTACGAACGTCCACTTCCATTGGACAAAACCATCGTATGGTTATATACGAACTCGAAGGGATTTATTCGAGGATGGTTTCCGGTTCTGGGGAAAATGGATAGGATTATTCAGTTGTCTTTTCCTTTTACCTTCTCTCAGGTTGCGAGTACTCCTTGGTTTAGGAGATAGTACACCTATTACGCAAATTGGATAGTCTTCTTCCAAACCTTAGGCTGGTGCCGACCGGTAGGGAATGAAGAAAACCAATTAGCCTAACGATGGTGTACAGAAGGTATTAAGTTAAGACAAAGCAAGGGATTAGTAAGAGGGCAAAGTAAATTGCGACTGATATTCACGACCAAGCCGGACATTTCATTACCACTCCCACTTCACCTTTGTATTTCTCCAGGACACTCCGTATCACTACGAAGATTCACAGTTTATTGGATACTCCATCGTATGGTTATATACGAACTCGAAAGGAACTTGTTCCAGTTCGGGGATGGATTCTGGTCCAGGAGAAATAGGAATAAGGTTTATTCGGTTGTCTTTTATCTTCACCCTCTCTCATTGCGAGTGCTTCTAGGATTAGGACAGTACACCCATTATGCTTATTGGATAGTCTTCTTCCAAACCATAGGCTGGTGCCGAACGGTAGGGAAGGAAGAAAACCATTTGGCCTAAAGGGGTGTGCAGAAGGTAATGACTAAAGACATATGAAGGGATTTGGAGAGGTGGCAAAGAATTATACGGTTACAGTCGTGAATCTGGAAGAGGCATTACTAGGAATACAGGGATACCCCATCAAAACATTTCAATGTTTCAGTTTCACTGTGTAATGTTAAAAGAAAACTGATTTCCCGATTAGATACTTACTCCAGGGTATGTATTTACCAGGTACGATTCTCACATCTGTATGGTTTTTCAGATGGTGAGTGGGAGTAAGTTATTGGGAATTGGGTGATCATCCTCATTATATCGGGATTCGTTGTAATCGGTGATATTTGAGGAAATCACCTGGGTTGTTTGCCGGACGGCAAATGTTTGGTTTTGAATATCCGCTGTCATGCACCAATTTCAAATTGATATATCTGTACGTCTATTTTCATAGAGTGAGATATACCTTTTGATATTATGTCGATAACATTTACCTATATCAGTGGATGGTTAGGTAAGGAGCATTAAACAGCGGTGTAATTCTTCTTAACCATAAGTACAGTTTTCAACCTACGACACACAGTGAATGAGTTATCAGACTCAAGGGACTTATACAGAGTATTGTATGTTGTCCAGGGTCCATCAGGACAGAGGGGTTGGTCCTCGTTCTATATTCGGTTTACTTATGACTTCTCTAGTTTTTAGACAGGTGTTTCGCGGAAACACAGGGTCTGAATTTTGAGAAGTTATAGGTATTTGAATAGAGTAGAGAACCAAGTATAGCAAGTATCGGGATTCTTCAAAGTGATCGAAGATGTAGATACTTGTATATGGTATTCAGTTGATAGTAGTGATTAAGAGAAATTGCTTCTCTTTCAGGTTACTCATAATTGGAAGCATTCCTAAGTTGAGTAACGCTGATCGGACTCCTTCCATTTAGTTGACATGCACTGGAGACAGCTGCATGATTTGAATCTGGTTCAATTAAATCAGTGCCTCTGGTCCTATATTGGATATAGAACAGTTCGTATCTTAACGATGTTAAGGTACGGGGAGTTGTCCGGCTTATGATTAAAACCAGACACTGGACAACTCAAGGCACGTTTCTGTAATGGCTGTTTGTGGGTTGACCCAGGCTATGACGAGGGTTGACTTTCTACCATCTGGATGAACAATAGCGATATTGTTCTAGACTCGCCACAGTTTTATTAAAAATGGATTTTTTCAGAAAACAGTAGTGGGAGTATGGTAGAACTGGAAGTGATTCCAGAACCACAAACGATTACTGAAGATTTCATAGGAACCTAAAAATTCAATCTGGATTGACATTCCATTGGCCACTCCGCAGATAAGGTGGGTAACTTCAGGCACCCGAGAGGTACTACGGTAGCCTCAAGGACGGTGATAGGGAAGTTCTTGTTTACCCACAATTACCATTGCTATTGTTCCAGGGTGCGAGACCCGGCGGGAGGATGAGTATAGCGTCGTTCTAAACTAGTTTTAGAAGTGTACGTGTATATGACTCTGCCAAAGGGTTATCGTAGTCAGTGGGAGTAGCGGAAGCATTGGTGGACAGGTAGCTTATGCCTATTTATAGACTAAAGCAGATATAGCGGAGAAAGATCATCTATTTCTGACGTGACAGTCATAGGTTTGACTTCATCAGAATAGGGGATGGATCTGTAGAGAAGGTAGTAGGCTGTGATGTCCTGGTATTTGGATGACATACACAGAGTAGGAAGTGATATTCCTATACTACAATCGGTTTTACTTTGGTCGTCACACAGTGGTTTCTCCACATGGGACTTGGACATTATATCAGACATTCTGGTTACTAGATCTATGGCTTTAGATCTAGATTTGGGTAGTCTCCCAATCTGGGTACTTAGACAGCATTCTAAGGGTATTTAGAATGGACGACTCCATGCACGGTAGTGTACCTGCAGAAGATGGAGTCACCCTCTCTAAAGGTGTCTTATAGACTAAAGGGGAGAGGGATGTGTATGATTGGCAGATCACTTGCTCAGGCAATTGAGTCAATCATGAGATGTCAAGTACCACACCAGATATTGTTCTTGCACTAGATGCAATAAGTTGATATTGATCCGATCCTGGAGAAACAGTCGGAAGCAGTTTTAGAACATAAGTGGATGTTCTAGGGATATGATAACGACAGCCTCATTCGGGAGACAGTTATCATTCCAGGCTTCCAAGGTGACCCGGACGACAAGGAGGTTGTCAGAGTTATAGTTATTCTTTCTGACGAGGGGCAGTATTTTGGACAGTTGGTCCAAGGCAATACTGAGGGAGGCATGGCGCAGGATACTGATTAAGTTCAGTTGACGATACAGTCTAAGAAGTTTGGATTTGGAGTTCATTTATGAGCTATGTCCCATCAGACATCCAGACACATTCTAAGACAGGTATTGCTCATTTCGGGAGAAGACTTTCTCCACGAACTTGAGATATAGAGAGACATGGAAAGAGACAACAAAGCGGATCCACTCACTGAGGCTATTCCTCGAACGCAATAGTTTCGCAAACGAGCTTTGTGAGACTGACTAGTAGAGGAGTTGGGTGTTCGGTATCACACGGGCTGTGAGTATGCGACATCGCAATAATTAGCCTTGAGTGCAAGTGGGAGATTGTTGGAGATAGTGCCCTCAGAGTCAATTATTAGGTCACAGGTACGTGATTGCAATGATTGATGGAGGACCTATCCCGGTAGGACAGTTTTACTCGAGATGATAGTATGCTATCTGGTTTACCTTTATCATCGTGTACTGTTTTAAGTGACCTGACACGTCGCTATTACACGTTGATAGAGCCCCTAGGATTCTTGCTTGACCACCAGCAGTATGAGGGCGATCATATAAGTGGGAGCTGGGGTCTATAAGCATATCCTTAAATGGTCCCTAGTCGTGAGAGTTTCGAGACAGGGCATCGATTCTCCATAGTAGACTAGTGTATACAGTCGAGACCCCGACGAGGGGCTGTGGCCGGTCTCACAAGCCACTGGTGTCAGTTGGATCACCTAAGATGTATACAGGTGCTCATTGGGTTATGAGTACACCGGACAGGACTCGCCGGGAACATGCTAGTTGGTCATATACCAGACGTCAGATGGCAGTTCCCTGGTGACATGTGTACAGGTTAGTTCATCGACCTGGGGATCGTCATTTGTCTTGTGTGAGTTCCCACTGTACTTTGATTACTACCCTACCACGGCTCAAAGGAGTCGTGCAAACAGGTTTTAGTTGGGTACAGTCCCGAGCCACATGGAGGCAGTGAGCGTATTTTTAGGGGTTCGTCTCTCCCGGTATTGGGGGTGAGGTCGTGCTGTGTCTAGGAGAGCCATTACACGAAGCCCTCGGCCGAGGCAAGGAGATTTACTGGTAGGTATTCCAGTAGTATCTCAGGGTGTTCTGGGCTACACTCCGACACGACTTGTACCGCTTTTGGGGGTCTGACTTTTACCAACCCCCTAGGCCCGCCATGCGATGCTCATAGACGAACGGACCGGACTGTACGGATATTGTCACTGACAGGCTCAGTAGGGTTGTCAGGCTGAGTTCGCTCACAGACGTCCCTTTTAGTCAATACCTGGTAGCCCGTTATGTATTGGCTTATACCTCTGACGTGCTAGTGGTTAAATCCACAACCAAGCTGTTGACGAGTCTTTAGAGTCCCCCACATTCAGTTACTCAGCTTTCGGGCGAAAGGTTGTAGAGGCCGTATGGAGATATGGCAAGGTCCGATCAGATACGTGCGGTATTGCACGGATCCGGATCGGACAGTTTGTACTATAGGCCGTATGGATATATGGCAGGGTTCGATCAGATACGTGCGGTATTGCACGGATCAGGATCGAACGGATATTACTAGCCGACTTTGGTTTAAGCCGGATCCTATTATAGTACAGTGTAGATTTTGTCTCATTGCATTTGTATTTCGGTCGAAATACAGATGCGGGTGTGTATGCACAGTATCGGGGTTTTCCTGTAATTTATTACGGGACCATTTTTCTGGAGTTGCCAGTTTGCTTTCCGTTTCGGCCAATTTCCTTTGTATCGTTCATTGGCCGAAGTTTAGTGGAGGAGGGCTTATTTGCATTGTTGCAAATAAGTATTTGGAAGGGGGTCCTTTGCATATTAGTTTTATCAGGATGGTTGCTCCATTGACCTTGCTTGACTTTCTTTAGTCATCATGCCTTGACTTGTGATGAGATGGTAGGTGATTGAGTGTTGGACTTGGTATGGTGATCATGATTTATTATGATAACCATTTTTCCTTTTGGATTGCATGATGGCTTCCCCCCTCCATTATTGATTTTTTGCTACACTCACTCTCATTCCATCACCTTGCATTGGCCGGCTAAAAAATGAAGGGGCTGCCAATTTTTGAGTGGGAAAATTTTTGGTCTCTTGTTGCTTCAAAAATCCCCACAACTCCCTCTCCAATAGTTCACTTCAATTCCTCTACCAATGGCAAGCTCCACTACCCCAAATGAGACACAAGTATCCACACTATATTCTACAGCGAACCTTGGGCACGTCGAGTAGCCGGCTTCGTGCCCGAGTTGCCTCGGCATTGAGGTGGGAGCCCGTAAAAGAAGTAGGCGATGTGGTGCACTTCCGGCGACGAGGAGGAGACGGGACATTCCGCAGGAGATTGGGACGACGACGAGAAGACCGGAGGACTTGGATCGTCGGTATATCTCTTTCCCATCTTATTGTTAGCTAGGACTAGTTAATGGTTCGATCCGGGTATTAGTGCGCGGCGGTTTGCCAGTTCAAGTAAAATTAAAGTTTATCACCGCTTCCGCATTTGGCCGTCGGATTGACGGCCGGGGCGCCGCCGTGCACTTACAGATGTAAGGTCCATAACAAGCGTGAAACTACTGATAACTCTTACCAGTATATCACTGCAACCCTGGCCAGGGATTTCCAGTTATGGCCAGTCGAGCATAGCGCAACATCAACCCCCAATACCGGGAGAGACGAATCCCCTCCTATCGCTCATTGCCTCCATGTGAATCGGGACTGTACCCAAAAACCACCTGTTTGCATGACTCAGTAGAGCCGTGGTAGGGTGGAAATCAAAGCACGGTGGGAGACACACAAGACTCTATGACGATCTCGGATCAACAGACTAAGCTGTACCAGTGTCAACAGAGAACTGCCATCTGACGTGAGGTATAATACCATCTGGGAGTTCTCGGCGAGTCCGTTCAGTGTACCCAGTCACCACTGAGCACCCGCATACCATCTCTGATGTCAAACACCAATGGATATGGGATCATCCATCGCCCATCACATGGGTCGAGAAGATATACGCTAGTTTACTCTGGAATATCGATGCCCCGTCTCGATATTCCCACGACTAGGAACATTGAAGGATGTACTCATGGACTACCCAGGCCCCACTAGTATGATCTACATCATAGTCCTGGAAGTCGAGCACACATCCTAAGGGCTTTATCAACATGTAATAGAGAGACTGCAAGTATACATGTTAAGATAAAGAGCAACCAGATAGCATACTATCATGTCGAGCAAGAAAGTCATACCTATATATGCCCCAGCATCCACTACAATATACATCTCATGTACAACAATGGCCTCTAGGGCATACATATAACTAACAGTAAATAACAATTATCACTAAGTGAATGCGAAATACAACCTTTGTAGATCGGTCCTTCACTTCTTAAGCCCCTTATAGTAGTCCCTTCGCTGCTATAATCGAACTCCCGGACTCTCGGACGGCTTCATGAGAAAATTGCAACGGTATTGCTTGATGTCTTCGAGGCCAAAGATGATCTACGTCGAGAGAATATGAACTCAAGCTTCTACTTCACTAACTAGAGAATTAGTGAAGCAAACACCCTAAAATAAAGTGCCAGTCTAGTAGAGGATGATGAAATAGGAAATGGGTACACTTTAGACCTTCTTTTCTCACTTTCATTCTCTCTCTTTTTCAAACCCTAGAAAGAAATTGAAAGAGGAAGAAGATGAGCTCAAAATGAGAATGAAAACTAATCAAGAGAGAGAGTTAGCTAACCATGGGTGAGTGTGTATCATATACTAACTCATGTAGAGACATAACCATGGCTAATTATAGTGGTTAGGTTTATAAAAATCCTAAGTAAAAACAAAACTAGTGGACTTTGGTTAATGCATTCATAAGCTTCATGAAGCTTCATCCACTTGAACAATTATCCACTAATTTTGTATTTACTTTGTATATTAAAACCCCACCAATATAATTACAATGGTGTATATCTCATACACCCATGTAGTGTGTATCAACAACCATGATACAGAATGTACACAAATAAATATATATCACATATATATTAAGTTATGCACAAGTGAGAAAAATAAATGCTTAAGTGAACCAATGTTAGTTAATGTAAATTAGTATATCACATATACAATTATACACTAAATTATTAAATCAACACTTGACTTAATAATCCGGTTATATCACATATAACCGACTAACATCCAATGTATCGACTTATCGAATCAACCCTTGATTCGATAACTTGGTTATATCGCATATAACCGATCGATGCAAACATCGCGAGAATAGAATACGGTATCACATATTTGCATTATTCTCGGTCCCGCACATATCACATATGCGCTCCTATTTCGTTTTTCCTGAGCCAGTAAAACCTCTATGTAGGACTCTAAAGACTCGTCAATACGCCGGCAGTAGGTGATCATCATATCAAGCACCCACAAGCCGTCAGCAGTACTAGCTGGACGTAACGGCTACCCGGGTATTGAGCGATCAGAAGATCAGCAAGCAAGCCCACTCCAACTCCTGCAAAAAGCCTGACAGTGACACTACCGTACAGTCCGATCTCCTCGTCGGATATGTCGCATATCAAGTCTAGGGGTGGTAAAAGTCAGACCCAAATAACCGATAAGTCATGCCGATATGAGGCTCATAACGGGTCGAGAAACTACTGGTAACACTTACTAGTAAATCTCTAAACCAGCCTTGGCCAAGGACTTCCCTGTTATGGCCAATCGAGCATAGTGCAACATCAACCCCCAATACCGGGAGAGACGAAACCCCTCCTATCGCTCATTGCCTCCATGTGACTCGGGACTGTACCCAAAAACCACCGTTTTGCATGCCCTCTTGGACGTGGTAAGGTGGAAATCAAAGCACAGTGGGAATCACATAAGACTCTATGACGATCTCGGGTCTACAGACTAACCTGTACCAGTGTCCCCAGAGAACTGCCATCTGACGTAAGGTATAATACCATCTGGGAGTTCTCGGCGAGTCCGTCCAGTGTACCCAGTCTCCACTGAGGACCCGTATATCATCTCCGATGTCAAACACCAATGGATATGGGATCATCCATCGCCCATCTATATGGGTCGAGAAGCTATACGCTAGTCTACTCTGGTATATCGATGCCCCGTCTCGATACACCCACGACTAGGGACCTTGAAGGATGTACTTATAGACTACCAAGTCCCCACTAGTATGATCCGCATCATAGTCCAGGTAGTCAAGTACACATCCTAAGCGCTTTACCAACATGTAACAGAGAGACAATCAGTATACACGTTAAGGTAAAGAGTAACCAGATAGCATACTATCATGTCGAGCAAGAAAGTCCTCCCTATATATGTCCAAGCATCCACTACAATATACATCTCATGTATAGTAATAGCCTCTAGGGCATACATATTACTAACAATCTCCCACTTGCACTAGGGCCATCTGATAACAGTGGTTGTAGTATCTCATACTCAACCATCCCATAATAGTCTCTCTCTGGGAAAAGGCCTTTGTGAGTGGATCCACCGTGTTGTCCTTTGAGTCTACTCTCCTGACCTCGATCCCCTGGAGATCAACCATCTCCATGATTAGGTGACACTGCCTAGAATATGTCTGGATCACTGATGGGACGGGCGTTCCTAGGCTAAGCCACAACTCCATTGTCACACAATGGTAGGAACGAAGTTCATCTCCTGAACTAATATACACCCAGACTTCCTCTTTGGTAGCATCTTTGGTAAGGATGTATCTAGCCTTTATCGTCTAGTATGCCACGGTATCTGTCTTGGAACTCTTCCAACATACCGTCCCTTTACTGAGGGTAAAGATAATGCCTGTGACTGACATTCAGTCGTCCTTATCACCTTGGAACCTTTCCAGTGATTCTTCCTAGGATCAATTGATACCATCTCACTACAACTAGTGAGTATCCTAACATCCAATTAGATCTATCTCATAGATCCAAAACCCAGGATTTAGTAGGTATCACTTTGATCCTATATGGAGAATCATTGTGATAAGCGGAGATTGACCGAGCGTAGCATAGGAAACTCCTTCCCTATCAAGAGTATGTCATCCACGTACTCCACGAGGATCACCACCATACTCCCTACTACCTTTTTGTATATACAAGGATCATCTACCATTCTGATGAAGTCAAACTCTTTAACTACCACATCAAAACAGACGTTCTAACTCCGCGATGCCTGCTTTATCCCATAAAGCAACTTGTACACGCTTCCGCTGCTGCCACTGTCTATGAAGCCCTCTGGCTGTGTACTTATAGACGCCCCTTCCAAATCAACATTTAGAAAAAGCAGTCATGACACCCAACCGCCAGATATCGTAGTTATGGTATGTAGCCATGGCAAGTAGAATCTGGATGGACTTAAGCATAGCTACGTAAAAAAGGTTTCATCATAATCCATACCTGGTCAAATGATGCAAACATTTAACAAGTCTAGCTTTGAAAGTCTCAACTTTTCCATGTACACTAAGTAATCTTCTCAAGATATACTTGCTCCTGATGGGGATTTAACCCTTCAGATAAGGCAACCAAAGTCTATACTTTGTTGGTGTATAAGGATTCCATCTCAGATCGCTAAGCATCCAGCCATTCTTACAGAGTCCCACTCCTGATGGCCAGCTCGAAACTAGTTGGGTCATCATCTCATGATGCAATGCTCGATCCCACTGTCATAGAGAAACCAAAGTATCTCTCAGGTGGGTGAGAAACCCTACTAGATCGACGGAGAGGCTGAGGTTCGTTGGAAACTATTGAATCTTTTGGTTCTACCAAATCATCAGCTGCAGATTGTATAGATGGAACTCTTTCCAGTTCTACCTTATGTCCATTAATTTCTTCACAAGAAATTCCCTTTCACAAAGGTGGCATGCTGAGAAACAAAACATCTTTTGTTCCTCGATTTGGTAGAAGATATTCCCTTGCGAATGCTTAGGATATCCAACAAACTTCCACAGAACTGACCTTGCCTCGAGTTTGTCCGGATTTTGCTTTTAGACATAGGCTGGACAACCCCAAATCTTAACAAACTTAAGATATGGGCTTTTCCCTTTCCATATCTCATATGAAGTGGTAGGCAACTGATTTGATCGGAACCCTATTCAATAGGTATGCAACTTCTCCAGTGCATTACTCCCAAAAGGAAATAGGTAACCCAGTAGTACTCATCATAGATTACACCTTATCACATAGGGTGTGATTGCTCCGCCCCGATACACCGACGTGGTGTGGTATATATGGAGGAGTAATGCTGAGAGAGAATCTCATTCTCCTTTAGAATAATCCAGGAATTCCGTGCTCAAGTATTCTCCTCCCTGATCACATCAAAGGACATAATACTTATACCCGTTTTGGTTCTCTACTTCTAACTTATATTCTGTGAATATCTCAAAAGGTTCGGACTTGTGTTTCAACAGGAACATATGTCTGAATCTTGAGAGATCATCAGAGAATGTAATGAAGTATAAAGAACCGGTCTTGGCATGTGTAGACAGGGGACCTTCATACATCAACATGTATCATCCGAAGAGTTCACTAACCCTTTCTCTGCTTCCAATAAACAGAGCTATGGTCATCTTATCTCTGTGACATGACCGTCAAGTTTCACAAGATGTAAATTCAAACTAATTTAATAATGCATCTTTATGTAACTTCAGCTAGTCGAGTCGCATTGATATGTCCTAGTCTACAATACCTCAAGAAGGATTCGTTCATTTCTGAACTCTTCCACTTGTGCGTGTTCTGTATACTAAGAACTGTAGTTTGATTTAGAACGTCAATGCTTTTAGATAACGTGCCTGAACTGATCAACTCTTGATATAGGAAATGTTCAAAACATTATCCAACAATACAAAATTATATCCTTTCTTTACTAATAAAGAGACTGATATGATGTTGTATATCAGGTTCGGTATCTAATAACATTCATTCAAAATCAATGTATTCTGGTAATACAGGGTGATAGTGACCAATAGACTTGGCTGCAACACTTGTACCGTTTTCTATCTCATGAAACTTATCTCCCGTTCTCAGTTCTTTACCTATCTGTAGCCCATGTAACAGATTGCATATGTGGGATCTTGATCCGGTATCACATACTCAGGACGTAAAGGATACTGAGAAACAGTTCTCTGTAATGAACACACCCGAAGAAGATGCATCATCCGTTTGGGCGGTACAGGAATCCTGGTAATCCCCTATTTCCTGCTCCGTCTTATAACAATTATAAGTTGGAGCGGGACCAACGTTCCCCAGCTCAGTATAACAAGCGGGTTCGGTCAATACATCCATATTATTATCTTGATTAAGGCGTGACATGGTCGATACCTGGAGAGAGAGAGAGAGAAGAAAACACTCTGCGTGCGCTCTTGCAAGATCAGATTGGTTATTATTTTATCTAATCAGGATGACTCCCACTTTTTTTATCAAATCTTCCTTCAAACCCTAAAAGGAAAGACTAGCCGGGATTAATTACACCCTACAATTTCGCCAATCTTTCAGCCAGGCCAGTGTCGGTACTTTGAGGGAGGTTCCCCGTGCTTTCGCACGGACCTAATTAAAGTAAATCTCGTTTTCACAGAGGCGTAACCCTGTTGACACCTTTCTAGACACCTACTTGACCGGCTAATTGTAATGTGTAAAACTCTCCCAAGAGTAACAATTACTCGTAGTGGGTATTGGGATCCAACTATCTCATAGAAGGTATGCAATCTCATTGCAAATTTCAACACTTGAAATTCCTAATAATTTTGCCCCAAACGATTTATGACCTTGACAAGGTCAACAAACCATAGACCGCAAGTCAAGTTCAACCCGTCATTTCTTGATTGAATTAAACCCATCCGCACGACCCTTGACAAGGTCAACAAGGCCGTACGACTACCCTAATCCAATCTGCATCATATGCATAAGCAGACAAATACTGGTTAGCTACCGCACACTACGCCTTGACAAGATCAACAAACGCAACACGAATACTAAGCAGGACTTATCTGAAATGACGAAGGGCTATGACAGGTTTTTCTGAAAACCTATTGCGTAATGAACTTGATATCGTTGTAGAATCAAATGATTTTAAAATGGAGTGTTTTTGAGGCTTTTACTAGTTTCGCTAAAGAGGTCACTCCCGGTGAAGGGATCTCGGCTCTTTCCTCGTCGAATTAGGTGCAGGATATAGCATATATATCACTGTGCAAAACAAGAACTAGGAAAGCAATCAAAAGACTAAACCGAGGGGTGTAGCATCTGCTAGTCATTGCTAAAGGGGTCACTCCCGGTGAAGGGATCTCGGCCCTTTCCTTAGCGAATAAGGTGCAGGTTGTTCTACAAGGAACACCGCTATGCAAAGCAAGAACTGTAGCTACCTGTTTTTGAAAATTCGATTCCATAACATCTTTTAGGTTTATTTTCTTTCATTAATCATATTAATGAAGTCCCATCATTTAAGTCACCTAAACATCACAGATAAATACGACGTACACTTATGCCATCTGCATTCGCCTCGATGTCCCCTCGTGCACCGTTAGGTTAGGTAACTAACGGCAGAGCGGGGCAGGGCTAGCGCGGGTGTAAAACATAAGTAACGTCTATATAATATATCATATATACTATATACAGTATTTATCACAACATATCAAATGATCACATCACAGATATCGCAGCAGAAGAAACATATGAAACATTGGATATACTAGGACGTCCGTGTTTTAATACGAGCCTGTATAAAATACGGATTCCACGGTCGCGATGAATAGCCAAACTCGCACCCCTAGACCCCTACGAGAGCGGCAGGCAACCCTACCAATTCTAGAGTTAGGAGACCCGGACTCGACTGCTCGAGTTAGTCTCCCACTGGACCCTACGACCCGGTTACTTGTGCTCTCCTCCTTGGGTCTACCTAATGCGGAAAAGTAAATAATATACAATGGTGACATCATCCTCATCCCGGAAGTGCCCTAATAAAAGAATATTACATACATACATGAATGAATAAAAACCCTCATCTCACATAAAACCCCCCGGCTATTCAAAACGCAACGATCCAATATAACATATCCAGCAACACAACATCACATGTCATCAACGTAAGTAAATATGCGCATCCCAATTGTCGTTGACATATAGCAACGAAACCGGCGATAACACATATTACACTTACGGTCGTAGAAAAGAAAGTGTAAAACTACAAAAGTTGGAATCCGCAACCTCCTTAGACATCACATGCCTAACAATTATAAACCCCGCATTTTAGTCTCTATATCGAAAACACTTTTCAATATCTAGTCGGGAAATTCAACAAGATTCCCGATATGTGATCGAATGCTCGTCACAAACTTTAGTAGATGGCCGCACCCCGGATGCCGTCGACGAAGTGCACTAAGGCGGAACACCGCTGCCGCGAGCACCCGAACGGATGCTTTTGGCGACGAGGTTCTCCTACAGTCACTTGGTCGGGGCTATGGGGCATGGCTGTCTATTAAGTTTACCCGGCGAGTATCCGCGTACGCTACGTGATTGCGACGGACTTTTGATCGCATCAAAATTCTGTGGCAACCGATCATTTGAGACTAAACTGCTATGTTTATAACAATCAAAATTAGTTATCTCATAACTACTTGTGGATTCCAAATATTCTATCACATTCTAGATAAATAGACAATGTTAAACTTTCTGATCGAATAATCAAACACCCAAGTTTCCCCAAATAGTTCTCAACACTTGAGGGGAGTTTAAAAACATCCATCACATGCCACAGTACCAATGGTCCAACCGTAGAAGGGTCAAGCCAACGCCTCACATGTGGCAACGCCGTACTCCCCCAAACCCTAAGGTTCAAAAGGCAGTTCAAGACGGTCACATAATCGAGTTAAGGTTTGTTGTCTTCTAGAGGGTCCATTGCAGAACTTGCACGATTTAGACGTTCTTAAACAACGGAAAAATACAACACTTGGAAATTTTCCGGCAGGGGAAAATGTGAGTTATTGATATCCGTTCGAACTTTTTAACACGTTCTAAAAATTACCCGGAATAACACAAAGACGAAGTTAAACTTTCCGATCGAATCAATGAGCTCCCAATACAACCCAGAAAACTCAACACTTGAGTATAAATTAAAAATACTCAGAAACATCAGGAAATTAAATAGGAACATTACTGTACAAAAAGATAAGCGTGACGTCACCTTATGGCCGCGGAACCGCCGCGGGAGCCTGCTCCTGCCGCCGTTCCGCGACGCTTTAGGCGCCAAACGTTGTCGTTTTGCACAATTTCCCTTATAATTGCCTGCTGATTTTTTTAAGCATTTTTAATCCAGAAAAAACCAACATTTTCAAAAATGTCCAGAGAGGGGTAAAATCGGGGGATTCGGAGTTCGTTCGGAGTTTTAACTTCATATACACGTCGCCTAATGCTCTAGCTAGGCTCTGATACCACTGTAGGGTTACTAGGCACTCTAACAAGATTCTACAAGGCATCAACCATACCCGATTAAAATTTTAGCCGTGCCGAATACTCTAAACAAGATCTTTTCTAGATAATTAGGGTAACACATGCTAGTAAATAACTATTATCACTAAGTGAATGCAAAATACAACCTTTGTAGATCGGTCCTTCACTTCTTAAGCTCCTTGTAGTAGTCCTTTCGCTGCGATCATTGAACTCCCGGACTCTCAGACGGCTCCAAGAGAAAAGTGCAACGGTATTGCTTGAAGTCTTCGAGGCCGAAGATGATCTACGTCGAGAGAATACGAACTCAAGCTTCTACTTCACTAACTAGAGAATTAGTGAAGCAAACACCCTAAACTAAAGTGCTAGTCTAGTAGAGGATGATGAAATAGGAAATGGGTACACTTTAGAATTTCTTTTCTCACTTTCATTCTCTCTCTTTTTCAAACCCTAGAAAGAAATTGAAGGAGGAAGAAGATGAGCTCAAAATGAGAATGAAAACTAATCAAGAGAGAGAGTTAGATAACCATGGGTGAGTGCGTATCATATACTAACTCATGTAGAGACATAAGCATGGCTAATTATAGTGGTTAGGTTTATAAAAATCCTAAGTAAAAACAAAACTAGTGGACTTTGGTCAATGCATTCATAAGCTTCATGAAGCTTCATGCACTTGAACAATTATCCACTAATTTTGTATTTACTTTGTATATTAAAACCCCACCAAAATAATTACAATGGTGTATGTCTCATACACCCATGTAGTGTGTATCAACAACCATGATACAAAATGTACACAAATAAATATATATCACATATATATTAAGTTGTGCATAAGTGAGAAAAATAAATGCTTAAGTGAACTAATGTTAGTTAATGTAAATTAGTATATCACATATACAATTATACACTAAATTATTAAATCAACACTTGACTTAATAATCCGGTTATATCACATAAAACCGACTAACATTCAATGTATCGACTTATCGAATCAACCCTTGATTCGATAACTTGGTTATATCGCATATAACCGATCGATGCAAACATCGTGAGAATAGAATACGGTATCACATATTTGCATTATTCTCGGTCCCGCACATATCACATATGCGCTCCTATTTCGTTTTGCCTGAGCCAGTAAAACCTCTATGTAGGACTCTAAAGACTCGTCAATACGCCGGCAGTAGGTGATCATCATATCAAGCACCCACAAGCCGTCAGCGGTACTAGATGGACGTAACGGCTACCCGGGTATTGAGCGATCAGAAGATCAGCAAGCAAGCCCACTCCAACTCCTGCAAAAAGCCTAACAGTGACACACCGTACAGTCCGATCTCCTCGTCTGATATGTCGCATATCAAGTCTAGGGGTGGTAAACGTCAGACCCCAATAACCGATAAGTCATGCCGATATGAGGCTCATAATGGGTCGAGAAACTACTGGTAACACTTACCAGTAAATCTCTAAACCAGCCCTGGCCAGGGACGTCCCTGTTATGGCCAATCGAGCATAGCGCAACATCAACCCCCAATACCGGGAGAGACGAAACCCCTCTTATCGCTTATTGCCTCTATGTGACTCGGGACTGTACCCAAAAACCACCGTTTTGCAAACCCTCTTGGACGTGGTAAGGTGGAAATCAAAGCACAGTGGGAATCACACAAGACTCTATGACGATCTCGGGTCTACAGACTAACCTGTACCAGTGTCACCAGAGAACCGCCATCTGACGTAAGGTATAATACCATCTGGGAGTTCTCGGCGAGTCCGTCCAGTGTACCCAGTCTCCACTGAGCACCCGTATATCATCTCTGATGTCAAACACCAATGGATATGGGATCATCTATTGCCCATCTATATGGGTCGAGAAGCTATACGCTAGTCTACTCTGGTATATCGATGCCCCGTCTCGATACACCCACGACTAAGGACCTTGAAGGATGTACTTATGGACTACCATGTCCCCACTAGTATGATCCGCATCATAGTCTAGGTAGTCAAGTACACATCCTAAGGGCTTTACCAACATGTAACAGAGAGACAATCAGTATACACGTTAAGGTAAAGAGTAACCAGATAGCATACTATCATGTCGAGCAAGAAAGTCCTCCCTATATATGTCCAAGCATCCACTACAATATACATCTCATATATAGTAATGGCCTCTAGGGCATACATATTACTAACAGGAACATGTTCCTTCGAGTTCGTATGTAACTATACGATGGCATATCCAATAAATGTGGATCTTTGTAGTGATACAGAATGTTCCGGAGAAAAGCAAAGGTGAACTAGGAGTGGCAGGGGTATACGCGGTTTCGTCGTGAATGATAGTAGTCGCAATGTTCTTTGCCCTCAATCTAATCCCTTTATATGTCTTCACTTATTACCTTCTGTACACCACACTCAGGCTAATTGGTTTTCTTCCTTCCCGCACCTGCCTATGCTTTAGAAGAAGACTATCCAATAAGTGTAATAGTTGTACTCTCCTAACACTAGGAGCTCTCGCATCTTGAGATAAGGTAAAGAGAAAAGACAAATGAATATTCCTATTCAATTTCTCCAGAACCAGAATCCATCGTCGAACTGGAACAAGTTCCTTCGAGTTCGTATGTAACTATACGATGGAATATCCAAAAAATGTTGATCTTCGCAGTGATACGGAGTGTTCTGGAGAAATGCAAAGGGAAAGAAGGAGTGGCAATGATTTATGCGACTAAATGACAATGAGGTGCAGGATATTCCTAACCGAATACTATGATGAAAAGTAAAAGAAATGACTATAGTGAAGTTATTATGCTGATGCAAACTTTTGCTCAAGAGGTCACTCCCGGTGAAGGGATCTTGGCTCTTGCCTCGTCGAATAAGGTGCTGGATATTCATAACCGAATACCGCTGTGCAAAGCAAAAGAAACCGTCTGTATTATCATTGTTAAAATTGGTTCCAACAATATCAAATAGGTTTATTTTCCTTTTATTGATCAGAATCAACGCAGTCCCATCAATTAATCATACCAGAAAAGAACGAAAATAAAATGTACGTATATGCCATTCGCATTCGCCACCGGGCCCCGTTATCACTCGTTAGGTTACTTAACTAACGACAGAGCGAGGAATGGACTAGCACGGGTGCAAAACATATACAACATCTACTAGTGTGTGTGTGTGTGTGTGTGTGTGTGTGTGTGTAACATTCGTCCCAGGCATGATATAAGCAACATCACAAAATAGAGATAAGCAACACAGAACAAACGGATAATCTGGAAGCCCCGGGTTTCCTTTGAGCCTCAAATGAAACCCGACATTCCCCTGGTCATGTGGATAGCCTGTGCAATGAAAACCTAGATTCCTACGAGCGCGGCAAGTCACCCTCCAAAACCAGAAGTGAGGCAACCCCCTTCATCAAAGTGAATGGGCCACCCGGCACTTCAAGGAATCCGGTAACTTGAGCACCCCTCAGTGGGTCAACCTGTACCCCCTACGAGTGCGGCGAATAGCCCGCCAATTCTAGAGCGAGGCCCCTTCCATCTCAACGCTATGAGATGCAGGCTTGTTGCCCTCTAGAACCCGGCTATTCGTGCACTCTATCGCGGGGTAATCCTAGTACAGAAAAGAAAATAATATGTATAAGGGTGATATCGACCTCAACCCGGTCGTGCCCCAAACAAATAATATACAAACTAGCAGTGACGGCAGTCCATATGTCGGACGCTCACCCTGCAATATCAAATGTATAAATGAAACTAAACTGCACTACCATTGCACCCAAGGCTATCCATCACGACAATCCGCACAAACCATAACCAGATATATATCCACAGAAGCAAGTAACCGAATCAAGTGTGTAACCCCGTCTAATTGAGCATATAGAAATTAGACAACGTTGCCAATACATCCACGCATGCAAACGAAGTCACGACATTAGAATTCCAAAACAAAATTAGCGCACATCCCAAATATACTAAGGATAAAAAAAAGCGCTCTAAACATCCAAAAAAGTCGAGTTTTGAGCCAATCCGGAGGTCCGAATCAAAACGAAACGTGCCCGATCCTTCATGGGGAGTTAGAGCACGAAATTAACTTCAATTCGGGGGGACTAGAGGTGGTACCCCACCCTCAAGGCCACCACGAGGTGGCCAGAGGGTGAGGCAGACCCGAAACTGCCCATGCAGGGGCAATTTCGGGTCCCTACCCCCAAGACCACCTTGTGGTGGTCTTGGGGAGTGGGCCTAGCCGTTCAGTCCCCCCCGAGGTCTCCCCAGGGTGCCCACGAAGCACCCCGCGGCTTCTCGGTTCAAACTGAGAGCCCGCGGGGTATGCAAACATCTTAAAACTCAAAAATTCGGGACAGTTTTTTCGACAGTTTTCGATGCCCGAAAAAACATGAATTCTAATGTCGCAACTAGCTAGTTTAAGGTGTTTGGGTGGCTCTGATACCATGTTGGATTTTTTTGGCGCCCCGTCCATCAAATCATGGCCAAATGTGGAACAAAATTTTTCAAAAATTTAGCGCAAACAAAACCCGCATAAGATCGAACCAAAATCCCTATACTAGTAAACATATAAAGAGGAGTTAGATGGTTATACCGAATGAACCAAGTCATTCGGGTCTTCAACCATCATCCCAAGATCCTAGTGGTCGCGGATCAAATTTGGTTGCCGGTCTTCCTCCATCTACGATGACCCGCCCGATGGAAACGACACAAGCTTCAACCTCGCCAAGCGAGGCAACCGACGCTCCAAAGTTGCTAGCAATGGAGAGTGGAGGTGTAGGATTATCTCACTATTGTTTTTCTCTCATCACAAATACTCAAAGAGCAACCATAGAAGATGAAGAGGAGGTGAGGAAAACAAGTGGCATGAGCAACTCAAGAAATGGCCAAGTGTTTTTTTTCCAAGTGGGAAATGAGAATGAGTATTGAAGCAAGTGAAGAAAAACAATGAGCAAGCCATCTCTAGAATGATGGCAGCCCCCATCCAATAATGCACACAAAAAAAATCTCCTCTCATTTTTCCAATAAACAAGTCCATGCCATACCTCTCTACATGCCATACAATGTTCATGCCACTTCACCCCTTCCACCTCATTTCCCAAAATGTTTTTCTAAAAAGAAAATCAAATAATGAGGTGTTAAATCTTCTAGAAACTATACCGTATAAATACGGAATACAACCTGGTATACGTATCGAAATACATATACGGGTATTCGTACAAAAATACGAATAGTCAAGAGAGAAAATGAATAGTGAACAATAATACTAGAATATATATATAAATACATATATAAATTATTAAATCAAAACATGATTTAATAATCCGGCTCGGTCCTAAGCCGCTAGTATTATCAACCGTCCGATTAAAGTCTGTGCATCCTGTACACATATTTAATCAGACACTTGTATGTTCCAACATACGACATTTACACCATATCGCCTGAACCGTGAAAACCCTCTGTGTGGGACTCTGAAGACTCATCAATGTAGGGTTCCTAGGCACCCTAATGAGGTCACACAAGGCATCGAACATGCCAAATTAAAATTTTAACGGTGCCGAGAGACCCGACTACGGATCGTTTGCTAGATGTTTAGGCGAAAAAGCTAACTAGTTAACACTTAACTAATGAGAAACGGAAATACAACCTTTGTAGATCCGGTGCTCCACCTCCATAGCTCCGCAACGAAGTTGTCTCCGCTGTCCAAAAGGAATCCGGGCTCTAGAGTCGGCTTCGTCGGAGATAAAGCGAGCTAGGTCGTCGATGTCCATGCCGAAGATGATCTACGTCGAGGCATCGCTAAATCAAGCTCTCACTTCACCAAGTCAAGAAACTTGTGAAGGAAACACACTCTACTACTTGGCAAGAGGTAGAGGATGAAGAAATAGGAAGTGGGTAGACTTTAGAATTGGATTTCTCACTTGTTTCATCAATCCACCATTGATGAAGAAAGCTTTCTTCTTTGAAGATGAAGAAGAAGAAGAAGATAAAGTTATGATAAGTTATTTTAAAAAAGAAAATAAAATGAATTCTTATCATAAAATTAACCATGGTCAAGTGTAGAGATTAAACTAGGGTTAGTGGGAATGGTTAGGGTTAAGGATGAGATAAGAATGGTTGACTTGATCAAAGCTTCATGAAGCTTCAACTAAAGAACAAAATTAGCCACCATTCTTTTCTCTTTTCTTTTATTCAATTATCAAAAATAAAAGGATAATTAAATAAGATAAATGAATAACAAATAATAAACCCTAACCATTTCATTAACCAAGGTTTAATACTTTACACTTAACCAAAAAGCATGTATCATCAAACATGATACAAGCAAGTGCACAAAATCATATCACATATATAATGCGCACATCCGAGTGAGAAAATCCATCTTAAGTAAACCGATACTAGTTGATGCAAAGTAATATATCAAATATATAAATATGCATTAAATCATTAAATCAACACTTGATTCAATGATCCGGTTATGTCGCACACAACCGACTAGTATACAATATATCGGCTTATCGAATCAACGCTTGAATCGATAACTAGGTTATATCGCATACAACCATTCGATACATTTATCGCGAGAATAGAATACGGTATCATATACACGCATTATTCTCGGTCCCGCACATATCTCATATGCGCTCCTATTTCGTTTCGCTTGAGCCAGGAAACCTCTGTGTAGGACTCTAAAGACTCGTCAATACGCCGGCAGCAGGTGATGATCATATCAAACACTCACAAGCCGTAAGCGGTCTGCTAAACGTAACGGCCACCCGGGTATTGAGCGATCTGAAGATCGACGAGCAAGCCCGCTCACACTCCAGTGAATCCAACCAGTAACACTATCGTACAGTCCGGTCTGTTCGTCTGATATGTCGCATATCTCGCCTAGGGGTGGTAAACGTCAGACCCCAATAGCTCGATAAGTCGTGTCGATATGAGGTCTATAACTATTCGAGAAACTACTGGTAACACTTACCAGTAAATCTCAGCAACCCTGGCCAGGGATTTCCTGTTATAGCCAATCGAACACAGCGCAACATCAACCCCCTATACCGGGAGAGACGAATCCCCTCCTATCGCTCATTGCCTCTATGTGACTCGGGACTGTACCCAAAAACCACCGTTTTGCACGCCCTCTTGGACGTGGTAAGATGGAAATCAAAGCACAGTGGGAACCACACAAGACTCTATGACGATCTCGGATCAACAGACTACTCTGTACCAGTGTCACCAGAGAACTGCTATCTGACGTGAGGTATAATACCATCTGGGAGTTCTCGGCGAGTCCGTCCAGTGTACCCAGTCTCTACTGAGCACCCGTATATCATCTCTGATGTCAAACACCAATGGATATGGGATCATCCATCGCCCATCTGTATGGGTCGAGAAGGTATACGCTAGTCTACTCTGGTATATCGATGCCCCGTCTCGATACACCCACGACTAGGGACTTTGAAGGATGTACTTATGGACTACCATATCCCCACTAGTATGATCCGCATCATAGTCCAGGTAGTCAAGCACACATCCTAAGGGCTTTACTAACATGTAACAGAGAGACAATCAGTATACAAGTTAAGGTAAAGTTCAACCAGATAGCATACTATCATGTCGAGCAAGAAAGTCCTCCCTATATATGTCCCAGCATCCACTACAATATACATCCTATGTACAGTAATGGCCTCTAGGGCATACATATAACTAACAATCAATACGCTGGCAATCAGTTTAATCACAAGCATGTCAGCGGCACTAGCTGTACGTAACAGCTACCCAGGTATTGAGCGAAAGGAAGGCCGACGAGAAAACTCATCCGTACCCCTACTAAGCCTGACAGTGACAATCTACGTACAGTCCGATCTGTTCGTCTAAGAGTATCGCATATCGAGTCTAGGGGGTGGATAAAGTCAGACCCCTAATAACGCGATATTTCGTGTCGGTATATAACATATCACCACATGAGAAACTACTGATCCTAGATCAGTAATTCTCGACTACCTTGGCCAAAGATTTCTGGTGATGGCCACCCATGCACTGCGCGGCATCAACCCCCAATACCGGGAGAGACGAATCCCCGATGATACACTCACTACCTCCATGTGGCTCGGGACTGTACCCAAATAAAACCTATTTGCATGATCCTTTGAGCCGTGGTAGGTAGTAATCAAAGTACAGTGGGAACTTACATGAGACAAATGACGATCTCAGGTCGACAGACTAAGCTGTACTCATGTCACCTGGGAACAGCAATCTGACAATAGGTATAATACCATCTAGCAGGTTCCCGGCGAGTTGTTCATATCATAATATTGCATTATTATATTCCCCATTCTTATTCAGTTTATAAATAAACAGGTTCTTTTGACCCATGTCTGCTACATAGTACAGGTTACAGGTTCTTGGAGCAAAAACAGTGAAAAAGATAAAAGACGATGCAAAAGCGGGACTACAACCAACAAATAGAAGGATCTTGTTCAAGCCTACATAAAGATCAGTTCACAGAATACAAGGCATCTCAAGGTTCAAGAGTTTGACACAAAGCGAACGGTTAAAAGTCCACTGCACTACTCACTGTGAAGATCTGGAGAAGACATAGAAGCCAATATGAGAAAAGACCGACAGAAACAGGAAGTAAAAGTCAAGCAGAGCCAGCCCAGAAGTTTTCAGAGACCAACTCCCTCTTTTGGCCGCGGAACCGCGGCCAAACCCTGGCTGCGGCCGCGGTTCCACGGCCGTGTGAAGCCCATGGTGTCGAGAAATTTTACCATAATTTCGGCGGTGCTGACTAAGTCTTCCTAGGGGTATTTTTTGTAAATGCAGACATGCGGCAATTATAAACCTAGGGTTTTCTATGTCCTATAAATAGAAACCCAAATCCTTGTATTAGGTCATGCCTCCTTTCGTTAATAAAATTCAGAATTCTTTTTGGAGAGCATCAATTTATAAGTTCTTAAATTTCTTATTGCCCTAGGTAATTTCTCTTCTTGCCCTAGTATAGATTTTAATTCCTTGCCCTAGTTAGATAGTTCGATCTTTTATTCTCTGCCCTTGATAAATGTTCTTCAATTCCCTAATGAGTGAGTAGTCTCCTTGCTTGCTAGGGTTAGACTTGGGGAAGGTTTGAGAGATGAAAATCTCTCATCCCTTTCTTGGCCATCACATATAATTAATAGGACTCCATGCATTCATGCACACACCGCTCCCTACGGCACCCTATCCATCGAGGTAGCGGTGATACCGTAGTATAAAGGCCCGGTTGAGCGTGTTTTCCATGGAGGTTAGGGTAAGGATTGATAAAGGAAGGACAAGAACCTAGAGGAAGAAACATCTTTCCAAATGGTTCTAATCCCCTCTATTAATAATTACCATAACTCCTAATAGATCTTAATATGGGTATAGAAAGCGGTGAGATTTATTGACTTTCCAAACTTAACCTAAATCTAACCCTAGCAAGATTTAGATCTAGATTAATTTAGTTTTTAGATTTAATTAATCAATCCGGCACCCATCGGAATTAACTCGTTAGAGCGATTAGGAAATTCACAAAATCCCTGTGGACCGACCCGTACTCACCGGCTAGCTGCAAAGCGACGCCATTCTTGATTGCGGTTACTAAATTCTTTGATTCATCTTTTGAAGCGCATAAGCAAATCAAAATCATATCAATCAAATGGCGCCGTTGCCGGGGATGGCGTGTTATTTTCTTTTTGCAATTTCGGGTTAATCTAAAATTAAAAAATATCATAAAAACGGAAAAATAAAGAAAATATAAAAATTTATCATCTTTGTATTTTGTGAAGGGTATTTTTGTTTGAATTTTGCAGGATTTACAAAAGGAGTTCGGATCCGGAAAAATCTAGAAAGCGAAACAGAAAACCGAAGATCTGAAAAATAGGGGAAAATCAAAACAGAGGAAGTGAAAAAATCTCGGGATCCGAAAAGAACAACAAACCGCGGAACCGCCGCAAATGCTTGCTTCAGCCGCGGAAGCGCGGCGATTCGATTACGTTAGCAAAATTTGAAGTGCTGATCCTCCTCTTCCATCGCTAAACCGCCGCGCGAGCCTACCTATTGCCGCGGAACTGCCGCGCATAGGTGACCTCAGCCTTTGAAATTTGCACAGTAAACTCTCTTTCTCTCTCCTCTGAATCTCCCGATATATCTTTTGTTAAATCTCCTGCAGGATTCTTTACGCTTTAAAAATCTTCCCCCTTCCAAATAACAAATCTTGTGCATGATTCTTTGCGCCGCGCTCAAAATACAAAATTGATTGCAAGTGATTTTTACTTTTTTGCATATCTTTAATCGGACTTTAAGGGGCTTGAAACCAATCCAGATTGGGTGGGGATTTCGTCACCCTTCCCAGGACCCCAGAAATCACATAAGGCATTTGCATTGGCCATATTTAATGAAAAAAAATACTAGACTCAGCCCTAAGGACGTCGCGCTCAATAGGACAGAGGACTAGTTGTAGGCATCGGCCGTTAATCCTAACTTGACTTTGCGGTGTCTAGGCAAGTGTGTCTAAGGTGAGTGGTTACTTAATTAGGGCCACTACTTGTAGTGGAGAGCCTCCCACTCACCTGGCACTTACCTGGCCGCAATTGGCGGTGAAGAGGCGGTTTGAGGTCCTATTTCTAGCTATTTGGAACAGTTAGGAGCTGTCTAGTTGACCTAGGTGACCCTAGATCTAGGCCTGATTGTGCATTTGTGGTTGATTGCATTTGTGTCAAAGCCCTTTATCGAAAATCTTTTTTTTGCAAACAGTTCCAAATAAAGAGAAAAAGAAAAAAGGAAATTTTTTTAAAAACTTGCAACTTTTGTCGCTAAGAAATCCGTGCACCCCAACCTTCTTTCTATTCTCCTTCTTATATCATGGGTACCCCACCTCATAAATCTCTTGCCGAACTTTGGTATCCTGAACCTAATTTTGCCTCGTACGTCAATTGTTTCGGTCGATTTAAAGACGATCCTTCCATGCCCAAAATTTCTTTGAAAGATCAAATAGAAGCGTCTAGGAGAAACAGTTCGACGTTGCAATCCACTTTGTGTCAACCATATCAACCTTCACCACCTTCGTACGTTGATACCACTTTTTTGAGTCCTGTTGTAACTCCTAAACCGATGTTTATTGCTGAGCATATCGCACAATCTCATAGCCGATCTTTCACTCCTCTCCACACATCCAGTTCTTGGGATCAACAAGTCCATTCACCTTTTTATCCAAATGTTGATCTTACTCCTGTCCAACCATCCAATTCCTACCAGTCCTACCCGACTTTCCCACCTTCACTAGACATTGCTTCTACACAGCCATTTGGGAGTTTCACGTATCCAAACAATTTCGAATCTTTTACCGAAACCCATTCACAACCCATGTCTAGTTTGGAACAGTCGTTGGAAGCTTATATTTTAGCAACAAACAAAATGATGAGGAATGTGGATGCGTCCATGTCCGCCCTTATACAACCTAGTGAACCGGTAGCTAGTTTCCAACTAGCTCCAACAATTCCAACGTATGAGGAGGCGGTTGGACAGAGTGAGAATTTGAGAGGAGCGAGTGAGTTCTACACCTGTCCAAATCAAACCTACCCATACCCAATTGAAGCCCACAACTCCGGTTTTCCATCGATTATCCCAAATGATTCACAAGTTGAAAATAAAACAGTTAATGAGTTGTGCGACTTTGTAGTGCTTAATTTGCCAGATTGTGAAGAATCCCTTTCGAGTGAAACCACACCTAATCCTTTTGAACTTTACACCTCCACTCTAGAACCTACATTGATAAATATCCATGCTTTTGAGGAGGTATCCGAAAAAATAGATTTTCACTTGATTGAGGATATAGACGCCGGAAATATTTTGGATGATGAACCCGTAGATTTGATGGAAATTTTATGTCCAAATCATCATCCCGAGTCATTAAATGTTTCTCCCGAACTTCATATGCGTCTTGATTTTGATGATAATGGCATGGATAAGCTAAATTTTGAGGAGAATATTGAGGAAATTATTGAGGATGAACCAGTTTTGTTTGATGAGTCGGATTTCCCAATTCATCATGTCCCGTCCACTGATTGTGTCCACCCTCCTAAATCTTTAGCTGCTACCCTTCCTCACTCACTTCCCTGTGTCCTCATTCTGACCTTGCAAGAGACCGTTACGCTTTCATTTCCATTACCAAGTTCTACGTACCCATGTTTGCTCACGAATCTTGAGGGATTTGATCTCATTTTTCCGCGGGTTAATAGATTAGCACAATCGCTTTTTACACATCGGTCATTACAAATTGTGCTAATTTATACACTCCATCCTCACCCTCAAAGTCGTGTTCCCACTTTCTTTGGTTCTTCTAATCTTCCTCTAATGATATCGAGTGTTGATAAGTCACAATCCGATCTTTTAAGTTCGATAATTTTCAATTGGACCTTCGACGAAAGTTTCGAGGATGTTTTCGCCGACGAACTCGCATTCTTAAACAATACGGATTTTGTGATTAATCAACCTCCACTCGAAGAAGTAGAACCACTACCATTTCTTTTTCCCCTCCGCCATTCTCCTCCACCGAGACCGTATACCATTTCTACCTCCATACGGTCTCGTGCGCTTCGCATTTCTTTTCTTTCCACTCCATTCTTTCACCAACCCCACCATTATCACGATAGAATTTTTGAATGGTTGGTGCTAACGTTTGGCTTATGTAAGGCCTTGTTTAATTTGGGGGGAATCTTGTTGTATATATATTTTTTGTTCTTTTAACAATAAACATAAAAAAAATTATTATAAATAAATAAACAGGGGAGTGCCGACAATTTTGACCCTCTTGGTATGGCATGACAGTGAGGACACTGTCAAGTTTAAGTTTGGGTGTATGCTCGGTAAGCCTTCTTCCTTCGCATTCATATGTACATTTTTGCATTTGCATACTTATTTTAAAACCCATAAAAAATTGAAAATTTTCAAAAATTATAAAAATTAATGTATTCAATTTTGGCCTAATTAACTTGAGTTTGACAAAAGGTTAACTAGCTAGGAACAACTAGATCTTAGACTTAGTAAATTAAAAACCCAAAAAAAAACCTTTCTTAAAGTTTAACGGTAGAAAGTATATGCCTTTGTAGTTTATTTAGAAATAGGCAAATTTCGAGTTCACTTCTTGGGCTAAGTTGAAACAAGGGAAAAGTATTGATATTTTTATTAAAGTATAAGTTTGAAAAATAATTCCTAGCTTAAGTCTAAATTCTGTAAATGTATACCCTGCAAATTGCACAAACACGCACCTTGAAACTTGGAATAGTAGAGGAGACCTTGAAATGCTCTTGTCTAAAGTCCTTAGTACGAAGAAAATAAAAAATACAAGCGTGAATGAAGAGATAATAAAAAAATGAACACTGGTTTTTGTGATTACTTAAGGCTGCAAAAATAGAAAAATATTTAGCGAGGGTGCTTCATCACCTAGTGCCTTAGACCAACAGGTTTGGGAGTCACTGCTAAAGCCTTAGGTGTTGCAAGACTAGGAATTACGCTTTAATGTGCAAACACATTTTGTAATCGGTTGTTGGTATCTCAAGAAGTATTAACGGTCGCATGAAAGGTGTGTAAGCAAAATTCATTTAAAAAATTCAACAATTAAGAAGTACTTTGGACAACGGACAAGAGTATGATTGCTTGATTTGAATTTCCAAGTGTATGGGTGATATATACACACACGTAGGGGTATGTGATTGGAGTTTAGATGAGAGATAGGAGTGATGAATAGAACTTGTATCTTTAGTAGAGTTGATAAAAATTCCTATGTGGAGATGGACCCCTCGAAGAAAAACTTAAGAGATGCCGAAAGCTAAGTAAGTTTACAAAACATATATAATCTTAAGTTAAATGATAAGGAAGCATGAAGAATATGGGTGGATGATTTATATGTCAAAGATAATAGAATTCCTTGTTGGAAAGCCTAATTGGAGAATAAAAGTTAATGGGCCTAATTGATAGGATTTTATGGGTAGTATCCGCTGAAAACCCTCAGGAGACAACACTCCTCCTACTAGGGACACCTAGAGGTTTAACGGCTTGTTGCATGAGCTCAGTGCAATCGTGTTTCCCTGCGAAAGTGAGATTAGGTTTTTGTCGAGAATAAAACTAAGTTTGCTCGAGGACGAGCAAAAGATAAGTTTGGGCGTATTTGTTCATATCATAATATTGCATTATTATATTCCCCATTCTTATTCAGTTTACAAATAAACAGGTGCTTTTGACCCATGTCTGCTACATAGTATAGGTTACAGGTTCTTGGAGCAAAGATAGTGAAAAAGATAAAAGACGATACAAAAGCGAGACTACAACTAACAAATAGAAGGATCTTGATCAAGCCTACATAAAGATCAGTTCACAGAATACAAGGCATCGCAAGGTTCAAGAGTTCGACACAATGCGAACGGTTAAATGTCCACAGCACTACTCACTGTGAAGATCTGGAGAAGACATAGAAGCCAATATAAGAAAAGCCTACAAAAACAGGAAGTAAAAGTCAAGCAGAGCCAGCCCAGAAGTTTTCAGAGACCAACTCCCTCTTTTGTCCGCGGAACCGCGGCCAAACCCTGGCTGCGGCCGCGGTTTCGCGGCCGTGTGAAGCCCATGGTGTCGAGACATTTTACCATAATTTCGGCGGCGCTGACTAAGTCTTCCTAGGGGTATTTTTGTAAATGCAGACATGCGGCAATTGTAAACCTAGGGTTTTCTATGTCCTATAAATAGAAGCCCAAATCCTTGTATTAGGTCATGCCTCCTTTCATTAATAAAATTCAGAATTCTTTTTGGAGAGCATCAATTTGTAAGTTCTTAAATTTCTAATCTGCCCTAGGTAATTTCTCTTCTTGCCCTAGTATAGATTTTAATTCCTTGCCCTAGTTAGATAGTTTGATATTTTATTCTCTGCCCTTGATAAATGTTCTTCAATTCCCTAATGAGTGAGTAGTCTCCTCGCTTGTTAGGGTTAGATTTGGGGAAGGTTTGAGAGATGAAAATCTCTCATCTCTTTCTTGGCCATCACATATAATTAATAGGACTCCATGCATACATGCACACACCGCTCCTTACGGCACCCTATCCCTCGAGGTAGCGGTGATACCGTAGTATAAAGGCCCGGTTGAGCGTGTTTTCCATGGAGGTTAGGGTAAGGATTGATAAAGGAAGGACAAGAACCTAGAGGAAGAAACATCTTTCCAAATGGTTCTAATCCCCTCTATTAATAATTACCATAACTCCTAATAGATCTTAATATGGGTATAGAAAGCAGTGAGATTTATTGACTTTCCAAACTTAACCTAAACCTAACCCTAGCAAGATTTAGATCTAGATTAATTTAGTTTTTAGATTTAATTAATCAATCCGGCACCCAAGAATTAACTCGTTAGAGCGATTAGGAAATTCACAAAATCCATATGGACCGACCCGTACTCACCGGCTAGCTGCAAAGCGACGCCGTTCTTGGTTGCGGTTACAAATATTTTTGATCTATCTTTTGAAGCACATAAGCACGCTAAATCATTCAATCACGAGTCTGTCCAGTGTACTCATAACCCAATGAGCACCTGTATACTATCTTAGGTGACTAACTGACACCAATGACTTGTGAGACCGGCCACCACCCCTCGTTAGGGTCTGGATAAGTATACACTAGTCTACTCCGGAGTATCGATGCCCAGTCTCGATACTCCTATGACTAGGGACATTTAAGGATGTGCTTATAGACTATCGAACTCCCACGTATATGATCGCCATCATAATGCTGGTAGTCAAGCAAGAATCCTATGGTCTCTATCAACATGTAATAGTGATCTGTAATACCACCTAATGCTGCACATGATGATAAAGATAAACCAGATAGCATACTATCATCTCGAGTAAGACTGTTCTACCGGTATAGGTCCTCCCTCAATCATCACAATCGCGTGCCTGTGATTCAATAATTGATTTGAGGGCACTGTAGCCGACAATCTCAACGGGTTGGTGCTCACAAGATAAGTCTGGTTGTTTAGTCAGTTCGGAGTGATCTAGTATATGGCTGGAGTCACTCACATACTTTCTGAATTGGGATATGTGGAACACATTGTGCACTCCTTCCAACGAAGGTGGAAGTGCCAAGCGATAAGCCACTTCACCGACCCGTTCGAGTATGTCAAACGGTCCAATGTACCTTGGACTTAGCTTACCCTGTTTTCCAAAACGAATCACTCCGCGGTTCGGAGATATCTTCAGAAATACGTGATCTCCCAGTTGGAACTCCAAATGACGGCGCTTTGCATCAGCCCAGTGCTTCTGTCGATCTTGGGCTATGGGCATTCTTTCCCTGATAGTACGAACTACGTCGACATTTGCTACTATCATCTCATAAAGAGTTCTCTATCTTTGATGTCGTCCCAACTTAATGGCGATCGACACTTCCTTCCATATAGTGCTGCAAAAAGTGCCATTCCTATACTTACTTGGTAGCTGTTGTTGTATGAAAACTCCACAAGATGTAGGTGATCTTCCCACGACCTTCCGAAGTCTAGCATATACGCTCTGAGCATATCCTCCAAGATCTGAATAGTTCGCTCAGACTGACCATCAGTTTATGGATGATAAGCTGTGCTGAAGTTCAGACTTGTTCTTAAGCTTCCTTGCAGACTTTGCCAAAATTGTGATCGAAACCTGGTGTCACGATCGGAGACAATGCAAACCGGTACTCCATGAAGTCTCACGATTTCCTGCATGAGTTCATGGGTATTAGAGATTGTACATGTTGAAGATTTTAAATCTTTACTTAGATTCTTACCTCCATGTACTTTTTTGCTAGAGTCTCGGTAGATTGGCCAACTCGAAAGGGAATAAAGTGAGCCGACTTTGTGAATCGATCCACAATAACCCATACCGCATCGTTACCTTTCGTGCTGCGAGGAAGTGCAGTCACAAAATCCATCGTGATGTGTTGCGACTTCCATTTTGGGATTGGTAACGGTTGAAGTAAACCAGCTGTCCTGTGATGATCAACCTTTACTTGCTGACACACCAAGCATTTAGCGATACTTCTGGCTACTTCACGCTTCATTCCATTCTACCAGTAATTTTGATGCAGATCCTTGTACATCTTTGTACCTCCAGGGTGTACTGAGTAGGGAGAGCTATGGGCTTCTTTCATTAACTCTTCTCGCATAGGACTTTTAGGTACACACAATCTGCTGCCGTATCTCAAATATCCGTCTTCGTGGATGATGAAGTTTGTTCTGAGTCCATTCTCTACTTGTTCTCTGATCTTTTGCAACTTAGCATCACTTGCTTGAGCTGCTTTGATCTGATTGACAAAGGTAGATTGAATTTGTAAGTTCATGAAACTTGAAGCGTTACCTGGCATGACTACTTCAATCTCCATCTGATGTAAGTCTTGTTGAAGCTTCCACTGAGCGGTGAGATTCATTGCTAATGGTTGACGACTAAGGGCATCAGGTACCACATTCACTTTCCCTGGGTGATATTGCATGTTGATGTAAAAGTCCGCCATGAGTTCTAACCATCGTCTCTGCAGCATATTAAGCTCCTTTTGAGTAAACACATATTTCAGACTCTTGTGATCTATGTATATGTTCACTCGTTCACTAAGAAGATAATGGTGCCAAATCTTAAGAGCAAAGATAACGGCCGCCAACTCTAAATAACTTTCAGCCGTCTTGAAGCATAAGCCACAAACTTACCGTGCTGATGTAGAACACATCCTAATCCTTTACCGGATGCATCGCAATGTACTTCAAAACCTTCAGATTGGTCTGGTATAACGAGAAAAGGCGCTGATGTCAATCTTGTCTTGAGATCTACGAAAGCTTGTTCGCATGCTTCTAACTACACGAATTCTTCATCTTTACGTGTGAGCTTGGTCAGGGGTGTTGCCATCTTCGAAAATCCTTCAATAAACCTTCGGTAATATCCAGCTAGACCTAAGAAACTTCGAATGTCCTTCACTGACTTCGGTGTCGGCCATTCGCTTACTGCTGAAACTTTCGCTGGATGTACAGAGATTCCTTCGCCCGATACAATATATCCGAGAAAACCAACTTGATTTAGCCAAAATTGGCATTTGCTATACGTGGCATAGAGTTAATGTTGTCGCAAAGTTTCCAGGACAATTCGTATGTGTTCGGCGTGTTCCTTCCGACTCTTAGAATACATCAGGATGTCGTCGATGAAGATGACAACAAACTTGTCTAGGTACTCCCAGAAAACTTGATTCATTAGGTTCATGAATATTGCTGGTGCGTTGGTCACTCCAAATGGCATCACAAGAAATTCGTAATGACCATAGCGAGTTCTCAATGCCGTTTTATAGATATCAGATTCCTTCACCTTCACCTGATGATAACCCGAACGAAGATTTAACTTGGAGAAAACGCAAGATCCACTTAGCTGATCGAACAGATCGTTGATATGCGGGAGTGGATACTTGTTCTTTATCGTTACTTCGTTCAAGGCTCTATAATCGATGCACATTCTGTATGAACCTTCCTTCTTCTTCACAAGTAGAACTAGTGATCCCCAACTTGAAGTGCTGTGAAGAATCCATCCTTTCTTCAATAATTCGTCTAACTGAGTTTGGACCTCTTTTAAACCTTCCGGACATAGTCGATACAGTGCTTTGATTACCGGTTGTGCTCCTGGTATTAAATTAATGCTGAATTCAAGAGCTCGATCGGGAGGCAAACCTGATATATCGTCAGGAAACACATCGTCGAACTCTCGAACAACTTCTGGTTTTGATCCTTTCTCCGCTTGAATTGCCGCAATCACTGCCTTCTTTGGTTTCGCCTTGTATGTACTTGGCTCCAAGGTACAATCTCCACTTTTGAAATAGAAGACTGGATGGTCTGGAATCTCGAATACTACCCTCCTTTGACGACAGTCAATGGTAGCATATAATGTTCTTAGCCAATTCATACCCAAGACGACGTCGAAGTTCGGTATGTCCAGCACCTTGAAGTCAGCATAGAATTCTCTGCTGCAGACGACCACTGGACACAGGTTGTATCCCATTGTTGCCTTTAGAACGTCGTTCCTTGAACTGACATTCCAGCTGGATACAAGCGGTTTGACTGGAATCGCATGAGTTTGGACGAACCGTTGCGACATAAAGCAATTAGATGCTCCAGTATCAGAGAGTGCGAGTGCAGGAAGTGAGGCTACTAAGATTGTACCTAAGGTATGTGGGATATGTTTTATTTATAAGGAAAATGTATATAGGTATGGCTACGAACTGAAAGAGAATTTGAAAGGGAGAAGTTACCAGTGATGACTTGGCCGGTGGCTTCAGCTTCTTCCACGGTCATTGTGAAAGCCTGTTGCCTCGGTACATTCCTCCTTGCTGGAGGAGCATTCCTCTATCCATTCCTTAGTCCTTGAGGTGGGTTCCATTGAGCTTGATGGAACTGATGAGAAGGAGGCGCAGTCGGTCCATGAGGAGGTGGAGCAGGTAGTGCAAGTCTCGGAGTAGGTGCCTGGATGGCTGTGCGCTGCGGGTATGTGATTGCTGTCCTGGGTGCAGTATATGGGTTGTGTCTACGAGGACAAGACCGAATGTCATTAGTAGCTGAGCCGTAGACTAAGCAAAGGCGATTCGCTCACCGGCAATCCTTTATCAGATGTCCATCCCTCCTGCAATATGTGCAAAAGGCTGGGCTGGGCCGGTTGTTTGGTACTCCCGGTCTCCTTGGCACAAAAGGTGGCCTTGAAGAGGTTCCTCCTGCCATCTGGTTGGCAGGGCGCTTCATCCCAGCAGACTGAGGTCTGCCCCTCATCTTTACCACCGCCTCATATTGACGGGCCGCTTTCAGAGCTAATTCATGAGTCGGGAAATCTCCTGTGGCTAATGTAGCTTGGATCTCCGGATCTAACCCTTGTTGGAATCGTCGGGCTCTGATCTCATCCGTCGGTATTAGGTGTGCCGCGAATCGATTGAGCATGGTAAACTCAGCATCGTACTCATCCCCTGATTTGGTCCACATCGAACCCTGTTGTAGGTGGATGAACTGTTGTTCCATGTCAAATCTGGCAGTCTCGGGGAAGTACTTTACGTCGAACATATCGCGGAAAGTCCTCCATTCAATTGGCTAGGTAAAACGGCTTTCTTCAGCCTTCCACCAGACCCGTGCATTGTCAGTAAGCTGTAGCTTTGCAACTCGAACCCAAGAGACCTCTGGCACTTGTGCTGCTGCCAGGTCTTCTTCAATACTCTGAGCCCATTCCTCAGCTTCTAAGGGGCTCTCTTTTCCTGAGAACCGCTTGGGGTGTAAAGCCCTGAATTGTTTCACCCCAAGTGCTTCTGCCTGGGGACGGTTCATCAAGATAGCAGTCTGCTGCTGCTGTCCCTTTAGGAGGCAGCGGATTGCCTCAAGCAAGACCTTCTGTTCGTTGATCGGAGCAGCGACGGCAGGTGTAATTGATAGGGGTGGTGGAGTGTTGTTGAAGTTGGTGCTGGTGTTGTTTGGGGAATCCATAACCTTGAAAGAAAAATTTGGGTTAGGACAGATTCAAAATATATGAAATTGGAAGATTCAAGGAATATGAATTGTAAAGAATGTTTTCAGTTGCTGGTTCTTGTGTTATATTGCTTAGGTTGTCCACACAGAATTGACCTGCATGTCCATGCAGAACTGACCTGCATGTCCATACAGAGCCGACCTGTATGTCTACACAGAGCTGACCTACATGGGCCACTAACAAAACCAGTCACGCCCCTGCTTCCCGGTGTACAGGCAAAGGACGCGACGGGTCACGTGACGCATTTACTCAGAAGTAAACACGCTAAGCGGATCTAAGCAATATAAAATAAAATATACACAAGAGACAAGATGTAAATGAACAACAACTTTATTTATTAACATTCTTTTTACAATACAACTGAAATGAAAATACATGTACTGAAAGCAATGCCTATACAATGGAATAACTGAAATGAAAATGAAATGTACAAGTAAACTAGAGCTCCGGGTCAAAGGCTAGCTGATCCAAATCCTCGCTGGTGGGCTCTGTCTCCAGAAGGTCCGACCCACCTGACAACATTCCAAAGAAAGAAGAAAAGGAATGTCGTCAGCGAACAATCGCCCGGTATGTCCCAAAAGTAAGAAGAGACAGAATAGACAGAAGGAGAATGTAACTTTTAAAGTTGTATTCTGTTGTTAACGCTGTTGTTTGTATCTTGGTACAGAAAATGCCAGTGTATACGAGAGGAGTTCCACTATCCCGGAGACTAAGGTATACGGAGTACAAGGAACCGTTCAGTCACGGTATAACGGCAACGGAGATTCAGGTTATGTGTCTTATGGTTACAGTCTCGTGCCACATTTAACACCTTCCGTACCAATCTACCGCTTATAAACCCCACGATGTCTTGATTGTATTGTTTGTATTATATTGTCTTGTATTATAAATTGTATAGATGGATGACTTGCCGAAACCATGATATCAGCAATGGAACGGATATAATGGATGGACATATAAATGGAGTATATCCATGGTTCGGTTCAGTCAAGTTGCATATATTGAATAGATTGAATAGATGGATTCATATTGAATTATGGTTTTATACTTGAATCACATTCAAGTCAGATTGACTATATTTAGACTCAATCTGAGTCAGACAGTTAGAAAAGAAATTGAAGTCCTGAATTAGGTTTTGATGTTATCGGTAACTGCTGCACATGAACGACAGGATTTGTGTCTTTTTCCAAGACAATTACCGTATTGATAACACCATTTGTTAGGTTGACTACCTTAGATAGGCAAACATCCATATCTCAGGCTCTCTGAGGCTCAACAGACTGGTCCCGCTTAAACCTATGTTTACTAGGGTCCTTATTGTAATTTAGTATAACTTGAGGGGTTTTATGTAAAAATAGTTTTGGCATAATTTCAAAATACTCCTCTAATATTTAATTATCGTCTTTAGAGTTTTCATAGATGTGTATTATTCAATTGTGCAATTTCTAGTAAATAGAACATAGTTTTCATAGTACGTGGTATTTTCTTGAAATAATGTACTTGTGTTGTATTTGGATGATATTTTCATATAATAGTGATTCCTTTGATTTAGAAAACTTGGAATATTTATATAATTAAAATAGATCTTTTGATAATATATATATATATATATTTAATGAAAATAATTTATTTATTTTCTTGTAGAAATCTCATTTTTCCAAAGAAAAATGTGTAAAAATTGTTGGTTATAGTGCCCTCAAGGTAATTATCATAGTCACAGGCAGGTAATTATGATGATTGAGGGAGGACCTATACCGGTAGAACAGTCTTACTCGAGATGATAGTATGCTATCTGGTTTGTCTTCATCATCATGTACATCATTAGGTGGCATTACAAATCACTATTACATGTTGATAGAGCCCATATGATTCTTGCTTGACTGCCAACAGTATGATGGCGATCATATACGTAGGAGCTGGGTAGTCTATAGGCACATCCTTAAATGTCCCTAGTCGTGGGAGTTTCGAGACTGGGTATCGATAATCCAGAGTAGACTAGTGTATACTGATCGAGACCCCGATGAGAGGCGGTGACCGGTCTCACAAGCCATTGGTGTCAGTTTGTTCACCTAAGATGTATACAGCTGCTCATTGGGTTATGAGTACACCGGACGGACTTGCCGGGAACATGCTAGTAGGTATTATACTTATTGTCAGATAGCATGTAACGACCTAAATTTAGGCACGTGACCGACACTTAAACCACATGACGTCAACAGGCGTAACGTAATTTAAGTAAGCCGAAAACCCAGAAATCTAAACTATCAAAAGAAGTAAGTGATGAAAAAATTGTTAAGAACATTTAGAAATCTCAAGTAAAAATATTTAAACTTTAGTTTATTTTCTTAAAAATTTCGGCAGCACCGCCTTTGTAAAAACTAGCCTCGAAACAGGTACAAACATAGAATATAAATAAGCATCCCCAAACGTGAGCAAATCACGCCCAAAGGCGGAAACAACCACCACAAGCATATATATGACGCCGTAGCGAAGAAATAGACGATATAAATGAAAAACATCATAAGAGGTAAAACTCATAATGAAGGCCGGCTCACACGAGCACGACACCCAGAGTCACAAAATAATACAATATCGATCCTCACAACTTGTCTCTAAGTCAATACATGGAAATGGTAGATGGAGAATACTAGATACAATATGACGTACAATAGATAGAATCAGATAGCCGCAACCCACCTATACCAAACGGCCTCACAGCCAACCGTAGCGGTATCCGCAAAAATAGAGATAATAAGAAGCCCTGCCGCGACTACTATGAGGGTCAAGCCTGCAAAATACAATGGCACAACGGGGGTGAGTTACCAACTCGTGAATAGTAAGTAACATCATACCGATAATCGCAGGCATCCACGAACAGCGATAATCTATAACATGCAATCTGATAGCATAAATATGGCAATATGGATATGCAACAATCATGATCAAGGTACTCCATCAGGTACTACAAATACATGAAGCAATGCATATCTAATAAATGCTGAGTATGGGATAAAACATAACATCATCGTGGAAAATCCTGGTGTCCATCAACGACACCACAAATCCTAATACCTCAGGCGCCGTCACTCTGATCGGCCCTCATATCTGTAAATCTCATGAAACCTCAGTGTCCAACATAGACACTCGAAACATCATGAAAACTCGTGTCCATAAACGACACATAAATACTTATCTCTCAGGCGCCGCATACCCAGATCGGCCCTCAATATATCTCATGTCATAACTCGCACACGGTATCTTCCGGATATCCGTCGGGTTCCATACTATCACCGGTAGGTAGTACTCCCTCTGCCGGGCTCACCACCTTTCTATACGAGTCTTCCTTCCCCGGAGTACCTCACCGGGTCCACCATGTACCCACAGACGGTTCCTACTGCTCCTCGAATCGGGTATCTAACACAAGTCTTAGAACCGAGAAAACTCATGGTGGACGCATCGAAATATCATATCAAGAGAAACCGGGTTTTCAAAAAATGCATAATTTCTTGAAATATCCCTACGGTTCTCAAATCCATAAATCACATGAAATCCATATCTCAATGCGTAAATCCATGAAATATGATGTATGCAACATAAAACAGTAATATGAGCATATTAAGGGAAATCGCTCTTTTAAATGAATCCGGTTTTAAAATATATCATGCGGTTTTTAATTCCTCCGAAATCAACTGCAACATCATATAAAGGTATACATGTAGCTATAGCAAGGTATGTGTGTATACATGTAAGTATGTATGCATGATGCATTTCATATGCGCAATAGCACAATAATCAACGTCTCAATGTCAATGACAATACAATACCATATAGGGGTATATATAGCTATAGCAAGATATGTGTGTCTACATGTAAGTATGTATGAATGATGCATTTCATATGCGTAATAGCACAAGAATCAACGTCTCAATGTCGATAACAATACAATACAGCATAGGTGTATATGTTGTGCACGTCATGGCAATTACCAACGGTGTGGGTGTAGCATACAATTTAGTGCTCGTGCAACATGAACCGTCAGTAATGGTGCGGTGTCCAATAGGTACTAAGTCAAGGCACAACAAGTAATAATATGCAATGATGCTCATGCACAATATGCGTATAAACATGCGACTTTAATATCATATCTAGCCCTGACGGATAACGCCATACGGGTGATTTCCCCGTAGATGTTAAATCTACTCACCGATGATCTCGAGCTAGGTAAATCCAACCACCTGCTTCCCTTTTCTAGTAGCGTCCGAAGTTCCCGCAATCGACCCTAAAATTTCACAAACACAATACATAAGGGTAAATATCCTGCGCCGACACAAAGACAACGAAATGCAAGGATAAACGTCTACAATATAGACACATTGTGCACTTAGTGCACAAAACACGTACGACATCGCCACAACCTCAACTAAGATCGCTAAGCGACACAACCAACAAGCCTAGAATCCGATTGTACCGATCGCTCATTCACAACACAATATATATCATAGAAGATAATATATATCATCACAACGTCAATTAAAACCCATGTCTAATTATATCGAAAATCTAGTAAGCAACCCAAAAGAGTTTTGGTGCAAAACCTCGTAGATTAGCGATCTAGTGGCTACCGTGTTCATCTAATATCATAATTAGGCTTCACAACTCTTAACTATATTGTAAGCTCACTTATTTCATAAATTCTAAAAATCTACTTTGCATAATTATATCATTTAGACAATTTTAAAGCAACAATTTGCAAACTAACAACTAGCTTAGATTTTTCATGTCTTAAGATGTTAAACTACACATATAACCATATCCAATTGATAAAAACCCTAACTTGGTCCCAAACCCTATTCTTGAAATTTCAAGCTTGCAATTAAAACCATATTTAAACACCTAATAAGATAGATTAAAGTAATTATTTAACAATTAAACCTTAGGATTAGGATTTATACCTCACAAACTTGATATCAAACTAGCACATTTGACTCCCAATATGGCCTCCAAAATGCTAACTTGCTCCTTGATCCAAGCTTGATTAGGCTAAGGAATCATGGGTAAGGATTTGATTTAGAGTTTGTGGGATTTTTTTTATTGATTTTTGATGGATTTTTGAGTTGGAAATGGAGGTGGGGAAAATTTGGGGCTGTTGATGGGAAGGCTCCGCCAAGTGAAGAAGGGGAGGGTGTTGTGTGAGAGGGTGTGGAAATATCTAGACTAAGTTAATCCTTAAGCCTCCATTAATGCACCTCACATCAATCTTATCTCTGATTCATTTTCTTTTCTATTTTTCTTCTCTAGTTAATCCTAGAAAACTCTAGAAACATGGAAACAAATTAAGAAGAGAAGAACATGTTACAAACTTGTATCTAAGTTTTCATGGTTCACAATTGTGTGCTTAACCCATTCCAATTTGTAATTACCACTAATTAAATGTATAAATAAAAGCTTATAATAAAAATTTAATTAAGGAAAATATTTAAGTGAACTAATAATTATAAGTGACTAAATAAATACCACATACTAGCAATTTCCTAGTTAAATTAGGTGCATTCAAGTCTATATTGAAAAATGATCATATCTTGGTTTTTACGGAAAACACAAATTATTTTACCTATTATCGGAAAATTCGCCTAAACGATTTCTAAAACGTTACAATCTTCCCCCTTTAAAGAAATTCGGTCCCCGAATTTAAAATTCTTACTATGCGCACCTTCAAAAAGATGAGGGAATTTCTTCCGCATCTTGCTCTCGGCCTCCCAAGTGACCTCTTCATTATTCGGGCCACGCCAAAGAATCTTCACAGATGGAAAGACCTTTGACCGAAGTTTCTTCACCTGCCGATCCAATATAACTACTGGCTGCTCGGTGAACGAAAGATCGCGCTCTAGCTGAATGGTCTAGTGCTGAATCATGTGAGAAGGGTCATGAAGGTGCGAAGTATCGACATATGAAATACGGAGTGAACATATGGGAAACTGGGCGGAAGTGCCAAACGATAGGCAGCGGTACCAACTCGCTCAAGGATCTCAAAAGGACCTACAAATCTGGGACTGAGTTTTTCTTTCTTCCCAAATCTCATTACGCCCTTCATCGGAGAAATCCGTAGGAATACATGATCCCCCACTGCGAACTCGAGCCCGCGACGACGACGATCGGCATAAGATTTCTGCCTGCACTGGGCTGCTCTCATCCTATCCTGAATCAACTGGATCTTCTCCGTAGTCTCTTGAACTAGCTGGGGTCCCAAAATCCTGCTCTCGCTGAGTTCGGTCCAACAGACTGGCGATCGACACTTTCTCCTATACAAAGTCTCAAAAGGCGCCATCTGAATCGTTTCCTGATAACTGTTATTGTAGAAGAACTCTATCAACGGCAAGTGACGATCCTAATTGCCCCCAAAATAAAGCACGCACGCACGAAGCATATCCTCCAGTGTCTGTATAGTCCGCTCCGACTGACCATCGGTCTGCGGATGGAAAGCGGTGCTAAAACTCAAGCGGGTACCCAAAGCTTCCCGAAGCTTCTGCCAAAGACAGCTAGTGAACTGGGTTCCCCTATCGGATACGATGCATGTGGGAACGCCGTGCAAACGCACAATCTCATCAATGTAAAACTGAGCATACCGAGAATAACCGAAAGTGGTCTTCACTGGAAGAAAGTGAGCCACTTTCGTCAACTGGTCAACAATCACCCAAATGGAGCCATACCCTCGACTGGACCTGGGTAGACCCACAATGAAATCTATGGAGATCTGTTCCCATTTTCACTCCGGAACGGGTAAAGGCTGCAACTCTCTTGCCGGTCTCTGATGCTCAGCCTTGACTTGCTGACAACTCAGGCATTTCGAAACAAAATCCGAAACATCACTCTTCATCCCTGCCCACCAGTAGATATCTCTCAAGTCACGATACATTTTAGTGGAACCTGGGTGAAAACTAAACGATGACTGATGTGCCTGCTCTAGGATCTCGCGTCTCAACCCATCGGTATCAGGTACACACAAACGAGTCCCAAAACGTAGCACACCCTGGTCATCAATCAAGAACTCTGAATCTCTACCCTGCCGAACATGCTCAAGAATCTCAGACAGAAGGGCGTCGGCAGGCTGTGCCCGAATATGATCAAGTAGAATTGGATGGGCACGGACGTGATCAAGCTGTCCCCCAGTGGAAGTGAACTCAAATTGTACTCTACTATCTCACAAGATCTGCCAATCTGCAAAAGACTGTCTCTGAATTGCACTCAACTAGGACAAGCTACCCCCGGGCCTACGACTCAAAGCATCAGCTACCACATTCGCCTTACCCGGGTGATAAAGGATCTCGTAATCATAATCATTCACGAGCTCCATCCAACGGCGCTGTCTCAAATTCAGGTCCTGCTGTTGGAAGATGTATTTCAAGCTCTTGTGGTCCGTGAAAATCTGACATGACTTCCCGTACAAGTAGTGTCTCCAAAACTTAAGCGCAAAGACCACTGCCGCCATCTTAAGATTATGAGTGGGATAATTCTGCTCGTGCTTCTTCAACTTCCGGGAAGCACAAGCGATTACTCTATCATGCTGCATCAATACACAATCGAGCCCCACTCGAGAAGCATCACAGTAAACGACATAGCCGCCCGATCTAGAAAGAAAGGATAAAACTGGTGCAGTCGTCAACCGAGTCTTCAACTGTAGAAAACTCTGCTCGCATGCCTCAGTCCAAAGAAAAGGAACCCCCTTCCTAGTCAGTCTAATCAGCGGTGCAGCGATACTCGAGAAATCCAGCACGAAACAGCGGTAATAACCGGCTAAGCCCAAAAAGCTGCGGACCTCTATCAATGATACAGGTCTGGGCCAAAGCTGTACAACCTCGATCTTACTTAGGTCCACACGAATACCGTCTCCCATAACCACATGACCCAGGAAGTCAACACTATCTAGCCAAAAGGCACACTTCGAGAATTTGTTAGTGTATATGCCTTAGGGCCATTATTGTATCATACTAGGTTATATATTACTTAATGGAAGCTTGGGATATTCACAGTTATATATACAGTCTTGCTAAAAATGGTAGTATGCTACTTGGTTTTTGTCTACTTTAATATGTTCATATGTTTCTTATAACGTATCACTTATACATATTAGTAGAGCCCTTAGGATCTTTGCTTGATTACCAGCGTTGTGATGGCAGTCACACTAGTGGAGGCTGGGTAGTCTATAAGCAACATCCTATACTTGTCCCTAGTCATAGGATTATCGAGATAGGGCATCGATACTCCAGACTAGACTAGTGTATATGCTTCTCATCCCAGTTGGGGAGATGGTCTGTCCCACAGCCATCAGTATGTTGTACTGGAGATAGTATACAGGTACTCGTTGTGTTACGGGTATACTGGACAGGACTCGCAGGAGAACTGACTGGATGGTATTATACCTAATGTCAGATAGTAGTTCTCAGGTGACATGTGTGCAGGTATTCTGTTGACTTAAGGTCGTCATTTGTCTCGTGTGAGTTCCCACTGTGCTTTGATTATTACCCTACCACGGCGCAAAGGAGTCGTGCAAACAGGTTTTAGTTGGGTACAGTCCCGAGCCACATGGAGGCAGTGAGCGACTGTTAGGGATTCGTCTCTCCCGGTATAGGGAGTTGATATCGCACTGTGATCGGTTGGTCATTACCATAAGTCCCTGGCCAGGGCTGATGGAGAATTACTGGTGGACTGATCAGTAGATTCTTAAATGGTCTTGAGCCATACCGGCACGACTTGTACGGTTATTAGGGGTCTGACGTTCTCCACCTCCCTAGACCATACATGCGATACTCTTAGACGAACAGACCGGACTGCACGGTTATTGTCACGGACAGGCTCAGTAGGAGTTCGGATGGTTTCCTCATCGGCCTTCTTATCGACATCTACCTGGGGACCGTTACGTACAGCTAGTGCCTCTTGCGGTCTGTGGTTAAACCCACTGCCAGTGTAGCGTCGAGTCTTTAGAGTCCCACATAGAGAGTTTCCCTGCTCCAGGCGAAACGATATAGAGGTCGTATGGTTTTACGACAAGGGTTCGGACGCATACGCGTTTAAACGCACGTACGACGTTCGGACAGTTTTTACTAGCCGGCTTTGGTTTAAGCCAGATTCTAGTATCGGGTTATTGGATTTATACAGTCTAAAGTTTTTCCGTGTTTTTACGGATTGGAGGGGCGTTCTCGTAATTTTCCGGGAAGCTTCTAGAAGCATGGTGACTTGGGGGTTAAGGTGGCATAAGCATTTATTGCTTGATGACTCATTTGTGTGATTCATCCATGGAATTAAATGATGCATTAATTTGCTAATGAGTCATATGATGAATCACACAAGGTGAATGCATCGACCATGATGATTAATCATTTATATTATTTATTTGATAAAATGTTATGGTTGATATATTCAAATGAGCTCATTATTCAATATCATTCTTATCATCACCTTCTCTCTCCTCAAGCTCTCTCATTGTTGAAACCCTAACCCTAACCTCTCATGTGTTGAGATCAAGGGTTAGCTAGACTAATACATCCATAACCTCACTCTATATCCCCTAGGTAGCTTAGATTAGCATTTTGAGCAACCTAGTTATCTCAAGTAAGAGATCAAGCTTGAAGTAGGAGCTCTCGGGTGGATCGTCTTTGGCTCGAGGAGGCCGTTGAGGTGCCGATGTTCCAAGGAGCCTACGAGGAGTGGAGGACAGCGATGAAGACCCGAAGGACAAGTAACATGAGGTATAACTTCGAATCCGAGTAGTTAAACCTCTCGTAGTTAGTTAGTAACGGTTTAGATACGATTCATGCGCTCAAGTCCGTGTTACGAAGCTTTGATAATCGTTTTTCATATATTCCATCTCCCCGCAAGATCGTGGGGTGCGTAACATGGACTTACAGTGGTATCAGAGCCTACTAAACTATTACTAGCTTGTTAGCAACTAATTAGAAGTTCGATCGACGGAAAACACGAAAACGAAACCCCGGAACCCTAACAGTTTCTGCAAATTTTAATCGTGTCGAAAAAAATATTTGATATGCCTTAAAATTCACAGCAGGGAAATATAAGAATTCTGGGAAAATACGAGCACTCAACTCGACTTGACGGCCGCGGATCCGCGGCTAAATGGTGCTTTTGGCCGCGGATCCGCCGCCGAGTCAACTCCGAGTTGACTCGGATTTGCTCTGTAATTCATGAATTTTGGTGTTTTGTTTTCCAGTATATTCTTTTTCTACCCAGGTTACTTCTGTGTTAATTTGCTTTTGGGGTAGACATGGAAAAAGGTTGTCGATCGATGTTCTAAATTAATTGCTAATCGGGTTTTTATCTGTAATATTTAATGTGTTTGTAAACCTCCCCTAACTGCTAGTATGTCGGTTGGCAGGGGGTTGCACATTTTTGTAATGTTTACTGTTTGTGTATATGGACTTGATTGGAATGTTGTGATGATTAGCCGGGGTTTGAGATGTGTTTTATATTCATTCATTCGATATAAATGTAATATGTTGTAATATTATTTTGCGGGGCGCATCCAGGTTGCGGTTGTAGCCACCGTTGTATTATTTCATTTTTACTGTTTTCCAAGGTGGGGTACACAAACTACCGGGTACTTTGAAGTGTTTAGTGGCCTACTCACGTTGATGAGGGAGACCGCTTCGCTTCGGGTACTTGGCGGGTAGTTTGCCGTACCCGTAGGGGTCTAGGGTGGGGTAATAGCTATTCATCACAACTGTGTAATCCGTCTTTTGTTGCAGGCTCAAAGCAAACGCGGATTGCTTGTATATCCAATAAAGTTCATCTGTGATCTGGAATACTTATTATTGCGTCTAACGAATGTACAATATCTATATATGATAGCTATTAGACATCACTTATGTTTTACACCCGCGCTGGCCCAGCCCCCGCTTTGTCGTTAGTTAAGTAACCTAACGGGACCCCGTGGCGAATGCGGATGGCATAAGAGGACGTGGTATTTTCGTTGTTTTCTGCAATGATAGGATAAATGATGGGACGCATTATAATAATGCAAAGAAAATAAACCAAAGTTAAAGTCGTTGGAACAAATTTAAAAGAAACCACTCGGTTATTTTAAAAGAGTAGAATTTTTTAATTGCGGAGCTTTAACCACTCCTTTTAAAAAGTATCAGGTTCCTTCGATTATATCAAGTTCATTACGTTCACGGTTTTGCCAAAACCATTCGTAACCCTCCGTCATTTCATATGAATATTCAATAGTATTCAAGCTATGTTTGTTGACCTTCGTCAAGGCATAGTGATTGGTAGCTGTTGGGTGTTCATATGTTGCATAGATAGATGCGTTGGTTTCGGACAGTCGTATTATCTTGTTGACCTTCGTCAATGGTATGTACGGGTGGGTTCAAATTAACCTGGATAATGACGGGTAGAACATGACATGTGACTTATGATTTGTTGACCTTCATCAAGGTCATAAGAGCATGGGGCAAAAAATCCACATCGGGAATTTCTAAAGAAACTGAAATTTGCAGAGAGATGCATACCATTTTGGAGTTTGATGAATGTTGGTAGGATTCCTTCAACATTATCATACGATGATATTTTGGATCCCGATCCTACTATGAGTACATGCTTCTTATCAAGAGATTCGTCACTTAACGATCAATGCTATAAACTAAGTAGGTTCCTAGAAAGGTGTCAGCGGGGTTACGCCCCCAGAGAAAAGAGGTTGTTTAATTAAGGAACTTCACGAAAGCGTTGGAAAACCTCCCTCGAAGTATCGACACTGGCCTGGCTGAATGGTTAAGCAAGTATTGTACGGTGAGAATAGTCCTGGCTAATTCTTCTTTTATGGTTTGAGGAAGGATTTGAGAAACAGTGGGAGCCATCCTGTTTAGAATTAAAAACCACTCTAAACTTGCAAGTGCATCATGCTAAAAGTGTTTTCTTCTCTCTCTCTTAATTGCAGCGACCTTGTGACCACGACTAGGTTACATCTAGATAACAAATTGACTGAATCTGACTTATATGACTGGCAAAGGTCTGTCCAGATGTCCATTGCCTATGACAAGCTGGACCACCCTATTACTACTCAAGATCCCGCCGTCCCAGGTCCAGTTTCCACTGTCACGGATATGGATATCCGTCAGACAAGGGAAAAAGATAAAGCAAAAGCCAAGTGCCTCGTGTTAGCTTCAGTTGATGGTGTATACCAGAAGCAGCACAAGAAGATGGACTCATTTTCCATCTTTCTCCATAACAAAGATTTATATGGAGAGCAATCTCATATCGCAAGATATAAGACCTCGAACGAATTAATTCAAGCGGGGTTGGCCGTCGGGTCATCTGTAGGGGACAACGTCCTTACAATGACTAGCTATATTGATGAGCTCCAGGACCTGAAAACCATGTTGGGAAACAGGTCAGATACTGACTTGATTCTACAGTCTCTGCCTTCTACCCTGAAGGAAACCAGGGAAGTAGAAGGAAAGGGAAGGGCAAAAGTTTTGGGACAGGATACAGTAAAAGAGGGACGTTCCTATTGTCATGGGAATGAACATTGGCAGAAGGATTGCAGGGCTAGCAAAGCCAGTAGCCAGGATTCGAAGCATATTGTGGCTTTGGCTTCGGGTGTGTTTGTAATTGAGAACTGTATGTCAGTTAACCCTACTTCCTGGGTATTGGATACCGGGTCAGGATCTCACATCTGTAATTCGTTACAGGCTCTGAGAAACCGTAGGGTTATCAGGATAGGTGATATGACCCTCAGGGTTGCTAACGGAATGAGCATGGACGCTGAATCCGTAAGGGAATATCATCTTGGACTGACAACTGGGCAAATATTAATTCTGCGTAACTGTTTTTATGTACCAGGTACAACTTGTAATATCATATCTGTATCCTTACTTTCTATGGAAGGATATGATTTTACTTTTATAAGCGATGTGGTCCACATCCACCTAAATCAAGTTCTGATTGGGTCAGGTACATTAGAAAATGGAATATACGTATTAAATCAAGCTCAGATTTTCAGTGTCCAGAACACACTTAAAAGAAAGTCTCCAGAATTAAATCAGGCTTTCTTATGGCATTATAGACTGGGTCACATAAATGAGAGAAGGTTGACTAAGCTACATAAAGAAGGATATTTAGATCCGTTCGAATATCAAACATTTGCAACTTGTCAATCCTGTCTTAAAGGAAAGATGACAAAGATTCCGTTCACTGGATACGGAGTAAGAGCAAGCGAGCTCTTAGGACTCGTACACAGTGACGTGTGCGGTCCAGTGTCTACACATGCAAGAGGTGGTTATTCCTACTTCATTACTTTTACGGATGATTTCTCTAGGTATGTATATGTCTTCTTAATGAAGCATAAATCCGAGGCCTTTGAGAAATTCAAAGAATACAAGAATGAAGTAGAAAAACAAACATGCAAGATTATAAAGACACTGAGATCTGATCGAGGTGGTGAATACTTAAGTGCCGAGTTCCTGGGTTACTTAAAAGAGAATGGAATTCTCTCTCAGCTTACTCCTCCATACACACCACAACATAACGGTGTATCGGAGAGACGGAACCGAACCCTATTGGATATGGTTCGTTCCATGATGAGTAAGGCTGAGTTACCGCGATCCTTCTGGGGTTATGCACTTGAAACAGCTGCATATTTTTTAAACAAGGTTCCAACCAAGACTGTGCCTACCACACCATATCAGATGTGGAGTGGGAGGAAACCCTGTCTTAAGTATCTTAAGATATGGGGATGTTCAGCTTTTGTAAAGAAGCAGCATGCGGACAAGCTTGAGGCACGCTCAGTACTGTGTAAGTTTGTGGGATACCCAAAGAACTCCAGAAGGTATCTTTTCTATTCTGCAAAGGAACAAAAGGTTTTTGTTTCTCAGTATCCCCACTTCTTGGAAACTGAATTTTTTAAAAATCAGATAAGTGGGAGCGCAATAGAACTGGAAGAAATTCCAGAACCACAAGCTATTACTGAAAGTTTGGAAGAACCAGAAGTTTCAAGAGAACCAGACATCCCAACGCCACTCCGCAGGAGTAGTAGGCAGTCTCATCCGCCTGAGAGATACTACGGTTTTCTCATTGACGGGGATAGAGAGGATTGCAATATTGACTTTGATGAGCCTACTAGCTTCCAGCAAGCCATTCAGAGCCCGACTCGGTAAAATGGCTGGATGCAATGCGGACCGAAATGGAGTCCATGTACACTAACAAAGTATGGACTTTGGACATTGCTCCAGAAGGGGTAAAACCCGTAGGATGCAAATAGATCTTTAGAAAGAAGATTGGTGTAGATGGACAGGTTGAAACCTATAAGGCTAGACTTGTTGCAAAGGGTTTTCGTCAAAGACCTGGTTTGGACTATGACGAAACCTTTTCTCCAGTGGCTATGCTCAAATCCATTCAGGTCTTTCTTGCTATTGCTGCCTTCCACGATTATGAGATCTGGCAGATGGACGTAAAGACGGCTTTTCTAAATGGAAATTTGGAAGAGAGCGTCTATATGGATCAGCCAGAGGGATTCATTCAAAGTGGGAGCAGCGGTAAAGTATGCAAGCTGCTTAAGTCCATTTATGGACTAAAGCAGGCATCACGGAATTGGAACATCTGTTTTGATGATGCTGTCAAAGAATTTGACTTTATCAAAAATCCAGATGAACCATGCATATACAGAAAGATTGTAGGGAGAGCTGTAATATTCCTCGTCTTGTACGTGGATGACATTCTCCTAATAGGAAATGATATTCCTATGTTACAGTTAGTCAAAAGATTCTTGTCACAGAAATTCTCCATGAAAGACCTGGGTGATGCCACCTACATTCTGGGGATCCAGATCTATCATGATAGATCAAAGAGGATGTTGGGACTTTCGCAGTCCAGGTACATAGACACCATATTAAAAAGATTTAGTATGGAAGATTCTAAGCGCGGTAACTTACCAGCTTGTCACAGAATCACCCTCTCCAAAGAGATGTCTCCCAAGACTGATTTGGAAAGGGATCGCATGTCGATTATACCCTACGCCTCTGCAGTAGGCTCTATAATGTATGCGATGTTATGTACCAGACCAGATGTAGCATACGCATTGAGCGTTGTAAGCCGGTATCAGGCAAACCCAGGGGAGAAGCACTGGATAGCCGTAAAGAACATTCTAAAGTACCTGAGGAGGACTAAGGAGATGTTCTTGGTGTATGGCGGAAAAGACCTCCAGATTGAGGCCTTTGCCGACTCCGGCTTCTAGAGTGAAAAGGATGACTCTAAATCCATGTCGGGTTATGTCTTTACCTTCAATAGAGGGGCGGTCTGTTGGAAGAGTTCCAAGCAGGAGACCGTTGCTGACTCAACAATGGAAGCGGAGTACATAGCTGCCTGCGATGCCGCAAAAGAAGCTGTCTGGATAAAGAAGTTCCTCACAGAACTTCAGGTGGTTCCTACCAGTGTTGATCCAATACCTCTGTATTGCGACAACAACGGCGCTATAGCTTTAGCGATGGAACCCAGGTCCCATCAGAAGTCCAGACACATCTTAAGGCAGTATCACCTGATCAGGGAGATCGTTGATCGCCGGGAGATCGAGGTGAAAAGAGTAGAGACAGAGAATAACATTGCCGATCCATTCACAAAGGCCATTCCTCAGACGCAGTTCGAGAGGCTATTCGAGATGATAGGTCTTCGATATGACAGCTCATGGCTCTAGTGCAAGTGGGAGATTGTTAGTGTATATGCCCTAGGGGCCATTATTATATCATACTAGGTTGTATATTACATAATGGAAGCTTGGGATATTCACAGTTATATATACAGTCTTGCTAAAAATGGTAGTATGCTACTTGATTTTTGTCTACTTTAATATGTGCATATGTTTCTTGTAACGTATCACTTATACATATTAGTAGAGCCCTTAGGATCTTTGGTTGATTATCAGCGTTGTGATGGCAGTCACACTAGTGGGGGCTGGGTAGTCTATAAGTAACATCCTATACTTGTCCCTAGTCATAGGATTATTGAGATAGGGCATCGATACTCTAGACTAGACTAGTGTGTACGCTTCTCATCCCAGTTGGAGAGATGGTCTGTCCCACAGCCATCAGTACGTCGTACTGGAGATAGTATACAGGTACTCGTTGTGTTACGGGTATACTGGACAGGACTCGCAGGAGAACTGACTGGATGGTATTATACATAATGTCAGATAGCAGTTCTCAGGTGACATGTGTGCAGGCAGTCTGTTGACTTAAGGTCGTCATTTGTCTCGTGTGAGTTCCCACTGTGCTTTGATTATTACCCTACCACGGCTCAAAGGAGTCGTGCAAACAGGTTTTAGTTGGGTACAGTCCCGAGCTACATGGAGGCAGTGAGCGACTGTTAGGGATTCGTCTCTCCCGGTATAGGGAGTTGATATCGCACTGTGATCGGTTGGTCATTACCATAAGTCCCTGGCCAGGGCTGATGGAGAATTACTGGTGGACTGATCAGTAGATTCTTAAATGGTCTTGAGCCATACCGGCACGACTTGTACGGTTATTAGGGGTCTGACGTTCTCCACCTCCCTAGACCATACATGCGATACTCTTAGACGAACAGACCGGACTGCACGGTTATTGTCACGGACAGGCTCAGTAGGAGTTCGGATGGTTTCCTCATCGGCCTTCTTATCGACATCTACCTGGGGACCGTTACGTACAGCTAGTGCCTCTTGCGGTCTGTGGTTAAACCCACTGCCAGTGTAGCGTCGAGTCTTTAGAGTCCCACATAGAGAGTTTTCCTGCTCTGTCGTATGGTTTTACGACAAGGGTTCGGACGCATACGCGTTTAAACGCACGTACGACGTTCGGACAGTTTTTACTAGCCGGCTTTGGTTTAAGCCAGATTCTAGTATCGGGTTATTGGATTTATACAGTCTAAAGTTTTTCCGTGTTTTTACGGATTGGAGGGGCGTTCTCGTAATTTTCCGGGAAGCTTCTAGAAGCATGGTGACTTGGGGGTTAAGGTGGCATAAGCATTTATTGCTTGATGACTCATTTGTGTGATTCATCCATGGAATTAAATGATGCATTAATTTGCTAATGAGTCATATGATGAATCACACAAGGTGAATGCATCAATCATGATGATTAATCATTTATATTATTTATTTGATAAAATGTTATGGTTGATATATTCAAATGAGCTCATTATTCAATATCATTCTTATCATCACCTTCTCTCTCCTCAAGCTCTCTCATTCTTGAAACCCTAACCCTAACCTCTCATGTGTTGAGATCAAGGGTTAGCTAGACTAATATATCCATAACCTCACTCTATATCCCCTAGGTAGCTTAGATTAGCACTTTGAGCAACCTAGTTATCTCAAGTTAGAGATCAAGCTTGAAGTAGGAGCTTTCGGGTGTATCGTCTTTGACTCGAGGAGGCCGTTGAGGTGACGATATTCCAAGGAGCCTACGAGGAGTGGAGGACAGCGATGAAGACCGAAGGACAAGTAACGTGAGGTATAACTTCGAATCCGAGTAGTTAAACCTCTCGTAGTTAGTTAGTAACGGTTTAAATACAATTCATGCGCTCAAGTCCGTGTTACGAAGCTTTGATAATCGTTTTTCATATATTCCGCCTCCCCGCAAGATCGTGGGGTGCGTGACATGGACTTACAGAATTTAGCAAACAGCTGGTGCTCTCTCAATGTCTGCAAAGCAATTCTCAAGTGCTGCTCATGCTCCTCTCGACTCTTGGAATAAACCAGAATGTCATCAATAAACACAATAATAAACTGGTCGAGGAACGACATGAAAATCCGGTTCATCAAATCCATGAACGCTGCTGGGGTATTGGTGAGTCCGAATGACATCACCAAAAACTCATAATACCCGTAGCGCGTACGAAAAGCAGTCTTCAGAATGTCATCGTTCCGAACCCGCAACTGATGATAACCTGATCTCAAATCAATCTTAGAAAAATGTCCTGCACCCTGGAGCTGATCAAACAAATCGTCAATGCGAGGTAAAGGATACCTATTCCGCACCGTAACTTGGTTCAATTGACTATAATCAATGCACAATCTCAAACTGACGTCCTTCTTCTTGACGAACAGAACAGGAGCTCCCCAAGGCGAAACACTCAGACGTACAAGTCCTCTATCAAGCAATTCTTACAGCTGATCCTTAAGCTCCGCCGGGGCCATCCGGTAAGGCGGTATAGAAATAGGCCTCGTGCCGGGAATCAAATCAATGCAAAACTCAATCTCACGCTCTGGCGGCAATCCAGGTAGCTCATCGGAAAAAAAACGTCAGGAAACTCTCTCATGATAGAAACCTGGTCCAACGAATCTACTGTGGCTCCAATATCTCGTATGAAAGCCAAGAATCCCCGATATCCCCTCCTCAAAAGCCGACTAGCGCGAAGGGCTGAAATCAATCTGTGAGGGGCGGCACCACGGCCCCCTGCACAACAAGAACTGAGTCCCCGAGAAAATAAAACCTGACTGTCTTCTCACGGCAGTCCACGGACGCGTAGCAAGTGGCTAACAAGTCCGTACCCAGGAGAACGTCGAAGTCCAACATCTCAAGAAGGATCAAGTCGACGGACGAATCTCTATCTCCAATATGAACGACACACGACCGAAACACATGTCACGTAACAAACGACTCGCCAACAGGAGTAGTCACGACAAGCGGCTGATCTAGCAAACACGACTCTTGGCCCAACCTCGGCACGAAGTGTGTAGAAACATACGAGTGCGTAGATCTCGGATCAAACAAAACGTGTGCATCGAAGGAACATACTGAAAGAGTACCTGAAACCACAGCATTGGACGCCTGCGCGTCCTGATGAGTCAAAGCAAACACTCGAGCCTTCCCTCTACCGGCAATTGGCTGTCCTCCACCTCAGCCACCCCGTCCTCTCTAAACAAAACCTCTGCGACCACGACCTCTCTGCGCATGAGTCCGATGCGGAGTAACAACAGGTGTAAGAGGTAACGCTCTCTGAGGTGAAGGTGGTAAGGTAACATGTGGAACCGCTGCCTCTCTCTGGCATATCTCAGTGCAAGTGCAATCTCTGATGCGGTGATGGGGATTGCCACACCCGAAACATCCAGGCGACGACTGCTGACGTTGTGGGTATAAACTATATGTCTGGCCCCATCTCATGCTCCGTCTACCCGCACGGCCCATAGAGAATCCACCGTGGCCTCTGCCCAACTGCCTCTACGCTGATAAATCAGTATGAATTCTCTTCGGTTCCGGAATGACCGAAGTCTCAGAAATGCGCTTCTCTACCAATAGGGCTGCGTCCACTGCGGCTGCATATGTGTCAAAATGCTGGGAGCAGATAGCGAGGAACAACTGGGTAATCAGGCCTCAAAAAAATCTCTTTATCCACATCTCCTCCACCAAATATGGAGCATACACAGATAGCTGGGTAAACTGAATATCGTACTCTGCCGCCGTCATACCCGGAGTCTGACATAACGACTCAAAACTGTGAGCTCGAGCATCCCTGATGCTCTGTGGAAGAAAATGGACAAGAAACTGTAGGGTTCCTAGGCACACTAATGAGGTCTCACAATGCATCAACCATGCCAATTTAAAATTTTACAAGTGCCGAGAAACCCTAATACGGATCGTTAACTAGAATTTTAGGCGAAACAAGCAACTAGTTAACAATTTAACTAAGTGAACGGAAATACAACCTTTGTAGATCTGGTCCTCCACCTCCATAGCTCCACGATGAAGTCTCCTTGCTGTCCAAATCGAATCCCGAGCTCTAGCGTCGGCTTCATCGGAGAAATGGGCGGGCTAGGTCATCGACAACGATGCCGAAGATGATCTACGTCGAGGCATCACAAGTTCAAGCTCCCACTTCACCAAGTCATGAAACTTGTGAAGAAAACACCCTATACTACTTGGCAAGAGGTAGAGGATGAATAAATAGGAGGTGGGTTCACTTTAGAATTGGATTTCTCACTTGATTTCTTCACTTGCCATTGATGAGGCAAGCTTTTTCATCTTGAAGAAGAAGAAGAAGATGAAGATAATTATCATAAGAAAAATGTGAAAAATAGAAAAAGATTATTCTTATCATAGCTACAACCATGGTTAAGTGTAGAGAGAGAACTATGGTTAAGTGAAATGGTTAGAGTTAAGGATGAGACAAAATGGTCACTTTAGTCAAAGCTTCATGAAGCTTCATGAACAAACAAAGAAAGCCACCATTTTTTCTCATTATCATTTCCATAATAAATAAATAAATAAATAGATATAAAAATTAAAACCCTAACCATTTAAATAACCATGGTTTAATCTTTACACAAACCTAAGTAAACATGTATCATCAAACATGATACATCCAAGTGCACAAAACTATATCACATATACAATGTGCACATCAAGTGAGAAAATCCATTTAAAGTGAACAAATATTAGTTAATGCAAAGTAATATATCAAATATATAATTATACATTAAATTATTAAATCAACACTTGATTTAACGATCCGGTCATATCGCATATGACCGACTAATATCCAATGTATCGGCTTATCGAATCAATCCTTGATTCGATAACTAGGTTATATCGCATACAACTAATCGATACATTTATCACGAGAATACAATATGGTATCACATACACGCATTATTCTCGGTCCCGCACATATCTCATATGCGCTCCTATTTCGTTTCGCTTGAGCCAGGAAACCTCTGTGTAGGATTCTAAAGACTCGTCAATACGCCGGCAGCAGATGATGATCATATCAAGCACCCACAAGCCGCAAGCGGTCTGCTAAACGTAACGGCCACCCGGGCTTTGAGCGATCAGAAGATCGACAAGCAAGCCCGCTCATACTCCTGTGAATCCAACCAGTAACACTTACCGTACAGTCCGGTCTGATCGTCTGATATGTCGCATATCTCGCCTAGGGGTGGTAAACGTCAGACCCCAATAGCTTGATAAGTCGTGTTGATATGAGGTCTATAACAATTCGAGACACTACTGATAACACTAACCAGTAAATCTCAGCAACCCTGGCCAGGGATTTCCGGTTATAGCCAATCGAACACAGCGCAACATCAACTCCCTATACCGGGAGAGACGAATCCCCTCCTATCGCTCATTGCCTCCATGTGATTCGGGACTGTACCCAAAAACCACCGTTTTGCACGCCCTCTTGGACGTGGTAAGGTGGAAATCAAAGCACAGTGGGAACCACACAAGACTCTATGACGATCTTGGGTCAACAGACTACTCTGTACCAGTGTCACCAGAGAACTGCCATCTGACGTAAGGTATAATACCATCTGGGAGTTCTCGGCGAGTCCGTCCAGTGTACCCAGTCTCCACTGAGCACCCGTATATCATCTCTGATGTCAAACACCAATGGATATGGGATCATCCATCGCCCATCTGTATGGGTTGAGAAGGTATACGCTAGTCTACTGTGGTATATCGATGCCCCGTCTTGATACACCCACGACTAGGGACCTTGAAAGATGTACTTATGGACTACCATGTCCCCACTAGTATGATCCGCATCATAGTCCAGGTAGTCAAGTACACATCCTAAGGGCTTTACCAACATGTAACAGAGAGACGATCAGTGTACACGTTAAGGTAAAGAGTAACCAGATAGCATACTATCATGTCGAGCGAGAAAGTCCTCCCTATATATGTCCAAGCATCCACTACAATATACATCCTATGTATAGTAATGGCCTCTAGGGCATACATATAACTAACAATCTCCCACTTGCACTAGGGCCATCTGTAGCAGTGGTTGTAGTATCTCATACTCAACCATCCCATAAAATTCTCTCTCTGGGAATAGGCCTTCGTGAGTGGATCCGCCGTGTTGTTCTCTGAGTCTACTCTCCTAACCTCGATCCCCTGGAGATCAACCATCTCCATGATCAGGTAATACTGCCTTAGAATATGTCTGGATCACTGATGGGACGGACGTTCCTTGGCATAAGCCACAACTCCATTGTCACACAATGGGAGGAACAGAGTTCATCTCATGAACAAATATATACACCCAGACAGCCTCTTTGGTAGCATCTTGAGTAGCGATGTATCCAGCCTTAATCATCTAGTATGCCACGGTATCTACCTTGGAACTCTTCCAACATACCGTCCCTTCACTGAGGGTAAAGACAATGCCTGTGACTGACATTCAGTCGTCTTTATCAGCCTGGAACCCTTCCAGTGATTCTCCTCAGGATCGATTGATACCATCTTACTACTACTAGTGAGATTCTTAGCATCCAATTACATCTATCTCATAGATGATAACTCAGGATTTAGGAGGTATCACTTTGATCCTATATGGAGAATCCTTGTGATAAACGGAGATTGACCGAGCGTAGCATAGGAAACTCCTTCCCTATCAAGAGGATGTCATCCACGTACTCTACGAGGATCATTACCATACTCCCTAATACCTTCTTGTATATACAAGGTTCATCTACCATTTTGATGAAGTCAAACTCTTTGACTACCACATCAAAACAGATGTTCCAACCCTGCGATGCCTGCTTTATCCGATAAATCATCTTGCACACGTTTCCGCTGCTCCCACTGTCTACGAAGCCCTATGGCTGTGTACTTATAGACGCTCTCTTCCAAAACATCATTTAGAAAAGCAGTCATGACACCCAACCACCAGATATCGTAGTCATGGTATGTAGCCGTGGTAAGTAGGATCTGGATGGACATAAGCATAGATCCTTAGAAAAGGTTTCATTATGATCCATATCTGGTCAATGATGCAAACCTTTAACAAGTCTAGCTTTGAAAGTCTCAACTTTTCCATCTACACCAAGTAATCTTCTCAAGATATACTTGCTCCTGATGGGGATTTAACCCTTCAGATATAGCAACCAAAGTCCATACTTTGTTTGTGTACATGGATTCCATCTCAGATCACTAAGCATCCAGCCATTCTTACAGAGTCCCACTCCTGATGGCCAGCTCGAAACTAGTTGGGTCATCATCTTATGATGCAATCCTCGCTCTCACTGTCATAGAGAAACCGAAGTATCTCTCAGGCGGGTGAGGAACCTTACTAGATCTGCGGAGAGGCTGAGGTTCGTTGGTAACTATTGAATCCTTTGGTTCTGTCAAATCGTCAGCTGCAGTTTTGTATAGCTGGAACCTTTCCAGTTCTACATAACAGATCTTGCCTCGAGCTTGTCCGGATTATGCTTTTAGATATAGCCCGGACAACCCCAAATCTTAACCAACTTAAGACATGGGCTCTTCCCTTTCCATATCACATATGAAGCGGTAGGCAACTGATTTGATTGGAACCCAATTCAATTGGTATGCAGCTTCTCAAGTGCATAACTCCCAAAAGGAAATAGGAAACACAGTAGTACTCATCATAGAGCACACCATATCACATAGGGTGCTATTGCTCTGCCCCGATATACCATCGTGCTATGGTGTATACGGAGGAGTAATGCTGAGTGAGAATCTCATTCTCCTTTAGAATAGTCCAGGAATTCCGTGCTCAAGTATTCTCCTCCCTGATCACATCAAAGGACATAATACTTATACCCTCTATTGGTTCTCTACTTTTAGCTTATATTCTGTGAATATCTCAAAAGGTTCGGACTTATGTTTTAACAAGAACATAGGTCTGAATCTCGAAAGATCATCAGAGAATGTAATGAAGTATAAAGAACCGGTCTTGGCAAGTGTAGACAGGGGACCTACATACATCAACATGTATCATCCCAAGAGTTCACTAACTCTTTCTCTGTTTCCAGTAAACGGAGCTATGGTCATCTTATTTCTGTGACATGACTGGAAAGTTTCATAAGATGTAAATTTAAACTGATTTAAATATGCATCTATGTGCAACTTAGCTAGTCGGGTCGCATTGATATGACCTAGTCTACAATACCTCAAGAAGGATTCGTTCATTTCTGAACTCTTCTTCTTGTGTGTGTTCCGTATACTTAAGAACTGTAGTTTGATTTAGAACATCAATGCTTTTAGATAACGTGCCTGAACCGATCAACTTTTGATGTAGGAAATGTTCAAAACATTATCCAACAATACAAAATTTTATCATTTCTTTACTGATAAAGAGACCGATATGATTTTGTATATCAGGTTCGGTATCTAATAACATTCGTTCAGAATCAATGTATTGGTAATACAGGATGACAGTGACCAACAGACTTGGCTGCAAAACTTGCCCCGTTTTCTGTCTCATGAAACTTATCACCCGTTCTCAGTTTTTCTACCTTTTTGTAGCCCTATGTAACAGATTACATATCTGGGATCCAGATCCGGTATCATATACCCAGGATGCGGAGGATACTGAGAAACAGTTCTGTATAATGAACACACCCGAAGATGATGCATCAGCATGCACTCTCTTCGTTTGGGCGGCATGGGAATTCTGGTAATCCCCAATTTCCTGCTCTGTCTTATAACAATTATAAGTTGGAGCGGGACCAACGTTCCCCAGCTCAGTATAACAAGTGGGTTCAGTCAATACTTCCGTATTATTATCTTGATTAAGGCGTGATATGGTCGCTACCTGGAGAGAGAGAGAAGAAAACACTCAGCGTGCGCTCTTGCAAGAATAGATTGGTTATTATTTTTATCTAATCAGGATGGCTCCCACTGCTTTTTATCAAATCTTCCTTCAAACCCTAAAAGGAAAGACTAGCCGGGATTAATTACACACTACAAGTTCGCCAATCTTTCAGCCAGGCCAGTGTCGGTACTTTGAGGGAGGTCCCCCATGCTTTCGCACGAACCTAATTAATGTAAATCTCGTTTTCCCAGAGCCGTAACCTCGTTAACACCTTTCTAGACACCTACTTGATCGGCTAATTGTAATGTGTAAAACTCTCCCAGGAGTAACTCTTACTCGCAGCGGGTATCGGAATCCAACTATCTCATAGAAGGTATGCAATCTCATTGCAAATTTCAACACTTGAAATTCCCGATAATATTTTGCCCCTAGTGTTCTATGACCTTGACGAATGCCAAACAACCCATAGTCCACTAGTCAAGTTCAACCCGTACATTTCTTGATTGAATTAAACCCACCCGCACGACCCTTGACGAATGCCAAACAACGCCGTACGAATACCCTAATCCAATCTGCATCATATGCATAAACAGATAAATACTAGTTAGCTACCGTACACTACGCCTTGACGAATGCCAAACTACCGCAGCACGAATACTAACTAGTACTTATCTGAAATGACGGAGGGCTACGACAGGTTTTTCTGAAAACCTATTGCGTAATGAACTTGATATCGTTGTAGAATCAAATGATTTTAAAGTGGTGTGTTTTTGAGGCTTTTCTAGTTTTGCTAAAGGAGTCACTCCCGGTGAAGGGATCGTCGGTCCTTTCCTTATCGAATAAGGTGCGGGATATATCATATATATCACTGTGCAAAGCAAAAACTCTTAAAAGCAATCAAAAGACAAACCGAGTGTGTAGCATCTGCCAGTTATTGCTAAAGGAGTCACTCCTGGTGAAGGGATCTCGGTCCTTTCCTCATCGAATAAGGTGCAGGATATATCATATATACCGCTGTGCAAAGCAAGAACTGTAGCTATCTGTTTTATTTTTGAAATTCGATTCTACAACATCTTTAGGTTTCTTTTACTTTCATTAATCACATTAATGAAGTCCCATCATTTAAGTACCTAAACATCACAGATAAATACGACGTACACTTATGCCATCCGCATTCGCCTCGATGTCCCCTCGTGCACCGTTAGGTTAGGTAACTAACGACAGAGCAGGGCAGGGCTAGTGCGGGTGCAAAACATAAGTAACGTCTATATAATATATCATATATACTATATACTGTATCCATCACAGAACATATCACATGATCACATCACAGATATCGCAGCAGAAGAATCATATGAAATATTGGATATACTAGGACGTCCGTGTTTTTAATATGAGCCAGTATAAAACACGGATTCTACGGTCGTGATGAATAGCCAAACCCACACCCCTAGACCCCTACAAGAGCGGCAAGAAACCCTACCAATTCTAGAGTTAGGAGACCCGGACTCGACTCCTCGAGTTGGTATCCCACTGGACTCCAGAACCCGGTTACTTGTGCTCCCCTCCTTGGGTCTATCCTAGTGCGGAAAAGTAAATAATATACAAAGGGTGACATCTTCCGCAACCTGGAAGTGCCCCAATAAAAGAATATTACATACAAGTTTTTACATGAATGAAAATGAAAAACACTCATCTCACATAAAAACCCCCGGCTATTCAAATACGACGATCCAATATAACATACCCAGCAACACAGAACATCACATGTCATCAACGTAAGTAAATATGCGCATCCCAATTGTCGTTGACATATAGCAACGAAACCGGCGATATCACATATTACACTTACGGTCACAGAAAAGAAAGTGTAAAACTACAACAGTTGGAATCCGCAACCTCCATAGACATCGCATGCCTAATCAAATGAATTACTTAGACATCGCATGCCTAACAATTATAAACCCCGCATTTTAGTCTCAAAATCGAAAACACTTTTCAATATCAAGTCGGGCAATTCAACAAGATTCCTGACATCCTGATCGAATGCTCGTCGCAAACTTTAGTAGACGGCCGCACCCCTGATGCCGTCGACAAAGTGCACCAAGGCGGAACATCGCTGCCGCGAGCACCCGAACGGATGCTTTCGGCGACGGGGTTCTCCTATAGTCACTTGGTCGGGGCTATGGGGCGTGGCTGTCTATTAAGTTTACCCGGCGAGTATCCGCGTACGCTACGTGATTGCAACGGACTTTTGATCGCATCAAAATTCCGTAGCAACCGATCAACTGAGACTAAAGCGCTAGATTTATAACATTCATTCAGTTATCTCATAACAACTTGTGAATTCCCATTATTGTATCACATTCCGAATAAGATAGAAAATGTTAAACTTTCCGATCGAACAATCGAACACCCAAGTTTTTCCGATACAGCTCAACACATGAAATAAGTCTAAAAACATTCAGTTCATGCCTCAGTACCAACGGTCCAGCCGTAGAAGGGTCAAGCCAACGCCTCACATGTGGCACGCCGTACTGCCCCAAACCCGAAGGTTCAAAGGGCAGTTCAAGACGGTCACATAATCGAGTTAAGGTTTGTTGTCTTCTAGAGGGTCCATTGCGTTACTTGCATTACTTAGAACGTCTTTAAACCTCAGAAAAATCCAACACTTGGAAATTTCCTGACAGGGGAAAAAGTGGGTATTTATATTCGGTCGAACTTTTTAGCATATTCTAAAATTATCCGGAAAGACACACAGACAAAATTAGACAATCCGATCGATACACCGAGTCCCCAATACAACCCAGAAAATTCAACTCTTGAATAAATTTTAAAAATTCCCATAAAACTCAGCATTTAAATAAAGAAGTTACTGTGCAAAAATGGTTGACTGAAGAGACTAAATGGGCGCGGAACCGCCGCAATAGGCGGCTAATACCGCGGTTCCGCCGCGCTTTAGAAAGATCATTAGGTAATTTTTGCACCGTAATTCTTAGAATTTCCTGCTGAATTTTTTAAGCATTTTTAATTTGGAAAAAATCACTTTTTCAGAAAAAGTCCAGAGAGGGTTAAAAGTTAGGGTTTCGGGGTTCGATCGGGTTTCTAACATCGTCTACGCATCGCCTAAGGCTCTAGCAAGGCTCTGATACCACTGTAGGGTTCCTAGGCACACTAATGAGGTCTCACAATGCATCAACCATGCCAATTTAAAATTTTACAAGTGCCGAGAAACCCTAATACGGATCGTTAACTAGAATTTTAGGCGAAACAAGCAACTAGTTAACAATTTAACTAAGTGAACGGAAATACAACCTTTGTAAATCCGGTCCTCCACCTCCATAGCTCCACGATGAAGTCTCCTTGCTGTCCAAATCGAATCCCGAGCTCTAGCGTCGGCTTCATCGGAGAAATGGGCGGGCTAGGTTATCGACAACGATGCCGAAGATGATCTACGTCGAGGCATCACAAGATCAAGCTCCCACTTCACCAAGTCATGAAACTTGTGAAGAAAACACCCTATACTACTTGGCAAGAGGTAGAGGATGAAGAAATAGGAGGTGGGTTCACTTTAGAATTGGATTTCTCACTTGATTTCTTCACTTGCCATTGATGAGGCAAGCTTTTTCATCTTGAAGAAGAAGAAGAAGATGAAGATAATTATCATACGAAAAATGTGAAAAATAGAAAAAGATTATTCTTATCATAACTATAACCATGGTTAAGTGTAGAGAGAGAACTATGGTTAAGTGAAATGGTTAGAGTTAAGGATGAGACAAAATGGTCACTTTAGTCAAAGCTTCATGAAGCTTCATGAACAAACAAAGAAAGCCACCATTTTTTCTCATTATCATTTCCGTAATAAATAAATAAATAAATAGATATGAAAATTAAAACCCTAACCATTTAAATAACCATGGTTTAATCTTTACACAAACCCAAGTAAACATGTATCATCAAACATGATACATCCAAGTGCACAAAACTATATCACATATATAATGTGCACATCAAGTGAGAAAATCCATTTAAAGTGAACAAATATTAGTTAATGCAAAGTAATATATCAAATATATAATTATACATTAAATCAACACTTGATTTAACGATCCGGTCATATCGCATATGACCGACTAATATCCAATGTATCGGCTTATCGAATCAATCCTTGATTCGATAACTAGGTTATATCGCATACAACCAATCGATACATTTATCACGAGAATACAATACGCTATCACATACACGCATTATTCTCGGTCCCGCACATATCTCATATGCGCTCCTATTTCGTTTCGCTTGAGCCAGGAAACCTCTGTGTAGGACTCTAAAGACTCGTTAATACGCCGGCAGCAGATGATGATCATATCAACCACCCACAAGCCGCAAGCGGTCTGCTAAACGTAACGGCCACCCGGGTATTGAGCGATCAGAATATCGACAAGCAAGCCCGCTCATACTCCTGTGAATCCAACCAGTAACACTTACCGTACAGTCCGGTCTGATCGTCTGATATGTCGCATATCTCGCCTAGGGGTGGTAAACGTCAGACCCCAATAGCTTGATAAGTCGTGTTGATATGAGGTCTATAACAATTCGAGACACTACCGGTAACACTTACCAGTAAATCTCAGCAACCCTGGCCAGGGATTTCCGGTTATAGCCAATCGAACACAACGCAACATCAACTCCCTATACCGGGAGAGACGAATCCCCTCCTATCGCTCATTGCCTCCATGTGATTCGGGACTGTACCCAAAAACCACCGTTTTACACGCCCTCTTGGACGTGGTAAGGTGGAAATCAAAGCACAGTGGGAACCACACAAGACTCTATGACGATCTTTGGTCAACAGACTACTCTGTACCAGTGTCACCAGAGAACTGCCATCTGACGTAAGGTATAATACCATCTGGGAGTTCTCGGCGAGTCCGTCCAGTGTACCCAGTCTCCACTGAGCACCCGTATATCATCTCTGATGTCAAACACCAATGGATATGGGATCATCCATCGCCCATCTGTATGGGTCGAGAAGGTATACGCTAGTCTACTGTGGTATATCGATGCCCCGTCTCGATACACCCACGACTAGGGACCTTGAAAGATGTACTTATGGACTACCATGTCCCCACTAGTATGATCTGCATCATAGTCCAGGTAGTCAAGTACACATCCTAAGGGCTTTACCAACATGTAACAGAGAGACGATCAGTGTACACGTTAAGGTAAAGAGTAACCAGATAGCATACTATCATGTCGAGCGAGAAAGTCCTCCCTATATATGTCCAAGGATCCACTACAATATACATCCTATGTATAGTAATGGCCTCTAGGGCATACATATAACTAACAGAAACACCGTCACGAACTCAGCCCAGGTCACAGGAAAAAGACCTGCATCTCTGCCCCTTTCTAAAGACTCGCACCAGGTCTGGGTAAGATCCTCCAGACGAAAACTCGCGAGCTCTACCCATTTCGCGTTGGAACATCTCAGCGAACGACAGATCCTGGCCATCCGATCAATAAACGATTGCGGATCCTCAGCTGTATCGGTGCCGGTGAAGATTGGAGGCTTCAGCCTCATGAACTCAGATAATGACACGGTGATAACCTCCGTAGCTATAGCTGTGATTGCCGGAACAGTAGGCACCATCACAGTTCCCGTAACAGGTGGGTCAACCTCCTATCTCTGCGCTCGACTGGCCTCAACTAACGACCCCATCATCTGGCGCAAATCCTGCATACCGGCCTCTAGCACAGTAATACGGTCCGTTGAAGGTGGATCAATCTTCTCCTGTACAACGGGCGTACTGCCCTGGTCAGTCCTCGTCTCTGACGAGCCTGCCCTGACCTTGGCTCTCGCGGCCGATCTCTGCACCCTCGTAGTCTTCGGAGGCATAATGGCTAGAAATGGAAATAGGATTCGATAAGAACATAGAGATCAAATCACAAGGATGTATATAATCACGGAAATAATTTCAACCAACAAGTCCTAAGGTCACTTAGGCGGAGTACCGTGTCGTAAGTATGCCGCGGAACATACATACGCTACGTCACTCTGCTTAAGCTACCTACTCCATCATACCAAGGTCATCCTACACTCCGAAAGGTAAAACCTAGCGCTCTGATACCAACTTTGTCACTACCCAAATTTAGGCACGTGACCGGCACTTAAACCATGTGACGTCAACAGGTGTAACGCAATTTAAGTAAGCCGAAAAACTAGAAATCTAAACCATCAAAAGAAGTAAGTGATGAAAACATTATTAAGAACATTTGGAAATCTTAAGTAAAAATCTTTAAACTTACGTTTATTTTCTTAAAAATTTCGGCAGCACCTCTTTTGTAAAAACTAGCTCCGAAACGGGTACAAACATAGAATATAAATAAGCTTCCCTAAACGGGAGAAAATCAAACCCAAAGGCGGAAACATCCACCACAAGCATATATACAACGCCGTAGCGAAGAAATAGACGATATAAATGAAAAACAACATAAGAGGTAAAAATACATAATAAATGCCGGCTCACACGAGCACGACACCCAGAGTCACAAAATAATACACTATCAATCCTCACAACTCGTCTCTAAGTCAATACATGGAAATGGTATATGGAAAATACTAGATACAATAATATGTACAATAGATAGAATCGGATAGCCGCAACCCACCTATACCAAACGGCCTCACAGCCAACCGTAGCAGTATCCGCAAAAATAGAGATAATATGAAGCCCTGCCGCGACTACTCTGAGGGTCAAGCCTGCAAAACACTATGGCACAACGGGGATGAGTTTCCAACTCGTGAATCGTAAGTAACATCATACAGATAATCGCAGGTATGCACGAACAGCGATAATCTATAACATGCAATCTGATAGCATAAATATGGCAATATGGATATGCAACAATCATGATCAAGGTACTCCATCAGGTACTACAAATACATGAAGCAATGCATATCAAATAAATGCTGAGTATGGGATGAAACATAACATCATCAACGAATCATCATCGTAGAAAATCCTGGTTTCCATCAACGATACCCCAAATCCCAATACCTCAGGCGCCGCCACTCTGATCGTCCCTCATATCTGTAAATCTCATGGAACCTGAGTGTCCAACATCGACACTCGAAATATCATGAAAACTCGTGTCCATCAATGACTCGTAAATACTCATCTTTTAGGTGCCGCATACCCAGATCGGCCCTCAATATATCTCATGTCATAACTCCCACATGGTATACTCCGGATATCCGTCGGGTTCCATATTATCACTAGTAGCTAGTACTCCCTCCGCCGGGCTCACCGCCTTTCTATACGAGTCTTCTTGCACCGGGATACCTCACCGGTTCCACCATGTACCCGCAGATGGTGCCTACCGCTCCTCGAATCGGGTATCTAACACAAGTCTCAGAACCGAGAAAACTCATGGTGGACGCATCGAAATATCATATCAAAAGAAACCGAGTTTTCAAAAAATGCATAATTTCTTGAAATATCCCCACGGTTCTCAAATCCATAAATCACATGAAATCCATATCTCAATGCGTAAATCCATGAAATATGATGTATGTAATATAAAACAGTAATATGAGCATAATAAGGGAAAACCGCTTTTTTAAATAAATCCAGTTTAAAAATATATCATGCGGTTCCCAATTCCTCCGAAATCAACTGCAACATCATATAAATGTGTAATGTAGCTATAACAAGGTATGTGTGTATACATGTAGGTATGTATGCATGATGTATTTCATATGCGCAATAGCACAATAATCAACGTCTCAATGTCAATGACAATATAATACCACATAGGGGTATATGTAGCTATTAGCATTGTATGTGTGTATACATGTAAGTATGTATGCATGATGCATTTCATATGTGCAATAGCACAAGAATCAACGTCTTAATGTCGATAACGATACAATACCGCATAGGTGTATATGTTGTGCGTGTCATTGCAATTACTAACGGTGTGGGTGTAGCATACAATTTAGTGCTCGTGTAACATGAACCGTCAGTAATGGTGCGGTGTCCAATAGGTACTAAGTCTAGGCACAACAAGTAATAATATGCAATGATGCTCATGCACAATCAACTCATATGCGTATAAACATGCGGCTATAATATCATATCTAGCCCTGACGCATAACGCCATACGGGCGATTTTCCCGTAGATGTTAAATATACTCACCGATGATCTCGAGCTAGGTAAATCCAATCACCTGCTTCCCTTTTCTATTAGCGTCCGAAGTTCCCGCAATCGATCCTAAAATTTCACAAACACAATACATAAGGGTAAATATTTTCCGCCGACACAAAGACAACGAAATGCAAGGATAAACGTCCACAAGATAGACACATTGTGCACTTAGTACACAAAACGCGTAAGACATCGCCACAACCTCAACTAAGATCGCTAAGCGACACAACCACCAAGCCTAGAACCCGATCGTACCGATCGCTCATTTACAACACAATATACATCGTAGAAGATAATATATATATATCATCACAACGTCAATTAAAACCCACGTCTAATTATACCGAAAACCTACTAAGCAACCCAAAGGAGTTTTGGTGCAAAACCTCGTTGATTAGCGATCTAGTGGCTACCATGTTCATCTAATATCATAATTAGGCTTCACAACTCTTAACTATATTTTAAGCTCACTTATTTCATAAATTCTAAAAACCTACTTTGCATAATTATATCATTTAGACAATTTTAAAGCAACAATTTGCAAACTAACAACTAGCTTAGATTTTTCATGTCTTAAGATGTTAAACTACACATATAACCATATCCAATTGATAAAAACCCTAACTTGGTCTCAAACCCTATTCTTGAAATTTCATGCTTGCAATTAAAACCATATTTAAACACCTAATAAGCTAGATTAAAGTAATTATCTAACAATTAAACCTCAGGGTTAGGATTTATACCTCACAAACTTGATATCAAACTAGCACATTTGACTCCCAAAATGGCCTCCAAAATGCTAACTTGCTCCTTGATCCAAGCTAGATTAGGCTAAGAAATAATGGGTAAGGATTTGATTTAGAGTTTGTGGGATTTTTTATTGATTTTTGATGGATTTTTGGAGCTTTTTGAGTTGGAAATGGAGGTGGGGAAAATTTGGGGCTGTTGAGGGGAAGGCTCGGCCAAGTGAAGAAGGGGAGGGTGTTGTTTGAGAGGGTGTGGAAATATCTAGATTAAGTTAACCCTTAAGCCTCCATTAATGCACCTCACATCAATCTTATCTCTAATTCATTTTCTTTTCTAGTTTTCTTCTTTAGTTAATCCTGGAAAACTCTAGAAACATGGATACAAATTAAGAAGAGACGAACATGTTACAAACTTGTATCTAAGTTTTCATGGTTCACAATTGTGTGCTTAACCCATTCCAATTTGTAATTACCACGAATTAAATGTATAAATAAAAGCTTGAAATAAAAATTTAATTAAGGAAAAATATTTAAGTGAACTAATAATTATAAGTGACTAAATAAATACCACATACTAGCAATTTCCTAGTTAAACTAGGTGCATTCAAGTCTATATTGAAAAATGATCATATCTTGATTTTTATGAAAAACACAAATTATTTTACCTATTATCGGAAAATTTGGTTAAACGATTTCTAAAACGTTACATAGCAGTTCCCAGGTGACATGTGTACAGGTTAGTCTATCGACCTGAGATCGTCATTTGTCTCGTGTGAGTTCCCACTGTGCTTTGATTACTACCCTACCACGGCTCAAAGGAGTCATGCAAACAGGTTTTAGTTGGGTACAGTACCGAGCCATATGGAGGCAGTGAGCGGATCGTCAAGGTATTCGTCTCTCCCGGTATTGGGGGTTGATGTCGCGTTGTGCACGGGTGGCCATCACCAGAAATCCTTGGCCAAGATAGTCGAGAATTACTGATTCAAATCAGTAGTTGCTCAGTGGGTGATGGGCTTCATACCGACCCTAAATGTCGCGTTATTAGGGGTCTGACTTTATCCACCCCCTGGACTCGATATGCGATACTCATAGATGAACAGACCGGACTGTACGGATATTGTCACCGATATGCCCAGTAGGGGTACGGATGAGTTTGCTCGTTGGCCTTCCTTTCGCTCAATACCTGGGTAGCCGTTACGTATAGCCAGTGCCGCAGACGTGCTTGTGGATAAACCCACTGCCAGCGTATTGACAAGTCTTTAGAGTCCCACACAGAGGGTTTTCACGGTTCAGGCAATATGGTGTAGATGACGTATTGTCACGCCCCGCTTCCTAGAGTGCGATAAGATCGACTCTGTAACATTTCAGAAGATATAAAATATTATTTTCGAAATTAATATTAAAATAATATATTTCGTGAAAACTACCGATTTGCGAATTTAGGGTTTTCTTGTGATCCGTTACAAGATTACTTTTGAAGTTGCCATTATCTTTTCTTCCGATTTAAATATTTGGTTTAATATATTAATGTGAAGTGTGAGTTTTGTGTGCATATTTCGAAACTGGGGCTGCCAATTTCATTTGGTTTTGTGTGGGCTTCTTGATGGGCTAAGGAAATTCATGTGCATGTTTTTATTGGTGACTCATTATTAAGCACTAATTTTGGCATGGTCTTTTCCTTTTCCTGGGCTAATTTTGGGCTGCCTGTTTTCGAATGGGAAGGGGGGGGGGCTGTAAGATGAGGTGGCATGGATTTGTGAGGTGTCCATTTTGCTTTAATTATGTTTGTCAAAGTAAGGATATTTGTGATGGATATTTATGGATATTTTCCTTAGGGTCACCACTAGAATCCTTATGCTCACCCCATTTCAATTTCCTGTGAATGTTTTCCTTCATGTGGCCGGCCCCATTAACAAAAGATGCACAAAAATTTTCAAAGCTCATTTTTCTCACTTGATCTCATTTCAGCAACTTCATTTTACCTCCACCCAAATACTTGGGTGCCTTGAGACAAAGTATCCTACACTCTCTCTACTTCTTTCTTGGACATCTAGGCTAGCAAACTGGATGTCCGAGTTGCCTCGGTTTTAAGGCGGGAGCCCGTACAAAGAATTCTCGACGTGCATCCTCTTTGACGAGCTTGACCGGAGGGCAAACTTCGTCGAGGCAGCCGTAATATACTAAAGACTGAGATTGAAGACCGAAGGACACGGATCGATCGGTATAATTTCTTAAACCACTTTACAGTTTACTAATATAGGGTTATTGGTACGATTCGGGTTTTTGGCATTGCGGTTTTCATGAATAGCGGCCCTAGTTAGGGTTTTGGATAGGTTTTCTGGTATTGGGATTTCTTGGTTTTGCGACTGGAGGTTGTATTTGGTCGTTAGACATTTGTACGTCAACGACAAGGGTGTTTGGTTGTTTTGCATGCGTAGGCTATAGGTTCTAACCTATGAGCGCACCGTGTGCCGTATCGGTTTTTGAACATAGATTTTAATGGTATTGCGATATGTGTTGATATTGTAGGTACCTTCGCATGGATTCCGAGACGACGAAGCATATCGACTACGGCTAAGCGAGGAGTTTAGCAGGTGAGTAGATTTATATCTACGGGGGAAGTCGAGTGGATGGCGTATATCACCCCCGCAAACATTGATATAGAAGATCGTTTGATTATTATATCCTGATAAATGATATGCGACGGACATGATTGTAGGATTTGCAAACGATAATATCATAGAAGTTGACATTAATGGACATATTGACTTATGAGAATATGAAATGATAAGTGAATCATGATAGGTACGAATTGAAAGAGAACAAGTGTGATGTGTATATAGTGTGATGCGAGATATTAATGTGATGAACGAGTATACGATGTGATATGATGACTTAGTGTGATATGTCGTTATATGGATTCGAGTCGATATGAGATTGTTTATACCTTTGTAGGTCCCCTGATACGAGATTTACACGGATGTGACCTGAGAGATAGGTACACATATATGGATAATGTTTTTTATATTGAGTGATATGCCGTACGAGACTTAGATCCGTACCCCCGATATTGTATAGGTTGATAGAATCCCTATTTTTTTAATGCCGTCGTACGATAGATTTCCGTACGCGATGAGTTTTACTGTTGTTTTATCCATACCCTTGATTTGAGTATGCCGTATGATGGATTGTACCGTACGTGGTGTTGTGAGGCTGGATGCCGACTGATAGATTCACCGACTCGGTCATGTTAGATACGTATACCTTATAACATTTAGTTCACGATGTACATTATGCCGCATTCATATTATTCTCATTGCATTTCATATACCTGTGCTAGTACACCTACACCGTTATCGATGATACGTATGTTACACTTACACAGATTGCTGGCTCATACACTTCATCATCGATAATTGCTGTCACTTACACAGTAGAATTGCTACATCATGCTATGATATACTTCCCATGTTCACATCACAATGCTAGGTTGCATGATATACTGACATGTACATCATGCATACATACTGACATGTACACCCGCATACCTTGTTATAGCTACATGTAAATCATGCATACATACAGACATGTACACTCACATATCTTACTATAGCTGCATATACCCCTAAGTGGTATTGTATTGACGTGCGATTTGGAGACGTTGATTTTTGTGCTATCGCGCTTATGAAATGCATCATACATACTTGCTTACATGTAGATACTTATATCTTGTTACAGTTACATGTACACCTCATATGATGTTGCACTTGATTTTGGAGGATTTGAGAACCGCATGATATATTTTAAAGGCTGGATTTATTTAAAAGAGCGGTTTTCCCTTATATGCTCATATTGCGGTTTTATGTTGCATATATCAGTTTTTCATGGATTTACGCATTGAGACATGGATTTCATATGATTTATGGATTTGAGAACCGTGGGGGTGTTTCAAGAAATTTATGTATTGTTTGAAAACCCGGTTTCTCTTGATATGATATTTCAGTGTGTCCACCATGTGATTTCTCGGTTCTGAGATTGGCATGTGATACCCGATTCGAGGAGTGGGAGGCATCGTCTGTGGGTACACGGTGGACCCGGTATGGTACCCCGAGGCGAGAGGTGATTTCGTGGTGTAGACGATGAGCCTGGTAGAGGGACCACTACCTACCGGTGATATTATTTGGACTCGGAGGATAACTGGGGGATATCGACCGGGGTCATGTTCAGACATGCTACATGGATTTCGAGTGTCGATGTAGACACTCAGGTTCCATGAGATGTACTGACATCAGGGCCGGTCATAGTGACGGCGCTTGACAGATGAGGATTTACGTGGTGATGCTAAACACGGGTTTCATGATGTTTCGAGTGTCTATGTGGACACTCCGGTTCCATGATTTTGTTGTGTCGCGAGGGACACACGTTGATTTATATCCTCATTTTACCTGCATATGCTTTTATGATATTTACATGCAGGAGTTGTTGTGTCAGTGGTTGACACGTGGACGAGATCCACTGCATACATGCATTGATTATATTGTGGACGAGATCCACTATATACATGCATTGATTATATTGTTGGACGAGATCCACTGCATACATGCATTGATTTATTGTTGGATGATATCCACTTGCTGATAGGCATTTATTATGTGTTGGCACATATGCAGTTACGGTCACCCTAGATATCATAGTATTACCTTTATGATATAGTTGACCTAGGAATTGTTGTTTATTTCGATTTCTACCTGATGATGTTTTCTATTCACGAGTTGGAAACTCACCCCCGTTGTGCCTCAGTTCTTGCAGGTTGTCCGCTTGGATCAGTAGCGGCATCGCTGGCCCACATCTTGCTTTCGGGTGTTTTGCTTTGGTAGGTGGTACATGTTGGATCGTGCCCCTCTTGTATTTGTTATTCATATTGTATCTAATCAACTCCATCGAATCAGAAGCTAGTATTTGTTTATGTTGTAAGACTTAGAAGACTTGTAGTTGCGATACTTGAGCGATGGGTTTTATGTTTGCTTTTGGGTTGATGTCTTGCTTCATTCATTATCTTTTATGTTGATCTTCGCCGTTGGACGTCGTATACTTGTTATTTATGCTTGTGGTGGTTGTTTCAGCCGTTGGGCATGATTTTCTCCCATTTGGGGATGCTTTATTATATTCTGTGTTGCACCCGTTTTCGGGGTTAGATTTTACAAGGGAGGTGCTGCCCAAATTTTCAAAAGACAAAACATGAATTACAATACCTTTATTTCAAAGCTTCACCTCTTTATTTCTTAAAAGGGTTTAGATTTCTGGGTTTCAGCTTACTTGAATTACGTTACACCTGTAGAAGTCGCATGATTTAAGTGCTGGTCGCGAGCTAATATTTTCGGTCGTGACAAAGTTGGTATCAGAGCGCTAGGTTTAACCTTGGTTAGAGTTTAGGTTTGACTATGTGGAGTCTAGGGCGTATATATATTTCGGAATCTAGGCTTGACCTTATGGAACATAGACTTGAATAAGGGGGTGTTAAACCCGAACTTTTGTTACATAGGCTGACCCTGATTAATGGAGTAGATAGCTTGAGTAGAGTGACGTACCGTACGTATGTTTCGCGGCATATTTACGATACGATACTCCACTTAAGTGACCTTAGGATGTAAATATCTTGAGACTTGTGATTCTCTTCGTTTCCTTGATTATACATCCATTTGAGATCCTTGATTCTATTTGTTTACATGATCATACTCTCACTGATTCCGTTCCTCCATATGATCATTTATTCATTCTGGATCTGTTGATTCATTTCATCACTTGATCTATTTTCGTTGATACTTGATTGAGGTTCCTGTCACCATGGTTTGAGCGCAGATTGAGCTGCTGCTAGTGATGCAGTCAGGGCGAGCTCGTCATGGACGAGGACTGACCATCGTGTTTTCTGGTGACATGAGAATGTATCGATGTAGTGTGGTGTTGTGATCTCTCGTTTGGGATGAGTGTACGGTTTTGTACCAGATGATCAGGCTATTGTTGGAGGCTACCTGCTGTGAGAGGGCTGTTGATATACAACATACATCAGAGATTGTGATGTCATCGACCGTGCAGACAGATGACCCAGCTGTTGCTGAGATTGATGTGATGTCGCTTCCAGAGCTTATGAGCTGAGATCACTGGAGCTTCCAGGCAGAGATGCGACAGGTGATAGCTAGTATATCTTGAGTTGAGAGACGGAGGTGATTCATCAGATTTGATGCGCCGACGCAGGCCCTGTTGAGTTGAAGATTTCCAGTGTGGAGAGTTTTACTCAGATCTTGAGTAGATCGATCCAGAGAGGACTTTGTTCGTCGGATGTTCCGATGTGAGATTGGTAAGCTAACCTATTTCAAATGGAAGGACCTCACCCAGATGTGTTGTGTGTTGATCAAGAAATGGATGAGTATTGAGTATTCTTCCGATGGTTGGGACGAGTTCCCGAGGACGCGTTCGGCTGGATATCTTCTACGGAGTGACGAAGATACCGAGTTCATGATTTCAAGTCCGTGCGAGAGATTTCGGATTGATTGTCGCCGAGAACCATTGCAGTACGCAGATAGCATGACATGATGTCAAAGTGGATGATAATAAATACGAATGGAGTAAGAGGTTCGTGCAAGATGTTAACGAGCTGTTGTCAATCCCCGTTGAGATAAAAGATCAGATATGTGTACAGAGGCGTTGGGATACGGCCAGTTCCCGAGGAAAAGTTGTGCTGAGAATGCAGATGTCCAGAAGTAAGAAAAGATTTGTAAGTGTACCAGCCTCCGTACAGTTCGGTATAAGCGAGATCGGAAAAGACTTTGAGCCGGTTCCTTCCAGGACACTGCTGCGATAAGATTGCACCGAGGATCAGTTGTGTCACGTGTTTTCAGTAGGCCAGAGGCCGACGCTAGTGACGTGCTGCTTTATGAGTGATCATACTATTTGGCCGAGAGATGACCTGAGGAGTGCCAGAGCGGAATCATTTCCGTTTGCACACCTGACAGGGCTGATGAGCCGATAGAGTGCGAGATTGGTAATCCACAGAGAAATGAGAACCCAGAGACAGAAGACGCTAGACTTTGAGCAGGAGGCAAGCGGTTGTTCTTGCTCTGCCAGTTTTCGGCGCACCGTTATATTTTTGACATTGTAAGAGGTGTACCTCATTGTCATTTGTTGCGATTGCATTGTGATCCGAGTATCACGCTTATATCGCTTGGATTTGATTTTTGATGATTGAGTTTCAAGATATGGTTTTCATGCACCATGGCTGCACCTACTGGGTTTTTACATTTTGTGCATGGTTATTGCACTTGAGATATATATTTTATACACCGTTGTGTTGAAGTCGATTTTGTGCCTTAGCTGCACATGTTTATGATTTTCTGGATTTCCTGCACCGGATTTGATATTTCGTGCACTGGGTGCAGAGGATTTGTATTTCGTGCACTGGATGACCCGATTGGTATTTTATGCATTTGTTGCACTGGATTGTTATTTCGTGCCTTTGTTGCACCCGATTTATGTCTTTGAGCATGGTGTTACCAGATTTGTGTTTTTGTGCGAGCTTGCACTTGATGTTCGTTTTCATGCATGTTACTGCACCAGATGTTTTATACAGACCTGACGCATTTGGGTCAGATTTTTGCGCATATTAGGCGCTGGTACTGGATTTTGTGCGCATTGGATGCACCTTATTTAGAGTTTTATTCGTGCATATGGGATGCACTTGTTTTCGATTTCATTCGTGCATGGCGGATGCACTTGATTTGGATTTTCGCGCACGTTGGGCGCATGATATGAGATATGATTTTGTGCACACCTGATGCACTCGATTTGGGTTTTTCTTTCGTGCAGGTTAGTTGCACTGGATAGAGATTTTCATGCATTATAGATGCACCGGTTGTTGTTGTCGTGCACACCATTTGCATTGGACAGATGTTTTCGTGCACACCCGTTGCACTTAGTTTTGCTTTTGTGCATATTGGGGCACCTGTATTTGGATTTGATTTCCGTGCGCACCAGACGCACCTGATTATTGGACACGCCTTTTGAGTTTGATTTTGCTCTTGAGCCCTTTGTTTTCATGATGGGCACTATATTATGTAGTAGCCGAACATGACTAATCGGAGGAGAGTACCTGAGTATTTTTTTTCATGAAATAAAAAGTTTACCAAGAGGTTTTCAAAAAAGGAGCTATAGTCTCGCTATTTCTTACATGTCTGTGAGTGACACGAACATTTACTAAGGAAAACCTTTTGGGATATTTTAGAAAGGGCGGAACGTATATTTTGGCAAAACATATATTATCATACATTTATTACTTTACAAATGAGCGTCCGTCACTTATGCCGTGAGTTACGCATCATACGGCAATTCAGAAAAGTTTCTGCATATGTTTTTATTCAGTTTTAAGAGTTTTTTCAAGGATGCGTACTATATATGTATTATAGTATTTGACTAGTGCATATGGGATTTCGGTAGTGGATTTTAAGATCTGTATCTTCTTTGTGACTCCAATGATATGCGTGCAAGTCCGATGATTTGCGTGACGCTTGACGGAGTTCAGTTTTGAGTTTCGTACTCATTTTTCCGGCGCACAGGATGCGTTGAGGTAATTCTGTTTCTTCCGTGATTTCGGAGCCCCGTTGTTTGAGCTGTTTATTGAAATGTATTAGCATTTGGGGGTTTAAATTTAAATTCGGGGACATAATTTCATTAAGGGGGGAAGATTGTAACATTTCAGAAAATATAAAATATTATTTTGGAAATTAATATTAAAATAATATATTTCGTGAAAACTACCGATTTGCGAATTTGGGGTTTTCTTGTGATCCGTTACAAGATTACTTTTGAAGTTGCCATTATCTTTTCTTCCGATTTAAATATTTGGTTTAATATATTAATGTGAAGTGTGAGTTTTGTGTGCATATTTCGAAACTGGGGCTACCAATTTCATTTAGTTTTGTGTGGGCTTCTTGATGGGCTAAGGAAATTCATGTGCATGTTTTTATTGGTGACTCATTCTTAAGCATTAATTTTGGCATGGTCTTTTCCTTTTCTTGGGGTAATTTTGGGCTGCCCATTTTCAAATGGGAAAGGGGGCTGTAAGATGAGGTGGCATGGATTTGTGAGGTGTCCATTTTGCTTTAATTATGTTTGTCAAAGTAAGGATATTTGTGATGGATATTTATGGCTATTTTCCTTAGGGTCACCACTAGAATCCTTATGCTCACCCCATTTCAATTTCCAGTGAATGTTTTCCTTCATGTGGCCGGCCCCATTACAAAAGATGCACAAAAATTTTCAAAGCTCATTTTTCTCACTTGATCTCATTTCGGCAACTTCATTTTACCTCCACCCAAATACTTGGGTGCCTTGAGACAAAGTATCCTACACTCTCTCTACCTTTTTTTTGGACATCTAGGCTGGCAAACTGGATGTCCGAGTTGCCTCGGTTTTGAGGCGGGAGCCCGTACAATGAATCCTCGATGTGCATACTCTTTGACAAGCTTGACCGGAGGGCGAACTTCGTCGAGGCAGTCGTAACATACTAAGGACTGAGATTGAAGACCGAAGGACACGGATCGATCGGTATAATTTCTTAAACCACTTTACAGTTTACTAATATAGGGTTATTGGTACGATTCGGATTTTTTGTGTGGTGGTTTTCATGAATAGCGACCCTAGTTAGGGTTTTGGATAGGTTTTCTGGTATTGGGATTTCTTGGTTTTGCGACTGGAGGTTGTATTTGGTTGTTAGACATTTGTACATCAACGACGAGGGTGTTTGGTTGTTTTGCATGCGTAGGCTAAACGTTCTAACCTATGAGCGCACCGTGTGCCGTATCGGTTTTCGGAGATATATTTTAATGGTATTGCGATATGTGTTGTTATTGTAAGTACCTTCGCGTGGATTCCGAGACGACGAAGCACATCGACTACGGCTAAGCGAGAAGTTTAGCCGGTGAGTAGATTTATATCTACGGGGGAAGTCCGGTGTATGGCGTATAGCACCCCCACAAATATTGATATGGAAGATTGTTTGATTATTATATCCTGATAAATGATATGTGACGGACATGATTGTAGAATTTGCAAACGATAATATGATAGAAGTTGACATTAATGAACATATTGACTTATGAGAATATGAAATGATTGTAAGTCCACGTTGCTCATCCCGGTTCTTACGGGAGGCGGAAACGACGAAAAACAATGATTTGGCGCAAGGCAACATAGACTTAAAGCACGGATCTTTGCTAAACTAGAAACTAGTATACTACTAGAGGCTATAACTACTATGCTGTAGAAAGTATACCTCACGAAACCGGTCATTCGGGTCTTCATTCCGCTGTCCCGCTCGTCCATCCAAGCTCCAAGTGTCGATCCGGACCTTGGGCACCTCCGTGGCCTTTTTGAGTCGAAGACGATCCACCCGAGAGATGTACACCGAGCTCCACCTCGAGCCGAGGCAACTAGGGCAAAGAGATTGCTAGTCAAGAAGCCCTAGGATGTGTAGAGGAGATGTATGGATATATTTGTCAAGTGGAATCCTTTTTCTCTCAACACATGAGATCAAAGGAAGAATCAAGAGGAGGAAGAAGGAGGAGCAACCATGGAAATGTTTCTCATTTCTTTTCTATGAGAGAGAATGAGAATGAACAAACGAAAAGCTTAACCAAGAGAAAACACAACCATGGTTGCAATAATACTCATTTTCATCATTACTAATCCTATCATGATAAAGTTGATGGCACTAATGACATGACCATTTTCATAACAAAAAGGAAAAAGAAAACCAAAAAATACTTTAGACCTTTCAAGAAGATCCTAGTCAACTTTGGTCAAACGGTCAACAAAGTCAAATGGTCAATGTAATTAGCCATAACATAATTATCAATAAAAGGATTAGTAAATAATGTCCCCGGCTCATATTGGTTTTGACCGAACCAACTGTCAAAACCCTAATGAGGCACCTCCTCCTTCTCCACTCCGCAAATCTGTGCATACACACCCGCATCCGCATTCCGTAGAATGCGAATGCACAGAAGACAAAACAAATCCATCTGTGCAATACTAGAATCTGGCTTAAACCAAAGCCCACTAGTATTGCCTGCCCGAACAACATATGCACACAAGTGTACGCAAGTGATCGCAGCCCTGCCGTAAAACCATACGGCCTCTACACGTTTCGCTCAGTGCAGGGAAACTCTCTGTGTGGGACTCTAAAGACTCGACACTACGCTGGCAGTGGGTTTAACCACAGACCGCAAGCGGCACTAGCTGTACGTAACGGTCCCCAGGTAGATGTCGATAAGAAGGCCGATGAGGTAAACCCATCCGAACTCCTACTGAGCCTGTATGCGACAATCTCCGTACAGTCCGGTCTGTTCGTCTGATACATCGCATGGCGGGCCTAGGGGGTGGCGAACGTCAGTCCCCTAATAGCGGTACAAGTCGTGTCGGAGTGTGTAGCCCAAAACACCCTGAGATAACACTGGAAACCTACCAGTATATCTCGCTTGCCCTGGCCAGGGACTACTCGTGTAATGGCTCTCCTAGACACAGCGCGATGTCAACCCCCAATACCGGGAGAGACGGATCCTGTCTAACCGTCACTGCCTCCAAGTGCTTCGGGACTGCACCCAACTACTACCTGTTTGCACGACTCCTTTGAGCCGTGGTAGGGTAGTAATATAAGTACAGTGGGAACACACTCGAGGCGAAGCGACAGTGTTAAGTCAGCGGACTAAGCTGTATTCATGTCACCTGGGAACTGATAACTGACGATAGGTATAATACCATCCATCAGTTTCCGACGAGTCCTGTCCAGTGTACTCGTAACCTAACGAGCACCCGCATACTATCTCCAGTACGACGTACTGATGGCTGTGGGACAGACCACCTCCCGTGCTGGGATGAGAAGCGTATGCGCTAGTCTACTCCGGAGTATCGATGCCCTGTCTCGATAGTCCTACAACTAGGGACCTGTATAAGGATGTGCTTATAGAATACCCAGCCCCCACAAGTATGACTGCCATCACAACGCTGGTAATCAAGCAAAGATCCTAAGGGCTCTACTAATATGTATAAGCGATATGCTAAAAGAAACACATGCACATATTGAAGTAGAAACAAACCAAGTAGCATACTACCATTTTGAGCAAGATTGTCTATACAACTGTGAATATCCCAAGCTTCCGTTAAGTAATATACAATCTAGTATGATACAGTAATGGCCTCTAGGGCATATACACTAACAATCTCCTACTTGCACTAAGGCCATGTACTGGCGTATCGAAGACCTATCATCTCGATCAGCCGCTCGAACTGAGTCTGGTGTAGGGCCTTCGTGAGTGGATCTGCAGTGTTGTTCTCCGTATTTACTCTCTTCACCTCGATCTCCCTAATCAGGTGGTACCGCCTCAAAATGTGCCTGGACTTCTGATGGGACCTGGGTTCCTTCGCTAAAGCTATAGCGCCGTTGTTGTCGCAATACAGTGGTATTGGATCAACAATGGTAGGAACCACCTGAAGTTCCGTGAGGAACTTCTTCATCCAGACAGCTTCCTTTGCGGCATCGCAAGCAGCTATGTACTCCGCTTCCATAGTTGAGTCTGCAACGGTCTCCTGCTTGGAACTCTTCCAGCATACCGCCCCTCCATTGAGGGTAAAGACATAACCCGACATGGACTTGGAGTCATCCTTGTCACTCTGGAAGCTGGAGTCAGCAAAGGCCTCGAGCTGGAGGTCTTTTCCGCCATACACTAAGAACATCTCCTTAGTCCTTCTCAGGTACTTGAGAATGTTCTTTACCGCTATCCAGTGTTTCTCCCCTGGGTCCGACTGATACCGGCTTACAACGCTCAATGTGTATGCTACATCTGGTCTGGTACATAACATCGCATACATTATAGAGCCTACCGCAGAAGTGTAGGGTATAATAGACATGCGATCCCTTTCCAAATCAGTCTTGGGAGACATCTCTTTGGAGAGGGTGATCCCGTGACAAGCCGGTAAATTACCACGCTTGGAATCTTCCATACTGAATCTTTTCAGTATGGTGTCTATGTACCTTGACAGTGAAAGTCCCAACATCCTCTTAGATCTATCACGATAGATCTGGATCCCCAGAATGTAGTTGGCATCGCCCAGGTCCTTCATGGAGAACCTCTGCGACAAGAATCCTTTGACTGACTGTAGCATAGGAATATCATTTCCTATTAGGAGAATGTCATCCACGTACAAGACGAGGAATACCACAGTTCTCCCTACAATCTTACTGTAAATACATGGTTCATCTGAGTTTTTGATAAAGTCGAATTCCTTGACAGTATCATCAAAGCAGATGTTCCAACTCCGCGATGCTTGCTTAAGTCCATAGATGAACTTGAGCAACTTGCACACTCTACCGCTGCTCCCACTCTGAATGAATCCCTTCGGCTGATCCATATAGACGCACTCTTCCAAATTTCCATTTTGAAAAGCCGTCTTTACGTCCATCTGCCAGATTTCATAATCGTGGAAGGCAGCAATGGCAAGAAGGATTCGAATGGATTTCAGTATAGCTACTGGAGAAAAGGTCTCGTCATAGTCCAAACCAGGTCTTTAACGAAAACCCTTTGCAACAAGTCTAGCTTTATAGGTCTCAACCTGCCCATCTACACCAATCTTCTTTCTGAAGAACCATTTGCAGCCTACGGGTTTTACCCCTTCTGGAGCAAAGTCCAAAGTCCAAACTTTGTTGGTGTACATAGACTCCATCTCGGCCGCATTGCATCCAGCCATTTTACCGAGTCACCGCTCTGAATGGCTTGCTGGAAGCTAGTAGGCTCACCATAATCCATAGTGCAATCATCTCTATCCCCGTCTATGAGAAAACCGTAGTATCTCTCGGGCGGATGAGACTGCCTACTACTCCTGCGGAGTGGCGTAGGAATGTCCTGTTTTTTCGAACCCTCTGGTTCTACTAAGCTTTCAGTAATAGCTCGTGGTTCTGGAATTTCTTCCAGTTCTATTGCGCTCCCACTTATCTGATTTTCCAAAAACTCAGTTTCCAAGAAGCGGGCATGACGAGAAACAAAAACATTTTGTTCCTCTGCGTAATAGAAAAGATACCCCTTGGAGTTCTTTGGGTATCCCACAAACTTACACTGTACTGAACGTGCCTCGAGCTTGTCCGCATGTTGCTTTTTTACAAAAGCTGGACATCCCCATGTCTTAATATGATTAAGATAGGGTTTCTTCCCACACCACATCTGATATGGCGTGGTAGGCACAGTCTTAGTAGGAACTCGGTTCAAAAGGTATGCAGCTGATTCTAGTGCATAACCCCAGAAGGATCGCGGTAACTCAGCCTTACTCATCATGGAACGAACCATATCCAATAGGGTTCGATTCCTCCTTTCCGATACACCGTTGTTTTGTGGTGTGTATGGAGGAGTAAGCTGAGAGAGAATTCCATTCTCTTTTAAGTAGCCCAGAAACATGGCACTCAAGTATTCACCACCTCGATCAGATCTCAGTGTCTTGATACTTTTGCCTGTTTGTTTTTCAACTTCATTCTTGTATTCCTGAAATTTCTCAAAGGCCTCGGATTTGTGCTTCATCAAGAAGACATGCCCATACCTAGAGAAATCATCTGTAAAAGTAATGAAGTATGAATAACCACTTCGCGCATGTGTAGACATTGGACCACACACATCACTGTGTATGAGTCCCAAGAGCTCACTTGCTCTTTCTCCGTGTCCAGTGAACGGAGTCTTTGTCATCTTTCCTATGAGACAAGATTCACAAGTGGCATAAGACTGATACTCGAATGGATCCAAGTATCCTTCTTTATGTAACTTTGTCAACCGTGTCTCATTAATGTGACCCAGTCTACAATGCCATAAGAAAGCCTGATTTAATTCTGGAGACTTTCTTTTAAGTGTGTTCTGGACACTGAATACCTGAGCTTGATTCAAAACGTATATACCGTTTTTCAATGTACCTGACCCAATCAGAACTTGATTTAGGTGGATGTTTACTACATCGCTTACAAAAGTAAAGTCATACCCTTCCTTAGAAAGTAAGGATACAGATATGATATTACAAATCGCACCTGGTACATAAAAACAGTCACGCAGAATCAATATCTGCCCAGTTGTCAGTCCAAGATGATATTCCCTTACAGATTAGCATACATGCTCATTCCGTTAGCAACCCTGAGAGTCATATCACCTTTCCTGATAACCCTACGGTTTCTCAGAGCCTGTAATGAATTACAGATATGAGATCCTGATCCGGTATCCAATACCCAGGAAGTAGGGTTAACTGACATACAGTTCTCTATTACAAACACACCCGAAGCCGAAGCCACAACATGCTTTGAATTCTGGCTACTGGCTATACTAGCCCTGCAATCTTTCTGCCAATGTTCATTCCTGTAACAATAGGAACATCCCTCTTTTACTACATCCAGTCCCGAAACTTCTGCCCTTCCCTTTCTTTCTACTTCCCTTGTTTCCTTCAGGGTAGTAGGTAGGGACTGTTGAACTAAGTCAGCATCTGACCCGTTCTTCAACGTGGTCTTTAGGTCCGCGAGCTCAAAAGAGCTGGTCTCTGTAAGGACGTTTCCCCCTACAGATGACCCGATAGCCAACCTCACTGGAAGCAATTCGTTCGAGGTCTCATATCTTGCGATACGAGATTGCTCTCCATATAAATCTTTGTTATGGAGGAAGATAGAAACTAAGTCCATCTTCTTGTGCTGCCTCTGGTATGCACCATCAACTGAGGCTGGCTTTCGCACAGTCTTTTTCCGATGAGTCGCGGATATGAATATCCGTGACAGGGGAAACTGGACTTGAGACGGCATGGGTTGGATTAGTCAAGAGGTGTCCCAGCTTGTCATGGGCAATGGACATCTAGACAGACCTTTGCCAGTCATAACAGTCAGATTCAGTCATTTTATTATCTAGATGTAACCTAGGTGCGGTATCTTGGTCGCTGCAATTAAGAGAGAGAGAAGAAAACACTCAGCATGATGCTCTTGCAAGTTTAGATTGGTTTTTAATTTATCTAAACAGGATGGCTCCCACTGTCTCTCGAATCCTTCCTCAAACCATAAAGGAAGAATTAGTCAGGATCAATCTTACCGTACAATACTTGCTTAACCGTTCAGCCAGGCCAGTGTCGGTACTTCGAGGGAGGTTTTCCAACGCTTTCGCGAAGTTCCTTAATTAAGTAACCTTTTTTCCCTGTAGGCGTAGCCCCGCTATCACCTTTCTAGACACCTACTTGGTTTATAGCATTGATCGTTAAGTGAAAAAGTCCCCGAGGAGTAGCATATACTCACAGTAGGATCGGGATCCAAATATCATCGCGTGACAAAACTGAAGGAATCCTACCAGAATCATCACACTCCAAATGGTATGCAACACTAGCAAGTTTCAGTACTTTTGAAACTCCCGATGTGGATTTTTGCCCCATGCTCTTATGACCTTGACTTTGGCCAACAAATCATAAGTCACATGTCATGTTCTACCCGTCATTATCCAGGTTAATTTGAACCCACCCGTACATACCCTTGACTTTGGCCAACAAGGCAGTACGACTGTCCCAAACCAACGCATCTATCTATGCAACATATGAATACCTAATAGCTACCAAACACTGTGCCTTGACTTTGGCCAACAAACACAGCTTGAATACTATTGACTATCCATACGAAACGACGGAGGGCTACGAATGGTTTTGGCGAAACCATGAACGTAGTGAACTTGATATAATCGATGGAACGAGATAGATTTTAAAAGGAGTGGTTCAAGCTCCGCGTTTAAAAAGCTGGTTTTTGAAAAGAACCGAGAGGTTTTGAAAGTATTCCAACGACTTTTACTTGGTTTATTTTCTTGCATTAGTTCTTTTAATGCATCCCATCATTTAATCCTACCATTACAGAAAACAACCAAAATATGGCGTACGCTTATGCCATTCGCATTCGCCACGGGGCCCCGTCATCACCCGTTAGGTTATTTAACTAACGACAGAGCGGGGGCTGGGCTAGCGCGGCTGAAAAACATAAGCAACGCCTAAATAGATATCATATATAGATATATAGCAATGATAGACATTACAGATCACAGATGAACACTTTGGATATACTAGGAATCCGCATTCCGTACGAGCCTGTAACGAAAAGCGGATTACACGGTCTCGATGAATTGCCAATACCCCACCCTAGACCCCTACGGGTGCGGCAAACTACCCGCCAAGTACCCGAAGCGAAGCAACCTCCCTCAACACCGTGAGTAGGCCACTCGGCACTTCGAGATACCCGGTAGTTTGTGCACCCTACCTTGGGTCTATCCTAGGAGCAAAAACAGTAAAAAGAAATTATACAATGACGGCTACAACCCCGACCCGGTTGTGCGGCCATACAAATAATATTACATCAATTTACAAATTTTACAATGAATGAAAGAAAAAGAAACTCTCATCTCGCATCCAATCCCGGCTATTCATCCGCGACAATCTACCGAGTTCATATACACAAACCATCAACAATACAGATCACAGATATGTATAACCCCTACTAATCGACTTATAGCGATTAGTAGACGTTCAATACATATATCACATCACAGATAATATCCATTAGCCAAAATGTACGGAATACCGATCAAAATACGGATTTTTAACTACCCCAAAAGTCAATTTGCTCTCTGGAAAATCTGGGTGGAAAAAACATGCATTAAAAATCCCAAAACATACAAACTAAAACACTGCACAAAACCCGATCCAGTGCCGAGTAAAAACCGCGCGGAACCACGGCAATAAGCATGTCATTGCCGTGGAACCGCGGTCGTTTGATCGATTCACTGGATCATTTTTCTGCAGTGTTTTCATAAAACCCTGAGACGATTTTTCATATATTTTAAATCACCTTTTGAGCAGTATGAAAATCGACAGAAACTAGAGGTTTTTGCGGACGTGTTTTGCGACTTTTTTCCGATTGATGTTCTATACACTTTGCTAACTTACTAGTTTATGTTTAGCTAGGCTCTGATACCACTGTAAGTCCACGTTGCTCATCCCGGTTCTTACGGGAGGCAGAAACGACGAAAAACAATGATTTGGCGCAAGGCAACATGGACTTAAAGCATGGATCTTTGCTAAACTAGAAACTAGTAAACTACTAGAGGCTATAAATACTATGCTGTAGAAAGTAAACCTCATGAAACCAGTCCTTCGGGTCTTCATTCCGCTGTCCCGCTCGTCCATCCAAGCTCCAAGTGTCGATCCGGACCTTGGGCACCTCCGCGGCCTTCTTGAGTCGATGACGATCCACCCGAGAGATGTACACCGAGCTCCACCTCGAGCCGAGGCAACTAGGGCAAAGAGATTGCTAGTCAAGAAGCCCTAGGATGTGTAGAGGAGATGTATGGATGTGTTTGTCAAGTGGAATCCTTTTTCTCTCAACACATGAGATCAAAGGAAGAATCAAGAGGAGGAAGAAGGAGGAGCAACCATGGAAATGTTTCTCATTTCTTTTCTATGAGAGAGAATGAGAATGAACAAATGAAAAGCTTAACTAAGAGAAAACACAACCATGGTTGCAATAATACTCATTTTCATCATTACTAATCCTATCATGATAAAGTTGATGGCACTAATGACATGACCATTTTCATAACAAAAAGGAAAAAGAAAACCAAAGAATACTTTAGACCTTTCAAGAAGATCCTAGTCAACTTTGGTCAAACGGTCAACAAAGTCAAATGGTCAATGTAATTAGCCATAACATAATTATCAATAAAAGGATTAGTAAATAATGTCCCCGGCTCATATTGGTTTTGACCGAACCAACTGTCAAAACCCTAATGAGGCACCTCCTCCTTCTCCACTCCGCAAATCTGTGCATACACACCCGCATCCGCATTCCGTAGAATGCGAATGCACAGAAGACAAAACAAATCCATCTGTGCAATACTAGAATTCGGCTTAAACCAAAGCCCACTAGTATTGCCTGCCCGAACAACATACGCACAAAAGTGTACGCAAGTGATCGCAGCCCTGCCGTAAAACCATACGGCCTCTACACGTTTCGCTCAGTGCAGGGAAACTCTCTGTGTGGGACTCTAAAGACTCGACACTACGCTGGCAGTGGGTTTAACCACAGACCGCAAGCGGCACTAGCTGTACGTAACGGTCCCCAGGTAGATGTCGATAAGAAGGCCGATGAGGTAAACCCATCCGAACTCCTACTGAGCCTGTATGTGACAATCTCCGTACAGTCCGGTCTGTTCGTCTGATTCATCGCATGGCGGGCCTAGGGGGTGGCGAACGTCAGTCCCCTAATAGCGGTACAAGTCGTGTCAGGGTGTAGCCCAAAACACCCTGAGATAACACTGGAAACCTACCAGTATATCTCGCTTGCCCTGGCCAGGGACTACTCGTGTAATGGCTCTCCTAGACACAGCGCGATGTCAACCCCCAATACCGGGAGAGACGGATCCTGTCTAACCGTCACTGCCTCCAAGTGCTTCGGGACTGCACCCAACTACTACCTGTTTGCACGACTCCTTTGAGCCGTGGTAGGGTAGTAATATAAGTACAGTGGGAACACACTCGAGGCGAAGCGACAGTGTTAAGTCAGCGGACTAAGCTGTATTCATGTCACCTGGGAACTGATAACTGACGATAGGTATAATACCATCCATCAGTTTCCGACGAGTCCTGTCCAGTGTACTCGTAACCTAACGAGCACCCGCATACTATCTCCAGTACGACGTACTGATGGCTGTGGGACAGACCACCTCCCGTGCTGGGATGAGAAGCGTATGCGCTAGTCTACTCCGGAGTATCGATGCCCTGTCTCGATAGTCCTACGACTAGGGACCTGTATAAGGATGTGCTTATAGATTACCCAGCCCCCACAAGTATGACTGCCATCACAACGCTGGTAATCAAGCAAAGATCCTAAGGGCTCTACTAATATGTATAAGCGATATGCTAAAAGAAACACATGCACATATTGAAGTAGAAACAAACTAAGTAGCATACTACCATTTTAAGCAAGATTGTCTATACAACTGTGAATATCCCAAGCTTCCATTAAGTAATATACAATCTAGTATGATACAGTAATGGCCTCTAGGGCATATACACTAACAATGATAAGTGAATCATGATAGGTACGAATTAAAAGAGAACATGTATGATGTGTATATAATGTGATGCGAGATATTAATGTGATGAACGAGTATACGATGTGATATGATCACTTAGTGTGATATGTCATTATATGGATTCGAGTCGATATGAGATTGTTGATACCTTTGTAGGTCCCTTGATACGAGATTGACATGGATGTGACCTGAGAGATAGGTACATATATATGGATAATGTTTTGCATATTGCGTGATATACCGTACGAGACTTAGATCCGTACCTTCAATGTTGTATAGCTTGATAGAATCCCTATTTGTTAATGCCGCCGTACGATAGATTTCCGTACACGATGAGTTTTACTGTTGTTTTATCCATACCCTTGATTAGAGTATGCCGTACGATGGATAGTACCGTACGTGGTGTTGTGGGGCTGGATGCCGACTGATAGATTCACCGACTCGGTCATGTTAGATACGTATACCTTATAGCATTTAGTTCACGATGTACATTATGCTGCATTCATGTTATTCTCATTGCATTTCATATACCTGTGCTAGTACACCTACACCATTATCGATGATGCGTATGTTACACTTACACAGATTGCTGGCTCACACACTTCATCATCGATAATTGCTATGTCACTTACACAGTAGAATTGCTACATCATGCTATGATATAGTTGCCGTGCTCACATCACTATGCTAGGTTGCATGATATACTGACATGTACATCATGCATACATACTGACATGTACACCCACATACCTTGTTACAGCTACATGTACATCATGCATACATACTGACATGTACACTCACATATTTTACTATAGCTGCATATACCCCTAAGTGGTATTGTATTGACATGTGATTTGGAGACGTTGATTTTTGTGCTATCGCGTTTATGAAATGCATCATACATACTTGCTTACATATAGATACTTATATCTTGCTACAGTTACATGTACACCTCATATGATGCTGCACTTGATTTTGGAGGATTTGGAAACCACATGATATATTTTAAAGGCTGGATTTATTTAAAAGAGCAGTTTTCCCTTATATGCTCATAATGCGGTTTTATGTTGCATACATCAGTTTTTCATGGATTTACGCATTGAGACATGGATTTCATGTGATTTATAGATTTGAGAACCGTGGGGGTGTTTCATGAAATTTATATATTGTTTGAAAACCCGGTTTCTCTTGATATGATATTTCAGTGTGTCCACCATGTGATTTCTCGGTTCTGAGATTGGCATGTGATACCCCATTCGAGGAGTGGGAGGCACCATCTGTGGGTACATGGTGGACCCGGTATGGTACCCCGGAGCGAGAGGTGATTTCGTGGTGTAGACGATGTGCCTGGCAGAGGGACCACTACCTACCGGTGATATTATTTGGACTCGGCGGATATCTGAAGGATACCGACCAGAGTCATGTTCAGACCTGCTACGTGGATTTCGGGTGTCGATGTGGACACTCTGGTTCTATGAGATGTATTGACATCAGGGCCCGTCATGGTGATGGCGCCTGACAGATGATGATTTACGTGGTGATGCTAAACACGGGTTTCATGATGTTTCGAGTGTCGATGTGGACACTCTGCTTCCATGATTTTGTTGTGTCGCGAGGGACACACGTTGATTTATATCCTCATTTTACCTGCATATGCTTTTATGATATTTACATGCAGGAATTGTTGTGTCAGTGGTTGACATGTGGACGAGATCCACTACATACATGCATTGATTATATTATGGACGAGATCCACTACTTTCATGCATTGATTATATTGTTGGACGAGATCCACTGCATACATTCATTGATTTATTGTTGGATGATATCCACTTGCTGATAGGTATTTATTATGTGTTGGCACATATGCAGTTACGGTCACCCTAGATATCATAGTATTACCTTTATGATATTGTTGACCTAGGAATCATTGTTTATTTCGATTTCTACCTGATGATGTTTTCTATTCACGAGTTGGCAACTCACCCTTGTTGTGCCTCAGTTCTTGCAGGTTGTCCGCTTGGATCAGTAGCAGCATCGCTGGCACACAGCTTGCTTTTGGGTGTTTTGCTTTGGTAGGCGGTACATGTTGGATCGCGCCCCTCTTATATTTGTTATTCATATTGTATCTAGTCAACTCCATCGAATCAGAAGCTAGTATTTGTTTATGTTGTAAGACTTAGAAGACTTATAGTTGCGAGACTTGAGCGATGGGTTTTATGTTCGCTTTTGGGTTGATGTCTTGCTTCATTCATTATCTTTTGCATTGATCTTCGCCGTTGGGCGTCGTATACTTGTTATTTATGCTTGTGGTGGATGTTTCCGCCGTTGGGCGTGATTTTCTTCCGTTTGGGGATGCTTTATTATATTCTGTGTTATACCCATTTTCGGGGTTAGTTTTTACAAGGGAGGTGCTGCCCAAATTTTCAAAAGACAAAACCTGATTTTCTATACCTTTATTTCTTAAAAAGTTTTAGATTTCTGGGTTTCAGCTTACTTGAATTACGTTACGCCTGTAGACGTCGCGTGATTTAAGTGCTGGTCGTGAGCTAATATTTTGGGTCATGACAGGCACGTGACAGAGCTAACCATGGTACCTGTGGCTTGGAAACATCTCTCCACAGTCACATTACGGCTGTGTATAGATATCAAGAACAGTAGAAATAAAATAAACTATCTAGAACATGTCCATATGCCAGAATAAATGAGTCAAGAAATAATATGCGGAAGCAATAAATCCAAGTAACAATAACAATCTGGAAAGTAAGTCCCAAATACAGGCTCACAACAGGAAATGAAAGTTCGGAAATAAAACTAAACTAAAAATAATAACAGGATCCTCACTGCTCGGCCTGTCGGCTGAAATACTCCTGATCGGCCTGTGACAAAGGTAGAGGATCTGGGCTATGCAAAACCCAGATGTCAGTGCGTCATAATATCAACAATAATATAATCAGGAGGTAACAAGATATGCAGGCATGAGTATGAAAAATAATAAAAGTATAACAGTAACACGCATAAGGAACAGTAGAGGGTATAAGCATATGTGACGTGCGGTGAGTAATCTGAACTAAACTACTGGGTTAACTACTCTCAATTATGTGAAATCATTTTAATGAATCGTCGATGTAACTCAATAGTATCCCATGCATGCCCGGGACCATGGTCCAGATTCTCGGGGTGAAATCCGAGACATGCCGCTAGGCATTAAACAGGAAACATGTACAGATGAATGATGTCAGCAGCCTCATTCCGGGGCTGGCCTAGCCCGTAAAACTAATCAGTATAAGCGTCGAACTGTTGAATTACAAGTCAGGTTTCATCATTTATTTCCCCTTACCCCCAAGTCATGTGTTCAAGTCAGGTATTGATAAATCTGGAGCTAATGCCAACACAGGATCAAGCAGGTACAAGTTTGTCTATACAGACAGCAGGATATGTCCATCGGGACAGCATGTCAGGATTGTTAGCATTAGAAACAGGATCAGGTAACATGTCAAGTAGTGGTGTATCAGGCCATGTCAAGTAGTGCACAGTGTATCAAATGGGTGCCCAATAGTAAAATGTAGCAAGTATTGAATCAGGGTAAAAGTACGGATGTACGGTAAAAGCTTGGATGCATAAATATCTATCAGGGGTTACATCTTGACTATGTAGGATGCACATTATCAAGCATGGGGTATTAATGTACAATAATATGAATTAATATAATATGGCATGCAACTAGATATGCAGAATTAATGGTATGGATACACAATAAAACATGGATGCTCAAATATCTATCAGGGGTTACAACTACAGCTCCATGACTATGTAGGATGCACATTATCAAGCATGGGGTGTTAATATAACAGTAATATGAAATAATGTGACATGGCATGCAACTAGATATTTAATTAATGGTATGGAAGCATAAATGTCGATCAGGGGTTACATTTACAGCTCCAAGACTATGTAGGATGCACATTATCAAGTATGGGGTACTAATGTAACAGTAATATGAATTAATGTGATCTGTAAATGCAGCTACATATATAATAAATGATATGGATGCATACGGGTATCCGAAAACAGTAAAACATTAGTATAGATATACAATGCAATCAACATATGATATTTTTATTCATATGGATGCAAAATATGTATTATAGCATGTAGCAAGATAAATTTGCCTGAACGGATCACACGACGGGGTGTGTACGCTGCGTCCGACGTCAGGTAAACGTCGCGATGCACACACGGCGCACGGGACAGGTCCAGGCAAGGCAAGAAGGTAACCACGCTGGCTGGAAACGTCCACAGGGTCTCCCGGATCGGCGGCGGAGAGCACGGATCCGGCGATCACCGGAAAACAGATCAAGAAAAGAAAAGAGAAGGAAAGAAGAAGGAGAAGAAGAAGAGAAGAAGAAGAGGGTTGTGTGTTTGGTGCTATGGGTTTGGGACAGAGGAGAGGCGATGGTGTCGAGTGAACGGAGACGACGGGGTTGGAGCTTCGGCAAAGGTGCAGGCGAGGTCGGAGGTTGCAGCAAGGTTGGTGGTGGGGTGGTCTGGAGTGCAGGGAGGAGGAAAGACGTGGTGGTGATGGGGTGGTCGATGACGTGAGGGACGACAGCGGCGATCGACGAGGGTGGAGGCGGCGACGGCGAGGCAAGGCGGCCTGGTGATGGGTTTGTCGGGGTTGGGTTTTGCAGGGTTGGAGGAAGAAGTGGAGTGGTGGTGATAATGTCGGGAGGAGGTGAGGAGACGGAGGGGATCACGGCGAGGGGGTGACAGCGAAGAGGTTGCAGGGTCGGAGGTAGGGTTTCTCGTGAGGGTGAAAAGCATGGGTTGCAGATGGGAAAAGAAATAAAGAAGAAGAGAGAGGAGAGAGAGAGACGTGGGGTTTTTAAAATAGGGTAGGGAAAAATATAAGGAATTAATATATGTATAAAAAATATATAAAGAAAGAGAGAGAGAGAGCGCTATGAGAGATTAGGATGTTAGGAAAATACTTTTAGAATATTTTTTTTGGTTAAAGAAAATTTTAAACGTATATAATTTTATATATTAAACAGTTAATATTATAAGAATATAATATTAAGAAAATTTGAGTTTTTGGCTAATAAAAAAATAGTCCAAAATATGCTCGGGTTGGGTTTAAAATTACGGTTTGAAAATACGGTTAATATACGTGTCAACCAAAACGAAATAGAATATCCAGGTAACGAAAATGCAAACCCCAAGAACGGATACACGTAGCGTGCACGTAGCTATTTAAACAGGTCCGTTTCACTGAACGGGACGAGAACACGATATACGGATGCTACCATAGGGTCAGGGGTATGATGCAGGCCATGCTAGATATTTTTAAAATATTTTATTTAGCTTTAAATGTTATATTAAAAAAATGCAGATGCCAGATATAATACCAGTATGCAGTATAAAAAAATATGAAAGTGCACGGATTCTCAAAGCTATCCGGGATAAATCATAAACAGGAATCAAGACGGGTTTCAAACAAGCGGGTCGGGTCCGATGCAAATACAGATGTCAAATACACTATTCACACCCAAAACACAATAAATCAGGAAAATACCATAAATAAAGAAATACTCGAAATAGAACTGGTATAAATGAACTAGGGTGTTACACGTATGTTGGTACATACAGGTGTCCGATTAAATATGTGTACATGCTGCACAGACTTTAATCGGACGGTTGATAATACTAGCGGCTTAGAATTAAGCCGGATTATTAAATCAGGTTTTGATTTAATAATTTATATATGTATATGTATTCTAGTATTATTATTCACTATTCATTTTCTCTTTTGGCTATTCGTATTTTTGTACGAATACGCGTATATGTATTCCGATACGTGTACCGGGTTGTATTCCGTATTTATACGGAATAGTTTCTAGAAGATTTAACACCTCATTATTTGATTTTCTTTTTAGAAAATCATTTTGGGAAATGAGATGGAAGGGGTGAGGTGGCATGTGTTAGTTATATGTATGCCCTAGAGGCCATTACTGTACATGCGATGTATATTGTAGTGGATGCTTGGACATATATAGCGACGACTTTCTTGCTCGACATGATAGTATGCTATCTGGTTTCACTTTATCTTAACATGTACACTTATTGTCTCTCTATTACATGTTGATAAATCCCTTAGGATGAGTACTTTACTACCTGGACTATGATGCAGATCATACTAGAGGGGACATGGGTAGTCGGCAAGTACAACCTTCAAATGTTCCTAGTCGTGGGAGTATCAAGACAGAGCATCGATACTCCAGAGTAGACTAGCGTATACGCTTCTCGACCCATATGATGGGAGATGGATGATCCCATATCCATTGGTGTTTGACATAAGAGAAGGTATACAGGTGCTCAGTGGAGACTGGCTACACTGGACAGACTCGCCGAGAACTCTTAGATGGTATTATACCTATCGTCGGATAGCAGTTCTCTGGTGACACTGGTACAGGTTAGTCTGTAGACCCGAGATCGTCATAGAGTCTTGTGTGACTCCCACTGTACTTTGATTTCCACCTTACCACGGTCAAGAGATCATGCAAAAAGGTAGTTTTTGGGTATAGTCCCGAGTCACATGAAGGCAATGAGCGATAGGAGGGGTTTCGTCTCTCCCGGTATTGGGAGTTGATGTTGCGCTATGCTCGATTGGCCATAACAGAAAATCCCTGGCCAGGGTTGCTGAGATTTACTGGTAAGTGTTATCAGTAGTTTCTCGAACCGTTATGGACCTTGCATCGGCATGATTTATCAGGCTATTGGGGTATGACGTTATACCACCCCCAGGATGTGATATGCGACATATCTGGCGAAAGACTGGACTGTACGGTAGTGTTACTGAGTGGATTCGCAGGAGTACGAGCAGGCTTGCTTGTTGATCTTCTGTTCGCTCAATACCTGAGTGACCGTTACGTTTAGCAGACCGCTTGCGGCTTGTGGGTGTTTGATATGATCATCACCTACTGCTAGCGTATTGACGAGTCTTTAGAGTCCTACACAGAGGTTTCCCGGTTCATGCGAAACGGAGTAGGAGCACATATGTGATATGTGCGGGACCGAGATTAATGCGCGTATGTGATGCCGCATTCTATTCTCGCGACTTGTGACATTGGTCGGTTATATGTGATATAGCTGGGTTATCGGATCAAGTGTTGAATCCATAAGTTGTTGCATTTTATATTAGTCGGTTGTACAGGATATGGCCGGATTATTAAATCAAGTGTTGATTTAATAATTTAATGTATAATTATATATTTGATATATTACATTACATTAACTAATATTAGCTTACTTAAGTATTTCTTTTTCTCACATTTGATACACTTTACATATATGTGATATATGTATTGTTTTCTTTTTATACATAAATATATATGTGATATATATTCATGTGCCATGTTAGGTTACACATGCAACAAGGGTGTATGAGAATCACACCATGCTTAGGTTTATGTTTGGATTTTATTTATTATTAAGTAATTCACAAATCATTTGAATTAGTCATGCTTGAGGTTGGAGAAGCTAGTAGAACATTGACTTATTCAACTTGTTTGTCTAGCTTAAGATATTTGTTAACCCAAACCTTAACCTTAGACTATGGTTTATTCTCTACATGAGTTAGGCATGACATTAACTCATTATGGTTGCATTTCTAACCTCACATGAGTTTATTCTCTCTTCTTCATTCTTTATCTTCTTCAAGGGCTCAAAAAGCTTTCTAGGGTTTTGAGATGTGAAGAAATATTGTGAGAAAAATAAATCTAAAGTGGGCCCACTTCCTACTTCATCATCCTCTACTATTACCCATTTAGTTTAGGGTGTTTGCTTCACTAATTTCACACATTAGTGAAGAGGTAGCATGAGCTCGAGTCTCCTCGACGTAGATCATCTTCGGCCTCGAAGACATTGAGCAAGCTTGTTCGTTTCTTCAAGTGAACCCTCGCTAGAGTTCGGGAGTTCACCATTCGCTGCGAAGGGACTACAACATGGAGCTTTAGAAGTGAAGGACCGGTCTAAAAAGGTTGTATTCCCTCATTCACTTAGATGTAAAGTGTTTACATTTGGTATCGTCGGATTTTCTAGTATCGATTCTAGGGTTAGGGTTAGCTAGAACGACAATTTTTTAAATTGGCATGAACGATGCCTCCCGAAACCTTGTTGCCGTGGTAGGTAACACTACAGTGGTATCAGAGCCATGCTAGAAAATTAGACGATGTTTGCTAGGATTACGAAACCGAAACTACTCCGAAACACCCGATACGAAAACTTGGTTTCTGTCGAATTTAAAAGGTCTTCAAAATTTTTTTTAAAGAACTACAGAATGTTGGATGAGATGCAATATGAACACAGGAGAAATTTGAACCCAATTGCTCGGAATTTGTCCGAGCACATCAGTGGAAAAACCGAGTAGGCCTGCCCCATGTTGGTTTCTTGGCTTCAAATTTTTTCAGTGTTCCAGGGTCTGGGTTTTGGTGTTTCAGGTGTTGTTTGTTTTTGCTAAATTTTCTTGTGATGTTAAATTTTTGCATAAGAAATTCGGAGTGTTTCATAATCGTAATTCTAACATGTATTCGGGTTATTTAGAAGATGTTAAAATGTTTGAACGGATATCAATAACCCAATCTTTCCCCGCTGGAAATTTTCCAAGAGTTGGATTTTTCCGAGTTTAAAATTTTCAGAAAATCTTGCAAGCGATTTTGTGGACCCTATAAAAGAACGAAACCCTAAATCGATTCTGTGACCGTCAGAACCGCTATCAAACCCCAGGATTTGTGGTAGTTCAGCGGTGCCACAGGTGAGGCATTGGTTGACCCTTCTACGGCTGGTTCATAGGAGCTGTGGCAGTTTCTGGGTACTTTTTGAACTCCGCTCAAGTGTTGAGCTTATCGGGAAATTTTGGGTGTTTGCTTATTCGATTGAAAAGTTTAACTTCGTCTAGCTATCTATGATTGTGATACAATATTTGGAATCCACAATTTGTTATGAGATTACTAGTCTAAATTTTATAGATCTAGCAGTTTAGTCTCATTTGATCGGTTGCCACGGGATTTTGATGTTGATCAAAAGTCCGTCGCAATTACGTAGTGTATGCGGATACTCACCGGGTAACCTTAATAGATAGCCACGCCCCATAGCCCCTTCCAAGTGACTGTAGGAGAACCCCGTCGCCAAAAGCATCCGTTCGGGTGCTCGTTGCCGCGATGTTCCGCCTTAGTGCACTTCATCAACGGCATCAGGGGGTGCGGCCGTCTACTAAAGTTTCCGACGAGTATTTGATCAGGTTATCGGGAATCTTATTGAATTATCCGACAGGTTATTGGAAAGTGTTTTCAATATCGAGACTAAAATGTGGGGTTTATAATTGTTAGGCATGTGATGTCTAAGGAGTTCATTTGGTTAGGCATGAAATCCAATGTATGTGATATATTGGGTTTATGATGTCTAAGGTGGTTGCGGATTCCAACTGTTGTAGTTTTTCATTTTTTTTTCTGCGACCATAAGTGTAATATATGGTGTATCGCTGGTTTCGGTGCTATAAGTCAACGACAACTGGGATACGCATATTTGATTACGTTGATGACATGTGATGTTATGTGTTGCTGTGATATGTTATATTAGATCGTCGTGTTTTGAATAGCCAAGGTTTTATGTGAGATGAGTGTTTTTATTTTCATTCATGTAAAATTCATTGTATGTAATATTCTTTTATTGGGGCACTTCCAGGTTGAGAATGATGTCACTATTGATGTATATTATTTACTTTTCCGCATTAGGATAGATCCAAGGCGGGGAGCACAAGTAACCTGGTTCTAGGGTCCAGTGGGAGACCATCTCGAGGAGTCGAGACTAGTTCTCCTAACTCTAGAATTGATAGGGTTGCCTGACGCTGTCATAGGGGTCTCGGGATGTGGGTTTGGCTATTCATCACGACCGTGGAATTCGTGTTTTTACTGGCTTAAATAAAACACGGAATTCCTAGTATATCCAATATTTTAAATGTGATTCTTCTGCTGCTGATATTCTGTGATGTGATCACTTGATATGTTCTAAGACGAATGCATATATTATATATATGAGATATAATAAATATTGCTGCTTTCGTTTCTTATGTGATACTTAGGAAGCATAATTGATGGGACTTCATTAATGAGATTAATTAAATAAAAGAAACCTAAAGATATTGTAGAAACTTGTTTAAAAACTGGTAGCTCTAGTTCTTGCTTTGCATAGCGGTATTCCTTATAGAATATCCAGCATCTTATTCGATAAAGAAAGAGCCGAGATCCCTTCACCGGGAGTGACCTCTTTAGCGAAACTAGCAGATGCTACAACCCACTCGGTTTGTTTTTTGATTGCTTCTATAGTTTTTGCTTTGCATAGTGGTATTTGTGAAATATCCTGCACCTTATTCGATAAGGAAAGAGCCGAGATCCCTTCAACGGGAGTGACCTCTTTAGCAAAAGTAGTAAAAGCCTAAAAAATACTCCTTTTAAAATTCACCCGTTTCTACAACGATATCAAGTTCATTATGCAAAGGGTTTTCTTAAAAACTTGTCGTAGCCCTCCGTCATTTCAGATAAGTAATATTTAGTATTCGTGCTGCGTTTGTTGACCTCTGTCAGGGCGTAGTGTGCGGCTGCTGATTAGTGCTTATCTGCAAAACATATGATGCGATTGGATTAGGGTAGTCGTGCGACCTTGTTGACCTCTGTCAAGGGTCGTGCGGGTGGGTTTATTTCAATCATGAAATGGCGGGTTAAACTTGACTAGAAGCCTATGGTTTGTTGACCTCTGTCAAGGTCATAGGATTCTTGGGGCAAAATATTATCGGGAATTTCAAGTGTTGAAATTTGCAATGAGATTGCATACCTTCTATGAGATAGTTGGATCCCGATACCCACTGCGAGTAAGAGTTACTTCTGGGAGATTTTTACACATTATAATTATCCGATCAAGTAGGTGTCTAGAAAGGTGTTAACGGGGTTACGCCCCTGGGAAAATGAGGTTTATTTTAATTAGGTCCGTGTGAAAGCACGGGGAACCTCCCTCAAAGTACCGATACTGGCCTGGCTGAAAGAATGGCGAACTTGTAGGGTGTAATTAATCCCGGCTAGTCTTACCTTTTAGGGTTTGAAGGAAGATTTGATAAAAACAGTGGGAGTCATCCTGATTAGATAAAATAATAACCAATCTAATCTTGTAAGAGCGCACGCAGAGTGTTTTCTTCTCTCTCTCTCTCCTGGTAGCGACCATGTCACGCCTTAATCAAGATAATAAAATGGATGCATTGACCGAACCTGCTTATTATGCTGAGCTAGGGAATGTTGGTTCCACTCTATCTTATAACTGTTATAAGTCCGAGCAGGAAATAAGGGAATATCCGGATTCCCATGCCGCCCAATCGAGGATTAAGCATGTCGATGCGTATTCTTCGGGTGTGTTCGTTACCGAGAACTGTTTCTCGGTATCCTCTACGTCTTAGGTATGTGATACCGGATCAGGATCCCACATATGTAATATGTTACATGGGCTACAGAAAGGTAGAGAACTGAGAATGGGTGATATGTCCCTAAGTGTAGAGAAGGATGCAATTGTTGCCGCCCAACCAGTTGGCAGATATCACCTTGTATTAGATACATTGATTCTGAACAAATGTTATTAGATACCGAACTTGATATACAACATTACATTGGTTTCTTTAATGAGTTAAAGAAGGATATAATTCTGTATTAGAGGATAATATTATGAACATTTTCCTGAATCAAGAGTTGATTGCATCAGGCACGTTATATAATAGCATACACGTTCTAAATCAAAACACAATTCAAAGTATCTAGAACACACACAAGTGGAGTAGTACAGAAATGAACGAATCCTTCTTGTTGCATTGTAGACTAAGTCATATCAATACGACACGACTAGCTAAGTTACATAAGGATGAATATGAGAATCTGTTCGAATTTTCATCTTATGATACTTGCCAGTCTTGTCTCAAAGGTAAAATGACCGATACTCCGTTTACTGGAAGCAGAGAAAGAGTTAGTGAACTCTTGGGACACATACATGATGATGTATATGGTCCTATGTCTACAAATGCCAGGGTTGATTCTTGGCACTTCATTACATTCATCGACTATCTCTCAAGATTTGGACATATGTTCCTGTTGAAACACGAGTCTGAAACTTTTGAGAAATTCAAGGAATATAAGCTTGAAGTTGAAATCCAGATGGGTGGAAGTATTAAAGTCCTTCGATGTGATCGAGGAGGAGAATACTTGGGCATGGAGTTCTTGTATTATTTAAAGGAGAATGTGATTCTCTCTCAGGTTACTCCTTCGAGTACACCACAACACAATGGTGTATCGGGGCAGAGGTATCGCACCCTATGAAATATAGTGCACTCTATGATGAGTACTGCTGGGTTACCTGTTTTCTTTTGGGTGTTATGCACTTGAGAAGCTGCATATACCTATTGAATGGGGTTCCGTCCAAATCACGGCCTACCATTACATACGAGATATGGTGTGGGAAGAGACCATGTCTTAAACGAGTTAAGATATGGGGTTGTTCGGTCTATATTGAAAGGCAGAATCCGGACAAACTCGAGGCAAGCTCAGTCCTGTAAGTTTGTTAGGATATCCCAAATATTTGCGAGGGAATATCTTCTACCAAACTGAGAAGAAAAAGGTGTTTTATTTCTCAGCATGCCATATTTTTAGAAAAGGAATTTCTTGTGAAGAAATTTGTGGACATGAGGTAGAACTGGAAGGAGTTCCAGCTAGACAAACTAACAGCTGATGATTTGGTGAAACCAAAGGATTCAATAGTCTCCAACAAATCTCAGCCTCTCCGCGAATCTGGTAGGGTTCCTCATACACTTGAGAGATACTACGGTCTTCTCGGTGACAGTAGGAGCGAGGATTGCATCATGATTGATGATAGCCCAACTAGGTTCAGGCAGGCCATCACAAGTGGAGACTTTGTGAAATGGCTAGATGCTATGCGATCAAAGATGGAATCCATGTACACCAACAAAGTATGACTTTGAATGTTGCACCTGAAGGGATAAAACCCATTGGGAGCAAATGGATCTTGAGAAGATTCTTGATGTAAATGGAAAAGTTGAGACTTTCAAAGGTATGCTTAAGTCTATCAGGATCAATGCGCGCATCGCGGAGTTAGAACATCTATTTTGATGTGACAGTCAAAGAGTTTGACTTCATCAAAAAGTTAGATGAACCTTGTATATATAAGAAGGCTGCAGAGATTAAGGTTGTCTTCCACGTATTGTACGTAGATGACATACTCTTGATAGGAAATGGTTTCCTATGCTACACTCGGTCAAGCTCCTCTTATCACGAGAATTCTCAATAGAAGATCTGGATGATACCTACTACATCTAGTGTATTATGATCTATGGTGATAGATCTAAATGGATGTTGAGAGTGTCCCAAATCTAGGTACATTAACACCATACTAAAGGGTTTTAGTATGGATGATTCTAAGCGTGGTGGTTCGTCCACTTTCTCATGGATCACTCTCTCCAAAAAGAAGTCTACCGAGACTGATTTGAAGAGAGCTCGCGTGCAAGAGATACCCTATGCTTCGGCAGTAGGCTCTATCAGAGTATGCGATGTTATGTACCAGACCAGATGTAGATGACTCACTAGGTGTAGTGATCAGGAATCAATTGGATCTTGGGAGAATCACTGGACAGCTGTGGAGGACATTCTTAAATACTTGAAAAGCACTAAAAGAAAGTTCTTGGTTTGAGCTTCCAGAGTGATATGGTCGACTGAAAGTCAGTCACAGGCATTATCTTTACCCTTAGTGGAGGGACGGTATGTTGGAAGAGTTCCAAGCTAGATACCACGACATACTAGATGATAAAGGCTGAATACATTGCAACCGATGTTGCTGTCAAAGTGGCTGTCTGGGCATTTCTTGTTCATGAGATGAACAAGGTTCCTACTATTGAGCGTCCAATAACTGTTATTGTGACAACAATGGAGTTGTTGCTCTGTCCTAGGAACGAAGGTCCTATAAGCGTTCCAGACATATTCTGAGGCAAGTATCACCTGATCAGAGAGATGGTTGATCTCCAAGGGATCGAGGTCAGGAGAGTAGACACGAAGGATTACACAGCGGATCCACTCACAAAGGCCTTACCCCTAGAGAGAGTTCTATGATATGGTTGAGTATGGGATACTATAACCATTGTTATATTGTTGGGTATTGGATACTACAACAGATGGACTTAGTGCAAGTGGGAGATTGTTAGTTATATGTATGCCCTATAGGCTATTATTATACATGCAATTTATATTGTAGTAGATGCTTGGACATATATAAGGAGGACTTTCTTGCTCGACATGATAGTATGCTATCTGGTTTCACTTTATCTTAACATGTACACTTATTGTCTCTCTATTACATGTTGATAAAGCCCTTAGGATGAGTACTTGACTACCTGGACTATGATGCAGATCATGTTGGATATATGTATGCCCTAGAGGCCATTATGAGATAGTGTATGTGTAGCGTTTTGAAAATCGTTTCGGTGAAATTTCGAAAAAATCGGTAAAATAAGGGGGTTTTCTGTAAAAAATCAAAATACAAATATCTTATTATAAAAATTAAATATACATATTCTAGCTATGTAATTGCTATTATTTGGTGTTTATTGAGCCGCTGGTGAAATTTCAAATTTTCTGAAAAAAATATTATTTTATTATTATTTTAAGCCGCCACTAATACATTTAATTAGGGAAAATTACAAATTGGAATGGGTTGAAACAAATTTTGTGCATCATAAAACATTAAATAAAATTTTATCATGTGGTTTTTGGAACGAAATCATTTGCCAAAACGGTTTAGAAATTATTGAAGAAAAAAGGCTTTTTTTTAGCGTAAATGGATGTTTGGGGTATTGTATTTATCATTTTTCATCACCCCACACCCGTACCCACACCCACACACCCCCATTTACTCCTTCCCTTAGCCAAATTCAGCAGCCCCCATTTTTTCCCCACTTGAATTTCAAAAGAAAGAAAAGAAAATGGATGAATTAGGTGGACTTTTGACTTTATGTTGACTTGGACTTTCCTCCCTTGTATTTTCCCTACCTCCCTCTCTCTCCTCACTCCCAATTCTGGCCGAAATTCTCCCCCTCCCAACAGCAGCAACCCCCCCAAATCCCACTCTTTTCTTCATCAAAAAAATCCACAAATCACTTCAAAATCCATGCAAATTCAAATCTAAATCCAAATCCGACTCCTACCCATTATTCCTTGGTCATTCAAGCATGGATCTTGGAGCTTGGAAGCTAATTTGGGAGGCTAGTTTGCAAGTGGGATCTACAAATTTTAGGTATAAAATCTTAACCCTTTGGTTATGTGTTGATTAATTCCTCCAATTTAGGTTATTGTGATGTTTAAATAGGGCTTTAAATTCAAGTTTATATTCTTAAGTGAAAGGGTTTTGAATGCAATTAGGGTTCTTATCATGTAATCATGGTTGCAAAATGTAGATTATCATCTTAAGGAAATGAGAACCTAATATAGTTGCTAATATGTAAATTGTTAGATGTATAATGTCCAAATCTAGCCTTTTTAGCAAACTAGATTTTTTGAAATTGTTAAAAATGTGAAATTTAAAATCTAGTTAGGGTTTTTATAAATTGGTTATAGTTTGAATGTGTAGTATAACATCTTAGAGTATGCAAAGTGAAATCTAGTTGTCAATTTTCTAATTGTTACATTTAAATAGTTCTAATTAAGCTATTTGTAAACTAGGTTTTTGGGTTAAATGAAAATTGATGAGATAAAAATTTAATTATGGTTTGTGTGACTTAGTTAAGATATTATGTGGGTAATGTAACCATTATATTGATTAAGACATCATGTTTTGAAGTAAAACGGTTAATTTTTGCTTGCTAGATTTTCGGAATTATAGCTTTTTAAGTGAGTTTGAGGTTTTTGTGAGTTTTTAAGCTATTTTATATTATATTAGTGCTTGTAATTGTACAAGTGAGTGTGTTTGGGTTTTTATCGATGGTTTGGCATTTGTACGCCGACTTCGAGGGTTTTTGGGTTGATTTGTGAAAGCAACCATAGGTTTTGACCTATGTGGGATTCACGTGTCGTTTTGGGTCATGAGTCGGATTTTAATACGGCACGGTGCGTTATGATATGTAGGTACCCCCATGTGGACTTCGAGACAGCAAGCAAGCGCATGGCGACGTCGGCACCGGCGAGCGAGGACCAGGTGAGTAGATTTATATCTACGGGGAGAAGTCGGGTGGATGGCGTATAGCACCCCCGCAGTCCGTGGTGGTGTATACGGATGCGTATACACACCAACATTTATTATATGTTTTTTTGGGATTAATAACGATGCTTAGGATGGATATTGGTGTGTTGGATTACTTTAGTGTTGCGAACCCTAGGGTAGTGTTACACACACATACACACATACATACTTGCATACATTCCTATTGATATGTGCTCATGGGATTCTTTATAGTTATGTGTTCACATGGGTATGGGACTATGTGTTCACATACGGATTTGAGGAGGATACTTGGGATTGAGCTGAGTCGATGAGATTTGATTTGAGGCCGTGAGATCGGTGATATAGCAGGGTTCGTATCTTAGATACGACATGACGTTGTAGCGGGTCCTTGACGTAGTGTTTCACACACGTCCATGCATACGTAGGCAGTATCAGTATGGTACTAGACGTAGATCAGTACCCCGATCATGATATTTGATAAAGAGGATACCAGGTGAATAGTATGATGAATGTAATATTGAACCGTACCCAGATTGGGATGCCGTACGACGGATTTACGTACGAGCTATATTGATGATTGATCCGCACTCTTGACTTGGGATGCCTGATTATAGATATGGTATCGGATATGATATTATTGAGGCGGGATCACCGACTATACATATACAGGTATGTATATGTATCGACTCAGATGATAGGCGGTTTCCTTACCTGTAGTTCAGCCTGTTAGTTCAGCCGTATAGTTTAGTGTAGTTGTTAAATTAGATTAGACTTCTTACCTATTTCAAAAACTAACGAATCGTGGGCATTTTTAAAGACAGCTCAAGGGAATCTACGGATATTTCAAAAACGACGTATCTTTTCATAAAAACACCGTAGCCCCTATTTTCAAAACCCCACGATTCGTGTTATTTCAAAAGGCACCATTTGTAGGATTTATATTAGATTATTGCAGATTAGTTATCGTTGTGTCTAGTATTCAGCTCCCGCACATTATTGTTGTTCGCTCTGCCTCGCATATTTATTCTGCTGCATATTCCATTATTGATATCATGCTGTTAGGACACCAGCACCATTACCGATGATGCGTATGTACCACGTACACCTACTTGCCGGCTCACACACATCTTCATCGGTAATTGCCATGTCACGTACACTTTAGAGAATATAATTGCTTGACTTAGATTGTTAGCTAGTAGTCTTGACATGATATTAGTGTACTTCCCTTATATGCCATATTAGACATTGTAGTTATTACCTACCACTTCATGCATACTGTTATTCAGTTGTTCATGCCTAGTTCATTATCATTGACATATGCACTGTGATCATTTCTTGAGATTTATGATATTTCTGGATTTCGGGGAAAGCCGCAAAATTTACAACTTATGATCTTTTAAAATATAAAATGTTGCGGTTTTCTAGTGATGTAAAGTGTCGTCCACCATGAGTTTGCTGTGGTTTTGGAGATCCGTGTCGAGGAGTGGAGGAACCGTCACGGGTACATGGTGGGCCCGGTATGGTACCCCGGGGCAAGAGGAATGTGGTGTTGACGTTGAGCCTGGCTGGGGAGCACTACCTACCGGTGATATTACCCGACGCGTCGGATATCCGGAGGATACCGTCGTGGTCTTGAGATGGATGGTAGGGGCCGGTCTGGACTGACGGCGCCCTAGATATTGAGATTGAGACATTGATATTTCGAGACAGTGAGATTTATGTTTTGTGTCGATGCTAGACACTGTTGATGCTGATTTCATTTATGATACCTCAGTTTAAAAATACGAAGGAAATCTCACTAATTTATGAAAACAGTTTATTCATTTACATGTATTCTGTTTCATGCATTCATACCTCATTCATATGATATATTGCTACCTGAGGCACTGACACGGGCACATGAAATTATACTCGGGTTAGATATTACCCTAGCCATTGTTATAGGCTGCCTTTTATACTTATATTTGAGGATATATTATGATCATTGATCTAGGTTGCGTTATTTATGCGATTTTCTGTTCGTAGATCTTTCTCTACTCACGAGTTGGCAACTCACCCCCGTTGTGCCCCAGTTTCTTGCAGGTTTGCCGTACATGTTTCATTACGGCTTGCGGGCACAGTTTCATTCGGGTGACTTGCTAGTAGGTGGGTTTTTCTTGTATCGTACCCACCATATTACCTTGTATGATATTATTCAGTTGTATCTAGTAAATTCCATCAACCAAACATGTATCTATTGAGATAGAGACTAGTGTTGTTTATTCTTTCGACCTTAGAGTCGCTCGTTATATTTCTGGTGGTTTTGAGTTCCCTTTTGAGTTTTTGATCCTCGCCGTTGGCGTTGTATATTATATTGCTTGTGTGGTTGTGACCGTCGATTGACGAAGAGCTAGCTCCCGCTTGGGGATGCCTTTTATTGATTTCGTATACTATTCATGTTGTATCCCGTTTGGGAGCCAGTATTTACAAAGGAGACTCTGCCGAAATTTTCAGTAAATTTTTGATGTTTTTTAGAAACCCGCATAATTCGGCTTATGCTATTAAAACTACTTGATTTAAATTGGTTTTTCCTACTCTCTACTACTCTTCTTGGTTTGGATTTCTGGGTTTTCGGTTTACTTAGATTACGTACGCCTCGAGACGTTCGTAGTTTAAGTGCCGGTCATGTTCCGTACTTTCAGGTCGTGACAGTATGTACTGATATGTATATATATATTCATAGGACAGTCTTGCTCGACATGTTAGTATGCTATCTGGTTTTACTTTATCATATGTTCACTTGATCATGTTTATATTCATTTAGTGCATGTTGATAAAGCCCTAAGGATATTAGCTTGACTACTGGGATTATGATGCGGATCATACAAGTGGGACATCTGTAGTTAATAAGCATATCCTTGAAATGTTCCTAGTTGTAGGTATATCGAGATAGGGCATCGATATTCCAGTTTAGACTAGCGTATACCATTCTTGTTCCATATGATGGGCGATGGATGATCCCATATCCGTCTGGTGTGTTGACACCGAAGATAGTATACGGGTGCTCAGAGAGACTGGGTACACTGAACGGACTCACCAAGAACTCCTATATGGTATTATATCATACGTCGGATAGCAGTTCTCAGGTGACACTAGTACAGGTTAGTCTGTAGACCCGAGATCGTCATAGAGTCTTGTGTGTCCTCCCACTGTAGTTTGATCTCCACCCTACTGCGGCTCTACTGAGTCGTACAAACAGGTGGATTTTGGGTATAGTCTCGAGGCATATGGAGGCAGTGAGCGATAGGAGGGGTTTCGTCTCTCCCGGTATTGGGGGTTGATGATGTACTATGCACGATTGGCTATAACGGGAAGTCCCTGGCCAGGGCTGCTTAGATATTACTGATAAGTGTTATCAGTAAGTTTCTCGATCTGTTATAGACCATATACCGGCATGACTTATTGAGTTATTGGGGTTGACGATTCCATCCCTAGACTCGATATGCAGCATATATGACGAAGAGACCGGACTGTACGGTAAGTGTTGCCGGATGGATTGACAGGAGTTTTGACAGGTTCGCTTGTTCTTATTCTGATCGCTCAATACCCAGGTGGCCGTTACGTTTAGCTGACCGCTTGCGGCTTGTGGGTGTTTGATATGATCATCATCTACTGCTGGCGTATTGACGAGTCTTAGAGTCCCACATAAAAGTTTCTCGGCTCAGGCCAAACGAAGTGGTGCACATATGAGATATGTGCGGAGGCTCAATTAAATACGAGTATGTGATACTGTATTTTAATCGGGCATATAATATTAGTCGGGTCATATAAGATATGACCGATTTATTAAATCAAGTGTTGATTTAATATTGACTTTTATATTATTTATTATTTATTTAAATCCTTTTCTTTTTATGGATACATGCATGTATATGTACATGATGATGTGCATACACACATACATACATGAAATGTATCATGGTTGATGATACAAAGAGGATGGCAATATAAGAATCATATTGTAGATAAATAAATATATGGATATTTTCATTAAAGTTAAAGGTAAAAGAAAAACATTATTAAGTCATTCCTTCTACACATTCTACACATTTCCATGGTTGAATTTAACTCAACCATGGTTCTTTTTCCTTTTGCCTTTAACCCAAATTAAAATATCTAGATATTATTTTAACTATATTTATGGTTATGATAAGATATATCTCTCTCTTTCATTTTCTTTTTTCATTCTTATCATTATTCACTCCAAAAGAAAAAGAAAGAGAGCCATCTTCTTCCTCCAAACCCTAGATCTCTTTTAATTGTTAAAATAGAGTTAGAGAAACAAAAGAAAAGGTATTAAATAAGAATAGCAACCACTTCATTATCCTACACAACCTTTGCTATCTTGTGTAGGATGTTGTGCTTCAAAGATTTTCAAAGATCGAAGGAAGCAACAAGCTTAAGGCAAAGAGCTTCGAGTGGATCGTCGTGGACGAGGAGTTGATCAAGCGAACCCTTCCAAACCAAAGGAGTCTTCCAAAGAGGTCTACAAAGGTTGTAGTCTCATCACTTAGTATAAATTAAGTCTTAAAATTCGATACTATTAATAGTTACTTCATAAATTCTAGTTCGATTCATAGTATAGTTTGCTTAGTAGCTCAAAATTTTATTGTTATAGCATGTGTAATGCTTATAAACCCTAATAGAGGTGTTAAGAAAACCGTACAGTGGTATCAGAGCCAAGCTAGAGCTTTGTAGTAACCTAGACGACGTTGAAAACATCGAACGGATGAAAAACGACACCCGGGGGGTGCTCTCTGGAAATTTTTTAAAATCCTGGATTTTTTCAAATTAAAAATATGTAAGAAATTAAGCAGGGAATATATGGGCCCACCAGAAATACGATGCCATAAATCGACCGTACGACCGCGGAACCGCGGCCAGAGTGGCCTTGTTGCGGCTGTTCCGCGCTGCCGTAGGTGATTCCTGGGCCGTAGTTTCTTGTGTTTGCTTATGTTTCTGGTATTTTTAAAAACTGCTCAACTGTTGAGCTTTCTGAGCACTCTGTGGTTGTTTAATCGTTCGATCGGATATTTTAACTGCGCCTAGTTTAATAGTATGCGGTACAATAATTGGAATCTACAAATTTTTTTGTTGCGTGTAAATCTAGCAGTTTGGTCTCGGGATAAACGGAAATCTTGTTGAATTATCCGGTTTGGTTTGAAAAAGTGTTTTCTTGAATGAGACCCAAATGCGAGCTTTACATTATTTAGGCATGAAATCTTGTATATGTGATATTCCGGGTTTGTGTTGTCTAAAGGCAGTTAAAGATTCCAATTGTTGTATTTTTTTTCATTTTATTTCTCTGTGACTGTAAGTGTAGTATGTATTACCGGTTTTCGTTGCTATACATCAACGACGATCGGTGTATGCATACTTACTTACGTTGATGATATTTGATATTATGTGTCGATGAGATTTGATGTGCAGGATTGTCGCAATGAATAGCCGGGGGGTTTTATGTGAGATGAGAGTTTTCTTTTCATTCATATAAAATTAAATTGTATGTAATATTCTTTTATTTGGGGCACTTCCGGGTTGGGGTTGTTGTCACCAGTGTTGTATATTATTTACTTTTCCGCATTAGGATAGACCCAAGAAGGAGGGCACAAGTGACCGGGTTCTAGGGTTCAGTGGGAGGCCATCTCGAGGAGTCGAGACCGGGTTTCCTAAACTCCAGAATTGGTAGGGTCGCTTGTCGCTCTCCTAGGGGTCTAGGGGTGTGGGTTTGGCTATTCATCGTGACCGTGGAATCCGTATTTTTATTGCTGGCTAAATACAAAATACGGACCTCCTAGATATCCTATATGTGCTTCTGCTGCTTTTATTATCTGATGTGATCTTTTAACAGATATCTGAGACGAATGAAATATTATATTTATATGATATAAATATTAGACGTTACTTATGTTTTGCACCCGCACTAGCCCCGTCCCGGTATGCCGTTAGTTAAGTAACCTAACGGTGCATATCAGGACACTGTGACGAATGCGAGTGGCATAAGTGTATGTTATATTTTCGTTTCTTTCTGTAATGACTTAGGATTTAAATGATGGGACTACATTAATGAGATTAATGTAAAAGATAAATGAACCTAAAAAGATGTTGTGGAATCAGATTTTAAACATGCTCGGTATTTTATGAAAAAGCAAGTTTCAAAATGCGGAGCTTAAGCACTCCTTTTAAACCCATTAGATTCTACAACGATATCAAGTTCAAAGCGTCAAAAGTTTTCTTAAAAACTATCCGCAACCCTCCGTCATTTTAGGAAGTAAAGTACTTGGTATTCGTGCTGCGTATTTTGACTTTAGTTAAGGCGCAGTGTACGGTAGCTGAGTGATGTCTTCCTACACTGCATATGATGAAGATTAGTTAGGACATTCATATGATTATGTTGACTTTAGTTAAGGGTCATATGGGTGGGTCTAGTTAATCACGAAATGACGGGAAGAACTTGACTAGTACTTATGATATGTTGACTTTAGTTAAGGTCATAAGTATTAGGGGTAAAAATTATATTGGGAATTTCAAGAGTTGAAAATTACAATGAGATTGTATACCTTCTATATGATAGTAGGATGCCGATCCCACTGGGAGCAAATGTTGCTCCCAGGAGAATTTTGCACTTTACAATTAGCTGACTCGGTAGGTGTCTAGAAAGGTGCCAAACGGGGCTACGCTTCTGGGAAGACGAGGATTACATTAATTAGGTCCGTGCGAAAGCACGGGGAACCTCCCTCAAGTACCAGCACTGGCCTGGCTGAGAGGTTAGCGAAGTTGTGGAATGTAATTAATCCCGGCTAGTTTTCTTTTTAAAGGTTTTAAAGAAAATTTGATAAAAACAGTGGGAGACATCAGTTAGACAAGATAATAACCAATCTGATCTTTGCAAGAGCTTTCGCTAAGTGTATTCTTTTCTCTCTCTTAATGGCAGATACCCATGATAGGACTTTAAGCTTTTATTAGATAAAAACAAGCTGAATGGGACCAACTATAAAGATTGGCTGAGGAATTTAAATATAGCCTTGACTTATGATAAAGTATCATATGTCCTTACAGCTTCAGCCTTTCCCCCCTAGGTCCTAAATCTTCAGTTGCGGATAGGGAAATCCGCAAGACATGGGACGCTGACTGTGCCACGGCAAAATGCCTCGCGCTTGCATCGATGGATAACACACATCAGAAGCGGCACGAGAATATGGACGTAAAAGCCATATTTCTCCATACAAAAGAGTTGTATGGAGAGCAATCTCGCGTATTACGATACGAAGCATCTAAGAAACTGTTTCAGATGCGCATGGCCGCTGGCACAGCAGTAGGAGACCATGTTCTGAAAATGATAGCTCTCATAGAAGAGCTTGAGGACCTTAGGTGGACAATGGACAATGAACAGTATACAGATATTATTCTGCAGTCTCTCCCCTCCACTTTTGCTCAGTTCATCGTTAACTTCAACATGCACAACATGGAGAAGGAACTGCCTGAACTCCTTAATATGTTAAGGAGTGCAGAGAGCACACTGAAGTCAGTGAAGACTCCCGTTATGAGTGTTGGGCAATCCTCCTCCTCCTACCCGAAGGCTAAGGCCAAGGGAAAGATGAAGAAGAAACCCACCAAACCTAAGGGTGGAGTCAAAAAGGTGAAGGGAAAAGGCAAGTCCATGGTTGGGGAATCGGGGAAAGGTGAATGTTTCCATTGCAAGAAGACGGGACACTGGAAGAGGAACTGTATTGAGTACCTAGCACTCAAGAAGAAGCATGGTGATGCTTCAGCTTCAGGTGTGTTCGTAATTGAAAACTGTTTTTCTATTAACTCTGCTTCCTGGGTATTAGATACCGGTTCGGGTTCTCATATTTGCAATTCTGTGCAGGCGTTGAGAAATAGCAGAGTTCTGAAGACAGGTGATCATACTCTCCAAGTTGGAAATGGTTCCAATGTAAATGCAGTTTCAGTAGGAGAGTATCACTTAGGTTTGCCTTCGGGTTGTATATTGGTTTTGAACCCGTGTTATTTTGTACCAAGTATGCTTTGTAATATTATATCTGTTTCCTTGTTAGACAATGAAGGGTATCATTTTGCTGTGCAACACAATGTTATGAACATTAGACTTAATCAAGAGTTGATTGGTTGTGGTACATTAAATAACGGGATATACGTCCTTAATCAACACACAGTTTTCAACATACAACACAAAAATAAAAGAAAATTTTCAGATATAAATGAAGCTTTTCTTTGGCATTGTAGACTTGGTCATATTAATGAAACAAGACTAAACAAGCTTCATAAAGATGGATATTTAAATTCATTTGAGTATAAATCTTATGCAACTTGCCAGTCTTGTATCAAAGGTAAAATGACCAAAACCCCGTTTACAGGACACGGAGTGTAAGTGCACGGCGGCGCCCCGGCCGTCAATCCGACGGCCAAATGCGGAAGCGGTGATAAACTTAAATTTTTCTTGAACTGGCAAACCGCCGCGCACTAATACCCGGATCGAACCACTAACTAGTCCTAGCTAACAACAAGATGGGAAAGAGATATACCGACGATCCAAGTCCTCCGGTCTTCTCGTCATCGTCCCGATCTCTTGCGGAATGTCCCGTCTCCTCCTCGTCGCCGGAAGTGCACCACATCGCCTACTTCTTTTACGGGCTCCCACCTCAATGCCGAGGCAACTCGGGCATGAAGCCGGCTACTCGACGTGCCCAAGGTTCGCTGTAGAATATGTAGTACTCAAGTCTCACTTTGGGGTAGTGGAGGTTGCCTTTTGGTGGAGGGATGATACAAGGAGTTTTTCTTGGGAATTTTGGTGAAGAAAATGATATGATATCAACCAAAATCACCCCATCAAAAATTGGGACAGCCCCCCCCCTCAAAAGAATGGCCGGCCATGGCAAGTGTGTGGAGAGTGAGAGTGAGGGGAGTGACCAAAAAAATGGATGGATAAACTCTATCATCCAAGAGAGAGGAGAAAGAAATCATGAAAAGCAATGATCACTAAATCAAACCCATACTCCAAAAACCCACCTACTACAACCATGATTGCTTACAAAGTCAAGCAATCATGATAGAAGAAGTCAAGGTCAAAAGAATGGTGAACCATCATGATAAAACAATAATGCAAAGACCCCCTCCACAAATGCTTATTTGCAACAATGCAAATAAGCCCTCCTCCACCAATCTTCGGCCAATGAACGGAACAATGGAAATCGGCCGAAACAGAAAGCAAACTGGCAACTCCAGAAAACTGGTCCCGTAATAAATTACAGGAAAACCCCGATACTGTGCATACACACCCGCATCTGTATTTCGACCGAAATACAAATGCAATGAGACAAAATCTACACTGTACTATACTAGGATCCGGCTTATACCAAAACCGGCTAGTAATATCTGTTCGATCCTGATCCGTGCAATACCGCACGTATCTGATCGAACCCTGCCATATAACCATACGGCCTATAGTACAAACTGTCCGATCCTGATCCGTGCAATACCGCACGTATCTGATCGGACCTTGCCATATCTCCATACGGCCTCTACAGCCTTTCGCCCGAAAGCTGAGTAACTGAAATGTGGGGGACTCTAAAGACTCATCAACACCTTGGTTGTGGATTTAACCACTAGCACGTTAGAGGTATAAGCCAAAACATAACGGGCTACCAGGTATTGACCAAAAGGGACGTCTGTGAGCGAACTCAGCCTGACTCCCTACTGAGCCTGTCAGTGACAATATCCGTACAGTCCGGTCCGTTCGTCTATGAGCATCGCATGGCGGGCCTATGGGGTTGGTAAAAGTCAGACCCCCAAAAGCGGTACAAGTCGTGTCGGAGTGTAGCCCAGAACACCCTGAGATACTACTGGAATACCTACCAGTAAATCTCCTTGCCTCGGCCGAGGGCTTCGTGTAATGGCTCTCCTAGACACAGCACGACCTCACCCCCAATACCGGGAGAGACGAACCCCTGAAGATACGCTCACTGCCTCCATGTGGCTCGGGACTGTACCCAACTAAAACCTGTTTGCACGACTCCTTTGAGCCGTGGTAGGGTAGTAATCAAAGTACAGTGGGAACTCACACGAGACAAATGACGATCCCCAGGTTGATGAACTAACCTGCACACATGTCACCAGGGAACTGCCATCTGACGTCTGGTATATGACCAACTAGCATGTTCCCGGCGAGTCCTGTCCGGTGTACTCATAACCCAATGAGCACCTGTATACATCTTAGGTGATCCAACTGACACCAGTGGCTTGTGAGACCGGCCATCGCCCCTCGTCGGGGTCTCGACTGTATACACTAGTCTACTATGGAGAATCGATGCCCTGTCTCGAAACTCACACGACTAGGGACCATTTAAGGATATGCTTATAGACCCTCAGCTCCCACTTATATGATCGCCCTCATACTGCTGGTGGTCAAGCAAGAATCCTAGGGGCTCTATCAACGTGTAATAGCGACGTGTCAGGTCACCTAAAACAGTACACGATGATAAAGGTAAACCAGATAGCATACTATCATCTCGAGTAAGACTGTCCTACCGGGATAGGTCCTCCATCAATCATTGCAATCACGTACCTGTGACCTAATAATTGACTCTGAGGGCACTATCTCCAACAATCTCCCACTTGCACTCAAGGCTAATTATTACGATGTCGCATACTCACAGCCCGTGTGATACCGAACACCCAACTCCTCTACTAGTCAGTCTCACAAAGCTCGTTTGCGAAACTATTGCGTTCGAGGAATAGCCTCAGTGAGTGGATCCTCTTTGTTGTCTCTTTCCATGTCTCTCTATATCTCAAGTTCGCGGAGAAACCCATCTCCCGAAATGAGCAATACCTGTCTTAGAATGTGTCTGGATGTCTGATGGGACATAGCTCATAAATGAACTCCAAATCCAAACTTCTTAGACTGTATCGTCAACTGAACTTAATCAGTATCCTGCGCCATGCCTCCCTCAGTATTGCCTTGGACCAACTGTCCAAAATACTGCCCCTCGTCAGAAGGAATAACTATAACTCTGACAACCTCCTTGTCGTCCGGGTCACCTTGGAAGCCTGGAATGATAACTGTCTCTCGAATGAGGCTGTCGTTATCATATCCCTAGAACATCCACTTATGTTCTAAAACTGCTTCCGACTGTTTCTCCTGGATTGGATCAATGTCAACTTATTGCATCCAGTGCAAGAACAACATCTGGTGTGGTACTTGACATCTCACGATTGACTCAATTGCCTGAGCAAGTGATCTGCCAATCATGCATATCCCTCTCCCCTTTAGTCTATAAGACACCTTTAGAGAGGGTGACTCCATTACCTGCAGGTACACTACCGTGCCAGGAGTCGTCCATTCTAAATACTCTTAGAATGCTGTCTAAGTACCCAGATTGGGAAACCACCCAAATCTAGATCTAAAACCATAGATCTAGTAACCAGTATGTCTGACATAATATCCAAGTCCTGTGTGGAGAAAACACTGTGTGACGACCAAAGTATAACCGATTGTAGTATAGGAGTTTCTTTTCCTACTCTGTGTATGTCATCCAAATACCAGGACATCACACCCTACTACCTTCTCAACAGATCCATCCCCTATTCTGATGAAGTCAAACCCATGACTTTCACGTCAGAAATAGATGATCTATCTCCGCTACATCTGCTTTAGTCTATAAATAGACATAAGCTACCTTTCCACCAATGCTTCCGCTGCTCCCACTGACTACGACAACCCTCTGGCAGAGTCATATAGACGTACACTTCTAAAACGAGTTCAGAACGACGCTATACTCATCCTCCCGCCGGGTCTCGCAGCCTGGAACAACAGCAATGGTAATTGTGGGTAAACAAGAACTTCCCTGTCACCGTCTTTGAGGCTACCGTAGTACCTCTCGGGTGCCTGAAGTTACCTACCTTATCTGCGGAGTGGCCAATGGAATGTCAAACCAGATTGAATCTTTAGGTTCCTTATCAAATTTTCAGTAATCGTTTGTGGTTCTGGAATCACTTCTAGTTCTACCATACTCCCACTACTGTTTTTCTGAAAAAATCCATTTTTATTAAAACTGTGGCGAGTCTAGAACAATATTGCTATTGTTCATCCAGATGGTAGAAAATCAACCCTCGTCATAGCCTGGGTCAACCCACAAACAGCTATTACAGAAACGTGCCTTGAGTTGTCCAATGTCTGGTTTTAATCATAAACCGGACAACTCCCCGTACCTTAACATCGTTAAGATACGAACTGTTCTATATCCCATATAGGACCAGAGGCACTGATTTAATTGAACCAGATCCAAATCATGCAACTGTCTCCAGTGCATGTCAACTAAATGGAAGGAGGCGGATCAGCATTACTCAACTTAGGAATGCTTCCAATTATGAGTAACCTGAAAGAGAAGCAATTTCTCTTTATCATTACTATCAACTGAATACCACAAGTATCTACATCTTCGATCTCTTTGAAGAATCCCGATACTTGCTACACCTGGTTCTCTACTCTATTCAAATACCTGTAACTTCTCAAAATTCGGACCCTGTGTTTCCACGAAACACCGGTCTAAAAACTAGAGAAGTCATAAGTAAACCGAATATAGTACGAGGACCTACCCCTCTGTCCTGATGGACCCTGGACAACATACAATACTCTGTATAAGTCCCTTGAGTCTGATAACTCATTCACTGTGTGTCGCAAGTTGAAAACTGTACTTATAGTTAAGAAGAATTACACCGCTGTTTAATGCTCCTTACCTAACCATCCACTGATATAGGTAAATGTCGTAGACATAATTTCAGAAAGGTATATCTCACTCTATGAAAATAGACGTACAGATATATCAATTTGAAACTGGTGCATAACTGCGGATATTCAAAACCAAATATTTGCCAACCGGCAAACAGCCCAGGCGATTTCCTCAAATATCACCGATTACAACGAATCCCGATATAATGAGGATAATCACCCAATTCCCAATAACTTACTCCCACTCATCATCTGTAAAACCATACAGATGTGAGAACCGTACCTGGTAAATACATACCCTGGAGCAAGTGTCTGATTAGGAAATCAGTTCTCTTTTAACAGTACACAGTGAAACTGAAACATTGAAATGTTTCGATGGGGTATCCTGGTATTCCTAGTAATGCCTCTTCCAGATTCACGACTGTAACCGTATAGTTCTTTGCCACCTCTCCAAATCCCTTCATATGTCTTTAGTCTTTACCTTCTGTACACCCCTTTAGGCCAAATGGTTTTCTTCCTTCCCTACCGTTCGGCACCAGCCTATGGTTTGGAAGAAGACTATCCAATAAGCATAATGGGTGTACTGTCCTAATCCTAGGAACACTCACAATGCGAGAGAAGGTGAGGATAAAAGACAACCGAATGAACCTTATTCCTATTTCTCCTGGACCAGAATCCATCCCCGAACTGGAACAAGTTCCTTTCGAGTTCGTATATAACCATACGATGGAGTATCCAATAAACTGTGGATCTTCGTAGTGATACGGAGTGTCCTGGAGAAATACAAAGGTGATTTAGGATTGGCGAAGGAATACTTGGTTTGGTCGTGAATATCAGTTGCAATTTACTTTGCCCTCTTACTAATCCCTTGCTTTGTCTGAACTTAATACCTTCTGTACACCATCGTTAGGCTAATTCATTTTCTTCATTCCCTACCGGTCGGCACCAGCTTAAGGTTTGGAAGAAGACTATCCAATTTGCGTAATAGGTGTACTATCTCCTAAACCAAGGAGTACTCGCAACCTGAGAGAAGGTAAAAGGAAAAGACAACTGAATAATCCTATCCGTTTTCTCCAGAACCTGAAACCATCCTCGAATAAATTCTTTCGAGTTCGTATCTAACCATACGATGGTTTTGTCCAATGGAAGTGGACGTTCGTAGTAAAACGGGGTGTCCTGGGGAAAAGGGTAAAAGTAGGAGTGGCAATGAGGTTCGCAACTCTGATAATCCAAAAGCCAGTGTTTAAGAAGGTTCGGTTAATTTTGGTCACTGAGTCATAGTCTTAGGGTCGGGTCAATGGTCGCTGCCAAAGAGAGAGAGAAAAGAAACACTCAGCGTGCACTCTAACCTAGATCAGAATGGTTACCAATTTATCTAATCTGGAATCCTCCCACTGTACCTCAAATTCTCCTCCAAACCTGAAAGAAGAATTAGTCGGGGTCACCCGAGGAGTAAACTAACTCATCAGTGGGAATCGGGATCCAACTCTCATCGCATGACAACATGACGGAATCCGCTCACGGTGTCACACTCCAGAAGGTATGCGCATATCTGGCAAGTTTCAGTTCTTTTGAAACTCCCGATGAGATTTCTGCCCCATGCTCTTATGACCTTGACGAAGGCCAACAAATCATAAGTCACATGTCAAGTTCTACCCGTCATTCTCCAGGTTGATTTGAACCCACCCGCACAAGCCCTTGACGAAGGCCAACAAGGCTATACGACTGTCCCAAACCAACGCATCTATCTATGCTGCAGAAAGGCAACAAGCAGCTACCATACACTATGCCTTGACGAAGGCCAACAAACATAGCATGAATACTACGTGCTACCCGTCTGAAATGACGGAGGGCTACGAATGGTTTCTGGCGAAAACCTTTAACGTAAAGAACTTGATATCGTTGAAGGAACTGATAGCTTTTTAAAAATATAGTGACGAAAACCGTTGCTAAAGAGGTCACTCCCGGTGAAGGGATCTCGGCTCTTTCCCCGTAGAATGGGGTGCAGGATATTCCAAATGAATACCACGATGCAAAGCAAAAGTAATCGGCTATAGTGAAGTTAATGCCCTGACGCAAACTTTTTGTCCAAGGGGTCACTCCCGGTGAAGGGATCTCGGCCCTTGCCTCGTCGACTGAGGAGCAGGATATTCCAAATGAATACCACGATGCAAAACAAAAGTGAACGTCCTTGCAATAACAGCTTTTTGAAAAAGTGTTCCAACAACATCAGATTAGGTTTGTTTTTAAACTTGCATTGATCCGAATCAATGCAGTCCCATCAATTGATCACACCACAAAGAACGAAAATATACTGATGTACGTATATGCCATCCGCATTCGCCACTGGGTCCCGTCATTACCCGTTAGGTTAGCTAACTAACGACAGAACGGGGACTGGACTAGCGTGGATGCAAAACATATACAACATCTACTAATATATATACCAATATATTATATTTCGCTCAAGGCGTGAATAAAATGCAACATCACAGATATGTACAGCATCACAGAACAATACAGATATCTGGGATCCCCGGGTTTCACAGAGACACTGCTGAAACCCGACGTTCCCCTGGTCGTGTGGATAGCCTGTGCAATGAGAACCTAGACCCCTACGGGCGCGGCAAGTCACCCGCCAAAACCTGAAGCGAGGCAGCCCCCTTCAGCGCGGTGAATGGACCACCCAGCACTTCACGGAATCCGGTAACTTGGGCACCCCTCCTGGGTCAACCTGTACACCCTACGAGTGCGGTGAATAGCCCGCCAATCCTAGAGCGAAGCCCCCTCCGTCCCAATGCCATGAGATGCGGGCTTGTTGCCCTCTAGAATCCGGCTATCCGTGCACCCCTCCGCGGGGCAACCCTAGTACAGAAAGTAAAATATACATACAACGGGTACATCGACCGCAACCAGGTCGTGCCCCAAAATAATAATACAAACAGGCAGTGACGGCAGTCCACATGTCGGACGCTCGCCCCGCAATATCAAATGTACATAATACAACCACAACTGTACTAGCATTGCATCCAGGCTATCCCCCACGACCGATCCGCAACATCACAGCAAAAACAGAACATCAACGTGAAAGTCACGTTCGCAAATCCGTCTAACCGAGCTATAGCAGTTAGACCGGATTTACCGATCGAGTGACATTCACGGTCGCAGATATAATGTAAATACTGTGAATTAATGTGTTTAAAATATCCGATCGATCAAACTTTAACAAGTGGGCCCCCAAACAATACTGTAGCAGATCAGGAAATTCTGGGCCCAATATTAATATTCCAAAACCCCAATTTTAACCCCAGAAAGAGACTGTAGAAATTTGGTGCAGCGACCCCAAAATAGTGCGGCGGAACCGCGGCCCAAAGGGGTGTTTGGCCGCGGTTCCGCGCTCCTACAGTGGATTTGGCCCATCGAATTTTCACAGAACTCTTATATTTCCCAGTACATCACTTTTCTGTAACCTGAAAAAAATTTCGACACCAGAAAATTTTAACAGAAAACTGATGTAAGCAAAAATGCGAATTTTGGAATTTTGGTCGATCGGAAATGAAAAACACATTAAACCAAGCTAGACTAAGTTAATGGCGAGTCTCTGATACCACTGTAAGTGCACGGCGGCGCCCCGGCCGTCAATCCGACGGCCAAATGCGGAAGCGGTGATAAACTTAAATTTTTCTTGAACTGGCAAACCGCCGCGCACTAATACCCGGATCGAACCACTAACTAGTCCTAGCTAACAACAAGATGGGAAAGAGATATACCGACGATCCAAGTCCTCCGGTCTTCTCGTCATCGTCCCGATCTCTTGCGGAATGTCCCGTCTCCTCCTCGTCGCCGGAAGTGCACCACATCGCCTACTTCTTTTACGGGCTCCCACCTCAATGCCGAGGCAACTCGGGCACGAAGCCGGCTGCTCGACGTGCCCAAGGTTCGCTGTAGAATATGTAGTACTCAAGTCTCACTTTGGGGTAGTGGAGGTTGCCTTTTGGTGGAGGGATGATACAAGGAGTTTTTCTTGGGAATTTTGGTGAAGAAAATGATATGATATCAACCAAAATCACCCCATCAAAAATTGGGACAGCCCCCCCCTCAAAAGAATGGCCGGCCATGGCAAGTGTGTGGAGAGTGAGAGTGAGGGGAGTGACCAAAAAAATGGATGGATAAACTCTATCATCCAAGAGAGAGGAGAAAGAAATCATGAAAAGCAATGATCACTAAATCAAACCCATACTCCAAAAACCCACCTACTACAACCATGATTGCTTACAAAGTCAAGCAATCATGATAGAAGAAGTCAAGGTCAAAAGAATGGTGCACCATCATGATAAAACAATAATGCAAAGACCCCCTCCACAAATGCTTATTTGCAACAATGCAAATAAGCCCTCCTCCACCAATCTTCGGCCAATGAACGGAACAATGGAAATCGGCCGAAACAGAAAGCAAACTGGCAACTCCAGAAAACTGGTCCCGTAATAAATTACAGGAAAACCCCGATACTGTGCATACACACCCGTATCTGTATTTCGACCGAAATACAAATGCAATGAGACAAAATCTACACTATACTATACTAGGATCCGGCTTATACCAAAACCGGCTAGTAATATCTGTTCGATCCTGATCCGTGCAATACCGCACGTATCTGATCGAACCCTGCCATATAACCATACGGCCTATAGTACAAACTGTCCGATCCTGATCCGTGCAATACCGCACGTATCTGATCGGACCTTGCCATATCTCCATACGGCCTCTACAGCCTTTCGCCCGAAAGCTGAGTAACTGAAATGTGGGGGACTCTAAAGACTCATCAACACCTTGGTTGTGGATTTAACCACTAGCACGTTAGAGGTATAAGCCAATACATAACGGGCTACCAGGTATTGACCAAAAGGGACGTCTGTGAGCGAACTCAGCCTGACTCCCTACTGAACCTGTCAGTGACAATATCCGTACAGTCCGGTCCGTTCGTCTATGAGCATCGCATGGCGGGCCTAGGGGGTTGGTAAAAGTCAGACCCCCAAAAGCGGTACAAGTCGTGTCGGAGTGTAGCCCAGAACACCCTGAGATACTACTGGAATACCTACCAGTAAATCTCCTTGCCTCGGCCGAGGGCTTCGTGTAATAGCTCTCCTAGACACAGCACGACCTCACCCCCATTACCGGGAGAGACGAACCCCTGAAGATACGCTCACTGCCTCCATGTGGCTCGGGACTGTACCCAACTAAAACCTGTTTGCACGACTCCTTTGTGCCGTGGTAGGGTAGTAATCAAAGTACAGTGGGAACTCACACGAGACAAATGACGATCCCCAGGTCGATGAACTAACCTGCACACATGTCACCAGGGAACTGCCATCTGACGTCTGGTATATGACCAACTAGCATGTTCCCGGCGAGTCCTGTCCGGTGTACTCATAACCCAATGAGCACCTGTATACATCTTAGGTGATCCAACTGACACCAGTGGCTTGTGAGACCGGCCACCGCCCCTCGTCGGGGTCTCGACTGTATACACTAGTCTACTATGGAGAATCGATGCCCTGTCTCGAAACTCACACGACTAGGGACCATTTATGGATATGCTTATAGACCCCCAGCTCCCACTTATATGATCGCCCTCATACTGCTGGTGGTCAAGCAAGAATCCTAGAGGCTCTATCAACGTGTAATAGCGACGTGTCAGGTCACCTAAAACAGTACACGATGATAAAGGTAAACCAGATAGCATACTATCATCTCGAGTAAGACTGTCCTACCGGGATAGGTCCTCCATCAATCATTGCAATCACGTACCTGTGACCTAATAATTGACTTTGAGGGCACTATCTCCAACACGGAGAAAGAGCTATTGAGCTCCTAGGCCTCATACATAGTGATGTATGCGGACCAATGTCTATACATGCAAGAGGTGGTTTTTCTTACTTCATAACTTTTACTGATGATTTCTCAAGATTTGGTCATGTGTATTTGATAAAGCATAAATCTGAAGCTTTCGAGAAATTCAAGGAGTATAAACATGAAGTAGAAAACCAAACAGGAAAGAGTATCAAGATACTTCGATCAGATCGAGGTGGAGAGTACTTAAGTACTGAGTTCTTAGACTTCCTAAAAGAGAATGGGATTCTCTCTCAGCTCACTCCACCTTACACACCACAGCACAACAGTGTGTCAGAATGAAGGAACCGTACCCTATTAGATATGGTACGATCCATGATGAGTAATTCTGAGTTACCTCTCTCGTTTTGGGGGCATGCATTGGAAACAGCAGCTTTTCTGTTAAACAAAGTTCCAACCAAGACCGTGTCTACCACTCCATATGAGATATGGCATGGGAAGAAACCATCTCTTAAAAGAGTTAAGATTTGGGGTTGTCCGGCTTTTGTTAAAAAGCAGAATCCAGACAAACTCGAGACACGATCAGTCAAATGTATATTTGTAGAATATCCTAAACATTTGTTTGGGTATCTTTTCTACCACAAGGAGGAACAAAAAGTATTTGTTTCTCAGTATGCCACCTTTTTAGAAGATGAGATTTTTTCAAACAATACAAATGGCAATGTGGTAGATCTAGAAGAGGTTCTAGAGACACAGGTTACAAATGACGACTTGGCTTAACCTGAAGTTATAACAGAATCTAATGAACCTCAGCCACTCCGTAAATCTGGTAGGACTTCTCACCCATCGGAGAGATACTACGGTTTTCTCATTGATGGTGATAGAGAAGATTGCATCATGGATGATGATGATCCTGCCAGTTTTCATCAGGCTATCATGAGTGGTGACTCTGTGAAATGGCTGGATGCCATGAGATCCGAAATGGAGTCTATGTACACCAACAAAGTATGGACTTTGGAAGTTGTACCCTCTGGGATAAAACCTGTGGGTTGCAAATGGATCTTTAAAAGAAAGATCGGTGTAGATGGACAGGTAGAGACCTATAAGGCAAGGTTGGTAGCGAAAGGTTTTCGTCAAAGACCAGGTTTGGACTATGACGAGACTTTCTCTCCGGTAGCCATGCTTAAATCCATTCGGATCCTACTTGCTATTGCTGCTCACTATGACGATGAAATCTGGCAGATGGACGTTAAAACTGCATTCCTAAATGGTGATTTAGATGAATGCGTTTATATGGATCAGCCAGAAGGCTTCATTGACAGTGGGAGCAGCGGTAAAGCATGTAAGTTGGTTAAATCCATTTATGGATTAAAGCAGGCATCACGGAGTTGGAACATCTGTTTTGATGATATTATCAAAGAGTTTGATTTCATCAAAAATCCAGATGAACCTTGTGTTTATAAGAAGACTGTAGGGAGAAATGTCGCATTCCTCATATTGTATGTAGATGACATACTTCTGATAGGAAATGACATTCCTATGCTACAGTCGGTCAAATCATTCTTATCACAAAGGTTCTCCATAAAGGACCTGGGTGATGCCATATACATATTGGGTATACGGATCTATAGGGATAGATCCAAACGGTTATCGGGATTGTCCCAAACCAAGTATATTAACACCATCCTAAAGAGGACTCCAAGCGGGGTGCCTTACCCGCTTTCCACGGAGTCACTCTCTCAAAGGACGATTGCCCAAAGTCTGATATAGAGAGAGCTCGCATGAGCATTATCCCCTATTCTTCGACAGTAGGATCGATAATGTATGCGATGTTATGTACACGCCCTGATGTTGCTTATGCACTTAGTGTTTCTTATATGTATGCCCTAGAGGCCATTACTGTACATTGGATGTACATTGTAGTGGATGCTGGGATATATGTAGGGAGGACTTTCTTGCTCGACATGATAGTATGCTATCTGGTTGCTCTTTACCTTAACGTGTACACTGATTGTCTCTCAGTTACATGTTGGTAAAGCCCTTAGGATGTGTACTTGACTACCTGGACTATGATGCGGATCATACTAGTGGGGACATGGTAGTCCATAAGTACATCCTTCAAAGTCCCTAGTCGTGGGTGTATCGAGACGGGGTATCGATATACCAGAGTAGACTAGCGTATACCTTCTCGACCCATACAGATGGGCGATGGATGATCCCATATCCATTGGTGTTTGACATCAGAGATGATATACGGGTGCTCAGTGGAGACTGGGTACACTGGACGGACTCGCCGAGAACTCCCAGATGGTATTATACCTTACGTCAGATGGCAGTTCTTTGGTGACACTGGTACAGAGTAGTCTGTTGACCCGAGATCGTCATAGAGTCTTGTGTGGTTCCCACCGTGCTTTGATTTCCATCTTACCACGTCCAAGAGGGCGTGCAAAACGATGGTTTTTGGGTACAGTCCCGAATCACATGGAGGCAATGAGCGATAGGAGGGGATTCGTCTCTCCCGGTATAGGGAGTTGATGTTGCGCTGTGTTCGATTGGCTATAACCGGAAATCCCTGGCCAGGGTTGCTGAGATATACTAGTAAGTGTTACCAGTAGTTTCTCGAACTGTTATAGACCTCGTATCGACACGACTTATCGAGCTATTGGGGTCTGACGTTTACCACCCCTAGGCGAGATATGCGACATATCAGACGATCAGACCGGACTGTACGGTAAGTGTTACTGGTTGGATTCACAGGAGTATGAGCGGGCTTGCTCATCGATCTTCTGATCGCTCAATACCCGGGTGGCCGTTACGTTTAGCAGACCGCTTGGGGCTTGTGGGTGTTTGATATGATTATCACCTGCTGCCGGCGTATTGACGAGTCTTTAGAGTCCTACACAGAGGTTTCCTGGCTCAAGCGAAACGAAATAGGAGCGCATATGAGATATGTGCGGGACCGAGAATAATGCGTGTATGTGATACCGTATTTCATTCTCGCGATGAATGTATCAAATGGTTGTATGCGATATAACCTAGTTATCGAATCAAGGATTGATTCGATAAGCCGATACATTGGATACTAGTCGGTTATGTGCGACATGACCGGATCATTGAATCAAGTGTTGATTTAATGATTTAATTTATAATTATATATTTGATATATTACTTTGCATTAACTAGTATTGGTTCATTTTAAATGGATTTTCTCACTTGGATGTACAAGTTGTATATGTGATATACTTTTTGTGCACTTGATTGTATCATGTTTGATGATACATGCTTACTTGGTTAAGTGTAAAGAATTAAACCATGGTTAAACTAATGATTAGGGTTTTGTTTATCAATCACTTATTTATTCATTTATTTATTTTCTTTTTCATTTTGGAATGGATAAATGAATGGTGGATTGTTTTGTTTGTTAGTTGAATCTTCTTGAATCTTTGACTAAGTCATCACTCTTGTCTTATACTTAACCCTAACCATTCAAGTTAACCATGGTCTATTCTCTACACTCAACTAAGGTTAGTATATGATAAGTATTTCAATTATTTTCTATTTATTCAATACTTATCATATTCTATCATCTCCTTCCTCTTCTTCTTCTTCATGAAGAAACCTTGCTCCATCAATGGCAACTTGAGCAAATGAGTGAGAAATCCAATTCTAAAGTGAACCCACCTTCTATTTCTTCATCCTCTACCTCTTTCCAAGTAGTATAGGGTGTTTCCTTCACAAGTTTTCATGGCTTCGTGAAGGTGGAGCTTGATCTTGTGATGCCTTGACGTAGATCATCTTCGGCATCGTCGTCGATGACCTAGCCCGCTTTTTCTCCGATGAAGCCGACGCTAGAGCCCGGGATTCGATTTGGACAGCGAGGAGACTTCATTGCGGAGCTATGGAGGTGGAGAACTGGATCTACAAAGGTTGTATTTCCGTTCTTTTAGTTAAGTTGTTAACTAGTTGCATCGCATAGCCTATATTTCTAGTTAACGATCCGTATTAGGGTCTCTCGGCACTCGTAAAATTTGAAATTGGCATGGTTGATGCCTTGTGAGACCTCTTGAGAGTACCTAGGAACCCTACAGTGGTATCAGAGCCTAGCTAGAGCCTTAGGCGATGCGTAGACGGAGTTTGAAGTCCGATTAAACCGAAACCCTAACACAAATTTGCTCTCTGGACTTTTTCTAAAAATTGGGTTTTTTCCAGATTAAAAATATGCATAAAATTCAGCAGGAAATTCTAAGAATTACGGTGCAAAAATTACCTAATGATCTGTCTAAAGTGCGGCGGAACCGCGGCATTAGCGTGCTAATGCGGCTGTTCCGCGGCCATTTTGTCTCTTCTCCCCTTGAATTTTGCACAGTAATTCCTATTTTGCAGTGCTGGTTTTCCTGGGATATTTTTTTTTCTGAACTCAAGAGTTGAGTTTTCTGGGTTGAATTGGGGACTCGGTGTTTCGATCGGATTGTCTAACTTTGTCTTTGTGGCTTTCCGGATAATTTAAGAATATGTTAAAAAGTTCGACCGGATATAAATACCCAACTTTTCCCCTGCCGGAAAATTTCTAAGTGTTGGATTTTTCCGAGGTTTAATCACGTTCTAAGTAGTGCAAGTAACGCGATGGACCCTCTAGAAGACAACAAACCTTAACTCGATTATGTGACCGTCTTGAACTGCCCTTTGAACCTTAGGGTTTGGGGCAGTACGGCGTGCCACATGTGAGGCATCGGCTTGACCCTTCTACGGCTGGACCGTTGGTACTGAGGCACGAAGTGAATGTTTTTAAACTTGTTTCATGTGTTGAGCTGTTTCGGGAAAACTTGGGTGTTTGAATGTTCGATCGGAAAGTTTAACATTTTCTATTTATCTGGAATGGGATGCAATAATTGGAATTCACAAGAAGTTATGAGATAACTGAATGAATGTTATAAACATAGCAGTTTAGTCTCACTTGATCGGTTGCCACGGAATTTTGATGTGATCAAAAGTCCGTCGCAATCACGTAGCGTACGCGGATACTCGCCGGGTAAACTTAACAGACAGCTACACCCCATAGCCCCGACCAAGTGACTGTAGGAGAACCCCGTCGCCGAAAGCATCCGTAAGGGTGCTCGCGGCAGCGGTGTTCCGCCTTGGTGCACTTCGTCGACGGTATCGGGGGTGCGGCCGCTTACTAAAGTTTGCGACGAGCATTCGATCAGGATGTCGGGAATCTTGTTGAATTGCCCGACTTGATATTGAAAAGAGTTTTCGATTTTGAGACTAAAATGCGGGGTTTATAATTGTTAGGCATGCGATGTCTAAGTAATTCATTTGGTCAGGCATGCGATGTCTGAGGTGGTTGCGGATTCCAACTGTTGTAGTTTTTACACTTTCTTTTCTGTGACCGTAAGTGTAATATGTGCTATCGCCGGTTTCATTGCTATATGTCAACGACAATTGGGATGCGCATATTTACTTACGTGGATGGCATGTGATGTTATGTGTTGCTGGATATGTTATATTAGATCGTCGTGTTTGAATAGCCGGGGTTTTTTATGTGAGATGAGTGTTTTTCATTTTCATTCATGTAAAAACTTGTATGTAATATTCTTTTATTGGGGCACTTCCAGGTTGCGGAAGATGTCACCGTTTGTATATTATTTTTTTTTCCGCACTAGGATAGACCCAAGGAGAGGAGCACAAGTAACCGGGTTCTGGAGTCCAGTGGGAGACCAACTCGAGGAGTCGAGTCCGGGTCTCCTAACTCCAAAATTGGTAGGGTTGCTTGCTACTCTCGTAGGGGTCTAGGGGTGTGGGTTTGGCTATTCATCACGATCGTGGAATCCGTGTTTTATACTGGCTCGTATTGAAAACACGGACGTCCTAGTATATCCAATATTTCATATGGTTCTTCTGCCGCGATATCTGTGATGTGATCATGTGATGTTCTGTGATAGATACTGTATATAGTATATATGATATATTATATAGACGTTACTTATGTTTTACACCCGCGCTAGCCATGCCCCGCTCTGCCGTTAGTTACCTAACCTAACGGTGCACGAGGGGACATCGAGGCGAATGCGGATGGCATAACTGTGCGTCGTATTTATCTGTGATGTTTAGGTACTTAAATGATGGGACTTCATTAATATGATTAATGAAATAAAAGAAACCTAAGATGTTGTAGAATCGAATTTCAAAATAAAACAGGTAGCTACAGTTCTTGCTTTACACAGCGGTATATGTGATTTATCCTGCACCTTATTCGATGAGGAAAGGACCGAGATCCCTTCACCGGGAGTGACTCCTTTAGCAATAACTGGCAAATGCTACACACTCGGTTTGTCTTTTGATTGCTTTTAAGAGTTTTTGCTTTGCACAGTGATATATACGATATATCCCGCACCTCATTCGACGAGGAAAGGACCGACGATCCCTTCACCGGGAATGACTCCTTTAGCAAAACTAGAAAAGCCTCAAAGACACTCCATTTTAAAATCATTTGATTCTACAACGATATCAAGTTCATTACGCAATAGGTTTTCAGAAAAACCTGTCGTAGCCCTCCGTCATTTCAGATAAGTAGTAGTTAGTATTCGTGCTGCGTTTGTTGGCCTTTGTCAAGGCGCAGTGTGCGGTAGCTAACTGGTGCTTATCTGCTTATGCATATGATGCAGATTGGATTAGGATAGTCGTGCGACCTTGTTGGCCTTTGTCAAGGGCCGTGCGGGTGGGTTTAATTCAATCAGGAAATGACGGGTTGAACTTGACTAGCATCCTATGGTTTGTTGGCCTTTGTCAAGGTCATAGGAGGTTAGGGGCAAAATATTATCGGGAATTTCAAGTGTTGAAATTTGCAATGAGATTGCATACCTTCTATGAGATAGTTGGATCCCGATACCCGCTGCGAGTGATTGTTACTCCTGGGAGAGTTTTACACATTACAATTAGCCGATCAAGTAGGTGTCTAGAAAGGTGTCAACGAGGTTACGCCTCTGGGAAAACAAGGTTTACATTAATTAGGTTTGTGCGAAAGCACGGGGGACCTCCCTCAAAGTACCGACACTGGCCTGACTGAAAGATTGGCGAACTTGTAGTGTGTAATTAATCCCGGCTAGTCTTTCCTTTTAGGGTTTGAAGGAAGATTTGATAAAAACAGTGGGAGCCATCCTGATTAGATAAAATAATAACCAATCTATTCTTGCAAGAGCGCACGCTGAGTGTTTTCTTCTCTCTCTCCAGGTAGCAACCATATCACGCCTTAATCAAGATAATAATACGGATATTGACCGAACCCGCTTGTTATACTGAGCTGGGGAACGTTGGTCCCGCTCCAACTTATAATTGTTATAAGACAGAGCAGGATATAGAGGATTACCAGAATTCCCGTGCCACCCAAACGAAGAGAGTGCATGCTGATGCATCATCTTCGGGTGTGTTCATTATACAGAACTGTTTCTCAGTATTCTTTACGTCCTGGGTATGTGATACCAGATCAGGATCCCGCATATGTAATTTGTTACACGGGCTACAGAAAGGTAAAGAACTGAAAATGGGTGATAAGTTTTATGAGGCAGAAAATGGGGCATGTGTTGCAGCCAAGTCTGTTGGTCACTGTCACCCTGTATTACCAATACATTGATTCTGAACGAATGCTATTAGATACCGAACCTGATATACAAAATCATATCAGTCTCTGAATTAGTAAAGAAACGATAAAATTTTGTATTGTTGGATAATGTTTTGAACATTTCCTATATCAAAAGTTGATCGGATCAGGCACGTTATCTAAAAGCATTGATGTTCTAAATCAAACTACAGTTCTTAGTATACAGAACACACACAAGAGGAAGAGTTCAGAAATGAACGAATCCTTCTTGAGGTATTGTAGACTAGGTCAAATCAATGTGACCCGACTAGCTAAAGTTACATATAGATGCATATTTAAATTAGTTTGAATTTACATCTTATGAAACTTGCCAGTCATGTCACAAAGATAAGATGACCATAGCTCCGTTTACTGGAAACAGAGAAAGAGTTAATGAACTCTTGGGATGATACATGTTGATGTATGTAGGTCTCCTGTCTACACATGCCAAGACCGGTTCTTTGTACTTCATTACATTCTCTGATAATCTCTTTAGATTCAGACATATGTTCCTGTTGAAACGCAAATCCGAACCTTTTGAGATATTCACAGAATATAAGTTAGAAGTAGAGAACCAAAATACGGGTATAAGTATTATGTCCTTTGATGTGATCAAGGAGGAGAATACTTGAGCACGGAATTCCTGGATTATTCTAAAGGAGAATGAGATTCTCTCTCAGTATTACTCCTCCGTATACACCATGGCATGATGGTATATCGGGGCGGAGAAATCACACCCTATATGATATGGTGTGCTCTATGATGAGTACTACTGAGTTACCTATTTCCTTTTGGGAGTTATGCGCTTGAGAAGCTGCATACCTATTGAATCGGGTTCGAATCAAATCAGTGCCTACCACTTCATATGTGATATGGAAAGGGAAGAGCCCATTTCTTAAGTTGGTTAAGATTTGGGGTTGTCCAGCCTATGTCTAAAAGCAAAATCCGGACAAGCTCGAGGCCAGGTCTGTTATATAGAACTGGAAAGGTTCCAGCTATACAAACTACAGCAGATGATTTGGTAGAACCAAAGAATTCAGTAGATTACCAACGAACCTCAGCCTCTCCGCCGATCTAGTAAGGTTCCTCACCCGCCTGAGAGATACTTCGGTTACTCTATGACAGTGGGAGCGAGGATTGCATCATGAGATGATGACCCAACTAGTTTCGAGCTGGCCATCAGGAGTGGGACTCTGTAAGAATGGCTGGATGCTTAGCAATCTGAGATGGAATCCATGTACACCAACAAAGTATGGACTTTGGTTGCTATATCTGAAGGGTTAAATCCCCATCAGGAGCAAGTATATCTTGAGAAGATTACTTGGTGTACATCGAAAAGTTAAGACTTTCAAAGCTAGACTTGTTAAAGGTTTGCATCATTAACCAGGTGTGGATCATGATGAAACTTTTTCTAAAAATCTATTTTTAAGTCCATCCAGATCCTACTTGCCACGGCTACAGACCATGACTACGATATCTGGTGGTTGGGTGTCATGACTGCTTTTCTAAATGATGTTTTAGAAGAGAGCGTCTATTAGTACACAGCCAGAGGGCTTCGTAGACAGTGGGAGCAGCGGAAACGTGTGCAAGATGCTTTATAAGATAAAGCAGGCATCGCGGGGTTGGAACATCTTTTTTGATGTGGTAGTCAAAGAGTTTGACTTCATCAAAATGGTAGATGAACCTTGTATATACAAAAAGGTAGTAGGGAGTATAGTGACGATCCTCGTAGAGTACGTCGATGACATACTCTTGATAGGGAAGGAGTTTCCTATGCTACGCTCGATCAATCTCCACTTATCACAATGATTCTCCATATAGGATCAAAGTGATACCTCCTAAATCCTGGGTTTTGGATCTATGAGATAGATCTAATTGGATGTTAGGACTCTCACTAGTTGTAGTGAGATGGTATCAATCGATCCTGGGAAGAATCACTGGAAGTGTTCCAGGGTGATAAAGACGACTGAGTGTCAGTCACAGGCATTGTCTTTACCCTCAGTAAAGGGGTGGTATGTTGGAAGAGTTCCAAGCTAGATACCGTGACATACTAGACGATTAAGGCTGAATACATCGCTACTTAAGATACTACCAAAGAGGCTGTCTGGCTGTATATTAGTTCATGAGATGAACTTAGTTCCTCCCATTGTGTGACAATGGGGTTGTGGCTTATGCCAAGGAATGTCCGTCCCATCAGTGATCCAGACATATTCTAAGGCAGTACCACCTGATCATGGAGATGGTTGATCTCCAGGGAGATCAAGGTTAGGAGAGTAGACTCAGAGGACAACACGGCGGATCCACTCACAAAGGCCTTTTCCCAGAGAGAGACTTTTATGGGATGGTTGAGTATGAGATACTACAACCACTGCTATCAGATGGCCCTAGTGCAAGTGGGAGATTGTTTCTTATATGTATGCCCTAGAGGCCATTACTGTACATTGGATGTACATTGTAGTGGATGCTGGGATATATATAGGGAGGACTTTCTTGCTCGACATGATAGTATGCTATCTGGTTGCTCTTTACCTTAACGTGTACACTGATTGTCTCTCAGTTACATGTTGGTAAAGCCCTTAGGATGTGTACTTGACTACCTGGACTATGATGCGGATCATACTAATGGGGACATGGTAGTCCATAAGTACATCCTTCAAAGTCCCTAGTCGTGGGTGTATCGAGACGGGGCATCGATATACCAGAGTAGACTAGCGTATACCTTCTCGACCTATACAGATGGGCGATGGATGATCCCATATCCATTGGTGTTTGACATCAGAGATGATATACGGGTGCTCAGTGGAGACTGGGTACACTAAACGGACTCGCCGAGAACTCCCAGATGGTATTATACCTTACGTCAGATGGCAGTTCTTTGGTGACACTGGTACAGAGTAGTCTGTTGACCCGAGATCGTCATAGAGTCTTGTGTGGTTCCCACTGTGCTTTGATTTCCATCTTACCACGTCCAAGAGGGCGTGCAAAACGGTGGTTTTTGGGTACAGTCCCGAATCACATGGAGGCAATGAGCGATAGGAGGGGATTCGTCTTTCCCGGTATAGGGAGTTGATGTTGCGCTGTGTTCGATTGGCTATAACCGGAAATCCCTGGCCAGGGTTGCTGAGATATACTAGTAAGTGTTACCAGTAGTTTCTCGAACTGTTATAGACCTCATATCGACACGACTTATCGAGCTATTGGGGTCTGACGTTTACCACCCCTAGGCGAGATATGCGACATATCAGACGATCAGACCGGACTGTACGGTAAGTGTTACTGGTTGGATTTACAGGAGTATGAGCGGGCTTGCTCGTCGATCTTCTGATCGCTCAATACCCGGGTGGCCGTTACGTTTAGCAGACCGCTTGCGGCTTGTGGGTGTTTGATATGATCATCACCTGCTGCCGGCGTATTGACGAGTCTTTAGAGTCCTACACAGAGGTTTCCTGGCTCAAGCGAAACGAAATAGGAGCGCATATGAGATATGTGCGGGACCGAGAATAATGCGTGTATGTGATACCGTATTTCATTCTCGCGATGAATGTATCAAATGGTTGTATGCGATATAACCTAGTTATCGAATCAAGGATTGATTCGATAAGCCGATACATTGGATACTAGTCGGTTATGTGCGACATGACCGGATCATTGAATCAAGTGTTGATTTAATGATTTAATGTATAATTATATATTTGATATATTACTTTGCATTAACTAGTATTGGTTCATTTTAAATGGATTTTCTCACTTGGATGTACAAGTTGTATATGTGATATACTTTTTGTGCACTTGATTGTATCATGTTTGATGATACATGCTTACTTGGTTAAGTGTAAAGAATTAAACCATGGTTAAACTAATGATTAGGGTTTTGTTTATCCATCACTTATTTATTCATTTATTTATTTTCTTTTTCATTTTGGAATGGATAAATGAATGGTGGATTGTTTTGTTTGTTAGTTGAATCTTCTTGAAGCTTTGACTAAGTCATCACTCTTGTCTTATACTTAACCCTAACCATTCAAGTTAACCATGGTCTATTCTCTACACTCAACTAAGGTTAGTATATGATAAGTATTTCAATTATTTTCTATTTATTCAATACTTATCATATTCTATCATCTCCTTCCTCTTCTTCTTCTTCATGAAGAAACCTTGCTCCATCAATGGCAACTTGAGCAAATGAGTGAGAAATCCAATTCTAAAGTGAACCCATCTCCTATTTCTTCATCCTCTACCTCTTGCCAAGTAGTATAGGGTGTTTCCTTCACAAGTTTTCATGGCTTCGTGAAGGTGGAGCTTGATCTTGTGATGCCTCGACGTAGATCATCTTCGGCATCGTCGTCGATGACCTAGCCAGCTTTTTCTCCGATGAAGCCGACGCTAGAGCCCGGGATTCGATTTGGACAGCGAGGAGACTTCATTGCGGAGCTATGGAGGTGGAGAACCGGATCTACAAAGGTTGTATTTCCGTTATTTTAGTTAAGTTGTTAACTAGTTGCATCGCATAGCCTATATTTCTAGTTAACGATCCGTATTAGGGTCTCTCGGCACTCGTAAAATTTGAAATTGGCATGGTTGATGCCTTGTGAGACCTCTTGAGAGTGCCTAGGAACCCTACACTTAGTGTAGTAAGCAGGTATCAGTCAAACCCAGGGGAGAATCACTGGATTGCTGTGAAGAACATTCTTAAGTACTTGCGAAGGACTAAAGAATTGTTCTTGGTGTATGGTAACGGGGATCTCCAAATGCAGGCCTTTACCGATTCGAGCTTCCAGAGTGACAAGGATGACAGCAAGTTTATCTCAGGGTTTGCATTTACCCTCAATGGAGGGACGGTGAGTTGGAAGAGTTCCAAACAGGATACCGTTGCAGACTCAATGATGGAAGCTGAATATATTGCTGCAAATGATGCTGCCAAGGAAGCCGTCTGGATGAGGAAATTCATCGCGGAGCTAGAAGTAGTTCCAACCATTATTGATCCAATACCTTTCTATTGTGACAATAATGGGGCTATGGCGTTGGCCAAAGAGCCCAGGTCCCATCAGAAGTCCAGACGCATCCTAAGGCGATATCATGTGATCCGGGAGATAGTTGATAGCCGCGAGATCGAGATTAAGAGAGTAGACACAAAGAACAACGCTGCGGATCCATTCACCAAGGCCCTCCCTCAGCCGCAGCATGAGCGACTTTTTGAGATGTTGGGTATGAGATATGCCAATAACTGGCCTTAGTGCAAGTGGGAGATTGTTGGATATATGTATGCCCTAGAGGCCATTATGAGATAGTGTATGTACTGATATGTATATATATATTCAGAGGACAGTCTTGCTCGACATGATAGTATGCTATCTTGTTTTACTTTATCATATGTTCACTTGATCATGTTTATATTCATTTAGTGCATGTTCACAAAGCCCTAAGGATATTAGCTTGACTACTGGGATTATGATGCGGATCATACTAGTGGGACATCTGTAGTTTATAAGCATATCCTTGAAATGTTCCTAGTCGTAGGTATATCGAGATAGGGCATCGATATTCCAGTTTAGACTAGCGTATACCATTCTTGTTCCATATGATGGGCGATGGATGATCCCATATCCGTATGGTGTGTTGACACCGAAGATAGTATACGGGTGCTCAGTGAGACTGGGTACACTGAACGGACTCACCGAGAACTCCTATATGGTAATATATCATACGTCGGATAGCAGTTCTCAGATGACACTGGTGCAGGTTAGTCTGTAGACCCGAGATCGTCATAAAGTCTTGTGTGTCCTCCCACTGTACTTTGATCTCCACCCTACTGCGGCTCTACTGAGTCGTACAAACAGGTGGATTTTGGGTATAGTCTCGAGGCATATGGAGGCAGTGAGCGATAGGAGGGGTTTCGCCTCTCCCGGTATTGGGGGTTGATGCTGTGCTGTGCACGATTGGCTATAACGGGAAGTCCCAGGCCAGGGCTGCTGAGATATTACTGATAAGTGTTATCAGTAAGTTTCTCGATCTGTTATAGACCATATACCGGCATGACTTATTGAGTTATTGGGGTCGACGATTCCATCCTAGACTCGATATGTAGCATATCTGACGAAGAGATCGGAATATACGGTAAGTGTTGCTGGATGGATTGACAGGAGTTTTGACAGGTTCGCCTGTTCTTATTCTGATCGTTCAATACCCGGGTGGCCGTTACGTATAGCTGACCGCTTGCGGCTTGTGGGTGTTTGATATGATCATCATCTACTGCTGGCGTATTGACGAGTCTTAGAGTCCCACATAGAAGTTTCTCGGCTCAGGCCAAACGAAGTGGTGCACATATGAGATATGTGCGGAGGCTCAATTAAATACGAATATGTGATACTGTATTTTAATCGGGCATATAATATTATTCGTGTCATATAAGATATGACCGATTTATTAAATCAAGTGTTGATTTAATATTGACTTTTATATTATTTATTATTTATTTAAATCCTTTTCTTTTTATGGATACATGCATGTATATGTACATGATGATGTGCATACACACATACATACATGAAATGTATCATGGTTGATGATACAAAGAGGATGGCAATATAAGAATCATATTGTAGATAAATAAATATTTGGATATTTTCATTAAAGTTAAAGGTAAAAGAAAAACATTATTGAGTCATTCCTTCTACACATTTCTATACATTTTCATGGTTGAATTTAACTCAACCATGGTTCTTTTTCCTTTTGCCTTTAACCTAAATTAAAATATCTAGATATTATTTTAACTATAGTTATGGTTATGATAAGATATATCTCTCTCTTTCATTTTCTTTTTTCATTCTTATCATTATTCACTCCAAAAGAAAAAGAAAGAGAGCCATCTTCTTCCTCCAAACCCTAGCTCTCTTTTAATTGTTAAAATAGAGTTAGAGAAACAAAAGAAAAGGTATTAAATAAGAATAGCAACCACTTCATCATCCTACACAACCTTTGCTATCTTGTGTAGGGTGTTGTGCTTCAAAGATTTTCAAAGATCGAATGAAGCAACAAGCTTTGGGCAAAGTGCTTCGGGTGGATCGTCGTGGACGAGGAGTTGATCAAGCGAACCCTTCCAAAGAAAAGGAGTCTTTCAAAGAGGTCTACAAAGGTTGTAGTCTCATCACTTAGTATAAATTAAGTCTTAAAATTCGATACTATTAATAGTTACTTCATAAATTCTAGTTCGATTCATAGGATAGTTTGCTTAGCACATCAAGATTTTATTGTTATAGCATGTGTGATACTTCAAAACCCTAATAGAGGTGTTAAGGAAACCTTACAGATCATACTAGTGGGGACATGGATAGTCGGCAAGTACATCGTTCAAATGTTCATAGTCGTGGGAGTATCGAGACAGGCCATCGATACTCTAGAGTAGACTAGCGTATACTCTTCTCGACCCATATGATGGGCGATGGATGATCTCATATCCATTGGTGTTTGACATCAGAGAAGGTATAGGGGTGCTCAGTGGAGACTGGGTACACTGGACGGACTCACCGAGAACTCCTAGATGGTATTATACTTATCGTCGGATAGCAGTTCTCTGGTGACACTAGTACAGGTTAGTCTATAGACCCGAGATCGTCATAGAGTCTTGTGTGATTCCAACTATACTTTGATTTCCACTATACCACGGTCAAGAGATCATGCAAAAAGGTGGTTTTAGGTACAGTCTCGAGTCACATAGAGGCAATGAGCGATAGGAGGGGTTTCGTCTCTCCCGGTATTGGGAGTTGATGTTGCGCTATGCTCGATTGGCCATAACAGGAAATCCATGGCCAGGGTTGCTGAGATTTACTGGTAAGTGTTATCAGTAGTTTCTCGAACCGTTATTGTCCTTGAATAGGCATGACTTATCAGGCTATTGGGGTCTGACGTTATACCACCCCCAGGCTGTGATATGCGACATATCTGACAAAGAGACCGGACTGTACGGTAGTGTTACTGAGTGGAATCGCAGGAGTACGAGCAGGCTTGCTTGTTGATCTTCTAATCGTCCAATACCTGGGTGGCTGTTATGTTTAGCAGGCCGCTTGCGGCTTATGGGTGTTTGATATGATCATCACCTGTTGCCGGCGTATTGACGAGTCTTTAGAGTCCTACACAGAGGTTTCCTGGCTCAAGCGAAACGAAATAGGAGCGCATATGAGATATGTGCGGGACCGAGATTAATGCGCGTATGTGATACCGTATTCTATTCTTGCGACTTGTGACATTGGTCGGTTATATGTGATATAGCCGGGTTATCGGATCAAGTGTTGATTCGATAAGTTGTTGCATTTGATATTAGTCGGTTGTACTGGATATGGCCGGATTATTATATCAAGTGTTGATTTAATAATTTAATGTATAATTATATATTTGATATATTACATTACATTAACTAATATTAGCTCACTTAAGTATTTCTTTTTCTCACATTTTATACACTTTACATATATATGATATATGTATTGTTTTCTTTTTACACATAAATATATATGTGATATATATTCATGTGCCATGTTAGGTTACACATACAACAAGGGTGTATGAGAATCACACCATGCTTAGATTTATGTTTGGTTTTATTTATCATTAAGTAATTCACAAATCATTTGAATTAGTCATGCTTGAGGTTGGAGAAGCTAGTAGAACATTGACTTATTCAACTTGTTTGTCTAGCTTAAGATATTTGTTAACCCAACCCTTAACCTTAGACTATGGTTTATTCTCTACATGAGTTAGGCATGGCATTAACTCAACATGGTTGCATTTCTAACCTCACATGAGTTCATTCTCTCTTCTTCATTCTTCATCTTCTTCAAGAGCTCAAAAAGCTTTCTAGGGTTTTGAGATGTGAAGAAATATTGTGAGAAAAATAAATCTAAAGTGAGCCCACTTCCTACTTCATCATCCTCTACTATTAGCCATTTAGTTTAGGGTGTTTGCTTCACTAATTTCATACATTAGTGAAGAGGTAGCATGAGCTCGAGTCTCCTCGACGTAGATCATCTTCGGCCTCGAAGACATTGAGCAAGCTTGTTCGTTTCATCAACTGAACCCTCGCTAGAGTCCGGGAGTTCACCATTCATAGCGAAGGGACTACAACATGGAGCTATAGAAGTGAAGGACCGGTCTACAAAGGTTGTATTCCCTCATTCACTTAGATCTAAAGTGTTTACATTTGGTATCGTTGGATTTTCTAGTATCGATTTTAGGGTTAGGGTTAGCTAGAACAACAATTTTTTAAATTGGTATGAACGATACCTCCCGAAACCTTGCTGCCGCGCTTGGCAACCTTACAGCATGAACATTGTTAAGCATGTAGAGAGGTATGGCATGGCTTTATTTTATTGTAAAATGAGATGAGATTTTTTGTGTGATGATTAAAAAATAGGGGGGGAGGCTGCCATCATTCACTTCATGCCTTGCTCATTTCTTTTCTTCACTTGCTTCATTACATTCTCTCTTGGAGAAACACTTAGCCATTTCTTTAGTTGCTCATACCATATATTTCCTCACCTCCTCTTTGTAAGTGTACGGTAGCGCCCCGGCCATCGATCCAAGACCAAAATGCGGAAACGAAAACTTTTCCTAAACTTGAAACCGGCGCTATCGCAGACTTTAATCCCGGATCGAACCATTAACCTATAACTAGCTAACTAGAGAAAGGTTAGAAAAGCTATACCGATCGATTCGTGTCCTGCGGTCTTTGGCCACCAACCCAAGCTCCTCACGGCATCTTCGATCTCCGGTCTCCTCGTCGGAAAGGTCACCACATCTTCGAATCCTTTTACGGGCTCCCACTTCGTCTGAAGCAACTCGGACACGAAGTTTGCTAGCCGACGTGTCCAAGGTGATGTAGAGAATGTGTGTGATAATTTTGTCTCAAGAATCCATTGATTCTCAACACATGAGAGTGTATGGATGGAGGTTGAAGATGATGCCATTGGTGGAAATGGTGAGCTAGAGGAGGAGGAAGAAGAAGAGCCTTTTCTTTCTTGTGTGAGATGAAATATTAGAGAGAGAGTTATTAATGATAAACACAAGAGCAAACCCCTTTACATGGCTGCCCCCTCTCACTCCATCTTTCATTTCACACTCAAATCCATCAGTTAACACGACATGTTCACCAAAACAGAGACCATGAGTCACCAAATTGAACATGCCATATTAATTGCTTCTCATGATGAATTCCACTCACAACATCCACCAAAATAAACAATAACCCAAATGTTTATGACAATAAAAAGAACCGGCAACATCTAAAGTAAACTCGTGACGGATCACAAGGATACCCCTCACCTGTATATACATACCTGCATCCGCATTCCGACAGAATGCGAATACGATGAGACTAAAGTAATCCAACATATCTAATACTAGGATCCGGCTTAAACCAAAGCCCACTAGTACGATCCGCCCGATCTTGATCCGTGCACTACTGCACGTATATGATCGAACCTTGCCATAAATCATACGGCCTCTACAACGTTTCACCCGAAACTTGAGAAACTGTCTGTGGGGGACTCTAAAGACTCGTCAATACACTGGCTGTAGATTTAACCACTAGCACGTCCGTGGTACTAGCTGTACGTAACGGGCTACCAGGTATTGACCAAAAGGGAGGTCGATGAGTGAACTCATCCTGACACCCTACTGAGCCTGTCAGTGACAATATCCGTACAGTCCGGTCCGTTCGTCTATGAGTATCGCATGTCGGGCCTAGGGGGTTGGTAAAAGTCAGACCCCCAAAAGCGGTACAAGTCGTGTCGGAGTATAGCCCAGAACACCGTGAGATGCTACTGGAATACCTACCAGTAAATCTCCTGCCTTGGCCAAGGACTTCGTGTAATGGCTCTCCTAGACACAGCGCGATCTCACCCCCAATACCAGAAGAGGCGAACCCCCTGCCGATCCGCTCACTGCCTCTATATGACTCGGGACTGTACCCAACTAAAACCTGTTTGCACGACTCTTTTGAGACGTGGTAGGGTAGTAATCAAAGCACAGTGGGAACCCACACGAGACAAATGACGATCTCAGGTCGATGAACTAACCTGTACACATGTCACCAGGGTACTGCTATCTGACGTCAGGTATAATACCAACTATCATGTTCTCGGCGAGTCATGCCCGGTGTACTCATAACCCAATGAGCACCTGTATATATCTTAGGTGATCCAACTGACACCAATGGCTTGTGAGACTGGCCACCGCCCCTCGTCGGGGTCTCGACTATATACACTAGTCTACTAATAGAGTGTCGATGCCCAGTCTCGAAACTCCCACGACTAGGGACCACTTTAAGGATGTGCTTATAGACTACCCAACTCTCACGTATATGATCGCCATCATACTGCTGGTAGTCAAGCAAGAATCCTAAGGGCTCTATCAACGTGTAATAGTGATCTGTAATGTCACCTAAAGCATGTACATGATAATAAAGATAAACCAGATAGCATACTATCATCTTGAGTAAGTCTGTCCTACCGGTATAGGTCCTCCCTCAATCATTGCAATCACGTGCCTGTGATCCAATAATTGATTCTGAGGGCACTATATCCAACACTCTTCATCTTCTAGAGTTGCTCTTGGAGCATTTTGATGAGTGAAAAATTATAGTGAGATAATCCTACACCTCCACTCTCCATTGCTAGCAACCTTAGAGCGTCAGTTGCCTTGCTAGACAAGGCTGAAGCTTGCGCCGTTTCTTTCGGGTGGATCATCATAGATGGAGGAAGACCGGCAACCAAACTCGATCTGCAACACCTCAAGGAGCTTGGAAATGGTAGAAGCCCGAAGGATACGATCCGTTTGGTATAACTATCTAACTCCTCTTTGCATGTTTGCTAGTATAGGATTTTTGGTTCGATCTTGTGCTGGTTTTGTTTGCACCAAAGTTTTGAAAAATTTTGTTCCGCATTTGGCCACGGTTTGATGGCCGGGGCGCCGGAAAAACCCAACAAAAATTTCCATCGAGATCGAATGCTCCTTGCGGAGGTCTGCATCTCATTCTACTAAGCCTGAGGATGTGCGATAATCCACACTATCCCGAACGGGGTTCCCCAGAATGGGTTATAGAGGCGCAATTGCATGGAAATTGTTAATACATCTTTTTAAAGAAATCGGTTTTGTAAGTTTAGGGTATTTATTTGTAAGGTCGTATATTCCCGTATTCTTTTGTCCGTAAATCAATCGTGCTATGATACAGATGTGTGTTGTGAGGAGGTAGGTCATTACCTCGTGAACTATTTATAGGTATAGCAAGGAATAAAGGTTATAATGTCGAAATGAATAGTTTGTGGTTTTTTTACGTAAAAATGCGATAAATGTCACAAAAATGATTATTTTGATGTGAAACTTATTTTATTGAGTTTGTTAATGTTTATTAATCAATATATGAGAATATGGTTTTATCTTGTTAAAGAAAAGTGTAGTTTTTAAAGAAAACCGAATCGGAAGTCGGACTAACTCCTCTTTCGTCGGGTTTTAGGAATGGAACTTTTTAAAGATGAAGATGAGAGGGGAAATGGGACTTACTGGCTTGTTGGACTAGATGAAAGAGAGGGGGTCCTAAAGAAAGCTTCGGGACATCGATTCGTCGCCGGAATCTTCTCGAAAGTCCATCGGAGCTTCGCCTTTCACTAACTCCACTTGTACACTAAAAGACTTGGGAATTTTGTATAGTTTTTGTATAGAATATTCAGTGTGAAAGGATGTAAAATGGAGTGGGTATTTATAGGACAAATTTGGGTTTAGGGGGTGATGAAAAATGCATTTAAATTTGCATTAAAATGGGATTTAAAGGGGTATTATTATTCTCTGTAAATGTGTAGAAAATAAACAATACTGGAGTTATGGGGGTAGTCCAAAGGTCTAGGGTTTATAAAAAAATTTGGGTTTGGGCTTGGAAAATCCGGCGGCGCCGGTTTATGGAGCATTCTCGCCGGTCCGATCATGGAGGTGGTTGCTCGGATTCTCGCCACGTGTCGAAGTCGGTCTGAATACTAATTTGCACCTATTTGTTTTAAGTGTGACCCTTCAGTTTACGTGCAGTGCTCATGTAAACACTTGGGCTTCTAAAAGATTAAAAGAAAAATAACTAAAAAGATAATGTGGCTGGGGGGATTCAATTACAGGGTCTACGCTACAGCAGTGCAAGGCTTTACCAATGAGCTACAAGTGTTTTCTTACTGTTCTAAATCAAAACAAATACTTATAGCATTCACATGAATTGTAAATACCCCAAGTGTACATTAACTTTTAATGAATTTTTTGTACATAGAATTTGGAGTTGTTACAACTTGACATGTGACTTATGATTTGTTGACCTTCGTCAAGGTCATAAGAGCATGGGGCAAAAATCCAAATCGGGAGTTTCTAAGGAAACTGAAACTTGCTAGTGCTGCATACCATTTGGAGTGTGATAATGTTGGTAGGATTCCTTCAGGATTATCACACAATGATATTTGGGTCCCGATCCTACTGTGAGTATATGCTACTCCTCGGGAGATTTTTCACTTAACGATCAATGCTATAAACCAAGTAGGTGTTTAGAACATTGTTAGCGGGGCTACGCTTCCAGAGAAAAGAGATTATTTAATTAAGGAACTTCTCGAAGGCGTCGCAAAACCTCCCTCGAAGTACCGACACTAGCCTGGCTGAACGGTTAAGCAAGAATTGTACGGTGAGATTAATCCTGACTAATTCTTCCTTTATGATTTGAGGAAGGATTCGAGAGACAGTGGGAGCCATCCTGTTTAGATAAATTAAAATCCAATTAAGCTTGAAAGAGTATCATGCTAAAGTGTTTCTTCTCTTTCTCTTAATTGCAGCGACCAGTTGACCGCGCCTAGGTTACATTTAGCTAATAAATTGACTGGGCCAGACTATATTGACTGGCAAGAGTTTGTCCAGATGTCCATTGCCTATAACAAGATGGACCACCTCATTAATACTCAAGCCCCCGCCATCCTAGGTCTAGTTTCCACTATCACGGATATAAATATCCGTAAGACAAGGGAAAAGGACTGTGCGAATGCCAAGTGCCTCGTGTTGGCCTCAGTAGATAGTGAAAACCAGAGACAGCACGAGAAGATGGACTTAGCTTCCATCTTCCTCCATAAAAAAGTTTTTTATGGAGAGCAATCTCGTATCGTAAGATATGAGACCTCGAAGGAATTGCTTCAAGAGAGGTTGGCTATCGGGTCATCTGTAGGGGACAACATCCTTATAATGACTAGCTATATTGATGAGCTCATAGAACTGAAGACCACATTGGAGAACCAGTCATATGCTGACTTGATTATACAGTCCCTACCTTCTAGTTACACCCTGAAGGAAACTAGGGAGACACCCGTTCTGCTTACTGGGGAATCATCCTCTTCTGGATCCAAGACGAAAGCAAAGGGTGAGAAGAAGAAGACCTCCACAAAGCCGATATGCGATGTCAGTAAGGTAGAGGGACGGGGAAGGACAAAAGTTTCAGGGCTGACAGTAGGGAAGGAGGGATGTTCCTATTGTCACGAGAAAGGGAATTGGCAGAGGGATTGCAGGGCTTTGAAAGACAGAATCCAGGATCCGAAGCAAGTTGTGGCTTTGACTTCGGGTGTGTTTGTAATAGAAAACTATATGTCAATTAACTCTACTTCCTGGGTACTAGATACCGGATCAGGATCTCATATTTGTAATTCATTACAGGTTTTAAGAAACCGTAGAGTTATCAAGAAAGGTGATATGACTCTCAAGGTTGCTAACGGAATGAGCGTGGATGCTGAATCCGTAGGGGAATATCACCTAGAATTGAAAAGTGGGCAGATATTGATTCTTCGTAACTGTTAGTATGTACCTAGTTTAGCTTTTAATATCATATCTGTATCCTTAATTTCTAAGGAAGGTTATGATTTTACATTTGTAAGTGATGTGGTCCACATCCACCTAAATCAAGCTTTGATTGGGTTAGGTACATTAGATAACGGTATATACGTATTAAATCAAGCTCGGTTTTTTAGTGTCCAGAACACACTTAAAAGAAAGCTTCCAGAACTAAATCAGACTTTCTTATGGCATTGTAGACTGGGTTACATCAATGAAACACGGTTGACGAAGCTAAATAAAGAGGGATATTTGGATCCGTTTGAATATCAGTCTTATGCAACTTGTCAATCTTGTATCATGGGAATGATGACAAAGACTCTGTTCACTGGACACGGAGTAAGAGCGAGCGAGCTCTTGGGACTCGTAAACAACAATGTGTGTGGTCCAATGTTTACACATGCGCAAAGTGGTTATTCCTACTTCATTACTTTTACAGATGATTTCTCTTGGTATGGACATTTCATCTTAATGAAGCATAAATCCAAGGCCTTTGAGAAATTCCGGGAATATAAGAATGAAGTGGAAAAACAAACAGGCAAAAGTATCAAGACACTAAGATCTGATCGAGGTGGTCAATACTTGAGTGCCGAGTTCCTGGATTACCTAAAAGAGAATGGAATTCTCTCTCAGCTTACTCCTCCATACACGCCACAACACAACGGTGTATCGGAGAGACGGAACCGAACCCTGTTGGATATGGTTCGTTCCGTGATGTGTAACGCTGAGTTGCCGCGATCCTTCTGGGGTTATGCACTAGAATCAGCTGCATATCTTCTGAATAAGGTTCCTACTAAGTCAGTGCCTATCACACCATATCAGATGTGGAGTGGGAAGAAACCCTATCTTAAGTACCTTAAGACATGGGGATGTCCAGCTTTTGTAAAAAATTAGCATGCGGACAAGCTCGAAGCACGCTCAGTACTGTGTAAGTTTGTGGAATACCTAAAGAACTCTAGGGGGTATTATTTCTATTGTGCAGGGGAACAAAAGGTCTTTGTTTCTTGTCATGCTCACTTCTTAGAATATGAATTTTTAGAAAATCAGAAAAGTGGGAGCGCAATAGAACTGGAAGAAATTCTAGAACCGTAAGCTATTATTGAAAGCTTGGTAGAACCAGAGGTTTCAGAAGAACCGGACATCTCCATACCACTTCGCAGAACTAGTAGGCTGTCTCATCCGCCCGAGAGATACTACGGTTTTCTCATAGACGGGGATCGAGAGGATTGCATCATCAACGATGATGAGCCAACTTGCTTCCAGCAAGCCATTCAGAGTGGCGACTCGGTAAAATGGCTGGATGCAATGCGGGCCGAGATGGAGTCCATGTACACTAACAAAGTATGGACTTTGGACATTGCTCCAGAAGGGGTAAAACCCGTAGGCTGTAAATGGATCTTCAGAAAGAAGATTGGTGTAGATGGACAGGTTGAAACCTATAAGTCTAGACTTGTTGCAAAAGGTTTTCGTCAAAGACCTGGTTTGGACTATGATGAAACCTTTTCTCCAATAGCTATGCTTAAATCCATTCGAATCCTTCTTGCCATTACTGCCTTCCATGATTATGAGATCTGGCAGATGGACGTAAAGACGGTTTTTCTAAATGGAAATTTGGAAGAGTACGTCTATATGGATCAGCCAGAGGGTTTCATTCAGAGTGGGAGAAGCGGGAAAGTGTGCAAGTTGCTTAAATCCATTTATGGACTAAAGCAGGCATCGCGGAGTTGGAACATCTGTTTTGATGATACAGTCAAAGAATTTGACTTTATTAAAAATCCAGAAGAACCATGCATATATAGTAAGATTGTAGGGAGAGCTGTGGTATTTCTCGTCTTGTACGTGGATGACATTCTCTTATTAGGAAATGGCATTCCTATGCTACAATCAGTCAAAGGATTCTTTTCATAGAGGTTCTCCATGAAAGACCTGAGTGATGTCTCCTACATTCTGGGGATCCAGATCTATCGTGATAGATCTAAGAGGATGTTGGGACTTTCGCAGTCCAGGTACATCGACAACATACTGAAAAGATTCAGTATGGAAGATTCCAAGCGCAGTAATCTACCGGCTTGTCACGGAATCACCCTCTCCAAAGAAATGTCTCCCAAGACTTATTTGGAAAGGGCTCGCATCACATCTATACCCTATGCATCTACGGTAGGCTGTATAATATATGTGATGTTGTGTACCATACCAGATGTTGATACGCACTAAGCATGGTAAGCCGGTATCATTCAAACCCAGGGGAGAAGCACTGGATAGCGGTAAAGAACATTCTTAAGTACCTGAGAAGGAATAAGGAGATGTTCTTGATGTATGGAGGAAAAGACCTCTAGATCGAGGCCTTTGCTGACTCCAGCTTCCAAAGTGACAAGGATGACTCCAAGTCCATGTCAGGTAATGTCTTTACTCTCAATGGAGGGGCGGTCTGTTGGAGGAGCTCCAAACAGGACACCGGTGCTGACTCGACGATGGAAGCGGAGTACATAGCTGCTTGTGACACCGCGAAGGAAGCAGAGTCTGGATGAAGAAGTTCCTAAAAGAACTTCAGGTGGTTCCGTCCATTGTAGATCCAATACCTCTGTATTGTGACAACAACGACGCTATAACCTTAGTGAAGGAACCCAGGTTCCATTAAAAGTCCAGACACATTTTGAGGCGTTACCACCTGATCAGGGAGATTGTTGATCGCCGGGAGATCGAGGTGAGGAGAGTAGATACGGAGAATAACACAGCAGATCCACTCACGTAGGCCATCTCTCAGACATAGTTCCAGAGGCTAATCGAGATGATAGGTCTGCGATATGCCAATACATGGCCTTAGTGTAAGTGGGAGATTGTTAGTGATATATACCCTAGAGGCCATTATTGTATCATACTGGTTTGTATATTACTTAATGGAAGCTTGGGATATTCACAGTTGTATTGACAGTCTTGCTCAAAATGGTAGTATACTACTTGGTTTGTTTCTACCTCAATATGTGCATGTGTTTCTTTTAGCATATCGCTTATACATATTGGTAGAGCCCTTAGGATCGTTGTTTGATTACTAGCGTTGTGATGGTAGTCACACTAGTGGGGGCTGGGTAGTCTATAAGCACATCCTTATACAGGTCCCTAATCGTAGGATTATCGAGACGGGGCATCGATGCTCCAGAGTAGACTAGTATATACGCTTCTCATCCCAGCAGGGGAGATGGTCTGTCCTACATCCATTAGTACATCATACTGGAGATAGTATGCAGGTGCTCATTAGCTTATGAGTACACTGGACAGGACAGGACTCGTCGGGAACTGTTGGTGGGTATTATACCTATCGTTGGGTAGCAGTTCCCAGGTGGCATGAGTACAGCTTAGTCCATCGACTTGACACTGCTACTTCTCCATGAGTGTGTTCCCACTGTACTTTGATTACTACCCTACCATGGCTCAAAAGAGTCATGCAAACAGGTAGTAGTTGGGTGCAATCCCGAAGCACTTGGAGGTAGTGCTGGTTAGAGAGGATTCGTCTATCCCGGTATTGAGGGTTGATATCACGCTGTGTTTGGAGAGCCATTACACAAAGTCCCTGGCCAGGGCAAGCAAGATTTAGTGGTAGGTATTCCAGTAGTTTTTCAGGATGTTTGTCACGACCCGAAGTTCGACCCGTGACCGGCACTTAACCACGCAACGTCTACAGGCGTAACGCGACTAAGTAAGCCAAAACCCAGAAATCAAAAGCATTAAAAGTAGTGAGTGTTGAAAACATTTGTTTAAAAACATTTGGAAAACCTTAAGTAGTTTAGTAACATTCTTTAAAGTTCAAGTTATTTTCTTAAAAATTTTGGCAGCATTTTCTTTGTAAAACTAACCCCGAAATCGGGTACAAGACATGATATGGGTAAAAAATGATATACAATGAAATAAAGCATCCCAAACAGGAGCAATCGCGCCCCACGGCGGAAACAACCACACAAGTAATATACGACGCCATAGCGAAGAAATGAGCAATAAGTGAAAAACATCACAAATGATAAGAACTGCATAAGTAAAGTCGGCTCACACGAGCTCGACACCAGAATACAAATAATATACATCCTCGTCCTCACACTGTTCTCTAAGTCAAATACATAAAAGTAGATGGAGAGTACTAGATACAAAAGTGTATACAATGGAAATAACCGGATACCACAACCCACCTAACAGCAAAACAACTCACGCACCAACTGCAGTGGTATCCGTAGCCAAAAAGATACAAGAAAGTAGCCTGCCGCGACTACTCTGAGGGGTAACCTGCAAACACTGTGGCACAACGGGGGTGAGTTTCCAACTCATGAATAGGAGATAACATATAAAGGTAATCACGAGTATGCACGTACTGCGCTACTCTAACATATGCCTGCAGATAATATCTATATGCGATGAGCAGGATGTGCAATAATAATCCATAAGTACTCTATCGGGTAATATGACTATAGGATGAGATGCAAAATAATGAATGCCGAGCATGGGATAAAATAACATCTACACAGAATGTCAACGTGGAAAATATAATCGGTGTCCATCAATGCACCTAAATCCCAATAAAACTCAGGCGCCGTCATCCTCATCGGCCCTCAAATCCTGTAAATCTCTGAGAATCGCGAATGCCCAACATCGACACTCAAAATATCATGAAATAATCGTGTCCAGTATCGACACGCAAATCCTCATATATCAGGCTCCGTCTGCGGAATCGGCCCTCGACCCCAGCAGTACGGGTCATCCCATATCCATCTATCAACTCTGGTCAGTATCCTACGGATAACCGCCAGGTCCAACCAATCACCGGTAGGTAGGGGTCCCACTGCCAGGCTCATCGCCTACTGCACAACAGATCCGTTCTCGCCCTTGGGTACCATACCGGGTCCACCATGTACCCGCAATCGGCCTCATCCAGGTCATCGATTCGGGTTCACAAGTCACACGTCTCAGAACCGAGAAAACGCATGGTGGACGCACTGAAATATCATATCAAGAGGAACCGGGTTTTCAAAACAATGCATATTTTCTTAAATAACCCCACGGTCCTCAAATCCAGAAATCACATGAAATCCAAAGCCAATGCGTAAATCCATGCGATGTAATATATGCATCAGAAGTCGTACTGTAAGTAAAAGGGAGAAACCGCTCTTTAAGAAAATTCAGTTTTTAAAAGGTATCATGCGGTCCCCAGTTTTTACCAAAAATAAGCTTATCTAGGTAGGTACAGTTTGAATATGCATAAGTATGGATATGCAAATGAGTACGTGCACAAGTATGGATATGCAATTGAGTACGTGCACAAGTAACATAATCATGTCGAATCATATAGGAGTGAGCTACAGTATATTGTTCATGTCAATTCTATAGTGTGAGTGTCATGGCAATTACTAACAGTGTGTGTGTAACATGCAGATTAGTGCTCGTGCAACATGAACCGTTAGTAACAGTGCGGTGTGTTATCAATTCTAAGCTCATATAGATATAGCAGGGAATGCGGTATGCAACAAATAGTATCCATGAACAGTCAATGTATATAAATGCAATATGCTGCTACAATGTCCTATCAGCCCTGACGCATAACGCCATACGGGCGATTTCCCCGTAGATGTTAAATCTACTCACCGTAGTCTCGTGCTAAGTGTAGCCGACGACTTGTTTCTCCTTCTTCGCGGCGTCCGTCGTACTCGCCTGCGAACCTAGAATTTTCACAAAATAACACATAAGCTCAAATCTACAAAAACGCGACATTAAAGCCAAATTAGAAACCCACGTCGCGAACCAAACGCATGGGTGTCCGATACGCTGAAACGTGTGATTACGCACCTGAAGCTATCCCGACACGTCGCGATACGCAGAAAACCCTAAACCCACACACGTATCACACGTGTCGCGAAGGTTAAAAGTATAGGAAATAGGGTAAATGGTTCCAGATTTTTCTACAGATAGAATTTTTCAAAGTTGCATATACCACATACCTTAGAAATGTAGCAGACACCAACAGAACAAACCCCAAAACCCAGGTCCCCCATCTGGCCGCAATTTGCGGCCAGAATGAATATTCCGGCGGCCAACCTAGGGAGTTGGGCTCCCATGCTTTGTGTGTGTTCTCTAAACCTAATGTACATGCACCAGTAAATACAATTTTTATCTGAAGCCATCGGGTCACAAGAAGATCACAACAGAACCCAAAACCTAGTTAAAAAGCTATTTTAACACAAAATCGATACATTTAGGTGTTTTGGTGAAACCTGAAGCAAATCTTTGGTTAAAACAACACTAATAACACATAACTAAGCTAAACAAGCCATAAAAATGTTAACTTATCACAAGCTTCACTAATTTCCCTTCAATATCATAAAAATGCACAAAAAATACAATTTTTAGCTAAAATACTACAAGTTATGAACTAAGGTGCTAAGGGTGAGTTTAATACCTCCAAAAGACCTTAGGGAACCCCAATTTCCAGCCATTGCCCTCAAAGCCACTGACTTGCTACCAAACTCCTCAAAAGAGCCATTAAACCAAAGGTTTTTGTGAAGGAATAATGAGATTTTGTTTAGGGTTTGTATTTGGGTCAAAAGAGAAGCAAGAGAAGACGAGAATGATGATGATGTTGCTGCAGCTGCTGCTTCTCTCTGCTGGGAACAGAAATGAGAGGGAGAAAGAAATGAGAGAGAGAGAGAGGTGGTCAAAAGTCAAGCCCATCTCACCTAATCCAACCCATACCTCCCATTTCTTGAATTTTATTTTAAAAAAGAGGGTTTTGACTTGGTTAATGGTGCGGATATTAGAATCATGCAAGAAAATGAAAATGGTTACAAGCCAACACTTAGCTTAAGTTACAAAAAAAATAAGTGTGCATGTTGTACACTAAACCTAGCTTTGGAAAAAATTAAGGAAAAAAAAATTCCCAAGTAAGGTGAACACAAGCTAAATTATAATTAATAAACCCTATATATATATAAAAACACATCTCATCACAATTAGAACTAGTTTAAAAAAGGAAATAAGATTTACGGGGTTTTATGAAAACACGCATCATTACTAACTAACACGAAATTAACCTAAATGAATTTCGAAGCGTTACAATCTACCCCCTTAAAGAAATTCGGTCCCCGAATTTAAAAATCTAGCTACACGTACCTTCAAAGAGATGGGGATATTTCTTCCTCATCTCGCTCTCGGTCTCCCAAGTGACCTCCTCGCTGCTCGGGCCACGCCAAAGGACCTTGACGGACGGTATATCCTTCGATCTCAATTTCTTCACCTGTCGATCCAAGATGACCACCGGCTGCTCTGCAAAAGAAAGGTCGCGCTCCAACTGGATCGTCGGGTGCTGAATCGCATGCGAAGGATCATGAAGATACTTGCGGAGCATCGAAACATGAAATACGGGGTGCACACTGGGAAACTGGGCGGAAGGGCTAACCGATACGCAACTGCACCAACACGCCTGAGGATCTCGAAGAGGCCCACGTATCTGGGACTAAGCTTCCCCTTCTTCCCAAATCTCATCACACCTTTCATTGGGGAGACCCTCAAGAAAACATGATCACCAACAGAAAACTCAAGTCTGCACCGCCGACGGTCCGTATAAGATCTCTGCCTACTGTGGGCTGCTCTCATCCTATCGCGAATAAACTGGATCTTCGCGGTCGTCTCCTCAACAATCTGCGGCCCTAAGATACTGCTCTCGCTGAGCTCTGTCCAACAGGCGGGCGATCTGCATCTCCTCCCATAAAGAGCCTCAAAAGGTGCCATCTGAATAGTCTCCTGGAAGCTGTTGTTGTAGGAGAACTCTACTAAGGGTAAATGATGATCCCAGCTACCTCCGAAGTCTAAGACGCATGCTCGGAGCATGTCCTCGAGAGCCTGAATAGTCCGCTCTGACTGGCCGTTGGTCTGCGGATGAAATGCTGTGCTGAAGCTCAAGCGGGTGCCCAAAGCCTCCTGAAGCCTCTGCTATAGTCGGCTGGTAAACCGGGTGCCTTGGTCGGGCACGATACACGTCGGGACTCCATGAAATCGTACGATCTCGTCGATGTATATCTGGGCATACTGAGCAAATCCGAAAGTCGTCTTCACCAGGAGGAAGTGAGCCGCTTTCGTCAAACGATCCACGATCACCTAGATGGAGTCATACCCACGACTAGTCCTGGGTAGACCCACAATGAAGTCCATATAAATCTGCTCCCATTTCCATTCCAGAATGGGTAACGGCTGTAGCTCTCCCGCGGGCATCTGGTGCTCGGCCTTGACTTGCTGACAAGTCAGGCATCTCGACACGAAATCTGTGATGTCCCTCTTCATTCCGTCCCACCAGTAAACATCTCTCATATCATGGTACATCTTGGTGGAACCCGGATGAACACTGTACACCGATTGATGTGCCTCCTCAAGAATCTTGCACCGAAGTCCCTTAGCATCTGGTACGCACAGTCTAGTCCCAAATCGTAGTATCCCCTGATCATCGATCACAAACTCGGAAAATCTGCCATGTCCAATCTGTGCCATGATCTCTGAACAACGATCATCACTGTACTGTGCCTCAAGTATACGGTCAAGCAACTGTGGGTGTGCACGAACATGCGCAAGATGTCTCCCGATCGGCGTGAACTCGAACTGCACTCGGCTGTCACATAAAATTTGCCAGTCTGCCGATGACTGCCTCTGTACTGCGCTCAAACAAGACAGGCTACCCCCGGGCCTCCTACTCAAAGCATCCGCCACTACATTTGCCTTGTGTTAGTGTATATGCCCTAGAGGCCATTACTGTATCATACTAGTTTGTATATTACTTAATGGATGCTTGGGATATTCACCTTGTATATACAATCTTGCTCAAAATAGTAGTATGCTACTTGGTTTGTTTCTACTTCAATGTGTACTTGTGTTTATTTCAGTATATCACTTATACGCATTAGTGGAGCCCTTAGGATCTTTGCTTGATTACCAGCGTTGTGATGGCAGTCACACTAGTGGGGGCTGGGTAATCTATAAGCACATCCTTATACAGGTCCCTAGTCGCAGGACTATCGAGACAGGGCATCGATACTCCGGAGTAGACTAGCGTATGCGCTTCTCATCCCAGTGTGGGAGATGGTCTGTCCCACAGCCATCAGTACGTCGTACTGGAGATAGTATACGGGTGCTCGTTGGGTTACGAGTACACTGGACAGGACTCGTCGGGAACTGACAGGTTGGTATTATACCTATCGTCAGTTATCAGTTCCCAGGTGACATGAGTACAGCTTAGTCCGCTGACTTGACACTGGCACTTCGCCTCAAGTGTGTTCCCACTGCACTTTGATCACTACCCTACCACGGCTCAAAGGAGTCGTGCAAACAGGTGGTGGTTGGGTGCAGTCCCGAAGCACTTGGAGGCAGTGACGGTTAGACAGGATTCGTCTCTCCCGGTATTGGGGGTTGACATCGCGCTGTGTCTAGGAGAGCCATTACACGAGTAGTCCCTGGCCAGGGCAAACGAGATATACTGGTAGGTTTCCAGTGTTATCTCAGGGTGTTTTGGGCTTCGCTCCGGCACGACTTGTACCGCTATTGGGGGACTGACGTTTACCACCCCCTAGGCCCGCCATGCGATGTATCAGACGAACAGACCGGACTGTACGGAGACTGTCACATTCAGACTCAGTAGGAGTTCAGATGGGGTTTCACCTCGTCAGCCTTCTTGTCGGCATCTACCTGGGGACCGTTACGCACAGCTAGTGCCGCTTGCGGTCTGTGGTTAAACCCACTGCCAGCGTAGTGTCGAGTCTTTAGAGTCCCACACAGAGGGTATTCGCCTCTGGGCAAAACAGAGTAGAGGTCGCATGGTTTTGCGACAGGGTTCGTTCTCATCCGCGCACTTGTGCACGTTTGGAGTCCGGACGGATTATACTGGCAGGCTCTGGTTTGAGCCAGATACTGGTATATATATTTGGGGTTGCTTTTATATCTTGGTATTCTTGTTCCTCGGAACGAGAATGCAGGTGTGTATGCACAGTTGCTTGAGGCGGAGGATGAGGTATTTCATTAGGGTTTCGGAACGGGTGCGTATGCACAGTTGACAGTTATCTTTTTCCAAACCCTAATGGATTTATGGATTATCTATTTATAATATTAATTAAATGAGAATTTTGTTATGGTTGATTTTGTTGACTTGTTGACCATGGTTGACTTGTTGACCATGGTTGAAAGTTGACCACCATCATGCTTCAAAAGTCTTCCTTGATTTATGCTTACATTTTTAAATGAAGCATGGTTGTGGTCATTCCAAATTGCCATCAACTATTCTCATTTTCAATTATTATTATTAGATAATTCTTTTCTTTTGTATTATGGTTGCAAGAAAGAAAAAATATAGCTCATTCTATCATTCTCATTCTCTCTCCTCTCTTCATCTTCTTCTTCCTCTAGCAAAGAGAAACCTTCTCATGAGTTGAGAATCATTCTCTTTAAAAACAAAAGCAACCCTTAGACACTCTCTCTACTCACTCTAGGATCAAGGGTTTAGCAAGCCGGCGATTCTAGTTCACTCCAAGTTCGAGAAAGAGCCCAAAGGTCGAGCCTTCGAGGTGGATCCATCTTCGACGGAAGAAGGCGACAAGAGAAGAGAACCATCAACCTCCACAAAGTTTGAAGAAGAAGGAGTTCAAGTTTAGGTATAACCATCTCTATCCGAGTAGCTAAATCTCTTTAGCTTAGTTTGCTAGTTTTAGTTTAGGTAACGATCCCGACCTAGTTTAGTCCATGTTGCCTTTTGCGATAAAAATTTGTTTTTTATACCGTTTCCGCCTCCCCGTAAGAACCGGGGGTCGCAATATGGACTTACAGTGGTATCAGAGCCTAACTAAACTTAAACTAGCTTGGTAGTGAAGTGTAACGAAGTTCGGAACCGAAAAAATCACAAAACCGGAAAATTACAAAAACTGAGTTTCTGTTGAAAAATTTTTGGCTCAAAATGAAAAACTTTATACATGTAAATTCGTCTCAGGGTTTTGTATGAACACCCAAGAAAAACGATACAGTGATTCGATGAACGCGCCGCCCTTCCGCCGCATAAACAAGGTAGTTGCCGCGGAACCGCCGCGTGTTGTCTTGTTCTCTGCATCGTTTTTCGTGCAGTGTGTTTCTGTGTTGGTTTTGGGATTTTTTAAATATATTATATGTGCCCAGATTTTGCAGAAAAGAAATTTCCTTTTGGGGTCCTATAATTCCGTATTTTTTTCCGAACTTCACTACACTTTGACTATGATGGTTATATCTGTGATGTTTGCATGTATTGAACGTCGGCTAATCGCTATAAGACGATTAGTCGGGGTTATACATGATCTGTAATGTGCTGGAATGTGTATATGAATGTGTTGGACTGTCGCGGGTGAATAGCCGGGGTGGATGTGAGATGAGCTTTTGTTTTTCTTTCATTCATTGTAAATGTAAATTGATGTAATAATTATTATTTGTTTGGCCGCACAACCGGGTCGGGGTTGTAGCCGTCATTGTATAATTCTTTTTACTGTTTTTGCTCCTAGGATAAACCCATGGAGGGGTGCACAAACTACCGAGGACTTGGCGGATAGTTTGCCGCACCCGTAGGGGTCTTGGGTGGGGTATTTGGCTATTCACCGCGACCGTGTTATCCGCTTTTCGTTCCAGGCTCGAAAGGATTGCGGATTGCTAGTATATCCAATGTATTCATCTGTGATCTGTAATGTCTATCATTGCTTTCTATTTAGGCGTTGCTTATGTTTTACAGCCGCGCTAGCCCAGCCCCCGCTCTGTCGTTAGTTAAGTAACCTAACGGGTAATGACGGGGCCCCGTGGCGAATGCGAATGGCATAAGCGTACGTCATATTTTGGTTGTTTTCTGCAATGGTAGGATTAAATGATGGGACGCATTAAAAGTACTAATGCAAGAATATCACGCATTAAAAGAACTAATGCAAGATAATAAACCAAGTTTAAGTCGATGGAACACTTTCGAAAAACCACTCGGTTCTTTTCAAAACTAACTTTTAAATGCGGAGATTGAGCCACTCCTTCTAAAAGCTATCTCGTTCCATCGATTATATCAAGTTCACTACGTTCACGGTTTCGCCAAAACCATCCGTAGCCCTCCATCATTTCAGTTAAATATTCGGTAGTATTCAAGCTATGTATTTTGACCTCACGCCAAGGCATAGTGATTGGTAGCTGCCGGATATTTATCTGTTGCATAGATAGAATGCGTTGGTTTGAGACAGTCGTACTGCCATTTTGGCCTACGTCAAGGGTATGTACGGGTGGATTCAAATTAACCTGGATAATGATGGGACGAACTTGACATGTGACTTATGACATTTTGACCTCACGCCAAGGTCATAAGAGCATGGGGCAAAAATCCACATCGGGAGTTTCATAAGCACTGAAACTTGCTAGATTTGCATACCATTTGGAGTGTGGTGATTCTGGTAGGATTCCTTCAGTTTCGTCACGCGATGATATTTGGATCCCGATCCTACTGTGAGTATATGCTACTCCTCGGGAAATTTCTCACTTAACGATCAATGCTATAAACCTAGTAGGTGCCTAGAAAGGTGTTAGCGGGGTTACGCCCCCAGGGAAAAGAGGTTCTTTAATTAAGGAACTTCGCGAAAGCGTTGGAAAACCTCCCTCGAAGTACCGACACTGGCCTGGCTGAACGGTTAAGCAAGTATTGTACGGTGGGATTGATCCTGACTAATTCTTCCTTTATGGTTTGAGGAGGGATTCGAGAAACAGTGGGAGCCATCCTGTTTAGACAAACTAAAAACCACTCTAAACTTGCAAGAGCATCATGCTGAGTGTTTCTTCTTCTCTCTCCTAATTGCAGCGACCAATCAACATGACTGGACTTAAGTTACTCCTAGATAAAAACAAACTGACAGGGCCAAACTACAAAGATTGGCTCAGGAATGTCAAGATAGCAATCACTTATGACAAGCTGGGGTATCTTCTTACCACCAAAGCTCCCCCTGTCCCTGGTCCAACTTCCAGCGTCGCGGATAAGGAAATCCGCAAGACTTGGGAGATTGATAGCGCGAAGGCCAAGTGCCTCCTGCTTGCCTCGATGGACAACGAACATCAGAGGAGGCATGAGAATATGGACATGGAGTCCATATTGCTCCATACAAAAGAACTGTATGGAGAGCAATCACGTATCGCAAGATACGAAGCGTCGAAAAAGTTGTTTTCGACAAAGATGGCCGTCGGATCATCAGTAGCCGAGCACGTGCTAAAGATGATCGGCTACATTGAGGAGCTCGCTGACCTAGGGATCACATTGGAGAGTGAGCTATATACGGATATAGTTCTCCAGTCCCTTCCTTCCACTTACGCCCAGTTTATACTGAACTTCAACCTACAAGAAAAAGAGGTTGAACTATCAGAGCTCCTCAACATGCTGAGGAGCGCAGAGGGCACCCTACAGAAAAGTAGGGATACATCCACTTTGTTTGTAGGAGGATCATCTTCTTCTAGGTCCAAGGCGAAAGCCAAGGGAAAGAAGAAGAAGGCCCCCGCCAAACCAAGGGGCGGTGTTAGTAAAGTGGATACGAAGGGAAAAGGGAAAGCAACAAAGATAGCGGGGAAGCTTGTGGATAAGGAAGAATGCTTCTTTTGTCATAAGAAAGGACACTGGAAGAATGATTGCAGGGCCTGGAAGGCCAGAACACAGGAATTGAAGCAGGTTGCAGCTTCAGCTTCAGGTGTGTATGTTATTGAAAACTGTCTTTCAATAAACTCTACTTCCTGGGTATTGGATACCGGATCAGGATCTCATATCTGTAATTCTTTGCAGGCGTTGAGAAACCGTAGGGATTTGAAGGCAGGTGACATGACCCTCAGAGTTGCGAACGGAGCTAGCATGGATGCTAAAGCCGTGGGGGACTATCACCTGGGAATGTCAGATGGACATGTTTTGGTTTTGCGTAATTGCTTTTTTGTACCCAACGCAACTTGTAATATCATTTCTGTATCTTTAGTTTCTAAAGAAGGTTATGAATTTGCGTTTGTAAGTAATGTTGTAAACATTCACCTTAATCAAGTATTGATTGGGTCAGGTACTCTGAGTAATGGTATATACGTGTTAAACCAACCACAGATTTTCAACGTCCAGAATACACACAAAAGAAAGTCTCCAGAAATAAATCAGACTTTCTTATGGCATTGTAGATTGGGTCACATCAATGAGAGAAGGTTGACGAAGTTACATACAGAAGGGTATTTGAATGCGTTCGAATATCAATCGTATGCCACTTGTCAATCCTGTCTCAAGGGAAAGATGACAAAGACTCCGTTTACTGGACATGGAGCAAGAGCGAGCGAGCTCTTGGGACTCGTACACAGTGACGTGTGCGGTCCAATGTCTACACATGCCCGAAGCGGACATTCTTACTTCATTACTTTTACGGATGACTTCTCAAGGTACGGTTATGTCTTCTTAATGAAACATAAGTCCGAGGCCTTTGGAAAATTCCAGGAGTATAAGAATGAAGTAGAGAAACAGACTGGCAAAAGTATTAAGATTCTAAGATCGGATCGAGGTGGAGAATACTTAAGTGCCGAATTCCTGGACTATTTAAAAGAGAACGGAATTCTCTCTCAGCTTACTCCTCCTTACACCCCGCAACATAACGGTGTATCGGAGAGACGGAACCGCACCCTATTGGATATGGTGCGGTCCATGATGAGTAACGCTGAGTTACCGCGATCATTCTGGGGGTATGCGCTAGAATCAGCTGCGTACCTTTTGAACCGAGTTCCGACTAAGACTGTGCCTTCCACACCATATGAAATGTGGAGTGGGAAGAAACCCTATCTTCAATATCTGAAGATCTGGGGATGTCCGGCTTTTGTCAAAAAGCAGCATGCGGACAAGCTCGAGGCACGCTCAGTACTGTGCAAGTTTGTGGGATACCCAAAGAACACCAGGGGGTATCTTTTCTACTACGCAGAGGAACAAAAAGTCCTTGTTTCTCGTAATGCCCACTTTCTAGAACACCAGTTCTTGGAAAAGGAGATTAGTGGGAGCGCAGTAGAACTGGAAGAAATTCCAGAACCACAGACTATTACTGAAAGGTTAGTGGAACCAGAGGGTTCAACAGAACAGGACATTCCTACGCCGCTCCGCAGGAGTAGTAGACAGTCTCATCCGCCCGAGAGATACTGCGGTTTTCTCATAGACGGGGATAGAGAGGATTGCATCATAGATTATGATGAGCCTACTAGCTTCCAGCAGGCCGTTCAGAGCGTTGACTCAGTGAAATGGCTGGATGCAATGCGGACCGAAATGGAGTCCATGTACACCAACAAAGTATGGACGTTGGACATTGCTCCAGACGGGGTAAAACCCGTAGGATGCAAGTGGATCTTCAAAAGGAAGATTGGTGTAGATGGACAGGTTGAGACCTATAAAGCTAGGCTGGTAGCAAAGGGTTTTCGTCAAAGACCTGGCTTGGACTACGACGAAACCTTTTCTCCAGTAGCCATGCTGAAATCCATTCGGATCCTTCTTGCCATTGCTGCCTTCCACGATTATGAGATCTGGCAAATGGACGTAAAGACAGCTTTTCTAAATGGAAATTTAGAGGAGTGTGTCTATATGGACCAGCCAGAGGGTTTCATTCAGAGTGGGAGCAGCGGAAAGGTGTGCAAGTTGCTTAAGTCCATCTATGGACTAAAGCAGGCATCGCGGAGTTGGAACATCTGCTTTGATGAGACAGTCAAAGAATTTGGCTTTATCAAAAATCCAGATGAACCATGCATCTATAGTAGATTTGTAGCGAGAACTGTAGTATTCCTCGTTTTATACGTGGATGACATTCTCTTGATAGGAAATGACATTCCTATGCTACAATCTGTCAAGGGGTTCTTGTCACAAAGGTTCTCCATGAAAGACCTGGGTGATGCCTCATACATCCTGGGGATCCGGATCCATCGTGATAGATCCAAGAGGATATTGGGACTTTCTCAGTCCAGGTACATCGACACCATAGTGAAAAGATTCAGTATGGAAGATTCCAAGCGCGGTAACCTACCGGCTTGTCACGGGATCACCCTCTCTAAAGAGATGTCTCCCAAGACTGATTTGGAGAGGGATCGCATGTCTATTATACCCTACGCTTCTGCGGTAGGCTCTATAATGTATGCGATGTTGTGTACCAGACCGGATGTAGCTTATGCACTGAGTGTGGTAAGCCGGTATCAGTCTAACCCTGGGGAGAAACACTGGATAGCAGTAAAGAACATTCTCAAGTACCTGAGGAGGACTAAGGAGATGTTCTTGGTGTATGGCGGAAAAGACCTCCAGATCGAGGCCTTTGCTGACTCCAGCTTCCAGAGTGACAAGGATGATTCCAAGTCCATGTCGGGTTTTGTCTTCACCCTCAATGGAGGGGCGGTGTGTTGGAAGAGTTCCAAACAGGAAACCGTTGCAGACTCGACGATGGAAGCGGAATACATCGCTGCATCTGATGCCGCAAAAGAAGCTGTCTGGATGAGGAAGTTCTTGAAAGAACTTCAGGTGGTTCCGTCCATTGTTGACCCAATACCTCTGTATTGCGACAACAACGGGGCTATAGCTTTAGCGAAGGAACCCAGGTCCCATCAGAGATCCAGGCACATCTTGAGGCGGTATCACCTGATCAGGGAGATCGTGGATCGCAAGGAGATCGAGGTTCGGAGGGTTGCTTCAGAAGAGAACACTGCAGATCTATTCACCAAGGCCTTGCCCCAGACTCAGTTCGAGCGGCTGATCGAGATGATAGGTCTTCGATACGCCAGTACATGGCCTTAGTGCAAGTGGGAGATTGTTAGTGTATATGCCCTAGAGGCCATTACTGTATCATACTAGTTTGTATATTACTTAATGGATGCTTGGGATATTCACCTTGTATATACAATCTTGCTCAAAATAGTAGTATGCTACTTGGTTTGTTTCTACTTCAATGTGTACTTGTGTTTATTTCAGTATATCACTTATACGCATTAGTGGAGCCCTTAGGATCTTTGCTTGATTACCAGCGTTGTGATGGCAGTCACACTAGTGGGGGCTGGGTAATCTATAAGCACATCCTTATACAGGTCCCTAGTCGCAGGACTATCGAGACAGGGCATCGATACTCCGGAGTAGACTAGCGTATGCGCTTCTCATCCCAGTGTGGGAGATGGTCTGTCCCACAGCCATCAGTACGTCGTACTGGAGATAGTATACGGGTGCTCGTTGGGTTACGAGTACACTGGACAGGACTCGTCGGGAACTGACAGGTTGGTATTATACCTATCGTCAGTTATCAGTTCCCAGGTGACATGAGTACAGCTTAGTCCGCTGACTTGACACTGGCACTTCGCCTCAAGTGTGTTCCCACTGCACTTTGATCACTACCCTACCACGGCTCAAAGGAGTCGTGCAAACAGGTGGTGGTTGGGTGCAGTCCCGAAGCACTTGGAGGCAGTGACGGTTAGACAGGATTCGTCTCTCCCGGTATTGGGGGTTGACATCGCGCTGTGTCTAGGAGAGCCATTACACGAGTAGTCCCTGGCCAGGGCAAACGAGATATACTGGTAGGTTTCCAGTGTTATCTCAGGGTGTTTTGGGCTTCGCTCCGGCACGACTTGTACCGCTATTGGGGGACTGACGTTTACCACCCCCTAGGCCCGCCATGCGATGTATCAGACGAACAGACCGGACTGTACGGAGACTGTCACATTCAGACTCAGTAGGAGTTCAGATGGGGTTTCACCTCGTCAGCCTTCTTGTCGGCATCTACCTGGGGACCGTTACGCACAGCTAGTGCCGCTTGCGGTCTGTGGTTAAACCCACTGCCAGCGTAGTGTCGAGTCTTTAGAGTCCCACACAGAGGGTATTCGCCTCTGGGCAAAACAGAGTAGAGGTCGCATGGTTTTGCGACAGGGTTCGTTCTCATCCGCGCACTTGTGCACGTTTGGAGTCCGGACGGATTATACTGGCAGGCTCTGGTTTGAGCCAGATACTGGTATATATATTTGGGGTTGCTTTTATATCTTGGTATTCTTGTTCCTCGGAACGAGAATGCAGGTGTGTATGCACAGTTGCTTGAGGCGGAGGATGAGGTATTTCATTAGGGTTTCGGAACGGGTGCGTATGCACAGTTGACAGTTATCTTTTTCCAAACCCTAATGGATTTATGGATTATCTATTTATAATAGTAATTAAATGAGAATTTTGTTATGGTTGATTTTGTTGACTTGTTGACCATGGTTGACTTGTTGACCATGGTTGAAAGTTGACCACCATCATGCTTCAAAAGTCTTCCTTGATTTATGCTTACATTTTTAAATGAAGCATGGTTGTGGTCATTCCAAATTGCCATCAACTATTCTCATTTTCAATTATTATTATTAGATAATTCTTTTCTTTTGTATTATGGTTGCAAGAAAGAAAAAATATAGCTCATTCTATCATTCTCATTCTCTCTCCTCTCTTCATCTTCTTCTTCCTCTAGCAAAGAGAAACCTTCTCATGAGTTGAGAATCATTCTCTTTAAAAACAAAAGCAACCCTTAGACACTCTCTCTACTCACTCTAGGATCAAGGGTTTAGCAAGCCGGCGATTCTAGTTCACTCCAAGTTCGAGAAAGAGCCCAAAGGTCGAGCCTTCGAGGTGGATCCATCTTCGACGGAAGAAGGCGACAAGAGAAGAGAACCATCAACCTCCACAAAGTTTGAAGAAGAAGGAGTTCAAGTTTAGGTATAACCATCTCTATCCGAGTAGCTAAATCTCTTTAGCTTAGTTTGCTAGTTTTAGTTTAGGTAACGATCCCGACCTAGTTTAGTCCATGTTGCCTCTTGCGATAAAAATTTGTTTTTTATACCGTTTCCGCCTCCCCGTAAGAACCGGGGGTCGCAATATGGACTTACACCTTGCTCGGGTGGTAAAGGATCTCACAGTCGTAGTCCTTCACTAACTCCATCCAACGGCACTGTCTAAGATTCAGGTCTCGCTGCTGAAATATATACTTTAAGTTCTTTTGATCAGTGAATATCTGGCACGACTCGCCGTATAGGTAATGTCGCCAGATCTTAAGTGCAAAGACCACTGCAGCCATCTTTAAATCGTGAGTGGGGTAGTTTTGTTCATGTTTCTTCAACTGCCGTGAAGCATATGCGATCACCCTGTCATGCTGCATCAATACGCACCCTAGCCCCACTCGAGAAGCATCACAATAGACCACAAATCCGCCCGATCCTGAAGGCAATGATAACACCGGCGCCGTAGTCAGTCGAGTCCGTAGCTGCTGAAAACTGTGCTCGCACTCCTCCGTCCAATCGAAAGGAACTCCCTTCCGGGTCAACCCGGTCAAAGGTCCGGCAATACGGGAGAAGTCCTGCACAAATCGCCTGTAGTAGCCGGCCAGTCCTAGAAAGTTGCGGATCTCCGTAACTGATGTGGGTCTGGGCCAACGCTGAACGGCCTCAATCTTCTTCGGGTCCACACATATACCATCTCGTGTAATCACGTGATCCAAGAAGTCTACGCTGTCCAGCCAGAATGCATACTTAGAGAATTTTGAGAAAAGCTGGTACTCCCTCAAGGTCTGCAGTGTGATCCGTAGGTGCTGCTCGTGTTCCTCTCTGCTCTGGGAATACACCAAGATATCGTCAATGAATACGATGATTAACAGATCAAGATACGGCCGGAAAATACGGTTCATCAAGTCCATGAATGCTGCTGGGGCATTGGTGAGTCCGAACAACATCACCAAAAACTCATAATGGCCGTAGCGCGTGCGGAAAGCTGTCCTCGAAATGTCCTCCTGTCGAACCCGCAGCTGATGGTAGCCTGATCGCAAATCGATCCTCGAAAAGTATCCTCCCCCCTGAAGCTGGTCGAACAAGTCGTCGATGCATGGCAAAGGATACCTGTTCCGCACGGTAACCCTGTTCAGCTGGCGGTAGTCGATACACAAACGCAAACTGCCATCCTTCTTCTTGACAAACAGGACTGGAGCACCCTAAGGAGACACACTGGGTCGAATAAGTCCCTTATCCAGCAAATCTTGCAACTGACCCTTCAACTCTCTAAGTTCCGCCGGGGCCATCCGATAAGGAGGTATAGAAATAGGCCCCATGCCGGGAATCAAATCAATACAGAAAGAAATATCGCGCTCAGGCGGTAGCCCAGGAAGCTCGTAAGAGAACACATCAGGGAACTCGCTAACAATCGGAACCTGATCCAACGGAACCTCTGTAGCTCTAGTATCGTAAACATAGGCGAGAAATCCTTGACATCCTTTCCTCAAAAGCTGTCCAGCGCGAAAAGAACAAATCAAACTGTGGGGGGCAGCACCACGGTCCCCTTGCACAACAAAAGCCGACTCTCCGGGAAAACAAAACCTAACTGTCTTCTCGCGGCAGTCCACAGACGCATAGCATGTGGCTAACCAATCCATGCCCAAAAGAACGTCGAAGTCCAACATCTCAAGAAGGATCAAGTCGACAGGCAACTCTCTCTCGCCAATACGGACAACACAGGATCGGAACTCGTGTCTAGCAACAAACGACTCGCCCATGGGGGTGGTCACAACAACCGGCTGATCAAGCAAACCGGACTCTCTCCCTAAACTCGGCACGAAGTGTGTGGAAACATACGGGTGCGTGGATCCCTGATCAAACAACGCGTGTACGTCAACAGAACATACTGAAAGGATACCTGATACCACCGCATTGGACGCCTGCGCATCCTGATGCGTCAAAGCAAAAACCCCCGCCTGTCTTCCACCTGCGAATGACTGTCCTCTGCCTCGGTCACCCCGTCCTCTATGAGAAAATCCTCTGTGACCACGACCTCTCTGTGCATGAGTCTGACGCGGAGTAACAGTAGGTACAATAAGCAACGCCTTCTTGGGTGGTGAAGGTGGTAAAGTGACATGCGGTATTGCTGCCTCCTTACTGTGTATCTTAGGACAATCTCGAACACGATGATAAGAGCTCCCGCAGCAGAAACATCCCGACGATGACCGCTGACCCTCCTGGGGATAGGAGTTGAACAACCGGCCTCGCCCTAAATCTCTGCCACCTGCAAGACGTCTGTCACGGCGCCGAAAAGGCTATCTCTGTGCTGATGTATCCGCACGAACTCTCTTCGGCTCTGGAACTACCGAAGTCTCAGCAAGGCGCTCCTCGACTAATAAGGCTGCATCTACAGTTGCTGCATAGGTCTCGCAATGCTGTGCGCTGATCGCAAGAAATAACGGGATAAGCAAGACTCGAACAAATCTCTTGACTCGCATCTCCTCAGTAACCACTAAATATGGGGCATAAACAGATAGCTCTGTGAACAGCACGTCGTACTCTGCCACTGTCATCTCCGGAGTCTGACGTAAGGACTCGAACCTGCGCGCTCTAGAATCTCTAACACTCAGTGGAAGGAAGCGGGCAAGGAACACCGTTATGAACTCTGTCCAGGTCATAGAAGGAAGACCTGCTGCTCTACCCTTCTTGACCGATTCGCACCATTTCTGCACAAGACCTTCCAGGCGAAAGCTCGTGAACTCTACCCATCTCGCATCTGAGCATCTGAGTGAACGACATATCCGAGCCATCCTATCAATGAAAGACTGTGGGTCCTCGGCTAAACCGGTGCCTGTGAAGACCGGAGGCTTCAGCCTCATAAACTCTGATAGAGATACTGTAATAAACTCCGTAGCTGCAGGGGCAACTGCCTGTACTATGGGTACTATCACGGTCCCAGCAACGGGTGGAACTACCTCCAGTCGCTGCGCTCGAAGTGTCTCAACTAGCGATCCCATCATCTGGCGCATCTCCTGCATCCCGGATCCCATCATCTGGCGCATCTCCTGCATACCTGATCCCATCATCTGGTCTGTCGAAGGAAGAAAAATCTGCTCTGGTGCAACGGGTGTACTACCCGGGTCTATCCTCGTCTTTGACGAATCAACTCTAATCTCGGCTCTAGCGGCCGCTCTCTGCGCCCTTGTAGTCTTTGGCGGCATAATAGCTAATAAGAAAATATGATTCGATAAGGATACGGAAATCGAATCGCAAGAATGTATATACTCATGAAGGAATTTAAATCAATAAGTCCTAAGGTCGCTTAGGCGGAGTACCGTGTCATGAGTATGCCTCAGAACATACACACGCTACGCCACTCTGCTTCAGCTACCTACTCCATCATACCAGGGTCATCCTACACTCCGAAAGGTAAAACCTACTCTCTGATACCAACTTTGTCACGGCCTGATGTTTGACCCGTGACCGACACTTAACCACGTAACGTCTACAGGCGTAACGCGACTAAGTAAGCCGAACCCCAGAAATCAAAACCATTAAAAGTAGTGAGTGTTGAAAACATTTGTTTAAAAACATTTGGAAAACCTTAAGTAGTTTAGTAACATTCTTTAAAGTTCAAGTTATTTTCTTAAAAATTTTGGCAGCATTTCCTTTGTAAAACTAACCCCGAAATCGGGTACAAGACAAGATATGGGTAAAAAATGATATACAATGAAATAAAGCATCCCAAACGGGAGAAATCGCGCCCTACGGCGGAAACAACCACGCAAGTAATATACGACGTCGTAGCAAAGAAATGAGCAATAAGTGAAAAACATCACAAATGATAAGAACTGCATAAGTAAAGTCGGCTTACAAGAGCTCGACACTAGAATACAAATAATATACATTATCGTCCTCACACTGATCTCTAAGTCAAATACATAAAAGAAGATGGAGAGTACTAGATACAAAAGTGTATACAATGGAAATAACCGGATACCACAACCCACCTAACAGCAAAACAGCTCACGCACCAACTGCAGTGGTATCCGTAGCCAAAAAGATACAAGAAAGCAGCCTGTCGCGAGTACTCTGAGGGGCAACCTGCAAATACTGTGGCACAACGGGGGTGAGTTGCCAACTCGTGAATAGGAGATAACATATAAAGGTAATCACGAGTATGCACGTACTGCGCTACTCTAACATATGCCAGCAGATAATATCTATATGCGATGAGCAGGATGTGCAATAATCATGCATAAGTACTCTATCAGGTAATATGACTACAGGATGAGATGCAAAATAATGAATTCTGAGCATGGGATAAAATAACATCTACACGGAATGTCAACGTGGAAAATATAATCGGTGTCTATCAATGCACCCAAATCACAATAAAACTCAGGCCCCGTCATCCACATCGGCCCTCAAATCCTTGAGAATCGCGAATGCCCAACATCGGCACTCAAACTATCATGAAATAATCGTGTCCAGCATCGACATGCAAATACTCATATATCGGGCTCCGTCTGCGGAATCGGCCCTCGGCCCCAGCAGTACGGGTCATCCCATATCCATTTATCGACTCTGGTCAGTATCCTCCGGATAACCGCTAGGTCCAACCAATCACCGGTAGGTAGTGGTCCCACTGCCAGGCTTATCGCCTACTGCACGACAGATCCGTTCTCGCCCCGAGGTGCCATACCGGGTCCACCATGTATCCGCAATCGGCCTCATCCAGCTCCTCGATTCGGGTTCACAAGTCACACGTCTCAGAACCGAGAAAACGCATGGTGGACGCACTGAAATATCATATCAAGAGGAACCGGGTTTTCAAAACAGTGCATATTTTCTTAAATAACCCTACGGTCCTCAAATCCAGAAATCACATGAAATCCAAAGCCAATGCGTCAATCCATGCGATGTAATATATGCATCAGAAGTCGTACTGTAAGTAAAAGGGAGAAACCGCTCTTTAAGTAAATTCAGTTTTTAAAAGGTATCATGCGGTCCCCAGTTTTTACCAAAAATCAGCTTATCTAGGTAGGTACAGTTTGAATATGCATAAGTATGGATATGCAAATGAGTATGTGCATAAGTATGGATATGCAATTGAGTACGTGCACAAGTAACATAATCATGTCGAATCATATAGGAGTGAGCTACAGTATATTGTTCATGGCAATTCTATAGTGCGAGTGTCATGGCAATTACTAACGGTGTGTGTGTAACATGCAGATTAGTGCTCGTGCAACAAGAACCGTTAGTAACAGTGCGGTGTGTTATCAATTCTAAGCTCATATAGATATAGCAGGGAATGCGGTATGCAACAAATAGTATCCATGAACAGTCAATGTATGTAAATGCAATATGCTGCTACAATGTCCTATCAGCCCTGACGCATAATGCCATATGGGCGATTTCCCCGTAGATGTTAAATCTACTCACCGTAGTCTCGTGCTAAGTGTAGCCGATGACTTGTTTCCCCTTCTTCGCGGCGTCCGTCGTACTCGCCTGCGAACCTAGAATTTTCACAAAATAACACATAAGCTCAAATCTACAAAAACGCGACATTAAAGCCAAATTAGAAACCCACGTCGCGAACCAAACGCGTGGGTGTCCGATACGCTGAAACGTGTGATTACGCGCCTGAAGCTACCCCGACACGTCGCGATACGCAGAAAACCCTAAACCCACACACGTATCACACGTGTCACGAAGGTTAAAAGTATAGGAAATAGGGTAAAAGGTTCCAGATTTTTCTACAGATAGAATTTTTCAAAGTTGCATATACCATAGACCTTAGAAATGTAGCAGACACCAACAGAACAAACCCCAAAACCCAGGTCCCCCATCTGGCCGCAATTTGCGGCCAGAATGAATATTCCGGCGGCCAACCTAGGGAGTTGGGCTCCCGTGCTTTGTGTGTGTTCTCTAAACCTAGTGTACATGCACCAGTAAATACAATTTTTTCCTGAAGCCATCAGGTCACAAGCAGATCACAACAGAACCCAAAACCTAGTTAAAAAGCTATTTTAACACTAAATCGATACATTAAGGTGTTTTGGTGAAACCTGAAGCAAATCTTTGGTTAAAACAACACTAATAACACATAACTAAGCTAAACAAGCCATAAAAATGTTAACTTATCACAAGCTTCACTAATTTCCCTTTAATATCACAAAAATGCACAAAAAATACGATTTTTAGCTAAAATACTACAAGTTATGAACTAAGGTGCTAAGGGTGAGTTTAATACCTCCAAAAGACCCTAGGGAAACCCAATTTCTAGCCCTTGCCCTCAAAGCCACTGACTTGCTACCAAACTCCTCAAAAGAGCCATTAAACCAAAGGTTTTTGTGAAGGAATAATGAGATTTTGTGTAGGGTTTGTATTTGGGTCAAAAGAGAAGCAAGAGAAGAAGAGAATGATGATGATGTTGCTGTAGCTACCGCTTCTCTCTGCTAGGAGCAGAATTGAGAGGGAGAAAGAAATGAGAGAGAGAGAGAGAGGTGGTCAAAAGTCAAGCCCATCTCACCTAATCCAACCCATACCTCCCATTTCTTGAATTTTATTTTAAAAAAGAGGGTTTTGACTTGGTTAATGGTGGGGATATTAGAACCATGCAAGAAAGTGAAAATGGTTACAAGCCAACAATTAGCTTAAGTTACAAAAAAAAGATAACTGTGCATGTTGTACACTAAACCTAGCTTTGGAAAATAATTAAGGAAAAAAAATCCCAAGTAAGGTGAACACAAGCTAAATTATAATTAATAAACCCTATATATATATATATATATATATATATATATATATATATATATATATAAACACCTCTCATCACAATTAGAACTAGTTTAAAAAAGGAAATAAGATTTACGAGTTTTTATGAAAACACGCATCATTACTAACTAACGCGAAATTAACCTAAACAAATTTCGAAGCATTACAGTGTTTTGGGCTACACTCCTGCACGACTTATTGCACTATTAGGGGTATACAATTACCGTCCCTAGGCCCGATATGCGATACTCTTAGACGAACAGACCGGACTGTATGGAGATTGTCACATACAGGCTAAGTAGGAGTTCGGATGAGTTTACACATCGGCCTTCTCATCGACAGATACCTGGGTAGCCGTTACGTGTGTTAGTGTATATACCCTAGGGGCTATTATTGTATCATACTAGCTTGTAAATTACTTAATGGAAGCTTGGGATATTCACAGTTGTATTAACAGTCTTGCTCAATATAGTAGTATGCTACTTGGTTTAAATCCATCTTAATATGTGTATATGTTTCTTTTAGCATATCACGAATACATATTGATAAAGCCCATAGGATCTTGCTTGACTACCAGCGTTGTGACGGCAGTCACACTAGTGGGGGCTGGGTAGTCTACAAGCACATCCTTTTTCAGGTCCCTAGTCGTAGGATTATCGAGACAGGGCATCGATACTCCGGAGTAAACTAGTGTATACGCTTCTCGTCCCAATAGGGGAGATGGTCTGTCCAACAGCCATTAGTACGTTGTACTGTTGATAGTATGCAGGTGCTCATTGGGTTACGGGTACACCGGACAGGACTCGCAGGGAACTGTTGGTTGGTATTATACCCGTCGTCAGTTAACAGTTCCCAGGTGACATGAGTACAGCATAGTCCGTAGACTTGACATTGCTGCTTCGCCTCAAGTGTGTTCCCACTGTTCTTAGATTGCTACCCTACCACGGCTTGACCGAGTCGTGCAAACAGGTAGCAGTTGGGTGCAGTCCCGAAGCACTTGGAGGCAATGGCGGTTAGATAGGATTCGTCTCTTCCGGTATTGGGGGTTGATATCGCGCTGTGTTTGGAGAGCCATCACGCAAGGTCCCTGGCTAGGGCAAGTGAGATTTACTGGTAGGTTCTCAAGTAGCTTCTCAAGGTGTGATGGGCTTCACTCCGACACGACTTATACCTCTTTTAGGGGACTGACGCTTATAGCCCCCTAGGCCCGATATGCGATAGTCTTAGACGAACAGGCCGGACTGTACGAAGATTGTCACATCAGGCTCAGTAGGAGTTCGGATGGGTTTCCTCATCGGCCTTCTTATCGACATCTACCTGGGGACCGTTACGTACAGCTAGTACCGCTTGCGGCCTGTAGTTAAACCCACTGCCAGCGTACCGTCGAGTCTTTAGAGTCCCACACAGAGGGTTTCCCTGCTTCAGGAGAAACGATATAGAGGTCGTATGGTTTTACGACAGGGTTCGGACATATACGTGTACTTGTGCACGTATGATGTTCGGAAAGATTATACTAGTAGGCTTTGGTTTAAGCCAGATTCTAGTATTAGATTATTGGATTTATACAGTCTCAGTATATCCATGTTTTTCGTAAATACAGATGGGAGGGGCATTCTCGTAATTAGTCGAGAAGCTTCTAGAAGAAAGGTGACTCATTTAGTTTTAATTCATTTGTGAATTAACCTTAATGAGGTGGAGAGGTGATGTGTAATTTTCATTAAGTACACCATGAGTCATGAGGTGATTCACCTCAAGGTAATTAATGAAGCGTGGTTGTTGAATATATTTTTTATTGTTTAGATATTTTTCATGCTTCATAATTATCTAAGAGACTCAAGATTTATTTCATTATCACATACACATTCTCTCTCCTTAAGCTCTCATCTTCTTCATCCTAACCCTAATCCTCTCATGTGTTGAGAACCCTAGGGTCAGCAAGACTAATAGATCCTTAATCTATCTCTATATTCTCTAGGTCACTTGGATTAGCAATCCTAGCCACTTAGTTACCTCAAGTTAGAGGTTAAAGTTTGAAGAAGGAACTCTCGGGTGGATCTTCTATTACATCGAGGAGGCCGACGAGGAGGTGAACAACAAGAACAAGAAGGACTAGTATCTTGAGGTATAATCATCTATCATAGTAGTTAACTACTTCTAGATAGTTTGTTAGTTAGGGTTTAGCAAAAATCCGTTTGATAGTCGATGTTACTTTGAACAAAATGATTGTTTTACCTATTCCGCCTCCCCGCATCTTGTGGGGTGTGTAACGTTGACTTACAGTGGTATCAGAGCCTAGCTAAACCATAACTAACATGTTAGAATAGTCTTTAGAAAATCGATCGCAATTTAATCCCGAAAAAACGACATTTTCACCAAGTTTCTGCCGATTTTAAATTGGGGTCTAAAAATTTTTCACGGACCCTTAAAAATACAAGCAGGGTTTTTTAAGAATTGTGAAGAAATTTGGGATCGTGACTCGTCCAAACCACCGCGGAACCGCGGCCGATCCAAGTGATCCGCCGCGGATCCGCAGCCGAGTTGACACCGAGTCAACCCAAATTTGCTCAGTTATTCTTCTATGTTGATGTTGGGTTTTCTGGGATATTTTGTTTCTGCTCAAGTTTTATGTGCATAGAAAATTATTCGGAGTAGATTCATATGTGGTGCTTGATCGAAATTTTAAGAACTTTGGTTAACTGGATTATATCTGTGTTGTGATTAATGTGTTCGTAAACCTCTCCTAATTGCTAGTATGTCGGTTAGCAGGGGGTTGCACATTTCTGTAATGGTTACTTTATGTTTGTGGATATGAACTTGTTGAATTGTCGTGAATGGATAGCCGGGGATGTGAGACGAGTGTTTCTTTCATTCAAATGTAAATTGTAATTTGTTGTAATATTCTTTTGCGGGGCACATCCGGGTTGAGCTTGTAGCCACCGTTATATTATTTCATTTACTGTTTCCTGCTCTTAAGATAGACCCAAGATAGGGTGCACAAACTACCGGGTACTTTGAAGTGCTTAGTGGCCTACTCACGTCGTTGAGGGAGACCGCTTCACTTCGAGTACTTGACGGGTAGTTTGCCATACCCGTAGGGGTCTAGGGTGGGGTTGGCTATACATCACGACTATGTAATCCGTCTTTCAGTGCAGGCTCAAAGGAAAGGCGGATTCCTAGAATGTCCAATATGTTCATCTGTGATCTGGAATGCCTATTATTGCGTCTGACGAATGTACAATATCTATATATGATATCTAGAAGGCGTTGCTTGTGTTTTGCATCCGCGCTAGCCCATCCCCCGCTCTGTCGTTAGTTAAGTAACCTAACGAGTGAATGACATGGCCCAGTGAAGAATGCGGATGGCATAAGCGGACGTTGTATTTTCGTTGTTTTCTGCAATGATAGGTTAATTGATCGGACGCATTATATTAATGCAAAGAAAATAAACCAAAGTTGAATCGTTGGAACAGTTTAAAAGAAACCACTCGGTTATTTTAAAACAGAAGATTTTTTTAATTGCGGAGCTTAAACCACTCTTTTTAAAGGCTATCAGGTTCCTTCAATCATATCAAGTTCACTGCGTTCACGGTTTCACCAAAACCATTCGTAGCCCTCCGTCATTTCATTTCGGTATTCAGTAGTATTCAAGCTATGTATTTTGACCAACGCCAAGGCACCGTGTTTGGTAGCTGCTGGGTATTCATCTGTTGCATAGATAGATGAGTTGGTTTGGGACAGTCGTACTGCCATTTGGCCAACGTTAGGGGTATGTACAGGTGGGTTCAAATTAACAAGATAATGATAGGTAGAACTTGACATATGACTTATGACATTTTGACCAATGCCAAGGTCATAAGAGCATGGGGCAGAAATCCACATCGGGAGTTTCTAAAGAAATTGAAACTTGCTAGAGTTGCATACCATTTAGAGTGTGATAATTTTGGTAGGATTCCTTCAGCTTTATCACACGATGATATTTGGATCCCGATCCTACTGTGAGTATATGCTACTCATCGGGAGATTCTTTCACTTGACGATCAATGCTGTAAACCAAGTAGGTGTCGAGAAAGGTGTTAGTGGGGCTACGCCCCCGGGGAAAAAAGGTTATTTAATTAAGAAACTTCGCAAAAGTGTCGTAAAACCTCCCTCGAAGTACCAACACCGGCCTGGCTGAACGGTTGAGCAAGTATTGTACAGTAAGAATAGTCCTGACTAGTTCTTCCTTTTTGGTTTGAGGAAGGATTCGAGAAACAGTAGGAGCCATCGTGTTTAGATAAATTAAAAACCACTCTAAACTTGCAAGAGCATCATGCTGAAATGTTTCTTCTTTCTCTCCTGATTACAGCGACCAGAACATGACGGGCCTTAAGTTATTATTAGATAAAAATATTTTGACAGGGCCAAACTATAAAGATTGGTTCTAGAATGTCAAGATGGCAATCACCTATGACAAATTGGGGTATGTCCTTACTACTAAAGCCCCTGCCGTCCCAGGTCCAGGATCCAGTGTCGCGGATAAGGAAATCCGCAAGACCTGGGAGATTGACTGCGCGAAGGCCAAATGCATCATGCTTGCCTCTATGTATAATGAACATCAGAGGAGGCACGAGAATATGGATCTTGAATCTATATTTCTCCACACCAAGGAACTGTATGGAGAGCAATCTCATATAACTAGATACGAGACCTCGAAGAACTTGTTTCAGTCGAGGCTGGCCATCGGATCATCTGTAGGGGAACATGTCCTTAAGATGATTGGCTATATTGAGGAGCTCACGGACCTCTGGACAACATTAGAGAACGAGCTGTATACAGACTTGGTTCTATAGTCCCTTCCTTCCACCTATGCCCATTTTATCTTGAATTTAAATATTCAAGGTAAAGAAGTTGAACTTCCAGAACTCATTAATATGTTGAGGAGTGCAGAGGGCATCTTACAGAAAGCAAGGGAAACACCCATTATGTTTGTTCGTGGTGCTTCCTCTTCCAGGTCCAAGGCAAGGGCCAAAGGAAGGAAGAAGAAGGCCGCTACCAAACCGAGAGGTGGTGTTGGTAAGGTGGGAGTCAAGGGAAAGGCAAAGGTTGCGGTGCCGGTAGAAGAAAAGGACGAGTGCTTCCACTGTCGTAGGAAAGGCCATTGGAAGAAGGATTGTAAAGCTTGGATTGCCAAGAACCAGGACCCGAGGCAAGTTGTGGCTTCGGCTTCAGGTGTGTTTGTAATTGAAAATTGTCTGTCAACCAACTCTACTTCCTGGGTATTGGATACCGGATCAACATCTCATATATGCAATTCATTGCAGGCACTGAGAAGCCGTAGAGTGCTGAAGACTGGTGATATGACCCTGAGAGTTGCGAACGGAGCGAGCGTGGATGCTATGTTCGTAGGGGATTATCATCTTGGATTGACGAGTGGACATATTTTGGTTTTACGCAACTGTTTTTGTGTACCTAGTTTAACGTGTAATATCATATCAGTATCGTTGTTATCAAAAGAAGGTTATGATTTCACGTTTGTAAGCGATGTTGTTAACATCCACCTTAATCATGGTTTGATTGGGTCCGGTACACTAGATAACGGTATATACGTGTTAAACCAATTGCAGATTTTCAATGTCCAGAACACACTAAAAAGAATGTCTCCAGATATAAATCAGGCTTTCTTATGGCATTATAGACTAGGTCACATCAATGAGACAAGGTTAACTAAGTTACATAAAGAAGGATACTTGGATCCGTTCGAATATCAATCTTATGCCACTTGTCAATCATGTCTCAAAGGAAAGATGACAAAGACTCCATTCACTAAACATGGAGTAAGAGCGAGTGAGCTCTTAGGACTCATACACAGCGATGTATTTGGTCCAATGTCTACACATGCAAGAAGCGGTTTTTCATATTTCATTACTTTTACGGATGATTTCTCCAGGTATGGATTCATTTTCTTGATGAAACATAAATCTGAGGCCTTTGAGAAATTCCGAGAATATAAGAATGAATAGAAAACCAAACCGACAAAAGTATCAAGACACTGAGATCTGATCGAGGTGGTGAATACTTAAGTGCCGAGTTCCTGGGTTACCTAAAAGAGAAAGGAATTCTCTCTCAGCTTACTCCTCCATACACTCCACAACACAACGGTGTATCGGAGAGACGGAACCGAACCCTATTGGATATAGTACGTTCCATGATGAGTAATGCTGAGTTACCGCGATCTTTCTGGGGTTATGCACTAGAATCAGCTGTATATCTTTTGAACAGAGTTCCTACTAAGACTGTGCCTACCACACCATATCAGATGTGGAGTGGGAAGAAACCCTATCTTCGGTATCTCAAGATATGGGGATGTCCAGCTTTTGTTAAAAAGCAGCATGTGGACAAACTCGAGGCATGCTCAGTACAGTGTAAGTTTGTAGGTTATCCAAAGAACTCCAAGGGGTATTTTTTCTATTACGCAGAGGAACAAAAGGTTTTTGTTTCTCGCAATGCCCATTTTCTAGAACAGCAGTTTTTAGAAAAGGAAACAAGTGGAAGCGCAATAGAACTGGAAGAAATTCCAGAACCACAAGCTACTACTGAAAGCTTGGTAGAACCAGAAGTTCCAGAAGAACAGGACATTCCCGCACCCTTCTGTAAGAGTAGTAGGCCGTCTCATCCGTCTGAGAGATACTACGGTTTTCTCATTGACGGGGATAGAGAGGATTGCGTCATTGATAATGATGAACCTACTAGCTTCCAGCAGGCCATCCAGAGCGGTGACTCAGTAAGATAGCTGGATGCAATGCGGACCGAGATGGAGTCTATGTACACCAACAAAGTATGGACTTTGGACTTTGCTCCAGATGAGGTAAAAGCCATAGGATGCAAGTGGATTTTCAAAAAGAAGATTGGTGTAGATGGACAGGTGGAAACCTATAAGGCTAGACTTGTTGCAAAGGGTTTTCGTCAAAAGCCTGGTTTGGACTATGACGAAACGTTTTCTCCAGTGGCTATGCTCAAATCCATTTGGATCCTTCTTTCCATTACTGCCTTCCATGATTATGAGATCTGGCAGATGGACGTAAAGACGGCTTTTCTAAATGGAAATTTGGATGAGTGCGTCTATATGGATCAGCCAGAAGGTTTCAATCAGAGTGGGAGCAGCGGGAAAGTGTGCAGGTTGCTTAAGTCTATTTATGGACTAAAGCAGGCATCGCGGAGTTGGAACATCTGTTTTGATGAAACGGTCAAAGAATATGACTTTATCAAAAATCCAGATGAGCCATGTATATATAGTAAGATTGTAGCACGAACTGTCGTATTCCTCGTCTTGTACGTGGATGACATTCTCTTGATAGGAAACGATATTCCTATGCTACAATCTGTCAAAGGATTCTTGTCACACAGGTTCTCCATGAAAGACCTGGGTAATGCCTCTTACATTCTGGGGATCCAGATCTATCGTGATAGATCTAAGAGAATGTTGGGACTTCACAGTCCAGGTATATCAACACTATACTGAAAAGATTCAGTATGGAAGATTCTAAGCGCGGTAATTTACCATCTTGTCATGGAATCACCCTCTCCAAAGAGATGTCTCCCAAGACTGATTTGGAAAGGGATCGCATGTCGATTATACCATACGCTTCTGCGGTAGGCTCTATAATGTATGCGATGTTGTGCACCAGACCAGATGTAGCTTACGCACTAAGTGTGGTAAGCCGGTATCAGTCAGACCCAGAGGAGAAGCACCGGAGTGCAGTAAAGAACATTCTTAAGTACCTTAGAAGGACTAAGAATATATTCTTGGTTTATGGCGGAAAAGACCTCCAGATCGAGGCTTTTGCCGACTCCAGCTTCCAGAGTGACAAGGATGACTCCAAGTCCATGTCAGGTTATGTCTTAACCCTCAATGAAGGGGCGGTGTGCTGGAAGAGTTCCAAGAAGGACATCGTTGCTGACTCGACGATGGAAGCGGAGTATATCGCAGCTTCTGATGCCGCAAAGGAAGCAGACTGGGTAAAGAAGTTCTTAACAGAACTTCAGGTCGTTCCATCCATTGTTGATCCAATACCTCTGTATTGTGACAACAACGAAGCTATAGCTTTAGTGAAGGAACCCAGGACCCATCAAAAGTCCAAACACATCTTGAGGCGGTATCACCTGATCAGGGAGATCATAGATCGCCGGGAGATCGAAGTCCGGATAGTTGCTACAGAGGAGAACTCTGCAGATCCATTCACTAAGGCCTTACCTCAGACACAGTTCAAGAGGCTATTCGAGATGATAGGTCTTCAATACACCAGTACATGGCCCTAGTGCAAGTGGGAGATTGTTAGTGTATATGCCCTAGGGGCCATTATTGTATCACACTAGCTTGTATATTACTTAATGGAATTTTGGGATATTCACAGTTGTATTAACAGTCTTGCTCAAAATAGTAGTATGCTACTTAGTTTAAATTTATCTTAATATGTGTATATGTTTCTTTTAGCATATCACGAATACATATTGATAGAGCCCATAGGATCTTGCTTGACTACCGGCGTTGTGACGGCAGTCACACTAGTGGGGGCTGGGTAGTCTACAAGCACATCCTTTTCAGGTCCCTAGTCGTAGGATTATCGAGACAGGGCATCGATACTCCGGAGTAAACTATTGTATACACTTCTCGTCCTAGCAGGGGAGATGGTCTGTCCCATAGCCATTAGTACGTTGTACTAGAGATAGTATGCAGGTGCTCGTTGGGTTACGGGTACACTGGACAGGACTCGCAGGGAACTGTTGGTTGGTATTATACCCGTCGTCAGTTAACAGTTCCAAGGTGACATGAATACAGCATAGTCCGTAGACTTGACACTGCTGCTTCGCCTCGAGTATGTTCTCACTATTCTTAGATTGCTACCCTACCACGGCTCGACCGAGTCGTGCAAACAGGTAGCAGTTGGGTGCCGTCCCGAAGCACTTGGAGGCAGTGGCGGTTAGATAAGATTCGTCTGTCCCGGTATTGGGGGTTGATATCGCGCTGTGTTTGGAGAGCCATTACGCAAGGTCCCTAGCCAGGGCAAGCGAGATTTACTGGTAGGTTTTCCAGTAGCTTCTCAAGGTGTGATAGGCTTCACTCCGACACGACTTATACCGCTTTTAGGGGACTGACACTTACCGCCCCCTAGGCCCGATATACGATAGTCTTAGACGAACAGACTGGACTGTATAAAGATTGTCACATCAGGCTCAGTAGGAGTTCAGATGGGTTTCATCATCGGCCTTCTTATCGACATCTACCTGGGGACCGTTACGTACAGCTAGTACTGCTTGCGGCCTATGGTTAAACCCACTGCCAGCGTAGTGTCGAGTCTTTAGAGTCCTACACAGAGGGTTTCCCTGCTTCAGGAGAAATGATATAGAGGTCGTATGGTTTTACGACAGGGTTCGGACATATATGTGTACTTATGCACGTATGATGTTCGGACAGATTATACTAGCAGGCTTTGGTTTAAGCCAGATTCTAGTATTAGATTATTGGATTTATGCAGTCTCAGTATATCCATGTTTTTCGTAAATACGGATGGGAGGGGCATTCTCGTAATTAGTCGAGAAGCTTCTAGAAGAAAGGTGACTCATTTAGTTTTAATTCATTTGTGAATTAACCTTAATGAGGTGGAGAGGTGATGTGTAATTTTCATTAAGTACACCATGAGTCATGAGGTGATTCACCTCAAGATAATTAATGAAGCGTGGTTGTTGAATATATTTTTTATTGTTTAGATATTTTTCATGCTTCATAATTATCTAAGAGACTCAAGATTTATTTCATTATCACATACACATTCTCTCTCCTTAAGCTCTCATCTTCTTCATCCTAACCCTAATCCTCTCATGTGTTGAGAACCCTAGGGTCAGCAAGACTAATAGATCCTTATGTTGTATATAGTTCCCTCAAATTCAATTATTGGATCGCAGGCAAGTGATTGCAATGATTGAGGGAGGACCTATGCCGGTAGGACAGTCTTACTCAAGATGATAGTATGCTATCTGGTTTATCTGTATCAACGTGCACATGCTTTAGGTGACCTTACAGATCACTATTACGCGTTGATAGAGCCCTTAGGATTCTTGCTTGACTACCAGCAGTATGATGGCGATCATATACGTGAGAGTTGGGTAGTCTATAAGCACATCCTTAAAGTGGTCCCTAGTCGTGGGAGTTTCGAGACTGGGCATCGACACTCCATTAGTAGACTAGTGTATACAGTCAATACCCCGACGAGGGGCGGTGGCCGATCTCACAAGCCATTGGTGTCAGTTGGATCACCTAAGATGTATACAGGTGCTCATTGGGTTTTTATGAGTACACCGGACATGACTCGCCGGGAACATGCTAGTTGGTATTATACTTGACGTCAGATAGCAGTTCCCTGGTGATATGTGTACAGGTTAGTTCATCAACCTGAGATCGTCATTTGTCTCGTGTGAGTTCCCAATGTGCTTTGATTACTACCCTACCATGGCTCAAAGGAGTCGTGCAAACAGGTTTTAGTTGGGTACAGTCCCGAGCCATATGGAGGCAGTGAGCGGATTGGTAGGGTTTCGTCTCTCCCGGTATTGAGGGTGAGATTGCGTTGTGTCTAGGAGAGCCATTACACGAAGTCCTTGGCCAAGGCAGGAGATTTACTGGTAGGTATTCCAGTAGTATCTTAGGGTGTTCTGGGCTACACTCCGACACGACTTGTACCGCTTTTGGGGATCTGACTTTTACCAACCCCCTAGGCCCGACATGCGATGCTCATAGATGAACGGACTGGACTGTACGGATATTGTCACTGACAGGCTCAGTAGGGTGTCAGGATGAGTTCGCTCATCGACCTCCCTTTTGGTCAATACATGGTAGCCCGTTACGTACAGCTAGTACCACTGACGTGCTAGTAGTTAAATCCACAACCAAAGTATTGACGAGTCTTTAGAGTCCCCCACAGACAGTTTCTCAAGTTTCGGGCGAAACGTTGTAGAGGCCGTATAGTATTATGGCAGGGTTCGATCATATACGTGCAGTCATGCACAGATCATGATCAGACGGATCATACTAGTGGGCTTTGGTTTAAGCCGGATCCTAGTATTAGATTTGTTGGATTACTTTAGTCTCATCGCATTCGCGTTCAGTCGGAATGCAGATGCAGGTATGTATATACAAGTGAGGGGTATTCTTGTGATCCGTCACGAGTTTACTTTAGATGATGCCGTTCTTTTTATTTAGACAAAACATTTAGGTTAATGTTTACAGATGGTGGAAATTATGAGTGGATTTCATGATGAGATGCATTTAATGTGACATGGACATGTTTAGTGACTCATGGTCTCTTTATTTGTGCTAATGTCATATTAGGATTTGTTTATTGTGTTGAATTGATGGATGGAGAAAGAGAGGGCAGCCATAGGCTTGGGGTTGGCTCTTGGGTTTTCATTCTTGTGCTCACAAAAATAATTCAACACAATAACACAAAAGGCTCCTCTTTTTTCTTTCTTCATCTTGCTCACAAGTTCCACCATTGGCATCAACTTCTACCTCCACTCTACCTATCTCATGTGTTGAGAATCCTAGAGTGTCAAGAGACAAAGTTATCACACACATTCCCTACTTCACCTTGGACATGTTGGCTAGCAAACTTTGTGTCTGAGTTGCTTCGGTTCAAAGCGGGAGCCCGTAAAAGGATTCATAGATGTGGTTCCCTTTCCGGCGAGGAGCTTGGGATGGTGGCCAAACACCGAAGGACACGGATCGATCGGTATAGCCTTTCCTAACTTCTTCTAGATTGCTAGTTAATGTTAATGGTTCGATCCGGGATTAAAGTCTGCGTTAGCGCCAGTTTCAAGTTCGTAAAAAGTTTTTTGTTTCCGCATTTTGGCCTCGGATCGACGGCCGCGGCGCTACCGTAGACTTACACCTTAATCTATCTCTATATCCTCTAGGTCACTTGGATTAGCAATCCTAGCCACTTAGTTACCTCAAGTTAGAGGTTAAAACTTGAAGAAGGAACTCTCGGGTGAATCTTCTATTACATCGAGGAGGCCGACGAGGAGGGTAACAACAAGAACAAGAAGGACTAGTATCTTGAGGTATAATCATCTATCATAGTAGTTAACTACTTCTAGATAGTTTGTTAGTTAGGGTTTAGGAAAGAACCGTTTGATAGTTGATGTTACTTTGAACAAAATGATTGTTTTACCTATTCCGACTCCCCGCATCTTGTGGGGTGTGTAACGTTGACTTACAACGTGCAGCTAGTACTGCTTGCGTCTTGTGGTTAAACCCACTGCCAACGTACTGTCGAGTCTTTAGAGTCCCACACAGTTGGTTTCCCTGCATCAGGCAAAAGATGTAGAGGCCGTATGGTTTTTACGGCAGGGCTTCGATCACGTACGTGCACTTGTGCGCGTATGATGATCGGGCAGGTAATACTGGTGGGCTTTGGTTTAAGCCGGATCCTAGAATTATATTGATGGATTGTTTTCGTCTCTTTGTATTCGTATTCTTCGGAATGCGGATGCTGGTATGTATATACGGATGAGGGGCATTCTCATAATATGTCAGGAATGCTTTTAGAAGGAGAAAACATAATTAGGGTTTTGATTTTCTATTATTAATTAAAACCTTGGAGGAAAATCAAGTGGAGATATTTGTTGGATGGGTATGAGTCATCACTTGACAAAAGAGATATTTGTGAACCATGGTTGAGTTTTGTGAGATATTTATCTCAACAAATATCTACATGGTTCATTATTCATCACAAATGAGTTATTCTTTTTCCAAGCTCATCTCCACTCTCATTTTCCTCAAGTCTCCTTCTTCTTCCTCACAACCCTAAAAGTCTCATGAGTTGAGTAACCTAGGGTTCTAAGAGACAAACTAATTCATCTTCACTCTCTACATCACTTAGGCATTCTAGTTTAGCAAGCTAGTTGCCCTAGTTACCTCGGATTTGAGGTTGGAGCTCGGACTATAGACTTTCGGGTAGATCGTCTTTGACTCGAGGAATCCGACGAGGAAGATTTGATCCGTTACAATCCTCAGAGCCTACGATGACGAGGAGGACAGCGACTAAAAGACCCGAAGGATTTGGTTTCATGTGGTATAACTTTCATCCGAGTAGTTAAACCTCACACAGTATTTTGTTAGTTAGGGTTTAGCATCGATCCTGGAGTTCAAGTCCGTGTTGCGAGCTTTGAAAAATCGTTTTTTGAAAATTCCGCCTCCCCGTGGACACGCGGGGTGCGCGACATGGACTTACAATATTGTAAGTCTGTGCTTCGAGCTTTGAAAAATCGTTTTTTTGAAAATTCCGCCTCCCCGTGGACACGCGGGGTGCGCGACATGGACTTATAATATAAGCATGTCGTGTAACTAGGTAAGGAAGTGCAATATCTAAACTAGCATGTGCGGTAATGAGTACTAAACAAATAACTGTAATTTTACAAATTAGCGAACAACACAACGATATAGCAGTTTCTAATGTGTATGTGGCATGGCAATTACCAACGATGAGTGTGTGAGCCGGCGAGTATGTGTGCGTGCAACATGCGCATCATCGGTAATGGTGCATGTGTCCCAGCAGACGAAGTCATATAAAGATAAATATAAGGAAACGTAGTATGTATGTCGCCAATGAAAAGTAATACGAGCATAAAAGAAATAATAAAAGCGTAAACGCGAACAGTATAAAATACGTGACTACATATGAACCATACAGTATAGCTTAAACTAGTACAAATCATTTTTGAAACTGGGGGCTACGGTGTCTTTGAGAAAAAGATGCCATTTGAAAATTCATAGCGTCCCTTGAGATTGTCATTTAAAAGTGCATAACGATTCGTTAGTTTACAAAATAGGTATGCTTCTAAATATATCCTATTATCTACCTAAGTGATCTAAAACAATATTCTTCGAGTCGATATATATGTATTGATGATTCATCCGCATCATATCACGTACGGTATAATCCATCGTATGGTGTCATCAAATCAAAAGAACGGATCTATCATCCTGTACATCATATCACATACGGTATAATCCATCGTACGATATCATCAAATCAAAAGTACAGATCTATGGTCATGTACATCATATCATCTCATATCACCATATATATATCATCTCATGTCATATCTTAGCATATATATATATATATATATATATATCGCCTCACATCCTTATATCAAATATGTCGACTCGTATATATATATATATATATATATCGCCTCACATCCTTATATCAAATATGTCGACTCGTGTCATTTTATTTCATCGTATCCTCATCTTATCATATCATCTCGTAATTATCCTCATGGTTATATATATACATATATATATATATATACCTATGCCTCATGGACTAAAAAACTAGAACTAGGGATATACCTTCCTACACGTGCACTACTATGGTTTATAGTATCCCAGAACCCTATTAGCTGGGTATAAACATCTAATATATATATATATATATATACTGTATTTCTAATATACTAGTACTATAGTTGCGGGGGTGATATACGCCATTCACTCGACTTCCCCGTAGATATACATCTACTCACCTACTATCCTCGCTTTACCCAAAGTCGATGAATGCTTTGCTCTCCTTCGTCGTCCCGGAAGTCCATGCGAAGGTACCTACAATTCAATACATATCATATCGAAATCAAAATCAAATCCGAAAACCGATACGGCAAGCGAAGCGTACATAGGTTAGAACCTATAGTCCATTTATGCAAGAACAACCAAACAACTCCCGACGTTGACGTACGAACGTCAAGCGAATGAGTCAAAACACAAATATCAAAACCCAAGTTTTCAAAAGTCGCAAAATGAAATTAGCAACTTTTTAAAACACTCCCAGATTCTACCCAAGGTGAAATTTGGACATTTTGCATATAGGGTAGGTCTAGATATTGTATGTGTGTGCTACAGAACCAAACCTAAACCCTAACTCCTAGTTCAAGCCGCAATTTACAGCCAAATTGATCATTTTGGCGCCCAAGTGGGGAAGATGGGGGCTCGGGCTTCTACGATAGCTTCTTAAGTGTCTGCACATCTCACTGTGTTTGCAAAAAAAATTTCAGATTTCTCGAGTCATCCTAGATTCTAATTGATCACCACAGCAACTTTAGCATTCTCTATTTTCTTCACCTCTTGCTTCAAGCTCTAACAATCACATGTGTTGTGAACCATAGAGCTTGAAACCCTAGTTAGCAAAACAAAACCCCTACTTTACCATCCTACACTTGATTAGCAATCAAGTGTAGTGTGTTTCCTTCACTAAAAAGTTTAGTAAAGAGGTAACTTGGATTGGCAGACTTTGGGTGGATCATCTTTGGCACGAAGGTCATTGGAGGAAGTTCATTCAACCTTCAAGTGGAGCCTAGTCGAGTCGCGTGGACTACAACTCGGAGCATTTGAAGAGAAGGACTTGGTCTACGAAGGTCGTATACTCCTTCCCTTCTTATAGTTTTTGTGATATCATGTTTAATACCCTAATATTCTTATTAGATCTTGGTAAGTGTTCATTAGTGTTGGCTATAGTGCCCTCAAGGCAATTATCATAGTCGCAGACAGGTGATTATGATGATTGAGGGAGAACCTATACCGGTAGAACAGTCTTACTCAAGATGATAGTATGATATCTAGTTTGTCTCTATCATCATGTAAATGCTTTATGTGGTATTACAGATCACTACTATATGTTGACGGAGCCCATAGGATTCTTGCTTGCTACCAGCATTATGATGGCGATCATATACGTGGGAGCTGGGTGGTCTATATGCACATTCTTAAATGTCCCTAGTCGTGGGAGTTTCTGTTGCGCCACGGCAGCGCCCCGGCCGTCTACTCGAGGCCAAAATGCGGAATTAAAATTTTCTTAACTTTAAATTGGCGCTACCACGGACAATAAACCCGGATCGTAACCATTAACCTAATCCTAGCAATCAAGAGAATGGGTAGAGAGTTATACCAAGCGATCCGTGTCCTTCGGTCTTCGTCTCCAGTCCGATCTCCCGCGGAATCTCCGTCCGTCACCTCCTCGTCGGAAAGGGCACCACGTAGCCAAATACTTTTACGGGCTCCCACCTCTGGACCGAGGCAACTCGGGCGCGAAGTTGGCAAGCCGACGCGTCCAAGGGTACTGTAGGCTAGTGTAGAAGCTTGTCTCTTTTGGGGTTTATGAAGTTGCCATGGATGTTTGAGAAGAGAGTGAACTTTGGAGAGGAGGAAGGTGTATTTTGTGAAGGATGAGAAAAAATGAGAGAAGAATAATTTCCTCATCCAAAAATGAACCTCTCTCATCCTCTCCCCACAAAAAATGTGGCCGGCCCCCCTCAAGGAAAATGGTGGAGAAAAAGCATAATACATGAGGGAGGTGAGTGTAGTAGAAGAATAATGGTGACCACACCCAAAACCATGATCACAATATCAAATCAAAATCAAATCCTTTCTCATCTCAAAAAGCAAAGGAAAAGACTAATAAAGAATCTCATCATGATGAAGCTACAAAAGCAAGAAACCCCCTCCACAAATGTTATTTGCAAACTTGCAAATAACCCCCTCCACCGAAAAGTCCGGCCGTGAAGGAACAAAGGAAAACTGGCCGGAACGGAATGCAAACTGAAAACTTCAGAAAACCGATCCCGTAATAAATTACAGGAAAACCCCGCTACTGCACATACATGCCCGCATTTGTATTCCCACTGAATACAATTGCAAAGAGACAAAATCTACACTGTCTAATACTAGGATCCGTCTTAAACCAAAGCCGGCTAGTAAAAACTGTCCGATCACGATCCGTGCAATACCGCACGTATCTGATCGAACCCTGCCATATCTCCATACGGCCTCTACAGCGTTTCGCCCGAAACTTGAGTAACTGAGTGTGGTGGACTCTAAAGACTCGTCAATACTATGGCTGTGGATTTAACCACTAGCACGTCAGAGGTATTAGCCATATGTGATGGGCTACCAGCTATTGACCAAAAGGGACGTCGATGAGCGAACTCATCCTGACACCCTACCGAGCCTGTCAGTGACAATATCCGTACAGTCCGGTCCGTTCGTCTATGAGTATCGCATGGCGGGCCTAGGGGGTTGGTAAAAGTCAGACCCCCAAAAGCGGTACAAGTCGTGTCGGAGTGAAGCCCAGAACACCCTAAGATACTACTGGAATACCTACCAGTAAATCTCCTGCCTCGGCCGAGGGCTTTGTGTAATGGCTCTCCTAGACACAGCACGACCTCACCCCTAATACCGGGAGAGACGAACCCCTGCAGATCCACACACTGCCTCCATATGGCTCGGGACTGTACCCAACTAAAACATGTTTGCACGACTCCTTTGAGCCGTGGTAGGGTAGTAATCAAAGCACAGTGGGAACTCACACGAGACACATGACGATCTCAGGTCGATGAACTAACCTGTATATATGTCACCAGAGAACTGCTATCTGACGTCTGGTATAATCCCAACTAGCAGGTTCCCGGCGAGTCCTGTCCGGTGTACTCATAACCCAATGAGCACCTGTATACATCTTAGGTGAACCAACTGACACCAATGGCTTGTGAGACCGGCCACCGCCCCTCGTCGGGGTCTCGACTGTATACACTAGTCTACTAATGGAGTATCGATGCCCAGTCTCGAAACTCCCACGACTAGGGACCTTTTAAGGATGTGCTTATAGACTCCAGCTCTCACGTATATGATCGCCCTCATACTGCTGGTGGTCAAGCAAGAATCCTAGGGGCTCTATCAACGTGTAATAGCGACGTGTCAGGTCACCTAAAACAGTACATGATGATAAAGATAAACCAGATAGCATACTATCATCTTGAGTAAGACTGTCCTACTGGGACAGGTCCTCCCTCAATCATTGCAATCACGTGTCTGTGATCCAATAATTGACTCTGAGGGCACTATCTCCAACAATCTCCCACTTGCACTCAAGGCTAATTATTGCGATGTCGCATACTCACAGCCCGTGTGATACCGAACACCCAACTCCTCTACTAGTCAATCTCACAAAGCTCGTTTGCGAAACTATTGCATTCGAGGAATAGCCTCAGTGAGTAGATCCGCTGTGATGTTTCTTTCTATGTCTCTCTATATCTCAAGTTCGCGGAGAAAGCCATCTCCCGAAATGAGCAATACCTGTCTTAGAATGTGTCTGGATGTCTGATGGGACCTAGCTCATAAATGAACTCCAAATCCAAACTTCTTAGACTGTATCGTCAACTGAACTTAATCAGTATCCTGCGCCATGCCTTCCCTCAGTATCCACTTGGACCAGCTGTCCAAACTACTGCCCCTCGTCAGAGGGAAAACTATAACTCTGACAGCCACTCTGTCATTCAGGTTACCTTAGAAGCCTGGAATGATAACTGTCTCCCGATGGAGAATGCCGTTATCATATCCCTAGAATATACACTTATGTTCTAAAACTGCTTCCGATTGTTTCTCCAGGATTTGATGAATATCAACTTATTGCATACACTGCAAGAACAACATCTGGTGTGGTACTTTACATCTCATGATTAACTCAATTGCCTAAGCAAGTGATCTGCCAATCATGCACATCCTTCTCTACTTTAGTCTATAAGACACCTTTAGAGAGGGTGACTCCATCACCTGCAGGTACATTACCGTGCCAGGAGTCGTCCATTCTAAATATTTATAGAATGCTGTCTAAGTACCCAGATTGGGAAACCACCCAAATCTAGACCTAAAACCATAGATCTAGTAACCAGAATGTACGATATAAGATCCAATTCCTATGTGGAGAAACTACTGTGTGACAACCAAAGAATAACCGATCGTAGTATAGGAATATCACTTCCTACTCTGTGTATGTCATCCAAATACCAGGACATCACACCCTACTACCTTCTTAACAGATCCATCCCCTATTCTGATGAAGTCAAAGCTATGACTGTCACATCAGAAATAGATGATCTATCTCCGCTATATCTGCTTAAGTCTATAAATAGACATAAGTCTCTTGCCCACTATGCTTCCGTTGCTCCCACTGACTATGACAACCCTCTGGCAGAGTCATATAGACGTACACTTCTAAAGCCAGCTTAGAACGACGCTATACTCATCCTCCTGCCGGGTCTCACAGTCTGGAACAACAGCAATGGCAAGTCTGGGAAAACAAGAACCTCCCTGCCACCGTCCTTGAGCATACCGAAGTACCTCTCGGATGCCTGAGGTTACCCACTTTATCTGCGGAGTGGCCAATGGAATGTCAAATCGGATTGAATTTTTAGGTTCTTATCAAATCTTCAGTAATCGTTTGCGGTTCTGGAACCACTTCCAGTTCTACCATACTCCCACTACTGTTTTCTGAAAAAATCAATTTCCTTTAAAAATGTGGCGAGTCAAGAACAATATCACTATTGATCTTCCAGATGGTAGAAAGTCAACCCTCGTCATAGCCCGGGTCAACCCACAAACAGCCATTACAGAAACGTGCCTAGAGTTATCCAGAGTCTGGTTTTAAGCATAAGCCAGACAACTCCCCGTACCTTAATAATGTCAAGATATGAACTGTTCTATATCCAATATAGAAACAGAGGCACTGATTTAATTGAACCAGATTCAAATCATGCAGTTGTCTCCAGTGCATGTCAACTAAATGGAGAGAGACCGATCAGCGTTACTTAACTTAGGAGTACTTCCAATTATGAGTAACCTGAAAGAGAAGCTAGTTCTCTTAATCATTACTATCAACTGAATACCATTCACAAGTATCTACATCTTCGATCACCTTGAAGAATCCCGATACTTGCAACATCTGGTTCTCTATTTTATTCATATACCTATAACTTCTCAAAATTCGGACCTTGTGTTTTTACGAAACACTTGTCTAAAAACTAGAGAAGTCATAAGTAAGCCGAATATGTTGGAGATAGTTCCCTCAGAGTCAATTATTGGATCACAGGCACGTGATTGCAATGATTGAGGGAGGACCTATCCCGGGACGACAGTCTTCCTCAAGATGATAGTATGCTATCTGGTTTACCTTTATCATCGTGTACTGTTTCAGGTGACCTTACAGGTCGCTATTACACGTTGATAGAGCCCCTAGGATTCTTGCTTGACGACCAGCATGATGGCGATCATATACGTGGGAGCTGGGGTCTATAAGCACATCCTTAAAAGGTCCCTAGTCGTGGGAGTTTCGAGACTGGGCATCGATACTCCATTAGTAGACTAGTGTATACAGTCGAGACCCCGACGAGGGGCGGTGGCCGGTCTCACAAGCCACTGGGGTCAGTTGGTTCACCTAAGATGTATACAGGTGCTCATTGGGTTATGAGTACACCGGACAGGACTCGCCGGGAACCTGCTAGTTGGGATTATACCATACGTCAGATAGCAGTTCCTAGGTGACATGTGTACAGGTTAGTTCATCGACCTGAGATCGTCATTTGTCTCGTGTGAGTTCCCACTGTGCTTTGATTACTACCCTACCACGGCTCAAAGGAGTCGTGCAAACAGGTTTTAGTTGGGTACAGTCCCGAGCCACATGGAGGCAGTGAGCGGATCTGCAGGGGTTCGTCTCTCCCGGTATTGGGGGTGAGGTCGCGCTGTGTCTAGGAGAGCCATTACGCAAAGCCCTCGGCCGAGGCAGGAGATTTACTGGTAGGTATTCCAGTAGTATCTCAGGGTGTTCTAGGCTTCACTCCGACACGACTTGTACCGCCTTTGGGGGTCTGACTTTTACCAACCCCCTAGGCCCGCCATGCGATGCTCATAGACGAACGGACCGGACTGTACGGATATTGTCACTGACAGGCTCAGTAGGGTGTCAGGATGAGTTCGCTCATCGACGTCCCTTTTGGTCAATAGCTGGTGGCCCGTCACGTATTGGCTAATACCTCTGACGTACTAGTGGTTAAATCCACAGCCATAGTATTGACGAGTCTTTAGAGTCCACCACACTTTCAGTTACTCAAGCTTTCGGGCGAAACGCTGTAGAGGCCGTATGGAGATATGGCAGGGTCCGATCAGATACGTGCGGTATTGCACGGATCAGGATCGGACAGTTTTGTACTAGTGGCCATATAGTTATATGGCAGGGTTCGATCTGATACGTGCGGTATTGCACGGATCAGGATCGGACGAACATTACTAGCCGGCTTTGGTTTAAGCCGGATCCTAGTTTAGTACAGTGTAGATTTTGTCTCTTTGCATTTGTATCCGGACGGAATACAGATGCGGGTGTGTATGCACAGTATCGGGGTTTTCCTGTAATTTATTACGGGACCAGTTTTCTGGAGTTGCCAGTTTGCATTCCGTTCCGGCCGGTTTTCCTTTGTTCTTTCCCGGCCGGACTTTTCCGATGGAGGGGGTTATTTGCAATTGTGCAAATAACTTTTGTGGAGGGGTTTCTTGCAAATGTATTCATTATGATAGCATCTTTAGATTCTTTTTCCTTCTTTTCTTTTAATGCACCATTACTTGCATTAATTGAGATAAGAAAGCGTATGGGTTGGTTGTGCTTTTGTTATGATGATGTTTTGATATGGTCACCATATGCTTTTACTACACTCACCCCTTTGTTCATTTTCCTCTTTGTTAAGGCCGGCCACATCTTGGAGTGAAAAGAGAGGAGTTCATTTTGATGAGGGAATTATCTATATCTCATTTGCATGCTTGCCACAAAAGAAATCCTTCTCATCTCCAAAGTTCATATTGATTCCTCCATCAAAGGCAACTTCACTACCCCAAATGAGACAACGTTTCTACACTACATTCTACAGCTAATCTTGGGCGCGTCGGCTAGCCAACTTCGCGCCCGAGTTGCCTCGGTATTGAGGTGGGAGCCCGTAAAAGATACAGACGATGTGGTGCCCTTCCGGCAAGGATGCGACGACCGGAGTTTCCGCGGGAGATCGGGACGACGACAAGAAGACCGGAGGACTCGGATCACTCGGTATATCTCTCACCCTTTCTCTTGTTAGCTAGTATCGGTTAATGGTTTCGATCCGGGTATATTGTCCGCGGTAGCGCCAGTTTAAAAGTTAAGAAATTTTTTGATTCCGCATTTTGGCCTCGGATAGACGGCCGGGGCGCTGCCGTGGCGCAACATGGTATCAGAGCCACGCCATTAACCTTGCCTAGCTTGTTCTAATGCGTTTTACTTATCCGATCGACCAAAATCCCAAAAACCCCATTTCGTGTGCATCAGTTTTCTGTCGATTTTTTCCGGGCTCTAAAAATTTTTCAGGCTGTAAAAAACTAATTTACTTGAAATTCTAAGACTACTGGAAAAATTCGACACAGTCAGTCGATCACCCAAGCGCGGAACCGCGGCCAAACCCACCCTTGGGCCGCGGTTCCGCCGCGTATTGGTGTCTTCACTGTAGCATATTTTTCCAGTGGGCTTCTGGGCTAATTTTTGGGGTTTTGGAATATTAATATTGGGCCCAGATTTTCTGTGAGTGCTACAGTATTGCTTGGGGGCCCACTTGTTAATTTTTGATTGATCGGATATTCTAAACACATTATTTCACAGTATTTACATTATATCTGCGACCGTGAATATCACTTGATCGGTAAATCCGGTCTAACTGCTATAGCCCGGTTAGACGGATTTGCGAACGTGATTTTCACGTTGATGTTCTGTGTTTATGCTGTGTTGTTGCGGATCGGTCGTGGGGTATAGCCTGGATGCAATGCTAGTACTGTGCTGTTGTATTATGTACATTTGATATTGCAGGGCGAGCGTCCGACATGTGGACTGCCGTCACTGCCTGATTGTATTATTCTTTTGGGGCACGACCTGGTTGCGGTCGATGTACCCGGTGTATGTATATTTTACTTTCTGTACTAGGGTTACCCCGCGGAGGGGTGCACGGATAGCCGGGTTCTAGAGGGAAACGGGCCCGCATCTCAGGGCATTGAGACATAGGGGGCTTCAGTCTGGAATTGGCGGGCTATTCGCCGCACTCATAGGGGGTACAGGTTGACCCAGGAGGGGTGCCCAAGTTACCGGATTCCGTAAAGTGCTGGGTGGTCCATTCACGGTGCTGAAGGGGGCTGCCTCGCTTCAGGTTTTGGCGGGTGACTTGCCGCAACCGTAGGGGTCTAGGATTTCATTGCACAGGCTATCCACACGACCAGGGGAACGTCGGGTTTCAGCAGCGGCTCTGTGAAACCCGGGGCTTCCAGATATCTGTATTGTTCTGTGATGCTGTACATTTCTGTGATGTTGCATTTATTCACGCCTTGAGCGAAATACTATATATTGGTATATATATTAGTAGATGTTGTATATGTTTTTCATCCGCGCTAGTCCATTCCCCGCTCTGCCGTTAGTTAGCTAACCTAACGGGTGATGACGGGACCCAGTGGCGAATGCGGATGGCATATACGTACGTCAGTATATTTTCGTTCTTTGTGGTGTGATCAATTGATGGGACTGCATTGATTCGGATCAATGCAAGATAAACAAACCTAATTCTGATGTTGTTGGAACACTTTTCAAAAAGCTGTTATTGCAAGGACGTTCACTTTTGTTTTGCATCGTGGTATTCATTTGGAATACCCTGCTCCTGAGTCGACGAGGCAAGGGCCGAGATCCCTTCACCGGGAGTGACCCCTTGGACAGAAGTTTGCGTCAGGGCATTAACTTCACTATAGCCGATTACTTTTGCTTTGCATCGTGGTATTCAGTTGGAATATCCTGCACCTCATTCTACGGGGAAAGAGCCGAGATCCCTTCACCGGGAGTGACCTCTTTAGCAAAGGTTTTCGTCACTATATTTTTATAAAAGGCTATGCAGTTCCTTCAACGATATCAAGTTCATTACGTTAAAGGTTTTTCGCCAAAAACCATTCGTAGCCCTCCGTCATTTCTTATGGGTATTATTTAGTATTCGTGCTGCGTTTGTTGACTCCGTCAAGGCGTAGTGTACGGTAGCTAAGTGGTACTTGTTTGTTGCATAAGTGGGATTGGTTAGGACAGTCGTGCGGTCTTGTTGACTCCGTCAAGGGCACGTACGGGTGGGTTTAATGCAATCCAGATAATGACGGGTTGAACTTGACTAGGACTCTTTGATTTGTTGACTCCGTCAAGGTCACTTGAGTCCTAGGGGTAAAAACATCACATCGGGAGTTTCAAAAGAACTGAAACTTGCCAGGCATGCGCATACCTTCTGGAGTGTGGTGACGTGAGTGGATTCCGTCACCTTATCATGCGATGATAGTTGGATCCCGATTCCCACTGATGAGTTGGTTTACTCCTCGGGTGATCCCGACTAATTCTTCTTTCAGGTTTGGAGGAGAATTTGAGGTACAGTGGGAGGTTTCCAGATTAGACAAAGTGATAACCATTCTGATCTAGGTTAGAGTGCACGCTGAGTGTTTCTTTTCTCTCTCTCTTTGGCAGCGACCATTGACCCGACCCTGGACTATGACTCAGTGACCAAGTTGACCGAACCTTCTTAACACTGGCTTTTGGATTGTCAGAGTTGCAAACCTCATTGCCACTCCTACTTATACCCTTTTCTCCAGGACACCCCGTATTACTACGAACGTCCACTTCCATTGGACAAAACCATCGTATGGTTATATACGAACTCGAAGGACTTCGAGGATGGTTTCTGGTTCTGGAGAAAACGAATAGGATTATTCAGTTGTCTTTTTCTTTTCACCTTCTCTCATTGCGAGTACTCCTTGGTTTAGGAGCTAGTACACCTATTATGCAAATTGGATAGTCTTCTTCCAAACCTTAGGCTGGTGCCGAACGGTGGGGAATGAAGAAAACCAATTAGCATAACGATGGTGTGCGGAAGGTATTAAGTTAAGACAAAGCAAGGGATTAGTAAGAGGGCAAAGTAAATTGCGACTGATATTCACGACCAAACCAAATATTTCTTCGCCAATCCTAAATCACCTTTGTATTTCTCCAGGACACTCCGTATCACTACGAAGATCCACAGTTTATTGGATACTCCATCGTATGGTTATATACGAACTCGAAAGGAACTTGTTCCAGTTCGGGGATGGATTCTGGTTCAGGAGAAATAGGAATAAGGTTTATTCGGTTGTCTTTTATCTTCACCTTCTCTCGCATTCCGAGTGCTCCTAGGATTAGGACAGTACACCCATTATGCTTATTGGATAGTCTTCTTCCAAACCATAGGCTGGTGCCGAACGGTAAGGAAGGAAGAAAACCATTTGGCCTAAAGGGGTGTGCAGAAGGTAATGACTAAAGACATATAAAGGGATTTGGAGAGATGGCAAAGAATTATACGGTTATAGTTGTGAATCTGGATAATGGTAGAGGCATTACTAGGAATACCAGGATACCCCATCGAAACATTTCAATGTTTCAGTTCAACTGTGTACTGTTAAAAGAAAACTGATTTCCCGATTAGACACTTGCTCCAGGGTATGTATTTACCAGGTTTGATTCTCACATCTGTATGGTTTTACAGATGATGAGTGGGAGTAAGTTATTGGGAATAGGGTAATCATCCTCATTATATCGGGATTCGTTGTAATCGGTGATATTTGAGGAGATCACCTGGGCTGTTTGCCGGTCGGCAAATATTTGGTTTTGAATATCCGCTGTTGTGTACCAATTTCAAATTGATATATCTGTACGTCTATTTTCATAGAGTGAGATATACCTTTTGATATTATGTCGATGACATTTACCTATATCAGTGGATGGTTAGGTAAGGAGCATTAAACAGTGGTGTAATTCTTCTTAACCATAAGTACAGTTTTCAACCTACGACGCACAGTGAAAGAGTTGTTAGACTCAGCGGACTTATACAGAGTATTGTATGTTGTCCAGTGTCCATTGGGACAGAGGGGTTGGTCCTCATACTATATTCTGTTTACTTTTAACTTCTCTAGTTCTTAGACATGTGTTTCGTAGAAACACAGGGTCTAAGTTTTGAGGAGTTATAGGTATTTGAATAGAGTAGAGTACCAGCTATAGCAAGTATCGGGATTCTTCAAAGTGATCGAAGATGTAGATACTTGTGTATGGTATTCAGTTGATAGTAATGATAAAGAGAAATTATTTCTCTTTCAGGTTACTCATAATTGGAAGCATTCCTAAGTTGAGTAACGCTGATCGGCCTCCTTCCATTTAGTTGACATGCACTGGAGATAGCTGCATGATTTGAATCTGGTTCATTTAAATCAGTGCCTCTGGTTCTATATTGGATATAGAACAGTTCATATCTTAACGATGTTAAGGTACGGGGAGTTGTCTGGCTTATGATTAAAACCAGACACTGGACAACTCAAGGAACGTTTCTGTAATGGCTGTTTGTGGGTTGACCCAGGCTATGACGAGGGTTGATTTTCTACCATATGGAAGATCAATAGTGATATTGTTCTTAACTCGCCACATTTTAAAAGGAAATGGTTATTTTTCAGAAAACAGTAGTGGGAGTATGGTAGAACTGGAAGCGATTCCAGAACCGCAAACGATTACTGAAGATTTGATAAGGAACCTAAAGATTCAATCTGATTTGACATTCCATTGGCCACTCCGCAGATAAGGTGGGTAACTTCAGGCACCCGAGAGGTACTCCGGTAGCCTCAAGGACGGTGACAGGGAAGTTCTTGTTTACCCACACTTGCCATTGTTGTTGTTCCAGGCTGCGAGACCCGGCAGGAGGATGAGTATAGCGTCGTTCTAAACTAGCTTTAGAAGTGCACGTCTATATGACTCTGCCAGAGGGTTGTCGTAGTCAGTGGGAGCAGCGGAAGCATTGGTGGACATCAGGCTTATGTCTATAGACTAAAGCAGATATAGCGGAGATAGATCATCTATTTCTGATGTGACAGTCATTGGTTTGACGTCATCAGAATAGGGGATGGATCTGTTAAGAAGGTAGTAGGGTGTGATGTCCTGGTTTTGGATGACATACACAGAGTAGGAAAGGAAACTCCTATACTACGATCGGTTATACTTTGGTCGTCACACAGTGGTTTCTCCACAAGGGACTTGGACATTATATCAGACATTCTGGTTACTAGATCTATGGTTTTAGATCTAGATTTGGGTGGTTTCCTAATCTGGGTACCTTGACAGCATTCTATAAGTATTTAGAATGGACGACTCCTGGCATGGTAGTGTACCTGCAGGTGATGGAGTCACCCTCTCTAAAGGTGTCTTACAGACTAAAGGGGAGAGGGATACGCATGATGGACAGATCACTTGCTTAGGCAATTGAGTCAATCATGAGATGTCAAGTACCACACCAGATGTTGTTCTTGCAGTAGGTACAATAAGTTGATATTAATCCAATCCTGGAGAAACAATCGGAAGCAGTTTTAGAACATAAGTTAATGTTCTAGGGAATTGATAACGGCAGCCTCCTTTATGAGACGGTTATCATTCCAGGCTTCCAAGGTGACCTGGACGACAAGGAGGTTGTCAGAGTTATAGTTTTCCCTCCGACGAGGGGCAGTATTTTGGACAGGTGATCCAAGGCAATACTGAGGGAGGCATGGCGCAGGATACTGATTAAGTTCAGTTGACGATACAGTCTAAGAAGTTTGGATTTGGAGTTCATTTATGAACTAGTTCCCATCAGACATCCAGACATTCCAAGACAGGTATTGCTCATTTCGGGAGATGGTTTTCTCCGCGAACTTGAGATATAGAGAGACATAGAAAGAAACATCACAGCGGATCCACTCACTGAGGCTATTCCTTGAACGCAATAGTTTCGCAAACGAGCTTTGTAAGACTGACTAGTAGAGGAGTTGGGTATTCGGTATCACACGGGCTGTGAGTATGCGACATCGCAATAATTAGCCTTGAGTGCAAGTGGGAGATTGTTGGAGATAGTGCCCTCAGAGTCAATTATTGGATCACAGGCACGTGATTGCAATGATTGAGGGTGGACCTATCCCGGGACGACAGTCTTACTCAAGATGATAGTATGCTATCTGGTTTACCTTTATCATCGTGTACTGTTTCAGGTGACCTTACAGGTCGCTATTACACGTTGATAGAGCCCCTAGGATTCTTGCTTGACGACCAGCAGTATGATGGCGATCATATACGTGGGAGCTGGGGTCTATAAGCACATCCTTAAAAGGTCCCTAGTCGTGGGAGTTTCGAGACTGGGCATCGATACTCCATTAGTAGACTAGTGTATACAGTCGAGACCCCGACGAGGGGCGGTGGCCGGTCTCACAAGCCACTGGTGTCAGTTGGTTCACCTAAGATGTATACAGGTGCTCATTAGGTTATGAGTACACCGGACAGGACTCGCCGGGAACCTGCTAGTTGGGATTATACCATACGTCAGATAGCAGTTCCTAGGTGACATGTGTACAGGTTAGTTCATCGACCTGAGATCGTCATTTGTCTCGTGTGAGTTCCCACTGTGCTTTGATTACTACCCTACCACGGCTCAAAGGAGTCGTGCAAACAGGTTTTAGTTGGGTACAGTCCCGAGCCACATGGAGGCAGTGAGCGGATCTGCAGGGGTTCGTCTCTCCCGGTATTGGGGTGAGGTCGCGCTGTGTCTAGGAGAGCCATTACGCAAAGCCCTCGGCCGAGGCAGGAGATTTACTGGTAGGTATTCCAGTAGTATCTCAGGGTGTTCTAGGCTTCACTCCGACACGACTTGTACCGCCTTTGGGGGTCTGACTTTTACCAACCCCCTAGGCCCGCCATGTGATGCTCATAGACGAACGGACCGGACTGTACGGATATTGTCACTGACAGGCTCAGTAGGGTGTCAGGATGAGTTCGCTCATCGACGTCCCTTTTGGTCAATAGCTGGTGGCCCGTCACGTATTGGCTAATACCTCTGACGTACTAGTGGTTAAATCCACACCCATAGTATTGACGAGTCTTTAGAGTCCACCACACTTTCAGTTACTCAAGCTTTCGGGCGAAACGCTGTAGAGGCCGTATGGAGATATGGCAGGGTCCGATCAGATACGTGCGGTATTGCACGGATCAGGATCGGACAGTTTTGTACTAGTGGCCATATAGTTATATGGCAGGGTTCGATCTGATACGTGCGGTATTGCACGGATCAGGATCGGACGAACATTACTAGCCGGCGTTGGTTTAAGCCAGATCCTAGTTTAGTACAGTGTAGATTTTGTCTCTTTGCATTTGTATCCGGACGGAATACAGATGCGGGTGTGTATGCACAGTATCGGGGTTTTCCTGTAATTTATTACGGGACCAGTTTTCTGGAGTTGCCAGTTTGCATTCCGTTCCGGCCGGTTTTCCTTTGTTCTTTCCCGGCCGGACTTTTCCGATGGAGGGGGTTATTTGCAATTGTGCAAATAACTTTTGTAGAGGGGTTTCTTGCAAATGTATTCATTATGATAGCATCTTTAGATTCTTTTTCCTTCTTTTCTTTTAATGCACCATTACTTGCATTAATTGAGATAAGAAAGGGTATGGGTTGGTTGTGCTTTTGTTAGGATGATGTTTTGATATGGTCACCATATGCTTTTACTACACTCACCCCTTTGTTCATTTTCCTCTTTGTTAAGGCCGGCCACATCTTGGAGTGAAAAGAGAGGAGTTCATTTTGATGAGGGAATTATCTATATCTCATTTTCATGCTTGCCACAAAAGAAATCCTTCTCATCTCCAAAGTTCATATTGATTCCTCCATCAAAGGCAACTTCACTACCCCAAATGAGACAACGTTTCTACGCTACATTCTACAACTAATCTTGGGCGCGTCGGCTAGCCAACTTCGCGCCCGAGTTGCCTCGGTATTGAGGTGGGAGCCCGTAAAAGATACAGACGATGTGGTGCCCTTCCGGCAAGGATGCGACGACCGGAGTTTCCGCGGGAGATCGGGACGACGACGAGAAGACCGGAGGACTCGGATCACTCGGTATATCTCTCACCCTTTCTCTTGTTAGCTAGTATCGGTTAATGGTTTCGATCCGGGTATATTGTCCGCGGTAGCGCCAGTTTAAAAGTTAAGAAATTTTTTGATTCCGCATTTTGGCCTCGGATAGACGGCCGGGGCGCTGCCGTGGCGCAACAGAATATAGTACGAGGACCAACCCCTCTGTCCTAATGGACACTGGACAATATACAATACTTTGTACAAGTCCCTTGAGTCTAATAACTCATTCACTGTGTGTCGTAGGTTGAAAACTGTACTTATGGTTTAGAAGAATTACACCGTTGTTCAATGCTCCTTACCTAACCATCCACTGATATAGGTAAATGTCATAGACATAATTTCAAAAAGGTATATCTCACTCTATAAAAATAGACGTACAGATATATCAATTTGAAATTGGTGCACAACAACGGATATTCAAAACCAAATATTTGCCGTCCGGCAAACAACCCAGGTGAGTTCCTCAAATATCACCAATTACAACGAATCCCGATATAATGAGGATGATCACCTAATTCCCAATAACTTACTCCCACTCATCATCTGTAAAACCATATAGATGTGAGAATCAAACCTGGTAAATACATACCCTGGAGCAAGTGTCTAATTGGGAAATCAGTTTTCTTTTAACAGTACACAGTGGAACTGAAACATTGAAATGTTTCAATGGGGTATCTGGGTATTCCTAGTAATGCCTCTTCCATTATCCAGATTCACAACTATAACCGTATAATTCTTTGCCATCTCTCCAAATCCCTTTATATGTCTTTAGTCATTACCTTCTGTACACCCCTTTAGGCCAAATGGTTTTCTTCCTTCCCTACCGTTCGGCACCAGCCTATGGTTTGGAAGAAGACTATCCAATAAGCCTAATGGGTGTACTGTCCTAATCCTAGGAACACTCGTAATGCGAGAGAAGGTGGATATAAAAGATAACCGAATGAACTTTATTCCTATTTCTCCTGAACCAGGATCCATCCTCGAACTGGAACAAGTTCCTTTCGAGTTCGTATATAACCATACGATGGATTATCCAATAAACTGGGATCTTCGTAGTGATACGGAGTGTCCTGGAGAAATACAAAGGTGATTTAGGATTATCGAAGAAATATTTGGTTTGGTTGTGAATAGCAGTCGCAATTTACTTTGCCCTCTTACTAATCCCTTTCTTTGTCTTAACTTAATACCTTCTGTACACCGTTTAGGCTAATTGGGTTTCTTCATTCCCTACCGTTCGACACCTGCCTATGGTTTGGAAGAAGACTATCCAATTTGCGTAATAGGTGTACTATCTCCTAAACCAAGCAGTACTCGCAACCTGAGAGAAGGTAAAAGGAAAAGTCAACTGAATAGTCCTATTCGTTTTCTCCAGAACCAGAAACCATCCTCGAATTCCTTCGAGTTCGTATATAACCATACGATGGTTTTGTCCAATGGAAGTGGACGTTCGTAGTAATACGGGGTGTCCTGGAGAAAAGGGTAAAAGTAGGAGTGGCAAAGAGGTCTGCAACTCTGACAATCTAAAAGCCAGTGTTAAGAAGGTTCGGTCAACTTGGTCACTGAGTCATAGTCTAGGGTCGGGTCAATGGTCGCTACCAAAGAGAGAGAAAAGAAACACTCAGTGTGCACTCTAACCTAGATCAGAATGGTTATCACTTTATCTAATCTGCAAACCTCCCACTGTAACGTCAAATTCTTCCCCAAACCTGAAAGAAGAATTAGCCGGGATCACCCGAGGAGTAAACCAACTCATCAGTGGGAATCGGGATCCAACTATCATCGCATGAAAACATGACGGAATCCACTCACATCACCACACTCCAGAAGGTATGCGCATGCCTGGCAAGTTTCAGTTTCTTTAGAAACTCCCGATGTGATTTTTACCCCTAGGACCCAAGTGACCTTGACACAGTCAACAAATCAAAGAGTCCTAGTCAAGTTCAACCCGTCATTATCCTGGATTGCATTAAACCCACCCATACGAGCCCTTGACACAGTCAACAAGGCCGCACGACTGTCCTAACCAATCCCATTAATATGCTACAAACAAACACTACTTAGCTACCGCACACTACGCTTTGACACGGTCAACAAACGCAGCACGAATACTAAGTAATACTTGTAAGAAATGACGGAGGGCTACGTCTAGTTTTTGGCGAAAAACTTTTAACGTAATGAACTTGATATCGTTGAAGGAACTGCATAGGCTTTTTTATTTATAAAAATATAGTGACGAAAACCTTTGCTAAAGAGGTCACTCCCGGTGAAGGGATCTCGGCTCTTTCCCCGTAGAATGAGGTGCATGATATTCCAACTGAATACTACGATGCAAAGCAAAAGTAATCGGCTATAGTGAAGTTATTGCCCTGACGCAAACTTTTGTTCAAGGGGTCACTCCTGGTGAAGGGATCTCGGCCCTTGCCTCGTCGACTGAGGATCAGGATATTCCAACTGAATACCACGATGCAAAACAAAAGAGAACGCCCTTGCAATAACAGCTTTTTGAAAAAGTGTTCCAACAACATCAGAATAGGTTTGTTTATCTTGCATTGATCTGAATCAACGCAGTCCCATCAATTGATCACACCACAAAAGAACGAAAATAATGATGTACGTATATGCCATCCGCATTCGCCACTGGGTCCCGTCATCACCCGTTAGGTTAGTTAACTAACGACAGAGCGGGGACTGGACTAGCGCGGATGCAAAACATATACAACATCTACTAGTATATATATAATATATAATTTTCGCTCAAGACGTGATAAAATGCAACATCACAGAAATGTAACCAACATCACAGAACAATATAGATATCTGGGATCCGCGGGTTTCATAGAGTCGCTACTGAAACCCGACGTTCCCCTGGTCGTGTGGATAGCCTGTGCAATGAAAATCCTAGACCCCTACGGGCGCGGCAAGTTACCCGCCAAAACCTGAAGCGAGGCAGCCCCCTTCAGCAACGTGAATGGACCACCCAGCACTTCACGGAATCCGGTAACTTGGGCACCCCTCCTGGGTCAACCTGTACCCTCTACGAGTGCGGCGAACAGCCTGCCAATTCTAGAGTAAAGCCCCCTCCGTCTCAATGCCATGAGATGCGGGCTCGTTGCCCTCTAGAACCCGGCTATCCGTGCACCCCACCTTGGGGTAATCCTAGTACAGAAAGTAAAATATACATACAATGGGTACATCGACCGCTGTTGGAGATAGTGCCCTCAGAGTCAATTATTAGGTCACAGGTACATGATTGTAATGATTGAGGGAGGACCTATCCCGGTAGGACAGTCTTGCTCGAGATGATAGTATGCTATCTGGTTTACCTTTATCATCGTGTACTGTTTTAGGTGACCTGACACGTCGCTATTACACGTTGATAGAGCCCCTAGGATTCTTGCTTGACCACCAGCAGTATGAGGGCGATCATATAAGTGGGAGCTGGGGGTCTACAAGCATATCCTTAAAAGGTCCCTAGTCGTGGGAGTTTCGAGACTGGGCATGATACTCCATTAGTAGACTAGTGTATACAGTCGAGACCCCGACGAGGGGCGGTGGCCGGTCTCACAAGCCACTGGTGTCAGTTGGATCACCTAAGATGTATACAGGTGCTCATTGGGTTATGAGTACACCGGACAGGACTCGCCGGGAACATGCTAGTTGGTCATATACCAGACGTCAGATGGCAGTTCCCAGGTGACATGTGTGCAGGTTAGTTCATCGACCTGGGGATCGTCATTTGTCTCGTGTGAGTTCCCACTGTACTTTGATTACTACCCTACCACGGCTCAAAGGAGTCGTGCAAACAGGTTTTAGTTGGGTACAGTCCCGAGCCACATGGAGGCAGTGAGCGTATCTTCAGGGGTTCGTCTCTCCCGGTATTGGGGGTGAGGTCGTGCTGTGTCTAGGAGAGCCATTACACAAAGTCCTTGGCCAAGGCAAGGAGATTTACTGGTAGGTATTCCAGTAGTATCTCAGGGTGTTCTGGGCTACACTCCGACACGACTTGTACCGCTTTTGGGGGTCTGACTTTTACCAACCCCCTAGGCCCGCCATGCGATACTCATAGACGAACGGACCGGACTGCACGGATATTGTCACTGACAGGCTCAGTAGGGTGTCAGGATGAGTTTACTCATCGACGTCCCTTTTGGTCAATAGCTGGTGGCCCGTCACGTATTGGCTTATACCTCTGACGTGCTAGTGGTTAAATCCACAACCATAGTATTGACGAGTCTTTAGAGTCCACCACACTTTCAGTTACTCAAGCTTTCGGGCGAAACGCTGTAGAGGCCGTATGGAGATATGGCAGGGTCCGATCAGATACGTGCGGTATTGCACGGATCAGGATCGGACAGTTTGTACTAGTGGCCGTATGGTTATATGGCAGGGTTCGATCAGATACGTGCGGTATTGCACGCATCAGGATCGGACGGATATTACTAGCCGGCTTTGGTTTAATCCGGATCCTAGTATAGGACAGTGTAGATTTTGTCTCATTGCATTTGTATCCGGACGGAATACAGATGCGGGTGTGTATGCACAGTATTGGGTTTTCCTGTAATTTATTACGGGACCAGTTTTCTGGAGTTGCCAGTTTGCATTCCGTTCCGGCCGGTTTTTCTTTGTTCTTTCCCGGCCGGACTTTTCCGATGGAGGGGGTAATTTGCAGTTTTGCAAATTACACTTTGTGGAGGACTTATTTGCATAAGGGTTGATGTGATAAGCATCTTTGCTTTTCATGTAATTATGTGATTAGGATGGATTTGAGGTTGATGGAAAGTTTTGTGATGATTATGTTTATGGTTGTGGTCACCCTTTCTTTTCTCCTACACTCACCTCCCTTGTTGCTTCATAATCCTTGCTCCACCATTTTTCTAAGTATGAGGGTTTTTCATTTTAGAAAAGAGAGAAGAAAAAGAGAGAGGGAAAAGTGAGAAGAAGAAAAGAGAAGAAGAGAGAGCTTCATCTTTGAGAGAGGTTTTCATTCTTGATCTCATTCCATGCCAAGAAAAATGCAAGCACCATTTTTCTTATCCTTGTTTCCTCCATCATCCACAAATGGCAACCAACCCCAAAGTGAGACATACACTCTACACTATATTCCTACAGCAAATCTTGGACGCGTCGATTCGCCAGCTTCGCGCCCGAGTTGCCTCGGTATTGAGGTGGGAGCCCGTAAAAGTACCCGGCTTCGTGGTGCCCTTTCCGACGAGGAGGAGACGGACGGAGATCCCGCGAGGAGATCGGAGTGGAGATGAAGACCGGAGGACTTGGATCGTCGGTATACATCTCTTCCCTTCTCTTTGTAGTCAGCTAGATTTAGTTTAATGGCACGATCCGGTTTTAGTGCGCGGTGGTGCCGTTTTGCCAAGTCCGCAAAAATTTATGTTTATCACCGTTTCCGCGTTTGGCCGTCGGATTGATGGCCGGGGCGCCGCCGTGCACTTACAGTGGTATCAGAGCCTCGCCATTAACTTAGTCTAGCTTTGTGTAATGTGTTTGCATTTCCGATCGATCAAAAAGTTCCAAAACTGCATTTTAGTTCGCATCAGTTTCTGTTGAAAATTTTTGGTCTCGAAAATTTTTTCAGGTTATAAAATATTGATGTACTGGAAAATATAAGAGTTCTGTAAAAATTTGATGAAGTAACTCCACAGTTGGAGCGCGGAACCGCCGCGAAAACCCCATTTGTGCGGCCCTTCCGCCGCGCACTATTCACATCACTTCACCAATTTTTTACAGAGGCCTTCTGGGCTTAAAATATGGATTTTGGAATATTTAAATTGGGTCCAGGATTTCTGTGAGTGCTACAGTTTTGATTGGGGGCCCACTTATTAATTGTTTGATCAATCGGAAAATTTTAAACACATTTTTCACAGTATTTACATTATATCTGCGACCGTGAATGTCACTCGATCGGTAAATCCTGTCTAACTGCTATAGCCCGGTTAGACGGATTTGCGAACGTGACTTTCACGTTGATGTTCTATGTATTTGCTGTGATGTTGCGGATCGGTCGTGGGGGATAGCCTGGATGCAATGCTAGTACAGTTTTGTTGTATTATGTACATTTGATATTGCGGGGCGAGCGTCCGACATGTGGACTGCCGTCACTGCCCGTTTGTATTATTCTTTTGGGGCACGACCTGGTTGCGGTCGATGTACCCGTTGTATGTATATTTTACTTTCTGTACTAGGATTGCCCCGCGGAGGGGTGCACGGATAGCCGGGTTCTGGAGGGCAACAAGCCCGCATCTCATGGCATTGAGACGGAGGGGGCTTCACTCTAGGATTGGCGGGCTATTCGCCGCACTCGTAGGGGGTACAGGTTGACCCAGGAGGGGTGCCCAAGTTACCGGATTCCGTGAAGTGCTGGGTGGTCCATTCACGGAGCTGAAGGGGGCTGCCTCGCTTCAGGTTTTGACGGGTAACTTGCCGCACCCGTAGGGGTCTAGGATTTCATTGCACAGGCTATCCACACGACCAGGGGAACGTCGGGTTTCAGTAGTGGCTCTGTGAAACCCGGGGATCCCAGATATCTGTATTGTTCTGTGATGCTGTACATTTCTGTGATGTTGCATTTCATTCACGCCTTGAGCGAAATACTATATATTGGTATATATATTAGTAGATGTTGTATATGTTTTTCATCCGCGCTAGTCCAGTCCCCGCTCTGCCGTTAGTTAGCTAACCTAACGGGTGATGACGGGACCCAGTGGCGAATGCGGATGGCATATACGTACGTCAGTATATTTTCGTTCTTTTTGGTGTGATTAATTGATGGGACTGCATTGATTCGGATCAATGCAAGTTAAAACAAACCTAATCTGATGTTGTTGGAACACTTTTCAAAAAGCTGTTATTGCAAGGACGTTCACTTTTGTTTTGCATCGTGGTATTCATTTGGAATATCCTGCTCCTCAGTCGACGAGGCAAGGGCCGAGATCCCTTCACCGGGAGTGACCCCTTGGACAGAAGTTTGCGTCAGGGCATTAACTTCACTATAGCCGATTACTTTTGCTTTGCATCGTGGTATTCATTTGGAATATCCTGCACCCCATTCTACGGGGAAAGAGCCGAGATCCCTTCACCGGGAGTGACCTCTTTAGTAAAGGTTTTCGTCACTATATTTTTAAAAGCTATCCGTTCCTTCGACGATATCAAGTTCATTACGTTAAAGGTTTTCGCCAGAAACCATTCGTAGCCCTCCGTCGTTTCATATGGGTAGTCAATAGTATTCAAGCTGTGTTTGTTGGCCAAAGTCAAGGCACAGTGTTTGGTAGCTGTTGGTTATTCATATGCAGCATAGATAGATGCGTTGGTTTGGGACAGTCGTATAGCCTTGTTGGCCAAAGTCAAGGGCTTGTGCGGGTGGATTCGAATCAACCTGGAGAATGACGGGTAGAACTTGACATGTGACTTATGATTTGTTGGCCAAAGTCAAGGTCATAAGAGCATGGGGAAGAAATCACATCGGAAGTTTCAAAAGAACTGAAACTTGCCAGATATGCGCATACCTTCTGGAGTGTGATAGCGTGAGCGGATTCCGTCACGTTATCATGCAATGATAGTTGGATCCCGATTCCCACTGATGAGTTGGTATACTCCTCGGGTGACCCCGACTAATTCTTCTTTTAGGTTTGGAGAAGAATTTGAGGTACTGTGGGAGGTTTCCAGATTAGATAAATTGGTAACCATTCTGATCTAGGTTAGAGTGCACGCTGAGTGTTTCTTTTCTCTCTCTCTCTTTGGCAGCGACCATTGACCCGACCCTAGACTATGACTCAGTGACCAAGTTGACCGAACCTACTTAACACTGGCTTTTGGATTGTCTGAGTTGCGAACCTCATTGCCACTCCTACTTTTACCCTTTTCTCCAGGACACCCCGTATTACTACAAACGTCCACTTCCATTGGACAAAACCATCGTATGGTTAGATACGAACTCGAAGGAATTCGAGGATGGTTTCTGGTTCTGGAGAAAACGAATAGGATTATTCAGTTGTCTTTTCTTTTCACCATCTCTCAGGTTGCGAGTACTCCTTGGTTTAGGAGTAGTACACCTATTGCGCAAATTGGATAGTCTTCTTCCAAACCATAGGCTGGTGCCGACCGGTAGGGAATGAAGAAAGCCAATTAGCCTAAACGGTGTACAGAAGGTATTAAGTTCAGACGAAGCAAGGGATTAGTAAGAGGGCAAAGTAAATTGCGACTGCTATTCACGACCGAACCAAGTATTTCTTCGCCAATCCTAAATCACCTTTGTATTTCTCCAGGACACTCCGTATCACTACGAAGATCCCATTTTATTGGATAATCCATCGTATGGTTATATACGAACTCGAAAGGAACTTGTTCCAGTTCGGGGATGGATCCTGGTTCAGGAGAAATAGGAATAAAGTATATTCAGGTGTCTTTTATCTTCACCTTCTCTCGCGTTGCGAGTGCTCCTAGGATTAGGACAGTACACCCTTTATGCTTTTTGGATAGTCTTCTTCCAAACCATAGGCTGGTGCCGAACGGTAGGGAAGGAAGAAAACCATTTGGCCTAAAGGGGTGTACAGAAGGTAATGACTAAAGACATATGAAGGGATTTGGAGAGGTGGCAAAGAATTATACGGTTACAGTTGTGAATTTGGATAATGGATGAGGCATTACTAGGAATACCAGGATACCCCAACGAAACATTTCAATGTTTCAGTTTCACTGTGTACTGTTAATGGAAAACTGATTTCCCGATTAGACACTTACTCCAGGGTATGTATTTACCAGGTATAATTCTCACATCTGTATGGTTTTACAGATGATGAGTGGGAGTAAGTTAGTGGGAATTGGGTGATCATCCTTATTATATCGGGATTCGTTGTAATCGGTGATATTTGAGGAAATCACCTGGGCTGTTTGCCGGTCGGCAAATATTTGGTTTTGAATATCCGCAGTTACGCACCAATTTCAAATTGATATATCTGTACGTCTATTTTCATAGAGTGAGATGTACCTTTTTGAAATTATGTCTATGACATCTACCTATATCAGTGGATGGTTAGGTAAGGAGCATTAAACAGCGGTGTAATTCTTCTTAACCATAAGTACAGTTTTCAACCTACGACACACAGTGAATGAGTTATCAGACTCAAGGGACTTGTACAGAGTATTGTATGTTGTCCAGGGTCCATCAGGACAGAGGGGTTGGTCCTCGTACTATATTCGGTTTACTTATGACTTCTCTAGTTTTTAGACAGGTGTTTCGTGGAAACACAGGGTCCGAATTTTGAGAAGTTATAGGTATTTGAATAGAGTAGAGAACCAGGTATAGCAAGTATCGGGATTCTTCAAAGAGATCGAAGATGTAGATACTTGTGTATGGTATTCAGTTGATAGTAATGATAAAGAGATCTTGCTTCTCTTTCAGGTTACTCATAATTGGAAGTATTCCTAAGTTGAGTAACGCTGATCGGCCTCCTTCCATTTAGTTGACATGCGCTGGGGACAGCTGCATGATTTGAATCTGGTTCAATTAAATCAGTGCCTCTGTTTCTATATTGGATATAGAACAGTTCATATCTTAACGATGTTAAGGTACGGGGAGTTGTCCGGTTTATGATTAAAACCAGACACTGGACAACTCAAGGCACGTTTCTGTAATGGCTGTTTGTGGGTTGACCCAGGCTATGATGCGGGTTGACTTTCTACCATCTGGATGAACAATAGCAATATTGTTCTAGACTCGCCACAGTTTTATTAAAAATGTTTTTTTTTTTTCAGAAAACGGTAGTGGGAGTATGGTAGAACTGGAAGTGATTCCAGAACCACAAACGATTACTGAAGATTTGATAAGGAACCTAAAGATTCAATCTGGATTGACATTCCATTGGCCACTCCGCAGATAAGGTGGGTAACTTCAGGCACCCGAGAGGTACTCCGGTAGCCTCAAGGACGGTGACAGGGAAGTTCTTGTTTACCCACAATTACCATTGCTGTTGTTCCAGGCTGCGAGACCCGGCGGGAGGATGAGTATAGCGTCGTTCTAAACTAGTTTTGGAAGTGCACGTGTATATGACTCTGCCAGAGGGTTGTCGTAGTCAGTGGGAGCAGCGGAAGCATTGGTGGACAGGTAGCTTATGTCTATTTATAGACTAAAGCAGATGTAGCGGAGATAGATCATCTATTTCTGACGTGACAGTCATGGGTTTGACTTCATCAGAATAGGGGATGGATCTGTTGAGAAGGTAGTAGGGTATGATGTCATGGTATTTGGATGACATACACAAAGTAGGAAAAGAAACTCCTATACTACAATCGGTTATACTTTGGTCGTCACACAGTGGTTTCTCCACAAAGGAAATGGATTTTATATCAGACATGCTGGTTACTAGATCTATGGTTTTAGATCTAGATTTGGGTGGTTTCCCAATCAGGGTACTTAACAACATTCTAAAAGTATTTAGGATGGACGACTCCTGGCACGGTAGTGTACCTGCAGGTAATGGAGTCACCCTCTCCAAAGGGGTCTTACAGACTAAAGGGGAGAGGGACGTGCATGATTGGCAGATCACTTGCTCAGGCAATTGAGTCAATCGTGAAATGTCAAGTACCACACCAGATGTTGTTCTTGCACTAGATGCAATAAGTTGACATTAATCCAATCCTGGAGAAACAGTCGGAAGCAGTTTTAGAACATAAGTGGATGTTCTAGGGATATGATAACGACAGCCTTATTCAGGAGACAGTTATCATTCCAGGCTTCCAAGGTGACTTGGACGACAAGGAGGTTGTCAGAGTTATAGTTTTCCCTCTGACGAGGGGCAGTATTTTGGACAGGTGATCCAAGGCAATACTGAGGGAGGCATGGCGCAGGATACTGATTAAGTTCAGTTGACGATACAGTCTAAGAAGTTTGGATTTGGAGTTCATATATGAGCTAGGTCCCATCAGACATCCAGACATATTCTGAGACAGGTATTGCTCTTTTCGGGAGATGGCTTTCTCCGCGAACTTGAGATATAGAGAGACATAGAAAGAAACAACTAAGCGGATCCACTCACTGAGGCTATTCCTCGAACGCAATAGTTCCTCAAACGAGCTTTGTGAGACTGACTAGTAGAGGAGTTGGATGTTCGGTATCACACGGGATGTGAGTATGCGACATCGCAATAATTAGCCTTGAGTGCAAGTGGGAGATTGTTGGAGATAGTGCCCTCAGAGTCAATTATTAGGTCACAGGTACGTGATTGTAATGATTGAGGGAGGACCTATCCCGGTAGGACAGTCTTGCTCGAGATGATAGTATGCTATCTGGTTTACCTTTATCATCATGTACTGTTTTAGGTGACCTGACACGTCGCTATTACACGTTGATAGAGCCCCTAGGATTCTTGCTTGACCACCAGCAGTATGAGGGCGATCATATAAGTGGGAGCTGGGGGTCTACAAGCATATCCTTAAAAGGTCCCTAGTCGTGGGAGTTTCGAGACTGGGCATCGATACTCCATTAGTAGACTAGTGTATACAGTCGAGACCCCGACGAGGGGCGGTGGCCGGTCTCACAAGCCACTGGTGTCAGTTGGATCACTTAAGATGTATACAGGTGCTCATTGGGTTATGAGTACACCGGACAGGACTCGCCGGGAACATGCTAGTTGGTCATATACCAGACGTCAGATGGCAGTTCCCAGGTGACATGTGTGCAGGTTAGTTCATCGACCTGGGGATCGTCATTTGTCTCGTGTGAGTTCCCACTGTACTTTGATTACTACCCTACCACGGCTCAAAGGAGTCGTGCAAACAGGTTTTAGTTGGGTACAGTCCTGAGCCACATGGAGGCAGTGAGCGTATCTTCAGGGGTTCGTCTCTCCCGGTATTGGGGGTGAGGTCGTGCTGTGTCTAGGAGAGCCATTACACAAAGTCCTTGGCCAAGGCAAGAAGATTTACTGGTAGGTATTCCAGTAGTATCTCAGGGTGTTCTGGGCTACACTCCGACACGACTTGTACCGCTTTTGGGGGTCTGACTTTTACCAACCCCCTAGGCCCGCCATGCGATACTCATAGACGAACGGACCGGACTGCACGGATATTATCACTGACAGGCTCAGTAGGGTGTCAGGATGAGTTTACTCATCGACGTCCCTTTTGGTCAATAGCTGGTGGCCCGTCACGTATTGGCTTATACCTCTGACGTGCTAGTGGTTAAATCCACAACCATAGTATTGACGAGTCTTTAGAGTCCACCACACTTTCAGTTACTCAAGCTTTCGGGCGAAACGCTGTAGAGGCCGTATGAAGATATGGCAGGGTCCGATCAGATACGTGCGGTATTGCACGGATCAGGATCGGACAGTTTGTACTAGTGGCCGTATGGTTATATGGCAGGGTTTGATCAGATACGTGCGGTATTGCACGCATCAGGATCGGACGGATATTACTAGCCGGCTTTGGTTTAAGCCGGATCCTAGTATAGTACAGTGTAGATTTTGTCTCATTGCATTTGTATCCGGACGGAATACAGATGCGGGTGTGTATGCACAGTATTGGGTTTTCCTGTAATTTATTACGGGACCAGTTTTCTGGAGTTGCCAGTTTGCATTCCGTTCCGGCCGGTTTTTCTTTGTTCTTTCCCGGCCGGACTTTTCCGATGGAGGGGGTAATTTGCAGTTTTGCAAATTACACTTTGTGGAGGACTTATTTGCATAAGGGTTGATGTGATAAGCATCTTTGCTTTTCATGTAATTATGTGATTAGGATGGATTTGAGGTTGATGGAAAGTTTTGTGATGATTATGTTTATGGTTGTGGTCACCCTTTCTTTTCTCCTACACTCACCTCCCTTGTTGCTTCATAATCCTTGCTCCACCATTTTTCTAAGTATGAGGGTTTTTCATTTTAGAAAAGAGAGAAGAAAAAGAGAGAGGGAAAAGTGAGAAGAAGAAAAGAGAAGAAGAGAGAGCTTCATCTTTGAGAGAGGTTTTCATTCTTGATCTCATTCCATGCCAAGAAAAATGCAAGCACCATTTTTCTTATCCTTGTTTCCTCCATCATCCACAAATGGCAACCAACCCCAAAGTGAGACATACACTCTACACTATATTCCTACAGCAAATCTTGGACGCGTCGATTCGCCAGCTTCGCGCCCGAGTTGCCTCGGTATTGAGGTGGGAGCCCGTAAAAGTACCCGGCTTCGTGGTGCCCTTTCCGACGAGGAGGAGACGGACGGAGATCCCGCGAGGAGATCGGAGTGGAGATGAAGACCGGAGGACTTGGATCGTCGGTATACATCTCTTCCCTTCTCTTTGTAGTCAGCTAGATTTAGTTTAATGGCACGATCCGGTTTTAGTGCGCGGTGGTGCCGTTTTGCCAAGTCCGCAAAAATTTATGTTTATCACCGTTTCCGCGTTTGGCCGTCGGATTGACGGCCGGGGCGCCGCCGTGCACTTACAACCGCAACCTGGTCATGCCCCAAAAGAATATTACAAACAGGCAGTGACGGCAGTCCACATGTCGGACGCTCGCCCCGCAATATCAAATGTACATATAAAACAAAACTGTACTACCACTGAAACCAGGCTATCCTCATGACCGATCCGCAACATCACAGCACAACACAGAACATCAACGTGAATGTCACGTTCGCAAATCCGTTTAACCGGGTTATAGCAGTTAGACAGGATTTACCGATCAAGTGACATTCACGGTCGCAGATATAATGTAAATACTGTGAACTAATGTGTTTAAACTTTTCGATCGATCAAATTTATCGAAGTGGGCCCCAAGAATTACTGTAGCACTTAAAGAGAGTCTAGGCCCAAAAAGAATATTCTAAAAACCCCATTTTCAACCCAGGAGCTCACTGCAAAAATTTGGTCCAATGAATAGTAAAAATGGCCGCGGAACCGCGGCAAATACATGGGTTTGGACGCGGTTCCGCGGTGGAATAGTGAGATCACACGACCAAATTTTCACAGAATGCTTAGAATTCCCAGCACATGTCACTGCAATGTACTGAAAAATTTTTGGAGCCAAAAAAATTTCGACAGAAAACTGTGCAAATGAAAATGGGTTTTCGGAAAACCCGTTCGATCGAACTTGTAAACACGTTAGAGCAAGCAAGACTAGGTTAATGGCGTGGCTCTGATACCATGTTGCGCCACGGCAGCGCCCCGGCCGTCTACTCGAGGCCAAAATGCGGAATTAAAATTTTCTTAACTTTAAACTGGCGCTACCGCGGACAATAAACCCGGATCGTAACCATTAACCTAATCCTAGCAATCAAGAGAATGGGTAGAGAGTTATACCAAGCGATCCGTGTCCTTCGGTCTTCGTCTCCACTCCGATCTCCCGCGGAATCTCCGTCCGTCACCTTCTCGTCAGAAAGGGCACCACGTCGCCAAATACTTTTACGGGCTCCCACCTCTGGACCGAGGCAACTCGGGCGCGAAGTTGGCAAGCCGACGCGTCCAAGGGTACTGTAGGCTAGTGTAGAAGCTTGTCTCTTTTGGGGTTTATGAAGTTGCCATGGATGTTTGAGAAAAGAGTGAACTTTGGAGAGGAGGAAGGTGTATTTTGTGAAACATGAGAAAAAATGAGAGAAGAATAATTTCCTCATCCAAAAATGAACCTCTCTCATCCTCTCCCCATAAAAAATGTGGCCGGCCCCCCTCAAAGAAAATGGTGGAGAAAAAGCATAATACATGAGGGAGGTGAGTGTAGTAGAAGAATAATGGTGACCACACCCAAAACCATGATCACAATATCAAATCAAAATCAAATCCTTTCTTATCTCAAAAAGCAAAGGAAAAGACTAATAAAGAATCTCATCATGATGAAGCTACAAAAGCAAGAAACCCCCTCCACAAATGTTATTTGCAAACTTGAAAATAACCCCCTCCACCGAAAAGTCCGGCCGTGAAGGAACAAAGGAAAACTGGCCGGAACGGAATGCAAACTGGCAACTTCAGAAAACTGATCCCGTAATAAATTACAGGAAAACCCCGCTACTGCACATACATGCCCGCATTTGTATTCCCACTGAATACAATTGCAAAGAGACAAAATCTACACTGTCTAATACTAGGATCTGGCTTAAACCAAAGCCGGCTAGTAAAAACTGTCCGATCACGATCCGTGCAATACCGCACGTATCTGATCGAACCCTGCCATATCTCCATACGGCCTCTACAGCGTTTCGCCCGAAACTTGAGTAACTGAGTGTGGTGGACTCTAAAGACTCGTCAATACTATGGCTGTGGATTTAACCACTAGCACGTCAGAGGTATTAGCCATACGTGACGGGCTACCAGCTATTGACCAAAAGGGACGTCGATGAGCCAACTCATCCTGGCACCCTACTGAGCCTGTCAGTGACAATATCCGTACAGTCCGGTCCGTTCGTCTATGAGTATCGCATGGCGGGCCTAGGGGGTTGGTAAAAGTCAGACCCCCAAAAGCGGTACAAGTCATGTCGGAGTGAAGCCCAGAACACCCTGAGATACTACTGGAATACCTACCAGTAAATCTCCTTCCTCGGCCGAGGGCTTTGTGTAATGGCTCTCCTAGACACAGCACGACCTCACCCCAATACCGGGAGAGACGAACCCCTGCAGATCCGCACACTGCCTCCATGTGGCTCGGGACTGTACCCAACTAAAACCTGTTTGCACGACTCCTTTGAGCCTTGGTAGGGTAGTAATCAAAGCACAGTACGAACTCACACGAGACACATGACGATCTCAGGTCGATGAACTAACCTGTACACATGTCACCAGGGAACTGCTATCTGACGTCTGGTATAATCCCAACTAGCAGGTTCCCGGCGAGTCCTGTCCGGTGTACTCATAACCCAATGAGCACCTGTATATATCTTAGGTGAACCAACTGACACCAATGGCTTGTGAGACCGGCCACCGCCCCTCGTCGGGGTCTCGACTGTATACACTAGTCTACTAATGGAGTATCGATGCCCAGTCTCGAAACTCCCACGACTAGGGACCTTTTAAGGATGTGCTTATAGACTCCAGCTCTCACGTATATGATCGCCCACATACTGCTGGTAGTCAAGCAAGAATCCTAGGAGCTCTATCAACGTGTAATAGCGACTCGTAAGGTCACCTAAAGCAGTACACGATGATAAAGATAAACCAGATAGCATACTATCATCTTGAGTAAGACTGTCCTACTGGGACAGGTCCTCCCTCAATCATTGCAATCACGTGTCTGTGGTCCAATAATTGACTCTGAGGGCACTATCTCCAACAGTTTCGAGACTGGGCATCGATACTCTAAAGTAGACTAGTGTATACTGATCGAGAACCCGACGAGGGGCGGTGGCTGGTCTCACAAGCCATTGGTGTCAGTTTGTTCACCTAAGATAGTATACATGTGCTAATTGGGTTATGAGTACAACGGACGGACTCGCCGGGAACATGCTAGTTGGTATTATACCTATTGTCAGATAGCAGTTCCTAGGTGACATGTGTAAAGGTTAGTCTATCGACCTGAGATCGTCATTTATCTCGTGTGAGTCCCCACCGTGTTTTGATTACTACCCTACCACGGCTCAAATGAGGCGTGCAAATAGGTTTTAGTTGGGTATAGCCCCGAGCCACATGGAGACAGTGAGCGGATTATTAGGGTCGACGTTACCATCCCTAAACTCAATATGCAATATATCTGACGAAGAGACTGGACTGTACGGTAAGTGTTACCAGTTGGCTCGACAGGAGTTTTAACAGGTTTTCTTGTTCTTCTTCTGATCGTCCAATACCCGGGTGGCCGTTACGTTTTGCTGACCGCTTGCGGCTTGTGAGTGTTTGATATGATCATCACCTACTACCGGCGTATTGACGAGTCTTAGAGTCCCACACAGAAGTTTCCTAGCTTAGGCAAAACGATGTGGTGTGCATATGACATATGCGCGGGAGTTCGATTAAATGCGAGTATGTGATACCGTATTTTAATCGGGCGTTTTCTATTGGTCGAGTCGTATGAGATATGACCGGTTTATTAAATCAAGTGTTGATTTAATATTTGACCTTTATCTCATTTAAATAAACCTTTTCTTTATGATGTATGCATGGATATATGTACATGTTAATATGCATGCACACATACATACATTCATTTGTATCATGGTTGTTGATACATAGAAGATGGCAATACAAGAATCACATGGTATATAAATATCTTCATATTTATTAGATTTTGAGAAAAAGGAAAATGATTTAAATCATGGTTGACTATTCTTTGCATAACCTTAGTTGAACCATGGTTTCATTTCATTTGTTGTTTTAACTCATACACAAAATATCTAGATATTTATTAACTATAGTTTGGCATGAGATATTTATCTTGGGATATTTTATTTTCTATACTCATTATCATTATCATTTTATCTCTCATGAGCTTAAGGTTGCCATCTTCTTCTTCCTCATCTCTCATGCTCTCTTGATAATTCCTAGTGAGTAAGTGAGTAAAAAAGAAAGGGTTTTGAAGTGAGAGAAAAAAACCACACAATCATTCTATACTAGTTTAGCCTATTAGTTTAGAGTGTTAGCTTCACTTCCTCATTCATCAAGTGAAGCAATGAGCTTTGGGCAAAAGGGCTTCGGGTGGATCATCGTGGACTTGGAGGGAGCTTGAGCAAGCCGGTTCCAACTTGATGAGATCTAAGGAGTCAAGAAGGGAAGTATACAAAGGTTGTATCACTCAACTCTTAGTGTAGATTTCATCTAGTATGTGATGCTAGTTAATTGTTACCCTAACTTTCTAGTTCGATTCATGGTTAGTTTGCTTAGCAACCCCTTTAAATTTTTGTTATGGCATGTGTGATACTTCCAAACCCTAGGTAAGGTGCTAAGGAAACCCTACAGTGGTATCAGAGCCAAGCTAGAGCTTTAGAGTAACCTAAACGACGTTAAAAAAACTCGAACGAACGAAACTCAACACTCAATGCATGCTCACTGGAAATTATTCAAAAAGTTGGATTTTTCCACATTAAAAATACTCAGAAAATCATGCACGATATTTTATGGGCCTACAAGAAGAACGAAGCCCTAACTCGACTTAACGACCGCGGAACCGCGGCAGAAAGGTCTTTCTACGGCGGTTCCGCGGCACCGTTGGTGAGGCTTGGACTATGCTTTCTTGTGCTGGACCGTATGTGCTTGTTGCAGTCTCTGGTATATTTTAAAACTGCTCAAGTGTTGAGCTTTCTGAGAATTCTTTGGGTGATTGATCGATCGATCGAATGTTTTAACTGTGCCTAGTATATAGATATGTGATACAATAATTGGAATCTACAAATTTGTTTGTTGCATGTAAATCTAACATTTCGGTCTCGAATGTAATCGAAAATCTTGTTGAATTATCCGACTCATTTTGAAAAGGTTTTTTCATGAATTAGACCTAAATGCGAGCATTATATTGTTGGACATCAAATCTTGGATATGTGATATCCCGGGTTTGTGTTGTCTAAGGTCAATTACGATTCCAATTGTTGTTGTTTTTCTTTTTATTTCTCTGTGACTGTAAGCGTAGTATGTGGTGTATCGCCGGTTTCGTTACTATACATCAACGACAATCGAGGTACACATACTTACTTATGTTGATGATATGTGATATTATGTGTTGCTGAGATATGATGTGCAGGATTGTTGTGATTGAATAGCCGGGGGTTTTATGTGAGATAAGAGTTTTCTTTTCATTCATGTAAAATTCAATTGTATATAATATTCTTTTATTTGGGGAACTTCCGGGTTAAGGATGATGTCATCATTGTTGTATATTATTTACTTTTCTGCATTAGGAAAGACCCAAGGAGGGGAGCATAAGTGACCGGGTTCTAGGGTTCAGTGGGAGGCCATCTCGAGGAGTCGAGATTGGGTCTCCTAAACTCTAGAATTGGTAAGGTCACTTGCCACTCTCGTAGGGGTCTTGGGATGTGGGCTTGGCTATTCATCGCGACCGTGGAATCCGTATTTTCTATTGATGGCTAAATACTAAATACGGACCTCCTAGATATCCTATATTATATGTGCTTCTGCTGCTTATATTCTGTGATGTGATCACTTGATATATCCGAGACGAATGGAATATTATATATATGATATATAATAGACGTTGCTTATGTTTTGCACCTGCGCAAGCCCCGTCCCGGTATGCCGTTAGTTAAGTAACCTGACGGTGCATAACGGAACATTGTGGCGAATGTGGGTGGCATAAGTGTACGTTATATTTTCGTTTCTTTTCTGTGATGGCTTAAGGACTTAAATGATGTGACTACATTAATGAGATTAATGTAAAGAAAAGTGAACCTAAAAGATATTGTAGAATCGGATTTAAAACCCACTTGGTTTTTTTTGTTGAAAAAGCAAGTTTTCAAAGTGCGGAGCTTAAGCCGCTCCTTTTTAAACCCATTGGATTCTACAACGATATCAAGTTCAAAGCGTTAAAAGTTTTCTTAAAAACTATCCGCAACCCTCTGTCATTTTAGGAAGCAGAGTACTTAGTATTCATGCTACGTATGTTGACTTTAGCCAAGGTGTAGTGTACGGTAGCTAAGTGATGTCTTCCTACACCTCATATGATGAGATTAATTAGGACAAACACATGATTATGTTGACTGTAGCCATGGGTCATGTGAGTGGGTCTAATTAATCATGAAATGACGGGTAGAACTTGACTGGTGCTTATGATCTGTTGACTATAGCCAAGGTCATAGGTATTAGGGGTAAAAACCATATCGGGAGTTTCAAGAGTTGAAATTTGCAATGAGATTGCATACCTTCTATGTGATAGTAGGATTCCGATCCCACTGTTAGCAAGAATTGCTCCCGGGAAAGTTTTGCACTTTACAATTAGCTAACCCATTAGGTGTCTAGAAAGATGTCAACGAGACTACGCCTCTGGAAAAATGAGGTTTATTCTATTAGGTCCGTGCGACAGCACGGGGAACCTCCCTCAAAGTACCAGCACTGGCCTGGCTGAACGGTTAGCGAAGTTGTAGAATGTAATTAATCCTGTCTAGTTTTCTTTTTAAAAGGTTTTAAAAGAAAATTTGATAAAAGCAGTGGAAGACATCGATTAGATAAGATAATAACCAATCTAATCTTTGTAAGAGCTTTCGCTGAGTGTATTCTTCTCTCTCTCTCTTAATGGCAGATACCAATGACAGGCCTTAAGCTTCTACTAGATAAAAACAAGCTGACTGGACCGAACTACAAAGACTGGCTGAGGATCATTAACATTGCTCTCACATATGATAAAGTATCATATGTCCTCGCTGCCAAGGCCCCGCCCACCCCAGGACCTGAATCTTCTATTGCGGATAGGGAAATCTGCAAAACGTGGGATATTGACTGTGCTACTGCCAAATGCATCGCATTTGCATCGATGGACAATACACATCAAAAGCAACACGAGCTGATGGATGTTCAATCCATCTTTCTCCATACAAAAGAACTGTATGGGGAGCAATCTTGGACCCAAAGATACGAAGCATCTCGAAATTTGTTTCAGATGCGGATGGCTCAAGGCACACCAGTAGGCGATCACGTTTTGAAGATGATAGCTCTTATAGAAGAGCTTGAGGACATCGGATGGACAATGGATAACGAACAGTATACTGATATTGTTCTACAGTCTCTTCCCTCCGCCTTTGCTCCATTCATAGTGAACTTCAACATGCATGACATGGAGAAATCACTACTCGAACTTCTCAATATGTTGAGAAGTGCGGAGAGCATGCTGAAAGCGAAGTCCCCCTCTATGCTTATTGGACAATCTTCCCATTCCGTCCCAAAAGCCAAGCCCAAGGGAAAGAATAAGAAGAAATTCACTAAACCGAGAGGAGGAATAAAGAAGGCGAAGAGGAAGGACAAATCCAAAGCTGCGGAGTCGGGGAAGGGAGAATGTTTTCACTGTAAGAAGACATGGCACTGGAAGCGGAACTGTACCGAGTACCTTGAACTCAAGAAAATGAAGCATGGTGATGCTTCAGCTTCAGGTGTGTTTGTGATTGAAAACTGTTTTTCTGTTAACTCTGCTTCCTGGGTATTAGAAACCGGTTCTGGTTCTCATATTTGCAATTCCGTGCAGGCGTTGAGAAATAGCAGAGTTTTGAAGACAGGTGATCATACTCTCCAAGTTGGAAATGGTTCCAATATACATGCAGTTTCAGTAGGAGAGTATCACCTAGGGTTGCCATCGGGTTGTATATTGGTTTTGAACCCATGTTATTTTGTACCAAGTATGCTTTGTAATATTATATCCGTTTCTTTGTTAGACAATGAAGGATATCATTTTGTTGTGCAGCACAATGTTATGAACATTATACTAAATCAAGAGTTGATTGGTTGTGGTACGCTTAATAATGGGATATACGTCCTTAATCAACACACAGTTTTCAACATTAAACACACAAGTAAAAGAAAATTTTCAGAAATAAATGAAGCTTTTCTTTGGCATTATAGACTTGGTCATATTAATGAAACAAGATTAAACAAGCTTCATAAAGATGGATATTTAAAATCTTTTGAGTATAAATCTTATGCGACTTGCCAGTCTTGTATCAAAGGTAAAATGACCAAAACTCCGTTTACTGGACACGGAGAACGAGCTACTGAGCTCTTAGGCCTCATACATAGTGATGTATATAAGCCAATTTCTACACATACAAGAGGTGGTTTTTCTTACTTCATAACTTTTACTGATGATTTCTCAAGGTTCGGTAATGTGTTTTTGATAAAGCATAAGTCTGAAGCTGTAACACTTTGAAATTTCGCTAGAGTGTTTTTCGTGTTAATTAGCAATTTGTGCGTGTTATTTTATATGTGTACTTGGGTTTATTAGTTATTTTTAGTCGGGTTACCCTAATTGGAAAATTTTCCATTTTGTAGTGTACACTTGCACACTTAGCCATGTTGTAACCTAGGTTAAAGTGTTAGGCATTCTTTCCTTGCATGTCTCCTTGTTAAATCCCCACCATTTTTAATCAAAACAAAACCCTTTTTAAATATTCTTTTAGCAATAGAAAAATGAGGAATGGGGGTTAGGTAAAGAAGTTGACTTTTGACCTTTTTCTTTCTCTCTTCTCTCTCTTCTCCTCATTCTGAATTTCCTGCAGAAATTCCAGCCAAAAACCCCAGCTTCTTCTTCTTCTCCTCTTCTCTTTTCACTTCCCTTTGATCTCTACACAAAACCCTACACAAATCAACACATTTTCTTCACAAAACCATGGAAAAAGGGGCCTTTTGAGGTGTTTGGAGGCAAATCTGCACACTTGAAGCAAGGGCAGAGAATTTGGGTGTTTCTTAAGGTCTCTTGAAGGTATATGGCTCATAGTTAACACTCTTTTCCATAGCTTGTAGTATCCTAGCTAAAAATCATGTTTTTGTGCATTATTGGTGATATTAGAGGATATTTGTGAAGTATGTGATAGATTGGTGTTCGCATGGTTTAGTTAACTCTTTTAAGTGTTATTAGAGCTGTTTAGACCAGGTTTTGTTTCAGGTCTACACAAAAATACCCTTAAGTTCCATTTTAGTGCAAAAAGTGGGGGTTTTAACGAGAAATAGAGTTCTGTTGGATCTGCTGCTACCCGGGTCATTTCAGAATGAAATTGGATTTACTGTAGCATACACATGGGGTATAGAGTGCACACACCAAACCCGGGGGCCCACTTCCCTACCCAGGCCGCCGAAAAATGTGTTCTGGCAGCAATTTGCGGCCAGATTAGTGATTTGGGGGTTGGGGGTTGGGTCACAGGAGTCTGCTGCTATGTGGAGTATTTTGGTATATCTATTTTTATAAGATCCGTTCTGTATCAAAATCTGGAGTAGAATACCCTATTTCCCGTATTTTTAATCTTTCGTGACACGCGTGATACGTGTGTGTGGGTTAGGGGTTTCTGCGTATCGCGACGCGTCGGAGTGGCTTCAGGCGCATAATCACACTTTTTAGCGTATCGCGCACACGCGCGCTTGGTTTGCGACACGGGTTTCTAGTTGACTTTAAATGTCATGTTTGTACGGTTTTGAGCTTATGTGTGATATATTGTGAAATTCTAGGATTCGCAGGCGAGTGCGACGGGCGCCGCGAAGGAGGGGAACAAGTCGTCGGCTATACCTAGCGAGAGACTACGGTGAGTAGATTTAACATCTACGGGGATATCGCCTGCATGGCGTTCTACGTCAGGGCTGATAGGATCTTATAGCTACATTTCCATACATTAACTGTTCATGGCTACTATTTAGTGCATACCACATTCCCTGATGTATGTATATAAACTAGAATTGATAGAACACCGCACCCTTACTAACGGTTCATGTTGCACGAGCACTATCCTGCATGTTACACACACACCGTTAGTAATTGCCATGACACTCACACTGTAGAATTTCCATGATCATTATGTTGTAGCTCATCTTTATGTGACTTGACATGATATTCATACTTGATACATATATCACATCGGATCATTATGTTGTGTCTCATCTTTATGTGACTTGACATGATATTCATACTTGATGCACATATCACATCACATTGACTTGCATATTGGTTTGGATTACATGTGATTTCTGGATTTGGGAACCGTGGCTATTTCAAATATGTAATCATTTAAAAACCCGGTTCCCTTGATATGATATTTTGGGGCTCCACTCTGTGTTTTCTCAGTGCTAGAGTGGCTTATATTGAGAGAGGGATGACCCGGACTGACGGATTCCCGATATATTGAGAGAGGGCTGACCCGGACTGACGGATGCCCGATATATTGAGAGAGGGCTGACCCGGACTGACGGATGCCCGATATATTGAGAGAGGGATGACCCGGACTGACGGATTACCGATATATTGAGAGGGGGCTGACCCGGACTGACGGATGCCCGATAGAGGAGGATTTGCGTGTCGATGCTAGACACGAGTATTTATGTTATTTGGGTGCCGATGTTGGGCACTCGTGATTCTCAGGGATGTACAGGATTTGAGGGCCGATGGAGTACCGGCGTCTGGGTTGTTGGGATTCGCGGTGCATACATATATATTTAGTCCACCTCGACATTTTCTGTAGATGTTATATTCCCATGCTCAGCATTCATTACTGCATCTCATCCTGTAATTATATCACCTGATAGAGGACTTGCATGATTATTATACATACTGCTTACCTCGCATTGATATCATCTGCTGGCATATGTTAGAGTACCGCAGTATGTGTATGCTCGCGATTACCTTTATATGTTATCTCTATTCACGAGTTGGCAACTCACCCCCGTTATGCTACAGTGTTTGCAGGTTGCCCTTCGGAGTAGTCGCGGCAGGCTGCGTTTTGCATCTTTTGACACAGATACCCCCATAGTTGGTGTACTAGCTCTTTTGCTGATAGGTGGGTTTTGTGCGGTATCTGTTTATCTTTCAGTTATGTATATTGTTGTATCTAGTATTCTCCATTTACGATGTATGTATTTGACTTAGAGACAGTGTGAGGACGATGATGGGTATTATCTGTATTCTGGTGTCGAGATCGTTGTGAGCCGACTGTACTTTGCAGTTTATGTCATCTGTGATGTTTCCACTTATGGATCTTGATCTTCGCTACAGCGTCGTATATTGCTATCTTGGTGATTATTTACTTAAGAATTCTTATCACTTTAATGAATACTTCCATTTAAAACTTAAACACTCTATACTTTTACTACTTTGATTTCTGGGTTTTCGGTTCACTTAGCTGCGTTACGCCTATAGACGTTACGTGGTTAAGTGACGGTCACAAGACAAACTTCGGGTCATGATAAAGTTGGTATCAGAGCGTAGGTTTTACCTTCGGAGTGTAGGATGACCCTGGTATGATGGAGTAGGTAGCTGCAGCAGAGTGGCGTAGCGTGCGTATGTTGTAAGTCCATGCTACCTCTCCCGGTACTTTCGGGCATGCGGAATTTGATGAAAAACGATTTTCTTAGAGGTGGTAACATGGACCTAAAACCCGGATCTTTGTTAAACATCTAACTAACAACCTAACTAGGAGTCGTTAACTACTCGGTTAGGGGGTTTATACCTTTCTTGTCATGAACTCCTTCGTCTTCAAACCTCGATGGTGGTCCGGATCGGCTTCTTCCCGTCGTCTCCTTACGCCGAAGATAGATGTTAGTTATATGTATGCCCTAGAGGCCATTACTGTACATTGGATGTATATTGTAGTGGATGCTGGGACATATATAGGGAGGACTTTCTTGCTCGACATGATAGTACGCTATCTGGTTGCTCTTTATCTTAACGTGTATACTTTCTGTCTCTCTCTTACATGTTGATAAAGCCCTTAGGATGTGTACTCGACTTCCAGGACTGTGATGCAGATCATACTAGTGGGGCCTGGATAGTCCATGAGCACATCCTTCAATGTTCCAAGTCGAGGGAATATCGAGACGGGGCATCGATATTCCAGAGTAGACTAGCGTATATCTTCTCGACCCATGCGATGGGCGATGGATGATCCCATATCCATTGGTGTTTGACATTAGAGATGGTATACGGGTGCTCAGTGGAGACTGGGTACACTGAACGGACTCGCCGAGAACTCCCAGATGGTATTATACCTCACGTCAGATGGCAGTTCTCTGGTGACACCGGTACAGCTTAGTCTGTTGACCCGAGATCGTCATAGAGTCTTGTGTGTCTCCCACTGTGCTTTGATTTCCACCCTACCACGGCTCTACTGAGTCGTGTAAACAGGTGGTTTTTGGGTACAGTCCCGATTCACATGGAGGCAATGAGCGATAGGAGGGGATTCGTCTCTTCCGGTATTGGGGGTTGATGTTGCGCTATGCTCGACTGGCCATAATAGGAAATCACTGGCCAGGGTTGCAGTAACCTACTGGTAAGTGTTATCAGTAGTTTCACACATGTCATGGACTTCACGTCGGCATGACTTATCGAGCTACTGGGGTCTGACGTTTACCACCCCTAAGCGAGATATGCGACATATCAGACGAACAGACCGGACTGTACGGTAAGTGTTACTGGTTGGATTCGCAGGAGTGTGAGCGGGCTTGCTCGTCGATCTTCTGATCGCTCAATACCCGGGTGGCCGTTACGTTTAGCAGACCGCTTGCGGCTTGTGGGTGTTTGATATGATCATCACATGCTGCCGGCGTATTGACGAGTCTTTAGAGTCCTACACAGAGGTTTCCTGGCTCAAACGAAACGAAATAGGAGCGCATATGAGATATGTACGGGACTGAGAATAATACGTGTATGTGATACCGTATTTCATTCTCGCGATGAATGTATCGATTGGTTATATGCGATATAACCTAGTTGTCGAATCAAGGATTGATTCGATAAGCCGATACATTGGATACTAGCCGGTTATATGCGACATGACCGGATCATTGAATCAAGTGTTGATTTAATGATTTAATGTATAATTTTATATTTGATATATCACTTTGCATTAACTAGTATTGGTTCACTTTAAATGGATTTTCTCACTTGAAATGCACATTGTATATGTGATATATTTTTGTGCACAAGATTGTATCATGTTTGATGATACATGCAAGCTTAGGTTTATGTAAAGAATTAAACAATGGTTAAGTTAGTAGTTAGGGTTTACTTTTATCTTATTCATTTATCTATTGATTTATTTATTTATTTCTTTTTGGAAAAGATAAAGAGAATGGTGGCTTTTTTGTAGTTTTGTGGAAACTTCATGAAATGTTGAAATCTTGACCATTCTTGTTCTTTTCCTAAACCTAACCATTAACCCTAACCATGGTTTATTCTCTACACCTAACTATGGTTACTATCATGATAAGTATAATTTTATTTGATAATTTAAATATACTTATCATATTCTTTTTCTTCATCTTCTTCTTCTTCAACAAAAGAAAAAGCTTGCAACCTTTAATGTCAACTAGCCAAAACAAGTGAGAAATCCAATTCTAAAGTGTACCCACTTCCTATTTCTTCATCCTCTACCTCTTGCCAAGTAGTATATGGTGTTTCCTTCACAAGTTTTCTTGACTTGGTGAAGTTGGAGCTTGATCTAGCGATGCCTCGACGTAGATCATCTTTGGCATCGTCGTCGATGACCTAGCCCGCTTTTTCTCCGATGAAGCCGACGCTAGAGCCCAAGATCCGATTTGGACAGCGAGGGGACTTCATCGTGGAGCCTAGGAGGTGGAGGACTGGATCTACAAAGGTTGTAGCCCCTTCCCTTTAGCTATATTTCCGTTTACATGCTTGCATCGCCTCATTATCTAGTTAACGATCCGTATTAGGGTTTGTAGGCACTTGTAAAATTTTAATTGGCCATGTTTGATGCCTTGTGAGACTCCATTACAAAGCCTAGGAACCCTACAGTGGTATCAGAGCCTAGCTAGAGCCTTAGGCGATGCGTAGACGGAGTTAGAAGTCCGATCGACCCAAAACCCTGACTTTAAAATGCTCTCTGGACAATTCTGTAAAATGTGGATTTTTGTAGATTAAAAATATGCAGAAACCTCAGTGCAATATTCTAAGAATTACTGTTTAAAACGGGGGCTCTGAATCGTTCATAGTGCGGCGGAACCGCCGCATATTCATGCCTAATGCGGCGGTTCCGCGGCAAGTTAGTCTCCTCTGGCACATTTTTCTGCACAGTAATTCTTATAGTTTATTGTTGGTGTTTCTGGGAATTTTTGATATTTATTCCAGAGTTTTATTTTCTGGGTTGTATTGGGAACTCGGTGTATCGATCGGATTGTCTAATTTTGTCTGTGTGTTCTTCCGGGTAATTTTAGAATATGTTAAAAAGTTCGACCGGATATAAATACCCACTTTTTCCCCTGCCGGGAAATTTCCAATTGTTGGATTTTTCCGTGGTTTAATGACGTTCTAAGTGTAGAGAATTGACCAAGGTTAAAACATTGGTTAGGGTTAAGGATGAGATAAGAATGGTGGACTAGGCTGTAGGGTTCCTAGGCACCCTAATGAGGTCTCACAAGGCATCAACCATGCCAATTTCTAATTTTAACGGTGCCGAGAAACCCGACTACGGATCGTTGGCTAGAAAACTAGGCAACGATCCGTAGTCGGGTTTCTCGGCACCGTTAAAATTAGAAATTGGCATGGTTGATGCCTTGTGAGATCTCATTAGGGTGCCTAGGAACCCTACACTAAGTAGTGCAAGTAACGCGATGGTCTCTCTAGAAGACAACAAACCTTAACTCGATTATGTGACCGTCTTGAACTGCCCTTTGAACCTTCGGGTTTGGGGCAGTACGGCGTGCCACATGTGAGGCGTTGGCTTGACCCTTCTATGGCTGAACCGTTGGTACTGAGGCACGAACTGAATGTTGTTAGACTTATTTCATGTGTTGAGCAGTTTCGGGAAAACTTGGGTGTTCGAATGTTTAATCGGAAAGTTTAACATTTTCTGTTTATCCGGAATATGATACAACAATTGGAATTCACAAAAGTTATGTGATAACTGAATGAATGTTATAAAGATAGCACTTTAGTCTCACTTGATCGGTTGCCACGGAGTTTTGATATGATCAAAAGTCCGTCGCAATCACGTAGCGTACGCGGATACTCGCCGGGTAAACTTAATAGACAGCTTCACCCCATAGCCCCGACCAAGTGACTGTAGGAGAACCCCGTCGCCGAAAGCATCCGTTCGGGTGCTCGCGGTAGCGGTGTTCCGCCTTGGTGCACTTCGTCGATGGCATCGGGGGTGCGGCCGTCTACTGAAGTTTGCAACGAGCATTCGATCAGGATGTCGGGAATCTTGTTGAATTGCCCGACTTGATATTGAAAAGAGTTTTCGATAATGAGACTAAAATGCGGGGTTTATAATTGTTAGGCATGGGATGTCTAAGTATTTCATTTGATTAGGCATGCGATGTATAAAGAGGTTGAGGATTCCAACTGTTGTAGTTTTACACTTTCTTTTTTGTGACCGTAAGTGTAATATGTGATATCACCGGTTTCGTTGCTATATGTCAACGACAATTGGGATGCACATATTTACTTACGTTGATGACATGTGATGTTATGTGTTGCTGGATATGTTATATTGAATCGTCGTGTTTGAATAGCCGGGGGGTTTTATGTGAGATGAGTGTTTTTCATTTTCATTCATGTAAAAACTTGTATGTAATATTCTTTTATTGGGGCACTTCCAGGTTGCGGATGATGTCACCTTTTATATATTATTTACTTTTCTGCACTAGGATAGACCCAAGGAGGGGAGCACAAGTAACCGGGTTCTGGAGTCCAGTGGGAGACCAACTCGAGGAGTCGAGTCCGGGTCTCCTAACTCTAGAATTGGTAGGGTTGCTTGCCGCTCTCGTAGGGGTCTAGGGGTGTGGGATTGGCTATTCATCACGACCGTGGAATCCGTGTTTTATACTGGCTCGTATTGAAAACACGGACGTCCTAGTATGTCCAATATTTCATATGTTTCTTCTGCTGTGATTTATTTGTGATGTGATCATGTGATGTTCTGTGACAGATATAGTATATAGTATATATGATATATTATATAGACGTTGCTTATGTTTTACACCCGTGCTAGCCCTGCCCCGCTCTGCCGTTAGTTACCTAACCTAACGGTGCAGACGGGACATCGAGGCGAATGCGGATGGCATAAGCGTACGTTATATTTATCTGTGATGTTTAGGTGGACTTAAATGATGGGATATTCATTAATGAGATTAATGAAAGAAAATAAACCTAATTGATGTTGTGGAATCGAATTTCAAAATAAAAACAGGTAGCTATAGTTCTTGCTTTGCATCGCGGTGTTCATTGTAGAACATCCTGCACCTTATTCGATGGGGAAAGGACCGAGAGACTCCTTTAGCAATAACTGGCAGATGCTACACACTCGGTTTGTCTTTTGATCGCTTCTATAGTTTCTGCTTTGCACAGTGATATATATGATATATCCCGCACCTCATTCCACGAGGAAAGGGCCGACGATCCTTTCACCGGGAGTGACCCCTTTAGCAAAACCAGAAAAGCCTCGAAAACATTCCATTTCAAAACCATTTGATTCCGCAACGAGATCAAGTTCAAAGCGTTAAAGGTTTTCACAAAAACCATTCGCAACCCTTCGTCATTTTAAGAAGTAGAGTACTTAGTATTCGTGCTGTGTTTGTTGACCATAGTCAAGGCACAGTGTACGGTAGCTAAGTGATGTCTTCCTACACCGCATATGATGCGATTAGTTAGGACAGTCACATGACTTTGTTGACCATAGTTAAGGGTCATTTGGGTGGGTCTGATTAATCACGAAATGACGGGTAGAACTTGACTAGTACTTATGATTTGTTGACCATAGTTAAGGTCATAAGTGCTAGGGGTAAAAACCTTTATCGGGAGTTTCAAGTGTTGAAATTTGCAATGAGATTGCATACCTTCTATGTGATAGTTGGATCCCGATACCCACTGCGAGTAATTGTTACTCCTGGAAGAGTTTTGCACTTTGCAATTAGCCGATCAAGTAGGTGTCTAGAAAGGTGTCAACGGGGTTACGCCTCTGGAAAACGAGGTTTACTGTAATTAGGTCCGTGCGAAAGCACGGGGAACCTCCCTCAAAGTACCGACACTGGCCTGGCTGAAAGATTGGCGAACTTGTAGAGTGCAATTAATCCCGGCTAGTCTTTCCTTTTAGGGTTTGAAGGAAGATTTGATAAAAACAGTGGGAGCCATCCTGATTAGATAAAATATATAAGCAGTCTGATCTTGCAAGAGCGCACGCAGAGTGTTTTCTTCTCTCTCTCTCCTGGTAGCGACCATATCACGCCTTAATCAAGATAATAAAATGGATGTATTGACCAAACCCGCTTGTTATACTGAGCTGGGGAACGTTGGTCCCGCTCCAACTTATAATTGTTATAAGACAGAGCAGGAAATAGGGAATACCAGAATTCCTATGCCGCCCAAACGAAGAAAGTGCATATGATGCATCTCCTTCGGGTGTGTTCATTACAAAGAACTGTTTCTCAATATCCTCTGCATCCTGGGTATATGATACCGGATCAGGATCCCAGATATGTAATCTGTTACATAGGGCTACAATAGGGTAGAAAAACTGAGAACGGGTGATAAGCTTCATGAGACAGAAAACGGGGCAAGTGTTGCAGCCAAGTCTGTTGGTCACTGTCACCCTGTATTATCAATACATTGATTCTGAACAAGTGCTATTAGATACCAAACCGGATATACAAAATCATATCAGTCTCTTTATTAGTAAAGAAATGATATAATTTTGTATTGTTGGATAATGTTTTGAACATTTCCTATATCAAAAGTTGATCGGTTCAGGCACGTTATCTAAAAGCATTGACGTTCTAAATCAAACTACAGTTCCTCGTATACAGAACACATACAAGAGGAAGAGTTCAGAAATGAACAAATTCTTCTTGAGGTATTGTAGACTAGGTCATATCAATGCGACCCGACTAGCTGAAGTTACATTTAGATGCATATTTAAATCAGTTTGAATTTACATCTTGTGAAACCTGCCAGTCATGTCACAAAGATATAATGACACCAGCTCTGTTTACTGGAAACAGAGAAAGAGTTAGTAAACTCTTGGGATTGATACATGATGATGTATGTAAGGTCTCCTGTCTACACATGCCATGTCTGGTTCTTTATACTTCATTATATTCTCTGATAATCTCTCAAGATTCAGACATATGTTCCTGTTGAAACACAAGTCCGAACCTTTTGAGGTATTCACAGAATATAAGTTAGAAGTAGAGAACCAATAACCGGGTATAAGTATTATGTCCTATGATGAGATCAGGGAGGAGAATACTTGTGCATGGCATTCCTGGACTATTCTAAAAGAAAATGAGATTCTCTCTCAGCATTACTCCTACGTATAAACCATAGCACGATGGTATATCGGGGCGGAGCAATCACACCCTATATGATAAGGTGTGCTCTATGATGAGTACTACTGAGTTACCTGTTTCCTTTTTGGGAGTTATGCGCTTGAGAAGCTGCATACCTATTGAATAGGGTTCGAATCAAATCACTGCCAACCACTTCATATGTGATATGGAAAGGGAAGAGCCCATATCTTAAGTTAGTTAAGATTTGGGGTTGTCTGGCCTATGTCAAAAGCAAAATCCGGACAAGATCGAGGTAAAGTCAGTTGTGTAGAACTGGAAAGGTTCCAGCTATACAAAACTGCAGCTGATGATTTGACAGAACCAAAGAATTCAATAGTTCCCGACGAACCTCAGCCTCTCCGCCGATCTAGTAGGGTTCCTCGCCTGCCTGAGAGATACCTTGGTTTCTCGATGACAGTGAGAGCGAGGATTGCATCATGAGATGATGACCCAACCAGTTTCGAGCAGGCCATCGAGAGTAGGGACTCTGTAAGAATGGCTAGATGCTTAGTGATCTGAGATGGAATCCTTATACACCAACAAAGTATGGACTTTGGTTGCGATATCTGAAGGGTTAAATCCCCATCAGGAGAAAGTATATCTTGAGAAGATTACTTGGTGTACATGGAAAAGTTGAGACTTTCAAAGCTAGACTTGTTAAAGGTTTTCGTCATCAACCAGGCATGGATAATGATGAAACCTTTTCCAGGGACTATGTTTAAGTCCATCCAGATCCTACTTGCCACGGCTACATACCATAACTACGATATCTGGTGGTTGGGTGCCATGACTACTTTTCTAAATATTTGATTTAGAAGAGAACGTCTATAAGAACATAGCCAGAGGGTCTCGTAGACAGTGGGAGCAGCGGAAACGTGTGCAAGAAGCTTTATAGGATAAAGCAGGCATCGCGGAGTTGGAACATCTGTTTTGATGGATTAGTCAAAGAAGTTGACATCATCAAAATGGTAGATGAACCTTGTATAAACAAAAAGGTAGTAGGGAGTATGGTGACGATCCTCGTAGAGTACGTGGATGACATACTCTTGTTAGGGAAGGAGTTTCCTATGCTACGCTCGATCAATCTCCGCTTATCACAATGATTTTCCATATAGGATCAAAGTGATACCTACTAAATCCTAAGCTTTGGATCTATGAGATAGATCTAATTGGATGTTAGGATACTCACTAGTTGTAGTGAGATGGTATCAATCGATCCTGGGGAGAATCACTGAAAGGGTTCCAGAGTGATAAAGACGACTGAATGTCAGTCACAGGCATTGTCTTTACCCTCAGTAAAGGAACGGTATGTTGGAAGATTTCCAAGCTAGATACCGTGACAAACTAGACGATAAAGGCTGGTAACATCGCTATTAAAGATACTACCAAAGAGGCATTTTGGGTGTATATTGGTTTATAGGATGAACTGGGTTCCTACCATTGTGTGACAATGGAACTGTGGTTTTGGCCTAGGAACCCAGGTCCTATCAGTGAGCCAGACATAATCTGAGGCAGCATCACCTGATCATGGAGATAGTTGATCTCCAGGGTGATCGAGGCAAGGAGAGTAGACTCAGAGGACAACACGGCGGATCCACTCACGAAGGCCTTATCCCAGAGAGAGACTTATATGGGATGGTTGAGTATGTGATACTGCAACCACTGCTACAGATGGCCCTAGTGCAAGTGGGAGATTATTAGTTATATGTATGCCCTAGAGGCCATTACTGTACATTGGATGTATATTGTAGTGGATGCTGGGATATATATAGGGAGGACTTTCTTGCTCGACATGATGGTACGCTATCTGGTTGCTCTTTATCTTAACGTGTATACTTTCTGTCTCTCTGTTACATGTTGATAAAGCCCTTAGGATGTGTACTCGACTTCCAGGACTGTGATGCAGATCATACTAGTGGGGCCTGGATAGTCCATGAGCACATCCTTCAATGTTCCTAGTCGAGGGAATATCGAGACGGGGCATCGATATTCCAGAGTAGACTAGCGTATATCTTCTCGACCCATGCGATGGGCGATGGATGATTCCATATCCATTGGTGTTTGACATCAGAGATGGTATATGGGTGCTCAGTGGAGACCGGGTACACTGAACGGACTCGCCGAGAACTCCCAGATGGTATTATACCTCACGTCAGATGGCAGTTCTCTGGTGACACCGGTACAGCTTAGTCTGTTGACCCGAGATCGTCATAGAGTCTTGTGTGTCTCCCACTGTGCTTTGATTTCCACCCTACCACGGCTCTACTGAGTCGTGCAAACAGGTGGTTTTTGGATACAGTCCCGATTCACATGGAGGCAATGAGCGATAGGAGGGGATTCGTCTCTCCCGGTATTGGGGGTTGATGTTGCGCTATGCTCGACTGGCCATAACAGGAAATCCCTGGCTAGGGTTGCAGTGACCTACTGGTAAGTGTTATCAGTAGTTTCACACATGTCATGGACTTCACGTCGGCATGACTTATCGAGCTACTGGGGTCTGACGTTTACCACCCCTAGACGAGATATGCGACATATCAGACGAACAGACCGGACTGTACGGTAAGTGTTACTGGTTGGATTCACAGGAGTGTGAGCGGGCTTGCTCGTCGATCTTCTGATCGCTCAATACCCGGGTGGCCGTTATGTTTAGCAGACCGCTTGCGGCTTGTGGGTGTTTGATATGATCATCACCTGCTGCCGGCGTATTGACGAGTCTTTAGAGTCCTACACAGAGGTTTCCTGGCTCAAGCGAAACGAAATAGGAGCGCATATGAGATATGTATGGGACTGAGAGTAATGCGTGTATGTGATACCGTATTTCATTCTCGCGATGAATGTATCGATTGGTTATATGCGATATAACCTAGTTGTCGAATCAAGGATTGATTCGATAAGCCGATACATTGGATACTAGCCGGTAATATGCGACATGACCGGATCATTGAATCAAGTGTTGATTTAATGATTTAATGTACAATTTTTTATTTGATATATCACTTTGCATTAACTAGTATTGGTTCACTTTAAATGGATTTTCTCACTTGAAATGCACATTGTATATGTGATATATTTTTGTGCACAAGATTGTATCATGTTTGATGATACATGCAAGCTTAGGTTTGTGTAAAGAATTAAACAATGGTTAAGTTAGTGGTTAGGGTTTACTTTTATCTTATTCATTTATCTATTGATTTATTTATTTATTTCTTTTTGGAAAAGATAAAGAGAATGGTGGCTTTTTTGTAGTTTTGTGGAAACTTCATGAAATGTTGAAATCTTGACCGTTCTTGTTATTTTCCTAAACCTAACCATTAACCCTAACCATGGTTTATTCTCTACACCTAACTATGGTTACTATCATGATAAGTATAATTTTATTTGATAATTTAAATATACTTATCATATTCTTTTTCTTCATCTTCTTCTTCTTCAACAAAAGAAAAAGCTTGCAACCTTTAATGGCAACTAGCCAAAACAAGTGAGAAATCCAATTCTAAAGTGTACCCACTTCCTATTTCTTCATCCTCTACCTCTTGCCAAGTAGTATAGGGTGTTTCCTTCATAAGTTTTCTTGACTTAGTGAAGTTGGAGCTTGATCTAGCGATGCCTCGACGTAGATCATCTTCGGCATCGTCGTCGATGACCTAGCCCGCTTTTTCTCCGATGAAGCCGACGCTAGAGCCCAAGATCCGATTTGGACAGCGAGGGGACTTCATCGCGGAGCCTAGGAGGTGGAGGACTGGATCTACAAAGGTTGTAGCCCCTTCCCTTTAGCTATATTTCCGTTTACATGCTTGCATCGCCTCATTATCTAGTTAACGATCCGTATTAGGGTTTGTAGGCACTTGTAAAATTTTAATTGGCCATGTTTGATGCCTTGTGAGACTCCATTACAGAGCCTAGGAACCCTACAATAGATCCACCTGAAAGCTTCAACCTTTGGCTCCTTCTTCGATCTTTGAAGAAACTAGTTCACTCGGTTTTCTAAACCTTGTGAACTAGAGTGAGTAGAGAAGAGTTTATATGGGATTTTATCTATGGTTCTTGGTTCTCAACTCATGAGACAAGTGAACCATAGAATCAAGAGAGGGAGAGCAAGAAGAGGAAGATGAGAGCTCAAGAACAAGAGAGAGAATGAGCATGAAAGAATAAGAGAAGACTTTTCTCATTTTGGCTCTCATAATCCAAAACCATCATCACAAAAATAATAATCAAGTATTGTGTAAAATGGTTCAAGTCAAAATGGCTAAATCATTTCATGCACTCATTTCTCACAAAAGAAATAAGCAAGTAAAAAGTCTTTGCCATGAAATGATAGCCATAGTCATCATGATGGTCAACTAGTCCAACCTAGTCAACCGGTCAACAAAGTCAACAAGTCAACAAAGTCAACCCCTCAACAACCATATCACCACAATACTTAATTAATATAATTGTTAATCACATATCATATTCTCATTAGGGTTGAGCAAAAAGTCAATAGTCAACTGTCAACGGTCAACAACCCTAATGAGAATCCTCTGCCTCTGTCTCTCCGTCAACTGTGCATACACACCCGCATCCGCGTTCCGAGGAACACGAATACATACTGGATAAATCCAATCCCAAAAGGTACACTAGGATCTGGCTTAAACCAAAGCCCGCTAGTGTGAACTGTCCGGACACTGTACGTGCACAAGTGCACGGATGTGACCGAACCCTGTCGCAAAACCATGCGACCTGTCGCAAAATCATGCGACCTCTACTCTTTTGCCTAAAGGCGAATAGCTTTCTGTGTGGGACTCTAAAGACTCGACACTACGCTGGCAGTGGGTTTAACCACAGACCGCAAGCGACACTAGCTGTGCGTAACGGTCCCCAGGTAGATGCCGACAAGAAGACTGACGAGGCGAAACCCATCTGAACTCCTACTGAGCCTGAATGTGACATTCTCCGTACAGTCCGGTCTGTTCGTCTGATACATCGCATGGCGGGCCTAGGGGGCGGTAAACGTCAGTCCTTCAATAGCGGTACAAGTCATGTCGGAGTGAAGCCCAAAACACCCTGAGATAACACTGGAAGCCTACCAGTATATCTCGTTTGCCCTGGCCAGGGACTACTCGTGTAATGGCTCTCCTAGACACAGCGCGATGTCAACCCCCAATACCGGGAGAGACGAATCCTGTCTAACCGTCACTGCCTCCAAGTGCTTCGGGACTGCACCCAACTACCACCTGTTTGCACGACTCCTTTGAGCCGTGGTAGGGTAGTAATCAAAGTACAGTGGGAATACACTCGAGGCGAAGTGACAGTGTCAAGTCAGCGGACTAAGCTGTACTCATGTCACCTGGGAACTGATAACTGACGATAGGCATAATACCAACTAGTCAGTTCCCGACGAGTCCTGTCCAGTGTACTCGTAACCCAACGTGCACCCGCATACTCTCTCAAGTACGACGTACCGACGGCTGTGGGACAGACCGTCTCCCACACTGGGATGAGAAGCGCATGCGCTAGTCTACTCCGGAGTATCGATGCCCTGTCTCGATAGTCCTGCGACCAGGGACCTGCATAAGGATGTGCTTATAGATTACCCAGCCCCACTAGTGTGACTGCCATCACAACGCTGGTAATCAAGCAAAGATCCTGAGGGCTCCACCAATGCGTATAGGTGATATAATAAAATAAACACATGTACACATTGAAGTAGAAACAAACCAAGTAGCATACTACTATCTTGAGCAAGATTGTATATACAAGGTGAATATCCCAAGCTTCCATTAAGTAATATACAAACTAGTATGATACAGTAATGGCCTCTAGGGCATATACACTAACAATCTCCCACTTGCACTAAGGCCATGTACTGACGTATCGAAGACCTATCATCTCGATCAGCCGCTCGAACTGAGTCTGGGGCAAGGCCTTGGTGAATGGATCTGCAGTGTTATCTTCTGAAGCGACTCTCCGAACCTCGATCTCCTGGCGATCCACGATCTCCCTGATCAGGTGATACCGCCTTAAGATGTGTCTGGATCTCTGATGGGACCTGGGTTCCTTCGCTAAAGCTATAGCCCCGTTGTTGTCGCAATACAGAGGTATTGGATCAACAATGGACGGAACCACCTGAAGCTCTTTCAAGAACTTCCTCAACCAGACAGCTTCTTTTGCGGCATCAGATGCAGCGATGCATTCCGCTTCCATCTTCGAGTCTGCAACGGTTTCCTGTTTGGAACTCTTCCAACACACCGCCCCTCCATTGAGGGTAAAGACAAAACCCGACATGGACTTGGAATCATCCTTGTCACTCTGGAAGCTGGAGTCAGCAAAGGCCTCGATCTGGAGGTCTTTTCCGCCATACACCAAGAACATCTCCTTAGTCTTTCTCAAGTACTTGAGAATGTTCTTTACTGCTATCCAGTGTTTCTCCCCTGGGTTTGACTGATACCGGCTTACCACACTCAGTGCATAAGCTACATCCGGTCTGGTACACAACATCGCATACATTATAGAGCCTACCGCAGAAGCGTAGGGTATAATAGACATGCGATCCCTCTCCAAATCAGTCTTGGGAGACATCTCTTTAGAGAGGGTGATCCCGTGACAAGCCGGTAGGTTACCGCGCTTGGAATCTTCCATACTGAATCTCTTCAGTATGGTGTCGATGTACCTGGACTGTGAAAGTCTTAATATCCTCTTGGATCTATCACGATGGATCCGGATCCCCAGGATGTATGAGGCATCACCCAGGTCTTTCATGGAGAACCTGTGTGACAAGAACCCCTTGACAGATTGTAGCATAGGAATTTCATTTCCTATTAAGAGAATGTCATCTACGTACAAAACGAGGAATACTACAGTTCTCGCTACAAATCTACAATAGATGCATGGTTCATCTGGATTTTTGATAAAGCCAAATTCCTTGACCGTCTCATCAAAACAGATGTTCCAACTCTGCGATGCCTGCTTTAGTCCATAGATGGACTTAAGCAACTTGCACACCTTTCCGCTGCTCCCACTCTGAATGAAACCCTCTGGTTGGTCCATATAGACACACTCCTCTAAATTTCCATTTAGAAAAGCGGTCTTTACGTCCATCTGCTAGATCTCATAATCGTGGAAGGCAGCAACGGCAAGAAGGATCCGAATGGATTTCAGCATAGCCACTGGAGAAAAGGTTTCGTCATAGTCCAAGCCAGGTCTTTGACGGAAACCCTTTGCAACAAGTCTAGCTTTATAGGTGTCAACCTGTCCATCTACACCAATCTTCCTTTTGAAGATCCACTTGCATCCTACGGGTTTTACCCCGTCTGGAGCAATGTCCAACGTCCATACTTTGTTGGTGTACATGGACTCCATTTCGGTCCGCATTGCATCCAGCCATTTTACTGAGTCAACGCTCTGAACGGCTTGCTGGAAGCTAGTAGGCTCATCATAATCTATGATGCAATCCTCTCTATCCCCGTCTATGAGAAAACCGTAGTATCTCTCGGGCGGATGAGACTGCCTACTACTCCCGCGGAGCGGCGTAGGAATGTCCTGTTCTTTTGAACCCTCTGGTTCCACTAAACTTTCAGTAATAGTCTGTGGTTCTGGAATTTCTTCCAGTTCTACTGTGCTCCTACTTATCTGGGTTTCTAAAAACTCAGTTTCCAAGAAGTAGGCATGACGAGAAACAAGAACTTTTTGTTCCTCTTCGCAGTAGAAGAAATATCCCTTGGAGTTCTTTGGATATCCTACGAACTTACACTGTACTGAGCGTGCCTCGAGCTTGTCCGCATGCTGCTTTTTAATAAAAGCTGGACATCCTCATGTTTTAATGTGCTTAAGATAGGGTCTCTTCCCACACCATATTTCATATGGTGTGGTAGGCACAGTCTTAGTGGGAACTCAGTTCAAAAGGTACGCAGCTGATTCTAGCGCATACCCCCAGAATGATCGCGGTAACTCAGCGTTACTCATCATGGATCGTACCATATCCAATAGGGTTCAGTTTCCGTCTCTCCGATACACCATTATGTTGCGGAGTGTATGGAGGAGTAAGCTGAGAGAGAATTCCATTCTCTTTTAAATAGTTCAGGAACTCGGCACTCAAGTATTCACCACCTCGATCCGATCTTAGGATCTTGATACTTTTGCCGGTCTGTTTTTCTACTTCATTCTTATATTCCTGGAACTTTCCAAAGGCTTCGGACTAATGTTTCATTAAGAAGACATAACCGTACCTTGAAAAGTCATCCGTAAAAGTAACGAAGTAAGAATAACCGCTTCGCGCATGTGTAGACATTGGACCGCATACGTCGCTGTGTACGAGTCCTAAGAGCTCGCTCGCCCTTACTCCGTGTCCAGTAAACGGAGTCTTTGTCATCTTTCCTTTGAGACAGGATTGACAAGTGGCATACTATTGATATTCGAACGGATTCAAATATACTTCTGTATGTAACTTTGTCAACCTTCTCTCATTGATGTGACCCAGTCTACAATACCATAAGAAAGTCTGATTTACTTCCGGGGACTTTCTTTTGTGTGTATTCTGGACATTGAAAATCTGTGGTTGGTTTAATACGTATATACCATTGCTTAATGTACCTGACCCAATCAAAACTTGATTAAGGTGAATGTTTACAACATTGCTTACAAACGCAAATTCATAACCTTCTTTAGAAACTAAAGATACATAAATGATATTACAAGTTGCGTTGGGTACAAAAAAGCAATTACGCAAAACCAAAACATGTCCATCTGACATTCCTAGGTGATAGTCCCCCACGGCTTTAGCATCCATGCTAGCTCCGTTCGCAACTCTGAGGGTCATGTCACCTGCCTTCAAAACCCTACGGTTTCTCAACGCCTGCAAAGAATTACAGATATGAGATCCTGATCCGGTATCCAATACCCAGGAAGTAGAGTTTATTGAAAGACAGTTTTCAATAACATACACACCTGAAGCTGAAGCTGCAACCTGCTTCAATTCCTGTGTTCTGGCCTTCCAGGCCCTGCAATCATTCTTCCAGTGTCCTTTCTTATGACAATAGAAGCATTCTTCCTTATCCACAAGCTTCCCCGCTTTCTTTGTTGCTTTAACTTTTCCCTTCGTATCCACTTTACTAACACCGCCTCTTGGTTTGGCGGGGGCTTTCTTCTTCTTTCCCTTGGCTTTCGCCTTGGACCTAGAAGAAGATGATCCTCCTACAAACAAAGTGGATGTTTCCCTACCTTTCTGTAGGGTGCCATCTGCGCTCCTCAGCATGTTGAGGAGCTCTGAAAGTTCAACTTCTTTTTCTTGTAAGTTGAAGTTCAGTATGAACTGGGCGTAAGTGGAAGGAAGGGACTGGAGAATCAAGTCCGTATAGAGCTCATTCTCTAACGTGGTCCCTATGTCCGCGAGCTCCTCAATGTAGCCGATCATCTTAAGCACGTGTTCCGCTACCGATGATCCGACGGCCAATCTTGCCGAAAATAACTTCTTCGACACTTCGTATCTTGCGATACGAGATTGCTCTCCATACAGTTCTTTTGTATGAAGAAATATGGATTCAAGGTCCATATTCTCGTGCCTCCTCTGATGTTCATTGTCCATAGAGGCAAGCACGAGGCACTTGGCCTTCGCGCAGTCTAGTTCCCAGGTCTTACGGATTTCCTTATCCGCGACGCTGGTTTTGGGACCTGGGACAGGGGGAGCTTTGGTGGTAAGAAGATACCCCAGCTTGTCGTAAGTGATTGCCATCTTGACATTCCTGAGCCAATCTTTGTAGTTTGGCCCTGTCAGTATGTTTTTATCTAGAAGTAACTTAAGTCCAGTCATGTTGATTGGTCGCTGCAATTAGGAGAGAGAAGAAACACTCAGCTTGATGCTCTTGCAAGTTTAGAATGGTTTTTAGTTTGTCTAAACAGGATGGCTCCCACTGTTTCTCGAATCCCTCCTCAAACCAAAAAGGAAGAATTAGTCGGGATCATTCCACCACACAATACTTGCTTAACCATTCAGCCAGGCCAGTGTCAGTACTTCGAGGGAGGTTTTCCAACGCTTTCGCGAAGTTCCTTAATTAAATAACCTCTTTTCCCTGTGGGCGTAGCCCCGCTAACACCTTTCTAGACACCTACTAGGTTTATAGCATTGATCGTTAAGTGAGAAATTTCTCGAGGAGTAGCATATACTCACAGTAGGATCGGGATCCAAATATCATCGCGTGACGAAACTGAAGGAATCCTACCAGAATCATCACACTCCAAATGGTATGCAACACTAGCAAGTTTCAGTTCTTTTGAAACTCCCGATGTGGATTTTTGCCCCATGCTCTTATGACCTTGACTTTGGCCAACAAATCATAAGTCACATGTCAAGTTCTACCCGTCGTTCTCCAGGTTAATTTGAATCCACCCGTACCTACCCTTGACTTTGGCCAACAAGGCAGTATGACTGTTCCAAACCAACGCATCTATCTATGCCGCACATGAACACCCAATAGCTACCAATCACTATGCCTTGACTTTGGCCAACAAACACAGCTTGAATACTATTGACTATTCATGTGAAACGACGGAGGGCTACGAATGGTTTTGGCGAAACCGTGAACGTAGAGAACTTGATATAATCGATGGAACGAGATAGCTTTTAAAAGGAGTGGCTCAAACTCCGCATTTTAAAAGTTTGTTTTGAAAAGAACCGAGTGGTTTTTCGAAAGTGTTCCAACGACTTTAACTTGGTTTATTTTCTTGCATTAGTTCTTTTAATGCGTGATATTCTTGCATTAGTTCTTTTAATGCGTCCCATCATTTAATCCTACCATTGCAGAAAACAACCAAAATATGACGTACGCTTATGCCATTCGCATTCGCCACGGGGCCCCGTCATTACCCGTTAGGTTACTTAACTAACGACAGAGCGGGGGCTGGGCTAGCACGGCTGTAAAACATAAGCAACGCCTAAATAATATCATATATAGATATATTGCAATGATAGCCATTTCAGATCACAGATGAACACATTGGATATACTAGGAATCCGCAATTCGTACGAGCCTATAACGAAAAGCAGATTACACGGTCGCGGTGAATAGCCAATACCCCACCCAAGACCCCTACGGGTGCGGCAAACTACCCGCCAAGTACCCGAAGCGAAGCAACCTCCCTCAACTCCGTGAGTAGGCCACTCGGCACTTCGGCATACCCGGTAGTTTGTGCACCCCCTCCATGGGTCTATCCTAGGAGCAAAAACAGTAAAAAGAAATTATACAATGACGGCTACAACCCCGACCCGGTTGTGCGGCCATACAAATAATTATTACATCAATTTACAAATTTACATGAATTAAAAGAAAAGAAAACTCTCGTCTCACAACCCCCGTCTATTCACCCGCGACAATCCAACATATTCATATACACATTCCAGCAACATTACAGATCACAGATTTGTATAACCCCTACTAATCGACATATAGCGATTAGCAGACGTTCAATACAAATAACATATTACAGAAAAAACCCGTCAGCTAAAGTCTTTTAGAAGTTCGATCAAAAATACGGATTCTCAGGACCCCAAAAAATAAATTTTCGTTCTGGAAAATCTGGGCAGAAAATATATATTCCAAAAATCCTAAAATACCCCTATAAGCACACTGTAGCAAAGAACAACGAGAGAGGAGCCAAGAAGGCCGCGGAACCGCGGCAATAGCAAGCTATTGCCGCGTTTCCGCGGTGAAATGATGAGATCGTGGGACCGTCTTTCTACAGTGCACTCTAAAAACCCTGAGTCGATTTTTGATGCATGATTTATTATTTTTATAGAACATAAAAAATAACAGCAACTTGGAAAACGGGGTTAATTTCGGGACTTTTTCTTTGATCGATCTTCTAGCTACTTTGCTAACATGTTAGATAGAGTTTAACTAGGCTCTGATACCACTGTAAGTCCATGCTACCTCTCCCGGTACTTTCGGGCATGCGGAATTTGATGAAAAACGATTTTCTTAGAGGTGGTAACATGGACCTAAAACCCGGATCTTTGTTAAATATCTAACTAACAACCTAACTAGGAGTCGTTAACTACTCGGTTAGGGGGTTTATACCTTTCTTGTCTTGAACTCCTTCGTCTTCAAACCTCGATGGTGGTCCGGATCGGCTTCTTTCCGTCGTCTCCTTACACCGAAGATAGATCCACCTGAAAGCTTCAACCTTTGGCTCCTTCTTCGAACTTTGAAGAAACTAGTTCACTCGGTTTGCTAAACCTTGTGAACTAGAGTGAGTAGAGAATAGTTTATATGGGATTTTATCTATGGTTCTTGGTTCTCAACTCATGAGACAAGTGAACCATAGAATCAAGAGAGGGACAGCAAGAGGAGGAAGATGAGAGCTCAAGAACAAGAGAGAGAATGAGCATGAAAGAATGAGAGAAGACTTTTCTCATTTTGGCTCTCATAATCCAAAACCATCATCACAAAAATAATAATCAAGTATTGTGTAAAATGGTTCAAGTCAAAATGGCTAAATCATTTCATGCACTCATTTCTCACAAAAGAAATAAGCAAGTAAAAAGTCTTTGCCATGAAATGATAGCCATAGTCATCATGATGGTCAACTAGTCCAACCTAGTCAACCGGTCAACAAAGTCAACAAGTCAACAAAGTCAACCCCTCAACAACCATGTCACCACAATACTTAATTAATATAATTGTTAATAACATATCATATTCTCATTAGGGTTGAGCAAAAAGTCAATAGTCAACTGTCAACGGTCAACAACCCTAATGAGAATCCTCTGCCTCTGTCTCTCCGTCAACTGTGCATACACACCCGCATCCGCGTTCCGAGGAACACGAATACATACTGGATAAATCCAATCCCAAAAGGTACACTAGGATCTGGCTTAAACCAAAGCCCGCTAGTATGAACTGTCCGGACACTGTACGTGCACAAGTGCACAGATGTGACCGAACCCTGTCGCAAAACCATGCGACCTGTCGCAAAATCATGCGACCTCTACTCTTTTGCCTAAAGGCGAATAGCTTTCTGTGTGGGACTCTAAAGACTCGACACTACGCTGGCAGTGGGTTTAACCACAGACCGCAAGCGGCACTAGCTGTGCGTAACGGTCCCCAGGTAGATGCCGACAAGAAGACTGACGAGGCGAAACCCATCTGAACTCCTACTGAGCCTGAATGTGACATTCTCCGTACAGTCCGGTCTGTTCGTCTGATACATCGCATGGCGGGCCTAGGGGGCGGTAAACGTCAGTCCCCCAATAGCGGTACAAGTCGTGTCGGATTGAAGCCCAAAACACCCTGAGATAACACTGGAAGCCTACCAGTATATCTCGTTTGCCCTGGCCAGGGACTACTAGTATAATGGCTCTCCTAGACACAGCGCGATGTCAACCCCCAATACCGGGAGAGACGAATCCTGTTTAACCGTCACTGCCTCCAAGTGCTTCGAGACTGCACCCAACTACCACCTGTTTGCACGACTCCTTTGAGCCGTGGTAGGGTAGTAATCAAAGTACAGTGGGAACACACTCGAGACGAAGTGACAGTGTCAAGTCAGCGGACTAAGCTGTACTCATGTCACCTGGGAACTGATAACTGACGATAGGCATAATACCAACTAGTCAGTTCCCGACGAGTCCTGTCCAGTGTACTTGTAACCCAACGAGCACCCGCATACTCTCTCAAGTACGACGTACCAACGGCTGTGTGACAGACCGTCTCCCACACTGGGATGAGAAGTGCATGCGCTAGTCTACTCCGGAGTATCGATGCCCTGTCTCGATAGTCCTGCGACCAGGGACCTGCATAAGGATGTGCTTATAGATTACCCAGCCCCACTAGTGTGACTGCCATCACAACGCTGGTAATCAAGCAAAGATCCTAAGGGCTCCACTAATGCTTATAGGTGATACAATAAAATAAACACATGTACACATTGAAGTAGAAATAAACCAAGTAGCATACTACTATCTTGAGCAAGATTGTATATACAAGGTGAATATCCCAAGCTTCCATTAAGTAATATACAAACTAGTATGATACAGTAATGGCCTCTAGGGCATATACACTAACATATGTTCCGCGGCATACTCACGACACGGTACTCCGCCTAAGCGACCTTAGGACTTATTGATTGAAATTCCCTCATGATTGTATACATCTTTGCGATTCGATTTCTGTATCCTCATCAAATCCTACCTTCTTTTCAGCCATTATGCCGCCAAGGACTACGAGGGTGCAGAGAGCGGCCGTGAGAACCGAGGTTCGAGTTGATTCATCCGAGATGAGGACTGATCCGAGTAGTACTCCTATTGTACCAGGACAGATTGTTCCCCCTACGACAGCTCAGATCGCTAGACTAGTGGTAGAGATGCAGGGCTTGCGCCAGGCGATGATCTCATTGGTGGAGGTCGTTCGAGCACAGCGACGGGTGGTTGTCACCCCTGTTACCCAGTTGTTCGTTGCGGTCATCATGGAGTATTCCATCCCCTACATAGCACCGGTGGAAGCAGCCCCAGTTTACGGGACACGTCTTCCAGAGACCGTGAGAGTTCCAGAACAGTTGAGGAATCGTACTGGTGTACCAGCCCAGAGCAGAGGCTTAGGACGAGGACAGTTGTTTGGCTCTCATCCTCAAGGAGGACGGCAGCCAGCGCGTAGATGTTTACGATGTGGGAGCCTTCAACACCTCATCAGGCAGTGTTCCTTCACACCACGTCAGGGTCGTATTCTGAGATGTCGTGGACGCGGAGGGTTCGCACAGAGGGGTCAGGTTAGTAGAGGAGGAGTTCGGTCAGTCGCAGATGAAGGACAGGCACAAGTTTTCGCTTCGACTCATCGGGACGCGAGGGCATCCAACGCAGAGCTTTCAGGTACTCTTTCAGTATGTCCTTTGTTGCACACGTATTGTCTGATCCGGATCCTTGTATTCTTATGTTTCCACGTACTCGTACGTATCCACACACTTTGTGCCGAGTTTGGGTAGAGAGTCCGGTTTGCTTGATCAGCCGCTAGTTGTGACTACTCCCATGGGAGAGTCGTTTGTCGCTAGTCACGTGTTCCGTTCCTGTACCGTCCGTATTGGCGAGAGAGAGTTGCCGGTCGATTTGATCCTTCTGGAGATGTTGGACTTCGACGTTCTTTTGGACATGGATCGGTTAGCCACGTGCTATGCTTCTGTTGACTGCCGCGAGAAGACAGTTAGATTTTGTTTTCCTGGCGAGTCGGTTTTTGTTGTGTTGGGGGACCGTGGTGCCACCCCTCACAGTGTGATTTCTTCTTTTCGCGCTGGACAGCTTTTGAGGAAGGGATGTCAGGGATTTCTCGCCTATGTTTGCGATACTAGAGCTACAGGGGTTCCATTAGATCAGGTTCTGGTCGTTAGCGAGTTCCCTGATGTGTTCCCTGACGAGTTTCCTGGGCTACCTCCCGAGCGTGATATTTCCTTCTGTATTGATTTGGTTCCTGGCACGGGGCCTATTTCTGTACCGCCGTATCAGATGGCCCCGGCGGAACTTAGAGAATTGAAGGGTCAGTTGCAAGATTTGCTGGATAAAGGACTTATTCGACCCAGTGTTTCTCCTTGGGGTGTTCCAGTCCTGTTCGTCAAGAAGAAGGACGGCAGTTTGCGTCTGTACATCTACTACCGCCAGCCGAACAGGGTTACAGTGTGGAACAGGTATCTTTTGCTACGCATCGACGATTTGTTCGCCCAGCTCCAGGGGGCAGGATGCTTTTCGAGGATCGATTTGTGATCAGGCTACCATCAGCTGCGGGTTCGATGGGAAGGACATTCCTAAGACAGCTTTCCGCACGCGTTACGGCCATTATGAGTTTTTGGTAATGTCGTTCAGACTCACCAACGCGCCAGCAGCATTCATGGACTTGATGAACCGTATTTTCTGGCCGTATCTTGATCTGTTCATCATAGTGTTCATTGACGATATTCTGGTGTATTCTCAGAGTAGAGAGGAGCATGAACAGCACCTGCGGATTACACTGCAGACCTTGAGGGAGCATCAGCTTTTCGCCAAATTCTCCAAATGTGCTTTCTGGCTGGACAGCGTAGACTTCTTAGGGCAAGTGATTACATGAGATGGTATATGTGTAGACCTGAGAAAGATTGAGACCGTTCGGAGTTGGCTTAGACCCACGTCAGTGACGGAGGTTCGCAGCTTTCTAGGGCTGGTAGGCTATTACAGGCGATTCATGCAGGACTACTCTCGCATTGCTACACCTTTGACCGGGTTGACCCGGAAGGAAGTTCGTTTTTATTGGACGGAGGAGTGTGAGCACAGTTTCCAGCAGCTACGGGCTCTACTGACTACGACACCAGTGCTATCATTGCCTTCAGGATCAGGCGGATTTGTGGTCTACTGTGACGCTTCACGAGTGGGGTTAGGGTGCGTTTTGATGCAGCATGACAGGGTGATCGCGTATGCTTCACGGAAATTAAAGAAACATGAACAGAATTACCCCACTCATGATTTGGAGATGGCTGCAGTGGTCTTTGCACTTAAGATCAAGCGACATTACCTGTATGGAGAGTCATGCCAGATATTCACTGATCACAAGAGCTTAAAGTATATATTCCAGCAGCGAGACCTGAACCTTAGACAGCGCCGATGGATGGAGTTAATGAAGGACTACGATTGTGAGATCTTGTATCACCCAAGCAGGGCGAATGTAGTGGCGGATGCTTTGGGCAGGAGGCCCGGTGGTAGTCTATCTTGTTTGAGCGCAGTACAGAGGCGGTCATCGGCAGATTGGCAGATTTTATGCGACAGCCGGGTACAGTTCGAATTTACGCCGATCGGAGGACATATTTGCGCATGTTCGTGTACGCCCACAGTTTCTTGACCGTATACTTGAGGCACAGCACAGTGATGACCGATGTTCAGAGATCATGTCACCAATGGAACAGGGCAGATTTTCCGAGTTCATGATCGATGATCAGGGGATACTATGATTCAGGGCTAGACTGTGCGTACCAGATGCTGAGGGATTGCGGCGCGAGATTCTTGAGGAGGCACATCGATCGGTATATAGTGTTCATCCCGGTTCCACCAAGATGTACCATGACATGAGAGGTGTTTACTGGTGGGACGGAATGAAGAGAGACATCGCAGATTTTGTGTCGAGATGCCTAACTTGTCAGCAAGTCAAGGCTGAGCACCAGAGGCCCGCGGGAGAGCTACAGCCATTACCCATTCCGGAGTGGAAATGGGAGCAGATATCTATGGACTTCATCGTGGGTCTACCCAGGACTACTCGAGGGTATGACTCCATTTGGGTGATCGTGGATCGTTTGACGAAAGCGGCCCACTTCCTACCGGTGAAGAAGACTTTCGGATTTGCTCAGTATGCCCAGATATACATCGACGAGATAGTACGACTACATGGAGTTCCGACATGTATGGTGTCCGACAGAGGCACCCAGTTTACCAGCCGGATATGGCAGAGACTTCAGGAGGCTTTGGGCACTCGCTTGAGCTTCAGCACAGCATTTCATCCGCAGACCGACGGACAGACAGAGAGGACTATTCAGACTCTCGAGGACATGCTCAGAGCGTGCGTTTTAGACTTCGGAGGTAGCTGGGATTATCATTTACCCTTAGTAGAGTTCTCCTACAACAACAGCTACCAGGAGACCATTCAGATGGCACCGTTTGAGGCTCTTTATGGGAGGAGATGCAGATTGCCCGCTTGTTGGACAGAGCTCAGTGAGGGCAGTATCTTAGGGCCGCAAATTGTGGATGAGACGACCGCGAAGATCCAGTTGATTCGCGATAGGATGAGAGAAGCCCAGAGTAGGCAGAGATCTTATGCGGACCATCGTCGGCGCAGACTTGAGTTTCTGTTGGTGATCATGTTTTCTTGAGGATCTCCCCAATGAAAGGTGTGATGAGATTTGGGAAGAAGGGGAAGCTTAGTCCCAGATTTGTGGGCCCCTTCGAAATCCTCGAACGTGTTGGTGCAGTTACATATCGGTTGGCCCTTCCGCCCAGTTTTCCAGACGTGAACCCCGTACTTCATGTTTCGATGCTCCGCAAATATCTTCATGATCCTTCGCATGCGATTCAGCACCCGACGCTCCAGCTTGAGCGTGACCTTTCCTATGCAGAGCAGCCGGTGATCATTTTGGATCGACAAGTGAAGAAATTGAGATCGAAGGACATACCGTCCGTCAAGGTTCTTTGGCGTGGTCCGAGCAGAGAGGAGGTCACTTGGGAGACCGAAAGCGAGGTGAGGAAGAGGTATCCCCATCTTTTTGAGGGTGCGTGTAGTTAGATTTTTAAATCGGGGACCGAATTTCTTTAAGGGGGGTAGATTGTAACACTTTGAAATTTCGCTAGAGTGTTTTTCGTGTTAATTAGCAATTTGTGCGTGTTATTTTATATGTGTACTTGGGTTTATTAGTTATTTTTAGTCGGGTTACCCTAATTGGAAAATTTTCCATTTTGTAGTGTACACTTGCACACTTAGCCATGTTGTAACCTAGGTTAAAGTGTTAGGCATTCTTTCCTTGCATGTCTCCTTGTTAAATCCCCACCATTTTAATCAAAACAAAACCCTTTTTAAATATTCTTTTAGCAATAGAAAAATGAGGAATGGGGTTAGGTAAAGAAGTTGACTTTTGACCATTTTCTTTCTCTCTTCTCTCTCTTCTCCTCATTCTGAATTTCCTGTAGAAATTCCAGCCAAAAACCCCAGCTTCTTCTTCTTCTCCTCTTCTCTTTTCACTTCCCTTTGATCTCTACACAAAACCCTACACAAATCAACACATTTTCTTCACAAAACCATGGAAAAAGGGGCCTTTTGAGGTGTTTGGAGGCAAATCTGCACTCTTGAAGCAAGGGCAGAGAATTTTGGTGTTTCTTAAGGTCTCTTGAAGGTATATGGCTCATAGTTAACACACTTTTCCATATCTTGTAGTATCCTAGCTAAAAATCATGTTTTTGTGCATTATTGGTGATATTAGAGGATATTTGTGAAGTATGTGATAGATTGGTGTTCGCATGGTTTAGTTAACTCTTTTAAGTGTTATTAGAGCTGTTTAGACCAGGTTTTGTTTCGGGTCTACACAAAAATACCCTTAAGTTCCATTTTAGTGCAAAAAGTGGGGGTTTTAACTAGAAATAGAGTTCTGTTGGATCTGCTGCTACCCGGGTCATTTCAGAATGAAATTGGATTTACTGTAGCATACACATGGGGTATAGAGTGCACACACAAAACCCGGAGGCCCACCACCCTACCCAGGCCGCCGAAAAATGTGTTTTGGCCGCAATTTGCGGCCAGATTAGTGATTTGGGGGTTGGGGTTTGGGTCACAGGAGTCTGCTGCTATGTGAAGTATTTTGGTATATCTATTTTTATAAGATCAGTTATGTATCAAAATCTGGAGTAGAATACCCTATTTCCCGTATTTTTAATCTTTCGTGATACGTGTGTGTGGGATTGGGGTTTCTGCGTATCACGACGCGTCGGAGTGGCTTCAAGCGCATAATCACACGTTTTAGCGTATTGCGCACACGCGCGCTTGGTTTGCGACACGGGTTTCTAGTTGACTTTAAATGTCGTGTTTGTACGGTTTTGAGCTTATGTGTGATATATTGTGAAATTCTAGGATTCGCAGGAGAGTGCGACGGGCGCCGCGAAGGAGGGAACAAGTCGTCGGCTATACCTAGCGAGAGACTACGGTGAGTAGATTTAACATCTACGGGGATATCTCCCGCATGGCGTTCTACGTCAGGGCTGATAGGATCTTATAGCTACATTTTCATACATTAACTGTTCATGGCTACTATTTAGTGCATACCACATTCCCTGATGTATGTATATAAACTAGAATTGATAGAACACCGCACCCTTACTAACGGTTCATGTTGTACGAGCACTATCCTGCATGTTACACACACACCGCTAGTAATTTCCATGACACCCACACTGTAGAATTTCCATGATCATTATGTTGTAGCTCATTTTTATGTGACTTAACATGATATTCATACTTGATGCATATATCACATCGGATCATTATGTTGTGGCTCATCTTTATGTGACTTGACATGATATTCATACTTGATGCACATATCACATCACATTGACTTGCATATTGGCTTGGATTACATGTGATTTCTGGATTTGGGAACCCTGGCTATTTCAAATATGTAATCATTTAAAAACCCGGTTCCCTTGATATGATATTTTAGGGCGCCACCCTGTGTTTTCTCGGTGCTAGAGTGGCTTATATTGAGAGAGGGATGACCCGGACTGACGGATTCCCGATATGTTGAGAGAGGGCTGACCCGGACTGACGGATGCCCGATATATTGAGAGAGGGCTGACCCGGACTGACGGATGGCCGATATATTGAGAGAGGGATGACCCGGATTGACGGATTCCCGATATATTGAGAGAGGACTGACCCGGACAGACGGATGCCCGATATGTTGAGAGAGGGCTGACCCGGACTGACGGATGCCCGATATATTGAGAGAGGGATGACCTGGACTGAAGGATTCCCGATATATTGAGAGGGGGCTGACCCAGACGGACGGATGCCCGATAGAGGAGGATTTGCGTGTCGATGCTAGACACGAGTATTTATGTTATTTGGGTGCCGATGTTGGGCACTCGTGATTCTCAGGGATGTACAGGATTTGAGGGCCGATGGAGTACCGGCGTCTGGGTTGTTAGGATTCGCGGTGCATACATATATATTTAGTCTGTAAGTGCACGGCGGCGCCCCGGCCGTCAATCCGACGCCGGAATGCGGAAACGGTGAATAACTTAAATTTTGCGGACTTAGCAAACCGGAACCACCGCGCACTAAACACCCGGATCGAAACCATTAACAAGTCTAAGCTAACTAGAAGATGGGTTAGAGATATACCGACGATCCTAGTCCTCCGGTCTTCTCATCATGGTCCCGATCTCCTGCGGAAAATCCTGTCTCCTCCTCATCGCCGGAAGTGCACCACATCGCCTACTTTGTTTACGGGCTCCCACCTCAATGCCGAGGCAACTCGGGCACGAAGCCGGCTACTCGACGTGCCCAAGATTCGTTGTAGAATATCTAGAGAAGAAGTCTCATTTGGGTTTTTGTGGAGTTGCCTTTGTGGTGGAGGAAAAAGATCTTAGAGAGAGGTGAGGAAAAATGTAGCATACAAAGGGAATGAGAGTAACATTTTTCTCCACCCATGAAATGAATCCCCATTCCTCCTCTTAGGAATGGCCGGCCCCCCCCACCATGTGTGATTGGAGAGAGAAAGAGTAAGGTCAAGGGAGTGGGTGGAAGCAATGATGAAAAGAGATGATGAAAGAATCCAATGATCACAACCATAACCCACTCTCCAAAACAAGTAATCAACAACCATGATGGTTACTAAAAGTCAAGCCATCAAGAAGATATGAAGTCAAATGATGGGACAAGTATCATGACATGATAATATGTAAAGACCCCCTCCGCAAATGCCTATTTGCAACAATGCAAATAAACCCTCCTCCACCAATCTTCGGCCAATGAACGGAACAATGGAAATCGGCCGAAACGGAAAGCAAACTGGCAACTCCAAAAACTGGTCCCGTAATAAATTACAGGAAAACCCCGATACTGTGCATACACACCCGCATTTGTATTCCGACCAAAATACAAATGCAATGAAACAAAATCTACACTGTACTATACTAGGATCCGGCTTATACCAAAACCGGCTAGTAATATCTGTTCGATCCTGATCCGTGCAATACCGCACGTATCTGATCGAACCCTGCCATACATCCATACGGCCTATAGTACAGACTGTCCGATCCTGATCCGTGCAATACCGCACGTATCTGATCGGACCTTGCCATATCTCCATACGGCCTCTACAACCTTTCGCCCGAAAGCTGAGTAACTGAATTTGGGGGACTCTAAAGACTCGTCAACACCTTGGTTGTGGATTTAACCACTAGCACGTCAGAGGTATAAGCCAATACGTGACGGGATACCAGGTACTGACCAAATGGGACGTCGATGAGGAAGCTCACCCCGACACCCAACTGAGCCTGTCAGTGACAATATCCGTGCAGTCCGGTCCGTTCGTCTATGAGTATCGCATGGCGGGCCTAGGGGGTTGGTAAAAGTCAGACCCCCAAAAGCGGTACAAGTCGTGTCGGAGTGTAGCCCAGAACACCCTGAGATACTACTGGAATACCTACCAGTAAATCTCCTTGCCTTGGCCAAGGACTTTGTGTAATGGCTCTCCTAGACACAGCACGACCTCACCCCCAATACCGGGAGAGACGAACCCCTGAAGATACGCTCACTGCCTCCATGTGGCTCGGGACTGTACCCAACTAAAACCTGTTTGCACGACTCCTTTGAGCCGTGGTAGGGTAGTAATCAAAGTACAGTGGGAACTCACACGAGACAAATGACGATCCCCAGGTCGATGAACTAACCTGCACACATGTCACCAGGGAACTGCCATCTGACGTCTGGTATATGACCAACTAGCATGTTCCCGGCGAGTCCTGTCCGGTGTACTCATAACCCAATGAGCACCTGTATACATCTTAGGTGATCCAACTGACACCAGTGGCTTGTGAGACCGGCCACCGCCCCTCGTCGGGGTCTCGACTGTATACACTAGTCTACTAATGGAGTATCGATGCCCGGTCTCGAAACTCCCACGACTAGGGACCTTTTAAGGATATGCTTGTAGACCCCCAGCTCCCACTTATATGATTGCCCTCATACTGCTGGTGGTCAAGCAAGAATCCTAGGGGCTCTATCAACGTGTAATAGCGACGTGTCAGGTCACATAAAGCAGTACACGATGATAAAGGTAAACCAGATAGCATACTATCATCTCGAGTAAGACTGTCCTACCGGGATAGGTCCTCCCTCAATCATTACAATCACGTACCTGTGACCTAATAATTGACTCTGAGGGCACTATCTCCAACAATCTCCCACTTGCACTCAAGGCTAATTATTGCGATGTCGCATACTCACAGCCCGTGTGATACCGAACATCCAACTCCTCTACTAGTCAGTCTCACAAAGCTCGTTTGCGGAACTATTGCGTTCGAGGAATAGCCTCAGTGAGTGGATCCGCTTAGTTGTTTCTTTCTATGTCTCTCTATATCTCAAATTCGCGGAGAAGGCCATCTCCCGAAAAGAGCAATACCTGTCTCAGAATATGTCTGGATGTCTGATGGGACCTAGCTCATAAATGAACTCCAAATCCAAACTTCTTAGACTGTATCGTCAACTGAACTTAATCAGTATCCTGCGCGCCATGCCTCCCTCAGTATTGCCTTGGACCACCTGTCCAAAATACTGCCCCTCGTCAGAGGGAAAACTATAACTCTGACAACCTCCTTGTCGTCCATGTCACCTTGGAAGCCTAGAATGATAACTGTCTCCTGAATGAGGCTGTCGTTATCATATTCCTAGAACATCCACTTATGTTCTAAAACTGCTTCCAACTGTTTCTCCAGGATTGGATTAATGTCAACTTATTGCATCTAGTGCAAGAACAATATCTGGTGTGGTACTTGACATCTTATGATTGACTCAATTGCCTAAGCAAGTGATCTGCCAATCATGCTCATCCCTCTCCCCTTTAGTCTGTAAGACACCTTTAGAGAGGGTGACTCCATTACCTGCAGGTACACTACCGTGCCAGGAGTCGTCCATCCTAAATACTCTTAGAATGCTGTCAAGTACCCTGATTGGGAAACCACCCAAATCTAGATCTAATACCATAGATCTAGTAACCAGTATGTCTGATATAAAATCCATTTCCTTTGTAGAGAAACAACTGTGTGACGACCAAAGTATAACCGATCGTAGTGTAGGAGTTTCTTTTCCTACTCTGTGTATATCATCCAAATACCAGGATATCACACCCTACTACCTTCTCAACAGATCCATCCCCTATTCTGATGAAGTCAAACCCATGACTGTCACATCAGAAATAGATGATCTATCTCCGCTACATCTGCTCTAGTCTATAAATAGACATAAGCAACCTGTCCACCAATGCTTCCGCTGCTCCCACTGACTACGACAACCCTCTGGCAGAGTCATATAGACGTACACTTCTAAAACTGGTTTAGAACGACGCTATACTCATCCTCCCGCCGGGTCTCGTAACCTGGAACAACAGCAATGGCAATTGTGGGTAAACAAGAACTTCCCTGTCACCGTCCTTGAAGCTACCGTAGTACCTCTCGGGTGCCTGAAGTTACCCACCTTATCTGCGGAGTGGCCAATGGAATGTCAATCCAGATTGAATCTTTAGGTTCCTTATCAAATCTTCAGTAATCGTTTGTGGTTCTGGAATCACTTCCAGTTCTACCATACTCCCACTACTGTTTTCTGAAAAAGTCCATTTTTAATAAAACTGTGGCGAGTCTAGAACAATATTGCTATTGTTCATCCAGATGGTAGAAAGTCAACCCGCGTCATAGCCTGGGTCAACCCACAAACAGCCATTACAGAAACGTGCCTTGAGTTATCCAGAGTCTGGTTTTAAGCATAATCCGGACAACTCCCCGTACCTTAACATCGTTAAGATACGAACTGTTCTATATCCAATATAGGACCAGAGGCACTGATTTAATTGAACCAGATTCAAAACATGCAGCTGTCTCCAGCGCATGTCAACTAAATGGAAGGAGGCCGATCAGCGTTACTCAACTTAGGAATACTTCCAATTATGAGTAACCTGAAAGAGAAGTAAGATCTCTTTATCATTACTATCAACTGAATACCATTGACAAGTGTCTACATCTTCGATCACTTTGAAGAATCCCGATACTTGCTACACCTGGTTCTCTACTCTATTCAAATACCTATAACTTCTCAAAATTCAGACCCTGTGTTTCCGCGAAACACCCGTCTAAAAACTAGAGAAGTCATAAGTAAACCGAATATAGTACGAGGACCAACCCCTCTGTCCTGATGGACCTTGGACAACATACAATACTCTGTATAAGTCCTTTGAGTCTAATAACTCATTCACTGTGTGTCGTAGGTTGAAAACTGTACTTATGGTTAAGAAGAATTACACCGCTGTTTAATGCTCCTTACCTAACCATCCACTGATATAGGTAAATGTCGTAGACATAATTTCAGAAAGGTATATCTCACTCTATGAAAATAGACGTACAGATATATCAATTTGAAATTGGTGCATAACAGCGGATATTCAAAACCAAATATTTGCCGACCGGCAAACAGCCCAGGTGATTTCCTCAAATATCACCGATTACAACGAATCCCGATATAATGAGGATAATCACCCAATTCCCAATAACTTACTCCCACTCATCATCTGTAAAACCATACAGATGTGAGAATCGTACCTGGTAAATACATACCCTGGAGTAAGTATCTAATCGGGAAATCAGTTTTCCTTTAACATTACACAGTGAAACTGAAACATTGAAATGTTCCGATGGGGTATTCGGGTATTCCTAGTAATGCCTCTTCCAGATTCACGACTGTAACCGTATAGTTCTTTGCCACCTCTCCAAATCCCTTCATATGTCTTTGGTCTTTACCTTCTGCACACCCTTTTAGGCCAAATGGTTTTCTTCCTTCCCTACCGTTCGGCACCAGCCTATGGATTGGAAGAAGACTATCCAATAAGCATAATGGGTGTACTGTCCCAATCCTAGGAACACTCGTAATGAGAGAGGGTGAAGATAAAAGACAACCGAATAAACCTTATTCCTATTTCTCCTGAACCAGAATCCATCCCCGAGCTGGAACCAGTTCCATTCGAGTTTGTATATAACCATACGATGGAGTATCCAAATAAACTGTGGATCTTCGTAGTGATACGGAGTGTCCTGGAGAAATACAAAGGTGATGTGGGAGTGGTAACGAAATATTTGGTTTGGTCGTGAATATCTGTTGCAATTTACTTTGCCCTCTTACTAATCCCTTGCTTTGTCTGAACTTAATACCTTCTGCACACCATCGTTATGCTAATTGGTTTTCTTCATTCCCTACCGGTCGGCACCAGCCTAAGGTTTGGAAGAAGACAATCCAATTTGCGTAATAGGTGTACTACCCCTAAACCAAGGAGTACTCGTAACCTGAGAGAGGGTAAAAGGAAAAGACAACTGAATAATCCTATCCGTTTTCTCCAGAACCGGAAACCATCCTCGAATTAATTCCTTCGAGTTCGTATCTAACCATACGATGGTTTTGTCCAATGGAAGTGGACGTTCGTAGTAATACGGGGTGTCCTGGAGAAAAGGGTAAAAGTAGGAGTGGCAATGAGGTTCGCAACTCTGACAATCCAAAAGCCAGTGTTAAAGAAGGTTCGGTCAACTTGGTCACTGAGTCATAGTCTTAGGGTCGGGTCAATGGTCGCTGCCAAAGAGAGAGAGAGAAAAGAAACACTCAGCGTGCACTCTAACCTAGATCAGAATGGTTACCAATTTATCTAATCTGGAAACCTCCCACTGTACCTCAAATTCTCCTCCAAACCTGAAAGAAGAATTAGTCGGGGTCACCCGAGGAGTAAACTAACTCATCAGTGGGAATCGGGATCCAACTATCATCGCATGATAACGTGACGGAATCCGCTCACGTCATCACACTCCAGAAGGTATGCGCATATCTGGCAAGTTTCAGTTCTTTTGAAACTCCCGATGTGATTTCTGCCCCATGCTCTTATGACCTTGGCGTGAGGTCAAAATATCATAAGTCACATGTCAAGTTCTGCCCATCATTATCCAGGTTAATTTGAATCCACCCGTACATACCCTTGACGTAGGCCAAAATAGTAGTACGACTGTCCCAAACCAACGCATCTATCTATGCAACAGATAAATACCCGGCAGCTACCAAACACTATGCCTTGGCGTGAGGTCAAAATACATAGCTTGAATACTACCGAATATTTAACTGAAATGATGGAGGGCTACGAATGGTTTCTGGCGAAAACCTTTAACGTAATGAACTTGATATCGTTGAAGGAACGGATAGCTTTTTGAAAATATAGTGACGAAAACCGTTGCTAAAGAGGTCACTCCCGGTGAAGGGATCTCGGCTCTTTCCCCGTAGAATGGGGTGCAGGATATTCCAACTGAATACCACGGTGCAAAGCAAAAGTAATCGGCTATAGTGAAGTCAATGCCCTGACGCAAATTTCTGTCCAAGGGGTCACTCCCGGTGAAGGGATCTCGGCCCTTGCCTCGTCGACTGAGGAGCAGGATATTCCAATGAATACCACGATGCAAAACAAAAGTAAACGTCCTTGCAATAACAGCTTTTTGAAAAGTGTTCCAACAACATCAGATTAGGTTTGTTTTTAACTTGCACTGATCCGAATCAATGCATTCCCATCAATTGATCACACCAAAAAGAACGAAAATATACTGATGTACGTATATGCCATCCGCATTCGCCACTGGGTCCCGTCATTACCCGTTAGGTTAGCTTACTAACGACAGAGCGGGGACTGGACTAGCGCGGATGCAAAACATATACAACATCTACTAATATATATACCAATATATTATATTCGCTCAAGGCGTGAAAGAAATGCAACATCACAGAGAATGAACAGCATTACAGAAACAATATAGATATCTGGGATCCCCGGGTTTCACAGAGCCACTACTGAAACCCGACGTTCCCCTGGTCGTGTGGATAGCCTGTGCAATGAAGTCCTAGACCCCTACGGGCGCGGCAAGTCACCCGCCAAAACCTGAAGCGAGGCAGCCCCCTTCAGCAACGTGAATGGACCACCCAGCACTTCACGGAATCCGGTAACTTGGGCACCCCTCCTGGGTCAAACCTGTACCCCCTACGAGTGCGGCGAATAGCCCGCCAATTCTAGAGTGAAGCCCCCTCCGTCTCAATGCCATGAGATGCGGGCCCGTTGCCCTCTAGAACCCGGCTACCCGTGCACCCCTCCGTGGGGTATCCTAGTACAGAAAGTAAAATATACATACACCGGGTACATCGACCGCAACCAGGTCGTGCCCCAAAATAATAATACAGTCAGGCAGTGACGGCAGTCCACATGTCGGACGCTCGCCCCGCAATATCAAATGTACATAATACAACAAAACTGTACTAGCATTGCATCCAGGCTATCCCCCACGACCGATCCGCAACATCACAGCAAATACATAGAACATCAACGTGAAAGTCACGTTCGCAAATCCGTCTAACCGGGCTATAGCAGTTAGACCGGATTTACCGATCGAGTGACATTCACGGTCGCAGATATAATGTAAATACTGTGAAAAATGTGTTTAAAAAAATTTCCGATTGATCAAACAATTAACAAGTGGGCCCCAAAGAAAACTGTAGCACTCACAGAAACAATTGGCCCAACTTTAATATTCCAAAACCCATATTTTAATCCCAGAAGGCCTCTGTAAAAAATTGGTGAAGTGATGTGAATAGTGCGCGGCGGAAGGGCCGCACAAATGGGGTTTTCGCGGCGGTTCCGCGCTCCAATTGTGGAGTTACTTCGTCAAATTTTTACAGAACTCTTAGATTTTCTAGTACATCAATATTTTATAACCTGAAAAATTTTTCGAGACCAAAAATTTTCAACAGAAACTGATGCGAACTAAAATGCAGTTTTGGAACTTTTTGATCGATCGGAAATGCAAACACATTACACAAAGTTAGACTAAGTTAACGGCGAGGCTCTGATACCACTGTAAGTGCACGGCGGCGCCCCGGCCGTCAATCCGACGCCGGAATGCGGAAACGGTGAATAACTTAAATTTTGCGGACTTAGCAAACCGGCACCACCGCGCACTAAACACCCGGATCGAAACCATTAACTAGTCTAAGCTAACTAGAAGATGGGTTAGAGATATACCGACGATCCTAGTCCTCCGGTCTTCTCATCATGGTCCCGATCTCCTGCGGAAAATCCTGTCTCCTCCTCATCGCCGGAAGTGCACCACATCGCCTACTTTGTTTACGGGCTCCCACCTCAATGCCGAGGCAACTCGGGCACGAAGCCGGCTACTCGACGTGCCCAAGATTCGTTGTAGAATATCTAGAGAAGAAGTCTCATTTGGGTTTTTGTGGAGTTGCCTTTGTGGTGGAGGAAAAAGATCTTAGAGAGAGGTGAGGAAAAATGTAGCATACAAAGGGAATGAGAGTAACATTTTTCTCCACCCATGAAATGAATCCCCATTCCTCCTCTTAGGAATGGCCGCCGCCCCCCCCACCATGTGTGATTGGAGAGAGAAAGAGTAAGGTCAAGGGAGTGGGTGGAAGCAATGATGAAAAGAGATGATGAAAGAATCCAATGATCACAACCATAACCCACTCTCCAAAACAAGTAATCAACAACCATGATGGTTACTAAAAGTCAAGCCATCAAGAAGATATGAAGTCAAATGATGGGACAAGTATCATGACATGATAATATGTAAAGACCCCCTCCGCAAATGCCTATTTGCAACAATGCAAATAAACCCTCCTCCACCAATCTTCGGCCAATGAACGGAACAATGGAAATCGGCCGAAACGGAAAGCAAACTGGCAACTCCAAAAACTGGTCCCGTAATAAATTACAGGAAAACCCCGATACTGTGCATACACACCCGCATTTGTATTCCGACCAAAATACAAATGCAATGAAACAAAATCTACACTGTACTATACTAGGATCCGGCTTATACCAAAACCGGCTAGTAATATCTGTTCGATCCTGATCCGTGCAATACCGCACGTATCTGATCGAACCCTGCCATACATCCATACGGCCTATAGTACAGACTGTCCGATCCTGATCCGTGCAATACCGCACGTATCTGATCGGACCTTGCCATATCTCCATACGGCCTCTACAACCTTTCGCCCGAAAGCTGAGTAACTGAATTTGGGGGACTCTAAAGACTCGTCAACACCTTGGTTGTGGATTTAACCACTAGCACGTCAGAGGTATAAGCCAATACGTGACGGGATACCAGGTACTGACCAAATGGGACGTCGATGAGGAAGCTCACCCCGACACCCAACTGAGCCTGTCAGTGACAATATCCGTGCAGTCCGGTCCGTTCGTCTATGAGTATCGCATGGCGGGCCTAGGGGGTTGGTAAAAGTCAGACCCCCAAAAGCGGTACAAGTCGTGTCGGAGTGTAGCCCAGAACACCCTGAGATACTACTGGAATACCTACCAGTAAATCTCCTTGCCTTGGCCAAGGACTTTGTGTAATGGCTCTCCTAGACACAGCACGACCTCACCCCCAATACCGGGAGAGACGAACCCCTGAAGATACGCTCACTGCCTCCATGTGGCTCGGGACTGTACCCAACTAAAACCTGTTTGCACGACTCCTTTGAGCCGTGGTAGGGTAGTAATCAAAGTACAGTGGGAACTCACACGAGACAAATGACGATCCCCAGGTCGATGAACTAACCTGCACACATGTCACCAGGGAACTGCCATCTGACGTCTGGTATATGACCAACTAGCATGTTCCCGGCGAGTCCTGTCCGGTGTACTCATAACCCAATGAGCACCTGTATACATCTTAGGTGATCCAACTGACACCAGTGGCTTGTGAGACCGGCCACCGCCCCTCGTCGGGGTCTCGACTGTATACACTAGTCTACTAATGGAGTATCGATGCCCGGTCTCGAAACTCCCACGACTAGGGACCTTTTAAGGATATGCTTGTAGACCCCCAGCTCCCACTTATATGATCGCCCTCATACTGCTGGTGGTCAAGCAAGAATCCTAGGGGCTCTATCAACGTGTAATAGCGACGTGTCAGGTCACATAAAGCAGTACACGATGATAAAGGTAAACCAGATAGCATACTATCATCTCGAGTAAGACTGTCCTACCGGGATAGGTCCTCCCTCAATCATTACAATCACGTACCTGTGACCTAATAATTGACTCTGAGGGCACTATCTCCAACAATCTCCCACTTGCACTCAAGGCTAATTATTGCGATGTCGCATACTCACAGCCCGTGTGATACCGAACATCCAACTCCTCTACTAGTCAGTCTCACAAAGCTCGTTTGCGGAACTATTGCGTTCGAGGAATAGCCTCAGTGAGTGGATCCGCTTAGTTGTTTCTTTCTATGTCTCTCTATATCTCAAATTCGCGGAGAAGGCCATCTCCCGAAAAGAGCAATACCTGTCTCAGAATATGTCTGGATGTCTGATGGGACCTAGCTCATAAATGAACTCCAAATCCAAACTTCTTAGACTGTATCGTCAACTGAACTTAATCAGTATCCTGCGCGCCATGCCTCCCTCAGTATTGCCTTGGACCACCTGTCCAAAATACTGCCCCTCGTCAGAGGGAAAACTATAACTCTGACAACCTCCTTGTCGTCCATGTCACCTTGGAAGCCTAGAATGATAACTGTCTCCTGAATGAGGCTGTCGTTATCATATTCCTAGAACATCCACTTATGTTCTAAAACTGCTTCCAACTGTTTCTCCAGGATTGGATTAATGTCAACTTATTGCATCTAGTGCAAGAACAATATCTGGTGTGGTACTTGACATCTTATGATTGACTCAATTGCCTAAGCAAGTGATCTGCCAATCATGCTCATCCCTCTCCCCTTTAGTCTGTAAGACACCTTTAGAGAGGGTGACTCCATTACCTGCAGGTACACTACCGTGCCAGGAGTCGTCCATCCTAAATACTCTTAGAATGCTGTCAAGTACCCTGATTGGGAAACCACCCAAATCTAGATCTAATACCATAGATCTAGTAACCAGTATGTCTGATATAAAATCCATTTCCTTTGTAGAGAAACAACTGTGTGACGACCAAAGTATAACCGATCGTAGTGTAGGAGTTTCTTTTCCTACTCTGTGTATATCATCCAAATACCAGGATATCACACCCTACTACCTTCTCAACAGATCCATCCCCTATTCTGATGAAGTCAAACCCATGACTGTCACATCAGAAATAGATGATCTATCTCCGCTACATCTGCTCTAGTCTATAAATAGACATAAGCAACCTGTCCACCAATGCTTCCGCTGCTCCCACTGACTACGACAACCCTCTGGCAGAGTCATATAGACGTACACTTCTAAAACTGGTTTAGAACGACGCTATACTCATCCTCCCGCCGGGTCTCGTAACCTGGAACAACAGCAATGGCAATTGTGGGTAAACAAGAACTTCCCTGTCACCGTCCTTGAAGCTACCGTAGTACCTCTCGGGTGCCTGAAGTTACCCACCTTATCTGCGGAGTGGCCAATGGAATGTCAATCCAGATTGAATCTTTAGGTTCCTTATCAAATCTTCAGTAATCGTTTGTGGTTCTGGAATCACTTCCAGTTCTACCATACTCCCACTACTGTTTTCTGAAAAAGTCCATTTTTAATAAAACTGTGGCGAGTCTAGAACAATATTGCTATTGTTCATCCAGATGGTAGAAAGTCAACCCGCGTCATAGCCTGGGTCAACCCACAAACAGCCATTACAGAAACGTGCCTTGAGTTATCCAGAGTCTGGTTTTAAGCATAATCCGGACAACTCCCCGTACCTTAACATCGTTAAGATACGAACTGTTCTATATCCAATATAGGACCAGAGGCACTGATTTAATTGAACCAGATTCAAAACATGCAGCTGTCTCCAGCGCATGTCAACTAAATGGAAGGAGGCCGATCAGCGTTACTCAACTTAGGAATACTTCCAATTATGAGTAACCTGAAAGAGAAGTAAGATCTCTTTATCATTACTATCAACTGAATACCATTGACAAGTGTCTACATCTTCGATCACTTTGAAGAATCCCGATACTTGCTACACCTGGTTCTCTACTCTATTCAAATACCTATAACTTCTCAAAATTCAGACCCTGTGTTTCCGCGAAACACCCGTCTAAAAACTAGAGAAGTCATAAGTAAACCGAATATAGTACGAGGACCAACCCCTCTGTCCTGATGGACCTTGGACAACATACAATACTCTGTATAAGTCCTTTGAGTCTAATAACTCATTCACTGTGTGTCGTAGGTTGAAAACTGTACTTATGGTTAAGAAGAATTACACCGCTGTTTAATGCTCCTTACCTAACCATCCACTGATATAGGTAAATGTCGTAGACATAATTTCAGAAAGGTATATCTCACTCTATGAAAATAGACGTACAGATATATCAATTTGAAATTGGTGCATAACAGCGGATATTCAAAACCAAATATTTGCCGACCGGCAAACAGCCCAGGTGATTTCCTCAAATATCACCGATTACAACGAATCCCGATATAATGAGGATAATCACCCAATTCCCAATAACTTACTCCCACTCATCATCTGTAAAACCATACAGATGTGAGAATCGTACCTGGTAAATACATACCCTGGAGTAAGTATTTACCATACAGTGTGAGGACGATGGTAAAACCATACAGTGTGAGGACGATGATGGGTATTATCTGTATTCTGGTGTCGAGCTCGTTGTGAGCCGACTGTACTTTGCAGTTTATGTCATCTGTGATGTTTCCACTTGTGGATCTTGATCTTCGCTACGGCGTCGTATATTGCTATCTTGGTGATTATTTACTTAAGAATTCTTATCACTTTAATAAATACTTCCATTTAAAACTTAAACACTCTATACTTTTACTGGTTTGATTTCTGGGTTTTCGGTTCACTTAGCTGCGTTACGCCTGTAGACGTTACGTGGTTAAGTGCCGGTCACGGGACAAACTTCGGGTCGTGACAGAAGCTTTCGAGAAATTCAAGGAGTACAAACTTGAAGTAGAAAACCAAACAGGAATGAGGATCAAGATATTTCGATCAGACCGAGGTGGAGAGTACTTAAGTACTGAGTTCTTGGACTTCCTAAAAGAGAATGGGATTCTCTCTCAACTCACTCCCCCTTACACACCACAGCACAACGATCTGTCAGAGCGGCGGAATCATACCCTATTAGATATGGTACGATCCATGATGAGTGATGCTAAGATACCTCTCTCCTTTTGGGGGCATGCATTGGAGACTGCAGCTTTTCTGTTAAACAAAGTTCCAACCAAGACTGTGTCTACCACTCCATATGAGATATGGTATGGGAAGAAACCATCTCTTAAGCGAGTTAAGATTTGGGGTTGTCCGGCTTTTGTCAAAAAACTGAATCCAGACAAACTCGAGACAAGATCAGTCAAATGTATATTTGTGGGATATCCAAAACATTCTTTTGGGTATCTATCCTACCACAAGGAAGAACAAAAGGTATTTGTTTCTCAGCATGCCACATTTTTAAAAAATGATATTTTTCCAAATGATGCTGATGACAATATGGTAAATCTAGAAGAGGTTCTAGAGACACAAGTTACAAATGACGACTTGGTTGAACCTGATGTTGCAACAGAATCTTATGAACCTCAGCCACTCCGTAGATCTGGTATAACTTCTCGCCCACCGGAGAGATACTACGGTTTTCTCATTGATGGTGATAGAGAAGTTTGCATCATGGATGATGATGACCCTGCCAGTTTTCAGCAAGCTATCACGAGTGGTGACTCTGTGAAGTGGCTGGATGCCATGAGATCCGAAATGGAGTCCATGTATAACCAACAAAGTATGGACTTTGGAGAATGTACCCTCTGGGGTAAAACCTGTAGGGTGCAAATGGATCTTTAAAATAAAGATCGGTGTAGATGGACAGGTGGAGACCTATAAGGCAAGGTTTGTAGCCAAAGGTTTTCGTCAAAGACCCGGACTGGACTATGACGAGACTTTCTCTCCGGTAACCATGCTTAAATCCATTCGGATCCTACTTGCTATTGCTGCTCACTACGACTATGAAATCTGGCAGATGGACGTTAAAACAGCATTTCTAAATGGTGATTTAAAAGAATGCGTATATATGGATTAGCCAGAGGGCTTCATTGACAGTGGGAGAAGCGGAAAAGCATATAGGTTGCTTAAATCCATTTATGGATTAAAGAAGGCATCACGGAGTTGGAACATCTATTTTGATGATGTTATCAAAGAGTTTGATTTCATCAAAAATCCAGATGAACCTTGTGTTTATAAGAAGACTGTAGGGAAAACTGTCGCATTCATCGTATTGTACGTGGATGACATTCTTCTGATAGGAAATAACATTCCTATGCTATAGTCGGTCAAATCATTCTTATCACTAAGGTTCTCCATGAAGGACCTGAGAGATTCCAAGTGCATTTTGGGCATTCGGATCTATAGGGATAGATCCAAACGGTTATTAGGATTGTCACAAACCAAGTACATCAACACCATCCTAAAGAGGTTTAGTATGGAAGACTCCAAGCGGGGTGCCTTACCTTCTTGTCATGGAGTCACTCTCTCCAAGGACGATTGTCCAAAGTCTGAAGAAGAGAGAGCTCGCATGAGCATTATTCCCTACGCTTCAGCCGTAGGATCAATAATGTATGCCATGTTGTGTACACGCCGTGTTGTAGCTTATGCACCAGGTGTAGTAAGCAGGTATCAGTTGAACCCAGGGGAGAATCACTGGACTACTGTGAAAACATTCTTAAGTACTTGCGAAGGACTAAAGAATTTTTCTTGGTGTATGGTAACGGCGATCTCCAAATGGAGGCCTTTACCGTTCGAGCTTCCAGAGTGATAAGGATGATAGCAAGTCTATCTCAGGGTTTGCATTTACCCTCAACGGAGGGACGGTGAGTTGGAAGAGTTCTAAACAGGATACCGTTGTAGACTCTACGATGGAAGCTGAGTACATTGCTGCAAATGATGCTGCCAAGGAAGCCGTCTGGATGAGGAAGTTCATCTCGGAGCTAGGAGTAGTTCCAACTATTATTGATCCAATACCCTTGTATTGTGACAATAATGGGGCTATGGAGTTCGCCAAAGAGCCCAGGTCCCATCAGAAGTCCAGACATATCCTGAGGCGATGTCATTTGATCCGGGAGATTGTTGATCGCCATGAGATCGAGATTAAGAGAGTAGATATAAAGGACAACACTGTGGATCTATTCACCAAGGCCGTCCCTCAGCCGCAGCATGAGCGACTTTTTGAGATGTTGGGTATGAGATATGCTAATAACTGGCCTTAGTGCAAGTGGGAGATTTTTGGATATATGTATGCCCTAGAGTCCATTATATGATAGTGTATGTACCGGTATGTGTGTGTGTGTGTGTTTGTGTGTGTATTTAGAGGACAGTCTTGCTCGACATGATAGTATGCTATCTGGTTACTCTTTATCTTGACATGTTCACTTGATCATGCTTTTATTCATTTGGTACATGTTGATAAAGCCCTTAGGATATTTTCTTGACTACTGGGATTATGATGTGGATCATACTGTTGGGACATCCATAGTTTATAAGCATATCCTTGAAATGTTCCTAGTCGTGGGTGTATCGAGACGGGGCATCGATATTCCAGAGTAGACTAGTTTATACGATTCTTGTCCCACGTGATGGGCGATGGATGATCCCATATCCATCTGGTGTGCTGACACCAAAATTGTATACGGGTGCTTAGTAGAGACTGGATACACTGAACGGACTCGCCGAGAACTCCTATGTGGTATTATATCTCACGTCGGATAGCAGTTCTCAGGTGACACTGGTACAGGTTAGTCTGTAGACCCGAGATTGTCATAGAGTCTTATATGTCCTCCTACTGTACTTTGATCTCCACCCTACCACGGATCTACTGAGTCGTGTAAACAGGTGGGTTTTGGGTACAGTCCCGAGGTACATGGAGGCAATGAGTGATAGGAGGGGTTTCGTCTCTCCCGGTATAGGGAGTTAATGTTGCGCCATGCTCGATTAGCTATAACAGAAAGTCCCTGGCCAGGGCTGCTGAGATTTACTGATAAGTGTTATTAGTAGTTTCTCGATCTGTTATGAGCCATACACCGACATGACTTATTGAGTTATTAGGGTCGACCTTACCATTCTTAGACTCGATATGCAACATATCTGACGAAGAGACCGTACTGTACGGTAAGTGTTACCAGTTGGCTCGACAGGAGTTTTAACAGGTTTGCTTGTTCTTCTTCTGATCGTCCAATTCCCGGGTGGCCGTTACGTTTAGCTGACCGCTTGCGGCTTGTGGGTGTTTGATATGATCATCACCTACTGCCGGCGTGTTGACGAGTCTTAGAGTCCCACATAGAAGTTTCCTAGCTCAGGCAAAACGATGGGGTATGCATATGAGATATGCGCGGGAGCTCGATTAAATGCGAGTATGTGATACTATATTTTAATCGGGCGTTTTCTATTGGTCGGGTTGTATGAGATATGACCGGTTTATTAATGTTAGTGATATGTATGCCATAGAGGCCATTACTGTACATACGATGTATATTGCAATGGATACTTGTACATATATAGGGAGGACTTTCTTGCTCGACATGATAGTATGCTATCTGGTTCTTCTTTATCTTAACATGTACTATGATTGTCTCTATATTACATGTTGAAAAAGGCCTTAGGATGAGTACTTGACTACCAGGATTATGATGCAGATCATACTAGTGGGGACTGTTGGGTTACTAGGCACTCTAATGAAGCTCTACAAGGCATCAACCATGCCAGATTAAAAATTTTAGGTGCCGTACAACCCCAAACAAGATCGTTAATTAGAGATTAGGCGAAAACTATGCAAGCTAAACACTTTAACCCTAAGTGAATACGAAATACAACCTTTGTAGATCGGTCCTTCACTTCTTAAGCTCCGTGATGTAGTCCCTTCGCTGTGATCAATCAACTCCCAGACTCTCGGACGGCTCCATGAGAAAATTGCAACGGGATCGCTTGAAGTCTTCGATGCCGAAGATGATCTACGTCGAGGGAATACGGACACAAGCTTCTACTTCACTAATCAAAGAATTAGTGAAGCTAACACCCTAAACAAAAGTGCTAGTCTAGTAGAGGATAGTGAGATAGGAAATGGGTACACTTTAGATTTTCTTTTCTCACTTTGTATCTCTCTCTTTTTCAAACCCTAGAACCAAAGTGAAGGAGGAAGAAGATGAGCTCAAAATGAGAATGGATAATGATCAAGAGAGAGAGTGAACTAACCATGGTGAGTGAGTACCATATACTAACTCATGTAGAGACTTTACCATGGGTAATCATAGTGGTTAGGTTAACTAATATCTTAAGTAAAACAAAACTAGTGGAAAAAGTCAATGCAAGAAAAAGCTTCATGAAGCTTCATGCAAATGAGCTCATTATCCACTTGTTTTAGAATTACTTTAGATATTAAATCCCAACCAATATAATTAGTATGGTGTATGTCTCATACACCCATGTAATGTGTATTAACAACCATGATACAAATAGTAAACACAAATAAATATATATCACATATATATCAAGTTGTGCACAAGTGAGAAAAAATGAATGCTTAAGTGAACCAATGTTAATTAATGTAAATTAGTATATCATATATACAAAAATACACTAAATTATTAAATCAATACTTGACTTAATAATCCGGTTATATCATATATAGCCGACAAACATTCAATGTATCGATTTATCGAATCAACCCTTGATTCGATAACTAGGTTATATCGCATACAACCGAACGATACAAACATCACGAGAATGGAATACGGTATCTCATACACGCATTATTCTCGGTCCCGCACATATTACATATGCGCTCCATTCTTGTTTTGCCTGAGCCAGTACAACCTCTATGTAGGACTCTAAAGACTCGTCAATACGCCGGCAGTAGGTGATGATCATATCAAGCATCCACAAGCCGTCAGCGGTACTAGCTGGACGTAACGGCTACCCGGGTATTGAGCGATCAGAAGATCAGCAAGCAAGCCCGCTCCAACTCCTGTAAAATCCCGACAGTGACACTACCGTACAGTCCGGTCTCCTCGTCTGATATGTCGCATATCAAGTCTAGGGGTGGTAAACGTCAGACCCCAATAACCGATAAGTCATGCCGATGAGAGGCTCATAACGGGTCGAGAAACAACTGGTAACACCTACCAATAAATCTCTAAACCATCCCTGGCCAGGGACTTCCCTGTTATGGCCAATCGAGCATAGCGCAACATCAACCCTCAATACCGGGAGAGACGAAACCCCTCCTATCGCTCATTGCCTCCATGTGACACGGGACTGTACCCAAAAACCACCGTTTTGCATGCCCTCTTGGACGTGGTAAGGTGGAAATCAAAGCACAGTGGGAATCACACAAGACTCTATGACGATCTCGGGTCTACAGACTAACCTGTACCAGTGTCACCTGAGAACTGCCATCTGACGTAAGGTATAATACCATCTGGGAGATCTCGGCGAGTCCGTCCAGTGTACCCAGTCTCCACTGAGCACCATTATATCATCTCTGATGTCAAACACCAATGGATGTGGGATCATCCTGTAAGGTTCCTAGGCACACTAATGAGGTCTCACAAGGCATCAACCATGCCAATTTCAAATTTTACAAGTGCCGGGAAACTCTAATACGGATCGTTGACTAGAGTTTAGGCGAAAAATAAACTAGTTAACAACTTAACTAAAAGAAAGAGGCTACAATCTTTGTAGATCATGTTCTCCACTTCCTTAGCTCTACGTAGACGTCCCTCCGCTGTACAAATCTGATCTTGGACTCTAGTGTCGGCTTCATCGGAGAAATGGGCGGGCTAGGTCATCGACTACGATGCCGAAGATGATCTACGTCGAGGCATCACAAGATCAAGCTCCCACATCACCAAGTCATGAAACTTGTGAAGAAAACACCCTATACTACTTGGCAAGAGGTAGAGGATGAAGAAATAGGAAGTGGGTTCACTTTAGAATTGGATTTCTCTCTCTTTTACTCAAGATGCCTTTAATGGAGTCAAGCTTTCTTCTTGATCAAAAGGAAGAAGAAGAAGATAGAATATGATAAGTGTTAGATTAAAAATTAAAATAATATGAATACTTATCATATACTAACCATGGTCAAGTGTAGAGAGTAAACTAGGGTTAGGTGAATGGTTAGGTTAAGAGAAGAAAACAAAAATGGTCAAGGTTTCAACCCTTCATGAAGCTTCATGAAAGAAACAAGAAAAGCCACCATTTCCATTTTCTTTTCCAAAATCAATAATCAAAATAAATAAATGAATAAGTAAACAAAACCCTAACCATTCATATAACCATGGTTTAATCTTTACACAAACTCAAGTTAACATGTATCATCAAACATGATACAATCAAGTGCACACTAAAATATATCACATATACAATGTGCACATCAAGTGAGAAAATCCATTTAATGTGAACCAATACTAGTTAATGCTAAGTAATATATCAAATATATATAATTAAACATTAAATCATTAAATCAACACTTGATTTAATGATCCGGTCATATCGCATATAACCGACTAGTATCAAGAGTATCAATGTATCGAATCAACACTTGATTCGGTAACTCGGCCATATCACATATAACCTGCCGATGATACAAATCGCGAGAATAGAATACGGTATCATATACACGCATTATTCTCGGTCCCACACATATCTCATATGCGCTCCTATTTCGTTTCGCTTGAGCCAGGAAACCTCTGTGTAGGACTCTAAAGACTCGTCAATACGCCGGCAGCAGGTGATGATCATATCAAACACCCACAAGCCGCAAGCGGTCTGCTAAACGTAACGGCCAGCCGGGTATTGAGCGATCAGAAGATCGACGAGCAAGCCCGCTCACACTCCTGTGAATCCAACCAGTAACACTTACCGTACAGTCCGGTCTCGTCGTCTGATATGTCGCATATCTTGCCTAGGGGTGGTAAACGTCAGACCCCAATAGCTCGATAAGTCGTGTCGATATGAGGTCTATAACAGTTCGAGAAACTACTGGTAACACTTACCAGTAGTCTCAGCAACCCTGGCCAGGGATTTCCGGTTATAGCCAATCGAACACAGCGCAACATCAACTCCCTATACCGGGAGAGACGAATCCCCTCCTCGCTCATTGCCTCCATGTGATTCGGGACTGTACCCAAAAGCCACCGTTTTGCACGCCCTCTTGGACGTGGTAAGGTGGAAATCAAAGCACAGTGGGAACCACACAAGACTCTATGACGATCTCGGGTCAACAGACTACTCTGTACCATTGTCACCAGAGAACTGCTATCTGACGTAAGGTATAATACCATCTGGGAGTTCTCGGCGAGTCCGTCCAGTGTACCCAGTCTCCACTGAGCACCCTATATTATCTCTGATGTCAAACACCAATGGATATGGGATCATCCATCGCCCATCTGTATGGGTCGAGAAGGTATACGCTAGTCTACACTGGTATATCGATGCCCCGTCTCGATACACCCACGACTAGGGACCTTGAAGGATGTACTTATGGACTACCATGTCCCCACTAGTATGATCCGCATCATAGTCCAGGTAGTCAAGTACACATCCTAAGGGCTTTACCAACATGTAACAGAGAGACAATCAATGTACACGTTAAGGTAAAGAGTAACCAGATAGCATACCATCATGTCGAGCAAGAAAGTCCTCCCTATATATGTCCCAGCATCCACTACAATATACATCCAATGTACAGTAATGGCCTCTAGGGCATACATATAACTAACACATCCACCGCCCATCTGTATGGGTCGAGAAGGCATACGCTAGTCTACTCTGGTATATCGATGCCCCGTCTCGATACACCCACGACTAGGGACCCTGAAGGATGTACTTGAGGACTACCATGTCCCCACTAGTATGATCTGTTAGTTATATGTATGCCCTAGAGGCCATTACTATACATAGGATGTATATTGTAGTGGATGCTGGGATATATATAGGGAGGACTTTCTTGCTCGACATGATAGTATGCTATCTGGTTGCTCTTTACCTTAACGTGTACACTGATTGTCTCACTGTTACATGTTGGTAAAGCCCTTAGGATGTGTACTTGACTACCTGGACTATGATGCAGATCATACTAGTGGGGACATGGTAGTCCATAAGTACATCCTTCAAGGTCCCTAGTCGTGGGTGTATCGAGACGGGGCATCGATATACCAGAGTAGACTAGCGTATACCTTCTCGACCCATATAGATGGGCTATGGATGATCCCGTATCCATTGGTGTTTGACATCAGAGATGATATACGGGTGCTCAGTGGAGACTGGGTACACTGGACGGACTCGCCGAGAACTCCCAGATGGTATTATACCTTACGTCAGATGGCAGTTCTCTGGTGACACTGGTATATGTTAGTCTGTAGACCCGAGATCGTCATAGAGTCTTGTGTGATTCCCACTGTGCTTTGATTTCCACCTTACCACGTCCAAGATGGCATGCAAAACGGTGGTTTTTGGGTACAGTCCCGTGTCACATGGAGGCAATGAGCGATAGGAGGGGATTCGTCTCTCCCGGTATAGGGAGTTGATGTTGCGCTGTGTTCGATTGGCTATAACCGGAAATCCCTGGCCAGGGTTGCTGAGATTTACTGGTAAGTGCTACCAGTAGTTTCTCGAACTGTTATAGACCTCATATCGACATGACTTATCGAGCTACTGGGGTCTGATGTTTACCACCCCTAGGCGAGATATGCGACATATCAGACGAACAGACCGGACTGTACGGTAAGTGTTACTGGTTGGATTCACAGGAGTGTGAGCGGGCTTGCTCGTTGATCTTCTGATCGCTCAATACCCGGGTGGCCGTTACGTTTAGTAGACCGCTTGCAGCTTGTGGGTGTTTGATATGATCATCACCTGCTGCCGGCGTATTGACGAGTCTTTAGAGTCCTACACAGAGGTTTCCTGGCTCAAGCGAAACGAAATAGGAGCGCATATGAGATATGTGCGGACCGAGAATAATGCATGTATGTGATACCGTATTCTATTCTCGCAATGAATGTATCGATTGGTTGTATGCGATATAACCTAGTTATCGAATCGAGGATTGATTCGATAAGTCGATACATTGGATATTAGTCGGTCATATGTGATGTGACCGGATCATTAAAACAAGTGTTGATTTAATGATTTAATATATAATTATATATTTGATATATTATTTTACATTAACTAGTATTGGTTCACTTAAGATTATTTTCTCACTTGAATGTGCACATTGTATATATATGATATAGTTTTGTGCACTAGTTTGTATCATGTTTGATGATACATGCAAACTTGGGTGTGTATGCATTAAACCATGGTTTAGGTTAATGGTTAAGGTATTATTTTCTTTTCTTTATTCATTTTTTGAAAAACAAAATGGTGGCTTTTCTTATTTTTGGCAAGAAGCTTCATGACTTTTCTAGCATCTTTGAATAAGTCTTACCATTTTGTTTTCTTCCTTAACCCTAACCATTTAGCTTAACCCTAGTTTATTCTCTACATGAGTTACGCTCACCCATGGTTGCAATATGATAGATATCACCTGGATTTTCTTTTTGGAAAAATTCTTTTTCTTTCTTCTTCTTCATCTTCTTCATGAAGAGAAGAAACCATGGCTAGAATTTTCTAAGTGATGATTCCAAGTGAGAAATCCAAATCAAAAGTGAACCCACTTCCTATTTCTTCATTCTCTACCACTTTCCATGTAGTATAGGGTGTTTTCTTCACAAGTTTCATGACTTGGTGAAGTTGGAGCTTGATCTTGAGTTGCCTCGACGTAGATCATCTTCGGCATCGAAGTCGACGACCTAGCCCGATCATTTCTTCGACGAAACCATCGCTAGAGTCCGGGATCCGATGATCGCAGCGGAGGGACGTCAACATGGAGCTAAGGAAGTGGAGGACCGGATCTACAAAGGTTGTATTTCCTATTACTTAGCAGTAAAGTAGTTTGCTAGCTTTCTTTTTCGCTTAAACTCTAGTCAATGATCGCATTAGGGTTTCTCGGCACCGGAAATTTTTGAATTTGGCATGGTTGATGCCTTGTGGAACCTCATTAGTGTGTCTAGGAATCCTACAGTGGTATCAGAGCCTAGTTAGAGCCTTAGGCGATGCGTAGACGATGTTAGAAACCCGATCGAACCCCGAAACCCTAATTCTAAGCCTTCTCTGTACATTTTTTTGAAAATGTGGATTTTTACTGATTAAAAATATGCAGAAAAATTAGCAGGTTTTTCTAGGGGTTACTGTGCAAAACGAACTTCTAAATCGACCAAGTCGCCGCGGAACCGCGGCAAAAGCATGGCTATTGCGGCGGTTCCGCGGCCGTACGGTCGCCTCTGTCATCCAATTTTGCACAGTAATGTCCATTATAGTTTCCTGACTTTTCTGGGAATTTTTAATGTTTACTCAAGAGTTGAGTTTTCTGGTTGTATTGGGGACTCGGTGTTTCGATCGGATGTCTAATTTTGTCTATGTGTTTTTCCGGATAATTTTTGAATATGTTAAAAAGTTCGACCGGATATAAATACCCAATTTTTCCCCTGGTGGGAAATTTCCAAGTGTTGGATCTTTCCGTAGTTTAATGACGTTCTAAGTAGTGCAAGTAACGGGATGGTCCCTCTAGAAGACAACAAACCTTAACTCGATTATGTGACCGTCTTGAACTGCCCTTTGAACCTTAGGGTTTGGGGCAATACGGCGTGCCACATGTGAGGCGTTGGCTTGACCCTTCTACGGCTGGACCGTTGGTACTGAGGCATGAAGTGAATGTTTTTGAACTTATTTCATGTGTTGAGCTATTTCGGGAAAACTTGGGTGTTCGATTGTTCGATCGGAAAGTTTAACATTTTCTATTTATCCGGAATGTGATACAATATTTGGAATCCAAAAGTAGTTATGAGATAACTGAATGAATGTTATAAATCTAGCGGTTTAGTCTCACTTGATCGGTTGCCACTGAATTTTGATGTGATCAAAAGTCTGTCGCAATCACGTAGCGTACGCGGATACTCGTCGGGTAAACTTAATAGACAGCCTCACCCCATAGCCACGACCAAGTGACTGTAGGAGAACCCCGTCGCCGAAAGCATCCGTTCGGGTGCTCGCGGCATCGGTGTTCCGCCTTGGTGCACTTCGTCAACGACGTCGGGGGTGCGTCCGCCTACTAAAGTTTACGTCGAGCATTTGATCAGGATATCGGGAATCTTGTTGAATTGCCCGACTTGATATTGAAAAGTGTTTTCGATAATGAGACTAAAATGTGGGGTTCATAATTGTTAGGCATGCGATGTCTAAGGAATTCATTTGATTAGGCATACGATGTCTAAAGAGTTTGCGGATTCCAACTGTTGTAGTTTTACACTTTCTTTTCTGTGACCGTAAGTGTAATATGTGATATCGCCGGTTTCGTTGCTATATGTCAACGACAATTGGGATGCGCATATTTACTTATGTTGATGACATGTGATGTTATGTGTTGCTGGATATGTTATATTGGATTGTCGTGTTTGAATAGCCGGGGTTTTTTTTATGTGAGATGAGTGTTTTTCATTTTCATTCATGTAAAAACTTGTATGTAATATTCCTTTATTGGGGCACTTCCAGGATGCGGAAGATGTCACCCATTGTATATTATTTACTTTTCCGCACTAGGATAGACCCAAGGAGGAGGGCACAAGTAACCGGGTTCTGGAGTCCAGTGGGAGACCAACTCGAGGAGTCGAGTCCGGGTCTCCTAACTCTAGAATTGGTAGGGTTGCTTGCCGCTCTCGTAAGGGTCTAGGGGTGTGGGTTTGGCTATTCATCGCGACCGTGGAATCCGTGTTTTATACTGGCTCGTATTGAAAACACGGACGTCCTAGTATATCCAATGTTTCATATGTTTCTTCTGCTGCGATATCTGTGATGTGATCATTTGATATGTTGTGATAGATACTATATATAGTATATATGATATATTATATAGACGTTACTTATGTTTTACACCCGCGCTAGACCTGCCCCGCTCTGCCGTTAGTTACCTAACCTAACGGTGCACGAGGGGACATCGAGGCGAATGCGGATGGCATAAGTGTACGTCGTATTTATCTGTGATATTTAGGTAACTTAAATGATGGGACTTCATTAATATGATTAATGAAAGAAAAGAAACCTAAGATGTTGTGGAATCGAATTTTCAAAAAAAAACAGGTAGCTACAGTTCTTGCTTTGCATCGCGGTGTTCCTTGTAGAACATTCTGCACCTTATTCGATAAGGAAAGGACCGAGATCCCTTCACTGGGAGTGACTCCTTTAGCAATAACTGGCAGATGGTACACCCCTCGGTTTTTCTTTTGATTGCTTCTATAGTTTTTGCTTTGCACAGTGATATATATGATATATCCCGCACCTCATTCGATGAGGAAAGGGCCGACGATCCCTTCACCGGGAGTGACCCCTTTAGCAAAACTAGAAAAGCCTAAAAAACACTCCATTTTAAAATCATTTGATTCTACAACGATATCAAGTTCATTACGCAATAGGTTTTCAGAAAAACCTGTCGTAGCCCTCCGTCATTTCAGATAAGTTGTATATAGTATTCGTGCTGCATTTGTTGGCTTTCGTCAAGGTGCAGTGTGCGATAGCTATATGCTGCTTATCTGCTGCATACGATGCGATTGGATTAGGGTAGTCGTGCGGCTTTGTTGGCTTTCGTCAAGGGTCGTGCGGGTGGGTTTAATTCAATCAAGAAATGACGGGTTGAACTTGACTAGCGGGCTATGGTTTGTTGGCTTTCGTCAAGGTCATAGCACGTTAGGGGCAAAATTATCGAGAATTTCAAGTGTTGAAATTTGCAATGAGATTGCATACCTTCTATGAGATAGTTGGATCCCGATACCCACTGCGAGTAATTGTTACTCCTGGGAGAGTTTTGCACTTTGCAATTAGCCGATCAAGTAGGTGTCTAGAAAGGTGTCAACGGGGTTACGCCTATGGGAAAACGAGGTTTACATTAATTAGGTTCGTGCGAAAGCACGGGGGACCTCCCTCAATGTACCGACACTGGCCTGGCTAAAAGATTGGCGAACTTGTAGCGTGTAATTAATCCCGGCCAGTCTTTCCTTTTAGGGTTTGAAGGAAGATTTGATAAAAATAGTGGGAGCCATCCTGATTAGATAAAATAAATAACCAATCTGATCTTGCAAGAGCGCACGCAGAGTGTTTTCTTCTCTCTCTCTCCAGGTAGCGACCAAGTCACGTCTTAATCAAGATAATAAAACGGATACATTGACCGAACCCGCTTGTTATACTGAGTTGGGGAATGTTGGTCCCGCTCCAACTTATAAATGTTATAAGACAGAGCAGGAAGTTGGGGAATACCATATTTCCCGTGCCGCCCAAACAAAGAAAGTGTATGATGATGCATCTTCTTCGGGTGTGTTCATTACAAAGAACTGTTTCTCAGTATCCTCTGCGTCCTGGGTATTTGATACCGGATCAGGATCTCAGATATGTAATCTGTTACATAGGGCTACAGAAAGGTGGAGAACTGAGAACGGGTGATAAGTTTCATGAGGCAGAAAACGGTGCAAGTTTGCAGCCAGGTCTGTTGGTCACTGTCACCCTGTATTACCAATACATTGATTCTGAACGAATGCTATTAGATACCGAACCTGATATACAAAATCATATCAGTCCCTTTATTTATTAAAGAAAGGATATAATTTTGTATTGTTAGATAATGTTTTGAACATTTCCTATATCAAAAGTTGATCGGTTCAGGCACGTTATCTAAAATCATTGATGTTCTAAATCAAACTACGGTTCTTAGTATATAGAACACACACAAGAGGAAGAGTTCAGAAATGAACGAACCCTTCTTGAGGCATTGTAGACTAGGTCATATCAATGCGACCCGACTGGCTGAAGTTACATTTAGATGTATATTTAAATAAGTTTGAATTTATATCTTGTGAAACTTGCCAGTCATGTCACAAAGATTAGATAACCATAGCTCCGTTTACTAGAAACAGAGAAAGAGTTAGTGAACTCTTGGGATGATACATGTTGATGTATGTAGGTCACCTGTATACACATGCCAAGATCGGTTCTTTGTACTTCATTAAATTCTCTGATAATCTCTCAAGATCCAGACATATGTTCCTGTTGAAACACAAGTCCGAACCTTTTGAGATATTCACAGAATATAAGTTAGAAATAGAGAACCAATACGGGTATAAGTATTATGTCCTTTGATGAGATCAAGGAGGAGAATACTTGAGCACGGAAATCCTGGATCATTCTAAAGGAGAATGAGATTCTCTCTCAGCATTACTCCTCCGTATACACCATAGCACGTAGGGTTACTGGGCACTCTAATGAAGCTCTATAAGGCATCAACCATGCCGGATTAAAAATTTTAGGTGCCGAACAACCCCAAACAAGATCGTTAACTAGAGATTAGGCGAAAACTATGCAAGCTAAACACTTTAACCCTAAGTGAATACGAAATACAACCTTTGTAGATCGGTCCTTCACTTCTTAAGTTCCGTGATATAGTCCCTTCGCTGCGATCAATCAACTCCCGGACTCTCGAACGGCTCCATGAGAAAATTGCAACGGGATCGCTTGAAGTCTTCGATGCCGAAGATGATCTATGTCGAGGGAATACGGACACAAGCTTCTACTTCACTAATCAAAGAATTAGTGAAGCTAACACCCTAAACTAAAGTGCTAGTCTAGTAGAGGATGGTGAGGTAGGAAATGGGTACACTTTAGATTTTCTTTTCTCACTTTGTATCTCTCTCTTTTTCAAATTCTAGAACCAAAGTGAAGGAGGAAGAAGATGAGCTCAAAATGAGAATGGATAATGATCAAGAGAGAGAGAGTGAACTAACCATGGTGAGTGAGTATCATATACTAACTCATGTAGAGACTTTACCATGGGTAATCATAGTGGTTAGGTTAACTAATATCTTAAGTAAAACAAAACTAGTGGAAAAAGTCAATGCAAGAAAAAGCTTCATGAAGCTTCATGCAAATGAGCTCATTATCCACTTTTTTTAGAATTACTTTAGATATTAAATCCCAACCAATATAATTAGTATGGTGTATGTCTCATACACCCATGTAGTGTGTATCAACAACCATGATACAAATAGTAAACACAAATAAATATATATCATATATATATCAAGTTGTGCACAAGTGAGAAAAAATGAATGCTTAAGTGAACCAATGTTAGTTAATGTAAATTAGTATATCATATATACAATTATACACTAAATTATTAAATCAATACTTGACTTAATAATCCGGTTATATCATATATAGCCGACAAACATTCAATATATCGATTTATCGAATCAACCCTTGATTTGATAACTAGGTTATATCACATACAACCGAACGATACAAACATCACGAGAATGGAATACGGTATCGCATACACGCATTATTCTCGGTCCCGCACATATCACATGTGCGCTCCTATCTCGTTTTGCCTGAGCCAGTACAACCTCTATGTAGGACTCTAAAGACTCGTCAATACGCCGGCAGTAGGTGATGATCATATCAAGCACCCACAAGCCGTCAGCGGTACTAGCTGGACGTAACGGCTACCCGGGTATTGAGCGATCAGAAGATCAGCAAGCAAGCCCGCACCAACTCCTGTAAAAGCCTGACAGTGACACTACCGTACAGTCCGGTCTCCTCGTCTGATATGTTGCATATCAAGTCTAGGGATGGTAAACGTCATACCCCAATAACCGATAAGTCATGCCGATGAGAGGCTCATAACGGGTCGAGAAACTACTGGTAACACCTACCAATAAATCTCTAAACCAGCCCTGGCCAGGGAATTCCCTGTTATGGCCAATCGAGCATAGCGCAACATCAACCCCCAATACCGGGAGAGATGAAACCCCTCCTATCGCTCATTGCCTCCATGTGACACGGGACTGTACCCAAAAACCACCGTTTTGCACGCCCTCTTGGACGTGGTAAGGTGGAAATCAAAGCACAGTGGGAATCACACAAGACTCTATGACGATCTCGGGTCTACAGACTAACCTGCACCAGTGTCACCTGAGAACTGCCATCTGACGTAAGGTATAATACCATCTGGGAGTTCTCGGCGAGTCCGTCCAGTGTACCCAGTCTCCACTGAGCACCATTATATCATCTCTGATGTCAAACACCAATGGATGTGGGATCATCCACCGCCCATCTGTATGGGTCGAGAAGGCATACGCTAGTCTACTCTGGTATATCGATGCCTCGTCTCGATACACCCACGACTAGGGACCCTAAAGGATGTACTTGAGGACTACCATGTCCCCACTAGTATGATCCGCATCATAGTCCAGGCAGTCAAGTACACATCCTAAGGGCTTTACCAACATGTAACAGAGAGACAATCAGTGTACACGTTAAGGTAAAGAGTAACCAGATAGCATACTATCATATCACGCAAGAAAGTCATCCCTATATATGTCCAAGCATCCACTACAATATACATCCTATGTATAGTAATGGCCTCTAGGGCATACATATAACTAACAATACAGTGTAGTCACTAAGTACATCCTTCAAATGTTCCTAGTCGAGGGTGTATCGAGACAAGGCATCGATATACCAAAGTAGACTGGCGTATAGCTTCTCAACCCATGTAGATGGGCGATGGATGATCCCATATCCATTGGTGTTTAACATCAGAGACAGTATACGGGTGCTCAGTGGAGACTGGGTACACTGGACGGACTCCCCGAGAACTCCCAGATGATATAATACCTCACGTCAGTTGGCAATTCTCTGGTGACACTGGTATAGGTTTGTCTATAGACCCGAGATCGTTATAGTGTCTTGTATAGTTCCCACTGTGCTTTGATTTCCACCTTACCACATTCAAGAGAACGTGCAAAACGGTGGCTTTTGGGTACAGTCCCGAATCACATGGAGGCAATGAGCGATAAGAGGGGTTTCGTCTCTCCCGGTATTGGGGGTTGATGTTGCGACGTGCTCGATTGGCTATAGCAGAAAGTCCCTGGCCAGGGCCGCTTTAGAGACATACTTGTAAGTATTATCAGTAGTTTCTCGACCCGTTATGAGCCTCATATCGACACGACTTATCGAGTTATCGGGGTCTGACGTTTACCAACCCTAGACGAGATATGCGACATATCAGACGAAGAGACCGGACTGTACGGTAGTGTTACTGATTGGATTCGTAGGAGTGCGTTCAGGCTTGCTTGTTGATCTTCTGATCGCTCAATACCCGGGTGGCCATTACGTTTAGCAGACCGCTTGCGGCTTGTGGGTGTTTGATATGATCATCACCTACTACCGGTGTATAGACGAGTCTTTAGAGTCCTACACAGGGGTTTCCTGGCTCAAGCGAATCGGAGTAGGAGCACATATGTGATATGTGCGGGACCGATATTAATGCGATATATGATGTCGCATTCTATTTTCCCGATGTGTGACATGATTGGTTATATGTGATATAGCCGGGTTATCGGATCAAGTGTTGATTCTGTCACGACCCAAAATATTAGCTCTCGACCAGCACTTAAATCACGCGACGTCTACTGGCGTAACGTAATTCAAGTAAGCTGAAACCCAGAAATCTAAACCTTTTTAAGAAATAATGAAGGGAAGCTTTGAAATAAAGGTATAGTAAATTTTGTTTTGTCTTTTAAAAATTTGGGCAGCACATCCCTTGTAAAAACTAACCCAGAAAATGGGTACAACACAGAATATAAATAAAGCATCCCAAACGGGAGCAAATCACGCCCAACGGAGGAAACAACCACCACAAGTATAAATAACAAGTATACGACGTCCAACGGCGAAGATCCACATAAGGAAAAGTAAATCAAGACATCAACCCCAAAAGCGAACATAAAACCCAACGCTCAAGTCTCGCAACTAAAAGACCTCTAAGTCTGCAACATATACAATTACTAAGTTTCTGATTTGATGGAGTGACTAGATACAACATGAATAATGAATACAAGAGGAGCATGATCCAACATGTACCACCTACCACAAGCACGTCACCCGAAAACAGCTGTGTGCCAGCGATACCGCAACTGATCCAAGCGGTCTACCTGCAAGAACTGTGGAACAACGGGGTGAGTTGCCAACTCGTGAATAGAAAAACATCACCAGGTAGAAATCGAAATAAACAACGATTCCTAGGTCAACTATATCATAAAGGTAATACTATGATATCTTGGGTGACCGTATCTGCATATATGCCAACACATAATAAATGCCTAACAATAAGTGGATATCATCCAACAATATAATCAATGCATGTATGCAGGTGGCTCTCGTCCAACAATAAAATCCGTGCATGTATGCAGGTGGATCTCGTCCAACAATATAATCAATGCATGTATGCAGTGGATCTCGTCCACGTGTCAATCACTGACACAACAACTCCTGCATGTAAATATCATAAAAGTATATGCAGGTAAATACGAGGATATCAAATAATGTGTGTCCATCAACGACACATCAAATCATGGAACCGGAATGTCTAAAGTCGACCACTCGAAATATCATGAAACCCGTGTCAAGCAGCGACACGTAAATCCTCGTCTGTCAGGCGCCGTTGCTATGACCGGACCTGCTGTCAGTACATCTTATGAAACCTGAGTGTCCACATCGACACCCGAAATCCACGTAGCATGTCTGAACACGACTCCAGTCGATATTCCCCAGATATCCGCCGAGTCCAAATAATATCACCGGTAGGTAGTGGTCCTACTGCCAGGCTCATCGTCTACACCACGAAATCATCTCTCACCCCGGGGTACCATACCGGGTCCACCATATACCCCCAGACGGTGCCTCCCGCTCCTCGAATCGGGTTTCACATACCAATCTCAGAACCGAGAAAACACATGGCGAACGCACTGAAATATCATATCAAGAGAAATCGGGTTTTCAAACAATACATAAATTTCTTAAAATACCCATACGGTTCTCAAATCCATAAATCATATGAAATCCATATCTCAATGCGTAAATCCATGAAAAATTGATATATGCAACATAAACAACAATATGAGCATATTAAGGGAAAACCGCTCTTTTAAATGAATCCAGCTTTAAAATATATCAAGCGGTTCCCAAATTCTCCGAAAAACAAGTGCAGCATCAGATGAGGTGTACATGTAACTGTAGTAAGCTATAAGTATCTATATGTAAGCAAGTATGTATGATGCATTTCATAAGCGCAATAGCACAATAATCAACGTCCCAATATCACATGCCAATACAATACCACTTAGGGGTATATGCAACTATAGCAAGATATGTGGGTGTATACGTCAGTATGTAGGCATGATGTACATGTAGCTGTAGCAGAGTATGTGGGTGTACATGTTAGTATATCATGCAATCTAGCATAGTGATGTGAACATAGCAGTATATCATAGCATGATGTAGCAATTCTACTGTGTAAGTGACATAGCAATTATCGATGATGAAGTGTGTGAGCCGGCAATTTGTGTAAGTATAACATACGAATCATCGATAATGGTGTAGGTGTACTAGCACATGCATAAGAAATGCAATGAGAATAATCATGAATGCAGCATAATGTACATCGTGACTCTAAATGCTATAAGGTATATGTATCTAACATGATCGAGCTGACGAATCTATCAATCGGCATCCAGCCTCACAACATCACGTACGGTACAATCCATCGTACGGCATCCTCTAATCAAGGGTATGGATAAATCAACAAGTAAAACTCATCGCGTACGGTAATCTAACGTACGGCGGCTTTAACCAAATAGGGATTCTATCAACCTATACAACATCGGGGGTACGGATCTAAGTCTCGTACGGCATATCACTCATTATGCAATCATTATCCATATATGTATATATACCTATCTCTCGGGTCACATCCATGTCAAACTCGTATCAGGTGAGCTACAAAGGTATCAACAATCGCATAACGACTCGAATCCATTAAATGACATATCACACTACGTCATCCTATCACATCGTATACTCGTTCATCACATAATATCTCGCATCAATTTAAATATACGTCACACTTGTTCTCTTTTAAATCCTACTTATCATGATTCATTTATCATATCATTTTCTCCTAAGTCAATTGTTTATTACCATCAACTTCAATCATCTTATCGTTTGTAAATCCTACAATCATGTTCGCCGCATATCATTATCAAGATATAATAATCAAACGATAATCCATATCAATTGTTGCGGGGGTGCTATACGCCATCCACCCGACTTCCCCTTTAGATATAAATCTACTCACCTGCTAACTCCTCGCTTAGCCGTAGGCGATGCGCTTCTTCGTCTCGGAATCCACGCGAATGTACCTATAATCAATATGAATTCGCAAGGCAATTAACATCAAGTTCCTAAAACCAAAACAGCACGCGGTGCGCTCATAGGTTAGAACCTATAGCCTACACATGCAAAACAATCAACTACACTTGTCGTTGACGTACAAACATCCAACGACCAAGTACAACATCCAAAACTCAAAACCAAGAATCGAAATACCGTAAACATAGCCGAAACCCTAAATAGGGTCACCATACATGAAAACTGCCACCTTAAAAAAACCAATAATACCAATACGCATTTACAAACACAATAAATATCGTAGGTATTAATATTTACGTCATCTCCATTTTCATTTAAAACCCACGCCAAATTTTACCGAAAAGCTAGTAAGAAGCTTATCGCAATATTTGCACAAGTCAAAAACTAAAACCATTCTAGCGGTTCCAAACATCGCAAAGCGGCTTAACTAGGTTATCCAAACTGTTTCCATAATTTTAAACCCACCCAATTAGGTTTTATTAAAACCTAGTAAGCAAAAACATCATTAGCTAACCTAGGAATTATCAATAATTTTCATTCACAAGATTAACTTTCCAAAGTCCTCATTTTAACCATTATCCATCACAAACCCTAACTAGTAAACTGTAAAGTGGTATAAGAAATTATACCGATCGATCCGTGTCCTTCGGTCTTTAGCTATCATTCTACGCTCCTCGCGGCCTCTCCGATCTCCTCGTCGAAGTAGCACCACGTCAACGAATCTTTATATGGGCTCCCGCTTCAAATTGAAGCAACTCGGACATGAAGTTTACTAACCGACATGTCCAAGATTGAAATAGAGAGAGTATAGAATATTTTGTTTCAAGAAACCCAACGAATTGGGTGATGGGTTAATGAAGTTGCCATGGAATGTAATAAAGTGAGCTAAGGAATTTTCAAAGGAAAAATTCCTCACACCATAAATTGGTGCTCGGCCAAATCATTGGGGCTCAAAAATGTGCTCTGTGGAATGAGAAAAATCAAGTGGAGAGAATGAATATATTAATTGAAGCCACATATCAATTAATATATAAAATTCATTTCCAAAGAATTGGGGGGGGGGGGTGGGCGGCCACACATAGAGAAAGGGAGGGGGTGAGCCAAAAGAATTGAAGGAGGTGACCACATCCATAACCTTATCAACTACATAATATCTTAAAGCAAAACAAAAGCTTTAAATGAAAACCCTGACTCATGAATCAATTAAAGCAAAGGATGTGTCCTGAAAAACACCTCACCATTCTAGAAAAATCCTACACCTTCACTAGATGATTTCGGCCACAACAATGAAGAAGGAAATTTGGCCAAAAAGATATGCACAAACATCAACCATTAATTAAAATAATATTTTAATTAGGGAAAAATTTCATGTGAACCAAAACATCCCATATACCCTAAAAGCTCGCGCACTAGCTTTATTTTAGCTAAACTAGGTGCCGGCATGTTTATACGGACGTTTGATCACAATCGGGTTAAAACGGAAAATACCGACTATTTTACCCTAAAACGGAAAAATTCGTATAACGATTTCAGAAACGTTACAATCTTCCCCCCTTAAAGAAATTCGGTCCCCGAATTTAAATTTAAATTTAAACCCCCAAATGCTAAAACATTGCAATAAACAGCTAAATCAACGGGGCTCCGAAATAACGGAAGAAACAGAAAACCACAGCGCATCCTGCGCGCCGGAAAAATGAGTACGAAACTCAAACCCGATCTCCGTCAAACGTCACGCAAATCATCAGACTTGCACGCATATCATCAGAGTCACAAGGAGATACAGATCTCAAATCCACTCCCGAAATCTCATATGCACTAATCAAATACTATAATGCACATATATAGTACGCATCCTGTTTGAAAAATCTCCAAAAACAGAATAAATCATATGCAGAATCTTTTCTGAATTGCCGTGTGACGCGTAACTCACGGCACAAGTGGTGGACGCTCATTTGTAAAGTAATAATATACTAGCATATACGTTTTGCCAAAATATGCGTCCCGCCTTTTTGAAATATCCCAAAAGGCTTTATTTGTAAACTTTCGTGTCACTCGCAGACACGTAAGAAATAGCGAGACTATAGCTCCTTTTTGAAAAACCTCTCGGTAACTTTTTATGCATGCAAAGTACACAGGTACTGTCTTCGGATCAGTCCTGCTAGGGTACTACAAAGTATAGGGCCTCATCATGAAAACAAAGTGCTCAAAAGCAAAATCAGCCTCAAAAGGCGAATCCAACAATTACGTGCGTCTGATGCGCACGGAAATCAAATCCAAGAACATGTGCCAATATGCACGAAAACGAATCTAAGTGCAACGGGTGTGCACGAAAGCATCTGTCCAGTGCAACAGGTATGCACGACAACAATATCGAGTGCATCCATAATGCACGAAAATCTCAACCAGTGCAACTGTCATGCACGAACGAAAATCCCAATCGAGTGCATCCGGTGTGCACAAAACATATCTCATATCATGCTCCGTACATGCGCTAAAAATCCAAATCAAGTGCATCCATCATGCACAAATAAAAGCTGAATCAAGTGCATCCCATGCACGAATAAAAATCTAAGTCAGGTGCATCCCACATGCACGAATAAAATCTCAATCAAGCGCATCTAAAACCAAGCACCTAACATGCGCAAAATCCAACCCAAGCACGTCCGGTCCGTAATAAGTATCAAGTGCAGTAGCATGCACGAAAACGAACATCAAGAACACACGCGCACGAAAACACAAATCCGGTAAAATGAATGCTCCAAGGCATAAATCGGGTGCAACCAATGCATGAAACACCAATCCTGTGAGTCCAGTGCACCAAATATCAAATCCTGTGCATCCACTGCACGAAATACATAACCACTGTAGGAAATCCAGGAAAAAATTAACATGTGTAGCTAAGGCACAAAATCGACATCAACACAATGGTGTATAAAATATATCAAGTGCAATAACTATGCACAAAAATGTAAATACCCAGTCGGTGCAGCCACGGTGCACGAAAACAATATCTTGAAACTCAATCATCAAAACAAAATCCAAGCGATATAAGCGTGATACTCGGATCACAAACACAAATCGCAACAAATGATATTGAGGTACACTTCCTACAATGTCGGAAAAAGTCGGTGCGCCCAAACTGGCAGAGCAAGAACATCTGCTTGCCTCCTGCTCACAGTCTGGCATCTTCTGTCTCTGGGTCCTCATTTCTCTGCGGCTTACCAATCTCGCAATCTATCGGCTCATCTGCCCGATCAGGTGTGCTAATGGAAACGATTCCGCTTTGGCACTCCTCAGGTCAACTCTCGGCCAATTAGTATGATCACTCATAAACTAGCACGTCACTGGCGTCGGCCCCTGGCCCCTGAATACACGTGACACAACTGAATCCTCGGTGCAGTCTCATCGCAACAATGTCCTGAAAGGAACTAGGTCAAGGTCTCTTCCGATCTCGCCTATACCGAACTATACGGAGGCTGGTACACTTACAAATCTTTTCTCGCTTTCTGGACATCTGCGTTCTCAGCACAACATTTTCTTGGGAACTGGCCGTATCCCAACGCCTCTGCATACATATCAGATCTCTAATCTCGACGGGGAGTAACAACAGCTCGCCAGCATCATGCGCGAACCTCTTGTTCCACTCATCTTTATTATCGTCCATTTTGACATCATGTCATGCTATCTGCGTACTGCAAATGTTCTCGGCTCCAAACAATCCGGAATCTCTCGCGCGGACTCGAAATCACGAACTCAGTATCTTCATCACTTTGTAGAAGAAATCTAGACGAACGCGTCCTCGGGAACTTGTCCCAACCCCCGGAGGAATACTCAATATTCTTCCGTTCTCGATCAACGCACAACACACCAGGGTGAGGTCCTCTATCCGAAGCTAGTCAGCTTACCGATCTCACATCGGAACATCCGATGAACAACGTCATCTCTGGATCGATCTACTCTAGATCTGAGTAAGACTCTCCACAGTGGAAATCTTTAACTCAACAGGGCATGCGTCGGCGCATCAAATCTGAAGAATCACTTCCGTCTTTCAACTCAAGATAGACTAGCTATCACCCGTCGCATCTCTGTCTGGAAGCTCCATCGATCTCAGCTTGTAAGCTTTGGAAGCGACATCACATCAATCTCAGCAACAGCTGGGTCATCTGTCTGCACGGTCGATGACATCACAATCTCTGGGGTATGCCGTACATCAACAGTCCTCTCCCAATAGGCAGCCTCTAGCAATGGCCTGATCATCCGGTACAAAACCGCACACTCATCTCAAACGAGGGGTCACAACACAACACTCCATCGATACGTTCCCATGTCACTAGAAAACACGATGGTCAGTCCTCGTCCACGATGAGCTCGCCCTGACCGCATCACCAGCAGCAGCTCAAACTGCACTCAAACCATGGTGACAGGAACCTCAATCAAGTATCGACGAAAAAGATCAAAGGGATGAAAGAGTCAATAGATCCCAAAATGGATACATGATCATAAGGAGGAGTCAAATCACTGAGAATATGATCATGGAGACGAATAAAATCAAGGATCTCAAATGGCTGTATACTCAAGGGAACGAAGAGAATCACCAGTCTCAAGATATGTACATCCTAAGATCACTTAAGTGGAGTATCATATCGTAAATATGCCACGGAACATACGTACGGTACGTCACTATACCCAAGCTACCTACTCCATCAATCAGGGTCAGCCTATGAAACGAAAGTTCGGGTCTAACACCCCCTTTGTTCAAGTCTAAGTTCCGTAAGGTCAAGCCTAGGTTCCAAAATCTATACACCCTAAACCCCACATAGTCAAACCAAGACTCGAACCAAGGTTAAAGCTAGCGCTCTGATACCAACTTTGTCATGACCCAAAATATTAGCTCGCGACTAGCACTTAAATCACACGACGTCTACAAGCGTAACGTAATTCAAGTAACCCGAAACCCAGAAATCTAAACCTTTTTAAGAAATAAAGAAGTGAAGTTTTGAAATAAAGGTATAGTAAATTTTGTTTTGTCTTTTAAAAATTTGGGCAGCACCTCCCTTGTAAAAACTAACCCCGAAAATGGGTACAACACAGAATATAAATAAAGCATCCCAAACGGGAGCAAATCATGCCCAACGGCGGAAACAACCACCCCAAGTATAAATAACAAGTATACGATGCCCAACGGCGAAAATCAACATAAGTAAAAGTAAAGCAAGACATTAACCCCAAAAGAGAACATAAAACCCATTGCTCAAGTCTCGCAACTACAAGTCCTCTAAGTCTGCAACATATACAATTACTAGTTTCTGATTTGATGGAGTGACTAGATACAATATGAATAATGAATACAAGAGGGGCACGATCCAACATGTACCACCTACCTGTTAGTTAGTATGCCTTAGAGGCCATTACTGTACATTGGATGTATATTGTAGTGGATGCTGGGACATATATAGGTAGGACTTTCTTGCTCGACATGATAGTACGCTATCTGGTTGCTCTTTATCTTAACATATATATTTTTTGTCTCTCTGTTACATGTTGATAAAGCCCTTAGGATGTGTACTCGACTTCCAGGACTATGATGTAGATCATACTAGTGGGGCCTGGGGAGTCCATGAGTACATCCTTCAATGTTCCTAGTCGTGGGAATATCGAGACGGGGCATCGATATTCCAGAGTAGACTAGTGTATATCTTCTCGACCCATGTGATGGGCGATGGATGATCCCATATCCATTGGTGTTTGACATCAGAGATGGTATGCGGGTGCTCAGTGGAGACTGGGTATACTGAACGGACTCGCCGAGAACTCCCAGATGGTATTATACCTCACGTCAGATGGCAGTTCTCTGGTGACACTGGTACAGCTTAGTCTGTTGACCCGAGATCGTCATAGAGTCTTGTGTGTCTCCAACTGTGCTTTGATTTCCACCCTACCACGGCTCTACTGAGTCGTGCAAACAGGTGGTTTTGGGGTACAGTCCCGATTCACATGGAGGCAATGAGCGATTGGAGGCGATTTGTCTCTCCCGGTATTAGGGGTTGATGTTGCGCTATGCACGACTGGCCATAACCGGAAATCCCTGGCCAGGGTTGTAGTGATATATTGGTAAGAGTTATCAGTAGTTTCACGATTGTTATGGACCTCACGTCGGCATGACTTATCGAGCTATTGGGGTCTGACGTTTACCACCCCTAGGCGAGATATGCGACATATCAGACGAACAGACCGGACTGTACGGTAAGTGTTACTGGTTGGATTCACAGGAGTGTGAGCGGGCTTGCTCGTCGATCTTCTGATCGCTCAATACCCGGGTGGCTGTTACGTTTAGCAGACCGCTTGCGGTTTGTGGGTGTTTGATGTGATCATCACCTGCTGCCGGCGTATTGACGAGTCTTTAGAGTCCTACACAGAGGTTTCCTGGCTCAAGCAAAACGAAATAGGAGCGTATATGAGATATGTGCGGAACCGAGAATAATGCGTGTATGTGATACCGTATTCTATTCTCGCGATGAATGTATCGATTGGTTGTATGCGATATAACCTAGTTATCGAATCGAGGATTGATTCGATAAGTCGATACATTGGATATTAGTCGGTCATATGCGATATGACCGGATCGTTAAATCAAGTGTTGATTTAATGATTTAATGTATAATTATATATTAGATATATTACTTTACATTAACTAGTATTTGTTCACTTAAAATGGATTTTCTCACTTGATGTGCACATTGTATATGTGATATATTTTTGTGCACTTGATTGTATCATGCAAGTTTGGGTGTATGTTTACTTTAAACCATGTTTAAGTGAATGGTTAGGGTTTTGTTTATTTACTTATTCATTTATTTATTTATTCATTTATTCATTTTTGGCAAAATGAAAATGGTGGCTAATTTTGTTTCTTTGCTTTAGCTTCATGAAGCTTCTTTAGATTATCTACCATTTTGTCTTTTGCCTAAACCTAACCATTCACCTAACCCTAGTTTATTCTCTGCACTAAACCATGGTTGCTAAAATGATAAGAATCACTTTATTTCCATTTTATTAATAATTCATATCATATTTTCTTCTTCTTCTTCTTCTTCTTCTTCAAGAAGAAAGAAGCTTGCTAGCTTCAATGGTGACTTGAGATAAAGAGTGAGAAATCCAATTCTAAAGTGAACCCACTTCCTATTTCTTCATCCTCTACCACTTGCCATGCAGTATAGGGTGTTTTCTTCACAAGTTTCATGACTTGGTGAAGTTGGAGCTTGATCTTGAGTTGCCTCGACGTAGATCATCTTCGGCATCGAAGTCGACGACCTAGCCCGATCATTTCTCCGACGAAACCATCGCCAGAGTCCGGGATCCGATGATCGCAACGGAGGGACGTCATCACGGAGCTAAGGAGGTGGAGGACCGGATCTACAAAGGTTGTAATCACTTTCCTTTTTAGTTAAAGTTGTTAACTTGCATGCATCGCCTTACCTCTAGTTAACTATCTAGCGTTAGGGTTTCTTTGGCACATGAAAATTTTGAATTGGCCATGTTTGATCACTTGTAGAACCTCATGGGTGTGCCTAGGAACCCTACAGTGGTATCAGAGCCTAGCTAGAGCCTTAGGCGATGAGTAGACGAAGTTAGAAACCCGATCGAACTCGAAACCCTAACTCAAAACCGCTCTCTGGACATTTCCTGGAATTTTGGATATTTTCAAATTAAAAATATGCAGAAATATCAGCAGGCTATTCTAAGAAATACTGTGCAAAACGGGTGGCTAACTCCATCAAACCGCCGCGGAACCGCGGCATGAGGATGGCTCGGACGGCGGTTCCGCGGCCGTACGGCAGAATCCTTCATTCAATTTTGCACAGTAATTCCTATGCTGTAGTGATGGTTTTTCTGGGAATTTTTAAATTCTACTCAAGAGTTGAGTTTTCTGGGTTGTATTAGGAGTTCGTAGATTCGATCGGATTGTCTAATTTTGTCTATGTGTTTTTCCGGATAATTTAGAATATGTCAAAAAGTTCGACCGGATATAAATATCCAATTTTTTCCCTGCCGGAAAATTTCCATGTGTTGGATTTTTCCGTGGTTTAAAGACGTTCTAAGTAGTGCAAGTAACGCGATGGACCCTCTAGAAGACAACAAACCTTAACTCGATTATGTGACCGTCTTGAACTGCCCTTTGAACCTTAGGGTTTGGGGCAGTACGGCATGCCACATGTGAGGCGTTGGCTTGACCCTTCTACGGATGGACCGTTGGTACTGAGGCATGAAGTGAATGTTTTAAAACTTATTTCATGTGTTGAGCTGTTTCGGGAAAACTTGGGTGTTAGATTGTTCGATCGGAAAGTTTAACATTTTCTATTTTATCAGGAATGTGATACAATATTTGGAATCCACATGTAGTTATGAGATAACTGACTTAGATGTTATAAACATAGCACTTTAGTCTCACTTGATCGGTTGCCATGGAATTTTGATGTGATCAAAAGTCCGTCGCAATCACGTAGCGGACGCGGATACTCGCCGGGTAAACTTAATTGACAGCCTCACCCCATAGCCCCGAACAAGTGATTGTAGGAGAACCCCGTCGCCGAAAGCATCCGTTCGGGTGCTCGCGGCAGCGGTGTTCCGCCTTGGTGCACTTCATCGACGGTATCGGGGGTGCGGCCGTCTACTAAAGTTTGCGACGAGCATTCGATCAGGATGTCGGGAATCTTGTTGAATTACCCGACTTGATATTGAAAAGTGTTTTCGATAATGATTCTAAAATGCGGGGTTTATAATTGTTAGGCATGCGATGTCTAAGGAATTCATTTGATTAGGCATGTGATGTCTATGCAGGTTGCGGATTCCAACTGTTGTAGTTTTACACTTTCTTTTCTGTGACCGTAAGTGTAATATGTGATATCGCCGGTTTCGTTGCTATATGTCAACGACAATTGGGATGCGCATATTTACTTACGTTGATGACATATGATGTTATGTGTTGCTGGATATGTTATATTGGATCGTCGTGTTTGAATAGCCGGGAGGGTTTTATGTGAGACGAGTGTTTTTTCATTTTCATTCATGTAAAAACCTTATATGTAATATTCTTTTATTGGGGCACTTCCAGGCTACGGAAGATGTCACCGTTGATGTATATTATTTACTTTTTTGCATTAGGATAGACCCAAGGAGGGGAGCACAAGTAACCGGGTTCTAGGGTCCAGTGGGAGACCATCTCGAGGAGTCGAGTTCGGGTCTCCTAACTCTAGAATTGGTAGGGTTGCTTGCCGCACTCGTAGGGGTCTAGGGGTGTGGGATTGGCTATTCATTACGACCGTGGAATCCGTGTTTTATACTGGCTCGTATTAAAAACACGGACGTCCTAGTATATCCAATATTTCATATGATATTTTCTGCTGCGTTATCTGTGATGTGATCATGTGATATGTTCAGATAGATATTATATATAGTATATATGATATATTATATAGACGTTGCTTATGTTTTACACCCGCGCTAGCCCTGCCTCGCTCTGGCGTTAGTTACCTAACCTAACGGTGTAGACGGGACATCGAGGCGAATGCGGATGGCATAAGCGTACGTTATATTTATCTGTGATGTTTAGGTGGACTTAAATGATGGGATATTCATTAATGAGATTAATGAAAGAAAATAAACCTAAAAGATGTTGTGGAATCGAATTTCAAAATAAAACAGGTAGCTACAGTTCTTGCTTTGCACCGCGGTGTTCCTTGTAGAACATCCTGCACCTTATTCGATGAGGAAAGGGCCGAGATCCCTTCACCGGGAGTGACCCCTTTAGCAATAACTGGCAGATGCTACATACTCGGTTTGTCTTTTGATTGCTTCTATAGTTTCTGCTTTGCACAGTGATATATATGATATATCCCGCACCTCATTCGACGAGGAAAGGGCCGACGATCCCTTCACCGGGAGTGACCCCTTTAGCAAAACTAAAAAAGCCTCAAAAACATTCCATTTAAAAACCATTTGATTCCGCAACGAGATCAAGTTCAAAGCGTTAAAGGTTTTCATAAAAACCTTCCGCAACCCTCCGTCATTTTAGGAAGTAGAGTACTTAGTATTCGTGCTGTGTTTGTTGACCATAGTCAAGGCACAGTGTACGGTAGCTAAGTGATGTCTTCCCGCATATGATGCGATTAGTTAGGACAGTCGCGTGACTTTGTTGACCTTAGTTAAGGGTCATGTGGGTGGGTCTAATTAATCACGAAATGACGGGTAGAACTTGACTAGTACTTATGATTTGTTGACCATAGTTAAGGTCATAGGTGCTAGGGGTAAAAACCATTATCGGGAGTTTCAAGTGTTGAAATTTGCAATGAGATTGCATAACTTCTATATGATAGTTGGATCTCGATACCCACTGCGAGTAATTGTTACTCCTGGGAGAGTTTTGCACTTTACAATTAGCCGATCAAGTAGGTGTCTAGAAAGGTGTCAACGGGGTTACGCCTCTGGGAAAACGAGGTTTACTGTAATTAGGTCCGTGCGAAAGCACGGGTAACATCCCTCAAAGTACCGACACTGGCTTGGCTGAAAGATTGGCGAACTTGTAGAGTGTGATTAATCCCGGCTAGTTTTTCCTTTTAGGGTTTGAAGGAAGATTTGATAAAAACAGTGGGAGCCATCCTGATTAGATAAAATATATAACCAATTTGATCTTGCAAAAGCGCACGCAGAGTGTTTTCTTCTCTCTCTCTCTCCAGGTAGCGACCATATCACGCCTTAATCAAGATAATAATATGGATGTATTGACTGTTAGTTGTATGTATGCCCTAGAGGCCAGTATTGTACAGATGATGTATATTATATTGGATGCTTGGACATATATAGAGATGACTCTCTTGCTCGATATGATAGTATGCTATCTGGTTACTCTTTATCTTAACATGTATACTAGTCTCTTTATACTGTCTTATAGTTACATGTTGGTAAAGCCCTTAGGATGTGTACTTGACTACCTGGACTATGATGAGGATCATACTAGTGGGGACATGGTAGTCCATAAGTACATCCTTCAAGGTCCCTAGTCGTGGGTGTATCGAGACGGGGCATCGATATACCAGTGTAGACTAGCGTATACGCTTCTCGACCCATGAGATGGGCGATGGATGATCCCATATCCATTGGTGTTTGACATCAGAGATGGTATACGGGTGCTCAGTGGAGACTAGGTACACTAGACGGACTCGCCGAGAACTCCCAGATGATATTATACCTCACGTCAGATGGCAGTTCTCAGGTGACACTTGTGCAGGTTAATCTGTAGACCTGAGATCGTCATAGAGTCTTGTGTGATTCCCACTGTGCTTTGATTTCCACCTTACCACATCCATGAGGGCGTGCAAAATGGTGGTTTTTGGGTACAGTCCCGAGTCACATGGAGGCAATGAGCGATAGGAGGGTTTTCGTCTCTCCCGGTATTGGGGGTTGATGTTGCGCTGTGCTTGATTGGCCGTAACAGGGATGTCCCTGGCCAGGGCTGATTCAGAGATTTGCTGGTTAGTGTTACCAATAGTTTCTCGACCCGTTATGAGCCTCACATCGGCACGACTTATCGGTTATTGGGGTCTGATGTTTACCACCCCTAGACTTGATATGCGACATATCAGACGAGGAGACCGGGCTGTACGGGAAGTGTTGCCGGTTGGCTCGACGGGAGTTGTAGCAGGTTCGCTTGTTCTCTTCTGATCGCTCAATACCCGGGTGGCCGTTACGTTTAGCTGACCGCTTACGGCTTGGGGGTGCTTGATATGATCATCATCCACTGCCGGCGTATTGACGAGTCTTAGAGTCCTACAATGGAGTTCCCTAGTCCAGGAGAAACGTTGTAGTGCGCGTATGCGATATGTGCATGGACCCGATTAAAATGCGAGTATGGGATACCGTATATTGATCGGGCGGCTTGCTTTTGGTGGGGTCGTATGTGATATGGCCGGATTGATAAATCAAGTGTTGATTTATCATTTAACCATTAGTTTCTCACTAGAAATCCTTTCTTGTGTAGGATATATGTATGCATGCATGTATGTTTTTCTTTCTTTCTAGTTTCATGCACATATGGATGTGTATACATGCATACATACATACATCATCTATCATGGTTGCTTATACAAAGAAAATGGTGGCAATATAAGACTCATACCATGGTTTTATTTATATAAATTATTATTGAATTTGATTTAAAACAAAAGAAAAGGAAAGGATAATTCATGGAAGCTTTCTACACTTTTCTTTTGACCTAACCATCCTCACCCACCTTTTAACCTTAGGTAAACTTTCATTTTGTGTTTTAACTCAAGTTCAATAAGATATTCATTGTTTAAACCATGGTTTGAGATGAGAACAAGAAAATATATATTCATATATTTTCATTTTTCTTAAAATAAGAGTTATTCTTTTCACTCTTGAAAAAGATATAGCCATCATCTTCTTCTTCCTCTCTCATTTTGCTCTCTAGATTTTTGTAGTGAGCAATATACTCATCAAGTTAGGATTTTGAAGTGAGAAAGAGAACCACAACACCATTCTACACAAGTCTAGCCCACTTGTTTGGAATGTTAGCTTCATTTCGTTCTCTTGATCGGGTGAAGTTGCAAGCTTGGACAAAGCGGACTCCGGGTGGATCATCGGTGACCTAGAGGAGTTCAAGCGGAGCTTTTTCAAACCCCAAGTAGCCGAGGAGTCTAGCGTAGGGAGCTACAAAGGTTGTACTCTTTAAACCCTAGCTTTTCTTTCATATGATGATATGCAAGTTTTCGAAACCCTAATTTTCTAGGAACGATCCGATGTTTGTTAACTTAGCACCCTAAAGACTCCACTTTTGGTACATGTGATGCTTCCAAACCCTTCATGAGGTGCTAGGTAAACCTTTCATTGGTATCAGAGCCGACCTAGAACATTAGGCGACACTTTAACGAAGTTAAAACTCCGATCGAACCGGAAAATACGGATTTTGAGTGCTCTTTGGACATTTTTTTAAATCTGGTTATTTTCAGAATTAAAAATATGCAAAAAATCCAGCAGGTATATATAAGAGTTACTGGAAAAAAACGAGGCCATGATCTCTTTATTCCACCGCGGAACCGCGGCAATAGCGTGCTTAGGCCGCGGTTCCGCGGCCGTTCTGTTGCCTCATGGTATCATTTTTGTACAGTAACCCATTTCTCTGCTTGTATATTGTTTTGGAGTATTTTTAATCTGAATTTAGTACTGTAAATTCTGGAGATGTTTTTGGACTCGACGATTCAATCGGAATTTTGATTTCGTGACTTTTCCGGGTAAATAAGAAAGTATCGAATTGTTCGAACGAGTGTCATTTGCTCACTTTTCACGGGGTTTAAATATTTCGGAGATACGTGCAACTTTTGTGGTGGACCCTCTAGAAGACAACAAACCTTAACTCAATTATGTGACCATCTTGAACTGCCCTTTGAACCTTAGGGTTTGGGGCAGTACGGCGTGCCACATGTGAGGCGTTGGCTTGACCCTTCTACGGCTGGACCGCTACTACTGTGTCACACTCCGGGTTTTTGAACTCCGCTCAAGTGTTGAGCTTTAGTGAATCTTGGGTATTTGATCGTTCGTTCAAAAATTTTAATACTGTCTGTTTATCTGGAATGTGATACAATATGTGGAATTCATATAGTTTAGGCATGAAATACGAAATATGTGATATTTCGCATTTATGATGTCTAAAGAGAATGTGGATTCCAAATATTGTAGTTTTACACTTTCTTTTCTGTGACTGTAACTGTAGTATGTTTGATATCGCCGGTTTCGTTGCTATACATCAACGACAATTGGGGTATGCATACTTACTTACGTTGATGGTATGAGATATTATGTGTTGCTGAGATATGATGTGCAGGATTGTCGCGATTGAATAGCCGGGGGGTTTTATGTGAGATGAGAGTTTTATATTTTCATTCATGTAAATTCAAATGTAATGTAATATTCTTTTATTTGGGGCACTTCCGGGTTGAGGTTGTGTCACCAGTGTTGTATATTATTTACTTTTCCGCATTAGGATGGACCCAAGGAGGGGAGCACAGGTGACCGGGTTCTGGGGTTCAGTGGGAGGCCATCTCGAGGAGTCGAGACCGGGTCTCTTAAACTCCAGAATTGGTAGGGTCGCTTGCCGCTCTCGTAGGGGTCCAGGATGTGGGCTTGGCTATTCATCGCGACTGTGGAATCCGTATTTTCTATTGTTGGCTAAATACCAAATACGGACGTCCTAGTATATCCCACATTATATCTATGTTTCTGCTGCGATATCTGTGATGTGATCATTTGATATGTTCTGATGGATACAGTATATAGTATATATGATATATTATATAGACGTTACTTATGTTTTACACCCGCACTAGCCCTGCCCTGCTCTGTCGTTAGTTACCTAACCTAACGGTGCACGAGGGGACATCGAGGCGAATGCGGATGGCATAAGTGTACGTCGTATTTATCTGTGATGTTTAGGTGAGTTAAATGATGGGACTTCATTAATGTGATTAATGAAAGAAAAGAAACCTAAAAGATGTTGTAGAATCAAATTTTAATAAAAAGGGTAGCTACAGTTTTGCTTTGCATAGTGGTATATATGATATACCCTGCACCTTATTCGATGAGGAAAGAGCCGAGATCCCTTCACCGGGAGTGACCTCTTTAGCAAAACTGGTAGATGCTACAAAACTCGGTTTGGTTTTTGATTACTTTTGGATTTTTTGCTTTGCACAGTGATGTATATGATATATCCTGCACCTTATTCCATAAGGAAAGAGCTGAGATCCCTTCACCGGGAGTGACCTCTTTAGCAAAACTAATAAAAGCCTCAAAATCACTCCATTTCAAAATTCATATGATTCTACGACGATATCAAGTTCATTACGCAATAGGTTTTCAGAAAAACCTGTCGTAGCCCTCCGTCATTTCAGATAAATCCTACTTAGTATTCGTGCTGTGTTTGTTGATCTCCGTCAAGGCGTAGTGTGCGGTAGCTAACTAGTATTTATCTGCTTATGCATGTGATGCAGATTGGATTAGGGTATTCGTACGACCTTGTTGACCTCCGTCAAGGGTCGTGCGGGCGGGTTTGATTCAATCAAGAAATGACGGGTTGAACTTGACTTGCACCCTATAGTTTGTTGACCTCCGTCAAGGTCATAGGATGCTTGGGGAAAAATATTATGGGGAATTTCAAGTGTTGAAATTTGCAATGAGATTGCATACCTTCTATGAGATAGTTGGATCCCGATACCCACTGCGAGTAATTGTTACTCCTGGGAGAGTTTTACACAGGACAATTAGCCGATCAAGTAGGTGTCTAGGGGGTTACGCCTCTGGGAAAACGGGGTTACGCCTCTGGGAAAACGAGGTTTACTTTAATTAGGTCCGTGCGAAAGCACGGGGCACCTCTCTCAAAGTACCGACACTGGCCTGGCTGAAAGATCAGCGAAGTTGTAGGGTGTAATTAATCCCGGCTAGTCTTTCCTTTTAGGGTTTGAAGGAAGATTTGATAAAAACAGTGGGAGCCATCCTGATTAGATAAGATAATAACCAATCTGATCTTGCAAGAGCATACGCTAAAGTGTTTTCTTCTCTCTCTCTCCAGGTAGAGACCATGTCATGCCTTAATCAAGATAATAATATAGATGTATTGACCGAACCCGCAAGTTATACTGTGCTGGGGAACGTTGGTTCCGTTCTTTCTTATAAGAGTTATAGGAATGAACAGGACATAGGGGAATACCAGGATTCCCATGCCACCCGAATGAAGAAAGTACATGATGATGCATTTTCTTCGGGTGTGTTCGTTACAGAGAACTGTTTCTCCATTTGCCCTACGTCCTGGGTATTAGATACCGGGTCAGGATCCCATATATGTAATCAGTTACATGGGCTTAGGAAAGGTAGAGAACTTGGAGAAGGTGATAAAGACATAAGAGTTGGAAATAGTGCAATTGTTGCAGCTAAGACTGTCGGGGAATATCACCTTGCATTACCAACTGGTAATACATTGGTTCTGAACGAATGCTATTACATGCCGAACCCTATATGCAACATTATATCGGTTTCTTTGTTGAGTAAAGAAGGATATAATTTTGTATTACAGGATAATGTTATGAACATTTTCCGTAACCAAAAGTTGGTTGGATCAGGCACATTGTGCAATGGCATTTATGTTCTAAATCAATCAACAGTTCTAAGTATAACAAACACACACAAGAGGAAGAGTTCAGAACTGAACGAATCCTTCTTATAACATTGTAGACTGGGTCACATCAATGCGACAAGACTAGCTAAGTTACATAAAGATAGATATTTGAATCCGTTTGAATTTTCATCTTATGACACTTGCCAGTCATGTCTCAAAGGCAAGATGACCAAAACTCCGTTTACGGGACACGGAGAAAGAGTTACGGAACTCTTGGGACTGATACATAGTGATGTATGCGGTCCCATGTCTACACATGCCAGGGATGGTTCTTCGTAGTTCATTACATTCACTGACGATCTCTCTAGGTTCGGGTATGTGTTCCTGATGAAACACAAATCAGAAGCTTTTGAGAAATTTAGAGAATATAAACAAGAAGTCGAGAACCAAACCGGAAAAAGTATTAAAATCCTACGATCTGATCGAGGAGGTGAATACTTGAGCATTGAATTCCTGGACTTCCTAAAAGAGAATGGGATTCTCTCTCAGCTGACTCCTCCATATACACCACACCACAACGGTGTATCAGAACGGAGGAACCGCACCCTATTCGATATGGTGCGCTCTATGATGAGTGTAGCTGAGTTACCTATTTCCTTTTGGGGATATGCACTGGAAACAGCGGCATACCTACTGAATAGGGTTCCTACAAAATCTTTGCCTACCACCCCATATGAGATATGGGAAGGGAAAAGACCATATCTTAATTTTATTAAGATATGGGGTTGCCCAGCCTATGTCAAAAGACAAAAACCGGACAAACTCGAGGCAATGTCTGTTTTGTGTAAGTTTGTTGGATATCCCAAGCATTCGCGAGGGTATATCTTCTACCACAGTGAGGAACAAAGGGTGTTTGTTGCTCAACATGCCACCTTTTTAGAAAAGGAATTTCTTGCAAAAGAGATTAGTGGCCCTGAGGTAGCACTGGAAGAAGTTCCAACTATACAAACCACAACAGAAGATTTGGTAGAACCAGAGGATTCGGTAGTTCCCGATGAACCCCAGCCACTCCGCCGATCTAGTAGGGTTCCTCGCCCACCTGAGAGATACTATAGTTTTCTCATGGATGGTGGGAGCGAGGATTGCATCATGGAGGATGATGACCCAACTAGCTTCGAGCAGGCCATCATGAGTGGGGACTCAGTGAAATGGCTGGATGCTATGCGGTCCGAGATGGAATCCATGTACACCAACAAAGTATGGACTTTGGAAGATGCTCCTGAAGGAGTAAAACCCATTGGGAGCAAGTGGATCTTCAAGAAAAAACTTGGTGTAGATGGGAAAGTGGAGACTTTCAAAGCTAGACTTGTTACAAAAGGTTTTCGTCAAAGACCAGGTGTGGACTATGACGAAACCTTTTCTCCAGTGGCTATGCTTAAATCCATCTGGATCATGCTTGCCATCGCTGCATATCATGACTACGAAATCTGGCAAATGAATGTTAAGACCGCCTTTCTAAACGGTGATTTAGAAGAGTGCGTGTACATGACTCAGCCAGAGGGCTTCGTAGATAGTGGGAGCAGCGGGAAGGTGTGCAAGCTGTTTAAATCCATTTATGGATTAAAGCAAGCATCGCGGAGCTGGAACATCTGCTTTGACGTCGTTATCAAAGAGTTTGATTTCGTCAAAAATATAAATGAACCTTGTATCTACAAGAAGGTAGCAGAGAGTAACGTTGTCTTCCTTGTATTGTACGTGGACGACATACTCTTGATAGGAAATGACATTCCTATGCTACAATCGGTCAAGCTCTTCTTATCACAAAGATTCTCAATGAAAGATCTTGGTGATGCCTCCTGCATATTGGGAATTAGGATCTATAGAGATAGATCCAAATGGATATTGGGATTGTCCCAATCCAGGTACATTGACACCATACTAAAGAGGTTTAGTATGGAAGAATCCAAGCGTGGAAACTTACCCACGATCTCTGGAGTCACTCTCTCCAAAGAGATGTCTCCTAAGACTGATTTGGAGAGAGCTCGCATGCAAGGGATACCCTATGCTTCGGCTGTAGGCTCTATCATGTACGCGATGCTATGTACCAGACCCGATGTAGCATACTCACTAAGTGTAGTGAGCAGGTATCAAGCTGATCCTGGAGAGAGTCACTGGACAGCTGTGAAGAGCATTCTCAAGTACTTGCGAAGGACTAAAGAGATGCTTTTGGTGTATGGTAACGGAGAACTCCAAGTGGAGTCCTTTACCGATTCCAGCTTCCAGAGTGATAAGGACGACTCTAAGTCGCAGTTGGGATTTGTCTTTACCCTTTACGGAGGGGCGGTTAGCTGGAAGAGTTCCAAGTAGGAAACCGTGGCAGACTCGACGATGGAGGCTGAATACATCGCTGCCAACGATGCTGCCAAAGAGGCTGTCTGGATCAAGAAGTTCATTACTGAACTTGGAGTGGTTCCATCCATTGAGCATCCAATACCTTTGTATTGCGATAACAATGGAGCGGTGGCTTTAGCCAAGGAATCCAGGTCCTATCAGCGATCCAGGCATATTCTGAGGCGGTATCACCTGATCCGGGAGATAGTTGATCGCCGGGAGATCAAGGTCAGGAGGGTTGACACGAAGAATAACACAGCGGATCCACTCATGAAGGCCATTCCCCAGTTACAGTTTGAGAGACTCTTCGGGATGCTCGGTTTGCGATACTACAGCAGCTGGCCCTAGTGCAAGTGGGAGATTGTTAGTTGTATGTATGCCCTAGAGTCCAGTATTGTACAGATGATATATATTATGTTGGATGCTTGGACATATATAGAGATGACTTTCTTGCTCGATATGATAGTATGCTATCTGGTTACTCTTTATCTTAACATGTATACTAGTCTCTTTATACTGTCTTATAGTTACATGTTGGTAAAGCCCTTAGGATGTGTACTTGACTACCTGGACTATGATGAGGATCATACTAGTGGGGACATGGTAGTCCATAAGTACATCCTTCAAGGTCCCTAGTCGTGGGTGTATCGAGACGGGGCATCGATATACCAGTGCAGACTAGCGTATACGCTTCTCGACCCATGAGATGGGCGATGGATGATCTCATATCCATTGGTGTTTGACATCAGAGATGGTATACGGATGCTCAGTGGAGATTGGGTACACTGGACGGACTCGCCGAGAACTCCCAGATGGTATTATACCTCACGTCAGATGGCAGTTCTCAGGTGACACTTGTGCAGGTTAGTCTGTAGACCCGAGATCGTCATAGAGTCTTATGTGATTCCCACTGTGCTTTGATTTCCACCTTACCACGTTTATGAGGGCGTGCAAAACGGTGGCTTTTGGGTACAGTCCCGAGTCACATGGAGGCAATGAGCGATAGGAGGGGTTTCGTCTCTCCCGGTATTGGGAGTTGATGTTGCGCTGTGCTCGATTGGCCGTAACAGGGAAGTCCCTGGCCAGGGCTGATTCAGAGATTTGCTGGTAAGTGTTACCAATAGTTTCTCGACCTGTTATGAGCCTCACATCGGCACGACTTATCGGTTATTGGGGTCTGATGTTTACCACCCCTAGACTTGATATGCGACATATCAGACGAGGAGACCGGACTGTACGGGAAGTGTTGCCGGTTGGCTCGACGGGAGTTGTAGCAGGTTCGCTTGTTCTCTTCTGATCGCTCAATACCCGGGTGGCCGTTACGTTTAGCTGACCGCTTGCGGCTTGGGGGTGCTTGATATGATCATCATCCACTGCCGACGTATTGACGAGTCTTAGAGTCCCACAATGGAGTTACCAAGTCCAGGGGAAACGTTGTGGTGCGCGTATGCGATATGCGCATGGACCCGATTAAAATACGAGTATGGGATACCGTATATTGATCGGGCGGCTTGCTTTTGGTGGGGTCGTATGTGATATGGCCGGATTGATAAATCAAGTGTTGATTTATTATTTAACCATTAGTTTCTCACTAGAAATCCTTTCTTGTGTAGGATGGATGTATGCATGCATGTATGTTTTTCTTTCTTTCTAGTTTCATGCACATATGGATGTGTATACATGCATACATACATACATCATCTATCATGGTTGCTTATACAAAGAAAATGGTGGCAATATAAGACTCACACCATGGTTTTATTTATATAAATTATTATTGAATTTGATTTAAAACAAAAGAAAAGGAAAGGATAATTCATGGAAGCTTTCTACACTCTTCTTTTGACCTAACCATCCTCACCCACCTTTTTGTTAGTTATATGTATGCCCTAGAGGCCATTACTGTACATAGGATGTAGATTGTAGTGGATGCTGGGACATATATAGGGAGGACTTTCTTGCTCGACATGATAGTATGCTATCTGGTTACACTTTACCTTAACATGTACACTCATTGTCTCTCTGTTACATGTTGGTAAAGCCCTTAGGATGTGTACTTGACTACCTGGACTATGATGCGGATCATACTAGTGGGGACATGGTAGTCCATAAGTACATCCTTCAAAGTCCCTAGTCGTGGGTGTATCGAGACGGGGCATCGATATACCAGAGTAGACTAGCGTATACCTTCTCGACCCATATAGATGGGCGATGGACGATCCCATATCCATTGGTGTTTGACATCAGAGATGATATACGGGTGCTCAGTAGAGACTGGGTACACTGGACGGACTCGCCGAGAACTCCCAGATGGTATTATACCTCACGTCAGATGGCAGTTCTCTGGTGACACTGGTACAGAGTAGTCTGTTGACCTGAGATCGTCATAGAGTCTTGTGTGGTTCCCACTGTGCTTTGATTTCCATCTTACCACGTCCAAGAGGGCGTGCAAAACGGTTGTTTTTGGGTACAGTCCCGAATCACATGGAGGCAATGAGCGATAGGAGGGGATTCGTCTCTCCCGGTATAGGGAGTTGATGTTGCGCAGTGTTCGATTGGCTATAACAGGAAATCCCTGGCCAGGGTTGCTGAGATTTACTGGTAAGTGTTACCAGTAGTTTCTTCAATTGTTATAGACCTCATATCGACACGACTTATCGAGCTATTGGGGTCTGACGTTAACCACCCCTAGGCGAGATATGCGATATATGAGACGATCAGACCGGACTGTACGGTAGTGTTACTGGTTGGATTCACTGGAGTGTGAGCGGGCTTGCTCGTCGATCTTCAGATCGCTCAATACCCGGGTGGCCGTTACGTTTAGCAGACCACTTGCGGCTTGTGGGTGTTTGATATGATCATCGCCTGCTGCCGGCGTATTGACGAGTCTTTAGAGTCCTACACAGAGGTTTCCTGGCTCAAGCGAAACGAAATAGGAGCGCATATGAGATATGTGCGGGACCGAGAATAATGCGTGTATGTGATACCGTATTCTATTCTCGCGATGAATGTGTCGAATGGTTGTATGCGATATGATTCGATAAATCGATACATTGGATATTAGTCGGTTATATGCGATATGACCGGATCGTTAAATCAAGTGTTGATTTAATGATTTAATGTATAATTATATATTTGATATATCACTTTACATTAACTAGTATTGGTTTACTTTAAATGGATTTTCTCACTTGGATTGTGCACATTGTATATGTGATATATTTTTGTGCACTTGTATGTATCATGTTTGATGATGCATGCTAACTTGTGTTTTGTATAAAGTTTAAACCATGGTTATGTAATGGTTAGGGTTTTCATTTTCATATCTATTTATTCATTTATTTATTTATTTTCTTTTTGGAAAATGAAAAGAAAAATGGTGGCTTTATTTGGATATATGTTGAAGCTTCATGAAGCTTTGACTTAGTCACCATTTTTGTCTTCATACCTAACCTAACCATTCACTTAACCTTAGTTTAGTCTCTACACTTTACCATGGTTGCATTATGATAAGTATTCAATTTATTTTCTATTTTGAATTAACTTATCATAATTTTTTCTTCATCTTCTTCTTCTTCTTCACATGAAGAAGCTTGCTTCATCAATGGTGATTGATGAAAACAAGTGAGAAATCCAATTCTAAAGTCTACCCACTTCCTATTTCTTCATCCTCTACCTCTTGCCAAGTAGTAGAGTATGTTTCCTTCACAAGTTTTCATGACTTGGTGAAGGTGGAGCTTGATTTAGCGATGCCTCGACGTAGATCATCTTCGGCATGGACATCGACGACCTAGCTCGCCTATTCTCCGATGAAGCCGACGCTAGAGCCCGGGAACTCACTAGGACAGCGAGGGGACTTCGTTGCGGAGCTATGGAGGTGGAGCACCGGATCTACAAAGGTTGTATTTCCGTTTACTTGTAGTTAAGTGTTAACTAGTTTATTGTTTCGCCTAGAAATCTAGCCAACGATCCGTTCTAGGGTTTCTCGGCTCCGTTTAAATTTGAAATTGGCATGGTTGATGCCTTGTGAGACCTCATTAGGGTGCCTAGGAACCCTACAGTTGTATCAGAGCCTAGCTAGAGCCTTAGGCGAAGTCTAGACGGAATTTGAAATCCGAACGAACCCGAAACCCAACTCAAAAATAGCTCTCTGGACAATTTTCAAAATCGTGATTTTTTCCAGATTAAAAATATTCAGAAAAATCAGCAGGAAGATATAAGGTTTACTGCAAAATTCGAGCGCGTGATTCCATAAAGGGGGGGCGCGGATCCGCGGCCTTACAGGAGGCTCATGCGGCGGATCCGCGGCCCTTTTGTCATTTTGTGCTTCGAAATTTGCACCTTAATTCTCAGTTTTCAGTTCTGGTTTTCCTGGGAATTTTTAATATTTTTTCCAGAGTTTTATTTTCTGAGTTGTTTTGGGGATTCGGTGTTTCGATCGGAGTATCAAATTTTGTTTATGTGGCTTTCCGGATAAATATTAGAATATGTTAAAAAGTTCGACCGGATATAAATACCCAATTTTTCTCCCGTCGGGAAATTTCCAAGTGTTGGATTTTTCCGTAGTTTAACGACGTTCTAAGTAGTGCAAGTAACGCGATGGTCCCTCTAGAAGACAACAAACCTTAACTCGATTATGTGACCGTCTTGAACTGCCCTTTGAACCTTAGGGTTTGGGGCAGTACGGCATGCCACATGTGAGGCGTTGGCTTGACCCTTCTACGGCTGGACCGTTGGTACTGAGGCACGAACGGAATGTTGTTAGACTTATTTCATGTGTTGAGCTGTATCGGGAAAACTTGGGTGTTCGATTGTTCGATCGAAAAGTTTAACATTTTCTGTTTATCTGGAATGGGATACAATAATTGGAATTCACAAAAGTTATGTGATAACTGAATGAATGTTATAAATCTAGCGGTTTAGTCTCACTTGATCGGTTGCCACGGAATTTTGATGTGATCAAAAGTCCGTCGCAATCACGTAGCGTACGCGGATACTCGCCGGGTAAACTTAATAGACAGCTACACCCCATAGCCCCGACCAAGTGACTGTAGGAGAACCCCGTCGCCGAAAGCATCCGTTCGGGTGCTCGCGGTAGCGGTGTTCCGCCTTGGTGCACTTCGTCGACGGCGTCGGGGGTGCGGCCGTCTACTGAAGTTTGCGACGAGCATTCGATCAGGATGTCGGGAATCTTGTTGAATTGCCCGACTCGATATTGAAAAGTGTTTTCAATAATGAGACTGAAATGCGGGGTTTATAATTGTTAGGCATGTGATGTCTAAGTAATTCATTTGGTCAGGCATGCGATGTCTGAGGTGGTTGCGGATTCCAACTGTTGTAGTTTTACACTTTCTTTTATGTGACCGTAAGTGTAATATGTGATATCGCCGGTTTCGTTGCTATATGTCAACGACAATTGGGATGGACATATTTACTTACGTTGATGACATGTGATGTTATGTGTTGCTGGATATGTTATATTGGATCGTCGTGTTTGAATAGCCGGGGGTTTTTATTGTAAGTGCACAGCGGCGCCCCGGCCGTCAATCCGACGCCGGAATGCGGAAACGGTGATAAACTTAAATTTTGCGGACTTTGCAAACCGGCACCACCGCGCACTAAACTCCGGATCGTAACCATTAACAAGTCTACGCTACAATAAGAAAGGGAAGAGATATACCGACGATCCAAGTCCTCCGGTCTTCATCTCCACTTCGATCTCCTCGCGGGATCTCCGTCCGTCTCCTCCTCGTCGCCGGAAGTGCACCACATCGCCTTCTTCGTTTACGGGCTCCCACCTCAATGCCGAGGCAACTCGGGCACGAAGCCGGCTACTCGACGTGCCCAAGGTTCGTTGTAGAATATGTAGTGAGCTTGTGTCTCTTTTTGGGATTGTAGAGTTGCCTTTTGTGGTGGAGGAAAAACAACTTGGAGAGAGGTGAGGAAGAAGTAGCATACAAAAGAAAAATGAATGTATCATATTTTCTCCACCCATGAAAATGAATCCCCATTCCTCCTTGAATGGCCGGCCACACATTTTACTTGTGTGATTGGAGAGAGAAAGAGAAAAGCTAGAACAATAATGCAAGGAAAAATGATGGCTTGGAAAGTCCAACACTCAATAACCATCTCCTCTCCCATCATCACACCCAAAGTCAAGGTAAGGGGAGCCATCATGATACAAGGAAATATGCAAAGACCCCCTTCCACAAATGCCTATTTGCAACAATGCAAATAAGCCCTCCTCCACCAAACTTCGGCCAATGAACGGAACAAAGGAAATTGGCCGAAACGGAAAGCAAACTGGCAACTCCAGAAAACTGGTCCCGTAATAAATTACAGGAAAACCCCGATACTGTGCATACACACCCGCATCTGTATTCCGTCCGGATACAAATGCAATGAGACAAAATCTACACTGTACTAAACTAGGACCGGCTTAAACCAAAGCCGGCTAGTAATATCCGTTCGATCCTGATCCGTGCAATACCGCACGTATCTGATCGAACCCTGCCATATACCTATACGGCTACTAGTACAAACCGTCCGATCCTGATCCGTGCAATACCGCACGTATCTGATCGGACCCTGCCATATCTCCATACGGCCTCTACAGCGTTTCGCCCGAAACTTGAGTAACTGAAAGTGTGGTGGACTCTAAAGACTCGTCAATACTATGGCTGTGGATTTAACCACTAGCACGTCAGAGGTATAAGCCAATACGTAACGGGCCACCAGCTATTGACCAAAAGGGACGTCGATGAGCGAACTCATCCTGACACCCTACTGAGCCTGTCAGTGACAATATCCGTGCAGTCCGGTCCGTTCGTCTATGAGTATCGCATGGCGGGCCTAGGGGGTTGGTAAAAGTCAGACCCCCAAAAGCGGTACAAGTCGTGTCGGAGTGTAGCCCAGAACACCCTGAGATACTACTGGAATACCTACCAGTAAATCTCCTTGCCTTGGCCAAGGACTTTGTGTAATGGCTCTCCTAGACACAGCACGACCTCACCCCCAATACCGGGAGAGACGAACCCCTGAAGATACGCTCACTGCCTCCATGTGGCTCGGGACTGTACCCAACTAAAACCTGTTTGCACGACTCCTTTGAGCCGTGGTAGGGTAGTAATCAAAGTACAGTGGGAACTCACACGAGACAAATGACGATCCCCAGGTCGATGAACTAACCTGCACACATGTCACCAGGGAACTGCCATCTGACGTCTGGTATATGACCAACTAGCATGTTCCCGGCGAGTCCTGTCCGGTGTACTCATAACCCAATGAGCACCTGTATACATCTTAGGTGATCCAACTGACACCAGTGGCTTGTGAGACCGGCCACCGCCCCTCGTCGGGGTCTCGACTGTATACACTAGTCTACTAATGGAGTATCGATGCCCGGTCTCGAAACTCCCACGACTAGGGACCTTTTAAGGATATGCTTGTAGACCCCCAGCTCCCACTTATATGATCGCCCTCATACTGCTGGTGGTCAAGCAAGAATCCTAGGGGCTCTATCAACGTGTAATAGCGACGTGTCATGTCACCTAAAGCAGTACACGATGATAAAGGTAAACCAGATAGCATACTATCATCTCGAGTAAGACTGTCCTACCGGGATAGGTCCTCCCTCAATCATTACAATCACGTACTTGTGACCTAATAATTGACTCTGAGGGCACTATCTCCAACAATCTCCCACTTGCACTCAAGGCTAATTATTGCGATGTCGCATACTCACAGCCCGTGTGATACCGAACACCCAACTCCTCTACTAGTCAGTCTCACAAAGCTCGTTTGCGAAACTATTGCGTTCGAGGAATAGCCTCAGTGAGTGGATCCGCTTAGTTGTTTCTTTCTATGTCTCTCTATATCTCAAGTTCGCGGAGAAACCCATCTCCCGAAAAGAGCAATACCTGTCTCAGAATATGTCTGGATGTCTGATGGGACCTAGCTCATAAATGAACTCCAAATCCAAACTTCTTAGACTGTATTGACAACTGAACTTAATCAGTATCCTGCGCGCCATGCCTCCCTCAGTATTGCCTTGGATCACCTGTCCAAAATACTGCCCCTCGTCAGAGGGAAAACTATAACTCTGACAACCTCCTTGTCGTCCATGTCACCTTGGAAGCCTGGAATGATAACCGTCTCCTGAATGAGGCTGTCGTTATCATATCCCTAGAACATCCACTTATGTTCTAAAACTGCTTCCGACTGTTTCTCCAGGATTGGATTAATGTCAACTTATTGCATCTAGTGCAAGAACAACATCTGGTGTGGTACTTGACATCTCATGATTGACTCAATTGCCTAAGCAAGTGATCTGCCAATCATGCACGTCCCTCTCCCCTTTAGTCTGTAAGACACCTTTGGAGAGGGTGACTCCATTACCTGCAGGTACACTACCGTGCCAGGAGTCGTCCATCCTAAATACTCTTAGGATGCTGTCAAGTACCCTGATTGGGAAACCACCCAAATCTAGATCTAAAACCATAGATCTAGTTAACCAGTATGTCTGATATAAAATCCATTTCCTTTGTGGAGAAACAACTGTGTGACGACCAAACTATAACCGATCGTAGTGTAGGAGTTTCTTTTCCTACTCTGTGTATATCATCCAAATACCAGGATATCACACCCTACTACCTTCTCAACAGATCCATCCCCTATTCTGATGAAGTCAAACCCATGACTGTCACGTCAGAAATAGATGATCTATCTCCGCTACATCTTCTCTAGTCTATAAATAGACATAAGCAACCTGTCCACCAATGCTTCCGCTGCTCCCACTGACTACGACAACCCTCTGGCAGAGTCATATACACGTACACTTCTGAAGCGAGTTCAGAACGACGCTATACTCATCCTCCCGCCGGGTCTCGCAGCCTGGAACAACAGCAATGGTAATTGTGGGTAAACAAGAACTTCCCCGTCACCGTCCTTGAGGCTACCGTAGTACCTCTCGGGTGCCTGAAGTTACCCACCATATCTGCGGAGTGGCCAATGGAATGTCAATCCAGATTGAATCTTTAGGTTCCTTATCAAATCTTCAGTAATCGTTTGTGGTTCTGGAATCACTTCCAGTTCTACCATACTCCCACTACTGTTTTCTGAAAAAATCCATTTTTAATAAAACTGTGGCGAGTCTAGAACAATATCGCTATTGTTCATCCAGATGGTAGAAAGTCAACCCTCGTCATAGCCTGGGTCAACCCACAAACAGCCATTACAGAAACGTGCCTTGAGTTGTCCAGTGTCTGGTTTTAATCATAAACCGGACAACTCCCCGTACCTTAACATCGTTAAGATATGAACTGTTCTATATCCAATATAGAAACAGAGGCACTGATTTAATTGAACCAGATTCAAATCATGCAGCTGTCCCCAGCGCATGTCAACTAAATGGAAGGAGGCCGATCAGCGTTACTCAACTTAGGAATACTTCCAATTATGAGTAACCTGAAAGAGAAGCAAGATCTCTTCATCATTACTATCAACTGAATACCATACACAAGTATCTACATCTTCGATCTCTTTGAAGAATCCCGATACTTGCTATACCTGGTTCTCTACTCTATTCAAATACCTGTAACTTCTCAAAATTCGGACCCTGTGTTTCCACGAAACACCGGTCTAAAAACTAGAGAAGTCATAAGTAAACCGAATATAGTACGAGGACGTACCCCTCTGTCCTGATGGACCCTGGACAACATACAATACTCTGTATAAGTCCCTTGAGTCTGATAACTCATTCACTGTATGCCGCAGGTTGAAAACTGTACTTATGGTTAAGAAGAATTACACCGCTGTTTAATGCTCCTTACCTAACCATCCACTGATATAGGTAAATGTCGTAGACATAATTTCAGAAAGGTATATCTCACTCTATGAAAATAGACGTACAGATATATCAATTTGAAATTGGTGCATAACAGCGGATATTCAAAACCAAATATTTGCCGACCGGCAAACAGCCCAGGTGATTTCCTCAAATATCACCGATTACAACGAATCCCGATATAATGAGGATGATCACCCAATTCCCAATAACCTACTCCCACTCATCATCTGTAAAACCATACAGATGTGAGAATCATACCTGGTAAATACATACCCTGGAGTAAGTATCTAATCGGGAAATCAGTTTTCTTTTAACAGTACACAGTGAAACTGAAACATTGAAATGTTTCGGTGGGGTATCCCGGTATTCTTAGTAATGCCTCTTCCATTATCCAGATTCACAACTATAACCGTATAATTCTTTGCCACCTCTCCAAATCCCTTCATATGTCTTTAGTCATTACCTTCCGCACACCCCTTTAGGCCAATTGGTTTTCTTCCTTCCCTACCGTTCGGCACCAGCCTATGGTTTGGAAGAAGACTATCCAATAAGCATAAAGGGTGTACTGTCCTAATCCTAGGAGCACTCGCAACGCGAGAGAAGGTGAAGATAAAAGACACCTGAATGTACTTTATTCCTGTTTCTCCTGGACCAGAATCCATCCCCGAACTGGAACAAGTTCCATTCGAGTTCGTATATAACCATACGATGGAGTATCCAAATAAACTGTGGACCTTCGTAGTGATACGGAGTGTCCTGGAGAAATACAAAGGTGATGTGGGAGTGGTAACGAAATATTTGGTTTGGTCGTGAATATCTGTTGCAATTTACTTTGCCCTCTTACTAATCCCTTGCTTTGTCTGAACTTAATACCTTCTGCACACCATCGTTATGCTAATTGGTTTTCTTCATTCCCTACCGGTCGGCACCAGCCTAAGGTTTGGAAGAAGACAATCCAATTTGCGTAATAGGTGTACTACCCCTAAACCAAGGAGTACTCGTAACCTGAGAGAGGGTAAAAGGAAAAGACAACTGAATAATCCTATCCGTTTTCTCCAGAACCAGAAACCATCCTCGAATTCCTTCGAGTTCGTATCTAACCATACGATGGTTTTGTCCAATGGAAGTGGACGTTCGCAGTAATACGGGGTGTCCTGGAGAAAAGGGTAAAAGTAGGAGTGGCAATGAGGTCTGCAACTCTGACAATCCAAAAGCCAGTGTTAAGAAGGTTCGGTCAACTTGGTCACTGAGTCAAAGTCTTAGGGTCGGGTCAATGGTCGCTGCCAAAGAGAGAGAGAAAAGAAACACTCAACGTGCACTCTAACCTAGATCAGAATGGTTACCAATTTATCTAATCTGGAAACCTCCCACTGTACCTCAAATTCTTCTCCAAACCTAAAAGAAGAATTAGTCGGGGTCACCCGAGGAGTAAACTAACTCATCAGTGGGAATCGGGATCCAACTATCATCGCATGATAACGTGACGGAATCCGCTCACGGTATCACACTCAAGAAGGTATGCGCATATCTGGCAAGTTTCAGTACTTTTGAAACTCCCGATGTGATTTCTGCCCCATGCTCTTATGACCTTGGCGTGAGGTCAAAATATCATAAGTCACATGTCAAGTTCTGCCCATCATTATCCAGGTTAATTTGAATCCACCCGTACATACCCTTGACGTAGGCCAAAATAGTAGTACGACTGTCCCAAACCAACGCATCTATCTATGCAACAGATAAATACCCGGCAGCTACCAAACACTATGCCTTGGCGTGAGGTCAAAATACATAGCTTGAATACTACCGAATATTTAACTGAAATGATGGAGGGCTACGAATGGTTTCAGGCGAAAACCTTTAACGTAATGAACTTGATATCGTTGAAGGAACGGATAGCTTTTTAGAATATAGTGACGAAAACCGTTGCTAAAGAGGTCACTCCCGGTGAAGGGATCTCGGCTCTTTCCCCGTAGAATGGGGTGCAGGATATTCCAAATGAATACCACGATGCAAAGCAAAAGCAATCGGCTATAGTGAAGTTAATGCCCTGACGCAAACTTTTTGTCCAAGGGGTCACTCCCGGTGAAGGGATCTCGGCCCTTGCCTCGTCGACTGAGGAGCAGGATATTCCAATGAATACCACGATGCAAAACAAAAGTAAACGTCCTTGCAATAACAGCTTTTTGAAAAAGTGTTCCAACAACATCAGATTAGGTTTGTTTTTAACTTGCATTGATCCGAATCAACGCAGTCCCATCAATTGATCACACCAAAAAGAACGAAAATATACTGATGTACGTATATGCCATCCGCATTCGCCACTGGGTCCCATCATTACCCGTTAGGTTAGCTTACTAACGACAGAGCGGGGACTGGACTAGCGCGGATGCAAAACATATACAACATCTACTAATATATATACCAATATATTATATTCGCTCAAGACGTGAATAAAATGCAACATCACAGAGAATGAACAGCATCACAGAAACAATACAGATATCTGGGATCCCCGGGTTTCACAGAGCCGCTGAAACCCGACGTTCCCCTGGTCGTGTGGATAGCCTGTGCAATGAGAATCCTAGACCCCTACGGGCGCGGCAAGTCACCCGCCAAAACCTGAAGCGAGGCAGCCCCCTTCAGCACCGTGAATGGACCACCCAGCACTTCACGGAATCCGGTAACTTGGGCACCCCTCCTGGGTCAAACCTGTACCCCCTACGAGTGCGGCGAATAGCCCGCCAATCCTAGAGTGAAGCCCCTTCCGTCTCAATGCCATGAGATGCGGGCTTGTTGCCCTCCAGAACCCGGCTATCCGTGCACCCCTTCGCGGGGTAACCCTAGTACAGAAAGTAAAATATACATACAACGGGTACATCGACCGCAACCAGGTCGTGCCCCAAAAGAATAATACAATCAGGCAGTGACGGCAGTCCACATGTCGGACGCTCGCCCCGCAATAACAAATGTACATAATACAATAAAAACTGTACTAGCATTGCATCCAGGCTATCCCCACGACCGATCCGCAACATCACAGCAAATACATAGAACATCAACGTGAAAGTCACGTTCGCAAATCCGTCTAACCGGGCTATAGCAGTTAGACCGGATTTACCGATCGAGTGACATTCACGGTCGCAGATATAATGTAAATACTGTGAAAAATGTGTTTAAAAAATTTCCGATTGATCAAACAATTAACAAGTGGGCCCCAAAGAAAACTGTAGCACTCACAGAAATAATTGGCCCAACTTTAATATTCCAAAGCCCATATTTTAAGCTCAGAAGGCCTCTGTAAAAAAATGGTGAAGTGATGTGAATAGTGCGCGGCGGAAGGGCCGCACAAATGGGGTTTTCGAGGCGGTTCCGCGCTCCAACTGTGGAGTTACTTCGTCAAATTTTTACAGAACTCTTAGATTTTCCAGTACATTAATATTTTACAACCTGAAAAATTTTTGGAGACTGAAAAATTTCAACAGAAAACTGTCGTGAGCAAATACGGGTTTTTGGACATTTCGATCGATCGGAACTCAAAAACACATTACACAAAGCTAGACTAAGTTAATGGGGAGGCTCTGATACCACTGTAAGTGCACGGCGGCGCCCCGGCCGTCAATCCGACGCCGGAATGCGGAAACGGTGATAAACTTAAATTTTGCGGACTTTGCAAACCGGCACCACCGCGCACTAAACTCCGGATCGTAACCATTAACAAGTCTACGCTACAATAAGAAAGGGAAGAGATATACCGACGATCCAAGTCCTCCGGTCTTCATCTCCACTCCGATCTCCTCGCGGGATCTCCGTCCGTCTCCTCCTCGTCGCCGGAAGTGCACCACATCGCCTTCTTCGTTTACGGGCTCCCACCTCAATGCCGAGGCAACTCGGGCACGAAGCCGGCTACTCGACGTGCCCAAGGTTCGTTGTAGAATATGTAGTGAGCTTGTGTCTCTTTTTGGGATTGTAGAGTTGCCTTTTGTGGTGGAGGAAAAACAACTTGGAGAGAGGTGAGGAAGAAGTAGCATACAAAAGAAAAATGAATGTATCATATTTTCTCCACCCATGAAAATGAATCCCCATTCCTCCTTGAATGGCCGGCCACACATTTTACTTGTGTGATTGGAGAGAGAAAGAGAAAAGCTAGAACAATAATGCAAGGAAAAATGATGGCTTGGAAAGTCCAACACTCAATAACCATCTCCTCTCCCATCATCACACCCAAAGTCAAGGTAAGGGGAGCCATCATGATACAAGGAAATATGCAAAGACCCCCTTCCACAAATGCCTATTTGCAACAATGCAAATAAGCCCTCCTCCACCAAACTTCGGCCAATGAACGGAACAAAGGAAATTGGCCGAAACGGAAAGCAAACTGGCAACTCCAGAAAACTGGTCCCGTAATAAATTACAGGAAAACCCCGATACTGTGCATACACACCCGCATCTGTATTCCGTCCGGATACAAATGCAATGAGACAAAATCTACACTGTACTAAACTAGGACCGGCTTAAACCAAAGCCGGCTAGTAATATCCGTTCGATCCTGATCCGTGCAATACCGCACGTATCTGATCGAACCCTGCCATATACCTATACGGCTACTAGTACAAACCGTCCGATCCTGATCCGTGCAATACCGCACGTATCTGATCGGACCCTGCCATATCTCCATACGGCCTCTACAGCGTTTCGCCCGAAACTTGAGTAACTGAAAGTGTGGTGGACTCTAAAGACTCGTCAATACTATGGCTGTGGATTTAACCACTAGCACGTCAGAGGTATAAGCCAATACGTAACGGGCCACCAGCTATTGACCAAAAGGGACGTCGATGAGCGAACTCATCCTGACACCCTACTGAGCCTGTCAGTGACAATATCCGTGCAGTCCGGTCCGTTCGTCTATGAGTATCGCATGGCGGGCCTAGGGGGTTGGTAAAAGTCAGACCCCCAAAAGCGGTACAAGTCGTGTCGGAGTGTAGCCCAGAACACCCTGAGATACTACTGGAATACCTACCAGTAAATCTCCTTGCCTTGGCCAAGGACTTTGTGTAATGGCTCTCCTAGACACAGCACGACCTCACCCCCAATACCGGGAGAGACGAACCCCTGAAGATACGCTCACTGCCTCCATGTGGCTCGGGACTGTACCCAACTAAAACCTGTTTGCACGACTCCTTTGAGCCGTGGTAGGGTAGTAATCAAAGTACAGTGGGAACTCACACGAGACAAATGACGATCCCCAGGTCGATGAACTAACCTGCACACATGTCACCAGGGAACTGCCATCTGACGTCTGGTATATGACCAACTAGCATGTTCCCGGCGAGTCCTGTCCGGTGTACTCATAACCCAATGAGCACCTGTATACATCTTAGATGATCCAACTGACACCAGTGGCTTGTGAGACCGGCCACCGCCCCTCGTCGGGGTCTCGACTGTATACACTAGTCTACTAATGGAGTATCGATGCCCGGTCTCGAAACTCCTACGACTAGGGACCTTTTAAGGATATGCTTGTAGACCCCCAGCTCCCACTTATATGATCGCCCTCATACTGCTGGTGGTCAAGCAAGAATCCTAGGGGCTCTATCAACGTGTAATAGCGACGTGTCATGTCACCTAAAGCAGTACACGATGATAAAGGTAAACCAGATAGCATACTATCATCTCGAGTAAGACTGTCCTACCGGGATAGGTCCTCCCTCAATCATTACAATCACGTACTTGTGACCTAATAATTGACTCTGAGGGCACTATCTCCAACATTTATGTGAGATGAGTGTTTTTCATTTTCATTCATGTAGAAACTTGTATGTAATATTCTTTTATTGGGGCACTTCCAGGTTGCGGAAGATGTCACCATTTGTATATTATTTACTTTTCTGCACTAGGATAGACCCAAGGAGGGGAGCACAAGTAACCGGGTTCTGGAGTCCAGTGGGAGACCAACTCGAGGAGTCGAGTCCGGGTCTCCTAACTCTAGAATTGGTAGGGTTGCTTGCCTCTCTCGTAGGGGTCTAGGGGTGTGGGTTTGGCTATTCATCACGACCGTGGAATCCGTGTTTTATACTGGCTCGTATTGAAAACACGGACGTCCTAGTATATCCAATGTTTCATATGTTTCTTCTGCTGCGATATCTGTGATGTGATCATCTGATGTTCTGTGATAGATACAGTATATAGTATATATGATATATTATATAGGCGTTACTTATGTTTTACACCCGCGCTAGCCCTGCCCCGCTCTGCCGTTAGTTACCTAACCTAACGGTGCACGAGGGGACATCGAGGCGAATGCGGATGGCATAAGTGTACGTCGTATTTATCTGTGATGTTTAGGTACTTAAATGATGGGACTTCATTAATGTGATTAATGAAATAAAAGAAACCTAAGATGTTGTAGAATCGAATTTCAAAATAAAACAGGTAGCTACAGTTCTTGCTTTGCACAGCAGTATATGTGATATATCCTGCACCTTATTCGATGGGGAAAGGACCGAGATCCCTTCACCGGGAGTGACTCCTTTAGCAATAACTGGCAGATGCTACACACTCGGTTTGTCTTTTGATTGCTTTTAAAGAGTTTCTGCTTTGCATAGCGATATATATGATATATCCCGCACCTCATTCGACGAGGAAAGGACCGACGATCCCTTCACCGGGAGTGACTCCTTTAGCAAAACTAGAAAAGCCTCAAAGACACTCCATTTTTAAAATTCATTCGATCCTACAACGATATCAAGTTCATTACGCAATAGGTTTTCAGAAAAACCTGTCGTAGCCCTCCGTCATTTCAGATAAGTAGTAGTTAGTATTCGTGCTGCGTTTGTTGGCCTTTGTCAAGGCGCAGTGTGCGGTAGCTAACTGGTGCTTATTTGCTTATGCATATGATGAAGATTGGATTAGGGTAGTCGTGCGGCCTTGTTGACCTCCGTCAAGGGTCGTGAGGGTGGGTTTAGTTCGATCAAGAAATGACGGGTTGAACTTGACTAGTATCCTATGGTTTGTTGACCTCCGTCAAGGTCATAGGGTGCTAGGGGCAAAATATTATCGGGAATTTCAAGTGTTGAAATTTGCAATGAGATTGCATACCTTCTATGAGATAGTTGGATCCCGATACCCGCTGCGAGTAAGAGTTACTCCTGGGAGAGTTTTACACATTGCAATTAGCCGATCAAGTAGGTGTCTAGAAAGGTGTTAACGAGGTTACGCCTCTGGGAAAACGAGGTTTACATTAATTAGGTTCGTGCAAAAGCACGGGGGACCTCCCTCAAAGTACCAACACTGGCCTGGCTGAAATATTGGCGAACTTGTAGTGTGTAATTAATCCCGGCTAGTCTTTCCTTTTAGGGTTTGAAGGAAGATTTGATAAAAAGCAGTGGGAGCCGTCCTGATTAGATAAAATAATAACCAATCTATTCTTGCAAGAGCGCACGCTGAGTGTTTTCTTCTCTCTCTCTCCAGGTAGCGACCATATCACGCCTTAATCAAGATAATAATACGGAATATTGACCGAACCCGCTTGTTATACTGAGCTGGGGAACGTTGGTCCCGCTCCAACTTATAATTGTTATAAGACAGAGCAGGAAATTGGGGAATACCAGAATTCCTATGCCGCCCAAACGAAGAAAGTGCATATGATGCATCTTCTTCGGGTGTGTTCGTTACACAAAACTGTTTCTCTGTATCCTCTACGTCCTGGGTATGTGATACCAGATCAGGATCCCAGATATGTAATCTGTTACATAGGGCTACAGAAAGGTAGAGAACTGAGAACGGGTGATAAGTTTCATGAGACAGAAAACGGGGCAAGTGTTGCAGCCAAGTCTGTTGGTCACTGTCACCCTGTATTCTAAATACATTGATTCTGAACGAATGTTATTAGATACCGAACCTGATATACAAAATCATATCAGTCTCTTTATAAGTAAAGAAATGATAAAATTTTGTATTGTTGGATAATGTTTTGAACATTTCCTATATCAAAAGTGTTGGAGATAGTGCCCTCAGAGTCAATTATTGGATCACAGGCACGTGATTGCAATGATTGAGGGAGGACCTATCCCGGTAGAACAGTCTTACTCGAGATGATAGTATGCTATCAGGTTTACCTTTTATCATCGTGTACTGCTTTAGGTGACATGACATGTCGCTATTGCACGTTGATAGAGCCCCTAGGATTCTTGCTTGACTGCCGGCAGTATGAGGGCGATCATATAAGTGAGAGCTGGAGTCTATTAGCACATCCTTAAAAGGTCCCTAGTCGTGGGAGTTTCGAGACTGGGCATCGATTCTCCAGAGTAGACTAGTGTATACAGTCGAGACCCCGACGAGGGGCGGTGGCCGGTCTCACAAGCCACCGGTGTCAGTTGGATCACCTAAGATGTATACAGGTGCTCATTGGGTTATGAGTACACCGGACAGGACTCGCCGGGAACATGCTAGTTGGTCTTATACCTGACGTCAGATAGCAGTTCCCAGGTGACATGTGTACAGGTTAGTTCATCGACCTGAGGATCGTCATTTGTCTCGTGTGAGTTCCCACTGTGCTTTGATTACTACCCTACCACGGCTCAAAGGAGTCGTGCAAACAGGTTTTAGTTGGGTACAGTCCCGAGCCACATGGAGGCAGTGAGCGGATCTTCGGGGGTTTCGTCTCTCCCGGTATTGGGGGTGAGGTCGCGCTGTGTCTAGGAGAGCCATTACACGAAGTCCTTGGCCAAGGCAGGAGATTTACTGGTAGGTATTCCAGTAGTATCTCAGGGTGTTCTGGGCTACACTCCGACACGACTTGTACCGCTTTTGGGGGTCTGACTTTTACCAACCCCCTAGGCCCGCCATGCGATGCTCATAGACGAACGGACCGGACTGTACGGATATTGTCACTGACAGGCTCAGTAGGGTGTCAGGATGAGTTCGCTCATCGACGTCCCTTTTAGTCAATAGCTGGTGGCCCGTTACGTATTGGCTTATACCTCTGACGTGCTAGTGGTTAAATCCACAGCCATAGTATTGACGAGTCTTTAGAGTCTACCACACTTTCAGTTACTCAGTTTTCGGGCGAAACGCTGTAGAGGCCGTATGGAGATATGGCAGGGTCCGATCAGATACGTGCGGTATTGCACGGATCAGGATCGGACGTTTTGTACTAGTAGCCGTATAGGTATATGGCAGGGTTCGATCAGATACGTGCGGTATTGCACGGATCAGGATCGAACGGATATTACTAGCCGGCTTTAGTTTAAGCCGGTCCTAGTTTAGTACAGTGTAGATTTTGTCTCTTTGCATTTGTATCCGGACGGAATACAGATGCGGGTGTGTATGCACAGTGTCGGGGTTTTTCCTGTAATTTATTACGGGACCAGTTTTCTGGAGTTGCCAGTTTGCATTCCGTTCCGGCCGGTTTTCCTTTGTTCTTTCCCGGCCGGACTTTTCCGATGGAGGGGGTTATTTGCAATTGTGCAAATAACATATTGAGGAGGGGGTTTCTTGCACTTGTCTTGATTATGATAGGTTTGAATCTTTCAACCATGACTTGCTTTGACTTATGATGATTGAAAGGGTATGGGTGGGTTTACATGAAGCATGGTTCATGTTTTGTTAAGGTCACCCTTTTCACTTTTACTACAATGACCTCCCTTCATGTTTTTCCATTCTTGATTCCACCACCAATTTAACAAGAGGGCCGGCCACTTCTTGAGGAGAGAATATGAGAGAGGTTAATTTTGTGTGTTGCATTTTTATCATCACATTTGGCTTGCTAAAAATTGATAGCATCATTTCCCTCAAAGTTCATTCTTCCTTCACCTCCATCAATGGCAACATAACCCCAAGATGAGACATGCACTCTACACTACATTTCCTACAGCAAATCTTGGACGCGTCGATTCGCCAGCTTCGCGCCCGAGTTGCCTCGGTATTGAGGTGGGAGCCCGTAAAAGCTACAGGCGATGTGGTGCCCTTTCCGACGAGGAGGAGACGGACAGAGATCCTGCGAGGAGATCGGAGTGGAGATGAAGACCGGAGGACTCGGATCACTCGGTACATCTCTTCCCTTTCTTGTTAGTTAGCTAGACTAGTTTAATGGTTTCGATCCGGAGTTTAGTGCGCGGTGGTGCCGGTTTGCAAAGTCCGCAAAATTTAAGTTTATCACCGCTTCCGCATTCCGGCGTCGGATTGACGGCCGGGGCGCCGCCGTGCACTTACAGTGGTATCAGAGCCTCGCCATTAACTTCGTCTAGCTTCGTTTGGTGTGTTTGTATTTCCGATTGACCAAAATTTCCAAAAACCGTATTTTTTGTTCACATCAGTTTCTGTTGAAATATTTTGGTCTCGAAAAATTTTTCAGGTTGTAAAATATTGATGTACTGGAAAATCTAAGAACTCTGTAAAATTTCGATGAAGTGGCTCCACAGTTGGAGCGCGGAACCGCCGCGAAAACCCCATTTGTGCGGCCCTTCCGCCGCGCACTATTCACATCACTTCACCAATTTTTTACAGAGGCCTTCTGGGCTTAAAATATGGGTTTTGGAATATTAAAATTGGGCCCAGGTTTTCTGTGAGTGCTACAGTTATGATTGGGGGCCCACTTGTTAATTTTTGATCAATCGGAAATTTTTAAACACATTTTTCACAGTATTTACATTATATCTGCGACCGTGAATGTCACTTGATCGGTAAATCCGGTCTAACTGCTATAGCCCGGTTAGACGGATTTGCGAACGTGACTTTCACGTTGATGTTCTATGTATTTGCTGTGTTGTTGCGGATCGGTCGTGGGGGATAGCCTGGATGCAATGCTAGTACAGTTTTGTTGTATTATGTACATTTGATATTGCGGGGCGAGCGTCCGACATGTGGACTGCCGTCACTGCATGTTTGTATTATTCTTTTGGGGCACGACCTGGTTGCGGTCGATGTACCCATTGTATGTATATTTTACTTTCTGTACTAGGATTACCCCGCGGAGGGGTGCACGGATAGCCGGGTTCTAGAAGGCAACAAGCCCGCATCTCATGGCATTGGGACGGAGGGGGCTTCACTCCAGGATTGGCGGGCTATTCGACGCACTCGTAGGGGGTACAGGTTGACCCAGGAGGGGTGCCCAAGTGACCGGATTCCGTGAAGTGCTGGGTGGTCCATTCACGGTGCTGAAGGGGGCTGCCTCGCTTCAGGTTTTGGCGGGTGACTTGTCGCGCCCGTAGGGGTCTAGGATTTCATTGCACAGGCTATCCACACGACCAGGGGAACGTCGGGTTTCAGTAGTGGCTCTGTGAAACCCGGGGATCCCAGATATCTGTATTGTTCTGTGATGCTGTACATTTCTGTGATGTTGCATTTTATTCACGCCTTGAGCGAAATACTATATATTGGTATATATATTAGTAGATGTTGTATATGTTTTTCATCCGTGCTAGTCCAGTCCCCGCTCTGTCGTTAGTAAGCTAACCTAACGAGTGATGACGGGACCCAGTGGCGAATGCGGATGGCATATACGTACGTCAGTATATTTTTGTTCTTTGTGGTGTGATCAATTGATGGGACTGCGTTGATTCGGATCAATGCAAGTTAAAACAAACCTTTTCTGATGTTGTTGGAACACTTTTCAAAAAGCTGTTATTGCAAGGACGTTCACTTTTGTTTTGCATCGTGGTATTCATTCGGAATATCCTGCTCCTCAGTCGACGAGGCAAGGGCCGAGATCCCTTCACCGGGAGTGACCCCTTGGACAGAAGTTTGCGTCAGGGCATTAACTTCACTATAGCCGATTACTTTTGCTTTGCATCGAGATATTCGGTTATGAATATCCAGCACCCCATTCTACGGGGAAAGAGCCGAGATCCCTTCACCGGGAGTGACCTCTTTAGCAACGGTTTTCGTCACTATATTTTCTAAAAAGCTATTCGTTCCTTCAACGATATCAAGTTCACTACGTTAAAGGTTTTCGCCAGAAACCATTCGTAGCCCTCCGTCGTTTCATATGGGTAGTCAATAGTATTCAAGCTGTGTTTGTTGGCCTTAGTCAAGGCACAGTGTTTGGTAGCTATTGGGTACTCATATGCTGCATAGATAGATGCGTTGGTTTGGGACAGTCGTATAGCCTTGTTGGCCTTAGTCAAGGGCTTGTACGGGTGGGTTCAAATCAACCTGGACAATGACGGGTAGAACTTGACATGTGACTTATGATTTGTTGGCCTTAGTCAAGGTCATAAGAGCATGGGGCAGAAATCACATCGGGAGTTTCAAAAGAACTGAAACTTGCCAGATATGCGCATACCTTCTGGAGTGTGATGATGTGAGCGGATTACGTCACGTTATCATGCGATGAGAGTTGGATCCCGATTCCCACTGATGAGTTGGTTTACTCCTCGGGTGTTCCCGACTAATTCTTCTTTCAGGTTTGGAGGAGAATTTGAGGTACAGTGGGAGGTTTCCAGATTAGATAAAGATAACCATTCTGATCTAGGTTAGAGTGCACGCTGAGTGTTTCTTTTCTCTCTCTCTGGCAGCGACCATTGACCCGACCCTAAGACTATGACTCCGTGACAAAGTTGACCGAACTTACTTAACACTGGCTTTTGGATTGTCAGAGTTGCAGACCTCATTGCCACTCCTACTTTTACCCTTTTCTCCAGGACACCCCGTATTACTACGAACGTCCACTTCCATTGGACAAAACCATCGTATGGTTATATACGAACTCGAAGGAATTTATTCGAGGATGGTTTCCGGTTTTGGAGAAAACGGATAGGATTATTCAGTTGTCTTTTCCTTTTACCCTCTCTCAGGTTACGAGTACTCCTTGGTTTAGGGGTAGTACACCTATTACGCAAATTGTATTGTCTTCTTCCAAACCTTAGGCTGGTGCCGACCGGTAGGGAATGAAGAAAACCAATTAGCATAACGATGGTGTGCAGAAGGTATTAAGTTCAGACAAAGCAAGGGATTAGTAAGAGGGCAAAGTAAATTGCAACAGATATTCACGACCAAACCAAGTTTTTCTTCGCCAATCCTAAATCACCTTTGTATTTCTCCAGGACACTCCGTATCACTACGAAGATCCACAGTTTATTGGATATTCCATCGTATGGTTATATACGAACTCGAAAGGAACTTGTTCCAGTTCGGGGATGGATTCTGGTCCAGGAGAAATAGGAATAAGGTTTATTCGGTTGTCTTTTATCTTCACCTTCTCTCGCATTGCGAGTGCTCCTAGGACTAGGACAGTACACCCATTGTGCTTATTGGATAGTCTTCTTCCAAACCATAGGCTGGTGCCGAACGGTAGGGAAGGAAGAAAACCATTTGGCCAAAGGGGTGTGCAGAAGGTAACGACTAAAGACATATGAAGGGATTTGGAGAGGTGGCAAAGAATTATACGGTTATAGTTGTGAATCTGGATAATGGTAGAGGCATTACTAGGAATACCAGAATACCCCATCGAAACATTTCAATGTTTCAGTTCTACTGTGTACTGTTAAAAGAAAACTGATTTCCCAATTAACACTTGCTCCAGGGTATGTATTTACCAGGTATGATTCTCACATCTGTATGGTTTTACAGATGATGAGTGGGAGTAAGTTATTGGGAATTGGGTGATCATCCTCATTATATCGGGATTCGTTGTAATCGGTGATATTTGAGGAAATCACCTGGGCTGTTTGCCGGTCGGCAAATATTTGGTTTTGAATATCCGCTGTTATGCACCAATTTCAAATTGATATATCTGTACGTCTATTTTCATAGAGTGAGATATACCTTTTTGATATTATGTCGATGACATTTACCTATATCAGTGGATGGTTAGGTAAGGAGCATTAAACAGCGGTGTAATTCTTCTTAACCATAAGCACAGTTCTTAACCTACGACGCACAGTGAAAGAGTTGTTAGACTCAGCGGACTTATACAGAGTATTGTATGTTGTCCAGTGTCCATTAAGACAGAGGGGTTGGTCCTCATACTATATTCTGTTTACTTTTAACTTCTCTAGTTCTTAGACATGTGTTTCGTAGAAACACAGGGTCTAAGTTTTGAGGAGTTATATGCATTTGAATAGAGTAGAGAACCAGGTGTAGCAAGTATCGGGATTCTTCAAAGAGATCGAAGATGTAGATACTTGTGTATGGTATTCAGTTGATAGTGATGATAAAGAGATCTTACTTCTCTTTCAGGTTACTCATAATTGGAAGTATTCCTAAGTTGAGTAACGCTGATCGGCCTCCTTCCATTTTGATGACATGCACTGGAGACAGCTACATGATTTGAATCTGGTTCAATTAAATCAGTGCCTCTGGTTCTATATTGGATATAGTACAGTTCATATCTTAACATTGTTAAGGTACGGGGAGTTGTCCGGCTTATGATTAAAACCAGACTCTGGATAACTCAAGGCACGTTTCTGTAATGGCTGTTTGTGGGTTGACCCAGGCTATGACGAGGGTTGATTTTCTACCATCTGGAAGATCAATAGTGATATTGTTCTTAACTCGCCACATTTTAAAAGAAATGGTTATTTTTCAGAAAACAGTAGTGGGAGTATGCTAGAACTGGAAGTGATTCCAGAACCACAAACGATTACTGAAGATTTGATAAGGAACCTAAAGATTCAATCTGGATTGACATTCCATTGGCCACTCCGCAGATAAGGTGGGTAACTTCAGGCACCCGAGAGGTACTCCGGTAGCCTCAAGGACGGTGACAGGGAAGTTCTTGATTACCCACACTTGCCATTGCTGTTGTTCCAGGCTGCGAGACCCGGCAGGAGGATGAGTATAGCGTCGTTCTAAACTAGCTTTAGAAGTGCACATCTATATGACTCTGCCAGAGGGTTGTCGTAGTCAGTGGGAGCAGCGGAAGCATTGGTGGACATCAGGCTTATGTCTCTTTATAGACTAAAGCAGATATAGCGGAGATAGATCATCTATTTCTGATGTGACAGTCATGGGTTTGACGTCATCAGAATAGGGGATGGATCTGTTGAGAAGGTAGTAGGAAGTGATATTCCTATACTACAATCGGTTATTCTTTGGTCGTCACACAGTGTTTTCTCCACATGGGACTTGGACATAATATCAGACATACTGGTTACTAGATCTATGGTTTTAGATCTAGATTTGGGTGGTTTCCCAATCAGGGTACCCTGACAGCATTCTAAGAGTATTTAGAATGGACGACTCCTGGCACGGTAGTGTACCTGCAGGTGATGGAGTCACCCTCTCTAAAGGTGTCTTATAGACTAAAGTAGAGAGGGATGTGCATGATTGGCAGATCATTTGCTTAGGCAATTGAGTCAATCATGAGATGTCAAGTACCACACCAGATGTTGTTCTTGCAGTAGATGCAATAAGTAGATATTGATCCAATCCTGGAGAAACAGTCGGAAGCAGTTTTAGAACATAAGTGGATGTTCTAGGGATATGATAACGACAGCCTCATTCGGGGGACAGTTATCATTCCAGGCTTCCAAGGTGACCTGGACGACAAGCAGGTTGTCAGAGTTATAGTTTTCCTTCTGACGAGGGACAGTATTTTGGACAGGTGATCCAAGGCAATACTGAGGGAGGCATGGCGCAGGATACTGATTAAGTTCAGCTGACGATACAGTCTAAGAAGTTTGGATTTGGAGTTCATTTATGAGCTAGGTCCCATCAGATATCCAGACATTCTAAGACAGGTATTGCTCATTTCGGGAGATGGCATTCTCCGCGAACTTGAGATTTTGAGAGAGACATAGAAAGAAACATCAGAGCAGATCCACTCACTGAGGCTATTCCTCGAACGCAATAGTCTCGCAAACGAGCTTTGTGAGACTGACTAGTAGAGGAGTTGGGTGTTCGGTATCACACGGGCTGTGAGTATGCGACATCGCAATAATTAGCCTTGAGTGCAAGTGGGAGATTGTTGGAGATAGTGCCCTCAGAGTCAATTATTGGATCACAGGCACGTGATTGCAATGATTGAGGGAGGACCTATCCCGGTAGAACAGTCTTACTCGAGATGATAGTATGCTATCAGGTTTACCTTTTATCATCGTGTACTGCTTTAGGTGACATGACATGTCGCTATTGCACGTTGATAGAGCCCCTAGGATTCTTGCTTGACTGCCGGCAGTATGAGGGCGATCATATAAGTGAGAGCTGGAGTCTATTAGCACATCCTTAAAAGGTCCCTAGTCGTGGGAGTTTCGAGACTGGGCATCGATTCTCCAGAGTAGACTAGTGTATACAGTCGAGACCCCGACGAGGGGCGGTGGCCGGTCTCACAAGCCACCGGTGTCAGTTGGATCACCTTAGATGTATACTGGTGCTCATTGGGTTATGAGTACACCGGACAGGACTCGCCGGGAACATGCTAGTTGGTCTTATACCTGACGTCAGATAGCAGTTCCCAGGTGACATGTGTACAGGTTAGTTCATCGACCTGAGGATCGTCATTTGTCTCGTGTGAGTTCCCACTGTGCTTTGATTACTACCCTACCACGGCTCAAAGGAGTCGTGCAAACAGGTTTTAGTTGGGTACAGTCCCGAGCCACATGGAGGCAGTGAGCGGATCTTCGGGGGTTTCGTCTCTCCCGGTATTGGGGGTGAGGTCGCGCTGTGTCTAGGAGAGCCATTACACGAAGTCCTTGGCCAAGGCAGGAGATTTACTGGTAGGTATTCCAGTAGTATCTCAGGGTGTTCTGGGCTACACTCCGACACGACTTGTACCGCTTTTGGGGGTCTGACTTTTACCAACCCCCTAGGCCCGCCATGCGATGCTCATAGACGAACGGACCGGACTGTACGGATATTGTCACTGACAGGCTCAGTAGGGTGTCAGGATGAGTTCGCTCATCGACGTCCCTTTTAGTCAATAGCTGGTGGCCCGTTACGTATTGGCTTATACCTCTGACGTGCTAGTGGTTAAATCCACAGCCATAGTATTGACGAGTCTTTAGAGTCTACCACACTTTCAGTTACTCAGTTTTCGGGCGAAACGCTGTAGAGGCCGTATGGAGATATGGCAGGGTCCGATCAGATACGTGCGGTATTGCACGGATCAGGATCGGACGTTTTGTACTAGTAGCCGTATAGGTATATGGCAGGGTTCGATCAGATACGTGCGGTATTGCACGGATCAGGATCGAACGGATATTACTAGCCGGCTTTAGTTTAAGCCGGTCCTAGTTTAGTACAGTGTAGATTTTGTCTCTTTGCATTTGTATCCGGACGGAATACAGATGCGGGTGTGTATGCACAGTGTCGGGGTTTTTCCTGTAATTTATTACGGGACCAGTTTTCTGGAGTTGCCAGTTTGCATTCCGTTCCGGCCGGTTTTCCTTTGTTCTTTCCCGGCCGGACTTTTCCGATGGAGGGGGTTATTTGCAATTGTGCAAATAACATATTGAGGAGGGGGTTTCTTGCACTTGTCTTGATTATGATAGGTTTGAATCTTTCAACCATGACTTGCTTTGACTTATGATGATTGAAAGGGTATGGGTGGGTTTACATGAAGCATGGTTCATGTTTTGTTAAGGTCACCCTTTTCACTTTTACTACAATGACCTCCCTTCATGTTTTTCCATTCTTGATTCCACCACCAATTTAACAAGAGGGCCGGCCACTTCTTGAGGAGAGAATATGAGAGAGGTTAATTTTGTGTGTTGCATTTTTATCATCACATTTGGCTTGCTAAAAATTGATAGCATCATTTCCCTCAAAGTTCATTCTTCCTTCACCTCCATCAATGGCAACATAACCCCAAGATGAGACATGCACTCTACACTACATTTCCTACAGCAAATCTTGGACGCGTCGATTCGCCAGCTTCGCGCCCGAGTTGCCTCGGTATTGAGGTGGGAGCCCGTAAAAGCTACAGGCGATGTGGTGCCCTTTCCGACGAGGAGGAGACGGACAGAGATCCTGCGAGGAGATCGGAGTGGAGATGAAGACCGGAGGACTCGGATCACTCGGTACATCTCTTCCCTTTCTTGTTAGTTAGCTAGACTAGTTTAATGGTTTCGATCCGGAGTTTAGTGCGCGGTGGTGCCGGTTTGCAAAGTCCGCAAAATTTAAGTTTATCACCGCTTCCGCATTCCGGCGTCGGATTGACGGCCGGGGCGCCGCCGTGCACTTACAAAAAGTTGATCGGTTCAGGCACGTTATCTAAAAGCATTGATGTTCTAAATCAAATTACAGTTCTTAGTATATGGAACACACAGAAGAGGAAGAGTTCAGAAATGAACGGATCCTTCTTCAGGCATTGTAGACTAGGTCATATCAATGCGACCCGACTGGCTGAAGTTACATTTAGATGCATATTTAAATCAGTTTGAATTTACATCTTGTGAAACTCGCCAGTCATGTCACAAAGATAAAATGACCACAGCTCTGTTTATTGGAAACAGAGAAAGAGTTAGTGAACTCTTGGGATAATACATGTTGATGTATGTAAGGTCCCCTGTCTACATATGCCAAGACTGGTTCTTTGTACTTCGTTACATTCTCTGATGATCTCTCGAGATTCAGACATATGTTCCTGTTGAAACACAAGTCCGAACCTTTTGAGATATTCACAGAATATAAGTTAGAAATAGAGAACCAAAATACGGGTATAAGTATTATGTCCTTTGATGAGATCAAGGAGGAGAATACTTGAGCACGGAATTCCTGGACCATTCTAAAGGAGAATGAGATTCTCTCTCAGCATTACTCCTCTGTATACACCATAGCACGATGGTATATCGGGGTGGAGCAATTACACCCTATGTGATAAGGTGTGCTCTATGATGAGTAATACTGAGTTACCTGTTTCCTTTTGGGAGTTATGCGCTTGAGAAGCTGCATACCTATTGAATAGGTTCGAATCAAATCAGTTACCTACCACTTCATATGCGATATGAAAAGGGAAGAGCCCATGTCTTAAGCTAGTTAAGATTTGGGGTTGTCCGGTCTATGTCTAAAAGCAAAATCCGGACAAGCTCGAGGCAAGATATGTTATGTAGAACTGGAAATGTTCCAGCTATACAAACTACAGCAGATAATTTGAAAGAACCAAAGGATTCAATAGTTACCAACGAACCTCGGCCTCTCCGCCGATCTAGTAGAGTTCCTCACCCACCTGAGAGATATTTCGGTTTCTCTGTGACAGTGGGAGCGAGGATTGCATCATGAGATGATGACCCAACTAGTTTCGAGCTGGCCATCAGGAGTAAGACTCTGTAAGAATGGCTGGATGCTTAGTGATCTGAGATGGAATCCATATACACCAACAAAGTATGGACTTTGGTTGCTATATCTGAAGGGTTAAATCCCCATCAGGAGCAAGTATATCTTGAGAAGATTACTTGGTGTACATGGAAAAGTTGAGACTTTCAAAGCTAGACTTGTTAAAGGTTTATGTCATCAACCAGGCGTGGATAATGATGAAACCTTTTCAGTGCCTATGCTTAAGTCCATCCAGATCCTACTTGCCACGGCTACATACCATGACTACGATATCTGGCGGTTGGGTGTCATGACTACTTTTCTAAATGATGTTTTAGAAGAGTGCGTCTATAAGTACACAGCCAGAGGGCCTCGTAGACAGTGGGAGCAGCGGAAATGTGTGCAAGATGCTTTATCTGATAAAGCAGGCATCGCGGAGTTGGAACGTCTGTTTTGATGTGGTAGTCAAAGAGTTTGACTTCATCAAAATGGTAGATGAACCTTGTATATACAAAAAGGTAGTAGAGAGTGTGGTGTTGATCCTCGTAGAGTACGTGGATGACATACTCTTGATAGGGAAGGAGTTTCCTATGCTACGCTCGATCAATCTCCGCTTATCACAAAGATTCTCCACGTAGGATCAAAATGATACCTACTAAATCCTGGATTTTGGATCTATGAGATAGATCTAAATGGATGTTAGGATTCTCACTAGTTGTAGTGAGATGGTATCAATCGATCCTGGGGAGAATCACTGGAAGGGTTCTAGGGTGATAAAGACGACTGAGTGTCAGTCACAGGCATTGTCTTAATCCTCAGTAGAGGGACGGTATGTTGGAAAAGTTCCAAGCTAGATACCGTGACATACTAGACGATAAAGGCAGGATACATCGCTACTTAAGATGCTACCAAAGAGGCTGTTTGGGTGTATATTGGTTCATGAGATGAACTACGTTCCTACCATTGTGAGACAATGGAGTTGTGGCTTATGCCAAGGAACGACGGTCCCATCAGTGATCCAGACATATTCTAAGGCAGTGTCACCTGATCATGGAGATGCTTGATCTCCAAGGGATCGAGGTTAGGAGAGTAGACTCAAAGGACAACACGGCGGATCCACTCACGAAGGCCTATTCCCAGAGAGAGACTTTTATGGGATGGTTGAGTATGAGATGCTACAACCACTGCTACAGATGGCCCTAGTGCAAGTGGGAGATTGTTAGTTATATGTATGCCCTAGAGGCCATTACTGTACATAGGATGTATATTGTAGTGGATGCTGGGACATATATAGGGAGGACTTTCTTGCTCGACATGATAGTTTGCTATCTGGTTACACTTTACCTTAACATGTACACTCATTGTCTCTCTGTTACATGTTGGTAAAGCCCTTAGGATGTGTACTTGACTACCTGGACTATGATGCGGATCATACTAGTGGGGACATGGTAGTCCATAAGTACATCCTTCAAAGTCCCTAGTCGTGGGTGTATCGAGACGGGGCATCGATATACCAGAGTAGACTAGCGTATACCTTCTCGACCCATATAGATGGGCGATGGATGTGTTAGTGTATATGCCCTAGAGGCCATTACTGTATCATACTGGTTTGTATATTACTTAATGGATGCTTGGGATATTCACCTTGTATATACAATCTTGCTCAAAATAGTAGTATGCTACTTGGTTTGTTTCTACTTCAATGTGTACATGTGTTTATATTTTGTATATCGCCTATACACATTAGTGGAGCCCTTAGGATCTTTGCTTGATTACCAGCGATGTGATGGCCGTCACACTAGTGGGGCTGGGTAATCTATAAGCACATCCTTATGTAGGTCCCTGGTCGCAGGACTATCGAGACAGGGCATCGATACTCCAGAGTAGACCAGCGCATGCGCTTCTCATCCCAGTGTGGGAGACGGTCTGTCCCACAGCCGTCAGTACGTCGTACTTGAGATAGTATGCGGGTGCTCGTTAGGTTACGGGTATACTTGACAGGACTCGTCGGGAACTGACTAGTTGGTATTATACCTATCGTCAGTTATCAGTTCCCAGGTGACATGAGTACAGCTTAGTCTGCTGACTTGACACTGTCACTCCGCCTCGAGTGTGTTCCCACTGTACTTTGATCACTACCCTACCACGGCTCAAAAGAGTCGTGTAAACAGGTAGTGGTTGGGTGCAGTCCCGAAGCACTTGGAGGCAGTGACGGTTAGACAGGATTCGTCTCTCCCGGTATTGGGGGTTGACATCGCGCTGTGTCTAGGAGAGCCATTACACGAGTAGTCCCTGGCCAGGGCAAACGAGATATACTGGTAGGTTTCCAGTGTTATCTCAGGGTGTTTTGGGCTTCGCTCCGGCACGACTTGTACCGCTATTGGGGGACTGACGTTTACCGCCCCCTAGGCCCGCCATGCGATGTATCAGACGAACAGACCGGACTGTACGGAGAATGTCATATTCAGGCTCAGTAGGAGTTCAGATGGGTTTCGCCTCGTCGGTCTTCTTGTCGGCATTACCTGGGGACCGTTACGCACAGCTAGTGCCGCTTGCGGTCTGTGGTTAAACCCACTGCCAGCGTAGTGTCGAGTCTTTAGAGTCCCACACAGAAAGCTTTTCGCCTTTTGGCAAAAGAGTAGAGGTCGCATGGTATTGCGACAGGTCGCATGGTTTTGCGACAGGGTTCGGTCACATCCGTGCACTTGTGCGCGTACAGTGTCCGGACAGTTTACACTAGCGGGCTTTGGTTTAAGCCAGATCCTAGTGTACCTTATAGGATTGGATTTATCCAGTGTGCATTCGTGTTCCTCGGAACGCGGATGCGGGTGTGTATGCACAGTTGACAGGGAGGCAGAGGCAGCGGATTCTCATCAGGGTTGTTGACAGTTGACCGTTGACTATTTGACTTTTTGCTCAACCCTAATGAGAATATGATATGTGATTAACTATTATATTAATTAAGTATTATGGTGATATGGTTGTTGACTTTGTTGACTTGTTGACTTTTGTTGACTTGTTGACTTGTTGACTTTTGTTGACTTGTTGACTTTGTTGACCGGTTGACTAGGCTTGACTAGTTGACCATCATGATAACCATAGCCATCATTTCATGGCAAAGACTTTTTCTTGCTTGCTCATTTGTGTAAAATGAGTGCATGAAATGATATGGTTATGGTTGCTTCAAACCATCACATAAGACTTTTGTTAGTATGATGAGTTATGATTGCTTTGGATTATGAGAGGGTGAAAGACAAAAGAGAGCCTCATTCTTTCTTGCTCATTCTCTCTCTTGTTCTTGAGCTCTCCTTTTGCTCTCACCCTTTTGCTCTTGCTCCCTCTCTTTAATCTATGGTTCTCTTGTCTCATGAGTTGAGAATCAAGAACCATAGATAAAATCCCATTCTAATTCTTCTCTACTCATTCTAGTTCACTAGGTTTGGCAAACCAAGTGAACTAGTTTCTTCAAAGAACGAAGAAGGAGCTAAAGGTTGGAGCTTTCAGGTGGATCTATCTTCGGCGTACGGAGACGACGAGAAGAAGCCATTCCGGACCACCATCGGAGCTTGAAGACGAAGGAGTTCAAGACAAGCAAGGTATAACCCCCTAACCGAGTAGCTAGAAACTCGTAGTTAGGTTGCTAGATAGATGTTTAACCAAGATCCGGGTTTTAGGTCCATGTTACCACCTCCGTAAAATCATTTTTTACCAAATTCCGCATTCCCGAAAGTACCGGGAGAGGTAGCATGGACTTACAGTGGTATCAGAGCCTAGTTAAACTCTATCTAACATGTTAGCAAGTAACTAGAAGATCGATCAACGAAAAAGTCCCGAAACGAACCCCGGAATTTTAAACTTTCTGTCGATTTTAAAAGTGCTGGAAAACCTTTTTGAAATACACCTAAAATCGACTCAGGCTTTTTTAAAGAAACTGCAAAATTTTGGGCCCCTGACTCGATCAAAGAGCCGCGTTTCCGCGGCGGGAGCACGCTCCCGCCGCGGAAACGCGGCCGAGTTGACTCGGTCGGGGGTTTTCTTTTTTGCAGTTTACTCATTGGGGTATTTTGGGATTTTTAGAATATATATTTTCAACCCAGATATTCCAGAACGAAAAATTTACTTTGGGGTCCTGAAAATCCGTATTTTTGATCGAACTTCTAAAAGACTTAAGCTAACGGGTTTTCTGTAATGTGATATTTGTATTGAACGTCTACTAATCGCTATATGTCGATTAGTGGGGGTTATACAAATCTGTGATCTGTAATGTTGCTGGAATGTGGATATGAATATGTTGGATTGTCGCGGGTGAATAGCCGGGGGTTGTGAGACGAGAGTTTTCTTTTCTTTCAATTCATGTAAATTTGTAAATTGATGTAATAATTATTTGTATGGCCGCACAACCGGGTCGGGGTAGTAGCCGTCATTGTATAATTTCTTTTTACTGTTTTTGCTCCTAGGATAGACCCATGGAGGGGGTGCACAAACTACCGGGTATGCCGAAGTGTCGAGTGGCCTACTCATGGAGATGAGGGAGGTTACTACGCTTCGGGTACTTGGCGGGTAGTTTGCCGCACCCGTAGGGGTCTTGGGTGGGGTATTTGGCTATTCACCGCGACCGTGTAATTTGTCTTTCGTTACAGGCTCGTGCGAATTACAGATTCCTAGTATATCCAATGTATTCATCTGTGATCTGAAATGTTTATCATTGCAGTATATCTATATATGATATTATTTAGGCGTTGCTTATGTTTTACAGCCGCGCTAGCCCAGCCCCCGCTCTGTCGTTAGTTAACCTAACGGGTAATGACGGGGCCCCGTGGCGAATGCGAATGGCATAAGCGTACGTCATATTTTGGTTGTTTTCTGCAATGGTAGGATTAAATGATGGGACGCATTAAAAGAACTAATGCAAGAATATCACGCATTAAAAGAACTAATGCAAGATAATAAACCAAGTTAAAGTCGTTGGAACACTTTCGAAAAACCACTCGGTTCTTTTCAAAACAAACTTTTAAAATACGGAGTTTGAGCCACTCCATTTAAAAGCTATCTCGTTCCATCGACCAAATCAAGTTCACTACGTTCACGGTTTTGCCAAAACCATCCGTAGCCCTCCATCATTTCAGTTAAATATTCGGTAGTATTCAAGCTATGTATTTTGACCTCACGCCAAGGCATAGTGATTGGTAGCTGCCGGATATTTATCTGTTGCATAGATAGAATGCGTTGGTTTGAGACAGTCGTACTGCCATTTTGGCCTACGTCAAGGGTATGTACGGGTGGGTTCAAATTAACCTGGATAATGATGGGACGAACTTGACATGTGACTTATGACATTTTGACCTCACGCCAAGGTCATAAGAGCATGGGGCAAAAATCCACATCGGGAGTTTCATAAGTACTGAAACTTGCTAGATTTGCATACCATTTGGAGTGTGATGATTCTGGTAGGATTCCTTCAGTTTTGTCACGCAATGATATTTGGATCCCGATCCTACTGTGAGTATATGCTACTCCTCGGGAAATTTCTCACTTAACGATCAATGCTATAAACCTAGTAGGTGCCTAGAAAGGTGTTAGCGGGGCTACGCCCCCAGGGAAAAGAGGTTCTCTAATTAAGGAACTTCGCGAAAGCGTTGGAAAACCTCCCTCGAAGTACCGACACCGGCCTGGCTGAACGGTTAAGCAAGTATTGTGCGGTGGGATTGATCCCGGCTAATTCTTCCTTTATGGTTTGAGGAGGGATTCGAGAAACAGTGGGAGCCATCCTGTTTAGACAAACTAAAAACCACTCTAAACTTGCAAGAGCATCATGCTGAGTGTTTCTTCTTCTCTCTCCTAATTGCAGCGACCAATCAACATGACTGGACTTAAGTTACTCCTTGATAAAAAAAAACTGACAGGGCCAAACTACAAAGATTGGCTCAGGAATGTCAAGATAGCAATCACTTACGACAAGCTGGGGTATCTTCTTACCACCAAAGCTCCCCCTGTCCCTGGTCCAACTTCCAGCGTCGCGGATAAGGAAATCCGCAAGACTTGGGAGATTGATAGCGCGAAGGCCAAATGCCTCCTGCTTGCCTCGATGGACAACGAACATCAGAGGAGGCACAAGAATATGGACATGGAATCCATATTGCTTCATACAAAAGAACTGTATGGAGAGCAATCTCGTATCGCAAGATACGAAGCGTCGAAAAAGTTATTTTCGACAAGAATGGTCGTCGGATCATCAGTAGCCGAGCACGTGCTAAAGATGATCGGCTACATTGAGGAGCTCGCAGACCTAGGGATCACATTGGAGAGTGAGCTATATACGGATATAGTTCTCCAGTCCCTTCTTTCCACTTACGCCCAGTTTATACTGAACTTCAACTTACAAGAAAAAGAGGTTGAACTTTCAGAGCTCCTCAACATGCTGAGGAGCGCAGAGGGCACCCTACAGAAAGGTAGGGATACATCCACTTTGTTTGTAGGAGGATCATCTTCTTCTAGGTCCAAAGCGAAAGCCAAGGGAAAGAAGAAGAAGGCCCCCGCCAAACCAAGGGGCGGTGTTAGTAAAGTGGATACGAAGGGAAAAAGTAAAGCAACAAAGATAGCGGGGAAGCTTGTGGATAAGGAAGAATGCTTCTATTGTCATAAGAAAAGACACTGGAAGAATGATTGCAGGGCCTGGAAGGCCAGAACACAGGAATTGAAGCAGGTTGCAGCTTCAGCTTCAGGTGTGTATGTTATTGAAAACTGTCTTTCAATAAACTCTACTTCCTGGGTATTGGATACCGGATCAGGATCTCATATCTGTAATTCTTTGCAGGCGTTGAGAAACCGTAGGGTTTTGAAGGCAGGTGACATGACCCTCAGAGTTGCGAACGGAGCTAGCATGGATGCTAAAGCCGTGGGGGACTATCACCTGGGAATGTCAGATGGACATGTTTTGGTTTTGCGTAATTGCTTTTTTGTACCCAACGCAACTTGTAATATCATTTCTGTATCTTTAGTTTCTAAAGAAGGTTATGAATTTGCGTTTGTAAGTAATGTTGTAAACATTCACCTTAATCAAGTTTTGATTGGGTCAGGTACATTGAGTAATGGTATATACGTATTGAACCAACCACAGATTTTCAATGTCCAGAATACACACAAAAGAAAGTCTCCAGAAATAAATCAGACTTTCTTGTGGCATTGTAGACTGGGTCACATCAATGAGAGAAGGTTGACTAAGTTACATACAGAGGGATATTTGAATGCGTTCGAATATCAATCGTATGCCACTTGTCAATCTTGTCTCAAAGGAAAGATGACAAAGACTCCGTTTACTGGACATGGAGTAAGAGCGAGCGAGCTCTTGGGACTCGTACACAGTGACGTGTGCGGTCCAATGTCTACACATGCGCGAAGCGGCCATTCTTACTTCATTACTTTTACGGATGACTTATCAAGGTACGGTTATGTCTTCTTAATGAAACATAAGTCCGAAGCCTTTGGAAAATTCCAGGAGTATAAGAATGAAGTAGAGAAACAGACCGGCAAAAGTATTAAGATTCTAAAATCGGATCGAGGTGGAGAATACTTAAGTGCCGAGTTCCTGGACTATTTAAAAGAGAACGGAATTCTCTCTCAGCTTACTCCTCCATACACCCCGCAACATAACGGTGTATCGGAGAGACGGAACCGCACCCTATTGGATATGGTGCGGTCCATGATGAGTAACGCTGAGTTACCGCGATCATTCTGGGGGTATGCGCTAGAATCAGCTGCATACCTTTTGAACCGAGTTCCGACTAAGACTGTGCCTACCACCCCATATGAAATGTGGAGTGGGAAGAAACCCTATCTTCAATATCTGAAGATCTGGGGATGTCCAGCTTTTGTCAAAAAGCAGCATGCGGACAAACTCGAGGCACGCTCAGTACTGTGCAAGTTTGTGGGATACCCAAAGAACACCAGGGGGTATCTTTTCTACTACGCAGAGGAACAAAAAGTCCTTGTTTCTCGTAATGCCCACTTTCTAGAACACCAGTTCTTGGAAAAGGAAAATAGTGGGAGCGCAGTAGAACTGGAAGAAATTCCAGAACCACAGACTATTACTGAAAGGTTAGTGGAACCAGAGGGTTCAACAGAACAGGACATTCCTACGCCGCTCCGCAGGAGTAGTAGGCAGTCTCATCCGCCCGAGAGATACTGCGGTTTTCTCATAGACGGGGATAGAGAGGATTGCATCATAGATTATGATGAGCCTACTAGCTTCCAGCAGGCCGTTCAGAGCGTTGACTCGGTGAAATGGCTGGATGCAATGCGGACCGAAATGGAGTCCATGTACACCAACAAGGTATGGACGTTGGACATTGCTCCAGACGGGGTAAAACCCGTAGGATGCAAGTGGATCTTCAAAAGGAAGATTGGTGTAGATGAACAGGTTGAGACCTATAAAGCTAGGCTGGTAGCAAAGGGTTTTCGTCAAAGACCTGGCTTGGACTATGACGAAACCTTTTCTCCAGTAGCCATGCTGAAATCCATTCGGATCCTTCTTGCCATTGCTGCCTTCCACGATTATGAGATCTGGCAAATGGACGTAAAGACAGCTTTTCTAAATGGAAATTTAGAGGAGTGTGTCTATATGGACCAGCCAGAGGGTTTCATTCAGAGTAGGAGCAGCGGAAAGGTGTGCAAGTTGCTTAAGTCCATCTATGGACTAAAGCAGGCATCGCGGAGTTGGAACATCTGCTTTGATGAGACGGTCAAAGAATTTGGCTTTATCAAAAATCCAGATGAACCATGCATCTATAGTAGATTTGTAGCGAGAACTGTAGTATTCCTCGTTTTATACGTGGATGACATTCTCTTAATAGGAAATGACATTCCTATGCTACAATCTGTCAAGGGGTTCTTGTCACACAGGTTCTCCATGAAAGACCTGGGTGATGCCTCATACATTCTGGGTATTCGGATCTACCGTGACAGATCCAAGAGGATATTAGGACTTTCTCAGTCCAGGTACATCGACACCGTACTAAAAAGATTCAGTATGGAAGATTCCAAGCGCGGTAACCTACCGGCTTGTCACGGGATCACCCTCTCTAAAGAGATGTCTCCCAAGACTGATTTGGAGAGGGATCGCATGTCTATTATACCCTACGCTTCTGCGGTAGGCTCTATAATGTATGCGATGTTGTGTACCAGACCGGATGTAGCTTATGCACTGAGTGTGGTAAGCCGGTATCAGTCAAACCCTGGGGAGAAACACTGGATAGAGGTAAAGAACATTCTCAAGTACCTGAGAAGGACTAAGGAGATGTTCTTGGTGTATGGCGGAAAAGACCTCCAGATCGAGGCCTTTGCTGACTCCAGCTTCCAGAGTGACAAGGATGATTCCAAGTCCATGTCGGGTTTTGTCTTTACCCTCAATGGAGGGGCGGTGTGTTGGAAGAGTTCCAAACAGGAAACCGTTGCAGACTCGACGATGGAAGCGGAATACATCGCTGCATCTGATGCCGCAAAAGAAGCTGTCTGGATGAGAAAGTTCTTGAAAGAACTTCAGGTGGTTCCGTCCATTGTTGATCCAATACCTCTGTATTGCGACAACAATGGGGCTATAGCTTTATCGAAGGAACCCATGTCCCATCAGAGATCCAGGCACATCTTGAGGCGGTATCACCTGATCAGGGAGATCGTGGATCGCCAGGAGATCGAGGTTCGGAGAGTCGCTTCAGAAGATAACACTGCAGATCCATTCACCAAGGCCCTACCCCAGACTCAGTTCGAGCGGCTGATCGAGATGATAGGTCTTCGATACGCCAGTACATGGCCTTAGTGCAAGTGGGAGATTGTTAGTGTATATGCCCTAGAGGCCATTACTGTATCATACTGGTTTGTATATTACTTAATGGATGCTTGGGATATTCACCTTGTATATACAATCTTGCTCAAAATAGTAGTATGCTACTTGGTTTGTTTCTATTTCAATGTGTACATGTGTTTATATTTTGTATATCGCCTATACACATTAGTGGAGCCCTTAGGATCTTTGCTTGATTACCAGCGATGTGATGGCCGTCACACTAGTGGGGCTGGGTAATCTATAAGCACATCCTTATGCAGGTCCCTGGTCGCAGGACTATCGAGACAGGGCATCGATACTCCGGAGTAGACCAGCGCATGCGCTTCTCATCCCAGTGTGGGAGACGGTCTGTCCCACAGCCGTCAGTACGTCGTACTTGAGATAGTATGCGGGTGCTCGTTAGGTTACGGGTACACTGGACAGGACTCGTCGGGAACTGACTAGTTGGTATTATACCTATCGTCAGTTATCGGTTCCCAGGTGACATGAGTACAGCTTAGTCCGCTGACTTGACACTGTCACTCCGCCTCGAGTGTGTTCCCACTGTACTTTGATCACTACCCTACCACGGCTTAAAGGAGTCGTGTAAACAGGTAGTGGTTGGGTGCAGTCCCGAAGCACTTGGAGGCAGTGACGGTTAGACAGGATTCGTCTCTCCCGGTATTGGGGGTTGACATCGCGCTGTGTCTAGGAGAGCCATTACACGAGTAGTCCCTGGCCAGGGCAAACGAGATATACTGGTAGGTTTCCAGTGTTATCTCAGGGTGTTTTGGGCTTCGCTCCGGCACGACTTGTACCGCTATTGGGGGACTGACGTTTACCGCCCCCTAGGCCCGCCATGCGATGTATCAGACGAACAGACCGGACTGTACGGAGAATGTCACATTCAGGCTCAGTAGGAGTTCAGATGGGTTTCGCCTCGTCGGTCTTCTTGTCGGCATTACCTGGGGACCGTTACGCACAGCTAGTGCCGCTTGCGGTCTGTGGTTAAACCCACTGCCAGCGTAGTGTCGAGTCTTTAGAGTCCCACACAGAAAGCTTTTCTCCTTTAGGCAAAAGAGTAGAGGTCGCATGGTATTGCGACAGGTCGCATGGTTTTGCGACAGGGTTCGGTCACATCCGTGCACTTGTGTGCGTACAGTGTCCGGACAGTTTACACTAGCGGGCTTTGGTTTAAGCCAGATCCTAGTGTACCTTATGGGATTGGATTTATCCAGTGTGCATTCGTGTTCCTCGGAACGCGGATGCGGGTGTGTATGCACAGTTGACAGGGAGGCAGAGGCAGCGGATTCTCATTAGGGTTGTTGACAGTTGACCGTTGACTATTTGACTTTTTGCTCAACCCTAATGAGAATATGATATGTGATTAACTATTATATTAATTAAGTATTATGGTGATATGGTTGTTGACTTTGTTGACTTGTTGACTTTTGTTGACTTGTTGACTTTGTTGACTTGTTGACTTTTGTTGACTTGTTGACTTTGTTGACCGGTTGACTAGGCTTGACTAGTTGACCATCATGATAACCATAGCCATCATTTCATGGCAAAGACTTTTTCTTGCTTGCTCATTTGTGTAAAATGAGTGCATGAGATGATATGGTTATGGTTGCTTCAAACCATCACATAAGACTTTTGTTAGTATGATGAGTTATGATTGCTTTGGATTATGAGAGGGTGAAAGACAAAAGAGAGCCTCATTCTTTCTTGCTCATTCTCTCTCTTGTTCTTGAGCTCTCCTTTTGCTCTCACCCTTTTGCTCTTGCTCCCTCTCTTTAATCTATGGTTCTCTTGTCTCATGAGTTGAGAATCAAGAACCATAGATAAAATCCCATTCTAATTCTTCTCTACTCATTCTAGTTCACTAGGTTTGGCAAACCAAGTGAACTAGTTTCTTCAAAGAACGAAGAAGGAGCTAAAGGTTGGAGCTTTCAGGTGGATCTATCTTCGGCGTACGGAGACGACGAGAAGAAGCCATTCCGGACCACCATCGGAGCTTGAAGACGAAGGAGTTCAAGACAAGCAAGGTATAACCCCCTAACCGAGTAGCTAGAAACTCGTAGTTAGGTTGCTAGATAGATGTTTAACCAAGATCCGGGTTTGAGGTCCATGTTACCACCTCCGTAAAATCGTTTTTTACCAAATTCCGCATTCCCGAAAGTACCGGGAGAGGTAGCACGGACTCGCCGAGAACTCCCAGATGGTATTATACCTCACGTCAAATGGCAGTTCTCTGGTGACACTGGTACAGAGTAGTCTGTTGACCCGAGATCGTCATAGAGTCTTGTGTGGTTCCCACTGTGCTTTGATTTCCATCTTACCACGTCCAAGAGGGCGTGCAAAACGGTGGTTTTTGGGTACAGTCCCGAATCACATGGAGGCAATGAGCGATAGGAGGGGATTCTTCTCTCCCGGTATAGGGAGTTGATGTTGCGCAGTGTTCGATTGGCTATAACAGGAAATCCCTGGCCAGGGTTGCTGAGATTTACTGGTAAGTGTTACCAGTAGTTTATCGAATTGTTATAGACCTCATATCGACACGACTTATCGAGCTATTGGGGTCTGACGTTAACCACCCCTAGGCGAGATATGCGACATATGAGACGATCAGACCGGACTGTACGGTAGTGTTACTGGTTGGATTCACTGGAGTGTGAGCGGGCTTGCTCGTCGATCTTCAGATCGCTCAATACCCGGGTGGCCGTTACGTTTAGCAGACCGCTTGCGGCTTGTGGGTGTTTGATATGATCATCGCCTGCTGCCGGCGTATTGACGAGTCTTTAGAGTCCTACACAGAGGTTTCCTGGCTCAAGCGAAACGAAATAGGAGCGCATATGAGATATGTGCGGGACCGAGAATAATGCGTGTATGTGATACTGTATTCTATTCTCGCGATGAATGTGTCGAATGGTTATATGCGATATGATTCGATAAATCGATACATTGGATATTAGTCGGTTATATGCGATATGACCGGATCGTTAAATCAAGTGTTGATTTAATGATTTAATGTATAATTATATATTTGATATATCACTTTACATTAACTAGTATTGGTTTACTTTAAATGGATTTTCTCACTTGGATTGTGCACATTGTATATGTGATATATTTTTGTGCACTTGTATGTATCATGTTTGATGATGCATGCTAACTTGTGTTTTGTGTAAAGTTTAAACCATGGTTATGTAATGGTTAGGGTTTTCATTTTCATATCTATTTATTCATTTATTTATTTATTTTCTTTTTGGAAAATGAAAAGAAAAATGGTGGCTTTATTTGGATATATGTTGAAGCTTCATGAAGCTTTGACTTAGTCACCATTTTTGTCTTCATACCTAACCTAACCATTCACTTAACCTTAGTTTAGTCTCTACACTTTACCATGGTTGCATTATGATAAGTATTCAATTTATTTTCTATTTTGAATTAACTTATCATAATTCTTTCTTCATCTTCTTCTTCTTCTTCACATGAAGAAGCTTGCTTCATCAATGGTGATTGATGAAAACAGGTGAGAAATCCAATTCTAAAGTCTACCCACTTCCTATTTCTTCATCCTCTACCTCTTGCCAAGTAGTAGAGTGTGTTTCCTTCACAAGTTTTCATGACTTGGTGAAGGTGGAGCTTGATTTAGCGATGCCTCGACGTAGATCATCTTCGGCATGGACATCGACGACGTAGCTCGCCTATTCTCCGATGAAGCCGACGCTAGAGCCCGGGAACTCACTAGGAAAGCGAGGGGACTTCGTTGCGGAGCTATGGAGGTGGAGCACCGGATCTACAAAGGTTGTATTTCCGTTTACTTATAGTTAAGTGTTAACTAGTTTATTGTTTCGCCTAGAAATCTAGCCAACGATCTGTTCTAGGGTTTCTCGGCACCGTTTAAATTTGAAATTGGCATGGTTGATGCCTTGTGAGACCTCATTAGGGTGCCTAGGAACCCTACACTTTTAACCTTGGGTAAACTTTCCTTTTGTGCTTTAACTCAAGTTCAATAAGATATTCATTGTTTAAACCATGGTTTGAGATGAGAACAAGAAAATATATATTCATATATTTTCATTTTTCTTAAAATAAGAGTTATTCTTTTCACTCTTGAAAAAGATATAGCCATCATCTTCTTCTTCCTCTCTCATTTTGCTCTCTAGATTTTTGCAGTGAGCAATATACTCATCAAGTTAGGATTTTGAAGTGAGAAAGAGAACCACAACACCATTCTACACAAGTCTAGCCCACTTGTTTGGAGTGTTAGCTTCATTTCGTTCTCTTGATCGGGTGAAGTTGCAAGCTTGGACAAAGCGGACTCCGGGTGGATCATCGGTGACCTAGAGGAGTTCAAGCGGAGCTTTTTCAAACCCCAAGTAGCCGAGGAGTCTAGCGTAGGGAGCTACAAAGGTTGTACTCTCTAAACCCTAGCTTTTCTTTCATATGATGATATGCAAGTTTTCGAAACCCTAATTTTCTAGGAACGATCCGATGTTTGTTAACTTAGCACCCTAAAGACTCCACCTTTGGTACATGTGATGCTTCCAAACCCTTCATGAGGTGCTAGGTAAACCTTTCATTGACCGAACCCGCTTGTTATACTGAGTGGGGAACGTTGGTCCCGCTCCAACTTATAATTGTTATAAGACAGAGCATGAAATGGGGGAATACCAGAATTCCTATGCCGCCCAAACGAAGAAAGTGCATATGATGCATCTCCTTCGGGTGTGTTCATTATACAGAACTGTTTCTCAGTATCCTCTGCATCCTGGGTATCTGATACCGGATCAGGATCCCAGATATGTAATCTGTTACATAGGGCTACAGAAAGGCAGAGAACTGAGAACGGGTGATAAGTTTCATGAGACAGAGAACGGGGCAAGTGTTGCAACCAAGTCTGTTGGTCACTGTCACCCTGTATTACCAGTACATTGATTCTGAACGAATATTATTAGATACCGAACCTGATATACAAAATCATATCAGTCTCTTTATTAGTAAAGAAATGATAAAATTTTGTATTGTTGGATAATGTTTTGAACATTTTCTATATCAAAAGTTGATCGGTTCAGGCACGTTATCTAAAAGCATTGACGTTCTAAATCAAACTACAGTTCTTAGTATACAAAACACACACAAGAGAAAGAGTTCAGATATGAACGATTCCTTCTTGAGGTATTGTAGACTAGGTCATATCAATGTGACCCGACTAGCTTAAGTTACATTTTCGATGCATATTTAAATCAGTTTGAATTTACATCTTGTGAAACTTGCCAGTCATGTCACAAAGATAAAATGACCATAGCTCTGTTTATTGGAAACAGAGAAAGAGTTAGTGAACTCTTGGGACTGATACATGATGATGTATGTAAGGTCTCCTGTCTACACATGCCAGGACCGGTTCTTTATACTTCATTATGTTCTCTGATGATCTCTCAAGATTCAATCATGTGTTCCTGTTGAAACACAAGTCCGAACCTTTTGAGATATTCACAGAATATAAGCTAGAAGTAGGGAACCAATACGGGGATAAGTATTATGTCCTTTGATGTGATCAGGGAGGAGAATACTTGTGGATAGAATTCCTGGATTATTCTAAAGGAGAATGAGATTCTCTCTCAGTATTACTCCTCTGAATACACCACAGCACAACGGTGTATCAGGGCGGAGCAATCGCACCGTATTAGATATGGTGTGCTCTATGATGAGTACTACTGAGTTACCTATTTCCTTTTAGGGGTTGTGCACTTGAGAAGCTGCATACCTATTGAATTAGGTTCGAATCAAATCAGTGCCTACCACTCCATATAAGATATGGTATGGGAAGAGCCTATCTCTTAAGTAAGTTAAGATTTGGGATTGTCCGGCCTATGTCAAAAGAAAAATCCGGACAAGATCGAGGCAAGGTCAGTTCTGTAGAACTGGAAAGGTTCCAGCTATACAAAACTGCAGCTGATGATTTGACAGAACCAAAAGATTCAATAGTTCCCGACGAACCTCAGCCTCTCCGCCGATCTAGCAGGGTTCCTCACCTGCCTGAGAGATACTTCGGTTTCTCGATGACAGTGGGAGCGAGGAATGCATCATGAGATGATGACCCAACTATTTTCGAGCAGGCCATCTAGAGTGGGGACTCTGTAAGAATAGCTGGATGCTTAGCGATCTGAGATGGAATCCATGTACACCAACAAAGTATGAACTTTGGTTGCTATATCTGAAGGGTTAAATCCCCATCAGGAGCAAGTATATCTTGAGAAGATTACTTGGTGTAGATGGAAAAGTTGTGACTTTCAAAGCTGGACTTGTTAAAGGTTTTCGTCATCAACCAGGCATGGATAATGATGAAACCTTTTCCAGGGACTATGCTTAAGTCCATCAAGATCTTACTTGCTATTACTACATACCATGACTACGATACCTGGTGGTTGGGTGTCATGACTGCTTTTCTAAATACTAATTTAGAAGAGAACGCCTATAAGTACACAGCCAGATGGCCTCGTAGACAGTGGGAGCAGCAGAAACGTGTGCAAGTTGCTTTATAGAATAAAGCAGGTATCGCGGAGTTGGAACGTCTGTTTTGATGTCGTAGTCAAAAAGTTTGACTTCATCAAAATGGTAGATGAACCTTGTATGTACAAAAAGGTAGTATGGAGTATGGTGATGATCCTCGTAGAGTACGTGGATGACATACTCTTGATAGGAAAGGGGTTTCCTATGCTACGAACGGTCAATCTCCTCTTATCACAAGGATTCTCCAAATAGGATAAAGGTGAATCACTGGAAAGGTTCCAGGGTGATAAGGACGACTGAATGTCAGTCACAGGCATTGTCTTTACCCTCAGCAAAGGGACGGTATGTTGGAAGAGTTCCAAACTAGATACCGTGGCATACTAGACGATTAAGGCTGGATACATCGCTACTTAAGATACTACCAAAGAGGCTGTCTGGGTGTATATTAGTTCATGAGATGAACTCGGTTCCTACCATTGTATGACAATGGAAGTGTGGCTTCAGCCCAGGAACCCTGGTCCATCAGTGACCCAGACATATTCTGAGGCAGCATCACCCGATCATGGAGATAGATGATCTCCAGGGTGATCGAGGTTAGGAGAGTAGACTCAGAGGACAACACGGCGGATCCACTGCTTTTTCCCAGAGAGAGACTTATATGGGATGGTTGAGTATGTGATACTGCAACCACTGCTACAGATGGCCCTAGTGCAAGTGGGAGATTGTTAGTTATATGTATGCCCTAGAGGCCATTACTGTACATTGGATGTATATTGTAGTGGATGCTGGGACATATATAGGTAGGACTTTCTTGCTCGACATGATAGTACGCTATCTGGTTTCTCTTTATCTTAACATGTATACTTTCTGTCTCTCTGTTACATGTTGATAAAGCCCTTAGGATGTGTACTCGACTTCCAGGACTATGATGTAGATCATACTAGTAGGGCCTGGATAGTCCATGAGTACATCCTTCAATGTTCCTAGTCGTGGGAATATCAAGACGGGGTATCAATATTCCAAAGTAGACTAGCGTATATCTTCTCGACCCATGTGATGGGCGATGGATGATCCCATATCCATTGGTGTTTGATATCAGAGATGGTATGCGGGTGCTCAGTGGAGACTGGGTACACTGAACGGACTCGCCGAGAACTCCCAGATGGTATTATACTTCACGTCAGATGGCAGTTCTCTGGTGACACTGGTACAGCTTAGTCTGTTGACTCGAGATCGTCATAGAGTCTTGTGTGTCTCCCACTGTGCTTTGATTTCCACCCTACCACGGCTCTACTGAGTCGTGCAAACAGGTGGTTTTTGGGTACAGTCCCGATTCACATGGAGGCAATGAGCGATTGGAGGGGATTCGTCTCTCCCGGTATTGGGGGTTGATGTTGCGCTATGCACGACTGGCCATAACCGGAAATCCCTGGCCAGGGTTGCAGTGATATACTGGTTAGAGTTATCAGTAGTTTCACGATTGTTATGGACCTCACGTCGGCATGACTTATCGAGCTATTGGGGTCTGACGTTTACCACCCCTAGGCGAGATATGCGACATATCAGACGAACAGACCGGACTGTACGTGTAACACCCGAGCCCAATAATACTGTTTATATTTCTAGTTGAGTGTCATATATTGCTCTTTCCAATTATTCTGATTTTCTGGTGTTTATTGCTAAATTTTAACCGGTTAAGTCATTTTGGCACATAACAAATTTTAACTCCTAAAATGAAATTAAAAGTATCCATGTTGGCCTACTCGTCGCCACTAGTCGCGTGGTAGCGTCCGCGTGTCGAGATTCCATCCCGTTCGGCTAAACGGGCAAACTTGGACGACTACGCGCGCGTGCAAGTGTCCGACTTGGGGGCATGCATTTTAATCATTAAACACCTCTTTTCAAAATTTGGAACCCGCTTAAAATCCTAAAATTTGAATTTGGAACATTTAGGCGCAACCCGGGCGCGATTTGGAAATGTTTCATTTAGCGCCAAAAGGGCCCATTTAACTTAATATCTTTAAACTATATATATACGATTAAATATTTTCCTTAACTGTTAAATCTCTCAAACCCTCTCAAATCTTTCTTTAAATCTCTGTTGGCAGCCAATCACGAGGCTAAATTTCGTGGGCCCCGCCTCTAAATCCTTTCCCTCTCTCTCTCCAATCTCTCTCTCTCTATCTTCCTATATTTAAATCCCTCTTCTTCTCCTCATGCAGCCGCCTCCCCTCTCCATATCGATAACGAGAAAACCCAGCGAACCCTAAACCCTAGCCCTCGTACTCGCACCGTCGACCTACCCGCGACCTCGCCGTCGCCGCCTTCGCCACCACGAGCCCAGCCGCACCCTCTTCCTCCCACCTTCGCCTCTTCCCGCACCTGCACCCAACCCCGACAACGCCACCAACCACCGCAGACCTCGCCGTCGACGCCGCCTCCCGTCGCCGACGACGCCCGCGACTCCCTCTCACCCTCCTCGTCCCGACCTCGTCGTCGCTTCCCTCCTCCCCTCGCCGGACCACCACCAACCCGAGACCATAACCCCATCACTACCCTCTGCAGTTCGCCGGAGAACGCGCCGTCGACCCTCGTCGACGTCACCCGCGCCACCTCCTTTCCCCCTCGATCACCAGGGCCGGCCACCACCCTCCTCGACTCGTCGCACCCCCCTCTCCAGCGAACCCGAGGCCGTTCAAGTCTTCGCAGCCGCCGTCGCTGCCTCGCCGGCGTTCCAGCGTCGTCGAGCCCGCCGGGGTCACCCTGGTATCTCTCTGTAAGCATCCTTATCTCTCCTTTGTGCAAAGTCTTTTACCCCGCTGATCTTGTATGTATATCATTGTTGCTAACCTCGTTGCCGTGACTTTTGCCGGATCCCGACCGTGCCGTCTTGTGAACCCGACGCTCCAGCGAAGCACCCTGGTCCGTGTGATCCCGTTGTTCTCTGTTGGGACTCGATCCGTGGCCCGTGCAACCATATCGTGTTTTCTGCCGACATCGCATCCGTGTTCCGGTTTGCAAAACCGTCGAGGCAAGTATCTGAATACTTGCTTTAACATGCTAGCATACGAGATCTAGTCTTGCTATGCAGTTGAAAATCATACTATATAATACAACAACTTAATGATGGTAATTGATATTATATTATAAGTTAGAATTGACAGTTGCAGTTATCTTTAACATGGAATCGTTATAATAGTTTCTCATAATTAATCAACCCACTATCAATCCATATTTTAACTAAATAAAACAATTGGATCGTATCTTCCTTATTTGTTAAATCATTCACGAGACAATTATTATACTTAGTTTAAATTCATGTAGCTTCATTACTTTATGTTGTGGATATTGCTTCACCTTGTGGCTATTGCACCCCAAAGGTGCTTGAACCTGTTAATAGAGAATACAAAACATCATTGTGTTTACATGGAATAATATGGTTATTTACTGTTTCCTGCTGCTGTTCATTATTTGATTGTATACCTGTTGTGAGCACATACTCGATTGCACTACACATTGGCCTGACCCTGCTACATATGACATATACATACATACCGACTCATCCTGTTGTACCATGACATGACTTGTTTCATGATTTCATGCCTAATGCCGACAAACCCGACCATCCCTACTGTCTATCCAGACGGACCTACTTTTACCGGATTTTCTGTTGGCATTAGTCCTTGACTACTGAATACCTGACCTGACATACATAGCTTGGGGGTATGGGGAAATCAAAGGTGAAACCAACTTGTAACTCAACAGTTCGATACATGTTCTGATCAGTCTTACGGGCTTGGCCAGCCCCGGAGTGTTGATGCTGACATCACTCGCCCATCCTACTACCTTTTACTGCTTAGCGGCACGTCTCGGATTCAGCCCCGAGGATCTTGACCGTGGTCCCGGGCACGCACGGGATACTATTGAGTTACATCGACGATTCATCAATTGATTTCAAAGACTATAGAGTAGAAACCTGATAGGACAGTTTAGTCACCATTGCACATTACCCTGCTCTGTTATTTCTTAGTACTGCTTTATTCATGTTCATACCTGCACTGCTTATTACCATGTTTATACTATATACTTGATGTCATGACGCGCTGACGTCTGGGTTTTGCATGGCCCAGATTCCGTACCACTGTCGACGACCGAGCAGGAGTACTTCAGCCAGCAGGCTGAACTGTGAGTTCCTTAGGGTTTAGTTTATTTATTTCATTTCATTTCCAGATGTGAGCCCGCATTATGGGACGTACTGTTTATTCATTGTATTGGATCATTAGCTTCCGCACTTATTGTTTATTGATTCTTGTTATTATGGATTTGGACATGTATTAGATTAGCTTATTATCTTGTTCTTGATATCCTTACAACCGTAATGTGACTGTGGATGGATACTTCCTACCCACAGGTAGCATGGTTGGCTATGTCACGTGCCCAATCTTGCGTACTCTGGAAAGCGGGGCGTGAAATGGTTCTTTTGGTATCAGAGACATAGGTTAGTCGGGTTGATTCTTTTGTAGTTGGGTATTGTACCCAATACACGAATCAGAATACCCGTGTTTAGGAAACATGTCCTGCCACCTTGACCGTCTTACCATTCTTGAATCACATTCTTCCGGATTATATCTTTTACGACGTGCAAACTTACTTTGCATGTCGACTCGGAAACCTGATTTCTTGTTATCCCTAGGACTTGGGCGACTTGGGTGGAGTTAAGTAATTGCGGCTATGATACCGCGGCATAGCTACAATGCGGTACTCTATTTAAGTATCTTGGAGTTCTAGCCTTGATCCACATTCAGAATCTATCATCATGCTAATGTTGGGTGTTTTGAGTTCAGGATTATGACAGGTAAGAAGTTGAAGACGTACCGGAGGCGTGTGAACGAAGCCGCCATACTTGGAGAGATAAGAGGAATACTGGAAATCAAAGAAACAGACCGAGCTGATCCAGCAGCATGCGGACTTGTTTCAGGAAGGTTTGCAGATCGTTCAGCAGTCTGTAAACGAAGTTGGAACTAGACCAGTCGACCGAGTAAGGACCGTAGCAGATTTCAGACGGTTGGGTCCTACTACTTTCACTGGTCTGGAGGAGCTGTTGCCAGCCGAGCAGTGGCTAGTAACACGGAGAATTTGCTGATTGCGACACAGATCCCAGAAGACAAGAGTGTTGATGTGGTGCGCATTCGGCTGGGGGATTACGCCCGAGAGTGATGGCTTGTGGAGGAGACCCGCTTGCCCAGGCCGATCAGTTGGGCGGATTTCTCTAAAAGTTTCCTGGAGAAATTCTTCCCGCGGACCGCACGGGAGGAAATGGAAGAGAAGTTCATCGGACTAAGGCAGAATGGAGCAGCCGTGGACGTGCATGCAGCAGAGTGGACGGGACTCAGTAGTCTCGCTGGACCTTTCGCGGCCAACGATGTAGACAGCAGTTGCGGTAAGGAAGCAGTTCTGTCGGGCCAGTCGAGTTTAGGACTAGGCCGACAAACAGTGTTCTTGCAGCTATGGAAGTTAATAGTAATGAAGAGCCGGCAGTTGTTCGCGACTTTATGGATGTATTTGAAGTTATATCCGGCCTACCGCCGAAGCGAGATGTGGAGTTTGCGATTGACCTTATTCCTGGTGCAGCGCCAGTATCAAAATCTTATTATCCGATGGCACCGGTGGAATTGGAAGAAGTTAAGAAACAAGTTGGTGAATTACTCGAGAAGGGATGGATTCGAAGCAGCAACTCACCTTGGGGAGCTCCAGTTCTTTTAGTAAAGAAGAAGGATGGCACGAGAAGGATGTGCATTGATTATCGAGAATTGAACCGGGTGACTATTAAGAACAAGTACCCGATCCCTCGCATTGGAGAACTTTTGGGCAGCTTAGTGGCGCGAGGGTATTCTCGAAACTGGACTTGCGATCAGGATATCATCAAGTCCGAGTGAAAGCAGAAGACTTTTGCAAGACGGCGTTTCGAACTCGATATGGACATTTCGAGTATCTAGTGATACCCTTCGGAGTGACTAATGCGCCAGCAATATTCATGGATTTGATGAACAGGATCTTTTCACCGTTCTTGGACCAGTTTATCGTGGTATTTCATTGACGATATTCTGGTGTACTCGAAGAGTCCGGAGGAGCATGCTGAGCATTTAAGGATCGCATTGCAGACGCTAAGACAAGAGAAATTATTTGCGAAGACGAGTAAGTGTGAATTCTGGCTGGAAGAAGTGAAGTTTCTGGGGCATGTTGTGTCGGGCGATGGAATCGCCGTTGATCCCGAGAAGATTGTAGCAGTTCGAGATTGGCCTATTCCAAAGAATGTTGCGGAGATAAGAAGTTTTCTTAGACTCGCCGGTTACTACAGAAGATTTGCGGAGAACTTCGCTCGGTTAGCTGAGCCGTTAACCAAGCTTACGCGTAAGGAGGTACCGTTTGTTTGGACGGATGGATGTGCATTGGCCTTCGAGACGTTGAAGCAGAAGTTAATAACCGCCCCTATCCTAACCGTACCGGATGATTCGGGAGGACTGGTGATTCATAGCGACGCCTCCGGAAAAGGATTGGGATGTGTTTTAATGCAGAATGGGAAAGTCGTCGCTTACGCATCGAGACAGCTGAAGACTCATGAGAAGAACTATCTGACTCATGACTTAGAGCTTGCAGCCGTGATCTTCGCCCTGAAGATTTGGAGACACTACCTTTTGGGCGAGAGAGTTGAAGTCTTTACAGATCACAAGAGTTTAAAGTATGTGTTCACTCAGAAGGAGTTGAACATGAGGCAACGCAGATGGTTGGCCGACTATGACCTTGATCTGAAGTACCATCCGGGAAAAGTCAACGTCGTGCCGGATGCGCTGAGTCGGTTACCAGCAATTCAGATATTGACTGCACAGAGGGAGATCATTGCGGATTTTCGGAGATTTGACTTGGAGGTTGTGCTACCACATGCTACAGGACAGTTGATGCAGTTGCAAGTACAGTCGTCCTTAGTTAAGAAGATTAAAGCGGCACAATCGCAGGATCCTAGACTGCAAAAGTTTCGGGAGCAGGTTGGAGCCGGACTACGAACCGATTTACTGATCCATGAAGACGGTTCGTTGAGATATGGTAGCCGTGTGTGTGTGCCAAAAGGAGATGTGCGTGAAGAGCTTATGAAGGAGGCACACAGTTCAGCTTACTCTGTACATCCAGGAGGGACAAAGATGTACCGAGATATTCGACAGCATTTCTGGTGGGAAGGTATGAAACGGGAAATTGCTCGCTTCGTGGCTAAGTGCTTGGTGTGTCAGCAAGTCAAGGCTGAACACCAAAGGGTTGCTGGTTTGTTGCAACCACTTCCGATTCCTCAGTGGAAGTGGGAACATATAACCATGGATTTCGTGACGGCTTTACCGCGGAGTCCAAAGGGCAACAATGCAGTATGGGTGATTGTCGATCGGTTGACCAAGGCAGCTCACTTTATTCCATTTCGGGTTGGTCAATCGACAGAGACTTTGGCAGAGCGGTACATGCAGGAGATTGTCAGATTGCATGGAGTACCGGTAAGCATCGTGTCCGACCGGGACACTCGGTTCTTGTCACACTTTTGGAGGAGTTTACAAGAAAGTTTGGGGACTCGATTGAAGTTCAGCACAGCCTATCATCCTCAGACTGATGGACAATCGGAGAGAACGACCCAGACCCTTGAAGATATGTTGAGGGCTTGCATGTTAGACTTCAAAGGTTCATGGGAGGATCATCTACACCTGGTGGAGTTTTCGTACAACAATAGCTTCCAAGCAACTATTCAGATGGCTCCGTTTGAAGCACTGTATGGTCGTAAGTGCCGTTCACCTGTTTGTTGGGATGATGTTGGTGAACGAAGGTTACTAGGACCAGATTTGGTGGTACAGACAGTCGAGAAGGTGAATACAATCAGGAAGCATATGAAGGCAGCTCAAGACAGACAGAAAAGTTGGGCCGACACGTCAAGAAGACCTCTAGAGTTCGCCGTGGGTGATTTGGTATTCCTGAAGATATCACCGACTAGAGGGGTGATTCGCTTTGGAAGTCGGGGAAAGCTTAGTCCTCGATTCGTTGGACCCTTCGAGATATTGGAGCGTGTTGGAGAGGTATCGTACCGGTTGGCGTTACCACAGTCATTAGCAGGAGTTCACGATGTGTTTCATGTGTCTCAACTACGGAGGTATGTTCGTGATGAGACTCATGTCTTGGATCATTCGGAATTGACTGTGCAGGAGGACCTAACCTTTGAGGAGCGACCAGTTGAAATCAAGGATCGAAGAGAAAAGGGTTCTTAAGAACAAGGTTATCCCTCTTGTGCTAGTTCTTGGGGTAATCCATCGCATGGAGAATCCACTTGGGAGCGAGAAGACGAGATCCGACAGAAATTCCCTCACCTTTTCCAGTAGTTAGCTATCTTGTATTCTTGGAATTTCGAGGACGAAATTCTTTTGTAGTTGGGTATGATGTAACACCCGAGCCCAATAATACTGTTTATATTTCTAGTTGAGTGTCATATATTGCTCTTTCCAATTATTCTGATTTTCTGGTGTTTATTGCTAAATTTTAACCGGTTAAGTAATTTTGGCACATAACAAATTTTAGCTCCTAAAATGAAATTAAAAGTATCCATGTTGGCCTACTCGTCGCCACTAGTCGCGTGGTAGCGTCCGCGTGTCGAGATTCCGTCCCGTTCGGCTAAACGGGCAAACTTGGACGACTACGCGCGCGTGCAAGTGTCCGACTTGGGGGCATGCATTTTAATCATTAAACACCTCTTTTCAAAATTTGGAACCCGCTTAAAATCCTATAATTTGAATTTGGAACATTTGGGCGCAACCCGGGCGCGATTTGGAAATGTTTCATTTAGCGCCAAAAGGGCCCATTTAACTTAATATCTTTAAACTATATATATACGATTAAATATTTTCCTTAACTGTTAAATCTCTCAAACCCTCTCAAATCTTTCTTTAAATCTCTGTTGGCAGCCAATCACGAGGCTAAATTTCGTGGGCCCCGCCTCTAAACCCTTTCCCTCTCTCTCTCCAATCTCTCTCTCTCTCTTCCTATATTTAAATCCCTCTTCTTCTCCTCATGCAGCCGCCTCTCCTCTCCATATCGATAACGAGAAAACCCAGTGAACCCCAAACCCTAGCCCTCGTACTCGCACCGTCGACCTCCCCGCGACCTCGCCGTCGCCGCCCTCGCCACCACGAGCCCAGCCGCACCCTCTTCCTCCCACCTTCGCCTCTTCCCGCACCTGCACCCAACCCCGACAACGCCACCAACCACCGCAGACCTCGCCGTCGACGCCGCCTCCCGTCGCCGATGACGCCCGCGACTCCCTCTCACCCTCTTCGTCCCGACCTCGTCGTCGCTTCCCTCCTCCCCTCGCCGGACCACCACCAACCCGAGACCATAACCCCATCACTACCCTATGCAGTTCGCCGGAGAACGCGCCGTCGACCCTCGTCGACGTCACCCGCGCCACCTCCTTTCCCCCTCGATCACCAGGGCCGGCCACCACCCTCCTCGACTCATCGCACCCCCCTCTCCAGCGAACCCGAGGCCGTTCAAGTCTTCGCAGCCGCCGTCGCTGCCTCGCCGGCGTTCCAGCGTCGTCGAGCCCGCCGGGGTCACCCTGGTATCTCTCTGTAAGCATCCTTATCTCTCCTTTGTGCAAAGTCTTTTCCCCCGCTGATCTTGTATGTATATCATTGTTGCTAACCTCGTTGCCGTGACTTTTGCCGGATCCCGACCGTGCCGTCTTGTGAACCCGACGCTCCAGCGAAGCACCCTGGTCCGTGTGATCCCGTTGTTCTCTGTTGGGACTCGATCCGTGGCCCGTGCAACCATATCGTGTTTTCTGCCGACATCGCATCCGTGTTCCGGTTTCCAAAACCGTCGAGGCAAGTATCTGAATACTTGCTTTAACATGCTAGCATACGAGATCTAGTCTTGCTATGCAGTTGAAAATCATACTATATAATACAACAACTTAATGATGGTAATTGATATTATATTATAAGTTAGAATTGACAGTTGCAGTTATCTTTAACATGGAATCTTTATAATAGTTTCTCGTAATTAATCAACCCACTATCAATCCATATTTTAACTAAATAAAACAATTGGATCGTATCTGCCTTATTTGTTAAATCATTCACGAGACAATTATTATACTTAGTTTAAATTCATGTAGCTTCATTACTTTATGTTGTGGATATTGCTTCACCTTGTGGCTATTGCACCCCAAAGGTGCTTGAACCTGTTAATAGAGAATACAAAACATCATTGTGTTTACATGGAATAATATGGTTATTTACTGTTTCCTGCTGCTGTTCATTATTTGATTGTATACCTGTTGTGAGCACATACTCGATTGCACTACACATTGGCCTGACCCTGCTACACATGACATATACATACATACCGACTCATCCTGTTGTACCATGACATGACTTGTTTCATGATTTCATGCCTAATGCCGACAAACCCGACCATCCCTACTGTCTATCCAGACGGACCTACTTTTACCGGATTTTCTGTTGGCATTAGTCCTTGACTACTGAATACCTGACCTGACATACATAGCTTGGGGGTATGGGGAAATCAAAGGTGAAACCGACTTGTAACTCAACAGTTCGATACATGTTCTGATCAGTCTTACGGGCTTGGCCAGCCCCGGAGTGTTGATGCTGACATCACTCGCCCATCCTACTACCTTTTACTGCTTAGCGGCACGTCTCGGATTCAGCCCCGAGAATCTTGACCGTGGTCCCGGGCACGCACGAGATACTATTGAGTTACATCGACGATTCATCAATTGATTTCAAAGACTATAGAGTAGAAACCTGATAGGACAGTTTAGTCACCATTGCACATTACCCTGCTCTATTATTTCTTAGTACTGCTTTATTCATGTTCATACCTGCACTGCTTATTACCATGTTTATACTATATACTTGATGTCATGACGCGCTGACGTCTGGGTTTTGCATGGCCCAGATTCCGTACCACTGTCGACGACCGAGCAGGAGTACTTCAGCCAGCAGGCTGAACTGTGAGTTCCTTAGGGTTTAGTTTATTTATTTCATTTCATTTCCAGATGTGAGCCCGCATTATGGGACGTACTGTTTATTCATTGTATTGGATCATTAGCTTCCGCACTTATTGTTTATTGATTCTTGTTATTATGGATTTGGACATGTATTAGATTAGCTTATTATCTTGTTCTTGATATCCTTACAACCGTAATGTGACTGTGGATGGATACTTCCTACCCACAGGTAGCATGGTTGGCTATGTCACGTGCCCAATCTTGCGTACTCTGGGAAGCGTGGCGTGACAGTACGGTAAGTGTTACTGGTTGGATTCACAGGAGTGTGAGCGGGCTTGCTCATCGATCTTCTGATCGCTCAATACCCGGGTGGCCATTACGTTTAGCAGACCGCTTGCGGCTTGTGGGTGTTTGATGTGATCATCACCTGCTGCCGGCGTATTGACGAGTCTTTAGAGTCCTACACAGAGGTTTCCTGACTCAAGCAAAACGAAATAGGAGCGCATATGAGATATGTGCGGGACCGAGAATAATGCGTGTATGTGATACCGTATTCTATTCTCACGATGAATGTATCGATTGGTTGTATGCGATATAACCTAGTTATCGAATCGAGGATTGATTCGATAAGTCGATACATTGGATATTAGTCGATCATATGCGATATGACCGGATCGTTAAATCAAGTGTTGATTTAATGATTTAATGTATAATTATATATTAGATATATTACTTTACATTAACTAGTATTTGTTCACTTAAAATGGATTTTCTCACTTGATGTGCACATTGTATATGTGATATATTTTTGTGCACTTGATTGTATCATGCAAGTTTGGGTGTATGTTTACTTTAAACCATGTTTAAGTGAATGTTTAGGGTTTTGTTTATTTACTTATTCATTTATTTATTTATTCATTTATTCATTTTTGGCAAAATTAAAATGGTGGCTAATTTTGTTTCTTTGCTTTAGCTTCATGAAGCTTCTTTAGATTATCTACCATTTTGTCTTTTGCCTAAACCTAACCATTCACCTAACCCTAGTTTATTCTCTGCACTAAACATGGTTGCTAAAATGATAAGAATCACTTTATTTCCATTTTATTAATAATTCTTATCATATTCTTTTTCTTCTTCTTCTTCTTCTTCTTCAAGAAGAAAGAAGCTTGCTAGCTTCAATGGTGACTTGAGATAAAGAGTGAGAAATCCAATTCTAAAGTGAACCCACTTCCTATTTCTTCATCCTCTACCACTTGCCATGCAGTATAGGGTGTTTTCTTCACAAGTTTCATGACTTGGTGAAGTTGGAGCTTGATCTTGAGTTGCCTCGACGCAGATCATCTTCGGCATCGAAGTCGACGACCTAGCCCGATCATTTCTCCGATGAAACCATCGCCAGAGTCCGGGATCCGATGATCGCAGCGGAGGGACATCATCACGGAGCTAAGGAGGTGGAGGATCGGATCTACAAAAGTTGTAGTCACTTTCCTTTTTAGTTAAAGTTGTTAACTTGCATGCATCGCCTTACCTCTAGTTAACGATCTAGCGTTAGGGTTTCTTTGGCACATGAAAATTTTGAATTGGCCATGTTTGATCACTTGTAGAACCTCATGGGTGTGCCTAGGATCCCTACACTACCACAAGCACGTCACCCGAAAACAGCTGTGTGCCAGCGATACCGCAACTGATCCAAGCGGTCTACCTGCAAGAACTGTGGCACAACGGTGGTGAGTTGCCAACTCGTGAATAGAAAAACATCACCAGGTAGAAATCGAAATAAACAACGATTCCTAGGTCAACTATATCATAAAGGTAATACTATGATATCTAGGGTGACCATATCTACATATGTGCCAACACATAATAAATGCCTAACAGCAAGTGGATATCATCAAACAATATAATCAATGCATGTATGCAGGTGGCTCTCGTCCAACAATAAAATCCGTGCATGTATGCAGGTGAATCTCGTCCAACAATATAATCATTGCATGTATGCAGTGGATCTCGTCCACGTGTCAATCACTGACACAACAACTCATGCATGTAAATATCATAAAAGTATATGCAGGTAAATACGAGAATATCAAATAATGTGTGTTCATCAACGGCACATCAAATTATGGAACCGGAGTGTCTAAAGTCGACCACTCGAAACATCATGAAACCCGTATCCAGCAGCGACACGTAAATCCTCGTCTGTCAGGCGCCGTCGCCATGACCAGCCCTGCTGTCAGTACAACTCATGGAACCTGAGTGTCCACATCGACACCCGAAATCCACGTAGCATTTCTGAACATGACTCCGGTCGGTATCCCCCAGATATCCGCCAAGTCCAAATAATATCACCGGTAGGTAGTAGTCCCACTGCCAGGCTCATCGTCTACACCACGAAATCATCTCTCACCCAGGGGTACCATACTGTGTCCACCATGTACCCGCAGATGGTGCCTCCCGCTCCTCGAATCGGGTTTCACATGCCAATCTCAGAACCGAGTAAACACATGGTAGACGCACTAAAATATCATATCAAGAGAAACCGGGTTTTCAAACAATACATAAATTTCTTGAAATACCCCTACAGTTCTCAAATCCATAAATCACATGAAATCCATATCTCAATGTGTAAATCCATAAAAAAACTGATATATGCAACATAAACAACAATATGAGCATATTAAGGGAAAACCGCTCTTTTAAATGAATTCAGCTTTAAAATATATCATGCGGTTCCCAAATTCTCCGAAAAACAAGTGCAGCATCAGATGAGGTGTCCATGTAACTGTAGCAAGGTATAAGTATCTACATGTAAGCAAGTATGTATGATGCATTTCATAACCTCAATAGTACAATAATCAACGTCCCAATATCACATGTCAATACAATACCACTTAGGGGTATATGCAACTATAGCAAGATATGTAGGTGTACATGTCAGTATGTAGGCATGATGTACATGTAGCTGTAGCAGAGTATGTGGGTGTACATATCAGTATATCATGCAACCTAGCATAGTGATGTGAACATGGCAGTATATCATAGCATGATGTAGCAATTCTACTGTGTAAGTGACATAGCAATTATCGATGATGAAGTGTGTGAGTCGGCAATTTGTGTAAGTATAACATACACATCATCGATAATGGTGTAGGTGTACTAGCACAGGCATAAGAAATTCAACGAGAATAATCATGAATGCAGCATAATGTACATCGTGACTCTAAATGCTATAAGGTATATGTATCTAACATGACCGAGTCGACAAATCTATCAATCGGCATCCAGCCTCACAACATCACGTACGGTACAATCCCTCGTACGGCATCCTCTAATCAGGGGTATGGATAAATCAACAAGTAAATCTCATCGCGTACGGTAATCTAACGTACGGCGGTATTAACAAAATAGGGATTCTATCAACCTATACAATATCGGGGGTACGGATCTAAATCTCGTACGGCATATCACTCATTATGCAATCATTATCCATATAAGTATATATACCTATCTCTCAGGTCACATCCATGTCAAACTCGTATCAGGGGGGCGGCCACACATAGAGAAAGGGAGGGGGTGAGCCAAAAGAATTGAAGGAGGTGACTGTAAGTCCACGTTACCTCTCCCGGTTCTTACGGGCTTGCGGAAATGATGAAAAACGATTTTTCTTTTGGTAGTAACATGGACTCAAAATACGGATCTTTGTTAAACAACTATCTAACAATCCTAACAAGAGTTTTACCTACTCGGTTAGGGTTATACCTTAACTTGAACTCCTTCTCTTGGTCTCCTTGCGGTGGTCGGATGGTTCTCTACTCGTCGTCTTTTTGTGCCGAAGATGGATCCACCTGAAAGCTTCTACCTTTAGCTTCAACCTCAAACTAGAGGAAACTAGAACACTTGGCCTGCTAGACTTTGTGTACTAGGATGAGTAGAGGAGTGTGTTGGGTTTTATCTCTATGGTTCTTGCTTCTCAACACATGCGACAAGTAGAACCATGGACTAGAGAGAGAGAGCAAGAGGAAGAGGGAGAGCTCAAGCATGAGAGAGAAAGGAAATGAAAGAATGAGCAAGACTTTTGCCATCCTTGCTCTCATAATCCAAAATCATCATAACACATAATAATAATTGAGTATTATGTGATGGTTGTTATCATATCAAATGGCCATATCATTTCTTGCATTAAATGCAATTTGTGAACCAACAAGCAAGCCAAGGTCAATGCCAAGAAATGATAGCCATTGTCATGATGATGGTCAACTAGTCCAACCTAGTCAACCGGTCAACAAAGTCAACAAGTCAACAAAGTCAACCCTCCAACCCAACCATGTCACAATAATACATAATTAATATTATCATTAATCATATTTCTTATTCTCATTAGGGTTTAGCAAAAGTCAACAGTCAACAACCCTAATGAGAATCCTCTGCCTCTGTCTCTCTGTCAACTGTGCATACACACTCGCATCCGCGTTCCGAGGAACACGAATACAAGCGAGATAAAACCAATCCCAAAATGTACACTAGGATCTGGCTTAAACCAAAGCCCGCTAGTGTTAACTGCCCAATCACTAAACGTGCACAAGTGCACGGATGTGACCGAACCCTGTCGCAAAACCATGCGACCTCTACTCTTTTGCCTAGAGGCGAATAGCTCTCTGTGTGGGACTCTAAAGACTCGACACTACGCTGGCAGTGGGTTTAACCACAGACCGCAAGTGGCACTAGCTGTGCGTAACGGCCCCCAGGAAGATGCCGATAAGAAGACTGATGAGGTGAAACCCATCTGAACTCCTACTGAGCCTGAATGTGAAATTCTGCGTACAGTCCGGTCTGTTCGTCTGAGAATATCGCATGGCGGGCCTAGGGGGCGGTAAACGTCAGTCCCCTAATAGCGGTTCAAGTCATGTCAGAGTGTAGCCCAGAACACCCTGAGATAACACTGGAAACCTACCAGTATATCTCTCTTGCCCTGGCCAGGGACTTTGTGTAATGGCTCTCCTAGACACAGCGCGATATCAACCCCCAATACCGAGAGAGACGAATCCTGTCTAACCGTCACTGCCTCCAAGAGCTTCGGGACTGCACCCAACTACTACCTGTTTGCACGACTCTTTTGAGCCGTGGTAGGGTAGTAATCTAAGTACAGTGGGAACACACTCGAGGCGAAGTAACAGTGTCAAGTCAGCGGACTAAGCTGCACTCATGTCACCTGGGAACTGATAACTGACGATAGGTATAGTACCAACCAACAGTTCCCGACGAATCCTGTCCAGTGTACTCATAACCTAATGAGCACCCGCATACTATCTCAAGTACGACGTACTGACGGTTGTGGGACAGACCGTCTCCCACACTGGATGAGAAGCGCATACGCTAGTCTACTCCGGAGTATCGATGCCCTGTCTTGATAGTCCTACGACTAGGGACCTGCATAAGGATGTGCTTGTGGATTACCCAGCCCCCACGAGTGTAACTGCCATCACAACGTTGGTAATCAAGCAAAGATCCTAAGGGCTCCACTAATGTGTATAGGTGATATACTAAAATAAACACATGTACACATTAAAGTAGAAACAAACCAAGTAGCATACTACTATTTTGAGCAAGATTATCTATACAAGGTGAATATCCCAAGCTTCCATTAAGTAATATACAAACTAGTATGATATAGTAATGGCCTCTAGGGCATATACACTAACAATCTCCCACTTGTACTAAGGCCATGTACTGGCGTATCGAAGACCTATCATCTCGATCAGCCGCTCGAACTGAGTCTGGGATAAGGCCTTCGTGAATGGATCAGCAGTGTTATCTTCCGTAGCAACTCTCCGAACCTCGATCTTCTGGCGACCCACGATCTCCCTGATCAGGTGATACCGCCTCAAGATGTGTCTGGACTTCTGATGGGACCTGGGTTCCTTCGCTAAAGCTATAGCCCCGTTTTTGTCGCAATACAGAGGTATTGGATCAACAATGGACGGAACCACCTGAAGTTCTGTCAAGAACTTACTTATTCAGACGGCTTCTTTTGCGGCATCTGCAGCAGCGATATATTCCGCTTCCATCGTCGAGTCAGCAACGGTTTCCTGTTTGGAACTCTTCCAACACACCGCCCCTCTATTGAGGGTAAAGACATAACCCGACATGGACTTGGAATCATCCTTGTCACTTTGGAAGCTGGAGTCAGCAAAAGCCTCGATCTGGAGGTCTTTTCCGCCATACACCAAGAACATCTCCTTAGTCCTTCTCAGGTACTTGAGAATGTTCTTTACCGCTATCTAGTGCTTCTCCCCAGGGTTTGACTGATACCGGCTTACCAGACTCAGTGCATAAGCTACATCTGGTCTGGTACACAACATCGCATACATTATAGAGCCTATCGCAGAAGCGTAGGGTATAATAGACATGCGATCCCTTTCCAAATCAGTCTTGGGAGACATCTCTTTGGAGAGGGTGATCCCGTGAAAGCCGGTAGATTACCGCGCTTGGAATCTTCCATACTGAATCTTTTCAGTATGGTGTCGATGTACCTGGACTGTGAAAGTCCTAATATCCTCTTGGATCTGTCACGAAAGATCCGGATCCCAGAATGTACGAGACATCACCCAGGTCTTTCATGGAGAACCTGTGTGACAAGAACCCTTTGACAGATTGTAGCATAGGAATGTCATTTCCTATCAAAAGAATGCCATCCACGTACAATACGAGGAATACGACAGTTCTTGCTACAAATCTACTATAGATGCATGGTTCATCTGGATTTTTGATAAAGCCAAATTCTTTGACCGTCTCATCAAAACAGATGTTCCAACTCCGCGATGCCTGCTTTAGTCCATAGATGGACTTAAGCAACTTGCACACCTTTCCGCTGCTCCCACTCTGAATGAAACCCTCTGGCTGGTCCATATAGACACACTCCTCTAAATTTCCATTCAGAAAAGTGGTCTTTACGTCCATCTGCCAAATCTCATAATCGTGGAAGGCAGCAATGGCAAGAAGGATCCGAATGGATTTCGGCATAGCCATTGGAGAAAATGTTTCTTCATAGTCCAAACCAGGTCTTTGACGAAAACCCTTTGCAACAAGTCTAGCTTTATAGGTCTCAACCTATCCATCTACACCAATCTTCCTTTTGAAGATCCACTTGCATCCTACGGATTTTACCCCATCTGGAGCAACGTCCAACGTCCATACTTTGTTGGTGTACATGGACTCCATTTCGGTCCGCATTGCATCCAGCCATTTTACCGAGTCAACGCTCTGAATGGCCTGCTGGAAGCTAGTCGGCTCATCACTATCAATGATGTAATCCTCTCTATCCCTGTCTATGAGAAAACCTTAGTATCTCTCGGGCGGATGAGACTGCCTACTACTCCAGCGGAGCGGCGCAGGAATGTCCTGATCTTTCGAACCCTCTGGTTCTACTAAGCTTTCAGTAATAGCTCGTGGTTCTGGAATTTCTTCCAGTTCTATTGCGCTCCCACTTATCTGATTTTCCAAAAACTCAGTTTCCAAGAAGTGGGCATGACGAGAAACAAAAACCTTTTGTTCCTCTTCGCAATAGAAGAAATATCCCTTGGAGTTTTTTGGATATCCCATAAACTTGCACTGTACTGAGCGTACCTCGAGTTTGTCCGCATGCTGCTTTTTGACAAAAGCTGGACATCCCCATGTCTTAATATGCTTAAGATAGGGTTTCTTCCCACACCATATCTGATATGGTGTGGTAGGCACAGTCTTAATTGGAACTCGGTTCAAAAGGTATGCAGTTGATTCTAGTGCATATCCCCAGAATGATCGCGTAACTCAGCGTTACTCATCATGGAACGTACCATATCCAATAGGGTCCGGTTCCATCACTCCGATACACTGTTATGTTGCGGAGTGTATAGAGGAGCAAGCTGAGAGAGAATTCCATTCTCTTTTAAGTAATCCAGGAACTCGGCACTTAAGTATTCACCACCTCGATCAGATCTTAGTGTCTTAATACCTTTGCCTGTTTGTTTTTCTACTTCATTCTTATATTCCTGGAATTTTCCAAAGGCTTCGGATTTATGTTTCATTAAGAAGACATATCCGTACCTTGAAAAGTCATCCGTAAAAGTAATGAAGTAAGAACAACATCTTCGTGCATGCGTAGACATTGGACCGCACACGTCGCTGTGTACGAGTCCCAAGAGCTCACTCGCTCTTACTCCGTGTCCAGTGAACGGAGTCTTTGTCATCTTTCCTTTGAGACAGGATTGACAAGTTGCATATGATTGATATTCGAATGGATCCAAATATCCTTCTGTATATAACTTCGTCAACCTTCTCTCATTGATGTGACCCAGTCTACAATGCCATAAGAAAGCCTGATTTGTTTCCGGAGACTTTCTTTTGTGTGTATTCTGGACATTGAAAATCTGTAGTTGGTTTAATACGTATATACCATTGCTTAATGTACCTAACCCAATCAAAACTTGATTAAGGTGAATGTTCAAAACATTACTTACAAATGCAAATTCATAACCTTCTTTATATAATAAAGATACAGATGTGATATTACAGGTTGCATTGGGTACAAAATAACAATCACGCAAAACCAAAACGTGTCCGTCTGACAACCCCAGGTGATAGTCCTCCATGGACTCAGCATCCATGCCAGCTCCGTTTGCAACTCTGAGGGTCATATCACCTGCCTTCAAAACCCTACGCCTTCTCAGTGCCTGTAAAGAATTACAGATATGAGATCCTGATCCGGTATCCAATACCCAGGATGTAGAGTTTATTGATAGACAGTTTTCAATAACATACACACCTGAAGCTGAAGCCGCAACTTGCTTCAGATCCTGGGTTCTGGCCTTCCAAACCCTGCAATCCTTTTTCCAGTGTCCACTCTTGTGACAGTAAAAGCATTCTTCCTTTCCCACAAGCTTTCTCGCTACCTTTGTTGCCTTTGTCTTTCCCTTCGTATCCACTTTACTAACACCGCCCCTTGGTTTTGCAGGGGCTTTCTTCTTCTTTCCTTTGGCTTTCGCCTTGGACCTAGAAGAGGAAGATCCTCTTACAAACAAAGTGGATGTTTCCCTACCTTTCTGTAGGGTGCCCTCTGCACTCCTCAGCATGTTGAGGAGTTCTGAAAGTTCAACTTCTTTTTCTTGTAAGTTGAAGTTCAGGATAAACTGGGCGTAAGTGGAAGGAAGGGACTGGAGAATCAAGTCCGTGTAGAGCTCGTTCTCTAACGTGGTCCCAAGGTCCGCGAGCTCCTCAATGAAGCCAATCATCTTAAGCATGTGTTCCGCTACCGATGATCCGACGGCCAATCTCGCCGAAAACAGCTTTTTCGAGACTTCGTATCTGGCGATACGGGATTGCTCTCCATACAGTTCTTTTGTATGGAGAAATATGGATTCAAGGTCCATATTCTCGTGCCTCCTCTGATGTTCATTATCCATAGAGGCAAGCACGAGGCACTTGGCCTTCGCGCAATCGATTTCCCAGGTCTTACAGATTTCCCTATCCGCGACGCTGGTTTTGGCACCTGGGACAGGGGGAGCTTTGGTGGTGAGGAGATACCCCAACTTGTCATAAGTGATTGCCATTTTGACATTCCTGAGCCAATCTTTGTAGTTTGGCCCTGTCAGTATATTTTTATCTAGTAGTAACTTAAGTCCAGTCATGATGTTTGGTCACTGCAATTAGGAGAGAGAGAAGAAACACTTTAGCATGATGCTCTTGCAAGTTTAGAGTGGTTTTTAATTTGTCTAAACAGGATGGCTCCCACTGTCTCTCGAATCCCTCCTCAAACCAAAAAGGAAGAATTAGTCAGGATCAATCTCACCGTACAATACTTGTTTAACCGTTCAGCCAGGCTAGTGTCGGTACTTCGAGGTAGGTTTTCCAATACTTTCGCGAAGTTCCTTAATTAAATAACCTCTTTTCCTTATGGGCGTAGCCCCGCTAACACCTTTCTAGACACTTACTTGGTTTATAGCATTGATCGTTAAGTGAGAAATTTCCCGAGGAGTAGCATATACTCACAGTAGGATCGGGATCCAAATATCATTGCATGACAAAACTGAAGGAATCCTACCAAAATCATCACACTCCAAATGGTATGCAGCGCTAGCAAATTTCAGTTCTTTTGAAACTCCCGATGTGGATTTTTGCCCCATGCTCTTATGACCTTGACTTTGGCCAACAAATCATAAGTCACATGTCAAGTTCTACCCATCATTATCCAGGTTAATTTGAACCCACCCGTACCTACCCTTGACTTTGTCCAACAAGGCAGTATGACTGTCCCAAACCAACACATCTATCTATGCTGCACATGAATACCCAATAGCTACCAATCACTATGCCTTGACTTTGGCCAACAAACATAGCTTGAATACTATTGACTATCCATGTGAAACGACGGAGGGCTACGAATGGTTTTGGCGAAACCGTGAACGTAGTGAACTTGATATAATCGATGGAATGAGATAGCTTTTAAAAGGAGTGGCTTAGCTCCGCGTTTAAAAGTTGTTTTTGAAAAGAAACCGAGTGGTTTTGAAAGTGTTCCAACGACTCAACTTTGGTTTATTTTCTTGCATTAATTTAATTCGTCCCATCATTTAATCCTACCATTGCAGAAAACAACGAAAATATGACGTACGCTTATGCCATCCGCAATCGCCACGGGGCCCCGTCATTACACGTTAGGTTACTTAACTAACGACAGAGCGGGGGTTGGACTAGCACGGATGCAAAACATAAGCAACGCCTAAATAGATATCATATATAGATATACACATTCGTCACATGCAAAGATAGCCATTCCAGATCACAGATGAACACATTGGATATACTAGGAATCCGCATTCCGTACGAGCCTGTAACGAAGTGCGGATTACACGGTCGCGATGAATAGCCAAGACCCAACTCTAGACCCCTACGGGTGCGGCAAACTACCCGCCAAGTATCCGAAGCGAAGCAACCTCCCTCAACACCGTGAGTAGGCCACTCGGCACTTCGAGATACCCGGTAGTTTGTGCACCCCACCTTGGGTCAATCCTAGGAGCAAAAAAAGTAAAAGAAATTATACAATGACGGCTACAACCCCATCCCGGTTGTGCGGCTAGATAAATAATATTACATCAATTACAAATTTACATGAATTGAAAGGAAAAAAAACTCTCATCTCACAACCCCCCGGCTATTCATCTGCGACAATCCAATGAATTCATATACACATACTATCAACATTACAGATCACAGATATGTATAACCCCCACTAATCGACGTATAGCGATTAGCAGACGTTCAATACATATATCACATCATAGATATATACCCATCAGCTTAGGTCTTTAGAAGTTCGATCAAAATACGGATTTTTAAGCCCCAAAAACAAATTTTGCTTTCTGGAAAATCTGGGCAGAAAACACATATTGTAAAAATCCCAAAACACCCCACTAAACACACTGCAAGAAAATTCGCCCACGGCCGAGTCAACTCGGCCGCGGATCCGCGGCGGGAGCATGCTCCTGCCGTGGTTCCGCGGCGCTTTGACCGAGTCCCTGGACCAATTTTCTACAGTGTGTTATAAAAAGCCTGAGCCAATTTTTAGTATAAGATTTATTATTTTTTAAACAAGAAAAAAAATCGACAGAAACTATACTTTTCGGGCGTGAGTGGCTTTTTCTCCGATCGAACTTCTAGTTACTTTGCTAATATGTTAGATAGTGTTTAACAAGGTTCTGATACCACTGTAAGTCCACGTTACCTCTCCCGGTTCTTACGGGCTTGCGGAAATGATGAAAAACGATTTTTCTTTTGGTGGTAACATGGACTCAAAATACGGATCTTTGTTAAACAACTATCTAACAATCCTAACAAGAGTTTTACCTACTCGGTTAGGGGTTATACCTTAACTTGAACTCCTTCTCTTGGTCTCCTTGTGGTGGTCGGATGGTTCTCTCCTCGTCGTCTCTTTGTGCCGAAGATGGATCCACCTGAAAGCTTCTACCTTTGGCTTCAACCTCAAACTAGAGGAAACTAGAACACTTGGCTTGCTAGACTTTGTATACTAGGATGAGTAGAGGAATGTGTTGGGTTTTATCTCTATGGTTCTTGCTTCTCAACACATGAGACAAGTAGAACCATGGACTATAGAGAGAGCAAGAGGAAGAGGGAGAGCTCAAGCATGAGAGAGAAAGGAAATGAAAGAATGAGCAAGACTTTTGCCATCCTTGCTCTCATAATCCAAAATCATCATAACACATAATAATAATTGAGTATTATGTGATGGTTGTTATCATATCAAATGGCCATATCATTTCTTGCATTAAATGCAATTTGTGAACCAACAAGCAAGCCAAGGTCAATACCAAGAAATGATAGCCATTGTCATAATGATGGTCAACTAGTCCAACCTAGTCAACCGGTCAACAAAGTCAACCCTCCAACCCAACCATGGCACAATAATACTTAATTAATATTATCATTAATCATATTTCTTATTCTCATTAGGGCTTAGCAAAAGTCAACAGACAACAACCGTAATGAGAATCCTCTGCCTCTGTCTCTCTGTCAACTGTGCATACACATCCGCATCCGCGTTCTGAGGAACACGAATACAAACGAGATAAAACCAATCCCAAAACGTACACTAGGATCTGGCTTAAACCAAAGCTCGCAAGTGTTAACTGCCCGGACACTAAACGTGCACAAGTGCACGGATGTGACCGAACCCTGTCGCAAAACCATGCGACCTCTACTCTTTTGCTTGAAGGCGAATAGCTCTCTGTGTGGGAATCTAAAGACTCGACACTACGCTGGCAGTGGGTTTAACCACAGACCACAAGCGGCACTAGCTGTGCGTAACGGCCCCCAGGTAGATGCCGATAAGAAGACTGACGAGGTGAAACCCATCCGAACTCCTACTGAGCCTGAATGTGACAATCTACGTACAGTCCGGTCTGTTCGTCTGAGAATATCGCATGGCGGGCCTAGGGGGCGGTAAACGCTAGTCCCCTAATAGCGGTACAAGTCGTGTCGGAGTGTAGCCCAGAACGCCCTGTGATAACACTAGAAACCTACCAGTATATCTCTCTTGCCCTGGCCAGGGACTTTGTGTAATGGCTCTCCTAGTCACAGCGCGATATCAACCCCCAATACCGGGAAAGACGAATCATGTCTAACCGTCACTGCCTCCAAGAGCTTCGGGAATGCACCCAACTACTACCTGTTTGCATGACTCCTTTGAGCCGTGGTAGGGTAGTAATCTAAGTACAATGGGAACACACTCGAGGCGAAGTGACAGTGTCAAGTCAGCAGACTAAGCTGCGCTCATGTCACCTGGGAACTGATAACTGACGATAGGTATACTACCAACCAACAGTTCCCGACGAGTCCTGTCCAGTGTACTCATAACCTAACGAGCACCCGCATACTATCTCAAGTACGACGTACTGACGGCTGTGGGATAGACCGTCTCCCACACTAGGATGAGAAGCGCATACACCAGTCTACTCCGGAGTATCGATGCCCTGTCTCGATAGTCCTACGACTAGGGACCTGCATAAGGATGTGCTTGTGGATTACCCAGCCCCCACGAGTGTGACTGCCATCACAATGCTGGTAATCAAGCAAAATTCCTAAGGGCTCCACTAATGTGTATAGGTGATATACTAAAATAAACACATGTACACATTAAAGTAGAAACAAACCAAGTAGCATACTACTATTTTGAGCAAGATTGTCTATACAAGGTGAATATCCCAAACTTCCATTAAGTAATATACAAACTAGTATGATACAGTAATGGCCTCTAGGGCATATACACTAACAGTGACCACATCCATAACCTTATCAACTACATAATATCTTAAAGCAAAACAAAAACTTTAATTGAAAACCATGACTCATGAATCAATTAAAGCAAAGGATGTATCATGAAAAACACCTCACCATTCTAGAAAATCCTACACCTTCACTAGATGATTTCAGCCACAACAATGAAGAAGGAAATTTGGCCAAAAAGATATGCACAAACATCAACCATTAATTAAAATAATATTTTAATCAGGGAAAAATTCCATGTGAACCAAAACTTCCCATATATCCCCAAAACTCACGCACTAGCTTTATTTTAGCTAAAATAGATGCCGGCATGTTTATACGGACGTTTTATCACAATCGGGTTAAGACGGAAAATACCGACTATTTTACCCTAAAACGGAAAAATTCGTATAACGATTTTCGAAACGTTACAGATTCGATAAGATGTTACATTTGATATTAGTCGGTTATATGTGATATAGCCAGATTATTAAATCAAGTGTTGATTTAATAATTTAATATATAATTATATATTTGATATATTACATTACATTAACTAATATTAGCTAAATTAAGATTTCTTTTCTCACTTTGGATACATTGATATATATGTGATATATGTTAAATGTATCATGTTAGGTTAAAAATGCAACTAGGGTTTATGAGGATTGAACCATGCTAGGGTTAAGATTAGGGTTTTATATTTATCATTAAGTTATTCAAAATTGTGGATTTTATCATGGTTGATATTTGTTGAAAGCTTGTAGAAGCTTGAAAGCATCGTTGACTTTGTCCACTCTTTTGTCTAGCTTATGATATTTGTTTAACCCAACCCTTTAACCCATGGCCATGGTTAACACTCTTAAGGGTTAAGCATGACATGGTTAACCCTTGGTTGCATTTCTAACCTCACACAATAATTCATTTCATCACTTGACTTCATCTTCTTCTTCCTCTTGAGCTTGCTCTCTAGTTTGTGACAAACTGATGATTTTGAATGAGAAAATGATTTCTAATGTGAGCAAACTTCCTACTTCACCATCCTCTACTACTTGCCATTTAGTATAGGGTGTTTGCTTCACTAATTCCATAATTAGTGAAGAGATAGCTTGGGTTAGTGTCTCCTCGACGTAGATCGTCTTCGGCCTCGAAGTCTTCGAAGCAAGCATGCTCGTTTCTTCATGGGAGCCTCTCTAGAGTCCGGAGTTAACGATCGCAGCGAAGGGACTACTACACGGAGCTATTGAAGTGAAGGACCGGTCTACAAAGGTTGTATTCCTTGCTTACTAGACTTGCAAAGTGTTTGCATTTATATTTCTGTCGATTTCTAGTTTACGATTCTAAGTTAGGGTTAGCTAAAAAGGAAAAAAAATTTGAATTTGGCATGGACGATGCCTCCCGAAACCTTGCTGCCGCCTTAGGTAACCTTGCAATCAAATCAAGTGTTGATTTAATATTTAACATTTATCTCATTTAAATAAACCTTTTCTTTATGATGTATGGATGGGTATATGTACATGTTGATGTGCATGCACACATACATACATTCATTTGTATCATGGTTGTTGATACATAGAAGATGGCAATACAAGACTCACATGGTATATAAATATCTTCATATTAATTAAATTTTGAGAAAAAGGAAAATGATTTAAATCATGGTTGACTATTCTTTGCATAACCTTAGTTGAACCATAGTTTCATTTCATTTGTTCTTTTAACTCATACACAAAATATCTAGATATTTATTAACCATAGTTTGGCATGTGATATTTATCTTGGGATATTTTATTTTCTATGCTCATTATCATTATCATTTTATCTCTCATGAGTTTAAGGTTGCCATCTTCTTCTTCCTCATCTCTCATGCTCTCTTGATAATTTCTAGTGAGTAAGTGAGTAAAAAAGAAAGGGTTTTGAAGTGAGAAAACAAACCACACAATCATTCTATACTAGTTTAGCCTATTAGTTTAGAGTGTTAGCTTCACTTCCTTATTCATCATGTGAAGCAAGGAGCTTTGGGAAAAAAGGCTTCGGGTGGATCGTCCTGGACTTGTTGGGAGCTTGAGCAAGCCGGTTCCAACTCGAGAAGATCCAAGGAGTCAAGAAGGGAAGTCTACAAAGGTTGTATCACTCAACTCTTAGTGTAGATTTCATCTAGTATGTGATCCTAGTTAATTGTTACCCTAACTTTCTTGTTCGATTCATGGTTAGTTTGCTTAGCACCCTCTTTAAATTTTTGTTATGGCATGTGTGATGCTTCCAAACCCTAGGTAAGGTGCTAAGGAAACCCTACAGTATATATATATATATGAGGGGGTATGTTAGTGATATATGCCCTAGAGGCCATTATTGTATCATACTGGATTGTATATTACTTAATAGGAGCTTGGGATATACACGGATATAGTAACTGTCTTGCTCAAAATGGTAGTATGCTACCTGGTTTATCTCTACCTCAATATGTGCATGTGTTTTCTTAGCATATCATATAAATATTGGTAGAGCCCTTAGGATCTTTGCTTGATTACCAGCGTTGTTGTCACGACCCAAAATTTAGTCACGTGACCGGCACTTAAACCACGTAATGTCAACAGGCGTAACGCAATTTAAGTAAGCCGAATCCCAGAAATCTAAACCATCAAAAGTAGTAAGTGATGACAACATTGTTAAAAATATTTGGAAATATCAAGTAAAATCTTTAAAGTTTAAATTTATTTCCTTAGAAATTTCGGCAGCACCTCCTTTGTAAAAACTAGCCCGAAACGGGTACAAACATAAAATATAAGCAAAGAAACATTTGATATAAATAAAGCATCCCCAAACGGGAGCAAATCACGCCCAAAGGCGGAAACAACCACCGCAAGCATATATACAACGCCATAGCGAAGAAATGAACATTATAAAGTGAAAACAGTATAAGAGATAAAACTGCATAATAAAAACCAGCTCTCACGAGCTCGACACCCAGAGTCACAAAATATACAATATCGTCCTTACAACTCGTCTTTAATTCAATACATGAAATGGTATATGGAGAGTACTAGATACAATGAGGGATATACAATGAATATAAACGGATAACCGCAAAACACACCTATAGCAAAACGGCTCACAACCAACCGTAGCGGTATCCGCTACAAAAAGATACAATAAGAAGAAGCCCAGCAGCGACTACTATGAGGTCAAACCTGCAAAACACTGTGGTACAACGGGGGTGAGTTGCCAACTCATGAATAGTAAGTAACATCGTACAGATAATCGCAGGTATGCACGTACAACGATAATCTATCATATGCAATCTGATAGCATCAATATGCTAATATGGATATGCAACAATCATGAAAGGTACTCTATCAGGTACTACAAATACATGAAGCAATGCATATCAAATGAATGCTGAGTATGGGATAAAATATGTCATCATCAATGAATCATCATCGTGGAAAAACCGGTGTCCATCAACGACACCCCAAATCCCAATACCTCAGGCGCTGTCACCCTGATCGACCATCATATCCTGTAAATCTCATGGAACCTGAATGCCCAACATCGGCACTCGAAAACATCTTGAAATACTCGTGTCCAACATCGACACGCAAATACTCATCTCTCAGGCGCCGCATACCCAGATCGGCCCTCAATATATCTCATGTCATAACTCCCAAACGGTATCCTCCGGATATCCGTCGGGCTCTATACTATCACCGGTAGGTAGTAGTCCCTCTGCTGGGCTCACCGCCTTTCTATACGAGTCTTCTTGCCCCGGGGTACCATACTGGGTCCACCATGTACCCGCAGACGGTGCCTACCGCTCCTCGAATCGGGTATCTAACACAAGTCTCAGAACCGAGAAAACTCATAGTGGACGCACTGAAATATCATATCAAGAGAAATCGGGTTTTCAAAACAATGCATACTTTCTTGAAATAATACCACGGTTCTCAAATCCATAAATCACATGAAATCCGTATCTCAATGCGTAAATCCATGAAATATGATATATGCAACATAAAACAGTAATATGAGCATATCAAGGGAAAACCGCTCTTTTAAATGAATCACGTTTTTAAATATATCATGTGGTTCCCAATTTCTCCAAAATCAAATCCAACATCATATAAAGGTGTATATGTAGCTACAGCAATGTATGAGTGTATACATGTAAGTATGTACGCATGATGCATTTCATATGCGCAATAGAACAACAATGAAAGTATCAATATCGATAACAATACAATACCGCATATGTGTATAGGTTGTGCGTGTTATGGCAATTACCGACGGTATGGGTGTAGCATACAATTTAGTGCTTGTGCAATATGAACCGTCAGTAATGGTGCAGTGTCCACTAGGTACTAAATCAAGGCACAACAAGTAATGGTATGTAATGATGCTCATGCACAATCAACATATATGAATTTAAACATGCGGCTATAATATCCTATCAAGCCCTGACGCATAACGCCATACGGGCGATTTCCCCGTAGATGTTAAATCTACTCACCGGTGATCTCGAGCTAAGTAAATCCGGCCACCTGCTTCCTGTTAGTTATATGTATGCCCGAGAGGCCATTACTGTACATACGATGTATATTGTAGTGGATGCTTGGACATATATAAGGATGACTTTCTTGCTCGACATGATAGTATGCTATTTGGTTTCTCTTTATCTTAACATGTACACCGATTGTTTCTATATTACATGTTGATAAAGCCCTTAGGATGAGTACTTGACTACCAGAATTATGATGCAGATCATACTAGTGGGGACAGAGTAGTCGGCAAGTACATCCTTCAAATGTTCCTAGTCGTGGGTGTATCGAGACAGGATATCGATATACCAGAGTAGACTAGCGTATACGCTTCTCGACCCATGTAGATGGGCGATGGATGATCCCATATCCATTGGTGTTTGACATCAGAGATAGTATACAGGTGCTCAGTAAAGACTGGGTACACTGGACGGACTCGCCGAGAACTCCCAGATGGTATTATACCTCACGTCAGATGGCAGTTCTCTGATGACACTGGTACAGGTTAGTCTGTAGACCCGAGATCGTCATAGAGTCTTGTGTGATTCCCATTGTGCTTTGATTTCTACCTTACCACGTTCAAGAGAACGTGCAAAACGGTCGCTTTTGGGTACAGTCCCGAGTCACATGGAGGCAATGAGCGATAGGAGGGGTTTCGTCTCTCCCGGTATAGGGAGTTGATGTTGCGCTGTGCTCGATTGGCTATAACAGGAAGTCCTTGTTAGTAATATGTATGCCCTAGAGGCCATTACTATACATAGGATGTATATTACAGTGGATGGTTAGACATATATAGGGATGACTTTCTTACTCGATATGATAGTATGCTATCTGGTTACTCTTTACCTAAACGTGTACACTGATTGTCTCTCTGTTACATGTTGGTAAAGCCCTTAGGATGTGTACTTGACTACCTGGACTATGATGCGGATCATACTAGTGGGGACATGGTAGTCCATAAGTACATCCTTCAAAGTCCCTAGTCGTGGGTGTATCGAGACGGGGCATCGATATACCAGAGTAGACTAGCGTGTAGCTTCTCGACCCATATAGATGGGCGATGGATGATCCCATATCCATTGGTGTTTGACATCAGAGATGATATACGGGTGCTCGGTGGAGACTGGGTACACTGGACGGACTCGCCGAGAACTCCCAGATGGTATTATACCTTACGTCAGATGGCAGTTCTCTGGTGACACTGGTACAGGTTAGTCTGTAGACCCGAGATCGTCATAGAGTCTTGTGTGATTCCTACTGTGCTTTGATTTCCACCTTACCATGTCCAAGAGGGCATGCAAAACGGTGGTTTTTGGGTACAGTCCCGAGTCACATGGAGGCAATGAGCGATAGGAGGGGTTTCGTCTCTCCCGGTATAGGAAGTTGATGTTGCGCTGTGCTCGATTGGCTATAACAGGAAGTCCTTGGCCAAGGCTGCTTTAGGGATTTACTGGTAAGTGTTACCAGTAGTTTCTCGACCCGTTATGAGCCTCATATCGACATGACTTATCGAGTTATTGGGGTCTGACGTTTACCACCCCTAAACGAGATATGCGACATATCGGACGAACAGACCGGACTGTACGGTAAGTGTTACTGGTTGGATTCACAGGAGTGTGAGCGGGCTTGCTCGTTGATCTTCTGATCGCTCAATACCCGGGTGGCCGTTACGTTTAGCAGACCGCTTGCGGCTTGTGAGTGTTTAATATGATCATCACCTACTGCCGGCGTATTGACGAGTCTTTAGAGTCCTACACAGAGGTTTCCTGGCTCAAGCGAAACGAAATAAGAGCGCATATGAAATATGTGCGGGACCGAGAATAATACCAGTATGTGATACTGAATTCTATTCTCGTGGTTTGTATCATCGAACGGTTATATGAGATATAGTCGGGTTACCGAATCAAGTCTTGATTCGATATATTGATACACTTTATATTAGTCGGTTATATGAGATATGACAGGATCGTTAAATCAAGTATTGATTTAATGATTTAATGTATAATTATATATTTGATATATTACTTTACATTAACTAGTATTGGTTCACTTAAGATTGATTTTCTCACTTGATGTGCACAAGTTGTATATGTGATATATTTTTGTGCACTAGATTGTATCATGTTTGATGATACATGCAAACTTGGGTGTGTGTATGACTTACACCATGTTTAGTTAATGGTTTAGGGTTTTTGTTTTTTTTTAGTGAAATAAAATGGTGGCTCTCATTGTCTTTACTTGAAGCTTCATAAAGCTTTCAAGCATCTTTGACAAAGTCCACCATTTTGTTTTGCATGACACTTTTACTAACCTAACCATTAACTTAAACTAGGGTTTAGTCTCTACAAAGGTTAAACTCACCCATGGTTGCAATATGATAGACTTCACTTGAATTTTCTTTTTAGATAATTCATTTTCTTTTCTTCTTCTTCTTCTTCTTCTTCTTCATGAAGTGAAGAAAGCATGCTAGAAAATTTCAAGTGTTGAAATCAAGTGAGAAATCCAAATCCAAAGTGAACCCACTTCCTATTTCTTCATCCTATACCACTTGCCATGTTGTATAGGGTGTTTTCTTCATAAGGTTCATGACCAAGTGAAGATGGAGCTTGAGTTTGAGTCGCCTCGACGTAGATCATCTTCGGCATCGAAGTCAATGACCTAGCCCGATTATTTCTCTGACGAAACCATCACTAGAGTCCGGGATTCCGATGATCGCAGCGGAGGGACGTCAACACGGAGCTAAAGAAGTGGAGGACCGGATCTACAAAGGCCGTAATCCCTTTCACTTACTAGTAAAGTTGTTTGCTAGCTTATAGTTTCGCCTATCCTCTAGTTAACGATCTATATTAGGGTTTCTCGGCACCTAATTTTTTGAATTTGGCATGGTTGATGCCTTGTGGAACCTCTTGAGTATGCTTAGTAACCCTACAGTAGTATCAGAGACTAGCTAGAGCATTAGGCGATGTGTTTGCGAAGTTAAAACCCCGATCGAACCCGAAAACAACAAATTAACCCCCTCTCTGGAAAATTTTTGAAATCTGGGATTTTTCTATATTAAAAATACCTTAAAAATTCAGCAGGGTTTTCTAAGAATTACCATGAAAAACGGGCCCCCAATTCGTCCACGTGGCCCCGGTACCGCGGCAATAGGCCTCCTTTGGCGGCGGTTCCGCGGCAAGGTGTGGGTATTAGGGACAGTTTTTTGCACAGTAATTCTAGTTGCTGCTTATATATTTTCTGGGTATTATTTTATTCTGACTCAAGTGTTTGAGTGTTCTGGGGATTATTTTGTATTCGTTGATTCGATCGGAAATTTTAAATTCGTAATGTTTTCCGGATAATTTTAGAACATGTTAAAAAGTTTGACCGGATATAAATACCCACTTTTTCCCCTGCCGGGAAATTTTCCAATTGTTGGATTTTTCCGTAGTTTGAGAACGTTCTAAGTAGTGCAAGTAACGCGATGGACCCTCTTGGAGACAACAAACCTTAACTCGATTATGTGACCGTCTTGAACTGCCCTTTGAACCTTAGGGTTTGGGGCAGTACGGCGTGCCACATGTGAGGCGTTGGCTTGACCCTTCTACGGCTGGACCGTTGGTGCTGTGGCATGAAGTGAATGTTTTTAAACTTATTTCATGTGTTGAGCTTTTTGGGAAAACTTGGGTGTTTGATTATTCGATCGGAAAGTTTAACATTGTATCATTATCTGGAATGTGATACAATATTTGGAATCCACAAGTTGTTATGAGATAACTAATCTGAATATTATAAACATAGCAGTTTAGTCTCAAATGATCGGTTGCCACGGAATTTTGATGCGATCAAAAGTCCGTCGCAATCACGTAGCGTACGCGGATACTCGCCGGGTAAACTTAATAGACAGCCACGCACCATAGCCCCGACCAAGTGACTGTGGGAGAACCCCGTCGCCGAAAGCATCCGTTCGGGTGCTCGCGGCAGTGGTGTTCCGCCTTGGTGCACTTCGTCAACGGCAACCGGGGGTGCGGCCGTCTACTAAAGTTTGTGACGAGCATTCGATCAGTTTATCGGGAATCTTGTTGAATTGCCCGACTAGATATTGAAAAGTGTTTTCGATATAGAGACTAAAATGCGGAGTTTATAATTGTTAGGCATGCGATGTCTAAGGAGGTTGCGGATTCCAACTGTTGTAGTTTTACACTTTCTTTTCTGTGACCGTAAGTGTAATATGTGATATCGCCGGTTTCGTTGCTATATGTCAACGACAATTGGGATGCGCATATTTACTTACGTTGATGACATGTGATGTTATGTGTTGCTGGATATGTTATATTGGATCGTCGCGTTTTGAATAGCCGGGGGTTTTTATGTGAGATGAGAGTTTTTATTTTCATTCATGTAAAATTAATTGTATGTAATATTCTTTTATTAGGGCAATTCCGGGTTGAGGTTGATGTCACCATTTGTATATTATTTACTTTTCCGCACTAGGATAGACCCAAGGAGGAGAGCACAAGTAACCGGGTTCTAGAGTCCAGTGGGAGACCAACTCGAGGAGTCGAATCTGGGTCTCCTAACTCTAGAATTGGTAGGGTTGCTTGCCGCTCTCATAGGGGTCTAGGGGTGTGGGTTTGGCTATTCATCACGACCGTGGAATCCGTGTTTTATACAGGCTCGTATTGAAAACACGGACGTCCTAGTATATCCAATATTTCATATATTTCTTCTGCTGCGTTATCTGTGATGTGATCATGTGATTTGTTTAGATAGATATTGTATATAGTATATATGATATATTATATAGACGTTACTTATGTTTTACACCCGCGCTAGCCCTGCCCCGCTCTGCCGTTAGTTACCTAACCTAACGGTGCACGTGGGGACATCGAGGCGAATGCGGATGGCATAAGTGTACGTCGTATTTATCTGTGATGTTTAGGTGATTTAAATGATGGGACTTCATTAATATGATTAATGAAATAAAAGAAACCTAAAAGATGTTGTGGAATCGAATTTTCAAAAAAAAAACAGGTAGCTACAGTTCTTGCTTTGCATCGCGGTGTTCCTTGTAGAACATCCTGCACCTTATTCGATAAGGAAAGGGCCGAGATCCCTTCACCGGGAGTGACCCCTTTAGCAATGACTGGCAGATGCTACACCCCTTGGTTTGTCTTTTGATTGCTTTTCTAGTTCTTGCTTTGCACAGTGATATATATGATATATCCTGCACCTCATTCGACGAGGAAAGAGCTGACGATCCCTTCACCGGGAGTGACCTCTTTAGCAAAACTAGTAAAAGCCTCAAAAACACTCCATTTTAAAATCATTTGATTCTACAACGATATCAAGTTCATTACGCAATAGGTTTTCAGAAAGACCTGTCTTAGCCCTCCGTCATTTCAGATAAGTACTACTTAGTATTCGTGCTGCGGTAGTTTGGCATTCGTCAAGGCGTAATGTACGGTAGCTAACTAGTATTTATCTTCTTATGCATATGATGTAGATTGGATTAGGGTATTCGTACGGCGTTGTTTGGCATTCGTCAAGGGTCATGCGGGTGGGTTTAATTCAATCAAGAAATGTACGGGTTGAACTTGACTAGTGGACTATGGGTTGTTTGGCAATCGTCAAGGTCATAGAATGCTAGGGGTAAAATATTATTGGGAATTTCAAGTGTTGAAATTTGCAATGAGATTGCATACCTTCTATGAGATAGTTGGATCCCGATACCCGCTGCGAGTAAGAGTTACTCCTGGGAGAGTTTTACACATTACAATTAGCTGATCAAGTAGGTGTCTAGAAAGGTGTTAACGAGGTTACACCTCTGGGAAAACGAGGTTTACTTTAATTAGGTTCGTGCGAAAGAACGGGGGACCTCCCTCAAAGTACCAACACTAGCCTGGCTGAAAGATTGGCGAACTTGTAGCGTGTAATTAATCCCAGCTAGTCTTTCCTTTTAAGGTTTGAAGGAAGATTTGATTAAAACAGTGGGAGCCATCCTGATTAGATAAAATAATAACCAATCTGATCTTGCAAGAGCATACGCTGAGTGTTTTCTTCTCTCTCTCTCCAGGCAGCGACCATATCACGCCTTAATCAAGATAATAATACGGATGTATTGACCGAACCCGCTTGTTGTACCGAGCTGTGGAACGTTGGTCCCGCTCCAACTTATAATTGTTATAAGACAGAGCAGGAATTAGGGGAATACCAGGATTCCCATGCCGCCCAAACGAAGAAAGTGCAAGATGATGCATCTTCTTCGGGTGTGTTCATTACAAAGAACTGTTTCTCAGTATCCCCTGCGTCCTGGGTATCTGATACCGGATCAGGATCCCAGATATGTAATCTATTACATAGGGCTACAGAAAGATAGGGAACTGAGAACGGGTGATAAGTTTCATGAGGCAGAAAACGGTGCAAGTATTGCAGCCAAGTCTGTTGGTCACTGTCACCCTGTATTACCTGAATACATTGATTCTGAACAAATGTCATTAGATACCGAACCTGATATACAAAATCATATCAGTCTCTTTATTAGTAAAGAAAGGATATAATTTTGTATTGTTGGATAATGTTTTGAACATTTCCTATATCAAGAGTTGATCGGTTCAGGCACGTTATCTAAAAGCATTAATGTTCTAAATCAAACTACAGTTCTTAGAATACAGAACACACACAAGAGAAAGAGTTCAGAATTGAACGAATCCTTCTTGAGGTATTGTAGACTAAGTCATATCAATGGGACCCAACTAGCTGAAGTTACATATAGATGCATATTGAAATTAGTTTGAATTTACATCTTGTGAAACTTGCCAGTCATGTCACAGAGATAAGATGACCATAGCTCTGTTTATTGGAAGCAGAGAAAGAGTTAGTGAACTCTTGGGATGATACATATTGATGTATGGAGGTCCCTTGTCTACACATGCCAAGACCGGTTCTTTGTACTTCATTACCTTCTCTGATGATCTCTCAAGATTCAGACATATGTTCCTGTTGAAACACAAGTCCGAACCTTTTGAGATATTCACAGAATATAAGTTAGAGGTAGAAAACCAAAAACGGGTATAAGTATTATGTCCTTTGATATGATCAAGGAGGAGAATACTTGAGCACGGGATTCCTGGACTATTCTAAGAATGAGATTCTCTCTCAGCATTACTCCTCCATATACACCACAGCACCTCGGTGTATCGGGGCGGAGCAATCACACCCTATTAGGTATGGTGTGCTCTATGATGAGTACTACTGAGTTTCCTATTTCCTTTTAGGGAGTTATGCACTTATGAAGTTGCATATCTAATGAATAGGGTTCCGATCAAATCAGTTGCCTACCACTTCAAATATGATATGGAAAGGGAAGAGCCCATATCTTAAGTTTGTTAAGATTTGGGGTTGTCCAGCCTATGTCTAAAAGCATAATCCGGACAAGCTCGAGGCAAAGTCAGTTCTGTGGAGGTTTGTTGGATATCCCAAGCATTCTCAAGGGAATATCTTCTACCTAACCGAGGAACAAAAGATGTTTTGTTACTCAGCATGTCACCTTTGTGAAAGGGAATTTCTTATGAAGAAATTTAAGGGCATGAGGTAGAACTGGAAAGAGTTCTAGCTATACAAACTGCAGCTGATGATTTGGTAGAACTAAAGGATTCAATAACAACCAACGAACCTCAGCCTCTCCGCCGATCTAGTAGGGTTTCTCACCCACCTGAGAGATACTTTGGTTTCTCTATGACAGTGGGAGCAAGGATTGCATCATGAAATGATGACCCAACTAGTTTCGAGCTGGCCATCAGGAGTGGGACTCTGTAAGAATGGCTGGATGTTTATCGATCTGAGATGGAATCCTTTTACACCGACAAAGTATGGAATTTGGTTGCTTTATCTGAAGGGTTAAATCCCCATCAGGAGCAAGTATATCTTGAGAAGATTACTTGGTGTACATGGAAAGCTAGACTTGTTAAAGGTTTGCATCATTGACCAGCTATAGATTGTGATGAAACCTATTCTAAGTACCTATGCTTAAGTCCATCCAGATCCTACTTGCCACGGCTACATACCATGACTACGATATCTGGCGGTTGGCTGTCATGACTGCTTTTCTAAATGATGTTTTAGAAGAGAGAGTCTGTAAGTACACAGTCAGAGGGCTTCGTAGACAGTGGGAGCAGCGGAAACGTGTGCAAGATGTTTTATGTGATAAAGCAGGCATCGCAGAGTTGGAACATCTGTTTTGATGAGTTAGTCAAAGAGTTTGACATCATCAAAATGGTAGATGAACCTTGTATATACAAAAAGGTAGTAGGGAGTATGCTGGTGATCCTCGTAGAGTACGTGGATGACATACTCTTGATAGGGAAGGAGTTTCATATGCTACGCTCGGTCAATCTCCGCTTATCACAAGGATTCTCCATATAGGATCAAAGTGATACCGACTAAATCCTGGGTTTAGGATCTATGAGATAGATCTAATTGGATGTTAGGATACTCACTAGTTGTAGTGAGATGGTATCAATTGATCCTGGGGAGAATCACTGAAAAGGTTCCAGGGTGATAAGGATGACTGAATGTCAGTCACAGGCATTGTCTTTACCCTCAGTAAAGGGACGGTATGTTGGAAGAGTTCCAAGCTAGAAACCGTGGCATACTAGACGATAAAGGCTGGATACATCGCTACCAAAGATGCTACCAAAGAGGCAGTCTGGGTGTATATTAGTTCATGAGATGAACTTCGTTCCTTCCATTGTGTGACAATGGAGTTGTGGCTTATATATAAGAACGCCCGTCCAATCAGTGATCCAGACATATTCTTAGGCAGTATCACCTGATCGTGGAGATGGTTGATCTCCAGGGGATCGAGGTTAGGAGAGTAGACTCAGAGGACAACACGGCGGATCCACTCACAAAGGCCTTTTCCAAGAGAGAGACTTTTATGGGATGGTTGAGTATGAGATACAACAACCACTGCTATCAGATGGCCCTAGTGCAAGTGGGAGATTATTAGTAATATGTATGCCCTAGAGTCCATTACTATACATAGGATGTATATTGTAGTGGATGCTAGGACATATATAGGGATGACTTTCTTGCTCGATATGATAGAATGCTATCTGGTTACTCTTTACCTAAACGTGTACACTGATTGTCTCTCTGTTACATGTTGGTAAAGCCCTTAGGATGTGTACTTGACTACCTGGACTATGATGCGGATCATACTAGTGGGGACATGGTAGTCCATAAGTACATCCTTCAAAGTCCCTAGTCGTGGGTGTATTGAGACGGGGCATCGATATACCAGAGTAGACTAGCGTGTAGCTTCTCGACCCATATTGATGGGTGATGGATGATCCCATATCCATTGGTGTTTGACATCAGAGATGATATACGGGTGCTCAGTGGAGACTGGGTACACTGGACGGACTCGCCGAGAACTCCCAGATGGTATTATACCTTACGTCAGATGGCAGTTCTCTGGTGACACTGGTACAGGTTAGTCTATAGACCCGAGATCGTCATAGAGTCTTGTGTGATTCCCATTGTGCTTTGATTTCCACCTTACCACGTCCAAGAGGGCGTGCAATACGGTGGTTTTTGGGTACAATCCCGAGTCACATGGAGGTAATGAGCGATAGGAGGGGTTTCGTCTCTCCCGGTATAGGGAGTTGATGTTGCGCTGTGCTCGATTGGCTATAACAGGAAGTCCTTGGCCAAGGCTGCTTTAGGGATTTACTGGTAAGTGTTACCAGTAGTTTCTCGACCCGTTATGAGCCTCATATCGACACGACTGTAAGTCCACGGCGGCGCCCCGGCCGTCGATCCGACGCCGGAAACGCGGAAACAAAAACTTTACAAACTAGCAAACCGGTACCACCACGCACTTTTCACCCAGATCGGGCCATTAACCTAACTACTGGCAAACTAAAAAAGAGTAGAGAAGCTATACCAAGCGATCCGTGTCCTTCGGTCTTCGTCTCCACTCCGATCTCCCGCGGAAACTTCGTTCATCTCCTCCTCGTCGGAAAGGGCACCACGTAGCCGGAATCTTTTACGGGCTCCCACCTCTTGACCGAGGCAACTCGGGCGCGAAGTTAGCTAGCCGACGCGTCCAAGATTTGTTGTAGGTTAGAATAGTAGGTTATCTCTTTTGGGGCTTAGAAGTTGCCATGGTATGTGGAGGAAAAGAATGAACTTGAGAGAAGGAAAAATGGAGCTCTCAATTTTTCCAAGGCATGAGATGAGATCAACAAATTTGCCACACACTCAAAAATGAAACTCTCTCATTCTCACTCAAGTAATGGCAGGCCCCCTCAAGTGGTGGGTTGTGAAAAAAGAAAAGATTAACCAAGAGAAGAAAAAGGAATCAATCCATTAGAAAAAGGTCACACCAATTTCCTTTTTCAATCCACTCACAAACCATCACCAAAAAGCAATGAATAAGACTAGAATGGAATCTCATCATGATGCTACCATTTTACAAGAAAGCCCTCTATAAATAAGTTATTTGCACTCTTGCAAATAACCCCCTTCCAACGGAAAGTCCGGCCGTGAAGGAACAAAGAAAAAACCGGTCGGAACGGAATACAAACTGGCAACTTCAGAAAACTGATCCCGTAATAAATTACAGGAAAACCCCCTCTACTGCAAATACATGCCGGCATTTGTATTCCCACTGAACACAAATGCAAAGAGACAAAATCTACACTATCTAATACTAGGATCCGGCTTAAACCAAAACCGGCTAGTAAAATCCGTCCGATCACGATACGTGCAATACCGCACGTATCTGATCGAACCCTACCATATCTCCATACGGACTCTACAGTGTTTCGCCCGAAACCTGAGTAACTGTCTGTGTGGTGGACTCTACAGACTCGTCAATACTATGGCTGTGGATTTAACCACTAGCACGTCAGAGGTATTAGCCATACATGACGGGCCACCAGCTATTGACCAAAAGGGACGTCGATGAGCGAACTCATCCTGACACCCTACTGAGCCTGTCAGTGACAATATCCGTACAGTCCGGTCCGTTCGTCTATGAGCATCGCATGGCGGGCCTAGGGGGTTGGTAAAAGTCAGACCCCCAATAACGGTACAAGTCGTGTCGGAGTGTGGCCCAGAACACCCTGAGATACTACTGGAATACCTACCAGCAAATCTCCTGCCTTGGCCAAGGACTTTTCATGTTCTGGCTCTCCTAGACACAGCGCGACCTCTCCCCCAATACCGGGAGAGACGAACCCCTGCAGATCCGCTCACTGCCTCCATGTGGATCGGGACTGTACCCAACTAAAACCTGTTTGCACGACTCCTTTGAGCCGTGGTAGGGTAGTAATCAAAGCACAGTGGGAACTCACACGAGACAAATGACGATCTCAGGTCGATGAACTAACCTGTACACATGTCACCTGGGAACTGCTATCTGACGTCTGGTATAATCCCAACTAGCAGGTTCCCGGCGAGTCCTGTCCGGTGTACTCATAACCCAATGAGCACCTGTATACATCTTAGGTGAACCAACTGACACCAGTGGCTTGTGAGACCGGCCACCGCCCCTCGTCGGGGTCTCGACTATATACACTAGTCTACTCTGGAGAATCGATGCCCTGTCTCGAAACTCCCACGACTAGGGACCTTTTAAGGATGTGCTTATAGACTCCAGCTCTCACTTATATGATTGCCCTCATACTGCTGGTAGTCAAGCAAGAATCCTAGGGGCTTTATCAACGTGCAATAGCGACTCATAAGGTCACCTAAAGCAGTACACGATGATAAAGATAAACCAGATATCATACTATCATCTCGAGTAAGACTGTCCTACTGGGACAGGTCCTCCCTCAATCATTGCAATCACGTTCCTGTGATCCAATAATTGACTCTGAGGGCACTATCTCCAACAATCTCCAACTTGCACTCAAGGCTAATTATTGCGATGTCGCATACTCACAGCCCGTGTGATACCGAACACCCAACTCCTCTACTAGTCAGTCTCACAAAGCTCGTTTGCGAAACTATTGCGTTCGAGGAATAGCCTCAGTGAGTGGATCCGCTCTGGTGTTTCTTTCTATGTCTCTCTTTATCTCAAGTTCGCGGAGAAAGCCATCTCCCGAAATGAGCAATACCTGTCTTAGAATGTGTCTGGATGTCTGATGGGACCTAGCTCATAAGTGAACTCCAAATCCAAAACTTCTTAGACTGTATCGTCAACTGAACTTAATCAGTATCCTGCGCCATGCCTTCCCTCAGTATCCACCTGGACCACCTGTCCAAAATACTGCCCCTCGTCAGAGGGAAAACTAAAACTCTGACAGCCACTCTGCCATCCAGGTCACCTTGGAAGCCTGGAATGATAACCGTCTCCTAAAGGAGGCTGCCGTTATCAAATTCCAAGAACATCCACATATGTTCTAAAACTGCTTCCGACTGTTTCTCCAGGATTGGATCAACATCAACTTATTGCATCCACCGCAAGAACAACATCTCGTGTGGTACTTGACATCTCATGATCAACTCAATTGCCTAAGCAAGTGATCTGCCAATCATGCGTATCCCTCTCCCCTTTAGTCTATAAGATACCATTAGAGAGGGTGACTCCATCACCTACAGGTACACCACCATGCCAGGAGTCGTCCATTCTAAATACTCATAGAATGTTGTCAAAGTACCCAGATTGGGAAACTACCCAAATCTAGATCTAAAACCATAGATCTAGTAACCAGAATATTTGATATAATATCCAAGTCCTATGTGGAGAAACCACTGTGTGACGACCAAAGTATAACCGATTGTAGTATAGGAATATCACTTCCTACTCTGTGTATGTCATCCAAATACCAGGACATCACACCCTACTATCTTCTTAACAGATCCATCCCCTATTCTGATGAAGTCAAAGCTATGATTGTCACATCAGAAATAGATGATCTATCTCCGCTATATCTGCTTTAGTCTATAAATAGACATAAGCCTGATGTCCACCAATGCTTCCGCTGCTCCCACTGACTACGACAACCCTCTGGCAGAGTCATATAGACGTACCCTTCTAAAACTAGTTTAGAACGACGCTATACTCATCCTCCTGCCGGGTCTCACAGTCTGGAACAACAGCAATTGCAAGTCTGGGTAAACAAGAACCTCCCGACCACCGTCCTTGAGCATACCGAAGTACCTCTCGGGTGCCTGAGGTTATCCACCATATCTGCGGAGTGGCCAATGGAATATCAAACCAGATTGAATCTTTAGGTTCTTATCAAATCTTCAGTAATCGTTTGCGGTTCTGGAATCACTTCCAGTTCTACCATACTCCAACTACTGTTTTCTGAAAAAATCATTTTTTTTGTTAAAACTGTGGCGAGTTAAGAACAATATCACTATTGATCTTCCAGATGGTAGAAAATCAACCCTCGTCATAGCCCGGGTCAACCCACCAACAGCCAATACAGAAACGTGCCTTGAGTTATCCGAAGTCTGGTTTTAAGCATAAGCCGGACAACTCCCCGTATCTTAACAAAGTCAAGATATGAACTGTTCTATATCCAATATAGAAATAGAGGCACTGATTTAATTAAACCAGATTCAAATCATGCAGCTGTCTCCAGTGCATGTCAAGTAAATGGAAGGAGGCCGATCAGCGTTACTCAACTTAGGAGCATTTCCAATTATGAGTAACCTGAAAGAGAAGCATGTTCTCTTAACCATTACTATCAACTGAATACCACACACAAGTATCTAAATCTTCGATCACCTTGAAGAATACCGATACTTGCAACACCTGGTTCTCTACTTTATTCATATACCTATAACTTCTCAAAACTCAGACCCTGTGTTTCTACGAAACACCTGTCTAAGAACTAGAGAAGTCATAAGTAAACAGAATATAGTACGAGTACCTACCACTCTATCCTAATGGACACTGGACAACATACAATACTCTGTATAAGTCCCTTGAGTCTAATAACTCATTCACTGTGTGTTGTAGGTTGAAAACTGTACTTATGGTTAAGAAGAATTACACCGCTGTTCAATGCTCCTTACCTAACCATCCACTTGTATAGGTAAATGTCATAGACATAATTTCAAAAAGGTATATCTCACTCTATAAAAATAGACGTACAGATATATCAATTTGAAATTGGTGCATAACAACGGATATTTAAAACCAAATATTTGCCGTCCGGCAAACAACCCAGGTGACTTCCTCAAATATCACCAATTACAACGAATTCCGATATAATGAGGATGATCACCTAATTCCCAATAACTTACTCCCACTCATCATCTGTAAAACCATACAGATGTGAGAATCAAACCTGGTAAATACATACCCTGGAGCACGTGTCTAATTGGGAAATCAGTTTTCTTTTAACAGGACACGGTGAAACTGAAACATTGAAATGTTTCGATGGGGTATCCTGGTATTCCTAGTAATGCCTCTTCCATTATCCAGGTTCACAACTGTAACCGTATAATTCTTTGCCACTTCTCCAAATCCCTTTTTATGTCTTTAGTCATTACCTTCTGCACACCCCTTTAGGCCAAATGGTTTTCTTCCTTCCCTACCGTTCGGCACCAGCCTATGGTTTGAAAGAAGACTATCCAATAAGCATAATAGGTGTACTGTCCTAATCCCAAGAGGTGAAGATAAAAGACAACCGAATGAACCTTATTCCTATTTCTCCTGAACCAGGACCCATCCCCGAACTGGAACAAGTTCCTTTCGAGTTCGTATATAACCATACGATGGATTATCCAATAAACTTGGGATCTTCGTAGTGATACGGAGTGTCCTGGAGAAATACAAAGGTGATTTAGGATTGGCGAAGAAATACTTGGTTTGGTCATGAATAGCAGTCGCAATTTATTTTGCCCTCTTACTAATCCCTCTCTTTGTCTTAACTTAATACCTTCTGTACACCATCATTATGCTAATTGGTTTTCTTCATTCCCCACCGTTCGGCACCAGCCTAAGGTTTGGAAGAAGACTATCCAATTTGCGTAATAGGTATACTATCTCCTAAACCAAGGAGTACTCGCAATGAGAGAAGGTGAAAGGAAAAGACAACTGAATAGTCCTATTCGTTTTCTCCAGAACCGGAAACCATCCTCGAGTTCCTTCGAGTTCGTATATAACCATACGATGGTTTTGTCCAATGGAAGTAGACGTTCGTAGTAACACGGGGTGTCCTGGAGAAAAGGGTAAAAGTAGGAGTGGCAATAAGGTTTGCAACTCTGACAATCCAAAAGCCAGTGTTAAGAAGGTTCGGTCAACTTGGTCACTGAGTCATAGTCTAGGGTCGGGTCAATGGTCGCTGCCAAAGAGAGAGAGAAAAGAAACACTCAGCGTGCACTCTAACCTAGATCAGAATGGTTATCACTTTATCTAATCTGGAAACCTCCCACTGTAACGTCAAATTCTTCACCAAACCTGAAAGAAGAATTAGCCAGGATCACCCGAGGAGTAAACCAACTCATCAGTGGGAATCGGGATCCAACTATCATCGCATGATAACGTGACGGAATCCGCTCACGTTATCACACTCCAGAAGGTATGCGCATATCTGGCAAGTTTCAGTTCTTTTGAAACTCCCGATGTGGATTTTTGCCCCATGCTCTTATGACCTTGACTTTGGCCAACATATCATAAGTCACATGTCAAGTTCTACCCGTCATTCTCCAGGTTAATTTGAACCCACCCGTACAAGCCCTTGACTTTGGCCAACAAGTCTATACGACTGTCCCAAACCAACGCATCTATCTATACTGCATATGAATACCCAACAGCTACCAAACACTGTGCCTTGACTTTGGCCAACATACACAGCTTGAATACTATTGACTATCCATATGAAATGACGGAGGGCTACGAATGGTTTCTGGCGAAAACCTTTAATGTAATGAACTTGATATCGTTGAAGGAACTGATAGCTTTTTAAAAAATATAGTGACGAAAACCTTTGCTAAAGAGGTCACTCCCGGTGAAGGGATCTCGGCTCTTTCCCCGTAGAATGAGGTGCAGGATATTCCAACTGAATACCACGATGCAAAGCAAAAGTAATCGGCTATAGTGAAGTTATTGCCCTGACGCAAACTTCTGTCCAAGGGATCACTCCCGGTGAAGGGATCTCGGCCCTTGCCTCGTCGACTGAGGAGCAGGATATTCCAACTGAATACCACTGTGCAAAACAAAAGTGAACGTCCTTGCAATAACAGCTTTTTGAAAAGTGTTCCAACAACATCAGAATAGGTTTGTTTAGCTTGCATTGATCCGAATCAACGCAGTCCCATCAATTGATCACACCACAAAGAACGAAAATAATGATGTACGTATACGCCATCCGCATTCGCCACTGGGTCCCGTCATCACCCGTTAGGTTAGCTAACTAACGACAGAGCGGGGACTGGACTAGCGCGGATGCAAAACATATACAACATCTACTAGTATATATATATAATATATAATTTTCGCTCAAGGCGTGATAAAATGCAACAGCACAGAAATGTACAGCATCACAGAACAATACAGATATCTAGGATCCCCGGGTTTCACAGAGCCGCTACTGAAACCTGACGTTCTCCTGGTCGTGTGGATAGCCTGTGCAATGAAATCCTAGACCCCTACGGGCGCGGCAAGTCACCCGCCAAAACCTGAAGCGAGGCAGCCCCCTTCAGCAACGTGAATGAACCACCCAGCACTTCACGGAATCCGGTAACTTGGGCACCCCTCCTGGGTCAACCTGTACCCCCTACGAGTGCGGCGAATAGCCCGCCAATTCTAGAGTGAAGCCCCCTCCGTCTCAACGCCATGAGATGCGGGCTCGTTGCCCTCTAGAACCCGGCTATCCGTGCACCCCTCCGCGGGGTAATCCTAGTACAGAAAGTAAAATATACATACAACGGGTACATCGACCGCAACCTGATCGTGCCCCAAAATAATAATACAATCAGGCAGTGACGGCAGTCCACATGTCGGACGCTCGTCCCGCAAAAACAAATGTACATATAAAACAAAACTGTACTACCACTGCAACCAGGCTATCCCCCACGACCAATCCGCAACAACACAGCACAACACAGAACATCAACGTGAATGTCACGTTCGCAAATCCGTCTAAAAGGGCTATAGCAGATAGACTGGATTTACCGATCGAGTGACATTCACGGTCGCAGATATAATGTAAATACTGTGAACTAGCATGTTTAAAATATCCGATCGAACAAATTTATCAAAGTGGGCCCCAAGCAGTACTGTAGCATTCACAGAAAATCTGGGCCCGAAAAGAATATCCCAAAACCCCTATTTCCAAGTATAAGACAATCTGGAAAAATTTGGTGCAGTGAGGAGCCTAAGTGGCGGCGGAACCGCGGCCCAAGCATGGATATGGCCACGGTTCCACGGTGGGATGATGGATTCAGGCGACCAAATTTTACCAGAATTCTTATACTTCCCTGCACATCATTCTGCAACTACCTGAAAAATTTTTGGAGCAGAAAAAATTTCGACAGAAACATGATGCATTGGAAAATACGGTTTTTGGGGATTTTTGTTCGATCGAGTTCTAAACATACTAGAGCAAGCTAGGCATGGTTAATGGCGTGGCTCTGATACTAATGTAAGTCCGCGGCGGCGCCCCGGCCGTCGATCCGACGCCGGAAACGCGGAAACAAAAACTTTGCAAACTAGCAAACCGGCACCACCACGCACTTTTCACCCGGATCGGGCCATTAACCTAACTTCTAGCAAACTAGAAAAGAGTAGAGAAGCTATACCAAGCGATCCGTGTCCTTCGGTCTTCGTCTCCACTCAGATCTCCCGCGGAAACTCCGTTCATCTCCTCCTCGTCGGAAAGGGCACCACGTAGCCGGAATCTTTTACGGGCTCCCACCTCTTGACCGAGGCAACTCGGGCGCGAAGTTGGCTAGCCGACGCGTCCAAGATTTGCTGTAGGTTAGAATAGTAGGTTATCTCTTTTGGGGCTTAGAAGTTGTCATGGTATGTGGAGGAAAAGAATGAACTTGAGAGAAGGAAAAATGGAGCTCTCAATTTTTCCAAGGCATGAGATGAGATCAAGAAATTTGCCACACACTCAAAAATGAAACTCTCTCATTCTCACTCAAGTAATGGCCGGCCCCCTCAAGTGGTGGGTTGTGAAAAAAGAAAAGATTAATCAAGAGAAGAAAAAGGAATCAATCCATTAGAAAAAGGTCACACCAATTTCCTTTTTCAATCCACTCACAAACCATCACCAAAAAGTAATGAATAAGACTAGAATGGAATCTCATCATGATACTACCATTTTACAAGAAAGCCCTCCAAAAATAAGTTATTTGGACTCTTGCAAATAACCCCCTTCCAACGGAAAGTCCGGCCGCGAAGGAACAAAGAAAAAACCGGTCGGAACGGAATACAAACTGGCAACTTCAGAAAACTGATCCCGTAATAAATTACAGGAAAAACCCCGCTACTGCAAATACATGCCCGCATTTGTATTCCCACTGAACACAAATGCAAAGAGACAAAATCTACACTATCTAATACTAGGATCCGGCTTAAACCAAAACCGGCTAGTAAAATCCGTCCGATCACGATACGTGCAATACCGCACGTATCTGATCGAACCCTGCCATATCTCCATACGGCCTCTACAGCGTTTCGCCCGAAACCTGAGTAACTGTCTGTGTGGTGGACTCTAAAGAATCGTCAATACTATGGCTGTGGATTTAACCACTAGCACGTCAGAGGTATTAGCCATACGTGACGGGACACCAGCTATTGACCAAAAGGGACGTCGATGAGCGAACTCATCCTGACACCCTACTGAGCCTGTCAGAGACAATATCCATACAGTTCGGTCCGTTCGTCTATGAGCATCGCATGACGGGCCTAAGGGGTTGGTAAAAGTCAGACCACCAATAGCGGTACAAGTCGTGTCGGAGTGTAGCCCAGAACACCCTGAGATACTACTGGAATACCTACCAGCAAATCTCCTGCCTTGGCCAAGGACTTTTCATGTTCTGGCTCTCCTAGACACAGCGCGGCCTCACCCCCAATACCGGGTGTAACGTTTTGAAAATCGTTTCAGTGAAATTTCGAAAAAACGGTAAAATAAGGGGGTTTTCTGTAAAAAGTCAAAATGCAAATATCTTTATTATAAAATTAAATATACATATTCTAGCTATGTAATTACTAGTATTTGGTGTTTATTGAGCCACTGGTGAAATTTCAAATTTTCTGAAAAAAATATTATTTTAATATTATTTTAAGCCGTCACTAATACATTTAATTAGGGAAAATTACAAATTGGAATGAGTTGAAACAAATTTTGTGCATCATAAAACATTAAATAAAATTTTATCATGTGGTTTTTGAAATGAAATCGTTTGCCAAAACAGTTTAGAAAATATCGAAGAAAAAGGCTTAATTAGTGAAATTAGTGTAAATAGAAATTGGGGTATAATATTTATCATTTTCTTTCTTCACCCAAACTCACCCACACCCTCTCACCCCCTCCCTATGTGCTGGCCGAGCCTTGCTTCCACATCCCCAAAATTTGTCCCCACTTCTAAGGCTAAAGAAAAGAAAAGAAAAGAAAATGAAAACAATAAAGAAATGAGAATGGGTTGACTTGTGATATGGGCCTTTGACTTAACCAATCACTTTCCCCACCTCACTCTCTCTCCTCCCCCTCCCTAATCTGGCCGAGCCTCCCTCTTGCAACAGCCCCATTTTTGCTTCTTCAATTCTTGAGCTAAAAACCTCACAAATTCATCAAAAAAACCCACAAAAATCAAAATCTAATCCCTACCCATTTCTTATTGGCTATTCTAGTATGGATCTAGAGAACAAGATTTCTATTTGGGAGGCCATGGGTGCTTGTGGATCTTCAAATGTGTTTGGGTATAATTTTAAACATTTTGCTTAATTTGTTACTTAATTTCTTAAAGCTAAATTACTTAAGTGTTAATTAGGCTTTAGTTGCAAGTTTTGAAATTCAAGATAAGAATTTGAATGCAAGTTAGGGTTTTGTGAAATTGGTGTATGGTTGTGTGATATATTTAGGCTCTTATGTTGTGTTAATACAAGATTAGTAGCTAGTTGCTAATGGTTAGTTTAAAAATTGTGTTAATTATGCCAATTTTCTAACTAGGTTTTTGAAATTGGTTAAATAATTGGGATTAAAAATGTGATTAGGTTTTTCATGACTTCTTTAACATTATAAAGTGTAGTTTAACACTTTAGTTCATGGAAATCCAACCTAAATTGTGGTTTGTGCATTTTGCTATAAAATTGTTAAAATTTAGGTATTTTGTAAACTAGAATTTTAGGTTTTTTGGAATTTAACGAGATTAAATTATAGGAATTGTTTTTATAACTTAATTAAGATATTTAGTGAATACTGTGGCCGCTAGATTCGTTTATACGTCGAGTTTTGTACCAAAACGGCGAATTGTGCTTGCTAGATTTTCGGAAAAATGACTTTTTAAGTGAAATTGGGGTTTTTGTGAGTTTTAACCTATTTTATATTAAAATTAGTGTTCGTGAATGTACAAATGAGGGTATATGAGTTTTTCTCGATGGTTTGGCGTTTGTACGCCGACGTCGAGGGTTTTTGGGTCGATTTGTGAAAGCAACCATAGGTTTTGACCTATGTGGGTTTCGTGCGTCGTTTTGGTCATGAGTCGGATTTTAATGCGATATGGTGCGTTATGATATGTAGGTACCCCATGTGGACTTCGAGACAACAAGCAAGCGCGTGGCGATGTCGGCACCGGCGAGCGAGGACCAGGTGAGTAGATTTATATCTACGGGGAGAAGTCGGGTGGATGGCGTATAGCACCCCCGCAGTCCGTGGTGGTGTATACGGATGCGTATACACACCAATAATTATTATTATGTTATTTGGGATTAATAACGATGTTTAGGATGGATATTGGTGTGTTGGATTATTTTAGTGTTGCGAACTCTAGGGTAGTGTTGCACTACACATACACACCTACATACTTGCATACATTCCTATTTATATGTGCTCATGGGATTCTTTATAGTTATGTGATCACATGGGTATGTGACGATGTGTTCACATATGGATTTGAGGATGATACTTGGGATTGAGCTGAGTCGATGAGATTTGTTTTGTGGTTGTGATATCGGTGATATGGCAGGATTCGTACTTGAGGTATGTCCTGGTGTTATAGCGGATCTTGGGGCGGCGATACGGGTGAATAGTGTTATAAATAAAATGGTCGACATGTGATCGTGATATGAGGCATGATATGCTAGGATATTGATATTAGGCCGTATCGGGCGATGTATACCCTTGATGATGCTATGTGCTGACGGTATCGGTTTGTACGAGATTGTCGATCTGTAGTCAGATCATGAGTATATTGAGGATATTAGTATTGTACTAGACATAGGTCAGTACCCTAGACTATGATCTTGAATAAAGAGGATACCAGAGGAATGGTGTGAGGAATATGATATTGACCCGTACCCAGATTTGGGGATGCCGTACGACGGATTTACGTACGAGCTATATCTTGATGATTGACCCGCACTCTTGACTTAGGATGTCAGTTTGTAAATATGGTATCTGTAGCGTCTTGAAAAGTCGTTTTGGTGTTTTCCTGAAATTCGGTGAAAATTCGGTATTTTTCCGAAAACCGTCTTTCTCGATATTTTGCAGTTTAGGGCTAATTATACCTTAAATGGGTAGGTAATTACTTGTTTTTAGTAGCTAATGAGTTAATTATGAAATTTTGGTCATTTAAAAAATTTTCCCTATTTTTCAATTTTTTAATATTATTTTAAGCCGGTAAGAAAATACATTAAATAAGCGATAAATACAAATTTTTCCGGGCTAATTTTAATCTCTAAAATTATGATAATTATAATCTAGTGATATAATGAATTTTTAGTAATTTATTTTGATTTTTAACAAATTTTTATGTTATGAAACGAATTTATTGAATTTTGAGCTAAAACTTGCAATTTTTGAGTTGTAGGGGGCCTTTTTGCATAAAATTTCTTTTGTAAAACCCCTCTCTCTTTTCCCTAAGCCCTAGAACAGCCCAACCCTGGCTAAGACCAGAAATTTCTGATCTCTTTTCTTTAGTTGCTTTCTTGAGTGATTTAAGGGGTTTTTTGGGTTTATTTTAATTAAAATGAATAAGTTATGATACATTTGACTTTGTGGACTTGACCCATGACCTTCCCCACTTGCCCACACCCTCCCCCATTCCTCCTCTGGCCGAAAATCCTGCACACCCTCTTCTTCCTCTCTTTTCTTTTCATTTTCTTCAATTTCTTCAAGAAAATACATCAAAATCCATGATTTAATTCAAAAATCCAAACAAAATCCTTAAGCTATCATTATCCTTAGCCATTCTTGCTTGGATCTTGGTGTTGAGGCCATCATTTGGAGCAAAATTTTCTTGCTTGATCCATAGATCAAGAGGTATAATTTCTATCATGTTAAATTCTTTTGTTTAAGTTCTTATGTTAGATGGTTTAGTGTTAATTTAGTGTAGTTTAATCTAGTTTCTTAGGTTTTGCTTGAAAATTTTAGCTAGGGTTTTGTAGCTATAATACTTAATTAGATTGTTTTATAGTTAATCTAGTGGTTAATTAACTAATCCATATAGTTATCTTGTTGTTATAGTTTTCAACTTTGCTAAATTAGTTAATTTTAGAAGTGTGAAATTGCTTTTTAGGATTTTCAAGAGAGGGTTTTGTATGGAATTGGTTTGTGAAGCTTGATTAGTGAGTGGATTAAGTTTTAGAAAGCATTATTTAATTGATTAAACCTAACTTGTTATCTAGTATTTTGCTAACCTAACCTAAGAGGTTAATTTTCTTAAGTGGGCTTTGTTGTGTTAATTTAAAGTTTCAAGTGAGGAAATTGATTGGATTTTGCTAAGTTATAAATTCAAGAATGGTTGTTTATGGAAAATAGGATTGGAATCATTGTTGTTGTGTTATAATTAGTGTTTGTAGATTGCTTGTAGTGTGGTTGGGCGATTGTGCTTTATTGTGGTCGTTTTGTCGCAAATCGGCGATTTTTGCACCGATTTTGGGACGCAATGCTTACTAGTTTTGTATATAAATTATGTGATGGATTAATTTTGATATCTTGATGATTGTAATGGCTTTTCCTACGACTTTTAGGATGCGTGAGTGCGGATTTTTGGGGTAGTCGGGTTTTAGTTTTGCCGGGCGACCAAATCGGCGTTTTTCGGCAGTTTTTGCGATTTTCGCGTGTGTTCCGCGCACTTTGTGCACGTTGTACCTAGCTAGCGAACGTTAGTAGTTTCGTTGGGGTTTTGCGTCGTTCTTGAATGTGTAACCTTATATTTGGTATTGATATAAATTCCAGGTTCGGTCGCGGAGACGTCAGACGCGGCGCGAAAGGGAAAGGCGGTGATTGGACACAGCTAGCCAGGGATCCCGGTGAGTAGATTTAACATCTACGGGGGACGATCGTTTGGATGGCGCAAGTCGCCCGATAGATTTAGTAAACTGGAAAATAGTAAATTGGATAATCACTTGTGACATTAGAATAATAATACTGGCATGATAATTGCTGCAATTAGATCAATATGTTATATCCATATACGCAAACTCAATTGTAGGACACATGCACCATTACCAGGTTTTTAGATGCAGCACGAGCACTATTCATGTTTACACACACACCCTGGTAATTGCCATGCCACCACACTAGATAACTTTTAAATTGAAACCTTTTACTAATCGATACTTAAACTGGTACTATTGCCTTTAATTCCTTAAAAATGAAACCGTAGTATTGCTATTCATGTGCATGTACTTCATCATATTAATTGTTCATGCTTAATACATTAATCACACATCGCAACTTGATTATTGATATCATACGCATTCATTATCATTGATATATGCACTTATGAGGATTTCTTGGGATTTTATGATATTGCTGGATTTCGGGGAAAAGCCGCAAAATTTCTAAACTTATTATATTTTTAAAATATGTAAATTGCGGTTTTCTAGTGATGTAAGTGTCGTCCACCATGAGTTTGCTATGGATTTGGAAATCCGTGTCGAGGAGTGGAGGAACCGGCACGGGTACATGGTGGGCCCGGTAAGGTACCCCGGGGCAAGAGGAATGTGGTGATGACGTTGAGCCTGGCAGGGGACGGATTACCTACCGGTGACTGTTTGGGACGGCGGATATCCAGAGGATACCGACCGTGGCCGCTAGATGATGAGATATTGATATTTGAGATGGGTCAGCCGGACGGCTGAGGCCAGAGATACATTTATGAGATTTGAGACAGCTTTTGGGTGTCGTTGCTGGACACCGATTTTCGTCGATTCATTGACATTATGCTGGCATTCTAAAAGAGTTTCAAAAAAACAAAAAAAGAGATAAAATATTTCTTATATATACCTATTGAGACCTCAGATTTTCATGTTGCATACATATTAGCACACTGATATGATATACACACCTGCTAGTGCATCCAGTCATACCTGTATTTTAGATGCTAGGATGCTTGTGTGCATGCATACGATAGCCTTTGCAGATGTTATTTATTACTCACGAGTTGGCAACTCACCCCCGTTGTGCCACAGTCTTTTGCAGGTCCGCTCCGTCAGTTCAGTAGCGGCGGGCGCACTTGTCTTTTGCCTCTTTTGCCTGAGCTCGAGTTTTGCTCATAGGTGGGTTATGTTATTATTTTGTACCACTTGTATATTCTTTGTATCTAGTGTACTCCATCTACTGTTTCTACCAGATTATTGTATATTGACCTAGAGATGAGACAGTGAGGTTTGTGGATTTTATGCTGTATTTTGGGATCGAGCTCACTTGAGCCGACATGCTACTTTTTTATGCCCCCTTATGATTATTATGCTTGTTGTCATTTACATTGCGTGGGATTTGTGACCGCCTTATGGCGAAGAGCTAGCTCCCGCTTGGGGATGCCCTATTTTGTTGGATTCATGTATATATTTTGTTGTACCCATTTTGGGGGCCAGTATTTACAAAGGAGACTCTGCCGAAATTTTCGGAAAAATTAGTATTGTTTTTAAAAAGGGTTTTACATGACTTATTTGATAAACTTGCTTTCAAATGTTTGGGTTTTCTTCACTCTTTTGCTTAATTGGTTTTGTTTTCTGGGTTTTGGTTTACTTATTTTACGGACGCCTTTAGACGTTTCGTAAACTTAAGTGCCAGTCACGTTCCGTACCCTGCGGGTCATGACAAAGTTGGTATCAGAGCGATAGGTTTTACCTTTGTGAGTGTAGGATGACCCTTGGTAGATGGAGTAAGTGACTTAAGCAGGGTAACGTAGCGTGCATATGTCCGCGGCATACTTACGATACGGTACTCCGCCTAAGTGACTTTAGGATATACTTGCTTGAAAAATTCCTTCTTCAATTCCGTGTATCCTATGATCCTATTGCACTGTTCTTACTATCTGTTTTCCTGTAACAGCCACTATGCCGCCGAAGGCTACGAGGGCACAGAGGGCTGCCGCCAGAGACGAGATTCGAGCTGGCTCGTCCGAGACTAGGACTGAGCAGGGTGGTATGCCTACGCCGCAGGGACAGACCGATCCACCTTCCCCAGGCCGTATGGATAGGCTCGAGACCGGTATGGAGGAGTTGCGACAGATGATGGGAGGCATGCAGGAGCTGCGTCAGATGGTAGGATCCCTAGTTGCAGCCAGTCGTACACCGAGGCCGGATGACGTACCTACTACATCACAGACGACCATGATACCTGCTCCTACTACTACCACCGTGGCCATTCCGGTTTCACTACAGGATTTCATGAGGCTGAGACCTCCAGTATTCACCGGCACCGAGGCAGCGGAGGACCCACAGACGTTCCTTGACAGTTTAGCCAGGATCTGCCGTTCGCTGAGATGTTCGGATGATCGATGGGTAGAGCTTGCGAGTTTCCTACTAGAGGGTCTCGCGCAGACATGGTGGGAGTCAGTCTTGAGAGGTCGAGCTGCAGATCTACCGCCTATGACTTGGGCCGAGTTTACAGCGGTCTTTCTAGCCCGTTTCCTTCCAGAGAGCGTTCGTGACGCCAGAGCTCGTAGCTTCGAGGCCTTAGTCAAGACACCTGGGATGACGGTGTCTGAGTATGATATCCAGTTTACACAGTTATCCCGATATGCTCAGTATTTGGTGGATACCGAAGAGAAGATGGTGAAGAGGTTCGTACAGGGACTTGATGCCCAGCTATATCTTGCCATTGGCGCCCAGCACTACGACACTTATTCAGCTGCTATGGATACGGCATTGCGGATGGAGGCACGCATATCACGGACTTCGGCCGTTTCTGGGCCGAAGAGGATGCGCACCGATGTACCGCCTCAGAGGCAGAGCGCCAGATTCTTTCCGAGAGATAGGCCTGGCAGAGGATTTGGGCGGGGACAGTTATATGGTTCTTATCCCCAGGGGCAGCAGCCGTCGCCAGGATGTTTTGGGTGCGGGAGTCTGCACCATCTTGTCAGAGACTGTCCAGTGAGACGACTGGGAGCAGCGACAGTTCCGCATGTGACCCTACCACCATCACCACCCCCTCCTCAGAGAGCCCTACTTCCTACCCCAGGCGATGCTCCACGCCAGTTAGGTGCACCGAGAGGCCGTGGACGCGGTGGTCCTGTTCAGAGAGGACGAGGAGGCAGAGGCCGAGGTCGAGGTCAGCCCGCTATCGGTGGAGGACAGGCCCGAGTATTTGCTTTGACACCGCAGGATGCGCAGGCATCCAATGCCGTTGTGACAGGTACTTTTCCAGTTTGTTCTTTCGACGCACGGGTATTATTCGACCCAGGTTCCACACATTCGTACGTATCTACACACTTTGCACCGATGTTGGGCCGTGAGTCGTCGTCGTTAGATCGGCCGCTTGTTGTTGTTACTCCGGTAGGCGAGTCGTTTGTCGCTCGTTTTGTATTTCGTTTGTGTTCCGTTCGTATCGGGGAGAGGGATTCATCAGTTGATTTGATACTCCTCGATATGTTGGACTTTGATGTGCTTCTGGGCATGGATTGGCTAGCCACTTGTTATGCTTCGGTGGACTGCCGTGAGAAGGCAGTCAGATTTAGCTTTCCGGGAGAGCCAGTCCTTGTTATTCAGGGAGACCGCAGTGTCACCCTTCCCAGCTTAATTTCGTCTCTTCGCGCTGGTCAGCTCTTGCGGAAGGGATGTCAGGGATTCTTAGCGTTTGTTTGTGATACTCGAGCTGCAGAGGTTCCGTTAGACCGGGTTCCGGTAGTTTGTGAGTTCCCTGATGTTTTCCCTGATGAGCTACCTGGGCTACCGCCTGAGCGCGATGTTGAGTTCTGCATTGATTTGATTCCCGGTTCGGGGCCTATTTCTGTACCGCCTTATCGGATGGCCCCGGCAGAGCTTCGAGAGCTGAAGGATCAGTTGCAGGATTTGTTAGATAAGGGGCTTATTCGACCTAGTGTTTCTCCGTGGGGTGCTCCGGTCCTGTTTGTCAAGAAGAAGGATGGAAGTTTGCGCTTATGTATCGACTACCGCCAGCTGAACAAAGTTACCATTCGGAACAGATATCCGTTGCCGCGCATTGATGATTTGTTCGACCAGCTTCAGGGTGCGGGGTATTTTTCGAGGATCGACTTGCGATCAGGATACCATCAGCAGCGAGTTCGACAGGAGGATATACCGAGGACAGCTTTCCGCACGCGCTACGGCCACTACGAGTTTTTGGTGATGTCGTTCGGACTCACCAACGCCCCAGCAGCATTTATGGATTTGATGAACCGTACATTCAGGCTGTATCTTGACTTGTTCATCATCGTGTTTATCGACGATATCTTGGTGTACTCCCGGAGCAGAGAGGAGCACGAGCAGCACTTGCGGATTACGTTACAGACTCTGAAGGAGCATCAGCTGTTCGCGAAGTTCTCCAAGTGTGCGTTCTGGCTAGACAGCGTCGGATTCTTGGGTCACGTGGTTACGAGAGACGGCATTTGTGTGGACTCGAAGAAGATTGAGGCTGTTCAGCAGTGGCCCCGACCTACATCGGTTACTGAGATCCGTAGTTTTCTAGGCCTGGCGGGCTACTACAGGCGTTTTGTTCAGGACTTCTCCCGTATAGCTGCACCGTTGACCAGTTTGACCCGGAAGGGAGTTCCTTTCGTTTGGACAGAGGAGTGCGGGCGCAGTTTTCAGCAGCTACGGACTTGTTTGACTACGGCGCCGGTATTATCTTTACCTTCGGGATCAGGCGGATTTGTTGTCTACTGTGATGCTTCGCGAGTGGGATTAGGATGCGTATTGATGCAGCATGGCCGGGTGATCGCTTATGCTTCTCGGCAGTTGAAGAAGCATGAACAGAACTACCCCACTCATTATTTGGAGATGGCTGCAGTGGTCTTTGCACTGAAGATTTGGCGACATTACCTGTACGGCGAGTCGTGTCAGATATTCACCGATCACAAGAGCTTAAAGTACATATTTCAGCAGCGAGACCTGAACCTCAGACAGCATCGTTGGATGGAGTTGGTGAAAGACTACGACTGCGAGATCTTATATCACCCCGGCAAGGCAAATGTGGTGGCAGATGCGTTGAGTAGGAGGCCCGGGGGTAGTCTATCCTTTTTGCGCGCAGTTCAGAGGCAGTCGTCAGCAGATTGGCAGATGTTATGCGACATCCGAGTTGAGTTCGAGTTCACTCAGACAGGGGGACAGCTCGCGCATGTTCGTGCACGCCCACAGTTGCTTGACCGTATATATGAGGCACAGCGCAGTGACGACCGTTGCTCAGAGATCATGGCACAGATGGGACAGGGCAGATTTTCCGAGTTCGTGATTGACGATCAGGGGATTTTACGATATGGATCTAGACTGTGCATACCAGATGCTGATGGATTGCGGCGCGACATTCTTGAGGAGGCACACCGATCAGTGTATAGTGTCCACCCCGGTTCCACCAAGATGTACCATGATATGAGAGAGACCTACTGGTGGGACGGGATGAAGAGGGACATTGCGGAGTTCGTTTCGAGATGCCTGACTTGTCAGCAAGTCAAGGCCGAGCACCAGAGGCCCGCAGGAGAGCTACAACCGTTACCCATTCCAGAGTGGAAATGGGAGCAGATTTCGATGGATTTCGTTGTGGGTCTACCCAGGACCAGTCGAGGGTACGACTCCATCTGGGTGATCGTGGATAGATTGACGAAAGCGGCTCACTTCCTGCCAGTGAAGACGACTTTCAGCTTCGCTCAGTATGCTCAGCTCTATATTGACGAGATCGTGCGACTACATGGCGTATCGACTTGTATCGTGTCAGATCGAGGCACTCAGTTCACCAGCCGACTTTGGCAGAGACTTCAGGAGGCTTTGGGCACTCGTTTGAGCTTCAGCACAGCGTTTCATCCGCAGACAGACGGACAGTCAGAGCGGACCATTCAGACTCTTGAGGAAATGCTCAGAGCGTGCGTTTTAGACTTTGGTGGTAGCTGGGACCCTCATTTACCTCTAGTGGAGTTCTCCTACAACAACAGCTTCCAGGATACTATTCAGATGGCACCTTTCGAGGCATTGTATGGGAGGAGATGCAGATCGCCCATTTGTTGGACAGAGCTCAGCGAGAGCAGCATTTTGGGGCCGCAGCTTGTTGAGGAGACGACATCGAAGATCCAGTTGATCCGAGACCGGATGAGAGCGGCTCAGAGAAGGCAGAAATCGTATGCAGACAGGCGCCGTCGCAGATTAGAGTTCGCAGTTGGCGACCATGTTTTTCTGAGGGTCTCTCCGATGAAGGGCGTGATGCGTTTTGGGCGAAAGGGAAAGCTTAGCCCTAGATTCGTAGGTCCCTTCGAGATCCTCGAGCATGTCGGCGCAGTTGCATATCGTTTGGCTCTTCCTCCCAGCTTTCCCGATGTTCACCCCGTCTTCCATGTTTCGATGCTCCGCAAGTACCTTCACGACCCTTCGCTTGCGATTCAGCACCCGACAGTCCAGCTAGAGCGCGACCTTTCTTTTGCAGAGCAGCCGGTGGCCATCCTGGATCGGCAGGTGAAGAAGTTGAGGTCGAAGATTATACCAACCGTCAAGGTCCTTTGGCGTACCCCGAGCAGCGAGGAGGTTACCTGAGAGACCGAGGGTGAGATGAGGAAGAAGTATCCCCATCTCTTTGAAGGTACGCGTAGCTATTTTTTTTTAATTCGGGGACCGAATTTCTTTAAGGGGGGAAGATTGTAGCGTCTTGAAAAGTCATTTTGGTGTTTTCCTGAAATTCGGTGAAAATTCGGTATTTTTCCGAAAACCGTCTTTCTCGATATTTTGCAGTTTAGGGCTAATTATACCTTAAATGGGTAGGTAATTACTTGTTTTTAGTAGCTAATGAGTTAATTATGAAATTTTGGTCATTTAAAAATTTTTCCCTATTTTTCAATTTTTTAATATTATTTTAAGCCGGTAAGAAAATACATTAAATAAGCGATAAATACAAATTTTTCCGGGCTAATTTTAATCTCTAAAATTATGATAATTATAATCTAGTGATATAATGAATTTTTAGTAATTTATTTTGATTTTTAACAAATTTTTATGTTATGAAACGAATTTATTGAATTTTGAGCTAAAACTTGCAATTTTTGAGTTGTAGGGGGCCTTTTTGCATAAAATTTCTTTTGTAAAACCCCTCTCTCTTTTCCCTAAGCCCTAGAACAGCCCAACCCTGGCTAAGACCAGAAATTTCTGATCTCTTTTCTTTAGTTGCTTTCTTGAGTGATTTAAGGGGTTTTTTGGGTTTATTTTAATTAAAATGAATAAGTTATGATACATTTGACTTTGTGGACTTGACCCATGACCTTCCCCACTTGCCCACACCCTCCCCCATTCCTCCTCTGGCCGAAAATCCTGCACACCCTCTTCTTCCTCTCTTTTCTTTTCATTTTCTTCAATTTCTTCAAGAAAATACATCAAAATCCATGATTTAATTCAAAAATCCAAACAAAATCCTTAAGCTATCATTATCCTTAGCCATTCTTGCTTGGATCTTGGTGTTGAGGCCATCATTTGGAGCAAAATTTTCTTGCTTGATCCATAGATCAAGAGGTATAATTTCTATCATGTTAAATTCTTTTGTTTAAGTTCTTATGTTAGATGGTTTAGTGTTAATTTAGTGTAGTTTAATCTAGTTTCTTAGGTTTTGCTTGAAAATTTTAGCTAGGGTTTTGTAGCTATAATACTTAATTAGATTGTTTTATAGTTAATCTAGTGGTTAATTAACTAATCCATATAGTTATCTTGTTGTTATAGTTTTCAACTTTGCTAAATTAGTTAATTTTAGAAGTGTGAAATTGCTTTTTAGGATTTTCAAGAGAGGGTTTTGTATGGAATTGGTTTGTGAAGCTTGATTAGTGAGTGGATTAAGTTTTAGAAAGCATTATTTAATTGATTAAACCTAACTTGTTATCTAGTATTTTGCTAACCTAACCTAAGAGGTTAATTTTCTTAAGTGGGCTTTATTGTGTTAATTTAAAGTTTCAAGTGAGGAAATTGATTGGATTTTGCTAAGTTATAAATTCAAGAATGGTTGTTTATGGAAAATAGGATTGGAATCATTGTTGTTGTGTTATAATTAGTGTTTGTAGATTGCTTGTAGTGTGGTTGGGCGATTGTGCTTTATTGTGGTCGTTTTGTCGCAAATCGGCGATTTTTGCACCGATTTTGGGACGCAATGCTTACTAGTTTTGTATATAAATTATGTGATGGATTAATTTTGATATCTTGATGATTGTAATGGCTTTTCCTACGACTTTTAGGATGCGTGAGTGCGGATTTTTGGGGTAGTCGGGTTTTAGTTTTGCCGGGCGACCAAATCGGCGTTTTTCGGCAGTTTTTGCGATTTTCGCGTGTGTTCCGCGCACTTTGTGCACGTTGTACCTAGCTAGCGAACGTTAGTAGTTTCGTTGGGGTTTTGCGTCGTTCTTGAATGTGTAACCTTATATTTGGTATTGATGTAAATTCCAGGTTCGGTCGCGGAGACGTCAGACGCGGCGCGAAAGGGAAAGGCGGTGATTGGACACAGCTAGCCAGGGATCCCGGTGAGTAGATTTAACATCTACGGGGGACGATCGTTTGGATGGCGCAAGTCGCCCGATAGATTTAGTAAACTGGAAAATAGTAAATTGGATAATCACTTGTGACATTAGAATAATAATACTGGCATGATAATTGCTGCAATTAGATCAATATGTTATATCCATATACGCAAACTCAATTGTAGGACACATGCACCATTACCAGGTTTTTAGATGCAGCACGAGCACTATTCATGTTTACACACACACCCTGGTAATTGCCATGCCACCACACTAGATAACTTTTAAATTGAAACCTTTTACTAATCGATACTTAAACTGGTACTATTGCCTTTAATTCCTTAAAAATGAAACCGTAGTATTGCTATTCATGTGCATGTACTTCATCATATTAATTGTTCATGCTTAATACATTAATCACACATCGCAACTTGATTATTGATATCATACGCATTCATTATCATTGATATATGCACTTATGAGGATTTCTTGGGATTTTATGATATTGCTGGATTTCGGGGAAAAGCCGCAAAATTTCTAAACTTATTATATTTTTAAAATATGTAAATTGCGGTTTTCTAGTGATGTAAGTGTCGTCCACCATGAGTTTGCTATGGATTTGGAAATCCGTGTCGAGGAGTGGAGGAACCGGCACGGGTACATGGTGGGCCCGGTAAGGTACCCCGGGGCAAGAGGAATGTGGTGATGACGTTGAGCCTGGCAGGGGACGGATTACCTACCGGTGACTGTTTGGGACGGCGGATATCCAGAGGATACCGACCGTGGCCGCTAGATGATGAGATATTGATATTTGAGATGGGTCAGCCGGACGGCTGAGGCCAGAGATACATTTATGAGATTTGAGACAGCTTTTGGGTGTCGTTGCTGGACACCGATTTTCGTCGATTCATTGACATTATGCTGGCATTCTAAAAGAGTTTCAAAAAAACAAAAAAAGAGATAAAATATTTCTTATATATACCTATTGAGACCTCAGATTTTCATGTTGCATACATATTAGCACACTGATATGATATACACACCTGCTAGTGCATCCAGTCATACCTGTATTTTAGATGCTAGGATGCTTGTGTGCATGCATACGATAGCCTTTGCAGATGTTATTTATTACTCACGAGTTGGCAACTCACCCCCGTTGTGCCACAGTCTTTTGCAGGTCCGCTCCGTCAGTTCAGTAGCGGCGGGCGCACTTGTCTTTTGCCTCTTTTGCCTGAGCTCGAGTTTTGCTCATAGGTGGGTTATGTTATTATTTTGTACCACTTGTATATTCTTTGTATCTAGTGTACTCCATCTACTGTTTCTACCAGATTATTGTATATTGACCTAGAGATGAGACAGTGAGGTTTGTGGATTTTATGCTGTATTTTGGGATCGAGCTCACTTGAGCCGACATGCTACTTTTTTATGCCCCCTTATGATTATTATGCTTGTTGTCATTTACATTGCGTGGGATTTGTGACCGCCTTATGGCGAAGAGCTAGCTCCCGCTTGGGGATGCCCTATTTTGTTGGATTCATGTATATATTTTGTTGTACCCATTTTGGGGGCCAGTATTTACAAAGGAGACTCTGCCGAAATTTTCGGAAAAATTAGTATTGTTTTTAAAAAGGGTTTTACATGACTTATTTGATAAACTTGCTTTCAAATGTTTGGGTTTTCTTCACTCTTTTGCTTAATTGGTTTTGTTTTCTGGGTTTTGGCTTACTTATTTTACGGACGCCTTTAGACGTTTCGTAAACTTAAGTGCCAGTCACGTTCCGTACCCTGCGGGTCATGACAGTATCGGACATGATATTATTGAGGCGGGATCACCGACTAATATATATACAGGTATGTATATGGATCGACTCAGATGTTAGGCGGTTTCCTTACCTGTAGTCCAGCTTGTTAGCTTAGCCCTTTAGTTTAGTTTGGTTGTTAGATTAGATTCGATTCTTACCTATTTCAAAAACTAACGAATCGTGGGTATTTTAAAAGACAGCCCAAGGGATCCTACGGATATTTCAAAAGACGTATCTTTTCATAAAAACACCGTAGCCCCTATTTTCAAAACCCCATGATTCGTGTTATTTCAAAAGGCACCATTTGTAGGACTTATATTAGATTAATGCAGGTTAGTTACAGTTGCGTCTAGTATTCAGCTCCCGCTTATTATTGTGGTTCGCTTCGCATCGCATACTTATGTTATAATTTCTTATTGCAATGTTGATATCATATTGTTAGGACACCAGCACCATTACCGATGATGCGTATGTACCACGTACACTTACTTGCCGGCTCACACACATCTTCATCGGTAATTGCCATGTCACGTACACCTTAACAAATATTATTGCTTGACTTAGCTTGTTAGTTAGTAATTCGACATGATATTAGTGTACCTGCCTTATATGCCAGCTTAACATTGTAGTTATTACTTGTCACTTCATGCATACTGTTATTCATTGTTATGCCTATATTCATGGTTTTACATGCTATTGATGATTTGGATTCGGATTTCCATGAAATTTTCTGGATTTGGGGGGAAAACCGCAAAACTTATATAAACTGATTTCTCTCTTTTTAAATAAAAAAAGTGCGGTTTTTCCCATGATGTATGAGTCGTCCACCATGAGTTTGCTGATGGATTTCGAGACCCGATTCGAGGAGACGGATGAACCGTTTCGGGTACATGGTGGACCCAGTAAGGTACCCCGGGGCAAGAAGCGCGTGATGATGACGATGTGAGCCTGGCAGGGCAGCACTACCTACCGGTGATTTTACCCGACGCGTCGGATATCCGGAGGATACCGTCGTGGTCTTGAGATGGATGGTAGGGGCCGGTCTGGACTGACGGCGCCCTAGATATTGTGATTGAGACATTGAGATTTCGAGATATTGAGGTATAGAGACTGTGATACAGAGATATCGAGATATTGGGATTACGTTTTGTGCCGATGCTAGGCACTGTTTTATGCTGATTTCATTATGATACCTCATTTTAAAAATACAAAGGGAATCTCACTAAATTATGAAAACAGTTCTTCACTTACATGTATTCTGTTTTCATGCATTCATACCTCATTCATATGATATTTTGCTACCTGAGGCACTGACACGGGCACATGAGATTACACTCGGGTTAGATGTTTACCCTAGCCTTGTTTTAGGTTGCATGTTATATATATAATTGAGGATATATTATGATCATTGACCTAGGTTGCGTTATTTATGCGATTTATTTCCGTAGATGTTTTTCTATTCACGAGTTGGCAACTCACCCCCGTTGTGCCCCAGTTTCTTGCAGGTTTGCCGTACAGGTTTCATTACGGCTTTGCGGGCATAGTTTCCTTCGGGTGATTTGCTAGTAGGTGGGTTTACTTGTATCGTACCCCCATTATATAACTTGTATATTATTATTCTGTTGTATCTAGAAGTTCCATCAACCAAACATGTGTTATTTTTGAGATAGAGACCAGTGATGTTATTCTTTCGACCTTAGAGTCGCGCGTTATATTTCTGCAGATTTCTTGTGGTTTTGAGTTTCCTTTTGAGTTTTGATCCTCGCCGTTGGCGTTGTATATTATATTGCTTGTGTGGTTGTGACCGTCGATTGACGAAGAGCTAGCTCCCGCTTGGGGATGCATTTTTATTGATTTCGTATACTATTCATGTTGTATCCCGTTTGGGGGCCAGTATTTACAAAGGAGACTCTGCCGAAATTTTCAGGAAATTTTTGATGTTTTTAGAAACCCGCATAATTCGGCTTATGCTTTTAAAACTACTTGTTTTAAATTGGTTTTCCTTCACTCTACTACTTTTCTTGGTTTGGGTTTCTGGGTTTTCGGCTTACTTAGGTTACGTACGCCTCGAGACGTTCGTAGTTTAAGTGCCGGTCATATTCCGTACTTTCGGGACATGACAAAGTTGGTATCAAAGCTTTAGGTTTTACCTTCGGAGCGTAGGATGACCCTTGGTTGATGGAATAGGTGACTAAAGTAGAGTGACGTAGCGTAGGTATGTTCCGCGGCATATTTACGATACGTTACTCCACTTAAGAAGCCTTAGGATGTACATTTCTTTGCTCAGTATTATATTCATTCCGATCTAGCCTCATCAGTACCAGTTATGGTTTTGCTGCTACGATTACGGGCAGGGAGAGCTACAGCTAGAGTTGCGGTCAGCACGAGCTCGTCATGAACGAGGACTGACCAGGGCGAAATTCCGGCAACACACGATTGCAGAGATGTGTCTTTTTACTGTGTTTCCGCGCCACGAGCGTTTGGCGGATCGCCTTTATAAGGTTACTCGGATGTGCTGATCGACACTAGAGGATTGAGCCAATGATATAGGCCAGCCAGATTTTGATGACCGTTGGTGTGTTGCTTATTCATGATGATCGAGGCACTGTTCAGCGTGCAGACGAGCGAGCCAGTTATTGATGCGAACGACAAGATATTGCCCCAGATGCTGGAATTAGTGCAGAACGAGTTGTACTAAGAGATGATAGAAGGTCGCTAGTCATCGAGGATGAATGACTAGGACATGTGGATCGTTCGCCTACCCCGATGCGAGGTCATCAGATAGATTGATTCCAGCTAGAGACGACTTCACGCGGAGACGTTGGGAGTCGACAGAGACGATCGAATGTCAGAAACCTATTATTCCAAGTTTAAAGTAGTCGGAAAGACATGCAGGCAATTCTATGGTCCCTCTAGAAGAATGAAACCCTAACTCGACTTAATGACCGTGTGAAAGCCTTTGAACCTTCGGGTTTGCGGCAGTTCTACGGCGCCATTAGTGAGGCTTGGGTTTGCCCTTCTACGGCTGGACCACCGATGCTGTGGTATGTACTCGATACTATTAAACTGTGCCCAAGAGGTTGAGCTCTTGGAGGATTATGAAGTTTTGACGACTCGATCGGATGGCTCGACTTAATTCGGATGCTAGGTGGTGAGATGCATTTCTTGGGAGACTCCCGATATGAGGATAGCCGTTGGAGCTCAGTCCATGTAACCACGATGAGACGAGTCCGAAGCAGTCGACATTAGAGAAAGTGGAGTAAAGAGGTCCGTACAAGATCTGGATAAGACGACGTTCCACTCCGCCGACATCAGAGATGCGATACGCATGCCGAGGCAGAGTACTGGATATACCTTCCAGAAGGAGTCGCGATGGGTATGCAACCGTTCCGGAGCAAGATGCAGATATAGGAAAGGACGATGAGTTCCGGACAGTTGGCAGAGACGAGACATGGAAGAGACCGTGAGCAGGATTCCTTCCAGGACACTGCTGCAATGATACTTGTATCCAGGATCAGATGTGTCACGTACATTCAGAGAGCCAGAGGCCGACGCCAGTGATATGCTGTCTTACGAGTGGTCGCGATGATTGACCGGGAGATGACAAGAGACGTGCCAGAACGGGATTATCCCCGTTAGCACACCTGATAAGGCCGATGAGCCGATGGACCGAGAGATTGGTAATTCCCAGTGAAGACCTTGACCCAGGAGTGGTCATTGTTACGCACACCAGCAGGCCAGAGTTCATGATCATCGACGAGAAGTCCCACTAGTGACCGCGACAGTTGGCCCGAGATTCTTAGAGAATGCGCTTGAGCGGTACTATTCCGCCATTATTGATTTCGATATTTTGGGTGATTTAGTCGAATGATTTGATTTTGATGATTGAGGATTTACGATCCTTGCACAGTGTTGCACTTGATATCGTTTTCGTGCTTGGGTTTCACATGTTTGTGATTTTACGGTTTTAGACATTTGAGTTGATTTTGTGCGTATGCACGCATACGATTTGGTTCCTGCACTCTGTATAGTTTATATATGCTTGCAGTGCAGTGATACGCCTTTTGTGCACTTAGATGCATTGGACTTTGATTTCGATGGTGATGTTCGATATTTGTTTTGTGCACCTTGTGCACCTGATTTGATTTTGCGCATGTTCGGCACTTGATATTGGATTTCATGATTTCGTGCACGATGGATGCACCTGATTTGGATTTTCGTGCATGTTGGGTGCATGTTTTGAAGTGTGATTTTGGTGCACACCAGATGCACTAAATCGAGATTTTTCGTGCATGTCAGATGCACCTGATTTTGCTGTCAGGCACACATGTTGCCTACGACAGATGTTTCGTGCACACCCGATGCACTTAGATGTTGTTTCTATGCATATGTATGGCACATATTTGGATTTTGATTTCCGTGCGCACAAGACGCACGTAGTATTCATACGCGTATTTTGGGATTGATTTTTCTTATGGAGCAGTACGTTTTTATGATATTGCTATGTGTTTTCATACTGAGCAGGACTAGTCAGAGAACAGTACCTGAATATATTTTACATGTATAGTTTCGAGTTATATCATATTGGTTTTGCTTTGGATTTGGTATTAATGTCTTCCCCATGACTCCGATGATTGCGGGATGCTTGACGGAGTTCTGATTTGAGTTATATGCTCATTTTTCACGCGCATGCGTTGCGCTACGATTTGTTTTATGTATTTATGATTTCGGAGCCCCGGCGATTTAATGGTTTTGGCTGAAATATTTTAGTATTTGGGGGAAGTTTTAATTTAAATTCGGGGACCGAATTTCTTTAAAGGGGGAAGATTGTAACGTTTTGAAAATCGTTTCGGTGAAATTTCGAAAAAACGGTAAAATAAGGGGGTTTTCTGTAAAAAGTCAAAATGCAAATATCTTTATTATAAAATTAAATATACATATTCTAGCTATGTAATTACTAGTATTTGGTGTTTATTGAGCCACTGGTGAAATTTCAAATTTTCTGAAAAAAATATTATTTTAATATTATTTTAAGCCGTCACTAATACATTTAATTAGGGAAAATTACAAATTGGAATGAGTTGAAACAAATTTTTTGCATCATAAAACATTAAATAAAATCTTATCATGTGGTTTTTGAAATGAAATCATTTGCCAAAACGGTTTAGAAAATATCGAAGAAAAAGGCTTAATTAGTGAAATTAGTGTAAATAGAAATTGGGGTATAATATTTATCATTTTCTTTCTTCACCCAAACTCACCCACACCCTCTCACCCCCCTCCCTATGTGCTGGCCGAGCCTTGCTTCCCCATCCCCAAAATTTGTCCCCACTTCTAAGGCTAAAGAAAAGAAAAGAAAAGAAAATGAAAACAATAAAAAAATGAGAATGGGTTGACTTGTGATATGGGCCTTTGACTTAACCAATCACTTTTCCCACCTCACTCTCTCTCCTCCCCCTCCCTAATCTGGCCGAGCCTCCCTCTTGCAACATCCCCATTTTTGCTTCTTCAATTCTTGAGCTAAAAACCTCACAAATTCATCAAAAAAAACCCACAAAAATCAAAATCTAATCCCTACACATTTCTTATTGGCTATTCTAGTATGGATCTAGGGAACAAGATTTCTATTTGGGAGGCCATGGGTGCTTGTGGATCTTCAAATGTGTTTGGGTATAATTCTAAACATTTTGCTTAATTTGTTACTTAATTTCTTAAAGCTAAATTACTTAAGTGTTAATTAGGCTTTAGTTGCAAGTTTTGAAATTCAAGATAAGAATTTGAATGCAAGTTAGGGTTTTGTGAAATTGGTGTATGGTTGTGTGATATATTTAGGCTCTTATGTTGTGTTAATACAAGATTAGTAGCTAGTTGCTAATGGTTAGTTTAAAAATTGTGTTAATTATGCCAATTTGCTAACTAGGTTTTTGAAATTGGTTAAATAATTGGGATTAAAAATGTGATTAGGTTTTTCATGACTTCTTTAACATTATAAAGTGTAGTCTAACACTTTAGTTCATGGAAATCCAACCTAAATTGTGGTTTGTGCATTTTGCTATAAAATTGTTAAAATTTAGGTATTTTGTAAACTAGAATTTTAGGTTTTTTGGAATTTAACGAGATTAAATTATGGGAATTGTTTTTATGACTTAATTAAGATATTTAGTGAATATTGTGGCCGCTAGATTCGTTTATACGTCGAGTTTTGTACTAAAACGGCGAATTGTGCTTGCTAGATTTTCGGAAAAATGACTTTTTAAGTGAAATTAGGGTTTTTGTGAGTTTTAACCTATTTTATATTAAAATTAGTGTTCGTGAATGTACAAATGAGGGTATATGGGTTTTTCTCGATGGTTTGGCGTTTGTACGCCGATGTCGAAGGTTTTTGGGTCGATTTGTGAAAGCAACCATAGGTTTTGACCTATGTGGGTTTCGTGCGTCGTTTTGGTCATGAGTCGGATTTTAATGCGATATGGTGCGTTATGATATGTAGGTACCCCATGTGGACTTCGAGACGACAAGCAAGCGCGTGGCGACGTCGGCACCGGCGAGCGAGGACCAGGTGAGTAGATTTATATCTACGGGGAGAAGTCGGGTGGATGTCATATAGCACCCCCGCAGTCCGTGGAGGTGTATACGGATGCGTATACACACCAACAATTATTATTATGTTATTTGGGATTAATAACGATGTTTAGGATGGATATTGGTGTGTTGGATTATTTTAGTGTTGCGAACCCTAGGGTAGTGTTGCACTACACATACACATCTACATACTTGCATACATTCCTATTTATATGTGCTCATGGGATTCTTTATAGTTATGTGATCACATGGGTATGGGACTATGTGTTCACATATGGATTTGAGGATGATACTTGGAATTGAGCTGAGTCGATGAGATTTGTTTTGTGGTTGTGATATCGGTGATATGGCAGGATTCGTACTTGACGTACGTCCTGGTGTTATAGCGGATCTTGGGGCGGCGATACGGGTGAATAGTGTTATAAATAAAATGGTCGACATGTGATCGTGATATGAGGCATGATATGCTAGGATATTGATATTAGGCCGTATCGGGCGATGTATACCCTTGATGATGCTATGTGCTGACGGTATCGGTTTGTACGAGATTGTCGATCTGTAGTCAGATCATGAGTATATTGAGGATATTAGTATTGTACTAGACATAGGTCAGTACTCTAGACTATGATCTTGAATAAAGAGGATACCAGAGGAATGGTGTGAGGAATATGATATTGACCCGTACCCAGATTTGGGGATGCCGTACGACGGATTTACGTACGAGCTATATCTTGATGATTGACCCGCACTCTTGACTTGGGATGTCTGATTGTAGATATGGTATCGGACATGATATTATTGAGGCGGGATCACCGACTAATATATATACAGGTATGTATATGGATCGACTCAGATGTTAGGCGGTTTCCTTACCTGTAGTCCAGCTTGTTAGCTTAGCCCTTTAGTTTAGTTTAGTTGTTAGATTAGATTCGATTCTTACCTATTTCAAAAACTAACGAATCGTGGGTATTTTAAAAGACAGCCCAAGGGATCCTACGGATATTTCAAAAGACGTATCTTTTCATAAAAACACCGTAGCCCCTATTTTCAAAACCCCATGATTCGTGTTATTTCAAAAGGCACCATTTGTAGGACTTATATTAGATTAATGCAGGTTAGTTACAGTTGCGTCTAGTATTCAGCACCCGCTTATTATTGTGGTTCGCTTCGCATCGCATACTTATGTTATAATTTCTTATTGCAATGTTGATATCATATTGTTAGGACACCAGCACCATTACCGATGATGCGTATGTACCACGTACACTTACTTGCCGGCTCACACATATCTTCATCGGTAATTGCCATGTCACGTACACCTTAGCAAATATTATTGCTTGACTTAGCTTGTTAGTTAGTAATTTGACATGATATTAGTGTACCTGCCTTATATGCCAGCTTAACATTGTAGTTATTACTTGTCACTTCATGCATACTGTTATTCATTGTTATGCCTATATTCATGGTTTTAAATGCTATTGATGATTTGGATTCGGATTTTCATGAAATTTTCTGGATTTGGGGGGAAAACCGCAAAACTTATATAAACTGATTTCTCTCTTTTTAAATAAAAAAAGTGCGGTTTTTCCCATGATGTATGAGTCGTCCACCATGAGTTTGCTGATGGATTTCAAGACCCGATTCGAGGAGACGGATGAACCGTTTCGGGTACATGTTGGACCCGATAAGGTAGCCCGGGGCAAGAAGCGCGTGATGATGACGATGTGAGCCTGGCAGGGGAGCACTACCTACCGGTGATTTTACCCGACGCGTCGGATATCCGGAGGATACCGTCGTGGTCTTGAGATGGATGGTAGGGGCCGGTCTGGACTGACGGCGCCCTAGATATTGTGATTGAGACATTGAGATTTCGAGATATTGAGGTACAGAGACTGTGATACAGAGATATCGAGATATTGGGATTACGTTTTGTGCCGATGCTAGGCACTGTTTTATGCTGATTTCATTATGATACCTCATTTTAAAAATACAAAGGGAATCTCACTAAATTATGAAAAAAGTTCTTCACTTACATGTATTCTGTTTTCATGCATTCATACCTCATTCATATGATATTTTTTTACCTGAGGCACTAACACGGGCACATGAGATTACACTCGGGTTAGATATTTACCCTAGCCTTGTTTTAGGTTGCATGTTATATATATAATTGAGGATATATTATGATCATTGACCTAGGTTGCGTTATTTATGCGATTTATTTCCGTAGATGTTTTTCTATTCACGAGTTGGCAACTCACCCCCGTTGTGCCCCAGTTTCTTGCAGGTTTGCCGTACAGGTTTCATTACGGCTTTGCGGGTATAGTTTCCTTCGGGTGATTTGCTAGTAGGTGGGTTTACTTGTATCGTACCCCCATTATATAACTTGTATATTATTATTCTGTTGTATCTAGAAGTTTCATCAACCAAACATGTGTTATTTTTGAGATAGAGACCAGTGATGTTATTCTTTCGACCTTAGAGTCGCGCGTTATATTTCTGCAGATTTCTTGTGGTTTTGAGTTTCCTTTTGAGTTTTGATCCTCGCCGTTGGCGTTGTATATTATATTGCTTGTGTGGTTGTGACCGTCGATTGACGAAGAGCTAGCTCCCGCTTGGGGATGCATTTTTATTGATTTCGTATACTATTCATGTTGTATCCCGTTTGGGGGCCAGTATTTACAAAGGAGACTCTGCCGAAATTTTCAGGAAATTTTTGATGTTTTTAGAAACCCGCATAATTCGGCTTATGCTTTTAAAACTAATTGTTTTAAATTGGTTTTCCTTCACTCTACTACTTTTCTTGGTTTGGGTTTCTGGGTTTTTGGCTTACTTAGTTTACGTACGCCTCGAGACGTTCGTAGTTTAAGTGTCGGTCATATTCCGTACTTTCGGGACGTGACACCGGGAGAGACGAACCCCTGCAGATCCGCTCACTGCCTCCATGTGGATCGGGACTGTATCCAACTAAAACCTGTTTGCACGACTCCTTTGAGCCGTGGTAGGGTAGTAATCAAAGCACAGTGGGAACTCACACGAGACAAATGACGATCTCAGGTCGATGAACTAACCTGTACACATGTCACCTGGGAACTGCTATCTGACGTCTTGTATAATCCCAACTAGCAGGTTCCCTGCGAGTCCTGTCCGGTGTACTCATAACCCAATGAGCACCTGTATACATCTTAGGTGAACCAACTGACACCAGTGGCTTGTGAGACCGGCTACCGCCCCTCGTCGGGGTCTCGACTGTATACACTAGTCTACTCTGGAGAATCGATGCCCTGTCTCGAAACTCCCACGACTAGGGACCTTTTAAGGATGTGCTTATAGACTCCAGCTTTCACTTATATGATCGCCCTCATACTGCTGGTAGTCAAGCAAGAATCCTAGGGGCTCTATCAACGTGCAATAGCGACTCATAAGGTCACCTAAAGCAGTACACGATGATAAAGATAAACCAGATAGCATACTATCATCTCGAGTAAGACTGTCCTACCGGGACTGGTCCTCCCTCAATCATTGCAATCACGTGCCTGTGATCCAATAATTGACTCTGAGGGCACTATCTCCAACAACGACTTATCGAGTTATTGGGGTCTGACGTTTACCACCCCTAGACAAGATATGCGACATATTAGACGGACAGACCGGACTGTACGGTATGTGTTACTGGTTGGATTCACAGGAGTGTGAGCGGTCTTGCTCGTTGATCTTCTGATCGCTCAATACCCGGGTGGCCGTTACGTTTAGCAGACCGCTTGCGGCTTGTGGGTGTTTGATATGATCATCACCTACTGCCGGCGTATTGACGAGTCTTTAGAGTCCTACACAAAGGTTTCCTGGCTCAAGCGAAACGAAATAGGAGCACATATGAGATATGTGCGGGACCGAGAATAATACCAGTATGTGATACTGAATTCTATTCTCGCGATTTGTATCATCGGACGATTATATGAGATATAGCCGGGTTACCGAATCAAGTGTTGATTCGATATATTGATACACTTTATATTAGTCGGTTATATGAGATATGACCGGATCATTAAATCAAGTATTGATTTAATGATTTAATGTATAATTATATATTTGATATATTACTTTACATTAACTAGTATTGGTTCACTTAAGATTGATTTTCTCACTTGATGTGCACAAGTTGTATATGTGATATATTTTTGTGCACTAGATTGTATCATGTTTGATGATACATGCAAACTTGGGTGTGTGTATGACTTACACCATGTTTAGTTAATGGTTTAGGGTTTTTGTTTATTTTTAGTGAAATAAAATGGTGGCTCTCATTGTCTTTACTTGAAGCTTCATGAAGCTTTCAAGCATCTTTGATAAAGTCCACCATTTTGTTCTGCATGACACTTTTACTAACCTAACCATTAACTTAAACTAGGGTTTAGTCTCTACAAAGGTTAAACTCACCCATGGTTGCAATATGATAGACTTCACTTGAATTTTCTTTTTAGATAATTCATTTTCTTTTCTTCTTCTTCTTCTTCATGAAGTGAAGAAAGCATGCAAGAAAATTTCAAATGTTGAAATCAAGTGAGAAATCCAAATCCAAAGTGAACCCACTTCCTATTTCTTCATCCTCTACCACTTGCCATGTTGTATAGGGTGTTTTCTTCACAAGGTTCATGACCAAGTGAAGATGGAGCTTGAGTTTGAGTCCCTCGACGTAGATCATCTTCGGCATCGAAGTCAACGACCTAGCCCGATTATTTCTCCGACGAAACCATCACTAGAGTCCGGGATTCCGATGATCACAGCGGAGGGACGTCTACACGGAGCTAAAGAAGTAGAGGACCGGATCTACAAAGGTTGTAATCCCTTTCACTTACTAGTAAAGTTGTTTGCTAGCTTATAGTTTCGCCTATCCTCTAGTTAACGATCTATATTAGGGTTTCTCGGCACATAATTTTTTGAATTTGGCATGGTTGATGCCTTGTGGAACCTCTTGAGTGTGCTTAGTAACCCTACAGTCCTTGGCCAGGGCTGCTTTAGAGATATACTGGTAAGTGTTATCAGTAGTTTCTCGACCCGTTATGAGCCTCACATCGGCATGACTTATCGAGTTACTTGATTCTGACGTTTACCACCCCTAGACGAGATATGCGACATATCAGATGAAGAGACAGGACTATACGGTAGTGTTACTGATTGGATTCGCAAGAGTACGAGCAGTCTTGCTTGTTGATCTTCTGGTCGCTCAATACCCGGGTGGCCATTACGTTTAGCAGACCGCTTGCAGCATGTGGGTGTTTGATATGATCATCACCTACTGCCGGCGTATTGACAAGTCTTTAGAGTCCAATACAGAGGTTTCCTGGCTTAAGAGAAACGGAGTAGGAGCATATATGTGATATGTGCGGAATCGAGATTAATACGTTATGTGATACCGTATTCTATTCTCACAATATGTGACATAGGTCAGTTATATGTGATATAGCTGGGTTATCGGATCAAGTGTTGATTCGATAAGTTGTTACATTTGATATTAGTCGGTTATATGTGATATAGCCGGATTATTAAATCAAGAGTTGATTTGATAATTTAATGTATAATTATATATTTGATATATTACATTATATTAACTAATATTAATTCACTTAAGATTTCTTTTCTCACTTGGTTTGTGAATATTGTATATATGTGATATATGCAAGTGTACATTGTTTTGTGTCATGCTTGATGATACATGCAACTTGGGTGTGTGTATGACTTAAACCATGCTATGAATAATGAAGTCACGACCCGAAAGTACGGAACGTGACCGGCACTTAGATTACGAAGCGTCTAGAGGCGCAACGTAACCTAAGTAAGCCGAAGCCCAGAAATCTAAACCATAAAGAGAAGAAGAAGTAAAGGAAAACATACAAGTTTAAAAAACAAGATCAAATTTTCTCAAAAATTTTGGCAGAGTCTCCTTTGTAAAAACTGGCCCCAAACGGGTACAAACAAGAATAATATATATACAAACAATAAAAAGCATCCCCAAACGGGAGCTAGCTCTACGCCAAAAGGCGGAACAACTACACCAATGCACAAAAGTATATAACGCCAAAGGGCGAGGCTCAAAACTCAAAAGAAAACAAAACCACCAGATATCATAATAATACAAGCACGACTCTAAGGTCGAAATAAACAACTGATCCAGTAAACTATCAAGTAATACAAGTTTGGTTGATGGATCTTACTAGATACAAATGAAATAATAAAAGTACAATGGTGGTTCAGATACAAATGAACAACCTACCGCGCAAATCACCCTGAATGAAAAGATGTGCCAGCAAGCTGCTAGGAAAACCTGTACATCGAACCTGTAATAAAATTTGGCACAACGGGGGTGAGTTGCCAACTCGTGAGTAGAAGATATCTGCGAAAAGAAATCGAATGCACGACGCTGTCCTAGGTCATAATAATATACTAATATACTACTAGTCATCAAGTAAAGACAGGATAATAAGCTACGTGTAAGTGCAAATGCTCCGTGCTCGTATCAGTGCCTCATATAGAACTATGTCATGTGAATGAGTATTCATGCACCATGAATGTGAAATAACCAATCCTGAAATCTAGATATATCTGTATAAGAAATCTTTAACTTTTATCATGGTAAAATGTGTATAGAAATCTGAAATATCAACGATGAAATCCATGGAAATCCGTGTCAAGCATCGACATAAAACATGTAAATCTCAAGTCTCAATACCTCATAATCTCAATGTCTCATAGTCTCAATATCTTGGGCTCTGTCAGTCCGGATCGGCCCATATCATCAAATCCCACGACAACGGTCGGTATCCTCCGGATATCCGTCGTGCCAGACATCACCGGTAGGTAGTCCTCCCCTGCCAGGCTCATCGTCTACAACTCGATCTTCTTGCCCCGGGATACCATACCGGGCCCACCATATACCCGAGACGGTTCATCCACTCCTCGAATCGGGTCTCGAAATCCAACAGAAAACATGAAATCTCATGGTGGAGGACACATACATCACGAGAAAACCGCATCTTATGTTTTAAAAAGAGAGGAGGAGAAAGAGAGAAGTTTTTATATATTCTTACGGTTTTCCCCAAAAATCCAGAAATCTCATAGAAATCCAAAATCCAAAATCATGAGTAAGTATATGATAAGTGTCGGCATATGCCCCATAATACTGCACGATAACATGAAAATGCGAATGCATGAAATGTCTAAGTAATAAATGCCAAGTCTATACTAACACCAGAGAGTAATCACAATATTATATCGATCTTGTTGCTAGCTGATTTTATCAATAAATGATAATATGTTCTAAAGTGTACGTGACATAGCAATTACCGATGATGATGTGTGTGAGCCGGCAAATAAGTGTGCGTGGAATATGCGCATCATCGGTAATGGTGCTGGTGTCCTAACCGGCAGGGTTTTAGTGATTATAGAAACATATGAATGAACATGCACCATGATGATTACAGTCTGAAAGTAAAGACGGATGTGTAATAACCACTCATTGTAATATACAAGACTAACTACAACTATAAGACTCGAGCCTAAACTAGTGTCCATATAACCCCCTAAGAAACTAAACCTAAGAAACTAGTCGGTAAGAAATAAGAGTCTGTTGGAGATAGTGCCCTCAAAGTCAATTATTGGATCGCAGGTACGTGATTGCAATGATTGAGGCAGGACCTATACCGATATGACAGTCTTGCTCGAGATGATAGTATGCTATCTGGTTTGTCTTTATCATCGTATACATGCTTTAGTTCACTATTGCATGATGATAGAGCCCATAGGATTCTTGCTTGACTACCAGCAGTATGATGGCGATCATATACGTGGGAGCTGGGGTCTGTAAGCACATCCTTAATATTGTCCCTAGTCATGGGAGTTTCGAGACAGAGCATCGATACTCCAGAGTAGACTAGTGTATACAGTCGAGACCCCGACGAGGGGCCGTGGCCGGTCTCATAAGCCACTGGTGTCAGTTGGACCACCTAAGATGTATACAGGTGCTCACTGAGTTATGAGTACACCGGACAGGACTTGCCGGGAATCTACTAGTTGGTATTATACATATCGTCAGATAGCAATTCCCTGGTGACATGTGTACAGGTTAGTTCATCGACATGAGGTCGTCATTTGTCTCGTGTGAGTTCCCACTGTGCTTTGATTTCTACCCTACCACGGCTCAAAGGAGTCGTGCAAACAGGTCTTTTTGGGGTACAGTCCCGAGCCACATTGGAGGCAAGTGAGCGGATCGTCGGGGATTCGTCTCTCCCGGTATTGGGGGTTGATGTCGCACAGTGCACGGGTGGCCATCACTAGGAATCCTCGGCCGAGGTAGTGGATAATTAATGATTTGGATCAGTAGTTTCTCAGGTGGTGATGGGCTTCATGCCGACACGATTTATCGCGTTATCAGGAGTCTGACTTTATCCACCCCCCTAGACTCGATATGCGATACTCTTTAGACGAATGGACTGGACTGTATATACATTATCACTGTCAGGCTCAGTAGGGTTTATAGATGAGTTCGCTCGTCAGCTTCCCTTCCAATCAATACATATGCAAAACGTTACGTGCAGCTTGTACCTCTGACGTGCTAGGGGTTATACCCAGTGCCAGTGTGTTGATGAGTCATTAGAGTCCCCCCACAGACACTTTTCCAAGTTCGGGCGAAACGTTGTAGAGGCCGTATGGTGTTATGGCAAGGTTCGGAAAAAGCACGTGCGTTTTCGCACGTGTCGTTTTTCGGGCAGATAATACTGGTAGGCTTTGGTTTAAGCCGGAACCCAGTATTATACTGTGCAGATATAATATCTTTGTCTCAGTTGCATTTGTATTCGGTCGTAATACAAATGCGGGTATGTTTATACTGATACGGGGTTATCCTGAAATTCGTTTCAGGATCACTTTTGGAAGTTGCCAGTTTCCAGTTTTCTATCAGCCGTCTTTTAACATTCGGTTAAAGACGGATTTATCTTTTCTTGGATGAGTGTGGAAGATTCTAGAAGCATCTAGAAGGTGGTGACAAGGCTTATGACTCACTTGTTCATTATTGGTTGCTTTCTTTGTGTTCACACTTTGTGTTCACACTATGTGTTCACACTTTGTGTTCACACTAGATATTTTGCTTATTGTCACCTCCTAGCTCCTACACTCACCTCCCTCCTCTCCTATAAATGGCCGGCCTCCCCCCTCTCATAGATGATGGTTGTTGTTCACTAGAAAAAGATTATGATAGATTCGGGTTCACGAAAAATAGATAGCCTCTTTCTCATTTCACCCGATCCAAAAGGCAACTTCCAAATCCGTTCGTCCGTGACCTTGGATGTAACGAGACAAAGTGTTCTACTCATTCTCTACTTCATCTTGGTCGTCTCTTTTAGCAAACTTGACGATCGAGTTGCCTCGGTTTAGAGGCGGGAGCCCGTTTAAAGATCCGTCGATGTGGTGCCACCTGGACGAGAAGACCGGAGTTCAAAGAGATCGGAGCAGCCGCAACAAGGCGTGGGATGATGGTTAAAGACCGAAGGACTCGGATCATTCGGTATAACGTTTCTACCCCTTTGTAGTTTGTTAGTTTAGCTTTAATGGCATATCCGGGTTACGGTACACGATAGCGCCAGTTTCGTTAAAAGTTTTTGTTCCGCATTTGGCGTCTGTTAGACGGCCGGGGCGCTACCGTGGACTTAAAGTGGTATCAGAGACTCACCATTAAGCTATACTAACTTGTGCTAACACGTTTAAAAGATCGATCAAACGGATTTCGCAAAACTACATTTTTCAGGCCACTGAGTTTCTGTTGATTTTAAACAGTGTCTAAAAATAATTCTGCATATCACAGAAAATTCAGCAAGGTTTTCTAAGCACACCGTCAAAATTTGGTCACGTGATCTCACAGGACCGCCGCGGAATCGCGGTCAAACCTAGGGTTTGACCGCGCTTCCGCGGCCATTCTGTGAGATCAGTGCACCAAATTTGCACAGTGGCTTTTTTTACTGGAAATTAGGGTTTTTGGTATATATTTTTTGGGCCCAGATTTTGTTACTGTACACCAGTTGTTCGTGGGGCCCACTTCGGGAAATTTAGTCGATCGAAATTTTAAATTTGTAAGTATGCAGTATTTACATTATATCTCCGACCGGGAATGTCATTTGATCGGTAAACCGCGTCTGATTGCTATAGTTCTTTTAGACGGGTTTGCGAACGTGACATTCGTGTTGATGTTCTGTGTTGTGCTGTATTGTTACGGATATGTCGTGGTGGATAGCAGGGTGCAATGATAGTGCAGTTTGGATTTATTTGTACATTTGATATTGCGGGGCGAGCGTCCAACATGTGGACTGCCGTTACTTCCTGTTTGTATAATATTCTTTTGGGGCATGACCAGGTTGCGGTCGATATACCTGTTGTACTATTTTTATTTCTGTACTAGGTTTATCCCGCGAAGGAGCGCACGGATAGCCGGGTTCTGGAGGGCAACGGGTCCGTATCTCATGGCTTTGAGAGGCAGAGGGACCTCACTCTAGAATTGGCAGACTATTCGCCGCACTCGTAGGGGGTACAGGTTGACCCAAGGAGGGGTGCTCAATTTACCGGATTCCGTGAAGTGCCGGGTGTTCCATTCACTATGTTGTGGGGACTACCTCGCTTCAGGTTTTGGTGGGTAACTTGCCGCACCCGTAGGGGTCTAGGTTTCATTGCACAGGCTATCCGCACGACCAGGGGAACGTCGGGTTTCAGTAGCGGCTCTGTGAAACCCGGGGATCCCAGATTATCTGTATTGTTCTGTGATGCTTATTACTTTTCTGTAATGTTGCATTTTATCACGCCTGGAGCGATTATTGTATATTGGTTTATATACTATTAGATGTTGTATATGTTTTACACCCGCGCTAGTCCAGCCCCCGCTCTGTCGTTAGTTAAGTAACCTAACGGGTGATGACGGGACCCAGTGGCGAATGCGGATGGCATATACGTACATTTTATTTTTCGTTCTTTTCTGGTGTGATTGATTGATGGGAATGTATTGATTCTGATCAATGCAAGGATAAAACAAACCTATATTTGATGTTGTTGGAACAAATTTTAAAAAAGGTGTTATTACAAAGATATTTCCTTTTGCTTTGCACAGCGATATTCAGTTAGAATATCCCGCACCTCATTCGACGAGGCAAGGGCTGAGATCCCTTCACCGGGAGTGACCCCTTGGGCATGAGTTTACGTCAGGGTAATAACTTCAATATAGTCGATTACAAGTTGCTTTGCATCACGGTATTCAGTTGGAATATCCTGCATCTCATTCTACGAGGAAAGAGCCGAGATCCCTTCACCGGGAGTGACCTCTTTAGCAAAACGTTTTCACCACTATATTTTTATAAAAAGCTATCAGTTTCCTTCAACGAGATCAAGTTCATTACGTTAAAGGTTTTTCGCCAAAAACCAGTCGTAGCCCTCCGTCATTTCTTTTGGGTATTCAGTAGTATTCAAGCTATGTATTTTGACCTTCGCCAAGGCATAGTGTTTGGTAGCTGCTGGGTATTCATTTGTAGCAGAGATAGATGTGTTGGTTTGGGACAGTCGTACTACTATTTTGGCCTTCGTCAAGGGTATGTACGGGTGGGTTCAAATTGACCTGGATAATGACGGGTAGAACTTGGCATGTGACTTATGACATTTTGACCTTCGCCAAGGTCATAAGAGCATGGGGCAAAAATTACATCGGGAGTTTCAAACATAAAGCAAACTTGCCAGATATGCGCATACCTTCTGGAGTGTGATAACTTGAGTGGCTTCCATCAAGTTATCATGCGATGATAGTTGGATCCCGATTCTCACTGATGAGTTAGTTTACTCTTCAGGTGATCCCGACTAATTCTTCTTTCAGGTTTGGAGGAGAATTTGAGATAACAGTGGGAGGTTTCCTGATTAGATAAAGTGATAACCATTTTGATCTAGGTTAGAGTGCACGCAGAGTGTTTCTTTTCTCTCTTTTTTCGGCAGCAACCTTTGACCGACCCTAAACTATGACTCAGTGACCAAGTTGACCGAACCTTCTTAAAATACAGACTTTTGGATTGTCCGAGTTGCATAAGTTATTGCCGCTCCTTCTTTTACCCTTTGCATTTCTCAGAACACCCCGTATTACTACGGATATCCACTTCCATTGGATAGATCCATCGTATGGTTATATACGAACTCGAAAGGATTTCTTCGAAGATGGATCCAGGTTCAGGAGAAATAGAATTAGTTTATTCAGTTGTCTTTTATCATCACCTTCTCTCAGGTTGTGAGGGCTCCTTAGTTTAGGAGGGTACACCTATTATGCTTATTGGATAGTCTTATTCCAAACCATAGGCTGGTGCCGAAAGGTAAGGAATGAAGAAAACCAATTAGCCTAAGTAGGGTGTGCACAAGGTAATAACTAAAGACAAAGTAAAGGGATTAGACAGAGGGCAAAGTAAATTGCGACTGCTATCATTCATGACCAAACCGCGTACTTCATCGCTACTCCTATTTCACCTTTGCTTTTTCCCAGTTTGGGATAAATAGAATAAGGTATTATTCAGTTGTCTTTTATCATCACCTTCTCTCAAGTTGCGAGTACTCCTAGGATTAGGAGAGTACACCTATTATGCTTACTGGATAGTCTTCTTCCAAACCATAGGCTGGTGCCGAACGGTAGGGAAGGAAGAAAACCATTTAGCCTAACGATTGTGTACAGAAGGTAACGACTAAAGACAAATAAAGGGATTTGGAGAGATGGCAAAGAAATATACAGTTACAGTCATGAATAGGATTATGGAAGAGGCATTACTAGGAATACCAGGATACCCCTACGAGACATTTTAATGTTTCAGTTTCACTGCGCATTGTTAAAAGAAAACTGTTTTCCCAATTAGATACTTACTCCAGGGTATGTATTTACCAGGTTTCATTCTCATATCTGTATGGTTTTTATAGATGATGAGTGGGAGTAAGTTATTAGGAATTAGGAGATCATCCTCATTATATCGGAATTCGTTGTAATTAGTGATATTTGAGGAAATCGCCTGGGTACAGTTTTTAACCTACGATGCACAGGTTTTTGAGTTATTAAACTCAGCGGACTTATACAGAGTATTGTATGTTATCCAGTGTCCGTAAGGACAAAGGGGTAGGTCCTCGTACTATGTTTTGTTTACTTGTGACTTCTCTAGTTTTTAGACAAGCATTTCGTAGAAATACAATGTCTAAGTTTTGAGAAGTTGTGGGTATAAGAATAAAGTAGAGAACCAGTTGTTGCAAGTATCGGGATTCTTCAAAGAGATCGAAGATGTAGATTCTTGTGATTGGTATTCAGATGAAAGTAATGGTTTTGAGAAACATGTTTCTCTTTCAGGTTACTCATAATTGGATGGATTCCTAAGTTGAGTAATGCTGAGTAGCCTCTCTCCATTAAGTTGATATACACTGGAGACAGCTGCATGATTTGAATCTGGTTCCAATTAAAATAGTGCATCTGTTTCTATATTGGATATAGAATGGTTCATATCTTAACGATATTAAGGTAAGGGGAGTTGTCCAGCTTATGCTTAAAACCAGACACTGGATAACTCAAGGCACGTTTCTGTAATGGCAGTTTGTGGATTGACCCTGGCTTTGACGAGGGTTGACATTTCTACCATCTGGAAGATCAATAGTGATATTGTTCTTGACTCGCCACAGTTTTAGTAAAATGGATTTTTTCAGAAAAATAGTGGGAGTATGGTAGAGCTGGAAGTGATTCCAGAACCGCAAACGATTACGGAAAATTTAATAGGACCTATATATTCAATCAGGTTTGACATTCCAATAGCCACTCCGCAGATATGGTGGGTAACCTCAAACACCTGAGAGGTACTCCGGTAGCCTCAAGGACGGTGACAGAGAGGTTCTTGTTTACCCAAACTTGACACTACTGTTGTTCCAGACTATGAAACCCGGCAGGAGGATAAGTATAACGTCGTTCTAAACTAGCTTTAGAAGTGTACATATATATTATTCTGCCAGAGGGTTGTCGTAGTCAGTGGGAGCAGCGGAAGTATAAGTGGGCAAGTAGCTTATGTCTATTTATAGACTTAAGCAGATATAGCGGAGATAAGATCATCTAATTTTGATGTGACATTCATGGGTTTGACTTCATCAGAATAGGGGATGGATCTGTTAAGAAGGTAGTAGGGTGTGATGTCCTGGTATTTGGATGACATACACAGAGTAGGAAGTAAAATTCCTATACTACGATCGGTTGCACTTTGGTCGTCACACAGTTGTTTCTCCACAAAGGATATGGATATAATATCAGACATTCTGGTTACTAGATCTACGGTTTTAGATCTAGATTTGGGTAGTTTCCCAATGTGGGTACTTTGACAGTATTCTAATAGTATTTTAGAATAGACGACTCCTGGCATGGTGGTGTACCTGCAGGTGATGGAGTCACCTTCTCTAAAGGTGTCTTAGAGACTAAAGGAGAGAGGGATGAGCATGATTGGCAAATCACTTGCTTAGGCAATTGAGTCAATCATGAGATGTCAAGTACCACACCAGATGTTGTTTTTTGCACTAGATGCGATAAGTTTATATTAATCCAATCCTGAAGAAACATAAGGAAGCAGTCTCAGAACATAAGTGGATGTTCTACAGATTTGATAACGGCAGCCTCCTTCGGGAGACGGTTATCATTCAAGGCTTCAAAGGTGACATGGATGACAGAGTGATTGTCACAGTTATAGTTTTCCCTCTAATGAGGGACAGTATTATGGACAGGTGGTCCAAGAGGATACTGTGGGAGGCATGGTGCTGGATACTGATTAGGTTCAGTTATCGATACAGTCTAAGAAGTTTGGATTTGGAGTTCATTTATGAACTAGGTCCCATCAGATATCCAGACATATTCTAAGACTGGTATTACTCGATTCGGGAGATGGCTTTCTCCGCGAACTTGAGATTAAGAGAGACATAGAAAGAAACATCAGGGTGGATCCATTCACAAAGGCTATTTCTCGAACATAAGAGTTTTACAAACTAGCTTTGTGAAACTGATTAGTAGAGGAGTTGGATGTTCGGTATCACACGAACTGTGAGTATGCGACATCGCAATAATTAGCCTTGAGTGCAAGTGGGAGATTGTTGGAGATAGTGCCCTCAAAGTCAATTATTGGATCGCAGGTACGTGATTGCAATGATTGAGGCAGGACCTATACCGATATGACAGTCTTGCTCGAGATGATAGTATGCTATCTGGTTTGTCTTTATCATCGTATACATGCTTTAGTTCACTATTGCATGATGATAGAGCCCATAGGATTCTTGCTTGACTACCAGCAGTATGATGGCGATCATATACGTGGGAGCTGGGGTCTGTAAGCATATCCTTAATATTGTCCCTAGTCGTGGGAGTTTCGAGACAGGGCATCGATACTCCAGAGTAGACTAGTGTATACAGTCGAGACCCCGACGAGGGGCGGTGGCCGGTCTCATAAGCCACTGGTGTCAGTTGGATCACCTAAGATGTATACAGGTGCTCATTGAGTTATGAGTACACCGGACAGGACTCGCCGGGAATCTGCTAGTTGGTATTATACATATCGTCAGATAGCAATTCCCTGGTGACATGTGTACAGATTAGTTCATCGACCTGAGGTCGTCATTTGTCTTGTGTGAGTTCCCACTGTGCTTTGATTTCTACCTTACCACGGCTCAAAGGAGTCGTGCAAACAGGTCTTTTTGGGGTACAGTCCCGAGCCACATTGGAGGCAAGTGAGCGGATCGTCGGGGATTCGTCTCTCCCGGTATTGGGGGTTGATGTCGCACAGTGCACGGGTGGCCATCACTAGGAATCCTCGGCCGAGGTAGTGGAGAATTACTGATTTGGATCAGTAGTTTCTCAGGTGGTGATGGGCTTCATGCCGACACGATTTATCGCGTTATTAGGGGTCTGACTTTATCCACCCCCCTAGACTCGATATGCGATACTCTTTAGACGAATGGACCGGACTGTATATACATTGTCACTGTCAGGCTCAGTATGGTTTATAGATGAGTTCGCTCCTCAGCTTCCCTTCCAATTAATACATAGGCAAAACGTTACGTGCAGCTTGTACCTCTGACGTGCTAGGGGTTATACCCAGTGCCAGTGTGTTGATGAGTCATTAGAGTCCCCCCACAGACACTTTCCCAAGTTCGGGCGAAACGTTGTAGAGGCCGTATGGTGTTATGGCAAGGTTCGGAAAAAGCACGTGCGTTTTCGCACGTGTCGTTTTTTGGGCAGATAATACTGGTAGGCTTTGGTTTAAGCCGGAACCTAGTATTATACTGTGTAGATATAATATCTTTGTCTCAGTTGCATTTGTATTCGGTCGTAATACAAATGCGGGTATGTTTATACTGATACAGGGTTATCCTGAAATTCGTTTCAGGATCACTTTTGGAAGTTGCCAGTTTCCAGTTTTCTATCAGCCGTCTTTTAACATTCGGTTAAAGACGGATTTATCTTTTCTTGGATGAGTGTGGAAGATTTTAGAAGCATCTAGAAGGTGGTGATAAGGCTTATGACTCACTTGTTCATTATTGGTTGCTTTCTTTGTGTTCACACTTTGTGTTCACACTATGTGTTCACACTTTGTGTTCACACTAGATATTTTGCTTATTGTCACCTCCTAGCTCCTACACTCACCTCCCTCCTGTCCTATAAATGGCCGGCCTCCCCCCCCCTCTCATAGAAGATGGTTGTTGTTCACTAGAAAAAGATTATGATAGATTCGAGTTCACGAAAAATAGATAGCCTCTTTCTCATTTCACCCGATCCAAAAGGCAACTTCAAAATCCGTTCGTTCGTGACCTTGGACGTAACGAGACAAAATGTTCTACTCATTCTCTACTTCATCTTGGTCGTCTCTTTTAGCAAACTTGACGATCGAGTTGCCTCGGTTCAGAGGCAGGAGCCCGTTTAAAGATCCGTCGACGTGGTGCCACCTAGACGAGAAGACCGGAGTTCAAGGAGATCGGAGCAGCCGCAACAAGGCGTGGGATGATGGTTAAAGACCGAAGGACTCGGATCATTCGGTATAACATTTCTACCCCTTTGTAGTTTGTTAGTTTAGCTTTAATGGCATATCCGGGTTACGGTACACGATAGCGCCAGTTTCGTTAAAAGTTTTTGTTCCGCATTTGGCGTCTGTTAGATGGCCGGGGCGCTACCGTGGACTTACAGAGTCCACCTAAGGTCTGAATCCATATCACTAATAGTCGGCGATCCGGCCTCAATAGCGTCATGTACGTAGTACGGCTTCCTCGAATCAATAGTGCGGATCAATCATCACATATATGCCTCGTACGGTAAAATCCATCGTACAGCATCCCAATATCGGGGTACAGGTCAAGTATCACCTACGTGTCTCATCATTCGTATAATACCATCATCAACACATGTCATGATCAAGGTGCTATACTGTAATCGCATACATCAATCATATATCATTGTCAGCATAAATATACATCGTTAATTATCCTCAGAAATGTCATGTCATATGTATCATATTGATTAAGTCACACTTAGATCATATCGTAATCAAGTCACACCTATATGATATCGAAATCAAGTCACACATATATGATATCATGTCAGAATTTCAAGAACAGGTTACGGTCCGGGTTCTATTTTAGAGTCCCATATACTTCAATATCATCACCACCCTTTATTATTGTTCAAGTATACAAATCCATTATCTCATTTTCTAATGATCCGCTAACATCATAACACGACTGTATAGCCAAGAATCACGGCATCAGCCCAGTTATATTGTTTCATCCCCATGTATCATATCACATCCTTGTATCACATATATGTATTGTGTATATATATATACCTACACCTAGTCCTATATATATATACATACATACACGTATACACCACGTCGAGTCTCAGTGTGTGCGTGTGTGTGTATCTACCAGAAACCTACGAATCTCTTCTAAGGTATTCATCCTCTGGTATGGTCTTTCTAAATCAGTCTAGTCCAACCTAGGGTCATTACTAGGGTCTTACTCATCAAGAATCTAAGGTCACGTCTGGCTTCCTAATGACAATAAGTACTATTCCTATTAAACGTTTGCGGGGGTGCTAAACGCCATCCACCCGACTTCCCCCCGTAGATATACATCTACTCACCTGGTCCTTGTCTGCCGAAGACGATGTCGTCTTCCTCTTCTTCCTCGTCTGAAGTCCATGCGAGGGGTACCTATACGTAAACATGTATAATATCATAAACTGAATCACGGACAAAAATCAAAACGACGCACGGAACGCGCATAGGTTAAAACCTATGTCCCGCTCATGCAAAAGAACCAAATATCGCTCGATGTCGGCGTACAAACGCCGATTGATCGAGATAAACATCAGCAAACAACTTGTAGTTTAAAAACTCATTACTTATAATATAAAACATGATTTAATCCATCGAAACCCTAAAAATCGACCAAATCGTCCGATTCCGTAAAACCTGAAAACACCAATTTACCGTTTTACTTCAAAACTTGATGATTAAAAGAAACTAATGGTCATAATATTCATTAATTAGCATAACTAGACTATATAAACGATCACTATATTTTTAACACCCTAATTTATATTAGTTTGAAATTCTAGTTTGCAAACTTGCCCGATTTCGATACTTCTAAGGAAAATTTCACAATATCACATCTAAACTGGATTTTGCATGAATTAATGCATTAAACTACAATTCATGATGATAATGATATAATGAAACCATAAATTATATTTTAAACTTCATTTATTTAAGAATTTCCAAAATCTAGTTAGCAAAATCGCATTTTTATTAGTATTTTTCAATTATCAATAGAAACTGGTAGCTAATTTAAGTTTTTCATTCCACCAACAAGTTAATATCCTCATTAAAACCACAATCTAGTGTTACAAACATTAATTGGAATTTTATCTCACCAATATATACAATATATAGAAATCTAGTTTGCAAAATGGATTAATTTAAACAATTTTGGATAAACAATTTACAATATATCATCCATACAAGATTTTCCACTTCTAAAAAATTTTAAACTACATAATATAACCTTACTTAATTAGTAAAAACCATAACTTGATTTTACAAACCCTAACTTGAATTTTAAAAATTGTAGATAGAATTTATTTATTAAATCTAATTATGCTTAAATGAAACATCTAATAACAATAAATCAAAAGAAAAAGATTTATACCTCCATAATATGAAATACAAACATGAAAATAAGCCTCCAAAATGAATTCTTTCCATCTCCAAAATCCATGTAAAGATCAGCAAAGAATAGAGGGTAGGAATTTATTAGGATTTTGTGGATTTTTTTTATTGAATTTTTGATGAATTTTGATGATTTTTAATGCAAAAATGATGGGGGGAAAATTTTGGGGCTGCCCATGGAGGTGAGGCCGGCCATGAGGTGAGGAAAAGAGAGGAAAGTGAGAAAAGGTGAAGAAAAGTGTAGAAGGTTTCACAAAAATATCACACAATTAAGTCTTTTCATGAATTTATTTAAAAATTCTTTATTTTCTTCACTCCATTTAACCTAGAATGGTCTAGAACCATTGTAAAATTTTGAAAATAAATTTTGCATGAAACACACTTGATTCTAAGATGCAATGGTTCATTTTTGTAAATTAAACCCATTCGAATTTGTAATTTACACTAATTTAGTGTAAAAATAAAGCTTATGTTAATATTTAAAATAATTAATTTAGGAAAAATATTTAATTAAACCAAAAATTTATAAGTGGCTAAATAAACACCATTTACTAGTAATTACATAATTAAAATAGGTATTTTTAAATTTATAGTGAAAAATAATTACGGTTTAGTTTTATGAAGACTACGTTTTACTTTACCGAAAATTATAAAATTCACTTACACGATTTTATTTATTTAATTATTTTTAAAACGTTACAATCTTCCCCCCTTTAAGAAATTCGGTCCCCGAATTTAAATTAAAACTCCCCCCAATTATTAAAACATTCAGCCAAAATACTCAAATCGTCGGGGATCCGAAATTATCAATACATAACTAAAATCAACTCCATCAAGCATAACACAATCATCGGAGTTATGGCGAATATAAAATATCAAAACCCTATACGAAAACCAACATAATATACATCAAAACTACAACTTATATATAGTGCGCATCATAGTAAAATCGTCCAAATATCTGGATAAAGAAACATGCAAGAACCCCTTTTTGAAAATCGCCGTGTGATGCACGTGTCACGGCACAAGTAGCGGACGTTTATTTAAAAAAATAGCTATATATATATATATATATATATATATCTTTTATTTAACATACACGTCCCGCTTGGTTACTGAATCAAATAGTGATGATTATAAAAATATACTGCTCAAACTGAAATCAATTCCAATCACATCATAAAAATATCATGTGCGTCCGGTGCGCACTGAAATCGAAACCAAATACAGATGCCACAAATTCACACAAAAACAAAACTGAGTGCAACAGGTGTGCACCAAAAACATCTGTCAAGTACAACGGGCGTGCACGACTCTAATATCAGGTGCATCTAATCTGCACAAAACCACGATTTAGTGCATCTGGTGTGCACAAATCGTATCAGGTGCACCGAATGTGCGCAAGAATCTCAATCAGGTGCACATGGTGCACGAAAACATACACCGAATATCAAAATCGAAATCACAGTACGAAAATGCATGAAAACTAGGTCGAAGCATATGTCAAAATCATGTGTAACCCATATGCACGAAATCAAATCAAAATCTCAAAATGTATAAAACCAAATCGAGTGTACTGGGTATGTACAAAACAACATCAATACAACTGATATATGAAGCACGAATAGAATGTAATGAATGCACACACAAGAAATACCAATCGTAGAACAAAATCCTCAAAATACCAAAATCCAATCAACGAAAATATGAAATTCAAATTACCAAATCACAATCGTAAACACTATCGTCAATGTGCGCCTCTTTCCTCCTTTCCTTTGGTGTCGACTGCTTCGAACTCGTCTCTTCATACGTGTACTGACTGCGCTACTAAGGGCAATACTCATATCTAGAGTCTCCCACGTAGTCAATCCCTTCACCTGATATCCGGACTACATTAAACTTTTTGATCGATCCATCAAAATCCCATAATTCCCCGAGAGCTTAACACTCAAGTACAGTTTAAAAATATCCGGTACATACCCCAGCATCGATGGTCCAGCCGTAGAAGGGTAAAACCAAGCCTCACTAATGGCACCGCGGAACTGCCGTAAACCCTAAGGTTCAAGAGCGTTCCCGTGGTCATTATGTCGAGTTAGGGTTTCATTCTTCTAGAGGGTCCATCGAAATACCTGCATGTTCTTCCGATTACTTTAAACTTAGGAAAATGGGTTTCTGACAATCGTTCGAATCCTTTAACTTCGTCTGGACGACATGTGAATACCCTTCTCCCGCACGCTAAACAATGCTTCAATCCTCAAGAATAACCGATACCCTAATGGTTATCGCATTCGAGCCGTAGCTCCCTCTGCCAGTGCGCCCATGGTAACAGAAACCACCATCCGATATCGACGAAGATAGATCAAAAGAATGAATGAAATGCGGTGCAAGCAAATGTACATTCTAAGGCTACTTAAGAAGAGTAGCGTATCGTAAGTATGCCGCGGATCATACCCACGGTACGTCACTCTACCTAAGTCGCCTACTCCATCAACCAAGGGTCATCCTAGACATATACAAAGGTTAAACCTAGCGCTCTGATACCAACTTTGTCAAGACCCGAAAGTACGGAACGTGACCGGCACTTAGATTACGAAGCGTCGAGAGGCGCAACGTAACCTAAGTAAGCCGAAACCCAGAAATCTAAATCATAAAGAGAAGAAGAAGTAAAGGAAAACATATAGAAAAACAAGTTTAAAAAACAAGATCAAATTTTCTCAAAAATTTCGGCAGAGTCTCCTTTGTAAAAACAGGACCCAAACGGGTACAAACAAGAATAATATATATACAAATAATAAAAAGCATCCCCAAACGGGAGCTAGCTCTACGCCAAAAGGCGGAACAACCACACCAATGCACAAAAGTATACAACGCCAAAGGGCGAGGCTCAAAACTCAAAAGAAAACAAAACCACCAGATATCATAATAATACAAGCGCGACTGTAAGGTTGAAATAAACAACTGATCGAGTAAACTATCAAGTAATACAAGTTTGGTTGATGGAGCTTACTAGATACAAATGAAATAATAAAAGTACAACGGCGGTTCAGATACAAATGAACCAACCTACCGCGCAAATCACCCTGAATGAAAAGATGTGCCAGCAAGCTGCCAGGAAAACCTGTACATCGAACCTGTAATAAAATTTGGCACAACGGGGGTGAGTTGCCAACTCGTGAGTAGAAGATATCTGCGAAAAGAAATCAAATGCACGACGCTGTCCTAGGTCATAATAATATACTAATATACTGCTAGTCATCAAGTAAAGACAGGATAATATGTTACGTGTAAGTGTAAATGCTCCGTGCTCGTATCAGTGCCTCATATAGAACTATGTCATGTGAATGAGTATGCATGCACCATGAATATGAAATAACCAATCCTAAAATCTAGATATATCTGTATAAGAAATCTTTAACTTTTATCATGGTAAAATGTGTATAGAAATCTGAAATATCAACGATGAAATCCATGGAAATCAGTGTCAAGCATCGACACAAAACATGTAAATTTGAAGTCTCAATACCTCATAATCTCAATGTCTCATAGTCTCAATATCTCGGGCTCCGTCAGTCCGGATCGGCCCATATCATCAAACCTCACGACAACGGTCGGTATCCTCTGGATATCCGCCGCGCCAGACATCACCGGTAGGTAGTCCTCCCCTGCCAGGCTCATCGTCTATAACTCGATCTTCTTGCCCCGGGGTACCATACCGGGCCCACCATGTACCCGAGACGGTTCATCCACTCCTCGAATCGGGTCTCGAAATCCAACATAAAACATGAAATCTCATGGTGGACGACACATACATCACGAGAAAACCGCATCTTATGTTTTAAAAAGAGAGGAGGAGAGAGAGAGAAGTTTTTATATATTCTTGCAGTTTTCCCCAAAAATCCAGAAATCTCATAAAAATCCAAAATCCCAAAATCATGAGTAAGTATATGATAAGTGTCGGTATATGCCCCATAATACTGCACGATAACATGAAAATGCGAATGCATGAAATGTCTAAGTAATAAATGCCATGTCTATACTAACACCAGAGAATAATCACAATATTATATCGATCTAGTTGCTAGCTGATTCTATCAATAAAAGATAATATGTTCTAAAGTGTACGTGACATAGCAATTACCGATGATGATGTGTGTGAGCCGGCAAATAAGTGTGCGTGGAATATGCGCATCATCGGTAATGGTGCTGGTGTCCTAACAGGCAGGGTTTTACTAATTATAGAAACATATGAATGAACATGCACCATGATGATTACAGTCTGAAAGTAAAGACGGATGTGTAATAACAACTCATTGTAATATACAAGACTAACTACAACTATAAGACTCGAGCCTAAACTAGTGTCCATCTAACCCCCTAAGCAACAAAACCTAAGAAACTAGTCGGTAAGAAATAAGAGTCCACCTAAGGTCTGAATCCATATCACTAATAGTCGGCGATCCAGCCTCAATAGCGTCACGTACGTAGTACAGCTTTCTCAAATCAAGAGTGCGGATCAATCATCACATATATGCCTCGTACGGTAAAATCCATCGTACGGCATCCCAATATCGGGGTACAGATCAAGTATCACCTACGTGTCTCATTATTCGTATAATACCATCATCAACACATGTCATGATCAAGGTGCTATACTGTAACCGCATACATCAATCATATATCATTGTCAGCATAAATATACATCGTTAATTATCCTCAGAAATGTCATGTCATATGTATCATATTGATTAAGTCACACTTAGATCATATCGTAATCAAGTCACACCTATATGATATCGAAATCAAGTCATGTTGGAGATAGTGCCCTCAGAGTCAATTATTAGGTCACAGGTACGTGATTGCAATGATTGATGGAGGACCTATCCCGGTAGGACAGTCTTACTCGAGATGATAGTATGCTATCTGGTTTACCTTTATCATCGTGTACTGCTTTAGGTGACCTGACAAGTCGCTATTACACGTTGATAGAGCCCCTAGGATTCTTGCTTGACCACCAGCAGTATGAGGGCGATCATATAAGTGGGAGCCGGAAGTCTATAAGCATATCCTTAAATGGTCTCTAGTCGTGTGAGTTTCGAGAAAGGGCATCGATACTCCATAGTAGACTAGTGTATACAGTCGAGACCCCGACGAGGGGCGGTGGCCGGTCTCACAAGCCATTGGTGTCAGTTGGATCACCTAAGATGTATACAGGTGCTCATTGGGTTATGAGTACACCGGACAGGACTCGCCGGGAACATGCTAGTTGGTCATATACCAGACGTCAGATGGCAGTTCCCTGGTGACATGTGTACAGGTTAGTTCATCGACCTGGGGATCGTCATTTGTCTCGTGTGAGTTCCCACTGTACTTTGATTACTACCCTACCACGGCTCAAAGGAGTCGTGCAAACAGGTTTTAGTTGGGTACAGTCCCGAGCCACATGGAGGCAGTGAGCGTATCTTCAGGGGTTCGTCTCTCCCGGTATTGGGGGTAAGGTCGTACTGTGTCTAGGAGAGCCATTACACGAAGCCCTCGGCCGAGGCAAGGAGATTTACTGGTAGGTATTCCAGTAGTATCTCAGGGTGTTCTGGGCTACACTCCAACACGACTTGTACCGCTTTTGGGGGTCTGACTTTTACCAACCCCCTAGGCCCGCCATGCGATGCTCATAGACGAACGGACCGGACTGTACGGATATTGTCACTGACAGGCTCAGTAGGGTTGTCAGGCTGAGTTGGCTCACAGACATCCCTTTTAGTCAATACCTGGTAGCCCGTTACGTATTGGCTTATACCTCTGACGTGCTAGTGGTTAAATCCACAACCAAGGTGTTGACGAGTCTTTAGAGTCCCCCACATTCAGTTACTCAGCTTTCGGGCGAAAGGTTGTAGAGGCCGTATGGAGATATGGCAAGGTCCGATCAGATACGTGCGGTATTGCACGGATCAGGATCGGACAGTTTGTACTATAGGCCGTATGGAAATATGGCAGGGTTCGATCAGATACGTGCGGTATTGCACGGATCAGGATCGAACGGATATTACTAGCCGGTTTTGGTTTAAGCCGGATCCTAGTATAGTACAGTGTAGATTTTGTCTCATTGCATTTGTATTTCGGTCGGAATACAAATGCGGGTGTGTATGCACAGTATCGGGGTTTTCCTGTAATTTATTACGGGACCAGTTTTCTGGAGTTGCCAGTTTGCTTTTAGTTTCGGCCGATTTCCTTTGTTCCGTTCATTGGCCGAAGATTGGTGGAGGAGGGTTTATTTGCATTGTTGCAAATAAGCATTTGTGGAGGGGGTCTTTGCTTATTATTTGTATCATGATGGTTTTCATGATGAGCACCTTACCTTGACCTTTTTGACTTGATCACTTCATGATGGCTTGACTTTGTAAGCATCATGGTTGTTGATGATGAGGTTGGTGGAAGATGGTTGAGTGTGGGTTTTGATTTGGTGTGACCTTATCATTATCTTTTCTTTTTCTCCATGAATTAATCATTCCAATTTCTCTCCACCCATTTCTTGAGTGGGCCGGCCACTGTTCTAGGAAGAGAGGTTTATTTTTGAGTGAGAAATTTTCTTCTTGCAATTTTGTGGGCCCCTCCCTTGAGTGTGCTGTTTGTAACATGATGGATTAATTAATATTAATTTATTGCATTGTGTTAATGGAGTGTGCAGGAGGTTTTTTATGGGTTGAGGGATTAGCTTAATGTGAGGGTGGGCTGTTTTTCCAGTGAGCTCCAAAATGGTATTTGGCCGAGCCCTTCATGCATTTTTGATGAGCCAGAAATTTTTCCTCAATGCAAAATTTCATTCCACCTCCATCATCTTTATGGCAACTATACAAAACCCCAATGAGACACATGCCTCTACATTATATTCTACAGTAAATCTTGGGCACGTCGAGTAGCCGGCTTCGTGTCCGAGTTGCCTCGGCATTGAGGTGGGAGCCCGTAAAAGAAGTAGGCGATGTGGTGCACTTCCGGCGACGAAGAGGAGACGGGACATTCCGCAGGAGATTGGGACGACGACGAGAAGACCGGAGGACTCGGATCTGTCGGTATATCTCTCTTCCCTTTCTTGTAGATAGCTAGGACTAGTTAGTGGTTCGATCCGGGTTGTAGTGCGCGGCGGTTTGCCAGTTCAGTAAAATTAAAGTTTATCACCGCTTCCGCATTTGGCCGTCGGATTGACGGCCGGAGCGCCGCCGTGCACTTACACTGGTATCAGAGCCTCGCCATTAACTTAGTCTAGCTTGGTGTAATGTGTTTTTCTGTTTCGATCGATCGAATGTTCCAAAACTGCATTTTAGTTCGCATCAGTTTCTGTTGAAAATTTTTGGTCTCGAAAAATTTTTCAGGTGATTGCAGAATGATGTACAGAGTACCCTGAGACCACTGGAAAATTTTTGTTCCCTGAACCCTCCGTACGACCGCGGAACCGCGGCCATAACCCCTTGTTGGCCGCGGTTCCGCCGCAGGTAGTTGGGTTCAGCTCACCAGCTTTTTCCAGAGGGCTTGTGGGCTTAAAATATGGGTTTTGGAATATTAACATTGGGCCCAGAATTTCTTTAACTGCTACAGTATTGCTTGGGGGCCCACTTGTTAAAATCTGATTGATCGGATATTTTAAACACATTATTTCACAGTATTTACATTATATCTGCGACCGTGAATGTCACTCGATCGGTAAATCCGGTCTAACTGCTATAGCCCGGTTAGACGGATTTGCGAACGTGACTTTCACGTTGATGTTCTGTTTTTGCTGTGATGTTGCGGATCGGTCGTGGGGGATAGCCTGGTTGCAGTGGTAGTACAGTTTTGTTGTATTATGTACATTTGATATTGCGGGGCGAGCGTCCGACATGTGGACTGCCGTCACTGCCTGATTGTATTATTATTTTGGGGCACGGCCAGGTTGCGGTCGATGTACCCGTTGTATATATATTTTACTTTCTGTACTAGGCTTACCCCGCGGAGGGGTGCACGGATAGCCGGGTTCTAGAGGGCAACAAGCCCGCATCTCATGGCATTGGGACGGAGGGGGCTTCACTCTAGGATTGGCGGGCTATTCGCTGCACTCGTAGGGGGTACAGGTTGACCCAGGAGGGGTGCCCAAGTTACCGGATTCCGTGAAGTGCTGGGTGGTCCATTCACGGCGCTGAAGGGGGCTGCCTCGCTTCAGGTTTTGGCGGGTGACTTGCCGCGCCCGTAGGGGTCTAGGTTCTCATTGCACAGGCTATCCACACGACCAGGGGAACGTCGGGTTTCAGTAGTGGCTCTGTGAAACCCGGGGATCCCAGATATCTGTATTGTTTCTGTGATGCTGTACATTTTCTGTGATGTTGCATTTTTTTATCACACCTTGAGCGAATATAATATATTGGTATATATATTAGTAGATGTTGTATATGTTTTGCATCCGCGCTAGTCCAGTCCCCGCTCTGTCGTTAGTTAGCTAACCTAACGGGTAATGACGGGACCCAGTGGCGAATGCGGATGGCATATACGTACATCAGTATATTTTCGTTCTTTTTGGTGTGATCAATTGATGGGACTGTGTTGATTCGGATCAATGCAAGTTAAAAACAAACCTAATCTGATGTTGTTGGAACACTTTTCAAAAAGCTGTTATTGCAAGGACGTTCACTTTTGTTTTGCATCGCGGTATTCATTTAGAATATCCTGCTCCTCAGTCGACGAGGCAAGGGCCGAGATCCCTTCACCGGGAGTGACCCCTTGGACAATAAGTTTGCGTCAGGGCATTAACTTCACTATAGCCGATTACTTTTGCTTTGCATCATGGTATTCAGTTGGAATATCCTGCACCCCATTCTACGGGGAAAGAGCCGAGATCCCTTCACCGGGAGTGACCTCTTTAGCGGAAGTTGTCGTCACTATATTTCTAAAAAGCTATCCGTTCCTTCGACGATATCAAGTTCATTACGTTAAAGGTTTTCGCCAGAAACCATTCGTAGCCCTCCGTCGTTTCATATGGATAGTCAATAGTATTCAAGCTGTGTTTGTTGGCCAAAGTCAAGGCACGGTGTTTGGTAGCTGTTGGTTATTCATATGCAGCATAGATAGATGCGTTGGTTTGGAACAGTCGTATAGCCTTGTTGGCCAAAGTCAAGGGCTTGTGCGGGTGGATTCGAATCAACCTGGAGAATGACGGGTAGAACTTGACATGTGACTTATGATTTGTTGGCCAAAGTCAAGGTCATAAGAGCATGGGGCAGAAATCACATCGGGAGTTTCAAAAGAACTGAAACTTGCCAGATATGCGCATACCTTCTGGAGTGTGGTAGCGTGAGCGGATTCCGTCACGTTATCATGTGATGATAGTTGGATCCCGATTCCCACTGATGAGTTAGTTTACTCCTCGGGTGACCCCGACTAATTCTTCTTTCAGGTTTGGAGGAGAATTTGAGGTACAGTGGGAGAATTCCAGATAAGATAAATTGGTAACCATTCTGATCTAGGTTAGAGTGCACGCTGAGTGTTTCTTTTCTCTCTCTCTTTGGCAGCGACCATTGACCTGACCCTAAGACTATGACTCAGTGACCAAGTTGACCGAACCTTCTTGACACCGGCTTTTGGATTGTCAGAGTTGCAGACCTCATTGCCACTCCTACTTTTACCCTTTTCTCCAGGACACCCCGTGTTACTACGAACGTCCACTTCCATTGGACAAAACCATCGTATGGTTAGATACGAACTCGAAAGAATTTATTCGAGGATGGTTTCCGGTTCTGGAGAAAACGGATAGGATTATTCAGTTGTCTTTTCCTTTTACCTTCTCTCAAGTTGTGAGTACTCCTTGGATTAGGAGATAGTACACCTATTACGCAAATTGGATAGTCTTCTTCCAAACCTTAGGCTGGTGCCGACCGGTAGGGAATGAAGAAAACCAATTAGCATAACGATGGTGTGCAGAAGGTATTAGGTTAAGACAAAGCAAGGGATTAGTAAGAGGGCAAAGTAAATTGCAACAGATATTCACGACCAAACCAAGTATTCCTTCGCCAATCCTAAAATCACCTTTGTATTTCTCCAGGACACTCCGTATCACTACGAAGATCCACAGTTTATTGGATACTCCATCGTATGGTTATATACGAACTCGAAAGGAACTTGTTCCAGTTCGGGGATGGATTCTGGTCCAGGAGAAATAGGAATAAGGTTTATTCGGTTGTCTTTTATCTTCACCCTCTCTCATTGCGAGTGTTCCTAGGATTGGGACAGTACACCCATTATGCTTATTGGATAGTCTTCTTCCAAACCATAGGCTGGTGCCGAACGGTAGGGAAGGAAGAAAACCATTTGGCCTAAAGGGGTGTGCAGAAGGTAAAGACTAAAGACATATGAAGGGATTTGGAGAGGTGGCAAAGAACTATACGGTTACAGTCGTGAATCTGGAAGAGGCATTACTAGGAATACCAGGATACCCCATCGAAACATTTCGATGTTTCAGTCTCACTGTGTACTGTTAAAGGAAAACTGATTTCCCGATTAGACACTTGCTCCAGGGTATGTATTTACCAGGTATGATTCTCTCATCTGTATGGTTTTACAGATGATGAGTGGGAGCAAGTTATTGGGAATTGGGTGATCATCCTCATTATATCGGGATTCGTTGTAATCGGTGATATTTGAGGAAATCACCTGGGCTGTTTGCCGGTCGGCAAATATTTGGTTTTGAATATCCGCTTTTATGCACCAATTTCAAATTGATATATCTGTACGTCTATTTTCATAGAGTGAGATATACCTTTCTGAAATTATGTCTACGACATTTACCTATATCAGTGGATGGTTAGGTAAGGAGCATTAAACAGCGGTGTAATTCTTCTTAACCATAAGTACAGTTTTCAACCTACGACACACAGTGAATGAGTTATCAGACTCAAGGGACTTATACAGAGTATTGTATGTTGTCCAGGGTCCATCTGGACAGAGGGGTTGGTTCTCGTACTATATTCGGTTTACTTATGACTTCTCTAGTTTTTAGACAAGTGTTTCGTGGAAACACAGGGTCCGAATTTGGAGAAGTTATAGGTATTTGAATAGAGTAGAGAACCAGGTGTAGCAAGTATCGGGATTCTTCAAAGAGATCGAAGATGTAGATACTTGTGTATGGTATTAAGTTGATAGTAATGACTAAGAGAACTTGCTTCTTTTTCAGGTTACTCATAATTGGAAGCATTCCTAAGTTGAGTAACGCTGATCGGCCTCCTTCCATTTAGTTGACATGCACTGGAGACAGTTGCATGATTTGAATCTGGTTCAATTAAATCAGTGCCTCTGGTCCTATATGGGATATAGAACAGTTCATATCTTAACGATGTTAAGGTACGGGGAGTTGTCCGGCTTATGCTTAAAACCAGACACTGGACAACTCAAGGCACGTTTCTGTAATGGCTGTTTGTGGGTTGACCCAGGCTATGACGCGGGTTGATTTTCTACCATCTGGATGAACAATAGCAATATTGTTCTAGACTCGCCACAGTTTTAATAAAAATGGATTTTTTCAGAAAACAGTAGTGGGAGTATGGTAGAACTGGAAGTGATTCCAGAACCACAAACGATTACTGAAGATTTGATAAGGAACCTAAAGATTCAATCTGGATTGACATTCCATTGGCCACTCCGCAGATACGGTGGGTAACTTCAGGCACCCGAGAGGTACTCCGGTAGCCTCAAGGACGGTGACAGGGAAGTTCTTGTTTACCCACAATTACCATTGCTGTTGTTCCAGACTGTGAGACCCGGCAGGAGGATGAGTATAGCGTTGTTCTAAACTTGCTTTAGAAGTGTACGTCTATATGACTCTGCCAGAGGGTTGTCGTAGTCAGTGGGAGCAGCGGAAGCATTGGTGGACAGGAAGCTTATGTCTATTTATAGACTAAAGCAGATGTAGCGGAAATAGATCATCTATTTCTGACGTGACAGTCAGAGGTTTGACTTCATCAGAATAGGAGATGGATCTGTTGAGAAGGTAGTAGGGTGTGATATCCTGGTATTTGGATGACATACACAGAGTAGGAAAAGAAACTCCTATACTACAGTCGGTTATACTTTGGTCGTCACACAGTGGTTTCTCCACAAAGGAAATGGATTTTATATCAGACATACTGGTTACTAGATCTATGGTTTTAGATCTAGATTTGGGTGGTTTCCCAATAAGGGTACTTAGACAGCATTCTAAGAGTATTTAGAATGGACGACTCCATGCACGGTAGTATACCTGCAGGTAATGGAGTCACCCTCTCTAAAGGTGTCTTACAGACTAAAGGGGAGAGGGATGTGCATGATTGGCAGATCACTTGCTCAGGCGATTGAGTCAATCATGAGATGGCAAGTACCACACCAGATGTTGTTCTTGCACTAGATGCAATAAGTTGACATTGATCCAATCCTGGAGAAACGGTCGGAAGCAGTTTTAGAACATAAGTGGATGTTCTAGGGATATGATAACGACAGCCTCATTCGGGAGACAGTTATCATTCCAGGCTTCCAAGGTGACATGGACGACAAGGAGGTTGTCAGAGTTATAGTTCTCCTTCTGACGAAGGGCAGTATTTTGGATAGGTGGTCCAAGGCAATACTGAGGGTGGCATGGCGCAGGATACTGATTAAGTTCGGTTGACGATACAGTCTAAGAAGTTTGGATTTGGAGTTCATTTATGAGCTATGTCCCATCAGACATCCAGACACATTCTAAGACAGGTATTGCTCTTTTCGGGAGATGGGTTTCTCCGCGAACTTGAGATATAGAGAGACATGGAAAGAAACAACAAAGCGGATCCACTCACTGAGGCTATTCCTCGAACGCAATAGTTTCGCAAACGAGCTTTGTGAGACTGATTAGTAGAGGAGTTGGGTATTCGGTATCACACGGGCTGTGAGTATGCGACATCGCAATAATTAGCCTTGAGAGCAAGTGGGAGATTGTTGGAGATAGTGCCCTCAGAGTCAATTATTAGGTCACAGGTACGTGATTGCAATGATTGATGGAGGACCTATCCCGGTAGGACAGTCTTACTCGAGATGATAGTATGCTATCTGGTTTACCTTTATCATCGTGTACTGCTTTAGGTGACCTGACAAGTCGCTATTACACGTTGATAGAGCCCCTAGGATTCTTGCTTGACCACCAGCAGTATGAGGGCGATCATATAAGTGGGAGCCGGAAGTCTATAAGCATATCCTTAAATGGTCTCTAGTCGTGTGAGTTTCGAGAAAGGGCATCGATACTCCATAGTAGACTAGTGTATACAGTCGAGACCCCGACGAGGGGCGGTGGCCGGTCTCACAAGCCATTGGTGTCAGTTGGATCACCTAAGATGTATACAGGTGCTCATTGGGTTATGAGTACACCGGACAGGACTCGCCGGGAACATGCTAGTTGGTCATATACCAGACGTCAGATGGCAGTTCCCTGGTGACATGTGTACAGGTTAGTTCATCGACCTGGGGATCGTCATTTGTCTCGTGTGAGTTCCCACTGTACTTTGATTACTACCCTACCACGGCTCAAAGGAGTCGTGCAAACAGGTTTTAGTTGGGTACAGTCCCGAGCCACATGGAGGCAGTGAGCGTATCTTCAGGGGTTCGTCTCTCCCGGTATTGGGGGTGAGGTCGTACTGTGTCTAGGAGAGCCATTACACGAAGCCCTCGGCCGAGGCAAGGAGATTTACTGGTAGGTATTCCAGTAGTATCTCAGGGTGTTCTGGGCTACACTCCGACACGACTTGTACCGCTTTTGGGGGTCTGACTTTTACCAACCCCCTAGGCCCGCCATGCGATGCTCATAGACGAACGGACCGGACTGTACGGATATTGTCACTGACAGGCTCAGTAGGGTTGTCAGGCTGAGTTGGCTCACAGACATCCCTTTTAGTCAAAACCTGGTAGCCCGTTACGTATTGGCTTATACCTCTGACGTGCTAGTGGTTAAATCCACAACCAAGGTGTTGACGAGTCTTTAGAGTCCCCCACATTCAGTTACTCAGCTTTCGGGCGAAAGGTTGTAGAGGCCATATGGAGATATGGCAAGGTCCGATCAGATACGTGCGGTATTGCACGGATCAGGATCGGACAGTTTGTACTATAGGCCGTATGGAAATATGGCAGGGTTCGATCAGATACGTGCGGTATTGCACGGATCAGGATCGAACGGATATTACTAGCCGGTTTTGGTTTAAGCCGGATCCTAGTATAGTACAGTGTATATTTTGTCTCATTGCATTTGTATTTCGGTCGGAATACAAATGCGGGTGTGTATGCACAGTATCGGGGTTTTCCTGTAATTTATTACGGGACCAGTTTTCTGGAGTTGCCAGTTTGCTTTTAGTTTCGGCCGATTTCCTTTGTTCCGTTCATTGGCCGAAGATTGGTGGAGGAGGGTTTATTTGCATTGTTGCAAATAAGCATTTGTGGAGGGGGTCTTTGCTTATTATTTGTATCATGATGGTTTTCATGATGAGCACCTTACCTTGACCTTTTTGACTTGATCACTTCATGATGGCTTGACTTTGTAAGCATCATGGTTGTTGATGATGAGGTTGGCGGAAGATGGTTGAGTGTGGGTTTTGATTTGGTGTGACCTTATCATTATCTTTTCTTTTTCTCCATGAATTAATCATTCCAATTTCTCTCCACCCATTTCTTGAGTGGGCCGGCCACTGTTCTAGGAAGAGAGGTTTATTTTTGAGTGAGAAATTTTCTTCTTGCAATTTTGTGGGCCCCTCCCTTGAGTGTGCTGTTTGTAACATGATGGATTAATTAATATTAATTTATTGCATTGTGTTAATGGAGTGTGCAGGAGGTTTTTTATGGGTTGAGGGATTAGCTTAATGTGAGGGTGGGCTGTTTTTCCAGTGAGCTCCAAAATGGTATTTGGCCGAGCCCTTCATGCATTTTTGATGAGCCAGAAATTTTTCCTCAATGCAAAATTTCATTCCACCTCCATCATCTTTATGGCAACTATACAAAACCCCAATGAGACACATGCCTCTACATTATATTCTACAGTAAATCTTGGGCACGTCGAGTAGCCGGCTTCGTGTCCGAGTTGCCTCGGCATTGAGGTGGGAGCCCGTAAAAGAAGTAGGCGATGTGGTGCACTTCCGGCGACGAGGAGGAGACGGGACATTCCGCAGGAGATTGGGACGACGACGAGAAGACCGGAGGACTCGGATCTGTCGGTATATCTCTCTTCCCTTTCTTGTAGATAGCTAGGACTAGTTAGTGGTTCGATCCGGGTTGTAGTGCGCGGCGGTTTGCCAGTTCAGTAAAATTAAAGTTTATCACCGCTTCCGCATTTGGCCGTCGGATTGACGGCCGGGGCGCCGCCGTGCACTTACAAGTCACACATATATGATATCAGAATTCAAGTCACACCTATATGATGTCGTAATCAAGTCACACCTATATGATATCATATAAGAATTTCAGGCACAGGTTACGGTCCGGGTTCTATTTTAGAGTCCCATATACTTCAATATCTTCACCACCCTTTATTATTGTTCAAGTATACAAATCCATTATCTCATTTTCTAATGATCCGCTAACATCATAACACGACTGTATAGCCAAGAATCACGGCATCAGCCTAGTTATATCGTTTCATCCCCGTGTATCATATCACATCCTTGTATCACATATACGTATTGTGTATATATATATACCTACACCTAGTCCTATATATATATATATATATACATACACCTATACACCACGTCGAGTCTCAGTCTGTGCGTGTGTGTGTAACTACCTGAAACCTACAAATCTCTTCCAAGGTATTCATCCTCTAGTATGGTCTTTCTAAATCAGTCTAGTCCAACCTAGGGTCATTACTAGGGTCCTACTCATCAAGAATCTAAGGTCATGTCTGGCTTTCTAATGACAATAAGTACTATTCCTATTCTACGTTTGCGGGGGTGCTAAACGCCATCCACCCGACTTCCCCCCGTAGATATACATCTACTCACCCGGTCCTTATCTGCCGTAGACGATGTCGCCTTCCTCTTCTTCCTCGTCTGAAGTCCATGAGAGGGGTACCTATACGCAAACATGTATAATATCGTAAACTGAATCACGGACAAAAATCAAAATGACGCACGGAATGCGCATAGGTTAAAACCTATGTCCCGCTCATGCAAAAGAACCAAATATCGCTCGATGTCGGCGTACAAATGCCGATTGATCGAGATAAACATCAGCAAACAACTTGTAGTTTAAAAACTCATTACTTATAATATAAAACATGATTTAATCCATCGAAACCCTAAAAATCGACCAAATCGTCCGATTCCGTAAAACCTGAAAACACCAATTTACCGTTTTACTTCAAAACTTGATGTTTAAAAGAAACTAATGGTCATAATATTCATTAATTAGCATAACTAGACTATATAAACCATCACTATATTTTTAACACCCTAATTTATATTAGTTTGAAAATTCTAGTTTGCAAACTTGCCCGATTTCGATACTTCTAAGGAAAATTTCACAATATCACATCTAAACTGGATTTTGCATGAATTAATGCATTAAACTACAATTCATGATGATAATGATATAATGAAACCATAAATTATATTTTAAACTTCATTTATTTAAGAATTTCCAAAATCTAGTTAGCAAAATCGCATTTTTATTAGTATTTTTCAATTATCAATAGAAAATAGTAACCAATTTAAGTTTTTCATTCCACCAACAAGTTAATATCCTCATTAAAACCACAATATAGTGTTACAAACATTAATTGGAATTTTATCTCACCAATATATACAATATATAGAAATCTAGTTTCCAAAATGGATTAATTTAAACAATTTTGGATAAACAATTTACAATATATCATCCATACAAGATTTTCCACTTCTAAAAAATGGTAAACTACATAATATAACCCTACTTAATTAATAAAAACCATAACTTGATTTTACAAACCCTAACTTGAATTTTAAAACTTGTAGATAGAATTTATTTATTAAATCTAATTATGCTTAAATGAAACATCTAATAACAATAAATCAAAAGAAAAAGATTTATACCTCCACAATATGAAATACAAACATGAAAATAAGCCTCCAAAATGAATGCTTTCCATCTCCAAAATCCATGTAAAGATCAGCAAAGAATAGAGGGTAGGAATTTATTAGGATTTTGTGGATTTTTTTTATTGAATTTTTGATGATTTTTAATGCAAAAATGATGGGGGAAAAATTTTGGGGCTGCCCATGGAGGTGAGGCCGGCCATGAGGTGAGGAAAAGAGAGGAGAGTGAGAAAAGGTGAAGAAAAGTGTAGAAGATTTCACAAAAATATCACACAATTAAGTCTTTTCATGAATTTATTTAAAAATTCTTTATTTTCTTCACTCCATTTGACCTAGAATGGTCTAGAACCATTGTAAAATTTTTAAAATAAATTTTGTATGAAACACACTTGATTCTAAGATGCAATGGTTCATTTTTGCAAATTAAACCCATTCGAATTTGTAATTTACACTAATTTAGTGTAAAATTAAAGCTTATGTTAATATTTAAAATAATTAATTTAGGAAAAATATTTAATTAAACTAAAAATTTATAAGTGGCTAAATAAACACCATTTACTAGTAATTACATAATTAAAATAGGTATTTTTAAATTTATAGTGAAAAATAATTACGGTTTAGTTTTATGAAGACTACGTTTTACTTTACCGAAAATTATAAAATTCACTTAAACGATTTTATTTATTTAATTATTTATTTAATTATTTTTTAAAACGTTACATTTTTATTTATTTTGGTAAATCAAAATGGTGGCATTTTTGTCATGGCAAGAAGCTTTGAGAAGCTTGGATTTGCATTGACTTAGTCAACCACTTTTGTTTTGCCTAAGATATTTATAAACCCAACCATTATTCTAGCTATGGTTAAGTCTCTACAAAGGTTAATATATGATATTAACTCACCATGGTTACCATTCTCTACTTGATATTATTTTCATGAGAGATATTTCTTCATCTTCTTTTTCTTCCAAAAAATGCTTTCTAGCTTCAATGGAGATGTGAGAAAATGAGTGAGAAAATCATTTCTAAAGTGAAAAAAATTCCTACTTCATCATCCTCTACTACTTGCCATTTAGTATAGGGTGTTTGCTTCACTAATTCCATAATTAGTGAAGAGATAGCTTGGGTTAGTGTCTCCTCGATGTTGATCATCTTAGGCCTCGAAGATTTCGAAGCAACCTTGTTCTATTCTTCTTGTGGAGCCTCTATAATGCCGGAGTTCATGATCACAGCGAAGGGACGACTATACATAGCTAATGAAGTGAAGGACCGGTCTACAAAGGTTGTATTTCTTGTTCTCTTTTAGTTGCAAAGTGTTTGCATTTCATTCCGCCCAATTTCTAGTTAACGATTCTAAGTTAGGGTTAACTAAAACGGCTAATTTTTTAATTTGGCATGGACGATACCTCTCGAAACCTTGTTGTCGTCCTAGGTAACCCTGCAGTGGTATCATAGCCATGCTAGAAATTTAGACGGATTTTGTTAAGATTACGAAACTGAAATACTCCGAAACTTGAAACACGAAAATGAAGTTTCTGTCGTTTTTAAAAGGTGTTCAAAAATTTTTTTAAACAAGTATAGAGTGTTATATGAGATATATCATGAACACAATTATAATTTCAGGGTGTATGCTCGGATTTTGGCCGAGATGAGTAGTGTTGGGACCGGACACTTTTTTCCAGAATTGCCTGAATTTTTTTTTGTGTTCCAGTGACTTGGTTTTGGTGTTTCAGGTATTGTTTGTTTTTGCAAATTTTTCATGTGATGTAATCTTACACTATAAGAAATTCAGAGTGTTTCGTATTCATAGTTTTAACATTGTTTCAGGTTATTCGCATGTTGTCTAGACGAAGTTAAAAATTTCGATCGAATGTCAAAAACCATTTTTCCAAATTTAACGTATTCGGAAAAACATGCAAGTAATTCTATGAACCCTCTAGAAGAATGAAACCCTAACTCGACTTTTTGAATCACGAAACCGCGATCATACTCTAGGGTTTGCCGCAGTTCCGTGACGACATGAGTGAGGCTTGGGTTTGCCCTTCTACGGCCGGTGCATAGGTACTGTGGCATATTCTGGGTATTATTAAAACTGTGCTCAAGAGTTGAGCTGTCGGGAAATTGTGGGACTTTGATGAATCGATCGAAAAGTTCAACGTTTGTCCGGGTATCATGTGATGGGATACAATATTTGGAATCCATAAGTAGTTATGAGATAACTAATTTAAATGTTATAAATCTAGCAATTTAGTCTCATTTGATCGGTTGCCACGGGATTTTGATGTGATCAAAAGTCCGTCGCAGTCACGTAGCGTACGCGGATACTCGCCGGGTAACATTATTAGATAGCCACGCCCCATAGCCCTGACCAAGTGACTGTAGGAGAACCCCGTCGCCAAAAGCATTCGTTCAGGTGCTCGCGGCAGCGGTGTTCTGCCTTAATGCACTTCGTCGACGGTATTAGGGGGTGCGGCTGTCTACTAAAGTTTCCAACGAGCATTCGATCAGGATGTCAGGAATCTTGTTGAATTACCCGACTTGATATTGAAAAGTGTTTTTGAGATCGAGACTAAAATGCGGGGTTTATAATTTTTAGGCATGCAATGTCTAAGGAATTCATTTGGTTAGGCATGCAATGTCTAAGGTGGTTGTGGATTCCAACTGTTGTAGTTTTTCACTTTCTTTTCTGTGACCGTAAGTGTAATATGTGGTGTATCGCCGGTTTCGTTGCATATGTCAACGACAATTGGAATACGCATATTTACTTACGTTGATGACATGTTATGTTATATGTTGCTGTGATATGTTATATTGGATCGTCGTGTTATGAATAGCCGGGGGTTTTATGTGAGATGAGAGTTTTTATTTTCATTCATGTAAAATTCATTGTATGTAATATTCTTTAATTGGGACACTTCCGGGTTGACGATGATGTCACCATTGTATATTATTTACTTTTCCACATAAAGATAGACCCAAGAAGGGAAGCACAAGTAATCGAGTTCTAGGGTCCAGTGGGAGACCATCTCGAGGAGTCGAGACCGGGTCTCCTAACTCTTGAATTAGAAGGGTTGCTTGTCGCTCTCATAGGGGTCTAGGGATGTGGGTTTGGCTATTCATCACGACCGTGGAATCCATGTTTTATACAGGCTTAATTTAAAACCCGAAAATCCTAGTATATCCAATATTTCATATGTTGTGTTCTGCTGCGATATTCTGTGATGTGATCACTGTATATGTTGAGATAGATACTGTATATAGTATATGTGATATATTATATGGACGTTGCTTATGTTTTACACCCGCGCTATCCCTGCCCCGCTCTGCTGTTAGTTACCTAACCTAACGGTGCACGAGAGGACATCGAGGCGAATGTAGATTGCATAAGCATACGTTGTATTTATCTGTGATGTTTAGGTAACTTAAAATGATGGGACTTTATTAATGAGATTAATGAAACTAAAAGAAATCTAAAGATATTGTAGAAACTTGTCTCGAAAACTGGTAGCTCTAGTTCTTGCACTGCATAGCGGTATTCCTTGTAGAATATCCAGCACCTTATTCGATAAGGAAAAAGCCGAGATCCCTTCACCGGGAGTGACCTCTTTAGCAAAACTAGTAAAAACTAAAAAACACTCCTTTTCAAAATCACTCGATTTTACAACGATATCAAGTTCATTACGCAAAAGGTTTTCTTAAAAACCTGTCATAGCCCTCCATCATTTCAGATAAGTAATACTTAGTATTCGTGTTGTGTTTGTTGGCCTTTGTCAAGGCGTTTGTGCGGTAGCTGAATACTGCTTATCTGCATAAACATATGATGCGATTGAGTTAGAGTAGTCATACAACCTTGTTGGCATTTGTCAAGGGTCATGCGGGTGGGTTTAATTAAATCAGGAAATGACGGGTTGAACTTGACTAGCATCCTATGGTTTGTTGGCCTTTGTCAAGGTCATAGGAGGTTAGGGGTAAAATATTATCGGGAATTTCAAGTGTTGAAATTTGCAATGAGATTGCATACCTTCTAAGAGATAGTTGGATCTCGATACCCACTGAGAGTATGAGTTATGTAGGGTTTCCTAGCACGACAGCAAGGTTTCGGGAGGTATCGTCCACGCCAAATTCAAAATTGCCGTTCTTGCTAACCCTAGCCATGAAACGTTTACTAGAAAAAACACGGAAAACATACGCAAACACTTTGCAAGTTATAGTGAGCAAGGAATACAACCTTTGTAGACCAGTCCTTCACTTCAATAGCTCCGTGTAGTAGTCCCCTTCGCTGCGATCGTAAACTCCAGACTCTGGAGAGGCTCCATGAAGAAACGAGTGTGCTTGCTTCGATGACTTCGACGCCGAAGATGATCTACGTTGAGAAGACACTAACCCAAGCTATTCCTTCACTAGGTCATGAACTTTGTGAAGAGAACACCCTATACTAAATGGCAAGTAGTAGAGGATGATGAAGTAGGAAGTGGGCTCACTTTAGAATTGATTTTCTCACATTATTTCTCATACCTCCATTGAAGCTAGAAAGCTTTTCATGGAGCTTGAAGAAGAAGAAGAAGAACTCATGAATAATTCATCCAAATGAATTATTGCAACCATGGGTGAGTTAAAGCCACCATGCTTAACTCATGTAGAGAATAAACCCAAGGCTATGGTTAAAGGTTGGGTCAAGGAAAAATATCCTAAGGAATGACAAAAAAGTTGACCTTGACAATGTTCTACAAGCTTCTCCAAGCTTGAAAACTTTGACCAAGTCTTTTGCTCTTTTGTAATAACTTAAGAAATAATCAAAATCCTAATTTAACCCTAGCATGGTATAAATCTCATACAACCATCTTGTATGTATCATCAAACATGACACAATACATATACACAAATATACATATCACATATATACAATGTGCATATCTAGTGAGAAAAGAAATCATAAGTGAGCTTAATATTACTTAATGTAATATAATATATCAAATATATAATTATACATTAAATTATCAAATCAACTCTTGATTTAATAATCCGGCTATATCATATACAACCAACTAATCCTATATGAATCAACTTATCGAATCAACATTTGATCCGATAACCCGGCTATATCATATATAACCGACTGGTATCACATATCGCGAGAATAGAATACGGTATCTCATATCGTATCAACCTCGGTCCCACACATATCACATATGTTCTCTTACTCCGTTTCTCTTGAGCCAGGAAAGCTCTGTGTAGGACTCTAAAGACTCGTCAATACGCCGGCAGTAGGTGATGATCATATCAAACACTCACAAGCCGCAAGCGGTCTGCTAAACGTAACGGCCACTCGGGTATTGAGCGATCAGAAGATCAACAAGCAAGCATGTTCGTACTCTTGCGAATCCAATCAGTAACACTACCGTACAATCCGGTCTCTTCGTCTGATATGTCGCATATCACAGCCTGGGGGTGGTAAAACGTCAGAGCCCAATAGCCTGATAAGTCATGCCGATGCAAAGTCCATAACGGTTCGAGAAAGTACTGATAACACTTACCAGTAGATCACAGCAACCCTGGCCAGGGATTTCATGTTATGGCCAATCGAGTATAGCGCAACATCAACTCCCTATACCGGGAGAGACGAAACCCCTCCTATCGCTCATTGCCTCCATATGACTCGGGACTGTACCCAAAAGACACTATTTTGCACGTTCTTTTGAACGTGGTAAGGTGGAAATCAAAGCACAGTGGGAATCACATAAGACTCTATGACGATCTCGGGTCTACAGACTAACCTGTACCAGTGTCACCAGAGAACTGCTATCCGACGATAGGTACAATATCATCTAGGAGTTCCCGGCGAGTCCGTCCAGTGTACCCAGTCTTCACTGAGCACCCGCATACCTTCTCTGATGTCAAATACCAATGGATATAGCATGTCACGACTCGAAAGTACGGAATGTGACCGACACTTAAATTGCGAAATGTCTAAAGGCGTAACGTAATCTAAGTGAACCGAAACCCAGAATCTAAACCATTTAAAAGAAGAAGTGTAGGAAAACATGTTTTAAAAACATCAAATTTCTCAAAAATTTCGGCAGAGTCTCCTTTGTAAAAACTGGCCCCAAACGGGCACAAATAAGAATATATACATAAGCAATAATAAAAAAAACATCCCTAAGTGAGAGCTAGCTCTTCGCCAATTGGCAGTCACAACCACGCAAGCAATATAATATACAACTCCGAAGGGCGAGAAAAAAAACTCAAAAGAAAACCCAATCCACCAGAAAACCATAATAATACAAGTGCGATTTTAAGGTCGAAAGAATAAACAACCGGCTTTCTAAATCAATCAAGTAATACAAGTCTGGTTGATAGAGCTTACTAGATACAAATGAATAATAAAAGTACAACGGCGGTCCTGATACAAGTGAACCAATCTAACAAGCAATCACCCTGAATGAAATGGTGTGCCAACAAGCCTCCAAAGAAACCTGTACATCGAAATCTATAAGAAAATTAGGCACAACGGGGGTGAGTTGCCAACTCGTGAGTAGAAGACATCTGCGAGTGGAAATCGCATACATGACGCTCTCCTAGGTCATAATAATATACTTAATATAACACTAGTCATCTAGTAGTGGCAGGGTAATAATTTATACGTAAGCGCAATGCTCAGTGCTCGTGTCAGTGCCTCAAGTAGTAACATGTCGTGTGTATGAGTATGTATGCACCATGAATGTAAAACAATCAACCGTGAAATCTGGATATATCTGTATAAGAAATCTTTAACTTTTATCATAATAAAATTTGTATGGTAATCTGAAACATCATCAATGAAATCCATGGAAATCCGTGTCAAGTATCGACACAAAACATGTAAATCTCAAAGTCTCAATACCTCATATTCTCAATATCTCATAGTCTCAATATCTCGAGCTCCGTTAGTCCGGATCGGCCCATATCATCAAATCTCACAACAACGGTCGGTATCCTCCGGATATCCGCCGCGCCAGACATCGCCGGTAGGTAGTCTTCCCCAGCAAGGCTCATCGTCATCCCCATAAAAATACTCTCGCCCCGGGGTACCGTACCGGGCCCACCATGTACCCGAGATGGTTCCTCCACTCCTCGAATCGGGTCTCGAAATCCAACAGAAAACATGAAAACTCAAGGTGGACGACCTATACATCACGAGAAAACCGCATCTTACGTTTTAAAAATGATAATAATAAGCTTTAATTAAATTCTTGCGTTTTTCCCCCAAATCCAGAAATCTCATAGAAATCCAAAATCCCAAAATCATGAGTAAGTAAATAATGAGTATCGGCATAAGCCCCACAATACTGCATGATAATATGGATATGTGAATGCATGAAGTGTCTAAGTAATAAATGCAATGTCTAAACTAGCACATAAGAGTAATCACACAATATTATATTGGACTAGCATTTAGCTGATTATAACAATAAAAGATAATATGTTCTAAAGTGTATGTGATATGGCAATTACCGATGATGATGTGTGTGAGCCGGCAAATAAGTGTACGTGGAACATGCACATCATCGGTAACGGTGCTGGTGTCCTAACAAACAGAGTTTCATATTAGCTAAAGAAACATATGTATGAATATGCAATGCAATGAATACAACATGAATATAATGGTGAATGTGTAGTAAACGCACAACCAAAGAATACATACTAATTATGAGTCATACATTTCGTTGTTTGTAAAAAAAAAGCACGAATCGTGGTTTTTAGAAAATTAGGGGCTACGGGGTTTTTATGAAAAGATATGTCCTTTGAAAAATCCGTAGTATCCCTCAGGCTGTCTTTAAAAATGCGCACGATTCATTAGTTTAGAAAATAGGTATGACTCGAGCCGAAACTAAGATCTACCTAACCAACTAAGGAACTAACTAAAGACATTAGTCGAAAGGTAAGAAGAATCCTTCTAAAGTCTGAGTCGACATCTCTAGTAGTCGGCGATCCGGCCTCAATAGCGTCACGTACATAGTACGACTTTCTCGAGTCAAGAGTGCGGATCAATCATCACATCTATATCTCGTATGGTAAAATCTATCGTACGGCATCCCAAAATCAGGGTACGGGTCAACTATCACATATATACAGCATCGTTCGTATAGTATCATCATCAAACAATATCATAATCAAGGGTACTGTACTATAATCGCATGCATCCCAATATCATCAAACATATATCATCGTCTGTGCAAATATACATCATCAAATGATCCACTAAAATATCATGTCATATGTCATATCGTGATTAAGTCACATATTACAATCCGGGTTCTATTCTAGAGTCTCGTACATTTCAATGTCATTGATCAGTCGAAAATATTGCGTATTTTAGCCGGCAATTTCCTCATCATTTGCATTCATATAGAAGTGTTCGGTATCCGTATTTCACATATTAGCAAATCTATCACAGATTATCAGATTACATGTACTAGACCTTAAAACCGGCATTTCTAGGGAAATTGACTGCATTGCATGGCATCGCAATATTTCTATATGTCGCAACCCGTGTTTCGAAGTCTGTGCAGGAAAAGGAAAGCTTTCTCGAACATTACACCGCTCAAAAGATACGTCAACTCACTAATTTCAGATCTGGTATCAATCCAAAGGAGCAATCACAATTCAGCATATCAGACAAAGCCCTAAACACCATCCCAAGACCACAGAAGAAGGCACCAAGCCCAAGGACCCCACATGGCCGCGGATCCGCGGCTAGAGATGGCTTAGGCCGCGGATCCGCGGTGGCTACAAGGAATCACCTCTTCATTTTTTGTGCACAACTCCTACATCAGTGGCTACAGTTCAGAAATGCACTCCAACTTCCAGAAAACTCCAGGGACTTCTACCAGATCAGCAAACACTTTGATCTACACTAAACTATCCTATCATTCTAGAACTTTCCCCCTAAACCCTAGCTTAAACCCTAAGCTAGCTCCTAACAAACTCCTTCTAGAAACTCCTCAACAACCTTTTGGAGGGAATGGGAAGTTCAAACTTAGACCTAGGGTTTGGGTGTTCTATAAATAAGACCCTAGGCTCACTAACTATTCATCTTGGAAAAATAAGATCATCAATCCAAAATCTAGTATCAAACTAGACTCATTCTACATCTTTCTTCATCCTCTTCTTCCACAAGTCTAGTGACAGGGCTTGTGTGAAACCCTAACCCTAATTCCAATCAAAATCAAGATCCCGAGTACCCATTAAGCAAGAAGCCCTACAACCTTTAGGAGCGGAGCCGATCTTCAACGGAGCAAACGATCCGAGCCGATCCACGACTCACGAAGCCGAGCGACGCCCGATCAACAATCTAGATTCTTCCTCTTGTAGTTCTTGAAGCGAATGTAATCAAAATTGTTGAGATAAATAAAGGTGATATTCTTTTATCTTGTTTTCTTTAAATTCTGCATCATGATATCTTTACAATTCGTAAATATTCTCTGTGTGGTGATGTGTGAATAAAACTCCGCTCGTCGAGGAGTCGAGACGGTCAATAGAATGATGATGTAACATAGCTTTAATCGATTCTTGATTCCTACAAGTTTTGTAAACCCTAGCAAGTTCAAGAACCGACAACCCATTTCGTTACGATGCTTTCTTGAATGATATCGCTCGAAATTGGGGAGTTAGGATCGTTTCTTGAAATTGCTAGAGACTAGAATGTGAATGATATCGACAAAAGAACAAGGGATAAGATGAAACCCTAGTTTCACGAGAAAGCCCTAACTCTCATCGATGATCATCAATCTAGTATCAATCCTTCGAAGGACAAGAACACGAAATCTTTAGATTACATCACGTCTATCGATCCGATCGATTCCTACGAGCCTCTTTTAGATTCTTTACTGTTGATTAGAAATATCATCAATACACCGATTCTTGATTGTTTAACATTTTCTTGATTCTTGAATAAGAATAGTGACACTTGATATGAATCATTCTTGAATCATGTTTTCTTTTATCGTTACTTAACTTTTCAATTCAAACATATCAAAGATATAAATGAATCGTGCAATCCCTGTGGACGATCCGCACTCATTCATGAACTACAATTGACACCGTAGTTTGATTGCGGTCAAAATAATTTTTGGTTGTGATTTCTTTACAATTTTCTACAAACACAACGGAAAATCTAACGATCAAAATGGCGCCGTTGTCGGGGATCGCGCGCTAATTCATTTACATTTTTAGTTTGAAGTGAAAGAATTATTACATTCTACTTCTTGAAATCAAAATTAGTACAAACTCTTATACGTGTGTTGTGATTGATTGCAAGGTGATCTGGAGCATTCTGTGCTGTGGAAAAAATTTTTGGAATATACCAGAGAGCTGAGGGGGCCAAGATAAGCTCCCTGAAGAAATTGTGTACAGTGATCTCACTGTGGGACCGCGTTTCCGCGGCGAATACCCACCAAGTGCGGCGGTTCCATGGCTTGGTAAAGGGGTCTCTGCAAAATTTGTAGTGCAGGTACTTTCTTGCTCTCTCCCCTCTCCCCTTTTAGCTCCAACTAACACTTTGCTGCAGGATTCTTCGCAAATAATCGCAGCGCTGCAAAAGCAAAATTAAAAATTGTGCGTGATTTTGATTTCTTGGTTGTTTGCATTCTAATATGGAAATTTAAGGGGCACGGCCAAATCCAAATTAGGTGGGGATTTCATTACCCTTCCTAGGCCCCAAAAATCACAAAACTTGCATCCGCATTACCCTCATTAATTAAAAGAAATCTAGAGAAGACTCTAAGGACTGTCGCGCTCAATTAGGACAAGAGAAGGCCGTGGGTAATTCATTGCTTATCCGCGTTTTCTTGTGGTGCCTAAGGCGAGTGTGTCTAAGGCTAGTGGTTTTTAATTAGGCCCACTACTTACGTAGTGGAGTACCTTCCCACTTACCTGGCACTTATCCGGCCACAGGGGGACAAAGAGGCAGTGGAGGATTCTATCCTGCGACTTGTCTTTTGGCAGTTAGGAGCGGTCTAGAGCCGGACCTAGGTAACCACTAGATTCTAGGGTTTGTGTGCTGCATTTGTTTTGTCGCATCATTTTTTCAAAAATCCGACCTTTTTTCAAAAGCAAACACCGCATTCATTTACCCCTAATTATAAGCCAACGCTGCCACTTGTACTAACCCTTTTTAGTACAAGATAGGCTGGACACGGGATTCTAGTGCCCGTTTAGTCCGCGTACCCCTTATCGACTCCGAAGTCGATATTTCTCCATTTACCTTTTCTTTACCCACTACCACACCCACACCGATGGATCCGAATCCATCAAACTTCTTTAACCCTAATCTGCCGCCGTCCGTTGGTGCGCAGAATCCACCCCACATTTCTATCCAGGAGAGATGCTATCCACATAGAGGTCCTCTTTCGACCTGCTTATCCACACCACTAGCCAATGGGGATAACTTTGAAATTAAGCCCCAGTATATCAATCTTTTACCCAAATACCATGGACTCGAGACTGAGGACGCTTACGTTTTCATTACCAAATTTGAAAACGTATGCGCAATGATGGGTACGTCACAACTTTTAGTGGATGCGATGCGTCTACGACTTCTTCCATTTACATTGTGCGATATAGCCGAGAAGTGGCTATACAACACTACCGCACATTCTATTACGAATTGGGGAGAATTCGTCGCGGCATTCCTTAAGAAATTTTACCCAATACAAAAGACAGCTCGAATCCGTAGCGAACTGAATCAATTTGCCCAGCTCCCTGCTAAACCATTTTCAAAATGCTTTGAACGTTTCAAGGATCTATTGGTTCAATGTCCTCATCACAGCATCCCGAGATGGGAACTTTGCCGAATCATATATGAGGGCAGTAACCCTAACACTAAACAGAGCCTTGAAAACATGTGTCAAGGTACCTTCATGTCCAAGGATGATGGGGAAGCTTGGCGATATTTAGAAGAGTTCGCTGAAAAGTCTTTACAGTGGGAAAGTCCATCATTTAGGAGTGGCAATAACCAATCAGATGTTTCCATAGGAGTTAGAGCTGACAATTCAGCTATACAAAAGAAACTCGAGACTATGGAAAACAAATTTTTAGCCGCCTCCCTTAATCAAATGTCACTTTCCAAAACTGTATGTGGCTGCTGTTCTGATCCGTCTCATTTGACGGAAGAATGTCCGTTTCAAGGTCATGAGCATACCAATGCCACATTTCAAAGACCGAGAAACGATCCTTTTTCTTCCACATATAATCAGGGTTGGAGGAATCACCCTAATTTTGCTTGGAACCAATCACACTCTCAAAACACGGTTCCAAACCAAAACAATTTCCAAAGGGTCCCTCCACCACAACAGCAACCACAACTTCAATTAAGTCAGCACCCCTTTCAAGCACATAATTTTCAAAATCCGGTCAACACACCTGCACTGTCTAGTCCTTTACAGTTGACCGGGACTGATGAATCCTCTTCTTTTGCATAATACATGAATTTGATCTTAACAAATATCATGCAAGTTTCGGCTGAAATGAAGTCTTCTGTCGATAAAATTGAGAAAAACTCTGCGTCCCAAAACGAGAGTATTAAATCGATGGAAGCTGAAATTGCACGATTAAAAGCTGAAATGAGTGCAAGAGAGAAAGGGAAACTTCCAGCTCAACCCTTACCCAATCCTGGCTATTCACATCATGTGAATGCAATCACCACGTTGAGATCTGGACGAGTGCTTGACAATCATGTTGGGGAAGAAGTTGATGATACTGACAATCCTATCAACACCCCGGCTGAGATCTTTCCACACACACACACTTCTAATTCTGACCCCAGTTCTTCTACCCTACCACCTTCTTCCGAGCCTATTCTCTATTTCCCAAAAGACTCGCCACTACAGCCCACCTCTTTTACCCCTCTACGGACGATACCCAATTCTATTCTGGGATCGGTTCCACACACACTTCCTTCTCCTATGATGGACCCAGCACTTATTGCTAAAGCACCTTATCCTAATCGGTTAAGGGCTAACACACCAAGTCCACAAATGGAGAAGATCACTGAGATGTTTAAACAGGTTAACATCAATATCCCTCTTCTAGATGCTATCCAACAAGTCCCTGCATATGCTAAAGTTCTTAAAGACTTTTGCACTAGAAAGAGGAAGAAACAAATGCCCAAGAAGATATTCATGGCAAAGACAGTAGACACAGCTTTCCCCCAGCAATTACCAAGGAAACGTAAGGATCCTGGCTATCCTACTATTTCCATCTCTATTGGGGAGAAACACATTAACCGTGCTCTACTAGATCTTGGGGCAAGTGTTAACCTGCATCCTTTCTCAGTTTATGAGCAGTTAAGGATCGGAGAGTTGAAACCATCTCCTTGCACTCTACAGATGGCTGACCGATCAATCACCAGACCTAGGGGTGAACTAGAGGATGTGTTAATAAAAATCGGGGAATTTATCTTCCCTGTGGATTTTATTGTAATTGATACACAGCCTGTAGCGAACTCACGGAATCAAATTCCGGTGATTTTAGGTCGCCCCTTTTTGGCCACTTCTAATGCTATCATCAATTGTCGTAACGGTTCTATGACCCTATCCTTCGGGAAGAGGACAATTGAGATGAACATTTACAAGTTAGGAAGTGTACCCTCCGAACCTACTGCTCAGGTTTGTTCTGTCGATGTCGACAGCAGCGAATTTAATGACCCTCATAATACTGATCTTGACTCTTTTCATACGTTATTGTTTGACCCAACTTTGTATCATACACATACGGACTCTTCCACCAAGATGTCCGGGTCAACAATTAACATTGATTATGAACCATTCTTAGAGTCTGAAGATCACCCCGCACTTTATGATGACATTATTCTTCGGGGTATTGATGAAACTTTTGAGGAGATCTTCGCTGATGAACTCGCATTTCTGAATAACACGGTGTTGAGATGAAGCATGTCTCACTCAATGAAATTGAACCTCCACCCCTTTTTCTGACTTGTAAAAAGAATGCGAGTAATCCATCACATACACTGCATCGTCTCTCCAAAATGAGACGCACACACATTCTCTTCCACCACTTACCTTTTCCCCACTTTTTCTTCCACCAACCCGAGCACTGCATTGATAAATTTTTCGAATGGTTGGTGTTAACATTTGGTCTTTGCAAAGCTTGGCATCGACCACTGATTTTTGACCCCCACTTGTGATTTTAAAAGATTAACATTGCATAACTCAAGTTTGGGGGTATATATTTTCTGGCTCCTAAAAAGAATTTTTACAAAATGATGAGCCAAAAATAAGTTTGGGGGAGGTTCTTCACTTAAATATTTTGCCCCCACTAATAAATTCCTCCCAAGCTTACAGGTTCGAGATTTAGCTGATGGCAACAGTGAGGACACTGTTGAAAACAAGTTTAGGGGAGGTTTGTGCTTATTTTCGCATCATTTGCATATCATCTGCATAAGCACAAAACATTTCTTTTAAAAAATCTATAAAAATTATAAAAAAATTTCAAAACCCATAAAAATTTAAAAAATTTCAAATATAAAAATAATTTTAATATTTACACTTTTTTGTATATAAATAAGATAATGAAAGTTTAGATAGTGAAAAATTACATCCATGAGATTGGAAAAATTTTAGAAAACTAAGAAAATTAGAAGTTTTCTTATACGAACTAGTAATAAGTAGTTATGAGCCGTTGTCCCAAGGGTTAGTAAGATGAAGGAAGTCACTAATCTGAGAATAAAAATAAGTCTGAAAAATAGTTTCTATTCTAGAAGCCAAACATTTTGAACGTTGCTACCCTGCTATTCGCACTTACACACGTCTTGAAGCCTGGGATAGTAGAGGATACCTTGAAATGCTCTTGTCTTAAAGCCGATGTATGAAGGAAATAAAAAAGTGAATAAAAAAAAATGAAGAAAATATAAAGTGGTGAGAAAAATGAACACTAGTTTTGTTATCGCCGAGGGCAATAAAATTGTATAGCGAGGGTGCTTCTTCACCTAGTGCCCTAAGGCCAACTGGTCTGGGAGTCACTGCTATGCCTGAGGTGGTGCAAGACGAGGAAAATACACCAAGTAAGCAAGCACAGGAGTAATCGGTCGGTTAGTACCTCAAGAAGTATTAACGGTCGCATGAAAGTGTGTGAGCAATCTCATCTAAATATTCATTAATTAAAAAGTACTGAGGCTGATGGGCAAGAGTATGATAGCTTGAATTGAATTCTCCGGGTGTAGGGATGTCTTTACACACACGCAGGGTGATATGATCGATGTTTGGAATACAGATAGGAATGAAGAATAAGACGATGTTTTATTGAGGGAGGACGTGATTTCTAACATCTTTTCATGACCATTAAGATAGGGCTCATGACAACCGAAAAGCTAGCTTAGTTGGAAACCCTAATTTTCAAAGCTTTTCTTTTACGATTCTCTTCTTTAAATGTAATATTCATGATCTTGCTTTTATTATTGGATTTTGTGGGTGCAATCCGCTGAAAACCCTCAGGAGACAACACTCCTCCTACTAGGGACACCTGGAGATTTAAAGGCTTGTTGCACGTGCTCAGTGCAATCGTGTTGCCTACGAAAGTGTGCTAGTTATTTTTTCTCATTTTTCTCCTTCTCTTTTTAATAAAACATTCGCTCGAGACGATCGAAATTAAGTTTCGGGGTATTTGATCTGTCGAAAATATTGCGTATTTTAGCCGGCAATTTCCTCATCATTTGCATTCATATAGAAGTGTTCGGTATCCGTATTTCACATATTAGCAAATCTATCACAGATTATCAGATTACATGTACTAGACCTTAAAACCGGCATTTCTAGGGAAATTGACTGCATTGCATGGCATCGCAATATTTCTATATGTCGCAACCCGTGTTTCGAAGTCTGTGCAGGAAAAGGAAAGCTTGCTCGAACATTACACCACTCAAAAGATACATCAACTCACTAATTTCAGATTTGGTATCAATCCAAAGGAGCAATCACAATTCAGCATATCAGACAAAGCCCTAAACATCATCCCAAGACCACAGAAGAAGGCACCAAGCCCAAGGACCCCACATGGCCGCGGATCCGCGGCTAGAGATGGCTTAGGCCGTGGATCCGCGGTGGCTACAAGGAATCACCTCTTCATTTTTTGTGCACAACTCCTACATCAGTGGCTACAGTTCAGAAATGCACTCCAACTTCCAGAAAACTCCAGGGACTTCTACCAGATCAGCAAACACTTTGATCTACACTAAACTAGCCTATCATTCTAGAACTTTCCCCCTAAACCCTAGCTTAAACCCTAAGCTAGCTCCTAACAAACTCCTTCTAGAAACTCCTCAACAAACTTTTGGAGGGAATGGGAAGTTCAAACTTAGACCTAGGGTTTGGGTGTTCTATAAATAAGACCCTAGGCTCACTAACTATTCATCTTGGAAAAATAAGATCATCAATCCAAAATCTAGTATCAAACTAGACTCATTCTACATCTTTCTTCATCCTCTTCTTCCACAAGTCTAGTGACAGGGCTTGTGTGAAACCCTAACCCTAATTCCAATCAAAATCAAGATCCCGAGTACCCATTAAGCAAGAAGCCCTACAACCTTTAGGAGCGGAGCCGATCTTCAACGGAGCAAGCGATCCGAGCCGATCCACGACTCACGAAGCCGAGCGACGCCCGATCAACAATCTAGATTCTTCCTCTTGTAGTTCTTGAAGAGAATGTAATCAAAATTGTTGAGATAAATAAAGGTGATATTCTTTTATCTTGTTTTCTTTAAATTCTGCATCATGATATCTTTACAATTCGTAAATATTCTCTGTGTGGTGATGTGTGAATAAAACTCCGCTCGTCGAGGAGTCGAGACGGTCAATAGAATGATGATGTAACATAGCTTTAATCGATTCTTGATTCCTACAAGTTTTGTAAACCCTAGCAAGTTCAAGAACCGACAACCCATTTCGTTACGATGCTTTCTTGAATGATATCGCTCGAAATTGGGGAGTTAGGATCATTTCTTGAAATTGCTAGAGACTAGAATGTGAATGATATCGACAAAAGAACAAGGGATAAGATGAAACCCTAGTTTCACGAGAAAGCCCTAACTCTCGTCGATGATCATCAATCTAGTATCAATCCTTCGAAGGACAAGAACACGAAATCTTTAGATTACATCACGTCTATCGATCTGATCGATTCCTACGAGCCTCTTTTAGATTCTTGACCGTTGATTAGAAATATCATCAATACACCGATTCTTGATTGTTTAACATTTTCTTGATTCTTGAATAAGAATAGTGACACTTGATATGAATCATTCTTGAATCATGTTTTCTTTTATCGTTACTTAACTTTTCAATTCAAACATATCAAAGATATAAATGAATCGTGCAATCCCTGTAGACGATCCGCACTCATTCATGAACTACAATTGACACCGTAGTTTGATTGCGGTCAAAATAATTTTTGGTTGTGATTTCTTTACAATTTTCTACAAACACAACGGAAAATCTAACGATCAGTCATCATCACCAATTATCGTTTATGTATAAATATACATTTTCTTATTTCCCAACGATCCGCTAATATCATAACACATCTCATATCATAACTCGATCGTATATTTAATATCTCACGGCATCATACCCAGTCATACCGACTCATCCCCAGGTATCATATAACATCCTCATATCACATGTATATGTTATATATATATATATATATATAAATCTACACACATTCATACATACACACACACACCAAGTCAAGTGTATGTGTGTGTGCGTGCGTGTGTGTCTACATGAAACCTACGAATTCCCTACAAGGCAATCATCATCTGCTTAAGTCCTTCTAAATCAGTATAATCCAACCTAAAGTCTTCAATAGTACCTTACTCGCCAAGAATCTAAGGTCACGTCCAACATCCTAATAATAATATGTAATATCTTTATTCTACGTTTGCGGTGGTGCTATACGCCATCCACCAGACTTCCCCATAGATATACATCTATTCACCTGGTCCTTGTCTACCGAAGTCGATGCCGCCATCCTCTTCTTCATCATCCGAAGTCCACGTGAGGGGTACCTATACGCAAACATATATACTATCGTAAACCAAAATCGCGGACAAAACCAAAACGGCGGACGAACATGCATAGGTTAAAACCTATGACCCGCTCAAGCAAAATAACCAAATAACCCTCCACATCGGCGTACAAATGCCGATTGATTGAGAAAAACCCAAACACATCAATCGCAGTTTCACAAATCATTAATTATAATATGAAATAGATTGCAACTCATCAAAACCTCAAAATAAATCAAATCGATTTATTTCCGAAAACCTAGAAAGCACTTAATTATCGTGTTAATTCGAAACTTGATGTTTTAACAAAACTAATGGCTATAATATTCACTAAATATCATAACTAGGTCATATAAACCATTTCTATAATTTAATCTCATCAATTTGTATTAAACCCAAAATTCTAGTTTGCAAAAATATCAAATTTTAACACTTTTTAAAGCAAAATTCACAATTCAACAACTAAGCTTGGTTTTGCATGAACTAAAGTATTAAACTACAATTTAAAATGTTAATAATGTCATAAAAACCCTAATTAGATTTTAGTCTCAATTATTTTATCAATTTCCAAAATCCTAGTTAGCAAAATTAGCATAATTTTCAAAATTTTAAACTAACAAATTAGCAACTTGTTACTAGATTTGGTTTAGCATTCCATTAACATGTTAATCTACTCACTAAAACCATAATCTAATGATAAAAACCCTCACTAGAATTTTATCTCACATACATATATATTTTACAAAAACCTAGTTTGCAACAATTAAGCAATTTGGACAAATTAGTTGTAACAATTAGTAACTTAACAATCTAGATTAGATTTAACATGTCTTTATGTGATAAGCAACATATTAAAACCATGAACAATTTATAAAAACCCTAGCTTGATCACAAACCCTTTCTTGAATTTTCACAAATTAGAAATAAAAACCAATTTATTACAAGAAAAGCTTAGATTAGAATAGTTAAACAACTAATTAGCCATTAGGTTAGAATTATACCTCACAAGTTTAGAAATCTAGCTTGCAACCTAGCCACCCCAACATGCTCTCTTGCTCCCAAAATCCATGCTTGATTGGCCAAGGAACAAAGGTTAAAGGTTGGATTAGGAGTTAATGAAAATTGGTGTTGATTTTATTGGATTTTTGAGGCAAAATGATGAATTTTTGAGAGAAAATGAGATGGGGCAAAATGAGGGCAGCCAAAGGTGAGGATCGGCCAACCCTAGGGAGGAAAAGAGAGAGAAAAGAGTGTAGAATGGTGTAGAAAGTTCTTTAATTAAACATCTCCTTTAAGTCTTTTCACTAATTTAATTAATTTTTTTTATTTTCTTAATTGTTTCATGCTAGAATCTACTAGAATATTGAAGACATATTAAGAAAAGAGTGAGTATGTTACAAACTTGTTTTAATTTGTCATGATTCACTTTTGTAAAATTAACCCATTCAAATTTGTACTTATCACTAATTACATGTATAATTAAAAGCTTATGTAAATATTTGAATTTAATTAATTACGAAAAATATTTTAGTAAACTAAAAGTTTACAAGTGACCAAATAAATACTAAATACTAGCAATTACATAGTTATAATAGGCGCATTTAAATCTATATTGAAAAATAATTGTAGTTAAGTTTTACGGAAAATACGGTTTATTTTACCGATTATCAGAAAATTCACCTAAAGGATTTTATTTATCTAATTATTTATTTATTTATTTTTAAAACGTTACAATCTTCCCCCTTAAAGAAATTATGTCTCCGAATTTAAATTAAAACTCCCCCCAATTACTAAAACATTTAGAAAAACACTCAAATCGTCGGGGCTCCGAAATCATCAATACATAAAACACATTTTAGCGCAATGCGTGCGCATGAAAACAAGTACATAACTCAAAATCAAAACTCCGTCAAGCATAACGCAATCATCGGAGTTATGGTGAGAATACAATGTCAAGGTCCAATACGAAAACCAACATGATATCCCTAAAAACTATAACTTGTATAAAGTACGCATCGTTATAAAATCATTCAACATCGGAAAAGAAATGCATGCAAAACACCTAGGTACTGTTCTCAGATCAGTCATGCTCCGTTACTACACCAAAATAAATATCATAAAAACGTACTGTTCAAGATGAATTCAGCCTCAAATACAGCATACAAAAACACCACGTGCGTCCGGTGTGCACGAAAATCAAAATCAAATACGGATGCTATGACTATGCACAGAAACGAAACTGAGTGCAATGGGTGTGCACCAAAAACATCTGTCAAGTGCAACGGGCGTGCACGACAACAATATCAGGTGCATCTAATCTGCACAAAACCCCGATTTAGTGCATCTGGTGTGCACAAAATCGCATCAAGTGCAGCAAGTGTGTGCAAGAATCTCAATCAAGTGCACATGGTGCATGAAAACATATACCGAATATCAAACTCAAAATTACAGTACGAAAAGTGCATGAAAACTATGCCGAAGCATACGTCAAAATCATGTGCAACGCATATGCACGAAATCAAATCAATATCTCAAAATGTATAAAACCAAATCGAGTGCACTGGGCATGCACAAAACAGCATCAATACAACTGATATATGGAACACGAATAAAGTGTAATGAATGTACGCATAGGAAATACCAATCATAAAACAAAATCATCAAACTACCAGAATCCAAACAACGGAAATGTGATATTCGAATCACCAATCGTAAATCGTAACACTGACGTTGATGTGCTCCTCTTCCTTCTGGTGTCGACTGATTCGAACTCGTCTCTTCGTAGCTGTATGAACTTTGCTACAAACGGATATACTCATATCTAGAGTCTCCCGAGTAATGTATCCCATCACATGATATCCGGACTACGTTAAACTTTTCGATCGATTTATCAAAGTCCCAAAACCCCCCGAGAGCTCAACACTCGAGTATATTTTAAAAATATCCAGCACATGCCCCAGCATCTGCGGACCAGCCGTAGAAGGGCAAACCCAAGCCTCACTAATGGTACCACGGAACTGCCGCAAACCCTAAGGTTCACTAGCGTTCTCATGGTCATTATGTCGAGTTAGGGTTTCATTCTTCTAGAGGGTCCATAGAAATACCTGCATGTTCTTCCGAATACCTTAAACTTAGGAAAATGGGTTTCTGACATTCGTTCGAACCTTTTAACTTCGTATGGACGACATGTGAATACCCTTCGTCCGCACGCTAAACAATGCTTCAATCCCCAAGAATAGACGATACCCTAACAGTCATCGCATTCGAGCCACAGATCCCTCTGTCCGTGCGACCGTGGTAATAGAAACCACCATCCGATATTGATGAAGATAGATCAAAGGAATGAATAGAATACGGTGCAAAGAAATGTACATCCTAAAGCTTCTTAAGCAGAGTAGCGTATCGTAAGTATGCCGCGGATCATACGCACGGTACGTCACTCTACCTAAGTCACCTACTCCATCAACCAAGGTCAACCTAGACTTAGGCAAGAGTTAAACCTAGCGCTCTGATACTAACTTTGTCATGACCCGAAAGTACGGAACGTGACCAGCACTTAAATTGCGAAATGCCTAAAGGCGTAACGTAATCTAAGTGAGACGAAACCCAGAATCTAAAGCATTTAAAAGAAGAAGTGTAGGAAAACATGTTTTAAAAACAACATTAAATTTCTCAAAAATTTCGGCAGAGTCTTCTTTGTAAAAACTGGCCCCAAACGGATACAAATAAGAATATATACATAAAAAAAAACATCCCCAAGCAGGAGCTAACTCTTCGCCAATTGGCGGTCACAAACCATGCAAGCAATATAATATACAACGCCGAAGGGTGAGTAACAAAACTCAAAAGAAAACCCAATCCACTAGAAAACCATAATAATACAAGTGTGACTCTAAGGTCGAAAGAATAAACAACTAGCCTTCTAAATTTATCAAGTAATACAAGTCTGGTTGATGGAGCTTACTAGATACAAATGAATAATAAAAGTACAACGGCGGTCCTGCTACAAGTGAACCAACCTACCAAGCAATCACCCTGAATGAAATGGTGTGCCAACAAGCCGCCAAGGAAACCTGTACATCGAAACCTGTAAGAAAATTTGGCACAACGGGGGTGAGTTTCCAACTCGTAAGTATAAGACATCTGCGAGTGGAAATCGCATGCACGATGCTCTCTCAGGTCATAATAATATACTTAATATAACACTAGTCATCTAGTAGTGGCAGGGTAATAATCTATGCGCAAGTGCAATGCTCAGTGCTCGTGTCAGTGCCTCAAGTAGTAACATGTCATGTGTATGAGTATGTATGCACCATGAATGTAAAACAATCAACCGTGAAATCTGGATATATCTGTATAAGAAATCTTTAACTTTTATCATAAGAAAATTTGTATGGTAATCTGAAAAATCATCAATGAAATCTAAGAAAATTCGTGTCAAGTATCGACACAAAATATGTAAATCTCAAAGTCTCAATACCTCATAGTCTCAATATTTCATAGTCTCAATATCTCGGGCTCCGTCAGTCTGGATCGGCCCATATCATCAAATCTCAGGAAAACGGTTGGTATCCTCCGGATATCCGCCGCGCCAGACATCACCGGTAGGTAGTCTTCCCCAGCCAGGCTCATCGTCATCCCCACAAAAACACTCTCGCCCTGGGGTACCGTACCAGGCCCACCATGTACCCGAGAAGGTTCCTCCACTTCTCGAATCGGGTCTCGAAATCCAACAGAAAACATGAAAACTCATGGTGGACGACCCATACATCAAGAGAAAACTGCAACTTGCATTTTAAAAATGATAATAATAAGCTTTAATTAAATTCTTGCGATTTTCCCCCAAATCCAGAAATCTCATAGAAATCCAAAATCCCAAAATCATGAGTAAGTAAATAATGAGTATCGGCATAAGCCCCACAATACTGCATGATAATATGAATATGTGAATGCATGAAGTGTCTAAGTAATAAATGCAATGTCTAAACTAGCACATGACAGTAATCACACAATATTATATTGGACTAGCATTTAGCTGATTATATCAATAAAAGATAATATCTTCTAAAGTGTACGCGATATGGCAATTACCGATGATGTTGTGTGTGAGCTGGCAAATAAGTGTACGTGGAACATGCACATCATCGGTAATGGTGCTGGTGTCCTAATAGGCAGAGTTTCATATTAGCTAAAGAAACATATGTATGAATATGCAATGCGATGAATACAACATGAATATAACGGTGAATGTGTAGTAAACGCACAACTAGAGAATATATACTAATTACGAGTCATACATTTCATTGTTTGGAAAAAAAGCACAAATCGTGGTTTTTAGAAAATTAGGGGCTACGGGGTTTTTATGAAAAGATATGTCCTTTGAAAAATCTGTAGATCCCTCAGGCTGTCATTAAAAATGCGCATGATTCGTTAGTTTTGAAAATAGGTATGACTCGAGCCTAAACTAAGATCTAGCTAACCAACTAAGGAACTAACTAAAGACACCAGTCAAAAGGTAAGAAGAATCCTCCTAAAGTCTGAGTCGACATCTCTAGTAGTCGTCGATCCAGCCTCAATAGCGTCACGTACATAGTACGACTTTCTCGAGTCAAGAGTGCGGATCAATCATCGCATCTATGCCTCGTACAGTAAAATCCATCGTACGGCATCCCAAAATCAGGGTACGGGTCAACTATCACATATATACATCATCATTCGTATAGTATCATCATCAAACAATATCATGATCAAAGGTACTGTACTATAATCGCATACATCCCAATATCATCAAATATATATCATCGTCTGTGCAAATATACATCATCAAATGATCCACTAAAATAGCATGTCACATGTCATATCGTGATTAAGTCACATATTACAATCCGGGTTCTATTCTAGAGTCTCGTACATTTCAATGCCATCATCACCTATTATCGTTTATGTATAAATATACATTTTCTCATTTCCCAACGATTCGCTAATATCATAACGCATCTCTTATCATAACTCGATCGTATATCTAATATCTCACAGTATCATGCCCAGTCATACCGACTCATCCCCAGGTATCATATAACATCCTCATATCATGTGTATATGTTATATATATATATATATACCTATAGAAACCTACACACATTCATACACACACACACACACCCTAAGTCAAGTGTATGTGTGTGCGTGTGTGTGGGTCTACATGAAACCTACGAATTCCCTCCAAGGCAATCATCCTCTGGTTAAGTCCTTCTAAATCAGTTTAATCCAACCTAAAGTCTTCAATAGTACCCTACTCGCCAAGAATCTAAGGTCACGTCCGACTTCCTAATAATAATATGTAATATCTTTATTCTACGTTTGCGGGGGTGCTATACGCCATCCACCCGACTTCCCCCGTAGATATATATCTACTCACCTGGTCCTTGTCTGTCGAAGTCGATACCGCTATCATCTTCTTCATCGTCCGAAGTCCATGTGAGGGGTACCTATACGCAAACATATATACTATCGTAAACCAAAATCGCGGACAAAACCAAAACGGCGGACGAACATGCATAGGTTAAAACCTATGACCCGCTCAAGCAAAATAACCAAATAACCCTCCACATCGGCGTACAAATGCCGATTGATTGAGAAAAACCCAAACACATCAATCGCAGTTTCACAAATCATTAATTATAATATGAAATAGATTGCAACTCATCAAAACCTCAAAATAAATCAAATCGATTTATTTCCGAAAACCTAGAAAGCACTTAATTATCGTGTTAATTCGAAACTTGATGTTTTAACAAAACTAATGGCTATAATATTCACTAAATATCATAACTAGGTCATATAAACCATTTCTATAATTTAATCTCATCAATTTGTATTAAACCCAAAATTCTAGTTTGCAAAAATATCAAATTTTAACACTTTTTAAAGAAAAATTCACAATTCAACAACTAAGCTTGGTTTTGCATGAACTAAAGTATTAAACTACAATTTAAAATGTTAATAATGTCATAAAAACCCTAATTAGATTTTAGTCTCAATTATTTTATCAATTTCCAAAATCCTAGTTAGCAAAATTAGCATAATTTTCAAAATTTTAAACTAACAAATTAGCAACTTGTTACTAGATTGGTTTAGCATTCCATTAACATGTTAATCTACTCACTAAAACCATAATCTAATGATAAAAACCCTCACTAGAATTTTATCTCACATACATATATATTTTACAAAAACCTAGTTTGCAACAATTAAGCAATTTGGACAAATTAGTTGTAACAATTAGTAACTTAACAATCTAGATTAGATTTAACATGTCTTTATGTGATAAGCAACATATTAAAACCATGAACAATTTATAAAAACCCTAGCTTGATCACAAACCCTTTCTTGAATTTTCACAAATTAGAAATAAAAACCAATTTATTACAAGAAAAGCTTAGATTAGAATAGTTAAACAACTAATTAGCCATTAGGTTAGAATTATACCTCACAAGTTTAGAAATCTAGCTTGCAACCTAGCCACCCCAACATGCTCACTTGCTCCCAAAATCCATGCTTGATTGGCCAAGGAACAAAGGTTAAAGGTTGGATTAGGAGTTAATGAAAATTGGTGTTGATTTTATTGGATTTTTGAGGCAAAATGATGAATTTTTGAGAGAAAATGAGATGGGGGAAAATGAGGGCAGCCAAAGGTGAGGCTCGGCCAACTCTAGGGAGGAAAAGAGAGAGAAAAGAGTGTAGAATGGTGTAGAAAGCTCTTTAATTAAACATCTCCTTTAAGTCTTTTCACTAATTTAATTAATTTTATTTATTTTCTTAATTGTTTCATGCTAGAATCTACTAGAATATTGAAGACATGTTAAGAAAAGAGTGAGCATGTTACAAACTTGTTTTAATTTGTCATGGTTCACTTTTGTAAAATTAACCCATTTACATTTATATTTATCACTAATTACATGTATAATTAAAAGCTTATGTAATAATTTGAATTTATTTAATTACGGAAAATATTTTAGTAAACTAAAAATTTACAAGTGACCAATTAAATACTAAATACTAGCAATTACATAGTTAAAATAGGCGTATTTAAATCTATATTGAAAAATAATTATAGTTAAGTTTTACGGAAAATACGGTTTATTTTACCGATTATCGGAAAATTCACCTAAAAGATTTTATTTATCTAATTATTTATTTATTTATTTTTAAAACGTTACATGGGATCATCCATCGCCCATCATATGGGTCGAGAAGCGTATACGCTAGTCTATTCTGGTATATCGAGGCCCTGTCTCGATACACCCTCGACTAGGAACATTTGAAGGATGTACTTAACGACTACTCTGTCTCTACTAGTATGATCTGCATCATAGTCCTGGTAGCCAAGTACTCATCCTAAGGGCTTTATCAACATGTAATATAGAGACAATCAGAGTATATGTTAAGATAAAGAGCAACCTGATAACATATTATCATGTCGAGCAAGAAAGTCTTCCCTATATATGTCCAAGCATCCACTACAATATACATCATATGTACAGTAATGGCCTCTAGGACATACATATTACTAACAATCTCCCACTTGCACTAGGGCCATCTGTTGTAGTATCTCATACCCAACAATCAGCAGTGGTTCAAGTATCTCATACTCAACCATCCCATAAAAGTCTCTCCTGGGAATAGGCCTTTGTGAGTGGATCCGCCGTGTTGTCCTCTGTGTCTACTCTCCCGAACCTTGATCTCCCTGGAGATCAACCATCTCCATGATCAGGTGATACTGTCTTAGAATATGTCTGGATCAAAGATGGGATGGGGGTTCCTAGTCCTAAGCCACAACTCCATTGTCACACAATGGTAGGAACGAAGTTCATCTTATAAACTAGTGTACATCCAGACTATTTCTTTGGTAGCATCCTTGGTTGTGATGTATCCAGCCTTTATCGTCTAGTATGTCATGGTATCTAGCTTGGAACTCTTCCAACATACCATCCCTCCATTGAGGGTAAAGATAATGCCTGTGACAGACATTCAGTCGACCTTACCACTCTGGAAGCTATCCAGTGATTCTCCCCAGGATCGATTGATACCATCTCACTACACCTAGTGAGAATCCTAACATCCACTTAAATCTATCTTATAGATCCAAAACCTAGGATTTAAGAGGTATCACCTTGATCCTATATGGAGAATCCTTGTGATAAGAGGAGATTGACCGAGCGTAGCATAGGAAACTCCTTTCCTATCAAGAGTATGTCATCCACGTACAATATGAGGATCACCACCATACTCCCTACTACCTTTTTGTATATACAAGGTTCATCTACCATTTTGATGAAGTCAAACGCTTTGACTACCACATCAAAACAGATGTTCCAACTCCGCGATGCCTGCTATAACTCATAAAGCAACTTGCACACGTTTCCGCTGCTCCTACTTTCTACGAAGCCCTCTGGCTGTATACTTATAGACGCTCTCTTCTAAATCTCTATTTAGAAATGCAGTCATGACACCCAACCGCCAGATATCGTAGTCATGGTATGTAGCAATAGCAAGTAGGATCAGGATGGACTTAAGCATAGCTTTGAAAGTCTCAACTTTTCCATGTACACCAAGTAATCTTCTGAAGATATACTTTATCCTGATGGGGATTTAACCCTTCAGATAAAGCAACCAAAGTCCATACTTTGTTGGTGTATATGGATTCCATCTCAGATCGCTTAGCATCCAGCCATTCTTATAGAGTCCCCACTCCTGATGGCCTGCTCGAAACTAGTTGGGTCATCATCTCATGATATAATCCTCGCTCCCACTGTCATAGAGAAAACCGAAGTATCTCCCAGGTGGATGAGGAACCCTACTAGATCGGCGGAGAGGCTCAGGTTCATTAGGAACTATTGAATCCTCTTGTTCTACCAAATCATCAGCTTTAGTTTGTATAGCTGGAACTCCTTCCAGTTCTACTTCATGACCACTAATTTCTTCACAAGAAATTCCCTTTCTAAAAGGTGGCATGCTGAGAAACAAAACACTTTTTGTTCCTTAGTGTGGTAGAAGATATTCCCTTGCGAATGCTTGGGATATCCAACAAACTTCCACAGAACTGACCTTGCCTCGAGCTTGTCCAGATTTTGCTTTTGACATAGGCCGGACAACCCCAAATCTTAACATCCTTAAGAGATGGGCTCTTCCCATACCATATCACATATGGAGTGGTAGGCACCTGATTTGGTTGGAACCCTATTCAATAGGTATGCAGCTTCTCAAGTGCATAACTCCCAAAAGGAAATAGGCTACTCAGTAGTACTCATCATAGAGAACACCATATCACATAGGGTGCGATTTGCTCCGCCCCAATACACCGATGTGCTGTGGTGTATTCGGAGGAGTAATGCTGAGAGAGAATCTCATTCTCCTTTAGAATAGTCCAGGAATTCCGTGCTCATATTCTCCTCCCTAATCTCATCATAGGACATGATACTTATACCTGTTTTTGGTTCTCTACTTCTAACTTATATTCTTTGAATTTCTCAAAAGGTTCAGACTTGTGTTTCAACAGGAACACATGTGCGAATCTTGAGAGATCATCAGTGAATGTAATGAAGTACAAAGAACCAGTCCTGGCATGTATAGACATGGGACTTTCATACATCAACATGTATCAATCCCAAGAGTTTAGTAACTCTTTCTCTGTTTCCAATAAACGGAGCTATGGTCATCTTATCTTTGTGACATGACTGGCAAGTTTCACAAGATGTAAATTCAAACTGATTTAAATATGCATCTTTATGTAACTTAGCTAGTCGGGTCGCATTGATATGACCTAGTCTACAATGCCTCAAGAAGGATTCGTTCATTTCTGAACTCTTCCTCTTGTGTGTGTTCTGTACGTTAAGAACTGTAGTTTGATTTAGAACGTATATGCTTTTAGATAATGTGCCTGAACCGATCAACTCTTGATATGGGAAATGTTCAAAACATTATCCAACAATACAAAATTATATCCTTCTTTACTAAATAAAGAGACTGATATGATGTTGTATATCAGGTTCGGTATCTAATAACATTCGTTCAGAATCAATGTATTTGGTAATACAGGGTGATAATTGTCAACTGCTTGGCTTGCAACAATTGCACCGTTTCCAACTCTTGAAACTTATCACCCGTTCTCAGTTCTCTACCTATCTGTAGCCCATGTAACAGATTACATATCTAGGATCCTGATCCGGTATATCATACCAAGGACGTAAAGGATACTGAGAAACGGTTCTCTATAATGAACACACCCGAAGAAGATGCATCATCATGCACTTTCTTCGTTTGGGCGGCACGGGAATTCTGTTAATCCCCAATTTCATGCCCGATCTTATAACAATTATAAGTTGGAGTGGGACCAACGTTCCCCAGCAGGTTCGGTTAATACATCCATATTATTATCTTGATTAAAGCGTGATATGGTCGCAACCTGGAGAGAGAGAGAGAAGAAAATACGCTGTGTATCCTCTTGCAAGATTAGATTGGTTATTAATATATCTAATCAGGATGGCTCCCACTGTTTTAGTCAAATCTTCCTTCAAACCCTAAAAGGAAAGACTAGTCGGGATTAATTACACCTTATAAGTTCGCCAATCTTTCAGCCAGGCCAGTGCCGGTACTTTGAGGGAGGTTCCCCGTACTTTCGCACGGACCTAATTAAAATAAATCTCATTTTCCCAAAGGCATAACCCCGTTAACACCATTCTAGACACTTACTTGATCGGCTAATTGTAATGTGTAAAACTCTCCCAGGAGTAACTCTTACTCGCAGTGGGTATCGGAATCCAACTATCTCATAGAAAGTATGCAATCTCATTGCAAATTTCAACACTTAAAATTCCCAATAATATTTTGCCCCTAGCAACTTATGACCTTAACAAGGTCAACAAATCATAAGCGCTAGCCAAGTTCAACCCGTCATTTCCCGATTGAATTAAACCCACCCGCACGACCCTTAACAAGGTCAACAAAGTCGCATGACTACCCTAATCCAATCACATCATATGCTTATACAGATAAGTACTAATCAGCTACCGCACACTATGCCTTAACACAGTCAACAAACGTAGCACGAATACTAACCAGTACTTATCTGAAATGACGGAGGGCTACGACAGGTTTTTAAAAAAACCTTTTGCGTAATGAACTTGATATCCTTGTAGAATCGAGTGATTTTAAAAGGAGTGTTTTTGAGGTTTTTACTAGTTTTGCTAAATAGGTCACTCCCGGTGAAGGGATCTCGGCTTTTTCCTTATCGAATAAGCTGCAGGATATTTCACAAATACCGCTATGCAAAGCAAAAACTATAGAAGCAATCAAAAGACAAACCGAGTGTGTAGCATCTGCTAGTTTCGCTAAAGAGGTCACTCCCGGTAAAGGGATCTCGGCTCTTTCCTTATCGAATATGGTGCTGGATATTCTACAAGGAATACCGCTATGCAAAGCAAGAACTAGAGCTACTAGTGTTTGAGACAAGTTTCTACAACATCTTTAGGTTTCTTTTATTTCATTAATCTCATTAATGAGGTCCCATTTATTATGCTTTCCAAGCATCAGATATGAAACAAAATCATCAATAATATATATATATAATATAAGCATTCGTCTCAGGCAGTAATATGATCTCATCACAGAACATCGCATCAGAAGAACATATATGAAATATTTGATATACTAGGATTTCCGTGTTTTATATCAAGCCAGTATAAGACACGGATTCCACGGTCGCGATGAATAGCCAAACCCACATCCCTAGACCCCTACGAGAGCGGCAAGCAACCCTACTAATTCTAGAGTTAGGAGACCCGGTCTCAACTCCTCGAGATGGTCTCCCACTGGACCCTAGAACCCGGTTACTTGTGCTCCCCTCCTTGGGTCTATCCTAATGCGGAAAAGTAAATAATATACAATGGTGACATCATCCTCAATCCAGAAGTGCCCCAATAAAAGAATATTACATACAATGAATTTTACATGAATGAAAATGAAAAACTCTCATCTCACATAAAACCCCCGGCTATTCAAACACGACGATCCAATATAACATATCGCAGCAACACATAACATCGCATGTCATCAACGTAAGTAAATATGCGTATCCCAATTGTCGTTGACATATAGCACTGAAACCGGCGATACACCACATATTACACTTATGGTCGCAGAAAAGAAAGTGAAAAACTACAACAGTTGGAATCCGCAACCACCTTAGACATCACATGCCTAACCAAATGAATTCCTTAGACATCGCATGCCTAACAATTATAAACCCCTCCTTTTAGTTTCAATATCGAAAACACTTTTCAATATCTAGTCGGGCAATTCAACAAGATTCCCGACATCCTGATCGAATGCTCGTCGGAAACTTTAGTAGACGGCCGCACCCTCGATACCATCGACGAAGTGCACTAAGGCAGAACACCGCTGCCATGAGCACCCGAACGGATGCTTTTGGCAATGGGGGTTCTCCTACAGTCACTTGGTCGGGGCTATAGGGCATGGCTATCTATTAAGTTTACCCGGCGAGTATCCGCGTACGTTACGTGATTGCGACGGACTTTTGATCACATCAAAATCCCGTGGCAACCGATCAATTGAGACTAAATTGCTAGATTTATAACATTTAAATGAGTTATCTCATAACTACATATGGATTCCAAAAATTGAATCCCATCACATAATACCCGGACGACGTTAAACTTTTCGATCGATTCATCAAAGTCCCACAATTTCCAGACAGCTCAACACTTGAGCACAGTTTTAATAATACCCAGAAGATGCCACAATACCTATGAACCAGCCGTAGAAGGGTCAAACCAATGCCTCACATGTGACAACGCTAAACTGCCACAAAACCTAGGGTACAAGTGGCGGTTTTGACGGCCACATAATCGAGTTAAGGTTTACGTTCTTCTAGAGCGTCCACAGAATCACTTGCATATAATTCCGAATACGTTAAACTTGGAAAAATGGGTTTTTGACATTCGATCAAACTTTCTAATTTCGTCTAGACAACATGCAAAAAACCCGAAACAATGTTAAAACTACGAATACGAAACACTCCGATTTTCTTATAGTGCAATATTAAATCACATGTAAAATTAGCAAAAACAAAAAACACCTGAAACACCAAACCCAAGTCACTGGAACACACCACAAAACTCAACCCATTCCACCGCAGAAAATCTGGCGTCGCCGGAATTTGGATGTTGGTCGCGGGCCATGGGCTGAGCACTGGGGTTGGGTTTTCTTGTGTGTTCATGAGGTATCAAATACAACATTCTGCACTTGTTAAAATAATTTTTTGACAACTTTTTAAAAACGACAGAAACTATGGTTTTCCGTTTCAAGTTTCGGAGTTGTTTCAGTTTCGTAATCTTAACAAAATCCGTATAAATTTCTAGCATGGCTCTGATACCACTGTAGGGTTGCCTAGCACGGCAGCAAGGTTTCGGGAGGTATCGTCCATGCCAAATTCAAAAATTGCCGTTCTAGCTAACCCTAACCATGAAACGTTTACTAGAAAAAACACGGAAAACATATGCAAACACTTTGCAAGTTATAGTGAGCAAGGAATACAACCTTTGTAGACTGGTCCTTCACTTCAATAGCTCCGTGTAGTAGTCCCTTTCGCTGCGATCCTAAACTCCAGACTCTAGAGAGGCTCCATGAAGAAACGAACGTGCTTGCTTTGATGACTTCGAGGCCGAAGATGATCTACGTCGAGAAGACACTAACCCAAGCTATTCCTTCACTAGGTCATGAACTTTGTGAAGAGAACACCCTATACTAAATGGTAAGTACTAGAGGATGATGAAGTAGGAAGTGGTCTCACTTTAGAATTGATTTTCTCACATTATTTCTCATACCTCCATTGAAGCTAGAAAGCTTTTCATGGAGCTTGAAGAAGAAAAAGAAGAACTCATGACTAATTCATCCAAATGAATTATTACAACCATGGGTGAGTTAAAGCCATCATGCTTAACTCATATAGAGAATAAACCCAAGGCTATGGTTAAAGGTTGGGTCAAGGAAAAATATCCTAAGGAATGACAAAAAAGTTGACCTTGACAATGTTCTAAAAGCTTCTCCAAGTTTGAAAACTTTGACCAAGTCTTTTGCTCTTTTGTAATAACTTAAGAAATAATCAAAACCCTAATTTAACCCTAGCATGGTATAAGTCTCATACACCCAGCTTGTATGTATCATCAAACATAACACAATACATGTACACAAATATATATATCACATATATACAATGTGCACATCTAGTGAGAAAAGAAATCATAAGTGAGCTTAATATTAGTTAATGTAATATAATATATCAAATATATAATTATACATTAAATTATCAAATCAACTCTTGATTTAATAATCCGGCTATATCATATACAACCGACTAATACTATATGAATCAACTTATCGAATCAACATTTGATCCGATAACCCGGCTATATCATATATAACCGACCGATATCATATATCGCGAGAATAGAATACGGTATCTCATATCGTATCAACCTCGGTCCCGCACATATCACATATGTGCTCATACTCCATTTCGCTTGAGCCAGGAAACCTCTGTGTAGGACTTTAAAGACTCGTCAATACGCCGGCAGTAGGTGATGATCATATCAAACACTCACAAGACGCAAGTGGTCTACTAAACGTAACGGCCACCCGGGTATTGAGCGATCAGAAGGTCAACAAGCAAGCCTTTTCGTACTCCTGCGAATTCAATCAGTAACACTACTGTACAGTCCGGTCTCTTCGTCTGATATGTCGCATATAACAGCCTGGGGGTGGTAAAACGTCAGACTACAATAGCCTGATAAGTCATGCCGATGCAAGGTCCATAACGGTTCAAGAAACTACTGATAACACTTACTAGTAAATCTCAGCAACCCTGGCTGGGGATTTCATGTTATGGCCAATCGAGCATAGCACAACATCAACTCCCTATACCGGTGTTGGATATAGTGCCCTCAAAGTCAATTATTGGATCACAGGTACGTGATTGCAATGATTGAGGGAGGACCTATGCCGGTAGGACAGTCTTACTCGAGATGATAGTATACTATCTAGTTTATCCTTATCATCGTGTACAGCTTTAGGTGATCTTACAGGTCGCTATTACACGTTGATAGAGCCCTTAGGATTCTTGCTTGACTGCCAGCAGTATGATGGCGATCATATACGTGGAAGCTAGGGTCTATAAGCACATCCTTAAAAGGTCCCTAGTCGTGGGAGTTTTCGAGACAGGGCATCGATACTCCTGAGTAGACTAGTGTATACAGTCGAGACCCCGACGAGGGGAGGTGGCCGGTCTCACAAGCCATTGGTGTCAGTTGGTTCACCTAAGATGTATACAGGTGCTCATTGGGTTATGAGTACACCGGACAGGACTCGCCGGGAACATGCTAGTTGGTATTATACCTGACGTCAGATAGCAGTTCCCTGGTGACATGTGTACAGATTAGTTCCTCGACCTGAGATCATCATTTATCTCATGTGAGTTCCCACTGTGCTTTCATTACTACCCTACCACGGCTCAAAGGAGTCGTGCAAACAGGTTTTAGTTGGGTACAGTCCCGAGCCACATGGAGGCAGTGAGCGGATCGGCAGGGGTTTCGTCTCTTCCGGTATTGGGGGTGAGATCGCGCTGTGTCTAGGAGAGCCATTACACGAAGTCCTTGGCCAAAGCAGGAGATTTACTGGTAGGTATTCCAGTAGTATCTCAGGGCGTTCCGGGCTACACTCCGACACGACTTGTACCGCTTTTGGGGGTCTGACTTTTACCAACCCCCTAGGCCCGACATGCGATACTCATAGACGAACGGACCGGACTGTACGGATATTGTCACTGACAGGCTCAGTAGGGTGTCAGGATGAGTTCACTCATCGACTTCCCTTTTGGTCAATACCTGGTAGCCCGTTACGTACGGCTAGTACCACTGACGTGCTAGTGGTTAAATCCATGGCCAAAGTATTGACGAGTCTTTAGAGTCCCCCACAGACAGTTTCTCAAGTTTCGGGCGAAACGTTGTAGAGGCCGTATGATATATGGCAGGGTTCGATCATATACGTGCAGTAGTGCATGGATCATGATCGGGCGGATCATACTAGTGGGATTTGGTTTAAGCCGGATCCTAATATTAGATTTGTTGGATTACTTTAGTCTCATCGCATTCGCATTCGGTCGGAATGCGAATGCAGGTATGTATATACAGGTGAGGGGTACTCTTGTGATCCGTTATGAGTTTACTTTAGTAGATGCCATTCTCTTTTTATTGTTACAAACATTTGGATTAATATTTGCATATGGAAATAATGAGCTCAAAATCATGATTATAAGAATTAATTGTGACACATGCACAAGTGATGACTCATGGTCTCTTTACTTGTGCATATGTCACATTATTGTTTATTTGATGGGTTGAAATGATAAGTGGAGAGAGAGAGGGCAGCCTTATGGTTGTGGTTAGCTCTTGTATTTTTATTCTTGCTCACTCTCATTATCATCTCAACACAAAAGAAAAAAAAAAGGAAACTTCTTCTTCTTCCTCTTCTTTCTTGAGCTCACTATCTCCTCACTAACGGCATCCACTAAATCCTCCATCCATACACTCTCATGTGTTGAGAATCAATGGATGCTTGAGACAAAGTGATCACACACATTCTCTACATCACCTTAGACACGTCGGCTAGCAAACTTCGTGTCCGAGTTGCTTCAGATGAAGCGGGAGCCCGTAAAAAGACTCGAATATGTGGTGCCCTTTCCGACGAGGAGACCGGAGATCGGAGTTGCCACGAGAAGCTTGGGATGGTGGCCAAAGACCGAAGGACACGGATCGATCAGTATAGCCTTTCTATCCCTTCTCTAGTTAGCTAGTTATAGGTTAATGGTTTGATCCAGGATTAAAGTATGCAATAGCGCCGGTTTCAAGTTTAGAAAAGGTTTTCGTTTCCGCATTTTGGCCTCGGATAGACGGCCGGGGCGCTACTGTAGACTTACAACCGGGAGAGATGAAACCCCTCCTATTGCTCATTGCCTCCATGTGACTCGGGACTGTACCCAAAAGCCACCGTTTTGCAGGTTCTCTTGAACGTGGTAAGGTGGAAATCAAAGCATAATGGGAATCACACAAGACTCTATGACGATCTCGGGTCTACAGACTAACCTGTACCAGTGTCACCAGAGAACTGCTATCCGACGATAGGTACAATACCATCTAGGAGTTCTCGGCGAGTCCGTCCAGTGTACCCAGTATCCACTGAGCACCCACATACCTTCTCTGATATCAAACACCAATGGATATAGGATCATCCATTTCCCATTATATGGGTCGAGAAGCGTATACGCTAGTCTACTCTGGTATATCGATGACCTGTATCAATAAACCCTCGACTAGGAACATTTGAAGGATGTACATAACGACTACTCTGTCCCCACTAGTATGATCTGCATCATAGTCCTGGTAGTCAAGTACTCATCTTAAGGGCTTTATCAACATGTAACATAGAGACAATCAGAGTACATGTTAAGATAAAGAGCAACCTTATAGCATACTATCACGTCGAGCAGGAAAGTCCTCCCTATATATGTCCAAGCATCCACTACAATATACATCATATGTACAGTAATGGCCTCTAGGGCATACATATTACTAACAAGTTACTCCTGGGAGAGTTTTGCACTTTAAAATTAGCCGATCAAGTAGGTGTCTAGAAAGGTGTCAATGGGGTCACGCCCCGGGAAAACGATGTTTATTCTAATTAGGTCTGTGCGAAAGCACGGGGAACCTCCCTTAAAGTACCGGCACTGGCCTAGCTGAAAGATTGGCGAACTTGTAGTGTGTAATTAATCCCGGCTAGTCTTTCCTTTTAGGGTTTGAAGGAAGATTTGATAAAAACAGTGGGAGCCATCCTGATTAGATAAAATAATAACCGATCTAATCTTGTAAGAGCATACGCTGAAAGTTTTCTTCTCTCTCTCAATAGGTAGGGACCATGTCATGCCTTAATCAAGATAATAATATGGATGTATTGACCGAACCCGCTTGTTATACTGAGATGGAGAACGTTGGTCCCGCTCCAACTTATAATTGTTATAAGACCGAGCAGGAAATAGGGGATTACCAGAATTCTCGGGCCGCCCAAACGAAGAAAGTATATATTGATGCATCTTCTTCGGGTGTGTTTATTACCGAGAACTGTTTTTCAGTATCCTCTACGTCCTGGGTATATGATACCGGATCAGGATCCCGCATATGTAATATGTTACATGGGCTACAGATAGGTAGAGAACTGAGAACGGGTGATAAAGTTTTAAGAGTTAGAAACGGTACAATTGTTGCAGCCAAGTTGTTGGCAGTTATCACCCTGTATTACCAAATATATTGATTCTAAACGAATGTTATTAAATACTGAACCTGATATACAACATCATATCAGTCTCTTTATTTAGTAAAGAAGGATATAATTTTATATTGTTGGATAATGTTTTGAACATTTTCCTATATCAAGAGTTGATCGGTTCAGGCACGTTATCTAAAAGCATATACGTTCTAAATCAAACTACAGTTCTTAACGTACAGAACACACACAAGAGGAAGAATTCAGATATGAACGAATCCTTCTTGAGGCATTGTAGACTAGGTCAAATCAATGCGACCCGACTAGCTAAGTTACATTAAGATGCATATTTAAATCAGTTTGAACTTACATCTTGTGAAACTTGCCAGTCATGTCACAAAGATAAAATGACCATAGCTCTGTTTATTGGAAACAGAGAAAGAGTTAGTGAACTCTTGGGATTGATACATGATGATGTATGTAGGTCCCCTGTCTAAACATGCCAGGAATGGTTCTTTGTACTTCATTACATTCACTGATGATCTCTCAAGATTCGCACATGTGTTCCTGTTGAAACACAAGTATGAACCTTTTGATAAATTCAAAGAATATAAGTTAGAAGTAGAGAATCAAACAGGTATAAGTATTATGTCCTTTTATGTGATCAGGGAGGAGAATACTTGAGCATAGAATTCCTGGATTATTCTAAAGGGGAATGAGATTCTCTTTCAGCATTACTCCTTCGTATACACCACAGCATGTTGGTATATTAGGGCGGAGCAATCTCATCCTATGTGATAAGGTGTGCTCTATGATGAGTACTACTGAGTTGCCTATTTCCTTTTGGGGGTTATGCACTTGTGAAGCTGCTTACCTATTGAAAAGGTTCCAACCAAATGAAGTACCTATCAATGTGATATGGTATGGGAAGATCCCATCTCTTAAGAAAGTTAAGATTTGGGGTTGTCCGGCCTATGTCTAAAGCAAAATCCAGACAAGCTCGAGACAAGGTCAGTTCTGTGGATGTTTGTTGGATATCCCAAGCATATGCAAGGGAATATCTTCTACCACACTGAGGAGCAAAAGGTGTTTTGTTTCTCAGCATGCCACCTTTTGGAAAGGTAATTTCTTATGAAGAAATTGGTGGTCATGAGGTAGAACTAGAAGGAGTTCCAGCTATACAAATTGCAGCTGATGATTTGGTAGAACCGGAGGATTCAATAGTTCCCAACGAACCTCAGCCTCTTCGCCGATCTAGTAGGGTTCCTTACCCACCTGAGAGATACTTCGGTTTTCTCTATGACAGTAGGAGCGAGGATTGCATCATGAGATGATGACCCAACTAGTTTCGAGCAGGCCATCAAGAGTGGGGACTCTGTGAGAATGGCTGGATGCTAAGAGATCTGAGATGGAATCTATGTACACCAACAAAGTATGGACTTTGGTTGCTTTATCTGAAGGGTTAAATCCCCATCAGGAGCAAGTATATCTTGAGAAGATTACTTGGTGTACATGGAAAAGTTGAGACTTTCAAAGCTAAGACTTTTTGTAAAAGGTTTTCGTCATCGACCAGGTGTGGATAATGATGAAACCTTTTCTAGTGCCTATGCTTAAGTCCATCCGAATCCTACTTGTCATTGCTACATACCATGACTACGATATCTGGAGGTTGGGTGTCATGATTGCTTTTCTAAATAATGATTTAGAAGAAAGCGTCTATAAGTTACAGACAGAAGGCTTCGTAGACAGTGGGAGCAGCGGAAACGTGTGCAAGTTGCTTTATGAGTTAAAGCAGGCATCGCAGAGTTGGAACATCTATTTTGATGTGATAGTCAAAGAGTTTGACTTCATCAAAATGGTAGATGAACATTGTATATATAGAAAGGTTGTAGGGAGTATGGTGGTGATCCTCGTATTGTACGTGGATGACATAATCTTGATAGGAAAGGAGTTTCCTATGCTACGCTCGGTCAATCTTCTCTTATCACAAGGATTCTCCAAATATGATCAAGGTGATACCTCCTAGGATCCTGGGTTTTGGATCTATGAGATAGATCTAAGTGGATATTAGGATTCTCACTAGGTGTAGTGTGAAGGTATCAATCGATCCTTGGGAGAATCACTGGATAGCTTCCAGAGTGGTAAGGACGACTGAATGTCAGTCACAGGCATTGTCTTTACCCTCAGTGGAGGGACGGTATGTTGGAAGAGTTCCAAGCTAGATACCATGACATACTAGACGATAAAGTCTGGATACATCGCTACCAAGGATGCTACCAAAGAGGCAAACTAGATATATATTAGTTCATGAGATGAACTTCATTCCTACCATTGTGTGACAATGGAGTTGTGGCTTAGGCCTAGGAACCCCCATCCCATCAGTGATCCAGACATATTCTAATACGGTATCACCTGATCATGGAGATAGTTGATCTCCAGAGAGATCGAGGTTAGGAGAGTAGACACAGAGGACAACATAGCGGATCTACTCACAAAGGCATTTTCCCAAGAGAGACCTTTATAGGATGGTTGAGTATGAGATACTACAACCACTGTTGATTGTTAGGTATTGGATACTACAACAGATGGCCCTAGTGCAAGTGGGAGATTATTAGTTATATGTATGCCCTAGAGGCCATTACTGTACATACGATGTATATTGTAGTGGATGCTTGGACATATATAGGAAGGACTTTCTTGCTCGACATGATAGTATGTTATCTGGTTGCTCTTTATCTTAACATGTGCACTGATTGTCTCTATATTACATGTTGAAGCCCTTAGGATAAGCACTTGACTTTCAGGATTATGATGCAGATCATACTAGTGGGGACAGAGTAGTCGGCAAGTACATCCTTCAAATGTTCCTAGTCGTGGGTGTATCGAGACAGGGCATCGATATACCAGAGTAGACTAGTGTATACGCTTCTCGACCCATGTAGATAGGCGATGGATGATCCCATATCCATTGGTGTTTGACATCAGAGATAGTATACGGGTGCTCAGTAAAGACTGGGTACACTGGACGGACTCTCCGAGAACTCCCAGATGGTATTGTACCTCACATTAGATGGCAGTTCTCTGGTGACACTGGTACATGTTAGTCTGTAGACCCGAGATCGTCATAGAGTCTTGTGTGATTCCTTCTGTGCTTTGATTTTCACCTTACCACGTTCAAGAGAACGTGCAAAATGATGGCTTTTGGGTACAGTCCCGAGTCACATAGAGGCAATGAGCGATAGGAAGGGTTTCGTCTCTCCCGGTATAGGGAGTTGATGTTGCACTGTGCTTGATTGGTTATAACAGGAAGTCCCTGGCCAGGGCTGCTTTAGAGATATACTAGTAAGTGTTATCAGTAGTTTCTCAACCCGTTATAAGCCTCATATCGGCATGACTTATCGAGTTACTGGGGTCTGACATTTACCACCCCTAGACGAGATATGCAACATATCAGACGAAGAGGCAGGACTATACGGTAATGTTACTGATTGGATTCACAGGAGTACGAGCAGGCTTGCTTGTTGATCTTTTGATCACTCAATACCCGGGTGGCCGTTACGTTTAGCAGACTGCTTGCGGCTTGTGGGTGTTTGATATGATCATCACCTACTGCCGGCGTATTGACAAGTCTTTAAAGTCCTACACAGAGGTTTCGTGGCTCAAGCGAAACGGAGTAGGAGCACATATATGATATGTGCGGGACCTAGATTAATACGACATGTGATACCGTATTCTATTCTCGCGATATGTGACATAGGTCGGTTATATGTGATATAGCCGGGTTATCGGATCAAGTATTGATTCGATAAGTTGTTACATTTGATATTAGTCGGTTATATGTGATATAGCCGGATTATTAAATCAAGAGTTGATTTGATAATAATGTATAATTATATATTTGATATATTACATTACATTAACTAATATTAATTCACTTAAGATTTCTTTGCTCACTTGGTTTGTGCACATTGTATATATGTGATATATGTAGGTGTACATTGTTTTGTGTCATGCTTGATGATACATGCAACTTGGGTGTGTGTATGACTTACACCATGCTATGAATAATGAAGGGTTTTTATTTATTTTGTTAAATCAAAATGGTGGCATTTTTGTCATGGCAAGAAGGTTTGAGAAGCTTGGATTTGCATTGACTTAGTCAACCACTTTTGCTTTGCCTAAGATATTTATAAACTCAACCATTATTCTAGCTATGGTTAAGTCTCTACAAAGGTTAATATATGATATTAACTCACCATGGTTGCCATTCTCTACTTGATATTATTTTCATGAGAGATATTTCTTCATCTTCTTCTTCTTCCAAAAAAAGCTTTCTAGCTTCAATGGAGATGTGAGAAAATTAGTGAGAACTTCATTTCTAAAGTGAGCAAAATTCCTACTTCATCATCCTCTACTAATTGCCATTTAGTATAGGGTATTTGCTTCACTAATTCCACAATTAGTGAAGAGATAGCTTGGGTTAGTGTCTCCTCGACGTAGATCATATTCGGCCTCGAAGACTTCGAAGCAACCTTGTTCTATTCTTCTTGTGGAGCCTCTATAGAGCCCGGAGTTCATGATCGTAGCAAAGGAACGACTACACGGAGCTAATGAAGTGAAGGACCTGTCTACAAAAGTTGTATTCCTTGTTCTCTTTTACTTGCAAAGTGTTTGCATTTCATTCCGTCCGATTTCTAGTTAACGATTCTAAGTTAGGGTTAGCTAGAACGGCTAATTTTTGAATTGGGCATGGATGATGCCTACCAAAACCTTGCTGTCGTCCTAGGTAACCCTGCACTTCCCTTTCTTCGCAGCGTCCGAAGTCCCCGCCTGCGATCCTATTAACACAAAACACAATAACGCGCGGATTTAGAAAACTACGCAATAATAACGAACACAACGCCAATTTAACGAATCGGTTCCCTTAAACTACGAAAGGGTTCGCTTAGCGGCTAACGTGTGTGTCGGCATTACCAAAACAAACCCACGACAGCAAGCTACCCGAAACACTAAAACTACGTCGGACCAATCGTAACGCGCGTCATCGAAACACTAAAAACTTGCTAATCGATCCAAGATTTTACATACTGTCACAACCTTAAAATCTAGTTGTACCAAACACCCTAAAACAACTGCAGACAGCTACCTACAAAATTACAACATCCCAGTCATCAAGATGGCCGAGCTCGCCGGATTTACCCCTATGTCGCCAGCCAAAACCGCTAAGGTGGGGTTCGTTCTTCAGGTGAACACTCAGAGTCTCTAACAAAACACTACCAAGTTGCTAGATTTTCCAGTAACCACTCGGGGTAATAGCAGGTTACTGAAACTCAAAAACGACACTAAAAATACGATATTTGCTCAAAATGATCTCTTTAGTGTTCTAAACGATAATTACCAAGCAATACAACACTATAACAACCTAATTAACTGTGAGAGATCGTTACCTATCCACACTTGCTCAAAATCCTAGCTTTCCATGCTCCAAGTGATCACCATAGGCTTTAGATCAAGTTTAATGAAGGGTTTAGTGAGTTTTGTGGTGATTAGTGAGGGTATAGCTTTGGTTTAGTGAAGAACAAGAGTTCAGTTGAGGGAGTGAGGGTGTGAGAGAGATAATGAGATGAAGAAAAATGTTGTAAGAGTGAGAGAATGAGGTGAGTGTGAGGGTGTATGAGTGAGGGTGAGGGATGAGGGAATGAGGGGTGAGTTTAGAGAGAGCCATGCCCTTCTCTCTCTTCATTTAATACATGGCATGCTTGCCCATGCCTCATGATTCCCATGCCACCCTCTCTCTCTCTCTCTCTCTCTTGCTCAAGTCAACATATTTTCAAAAACCCTATATTTTATTTTGAAAACTAATTAATTAACTAATTACATAATACCTAATGGAATATGGTTAATATGCCATAGCTACTTCAGCATGGTTTAACACTAATTAACCCTAAGTTAACATGCACATGTGTGCAAGCCCAAAATAAATATTAATAAAATATTAATTAATTTTGATAAAATATTTGAAAACTATTTTGGTAAACTTTTTACTAAAAATCCGCATTATCACTTAATTAACACTAATCGCATTTTAAGGTGTTACAATCTTCCCCCTTAAAGAAATTCGTCCCCGAATTTAAAAATCTTACTTTGCGTACCTTCAAAAAGATGAGGGAATTTCTTCCGCATCTCGCTCTCGGCCTCCCAAGTGACCTCTTCACTATTCGGGCTACGCCAAAGAACCTTCATAGATGGCAAGACCTTTGACCGAAGTTTCTTCACCTGCCGATCCAATATAACTACTGTTAGTGTATATGCCCTAGAAGCCATTACTGTATCATACTAGCTTGTATATTACTTAATGGAAGCTTGGGATATTCACAGCTGTATAGAAAATCTTGCTCAAAATGGTAGTATGCTACTTGGTTTGTCTCTACTTCAATATGTGCATGTGTTTCTTTTAGCATATCGCTTATATACATATTAGTGGAGCCCTTAGGATCTTTGCTTGATTACCAGCGTTGTGATGGCAGTCACACTCGTGGGGGCTGGGTAATCTACAAGCACATCCTTATGCATGTCCCTAGTCGTAGGACTATCGAGACAGGGCATCGATACTCCGGAGTAGACTAGCGTATGCGCTTCTCATCCCAGTTTGGGAGACGGTCTGTCCCACAGCCGTCAGTACGTCGTACTTGGGATAGTATGCGGGTGCTCGTTAGGTTACGAGTACACTGGACAGGACTCATCGGGAACTGTTGGTTGGTATTATACCTATGGTCAGTTATCAGTTCCCAGGTGACATGAGTACAGCTTAGTCCGTTGACTTGACACTGTCACTTCGCCTCGAGTGTGTTCCTACTGTACTTTGATTACTACCCTACCACGGCTCAAAGGAGTCGTGCAAACAGGTAGTTTTTGGGTGCAGTCCTGAAGCACTTGGAGGCAGTGACGGTTAGACAGGATTCGTTTCTCCCTGTATTGGGGGTTGATATCGCGCTGTGTCTAGGAGAGCCATTACACAAAGTCCCTGGAAAGGGCAAGCGAGATAAACCGGTGGGTTTCCAGTGTTATCTCAGGTGTTCTGGGCTACACTCCAACACGACTTGTACCGCTAGTAGGGGACTGACGTTTACCGCCCCCTAGGCCCGCCATGCGATGTTCTTAGACGAACAGACCAGACTGTACGGAGACTGTCACATTCAGGCTCAGTAGGAGTTCAGATGGGTTTACCTCGTCAATCTTCTTATCGGCATCTACCTGGGGACCGTTACGTACAGCTAGTGCCGCTTGCGGTCTGTGGTTAAACCCACTGCCAGCGTAGTGTCGATTCTTTAGAGTCCCACACAGAGGGTTATTCGCCTTTAGGCAAAATGAGTAGAGGTCGCATGGTTTTGAAACAGGGTTCGTTCACATCCGCGCACTTGTGCACATTTTGTGTCCGGACAGCTTATACTAGCGGGCTTTGGTTTAAGCCGGATCCTAGTATATGATTTAGGATGGTTTTATCTCGTTGTATTCGTGTTCCTCGGAACACGGATACGGGTGTGTATGCACAGTTGACTGAGGCAGAGGCAGAGGACTTTCATTAGGGTTGATGACCATTGTCATTTTCTTAACCCTAATGTTTATGTGTGAAATATGATTTATTAATATTAGTTAATTATAATTGTGCATGGTTAGGGTTGTTGACCATTTGACTACACTTGACTTGTTGACCTAGGTTGACAAGTTGACCATCATCATTCCATATGAAAGATACTCTTTGATCCTTGCAAAAGCATTTAATGTGAAATGATAATGGTCATTTCTTGATTAACCATCACAATTATCTTTAGCTAATTATCTATTTTTCATAATTCACATATATGTGAGAAGGTTGGATTATTCTTCTCATTCTATCATTTTCATTCTCTCTCCTCCTCTTCCTCTCTCTCTAGCTCTCCCCTCTCATGAGTTGAGAACCATTTGAGATTGAGATAAAACCCTCAAAAATACTCTCTACTCTTTCTAAGGTCCTAGGTTTAGCACACCAAGCACCTTAGTTACTTCTAGTTTGAAGTTGGAGCCAAAGGTAGAGGCCCTCGGGTGGATCTTTCTTCGGCAAAAGAAGGCGATAAGGAGAACCCGTTCTTTCACTCCAAGGAGCAAGAAGAGAAGGACTTGAAGACCTATGTATAATCCCTTTTCCGAGTAGCTAACTCTTTTAGCTTTGTTGTTAGTTTTTGTTTAGCAAAGATCCCTCCTTTAGCTAGTCCATGTTGCCTAGTGTTGTAAAAATCCGATTTTTTATAATGTTTCCGCCTCCCCGCAAGCACCGGGGTGGGCAACGTGGACTTACAGTGGTATCAGAGCCTGGCTAAACACAAACTAACTAGTTAGCAAAGTATCTAGAACTTCGATCGAAAAAAATCGCAAAACACTTTTCAAAAACCCTAAGTTTCTGTCGATTTTTATTTTTGCTCTAAAAATAATAAATCATACTTCAAAAATCGGCTCAGGGTTTTCTAAAGACACCCACCAAAAACGATCCACTGAACCGGTTAAAGCGCCGCGGTTCCGCGGCAAGAACACGCTTCTTGCCTCGGATCCGCGGCCGAGTTGACTCGGCCGTGGACCGAGTTTGGTGCAGTGTACTTAGTTGGAGGTTTTGAGATTTTTAATATGGTTTGTTTCTGCCCAGATTTTCCAGAGAACAAGTTAGTTTTTGGGGTGGTCACAAATCCGTATTTTGATTGAATTTCTTTACACTTTGGCTAATAGGTTATATCTGTGATGTGATATATGTATTGAACGTCTGCTAATCGCTATACATCGATTAGTGGGGGTTATACATATCTGTGATCTGTAATGATTGATGGTTTCTGTATATGAATTCGTTGGATTGTCGCGGATGAATAGCCGGGGGGTTGTGAGATGAGAGTTTTCTTATTCTTTCAATTCTTGTAATATGTAAATTGATGTAATATTATTTGTATGGCCGCGCAACCGGGTCGGGGTTGTAGCCGTCATTGTATAATTTCTTTTACTGTTTTTGCTCCTAGGATAGACCCAAGGTAGGGTGCACAAACTACCGGGTACCTCGAAGTGCCAAGTGGCCTACTCACGTTGTTGAGGGAGGTTGCTTCACTTCGGATACTTGGCGGGTAGTTTGCCGCACCCGTAGGGGTCTAGGGTGGGGTTTAGCTATTCATCGCGACCATGTAATCCGCTCTTCATTACAGGCTCATACGAAATGCGGATTCCTAGTATATCCAATGTGTTCATCTGTGATCTGGAATGGCTATCATTGCATGTGACGAATGTTTATATATATCTATATGATATCTATTTAGGCGTTGCTTATGTCTTGCATCCGCGCTAGTCCAGCCCCCGCTCTGTCGTTAGTTAAGTAACCTAACGGGTGATGACGGGACCCCGTGGCGAATACGGATGGCATAAGCGTACGTCATATATTCGTTTTTTCTGCAATGGTAGGATTAAATGATGGGACACATTGGAATTAATGAAAGAAAAATAAACCAAGTAAAAGTCGTTGGAACACTTTCAAAACCACTCGGTTCTTTTCAAAACCAAATTTTAAATGCGGAGCTTGAGCCACTCCTTTTGAAAGCTATCTCGTTCCATCGATTATATCAAGTTCACTACGTTCACGGTTTCGCCAAAACCATTCGTAGCCCTCCGTCGTTTCACATGAATGGTCAATAAGTATTCAAGCTATATTTGTTGGCCAAAGTCAAGGCATAGTGATTGGTAGCTATTGGGTATTCATATATTGTATAGATAGATGCGTTGGTTTGGGACAGTCGTATTACTTTGTTGGCCATAGTCAAGGGTATATACGGGTGGGTTCAAATCAACCTGGACAACGACGGGTAGAACTTGACATGTGACTTATGATTTGTTGGCCTTAGTCAAGGTCATAAGAGCATGGGGCAAAAATCCACATCGGGAGTTTCTAAAGAAACTGAAACTTGCTAGTGCTGCATACCATTTGGAGTGTGATGATTCTGGTAGGATTCCTTCAGTTTTATCATACGATGATATTTGGATCCCGATCCTACTGTGAGTATATGCTACTCCTCGGGAACTTTCTCGCTTAACGATCAATGCTATAAACCAAGTAGGTGTCTAGAAAGGTGTTAGCGGGGCTACGCCCACAGGGAAAAGAGGTTACTTAATTAAGGAACTTCGCGAAAGCGTTGGAAAACCTCCCTCGAAGTACCGACACTGGCCTAGCTGAACGGTTAAGCAAGAATTGTACGGTGAGATTGATCCCGACTAATTCTTCCTTTATGGTTTGAGGAGGGATTCGAGAGACAATGGGAGCCATCCTGTTTAGATAAATTAAAAACCAATCTAAACTTGCAAGAGCATCATGCTAAAAGGTTTTGTTCTCTCTCTCTCTTAATTGCAGCGACCCAGTGACCAGACATAGGTTACATCTAGATAATAAAATGACTGAATCTGACTGTTATGACTGGCAGAGGTCTGTCCAGATGTCCATTGCCCATGACAAGCTGGGACACCTCTTGACTGATCCAACCCCTACCGTCTCGGGTCCAGTTTCCCCTGTCACGGATATTCATATCCGCAAGACATCGGAAAAAGACTGTGCGAAAGCCAAGTGCCTCGTGTTAGCCTCAGTTGATGGTGCATACCAGAGGCAGCACGAGAAGATGGACTTAGTTTCTATCTTCCTCCATAACAAAGATTTATATAGAGAGCAATCTCGTATCGCAAGATATGAGACCTCGAACGAATTGCTTCCAGCGAGGTTGGCTTTCGGGTCCTCTTTAAGGGGCAACGTCCTTACAGAGACCAGCTATTTTGAGCTCACGAACCTGAAGACCACGTTGAAGAACGGGTCAGATGCTGACTTAGTTCTACAGTCTCTACCTTCTACCCTGAAGGAAACCACGGAAGTAAAAGGAAAGAAAAGGGAAGAAGTTTCGGGACTGGATGTAGTAAAAGAGGGACGTTCCTATTGTTACAGGAATGAACATTGGCAGAAGGATTGCAGGGCTAGCATAGCCAGTAGCTAGAATTCGAAGCATGTTGTGGCTTCGGTTTTGGGTGTGTTTGTAATAGAGAGTTGTATGTCAGTTAACCCTACTTCCTGGGTATTGGATACCGGATCAGGATCTCACATCTGTAATTCGTTACAGGCTCTGAGAAACCGTAGGGTTATCAGGATTGGTGATATGACTCTCAGGGTTGCTAACGTAATGAGCATGTATGCTGAATCCGTAGGGGAGTATCATCTTGGACCGACAACTGGGCAGATATTGATTCTGCGTGACTGTTTTTATGTACCAGGTGCGACTTGTAATATCATATCTGTTTCCTTACTTTCTAAGGAAGGATATGACTTTACTTTTGTAAGCGATGCGGTAAACATCCACCTAAATCAAGTTATGATTGGGTCAGGTACATTAAAGAACGGGATCTACGCATTGAATCAAGCTCAGATTTTCAGTGTCTAGAACACACTTAAAAGAAAGTCTCCGAAATTAAATCAGACTTTCTTATGGCATTGTAGACTGGGTCACATTAATGAGACACGATTGACAAAGTTGCATAAAGAAGGATACTTGGATCCGTTCGAGTACCAGTCTTATGCCACTTGTGAATCTTGTCTTATGGGAAAGATGACAAAGACTCCGTTCACTGGACACGGAGAAAGAGCAAGCGAGATCTTGGGACTCATACACAGTGATGTGTGTGGTCCAATGTCTACACATGCATGAAGTGGTTATTCATACTTCATTACTTTTACAGATGATTTCTCTAGGTTTGGGCATGTCTTCTTGATGAAGCATAAATCCGAGGCCTTTGAGAAATTTCGGGAAAACAAGAATGAAGTTGAAAAACAAACAGGCAAAAGTATCAAGACACTAAGATCTGATCGAGGTGGAGAATACTTAAGTGCCGAGTTTCTGGGCTACTTAAAAGAGAATGGAATTCTCTCTCATCTTACTCCTCCATACACACCACAACACAACGGTGTATCGGAAAGGAGGAATCGAACCCTATTGGATAAGGTTCGTTCCATGATGAGTAAGGCTGAGTTGCCGCGATCCTTCTGGGGTTATGCACTAGAAACAGCTGCATATCTTTTGAACCAAGTTCCTACTAAGTCAGTGCCTACCACACCATATCAGATGTGGAGTGGGAAGAAACCCTGTCTTAAACACTTTAAGACATGGGGGTGTCCAGCTTTTGTTAAAAAGCAGCATGCGGACAAGCTCGAGGCACGTTCAGTACAGTGTAAGTTTGTGGGATACCCAAAGAACTCCAAGGGGTATCTTTTCTATTACGCAGAGGAACAAAAGGTTTTTGTTTCTCGTCATGCCCGCTTCTTAGAAACTGAATTTTTGGAAAATCAGATAAGTGGGAGCGCAACAGAACTGGAAGAAATTCCAGAACCACAAACTATTACTGAAACCTTAGTGGAACCAGAAGGTTCAGGAGAACCGGACATCCCAGCGCCACTCGGCAGGAGTAGTAGGCAGTCTCATCCGCCCGAGAGATACTATGGTTTTCTCATAGACGGGGATAGAGAGGATTGCACCATTGACTATGGTGAGCCTATTAGCTTCCAGCAAGCCATTCAGAGCGGTGACTCGGTAAAATGGCTGGATGCAATGCGGACCGAGATGGAGTCCATGTACACCAACAAAGTTTGGACTTTGGACTTTGCTCCAGAAGGGGTAAAACCCGTAGGCTGCAAATGGATCTTCAGAAAGAAGATTGGTGTAGATGGGCAGGTTGAAACCTATAAAGCTAGACTTGTTGCAAAGGCTTTTCGTCAAAGACCTGGTTTGGACTATGATGAGACCTTTTCTCCAGTGGCTATGCTCAAATCCATTCGGATCCTTCTTGCCATTGCTGCCTTCCACGATTATGAAATCTGGCAGATGGACGTAAAGACGGCTTTCCTAAATGGAAATTTAGAAGAGTGTGTCTATATGGATCAGCCGGAGGGATTCATTCAGAGTAGGAGCAGCGGTAAAGTTGCAAGTTGCTCAAGTCCATCTATGGACTGAAGCAGGCATTGCAGAGTTGGAACATCTGCTTTGATGATACTGTCAAGGAATTCGACTTTATCAAAAACCCAGATGAACCATGCATTTACAGTAAGATTGTAGGGAGAACTGTGGTATTCCTCGTCTTATACATAGATGAAAGTCTCCTAATAGGCAATGATATTCCTAGGCTACAGTCGGTCAAAGGATTCTTGTCACAGAGGTTCTCCATGAAGGACCTGGGCGATGCCAACTACATTCTAGGGATCCAGATTTATCGTGATAGATCTAAGAGGATGTTGGGACTTTCACAGTCCAGGTACATAGACACCATACTGAAACGATTCAGTATGAAAGATTCCAAGCGCGGTAATCTACCGGCTTGTCACGGAATCACCCTCTCCAAAGAGATGTCTCCCAAGACTGATTTAGAAAGGGCTCACATGTCATCTATACCCTACGCATCTACGTTAGGCTCTATAATGTATGCGATGTTATGTACCAGAACAGATGTAGCATACGCATTGAGCGTTGTAAGCCGGTATCAGTCGAACCCAGGGGAGAAACACTGGATAGCGGTAAAGAACATTCTCAAGTACCTGAGAAGGACTAAGGAGATGTTCTTGGTGTATGGCGGAAAAGACCTCCAGATTGAGGCCTTTGCTAACTCCAGCTTCCAGAGTGACAAGGATGACTCCAAGTCCATGTCGGGTTATGTCCTTACCCTCAATGGAAGGACGGTTTGCTGGAAGAGTTCCAAGCAGGAAACCGTTGCTGACTCAGCTATGGAAGCGGAGTACATAGCTGCTTGCGATGCCACAAATGAAGCTGTCTGGATGAAGAAGTTCCTCACGGAGCTTCAGGTGGTTCCTACCATTGTTGATCCAATACCGCTGTATTGTGACAACAACGGAGCTGTAGCATTAGCGAAGGAACCCATGTCCCATCAGAAGTCCGGCACATTTTGAGGCGGTACCACCTGATCAGGGAGATCGCTGATCGCCGGGAGATCGAGGTGAAGAGAGTAAATTCGGAGGATAACACTGCAGATCCACTCACGAAGGCCCTACCCCAGACTCAGTTCGAGCGGCTGATCGAGATGATAGGTCTTCGATATGCCAGTACATGGCCTTAGTGCAAGTGAGAGATTGTTAGTGTATATGCCCTAGAGGCCATTACTGTATCATACTAGTGTGTATATTACTTAATGGAAGCTTAGGATATTCACAGTTGTATAGACAATCTTGCTCAAAATGGTAGTATGCTACTTGGTTTGTCTCTACTTCAATATGTGCATGTGTTTCTTTTAGCATATCGCTTATATACATATTAGTGGAGCCCTTAGGATCTTTGCTTGATTACCAGCGTTGTGATGGCAGTCACACTCATGGGGGCTGGGTAATCTACAAGCACATCCTTATGCAGGTCCCTAGTCGTAAGACTATCGAGACAGGGCATTGATACTCTGGAGTAGACTAGCGTATGCGCTTCTCATCCCAGCTGGGGAGACGGTCTGTCCCACAGCCGTCAGTACGTCGTACTTGGGATAGTATGAGGGTGCTCGTTAGGTTACGAGTACACTGGACAGGACTCGTCGAGAACTGTTGGTTAGTATTATACCTATCATCAGTTATCAGTTCCCAAGTGACATGAGTACAGCTTAGTCCGTTGACTTGACACTATCACTTCGCCTCGAGTGTATTCCCACTGTACTTTGATTACTACCCTACCACGGCTCAAAGGAGTCATGCAAACAGGTAGTTTTTGGGTGCAGTCCTGAAGCACTTGGAGGCAGTGACGGTTAGACAGGATTCGTCTCTCCCGGTATTAGGGGTTGATATCGCGCTGTGTCTAGGAGAGCCATTACACAAAGTCCCTGGCCAGAGCAAGCGAGATAGACTAGTAGGTTTACAGTGTTATCTCAGGTGTTCTGGGCTACACTCCGACACGACTTGTACCGCTAGTAGGGGACTGACGTTTACCGCCCCCCTAGGCCCGCCATGCAATGTTCTTAGACGAACAGACCGGACTGTACGGAGACTGTCACATTCAGGCTCAGTAGGAGTTCAGATGGGTTTACCTCTTCAGTCTTCTTATCGGCATCTACCTGGGGACCGTTACGTAAAGCTAGTGCCGCTTGCGGTCTGTGGTTAAACCCACTGCCAGCATAGTGTCGAGTCTTTAGAGTCCCACACAGAGGGTTATTCGCCTTTAGGCAAAATGAGTAGAGGTCGCATGGTTTTGCGACAGGGTTCGTTCACATCCGCGCAACTGTTGAAGTTTTGTGTCCGGAAAGCTTATACTAGCGTGCTTTGGTTTAAGCCGGATCCTAGTATATGATTTGGGATTGGTTTTATCTCATTGTATTTGTGTTCCTCGGAACACGGATACGGGTGTGTATGCACAGTTGACTGAGGCAGAGGCAGAGGACTTTCATTAGGGTTGATGACCATTGTCATTTTCTTAACCCTAATATTTATGTGTGAAATATGATTTATTAATATTAGTTAATTATAATTGTGCATGGTTAGGGTTGTTGACCATTTGACTACACTTGACTTGTTGACCTAGGTTGATAAGTTGACCATCATCATTCCATATGAAAGATGCTCTTTGATCCTTGCAAAAGCATTTAATGTGAAATGATAATGGTCATTTCTTGATTAACCATCACAATTATCTTTAGCTAATTATCTATTTTTCATAATTCACATATATGTGAGAAGGTTGGATTATTCTTCTCATTCTATCATTATCATTCTCTCTCCTCCTCTTCCTCTCTCTCTAGCTCTCCCCTCTCATGAGTTGAGAACCATTTGAGCTTGAGATAAAACCCTCAAAAATACTCTTTACTCTTTCTAAGGTCCTAGGTTTAGCACACCAAGCACCTTAGTTACTTCTAATTTGAAATTGGAGCCAAAGGTAGAGGCCCTCGGGTGGATCTTTCTTCGGCAAGAGAAGGCGACAAGGAGAACCCGTTCTTTCACTCCAAGGAGCAAGAAGAGAAGGACTTGAAGACCTAGGTATAACCCCTTTTCCGAGTAGCTAACTCTTTTAGCTTTGTTGTTAGTTTTTGTTTAGCAAAGATCCCTCCTTTAGCTAGTCCATGTTGTCTAGTGTTGTAAAAATCCGATTTTTCATAACGTTTCCGCCTCCCCGCAAGCACCGGAGTGGGCAACGTGGACTTACAGCTACCGGCTGCTCGGCGAACGAAAGATCGTGCTCTAGCTGAACGGTCTGGTGATGAATCATGTAAGAAGGGTCATGAAGGTATTTGTGAAGCATCGACACATGGAATACGGGGTGAACATCCGGAAAACTGGGTAGAAGTGCCAAACGATAGGCAACGGTACCAACTCGCTCAAGGATCTCAAAAGGACCTACAAATCTGGGACTGAGCTTCCCTTTCTTCCCAAATCTCATCACACCCTTCATCGAAGAAATCCGTAGTAATACATGATCCCCCACTGCGAACTCAAGCCTGCGACGACTACGGTCGGCGTAAGACTTCTGTCTGCACTAGGCTGCTCTCATCCTATCCTGAATCAACTGAATTTTCTCCGTAGTCTCTTGACCTAGCTGGGGTCCCAAAATCCTGCTCTCGGTGAGTTCAGTCCAACAGACTGGCGATCGACACCTTCTACCATACAAAGCCTCAAAAGGTGTCATCTGAATCGTCTCCTGATAACTGTTATTGTAGGAGAACTCTATCAATGGCAAGTGACGATCCCAACTGCCACCAAAATCAAGTACGCACGCAGGAAAAATATCCTCCAGAGTCTGTATAGTCCGCTCTGACTGACCATCCATCTGCGGATGGAAAGCGGTGCTAAAGCTCAAACGGGTACCCAAGGCTTTCTGAAGCTTTTGCCAAAAAAGGCTAGTGAACTGGGTGCCCGTGTCGGATACGATGCATGTGGGAACGCCGTGCAAACACATAAACTCATCAATATACAACCGAGCATACTGAGCATAACCGAAAGTGGTCTTCACTGGAAGGAAGTGAGCCGCTTTCGTCAACCGGTCAACTATCACCCAAATGGAGTCATACCCTCTACTGGACCTGGGTAGACCGACAACATAATCCATGGAGATCTGCTCCAATTTCCATTCTGGAAAGGGTAAAGGCTGCAACTCTCCTGCCGGTCTCTGATGCTCAGCCTTGACTTGCCGACAAGTCAGTCACCTCAAAACGAAATCCGAAACATCACTCTTCATCCCTGTCCACTAGTAGATATCTCTCAAGTCACGATACATCTTGGTGGAACCTGAGTGAACACTAAAAGCTGACTGATGTGCCTGCTCTAGGATCTCGCATCTCAACCTATCTATATCAGGTATACACAAACGAGAGCCAAAATGTAGCACACCCTGGTCATCAATCAAGAACTCTGAATCTCTACCCTGCCGAACCTGCTCAAGAATCTCAGACGAACGAGCATCGGCGGGCTGTGCCTCATGAATACGATTAAGTAGAAGTAGACGGACACGGACATGAGCAAGCTGTCCTCCAGTGGAAGTGAACTCAAATTGTACTCTACTGTCACACAAGATCTGCCAATCTGCAGAAGACTGTCTCTGAACTGCGCTCAACTGGGACAAGCTACCCCCGGGCCTGCGACTCAAAGCATCAGCTACCACATTCGTCTTGCCTGGGTGGTAAAGGATCTTACAATCATAATCCTTCACAAGCTCCATCCAACGGCGCTGTCTCAAATTCAGATCCCGCTGCTGGAAGATATACTTTAAGCTCTAGTGGTCCGTGAAAATCTGACACGACTCTCCGTACAAGTAGTGTCTCCAAATCTTAAGCACAAAGACCACCGAGGCCATCTCAAGATCATGAGTGGGATAATTCTGCTCGTGCTTCTTCAACTGCCGGGAAGCATAAGTGATAACTCTATCATGTTGCATCAGTACACAACCGAGCCCCACTCGAGAAGCATCACAGTAAAGGACATAGCCGCCCGATCCAGAAGGCAAAGATAAATTGGTGCAGCCGTCAACCGAGTCTTCAACTGCTGAAAACTCAGCTTGCATGCCTCAGCCCAAAGAAAAGGAACTCCCTTCCTGGTCAGTCCGGTCAGCGGTGCAGCGATACTCGAGAAGTCCTGCACGAAACGGCGGTAATAACCGATTAAGCCCAAAAAGCTGTGGACCTCTATCACTGATATAGGTCTGGGCCAAAGCTGTATGGCCTCGACCTTTCTCGGGTCCATATGAATACCGTTTCCCGTAACCACATGACCTAGGAAGTCAATGCTATCAAACTAGAAGGCACACTTCGGGAATTTAGCAAATAGCTGGTGCTCTCTCAATGTCTGCAAAGTAATCCTCAAGTGCTGCTCATGCTCCTCTCGACTCTTGGAATAAACCAGAATGTCATCAATACACACAATAATAAACTGGTCAAGGAACGGCCAGAAAATCCGGTTCATCAAATCCATGAACGCTGCTAGGGCATTGGTAAGTCCGAACGACATCACCAAAAACTCATAATGCCCATAGCGCGTACGAAAAGCAGTCTTCGGAATGTCATCATTCCGAACCCGCAACTGATGATAACCTGATCTCAAATCAATCTTAGCAAAATGTCCCGCACTCTGGAGCTGATCAAACAAATCGTCAATGCGAGGTAAAGGATACCCATTCCGCACCGTAACTCGGTTCAATTGACGATAATCAATGCACAGCCCCAAACTGCCGTCCTTCTTCTTAACGAACAACACAGGAGCTCCCCAAGGAGAAACACTCGGACGTACAAGTTCCCTATCAAGCAACTCTTGCAGCGGATCCTTATGCTTCTTAAGCTCCGCCGGGGCCATCCGGTAAGGCGGTATAGAAATAGGCCCCGTGTCGGGAATCAGATCAATGCAAAACTCAATCTCACGCTCTTGCGGCAATCCAGGTAACTCATAGGGAAGTACGTCGGGAAAATCTTTCACGATAGGAACCCGGTTCAACGAATCTACTGTGGCTCCGGTATCACGAATGAAATCTAAGAATTCCCGACATCCTCTCCTCAAAAGCCGACTAGTGCAAAGGGCTAAAATCAAACTGTGAGAGACAGCACCACGGTCCCCCTGCACAACAAGAAATGACTCGCCGGGAAAACAAAACCTGACTGTCTCCTCGCGGAAGTCCACGGACGCGTAACAAGTAGCTAACCAGTCCATGCCCAAGAGAACGTCGAAGTCCAATATCTCAAGAAGGATCAAGTCGACGGACGACTTTTTATCTCCTATACGGACGGCAAACGACCGAAACACGTGTCGCGCAACAAATGACTCTCCAACAGGAGGAGTCACGACAAGCGGCTAATCTAGCAAACACGACTCTCGGCCCAACATCATCACGAAGTGTGTAGAAACATACGAGTGTGTAGTGTTAGTGTATATGCCCTAGGGGCCATTATTGCATCATACTAGCTTGTATATTACTTAATGGAAGCTTGGGATATTCACAGTTATATTAATAGTCTTGCTCAATATAGTAGTATGCTACTTGGTCTATATCTATCTTAATATGTGTGTATGTTTCTTTTAGCATATCGCGAATACATATTGATAGAGCCCTTAGGATCTTGTTTGACTACCAGCGTTGTGATGGCAGTCACACTAGTGGAGGCTGGGTAGTCTACAAGCACATCCTTTTTCAAGTCCCTAGTCATAGGATTATCGAGACAGGGCATCGATACTCCGGGGTAGACTAGTGTATATGCTTCTTGTCCCAGCAAGGGAGATGGTATATCCCACAGCCATCAGTACGTTGTACTGGAGATAGTATGCAGGTGATCGTTGGGTTACGGGTACACCGGACAGGACTCGCCGGGAACTGTTGGTTGGTATTATACCCGTCGTCAGTTTATAGTTCCCAGGTGACATGAGTACAGCATAGTCTGTTGATATGACACTGCTGCTTCGCCTCGAGTGTGTTCCCACTGTTCTTAGATTGCTACCCTACCACGGCTCAAAGGAGTCGTCCAAACAGGTAGCAGTTGGGTGCAGTCCCGAAGCACTTAGAGGCAGTGGCAGTTAGATAGGATTCGTCTCTCCCGGTATTGGGAGTTGATATCGCACTGTGTTTGGAGAGCCATTACGCAAGGTCCCTGGCCACGGCAAGCGAGATTTACTGGTAGATGTTCCGGTAGTTTCTCAAGGTGTAATGGGCTTTACTCCGACACAACTTATACCGCTATTATGGGACTGACGCTTGCCCCCTATGTTAGTGTATATGCCCTAGAGGCCATTACTGTATCATACTAGTTTGTATATTACTTAATGGAAGCTTGGGATATTCACCTTGTATAAACAATCTTGCTCAATATAGTAGTATGCAACTTGGTTTGTTTCTACTTCAATGTGTACTTGTGTTTATTTCAGTATATCACTTATACGCATTAGTGGAGCCCTTAGGATCTTTGCTTGATTACCAGCGTTGTGATGGCAGTCACACTAGTGGGGGCTGGGTAATCTATAAGCACATCCTTATACAGGTCCCTAGTCGCAGGACTATCGAGACAGGGCATCGATACTCCGGAGTAGACTAGCGTATGCGCTTCTCATCCCAGTGTGGGAGATGGTCTGTCCCACAGCCATCAGTACGTCGTACTGGAGATAGTATACGGGTGCTCGTTAGGTTACGAGTACACTGGACAGGACTCGTCGGGAACTGACAGGTTGGTACTATACCTATCGTCAGTTATCAGTTCCCAGGTGACATGAGTACAGCTTAGTCCGCTGACTTGACACTGGCACTTCACCTCGAGTGTGTTCCCACAGCACTTTGATCACTACCCTACCACGGCTCAAAGGAGTCGTGCAAACAGGTGGTGGTTGGGTGCAGTCCCGAAGCACTTGGAGGCAGTGACGGTTAGACAGGATTCGTCTCTCCCGGTATTGGGGGTTGACATCGCGCTGTGTCTAGGAGAGCCATTACACGAGTAGTCCCTGGCCAGGGCAAGCGAGATATACTGGTAGGTTTCCAGTGTTATCTCAGGGTGTTTTGGGCTTCACTCCGACACGACTTGTACCGCTATTGGGGGACTGACGTTTTACCGCCCCCTAGGCCCGACATGCGATGTATCAGACGAACAGACCGGACTGTACGGAGACTGTCACATTCAGACTCAGTAGGAGTTCAGATGGGGTTTCACCTCGTCAGCCTTCTTGTCGACATCTACCTGGGGACCGTTACGCACAGCTAGTGCCGCTTGCGGTCTGTGGTTAAACCCACTGCCAGCGTAGTGTCGAGTCTTTAGAGTCCCACACAGAGGGTATTCGCCTCTGGGCAAAACAGAGTAGAGGTCGCATGGTTTTGCGACAGGGTTCGTTCTCATCCGCGCACTTGTGCACGTTTGGAGTCCGGACGGATATTACTGGCTGGCTCTGGTTTGAGTCAAATGCTGGTATATGTTTTGGGGTTGCTTTTATCTCAGTATTCATGTTCCTCGGAACGAGGATGCAGGTGTGTATGCACGGTTATTTGAGGAAGAGGAAGATGACTTTCATTAGGGTTTCGGAACGGGTGCGTATGCACAGTTGACAGTCGTCTTTTTCCAAACCCTAATGGATTTGTATTATATCAATTAATAATATATAATAAAATGAAATTGTGTCATGGTTGGTTTTTGTTGACTTGTTGACCATGGTTGACTTGTTGACCATGGTTGAAGTTTTGACCATCATCATTACAAAAGAAAGATGCTCTTTGATTCTAGCAAATTCATTTAATGTTTGAAATGATAATGGTCATTCTAAAACTTTCCATCAACCTTTTCATTTTCATTATTATTATTATTGATAATTCTTTTTCTTTTGCATTATGGTTGCAAGAAAGAAAAAGGATAGCTCATTCTATCATATTCATTCTCTCTCTTCACTTCATCTTCTTCTTCCTCTAGCTAAAAAGAGAAACCTTCTCATGTGTTGAGAATCCTTCTCTTTAAAAAGAAAAGCACCCCTTAGACACTCTCTACTTATTCTAGGTTCAAGGTTTAGCAAGCCGGAAACCCTAGTTCACTCAAAGCACGAGGAAGAGCCCAAAGGTTGAACTCTCGAGGTGGATCCATCTTCGACGGAAGAAGGCGACAAAAAGAGAACCATCAACCTCTACAAAGTTTGAAGAAGAAGGAGTTCAAGTTTAGGTATAACCATCTTCATCCGAGTAGCTAACTCTCTTTAGCAAAGTATGCTAGTTTTAGTTTAGTTAAAGATCCCGACTTTGCTTAGTCCATGTTGCCCCTTGCGCTAAAAATTTGACTTTTATACCGTTTCCGCCTCCCCGTAAGAACCGGGGGTCGCAACGTGGACTTACAGTGGTATCAGAGCCTAACTAAACTTAAACTAGCTTGGTAGTGAAGTGTAACGAAGTTCGGAACCGGAAAAATCCAAAAACCAAACTTTTACAAAACCTGAGTTTCTGTTGAAATTTTTTTGGCTCAAAATGAAAAAATTTATATACCTAAATTTGGCTCAGGGTTTTGTATGAACACCCAAGAAAAACGTTGCCCTAATTCGTTCAAACCGCCGCGCTTCCGCCGCACGAGGTAGGCATGTGCCGCGGAAGCGCCGCAGTTTGTCGTCTTCTCTGCATCGTTTTTCGTGCAGTGTGTGTCTGTGTTGGTTTTGGGATTTTTGAAATATATTATATGTGCCCAGATTTTCCAGAAAAGAAATTTCCTTTTAGGGTCCTATAATTCCGTATTTTTTTTCCGAACTTCACTACACTTTGACTATGATGGTTATATCTGTAATGTTTGCATGTATTGAACGTCGGCTAATCGCTATAGGTCGATTAGTCGGGGTTATACATGATCTGTGTTTGATATTGGATTGTGTATATGAATGTGTTGGACTGTCGCGGGTGAATAGCCGGGGTGGATGTGAGATGAGCTTTTGTTTTTCTTTCATTCATTGTAAATGTAAATTGATGTAATAAATATTATTTGTTTGGCCGCACAACCGGGTCGGGGTTGTAGCCGTCATTGTATAATTCTTTTTACTGTTTTTGCTCCTAGGATAGACCCATGGAGGGGTGCATAAACTACCGAGTACTTGGCGGGTAGTTTGCCGCACCCGTAGGGGTCTTGGGTGGGGTATTTGGCTATTCACCGCGACCGTGTAATCCGCTTTTCATTGCAGGCTCGAAAGGATTGCGGATTGCTAGTATATCCAATGTATTCATCTGTGATCTGTAATGTCTATCATTGCTTTCTATTTAGGCGTTGCTTATGTTTTACAGCCGCGCTAGCCCAGCCCCCGCTCTGTCGTTAGTTAAGTAACCTAACGAGTGATGACGGGACCCCGTGGCGAATGCGAATGGCATAAGCGTACGTCATATTTTGGTTGTTTTCTGCAATGGTAGGATTAAATGATGGGATGCATTAAAAGAACTAATGCAAGAATATCACGCATTAAAAGAACTAATGCAAGATAATAAACCAAGCTAAAGTCGTTGGAACACTTTCGGAAAACCACTCGGTTCTTTTCAAAACTAACTTTTAAATGCGGAGCTTGAGCCACTCCTTCTAAAAGCTATCTCGTTCCATCGATTATATCAAGTTCACTACGTTCACGGTTTCGCCAAAACCATCCGTAGCCCTCCGTCGTTTCATATGAATATTCAACAGTATTCAAGCTGTGTTTGTTGGCCTTAGTCAAGGCACAGTGTTTGGTAGCTGCTGGGTATTCATATGTTGCATAGATAGAATGCGTTGGTTTGGGACAGTCGTATTGCCTTGTTGGCCATAGTCAAGGGTATATACGGGTGGGTTCAAATTAACCTGGATAACGACGGGAAGAACTTGACATGTGACTTATGATTTGTTGGCCTTAGTCAAGGTCATAAGAGCATGGGGCAAAAATCCACATCGGGAGTTTCATAAGTACGGAAACTTGCTAGATTTGCATACCATTTAGAGTGTGATGATTATGGTAGGATTCCTTCATTTTCGTCACGCGATGATATTTGGATCCCGATCCTACTGTGAGTATATGCTACTCCTCGGGAAATTTCTCACTAAACGATCAATGCTATAAACCTAGTAGGTGCCTAGAAAGGTGTTAGCGGGGCCACGCCCCCAGGGAAAAGAGGTTCTTAAATTAAGGAACTTCGCGAAAGCGTTGGAAAACCTCCCTCGAAGTACCGACACTGGCCTGGCTGAACGGTTAAGCAAGTATTGTACGGTGGGATTGATCCCGGCTAATTCTTCCTTTGTGGTTTGAGGAGGGATTCGAGAGACAGTGGGAGCCATCCTGTTTAGACAAATTAAAAACCATTCTAAACTTGCAAGAGCATCGTGCTAAGTGTTTCTTCTCTCCCCCTGCAGCGACCAAATCGAAATGACTGGACTTAAGTTATTTCTAGATAAAAACATACTGACAGGGCCAAACTACAAAGATTGGCTCAGGAATGTCAAGTTGGCAATCTCTTACGACAAGCTGGGGTATCTTCTTACCACCAAAGCTCCCCCCGTCCCAGGTCCCACCTCCAGCGTCGCGGATAAGGAAATCCGTAAGACTTGGGAGATTGACAGCGCGAAGGCCAGATGCCTCGTACTTGCCTCGATGGACAACGACCATCAGAGGAGGCACGAGAATATGGATTTGGAATCCATATTTCTTCATACAAAAGAACTGTATGGAGAGCAGTCTCGTATCGCAAGATACGAAGTGTCGAAGAAGTTATTTTCGACAAAGTTGGCCGTCGGATCATCGGTAGCGGACCACGTGCTTAAGATGATTGGCTACACTGAGGAGCTCGCGGAACTTGGGACCACGTTGGACAGTGAACTCTATACGGATATAATTCTCCAGTCCCTTCCATCCACTTACGCCCAGTTCATACTGAACTTCAACTTGCAAGAAAAGGAAGTTGAACTTTCAGAACTCCTCAACCTGCTGAGGAGCGCAGAGGGCACCCTACAGAAGGGTAGGGAAACACCCGCTTTGTTTGTAGGAGGATCTTCTTCCTCTAGGTCCAAGGCGAAAGCCAAGGGAAAGAGGAAGAAAGCCCCCGCCAAACCAAGAGGCGGTGTTAGTAAAGTGGGTGCGAAGGGAAAGGAAAAGGCAACAAAGATTGCGGGGAAGCTTGTTGGAAAGGAAGAGTGCTTCTATTGTCATAAGAGTGGACACTGGAAGAAAGATTGCAGGGCTTGGAAAGCCAGGACACAGGAACTGAAGCAGGTTGCAGCTTCAGCTTCAGGTGTGTTTGTTATTGAAAACTGTCTTTCTATAAACTCTACTTCCTGGGTATTGGATACCGGATCAGGATCTCATATCTGTAATTCTTTGCAGGCGTTGAGAAACCGTAGTGTTTTGAAGGCAGGTGACATGACCCTCAGAGTTGCAAACGGAGCTAGCATGGACGCTAAAGCCGTGGGGGACTATCACCTGGGAATGTCAGATGGGCATGTTTTGGTTTTGCGTAATTGCTTTTTTGTACCCAACGCAACTTGTAATATCATTTCTGTATCTTTGGTTTCTAAAGAAGGTTATGAATTTGCGTTTGTAAGTAATGTTGTAAACATTCACCTTAATCAAGTTCTGATTGGGTCAGGTACACTGAGCAATGGTATATACGTATTGAACCAACCACAGATTTTCAATATCCAGAATACACACAAAAGAAAGTCTCCAGATATCAATCAGGCTTTCTTATGGCATTGTAGACTGGGTCACATCAATGAGACACGGTTGACTAAGTTACATAAAGAAGGATACTTGGATCCGTTCGAGTATCAGTCTTATGCCACTTGTGAATCTTGTCTCATGGGAAAGATGACAAAGACTCCGTTCACTGGACACGGAGAAAGAGCGAGCGAGCTCTTAGGACTCATACACAGTGACGTGTGTGGTCCAATATCTACACATGCGCGAAGCGGTTATTCATACTTCATTACTTTCACAGACGATTTCTCTAGGTATGGACATGTCTTCTTAATGAAGCACAAATCCGAGGCTTTTGAGAAATTTCGGGATTACAAGAATGAAGTTGAAAAACAAACAGGCAAAAGTATCAAGATCCTAAGATCGGATCGAGGTGGTGAATACTTGAGTGCCGAGTTCCTGGACTATTTAAAAGAGAATGGTATTCTCTCTCAGCGTACTCCTCCATACACTCCGCAACATAACGGTGTATCAGAAAGGAGGAATCGAACCCTATTGGATATGGTTCGTTCCATGATGAGTAAGGCTGAGTTACCGCGATCTTTCTGGGGATATGCACTAGAAACAGCTGCACATCTCTTGAACCAAGTTCCTACTAAGACTGTGCCTACCACACCATATCAGATGTGGAGTGGGAAGAAACCCTGTCTTAAAGCCTTTAAGACATGGGGATGTCCGGCTTTTGTAAAAAAGCAGCATACGGACAAGCTCGAGGCACGCTCAGTACAGTGCAAGTTTGTGGGATACCCAAAGAACTCCAAGGGGTATCTATTCTATTACGCAGAGGAGCAAAAAGTCATTGTTTCTCGTCATGCCCACTTCTTGGAAACTGAGTTTTTGGAAAATCAGATAAGTGGGAGCGTAGTAGAACTGGATGAAATTCCAGAACCTCAGACTATTACTGAAAGCTTAGTGGAACCAGAGGGTTCAAAAGAACAAGACATTCCTTTGCCGCTCCGTAGGAGTAGTAGGCAGTCTCATCCGCCCGAGAGATACTGCGGTTTTCTCATAGACGGGGATAGAGAGGATTGCATCATAGATTATGATGAGCCTACTAGCTTCCAGCAGGCCATTCAGAGCGTTGACTCGGTAAAATGGCTGGATGCAATGCGGACCGAAATGGAGTCCATGTACACCAACAAAGTATGGACGTTGGACATTGCTCCAGACGGGGTAAAACCCGTAGGATGCAAGTGGATCTTCAAAAGGAAGATTGGTGTAGATGGACAGGTTGAGACCTATAAAGCTAGACTTGTAGCAAAGGGTTTCCGTCAAAGACCTGGCTTGGACTATGACGAAACCTTTTCTCCAGTGGCTATGCTGAAATCCATTCGGATCCTTCTTGCCATTGCTGCCTTCCACGATTATGAGATTTGGCAGATGGACGTAAAAACCGCTTTTCTAAATGGAAATTTAGAGGAGTGTGTCTATATGGATCAGCCAGAGGGTTTCATTCAGAGTGGGAGCAGCGGAAAGGTGTGCAAGTTGCTTAAGTCCATCTATGGACTAAAGCAGGCATCGCGGAGTTGGAACATCTGTTTTGATGAGACGGTCAAGGAATTTGACTTTATCAAAAATCCAGATGAACCATGCATCTATAGTAGATTTGTAGCGAGAACTGTAGTATTCCTTGTTTTATACGTGGATGACATTCTCTTAATAGGAAATGACATTCCTATGCTACAATCTGTCAAGGGTTTCTTGTCACACAGGTTCTCCATGAAAGACCTGGGTGATGCCTCTTACATCCTGGGGATCCGGATCCATCGTGATGGATCCAAGAGGATATTAGGACTTTCACAGTCCAGGTACATTGACACCGTACTGAAAAGATTCAGTATGGAAGATTCCAAGCGCGGTAACCCACCGGCTTGTCACGGGATCACCCTCTCTAAAGAGATGTCTCCCAAGACTGATTTGGAGAGGGATCGCATGTCTATTATACCCTACGCTTCTGCGGTAGGCTCTATAATGTATGCGATGTTGTGTACCAGACCGGATGTAGCTTATGCACTGAGTGTAGTAAGCCGGTATCAGTCAAACCCTGGGGAGAAACATTGGATAGCAGTAAAGAACATTCTCAAGTACCTGAGGAGGACTAAGGAGATGTTCTTGGTGTATGGCGGAAAAGACCTCCAGATCGAGGCCTTTGCTGACTCCAGCTTCCAGAGTGACAAGGATGATTCCAAGTCCATGTCGGGTTTTGTCTTTACCCTCAATGGAGGGGCGGTGTGTTGGAAGAGTTCCAAACAGGAAACCGTTGCAGACTCGACTATGGAAGCGGAATACATCGCTGCATCTGATGCCGCAAAAGAAGCTGTCTGGATGAGGAAGTTCTTGAAAGAACTTCAGGTGGTTCCGTCCATTGTTGACCCAATACCTCTGTATTGCGACAACAACGGGGCTATAGCTTTAGCGAAGGAACCCAGGTCCCATCAGAGATCCAGGCACATCTTGAGGCGGTATCACCTGATCAGGGAGATCGTGGATCGCAAGGAAATCGAGGTTCGGAGGGTTGCTTCAGAAGAAAACACTGCAGATCCATTCACCAAGGCCCTACCCCAGACTCAGTTCGAGCGGCTGATCGAGATGATAGGTCTTCGATACGCCAGTACATGGCCTTAGTGCAAGTGGGAGATTGTTAGTGTATATGCCCTAGAGGCCATTACTGTATCATACTAGTTTGTATATTACTTAATGGAAGCTTGGGATATTCACCTTGTATAAACAATCTTGCTCAATATAGTAGTATGCTACTTGGTTTGTTTCTACTTCAATGTGTACTTGTGTTTATTTCAGTATATCACTTATACGCATTAGTGGAGCCCTTAGGATCTTTGCTTGATTACCAGCGTTGTGATGGCAGTCACACTAGTGGGGGCTGGGTAATCTATAAGCACATCCTTATACAGGTCCCTAGTCGCAGGACTATCGAGACAGGACATCGATACTCCGGAGTAGACTAGCGTATGCGCTTCTCATCCCAGTGTGGGAGATGGTCTGTCCCACAGCCATCAGTACGTCGTACTGGAGATAGTATACGGGTGCTCGTTAGGTTACGAGTACACTGGACAGGACTCGTCGGGAACTGACAGGTTGGTACTATACCTATCGTCAGTTATCAGTTCCCAGGTGACATGAGTACAGCTTAGTCCGCTGACTTGACACTGGCACTTCGCCTCGAGTGTGTTCCCACTGCACTTTGATCACTACCCTACCACGGCTCAAAGGAGTCGTGCAAACAGGTGGTAGTTGGGTGCAGTCCCGAAGCACTTGGAGGCAGTGACGGTTAGACAGGATTCGTCTCTCCCGGTATTGGGGGTTGACATCGCGCTGTGTCTAGGAGAGCCATTACACGAGTAGTCCCTGGCCAGGGCAAGCGAGATATACTGGTAGGTTTCCAGTGTTATCTCAGGGTGTTTTGGGCTTCACTCCGACACAACTTGTACCGCTATTGGGGGACTGACGTTTTACCGCCCCCTAGGCCCGACATGCGATGTATCAGACGAACAGACCGGACTGTACGGAGACTGTCACATTCAGACTCAGTAGGAGTTCAGATGGGGTTTCACCTCGTCAGCCTTCTTGTCGACATCTACCTGGGGACCGTTACGCACAGCTAGTGCCGCTTGCGGTCTGTGGTTAAACCCACTGCCAACGTAGTGTCGAGTCTTTAGAGTCCCACACAGAGGGTATTCGCCTCTGGGCAAAACAGAGTAGAGGTCGCATGGTTTTGCGACAGGGTTCGTTCTCATCCGCGCACTTGTGCACGTTTGGAGTCCGGACGGATATTACTGGCTGGCTCTGGTTTGAGTCAAATGCTGGTATATGTTTTGGGATTGCTTTTATCTCAGTATTCATGTTCCTCGGAACGAGGATGCAGGTGTGTATGCACGGTTATTTGAGGAAGAGGAAGATGACTTTCATTAGGGTTTCGGAACGGGTGCGTATGCACAGTTGACAGTCGTCTTTTTCCAAACCCTAATGGATTTGTATTATATCAATTAATAATATATAATAAAATGAAATTGTGTCATGGTTGGTTTTTGTTGACTTGTTGACCATGGTTGACTTGTTGACCATGGTTGAAGTTTTGACCATCATCATTACAAAAGAAAGATGCTCTTTGATTCTAGCAAATTCATTTAATGTTTGAAATGATAATGGTCATTCTAAAACTTTCCATCAACCTTTTCATTTTCATTATTATTATTATTGATAATTCTTTTTCTTTTGCATTATAGTTGCAAGAAAGAAAAAGGATAGCTCATTCTATCATATTCATTCTCTCTCTTCACTTCATCTTCTTCTTCCTCTAGCTAAAAAGAGAAACCTTCTCATGTGTTGAGAATCCTTCTCTTTAAAAAGAAAAGCACCCCTTAGACACTCTCTACTTATTCTAGGTTCAAGGTTTAGCAAGCCGGAAACCCTAGTTCACTCAAAGCACGAGGAAGAGCCCAAAGGTTGAACTCTCGAGGTGGATCCATCTTCGACGGAAGAAGGCGACAAAAAGAGAACCATCAACCTCTACAAAGTTTGAAGAAGAAGGAGTTCAAGTTTAGGTATAACCATCTTCATCCGAGTAGCTAACTCTCTTTAGCAAAGTATGCTAGTTTTAGTTTAGTTAAAGATCCCGACTTTGCTTAGTCCATGTTGCCCCTTGCGCTAAAAATTTGACTTTTATACCGTTTCCGCCTCCCCGTAAGAACCGGGGGTCGCAACGTGGACTTACACCCTAGGCCCGATATGCTATAGTCCTAGACGAACAGACCATACTGTACGAAGATTGTCACATCAGGATCAGTAGGAGTTCGTGGGTTTCCTCATCGGCCTTCTTTTCGACATCTACCTGCGGACCGTTACGTACAGCTAGTACCGCTTGTGACCTGTAGTTAAACCCACTGCCAACGTAGTGTCGAGTCTTTAGAGTCCCACACAGAGGGTTTCCCTACTTCGGGTGAAACGATATAGAGGTCGTATGGTTTTACGATAGGGTTCGGACATATACGTGTATTTGTACACGTATGATATTCGGACAGATTATACTAGCGGGCTTTGGTTTAAGCCAGATTCTAGTATTGGATTATTGGATTTATGCAGTCTCAGTATATCCGTGTTTTTCGTAAATACGGATGGGAGTGGCATTCTCGTAATTAGTCGGGAAGCTTCTAGAAGAAAGGTGACTCGTTTAGTTTTAATTCATTTGTGAATTAAACTAAATGTGGTGGAGGAGATGAGGTGTTATTATCATTAATTGCACCATGACTCATGAGATGATTCATCTCAAGAATTAAATGAAGCATGAATGATAATACCTCTAGTTAGTTGTGTTAGATATGGTTTAGCAAAGATCTTGGAACTTTAGGTATAATCTTCTTACCGAGTAGATAATACCTCTAGTTAGTTGTGTTAGATATGGTTTAGCAAAGATCCTTATACTTAGTCGATGTTACCTTGTTTAAAATGATTGTTTTTACTAATTCCGCCTCCCCGCATCATGTGCGGTGTGTAACGTCGACTTACAGTGGTATCATAGCCTACTAAACCATAGCTAACAGTTTAAACAACAAGTTAAACTACAAAACCGAAACGACACGAAAACAACGAACCCCAAGATGTAAGTTTCTGTCGATTTTCAAACCTGCTCTGAAAATTATTTAAACAAGTACAGAGTGCTATTTGAACAGTAAAAATAACACCAAACAAAAATGAGACAATTCCTCGAAAATCGTGCCGGCGACAAAGCTAAGGTTTCCGACGAGATCGGCCTCATGGTGGGGAATTGCCTTGATTTTTTTTGTGTGTCTTTATCACTTAGATCTTGGGTTTTAGGAGTTGTTTATTTTTCCCAATTTTGATTTTACTGAAAATTCTTTACTGTGGCAAATATCGTGTGTTTCGAAGTCGCGGTTTGAAGTTGTTTAATGTTTCAAGTTCAGTTTTATGTGTTCGTATACCTCCCCTAATCGCTATATGTCGGTTAGTAGGGGGTAGCACATTTCTGTAATGTTTTTACTGGTATGTGAATATGGACTTGTTGGATTGTCGTGATCATTAGCCGGGGTGTGAGATGAGTTTTTATATTCTTTCATTCGATGTAAATTGTAATATGATGTAATATTCTTTTTCGGGGCACATCTGGGTTGAGGTTGTAGCCACCGTTGTATTACTTCATTTACTGTTTTCTGCTCCTAGGATAGACCCAAGGTGGGGTGCACAAACTAGCGGGTACTTGAAGTGTTTAGTGGCCTACTCACGTTGTTGAGGGAGACCGCTTCACTTCGGGTATTTGGTGGGTAGTTTGTCATACCCGTAGGGGTTTAGGGTGGGGTTGGCTATTCATCACGACTATGTAATCCGTTTTTCATTGCAGGCTCAAAGGATATGCGGATTCCTAGAATATACAATATGTTCATTTGTGATCCGGAATGCCTATTATTGCGTCTGACGAATGTACAATATCTATATATGATATCTAGTAGGCGTTGCTTATGTTTTGCATCCGCGCTAGCCCAATCCCTGCTCTGTCGTTAGTTAAGTAACCTAACGGGTGAATGACAGGGCCCAATGGAGAATGCGGATGGCATAAGCGGACGTTGTATTTTCGTTGTTTTCTGCAATGATAGGTTAATTGATGAGACGCATTATATTAATGCAAAGAAAATAAACCAAAGTTGAATCGTTGGAACAATTTAAAAGAAACCACTTGGTTATTTTAAAACAGCAGATTTTTTAATTGCGGAGCTTAAACCACTCCTTTTAAAAGCTATCAGGTTCCTTCGATTATATCAAGTTCACTACGTTCACGGTTTTGCCAAAACCATTCGTAGCCCTCCCTCATTTCATTTAGGTATTCAGTAGTATTCAAGCTTTGTATTTTGACCAACGCCAAGGCATAGTGTTTGGTAGCTGCTAGGTATTCATCTGTTGCATAGATAGATGAGTTGGTTTGGGACAGTCATACTGCCATTTGGCCAACGTCAGGGGTATGTACGGGTGGGTTCAAATTAACAAGATAATGATGGGTAGAACTTGACATGTGACCTATGATATTTTGGCCAACGTCAAGGTCATAAGAGCATAGGGCAAAAATCAATATCGGGAGTTTCTAAAGAGACTGAAACTTGCTAGAGTTACATACCATTTGGAGTGTGATAATTTTGGTAGGATTCCTTCATCTTTATCACACGATGATATTTGGATCCTGATCCTACTGTGAGTATATGCTACTCATCGGGAGATTCTTTCACTTAACGGTCAATGCTATAAACCAAGTAGGTGTCGAGAAAGGTGTCAGCGGGGCTATGCCCTAGGGAAAAGAGGTTATTTAATTAAGGAACTTCGCGAAAGCGTCGTAAAACCTCCCTCAAAGTACCGACACTGGACTGGCTGAACGGTTAAGCAAGTATTGTACGGTGAGAATAGTCCTGACTAGTTCTTTTTTTATTGTTTGAGGAAGAATTCGAGAAACAGTGGGAGCCATCCTGTTTAGATAAACTAAAAACCACTCTAAACTTGCAAGAGCATCATGCTAAAGTGTTTTCTTCTCTCTCTCCTAATTGCAGCGACCAATAACATGACGGGCCTTAAGTTATTATTAGATAAAAATATTTTGACAGGGCTAAACTATAAAGATTGGTTCTGGAATGTCAAGATGGCAATCACCTATGACAAATTGGGGTATGTCCTTATTACAAAAGCCCCTGGCATCCCAGGTCCAGAATCTTGTGTCGCGGATAAGGAAATCCACAAGAGCTGGGAGATAGACTGCGCGAAGGCCAAATTCATCGTGCTTGCCTCTATAAATAATGAACATCAGAGGAGGCACGAGAATATGGATCTTGAATCCATATTTCTCCACACCAAGGAACTGTATGGAGAACAATCTCGTATAGCTAGATACGAGACCTCGAAGAACTTGTTTCAGTCGAGAATGGCCGTCGGATCATCTGTAGGGGAACATGTCCTTAAGATGATTGGCTACATTGAGGAGCTCGCAAACCTCGGGACAACATTAGAGAACGAGTCATATGCAGACTTGGTTCTCCAGTCCCTTCCTTCCACCTACGCCCAGTTTATCTTGAATTTCAATATTCAAGGTAAAGAAGTTGAACATCCAGAACTCCTTAACATGTTAAGGAGTACAGTGGGCACCTTGCAGAAAGCAAGGGAAACACCCGCTATGTTTGTTCGTGGTGCTTCCTCTTCCAGGTCCAAGGCAAGGGCCAAAGGAAGGAAGAAGAAGGACGCTACCAAACCGAGAGGTGGTGTTGGTAAGGTAGGAGTCAAGGGAAAGGCAAAGGTTGCAGTACCGGTAGTAGCAAAGGACGAGTGCTTCTACTGTCGTAGAAAAGGCCATTGGAAGAAGGATTGCAAAGCGTGGAAAGCCAAGAACCTAGACCCGAGGCAAGTTATGGCTTCGGCTTCAGGTGTGTTTGTAATTGAAAATTGTCTGTCAATCAACTCTACTTCCTGGGTATTAGATACCAGATCAGGATCTCATATATGCAATTCATTGCAGGCACTGAGAAGCCGTAGAGTGCTGAAGCCTGGTGATATAACCCTGAGAGTTGCGCACGGAGCGGGCGTAGATGCTGTGTCCGTAGGGGATTATCACCTTGGATTGACGAGTGGACATATTTTGGTTTTGCGCAACTGTTTTTGTTTACCTAGCTTAACTTGTAATATCATATCAGTATCGTTGATATCAAAAGAAGGTTATGATTTCACGTTTGTAAGCGATATTGTTAACATCCATCTTAATCATGGTTTGATTAGGTCTGGTACACTACATAACGGTATATATGTGTTAAACCAATTGCATATTTTCAATGTCCAGAACACAGTAAAAAGAAAGTATCCGGATATAAATCAAGCTTTCTTATAGAATTGTAGACTGGGTCACATCAATGAGACAAGGTTAACTAAGTTACATAGAGAAGGATATTTGGATCCATTCGAATATCAATCTTATACCACTAGTCAATCATGTCTCAAAGGAAAGATGACAAAGACTTCATTCACTGGACATGTAGTTAGAGCGAGCGAGCTCTTAGGACTCATACACAGCGAAGTATGTGGTCCAATGTCTATATATGCAAGAAGCGGTTTTTCATATTTCATTACTTTTACGGATGATTTCTCTAGGTATGGATTCATTTTCTTGATGAAACATAAATCCGAGGCCTTTGAGAAATTCCGAGAATATAAGAATGAAGTAGAAAACCAAACCGGCAAAAGTATCAAGACACTGAGATGTGATTGAGCTGGTGAATACTTAAGTGCCGAGTTCCTGGGTTACCTAAAAGAGAATGGAATTATCTCTCAGCTTACTCCTCCATACACTCCACAACACAACGGTGTATTGGAGAGACGGAACCGAACCCTATTGGATATGGTACGTTCCATGATGAGTAATGCTGAGTTACCGCGATCTTTCTGGGGTTATACACTAGAATCAGCTGCATATCTTTTGAACAAAGTTCCTACCAAGACTGTGCCTACCACACCATATCAGATGTGGAGTGGGAAGAAACCCTATCTTCAGTATCTCAAGATATGGAGATGTCCAGCTTTTGTTAAAAAGCAGCATGCGGACAAACTCGAGGTATACTCAGTACAGTGTAAGTTTGTGGGATATCCAAAGAACTCCAAGGGTTATTTTTTCTATTACGCAGAGAAACAAAAGGTTTTTGTTTCTCGTAATGCCCATTTTCTATAACAGCGGTTTTTAGAAAAGGAAACAAGTGGGAGCGCAATAGAACTGGAAGAAATTCCAGAACCACAAGCTACTACTAAAAGCTTGGTAGAACCAGAAGTTCCAGAAGAACAGGACATTCCCGCACCCCTCCACAGGAGTAGTAGGCCATCTCATCCGCCTGAGAGATACTACGGTTTTCTCATAGACGAGGTTAGAGAGGATTGCGTCATTGATAATGATGAACCTACTAGCTTCCAGCAAGCCATTCAGAGCGGCGACTCGGTAAAATGGCTGGATGCAATGCGGACCAAGATGGAGTCCATGTACACCAACAAAGTATGGACTTTGGACTTTGCTCCAGATGGGGTAAAACCCATAGGATGCAAGTGGATCTTCAAAAAGAAGATTGGTGTAGATGGACAGGTTGAAACTTATAAGTCTAGACTTGTTGCAAATGTTTTCGTCAAAGGCTTGGTTTGGACTATGACGAAACCTTTTCTCTAGTGGCTATGCTCAAATCCATTCGGATCCTTCTTGCCATTGCCGCCTTCCATGATTATGAGATCTGGCAGATGGACGTAATTACGGCTTTTCTAAAATGGAAATTTGGACGAGTGCATCTATATGGATCAGCCAGAAGACTTCAATCAGAGTGGGAGCAGCGGGAAAGTATGCAAGTTTCTTAAGTCCATTTATGGACTAAAGCAGGCATAGCGGAGTTGGAACATCTGTTTTGATGAAATGGTCAAAGAATATGACTTTATCAAAAATCCAGATGAGCCATGTATTTATAGTAAGATTGTAGCACGAACTGTCGTATTCCTCGTCTTGTACGTGGATGACATTCTCTTGATAGGAAATGATATTCTTATGCTACAATCTGTCAAAGGATTCTTGTCACACAGGTTCTCCATGAAAGACCTGGGTGATGCCTCTTACATTTTGGGGATCCAGATCTATCGTGATAGATCTAAGAGGATGTTGGGACTTTCGCAGTCCAGGTATATCAACACTATACTGAAAAGATTCAGTATGGAAGATTCTAAGCGCGGTAATTTACCGACATGTTACGGAATCACCCTCTCCAAAGAGATGTCTCCCAAGACTGATTTGGAAAGGGATCGCATGTCGATTATACCCTACACTTCTGCGGTAGGCTCTATAATGTATGCGATGTTGTGTACCAGACAGATGTAGCTTACGCACTAAGCGTGGTAAGCCGGTATCAGTCAGACCCAGGGGACAAGCACTGGATAGCAGTAAAGATCATTCTCAAGTACCTGAGAAGGACTAAGGATATGTTCTTGGTTTACGGCGGAAAAGACCACCAGATCGAGACTTTTGCTGACTCCAGATTCCAGAGTGACAAGGATGACTCCAAGTCCATGTCAGGTTATGTTTTTACCCTCAATGGAGGGGCGGTGTGCTGGAAGAGTTCCAAGCAGGACACCGTTGCTGACTCGACGATGGAAGCGGAGTATATCGCAGCTTCTGATGCCGCAAAAGAAGCAGTCTGGGGAAAGAAGTTCTTAACAGAATTTCAGGTGGTTCCATCCATTGTTTATCCAATACCTCTGTATTGTGACAGCAACGGGGATATAGCTTTAGCGAAGGAACCCAGGTCCCATCAAAAGTCCAGACACATCTTGAGGCGGTATCACCTGATCAGGGAGATCATAGATCGCCGGGAGATCAAGGTCTGGAAAGTTGCTACAGAGGAGAACACTGCAGATCTATTCACAAAGGCCTTACCTCAGACACAGTTCGAGAGGTGCTTGTTCGTGCTTTTGCGTATGCGTATTAAAATCAAAGTTAAGAATATACCGCAATCAAGAACGGTGTCGCTTGGTAGCTAGCCGGTTGAGTACGGGTCGGTCCACAGGGAAAACGTGTTCTTTTCTTTATGTTCTTATGAGTTAAGTCCTATTTTTGGTAGGTTTTGAATTTTATAAAAACTAAGATTGAATTTGATTTGGATTAAAACCTTACTAAGGTTAGGATTAGGTTAGCTTGGAAAGATAATTCTTCTCACTGCTTCCTTTGCCTTAATTAAGAACATAGGTGTTAGGGTAATAATTAACAAAGGAGATTAGCACGACAAGGAAGAAATGTAGTTTCTTCCTTTTGGTCCTTGTCTGTCCTTTCTTAACTCTTAGCCCTAACCTCTATCTAAATCAACCACAACTGGTCTAACTGGGGAATCACCGCTATCTCGTAGGATAGGGTGCCTTAGTGAGCGGTGGGTGTTTGATTTACATAGAGTCCTAATTTAAAATATTAAACGGGTAAGAAAGGAGTGAGAGATTTCCATCTCTCAAACCTACCCAATCTTAACCCTAACAAGTGAGGAACTACTCACACATTAGGGATGTTATGATGAAGTTCATTTTTATAATTTTCTTTTAATTACCTAATTAACGTGCTGATAATAAAAGACAGATACGAAAATTGCGGAAATTAAATTGCAGATAAGAAAAAATTCAAGATAAAAAAACTTACTTTTATTGACACCTCTTGACGATTACAATGAAATTGAAAATTTAATCTAGAAATTAAAAGAGGCATGCCCCAAAAGAGGTTGTAGGCTTTCCTATTTATAGATAGGAGAAACCCTAGGGTTTACATCTGATCCATATCTGAAATTACAAGACTACCCTAAGAAAGCCGGGTCAAAGCACCGACACCCACCGACACATGCACCGACACGTGCACAACACGGCCGCGGATACGCGGCGGAATGCCATGTTTGGCGGCGGATCCGCGGCCATCTTGAGGGATCTTTGGCTCTTCTTTTCAGTGTTGCTTTATGTTCCTATTTCCTTCTATTTTCTTCTCTTGGTTCTTAAGAATCTTTTCTACTTTCTTCCAGATTTCCAACAGTGCAGAATTTGTGGACTTTTACCGTAAACTTCGCGTTGAAGTCTTGAATCTTTGTGCTGCTCTCGTACTTTATGCAATCGAACTGTTCATTGATCTTCGTTTGTTCCTTAAACTGGTAGGCGGCATCTTGCAGATTCATCTATTTGTTGGTCGTAGTCTCACATTTGTAACGTCTTTTCCTGAATTTCACTGTATTGTTCTGAGAACCTGTAACCTGCAACTATTTAGCAGATATGGATCAAAAGCACCTATTTATTTGCAATATGATTAAGAATATGGAATATAATAATGCAAAATTCTGATATGAACAAATACCCCAAAACTTATCTTTTGCTCGTCCCGAGCAAAACTAATTTTATTCTCGAAAAAAAAACCTAACCTCACTTTCGCAGGGAATCACGATTGCACTGAGCTCGTGCAACAAGCCGTTAAAGCTCTAGGTGTCCCTACTACCCACAAAATCCGATCAATTTGGCCTATTGACTTTCATTCTTCAATTCGGAGTTCTAACAAGAAATTCTATTATCTTCAACTTAGAAATCATCAACCCGTATTTTTCACACTCACTTATCATTTAACTTAAGATTGTATATGTTCTGTAAATTTATTTAGCTTTTAGCATCTTTTGAATTTTCCTTCTAAGGTTCCATCTCAACATAGGAATTTTTATCATTTCTACTGAAGATATAAGTCCTATTTTTCATTTCTATCTCTCATCCAAACCCCAATCATATATCCCTACGTGTGTGTATGTATCACCCCTACACTTGGAAATTCAATTCAAGCTATCATACTCTTGTCCATTGTCCAAAGTACTTTTAGTTGGTGAATTTTAGATGAAATTGCTCACACATCCTTCATGCGACCGTTAATACTTCTTGAGGTACTAACGACCGATTATAAAATGTGTTTGCGCTTTAAGGCGTAATTCCTTGTCTTGTAATACCTAAGGCTTTAGCAGTGACTCCCAAACCAGTTGGTCTAAGGCACTAGGTGATAAAGCACCCTCGTTATATTTTTTTAATTTTACGCAGCCTTAAGTAATTACAAAACCAGTGTTCATTTTTTTATATCTATTTATTCACACTTATATTTTATTAAATTTTTCTTCATACTAAGGATTTTAGACAAGAGCATTTCAAGGTTTCCTCTACTATCCCAAGTTTCAAGGTGCGTGTATGTGCGAGTTGTAGGGTATATATTTTCAGAATTTAGACTAAAGGTTCGGAATTAGTTTTCAAACTTTCACTTCAATAAAAATTTCAATACTCTTCCCTTATTTTGACTTAGCCCAAGAACTGAACTCAAAATTTGCCTATTTCTAAATAAACTACAAGGACATATATTTTCTACCGTTAAACTTTAAGAAAGGTTATTTTTAGGGTTTTTAATTTACTAAGTTTATGATCTAGTTTTTCCTAGCTAGTTAACTGTCTTGTCAAACTTAAGTCAAATATGACCAAAATTGAATTTTTCTATTTTTATGATTTTTAAAAATTTTCAATTTTTAATTTGATTTCATTTTTATAATTTTTTTTATTTTAATTTTTATAATTTTTTTTATAAAGATGCAATGCAGAATTAAACATGCAAAGAAAAAAAAGCAAAAAAAATATGTACAAAAAATAAAAATATGCAAATCAATGATAACTATTTACAAACCACCTCCTCCCCCAAGCTTACCAAAAGCAGTGCCCTCACTGCTCAGAACCTCGGCGTCCCCTTGAACGTGAACAGGAACGCTCCTCTCTAGCTAGCAGGGTTCTTATCCCCTGCTCTACTTGTGTTAGACGATGATCATGCTGCGTCATCATTCCAATCAATCTTTCTATCCCCCTATTGTTTCTTCGAAGTAGGCGTGCTTGCGCAGCAGGGGTTAGCTCTTCATCACTCGCGGTCGAGCTGGAGCTGGGTATCCTGGCGGGTACATGTTCGGCCGGTTCTGTTTGCGACCATACATCAGTCAAGCGGGTATAGGACGTGGATACTCCCTCAATAAGAGGCCTAATGGGTATACCTCCATGCATGTAAAACTCAAATTCCTCCACAGGGAGGAAATAGCGGCACAGTTGTGTCACTAATATAGGGCATGGGTAATTTGCGGCCCTTTTGCCAGCACCAATTGAATAAAGAAAAACCATGCACATGTCAAATCTAGGGTTCCTAGTCATTAAGGTGTGCACGATATGAAGAGATGGGGTGAAAAATGTGGTATTATGTGAACTGCCAAAAATGTTGTTTTGTGCCCAACGGCACACGGTTAATACATTGGCGAAGAGGGTTCTAGCCTGTATTCCTTTCCTAGGTTCTCTCGAATAGTCATTATCCATTAAGGGCATGTAGTCTTCAAATTGAAGGGGTTGGTCATGAACAGGTAATCTAGGAATTAAAGTGACTTCATGGATGAAGTCCCTGTCAATGATTATTTCCCTATCTCCCCAAAGTAATTTAATAAAACCGTATTGTGCTAACCTTCCTCCATGCACTCGTAAAAACGAGTGACTAGATCTGGAAGAGTGTAAGCATTGGGATGATTGTAAATTAAAAAGTTCCACCCTCGCCGTGTGATCTCATCATCAAAATAACTCCCGTAAATTGTGTGTGAAAAGATTTGTGAAAAATCTCGTTCTAATTGCATGTTTGGTGCCATCACAGAGAATTAAATTGCAGAATTTGTAATTTAACAGAGAAGAGTGAAGAGATCGAACCACCTCTGAAATTTTCAGAGGGAGAGCGGCGGATGCGCGGCAATAAGCAGGGTTTGGCGGTGGAAAAACGGCGCGGTGGAGCGATCTCCTGCTTCTGGATGCTGCGGTGGCTAGGGTTTTCTGTGAGCAATTTTTAGGGTTTGAAAATGCAGAGAGGGGTCGGGTTTTATTTATAGGGGGAATGTGTTGGTTATTTGCAAAAAAAACTCCTCCTGAAAAGTGGAAATTATTTGTAAATAAAATTTTTTTATTTTTTTTATTAAAACTGGAAATATACAAAAATACCCAAAAAAAATTTATTTATTTTCAAAAAAAATTATTTATTATTTATTTTGTTTTTATAAAATTACAAGTGATGCATACCCCCAAACTTGTTTGAAACAGTGTTTTTGCTAGATAATCGAAATTTAGGGGTAGATGGAGGAAGGTTAGTCAATGTAAATCGGCTCCTGCAAAAACAGGAGCTCCTCCGAATATTCCGCAGTAAGGAACGGTTTAAGTCTATGTCCGTTCACTTTAAATAGTGAACCGTCCTCCGGATTTTCTAAATCAACCGCACCGTGCGGATATACGGTGCGTATCAAAAATGGCCCTTTCCATCGAGATCTGAGCTTGCCAGGATGGAAATGTAACCGAGTGTCGTAAAGTAAAACCTGTTGACCAGGTTTGAAAGTCTTGCGCATAAGGTGTTTATCGTGGAACACCTTCGTTCGGTTTTTGATGATTATAGCATTCTCGTAAGCTTCATCCCGAAGCTTGTTCAATTCATTCAGCTGCAGCTTTCTATTACTGCCCGCATCTCCCAAAGATATATTCAACTCTTTTATTGCCCAAAACGCCTTATGCTCTATTTCAACTGGAAGGTGGCAAGCCTTTCCATAAAGAAGCCTATATGGAGACATGCCAAGATCGGTCTTATAGGCAGTTCGAAATGCCCAAAGGGCATCAATAAGTTTTGACGACCAATCTTTACGGTTTTTGGAAACCGTTTTCTCCAATATCTGTTTGATCTGCCGATTCGAAATCTCGGCTTGCCCACAAGTTTGGGGATGATTGGGCATTGACAGCTTGTAAGTAATGGAGTATTTCCGCATTAAGGACTCGAAAGTCCTATTACAAAAGTGAGATCTATTATTACTGATAATCGCACGAGGATGCCCAAACCGAGAAAAAATGTTTTTTTTGAGAAATCTAACGACAACCTTGTTGTCATTAGTTCGGCTGGGCATAGCCTCGACCCATTTAGAAACATAGTCAACCGCGAGTAGAATATACATGTTCCCAAAAGAGTTGGGAAATGGTCCCATAAAGTCTATCCCCCAAACATCAAAAATTTCAACAACCAATATTGGTTGGAGCGGCATTTCATTTCTCCGAGATATCCGGCCCAAGTGTTGGTACCGGGAGCATGTCTTGCAGTACTCATATGCGTCTTTAAAAAGTTGTGGCCAGTAGAAGCCATGCTGCAAGATCTTTTCTACTGTCTTTTTAGGGCCAAAATGCCCGCCACACGATTGATCGTGGCAGAATGATAGCATGCTCTTAAACTCATTGTCGGGGACACACCGACGAATAATTTGGTCGGGACAGTATTTGAATAGATACGGTTCATCCCAGTAAAAATGTTTTTCCTGAGATAGAAATCTGAGTCTGTCCTGATTCGACCATTCGTTTAGTATCAATCCGGTGGCCAAATAATTTACGATATCTGCGAACCAAGGTTTGCATGATATAGTTAAGAGCTGCTCATCAGGAAAAACGTCTTTAATAGGAATTTGAAGTGTAGGAGAAGAAGGAAGGCGTGAAATATGGTCGGCGACTACGTTTTTGCATCCTCTCTTGTCTCTGATGACAAGGCAAACTCTTGTAGTAAGAGGATCCAACGTATCAGCCGAGATTTAGCATCCTTCTTCACAAAAAGATGGCGAAGAGCTAAGTGGTCAATGTAAACGATGAATGGAGAGGCGATTAAATAGGGCCTGAACTTTTCTAGTGCAAACACAACAGCTAAGAATTCCTTTTCAGTTGTTGTGTAATTTAATTGGGCCTCGTTCAAGGTTCGGCTAGCGTAATAAATTACATGCGGCATCTTATTTATGTGCTGTCCAAGGACAGCACCAATGGCGAAATCAGATGCATCACACATAATTTCAAATGGATGCGTCCAGTCAGGAGATGAAAGAATGGGAGCAGAAATAAGTGAGTTTTTCAACGACTCGAACGCCTTCATATAGCTTGAGTCGAAATCAAAAGTGGTGTCCTTGGCCAACAAAAGAGTCAAGGTTCTAGCTATCTTGCTAAAATCCTTGATGAACCGTCTATAGAAACCAGCATAGCCAAGGAAAGCTCGAATGTCTCGGACGCATTTGGGAGGAGGAAGATTGGAGATGACTTCAATCTTAGCTTTATCTACCTCAATGCCATTTTGCGAGATGATATGTCCTAATACAATACCTTCTCGTACCATAAAGTGGCATTTCTCCCAATTTAAAGTGACGTTCTTATCCCTACACCGGGTAAGAACTGCGTCTAAATGTAGCAAACACTCATTAAAGGAGTCGCCGAAAATGGAGAAATCATCCATAATAATCTCCAAGAATTTCTCCACCGTGTCCGAAAAAATGCCCATCATACACCGCTGGAAAGTGGCGGGTGCATTGCATAACCCAAAGGGCATGTGACGGTAAGCAAACGTACCAAAAGGACAAGTGAATGTGGTCTTGTCTTGGTCCTTTTCGGTGATGGGAACTTGATTATAGCCGGAGTAGCCATCCAAAAAGCAGTAAAATTCATGCCCAGCCAATCGTTCTAGCATTTGGTCAATAAAAGGTAATGTCCATGTCGCGGCGTTGAGTTTTCTATAATCGATGCATACTCGCCACCCAGTTTGGGTGCGAGTAGGTATTAACTCATTCGCCTCATTAGGTATGACCATTATGCCCGATTTCTTTGGGACAACGTGAATGGGGCTAACCCACTGGCTATCAGAGATAGGGTAAATAATATCACTATCAAGACATTTTACAATCTCCTTTTTAACAGCCTCCTTCATGATAGGGTTTAGTCGTCTCTGTGGGTCCCTTACTGGCTTGGCATCATCCATCACATGAATATGATGTTCAACTATTAGGGGACTAATCCCCTTGATGTCCGCCATAGTCCAGCCAAAAACTTGCCGATTGTTTTGTAAGACTGTTAAAAGGGCTTTCTCTTGCTCGGGTGCTAGAGAGGCCGAGATGATAACAGGAAGGGTCTCATTCTCACCTAAGTAAGCATATTTAAGGTGAGACGGCAATAGCTTGAGTTCGAGTTTTGGAGGCGAAACAATTGAAGGTAAAATTGGTGAAACTGTCTCAAACTCGAAGGATTCCAACAAAGGTTCGAAGCGAGTGTAAGCAACCGAGTCGGTTGGTTTAGCTAACTCATCCGAAAATTCAAAGGACTCAAACTCGGGTGGTGATTCTTCAAAATCGTTCGAAAAGGTGAAACACTCGTAATCGTTATCGTGTGTGAAAGAAGTGTCAGAATCAAGGAGGAACGCACTATTGGCGTCAAAATTGTTGTGATCGAACAGAAATTTTTCGAACTCACAGTCCTCCTAAGGGATCTCTTGGATCGAGCAAACATCAAGTATATTAGCATTAGGCTCGGAGGGCTAATTCCCTAACATAAAAATGTTGAGCTCAATTGTCATGTTTCCAAAAGATAGGTTCATTGAACCATTTCGACAATTGATCACTGCATTAGAAGTTGCAAGGAATGGTCGACCGAGTATCACCGGAATTTGACTCCGGGGGTTAGCTACAGGTTGTGTGTCTATAACAATGAAATCAACGGGGAAAATGAAGTCCCTACTTTAATCAACACATCCTCTAACTCACCCCTAGGATGGGTGATGGATCGGTTGGCCATTTGGAAAGTACAATGTGTGGGTTTCAGCTCTCCAACGCCTAATTGTTCATATACTGAATAAGGAAGCAAATTAACACTGGCACCAAGATCTAAAAGTGCGCAGTTGATGTTCTTATCCCCAATATTTATTGAAATTGTAGGACAGCCAGGGTCCTTGCGTTTTTGAGATAAAGGTTGGGTAAGAGCATCACTTACCGCACTAGCCACGAAAACTGTCATGGGTACCTGTGATTTCCTCTTCTTGGTGCATAAGTCCTTCAAGATTTTAGCGTAAGAAAGGACTTGTTGGATTGCATCCAAGAGAGGTATGTTAATGCTAACCTGTTTAAATAACTCCACAATCTTTTCCATTTGTGGAGTTTGTTTATTGGATCTCAACCTGTTTGGAAATGGAATATTTTGAAAATTTGTTGAGTCCAATATTTGTAGAGTAGATTGCGGAGTTGGAACGGATCCCAGTGTTGGTGTTTTTGTGGAGTGAGATGTGGGTCCGTTCGAATTAATAGAAGAAGTAGAGCCTTGTGAAGAATGAAGAACAGGCTTTGAAGAAGATGGAGAAGATGAAGCGGCGGCCGGGGTGTTATTATTATCGCCAACGTTGTTGTGCAATACCTTTCCATATCTCAATGTAGTCACGGCACTCACATTATGATTTTGTTGTTCATGAGCAACATGTGCATTTTGTGTGTGGCCGGGATTTGGAAGTGGTTGAGATAGAAGTTTCCCCTTCTCTCGCTCGCTTAAAGCAGCATTCAGTTGTGCAATTTAAGCTTCAATGGTTTTGATACTTTGCTCATGTGATGCAGTGTGTTGCACCAAAGACTGAGTGGAAGACTGGATGTTGGCTGAGGATTGCGTAGATTGTTTTAAAAACGCATCCAGACTTCGTTCTAGCGAGGAAACCTTATCGTTATTTGGTTGAACAAAATTATTTTGAGGAAAAGAGTTGTTTGGTGCAAAATTCTTCATTTGATTTTGGTAAGGTTGGGGTTTGAAAGGTTGCTGATATTGAGTTCTATAAGTCCACGTTGCTCACCCCGGTTCTTACAGGGAGGCGGAAACGGCGAAAAACAATTTTTGGCGCAAAGGGAACATGGACTAAAGCACGGATCTTTGCTAAACTACAAACTAGCAAACTACTAGAGGTGTTATCTACTATGCCATAGAGATTATACCTCACGATACCGATCCTTCGGGTCTTCTCTCCGTTGTCCCGCTCGTCCATCCAAGCTCCGAGGATCGATCCGGATCTTGGTCACCTCCGCGGCCTTCTTGAGTCGAAGACGATCCACCCGAGAGATGTACACCAAGCTCCACCTCGAGCCGAGGCAACTAGGACAACAAGATCGCTAGTCTTGATGTCCTAGGTTGTGTAGAAGAGATAGATGGAAGTGTTTATCTATGTGAATTCTTTTTCTCTCTGTTAGTTATATGTATGCCCTAGAGGCCATTACTGTATACTGGATGTATATTGTAGTGGATGCTGGGACATATATAGGTAAGACTTTCTTGCTCGACATGATAGTACGCTATCTGGTTGCTCTTTATCTTAACATGTATACTTTCTGTCTCTCTGTTACATGTTGATAAAGCCCTTAGGATGTGTACTCGACTTCCAGGACTATGATACAGATCATACTAGTGGGGCCTGGATAGTCCATGAGTACATCCTTCAATATTCCTAGTCGTGGGAATATCAAGACGGGGCATCGATATTCCAGAGTAGACTAGCGTATATCTTCTCGACCCATATGATGGGCGATGGATGATCCCATATCCATTGGTGTTTGACATCAGAGATGGTATGCAGGTGCTCAGTGGAGACTGGGTACACTGAACGGACTCGCCGAGAACTCCCAGATGGTATTATACCATACGTCAGATGGCAGTTCTCTGGTGACACTGGTACAGCTTAGTCTGTTGACCCGAGATCGTCATAGAGACTTGTGTGTCTCCCACTGTGCTTTGATTTCCACCCTACCACGGCTCTACTGAGTCGTGCAAACAGGTGGTTTTTGGGTACAGTCCCGATTCACATGGAGGCAATGAGCGATAGGAGGGGATTCGTCTCTCCCGGTATTGGGGGTTGATGTTGCTCTATGCACGACTGGCCATAACAGGAAATCCCTGGCTAGGGTTGCAGTGATATACTGGTAAGAGTTATCAGTAGTTTCACGAATGTTATGGACCTCATGTCGACATGACTTATCGAGCTATTGGGGTCTGACGTTTACCACCCCTAGGCGAGACATGCGACATATCAGACGAACAGACCGGACTGTACGGTAAGTGTTACTGGTTGGATTCACAGGAGTATGAGCGGGCTTGCTCGTCGATCTTTTGATCGCTCAATACCCGGGTGGCTGTTACGTTTAGCAGACCGCTTGCGGCTTGTAGGTGTTTGATATGATCAGCACCTGCTACCGGCGTATTGACGAGTCTTTAGAGTCCTACACAGAGGTTTCCTGGCTCAAGCGAAACGAAATAGGAGCGCATATGAGATATGTGCGGGACCGAGAATAATGCGTGTATGTGATACCGTATTCTATTCTCGCGATGAATGTATGAAATGGTTGTATGTGATATAACCTAGTTATCGAATCGAGAATTGATTCGATAAGTCGATACATCGGATATTAGTCGGTCATATGCGATATGACCGGATCGTTAAATCAAGTGTTGATTTAATGATTTAATGTATAATTATATATTAGATATATTACTTTGCATTAACTAGTATTTGTTCACTTTAGATGGATTTTCTCACTTAAAGTGCACATTGTATATATGATATAGTATTGTGCACTAGTTTGTATCATGTTTGATAATACATGCAAACTTGGGTGTGTATGATTAAACAATGGTTATGTAATGGTTAGGGTTTTGATTTTATTAACTATTTATTTATTTATTCTTTATTTGGAAAGAAAATGAAATGGTTGCTTCTTTTGTTCTTTTCTTTGAAGCTTCAAGAAGCTTTGACCATTTTGTCTTCATCTCCTAAACCTAACCATTCACCTAACCCTAGTTTATTCTCTACACTTAACCAAGGTTGCATTATGATAAGAATGAATGGGATTTTCTTATTGAAATAATTCCTTCTATTCTTTCATCTTCATCATCTTCATCAAGCTTCAAAAAGCTTGCTAGCTTCAATGGTGAAATGAGAAAAAGAGTGAGAAATCCAATTCTAAAGTGAACCCACTTCCTATTTCTTCATCCTCTACCACTTGCCATGTAGTATAGGGTGTTTTCTTCACAAGTTTCATGGCTTGGTGAAGTTGGAGCTTGATCTTGAGTTGCCTCGACGTAGATCATCTTCGGCATCGAAGTCGACGACCTAGCCCGATCTTTTCTCCGATGAAACCTCCGCGAGAGTCTAGGATTCCGATTGGTACAGTGGAGGGACGTCATCACGGAGCCAAAAAAGTGGAGGACCGGATCTACAAAGGTTGTAGTCACTTTCCTTTAGCAATAAAGTCGTTTACTTGCTTGCATCGCCTTATCATCTAGTTAACGATCCGTATTAGGGTTTGTAGGCACATGAAAATTTTTGAATTGGGCATGTTTGATCTGTTGTGAGACCTCATTAGTGTGCCTAGGAACCCTACACTCTCAACACATGAGATCAAAAGAAGAAATCAAGAGGAGGAGGAAGGAGGAGAACAAGCAACCATGGAGCTTTTCTTTTCTTCTAACTTGCAAGAGAGAGAGTGAGAATGAGGAAATGAAAATTTGTGAACAAAAGAAAATGAACCATGGTTGCAATAATACTAAAAATCATCATTACTAATCCTATCATGATAAAGTTGATGGCTAAATTGAATTGACCATTTTCATAATCAAAAAGAAAAAGAAAACCAAAGAAGAGTGTAGACCTCTCATGAAGGTCAAGGTCAACTTTGGTCAACGGGTCAACAAAATCAAGAGTGGTCAAGGTGGTCAAATGGTCAAAGCAATTAGCCATCACAAAATTATCACTAAAAAGGATTAGTAAAGAATGTCTTCGGCTCATAATGGTTTTGACCGAACGAACTGCCAAAACCCTAATGAGTCTGCCTCAAAATAGTTTTGACCGAATCGACTGTCAAAACCCTAATGAGCCTGCCACATAACGGTTTTGGCCGAATCAACTGCCAAAACCCTAATGAGGCACCTCCTCCCTCTTCGCTCCGCAAAACTATGCATACACACCCGCATCGGCATTCCGTAGAATGCAAATGCACAGAAGACAAGAAAAATCCATCCGTGCAATACTAGGATCCAGCTTAAACCAAAGCCCACTAGTATTGCCTGCCCGAAAAGCATACGCACACAAGTGCACGTAAGTGATCGTAGCCCTGCCATAAAACCATACGGCCTCTACACGTTTATCTAAGTGCAGGGAAACTCTCTGTGTGGGACTCTAAAGACTCGACACTACGCTGGCAGTGGGTTTAACCACAGACCGCAAGCGGCACTAGCTGTGCTTAACGGTCCCCAGGTAGATATCGATAAGAAGGCCGATGAGATAAACCCATCCGAACTCCTACTGAGCCTGTATGTGACAATCTCCGTACAGTCCGGTCTGTTCGTCTGATACATCGCATGTCGGGCCTAGGGGGCGGTAAAACGTCAGTCCCCCAATAGCGGTACAAGTCATGTCGGAGTGTAGCCCAGAACATCCTGAGATAACACTGGAAACCTACCAGTATATCTCGCTTGCCCTGGCCAGGGACTACTCGTATAATGGCTCTCCTAGACACAGCGTGATGCCAACCCCCAATACCGGGAGAGAAGAATCCTGTCTAGCCGTCACTGCCTCCAAGTGCTTCGGGACTGCACCCAACTACTACCTTTTTGCACGACTCCTTTGAGCCGTGGTAGGGTAGTAATCTAAGTACAGTAGGAACACACTCGAGGCAAAGTGACTGTGTCAAGTCAGCGGACTAAGCTGTACTCATGTCACCTGGGAACTGATAACTGACGATAGATATAATACCAACCATCAGTTCCCAACGAGTCCTTTCCAGTGTATTCATAACCTAACGAGCACCCGCATGCTATCTCCAGTACGACGTACTGATGGCTGTGGGACAGACCACCTCCTGTGCTGAGATGAGAAGCGTATACGCTAGTCTACTCCGGAGTATCGATGCCCCGTCTCGATAATCCTACGACTAGGGACCTGTATAAGGATGTGCTTGTAGATTACCCAGCCCCCACTAGTGTGACTGCCATCACAATGCTGGTAATCAAGCAAAGATCCTAAGAGCTCTATTAATATGTATAAGCGATCTGCTAAAAGAAACACATGCACATATTGAAGTAGAAACAAACCAAGTAGCATACTACCATTTTGAGCAAGATTGTCTATACAACTGTGAATATCCCAAGCTTCCATTAAGTAATATACAAGCTAGTATGATACAGTAATGGCCTCTAGGGCATATACACTAACAATCTCCCACTTGCACTAAGGCCATGTACTGGCGTATCGAAGACCTGTCATCTCGATCAGCCGCTCGAACTGAGTCTGGGGTAGGGCCTTCGTGAGTGGATCTGCAGTGTTATTCTCCGAATTTACTCTCTTCACCTCGATCTCCCGGCAATCTACGATCTCCCTGATCACGTGGTACCGCCTCAAAATGTGCCTGGACTTCTGATGGGACCTGGGTTCCTTCGCTAAAGCTATAGCGTCGTTGTTTTCGCAATACAGCGGTATTGGATCAACAATGGTAGGAACCACCTGAAGCTCCGTGAGGAACTTCTTCATCCAGACAGCTTCCTTTGCGGCATCGCAAGCAGGTATGTACTCCGCTTCCATAGTTGAGTCAGCAACGGTCTCCTGCTTGGAACTCTTCTAACAAACCGCCCCTCCATTGAGGGTAAAGACATAACCCGACATGGACTTGGAGTCATCCTTGTCACTCTGGAAGCTGGAGTCAGCAAAGGCCTCGATCTGGAGGTCTTTTCCGCCATACACCAAGAACATCTCTTTAGTCCTTCTCAGGTACTTGAGAATGTTCTTTACCGCTATCCAGTGTTTCTCCCCTGGGTCCAACTGATACCGGCTTACAACGCTCAATGCGTATGCTACATCTGGTCTGGTACATAACATCGCATACATTATAGAGCCTACCGCAGAAGCGTAGGGTATAATAGACATGCGATCCCTTTCCAAATCAGTCTTGGGAGACATCTCTTTGGAGAGGGTGATTCCGTGACAAGCCGGTAGATTACCGCGCTTGGAATCTTCCATACTGAATCGTTTCAGTATGGTGTCGATGTACCTGGACTGTGAAAGTCCCAACATCCTTTTAGATCTATCACGATAGATCTGAATCCCCAGATGTAGTTGGCATCGCCCAGGTCCTTCATGGAGAACCTCTGTGACAAGAATCCTTTGACTGACTGTAGCATAGAAATATCATTTCCTATTAGGAGAATGTCATCCACGTACAAGATGAGGAATACCACAGTTCTCCCTACAATCTTACTGTAAATGCATGGTTCATCTGGGTTTTTGATAAAGTCGAATTCCTTGACAGTATCATCAAAGCAGATGTTCCAACTCCTCGATGTCTGCTTCAGTCCATAGATGGACTTGAGCAACTTGCACACTTTACCGCTGCTCCCACTCTGAATGAATCCTTCCGGCTGATCCATATAGACGCACTCTTCTAAATTTCCATTTAGGAAAGCCGTCTTTACGTCCATTTGCCAGATTTCATAATCGTGGAAAGCAGCAATGGCAAGAAGGATCCGAATGGATTTGAGCATAGCCACTGGAGAAAAGGTCTCGCTTTATAGATTTGACGAAAACCCTTTGCAACAAGTCTAGCTTTATAGATTTCAACCTGCCCATCTACACCAATCTTCTTTCTGAAGATCCATTTGCAGCCTACGGGTTTTACCCCTTCTGGAGCAAAGTCCAAAGTCCAAACTTTGTTAGTGTACATGGACTCCATTTCGGTCCGCATTGCATCCAACCATTTTACCGACTCACCGCTCTGAATGGCTTGCTGGAAGTTAGTAGGCTCACCATAATCCATAGTGCAATCCTCTCTATCCCCGTCTATGAGAAAACCGTAGTATCTCTCGGGCGGATGAGATTGCCTACTACTCCTGCGGAGTGGCGCTGGGATGTCCTGTTCTTTTGAATTCTCTGGTTCTACTAAGCTTTCAGTAATAGCTCGTGGTTCTGGAATTTCTTCCAGTTCTATTGCGCTCCCACTTATCTGGTTTTCCAAAAACTCAGTTTCCAAGAAGCGGGCATGACGAGAAACAAAAACCTTTTGTTTCTCTGCGTAATAGAAAAGATACCCCTTGGAGTTCTTTGGGTATCCCACAAACTTACACTGTACTGAGCGTGCCCCGAGCTTGTCCGCATGCTGCTTTTTGACAAAAGCTGGACATCCCCATGTCTTAATGTGATTAAGATAGGGTTTCTTCCCACACCACATCTGATATGGTGTAGTAGGCACAGTCTTAGTTGGAACTCGGTTCAAAAGGTATGCAGCTGATTCTAGTGCATAACTCCAGAAAGATCGCGGCAACTCAGCCTTACTCATCATGGAACGAACCATATCCAATAGGGTTTTATTCCGCCTTTCCGATACACCATTGTGTTGTAGTGTGTATGGAGGAGTAAGCTGAGAGAGAATTCCATTCTCTTTTAAGTAGCCCAGAAACTCGGCACTCAAGTATTCACCACCTCGATCAGATCTCAGTGTCTTGATACTTTTGCCGTTTTGTTTTTCAACTTCATTCTTGTATTCCTGAAATTTCTCAAAGGCCTCGGATTTGTGCTTCATTAAAAAGACATGTCCATACCTAGAGAAATCATCTGTGAAAGTAATGAAGTATGAATAACCACTTCGCGCATGTGTAGACATTGGACCACACACATCACTGTGTATGAGTCCCAAGAGCTCGCTTGCTCTTTCTCTGTGTCCAGTGAACGGAGTCTTTGTCATCTTTCCCATGAGACAAGATTCACAAGTGGCATAAGACTGGTACTCGAACGGATCCAAGTATCCTTCTTTATGTAACTTTTTCAACCGTGTCTCATTAATGTGACCCAGTCTACAATGCCATAAGAAAGCCTGATTTAATTCCGGAGACTTTCTTTTAGGTGTGTTCTGGACACTGAAAACCTGAGCCTGATTCAGTACGTATATACCGTTTTTCAATGTACCTGACCCAATCAGAACTTGATTTAGGTGGATGTTTTCTACATCGCTTACAAAAGTAAAATCATATCCTTCCTTAGAAAGTAAGGATACAGATATGATATTACAAGTCGCACCTGGTACATAAAAACGGTCACGCAGAATCAATATCTGCCCAGTTGTCAGTCCAAGATGATACTCCCCTACGGATTCAGCGTACATGCTCATTCCGTTAGCAACCCTGAGAGTCATATCGCCTATCTTGATAACCCTACGGTTTCTCAGAGCCTATAATGAATTACAGATGTGAGATCCTGATCCGGTATCCAATACCTAGGAAGTAGGGTTAACTGACATACAGTTCTCTATTACAAACACACCCGAAGCCGAAGCCACAACATGCTTCGAATTCTGGCTACTGGCTATGCTAGCCCTGCAATTCTTCTGCCAATGTTCATTCCCGTAACAATAGGAACGTCCCTCTTTTACTACATCCAGCCCTAGAACTTTTGCCTTTCCCTTCCCTTCTACTTCCCTGGTTTCCTTCAGGGTAGAAGGTAGAGACTGCAGAATCAAGTCAGCACCTGACTCGTTTTTCAACGTGGTCTTCAGGTTCGTGAGCTCAAAATATCTGGTCTCTGTAAGGACGTTGCCCCCTTCAGATGAGCCGATAGCCAACCTCGCTGGAAGCAATTCGTTCGAGGTCTCATATCTTGCGATACGAGATTGCTCTCCATATAAATCTTTGTTATGGAGGAAGATAGAAACTAAGTCCATCTTCTCGTGCTGCCCCTGGTATACACCATCAACTGAGGCTAACACGAGGCACTTGGCTTTCGCACAGTCTTTTTCCGATGTCCTACGGATATCGATATCCGTGACAGGGGAAACTGGACCTGAGACGGCAGGGGTTGGATTAGTTAAGAGGTGTCCCAGCTTGTCATGGGCAATGGACATCTGGACAGACCTTTGCCAGTCATAACAGTCAGATTCAGTCATTTTATTATCTAGATGTAACCTAGGTGTGGTCACTGGGTCGCTGCAATTAAGAGAGAGAGAAGAAAACACTCAGCATGATGCTCTTGCAAGTTTAGATTGGTTTTTAATTTATCTAAACAGGATGGCTCCCACTATCTCTCGAATCCCTCCTCAAACCATAAAGGAAGAATTAGTCGGGATCAATCTCACCGTACAATACTTGCTTAACCGTTCAGCCAGGCCAGTGTCGGTACTTCGAGGGAGGTTTTCCAACGCTTTCGCGAAGTTCCTTAATTAAGTAACCTCTTTTCCCTGTGGGCGTAGCCCCGCTAACACCTTTCTAGACACCTACTAGGTTTATAGCATTGATCGTTAAGTGAGAAATTTCCCGAGGAGTAGCATATACTCACAGTAGGATCGGGATCCAAATATCATCGCGTGACAAAACTGAAGGAATCCTACTAGAATCATCACACTCCAAATGGTATGCAGCGCTAGCAAGTTTCAGTTCTTTTGAAACTCCCGATGTGGATTTTTGCCCCATGCTCTTATGACCTTGACTTTGGCCAACAAATCATAAGTCACATGTCAAGTTCTACCCGTCATTTTCCAAGTTAATTTGAACCCACCCGTACATACCCTTGACTTTGGCCAACAAGGCAGTACGACTGTCCCAAAACAACGCATCTATCTATGCTACATATGAATACCCAATAGCTACCAAACACTGTGCCTTGACTTTGGCCAACAAACACAGCTTGAATACTATTGACTACCCATATGAAATGATGGAGGGCTACGAATGGTTTTGGCGAAACCGTGAACGTAGTGAACTTGATATAATCGATGGAACGAGATAGCTTTTAAAAGGAGTGGTTCAAGCTCCGCGTTTAAAAAGCTGGTTTTTGGAAAGAACCGAGTGGTTTTGAAAGTGTTCCAACGACTTTTACTTGGTTAATTTTCTTGCATTAATTTTAATGCGTCCCATCATTTAATCCTACCATTGCATAAAACAACCAAAATATGGCGTACGCTTATGCCATCCACATTCGCCACGGGGCCCCGTCATCACCCGTTAGGTTACTTAACTAACGACAGAGCGGGGGCTGGACTAGCGCGGATGCAAAACATAAGCAACGCCTAAATAGATATCATATATAGATATATAGCAATGATAGCCATTCCAGATCACAGATGAACACTTTAGATATACTAGGAATCCGCGATCCGTTCGAGCCTGCAACGAAAAGCGGATTACACGATCGCGATGAATAGCCAAACCCCACCCTAGACCCCTACGGGTGCGGCAAACTACCCGCCAAGTACCCGAAGCGAAGCAGCCTCCCTCAACACGTGAGTAGGCCACTCGGCACTTCGAGATACCCGGTAGTTTGTGCACCCCACCTTGGGTCTATCCTAAGAGCAAAAACAGTAAAAAGAAATTATACAATGGCGGCTACAACCTCATCCCGGATGTGCGGCCAAACAAAAAATATTACATCAATTTACAAATTTTACAATGAATGAAAGAAAAAGAAACTCTCATCTCACATCCAACTCGGCTATTCATCCGCTACAATCCAACGAGTTCATATACACAAACCATCAACATTACAGATCACAGATATGTATAACCCCCACTAATTGACTTATAGCGATTAGTAGACGTTCAATACATATATCTCATCACAGATAATATCCATTAGTCAAAGTCTATGGAATATCGATCAAAATACGGATTTGTAACCACCCCAAAGATCAATTTGTTCTCTGGAAAATTTGGGTAGAAACAACATGTACTAAAAATCCCAAAACAGCCCATTAAGAACACTGCAGCAAAACGGAGTCGCGGCCGAGTCAACTCGGCCGCGGATCCACAGCCAAACACATGGTTTGGTCGCGGTTCCGCGGTGAGTTGGCCGAGTCAGCAGTTCCTTTTTGCTATGTGTTCTATAAAAACCCTGAGACGATTTTTCATATATGTTAAATTGTTTTTAGAGCGGTATAAAAAATCGGCAGAAACATGGTTTTTTCGGACGTGCTTGCGCTTTCTAAAAGATAGATCAAAAATATTTGTAACCGCAATCAAGAACGGCGTCGCATGAAGCTAGCCGGTGAGTACGGGTCGGTCCACAGGGATGTTGTGAATTTCCTAATCGCGCTAACGAGTTAATTCCGAAGGGTGTTCGGATTGATTATTAAATCTAAAAATTGAAGTTGTATGATACTAGGATTAGAAACTTGCTAGGATTAGGTTTAGGGAAAATTTGGTAAACAAAAATCTACACCTCTTTCCAATGCCTTTAATTAAATATATCATATTAGTGTTATGGTAAATCTTAACAAAGGGGATTAGGATGATTGGGAAGATTGATTCTTCCTCTAGATCCTTGTCCTTCCTTTCTTAATCTTTACCCTAACCTCCATGGAAAACCTTAAAATCCGGGCCTTTAGACTAAGGTATCACCGCTACCTCGTGGATAGAGTGCCGTAGGGAGCGGAATAAGAAGGTATGCATGGAGTTCTAATGTTCATAAAAGATTGGCAAAGAAAAGAGATGAGAGATCTTCATCTCTCAAATCCTTCCCTATTCCTAACCCTAACAAGCGAGGAAACTATTCGCTCATTGAAGGGATGAAGAAAGACATGATTTTATTAAAGAGAAGAAACATCTATTGCAAGTTAATAAAATTCTTAAACTAAATTAAACTAAGGCAAGAAAATAATTTACCTACAAAAAATGATGCTCTCTAAAAGAATCCTGAAATTTATTAATGAAGGGAGGCATAAGAAATTACAATGAGTAGAGTTCCTATTTATAGAGAATAGGAAACCCTAGGTTACAATTGATTTGCATGTCTACATTTACCAAAATATCCTTAGGAAGACCTAGTCAAAGTAGACTTCAAGCTTTGGTAAAATTTTATGTCTCTGTTTCTTTAAAGAAAGTAATGGGCATTGGATCTTTGGGCTTCCTTATTATTTGGTTCTTTATTAAAATAGCTTCTATGTTTCTTCCAGATCTCCAGTGAATAATTGCGGTGGGCTTTTAACCGTTCGCTTTGTAATCTTGGACCTTGCATTGCCTTGTACTTTGTGAATTTTATCTTTGATGTAGGCTTGATCAAGAGTCTTCTGTTTGCTGGTCAAAGTCCACTTTTTCATCGTGTTTACATCGTTTTCACTGTTTTAGATCCACGAACCTGTAACCTGTAATATGTAGCAGACATGCATCAAAAGCACCTGTTTATTTATAAAAAGAATAAGAATGAGGAATATAATAATGCAATATTATGGTGTGAACAAATACCCCCAAACTTATCTTTTGCTCGTCCTCGAGCAAACTTATTTTTTATTCACTACAAAAACCTAACCGCACTTTCGCAGGGAAACGCGATTGCACTGAGCACGTGCAACAAGCCGTTAAACCTCTAGGTGTCCCTAGTAGGAGGAGTGTTGTCTCCTGAGGGTTTTCAGCCGTTAAACCTCTACCCACAAAATCCTATCAATTTGGCTTTTTGACTTTTATTCTCCAATTAGGTTTTCTAACTAAGAATTCTATTATCTTTTACTTGTAAATTATCCACCCATATTCTTCACACTTCCTCATCATTTAACTTAAGATTATATATATCTTGCAGATCTACTTAGCTTTCGGCATTTCTTAAGTTTTCCTTCTAGGGTTCCATCTCCACTTAGGAATTTTTATCAATTCTACTAAAGATACAAGTTCTATTCTTCATTCCTTTCTCTTATCTAAACTCCAATCACATACCCCTACGTGTGTGTATAAGTCACCCCTACACTTGGAAATTCAAATCAAGCAATCATACCCTTGTCCGTTGTCCAAATTACTTATTAGTAGGTGAATTTTTTAATTGAATTTTGCTTACACATCCTTCATGCGACCGTTAATACTTCTTGAGATACCAACGACCGATTACAAGATATGTTTGCACTTTAAAGCGTAATTCCTAGTTTTGCAACACCCAAGGCTTTTAGCAGTGACTCCCAAACCAGTTGGTCTAAGGCACTAGGTGATGAAGCACCCTCGCTAAATATTTTTCTATTTTTTTAGCCTTAAGTAATCACAAAAACCAGTGTCCATTTTTTTATTCTTTATTCACTTTTTTTTCCTTCGTACTAAGGACTTTAGACAAGAGCATTTCAAGGTCTCCTCTACTATTCCAAGTTTCAAGGTGCGTGATTGTGCAAATTGTAGGGTATACATTTTCAGAATCTAGACTTAAGCTAGGAACTATTTTTCAAACTTATACTCTAATAAGAATATCAATACTTTTCCTTTGTTTCAACTTAGCCCAAGAACTGAACTCAAAATTTGCCTATTTCTAAATAAACTACAAAGACATATACTTTCTACCGCAAAACTTTAAGGAAGGTTATCTTTAGGGTTTTTAATTTACCAAGTCAAAGATCTAGTTGTTCCTAGCTAGTTAACCTATCTGTCAAACTCTAGTCAAATAAGCCAAAATTGAATACAATAATTTTTATAATTTTTGAAATTTTTAAATTTTTATGGGTTTTCAAATAAGTATGCAAATGCAAAAATATGTACAAATGAATGCGAAGGAAGAAGACGTACCGAGCATACCCCCAAACTGAAACTGGACAGTGTCCTCACTGTCATGCTAAACCAAGAGGGTCAAAATACCGGCACTTCCCTGTTTATTTATTTATAATTTTATTTATATTTTTAATGTTTTGAATTTTTTTTTTATTTTTTTTATAGAAAAGAAAACAAAAATTTATGTACATATATACACAGGATTCCCCCCAAACTTAAGCTTGGCCTTACACAAGCCAAAAGTTAGCACCAACCATTCAAAAATCTTATCGTGGTAATGGCCGAGTTGGTGAAAGAATGGAGTAGAAAGAAAAGAGATGAGAAACACATGAGACCGAATGGGAAGAAGAGAATATGGTCTCGGTGGGGGAGAAGAATGGCGGAAAGAAGAAAGAAGTGGGGTACGATCTTGAGGGTGTAAAGCGAGTGAATAAATTAGCGCAATTTGTGATGACCGATGTGTTAAAAGCGATTGCGCTAACCTATCAACCCGTCGAGAAATGGGGTCAAATCCCTCAAGATTCGCAAGAAAATATGGGTACGCCGAACTTGGTATTTGAAATGAAAGCGTAACGGTCACTTGCACGGTCGGAACAATAGGAGAGACGAAAGGGAGTGAATTAGGGATGGTCCCATTCTCACCGTAGTAAACTGTTTCAAACCTAAAAGATTCCATTAATGGTTCGAAACTACTATAATCAACTGAGTCTGATGGCTCATCTGAAAATGTAAAGGTCTCAAACTCGGGCGGTGAGTTATCAACATCGTCCGAAAAAGTGAAACACTCATAAGTGTTATCATCTGTGAGATCTGTGTCAGATTCAAAGGAAAAGGTTTCAAGCTCACAGTCTTCAAGCGGGGTCGGAATGATGGGAAGGAGAGAGGGTGATATAACAGTCAAAGGTTCAGGAGGATGAATTGGAAAATCAGACACATCAAACAAAAATGATTCAACCTCAATATTATCCTTAAGACTCTCCTCAATACTATCCTCAATGTTCAACTCAACCATGCCATTATCATCAAAATCTAGACGCATATGAGATTCGGGAGAAACATTTAATAACTCAGGATGATGATTTGAACATAAAATTTCAAGCAAATCGACAGGTTCATCATCCGAAATATTCCCGGCGTCTATATCCTTAATCAAGTGAAAGTCAATTTCTTTAGACACCTCCTCAAAAGCATGGATGTTTATCAATGTAGGTTCTAGAGTGGATGTGTAAAGATCGAAAGGATTAGGTGCTGTTTCACTCGGAAGGGGTTCTTCAAAATCTGGCAAATCAAACACTACAAAATCACACAACTCATTTTTATTTTCAACAGGTGCACTATTTAGGGCAATCGATGGAAAACAGGAGTTGTGGGCTTCAATTGGGTAAGGGTAGGTTTGATTTGAAAATCCTCTCTCATTCTCACTCTGTCCAACTGCCGCCTCATACATTGAAAAATTTGGAGCTAGCGGAAAACTAGCTACCGGTTCAGCAGGTTGCATAAGGGTGGCCACGGACGCTTCCACATTCCTAACCATTTTGTTTGTTGCAGCGATATATGCCTCCAACGCCTCTTCCAAACTAGACTTGGGTGGTAAGGGGGTTTCGGTAAAAGATTCGAAATTGTTTGGATATGTGAAACTCCCTAATGGCTGTGTAGAAACATTGTCTAGTGACGGTGGAAAAGTCGGGTAGGACTGGTAGGAAGTTGGTGATTGGACAGGGGTAGGGTCAACATATGGATAAAAAGGTGAATAGTCGTGCGGATCCCTATAACTAGATGTGTGGAGAGGGGTGAAAGATCGGCTGCGAGATTGAGCAATATGCTCAGCAATGGACATCGGCTTAGGAGTGATAGAAGGACTTGAAAAAGTGGTATCAACATATGGAGGTGGTAAAGATTGACTTGGTTGACACAAAGTGGGTTGAAAAGTCGAATTGTTTCTCCTAGACGCCTCTATTTGATCTTTCAAAGATATTTTAGGCATGGAAGGATCTTCTTTAAATTGATCGAACAAATTGCCGAACGACGCAAAATTAGGCTCGGGATACCAAAGTTCGGCAAGTGATTTATTATGTGGGGTACCGATGATAGAAGAAAGAGAAGATGAAGAAGGTAGGTGGTGCAAGGATTTCTTAGCGACAAAAGTTGCAAGTCCTTTTTTTTTTTTTTAAAATTCCTCTTATTATTCTTTTTTATTTGTTTTGCAAAAATTTTCGATAAAGGGCTAAGACACAAATGCAAATAACCAGAAATGCACAATCAGTCCTAGATCTAGGGTCACCTAGGTCAGCTAGACAGCTCCTAACTGTTCCAAAGGGCTAGAAATAGGATCTCAAACCGTCTCTTCACTGCCAATTGCGGCCAGGTAAGTGGGAAGGAACCACCACTACAGTGGGCCTAATTAATAACCACTAGCCTAGACACCGCAATGTCAGTTAGGATAAACGGTCGATACCTATACTAGTCCTTTTCCTATTGAGCTCGATGTCCTTAGGGCTGAGTCTAATATTTTTTTAATTAAGAGTGGTCAATGCAAATGCTTTATGTGATTTCTGGGGTCCTGGGAAGGGTGATGAAATCCCCACCCAATTTGAATTGGTCAAAAGCCCCTTAAAGTCAGTTTTAAAGATATGCAAAACAGAAAAATCACTTTCACTCAAATCTTTTTTTGTGTGTGAATTTCAAAGTTTGCAAGTTTTCTAATTAAAATTTTCCTTTTTCCACTTGCTTTTTATTCGAAAAGATATTTTTATCAAAAAGATTAAGGATATGCAAATCAGAAAAGATCACTTGCAATCAATTATTATTTTAAGCACGCGCAAAGAATCCTGCACAAGATTTTTTTTTGGAAGGGAAGATTTTTTAAAGCGCAAAGAATTCTGCAGGAGATTTGACAAAAGATATATTTTATGTTGTAGAGGGGGGAAAAAGAAAACAAACAGTAAAATTTTCGCGCGATGACGTCAGCATGACGCGGCGGTTTAGCGGCGGGAGCGCGCTTGAGCGGCGGAATAGCGGCGGTTCTGAGGCTTCAGGTCTCCAAAAAATTTGTGCTGTTCTAATTTTCCAACCTCTTGCTATTCTGATGTATCTTTTTCTGTTTTGAACTCTGGATTTTTCCAGATCCGTCTCGATTGTAGATCCTGCAAAATTCAAACCAAAAATACCCTTCACAAAATACAAAGATGATAAATTTTTATATTTTTTTTGATTTTTCAGTTTTTATGATTTTTTAATTTTATATTAACCCGAAATTGCAAAAAGAAAATGACACGCCATCCCCGGCAACGGCGCCATTTGATTAATTGATTTAGCGTGCTTGCGCTTTCTAAAAGATAGATCAAAAATATTTGTAACCGCAATCAAGAACGGCGTCGCATGAAGCTAGCCGGTGAGTACGGGTCGGTCCACAGGGATGTTGTGAATTTCCTAATCGCGCTAACGAGTTAATTCCGAAGGGTGTTCGGATTGATTATTAAATCTAAAAATTGAAGTTGTATGATACTAGGATTAGAAACTTGCTAGGATTAGGTTTAGGGAAAATTTGGTAAACAAAAATCTACACCTCTTTCCAATGCCTTTAATTAAATATATCATATTAGTGTTATGGTAAATCTTAACAAAGGGGATTAGGATGATTGGGAAGATTGATTCTTCCTCTAGATCCTTGTCCTTCCTTTCTTAATCTTTACCCTAACCTCCATGGAAAACCTTAAAATCCGGGCCTTTAGACTAAGGTATCACCGCTACCTCGTGGATAGAGTGCCGTAGGGAGCGGAATAAGAAGGTATGCATGGAGTTCTAATGTTCATAAAAGATTAGCAAAGAAAAGAGATGAGAGATCTTCATCTCTCAAATCCTTCCCTATTCCTAACCCTGACAAGCGAGGAAACTATTCGCTCATTGAAGGGATGAAGAAAGACATGATTTTATTAAAGAGAAGAAACATCTATTGCAAGTTAATAAAATTCTTAAACTAAATTAAACTAAGGCAAGAAAATAATTTACCTACAAAAAATGATGCTCTCTAAAAGAATCCTGAAATTTATTAATGAAGGGAGGCATAAGAAATTACAATGAGTAGAGTTCCTATTTATAGAGAATAGGAAACCCTAGGTTACAATTGATTTGCATGTCTACATTTACCAAAATATCCTTAGGAAGACCTAGTCAAAGTAGACTTCAAGCTTTGGTAAAATTTTATGTCTCTGTTTCTTTAAAGAAAGTAATGGGCCTTGGATCTTTGGGCTTCCTTATTATTTGGTTCTTTATTAAAATAGCTTCTATGTTTCTTCCAGATCTCCAGTGAATAATTGCGGTGGGCTTTTAACCGTTCGCTTTGTAATCTTGGACCTTGCATTGCCTTGTACTTTGTGAATTTTATCTTTGATGTAGGCTTGATCAAGAGTCTTCTGTTTGCTGGTCAAAGTCAACTTTTTCATCGTGTTTACATCGTTTTCACTGTTTTAGATCCACGAACCTGTAACCTGTAATATGTAGCAGACATGCATCAAAAGCACATGTTTATTTATAAAAAGAATAAGAATGAGGAATATAATAATGCAATATTATGGTGTGAACAGAGATGTATACCGAGCTCCACCTCGAGCCGAGGCAACTAGGACAACAAGATCGCTAGTCTTGATGTCCTAGGTTGTGTAGAAGAGATAGATGGAAGTGTTTGTCAATGTGAATTCTTTTTCTCTCAACACATGAGATCAAAAGAAGAAATCAAGAGGAGGAAGAAGGAGGAGAACAAGCAACCATGGAACTTTTCTTTTTTTCTCACTTGCAAGAGAGAGAGTGAGAATGAGGAAATGAAAAATTATGAACTAAAGAAAATGAACCATGGTTGCAATAATACTAAAAATCATCATTACTAATTGTAGGGTTCCTAGGCACACTATAGAGGTCTCACAAGGCATCGAACATGCCAATTTAAAATTTTATGGGTGCCGAGAAACCCTAATACGGATCGTCGGCTAGATTTCTAGGCGAAACTATAAACTAGTTAACACTTTAACTAAATGTTAGATGCTACAACCTATGTAGATCCGGTTCTCCACTTCCTTAGCTCTACGTGGGTGTCCTCTCGCTGTCCATCATGAATCCCGAACTCATTCGTCGGCTTCATCGGAGAAACGAGCGAGCTTGGTCATCGGCTTCGTGTCAAAGACGATCTACGTCGAGGCATCACAAGTTCAAGCTCCGACTTCACAAAGTTGTGAAACTTGTGAAGAAAACACCCAAAACAACTTGGCAAGAGGTAGAGGGTGAAGAAATAGGAGGTGGGTTCAATTTAGAATTGGATTTCACTCACTTTTGCTCAAGTTGCCATTGATGGCATCTAGTTTTCTCTCTTGAAGAAGAAGGAGAAGATGAAGCTAGTTTATGATAAGTTTTTTTTTAAAATGAAAAGAAAAATGCATACTTATCATAATCTAACTAGGGTTAAGTGTAGAGAATAAACCATGGTAAGTGGATGGGTTAGGGTTAAGCATGAAGACAAAATGGTCTCCTTGGTCAAAGCTTCATGAATCTTCAACAAGCTTCATGACAAAAACAAAACCATTTTATTTTCATTTATCCAATGAAATAAATAAAGAAATGAATAAATAAATGATAAGGCAAAACCCTAATTATCCTTTAACCATGGTTTAATTCTTCACACTTAACCAAATGATCAAGTATCATCAAACATGATACAAATATGTGCACAAAAGTATATCACATATACAACTTGCACATCAAGTGAGAAAATCCATATAAAGTGATCCAATACTAGTTAATGCAAAGTAATATATCAAATATATAATTATACATTAAATCATTAAATCAACATTTGATTCAATGATCCGGTCATGTCGCACATAACCGACTAGCATTCAATGTATCGATTTATCGAATCAATGATTCGATAACTAGGTCATATCGAATATAACCAATCGAAACATTTATCGCGAGAATGAAATGCGGTATCACATACACGCATTATTCTCGCTCCCGCACATATCTCATATGCGCTCCTATTTCGTTTCGCTTGAGCCAGGAAACCTCTGTGTAGGACTCTAAAGACTCGTCAATACGCCGGTAGCAGATGATGATCATATCAAGCACCCACAAGCCGCAAGCGGTCTGCTAAACGTAACGGCCATCCAGGTATTGAGCGATCAGAAGATCGACGAGCTAGCCCACTCACACTCCTGTGAATCCAACCAGTAACACTTACCATACAGTCCGGTCTGTTCGTCTGATATGTCGCATATCAAGTCTAGGGGTGGTAAACGTCAGACCCCAATAACCGATAAGTCGTGCCGATGTGAGGCTCATAACGGGTCGAGAAACTACTGGTAACACTTACCAGCAAATCTCTGATCAGCCCTGGCCAGGGACTTCCCTGTTACGGCCAATCGAGCACAGCGCAACATCAACCCCCAATACCGGGAGAGACGAAACCCCTCCTATCGCTCATTGCCTCCATGTGACTCGGGACTGTACCCAAAGATCACCGTTTTGCACGCCCTCATGGACGTGGTAAGGTGGAGATCAAAGCACAGTGGGAATCACACAAGACTCTATGACGATCTCGGGTCTACAGACTAACCTGTACAAGTGTCACCTGAGAACTGCCATCTGACGTGAGGTATAATACCATCTGGGAGTTGTCGGCGAGTCCTTCCAGTGTACCCAGTCTCCACTGAGCACCCGTATACCATCTCTGATGTCAAACACCAATAGATATGGGATCATCCATCGCCCGTCACATGGGTCGAGAAGCGTATACGCTAGTCTACACTGGTATATCGATGCCCCGTCTCGATACACCCACGACTAGGGACCTTGAAGGATGTACTTATGGACTACCATGTCCCCACTAGTATGATCTGCATCATAGTCCAGGTAGTCAAGTACACATCCTAAGGGCTTTACCAACATGTAACTATAAGACAGTATAAAGAGACTAGTGTACATGTTAAGATAAAGAGCAACCAGATAGCATACTATCATGTCGAGGAAGAAAGTCATCTCTATATATGTCCAAGCATCCAATATAATATACATCATCTGTACAATACTGGCCTCTAGGGCATACATACAACTAACAATCTCCCACTTGCACTAGGGCCAGCTGCTGTAGTATCGCATACCGAGCATCCCGAAGAGTCTCTCAAACTGTATCTGGGGAATGGCCTTCGTGAGTGGATCCGCCGTGTTGTTCTTCGTGTCAACCCTCCGGACCTCGATCTCTCGGCGATCAACTATCTCCCGGATCAGGTGATACCGTCTCAGAATATGCCTGGATCGCTGATGGGACCTGGGTTCCTTGGCCAAAGCCACCGCTCCATTGTTATCGCAATACAAAGGTATTGGATGCTCAATGGATGGAACCACTCCAAGTTCAGAAATGAACTTCTTGATCCAGACAGCTTCTTTAGCAGCATCGTTGGCAGCGATGTATTCAGCCTCCATCGTCGAGTCTGCCACGGTTTCCTGCTTGGAACTCTTCCAGCTAACCGCCCCTCCGTAAAGGGTAAAGACAAAGCCCGACTGCGACTTAGAGTCGTCCTTATCACTCTGGAAGCTCGAATCGGTAAAGGACTCCACTTGGAGTTCTCCGTTACCATACACCAAGAACATATCTCTAGTCCTTCGCAAGTACTTGAGAATGTTCTTCACAGCTGTCCAGTGACTCTCTCCAGGATCTGCTTGATACCGACTCACTACACTTAGTGAGTATGCAACATCGGGTCTGGTACATAGCATCGCATACATGATAGAGCCTACTGCCGAAGCATAGGGTATCCCTTGCATGCGAGCTCTCTCCAAATCAGTCTTGGAAGACATCTCTTTGGAGAGAGTGAGTCCAGAGATCGTGGGCAAGTTCCCACGCTTGGATTCTTCCATACTAAACCTCTTTAGTATGGTGTCAATGTACCTGGATTGGGACAATCCCAGTATCCGTTTGGATCTATCTCTATAGATCCTGATTCCCAATATGCAGGAGGCATCACTAAGATCTTTCATTGAGAATCTTTGTGATAAGAAGAGCTTGACCGATTGCAGCATAGGAATATCATTTCCTATCAAGAGTATGTCGTCCACGTACAATACGAGGAATACAACCTTACTCTCTGCCACCTTCTTGTAGATACAAGGTTCATCTGGATTTTTGACGAAATCAAACTCTTTGATAACGACGTCAAAACAGATGTTCCAACTCCGCGATGCTTGCTTTAATCCATAAATGGATTTAAGCAGCTTGCATACCTTCCCGCTGCTCCCACTATCTACGAAGCCCTCTGGCTGAGTCATGTACACGCACTCTTCTAAATCACCATTTAGAAAGGCGGTCTTAACATCCATTTGCCAGATTTCATAATCATGATATGCAGTGATGGCAAGCATGATCCGGATGGATTTAAGCATAGCCACTGGAGAAAAGGTCTCGTCATAGTCCACACCTGGTCTTTGATGAAAACCCTTTCCTACAAGTCTAGCTTTGAAAGTCTCCACTTTCCCATCTACACCAAGTTTTTTCTTGAAGATCCATTTGCTCCCAATGGGTTTTACCCCTTCAGGAGCAACTTCCAAAGTCCATACTTTGTTGGTGTACATGGATTCCATCTCGGACCGCATAGCATCCAGCCATTTCACTGAGTCCCCACTCGTGATGGCCTGCTCGAAGCTAGTTGGGTCATCATCCTCCATGATGCAATCCTCGCTCCCACCGTCCATGAGAAAACCGTAGTATCTCTCAGGTTGGCGAGGAACCCTACTAGATCGGCGGAGAGGCTGGGGTTCGTCGGGTACTACTGAATCCTCTGGTTCCACTAAATCTTCAGTTTGAGTTTGTGTAGCCGGAATTTCTTCCAGTTCTACCATATCCCCACTAATTTCTTTTGCAAGAAATTCCTTTTCTAAAAAGGTGGCATGTCGAGAAACAAACACTTTTTGTTCCTCTGTATGGTAGAAAAGATATCCATGTGAATGTTTGGGATATCCCACAAACTTACATAGAACTGACCGTGCCTCGAGTTTGTCCGGATTTTGCCTTTTGACATAGGCCGGGCAACCCCATATCTTAACTCGTTTAAGACATGGTCTCTTCCCACTCCATATCTCATATGGTGTGGTAGGTATAGATTTAGATGGAACTTGATTCAATAGGTATGCTGCTGTCTCCAGCGCATAACCCCAGAAGGAAATAGGTAACTCAGCTGTACTCATCATAGAGCACACCATATCTAATAGGGTGCGATTTCTCCGCTCCGATACACCGTTGTGCTGTGGTGTATAAGGAGGAGTAAGCTGAGAGAGAATCCCATTCTCTTTTAGGAATTCCAGGAATTCATTGCTTAAGTATTCTCCTCCTCGATCAGATCGTAGGATTTTAATACTTTTTCCAGTTTGGTTCTCAACTTCTTGTTTATATTCCCTAAATTTCTCAAAAGCTTCTGATTTGTATTTCATCAGGAACATATACCCGAACCTAGAGAGATCGTCAGTGAATGTAATGAAGTATGAAGAACCATCCCTGGCATGTGTAGACATGGGACCGCATACATCACTATGTATCAGTCCCAAGAGTTCAGTAACTCTTTCTCCGTGTCCTGTAAACGGAGTTTTGGTCATCTTGCCTTTGAGACATGACTGGCAAGTGTCATAGGATGAAAATTCAAACGGATTTAAATATCCATCTTTATGCAACTTAGCTAGTCATGTCGCATTGATGTGACCCAGTCTACAATGCCACAAGAAGGATTCGTTCAGTTCAGAACTCTTCCTCTTGTGTGTGTTTGTTATGTTCAGAACTGTTGATTGATTTAGAACATAAATGCCATTGCACAACGTGCCTGATCCAACCAACTTTTGGTTATGGAAAATGTTCATAACATTATCCTATAATACAAAATTATATCCCTCTTTACTTAATAAAGAAACCGATATAATGTTGCATATCAGGTTCGGCATGTAATAGCATTCGTTCAGAACCAATGTATTACCAGTTGGTAATACAAGGTGATATTCCCCGACAGTCTTAGCTGCAACAATTGCACCATTTCCAACTCTAATGTCTTTATCACCTTCTCCAAGTTCTCTACCTTTTCTAAGCCCATGTAACTGATTACATATATGGGATCCTGACCCGGTATCTAATACCCAGGACGTGGAGCAAATGGAGAAACAGTTCTCTGTAACGAACACACCCGAAGAAAATGCATCAACATGTACTTTCTTCATTCGGGTGGCATGGGAATCCTGGTATTCCCCTATATCCTGTTCAGTCCTATAACTCTTATAGGTAAGAACAGAACCAACGTTCCCCAGCACAGTATAACATGCGGGTTCGGTCAATACATCCATATTATTATCTTTATTAAGGCATGAAATGGTCGCTACCTGGAGAGAGAGAGAAGAAAACACTTTAGCGTAAGCTCGTGCAAGATCATATTGGTTATTATCTTATCTAATCAGGATGGCTCCCACTGTTTTTATCAAATCTTCCTTCAAACCCTAAAAGAAAAGACTAGCCGGGATTAATTACATACTACAAGTTCGCCAATCTTTCAGCCAGGCCAGTGTCGGTACTTTGAGGGAGGTCCCCCGTGCTTTCGCACGAACCTAATTACTGTAAACCTCGTTTTCCCAGAGGCGTAACCTCGTTAACACCTTTCTAGACACCTACTTGATCGGCTAATTGTAATGTGTAAAACTCTCCCAGTAGTAACTCTTACTCGCAGTGGGTATCGGGATCCAACTATCTCATAGAAGGTATGCAATCTCATTGCAAATTTCAACACTTGAAATTCCCGATAATATTTTGCCCCTAGCGTCCTATGACCTTGACAAAGGCCAACAAATCATAGCATGCTAGTCAAGTTCAACCCGTCATTTCTTGATTGAATCAAACCCACCCGCACGGCCCTTGACAAAAGCCAACAAGGTCGTACGACTACCCTGAAACAATGTGCATCATATGCATAAGCAGATAATCACTATTTAGCTACCGCACACTACGCCTTGACAAAGGCCAACAAACGCAGCACGAATACTAAACAGTTCTTATCTGAAATGACGGAGGGCTACGACAGGTTTTTCTGAAAACCTATTGCGTAATGAACTTGATATCATTGTAGAATCAAATGAAGTTTTGAAATGGAGTGATTTTGAGGCTTTTCTAGTTTTGCTAAAGGGGTCACTCCCGGTGAAGGGATCGTCGGCCCTTTCCTCGTCGAATGAGGTGCGGGATATATCATATATATCGCTGTGCAAAGCAGAAACTATAGAAGCAATCAAAAACAAACCGAGTGTGTAGCATCTGCCAGTTATTGCTAAAGGAGTCACTCCCGGTGAAGGGATCTCGGTCCTTTCCTCATCGAATATAGTGCAGGGTATATCATATATACCGCTATGCAAAGCAAGAACTGTAGCTACCTGTTTAGTTTAAAATTTGATCCTACAACATCTTAGGTTTCTTTTCTTTCATTAATCACATTAATGAAGTCCCATCATTTAAATACCTAAACATCATAGATAAATACGACGTACACTTATGCCATCCGCATTCGCATCGATGTCCCCTCGTGCACCGTTAGGTTAGGTAACTAACGACAGAGCAGGGCAGGGCTAGCGCGGGTGCAAAACATAAGTAACGTCTATATAATATATCATATATACTATATACTGTATCTATCACAGAACATCACATGATCACATCACAGATATCGCAGCAGAAGAAACATATGAAACATTGGATATACTAGGACGTCCGTGTTTTCAATACGAGCCAGTATAAAACAAGGATTCCACGGTCGTGATGAATAGCCAATCTTACACCCCTAGACCCCTACGAGAGCGGCAAGCAACCCTGCCAATTCTAGGGTTAGGAGACCCGGACTCGACTCCTCGAGTTGGTCTCCCACTGGACCCCAGAACCCGGTTACTTGTGCTCCCCTCCTTGGGTCTATCCTAATGCGGAAAAGTAAATAATATACAAAGGGTGACAACTTCCGCTACCTGGAAGTGCCCCAAATAAAAGAATATTACATACAAGTTTTTACATGAAAGAAAATGAAAAACACTCATCTCACATAAAAAACCCCGGCTATTCAAACACGATAATCCAATATAACATATCCAGCAACACATAACATCACATGTCATCAACATAAGTAAATATGCGCATCCCAATTGTCGTTGACATATAGCAACGAAACCGGCGATATCACATATTACGCTTACGGTCACAAAAAAGAAAGTGTAAAACTACAACAATTGGAATCCGCAACCTTTTTAGACATCACATGCCTAACAGTTATAAACCCCGCATTTTAGTCCCATTATCGAAAACTCTTTTCGATATCAAGTGAAACTAAACCGCTAGATTTATAACATTCATTCAGTTATCTCATAACTACTTGTGAATTCCAATTATTGTATCACATTCCAGATAAATAGAAAATGTTAAACTTTCCGATCGAACAGTCGAATACCCAAGTTTTCCCAATACAGCTCAACACATGAAATAAGTCTAGCAACATTCAGTTCGTGCCTCAGTACCAACGGTCCAGCCGTAGAAGGGTCAAGCCAACGCCTCACATGTGGCACGCCGTACTGCCCCAAACCCGAAGGTTCAAAGGGCGGTTCAAGACGGTCACATAATCGAGTTAAGGTTTGTTGTCTTCTAGAGGGTCCATCGCGTTACTTGCACTACTTAGAACGTCGTTAAACTACGGAAAAATCCAACACTTGGAAATTTCCCGACAGGGGAAAAATTGGGTATTTATATCCGGTCGAACTTTTAAACATATTCTAAAATTTATCCGGAAAGCCACAAAGACGAAATTTGATACCCCGATCGAAACACCGAATCCCCAAAGCATCCCAGAAAATTCAACTCTTGAATAATTATTAAAAATACCCAGGAAAATCACCACTGGAAACTAAGAATTACTGTGTAAAATTCCTTATATATTGATGCCGTACGGCCGCGGAACCGCCGCATGAGCCAGGCTCATGCCGCGGATCCGCGGCTAGTTAGTGGAATTAGGCTGTCGAATTTCACACAAACTCTTATATTTTCCTGATGGTTTTTCTGCATATTTTTAATCTGGAAAAATCCCAGATTTTGGAAAAAGTCCAGAGAGCATCTTAAAGTTAGGTTTTCGGGTTCGATCGGGTTTCAAACATCGTCTAGACTTCGCCTAAGGCTCTAGCTTGGCTCTGATACCACTGTATGGTTCCTAGGCACACTATAGAGGTCTCACAAGGCATCGAACATGCCAATTTAAAATTTTATGGGTGCCGAGAAACCCTAATACGGATCGTCGGCTAGATTTCTAGGCGAAACTATAAACTAGTTAACACTTTAACTAAATGTTATATGCTACAACCTTTGTAGATCCGGTTCTCCACTTCCTTAGCTCTACGTGGGTGTCCTCTCGCTGTCCATCATGAATCCCAAACTCATTCGTCGGCTTCATCGGAGAAACGAGGGAGCTTGGTCGTCGGCTTCGTGTCAAAGACGATCTACGTCGAGGCATCACAAGTTCAAGCTCCGACTTCACAAAGTTGTGAAACTTATGAAGAAAACACCCAAAACAACCTGGAAAGAGGTAGAGGGTGAAGAAATAGGAGGTGGGTTCAATTGAATTTCACTCACTTTTGCTCAAGTTGCCATTGATGGCATCTAGTTTTCTCTCTTGAAGAAGAAGGAGAAGATGAAGCTAGTTTATGATAAGTTTTTTTTTAAAATGAAAAGAAAAACGCATACTTATCATAATCTAACTAGGGTTAAGTGTAGAGAATAAACCATGGTAAGTGGATGGGTTAGGGTTAAGCATGAAGACAAAATGGTCTCCTTGGTCAAAGCTTCATGAATCTTCAACAAGCTTCATGACAAAAAAAAAACCATTTTATTTTCATTTATCCAATGAAATAAATAAAGAAATGAATAAATAAATGATAAGGCAAAACCCTAATTATCCTTTAACCATGGTTTAATTCTTCACACTTAACCAAATGATCAAGTATCATCAAACATGATACAAATATGTGCACAAAAGTATATCACATATACAACTTGCACATCAAGTGAGAAAATCCATATAAAGTGATCCAATACTAGTTAATGCAAAGTAATATATCAAATATATAATTATACATTAAATCATTAAATCAACATTTGATTCAATGATCCGGTCATGTCGCACATAACCGACTAGCATTCAATGTATCGATTTATCGAATCAATGATTCGATAACTAGGTCATATCGAATATAACCAATCGAAACATTTATCGCGAGAATGAAATGCGGTATCACATACACGCATTATTCTCGCTCCCGCACATATCTCATATGCGCTCCTATTTCATTTCGCTTGAGCCAGGAAACCTCTGTGTAGGACTCTAAAAACTCGTCAATACGCCGGTAGCAGATGATGATCATATCAAGCACCCACAAGCCACAAGCGGTCTGCTAAACGTAACGGCCATCCGGGTATTGAGCGATCAGAAGATCGACGAGTTAGCCCGCTCACACTCCTGTGAATCCAACCAGTAACACTTACCGTACAGTCCGGTCTGTTCGTCTGATATGTCGCATATCAAGTCTAGGGGTGGTAAACGTCAGACCCCAATAACCGATAAGTCGTGCCGATGTGAGGCTCATAACGGGTCGAGAAACTACTGGTAACACTTACCAGCAAATCTCTGATCAGCCCTGGCCAGGGACTTCCCTGTTACGGCCAATCGAGCACAGCGCAACATCAACCCCCAATACCGGGAGAGACGAAACCCCTCCTATCGCTCATTGCCTCCATGTGACTCGGGACTGTACCCAAAGACCACCGTTTTGCACGCCCTCATGGACGTGGTAAGGTGGAGATCAAAGCACAGTGGGAATCACACAAGACTCTATGACGATCTCGGGTCTACAGACTAACCTGTACAAGTGTCACCTGAGAACTGCCATTTGACGTGAGGTATAATACCATCTGGGAGTTGTCGGCGAGTCCGTCCAGTGTACCCAGTCTCCACTGAGCACCCATATACCATCTCTGATGTCAAACACCAATGGATATGGGATCATCCATCGCCCATCACATGGGTCGAGAAGCGTATACGCTAGTCTACACTGGTATATCGATGCCCCGTCTCGATACACCCACGACTAGGGACCTTGAAGGATGTACTTATGGACTACCATATCCCCACTAGTATGATCTGCATCATAGTCCAGGTAGTCAAGTACACATCCTAAGGGCTTTACCAACATGTAACTATAAGACAGTATAAAGAGACTAGTGTACATGTTAAGATAAAGAGCAACCAGATAGCATACTATCATGTCGAGCAAGAAAGTCATCTCTATATATGTCCAAGCATCCAATATAATATACATCATCTGTACAATACTGGCCTCTAGGGCATACATACAACTAACACTAATCCTATCATGATAAAGTTGATAGCTACATTGAATTGACCATTTTCATAATCAAAAAGAAAAAGAAAACCAAAGAAGAGTGTAGACCTCTCATGAAGGTCAAGGTCAACTTTGGTCAACTGGTCAACATAGTCAAGAGTGGTCAAGGTGGTCAAATGGTCAAAGCAATTAACCATCACAAAATTATCACTAAAAAGGATTAGTAAATAATGTCTCCGGCTCATAATGGTTTTGACCGAACAAATTGCCAAAACCCTAATGAGTCCGCCTCAAAATGGTTTTGACCGAATCGACTGTCAAAACCCTAATGAGCCTGCCACATAACGGTTTTGGCCGAATCAACTGCCAAAACCCTAATGAGGCACCTCCTCCTTCTTCGCTACGCAAAACTGTGCATACACACCCGCATCCGCATTCCGTAGAATGCGAATGCATAGAAGACAAGACAAATCCATCCGTGTAATACTAGGATCCGGCTTAAACCAAAGCCCACTAGTATTGCCTGCCCGAACAGCATACGCACACAAGTGCACGTAAGTGATCGTAGCCCTGTCGTAAAACCATACGGCCTCTGCACGTTTCGCTCAGTGCTGGGAAACTCTCTGTGTGGGACTCTAAAGACTCGACACTACGCTGGCAGTGGGTTTAACCACAGACCGCAATTGGCACTAGCTGTACGTAACGGTCCCCAGGTAGATATCGATAAGAAGGCCGATGAGATAAACCCATCCAAACTCCTACTGAGCCTGTATGTGACAATCTCCGTGCAGTCCGGTCTGTTCGTCTGATACATCGCATGGCGGGCCTAGGGGGTGGTGAACGTCAGTCCTCTAATAGCGGTATAAATCGTGTCGGAGTGTAGCCCAGAACACCCTGAGATAACACTGGAAACCTACCGGTATATCTCGCTTGCCCTGGCCAGGGACTACTCATGTAATGGCTCTCCTAGACACAGCGCGATGTCAACCCCCAGTACCAGGAGAGACAAATCCTGTCTAACCGTCACTGCCTCCAAGTGCTTCGGGACTGCACTCAACTACTACCTGTTTGCACGACTCCTTTGAGCCGTGGTAGGGTAGTAATCTAAGTACAGTGGGAACACACTCGAGGCGAAGTGACAGTGTCAAGTCAGCGGACTAAGTTGTACTCATGTTACCTGGGAACTGATAACTGACGATAGGTATAATACCAACCATCAGTTCCCGATGAGTCATGTCCATGTACTCGTAACCTAACGAGCACCCGCATACTATCTCCAGTACGACGTACTGATGGCTGTGGGATAGACCACCTCCCGTGCTGGGATGAGAAGCGTATACGCTAGTCTACTCCGGAGTATCGATGCCCCGTCTCGATAATCCTACGACTAGGGACCTGTATAAGGATGTGCTTGTAGATTACCCAGCCCCCACTAGTGTGACTGCCATCACATTGCTGGTAATCAAGCAAAGATCCTAAGGGCTCTACTAATATGTATAAGCGATCTGCTAAAAGAAACACATGCACATATTGAAGTAGAAACAAACCAAGTAGCATACTACCATTTTGAGCAAGATTGTCTATACAACTGTGAATATCCTAAGCTTCCATTAAGTAATATACAAGCTAGTATGATACAGTAATGGCCTCTAGGGCATATATACTAATAAGTTTGTTGAGGGGCTTGTTTTTGTGGAGGTGGCATCTGAAAATTGTTATTGCCTTGGAATTGTTGTTGATTTTGATTCCAAGCAAAATTGGGGTGGTTCCTCCAACCAGGATTATAAGTAGAAGAGCATGGATCATTTCTTTGTCTCTGCTGAAAGGCAGCATTGACTTGATCTTGTCCTTGAGCAGGTGGGTTGTAAGGACACACTTCGGTCAAATGGAACGGATCCGAACAACAAGCGCAAATAGTGCGAGGGGGTAAAGCGGGGACAGGAGAAGGCGATGAGAATTTTCTCTTAATTGCTTCTAGTTTACGTGTAATTACGGCCATTTCGGCTTTCATTGCAATTGACATGTCAAGTTGATGAACACCTGCCCTAGACGAACCGGATGAAGTAGATGAAGTGGTTTGTCTAGTGCTTTCCCACTGAAGCGTTTGTTCAACAAGATCGTCGAGAAATTGCCAAGCTTCCTCGTCAGATTTTGTAAGAAAGTGACCTTGACAAATGGTTTCCAGCAACTGCTTAGTTACTGGGTTCAGTCCTTCGTATAAAGTTTGGCAAAGTTTCCATCTCTCGATACCGTGGTGAGGGCACTGAATAAGAATATCCTTAAATCATTCGAAACACTTCCAAAAAGGTTCGGAAGGAAGCTGGGAAAATTGATTAATTTCATTTCTAATTCTCACGGTTTTGTGGTGTGGGTAAAACTTTTTAAGAAAAGCCTTAACAAACTCTTCCCAACTTTTTATGGAATGCGATGCTGTACTATATAGCCATTTTTCAGCTAGGTCACATAAAGTGAATGGAATGACACGTAGCCTTATAGCATCATCAGAAAGTTGGGTGGTCTTCATCATTGCGCAAACATTCTGGAATTTGTTAATGAAGATGTAGGCATTTTCGGATCCCAGCCCGTGAAATTTGGGCAACATATTGATGAAGTGGGGTTTAATTTCGAAGTTATCCCCATTACCCGGTGGAAGTGAAAGACAAGTAGGAAGTGCGGTGCGGGTTGGATTGAAAAGATCCTGGAGCGCGATTCATTAGGGCGCTTCGACAGGAGGGTGTTGTGGGTTATTCGCACCCAGTTGAGGTGGAATCAATCCCGAAGTAGGTAACGGGTTGTTAGGATTGAATCCCGACATCTCCTTAGAAGATGATGAATTTGAAGATGAAGGTAAAGAAGTGGAGGGAATTTCGACTTCGAAGTCGAAAGCGTCGTCAGTAGGAACTAACGAGACATAGACTAAACGGGTGCTAGTGTCCCTAGTCCAACCGGACATACACTAACGAGTTGTAGTGTAGTCAACAAGTAGAAGGTAGGGGTAAGAAAACGTCAATGAGAGAATGTGGGTGAAAGTTTGGTGCAATGGATTTCTTGCGACAAAATGGCAAGTTTTTGTAAAATTTTTGTTTTGTGGGTTTTTTTTATAAAGAGTTTTGCAAAAGATTTTTTATAAGGAATTACGACACACTTTCAAGCAATCACAATATGCACAATCAAGCCTAGAGCTAGGGTCTCTTAAGTCAACTAGACTGCTCCTAACTGGTCCAAAGGGCAAGTTGTGAGATATCCCTCGAAGCGCCTCTTCACTGCCAATTGTGGCCAGGTAAGCACAAGTAAAGAAACGAGGGATCCGCTCACGAATCACCGTAAGACGGGCCTTTTAAAATACCTTTCCCACTTATCTAGCCTAGGCACCACAAAGTCAGGTTTAGATAAACGACTGATTGCCCACAACCTTCCTTTGTCCTAATGAGCGTGACGGTCCTTATTGGCTGAGTCTAAATATTTTTTAATTAATTCGAGGGTTGATGCATATGCTTTTTGTGATTTTTGGAGTCCTAGGAAGGGTAATGAAATCCCCACCCAAACAAGATGATATTTTTTATGTTTTTATATTTTTCAGCTGCATATCTTTTGAACAAAGTTCCTATCAAGACTGTGCCTACCACACCATATCAGATGTGGAGTGGGAAGAAACCCTATCTTCAGTATCTCAAGATATGGGGATGTCCAGCTTTTGTTAAAAAACAGCATGCGGACAAACTCGAGGCACACTCAGTACAGTGTAAGTTTATGGGATATCCAAAAAACTCCAAGGGTTATTTTTTCTATTACGCAGAGGAACAAAAGGTTTTTGTTTCTCGCAACGCCCATTTCTAGAACAGCAGTTTTTAGAAAAGGAAACAAGTGGGAGCGCAATAGAACTGGAAGAAATTCCAAAACCACAAGCAACTACTGAAAGCTTGGTAGAACCAGAAGTTCCATATAAACAGGACATTCCAGCACCCCTCCGCAGGAGTAGTAAGCCATCTCATCCGCCTGAGAGATACTACGGTTTTCTCATAGACGGGGTTAGAGAGGATTGCGTCATTGATAATGATGAACCTACTAGCTTCCAGCAAGTCATTCAGAGCGGCGACTCGGTAAGATGGCTGGATGCAATGCGGACCGAGATGGAGTCCATGTACACCAACAAAGTATGGACTTTGGACTTTGCTCCAGATGGGGTAAAACCCATAGGATGCAAGTGGAGCTTCAAAAAGAAGATTGGTGTAGATGGACAGGTTGAAACATATAAGGCTAGACTTGTTGCAAAGGTTTTCTTCAAAGGCCTGGTTTGGACTATGACGAAACCTTTTCTCTAGTGGCTATGCTCAAATCCATTCGGATCCTTCTTGCCATTGCCGCCTTCCATGATTATGAAATCTGGCAGATGGACGTAATGACGGCTTTTCTAAAATGGAAATTTGGACGAGTACGTCTATATAGATCAGACAAAAGGCTTCAATCAGAGTGGGAGCAGCGGGAAAATATGCAAGTTGCTTAAGTCCATTTATGGACTAAAGCAAGCATCGCGGAGTTGGAACATCTGTCTTGATGAAACGGTCAAAGAATATGACTTTATCAAAAATCCAGATGAGCCATGTATTTATAGTAAGATTGTAGCACGAACTGTCGTATTCCTCATCTTGTACGTGGATGACATTCTCTTGATAGGAAATGATATTCCTATGCTACAATCTGTCAAAGAATTCTTATCACACAGGTTCTCCATGAAAGACCTGGATGATGACTCTTACATTCTGGGGATCCAGATCTATCGTGAGGATGTTAGGACTTTCGCAGTCCAGGTATATCAACACTATACTGAAAAGATTCAGTATGGAAGATTCTACGCGCGGTAATTTACCGACATGTCACAGAATCACCCTCTCCAAAGAGATGTCTCCCAAGACTGATTTGGAAAGGGATCGCATGTCGATTATACCCTACGTTTCTGCGGTAGGCTCTATAATGTATGCGATGTTGTGTACCAGACCAGATGTAGCTTACGCACTAAGCGTGGTAAGTCAGTATCAGTCAGACCCAGGGGAGAAGCACTGGATAGCTGTAAAGAGCATTCTCAAGTACCTGAGAAGGACTAAGAATATGTTCTTGGTTTACGGCGGAAAAGACCTCCAGATCGAGGCTTTTGCTGACTTCAGCTTCCAGAGTGACAAGGATGACTCCAAGTCCATGTCAGGTTATGTTTTTACCCTCAATGGAGGGGCGGTGTCCTGGAAGAGTTCCAAGCAGGATACCGTTGCTGACTCGACGATGGAAGCGGAGTATATCCCAGCTTCTGATGCCGCAAAAGAAGCAGTCTGGGGAAAGAAGTTCTTAACAGAACTTCAGGTGGTTCTATCCATTATTGATTCAATACCTATGTATTGTGACAACAATGGGGCTATAGCTTTAGCGAAGGAACCCAGGTCCCATCAAAAGTCCAGACACATCTTGAGGCAGTATCACCTGATCAGGGAGACCATAGATCGCCGGAAGATCGAGGTTCGGAGAGTTGCTACAGAGGAGAACACTGCAGATCCATTCACAAAGGCCTTACCTCAAACACAGTTCGAGAGGTGATTGTCCGTGCTTTTGCGTATGCGTATTAAAATCAAAGTTAAGAATATACCGCAATCAATAACGGTGTCGCTTGGTAGCTAGCCGGTTGAGTACGGGTCGGTCCACAGGGAAAACTTGTTCTTTTCTTTATGTTCTTACGAGTTAAGTCATATTTTTGGTAGGTTTTGAATTTCATAAAAACTAAGATTGAATTTGATTTGGATTAAAACCTTGCTAGGGTTAGGATTAGGTTAGTTTGGAAGATAATTCTACCCACTGCTTCCTTTGCCCCAATTAAGAACATAGGTGTTAGGGTAATAATTAACAAAGGGGATTAGCACGACAAGGAAGAAATATAGTTTCTTCCTTTTGGTCCTTATCCGTCCTTTCTTAACTCTTAGCCGTAACCTCTATCTAAATCAACCACAACTGGTCTAACTAGGGAATCACCGCTATCTCGTAGGATAGGGTGCCGTAGTGAGCGGTGGGTGTTTGATTTATATAGAATCCTAATTTAAAATATTAAACGGGCAAGAAAGGAGTGAGAGATTTCCATCTCTCAAACCTACCCAATCCTAACCCTAACAAGTGAGGAACTACTCACTCATTAGGGATTTTATGATGAAGTTCATTTTTATAATTTTCTTTTAATTACCTAATTAATGTGCTGATAATAAAAGACAGATACGACAATTGCGGAAATTAAATTGCAGATAAGAAAAAATTCAAGATAAAAAAACTTACTTTTATTGAAACCTCTTGACGATTACAATGAAATTGAAAATTTAATCTAGAAATTAAAAGAGGCATGCCCCAAAAGAGGTTGTAGGCTTTCCTATTTATAGATAGGAAAAACCCTATGGTTTACATCTGATCCACATCTGAAATTACAAGACTACCCTAAGAAAGCCGGGTCAAAGCACGGACATCCACCTGTTGGATATAGTGCCCTCATAGTCAATTATTGGATCGCAGGCACGTGATTGCAATGATTGAGGGAGGACCTATACCAGTAGGACAGTCTTACTCAAGATGATAGTATGCTATCTGGTTTATCTTTATCATCGTGTACATGCTTTAGGTGACATTACAGGTCACTATTGCACGTTGATAGAGCCCTTAGGATTCTTGCTTGACGTCCAGCAGTATGATGGCGATCATATACGTGGGAGCTGGGATCTATATGCACATCCTTAAAAGGTCCCTAGTCGAGGGAGTTTCGAGACAGGGCATCGATACTCCAGAGTAGACTAGTGTATACGGATCGAGACCCCGACGAGGGGCGGTGGCTGGTCTCACAAGCCATTGGTGTCAATTGGTTCACCTAAGACGTATACAGGTGCTCATTGGGTTATGAGTACACCGGACAGGACTCGCCGGGAGCATGCTAGTTGGTTTTATACCTAGCGTTATATAGCAGTTCCCTGGTGACATGTGTATAGGTTAATTCATCGACCTGAGATCGTCATTTGTCTCGTGTGAGTTCCCACTGTGCTTTGATTACTACCCTACCACGGCTCGAAGGAGTCGTGTAAACAGGTTTTAGTTGGGTACAGTCCCGAGCCACATGGAGGCAGTGAGCGGATCGGCAGGGGTTTTCGTCTCTCCCGGTATTGGGGGTGAGATCGCGCTGTGTCTAGGAGAGCCATTACACGAAGTCTTTGGCTAAGGCAGGAGATTTACTGGTAGGTATTCCAGTAGTATCTCAGGGTGTTCTGGGCTACACTCCGACATAACTTGTACCGCTTTTAGGGGTCTGACTTTTACCAACCCCCTAGGCCTGACATGCGATGCTCATAGACGAACGGACCGGACTGTATGGATATTGTCACCGACAGGCTCAGTAGGGTGTCAGGATGAGTTCGCTCATCGACCTCCCTTTTGGTCAATACCTGATAACCCGTTACGTACAGCTAGTACCACTGACGTGCTAGTGGTTAAATCCACAGCCAAAGTATTGACGAGTTTTTAGAGTCCCCCACAGACAGTTTCTCAAGTTTCAGGAGAAACGTTGTAGAGGCCGTATGGTATTATGGCAGGGTTCGATCATATACGCGCAGTCATGCACGGATCATGATCGGACGGATCATACTAGTGGGCTTTGGTTTAAGCCGGATCCTAATATTAGATTTGTTGGATTACTTTAGTCTCATCGCATTCGCATTCAGTCGGAATGCGGATGTAGGTATGTATATACAGGTGAGGAGTATCCTTGTGATCCGTCACGAGTTTACTTTAGATGTTGCCGTACCTTTTGTTGGACTAAACATTTGGGTTAATGTTTATTTTGGTGGAAATTATGAGCTTAGTTCATGACGAGGTGCATTTAATGTGACATGGATATATTTAGTGACTCATGGTCTCTTTATTTGTGCTAATGTCACATTAGGATTTGTTTATTGTGTTGAATTGATGGATGGAGAGAGAGAGGGCAGCCATAGGCTTGGGGTTTGCTCTTGGATTATTATTCTAGCTCTCATTTTTCCAACACAAGAAAAGAAAACCTCTCCTTCTTCTTCTTCCTCTAGCTCACAATTTCCACTAATGGCATCATCTTCAACCTCCATCCATACACTCTCATGTGTTGAGAATCAATGGATGCCTGAAACAAAGTTATCATACACATTCTCTACTTCACCTTGGACACGTCGGCTAGCAAACTTCGTGTCCGAGTTGCTTCGGATGAAGCGGGAGCCCGTAAAAAGACTCATTGATGTGGTGCCCTTCCGATGAGAAGACCGGAGATCGGAGATGCCGTGAGGAGCAAGAGATGGTGGCTAAAGACCGAAGGACACGGATCGATCGGTATAGCCTTTCTAACCTTTCTCTAGTTGCTAGTTAATGTTAATGGTTCGATCCGGGTTTAAAGTATACGTTAGCGCCAGTTCCAAGTTTATGAAAAAGTTTTTGTTTCCGCATTTTGGCCTCGGATCGACGGCCGCGGCGCTACCGTAGACTTATACCACCGACACATGCACCGACACGTGCATAGCACGGCCGCGGATCCGCAGCGGAATGCCATGTTTGGCCGCGGATCCGCGGCCATCTTGAGGGATCTTTGGCTCTTCTTTTCAGGGTTGCCTTATGTTGCTATTTCCTTCTATGTTCTTCTCTTGGTTCTTCAGAATATTTTCTAGTTTCTTCCAGATTTCCAACAGTACAGAATTTGTGGACTTTTACCGTAAGCTTCGCGTTGAAGTCTTGAATCTTTATGCTGCCCTCGTACTTTGTGCAATCGAATTGTTCATTGATCTTCGTTTGTTTCTTAAACTGGTAGGCGGCATCTTTCAGATTCATCTATTTGTTGGTCGTAGTCTCACATTTGTAACGTCTTTTCCTGAATTTCACTGTATTGTTCTGAGAACCTGTAACCTGCAACTATTTAGCAGACATGGATCAAAAGCACCTATTTATTTGCAATATGATTAAGAATGGGGAATATAATAATGCAAAATTCTGATATGAACAAGAGGCTATTCGAGATGATAGGTCTGTGATACGCCAGTACATGGTCCTAGTGCAAGTGGGAGATTGTTAGTGTATATGCCCTAGGGGCCATTATTGTATCATACTAGCTTGTATATTACTTAATGAAAGCTTGGGATATTCACAGTTGTATTAACAATCTTTCTCAACATAGTAGTATGCTACTTGGTTTATATCTATCTTAATATGTGTATATACTTCTTTTAGCATATCGCGAATACATATTGATAGAGCCCTTAGGATCTTGCTTGACTACCAGCGTTGTGATGGCAGTCACACTAGTGGGGGCTAGGTAGTCTACAAGCACATCCTTTTTCAGGTCTCTAGTCATAGGATTATCGAGACAGGGCATCGATACTACGGGGTAGACTAGTGTATACGCTTCTCGTTCCAACAGGGGAGATGGTCTGTCCCACAGCCATCAGTACGTTGTACTGGAGATAGTATGCAGGTGCTCGTTGGGTTATGGGTACACCGGACAGGACTCGCCTGGAACTGTTGGTTGGTATTATACCCGTCGTCAGTTTATAGTTCCCAGGTGACATGAGTACAGCATAGTCTGTTGACTTGACACTGCTGCTTCGCCTCGAGTGTGTTCCCACTGTTCTTAGATTGCTACCCTACCACGGCTCAAAGGAGTCGTGCAAATAGGTAGCAGTTGGGTGCAGTCCCGAAGCTCTTGGAGGCAGTGGCAGTTAGATAGGATTCGTCTCTCCCGGTATTGGGAGTTGATATCGTACTGTGTTTGGAGAGCCATTACGCAAGGTCCCTGGCCAAGGCAAGCGAGATTTACTCGTAGATATTCCGGTAGTTTCTCAAGGTATAATGGGCTTTACTCCGACACGACTTATACCGCTATTAGGGGACTGACTCTTGCCGCCCCCTAGGCCCGATATGCGATAGTCCTAGACGAACAGACCGGACTGTACGAAGATTGTCATATCAGACTCAGTAGGAGTTCGGATGGGTTTCCTCATCGGCCTTCTTTTCGACATCTACCTGGGGACCGTTACGTCCAGCTAGTACCGCTTGCGGCCTGTGGTTAAACCCACTGCCAGCGTAGTGTCAAGTCTTTAGAGTCCCACACAGAGGGTTTCCCTGCTTCGGGCGAAACGATATAGAGGTCGTATGGTTTTACGACAGGGTTCGTACGTATATGTGTATTTATGCACGTATGATATTCGGACAGATTATACTAGCGGGCTTTGGTTTAAGCCAGATTCTAGTATTGGATTATTAGATTTATGTAGTCTCAGTATATCCGTGTATTTCGTAAATACGGATGAGAGGGGCATTCTCATAATTAGTCGGAAAGCTTCTAGAAGAAAGGTGACTCATTTAGTTTTAATTCATTTGTGAATTAAACTAAATGAGGTGGAGGAGATGAGGTGTTATTATCATTACTTGTACCATGACTCATGAGATGATTCATCTCAAGAATTAAATGAAGCATGGATGATATTTGTGTAAGATATTTGTGCAAGATATTTTTTATGCTTCATAATATTCAAAGTGAGTACGGTTCAATTCATTATCACAAAACACTTCTCTCTCCTCAAGCTCTCTCTTCTTCACTCTAACCCTAATCCTCTCATGAGTTGAGAACCCTAGGGTTAGCAAGACTAATCAATCCTTAATCCACCTCTATATTCTCTAGGTCACTTAGATTAGCACTCTAAGTCACTTAGTTACCTCAAGTTAGAGGTTAAAGCTTGTAGTAAGAACTCTCGGGTAGATCTTCTATTACATCGAGGAGCCGACAAGGAGGTGCCATCCTTTCCACTCCAAAAGAGCCCAAGTGGTGAAAGAGGACAACGATAAGAGAAGAAGGACTTGGAACTTTAGGTATAATCTTCTTACCGAGTAGATAATACCTCTAGTTAGTTGTGTTAGATATGGTTTAGCAAAGATACTTATGCTTAGTCGATGTTACCTTGTTTAAAGTGATCGTTTTTACTAATTCCGCCTCCCCGCATCATGTGGGGTGTGTAACGTCGACTTACACATAGATCCCGGATCAAACAAAACGTGTGCATCGAAAGAACATACTGAAAGAGTACCTGAAACAACTTCATTGGACGCCTGCGCGTCCTGATGAGTCAAAACAAATACTCGTGCCTGCCCTCTACCTGCAACTGGCTGTCCTCCTCCTCTGCTACCCCGTCCTCTCTGAACAAACCCTCCGCAACCACGACCTCTCTGAGCAAAAGTCTGACGCGGAGCAGCAACAAGCGTAGGAGGCAACGCTCTCTAAGGTGAAGGTGGTAAGGTAACACGTGGAACCGCTGCCTCTCCCTGGTGTATCTCAGTACAATCTCGAATGCGATGATGGAAACTCCCGCTCCGAAAACATCCAGACGATGACTGTAGACCCTCCTGGGGATAAGAGCTAAACAACTGGCCTCGTCCCAAGCCTCTGTTGCTCCCACGACCTAAACGAAATCTGTCGCAGCGTCTAAACATCTGTTTCCGGGATGATACACCAGTACGAACCCTCTTCGGTTCTGGAACGACCGACATCTCGGAAAGACGCTCCCCAACCAATAGGGCTGCGTCCACTACGGCTGCATATATGTCATAATGCGGGGCGCTGATAGCGATGAACAACTGGGTAACAGGTGGGACAACCTCCTGTCGCTGCGCTCACTTGGCCTCAACCAACGATCCCATCATCTGGCGCAAATACTGGATATCGGCCTCTAGCCTAGTAATACGATCTCGCGAAGGTGGATCAACCTGCTCCTATACAATGGGTGTACCACCCTGGTCAGTCCTCGTCTCTGATGAGCCAACTCTGACCTCGGCTTTTGCGGCCGCTCTCTGCGCCCTCGGAGTCTTCGGCGGCATAATGGCTGGAAATGAAAACAGGATTCAATAAGAACACGGAAATCGAATCACAAGGATGTATAAATCACGGAAGGAATTTCAACCAACAAGTCCTAAGGTCACTTAGGCGGAGTACCGTGTCGTAAGTATGCCGCGGAACATACACACGCTACATCACTCTGCTTAAGCTACCTACTCCATTATACCAAGGTCATCCTATACTCCGAAAGGTAAAACTTAGCGCTCTGATACCAATTTTGTCATGACCCAAAATTTAGGCACGTGACCAGCACTTAAACCACGTAACGTCAACAGGCGAACTCAATTTAAGTAAACCGAAACCCAGAAATCTAAACCATCTAAAGTAGTAAGTGATAAAAACATTGTTAAAAACATTTGGAAATCTCATGTAAAATCTTTAAAGTTTAAATTTATTTTCTTAGAAATTTCGGCAGCACCTCCTTTGTAAAAACTAGCCTGAAAGGGGCACAAACATAAAATATAAGCAAAGCAACATATGATATAAATAAAGCATCCCCAAACGGGAGCAAATCACGCCCAAAAGCGGAAACAACCACCACAAGCATATATACGACGCCGTAGCGAAGAAATGAACAATATAAAGTCAAAACAGCATAAGAGATAAAACTGCATAATAAAAGCCAGCTCACACGAGCTCGACACCCAGAGTCACAAAATATACAATATCGTCCTCACAACTCATCTCTAAGTCAATACATGAAATGGTAGATGGAGAGTACTAGATACAATGATGGATATACAATGAATATAAACGGATAACAGCAAAACCCACCTATAGCAAAACGGCTCACAGCCAACAGTAGCGGTATCCGCTGCAAAAAGATACAATAAGAAGAAGCCCTGCCGCGACTACTATGAGGGTCAAACCTGCAAAACACTGTAGCACAACGGGGGTGAGTTGCCAACTCGTGAATAGTAAGTAATATCGTACAGATAATCGCAGGTATGCACGTACAGCGATAATCTATCACATGCAATCTGATAGTATCAATATGCTAATATGGATATGCAACAATCATGAAAGGTACTCTATCAAGTACTACAAATACATGAAGCAATGCATATCAAATGAATTTTGAGTATCGGATAAAATATGTCATCATCAATGAATCATCATCGTGGAAAAACCGGTGTCCATCAACGACACCCCAAATCCCAATACCTCAGGCGCCGTCATCCTGATCGGCCCTCATATCCTGTAAATCTCATGGAACCTGAGTGCCCAACATCGGCACTCGAAAACATCATGAAATACTCGTGTCCAACATCGACATGCAAATACTCATCTCTCAGGCGCCGCATACCCAGATCGGCCCTCAATATATTTCATGTCATAACTCCCAAACTGTATCCTCCGGATATCCGTCGGGCTCTATACTATCACCAGTGGGTAGTAGTCCCTCCGCTGGGCTCATCGCCTTTCTATACGAGTTTTCTTTCCCCTGGGTACTATACCGGGTCCACCATGTACCCGCAGACGGTGCCTACCAGTCCTTAAATCGGGTATCTAACACAAGCCTCAGAACTGAGAAAACTCATGGTGGACGCACGGAAATATCATATCAAGAGAAACCGGGTTTTTAAAACAATGCATACTTTCTTGAAATAACACCATGGTTCTCAAATCCATAAATCACATGAAATCTGTATCTCAATGCGTAAATCCATGAAATATGATATATGCAACATAAAATGGTAATATGAGCATATCAAGGGAAAACCGCTCTTTAAAATGAATCACGTTTTTAAATATATTATGCGGTTCCCAATTTCTCCAAAATCAAATCCAGCATCATATAAAGGTGTGCATGTAGCTACAGCAAGGTATGAGTATATACATGTAAGTATGTACGCATGATGCATTTCATATGCGCAATAGAACAACAATGAATGTTTCAATATCGATAGCAATACAATACCGCATATGTGTATAGGTTGTGCGTGTCATGGCAATTACCGACGGTGTGGGTGTAGCATACAATTTAATGCTCGTGCAACATGAACCGTCAGTAATGGTGTCCACTAGGTACTAAGTCAAGGCACAACAAATAATAGTGTGTAATGATGCTCATGCACAATCAACATATATGAATATAAACATGAGGCTGTAATATCCTATCAAGCCCTGACGCATAACGCCATACGGGTGATTTTCCCGTAGATGTTAAATCTACTTACCGGTGATCTCGAGCTAAGTAAATCCGACCACCTACTTCCTTTACTTCGCAGCGTCCGAAGTCCCCGCCTGCGATCGTATTAACACAAAACACAATAACGCGCGGATTTAGCAAACTACGCAATAATAACGAACACAACGCCAATTTAACGAATCGGTTCCCTTAAGCTACGAAAGGGTTCGCTTAGCGGCTAACGTGTGTGTCGGCATTACCAGAACAAACCCACGACAGCAAGCTACCCGAAACACTAAAACTACGTCGGATCAATCGTAACGCGTGTCGTCGAAACACTAAAAACTAGCTAATCGATCCCATGATTTTACATACTGTCACAACCTAAAAATCTAGCAGTACCAAACACCCTAAAACAACTGCAGACAGCTACCCACAAAAGTACAACATCCCGGTCACCAAGATGGCCGAGCTCACCGGATTTACCCCCTATGACGCCGGCCAAAACCGCTAAGGTAGGGTTCGTTCTTCTGGTGAACACTCAGGGTCTCTAACAAAACACTACTAAGTTGCTAGATTTTCCAGTAACCACTCGGGGTAACAGCAGGTTACTGAGACTCAAAAACGACACTAAAAATATGATATTTGCTCAAAATGATCTCTTTAGTGTTCTAAACGATAATTACCAAGCAATACAACACTATAACAACCTAATAAACAGTGAGAGATCGTTACCTATCTACACTTGCTCAAAATCCTAGCTTTCCATGCTCCAAGTGATCACCATGGGCTTTAGATCAAGTTTAATGAAGGGTTTAGTGAGTTTTGTGGTGATTAGTGAGGGTTTAGCTTTGATTTAGTGAAGAACAAGAGAGGGTTTCAATTGAGGGAGTAAGGGTGTGAGAGAGATAATGAGATGAAGAAAAATGTTGTGAGAGTGAGAGAATGAGGTGAGTGTGAGGGTGTATGAGTGAGGGTGAGGGATGAGGGAATGTGGGGTGAGTTTAGAGAGAGTCATGCTCTTCTCTCTCTTCATTTAATGCATGGCATGCTTGCCCATGCCTCATGATTCCCATGCCGCCCTCTCTCTATCTCTCTTGCTCAAGTCAACATATTTTCAAAAACCCTATGTTTTATTTTGAAAACTAATTAATTAACTAATTACATAATACCTAATGGAATGGGGTTAATATGCCATGGCTACTTAAGCATGGTTTAACATTAATTAACCTTAGGTTAACATGCACATGTGTGTGCAAGCCCAAAATAAATATTAATAAAATATTATTTAATTTTGATAAAATATTTGAAAACTATTTTGGTAAACTTTTTACTAAAAATCCGCATTATCGCTTAATTAACACTAATCGCATTCTATGGTGTTACAGTTGTGATGGTAGTCACAGTAGTGGGGGCTGGGTGGTCTATAAGAACATCCTATACAGGTCCCTAGTCGTAGGATTATCGAGACGGGGCATCGATACTTTGGAGTAGACTAGTGTATATGCTTCTCATCCCAACAGGGGAGATGGTCTGTCCCACAGCCATTAGTACGTCGTTCTGGAGATAGTATGCAGGTGCTCATTAGGTTATGTGTACAACGGACAGGACTCGTCAGTAACTGTTGGTAGGTATTATACCTATCGTCGGGTAGCAGTTCCCAGGTGACATGAGTACAGCTTAGACCGTTGACTTGACACTGCTACTTCGCCTCGAGTGTGTTCCCACTATACTTTGATTACTACCCTACCACGGCTAAAAAGAGTCGTGCAAACAGGTAGTAATTGGGTGCAGTCCCGAAGCACTTGGAGGCAGTGGCGGTTAGATAGGATTCGTCTCTCCCGGTATTGCGGGTTGATATCGTGCTGTGTTCGGAGAGCCATTACACAAAGTCCCTGGCCAGGGCAAGCGAGATTTACTGGTAGGTATTCCAGTAGTTTCTCAGGGTGTTTTGGGCTACACTCCGGCATGACTTATTGCGCTATTAGGGGTCTGATGATTACCGCCCCCTAGGCCCGATATGCGATACTCTTAGACAAACAGACCGGACTGTACAGAGATTGTCGCATTCAGGCTCAGAAGGAGTTCGGATAGGTTTTCCTCATCGACCTTCTAATCGACATCTACCTAAAGACCGTTACGTGCAGCTAGTACTGCTTGCGGCCTGTGGTTAAACCCACTGCCAGCATAGTATCGAGTCTTTAGAGTCCCGCACAGAGAGTTTCCCTGCATCGGGCAAAAGATGTAGAGGCCGTATGGTTTTACGGTAGGGCTTCGATCACTTACGTGCACTTGTGCGCGTATGATGTTCGAGCGGATAATACTAGTGTGCTTTGGTTTAAGCCGGATCCTAGTATTATATTGATGGATCAGTTTCGTCTCTTTGTATTCGTGTTTCTCGGACACGAATGCGGGTATGTATATACGGATGAGAGGGGCATAGAAGGAGACACCTCATTAGGGTTTTGACCATTTACTTGATTAAAACAACTATAAGGTGGAGGAAAGTATTTGTTATTTTTGTAAATGATAATTGAGGCATGGCTACTTGTTTTGACTACTTTACTTTGTTTGACCATTTGACTTGGTATGACCTTTTGACTTGGTTTGACCACTTGACTTGGTTTGACTCTTTGACTAGATATTTCTTATGAGATATTTTGTGGCACTAGATATTTTGTATGAGATATTTTTCATGCCATGCTCTTAGTCAAGTCAAGGTAGCCATCTCATTTTATCATTATCATTATCAAAAATCATTTCTCTTTTCTCAAGCTAGCTCTCTTCTTCTTCCTCACATCAAAAGCCCTTAAGGTCTCATGAGTTGAGTAAACAAGGGTTTCAAGAGACAAATAAATCCATATTCATTCTTTACATTACCTAGGCCATCAAGTTTAGCAAGCTTGTTGCCCCAGTTACCTCGGATTTGAGGTTGGAGCTCGGACTATAGACTCTCGGGTGGATCGTCTTTGACTCAAAGAAGCTATGATCTGGATCGATCCTTGGAGCCTACGATGATGAGGAGGACAGCAAAGAAGACCTGAAGTACTTGTATCATGAGGTATAGTATTCTTTCCTTGTAGTTAAATCTCATGTAGTTTGCTAGCTAGGGTTTTTGGACGATCCTTGGTTCTAGTCGGTGTTGCGAAGCCCGTAAAAATTCTTTTTTGCAAATTCCGTCTGCCCGCGAACACATGGGGTGCACGACATCGACTTACAGTGGTATCAGTGCCTCTCATAAACCCTAGATAGCTTGTAGCGATGTTAGAATTCCGCTGGTTTTTGTCGCGCAAAACTACCGAAAAAACAGTTTTCAAAAGTGAAGTTTTGAGTTGTTTGCACACCCCGCGGGCTCACGGTTTGAACCGGGAAGCCACGGGGTGGAGAGTGCACACCCTGGAGACCCTCCGGGGGGGCCGAATAGCTGGACCAACTCCCCAAGACCACCACAAGGTGGTCTTGGCTGTGGGGACCCGAAACTGCCCCACCTTGGGCAGTTTCGGGTCTGCCTCACCCCCTGGCCACCTCATGGTGGCCTAGGGGGTGGAGTACCCCCTCTAGGCCCCTCTACTTGAAGTTAATTTTGTTTTCTAACTTCCAGTGAAGGTTTGGGCGCGTTTCGTTTTGATTCGGACTCCCGGATTGGCTCAAAACGATCGATTTTGGAACTTTAGCTCACTGGATTTTCATGTTTTGGAAAATTGGTTAAGTTTGCTAATTGCGCGCGGAATTCTAATGTCGTAGTTACTTTATAAGCTTTGTGATGTATATATGTGTTTAGAAACGTTGACTATTTGCTATACGTTGATTAGTCGGGGTTGCACATATCTGTGATGTTGTTATGATGGTTTATGTATATGAACTTGTTGGATCGTCGTGGATGAATAGCCGGGGATGTGAGATGAGGGTTTTCATTATTTCATTCGATGTAAAATTTATTAAGTGATGTAATATTATTTTGCGGGGCACATCCGAGTTGAGGTTGTAGCCACCGTTGTATTATTTCTTTTACTGTTTTTGCTCCTAGGATAGACCCAAGGTGGGGTGCACAAACTACCGGGTACTTTGAAGTGCCGAGTGGCCTACTCACTTTTTTGAGGGAGGTTGCTTCACTTCAGGTATTTGGAGGGTAGTTTGCCACAACCGTAGGGGTCTAGAGTGGGGTTTGGCTATTCATCATGACCGTGGGATCCGTCTTTCGTTACAGGCTCAAACGAAATGCGGAATTCCTAATATATCCAATGTGTTCATCTGTGATCTGGAATGCCTATCATTGCGTCTGACAAATGGATATTATTATATATTATTATATAATAAACATTGCTTATGTTTTGCATCCGCGCTAGTCCATCCCCCGCTCTGTCGTTAGTTAAGTAACCTAACGGGTGATGACAGGGCCCAGTGGCGAATGCGGCTGGCATAAGCGTATGTTGTATTTTCGTTGTTCTCTACAATGGTAGGTTAATGGATGGTGTAAGTGCACGGCAGCGCCCCGGCCGTCGATCCGACGCCGGAATGCGGAAATGAAACTTTTTACGAAACTTGTAAACCAGCACTACCGCGCACTATAAAACCCGGATCGGGCCATTAACCTAACTCTAGCAAACTAGAAAATGGGAAGGAAGCTATACCGAGCGATCCGTGTCCTTCGGTCTTCGGCCTCCACTCCAATCTCCTTGCAGAATCTCCGGTCTTCATCTCCTCGTCGGAACGAGCATCATATCGCCGGGTTCTTTTACGGGCTCCCACCTCTGGACCGAGGCAACTCGGGCACGAAGTTGGCGAGCCGACGTGCCTAAGGATGTTGTAGATGAAGTGTAGGTTCACTTGTCTCAAGCGGGTAGTGAAGTTGCCATGATAGATTGAGGAGGAGAATGAAAAGAAGCAATGAAAAATGGAGCTAGTCTTTTGCATGAATTAGAAAAATGAGATACCAAAATTTTTCCCTCACCAAATGAATCTCTCTCTCCTTTCCTCAAGTGGCCGGCCCCTCTCATGGTGGAGGAAAAAAAGGAATCTCTTTCTCAAGAGAAGAAAATGTATGATAATAAGAAGAAAATGGTCACGCCATTTTCCTAATCAATCCCTTCATAATCCATCACCATAAATACTAGCCATCATGAAACAAAAGGAATCTAATGGTGCTAGAAATATCATAATCCCTCAATAACAAATAAACCCCTCCACTTAGCTAATTTGCAAATTTGCAAATTAGCCCCTCCATCAGAAAAAATCCGGCAGTGAAGGAACAAAGGAAAACTGGCCGGAACGGAATGCAAACTGGCAACTTCAGAAAACTGATCCCGTAATAAATTACAGGAAAACCCCGCAACAGTATATACATACCCGCACTTGTATTCCCACTGAATACAAATGCAATGAGACAAAATCTACACTGTATAATACTAGGATCCGGCTTAAACCAAAGCCCGCTAGTATTATCCGTCCGATCATGATCCGTGCAATACCGCACGTATCTGATCGAACCCTGCCATATCTCCATACGACCTCTACAGCGTTTCGCCCGAAACTTGAGAAAACGGTCTGTGGGGGACTCTAAAGACTCGTCAATACTTTGGTTGTGGATTTAACTACTAGCACGTTAGAGGTATTAGCCATACGTAACGGGCTACCAGGTATTGACCAAAAAGGGACGTCGATGAGCGAACTCATCCTGACACCCTACTGAGCCTGTCAGTGACAATATTCGTACAGTCCGGTCCGTTCGACTATGAGCATCGCATGGCGGGCCTAGGGGGTTGGTAAAAGTCAGACCGCCAAAAGCGGTACAAGTCGTGTCGGAGTGTAGCCCAGAACACCCTGAGATACTACTGGAATACCTACCAGTAAATCTCGTGCCTTGGCCAAGGACTTCGTGTAATGGCTCTCCTAGACACAGCGCGACCTCACCCCCAATACCGGGAGAGACGAACCCCTGCAGATCCGCTCACTGCCTCCATGTGGCTCGGGACTGTACCCAACTAAAACCTCTTTGCATGACTCCTTTGAGCCGTGGTAGGGTAGTAATCAAAGCACAGTGGGAACTCACACGAGACAAATGACGATCTCAGGTCGATGAACTAACCAGCACACATGTCACCAGGGAACTGCTATCTGACGTCAGGTATAAGACCAACTAGCATGTTCCCGGCGAGTCCTGTCCAGTGTACTCATAACCCAATGAGCACCTGTATACATCTTAGGTGAACCAACTGACACCAGTGGCTTGTGAGACCGGCCACCGCCCCTCGTCGGGGTCTCGACTGTATACACTAGTCTACTCTGGAGTATCGATGCCCTGTCTCGAAAACACCCACGACTAGGGACCTTTTATGGATGTGCTTATAGACCCCAGCTCCCACGTATATGATCGCCATCATACTGCTGGCCGTCAAGCAAGAATCCTAAGGGCTCTATCAACGTGCAATAGTGACCTGTAAGGTCACCTAAAACAGTACACGATGATAAAGATAAACCATATAGCATACTATTATCTTAAGTAAGACTGTCCTACCGGTATAGGTCCTCCCTCAATCATTGCAATCACGTGCCTGTGATCCAATAATTGACTCTGAGGGCACTATCTCCAACAATCTCCCACTTGCACTCAAGGCTAATTATTGCGATGTCGCATACTCACAGCCCATGTGATACCGAACACCCAACTCCTCTACTAGTCTTTCTCACAAAGCTCGTTTGCGAAACTATTGCCTTCGAGGAATAGCCTCAGTGAGTGGATCCGCTGTGATGTTTCTTTCTATGTCTCTTTTTATCTCAAGTTCGCAGAGAAACCCATCTCCCGAAATGAGCAATACCTGTCTTAGAATTTGTTTGGATGTCTGATGGGACCTAGTTCATAAATAAACTCCAAATCCAAACTTCTTAGACTGTATCGTCAACTGAACTTAATCAGTATCCTGCGCCATGCCTTCCCTCAGTATCCACCTAGACCACCTGTCCAGATACTGCCCCTCGTCAGAGGAAAAACTATAACTCTGACAACCAATCTGTCATCCAGGTCACCTTGGAAGCCTGGAATGATAACCGTCTCCAGAATGAGGCTGATGTTATCATATCCCTAGAACATCCACTTATGTTCTAAAACTGCTTCCGAATGTTTTTCCAGGATTGGATTAATATCTGAACTTATTGCATCTAGTGCAAAAACAACATCTGGTGTGGTACTTGACATCTCATGATTGACTCAATTGCCTAAGCAAGTGATCTGCCAATCATGCACATCCCTCTCCCCTTTAGTCTGTAAGACACCTTTAGAGAGGGTGACTCCATTACCTGCAGGTACACTACCGTGGCAGGAGTCGTCCATTCTAAAACACCTTTAGAATGCTGTCTAAGTACCCAGATTGGGAAACCACCCAAATCTAGTTCTAAAACCATAGATCTAGTAACCAGAATGTCTGATATTATATCCAAGTCCTATGTGGAGAAACCACTGTGTGACAACCAAAGTATAACCGACCGTAGTATAGGAATTTCACTTCCTACTCTGTGTATGTCATCCAAATGCCAGGACATCACACCCTACTACCTTCTTAACAGATCCATCCCCTATTCTGATGAAGTCAAACCTATGACTGTCACATCAGAAATAGATGATCTATCTCCGCTATATCTGCTTTAGTCTATAAATAGACATAGGCCACTTGTCCACTATGCTTCCGCTGCTCCCACTGACTACGACAACCCACTGGCAGAGTCATATACACGTGCACTTCTAAAGCTAGTTTAGAACGACGCTATACTCATCCTCCTGCCTGGTCTCACAGTCTGGAACAACAGCAATGGCAAATCTGGGTTAACAAAAACCTCCCTGCCACCGTCCTTGAGCATACCGAAATACCTCTCGAACGCCTGAAGTTACCCACCATATCTGCGGAGTGGCCAATAGAATGTCAAATCAGATTGAATCTTTAGGTTCTTATCAAATTTTCAGTAATCGTTTGCGGTTCTGGAATCACTTCCAGTTCTACCATACACCCACTACTGTTTTCTGAAAAAATCCATTTTTGTTAAAACTGTGGCGAGTCTAGAACAATATCACTATTGATCTTCCAGATGGTAGAAAGTCAACCCTCGTCATAGCCTGGGTCAACCCACAAACAGCCATTACAGAAACGTGCCTTGAGTTATCCAGAGTCTGGTTTTAAGCATAAGCCGGACAACTCCCCGTACCTTAACATCGTTAAGATATGAACTGTTCTGTATCCAATACAGAAACAGAGGCACTGATTTAATTGAACCAGATTCAAATCATGCAGCTGTCTCCAGTGCATGTTAACTAAATGGAAGGAGACCGATCAGCGTTACTCAACTTAGGAATGCTTCCAATTATGAGTAACCTGAAAGAGAAGCAAGTTCTCTTAATCATTACTATCAACTGAATACCATGCATAAGTATCTACATCTTCGATCGCCTTGAAGAATCCTGATACTTACAACACCTGGTTCTCTACTTTATTCATATACCTATAACTTCTCAAAACATAGACCTTGCATTTCTACGAAATACATGTCTAAAAACTAGAGAATTCACAAGTAAACAGAATATAGTACGAGTACCAACCCCTCTGTCCTAATGGACACTGGACAACATACAATACTCTGTATAAGTCCCCTGAGTCCAATAACTCAATCCCTGTGTGTCGTAGGTTGAAAACTGTACTTATGGTTAAGAAGAATTACACCGCTGTTTAATGGTCCTTACCTAACCATCCACTGATATAGGTAAATGTCATAGACATAATTTTAAAAAAGGTATATCTCACTCTATAAAATAGACGTACAGATATATCAATTTGAAATTGGTGCATAACAACGGATATTCAAAACCAAATATTTGTCGTCCGGCAAACAACCCAGGTGACTTCCTCAAATATCACCAATTACAACGAATCCCGATATAATGAGGATGATCACCTAATTCCCAATGACTTACTCGCACTCATCATTTGTAAAACCATATAGATGTGAGAATCAAACCTGGTAAATACATACCCTGGAGCAAAGACTAATTGGAAAATCAGTTTTCTTTTAACAGTACACAGTGAAACTGAAACATTAAAATATTTTGTAGGGGTATCCGGGTATTCCTAGTAATGCCTCTTCCATTATCCAGATTCACAACTGTAACCGTATATTTCTTTGTCATCTCTCCAAATCCCTTTATATGTCTTTAGTCATTCCCTTCTGTACACCCTCTTAGGCTAAATGGTTTTCTTCCTTCCTACCGTTCGGCACCAGCCTATGGTTTGGAAGAAGACTATCCAATAAGCATAATGGGTGTACTGTCCTAATCCTAGGAGCACTCGCAATGCGAGAGAAGGTGAAGATAAAAGACAACCGAATAAACCTTATTCCTATTTCTTCCGAACCATAATCCATCCCCGAACTGGAACAAGTTCCTTCGAGTTCGTATATAACCATACGATGGATTATCCAAATAAACTGTGGATCTTCGTAGTTATACGGAGTGTTCTGGAGAAATACAAAGGTGAAGTGAGAGTGGTAATGAAATACTTGGTTTGGTCGTGAATAGCAGTCGCAGTTTACTTTTCCCTCTTACTAATCCCTTGATATGTCTTTACTTAATACCTTCTGTACACCATCGTTATGCTAATTGGTTTTCTTCATTCCCCACCGTTCGGCACCAGCCTAAGGTTTGGAAGAAGACTATCCAATTTGCGTAATAGGTGTACTATCTCCTAAACCAAGGAGTACTCGCAATCTGAGAGAAGGTAAAAGGAAAAGACAACTGAATAGTCCTATTCGTTTTCTCCAGAACCGGAAACCATCCTCGAATAAATTCTTTCGAGTTCGTATATAACCATACGATGGTTTTATCCAATAGAAGTGGACGTTCATAGTAATACAGGGTGTCCTGGAGAAAAGGGTAAAAGTAGGAGTGGCAATGAGGTTTGCAACTCTGACAATCCAAAAGCCAGTCTTATAAGAAGGTTTGGTTAATTTTGGTCACTGAGTCATAGTCTAGGGTCAGGTCATGGTCGCTGCCAAAGAGAGAGAGAAAAGAAACACTCAGCGTGCACTCTAATCTAGATCAGAATGGTTATCACTTTATCTAATCAGGAAACCTCCCACTGTAACGTCAAATTCTTCCCCAAACCTGAAAAAAGAATTAGTCGGGATCACCCGAGGAGTAAACCAACTCATCAGTGGGAATCGGGATCCAACTATCATCGCATGATAACGTGACGGAATCCGCTCATGTTATCACACTCCAGAAGGTATGCGCATATCTGGCAAGTTTCAGTTTCTTTTGAAACTCCCGATGTGATTTTTGCCCCATGCTCTTATGACCTTGACTAAGGCCAACAAATCATAAGTCACATGTCAAGTTCTACCCGTCATTGTCCAGGTTAATTTGAACCCACCCGTACAAGCCCTTGACTAGGGCCAACAAGGCTATACGACTGTCCCAAACCAACGCATCTATCTATGCAGCAGAAAGGTAACAAGCAGCTACCATACACTATGCCTTGACTAAGGCCAACAAACATAGCATGAATACTACGTGCTACCCGTCTGAAATGACGGAGGGCTACGAATGGTTTTTGGCGAAAAACCTTTAACGTAATGAACTTGATATCGTTGAAGGAACTGGATAGCTTTTATAAAAATATAGTGACAAAAACCTTTGCTAAAGAGGTCACTCCCGGTGAAGGGATCTCGGCTCTTTCCCCGTAGAATGAGGTGCAGGATATTCCAACTGAATATCACGATGCAAACCAAAAGTAATCGACTATAGTGAAGTTATTGCCCTGACGCAAACTTCTGTCCAAGGGTCACTCCCGGTGAAGGGATCTCGGCCCTTGCCTCGTCGACTGAGGTGCTGGATATTCATAACCGAATACCACTGTGCAAAACAAAATAGAACGCCCCTGCAATAACAGCTTTTTGAAAAATTGTTCCAACAACATCAGAATAGGTTTGTTTAGCTTGCATTGATCCGAATCAACGCAGTCCTATCAATTGATCACACCACAAAGAACGAAAATAATGATGTACGTATATGCCATCCGCATTCGCCACTGGGTCCCGTCATCACCCATTAGGTTGCTTAACTAACGACAGAGCAGGGACTGGACTAGTGCGGATGCAAAACATATACAACATCTACTAGTATATATATCAATATATAATATTCCCTCAAGGCGTGATAAAATGCAACATCACAGAAATGTAATAAGCATCACAGAACAATACAGATATCTGGGATCCCCGGGTTTCATAGAGCCGCTACTGAAACCCGACGTTCCCCTGGTCGTGTGGATAGCCTGTGCAATGAAATCCTAGACCCCTACGGGCGCGGCAAGTTACCCGCCAAAACCTGAAGCGAGGCAGCCCCTTTCAGCAACGTGAATGGACCACCCAGCACTTCACGGAATGCGGTAACTTGGGCACCCCTCCTTGGGTCAACCTGTACCCCCTACAAGTGCGGCGAATAGCCCGCCAATTCTATAGTGAAGCCCCCTCCGTATCAAAGCCATGAGATGTGGGCCCGTTGCCCTCTAGAACCCGGCTATCTGTGCACCCCTCCGTGGGGTAATCTTAGTACAGAAAGTAAAAATATACATACAACGGGTACATCGACCTCAGCCCGGTCGTGCCCCAAAAGAATAATATACAAACAGGCAGTAACGGCAGTCCACATGTCGGACGCTCGCCCCGCAATATCAAATGTACATAAATAACCAAGCAGTACTAACATTGCATCCAAGCTATCCCCCACGACCAATCCGCAACAATACAGCACAACACAGAACATCAACGTGAATGTCACGTTCGCAAATCCGTCTAAAAGGGCTATAGCAGATAAACAGGATTTACCGATCAAATGACATTCACGGTCGTAGATATAATGTAAATACTGTGAACTAACATGTTTTAAAAAATTTCGATCGACAAAGTTTCCCGAAGTAGGCCCCAAGTACAACTGCAGCACTCAAAATAATCTGGGCCCAAACAGAATATACCAAAAACCCTATTTCCAACTCAGAGACCTACTGTAAAAAATTGGTGCAGTGAAGCCACTGTTGCGCGGTGGAACCGCGGCCAAAGTGGGGTTAAGGCCGCGGTTCCGCGGTGCTACAGTAACATCAGGGTACCAATTTTCTTCAGTGTTCTCATAAAACCCTGCACGTAATTCTACAACATACCAAATAATTTTTCGAGCACAAATGAAAATTGACAGAAAGTGCAATATTGGAAATTGTGGTTTTTGGAATTTCCGTCCGATCGAAGTTCTAAACACGTTAGATCAAGCTAGACTAGGTTAATGGCGTGGCTCTGATACCAATGTAAGTGCACGGCAGCGCCCCGGCCGTTGATCCGATGCCGGAATGCGGAAACGAAACTTTTTACAAAACTTGTAAACCGGCACTACCGCACACTATAAAACCCGGATCGGGCCATTAACCTAACTCTAGCAAACTAGAAAATAGGAAGGAAGCTATACCGAGCGATCCGTGTCCTTCGGTCTTCGGCCTCCACTCCGATCTCCTCGCGGAATCTCCGGTCTTCATCTCCTCATCGGAACGGGCACCACATCGCCGGGTTCTTTTACGGGCTCCCACCTCTGGACCGAGGCAACTCGGGCATGAAGTTGGCGAGCCGACGTGCCCAAGGAAGCTGTAGATGAAGTGTAGGTTCACTTGTCTCAAGCGGGTAGTGAAGTTGCCATGATGGATTGAGGAGGAGAATGAAAAGGAGCAATGAAAAATGGAGCTAGTCTTTTGCATGAATGGGAAAAATGAGATACCAAAATTTTTCCCTCACCAAATGAATCTCTCTCTCCTTTCCTCAAGTGGCCGGCCCCTCTCATGGTGGAGGAAAAAAAGGAATCTCTTTCTCAAGAGAAGAAAATGTACGATAATAAGAAGAAAATGGTCACGCCATTTTCCTAATCAATCCCTTCATAATCCATCACCATAAATGCTAGCCATCATGAAACAAAAGGAATCTAATGGTGCTAGAAATATCATAATCCCTCAATAACAAATAAACCCCTCCACTTAGATAATTTGCAAATTTGCAAATTAGCCCCTCCATCAGAAAAAATCCGGCCGTGAAGGAACAAAGGAAAACTGGCCGGAACGGAATGCAAACTGGCAACTTCAGAAAACTGATCCCGTAATAAATTACAGGAAAACCCCGCGACAGTATATACATACCCGCACTTGTATTCCCACTGAATACAAATGCAATGAGACAAAATCTACACTGTATAATACTAGGATCCGGCTTAAACCAAAGCCCGCTAGTATTATCCGTCCGATCATGATCCGTGCAATACCGCACGTATCTGATCGAACCCTGCCATATCTCCATACGACCTCTACAGCGTTTCGCCCGAAACTTGAGAAAACGGTCTGTGGGGGACTCTAAAGACTCGTCAATACTTTGGTTGTGGATTTAACCACTAGCACGTCATAGGTATTAGCCATACGTAACGGGCTACCAGGTATTGACCAAAAAGGGACGTCGATGAGCGAACTCATCCTAACACCCTACTAAGCCTGTCAGTGACAATATCCGTACAGTCCGGTCCGTTCGTCTATGAGCATCGCATGGCAGGCCTAGGGGGTTGGTAAAAGTCAGACCCCCAAAAGCGGTACAAGTCGTGTCAGAGTGTAGCCCAGAACACCTTGAGATACTACTGGAATACCTACCAGTAAATCTCCTGCCTTGGCCAAGGACTTCGTGTAATGGCTCTCCTAGACACAGCGCGACCTCACCCCCAATACCGGGAGAGACGAACCCCTGTAGATCCTCTCACTGCCTCCATGTGGCTCGGGACTGTACCCAACTAAAACCTGTTTGCACGACTCCTTTGAGCCGTGGTAGGGTAGTAATCAAAGCACAGTGGGAACTCACACGAGACAAATGACGATCTCAGGTCGATGAACTAACCTGTACACATGTCACCAGGGAACTGCTATCTGACGTCAGGTATAAGACCAACTAGCATGTTCCCGGCGAGTCCTGTCCAGTGTACTCATAACCCAATGAGCACCTGTATACATATTAGGTGAACCAACTGACACCGGTGGCTTGTGATACCGGCCACCGCCCCTCGTCGAGGTCTCGACTGTATACACTAGTCTACTCTGGAGTATCGATGCCCTGTCTCGAAAACTCCCACGACTCGGGACCTTTTAAGGATGTGCATATAGACCCTAGCTCCCACGTATATGATCTCCATCATACTGCTGGCAGTCAAGCAAGAATCCTAAGGGCTCTATCAACGTGCAATAATGACCTGTAAAGTCACCTAAAACAGTACACGATGATATAGATAAACCAGATAGCATACTATCATCTTGAGTAAGACTGTCCTACCGGTATAGGTCCTCCCTCAATCATTGCAATCACGTGCCTGTGATCCAATAATTGACTCTGAGGGCACTATCTCCAACAGATAGGACTGCATTAAATTAATGCAAAGAAAACAAACCAAAACTGAATCGTTGGAACAAATTTTAAAACCACTCGGTTATTTTAAAACAGCAGACTTTTAAATGCGGAGCTTAAACCACTCCTTTTAAAAGCTATCAGGTTCCTTCGATTATATCAACTTCACTACGTTCACGGTTTAGCCAAAACCATCCGTAGCCCTCCGTCATTTCATATGAATATTCAATAGTATTCAAGCTATGTTTGTTGACCTTCGTCAAGGCATAGTGATTGGTAGATGTTGGGTGTTCATATGTAGCATAGATAGATGCGTTGGTTTGGGACAGTCGTATTACCTTGTTGACCTTCGTCAAGGGTATATACGGGTGGGTTCAAATTAACCTGGACAATGATGGGTAGAACTTTACATGTGACTTATGATTTTTTGACCTTCGTCAAGGTCATAAGAGCATGGGGCAAAAAAATCCACATCGGGAGTTTCTAAAGAAACTGAAACTTGCTAGTGATGCATACCATTTGGAGTTTGATAATGTTGGTAGGATTCCTTCAGCATTATCACACAATGATATTTGAGTCCCGATCCTACTGTGAGTATCCGCTACTCCCCGGAAGAATTTTCACTTAACGATCAATGCTATAAACCAAGTAGGTGTCTAGAACAGTGTTAGCGAGGCTACGTCTCGAGGGAAAAGAGGTTATTTAATTACGGAACTTCACGAAAGCGTCGTAAAACCTCCCTCGAAGTACCGACACTAGCCTGGCAGAACAGTTAAGCAAGTATAGTATAGTGAGATCGATCCTGACTAATTCTTCTTTTTTGGTTTGAGGAAGGATTCGAAAAACAGTGGGAGCTATTCCGTTTAGATAAATTAAAACCAATCTAAACTTGCAAGGGCATCATACTAAGTGTTTTCTTCTCTCTCTCTTAATTGCAGCGACCCAGTGACCAAGACTAGGTTACATCTAGAAAATAAAATGATCGAATCTGACTATAATGACTGGCAAAGGTCTGTCCAGATGTCCATTACCTATGACAAGCTGGGACACCTCTTTACTACTCAAGCCCCCGCCGTCTCAGGTCCAGTTTCTACCGTCATGGATATTGATATCCGAAACACAAGGGAAAAGGATAGTGCGAATGCCAAGTGCCTCATGTTAGCCTCAGTAGATGGTGGAAACCAGAGGCAGCATGAGAAGATGGACTTAGCTTCCATCTTCCTCCATAACAAAGATTTAAATGGAGAGCAATCTCGAATCGCAAGATATGAGACCTCGAATTGCTTCAAGCGAGGTTGGCTATCGGCTCATCTGTAGGGGACAACGTCCTTACGATGACTAGCTATATTGATGAGCTCACAGACCTGGAGACCACGTTGGGAAACGGGTCATATACTGACTTGTTTCTACAGTCCCTACCAACTACTTTCTTCCAGGAGAAGAAAGTTATACTTCCAGTTGAGGGCACCCTGAAGAAAACCAGGGTGACACCCACTGTAACGACCGTGTTTCATAATACCTAATAAAATATATTTTATTTAAAATTCTACTATCAAATAATTATTTACGTGTTTCGTTAATAGAAGAATAATTTTTAAAGTAATGTTAATAATTTTCAAAGCATTGAAAATGATTAAAGGAATTTTCTAAAAATCTATTTATTGTTTTATAGGCTTAAAATGTTTTATAATGCCTTAAAATAATCTGCATATTTTTAATATCGATTAAAATAATTAATTTGTAATTAAAAATGTTTTAAGGGATAAACTAGATTTTAATAACTAGCTAAAACCATAGGAATGGATATATTATTTAGTTTTAGCCCAAAATTATTTTTATACTAAAGATAACATAAAATATATTTTCTGAAATTTTTCCATAATTTTCCCGTGTTTTTAACTATTTTTAACAATTATTTTAAAACCAAATTCAATTTTTTTAAATAACAAACAGTTTATTATTCTTTTATAAAAAATAATATATTTAAATTCCCCTTTTACCTAGACCGTTGGATGCCAGATCCAACGGCCCAGACCTTCTGTCGGCGCCCACGTGGTGGGGACCACGCGAAAACGCGTGATCCCCCCACACGCAGATGTACGCGCGGCGCGTGGCAGAGGCGGCGGTGGCGCGATCCAGACCGTTGGATCTTGATCCAACGGTTGACACGAAAGGGCGGCGGCGGAAATCATGAGCCAATGATTCTGAAATCATTAGGCGGCGCGGATTTTGGGGAAATTTAACGGATTTCTTGGATTTTATGGTTGGTGAAAAAAACCTATAAATAGGCACTTCAAATATTGATTTCTCACTCCTCAGAACTCCAAAAATTCTGAAAAAAATACCTACGCCTTCGTATCGACGACGCCAATGCTACAGATCCACCCAACAACCAAGGAAAAATCTGAGCACAAAGCTATTGAGGATTTTGTACAAGCCTACGCTTTCAACCCATCGGCATCCAACTTAAACAAAAGGTAGGATCCGCCTCTCTCCCTTCATCTGTCGCCTTCTTCTTTTTAAATAACCTTAGTTCCAACTTTTAATCATCAACCCCATATTAAAATGATATTAAAATATTCTTGCATGCTTATTCTTTTGTACCTCTCAATGATGATCATATTAACCCATGTTTAAAATGGCTTCCTTAATCACTGCTATGCAAAATATTGCACCCTCGTACTACATGAAATGTGATATGCTTAATATTATAACCCACGGGGTATCACTTCACCCCTCACATAGCCACACTTACCCATACTACCGATTTGATCTCGAAATAGCGTACTTCCACAAAATACCCTTGTTTTATTAAAATGTTGTATTTGTTTAAAATATCCACCTGAGATAAAATATTTAGAATAAATGTTTTAGATACGATATATATATTTTACTTACGCTTTTCCACCAACTACTTTAGTTTTGTTAAAAATCCCTTTACCTTTTGAAAGGGGATAATACTAAATTTAAATAACGGCATATGGTTTTTCCAACTTAGCCCCTTTCACTCGAAAGGATATTTTTATATTAATTCTTCTTAGAATGTTAACTAAAGTTTAATGTGTTACCTTAATAATAGGGTAATGTTTTATGCGAGTACCTCGTAGTTTATAGGCAATCGTCCTTGAAAAGGACACAAATCCTGCCGTCCATGTGCAGCGGTTGCCAACACGAACGTATTTTCTAAAACGTTACCTCAAACTTAAAACACTATAGTTTCATAAAATTATTATTTACAATAAAATACATCAATCCATCCTAAAAAGAGATAATTTCATTTAAATACCTTGATCTTTACTAAAAGGCTATTTTCAACAAGACCATAACCCTTATAAATGATATTTTCCAAAAGGATATCTAAAACTTTATTAAAAGATAATTTTCAAACAAATACCATAACCTTTTATGAAAAGGATATTTTCTCAGTAAAATATTATGGGTTTCCAAAACGATAAATAATCTAAACATCATGGTTTTCTTATAAACAATAAATATAATTAAACACTATTATCCTTTATTAACTAAATGTTTTATAAGATGATACAAAATATATTACAAACTTTAAAAGATAACAAGATAAAACGAGCGGTTGTGGAAGGCCATATTAAATGAGATCAACTTCTTGATTACAAGTTTATAACATACATGACACATGATACGGTTAGGGTTAGAATGCGCGGACCTAGGTATGGAATACTTATTGAGAAGATTCCGATATTCCGGGTGACCAGTCTGATGTACGGACGACTATACATATATGAAGATCCCTGCAGGCAGGGTGACCAGTCCAACGTGTGGACGACTACTAACCCGATATTTAGGCGAATACTAACCCTATTGAGGGCGAATGATCCAAAATGTGGATGACATACAATGTGGAAATTCCATGCCTAGAGGTATACGCACTAACTATAATTCGTCAAAACCTTTATACTGAACCAGGGGATGGGTAGTTTGATTAGGCAAGGAGATTCAGAACTCGGATTCCCCTACTACTCGATCATGATCCCGGGAAGTGAAACGGTACATTTCACTTTGCCAGGTGTTGTTCCGTAGCCACAACGGAATAATCGCGAGTATCCGGACCCTTATTTAACAAACTAAAACGTTTACAATACCTATTGATACTTAACACTAAACTCACATCATGTGTTATACCCACCTGTTACCTTATCTACCTTTCTTCATGAGACACGAGTTATTCAGTATCTTGGATGTGGATATTTTACTAGTTTAGACTTGTTGTTTATTATGGAACTGAAAGGTGGTAATACCTGTGCACTTGAGTGATATTCACGCTAGACAAAGCTCCATCGTAGTCATGGGATACCTTTCGGGGATGTTCACGCTACCACATTGATTGCCATCCCAGGCACGAGCACCAGCTCATACTGCTTCCAGCTAGTCATGGGATACTTCAAGGATACGAGTATGTTCACCAGTCAATTCCATCTATACACACCTTGTTTAACCTGATCTAACTCTTAGACTGAATATCCGTTTGGCTTGACTTGAACTTTTACCAAACATATACCTCACACAAGCTACTCATATTCACATGTACCTCTGTCAACATATCTAATTTGTATATAACCTCATACCTTTATACCCATGTACATCATATTCATTACATTTATACACATGTCTGTTTCTATACCTTTACTTCCTTATGAGGCAATCCTACTCGAGTATAACTCGCTGACGGACTTTCCTTTTCTTCCTCTATCTTTGGAATGTCCGTCAGATGAGAATGAGTATTATGGCGAGGATCAATGAGTGGAGCCAACTAATGAAGATTATGCAGACTTGACGATGGAAGATTGGCTAGATTTAATTTTTGTTGTTGCCCACATGTTTAGGGCTTTTGTTTCTTCTCGATATAATTAAACTACTTAGTTTATTTTACTCTTTCTTTTGGGATGTAATAAAGTTTGGTTAATAGAAATAAATGCCTTTCGCTTTTATTATTTTTTATTTTGGCACACATCCTGCATGTTAGATATTCGTACGCTTAACGTAATTGTATTGAATAGACCACCTTCAATACAGTTAAGTTGCGGACTTTGCCACGTCATCATTCACCTTCTTTTAGGAAACGGGGCGTGACACCCACCCAGCTTATTGGGGAATCTTCCTCTTCTGCATCCAAAGCGAAAGCAAAGGGTGAGAAGAAGAAGTCCTCCACAATGCCAATATACGGTGTCAGTAAGGTAGAAGGACAGGGAAGGGCAAAAGTTTCTGGGCTAACAGTAGGGAAGGAAGGATATTCCTATTGTCACGGGAAAGGGAATTGGCAGAGGGATTACAGGGCTTTGAAAGCCAGAATCCAGGATCGGAAGCATGTTGTGGTTTCGACTTCGGGTGTGTTTGTAATTGAAAACGGTCTGTCAATTAACTCCACTTCCTTGGTACTAGATACTGGATCAGGATCTCATATCTGTAATTCATTACAGGCTTTGAGAAACCGTAGAGTTATTAGGGCAGGTGATATGACTCTCAAGGTTGCTAACGGAATGGGCGTGGACGCTGTATCCGTAGGGTATATCACCTAGAATTGACAAGTGGGCAGATATTGATTCTACGTAACTGTTTGTGTGTACCAAGTCTAGTTTGTAAGCGATGTGGTTCACATCCACCTAAATCAATGTTTGATTGGGTCAGGTACACTAGAGGACAATATTTATTGAATCAAGTGTTAGTTATATGTATGCCCTAGAGGCCATTACTGTACATAGGATGTATATTGTAGTGGATGCTGGGACGTATATAGGGAGGACTTTCTTGCTCGACATGATAGTATGCTATCTGGTTGAACTTTACCTTAACGTGTATACTGATTGTCTCTCTGTTACATGTTGGTAAAGCCCTTAGGATGTGTGCTTGACTACCTGGACTATGATGCGGATCATACTAGTGGGGTAGTCCATAAGTACATCCTTCACAGTCCCTAGTCGTGGGTGTATCGAGACGGGGCATCGATATACCAGAGTAGACTAGCGTATACCTTCTCGACCCATACAGATGGGCGATGGATGATCCCATATCCATTGGTGTTTGACATCAGAGATGATATACGGGTGCTCAGTAGAGACTGGGTACACTGGACGGACTCGCCGAGAACTCCCAGATGGTATTATACCTCACGTCAGATGGCAGTTCTCTGGTGACACTGGTACAGAGTAGTCTGTTGACCCGAGATCGTCATAGAGTCTTGTGTGGTTCCCACTGTGCTTTGATTTCCATCTTACCACGTCCAAGAGGGCGTGCAAAACGGTGGTTTTTGGGTACAGTCCCGAGTCACATGGAGGCAATGAGCGATAGGAGGGGATTCGTCTCTCCCGGTATAGGGGGTTGATGTTGCGCTGTGTTCGATTGGCTATAACAGGAAATCCCTGGCCAGGGTTGCTGAGATTTACTGGTAAGTGTTATCAGTAGTTTCTCGAATTGTTATAGACCTCATATCGACACGACTTATCGAGCTATTGGGGTCTGACGTTTACCACCCCTAGGCGAGATATGCGACATATCAGACGATCAGACCGGACTGTACGGTAGTGTTACTGGTTGGATTCACTGGAGTGTGAGCGGGCTTGCTCGTCGATCTTCAGATCGCTCAATATCCGGGTGGCCGTTACGTTTAGCGGACCGCTTGCGGCTTGTGGATGTTTGATATGATCATCATCCGCTGCCGGCGTATTGACGAGTCTTTAGAGTCCTACACAGAGGTTTCCTGGATCAAGCGAAACGAAATAGGAGCGCATATGAGATATGTGCGGGACCGAGAATAATACGAGTATGTGATACTGTATTCGATTCTCGCGATGTGACATTGATCGGTTATATGCGATATAGCCGGGTTATCGGATCAAGTGTTGATTCGATAAGATGTTACTAATGATACCAGTCGGTTATGTGCGTCATGACCGGATCGTTAAATCAAGTGTTGATTTAATGATTTAATGCATAATTATATATTTGATATATTACTTTGCATTAACTAGTATCGGTTCACTTTAAATGGATTTTCTCGCTCGGTTGTGCGCATTGCATATGCGATATGATTTTGTGCACTTGTTTGTATCATATTTGATGATACATGCAAATTAGGGTTTGTGTAAAGAATTATACCTTGGTTAAAGAAATGGTTAGGGTTTTTATTTGATTATTCATTTATTCATTTGTTTTTATTTTTGGAAAATAAATTGCATAAAATAGAATGGTGGCTTTCTTTTGTTTTCTTTCATGAAGCTTCATGAACTTTTGACTTAGTCACCATTTTGTCTCATGCTTAACCCTAACCAATTCAATTAACTCAAGTTAATTCTCTACACCTAACAATGGTGAGAATTATGATAAGAATGGATTTTTATTTATTCTTTAAAAACTCATCATGCTTTATCATCTTCTTCTTCTTCTTCAAGAAAGAAGCTTGCATTCATCAATGGTGATTGATGATAAAGAGTGAGAAATCCAATTCTAAATAGAACCCACTTCCTATTTCTTCATCCTCTACCTCTTGCCAAGTAGTAGAGTGTGTTTTCTTCACAAGTTTCTTGACTTGGTGAAGTCGGAGCTTGATTTAGCGATGCTTCGACGTAGATCATCTTCGGCACGTTGTCGATGACCTAGCCCGTCCATTCTCCGATGAAGCCGACGCTAGAGCTCGGGATCCGTCTTGGACAGCGAGGAGACTTCATTGCGGAGCCGTGGAGGTGGAGCACCGGATCTACAAAGGTTGGATATCCGTATTCTCATAGTTAAGTGTTAACTAGTTAGCTTTTTCGCCTAGTTTTCTAGCCAACGATCCGTAGTTTGGGGTTTCTCGGCACCGTTAAATTTGAAATTGGCATGTTTGATGCCTTGTGAGACCTCTTGAGAGTGCCTAGGAACCCTACAGTGGTATCAGAGACTAGCTAGAGCCTTAGGCGAAGTCTAGACGGAATTTGAAACCCGAACGAACCCGAAACCCGATCACAAACATGCTCTCTGTCCATTTTTTAAATCTGGTCTTTTGCCAAATTAAAAATATGCAGAAAATCAAGCAGGGTTTTCTAAGAATTACTGTAAATTTCGTGGACCTAATTCCACTTTCCCACCGCGGTTCCGCGGCATGAGCAAGGCTCATGCGGCGGATCCGCGGCCGTACGGCCACTGTATTTATATTATTTGGCACAGTAATTCTTAGTTTCCAGTGGTGATTTTTCTGGGAATTTTTAATATTTATTCAAGAGTTGAATTTTCTGCAGTTGTTTTGGGGATTCGGTGTTTCGATCGGAGTATCAAATTTTGTCTGTGTGGCTTTCCGGATAAATTTTAGAATATGTTAAAAAGTTCGACCGGATATAAATACCCAATTTTTCCCCTGTCGGGAAATTTCCAAGTGTTGGATCTTTCCGTGGTTTAACGACGTTCTAAGTAGTGCAAGTAACGCGATGGTCCCTCTAGAAGACAACAAACCTTAACTCGATTATGTGACCGTCTTGAACTGCCCTTTGAACCTTCGGGTTTGGGGCAGTACGGCGTGCCACATGTGAGGCGTTGGCTTGACCCTTCTACGGCTGGACCGTTGGTACTGAGGCACGAACTGAATGTTGTTAGACTTGTTTCATGTGTTGATCTGTATCGGGAAAACTTGGGTGTTTGACTGTTCGATCGAAAAGTTTAACATTTTCTATTTATCTGGAATGGGATACAATAATTGGAATTCACAGATAGTTATGTGATAACTGAATGAATGTTATAAACATAGCAGTTTAGTCTCACTTGATCGGTTGCCACGGAATTTTGATGTGATCAAAAGTCCGTCGCAATCACGTAGCGTACGCGGATACTCGCCGGGTAAACTTGATAGACAGCCTCACTCCATAGCCCCGACCAAGTGACTGTAGGAGAACCCCGTCGACGAAAGCATCCGTTCGGGTGCTCGCGGTAGCGGTGTTCCGCCTTGGTGCACTTCGTCGACGGTATCAGGGGTGCGGCCGTCTACTGAAGTTTGCGACGAGCATTCGATCAGGATGTCGGGAATCTTGTTGAATTGCCCGACTTGATATTGAAAAGTGTTTTCGATAATGAGACTAAAATGCGGGGTTTATAATTGATAGGCATGCGATGTCTAAGTAATTCATTTGGTCAGGCATGCGATGTCTGAGGTGGTTGCGGATTCCAACTGTTGTAGTTTTACACTTTCTTTTCTGTGACCGTAAGTGTAATATGTGATATCGCCGGTTTCGTTGCTATATGTCAACGACAATTGGGATGGACATATTTACTTACGTTGATGACATGTGATGTTATGTGTTGCTGGATATGTTATATTGGATCGTTGTGTTTGAATAGCCGGAGGGGGTTTTATGTGAGATGAGTGTTTTTCATTTTCATTCATGTAAAAACTTGTATGTAATATTCTTTTATTGGGGCACCTCCAGGTTGCGGAAGTAGTCACCGTTTGTATATTATTTACTTTTCTGCACTAGGATAGACCCAAGGAGGAGGGCACAAGTAACCGGGTTCTGGAGTCCAGTGGGAGACCAACTCGAGGAGTCGAGTCCGGGTCTCCTAACTCCAGAATTGGTAGGGTTGCTTGCCGCTCTTGTAGGGGTCTAGGGGTGTGGGTTTGGCTATTCATCATGACCGTGGAATCCGTGTTTTATACTGGCTCGTATTGAAAACACGGACGTCCTAGTATATCCAATATTTCATATGATTCTTCTGCTGCGATATCTGTGATGTGATCATGTGATGTTCTGTGATAGATACAGTATATAGTATATATGATATATTATATAGACGTTACTTATGTTTTACACCCGCGCTAGCCCTGCCCCGCTCTGCCATTAGTTACCTAACCTAACGGTGCACGAGGGGATATCGAGGCGAATGCGGATGGCATAAGTGTACGTCGTATTTATCTGTGATGTTTAGGTACTTAAATGATGGGACTTCATTAATGTGATTAATGAAAGTAAAAAGAAACCTAAGATGTTGTAGAATCGAATTTCAAAATAAAACAGGTAGCTACAGTTCTTGCTTTGCACAGCGGTATATGTGATATATCCTGCACCTTATTCGATGAGGAAAGGACCGAGATCCCTTCACCGGGAGTGACTCCTTTAGCAATAACTGGCAGATGCTACACACTCGGTTTGTCTTTTGATTGCTTTTAAGAGTTTTTGCTTTGCACAGTGATATATGTGATATATCCCGCACCTCATTCGACGAGGAAAGGACCGACGATCCCTTCACCGGGAGTGAATCCTTTAGCAAAACTAGAAAAGCCTCAAAAGCACTCCATTTTAAAATTATTTGATTCTACAACGATATCAAGTTCATTACGCAATAGGTTTTCAGAAAAACCTGTCGTAGCCCTCCGTCATTTCAGATACGTACTAGTTAGTATTCGTGCTGCGGTTGTTTGGCCTCCGTCAAGGCGTAGTGTACGGTAGCTAACTAGTGCTTATCTGCTAGCATATGATGCGATTGGATTAGGGTATTCGTACGACGTTGTTTGGCCTCCGTCAAGGGTCGTGCGGGTGGGTTTAATTCAATCAGGAAATGACGGGTTGAACTTGACTAGCGGACTATGGGTTGTTTGGCCTCCGTCAAGGTCATAGGACGCTAGGGGCAAAATATTATCGGGAATTTCAAGTGTTGAAATTTGCAATGAGATTGCATACCTTCTATGAGATAATTGGATCCCGATACCCGCTGCGAGTAAGAGTTACTCCTGGGAGAGTTTTATACATTACAATTAGCCGATCAAGTAGGTGTCTAGAAAAGTGTCAACGGGGTTACGCCTCTGGGAAAACGAGGTTTACATTAATTAGGTTCGTGCGAAAGCACGGGGGACCTCCCTCAAAGTACCGACACTGGCCTGGCTGAAAGATTGGCGAACTTGTAGTGTGTAATTAATCCCGGCTAGTCTTTCCTTTTAGGGTTTGAAGGAAGATTTGATAAAAAGCAGTGGGAGCCATCCTGATTAGATAAAATAATAACCAATCTATTCTTGCAAGAGCGCACGCTGAGTGTTTTCTTCTCTCTCTCTCCAGGTAGCGACCATATCATGCCTTAATCAAGATAATAATACGGAATATTGACCGAACCCGCTTGTTATACTGGGCTGGGGAACGTTGGTCCCGCTCTAACTTATAATTGTTATAAGACAGAGCAGGAAATTGGGGATTACCAGAATTCTCGTGCCACCCAAACGAAGACAGTGCATGTTGATGCATTATCTTCGGGTGTGTTCATTACAAAGAACTGTTTCTCTGTATCCTCTACGTCCTGGGTATGTGATACCAGATCAGGATCCCTGATATGTAATCTGTTACATAGGGCTACAGAAAGGTAGAGAACTGAGAACGGGTGATAAGTTTCATGAGGCAGAAAACGGGGCAAGTGTTGCAGCCAAGTATGTTGGTCACTGTCACCCTGTATTCCAAATACATTGATTCTGAACGAATGTTATTAGATACCGAACCTGATATACAAAATCATATCAGTCTCTTTATCAGTAAAGAAATGATAAAATTTTGTATAGATGGATAATGTTTTGAACATTTCCTATATCAAAAGTTGATCGGTTCAGGCACGTTGTCTAAAAGCATTGATGTTCTAAATCAAACTACAGTTCTTAGTATATGGAACACACACAAGAGGAAGAGTTCAGAAATGAACGAATCCTTCTTGAGGCATTGTAGACTAGGTCATATCAATGTGACCCGACTAGCTAGAGTTACATATAGATGCATATTTAAATCAGCTTGAATTTACATCTTGTGAAACTCGCCAGTCATGTCACAAAGATAAGATGACCATAGCTCCGTTTACTGGAAATAGAGAAAGAGTTAGTGAACTCTTGGGATGATACATGTTGATGTATGTAGGTCCCCTGTCTATACATGCCAAGACTGGTTCTTTATACTTCATTACGTTCTCTGATGATCTTTCGAGTTTATGACCTATGTTCCTGTTGAAACACAAGTCCGAACCTTTTGAGATATTCACAGAATATAAGTTAGAAGTAGAGAACCAATACGGGTATAAGTATTATGTCCTATGATGAGATCAGGGAGGAGAATACTTGTGCATGGAATTCCTGGACTATTCTAAAGGAGAATGAGATTCTCTCTCAGCATTACTCCTCTGTATACACCATAGCATGATGGTATATCGGGACGGAGCAGATACACCCTATATGATAAGGTGTGCTCTATGATGAGTACTACTGAGTTACCTATTTCCTTTTGGGAGTTATGCACTTGAGAAGCTACATACCTATTGAATAGGGTTCGAATCAAATCAGTTGCCTACCACTCCATATGAGATATGGTATGGGAAGAGCCCATGTCTTAAGCTAGTTAAGATTTGGGGTTGTCCGGCCTATGTCTAAAAGCAAAATCCGGACAAGCTCGAGGCAAGGTCTGTAATGTAGAACTAGAAAGGTTCCAGCTATACAAACTACAGCAGATGATTTGATAGAACCAAAGGATTCAGTAGATTCCAACGAACCTCAGCCTCTCCGCCGATCTAGTAGGGTTCCTCACCCACCTGAGAGATACTTCTGTTTCTCTATGACAGTGGGAGCGAGGATTGCATCATGAGATGATGACCCAACTAGCTTCGAGCAGGCCATCGAGAGTAAGACTCTGTAAGAATGGCTGGATGCTTAGCGATCTGAGATGGAATCCTTATACACCAACAAAGTATGGACTTTGGTTGCTATATCTGAAGGGTTAAATCCCCATCAGGAGCAAGTATATCTTGAGAAGATTACTTGGTGTACATGGAAAAGTTGAGACTTTCAAAGCTAGACTTGTTAAAGGTTTTCGTCATCGACCAGGCGTGGATTATGATGAAACCTTTTCAAGTAGCTATGCTTAAGTCCATCCAGATCCTACTTGTCACGGCTACATACCATGACTGCGATATCTGGTGGTTGGGTGTCTTGACTGCTTTTCTAAATGATGATTTAGAAGAGAGAGTCTATAAGTACACAGCCAGAGGGCCTCGTAGACAGTGGGAGCAGCGGAAACGTGTGCAAGATGCTTTATAGGATAAAGCAGGCATCGTGGAGTTGGAACGTCTATTTTGATGTGTTAGTCAAAGAAGTTGACATCATCAAAATGGTAGATGAACCTTGTATATACAAAAAGGTATTAGGGAGTATGGTGACGATCCTCGTAGAGTACGTGGATGACATACTCTTGATAGGGAAGGAGTTTCTTATGCTACGCTCGATCAATCTCCGTTTATCACCATGATTCTCCATATAGGATCAAAGTGATACCTCCTAAATCCTGGGTTTTGGATCTATGAGATAGATCTAAATAGATGTTAGGATACTCACTAGTTATAGTGAGATGGTATCAATCGATCCTGGGGAGAATCACTGGAAGGGTTCCAGGGTGATAAAGACGACTGAATGTCAGTCACAGGCATTGTCTTTACCCTCAGTAAAGGGACGGTATGTTGGAAGAGTTCCAAGCTAGATACCGTGACATACTAGACGATAAAGGCTGAATACATCGCTACTTAAGATGCTACCAAAGAGGCTGTCTGGGTGTATATTAGTTCATGAGATGAACTTAGTTCCTCCCATTGTGTGACAATGGAGTTGTGGCTTATGCCAAGGAACGCCGGTCCCATCAGTGATCCAGACATATTCTAAGGCAGTATCACTTGATCATGGAGATGGTTGATCTCCAGGGAGATCGAGGTTAGGAGAGTAGATTCAAAGGACAACACAGCGGATCCACTCACAAAGGCCTGTTCCCAGAGAGAGACTTTTATGGGATGGTTGAGTATGAGATACTACAACCACTGCTACAGATAGCCCTAGTGCAAGTGGGAGATTGTTAGTTATATGTATGCCCTAGAGGCCATTACTGTACATAGGATGTATATTGTAGTGGATGCTGGGACGTATATAGGGAGGACTTTCTTGCTCGACATGATAGTATGCTATCTGGTTGAACTTTACCTTAACGTGTATACTGATTATCTCTCTGTTACATGTTGGTAAAGCCCTTAGGATGTGTGCTTGACTACCTGGACTATGATGCGGATCATACTAGTGGGGACATGGTAGTCCATAAGTACATCCTTCACAGTCCCTAGTCGTGGGTGTATCGAGACGGGGCATCGATATACCAGAGTAGACTAGCGTATACCTTCTCGACCCATACAGATGGGCGATGGATGATCCCATATCCATTGGTGTTTGACATCAGAGATGATATACGGGTGCTCAGTAGAGACTGGGTACACTGGACGGACTCGCCGAGAACTCCCAGATGGTATTATACCTCACGTCAGATGGCAGTTCTCTGGTGACACTGGTACAGAGTAGTCTGTTGACCCGAGATCGTCATAGAGTCTTGTGTGGTTCCCACTGTGCTTTGATTTCCATCTTACCACGTCCAAGAGGGCATGCAAAACGGTGGTTTTTGGGTACAGTCCCGAGTCACATGGAGGCAATGAGCGATAGGAGGGGATTAGTCTCTCCCGGTATAGGGGGTTGATGTTGCGCTGTGTTCGATTGGCTATAACAGAAAATCCCTGGCCAGGGTTGCTGAGATTTACTGGTAAGTGTTACCAGTAGTTTCTCGAATTGTTATAGACCTCATATCGACACGACTTATCGAGCTATTGGGGTCTGACGTTTACCACCCCTAGGCGAGATATGCGACATATCAGACGATCAGACCGGACTGTACGGTAGTGTTACTGGTTGGATTCACTGGAGTGTGAGCGGGCTTGCTCGTCGATCTTCAAATCGCTCAATACCCGGGTGGCCGTTACGTTTAGCAGACCGCTTGCGGCTTGTGGATGTTTGATATGATCATCATCCGCTGCCGGCGTATTGACGAGTCTTTAGAGTCCTACACAGAGGTTTCCTGGATCAAGCGAAACGAAATAGGAGCGCATATGAGATATGTGCGGGACCGAGAATAATACGAGTATGTGATACTGTATTCGATTCTCACGATGTGACATTGATCGGTTATATGCGATATAGCCGGGTTATCGGATCAAGTGTTGATTCGATAAGATGTTACTAATGATACCAGTCGGTTATGTGCGTCATGACCGGATCGTTAAATCAAGTGTTGATTTAATGATTTAATGCATAATTATATATTTGATATATTACTTTGCATTAACTAGTATCGGTTCACTTTAAATGGATTTTCTCGCTCGGTTGTGCGCATTGCATATGCGATATGATTTTGTGCACTTGTTTGTATCATATTTGATGATACATGCAAATTAGGGTTTGTGTAAAGAATTATACCTTGGTTAAAGAAATGGTTAGGGTTTTTATTTGATTATTCATTTATTCATTTGTTTTTATTTTTGGAAAATAAATTGCATAAAATAAAATGGTGGCTTTCTTTTGTTTTCTTACATGAAGCTTCATGAACTTTTGACTTAGTCACCATTTTGTCTCATGCTTAACCCTAACCAATTCAATTAACTCAAGTTAATTCTCTACACCTAACCATGGTGAGAATTATGATAAGAATGGATTTTTATTTATTCTTTAAAAACTCATCATGCTTTATCATCTTCTTCTTCTTCTTCAAGAAAGAAGCTTGCATTCATCAATGGTGATTGATGATAAAGAGTGAGAAATCCAATTCTAAATAGAACCCACTTCCTATTTCTTCATCCTTTACCTCTTGCCAAGTAGTAGAGTGTGTTTTCTTCACAAGTTTCTTGACTTGGTGAAGTCGGAGCTTGATTTAGCGATGCTTCGACGTAGATCATCTTCGGCACGTTGTCGATGACCTAGCCCGTCCATTCTCCGATGAAGCCGACGCTAAAGCCCGGGATCCGTCTTGGACAGCGAGGAGACTTCATTGCGGAGCCGTGGAGGTGGAGCACCGGATCTACAAAGGTTGTATATCCGTATTCTCATAGTTAAGTGTTAACTAGTTAGCTTTTTCGCCTAGTTTTCTAGCCAACGATCCGTAGTTTGGGATTTCTCGGCACCGTTAAATTTGAAAATGGCATGTTTGATGCCTTGTGAGACCTCTTGAGAGTGCCTAGGAACCCTACATCAAGCTCAGTTTTTCAAATGTCCAGAACACACTTAAAAGAAAATCTCCAGAATTAAATAAGGCTCTCTTAAGGCATTGTAAACTGGGTCACATCAATGAAACACGGTTGACGAAGTTACATAAAGAGGGATATTTGGATATGTTCGAATATCAGTCTTATGCAACTTGTCAATCTTGTCTCATAGGAAAGATGACAAAGTCTCCGTTCACTGGACACGGAGTAAGAGCGAGCGAGCTCTTGGGACTCATACACAGTGACATGTGTAGTCCAATATCTACAGATGCACGAAGTGGTTATTCCTATTTCATTACTTTTACGGATGATTTCTCTAGGTATGGACATGTCTTCTTGATGAAGCATAAATCCAAACCCTTTGAAAAATTCTGGGAATATATGAATGAAGTGGAAAAACAAACAGGCAAAAGTATCAAGACACTGAGATTTGATCGACGTGGTGAATACTTAAATTGCCGAGTTCCTGGATTACCTAAAAGAGAATCGAATTCTCTCTCAGCTTACTCCTCCATACACACCATAACACAATGGTGTATAGGAAAGGCGGAACAGAACCCTATTGATTGTTCGTTCCATGATGAGTAACGCTGAGTTTTCGCGATCCTTCTGAAGCTATGCACTAGAATCGGCTACATGTCTTTTTAAAAAGGTTCCTACCAAGACCGTACCTACCACACCATATCAGATATGGAGTGGGAAGAAACCCTATCTTCAGTATCTGAAGATATAGGGATGTCCAGCTTTTGTTGAAAAGCAGTATGCGGACAAGCTCGAGGCACGCTCAGTACTGTGTAAGTTTGTGGGATACCCAAAGAACTCCAGGGGGTATCTTTCATATTACGCAGAGGAACAAAAGGTTTTTGTTCCTCGTCATGCCCATTTTTTAGACTATCAAATTTTTGTAAAAGGAAATAGTGGGAGCGCAATAGAACTGGAAGAAATTCCAGAACCACAAACTATTACTGAAAGTATGGTAGAACAAGAGGTTTCAAAAGAACTGTACATCCCTACGCCAATCCGCAGGACTAGTAGGCAGTCCCATCCGCCTGAAAGATACTACGGTTTTCTTATAGACGGGGATCGAGAGGATTGCATCATTAATAATGATGAGCCAACTATCTTCCGGTAAGCCATTCAGAGCAGCGACTCGGTAAAATGGTTGGATGCAATACGGACCAAAATGGAGTCCATGTACACCAACAAAGTATACACTTTGAACATTGCTTCATAAGGGGTAAAACCCGTAGGCTGCAAATGGATCTTCAGAAAGAAGATTGGTGTAGGTGGATACGTTGAAACCTATAAAGCTAGATTTGTTGTAAAAGGTTTTCGTCAAAGACCTGCTTTGGAACATGATGAAACCTTTTCTCCAGTGTCTATGCTCAAATCCATTCGGATCCTTCTTGCCATTGCTGCCTTCCAAGATTTTAAGATCCGGCAGATGGACGTAGAGACGGCTTTTCTAAATGGTAATTTAGAAGAGTGCGTCTATATGGATCGGCCAGAGGTTTTCAATCAGAGTGGGAGTAGCGGGACAATGTGCAAGTTGCTTAAGTCCATTTATGGACTAAAGCAGGGATCGTGGAGTTGGAACATCTGTTTTTTATTGAGAGGTCAAAGAATTCGACTTTATCAAAAATCCAGATGAACCATGCATTTATAGTAAGATTTTAGCAAGAACTGTGGAATTCCTTGTTGAATACGTGGATGACATTCTCTTGATAGGAAATGGCATTCCTATGCTACAATCAGTCAAAGGATTCTTGTCACAGAGGTTCTTCATGAAAGACCTGGGTGATACCAGCTACATTCTGGGGATCCAGATCTATTGTGATAGATCAAAGAGGATGGTAGGACTTTTACAGTCAAGGTACAACAGCACCATACTAAAAATATTTAGTATGGACGATTCTAAGCATGGTGGTCTACCAGCTTGTCACGGAATCACCCTCTCCAAAGAGATGTCTTCCAAGACTGATTTGGAAAGGGCTCGCATGTCGATTATACCTTACGCTTCTGCGGTAGGCTCTATAATGTATGCGATGTTGTGTACCAGACCAAATGTAGCTTACGCACTGAGCATGGTAAGCTGGTATCAATCAAACCCAGGGGAGAAGCACTGGAAAGCAGTAAAGAACATTCTCAAGTGCCTGAGAAGGACTAAGGAGATGTTCTTGGAGTATGGCGGAAAAGGACCTCCAGATCGAGGCCTTTGCTAACTCCAGCTTCCAGAGTGATAAGAATGACTCTAAGTCCATGTCAGGTTATGGCTTTACCCTCAATGCAGGGGCGGTCTGTTGGAAGAGCCTTGAGCAGGACACCATTGCAGACTCGACGATGGAAACGGAGTAGTTCGCTGCATGAGACACCGCAAAAGAGACAGTCTGGATGAGGAAGTTATTAATTGAACTTCAGGTGGTTACTTCCATTGTTGGTCCAATAATTTAGTATTGTGACAACATACTGCACTATAGCTTTAGGGAAGGAACCCAGGTCTCATCAGATATCTAGACATATCTTTAGGCGGCACCACCTGATCAGGGAGATCGTTGATCCCAGGAGATCGAGGTGAGGAGAATAGATACGGAGAACAACACTGCAGATCTACTCACAGAGGCCACCTCTCAGACAGTGTTCGAGAAGGCTATTCGAGATCTTCGGTCTGCGATATGCCAGTATATGGCCTTAGTGCAAGTGGGAGATTGTTAGTGATATATGCCCTAGAGGCCATTATTATATCATACTGGATTGTATATTAATTAATGGGAGATTGGGATATACATGGATATAGTAACAGTCTTGCTCAAAATGGTAGTATGCGACCTGGTTTGTCTCTACCTCAATATGTGCATGTGTTTTCTTAGCATATCGCTTAAACATATTGGTAGAGACCTTAGGATCTTTGCTTGATTACCAGCATTGTGATGGTAGTCACACTAGTGGGGGCTGGGTAGTCTATAAGCACATCCTATAGAGGTCCCTAGTCGTAGGATTATCGAGACGGAGCATCGATACTCAGGAGTAGACTAGTGTATACGCTTCTCATCCTAGCAGGGGAGATGGTCTGTCCCACAGCCATTAATACGTCGTACTGGAGATAGTATGCAGGTGCTCATTAGGTTATGAGTACACCGGACAGGACTCGTCGGGAACTGTTGGTGGGTATTATACCTATCGTCGGGTAGCAGTTCCCAGGTGACATGAGTACAGCTTAATCCGTCAACTTGACACTGCTACTTCGCTTCGAGTGTGTTCCCACTGTACTTTGATTACTACCCTACCACGGCTCAAAGAAGTCATGCAAACAGGTAGTAGTTGGGTGCAGTCCCGAAGCACTTGCAGGCAATGGCAGTTAGATAGGATTCGTCTTTCCCGGTATTGGAGGTTGATATCGTGCTGTGTTCGGAGAGCCATTACACAAAATCCCTGGCCAGGGCAAGCGAGATTTACTGGTAGGTATTCCAGTAGTTTCTCAGGGTGTTTTGGGCTACACTCCGACATGACTTATTGCGCTGTTATGGTTCTGACGATTACCGCCCCTATGGCCCGATATGTGATACTCTTAGACGAACAGACCGGACTGTACAGAGATTGTCGCATTCAGGCTCAGTAGGAGTTCGGATGGGTTTTCCTCATCGGCCTTATTATCGACATCTACTTGGGGACCGTTACGTGCAGCTATTACCGCTTGCGGTCTGTGGTTAAACCCACTGCCAGCGTAGTATCAAGTCTTTAGAGTCCCGCTCAGAGAGTTTCCCTGCATCGGGCAAAAGATGTAGAGGTCATATGGTTTTACGGTAGGACTTCGATCACTTACGTGCACTTATGCGCGTATGATGTTCGCACGGATAATACTAGTGTGCTTTGGTTTAATCCGGATCCTAGTATTATATTGATAGATCAGTTTTGTCTCTTTGTATTCGTGTTTCTCGGAACATGAATGCGGATATGTATATACGGATGAGAGGGGCATAGAAGGAGACACCTCATTAGGGTTTTGATCATTTACTTGATTAAAACAATTATGAGGTGGAGGAAAGTATTTGTTATTTTTGTAAATGATAATTGAGGCATGGCTACTTGTTTTGACTACTTGACTTTGTTTGACCATTTGACTTGGTATGACCTTTTGACTTGGTTTGACCACTTGACTTGGTTTGACTCTTTGACTAGATATTTCTTGTGAGATATTTTGTGGCACTAGATATTTTGGATGAGATATTTTTCATGCCATGCTTGTAGACAAGTCAAGGTAGCCATCTCATTTTATCATTATCATTATCAAAAATCATTTCTCTTTCCTCAAGCTAGCTCTCTTCTTCTTCCTCACATCAAAAACCCTTAAGGTCTCATGAGTTGAGTAAACTAGGGTTTCAAGAGACAAATAAATCCATCTTCATTCTCTACATTACCTAGGGCATCAAGTTTAGCAAGCTTGTTTCCCTAGTTACCTCGGATTTGAGCTTGGAGCTCGGACTATAGACTCTTGGGTTGATCGTCTTTGACTCGAGGAAGCCGACGAGGAAGCTACGATCCGGATCGATCTTTGGAGCCTACGATGACGAGGAGGACAGCGGAGAAGACCCGAAGGACTTGTATCATGAGGTATAACATTCTTTCCGAGTAGTTAATTCTCATGCAGTTTGCTAGCTAGGGTTTATGGACGATCCTTGGTTCTAGTCGGTTCATAAAAAATCATTTTTTGCAAATTCCGCCTCCCCGCAAACACGTGGGGTGCGCGACATCGACTTACAGGGTATTCTTGTAATTTCTTACAAGATTACTTTTAGAAGATTACACCTCATTATGGTTTAGACCTTTTTGGATTAAAAGGTTATTGAGGTGTAGGATGAGGTGTTTATTGCATTTTTGGTGGCATGGCTTATTAGTGACCCATGGTTACTTTTGCATGATTAAGTTTTTGTTTATTGTGAGATTTTGTTGACTTGAGATATTTTTGGTTGACTCTATATATTTTGGAGCCATGGGATATTTATATGGATGGCTTCAATTATTGAATGGAATTAACACAAAAAGAAATCTCACAACAAAGAAAAAGACTTAGCCATTTTTCTTTCTTGAGTTGCCTCACTCTCATCCCCATGGCATCTTCTTCTTCCTCCACCCAAACCCTCTCATGTGTTGAGAAACTTGGGTGTCTACAGAAAAATTAATCCTTCATTAGACTCTACATCATCTTGTCTGTCTAGTTTGGCAAATTAGATACCCTAGTTACTTCAGTTATGAAGTAAGAGCTCGTTTCATAAATTCTCGGGTGGATCATCTTCGATGAAGGGAGACCGGAGATCAAGCTTGATCAAGGAGGCCTCTAGGAGCTTGGGAAGGTGGTTGAAGACCGAAGGAAACAGATCATTTCGGTATAATCACTCTAACCTTTTAGTTTAGCTCCTATGCATGTTCTTGTTATCTAGGGTTTATGGGTCGATCCAGGTTATCGGGTTGTTCTAGCGCCGGTTTTTGAAAAATTTTGTTCTGCAATGGCCATGGTTTGATGGCCGGGTCACTTACATAACCCAACATGGTATCATAGACACTCCATAAGCCTTAGTTAACTCATTGCGACATTAGAAATCCGCCTTTTTTGTCATGCAAAAACTGCCGACAAAAACAGTTCCAAAAACTGAATGTTTGAGAAGTTTGCACACCCCGCGGTCTCATGGTTTGAACTAAGAAGCTGCGGGGTGGTGCATGGGCACCCTAGGGAAACCCCGAGGGGAACGAACGGCTGGGCCCACTCCCTAAGACCACCACAAGGTGGTCTTGGCGGTGGGGACCCGAAACTGTCCCACCTTGGGCAGTTTTGGGTCTGCCTCACCCCCTAGCCACCTCGTGGTGGCCTCGGGGGTGGGGTACCCCCTATAGGCCCTCCAACTTGAAGTTAATTTTATTCTCTAACTCCCCGTGAAGGTTCGGGCGCGTTTCATTTTGATTCGGACTTCCTAATTGGCTTAAAACGGTCGGTTTTTGGAACTTTAGCTCACTGTTTTTTTTCATGGTTTTGGAAATTGGTTTAGTTTGCTAATTGCGTGCTGAATTCTAATGTCATAGTTTTTACTACATACAATACTATCTGCGACCATGAATGTCATTAGAGCGGTACAACTCGTCTAACTGCCATATGCTCTTTTAGACGGGTTTGCGAACGTGACATTCACATTGATATTCTGTGTTGTGTTGTGGTTGTGGCGGGATCGTCATGTGGATAGCTTGGGTGGAATGGTAGTACAGTTTGGGTTTATTTGTATATTTGATTTTGCGGGGCGAGCGTCCGACATGTGGATTGTCTTCACTGCCCATTTGTATATTATTTGTTTGGGGCACGACCGGGTTGAGGTCGATATCACCCTTATACTTATTTTCTTTTCTGTACTAGGATTACCCTGCGGTGGAGTGCATGGTTAGCCGGGTTCTAAAGGGAAACGGACCCACATTTCATGGCGTTAAGACAGAGGGGGACTTACTTTAGAATTGGCGGGCTATTCGCCACACTCATAGAGGGTACAGGTTGACCCACGGAGGGGTGCTCAAGTTACCGGATTCCGTGATGTGCTGGGTAGCCCGCTCACTTTGTTGATTGGGGTTGCCTCACTTCTGGGATTGGAGGGTAACTTGCCGCGCTCGTAGGGGTCTAGGTTTTTATTGCATAGACTATCCACACGACCAGGGGAACGTCGGGTTTCACTTGCGGCTCAAAGGAAACCCGGGGCTCCCAGATTATCCATTTGTTCTGTAATGCTTATCGCTATTCTGTGATGTTGCATATATCATGCTTGGGATGATTGTTATATATATATTTATATATATACTAGTAGATATTGTATATGTTTTGCACCCGCGCTAGTCGATCTCCCACTCTGTCGTTAGTTAAGTAACTTAACGGGTGATGACAGGGCCCAGTGGCGAATGCGGGTAGCATATACGTACATCATATTTTTCGTTCTTTTCTGGTATGATTAATTGATGGGACTGTGTTGATTCTGATCAATGCAAAGATAAACAAACCTATTTGATGTTGTTGGAACCAAGTATTTTTAAAAACATACATTACAGACATTTTATTTTGTTTTGCAAAGTGGTATTCGATTGGGAATATCCTGCACCTCATTCGACGAGGCAAGGGCCGAGATCCCTTCATCGAGAGTGACCCCTTGGGCAATAGTTTGCATCATCGTAATAACTTTACTATAGCTGATTCTTTTGCTTTGCATCGAGGTATTTAGTTTGGAATATCCCTGTCACGACCCGAATATTTCGACTCGTGACCGGCACTTAACCACGCTACGTCTACAGGCGTAACGCGACTAAGTAAGCCGAACCCAGAAATCAAAACCATTTAAAAATAGTGAGTGTTGAAAACATTTAGTTAAAACATTTAGGAAACCTTAAATAATTCAATAAGTTCTTTTAAAGTTACTTAATCATTTAAATAATTTTGGCAGCATTTCCTTTGTAAAAGTAGCCCGAGACCGGGTACAAAACAGGATGTGAGTGAAAAATGAAATATAATGAAATGAAACATCCCCAAACGGGAGCAATCACGCCCAACGGCGGAAACCATCATCCCAAGAGTAATATACGACGCCGTAGCGAAGAATAAGCAATAAATAAACATCACAGAATATGAACTGCATATAAAAACAGTCGGCTCCCACGAGCTCGATACCAGAATACAAAATATACATCATCGTCCTCACACAATATCTAAGTCCGGTACATAAATGGTAGATGGAGAGTACTAGATACAAAAAGGGATACAATAAAAGTAATCAGATACCACAACCCACCTAAATGCAAAACAGCTCTCGTCGCAACTGTAGTGGTATCTGTAGCCAAAAGATACAAAAGACAGCCTGCCGCGACTATGCTGAGGGCAACCTGCAAATACTGTGGCACAACAGGGGTGAGTTGCCAACTCGTGAATAGAGATAACATATAAAGGAAATCGCGAGCATGCACGTACTGCGCTACTCTAACAAATGCCAGCAAATGATATCAATGCGTGATAAGCAGTATGTGCAATAATCATGCAGATGCTCTGTCAGGTAAAATAACTACAGGATGAGATATATGGTAATCAATGTTGAGCATGGGATAAACAACATCTACACTGAATATCAACGTGGAAAGCAATCGGTGCCCACAACTGCACCCAAATCCCAAATAACTCAGGCGCCGGCACACCCATCGGCCCTCAAACCCTGTAAATCTCTGAGAAATCACGAGTGCCAAACATCGGCACCCAAAATATCATAAAATACTCGTGTCCAGTATCGACACGCAAATCCTCATATATCGGGCTCCGTCCGTCCGGATCAGCTCACGGGCTCCGTCTGCGGTATCGGCCCTCGGCCCTGGCAGTACGGATCATCCCGCACCATCTCTCGACTCTGGTCAGTATCCTCCGGATAACCGCCAGGTCCAACCAATCACCGGTAGGTACTCGCCACCCTGCCAGGCTCATCGTCTACTCCACGAAAAACATTTCTCGCCCCGGGGAACCATACCGGGTCCACCACGAACCCGCAAACGGATCATCCATCTCCTCGAATCGGGTTTCAAGCACACGTCTCAGCACTGAGAAAACGCGTAGTGGACGCACCAAAATATCATATCACGAGGAACCGGGTTTTCAAATAGTGCATCTTTTCTTAAAAATCCCACGGTCCTCAAAACCAGAAATCACATGAAAATCCAACACCAAGAAGTAAATCCAATGCGATGTGCTACGTATATCAATCCATGATATAGGTATAAGGGAAAACCGCTTTTAAAATTAGTTTCCGTTTTTAAAGATATCATGCGGCTCCCAATTTCCATGAAAGTCATATCGAATCATATATGAAATGAACTACAGCAATATAATCATGGCAGTTCTACAGTGAGTGTGTCATGGCAATTACTAACGGTGTGTGTGTAGCATGCAGATTAGTGCTCGTGCAACATGAACCGTTAGTAATAGTGCGGTGTTCTATCAATTCTAAGCATACATACAGCAGGGAATGCAATATGCAATGACAGTCCATAAGGTAAATGCAACATATAATAATAAGGTCCTATCAGCCCTGAGGCATAACGCCATGCGAGCGATATCCCCGTAGATGTTAAATCTACTCACCGAAGTCTCGCGCTATGTGTAGCCGACGACTTGCTTGCCCTTCTTCGCAGCGTCCGTCTCACTCGCCTGCGAACCTAGAATCACATAACATATATCACACATAAGCTCAATTTCATAAAAACGTGATATTACGATACAATTAGAAACCCGTGTCGTAAACCAATCGCGCGTGTGCGCGATACGATAAAACATGTGATCACGCGCCTGAAACTACCCTGACGCGTCGCGATACGCAGAAACCCCAAACCCACACGCGTATCACGCGTGTCGCGGAGGTTTAAAAATACGAGAAATAGGTATATAGTTCCAGATTTTTATACAGAACTTAGTTTACAGAAATATATATATCATAAAACTCCACACAGAAGAAGACACCCAGAGGACCAAACCCCATCCCAAACCCTACCCATCTGGCCGCAATTTGCGGCCAGATCGAATATTTCGGCGGCCACTGTACGGAGTTTGGGGGTCGGGTTCTACCTGGGGTATCAGCACCTAACAAGTATACTGCAGTCCTCTCAAAATTAAACTGAACTCATCGGGTCGATAGCAGTTTTCAGAAACTCAAATTTTGCTTTAAAACGATGAATTTGCATCAAATAGGGATCTGGTGGTATTTTAGTGCAATTGGGGTTTAAGCTGGGTTAAAATGGCCTTAACAACACTCTATCAACCTACTGAAACCAAAACACACCTCACTTGGCCAAGGTTCTCACTAAACACCTCATATCGCACTAAAACGCACCAATAACCATTAACCGAAGCAAAACTACACTAAACAAGTAAACTAGGGAGTAAGTTTAGGAAATATACCCCACACTCGACCCTAGGGAGCTGGAGGAAGAAGAAGAAGTGAAGGGAAGGAGCTGCAGTCGAAGTTGTGCTGTTGCTGCTGCTCACTGATGCTGTTGCTGCGCACTGTTGCTGCTGCTGTTGCTCTCTGTTGCTGCTGTTGCTACTTCTGGCTGTTTGCTGAGATGAGATAGTTGCTGCTGCTGCTGCTGTGAGGTAAGTGTGTGTGTGTGTGTGTGTGTGTGTGTGAGAGAGAGTGAGGTTGAGAGAAAGGAAACAAAACAAATGAGAGGAAATCATAACCCAATGTCAACCCCTCCTCTCTCTCTCTCCTCATTAATTGCAAGCATGGCTTAAGCCATGATGCACTCTCTCTCTCTCTCTCACCAAGTCAACCCCTAAAGGAATTCAAATTAAAGCAACTATTAATTAACTAATTTAAACTTAATTAAAACCCCAAAGACTTAATCCCCATGATTAACCCACCATGGTTACTAATCATGGTAATAACTCATTTAAAAACCCTAGTTTACATGCACATGTATGTGCAAGCCTAGGAAAATTTTAGAAAAATATTTATTAAATTAGGAAAAATATTTGAAACACAATTTGGTAAACTTCTTATTAAAAACCCATTATTTAAATATAATTAGTCACTAAACACATCCTAAGGTGTTACAATCTCTCCCCCTTAAAGAAATTCGTCCCCGAATTTCAAAATCTAACTACACGTACCTTCGAAAAGACGGGGGTACTTCCTCCTCATCTCGCTTTCGGTCTCCCAAGTGACCTCCTCACGGTTCTGACCACGCCAAAGTACTTTAACTGATGGGATGTCCTTCGATCTCAACTTCTTCACTTGTCGATCCAAGATCATCACCGGTTGCTCTGCATAGGAAAGGTCGCGCTCAAGCTGGATCGTCGGGTGCTAAATCGCATGCGAAGGATCATGAAGATATCTACGGAGCATCGAAACGTGAAATACGGGGTGCACATCTGGAAAACTGGGCGGAAGGGCTAATCGGTATGCTACTGCACCAATACGCTCGAGGATCTCGAAGGGGCCCACATATCTGGGACTGAGCATCCCCTTCTTCCCAAACCTCATCACACCTTTCATAGGGGAGACCCTCAAGAAAACATGATCACCAACAGAAAACTCAAGTCTGCGCCGCCGACGGTCCGCATAAGATCTCTGCCTACTCTGCGCTGCTCTCATCCTATCGCGAATCAACTGGATCTTCACGGTCGTCTCCTCAACAATCTGTGGCCCTAAAATACTGTTCTCACTGAGCTCTATCCAACAGACGGGCGATCTGCATCTCCTCCCATAGAGAGCCTCAAACGGTGCCATCTGAATGGTCTCCTGGTAGCTGTTATTATAGGAGAACTCTACCAAGGGTAAGTGATGATCCTAGCTACCTCCGAAATCTAATACACACGCTCTGAGCATGTCCTCGAGAGTCTGAATCGTCCGCTCTGACTGTCCGTCGGTCTGCGGATGAAATGCTGTACTGAAACTCAAGCGAGTGCCCAAAGCCTCCTGAAGCCTCTGCCATAATTGGCTGGTAAACTGGGTGCCTCTGTCGGACAAGATACATGTCGGGACTCCGTGTAATCGCACAATCTCGTCGATGTAGATCTGGGCATACTGAGTAAATCCGAAAGTCGTCTTCACTGGTAGGAAGTGAGCCGCCTTCGTCAAACGATCCATGATCACCCAGATGGAGTCATACCCTCGACTAGTCCTGGGTAGACCCACAACGAAATCCATCGAAATCTGCTCCCATTTCCACTTCGGAATGGGTAACGGTTGTAGCTCTCCCGCGGGCCTCTGGTGCTCAGCCTTGACTTGCTGACAAGTCAGGCATCTCGACACGAAATCTGCGATGTCCCTCTTCATTCCGTCCCACCAATAAACATCTCTCATATCATGATACATCTTGGTGGAACCGGGATGGACGCTGTACACCGATCGATGTGCCTCCTCAAGAATCTTGCGCCGTAGTCCCTCAGCATCTGGTACGCACAGTCTAACTCCAAATCATAGTACCCCCTGATCATCGATCACGAACTCGGAGAATCTGCCCTGTCCAATATATGCCATGATCTCCGAACATCGGTCATCGTTGCGCTGTGCCTCATGTATACGGTCGATCAACTGTGGGCGTGCACGAACATGCGCGATCTGTCCTCTAATCGGCGTGAACTCGAACTGTATCCGGCTGTCGCATAATATCTGCCAATCTGCCGACGACTGCCCCTGTACTGCGCTCAAACAAGATAGACTACTCCCGGGCCTCCTGCTCAAAGCATCCGCCACTACATTCGCCTTGCCCGGGTGATACAAGATCTCGCAGTCGTAATCCTTCACTAACTCCATCCATCGGCGTTGTCGAAGGTTCAGGTCTCGCTGCTGAAATATATATTTTAGACTCTTGTGATCAGTGAATATCTGGCACGACTCGCCGTATAGGTAATGTCGCCAGATCTTAAGTGCAAAGACCACTGCAGCCATCTCCAAGTCATGAGTGGGATAGTTCTGTTCATGTTTCTTCAATTGTCGCGAAGCATACGCGATCACCCTGTTATGTTGCATCAAAACGCACCCTAGACCCACTCGAGAGGCATCACAATAGACCATAAATCCGCCTGAGCCTGAAGGCAAAGATAACACCGGTGCCGTCGTCAGCCGAGTCCGTAGCTGCTGAAAACTGTGCTCGCACTCCTCCGTCCAATCGAAAGGGACTCCCTTCTGGGTCAACCCGGTCAAAGGGGTAGCAATACTGGAGAAGTCCTGCACAAATCGCCTGTAGTAACCGGCCAACCCCAAAAAGCTGCGAATCTCCGTAACCGATGTGGGTCTGGGCCAACGCTGAACGGCCTCGATCTTCCTCGGGTCTACACATATACCGTCTCGTGAAATCACATGCCCCAAGAAGTCTACGCTGTCCAGCCAAAAAGCACACTTGGAGAATTTCGCATAAAGCTAGTGCTCCCTCATGGTCTGCAGTGTAATCCGCAGGTGCTGCTCGTGCTCCTCACTACTCCAGGAATACACCAAGATATCGTCAATGAACACTATAATGAACAGATCCAAATATGGCCGGAAAATACGGTTCATCAAGTCCATGAATGCTGCTGGCGCATTGGTGAGTCCGAACGACATCACCAAAAACTCATAATGGCCGTAGCGCGTACGGAAAGCTGTCCTGGGAATGTCCTCCTGTGTAACCCGCAGCTGATGATAGCCCGATCGTAAATCGATCCTCGAAAAGTACCCTGCCCCCTGAAGCTGGTCGAACAAATCGTCGATGCACGGCAAAGGATACCTGTTCCGCACTGTCACCCTGTTCAGCTGGCGGTAGTCGATACACAGACGCAAACTGTCGTCCTTCTTCTTGACGAACAGGACTGGAGCACCCCAAGGAGAAACACTGGGTCGAATAAGTCCCTTATCCAGCAAATCTTGCAACTGTCCCTTCAACTCTCGAAGTTCCGCCGGGGCCATCCGATAAGGCGGTATAGAAATAGGCCCCGTGCCAGGAACCAAATCAATACAGAAAGAAATGTCGCACTCGGGCGGTAGCCCAGGAAGCTCTTCAGGGAACACATCAGGGAACTCGCTAACAACCGGAACCTGATCCAATGGAACCTGTGTAACACTAGTATCGCAAACATAGGCGAGAAATCCCTGACATCCCTTCCTCAAAAGCTGTCCAGCGCGAAAAGACGAAATCACACTGTGAGGGGCGGCACCACGGTCCCCCAACACAACACACCGACTCGCCGGGAAAGCAGAATCTAACTGTCTTCTCACGGCAGTCCACAGAAGCATAGCACGTGGCTAACCAATCCATGCCCAAAAGAACGTCGAAGTCCAACATCTCAAGAAGGATCAAGTCGATAGGCAACTCCCTCTCGCCAATACAGACGGTACAGGATCGGAACACGTGCTTAGCAACAAACGACTCTCCCACAGGAGTGGTCACAACAAGCGGCTGATCAAGCAAACCGGACTCTCTACCCAAACTCGGCACGAAGTGTGTAGATACGTACGAGTGCGTGGATCCGGGATCGAACAAAACGTGTGCATCAACTGAACATACTGGAAGGATACCTGAAACCACCGCATTAGACGCCTGCGCGTCCTGATGCGTCAAAGCAAAAACCCGTGCCTGTCCACCACCTGCGACTGACTGCCCTCTTCCTCGGTCATCTCGCCCTCTCTGAGCAACTCCTCCACGTCCACGACCTCTCTGTGTATGAGTCTGGCGTGGAGCAACGGTAGGTACAATAGGCAACGCCTTCTGGGGTGGTGAAGGTGGTAAGGTAACATGCGGTGCTGCCGCCTCCCTCCGGTGTATCTCAGGACAATCTCTAACGATGTGAAGTAGACTGCCGCATCTAAAGCAACCCCGCGGCGACTGCTGACTCTCCTGGGGATACGAACTAAACATCTGGCCTTGTCCCGAATCTCTGCTACTCCTCGTACCAGAACGATACCTGTCGCGGCGTCTGAATGACTGCCTCCGTGCGGATATACTAGTACGAACTCTCTTCGGCTCTGGAACTACCGAAGTCTCAGTAAGGTGCTCCTCGACTAATAGAGCTGCGTCTACAGCTGCTGCATAGGTCTCGTAGTGCTGGGCGCTGATCGCAAGGAACAGTGGTGTAAGCAAGCCTCGAACAAATCTCTTGACTCGCAACTCCTCGGTAGCCACTAAATATGGGGCATAGACTGCTAGCTCTGTAAACAGCACGTCATACTCTGCCACTGTCATCCCTGGCGTCTGGCGCAAGGACTCAAATCTGCGTGCCCGGGCATCCCTAACACTCTGGGGAAGGAAACGGGCTAGAAATACTGTCACGAACTCCGTCCAGGTCATAGGAAGAAGACCTGCTGCTCTGCCCTTCTCAACTGAATCACACCACTTCTGCGCAAGACCTTCCAGGCGAAAGCTCACAAACTCAACCCATCTCGCATCTGCGCATCTGAGGGAACGGCATATCCGGGCCATCCTGTCGATGAAAGACTGTGGGTCCTCGGCTGTATCGGTGCCTGTGAAGACCGGAGGCTTCAGCCTCATGAACTCTGATAGCGATACTGTAATCACCTCCGTGGCTACAGGGGCAACTGGCTGTGCGGTAGGTACCATCGCGGTCTCTGGAACGGGTGGAGCTACCTCTGGTCGCTGCGCTCGAAGCGTCTCAACTAGCGATCCTATCATCTGGCGCATCTCCTGCATGCTGGACCCCACGGTCTGGCGTATCTCCTGCACACCAGCCCCTAGCGTGGCGATCTGATCTGTCACGGCAGGAACAGCCTGCTCGGGCACAACCGGTGTACTGCCCGGATCAGTCCTCATCTCGGACGAGTCAACTCGAATCTCGGCCCTCGCGGCCGCTCTCTGCGCCCTCGTAGTCTTTGGCGGCATAATGGCTGAAAGAAAATTAGGATTCGATAAGAATACGGAAATCGAATCACAAGAATATATATATACTCAAGAAGGAATTAAATCAATAAGTCCTCAGGTCTCTTAGGCGGAGTACCGTGTCGTGAGCATGCCGCGGAACATACACACGCTACGCTACCCTGCTGCAGCTACCTACTCCATCATACCAGGGTCATCCTACACTCCGAAGGTAAAACCTACGCTCTGATACCAACTTTGTCACGACCCGAATATTTCAACTCGTGACCGGCACTTAACCACGCTACGTCTACAGGCGTAACGCGACTAAGTAAGCCGAACCCAGAAATCAAAACCATTTAAAAATAGTGAGTGTTGAAAACATTTAGTTAAAACATTTAGAAAACCTTAAATAATTCAATAAGTTCTTTTAAAGTTACTTAATCATTTAAATAATTTTGGCAGCATTTCCTTTGTAAAAGTAGCCCGAGACCGGGTACAAAACAGGATGTGAGTGAAAAATGAAATATAATGAAATAAAACATCCCCAAACGGGAGCAATCACGCCCAACGGCGGAAACCATCATCCCAAGAGTAATATACGACGCCGTAGCGAAGAATAAGCAATAAATAAACATCACAGAATATGAACTGCATATAAAAACAGTCGGCTCCCACGAGCTGATACCAGAATACAAAATATACATCATCGTCCTCACACAATATCTAAGTCCAGTACATAAATGGTAGATGGAGAGTACTAGATACAAAAAGGGATACAATAAAAGTAATCAGATACCACAACCCACCTAAATGCAAAACAGCTCTCGCCGCAACTGTAGTGGTATCTGTAGCCAAAAGATACAAAAGACAGCCTGCCGCGACTATGCTGAGGGCAACCTGCAAATACTGTGGCACAACGGGGGTGAGTTGCCAACTCGTGAATAGAGATAACATATAAAGAAAATCGTGAGCATGCACGTACTGCGCTACTCTAACAAATGCCAGCAAATGATATCAATGCGTGATAAGCAGTATGTGCAATAATCATGCAGATGCTCTCATAGGTAAAATAACTACAGGATGAGATATATGCTAATCAATGCTGAGCATGGGATAAACAACATCTACACGGAATATCAACGTGGAAAGCAATCGGTGCCCACAACTGCACCCAAATCCCAAATAACTCAGGCGCATCGGCCCTCAAACCCTGTAAATCTCTGAGAAATCACGAGTGCCCAACATCGGCACCCAAAATATCATAAAATACTCGTGTCCAGCATCGACACGCAAATCCTCATATATCGGGCTCCGTCTGCGGTATCGGCTCTCGGCCCCGGCAGTACGGATCATCCCGCATCCATCTCTCGACTCTGGTCAGTATCCTCCGGATAACCGCCAGGTCCAACCAATCACCGGTAGGTACTCGCCACCCTGCCAGGCTCATCGTCTACTCCACGAAAAACATTTCTCGCCCCGGGGAACCATACCGGGTCTACCACGAACCCGCAAACGGATCATCCATCTCCTCGAATCGGGTTTCAAGCACACGTCTCAGCACCGAGAAAACGCGTGGTGGACGCACCAAAATATCATATCACGAGGAACCGGGTTTTCAAATAGTGCATCTTTTCTTAAAAATCCCACGGTCCTCAAAACCAGAAATCACATGAAAATCCAACACCAAGAAGTAAATCCAATGCGATGTGCTACGTACATCAATCCATGATATAGGTATAAGGGAAAACCGCTTTTAAAATTAGTTCCCGTTTTTAAAGATATCATGCGGCTCCCAATTTCCATGTGTAGCGTTTTGAAAATCGTTTCGGTGAAATTTCGGAAAATCGGTAAAATAAGGGGGTTTTCTGTAAAAAGTCAAAATGCAAATATCTTATTATAAAAATTAAATATACATATTATAGCTATGTAATGGCTAGTATTTGGTGTTTATTGAGCCACTGGTGAAATTTCAAATTTTCTGAAAAAAATTTATTTTATTATTATTTTAAGCCGTCACTAATACATTTAATTAGGGAAAATTACAAATTGGAATGAGTTGAAACAAATTTTGTCCATCATGACACATTAAATAAAATTTTATCATGTGGTTTTTAAAATGAAATCGTTTGCCAAAACGGTTTAGAAAATATCGAAGAAAAAGGCTTTTTTCGGTGAAATTAGTGTTAATGGAAGTGGGGTACAACATTTATCTTTTTTCTCACCCAAACAAAACCCACACTCCCTCCCCTATAGCTCTGGCCGGCCCCTTTACAGCCCACCATTCTTGGGCCTCTCATCTCACAAAAAAAAACAAAGAAAAGAGAACAAAGGAATGAAAGAAATTGGGCAAAAGGAGTTTGGGCTTTGACTTTTGGGTATTGCCTTGACTTTTTCCCCACCTCCCTCTCTCTCCCCCCTCCCCATTCAGCCGACCCTCTCTCTCTCCTTCCCACAACAGCAGCCCCTCTCTCTTTTCCTCTCATTTCTCATCAAAATTTCATCACAAAATGCCCAAAAATCAACACAAAAATCCCACAAAATAAAAATCCAATCCCTACCCATTTTCCCTTATCTCTTTTAGCATGGATCTTGATGCAAAGATTTTAATTTGGAGGCCATGTTCTATGTATGTTCCATTGTTCTTGAGGTATAATAAATCTTGGCTTTTTGTTAAATTGTTTGATTATTTCTTCAATTAAGTTAATGAGTGGTTTAAATTAAGTTTTGAATTGCTAGTTAGAATTTTAAAGTTAGGGTTTGGAAATTCTAGAATTGGGTTTTTAAAATCAAGTGAGAGTTTTTAACATTGTTTATGATTGTATAGTGTAGTTATCATGCTAAGTCATGCAAAGTGTAATCTAAGTGCCAAATTGGCTAATTTCTACATCTAAATTATCATAATTAAGCTAATTGCAAACTAGTTTTTTTAGATCTATTATAATTAGTGAGTTTAAAATTTAGTTTGGGTTTGGGTGACTTAATTAAGTTATTTAGTGGGAATTTTAGCCACTAGAATTGTTAAAATAGTTAAAGTTGATTAAAACACCAAGTTTTGAGCTAAAATGGAAAATTGTGCTAGTTTTGTTAACTAGGTTTTGTAAATATATATATTTTGATGAGAATAAATTATTGTAATGGTTTATATGACTTGGTTATGATATTGAGTGGATATTGCGGCTGCTAGATTTGTTTAAACGTCGATTTTTGTACTAAAACGGTAAATTTTTGCTTGCTAGATTTTCGGAAAAATGGCTTTTAAAGTGAGTTTGAGTTTTTTGTGAATTTTAACCTATTTTATATTATAATTAGTGCATGTGATTGTGCAAATGAGTGTGTTTGGGTTTTCTCGATGGTTTGGCGTTTGTACGCCGACATCGAGGGTTTTGGGATTAATTTATAAAGGCAACCATAGGTTTTGACCTATGTGGGATTCGTGAGTCGTTTTGGTCATGAGTCGGATTTTAATGCAATACGGTGCATTATGATATGTAGGTACCCCATGCGGACTTCGAGACGACAAGCAAGCGCGTGGCGACGTCGGCACCGGCGAGCGAGGACCAGGTGAGTAGATTTATATCTACGGGGAGAAGTCGGGTGGATGGCGTATAGCACCCCCGCAGTTCGTGGTGATGTATACGAATACGTATACACACATATATTTTGATTATATATATTATGTTGATATGAGACTTGATGATAAAGGTGGATTCTAGGTGTTCATGGATTAGTTTAGTGTTAGCTGCGAAAGCCTAGAGTAGTTGTTACACCCACACACACACGCACACACATGCATACATCTATGTTATTACCTGTGCGTATATGGGGAGAGGTGGTTATGTGTTCACCTGGGTATGGGACTAGGTGTTCACATACTGGATTTGCGGATGATACTTGGGTTTGAGATGAGTCGATGAGATTTGAGTTGAGGCCGTGAGATCGGTGATATGGCAGGATTCGTACTTGAGATACGTCCTGATATTATAGCGGATCTTTGGATGACAATGCCATGTGAATAGTGATATTAGTAGTGTACTAGACGTAGGTCAGTACCCCAGATGATGATCTTGATAAAGAGGATACCAGATGAACAGTGTGATGAGTATGATATTGACCCGTACCCAGATTTGGGGATGCCGTACGACGGATTTACGTACGAGCTATATCTTGATGATTGATCCGCACTCTTGACTTGGGATGTCTGATTTTAGATATGGTATCGGATATGATATTATTGAGGCGGGATCACCGACTAATATATATACAGGTATGTATATGGATCGACTCAGATGTTAGGCGGTTTCCTTACCTGTAGTCCAGCTTGTTAGCTTAGCCCTTTAGTTTAGTTTAGTTGTTAGATTAGATTCGATTCTTACCTATTTTAAAAACTAACGAATCGTGGGTATTTTAAAAGACAGGCCAAGGGATCCTACGGATATTTCAAAAGACGTATCTTTTCATAAAAACACCGTAGCCCCTATTTTCAAAACCCCATGATTCGTGTTATTTCGAAAGGCACCATTTGTAGGACTTATATTAGATTAATGCAGATTAGTTATAGTTGCGTCTAGTATTCAGCTCCCGCTCACTATTGTTGTTCGCTCCGCATCACATGCTTATATTATGCTTCATATTCTACTGTTGATATCTTGTGGTTAGGACACCAGCACCATTACCGATGATGCGTATGTACCACGTACACTTACTTGCCGGCTCACACACATCTTCATCGGTAATTGCCATGTCACGAACACTTTAGAAATACTATTTCATTGACATAGGTTGTTAGCTAATAGTTTAGACATTGTAGTTATTGCCTGCTACTTCATGCATGTTATTATTCACTGTTGTGCCGCATTCATGGATTTTTCATGCCTATATTCACTGTTTACATGCTATTGATGATTTGGATTCGGATTTCATGAGATTTCTTGGATTTGGAGGAAAACCGCAAAAACATAAATAAACCTTTTGTCTCTCCTTTTAAATAAAAAGTGTGGTTTTCCAATGATGTATGAGTCGTCCACCATGAGTTTGCTGATGGATTTCGAGACCCGATTCGAGGAGACGGATGAACCGTTTCGGGTACATGGTGGGCCCGGTAAGGTACCCCGGGGCAAGAAGCGCGTGATGATGACGATGTGAGCCTGGCAGGGGAGACTACCTACCGGTGATATTACCCGACGCGTCGGATATCCGGAGGATACCGTCGTGGTCTTAAGATGATGGTAGGGGCCGGTCTGGACTGACGGCGCCCTAGATATTGAGATTGAGACATTGAGATTTCGAGATATTGAGGTACTGAGATTTGATGATACAGGCCAGTCCGGATAGCCGAAGCCTTAGGTTTTGAGACATTGAGATTTATGTTTTGTGTCGATGCTAGACACTGTTGATGCTGAGTTCATTTATGATACCTAATTTTAAAAATACAAAGGAAATCTCACTAATTTATGAAAACATTTTCTTCATTTACATGTATTCTGTTTTCATGCATTCATACCTCATTCATATGATATATTGCTACCTGAGGCACTGACACGGGCACATGAGATCACACTCGGGTTAGATATTACCCTAGCCATTGTTATAGGCTGCATGGTATACATATATTTGAGGATATATATTATGATCATTGACCTAGGTTGCGTTATTTATGCGATTTCTGTGCGTAGATGTTTTTCTATTCACGAGTTGGCAACTCACCCCCGTTGTGCCCCAGTTTCTTGCAGGTTTGCCGTACAGGTTTCATTACGACTTGCGGGCATAGTTTCCTTCGGGTGATTTGCTATTAGGTGGGTTTACTTGTATCGTACCCCCATTATATATCTTATATATTATTATTCTGTTGTATCTAGAAGTTCCATCAACCAAACATGTATTTATTTGAGATAGAGACCAGTGATGTTTATTCTTTCGACCTTAGAGTCGCGCGTTATATTTCTGTGGTTTTCTTGTGGTTTTGAGTTTCCTTTTGAGTTTTGATCCTCGCCGTTGGCGTTGTATATTTTATTGCTTGTGTGGTTGTGACCGTCGACTGACGAAGAGCTAGCTCCCGCTTGGGGATGCCTTTTTATTGATTTCGTATACTATTCATGTTGTATCCCGTTTGGGGGCCAGTATTTACAAAGGAGACTCTGCCGAAATTTTCAGGAAATTTTTGATGTTTTTAGAAACCCGCATAATTCGGCTTATGCTATTAAAACTACTTATTTAAATTGGTTTTCCTTCACTCTACTACTTTTCTTGGTTTACATTTCTGGGTTTTCGGCTTACTTGGATTACGTACGCCTCGAGACGTTTCGTAGTTTAAGTGCCGGTCATGTTCCGTACTTTCGGGACGTGACACCATGAAAGTCATATCGAATCATATATGAAATGAACTACAGCAATATAATCATGGCAGTTCTACAGTGAGTGTGTCATGGCAATTACTAACGGTGTGTGTGTAGCATGCAGATTAGTGCTCGTGCAACATGAACCGTTAGTAATAGTGCGGTGTTCTATCAATTCTAAGCATACATACAGCAGGGAATGTAATATGCAATGACAGTCCATGAGGTAAATGCAACATATAATAATAAGGTCCTATCAGCCCTGACGCATAACGCCATGCGGGCGATATCCCCGTAGATGTTAAATCTACTCACCGAAGTCTCGCGCTAAGTGTAGCCGACGACTTGCTTGCCCTTCTTCGCAGCGTCCGTCTCATTCGCCTGCGAACCTAGAATCACATAACATATATCACACATAAGCTCAATTTCATAAAAACGTGATATTACGATACAATTAGAAACCCGTGTCGTAAACCAATCGCGCGTGTACGCGATACGATAAAACGTGTGATCACGCGCCTGAAACTACCCTGACGCGTCGCGATACGCAGAAACCCCAAACCCACACGCGTATCACGCGTGTCGCGGAGGTTTAAAAATACGATAAATAGGTATATAGTTCCAGATTTTTATACAGAACTTAGTTTACAGAAATATATATATCATTGTCACGACCCGAAAGTACGGAACATGACCGGCACTTAAACTACGAACGTCTCGAGGCGTACGTAATCTAAGTAAACCGAAAACCCAGAAATCCAAACCAAGAAAAGTAGTAGAGTGCAGGCAAAACTAAATTAAAGCAAGTAGTTTCAATAGCATAAGCCGAATTATGCGGTTTTTAAAAGCATCAAAAATTTACTGAAAATTTCGGCAGAGTCTCCTTTGTAAATACTGGCCCCCAAACGGGATACAACATGAATAGTATACGAAATCAAGAAAAAGGCATCCCCAAGCGGGAGCTAGCTCTTCGTCAATCGACGGTCACAACCACACAAGCAATATAATATACAACGCCAACGGCGAGGATCAAAAACTCAAAAGGGAACTCAAAACCACCAGAAATATAACGAGCGACTCTAAGGTCCGAAGAATAAACAACACTGGTCTCTATCTCAATAGATACATGTTTGGTTGATGGAACTTCTAGATACAACAGAATAATGATATACAAGATATATAATGGGGGTATGATACAAGTAAACCCACCTACTAGCAAATCACCCGAATGAAACTGAGCCCGCAAGCCGTAATGAAACATGTACGGCAAATCTGCAAGAAACTGGGGCACAACGGGGGTGAGTTGCCAACTAGTGAATAGAAAAACATCTACGCACAGAAATCGCATAAATAACGCAACCTAGGTCAATGATCATAATATATCCTCAAATATAAGTATAACAGGTAGCCTATAACAATGACTAGGGTAATATCTAACCCGAGTATAATTTCATGTACCCGTGTCAGTGCCTCAGGTAGCAATATATCATATGAATGAGGTATGAATGCATGAAACAGAATACATGTAAATGAAGAAACTGTTTTCATAAATTAGTGAGATTTCCTTCGTATTTTTAAACTGAGGTATCATAATGAAATCAGTATCAACAGTGTCTAGCATCGACACAAAACATAAATCTCACTGTCTCGAAATATCAATGTCTCAATCTCAATATCTAGGGCGCCGTCAGTCCGGACCGGCCCCTACCATCCATCTCAAGACCACGACGGTATCCTCCGGATATCCGACGCGTCGGGTAATATCACCGGTAGGTAGTGCTCCCCTGCCGGGCTCAACGTCAACACCACATTCATCTTGCCCCGGGGTACCATACCGGGCCCACCATGTACCCGTGACGGTTCCTCCACTCCTCGACACGGATCTCCAAAACCACAGCAAACTCATGGTGGACGACACTTTACATCACTAGAAAACCGCAACATTTTATATTTTAAAAGATCATAAGTTGTAAATTTTGCGGCTTTCCCCGAAATCCAGAAATATCATAAATCTCAAGAAATCATCACAAGTGCATATGTCAATGATAATGAACTAGGCATGAACAACTGAATAACAGTATGCATGAAGTGGTAGGTAATAACTACAATGTCTAATATGGCATATAAGGGAAGTACACTAATATCATGTCAAAACTACCAGCTAACAGTCTAAGTCAAGCAATTATATTCTCTAAAGTGTACGTGACATGGCAATTACCGATGAAGATGTGTGTGAGCCGGCAAGTAGGTGTACGTGGTACATACGCATCATCGGTAATGGTGCTGGTGTCCTAACAGCATGATATCAATAATGGAATATGCAGCAAAATAAATATGCGAGGCAGAGCGAACAACAATAATGTGCGGGAGCTGAATACTAGACACAACGATAACTAATCTGCAATAATCTAATATAAGTCCTACGAATGGTGCCTTTTGAAATAACACGAATCATGGGGTTTTGAAAATAGGGGCTACGGTGTTTTTATGAAAAGATACGTCGTTTTTGAAATATCCGTAGATTCCCTTGAGCTGTCTTTAAAAATACCCACGATTCGTTAGTTTTTGAAATAGGTAAGAAGTCTAATCTAATCTAACAACTACACTAAACTATACGGCTGAACTAACAAGCTGAACTACAGGTAAGGAAACCGCCTATCATCTGAGTCGATACATATACATACCTGTATATGTATAGTCGGTGATCCCGCCTCAATAATATCATATCCGATACCATATCTATAATCAGGCATCCCAAGTCAAGAGTGCGGATCAATCATCAATATAGCTCGTACGTAAATCCGTCGTACGGCATCCCAATCTGGGTACGGGTCAATATCACATTCATCATACTATTCACCTGGTATCCTCTTTATCAAATATCATGATCGGGGTACTGATCTACGTCTAGTACCATACTGATACCGCCTACGTAAGCATGGACGTGTGTGAAACACTACGTCAAGGACCCGCTACAATGTCATGTCGTATCTAAGATACGAACCCTGCTATATCACCGATCTCACGGCCTCAAATCGAATCTCATCGACTCAGTTCAATCCCAAGTATCATCCTCAATCCGTATGTGAACACATAGTCCCATACCCATGTGAACACATAACTATAATGAATCCCATGAGCACATATCAATAGGAATGTATGCAAGTATGTATGTGTGTATGTGTAGTGCAACACTACCCTAGGGTTCGCAATGCTAAAATAATCCAACACACTAATATCCATCCTAAGCACCGTTATTAATCCCAAAAACATATAATAATTGTTGGTGTGTATACGCATCCTTATACACCACCACGGACTGCGGGGGAGCTATACGCCATCCACCCGACTTCTCCCCGTAGATATAAATCTACTCACCTGGTCCTCGCTAGCCGGTGCCGACGTCGCCACGCGCTTGCTTGTCGTCTCGAAGTCCACATGGGGGTACCTACATATCATAACGTACCACATTGCATTAAAACTAAATTCAAAATCGAAACGGCATACGAAAATCAAATCGGCACGCGTATCACGCATAGGTCCAAACCTATCGCCCACGCATGCAGGAATAGTCAAACCAACCCTCGATGTCGATGTACGAACGTCAAACCATCGAGAAAATCCAATCACACTCATTTGCACATTCACGAACACTAATTTTAATATAAACTAGGTTAAAACTCACAAAAACGCCAATTTCACTTAAAAAGTCATTTTTCCGAAAATCTAGCAAGCACAATTCGCCGATTTTGTACAAAACACGATGTTTAAATGAATGTAGCGGCCAATATATTTATTAATTATCTTAAATAAGTCGTATAAACAATTTCCGGAATTTAATCTCATTAAATTCCAAAAATCCTAATATTCTAGTTTACAAAAATACCCTTTTTAACAATTTCAAAGCAAAATGCACAAACTACAATCTAGCTTAGAATTGCATGATCCAAAACATTAAACCACACTTAATAAAGTTAATGAAGCCAAGAAAAACCTAATCACATTTTTAATCCCAAGAATTTAACAAATTTCAAAAACCTAGTAAGCAAATTAGCAAAATAACAAAAATTTTAAGCTAGCCATTAGCACTAGCTACTAAACTTGTATTAACATGACAACAAAGCCTAATTATAACACACAACCATACACCAATTTTATAAACCCTAACTTGCATTCAATTTCACAACTTGAATTCCAAAACTTGCAATTAAACTCACATATCCAAATAACACTTAATTAAATTAGCTTAAGAAATTAGTAACAATTTAAGCAACAAAAAGTTTTAGAATTATACCCAAAAATATATGAAGGTCCACAAGACTCCATGGCCTCCCAAAATGCTCTCTTTTCACAAGGATCCATGCTAAACGGACTAAGCTAAAATGGGTAGGACTTTGATTTTGATTTTGTGGGATTTTTGGTGGATTTTTGATGCAATTTTTCATGAAGTTTTGAAGGGAAAAGAGAGGGGAAAATGGAGGGGGGGATGCTGTGGGGAGAAGGAATTTTCGGCCAGAAAAGTGGGTGGGGGAGAGAGAGGGAGGTGAGGAAAATGGGGGGGACAAGGTCAAGGTCAAACAAAGTCAAAAGTCTAACTACTTCACTCATTTTCTTTTCTTTTATTTCATTTCTTTTTCCTTGAAAATCAAGTGGGGAAAAAATATGGTGGGTGCTGAATTCAGCCGTGGGGAGGAGTAAGTGGGGGTGTGTGGGTGTGGGCACGGGTGTGGGGTGATGAAAAATGATAAATACAATACCCCAAACATCCATTTACGCTAAAAAAAAGCATTTTTTCTTCAATAATTTCTAAACCGTTTTGGCAAATGATTTCGTTCCAAAAACTACATGATAAATTTTTATTTAATGTTTTATGATGCACAAAATTTGTTTCAACTCATTCCAATTTTTAATTTTCCCTAATTAAATGTATTAGTGACGGCTTAAAATAATAATAAAATAATATTTTTTTCAGAAAATTTGAAATTTCACCAGCGGCTCAATAAACACCAAATAATAGCAATTACATAGCTAGAATATGTATATTTAATTTTTATAATAAGATATTTGTATTTTGACTTTTTACAGAAAACCCCCCCATTTTACCGATTTTCCGAAATTTCACCGAAACGATTTTCAAAACGCTACAATCTTCCCCACTTAAAGAAATTCGGTCCCCAAATTTAAATTCAAACTCCCCCAATTACTAAAATATCTAAGAAAAACCATCAAGTCGTCGGGCTCCGAAATCATAAATACATAAAACAAATCGTAGCACAGCGCATGCGCTTGAAAAATGAGCATATAACTCAAATCAAAACTCCGTCAAGCATCCCGCAATCATCGGAGTCATGGAGAAGACATCAATGCCAAATCCAAATCAAAACCGATATGACATAACTCGAAACTATACATGTAAATATCGAATCTATATCTGTAAGTGTCTGAAGGAAATGCATGACAATCTCTTTAAGTCGCTGTGCAACGCGTATAACACTGCAAAGTGGCGGACGTCTCTCATAAGAAAATAACTATATATATATATATATATATATATATATACCTTTGTTTGAAATGTACGTTCCGCCGTTTTGGAAACAATTTAGAAGGGTCTCCTTATTTTAAACATTTCGTGTCATATCAGACACATAGGTAAATACTGAGGCTATAGCTCGCTTTTTGGAAATCCCTTCAATAACTATCAATGCATGCAAAATGTATTCAGGTACTGTCCTCTGACTAGTCCTGCTCAGTACGAAAACACATAGCAATATCATAAAAACGTACTGCTCTATAAGAAATCAATCCCAAAATATGCACATGAATACTACGTGCGTCTGGTGCGCACGGAAATCAAAATCCATGAATGTGCCATACATGCGCACAGAAACAACATCTAAGTGCATCAGGTGTGCACGAAACATCTGTCGTAGGCAACATGTGTGCCTGACAGCAAAATCAGGTGCATCTGACATGCACGGAAAAAAAAAATCTCGATTTAGTGCCTCTGGTGTGCACCAAAATCACCCTTCAAAACATGCGTCCAACATGCGCGAAAATCCAAATCAGGTGCATCTATCGTGCATGAAATCATGAAATCCAATATCAAGCGCCGAACGTGCGCAAAAGCAATCAGGTGCACAAGGTGCACAAAACAAATATCGAGTATCACAATCAAAATCTAAGTCCAGTGCATATAAGTGCATAAAAGGCGTATCACTGCACTGCAAGCATATATAAACTATACCGAGTGCAGGAACGAAATCGTGTGCATGCATACGCACAAAACCAACTCAACTGTTTAAAACCGTAAAATCACAAACATGTGAAACTAAAGAACGAAAACGATATCAAGTGCAACACTGTGCGAAGATCGTAAATCCTCAATCATCAAAATCAAATCATACGAATAAATCACCCAAAACATCGTAATCAATAATGGCGGAATAGTACTGCTCAAGCGCATCCTCTAAGAATCTCGGCCAACTGTCGCGGTCACTAGTGGGACGTCTCGTCGATGATCATGAACTCTGTCCTGCTGGCGTGCGTAACCATGACCACTCCTGGGTCAAGGTCTTCACTATGAATTACCGATCTTTCGGTCCATCGGCTCATCGGCCCTATCAGGTGTGCTAACGGGGACGATTCCGTTCTGGCACTTCTCTGGTCATCTCTTGGTCAATCATCGCGACCACTCGTAAGACAACATATCACTGGCGTCGGCCTCTGGCTCTCTGAATGTACTTGACACATCTGATCCTGGGTGCAAGTATCATTGCAGCAGTGTCCTGGAAGGAATCCTGCTCACGGTCTCGTCCATGTCTCGTCTCTGCCAACTGTCCGGAAGTCATCGTCCTTTCCTATATCTGCATCTTGCTCTGGAACGACTGCATACTCATCGCGACTCCTTCTGGAAGGTAAATCCAAGTACTATGCCTCGGCATGCGCATCGCATCTCTGATGTCGGCGGAATGGAACGTCATCTCATCTAGATCTGGTACGAACCTCTTACTTCACTTTTCTCAAATGTCGTCTGCTTTGGACTCGTCTCGTCGCGGCTGCATGGACTGAGCTCCAACGACTATCCTCGTATCTGGAGTCTCCCAAGAATGCATCTCACAACCTAGCATCCGAATTAAGTCGAGCCATCCGATCGAGTCGTCAAAACCTTATAATCCCCCAAGAGCTCAACCTCTTGGGCACAGTTTAATAGTATCGAGTACATACCACAGCATCGGTGGTCCAGCCGTAGAAGGGCAAACCCAAGCCTCACTAATGGCGCCGTAGAACTGCCGCAAACCCGAAGGTTCAAAGGCTTTCACACGGTCATTAAGTCGAGTTAGGGTTTCATTCTTCTAGAGGGACCATAGAATTGCCTGCATGTCTTTCCGACTACTTTAAACTTGGATAAATAGGTTTCTGACATTCGATCGTCTCTGTCGACTCCCAACGTCTCCGCGTGAAGTCGTCTCTAGCTGGAATCAATCTATCTGATGACCTCGTATCGGGGTAAGGGAACGAACCACCTTTCCTAGTCATTCATCATCGGGTGACTAGCGACCTTCTATCATCTATTCGTACAACTCGCCCCGCCATAGTTCCAACATATGGGGCGATATCTCGTCGCTCGCAGCAACAACTGGCTCGCTCGTCTGCACGCTGAACAGTGCCTAAATCATCAGGAGTAAGCAACACACCAACGGTCATCAAAATCTGGCTGGCCTCTGTCAGTGGCTCAATCCTCTAGTGTCGATCAGCACATCCGAGTAACCTCATAAAGGCGATCCGCCAAACGCTCGTGGCGCGGAAACACAGTAAAAAGACACATCTCTGCAATCGTGTGTCGCCGGAATTTCGCCCTGGACAGTCCTCGTTCGTGACGAGCTTGTGCTGACCGTAACTCTAGCCGTAGCTCTCCCTGTCGTAACCGTAGCAGCAAAACCAAACTGATACCGATGAGGCTAGATCGGAATGAATATAATACTGAACAAGGAAATGTACATCCTAAGGCTTCATAAGTGGAGTGGCGTGTCGTAAATATGCCGCGGAACATACCAACGGTACGTCACTCTACTTTAGTCACCTATTCCATCAACCAAGGGTCATCCCACGCTCCGAAGGTTAAAACCTAACGCTCTGATACCAACTTTGTGACGACCCGAAAGTACGGAACATGACCGGCACTTAAACTACGAACGTCTCGAGGCGTACGTAATCTAAGTAAACCGAAAACCCAGAAATCCAAACCAAGAAAAGTAGTAGAGTGCAGGCAAAACCAAATTAAAGCAAGTAGTTTCAATAGCATAAGCCGAATTATGCGGTTTTTAAAAGCATCAAAAATTTACTGAAAATTTCGGCAGAGTCTCCTTTGTAAATACTGGCCCCCAAACGGGATACAACATGAATAGTATACGAAATCAAGAAAAAGGCATCCCCAAGCGGGAGCTAGCTCTTCGTCAATCGACGGTCACAACCACACAAGCAATATAATATACAACGCCAACGACGAGGATCAAAAACTCAAAAGGGAACTCAAAACCACCAGAAATATAACGAGCGACTCTAAGGTCGAAAGAATAAACAACACTGGTCTCTATCTCAATAGATACATGTTTGGTTGATGGAACTTCTAGATACAACAGAATAATGATATACAAGATATATAATGGGGGTATGATACAAGTAAACCCACCTACTAGCAAATCACCCGAATGAAACTGAGCCCGCAAGCCGTAATGAAACATGTACGGCAAATCTGCAAGAAACTGGGGCACAACGGGGGTGAGTTGCCAACTCGTGAATAGAAAAACATCTACGCACAGAAATCGCATAAATAACGCAACCTAGGTCAATGATCATAATATATCCTCAAATATAAGTATAACAGGCAGCCTATAACAATGACTAGGGTAATATCTAACCCGAGTATAATTTCATGTGCCCGTGTCAGTGCCTCAGATAGCAATATATCATATGAATGAGGTATGAATGCATGAAACAGAATACATGTAAATGAAGAAACTGTTTTCATAAATTAGTGAGATTTCCTTCGTATTTTTAAACTGAGGTATCATAATGAAATCAGTATCAACAGTGTCTAGCATCGACACAAAACATAAATCTCACTGTCTCGAAATATCAATGTCTCAATCTCAATATTTAGGGCGCCGTCAGTCCGGACCGGCCCCTACCATCCATCTCAAGACCACGACGGTATCCTCCGGATATCCGACGCGTCGGGTAATATCACCGGTAGGTAGTGCTCCCATGCCGGGCTCAACGTCAACACCACATTCATCTTGCCCCGGGGTATCATACCGGGCCCACCATGTACCCGTGACGGTTCCTCCACTCCTCGACACGGATCTCCAAAACCACAGCAAACTCATGGTGGACGACACTTTACATCACTAGAAAACCGCAACATTTTATATTTTAAAAGATCATAAGTTGTAAATTTTGCGGCTTTCCCCGAAATCCAGAAATATCATAAATCTCAAGAAATCATCACAAGTGCATATGTCAATGATAATGAACTAGGCATGAACAACTGAATAACAGTATGCATGAAGTGGTAGGTAATAACTACAATGTCTAATATGGCATATAAGGGAAGTACACTAATATCATGTCAAAACTACCAGCTAACAGTCTAAGTCAAGCAATTATATTCTCTAAAGTGTACGTGACATGGCAATTACCGATGAAGATGTGTGTGAGCCGGCAAGTAGGTGTACGTGGTACATACACATCATCGATAATGGTGCTGGTGTCCTAACAGCATGATATCAATAATGGAATATGCAGCAAAATAAATATGCGAGGCAGAGCGAACAACAATAATGTGCGGGAGCTGAATACTAGACACAACGATAACTAATCTGCAATAATCTAATATAAGTCCTACGAATGGTGCCTTTTGAAATAACACGAATCATGGGGTTTTGAAAATAGGGGCTACGGTGTTTTTATGAAAAGATACGTCGTTTTTGAAATATCCGTAGATTCCCTTGAGCTGTCTTTAAAAATGCCCACGATTCGTTAGTTTTTGAAATAGATAAGAAGTCTAATCTAATCTAACAACTACACTAAACTATACGGCTGAACTAACAAGCTGAACTACAGGTAAGGAAACCGCCTATCATCTGAGTCGATACATATACATACCTGTATATGTATAGTCGGTGATCCCGCCTCAATAATATCATATCCGATACCATATCTATAATCAGGCATCCCAAGTCAAGAGTGCGGATCAATCATCAATATAGCTCGTACGTAAATCCGTCGTACGGCATCCCAATCTGGGTACGGGTCAATATCACATTCATCATACTATTCACCTAGTATCCTCTTTATCAAATATCATGATCGGGGTACTGATCTACGTCTAGTACCATACTGATACCGCCTACGTAAGCATGGACGTGTGTGAAACACTACGTCAAGGACCCGCTACAACGTCATGTCGTATCTAAGATACGAACCCTGCTATATCACCGATCTCACGGCCTCAAATCGAATCTCATCGACTCGGTTCAATCCCAAGTATCATCCTCAATCCGTATGTGAACACATAGTCCCATACCCATGTGAACACATAACTATAATGAATCCCATGAGCACATATCAATAGGACTGTATGCAAGTATGTATGTGTGTATGTGTAGTGAAACACTACCCTAGGGTTCGCAATGCTAAAATAATCCAACACACTAATATCCATCCTAAGCACCGTTATTAATCCCAAAAACATATAATAATTGTTGGTGTGTATACGCATCCGTATACACCACCACGGACTGTGGGGGTGCTATACGCCATCCACCCGACTTCTCCCCGTAGATATAAATCTACTCACCTGGTCCTCGCTAGCCGGTGCCGACGTCGCCACGCGCTTGCTTGTCGTCTCGAAGTCCACATGGGGGTACCTACATATCATAACGTACCATATCGCATTAAAACTAAATTCGAAATCGAAACGGCATACGAAAATCAAATCGGCACGCGTATCACGCATAGGTCCAAACCTATCGCCCACGCATGCAGGAATAGTCAAACCAACCCTCGATGTCGATGTACGAACGTCAAACCATCGAGAAAATCCAATCACACTCATTTGCACATTCACGAACACTAATTTTAATATAAACTAGGTTAAAACTCACAAAAACGCCAATTTCACTTAAAAAGTCATTTTTCCGAAAATCTAGCAAGCACAATTCGCCGTTTTTGTACAAAACACGATGTTTAAATGAATGTAGCGGCCAATATATTTATTAAATATCTTAAATAAGTCGTATAAATAATTTCCGGAATTTAATCTCATTAAATTCCAAAAATCCTAATATTCTAGTTTACAAAAATACCCTTTTTAACAATTTCAAAGCAAAATGCACAAACTACAATCTAGCTTAGAATTGCATGATCCAAAGCATTAAACCACACTTAATAAAGTTAATGAAGCCAAGAAAAACCTAATCACATTTTTAATCCCAAGAATTTAACAAATTTCAAAAACCTAGTAAGCAAATTAGCAAAATAACAAAAATTTTAAGCTAGCCATTAGCACTAGCTACTAAACTTGTATTAACATGACAACAAAGCCTAATTATAACACACAACCATACACCAATTTTATAAACCCTAACTTGCATTCAATTTCACAACTTGAATTCCAAAACTTGCAATTAAACTCACATATCCAAATAACACTTAATTAAATTAGCTTAAGAAATTAGTAACAATTTAAGCAACAAAAAGTTTTAGAATTATACCCAAAAATATATGAAGGTCCACAAGACTCCATGGCCTCCCAAAATGCTCTCTTTTCACAAGGATCCATGCTAAACGGGCTAAGCTAAAATGGGTAGGACTTGGATTTTGATTTTGTGGGATTTTTGGTGGATTTTTGATGCAATTTTTCATGAAGTTTTGAAGGGAAAAGAGAGGGGGAAATGGAGGGGTGGCTGCTGTGGGGAGAAGGAATTTTCGGCCAGAAAAGTGGGTGGGGGAGAGAGAGGGAGGTGAGGAAAATGGGGGGGGGGGGACAAGGTCAAGGTCAAACAAAGTCAAAAGTCTAACTACTTCACTCATTTTCTTTTCTTTTCTTTCATTTCTTTTTCCTTGAAAATCAAGTGGGGAAAAAATATGGTGGGTGCTGAATTCAGCCATGGGGAGGAGTAAGTGGGGGTGTGTGGGTGTGGGCACGGGTGTGGGGTGATGAAAAATGATAAATACAATACCCCAAACATCCATTTACGCTTAAAAAAAGCCTTTTTTCTTCAATAATTTCTAAACCGTTTTGGCAAATGATTTCGTTCCAAAAACCACATGATAAATTTTTATTTAATGTTTTATGATGTACAAAATTTGTTTCAACTCATTCCAATTTGTAATTTTCCCTAATTAAATGTATTAGTGACGGCTTAAAATAATAATAAAATAATATTTTTTTCAGAAAATTTGAAATTTCACCAGCGGCTCAATAAACACCAAATAATAGCAATTACATAGCTAGAATATGTATATTTAATTTTTATAATAAGATATTTGTATTTTGACTTTTTACAGAAAACACCCCATTTTACCGATTTTCCGAAATTTCACCGAAACGATTTTCAAAACGCTACAATCATAAAACTCCACACAGAAGAAGACACCCCGAGGACCAAACCCCATCCCAAACCCTACCCATCTGGCCGCAATTTGAGGCCAGATCGAATATTTCGGCGGCCACTGTATGGAGTTTGGGGGTCGGGTTCTACCTGGGGTATCAGCACCTAACAAGTATACTGCAGTCCTCTCAAAATTAAACTGAACTCATCGGGTCGATAGCAGTTTTCAGAAACTCAAATTTTGCTTTAAAACGATGAATTTGCATCAAATAGGGATCTGGTGGTATTTTAGTGCAATTGGGGTTTAAGCTGGGTTAAAATGGCCTTAACAACACTCTATCAACCTACTGAAACCAAAACACACCTCACTTGGCCAAGGTTCTCACTAAACACCTCATATCGCACTAAAACGCACCAATAACCACTAACCGAAGCAAAACTACACTAAACAAGTAAACTAGGGAGTAAGTTTAGGAAATATACCCCACACTCGACCCTAGGGAGCTGGAGGAAGAAGAAGAAGTGAAGGGAAGGAGCTGCAGTCGAAGTTGTGCTGTTGCTGCTGCTCACTGATGCTGTTGCTGCGCATTGTTGCTGCTGCTGTTGCTCTCTGTTGCTGCTGTTGCTGCTTCTGGCTGTTGCTGAGATGAGATAGTTGCTGCTGCTGCTGCTGTGAGGTAAGTGTGTGTGTGTGTGTGTGTGTATGAGTGAGGTTGAGAGAAAGGAAACAAAACAAATGAGAGGAAATCATAACCCAATGTCAACCCCTCCTCTCTCTCTCTCTCCTCATTAATTGCAAGCATGGCTTAAGCCATGATGCACTCTCTCTCTCTCACCAAGTCAACCCCCAAAGGAATTCAAATTAAAGCAACTATTAATTAACTAATTTAAACTTAATTAAAACCCAAAAGACTTAATCCCCATGATTAACCCACCATGGTTACTAATCATGGTAATAACTCATTTAAAAACCCTAGTTTACATGCACATGTGTGTGCAAGCCTAGGAAAATTTTAGAAAAATATTTATTAAATTAGGAAAAATATTTGAAACACAATTTGGTAAACTTCTTATTAAAAACCCATTATTTAAATATAATTAGTCACTAAACACATCCTAAGGTGTTACAATCCCGCACCTCATTCGATGAGGAAAGAGCCGAGATCCCTTCACCGGGAGTGACCTCTTTAGCAAAAGTTTGCACCACTATATATTTGTCAAAACCACTTGGATTCCTTCAACGATATCAAGTTCATTACGTTAAAGGTTTTTCACCAAAAACCAGCCGTAGCCCTCCGTTATTTCTTATAAGTATTATTTCGTATTCGTGCTGCGTTTGTTGACCTAGTCAAGGCGTAGTGTTCAGTAGCTAAGTGGTGCTTGTTTGTTGCATTTTAAATGTGATCGGTTAGGACAGTCGCAGGGCCTTGTTGACCTAGTCAAGGGCACGTGCGGGTGGGTTTAATGCAATCCAGGATAATGATGGGTTGAACTTGACTAGCGGTTTATGGTTTGTTGACCTAGTCAAGGTCATAAGCCGCTTGGGGTAAAAATCAAATCGGGAGTTTCAAACATTCAGCAAACTTTCCGGGTATGCGCATACCTTCTGGAGTGTGATAATTTGAGTGGCTTCCATCAAGTTATCATGCGATGATAGTTGGATCCCGATTCCCACTGATGAGTGGGTTTACTCCTCGGGTGATTTTAGATGATCCCGACTAATTCTCCTTTGGGTTTAGAGGAGAATTCGAGGAAACAGTGGGAGACATCTGGATTAGATAAAGTGATTAACCATTCTGATCTAGGTTAGAGTGCATGCTGAGTATTTCTTTTCTCTCTATCTCTCTATGGCAGCGACCATGGCCCGACCCTAGACTAGAACTCATGAACCAAGTTAACCGAACCTTCTTAAAACACATTGGCTTTTGGATTGTCATAGTTGCATATATCATTGCCAATCCTCCTTTTACCCTTTGGATTTCTCCAGAACATTATGTATCACTATGAAGATCCACATTTATTGGATAAGCCATCGTATAGTTACATACGAATTCGAAGGAACTTATTCCAGTTCGAGGATGGATTCCGGTTCAGGAGAAATCGAATAGGATTATTCGGGTTGTCTTTTATTTTTACCTTCTCTCAGGTTGCTAGGGCTCCTGGTATTTAGGAGAGTACACCTATTGTGCTCATTAGATAGTCTTCTTCCAAACCTCAGGCTGGTGCCGAAGGGTAGGGAAGGAAGAAAACCAATTAGCTTAAGCGTTGTGTATAGAAGGTAATAAGTAAAGACAAATAAAGGGATTAGAAAGAGGGCAAAGTAAAATGCGACTGCTATCATTCACGACGAAACCACGTATATCATCGCCACTCCTACTTCACCTTTGCTTTTCTTCGGAACATTCCGTATCACTACGAAGATCCACTTTTATTGGATAAGCCATCGTATAGTTACATACGAACTCGAAGGAACTTATTCCAGTTCGAGGATGGATTCCGGTTCAGGAGAAATCGAATAGGATTATTCGGGTTGTCTTTTATTTTTACCTTCTCTCAGGTTGCGAGGGCTCCTAGGATTAGAAGGGTACACCTATTACGCTTATTGGATAGTCTTCTTCCAAACCATAGGCTGGTGTCGAAAGGTAGGGAAGGAAGAAAACCATTTAGCCTAAAAGTGGTGTACAGAAGGTAATAAGTAAAGACAAATAAAGGGATTGGATAGATGACAAGGAAATATATGGTTACTGTCATGAATCTGGATAGTGGAAGAGGTATTACAAGGAATACCCGGTTACCCCTTCGAAACATTTTCATGTTCAAGTTCCCTGTGCAGTGTTAATTGAAAACTGATTTCCCAATTAGATTCTGACTCTAGGGTATGTATTTACCAGATTTGATTCTCACGTCTGTATAATGTTACAGATGATGAATTGGAGTAGAATATTGGAAATTAAGTGATTATATCCTCATTATATCGGAATTCGTTGTAATTGGTGATATTTGAGGAAATCACCTGGGTTTTGCCTGACGGAAAAAAATTTGGTTTTGAATATCCGTAGTTATGCACCAGTTTCAAACTGATATATCTGTATGTTTATTTTATAAAGTGAGATATGACTTTTTAAAATTATGTCTATGACATTTACCTATATCAGTTGATGGTTAGGTAAGGAGCATTCAACAACGGTGTAAATCTTCTTAACCATAGTACAGTTTTCAACCTACGACGCACAGGATATGAGTTATTTAATTCAGAAGACTTATACAATGTATTGTATGTTATCCGGTGTCCATTTGGACAAAGGGGTTGGTACTCGTACTATATTCGGTTTACTTGTGACTTCTCTAGTTTTAAGATATGTGTTTCACTGAAATACAAGGTCTAAATTTTGAGAAGTTACAGGTATATGAATAAAGTAGAGAACCACATGTTGCAAGTATCAAGATTCTTCAAGGTGATCGAAGATGTAGATACTTATGCTGGGTATTCCGTTGATAGTAATGGTTTTGAGAACTTGTTTCTCTTTCATGTTACTCATATGTGGATGCACTCCTAGATGAGTAATGCTGCTTGGCCTCATTCCACTTAGTTGACATGCACTGGAAACAGCTGCATGATTTGAATCTGGTTCCAATTAAATTAGTGCATTTGTTTCTATATTGTATATAGAATGATTCATATCTTAACGATGTTAAGGTATATGGAGTTATCCGGCTTATGCTTAAAACCATACTCTGGATAAACTCAAGGCACGTTTCAGTAATGGCTGTTTGTGGGTTATCCCAGGCTATATCGAGGGTCAACTTTCTATCATCTACAAGATCAATAGATATATTGTTCTTCACTCGCCACAGTTTTAGTAAAATGGATTCTTTTCAGAAAATATAAGTGGGAGTATGGTAGAACTGGAAGTGATTCCAGAACCACAAATGATTACTGAAAATTTAATAGAACCTAAAGATTCAATTGGTATTGACATTCCATTAGCCACTCCGCAGATATGGTGGGTAACCTCGGGCACCCGAGAGGTACTTCGGTCTTCTCAAAGAAGGTGACAGGGAGGTTCTTGTTTATCCAGACTTACCATTGCTGCTATTCTAGACTATGAGACCTGGCAGGAGGATGAGTATAGCGTCGTTCTAAACTAGCTTTAGAAGTGCACGTGTATATGACTCTGCCATAGGGTTGTTGTAGTCAGTGGGAGCAGCGGAAGCATAGTGGACAAGTAGTTTGTGTCTATTTATAGACTAAAGCAGATATAGTGGAGATAGATCATCTATTTTTGATGTGACAGTCATAGGCTTTGACCTTATCAGAATAGGAGATGGATCTGGTAAGAAGGTAGTAGGGTGTGATGTCCTGGTATTTGGATGACATGCACTTTATAGGAAGTGAAATTCCTATACTACGATCGGTTATACTGTGGTTGTCATAGTTGTTTCTCCACATAGGACACTACTACAATATGGGATTGCCCCTACGGACTCAGGAATCCGTAGGGGCAAATATTTCTTGCCCCTACGGATTTATCCGTAGGGCCACATCGTTGTCCCTATGGTGCCTTACGTTCTAATTTTTTGTTTGGCCCTATGGAGCCGCAAACGGTGGACCTACGGTTATGTCCGTAGGGGCATATAAATAGGTTATTAATAAAAAAAAAGCACAGAAAAGTATATTCATTGTTCCCAAAATTTCTCTCTCTCACTCCCGCGCCTCATATCGCCTGTTCCCGCGCTTCGTCGCCACCGCGCTCTGCGCCTCGTGGCCACTTTCGTCGGTCGTTCCCACACCTTCGTCAACTTCCCGCGCCTCGTCACCACCTTCGCCGAACATCGTCGACCACCGTCTCCTCCACCGCACGCCCGGTTAGTAATTAAATCTCAAATTATTTTTAATTTTGATGATGTTAGGTCTAGGGTTCAGGCCAGATTCGAGTAGGGGTGAGGGTTTGGCATCGGCATCGGGTTCGGTTAGGGTTAGGGTTAGGGTTCGGTTCTGGGGTTCGGTTGGGGTTGGGGTTGGGGTTGGGGTTGGGGGTTGGGGCTGGGGCTGGGCTGGGGTTCGGTTAGGGTGGGGCTGGGGATATTGCTATATGGGATAAACTAAAAGGGGGTTTTGTGCAATTAACAGAAAACAAGAAAGATGTGAAAAAATAACAATATGTAATATTACAACTATCCAATCCAAATTTCTCCTTTTCCTTATCCTAATATAAATATATATTAGTTGATTACCTTGACATTTCCAGCTTCTTTAATAGCCTCTATGATTTTAACTTGATCAACCAACTGCTCATGATATTTGTAGCCCAGCATAGAGATCACCACATCAACTTTCTTTATTGCCTCCACCAAGCTCTTGTGATCATGCATATCACCCTACATATATTCAACATATATATCATCAGGTCTTTCTAAAATCAATGACCTTTAATTCAAAAAACAAACACACACACAGGGAGTGAATTAATGAAGAAAAGAGGGTCCACTTTTCGTTAGGTGGCGTCAAAAGTTTATATCCTCCATCAATTATCAAGCTACCGAGGACGAAAAGCCACCTTTGTTAGTCGAGATTCATGGTAATAGACTTGTCATTATAGATCATAGTCAATTATTTTTCCTATCATTTTCTTGATCCAGATGCTAATCAACTTGTTAATTAGTTACTGTTTTTATGACGTATTTGTCTATATTTGTTGACAGTGGCCTTTCTTTTGGATGAACATGTTTTTTTTATGCATGTTTCAGTCATGTGAATTCATATGTTGCGTATAACGCTTTATGATATCAGTATCCTACATTTGTAGTTTTAATTGTTGATTGTTATAGATGAATGCCATTGCAATAATAGTTTTTGGTTGATATATTAATTTTTCAAATATTTGCATATATGTATCCATGCCTGCCTGCATATATGTATATATGAGGATAATGGGTATATTATTAGGTTGTCGTAAGAGAAAATTTTCCTTCATATGGCTGTCAAAAGTCAATCCTTAATCTCTTTGTGGATGATCAGTTCTATCAATCTTGATCTCAATGGTTTAAAATCATGTTACACATACAACACGAATGCACAACAAACTCATCATTAGAGAGTGATTCAAGATGTTCAAGTTAAAACCAATATATGATACTCGATGATAATATGAAACCTTCATATTCTCATCGATACTCATATATGAAACTAAAAGCGTCACTTAGTCCCCGTCTATCGGTTAACATACGTGCGATGTTCGTCGTGACATAGAACTATACGAAGATTGTTAAATATAGGACGGTATAGCTCGATACTAACAACCATTGTATAGTCTATGTAACGAGAAGATTCAATCGTATGGTAACCGATAGATTTGTCCCGTGTGGACAAGTTAGGAATGTATAAAGCAAACACCTTCATTCACTTGTGTTTTCATCCGTTTCGAGATATTTCGTCGGTACCTTTCCGCTGGTTCTCTGTGTACAAAGATAGATTAGATGTTCATTTCAACGTTGTTTCACAGCTTTGAAATGATTATCTATTCTATTACAGTGTACTCGGAGAACAGCGGGGAGGTGCTGCCGAAATTTACTCGAAACGGTTGAAAGCATAAGCGAATGGGTGTTCGCTCTATACATTCTTAATGGGATAGAAGCCTTACCCCCGACAGCTGGAACACACACATACAACAAGAATACACAACAAACGCATAATTAAAGAGTGATTCAAGATGTTCAAGTTAAAACCAATATATGATTGATTCTCGATGATAATATGAAACCTTCATATTCTCATCGATACTCATATATGAAACTAAAAGCGCCACTTAGTCCCCTTCTATCGGTTAACATACGTGCGATGTTCGTCGCGACATAGAACTATACGAAGGTTGTTAAATATAGGACGGTATAGCTCGATACTAACAACCGTCGTATAGTCTATGCGACGAGAAGATTCAATCGTATGGTAACCGATAGATTTGTCCCGTGTGGACAAGTTAGGAATGTATAAAGCAAACACCTTCATTCACTTGTGTTTTAATCCTTTTCGAGATATTTCGTCGGTACCTTTCCGCTGGTTCTCCGTGTACAAAGATAGATTAGATGTTCATTTCAACGTTGTTTCACAGTTTTAAAATGATTATCTATTCTATTACAGTGTACTCGGAGAACAGCGGGGAGGTGCTGCCGAAATTTACTCGAAACGGTTGAAAGCACAAGCGAATGGGTGTTCGTTCTATACATTTTTAATGGGATAGAAGCCTTACCCCCGACAGCCGGAACACCCACATACAACAAGAATACACAAGAAACGCATAATTAGAGAGTGATTCAAAATGTTCAAGTTAAAACCAATATATGATACTCGATGATAATATGAAACCTTCATATTCTCATCGATACTGATATATGATACTAAAAGCGCCACTTAGTCCCCGTCTATCGGTTAACATACGTTCGATAATTTATTCTTTTCAACGACAAACGCACACACAAAGCATATACACGGATTTTCTCCTTTGTCGGTAACTATCTCGTTCTTATATTTCTCAATATAGTCACCATAACCTACAATTTATATGTTATACAGTCTAACATGGCCCATGAGTACGTCAGAGTTAAGGACTGGATGTATGTGGATTAGCAATAATGTATGCAACCTAAGTTTGTCGCAGGAGTTGCTGCTTTCATTGAATTTGCACGCGCACATAATAAGATCATAATAGAGAAGATTCTCTGTCCGTACGATAGATGTGGCAATAAGTACTGGCAGAAGGTAGAATTGGCAGAGCTTCATATTGTAAAATATGGGTTTACTAGACTTTATACAACTTGGAAATATCACGGGGAAGGAGAAGAATGCAGTAATGAGGCAGAAGAAGAAGGAGAACACGATAATGCGGCAGGAGAAGAAGGAGAATTCGGTAATGCGGCAGAAGGAGAAGACGGTAATTTATTTCCATCAGAAGAAATGGAGGATATGGTAGAGGCTGCCCTAGGTGAATCTATTCGTACTGAAGATGACATTCCTTCCGGTCAAGGACCGCGTGCGGATAAATATGAAAATTTCATGAATGATGCTAGAAAACCAATTTATGAGAATGCGAGGTATTCCACCCTCTCATGGTTCGTCCAACTTTTCCAGATTAAGTGCCTAAATGGATGGAGCAACAAGTCATTCACAATGCTTCTTTCGTTCTTGAAAGATTCTATGCCCCCGGGAAATAACGTGCCCGACAGCTGGTACGGAGCCCAGAAGATGATGTCTGATTTAGGTCTAAAGTGCGAGAAGATTCAAGCATGTCCTAAAAATTGCGTGTTGTACCGGAAAGAGAATTCAGATTTGAAAGAGTGTCCAACATACGGAGAGGCCAGGTATAAGCCGAAAGATTCTGATAAGAAGCCTGATATACCTGTCAAGATAGCACGATACTTTCCCATAACACAGAGGCTACAGAAGCTATTCAGGTGCAAGAAAACAGCCGAGGCAATGATTTGGCATCACCGTGCTCCTCCAAGTGAAGATGGAAAAATGAGCTATCCAAGAGATTCACTGGCATGGAAGGATTTCGATAGGAGGCACGCAATATTCAGTAGCGATCCTCGCAATGTCCAGCTCGGACTGGCTACTGATGGCTTTTGCCCATTCAACTATATGGCTGGAAGTCACAGCACATGGCCCGTTGTAATGATAATTTATAATCTGTCGCCTTGGTTGGCTATGGACCAATCATACTTTATGATGCCTCTTCTTATCGACGGACCAAACTCACCAAGAAATAATATCGACGTCTATCTCCGACTTCTGATCGAGGAGTTGAAATCTTTGTTCATTGATGGTGTAGAGACATACGATGCAAGCACAAATACAACCTTCATACTGCGTGCAGCTTAAATGTGGACAATTAATGACTTTCCTGCGTATGGAATGCTATCAGGTTGGTCCGTACATGGTCATAAAGCATGTCCTCATTACCATGAACACACAACATCGAAATTCTTGAATTTTAGCAGGAAGGTTTGTTATTGTGGCCATCGACGTTTCCTGCCTCCAGACCACCCCTATAGGTTAGACACTATTCACTTTGATGGTCATCAGGAGCTTCTTGGACCTCCATCCCCATTGTCCGGAGAGGACTTGACTGCTCAATGGGGTGGTTACAATAATGTGACCTTCGGGATGGATCCGACGAAACAGGTAAAACCACCATTTTGGAACAAGTTAAGCATTTTCTTCGAGCTTCTGTACTGGTCAACAAATTTAGTGCGTCATTGTCTGGACGTCATGCATATAGAGAAGGGAGTATCAGAGCACATACTCAACTTGCTTCTTTGTAAAGACAGAAAATCGAAAGACAATCTGAATGCTCGGATGGATCTACAGGAGTGGGGAATAAGAAGTGAATTGCACCCTAGACCGGTAGCGGGTAAACCGGGCAAGTTTGTACTTCCCAATGCCGCTTATCATATGTCATAACCAGAGAAGAAAAGATTCCTGCAGGTGTTGCATGATTTGAAAGTTCCCACAGGTTTCTCAGGATCATTCAGCAAGAAAATAAAAATTATGAAAGGCAAGATCGATGGGCTGAAAAGTCATTATCACCATGTTATCGTGGAGCACCTTCTTCCATTAGCCCTCAGGACTTCTCTCCCCGAATCGGTTGGTCTAGTAATCAACGACCTATGTTGTTTTTTCAGAGAGTTGTGTGCTAAAACACTGGAGGTTGTGACGCTGGATAAACTAGAAAATTCTATTGCGTTTATACTTTGCAAGTTTGAGCGTATTTTCCCACCGTCATTCTTCTATATCATAATACACTTGACGGTTCATCTTGCAACTGAGGCTAAGTTAGCCGGACCGGTACAATATCGATGGATGTATCCCGTCAAGAGGTACGTGTAATTTTTCGTTTCGCGCAATTTATAAATTTATTGTTGTCCTGTATGCCCGTATTTATTTATTCAACGTATTTTCATTGGGTACCACTACACTCTTAAAAAGTATATACGCAATAAAAATCGACCAGAGGGTTCTATCATGCAAGGTTATCTTCTTGATGAAGCAACCATATTTTGAACCCGCTATCTGGACGAGAACATTGAGACAAGACTTAACCGGCCTCGAAGAATTCAAGACAGGCCATACGGTAAAGCCGAGTATGAGAGGGTAGACACTATATTTATCAACAAGATATACCGGTTTATCTTGCTTAATTGCGCATGTCTTGAACAAATTAGAGAGTAAGTTTTTTTGGATTAATTGTTATATTTGTGTTTGTGTGTGTATGAAATGATATAATATTAATGTCACCATTATTTGTCGAAAACAGAATTCATTTTAACGAGGTACGTGAGGGGCATCCTGATTGGAACGAAGAACGATTGGAAAAATATCATCAGGATAATTTTTGTGATTGGGTCACAGATCATGTAAGTTATTCGAATAACATTTTATTGCTATCAGTTTTAATCTAAACTTGTATCGTTATGTATTTTTCGTAAAATTTGTTTTGTTAGATCCACGATCCGAACTTGTCTGTATCATTTGAGAGTGATTCAAGATGTTTAGCTCAATTTCCTAGTATGGAGGTTGCATATTACAAGGATTTGGTGTCCTTGGATACAAATTTGAAGTTAAGGACATAGAAACATCTAGAACCACTCAGAATAGTGGGATTGCGACGGTAGGATCGGACGGTGTGATTTATTATGGGTACTTAAATTGTATACTCGGCATCCACTATCCCGGACGATCAGAACCGCTTTATATATTCCAGTGTACTTGGTACGATACGCGAACCGATACGGATAAGTGGAGAAGCAATCTTGGGACTTGGAAAGATGAATATGGATTGACCAGTGTGAACACACTTCGATTTTACGGTCAGGAAGATCCGTTTATCTTTCCGAACCAAGCGTTCTAAGTATACTACTCACAGTGTTTAAAGCATCCGGGATGGAGTGTTGTATGCCGATGGAAACCAGAGATGTCTACGATGTCCCAGAATTCGAGGACAGCGATGAGGATGAAGAAGAGAGAAGGCTTAGAGTGCTCCGACCGTCTGTTTCGAAGGACGGGTTGTCTTCGGCTGATCATGAAGTTACGTGGGTTAGAAATGACATCGACGATGAAATCCAAGTAGATATGTATAATGCGCCCACGAAACGAAAAAGGTTATCAGTAATGTTATATTATTACTTCACATTTTACGATCTATACATATATAGTCAATAGTTTTAATGATTGTCTAATGCGTACACGAACCGTTTATCTAGATTTGATGACGATGACGGGAGCAGCGAGGGGCGGCAGGAGCTCCAGCCGCGGCACCGGCAGAGGCAGAGGCAGAGCGGTTCTGCCTCCCGGAGAGCTGCGTAGAGAGCTTCAGAGGGCCGGTCTTGCACCCAGATCGGAGACCCCTTCGGATGCCTCCTTCCATGTGGATTTTTCCACACCTCCTGGTATATTGCACGCATATCCATTTTGAATGTAATATTATAGATATTCGTGCCTGTTTATGTCAAAATTACTTATATTGTCAATGTTTGATTGTCTAGTTGTTGGTGATGCGTCCACATTAGGGACAGAGGCCACTCCCGCTCCTCCAGGTATGTTTATATATCATATAGTGCATGTATATTGATTTAGAATGCTATATCATAAATATACACATATTCCTTTTGCTCTTACTTAGATGGTAATTTTTATTATTGTCTAGCTGTAAGTGGTGACACCACCGCACCTGCGGGTATGTTTATATATCCTATAGTGCATGCATATTGATTTAGAATGTTATGATCTGCACATTCTTTTTGCAATTACTTATATAATCTATTTTTAATTGTCTAATTATAGGTGGTGCGTCCACATCTGACGCAGGGGCCACTCCTGCCACTTCCGTACCCTCCGCATCGTCTGTAGGTTAGTATGAATAAATATAAAATATTTATTCATTTTACATATGCTCTATAGAATAAATATGAACTTCATGGAAATTTAGCGTCAATTTTTATTTTCTAGTTGGAGGGGATGCGTCCGCATCCGGGACACCGGCTGTTCCTCACCGGAGGAACTATCGTCCCGCTCGTGCTGCTGCCCGGGCCCAAGCTCGTGCTTTAGTCACCGGAGGTATATATCATACTTCAATTTTCGTTTAACCTTGATTTCTTAATACAACTTTGTCTTAATATTGATTGTCTTGATATTTCTTGCAGACGCAGGGCCTCCCCATCCCCAGAGGAGGACTTGAGGCCCGAATCAGTCCCATAGGCTGAAGCCTGACAGAGCTAGGGGGAGACAGCATTCCCCCTCTTTTTTACCCTTGATTATCGCTATACCGGTCCTCATGCCGAGAGGTTCGGCCGGTATATGGGGGATGAGAGCCGGCTCGTGAAGAACTATCCACTTCACGTTGAGTGGGGCGAGCAGCAGTGGCGCTCATTCGCCCTCTTCTTTGATCAGGCTCGGGTATTAATATATATTTTCATTTGATTTATCCAATATATTTATTATTAACACTTGCAATCTAATAACAATATTTTTTTTGTATTTTCAGTCGGATTATGATTTTTAGCCTGTACCCGACCCTGATCATCCTGGGAGGGTGCTCGACCTTCATGCTCTGTACAATGGCCTGATGAAGAACATGCAAACCAAGGTCCGATACAACAGGAATGAGCTGAAGGCCGACTACTACTCCCTGTGGATGGCGACCCCCGAGGCAGAGAGAGGGGCCCTCCTATCTACTCCGGCCTTTGCGAGAGTCGACGTAGAGACATGGCCTCTATTGTGCGAATATTTCGACTCTCAACGCAAACAGGTCTGTATTTTAAATGTAATTCATTGTTTAGAATATAATTTATTTTTTTGTGTTCCTTAATTAGAAAACTAAATGTGAATGCGTTGTGCAGAAACAGGCCGCTCAAAATATAGAGAATAGAAAGTCGGCGAAGAGGGGTCACCCCACTTATACAGGTGGCTCGAGGAATATTACTCGAGCCATGGAGTTAGTGGTAAATTACAATAGACCGGCCTTTGTGATATAATGCAATATTAAGAGTTATTTTCTAATATATCTAATATTAAGAATTATTTTCTAATATTGCAAATAGCTCAGACCCTGGCGCAAGGTGGTACACTGAGCGTGCTGTCCGCATATCTTGCCGTCCACGGCACCTCGACAGATCCCGCCACGGGCGAGCTTCGATATCCCGACGTCGCTACCCAAGAGTATTGCGTAAGTGTTAATATTTATTCAACCCCTATTTGAAATTTTAGTTTTGGAAGGTTCAAATTTAAATTTTATACTTATACTTTACTGCTTAATGTGGGTGTAGGAGCGGGTGGTTGAGCAGGCCGAGGCATCGGGGATTTTTTTTACCGGACAGAGCGATCCGAGGCTGCTGACCCCAGTCCTGGACGCCGCACACGGAGGGCACCACGGAGGTTGGGAGAGAGGCCGGGGACTGGGCCCTAGCAAGGCCCATATGAGGTTGGACTCCACCCCGGCGGTTACTTCCTCCGTCTCCAGTGAGCGACGTGTCCAGCAGGAACTGGAGAGCTTGAAGGCCACCATTCAGGAGTTGAAGGAGATGCTGGTATGTATACTACTTAATAGTAAAATATCATGTCATATTATAGATATCAACATATCCAATATTAGTACGTAGCCTGAGCTTATTTGGTTGTAGACTTAGCTTTGATTAATCATACATACATATCTAATTAAAATAAACTACGGTTTTCCAAACTAGATATCCAAATGGGGTTTCGAAATAACTTGATAATGATACGAATTCGAATAATACACAGTTCTTACATTCTTATTACACACGTTAGGTCCAGACGCGACAGGGTACATCTGCCGAGCCTCCACATGCATCTCCTTTGGCTGCGGCTCCGCAAGACACTACATCGGCTGCGGTTCCGCAGACAGCTCCTATAGCTCCACCGCCCACTCAAACTCCCGCAGCCGCGGCTTCACAAGCCACTACCTCGACGGCGGCTGCGCAGACCACATCGCCAGCTCCACAGCCCGCTCAGATTCCCGCACGTTCCGAATTGCATGATTTATTGACCGAGGAGCAGGCACGCCAGATTCTAGCGTTTATCAGAGGTGGAGCTGGACCGAGCAAGGGTAGCTTTTTGATTCTTATTTTTTGAAACATGTATTTATTTATATGATACATATTGTACTACATTTTGGACGATATTGATATTGGTGGTCCTACGGTGTTTATATTTATATCATATTCTGTTTTTTGGTTTCTTTTGTATATTATATGCGTGAGATGTGATTATGAATACTGTAATATTTGTTGTGTGATGATTAATTTTATATTTGATTGATATATATATAATTGTGCACAGGACGAGAAAAAAATAGGCAGCTCCTTTTTTTTTAAAAAACTGATAATATATACCTACGGATTAATCCGTAGGTACCAACGTTGCCCCTACAGTTTAAACCGTAGGGGCAAAATATCAGGATAACTGATATTTTCCCATGTGATCTCAGTATCAAGGGGTTGAGCTTGCCCCTACGGATATATCCGTAGGGGCAAACAAATGCCCCTACAGAGTTATCCGTAGGGACAAAATATCAGGAATCCTGATATTTTGCCCCTACGGATATGTACCTACGCATGTATCCATAGGGGCTATTACTTAGCCCTACGGAGTCATCCGTAGGTACAAGTAATCTATTTTAAAAAACCGTAAATAAAATAAATGTTTTGCCCCTACGGCCTATTCCGTAGGGCAAACGGGACCTATACAGAACTCCGTAGGGGCAATTTTTTGTCCGTAGGGGCAAGTTCAAGGCTTCGACTTGCACCTACGGCGTTTGTACCTACAGGGTATTTTCTTGTCCCTACGGCTATATCCGTAGGGGCAACCCTTATTTGTAGTAGTGGGATATGGATATAGTATCAGGTTTTCTGGTTACTAGATCTATAGTTTTAGATCTATATTTGGGAAGTGTCCCAATCTGGGTACTTTGACATTATTCTAAAGGTGTTTTAGAATGGTTGACTCCTGGTATGGTGGTGTACTTGCAGGTGATGGAGTCACCCTCTCTAAAAGATGTCTTTCAGACTAAAGGGGAGAAAGATTTGCATGATTGGCATATCACTTGCTTAGGCAATTGAGTCAAATCATGTGATGTCAAGTACCACACAAGATATTGTTTTTGCACTAGCTGCAATAAGCATATATATTAATCCAATCCTGGAGAAACATTGGGAAGCGGTTAAGAACATAAGTGGATGTTCTTGGGATATGGCAATGACAGCCTCCTTTAGGAGACGGTTATCATTTCAGGCTTCCAAGGTGACCTGGATGACAGAGCGACTGTCAGAGTTATAGTTTTCCCTCTTTTGAGGGACAGTATGTTGGGCAGGTGGTCCAAGCGGATACTGAGGAAGGCATGGTGCAGGATACTGATTAAATTCAGTGGACAATACAGTCTAAGAAGTTTGCTGGATTTGGAGTTCATTTGTGAACTGAGTCCCATCAGATATCCAGACATATTCTAAGACAGATATTGCTCACATCGGGAGATAGCTTGCTCCACGAAGTTGAAATATAGAAAGATACAGGAAGAAACATTGGAGCGGATCCATTCACTGAGGCTATTTCTTGAACACAATAGTTTCACAAACGAGCCTTGCGAGACTGATTAGTAGAAGAGTTGGGTGTTCGGTATCACACAGGCTATGAGTATGCGACATCGCAATAATTAGCCTTAAGTGCAAGTGGGAGATTGTTGGTTATAGTGCCCTCAAGGCAATTATCATAGTCGCAAGCAAGTGATTATGATAATTGAGGGAGGACCTATACTGGTAGAACGGTCTTACTCAAGATGATAGTATGCTATCTGGTTTGTCTCTATCATCATGTGCATGCTTTACGTGGTATTACAGATCACTGCTATATATTGACGGAGCCCATAGGATTCTTTCTTGACTACCAGAATTATGATGGCGATCATATACGTGGGAGCTGGGTGGTCTATAAGCGCATCCTTAAATGTCCCTAGTCGTGGGAGTTTCGAGACTGGGCGTCGATACTCCAGAGTAGACTAGTGTATACTGATCGAGACCCCGACGAGGGGCGGTGGCCGGTCTCACAAGCCATTGGTGTCAGTTTGTTCACCTAAGATAGTATACAGGTGCTCATTGGGTTATGAGTACACCGGACGGACTTGCCAGGAACATACTAGTTGGTATTATACCTATTGTAAGATAGCAGTTCCCAAGTGACATGTGTACAGGTTATTCTATCGACATGAGATCAGCATTTTTCTCGTGTGAGTTCCCACTGTGCTTTGATTACCACCCTACCATGGCTCAAAGGAGTCGTGCAAACAGGTTTTAGTTGGGTACAGTCCCGAGCCACATGGAGGCAGTGAGCGGATCGTCAGGGGATTCGTCTCTCCCGATATTGGGGGTTGATGTTGCATTGTGCACGGGTGGCCATCACCATAAATCCTTGGCTAAGGTAGTCGAGAATTACTGATTCGGATCAGTAGTTTCTCAGTGGGTGATGGGCTTCATACCGACACTAAATGTCACGTTGTTAGGGGTCTGACTTTATCCACCCCCTAGACTCGATATGCGATACTCATAGACCAACGGACTGGACTGTACGGATATTGTTGTTGTCAGGCTCATAAGGGTTTCAGGATGAGTTTGCTCGTCGGCCTCCCTTTCGCTCAATACCTGGGTATCCGTTACTTATAGCTAGTGTCGCTGACGTGGTTGTGGTTAAACCCACTGCCAGCGTATTGACGAGTCTTTAGAGTCCCAAACAGAGGGTTTCCCTGCTTCGGGCGAAACTATGTAGAGGCCATATAGTTTTACGGCAGGGTTGGATCACATACGTGTACTTATACACGGATGATGTTCGGACGGATAATACTAGTGGGCTTTGGTTTAAGTCGGATCCTAGTATTATATTGTTGGATTATTTTCGTCTCATTGTATTCGTATTCTTCGGAATACGGATGCGGGTATGTATATATACGGATGAGGGGTATTCTTGTAATTTCTTACAAGATTACTTTTAGAAGATTACACCTCATTATGGTTTAGACCTTTTTGGATTAAAAGGTTATTGAGCTGTAGGATGAGGTGTTTATTGTATTTTTGGTGGCATGGCTTATTAGTGACCCATGGTTACTTTTGCATGATTAAGTTTTTGTTTGTTGTGAGATTTTGTTGACTTGAGATATTTTTCGTTGACTCTAGATATTTATGTGGATGGCTTCAATTATTGAATGGAATTAACACAAAAAGAAATCTCACAGCAAAGAAAAAGACTTGGTCATTTTTCTTTCTTGAGTTGCCTCACTCTCATCCTCATGGCATCTTCTTCTTCCACCCAAACCCTCTCATGTGTTGAGAAACCTTGGGTGTCTAAAGACAAATTAATCCTTCATTAGACTCTACATCATCTTGGTTATCTAGTTTGGAAAACTAGATACCCTAGTTACTTCGGTTATGAAGTAGGAGCTCGTTTCATAAATCCACAGGTGGATCATCTTCGATGAAGGGAGACCGGAGATCAAGATTGATCAAGGAAGCCTCTAGGAGCATGGGAAGGTGGTTGAAGACCGAAGGATACGGATCAATTCGGTATAATCACTCTAACCCTTTAGTTTAGCTCCTGTGCATGTTTTTGTTATCTAGGGCTTATGGGTCGATCGGGGTTATCGGGTTGTTCTAGCGCCGGTTTTTGAAAATTTTTGTTCCGTAATGGGCATGTTTTGATGGCCGGGGCGCTTGCATAACCTAACAATTAGCACCTCTAAAATTTGAAAATTGCATGTGTGATTCCCATTTTAACCCTACCATGGTGCTAGTAAACACTTTCATGGTATCAGAGACAAACTAGAACACAAAGGTAGGTCTTTACGATGTTGAAGTGTTCGATCGGTTTTCGAAGTCCGCAAAATGTGATGTTTCTGTCGAATTTTTCAAACGTTGAAATTTTTGTGATTAAAAATATGCAGAAAATTGTGCAGGGTTTTCAATGGAGCCTCAAGAAATTTCAAACCCTAACTCACTCAAAGTGCCGCGAAACCACGGCCCAAACCCTAGTTTGGCCACGGTTCCGCCGCATGTTTGTAGAGTTAATGGTTGTTTTTTCTTTTGCTACTCCATTGATAAATTTGGCACTTTCTGGATGTTTTTATTGATGCTCAAATTGTTGAGGTCTCTACCATTTGTGGGTGTTTGTTAAATCGATCGAAATGTTTAACGTCGTACGGATGATGATGATATGTGATACAATTTTTAGAATCCAAATAATTAGTTTTGTGAAAACTAGTTAGTATTTTGTAAATCTAGCATTTTAATCTCGGTTAATCGATTGCCACGGAGTTTTGATTCGGATCAAAAATCCGTCACAATCGCGTATAGTACGCGGATACTCACCGGATAACATTACTAGATAGCCACGCCTCACAGCCCCAACCAAGTGACTGTAGGAGAACCCCGTTGCCAAAAGCACCCACTTGTGTACTTATGGCCGTGGTGTTCCGCCTTAGTGCACTTCGTCGACGGCATCAGGGGTGCGGCCATCTACTAAAGTTCCTGACGAGCATTCGATCAAGTAGTCGGGAATCTTGTTGAATTACCAACTAAGCTATTGAAAAGTGTTTTCAATTTGAGACTGAAATGCAAGGTTTATTTGTTAGGCATGAAATTCGGAATATGAGATATTCCGGGTTTATGATGTCTAAGGAAAATACGGATTCTAAACATTATATTTTTTCATTTCTTTTCTGCGACCGTAAGTATAATATGTGGGGTATCCCCGATCTCGTTGCTCTATGTCAACGGAATTTGGGATATATGTATTTACTTATGTTGGTGACATGTAATGTTATGTGTTGCTGTGATGTGTTATATTGGATCGTCGTGAATGAATAGCCGGGGGTTTTATGTGAGATGGGAGTTTTTCAATTTTCATTCATGTAACATTGGTATATAATATTCATTTATTGGGACACTTCCGGGTTGAGAATGATGTCACCGTTGGTATATATTATTTACTTTTCCGCATTATGATAGACCCAAGGCGGAGAGCACAAGTAACCGGGGTCTGGAGTTTTGTGGGAGACCATCTAGAGGATTCGAGACCGGGTCTCCTAACTCTAGAATTAACAGGGTTGCTTGCCGCTCTCGTAGGGGTCTAGGGATGTGGATTTGGCTATTCATCATGACCGTGAAATCCGTGTTTTTCATTATTGGCTTAATTTAAAACACGGACCTCCTAGTATATCCAATATTTCATATATTGACTTCTACTGCTTGGTTCTGTGATGTGATCATATAACTGCGTGAGACGAATGCTATTATATATATATATATATATATATATATAATATATATAATAAACGTTGCTTATGTTTTGTACCCACGCTAGTCCAGCTCCCGCTCTGTCGTTAGTTAAGTAACCTAACGGTGCATGACCGGGCCCCGTGGCGAATGCGGATGGCATAAGCATACGTTCTATTTTCGTTTCATTTTCTGTGATGTTTAGGAAACATTAAATGATGGGACTTCATTAATGAGATTAATGAAAAGAAAAGAAAGCTAAAGAGGTTGTAGAATCAAAAGTTTTTAAAAAAAATGTAGCTCTAGTTCTTGCTTTGCATAGTGGTATTCCTTGATGAATATCCAGCACCTCATTCGATGAGAAAAGAGTCGAGATCCCTTCACCGGGAGTGACCTCTTTAGCAAAACTAGCAAATACTACAACCTGCTCGGTTTTTTTTTTATTGCTTCTCTAGTTCTTGCTTTGCATAGTGGTATTCCTTGATGAATATCTAGCACCTCATTCGATGAGGAAAGAGCCGAGATCCCTTCACCGGGAGTGACATCTTTAGCGAAACTAGCAAAAGCTACAAAAACACTCCTTTTCAAATCACTAGATTTTACAATGATATCAAGTTCATTACGTTAAAGGTTTTCTTCAAAACCAGCCGTAGCCCTCCGTCATTTCAGATAAGTACTATTTAATATTAGTGCTGCGTTTGTTAGCCTGCATCAAGGCGTAGTGTGCGGTAGCTGATTAGTGCTTATCTGCAGCATGTGATGCGATTGGATTAGGGTAGTCGTACGGCGTTGTTTGACCTGCGTCAAGGGTCGTACGGGTGGGTTTAATTCAATCAAGAAATGAACATGTTGAACTTGACTAGCGCCCTATGGGTTGTTTGGCCCGCGTCAAGGTCATAGGACACTACGAGTAAAAACAAATATTGGGGAGTTCAAGTGTTGAAATTTGCAATGAGATTGCATACCTTCTATATGATAATTGGATCCCGATACCCACTACGAGTAAGAGTTACTCCTGGGAGAGTTTTGCACTTTACAATTAGCCGATCAAATAGGTGTCTAAGAAAGGTGCTAACGGGGTTATGCCCCTACGGAAATAAGGTTATTTAATTAGTTCCATGCGAAAGCATGGGGAGACTCCCTCGGAGTACCAAAACCTGCCTGGCCGAACGTTGGCGAACTTGTAGGGTATAATTAATCCCGGCTAATCTTACCTTTTATGGTTTGAAGGAAGATTTGATAAAAACAGTGGGAGCCATCCTGATTAGATAAGATAATAACTAATCTAATCTTGCAAAGAGCGCATGCTGATGTGTTTCCTTCTCTCTCTCTCTCTCTCTCCAGGTAGCGACTAATGACACGCCTTAATCAAGATAATAATATGGATGTATTGACCAAACCCGCTTATTCTACTGGGATAGGTTCCGCTCTATCTTATGACTGTTATAAGTCTGAGCAAGGAATAGGGAAATACCCGAATTCCCACGCCACCCGAAAGAAAAAGGAGCATGCTAATGCATCTTCTTCGGGTGTGTTCGTTACCGAGAACTGTTTCTCAGTTTTCTTTACGTTCTGGGTATTGGATACCGGATCAGGTCCCACGTATGTAATTTGTTACATGGGCTAAAGAGAGGTAGAGAACTGGGAAAGGGTGATAAGTCTCTAACAATAGGGAATGGAGCAATTGTTGCAGCCAAAGCAGTTGGCTAATATCACCTAGTGTTACCAACTGGTAATATATTGATTTTGAACGACTGTTACTACGTACCAAAGATGATGTGCAGTATTATATCGGTTTCTTTGCTAACTAAAGAAGGATATAATTTCACATTAGAGGATAATGTTATGAACATTTTTCTAAAACAGGCGTTGATTGGGTTTGGTACGGTATGTAATGGTATATACGTTCTAAATCGAATGACAATTCTAAACGTACAGAACACACACAAGAGGAAGAGTTCAGAAATGAACGAAGCCTACTTGTGGCATTGTAAACTAGGTCATATCAATGTGACAAGACTAGCTAAGTTACATAAAGCTGGATATTTGAATCCGTTCGAACTTACATCTTAAGAAACTTGTGAGTCATGTCTCAAAGGTAAAATGACCAAAACTCCGTTTACTGGACACGGAGAAAGAGCTACTGAACTCTTGGGACTGATACATAATGATATATGGGGTCCTGTGTCTACACGTGCCAGGAATGGTTCCTCGTATTTTATTACATTCACCGATGATCTCTCAAGATTCGGACATGTGTTCTTGATGAAACACAAGTCTGAAGTTTTTGAGAAATTCAAGGAATATAAGAACGAAGTAGAGAGCCAAAGGGGTAAAAGTATTAAAATCCTTAGATCTGATCGAGGAGGAGAATACTTAAGCATGGAGTTCCTGGATTATTTAAAAGAGAATTGGATTCTCTCTCAGCTTACTCCTCCGTATACATCACAGCACAACGGTGTATCGGAGCAGAGAAATCACACCCTATTAGATATGGTGCTGATTAGTATGAAAACTTGTATTTACCGCAATCAGAAACGGCGTCGCTTTGCAGCTAGCCGGTGAGTACGGGTCGATCCACAGAGATGGGTAAATTTCTTTAATATGTTTTAACGAGTTGATTCACAGTGTCGTTTTGGTTGGTTTATGAAAATCTAGATTTATCAATCAATTAAATTAATCTAATTTAAAGTCTTGCTAGGGTTAGGCTTAGGGGAAGTTTTGGAGATTAACGTTTTCCTCACCGCTTTCAATGCCTTCTTTTTTAGATCTATTAGATGTTACGGTAATTATCAATAAAGTGGATCCAAATCTTTTGGGAAGATGTTTCTTCCTCTAGATTTGTATTCTTCCTTTGTTGATAATTACCCTAACCCCCATGGAAAACGCGCGCAACCGGCCTTTTATACTACGGTTCACCGTTACCTCGAGGGGTAGGGTGCCGTAGGGAGCGGTTGTGCGCGTATGCAAGGAGTTCTAATTCATTAGGTGAATGTGGCATTGAAAGGGGTGAGAGATCTCATCTCTCAACCCTTTCCCTAAGGCTAACCCTAATAAGCGAGGAGATTACTCGCTCATTAGGGGATGAGAAAACATTTTAATTAAAGGAACAGAAATAAAATTACTTACTAATTCGATGGCTCCCTCCAAGCAAGAAGACAGAATAGATCTGAATATAACTCCCAGAAATTCTGAATTTTATTTATTGAAAAGAGGCATAACATTTTACAGATCTGGGAATACAATTTATAGGAAAACATGAAAACTAGGGTTACAGACTCTCGTAGACATGCAATTACAGATTTGCCCCCTAAAAATCCAAACATATGCACCGACACACCGACACGGAGAAAATGCACCGACACGGGCACAGAATGGCCGCGGAACCGCGGCGCCAGGCTGGGTTTGGCCGCGGTTCCGCGGCCAAACAGAGGATTTAGGACATGAAACTTATGGGCTTGGTTCAGGGCTTCATGGGCTTTTTACTTTTCCACTTGTTTTCTCTTTTTGTCTTCTGGGTCTTCTCCAGATCTTCAGTGGAAACTTGTACGTATCTTTTGACCGTTCACTTGACATTTTGGACCTTGCAATGTTCTTAGTCTAGGCTTTACTAGGATCCGTCTACTTGTTGGTCAAAAGTCCATTTTCTGTATCAGCTTTCGTCTTTTTCATTGTATTCGCATCCAAGCCCTGTATCCTGTAACATGTAACAAAAGTGCATCACGAGTAACTGTTTTATTTATACAATGGAAAAGAATAGGGGAATAAAAAATGCAATATTATGGTCTGAACAGGTGCGCTCTATGATGAGTACTGCTGAGTTACCTATTTCTTTTTAGGGTTATGCGCTTGAGATAGCCGCAGACCTATTGAATATGATTCCCATCAAATCCGTGCCTACCACTCCATATGAGATATGGAAAGGAAAGAGACCATGTCTTAATTATGTTAAGATATGGGGTTGTCCAGCTTATGTGAAAACACAAAATCCGGACAAGCTCGAGGCAAGGTCAGTTCTGTGTAAGTTTGTAGGATATCCCAAACATTCGCGAGGGTATATCTTCTATCATACTTAGGGAAAAAAGGTGTTTGTTTTTCGACATGCCACCTTTTAGAAAAGGGATTTCTTGTGAAAGAAATTAGTGGTAATAGGGTAGACCTGGAAGAAGTTCCAGCTGCACAAACTAGAACTGATGATTTGGTGGAACCGGAGGATCCAATAGTACCCAAGAACCCCAGCCACTCTGCAGATCTAGTGGGGTTCCTCATCCACCTGAGAGATACTATGGTTTTCTCATAGACGGTGGGAGCGAAGATTGCATCATGGAAGATGATGACCCAACTAGTTTCGAGCAGGCCATCACAAGTGGAGACTCTGTGAAATGGCTGGATGTTATGCGATCTGAGATGACCAACAAAGTATGGACTTTGGAAGTTGCTCCTGAAGGGGTAAAGCCCATCGGGAGCAAGTGGATCTTTAAAAAGAAAATTGGTGTAGATGGAAAAGTTGAGACTTTCAAAGCTAGACTTGTTGCAAAAGGTTTTCATCAACGACCTGGTGTCGATTATGACGAAACTGTTAGTTGTATGTATGCCCTAGAGGCCAGTATTGTACAGATGATGTTTATTATATTGGATGCTTGGACATATATAGAGATGACTTTCTTGCTCGATATGATAGTATGCTATCTGGTTGCTCTTTATCTTAACATGTATACTAGTCTCTTTATACTGTCTTATAGTTATATATTGGTAAAGCCCTTAGGATGTGTACTTGACTACCTGGACTATGATGCGGATCATACTAGTGGGGACATGGTAGTCCATAAGTACATCCTTCAAGGTCCCTAGTCGTGGGTGTATTGAGACGGGGCATCGATATACCAGTGTAGACTAGCGTATACGCTTTTCGATCCATGAGATGGGCGATGGATGATCCCATATCCATTGGTGTTTGACATCAGAGATGGTATACGGGTGCTCAGTAGAGACTGGGTACACTGGACGGACTCGCCGAGAACTCCCAGATGGTATTATACCTCACGTCAGATGGCAGTTCTCAGGTCACACTTGTGCAGGTTAGTCTGTAGACCCGAGATCGTCATAGAGTCTTGTGTGATTCCCACTGTGCTTTGATTTCCACCTTACCACGTTCATGAGGACGTGCAAAACGGTGGTTTTTGGGTACAGTCCCGAGTCACATGGAGGCAATGAGCGATAGGAGGGGTTTCGTCTCTCCCGGTATTGGGGGTTGATGTTGCACCGTGCTCGATTGGCCGTAACAGGGAAGTCCCTGGCCAGGGCTGATTAGAGATTTACTGGTAAGTGTTACCAGTAGTTTCTCGACCCGTTATGAGCCTCACATCGGCACGACTTATCAGTTATTGGGGTCTGACGTTTACCACCCCTAGACTTGATATGCGACATATCAGAAGAGGAGACCGGACTGTACGGGAAGTGTTGCCGATTGGCTCGACGGGAGTTGTAGCAGGTTCGCTTGTTTTCTTCTGATCGTTCAATACCCGGGTGGCCGTTACGTTTAGCTGACCGCTTGCGGCTTGGGGGTGCTTGATATGATCATCACCCACTGTCGGCGTATTGACGAGTCTTAGAGTCCCACAAAGGAGTTACCTAGTCTAGGCAAAACGTTGTGGTGCGCGTATGCGATATGCGCATGGACCCGATTAAAATGCGCGTATAGGATACCGTATATTGATCGGGCGGCTTGCTTTTGGTGGGGTCATATGTGATATGGCCGGATTGATAAATCAAGTGTTGATTTATCATTTGACCATTAGTTTTCTCACTTGAAATCCTTTCTTGTACATGATGGATGTATGCATGCATGTATGCTTTCTTTCTTTATAGATTCATGCACATATGGATGTACATACACACACACATACATACATACATCCTTCATGGTTGTACATACATGAAAATGGTGGCAATATGAGACTCACACCATGGTTGGATTTATATATGATTTATTATTGCATTTGATTTAAAACAAAAGAAAAGAAAAGGATAATTCATGGATGCTTTCTACACTCTTCTTGACCTAACCATTCTCACCCACCATTTGACCATGGATTACTTTTCCTTTTGTGTTTTAACTCAAATTCAATAATATCTTAACCATGGTTTGATATGAGAAGTGGAAAATATATATTGATATATTTTCTATTTTTCTTTCATGAGTTGAACTTATCTTCTTCCTCCTTCTTCCATTGCTCTCTAGAAATCTCAAGTGAGCAAAATACTCATCAAGTTAGGATTTTGAAGTGAGAAAAGCCACCACAACATCATTCTACACAAGTCTTGCCCACTTGTTTAGAGTGTTAGCTTCGATTTTCATTCTTGATCTTGCGAAGTCGCTAGCTTGGACAAAGTGGACTCCGGGTGGATCATCGGTGACCTCGAGGAGTTCAAGCGAACCTTTTACAAACCCCAAGTAGCCGAGGAGTCTAGCGTAGGGAGCTACAAAGGTTGTACTCTCAAAACCCTAGCTTTACTTTCATGAGATGATGTGTGAAAAATTTGAAACCCTAATTTTTCTAGGAACGATCCGATGCTTGTTAACTTAGCACCCTAAAAATTCCATCTTTGGTACATGTGATGCTTCCAAACCCTTCATGAGGTACTAGGCTAACCCAACATTGGTATCAGAGCCGACCTAGAACATTAGGTGACACTTTAGCGAAATTAAAACTCCGATCGAACCGTAAAATACGGATTTTTTATGCTCTCTGGACATTTTTTCAAAACTGTTGTTTTTCAGAATTAAAAATATGTAAAAATTACAACAGGAAAATATAAGCATTACTGTGAAATACGAGGACATGAACAGTTATTCTCGCCGCGGTTCCGCGGCCGTACAGATGTGTCAGTGCATAATTTTTGCACAGTAATACTTATAACTGCTTGGTGATATTTTAGGGTATTTTTAATCTGAATTATATGCTGTTTGTTCTGGAGATGGTTTTGGACTCGTCGATTCGATCGGAATTTTCATTTCGTGTCTTTTACGGATAAATTAGAATGTATTGAAGTGTTTGAACGAGTATCATTTGCTCACTTTTTACCGAGTTTAAAATCTTTCGGAAATACGTGCAAGTTTGTTTGTGGTGGACCCTCTAGAAGACAACAAACCTTAACTCGATTATGTGACTGTCTTGAACTGCCTTTTGAACCTTAGGGTTTGGGGCAGTACGGCGTGCCACATGTGAGGCGTTGGCTTGACCCTTCTACGGCTGGACCGCTACCACTGTGTCACACTCCGGGTTTTTGAACTCCGCTCAAGTGTTGAGGTTTAAGGAATTTTGGGTATTTGATCATTCGTTCGAAAACTTTAATACCATCTAACTATCTGGAATGAAATGCAATATGTGGAATTCATATAGTTGGACATGAAATACGAAGTATGTGATATTTCGTATTTACGATGTCTAAAAGAGAATATGGATTCCAAATATTGCAGTTTTACACTTTCTTTTCTGTGACCGTAAGTGTAGTATATCGATATCGCCGGTTTCGTTACTATACATCAACGACAATTAGGATACGCATACTTACTTATGTTGATGATATATGATATTATGTGTTGCTGAGATATGATGTGCAGGATTGTCGCGATTGAATAGCCGGGGGGTTTTATGTGAGATGAGAGTTTTATATTTTCATTCATGTAAATTTAAATGTAATGTAATATTCTTTTATTTGGGGCACTTCCGGGTTGAGGTTGATGCCACCAGTGTTGTATATTATTTACTTTTCCGCATTAGGATGGACCCAAGGAGGGGAGCACAGGTGACCGGGTTCTGGGGTTAAGTGGGAGGCCATCTCGAGGAGTCGAGACCGGGTCTCCTAAACTCCAGAATTGGTAGGGTCGCTTGCCGCTCTCGTAGGGGTCCAGGGTGTGGGCTTGGCTATTCATCACGACTGTGGAATCCGTATTTTCTATTGTTGGCTAAATATTAAATACGGACGTCCTAGTATATCCCACATTATATCTATGTTTCTGCTGCAATATCTGTGATATGATCATTTGATATGTTGTGATGGATACAGTATATAGTATATATGATATTTATATAGGCGTTACTTATGTTTTACACCCGCACTAGCCCTGCCCTGCTCTGTCGTTAGTTACCTAACCTAACGGTGCACGAGGGGACATCGAGGCGAATGCGGCTGGCATAAGTGTACGTCGTATTTATCTGTGATGTTTAGGTAAGTTAAATGATGGGACTTCATTAATGTGATTAATGAAAGAAAAGAAACCTAAAAGATATTGTAGAATCAAATTTTAAATAAAAAGGGTAGCTACAGTTTTGCTTTGCATAGCGGTATATATGATATACCCTGCACCTTATTCGATGGGGAAAGAGCCGAGATCCCTTCACCGGGAGTGACCTCTTTAGCAAAACTGGCAGATGCTACAACACTCGGTTTGACTTTTGATTGCTTTTGGAGTTTTGCTTTGCACAGTGATGTATATGATATATCCTACACCTTATTCCATAAGGAAAGAGCCGAGATCCCTTCACCGGGAGTGACCTCTTTAACAAAACTAACAAAAGCCTCAAAATCACTCCATTTCAAAATTCATATGATTTTACGACGATATCAAGTTCATTACGCAATAGGTTTTCAGAAAAACCTGTCGTAGCCCTCCGTCATTTTAGATAAGGACTAGTTAGTATTCGTGCTACGTTTGTTGACTATGTTAAGGCGTAGTGTGCGGTAGCTAATTAGTACTTATCTGCTAAAACATGAGATGTGATTGGATTAGGGTAGTTGTACGACTTTGTTGACTATGTTAAGGGTCGTGCAGGTGGGTTTAATTCAATCGGGAAATGACGGGTTGAACTTGACTAGCAATTATGATTTGTTGACTATGTTAAGGTCATAAATTGCTAGGGGCAAAATATTATCGGGAATTTCAAGTGTTGAGATTGCATACCTTCTATGAGATAGTTGGATCCCGATACCCACTGCGAGTAATTGTTACTCCCGGGAGAGTTTTGCACAGGACAATTAGCCGATCAAGTAGGTGTCTAGAAAGGTGTCAACGGGGTTACGCCTCTGGGAAAACGAGGTTTACTATAATTAGGTCCGTGCGAAAGCACGGGGAACCTCCCTCAAAGTACCGACACTGGCCTGGCTGAAAGATTGGCGAAGTTGTAGGGTGTAATTAATCCCGGCTAGTCTTTCCTTTTAAGGTTTGAAGGAAGATTTGATAAAAACAGTGGGAGCCATCCTGATTAGATAAGATAATAACCAATCTGATCTTGCAAGAGTATACGCTAAAGTGTTTTCTTCTCTCTCTCTCCAGGTAGCGACCATGTCATGCCTTAATAAAGATAATAATATAGATGTATTGACCGAACCCGCATGTTATACTGTGCTGGGGAACGTTGGTTCCGTTCTATCTTATAAGAGTTATAGGACTGAACAGGACATAGGGGAATACCAGGATTCCCATCCCACAAGAATGAAGAAAGTACATGATGATGCATTTTCTTCGGGTGTGTTTGTTACAGAGAACTGTTTCTCCATTTGCCCTACGTCCTGGGTATTAGATACCGGGTCAGGATCCCATATATGTAATCAGTTACATGGGCTTAGAAAAGGTAGAGAAGTTGGAGAAGGTGATAAAGACATAAGAGTTGGAAATGGTGCAATTGTTGCAGCTAAGACCGTCGGGGAATATCACCTTGCATTACCAACTGGTAATACATTGGTTCTGAACGAATGCTATTATATGCCGAACCTGATATGCAACATTATATCGGTTTCTTTGTTGAGTAAAGAGGGATATAATTTTGTATTACAGGATAATGTTATGAACATTTTCCGTAACCAAAAGTTGGTTGGATCAGACACGTTGTGCAATGGCATTTATGTTCTAAATCAATCAACAGTTCTAAGCATAACAAACACACACAAGAGGAAGAGTTCAGAACTGAACGAATCCTTCTTGTGGCATTGTAGACTGGGTCACATCAATGTCACACGACTAGCTAAGTTGCATAAGGATGGATATTTGAATCCGTTTGAATTTTCATCTTATGACACTTGCCAGTCATGTCTCAAAGGCAAGATGACCAAAACTCCGTTTATGGGACACGGAGAAAGAGTTACGGAACTCTTGGGACTGGTGCATAGTGATGTATGCGGTCCAATGTCTACACATGCCAGGGATGGTTCTTCGTACTTCATTACATTCACTGACGATCTCTCTAGATTCGGATATGTGTTCCTGATGAAACACAAATCAGAAGCTTTTGAGAAATTTAGAGAATATAAACAAGAAGTCGAGAACCAAACCGGAAAAAGTATTAAAATCCTACGATCTGATCGAGGAGGTGAATACTTGAGCAATGAATTCCTGGACTTCCTAAAAGAGAATGGGATTCTCTCTCAGCTGACTCCTCCATATACACCACAGCACAACGGTGTATCGGAAAGGAGGAATCGCACCCTATTAGATATGGTGCGCTCGATGATGAGTACAGCTGAGTTACCTATTTCCTTCTGGGGTTATGCGCTTGGGACAGCAGCATACCTATTGAATCAAGTTCCGTCTAAATCTGTACCTACCACACCATATGAGATATGGAGTGGGAAGAGACCATATTTTAAACGAGTTAAGATATGGGGTTGTCCGGCCTATGTCAAAAGGCAAAATCCAGACAAACTCGAAGCACGGTCAATTCTTTGCAAGTTTGTGGGATATCCTAAGAATTCCCAAGGATATTTTTCTACCACGCTGAAGAACAAAAAGTGTTTGTTTCTCAATATGCCACCTTTTTGGAAAAGGAATTTCTTGCAAAAGAAATTAGTGGCAAAGTGGTGGAGCTGGAAGAGGTTCCAGATACACAAACTGCAACTGAAGATTTAGTGGAACCAGAGGATTCGGTAGTTCCCAACGAACCTCAGCCTCTCCGCCGATCTAGTAGGGTTCCTCGCCAACCTGAGAGATACTACGGTTTTCTCATGGACGGTGGGAGCGAGGATTGCATCATGGAGGATGATGACCCAACTAGCTTCGAGCAGGCCATCACGAGTGGGGACTCAGTGAAATGGCTGGATGCAATGCGGTCCGAGATGGAATCCATGTACATCAACAAAGTATGGACTTTGGAAGTTGCTCCTGAAGGGGTAAAACCCATTGGGAGCAAGTGGATCTTCAAGAAAAAACTTGGTGTAGATGGGAAAGTGGAGACTTTCAAAGCTAGACTTGTAGCAAAGGGTTTTCGTCAAAGACCAGGTGTGGACTATGACGAGACCTTTTCTCCAGTAGCTATGCTTAAATCCATCCGGATTATGCTTGCCATCGCTGCATATCATGATTACGAAATCTGGAAAATGGATGTTAAGACCGCCTTTCTAAACGGTGATTAAGAAGAGTGCGTGTACATGACTCAGCCATAGGGCTTCGTAGATAGTGGGAGCAGCGGGAAGGTGTGCAAGCTGCTTAAATCCATTTATGGATTAAAGCAAGTATCGCGGAGTTGGAACATCTGCTTTGACGTCGTTATTAAAGAGTTTGATTTCGTCAAAAACGTAGATGAACCTTGTATCTACAAGAAGGTGGCAGAGAGTAAGGTTGTCTTCCTCGTATTATACGTAGACGACATACTCTTGATAGGAAATGACATTCCTATGCTGCAATCGGTCAAGCTCTTCTTATCACAAAGATTCTCAATGAAAGATCTTGGTGATGCCTCCTGCATATTGGGGATAAGGATCTATAGAGATAGATCTAAACGGATATTGGGATTGTCCCAATCCAGGTACATTGACACCATACTAAAGAGGTTTAGTATGGAAGAATCCAAGCGTGGGAACTTACCCACGATCTCTGGAGTCACTCTCTCCAAAGAGATGTCTCCCGAGACTGATTTGGAGAGAGCTCGCATGCAAGAGATACCCTATGCTTCGGCTGTAGGCTCTATCATGTACGCGATGCTATGTACCAGACCCGATGTAGCATACTCACTAAGTGTAGTGAGCAGGTATCAAGCTGATCCTGGAGAGAGTCATTGGACAGCTGTGAAGAGCATTCTCAAGTACTTACGAAGGACAAAAGAGATGCTCTTGGTGTATGGTAACGGAGAACTCCAAGTGGAGTCCTTTATCGATTCGAGCTTCCAGAGTGATAAGGACGACTCTAAGTCGCAGTCGGGATTTGTCTTTACCCTTTACGGAGGGGCGGTTAGCTGGAAGAGTTCCAAGCAGGAAACCGTGGCAGACTCGACGATGGAGGCTGAATACATCGCTGCCAACGATGCTGCCAAAGAGGCTGTCTGAATCAAGAAGTTCATTACTGAACTTGGAGTGGTTCCATCCATTGAGCATCCAATACCTTTGTATTGCGATAACAATGGAGCGGTGGCTTTGGCCAAGGAACCCAGGTCCCACAGCGATCCAGGCATATTCTGAGGCGGTATCACCTGATCCAGGAGATAGTTGATCGCCGGAAGATCGTGGTCAGGAGGGTTGACACGAAGAATAACACAGCGGATCCACTCACGAAGGCCATTCCCCAGATACAGTTTGAGAGACTTTTCGGGATGCTCGGTATGCGATACTACAGCAGCTGGCCCTAGTGCAAGTGGGAGATTGTTAGTTGTATGTATGCCCTAGAGGCCAGTATTGTACAGATGATGTATATTATATTGGATGCTTGGACATATATAGAGATGACTTTCTTGCTCGATATGATAGTATGCTATCTGGTTGCTTTTTATCTTAACATGTATACTAGTCTCTTTATACTGTCTTATAGTTACATATTGGTAAAGCCCTTAGGATGTGTACTTGACTACCTGGACTATGATGCGGATCATACTAGTGGGGACATGGTAGTCCATAAGTACATCCTTCAAGGTCCCTAGTCGTGGGTGTATCGAGACGGGGCATCGATATACCAGTGTAGACTAGCGTATACGCTTCTCGATCCATGAGATGGGCGATGGATGATCCCATATCTATTGGTGTTTAACATCAGAGATGGTATACGGGTGCTCAGTGGAGACTGGGTACACTGGACGGACTCGCCGAGAACTCCCAGATGGTATTATACCTCACGTCAGATGGCAGTTCTCAGGTCACACTTGTGCAGGTTAGTCTGTAGACCCGAGATCGTCATAGAGTCTTGTGTGATTCCCACTGTGCTTTGATTTCCACCTTACCACGTTCATGAGGACGTGCAAAACGGTGGTTTTTGGGTACAGTCCCGAGTCACATGGAGGCAATGAGCGATAGGAGGGGTTTCGTCTCTCCCGGTATTGGGGGTTGATGTTGCACCGTGCTCGATTGGCTTGGGGGTGCTTGATATGATCATCACCCACTGCCGGCGTATTGACGAGTCTTAGAGTCCCACAAAGGAGTTACCTAGTCCAGGCGAAACATTGTGGTGCGCGTATGCGATATGCGCATGGACCCGATTAAAATGCGCGTATAGGATACCGTATATTGATCGGGCGGCTTGCTTTTGGTGGGGTCATATGTGATATGGCTGGATTGATAAATCAAGTGTTGATTTATCATTTGACCATTAGTTTTCTCACTTGAAATCCTTTCTTGTACATGATGGATGTATGCATGCATGTATGCTTTCTTTCTTTATAGATTCATGCACATATGGATATACATACACACACACATACATACATACATCCTTCATGGTTGTACATACATGAAAATGGTGGCAATATGAGACTCACACCATGGTTGGATTTATATATGATTTATTATTGCATTTGATTTAAAACAAAAGAAAAGAAAAGGATAATTCATGGATGCTTTCTACACTCTTCTTGACCTAACCATTCTCACCCACCATTTGACCATGGATTACTTTTCCTTTTGTGTTTTAACTCAAATTCAATAATATCTTAACCATGGTTTGATATGAGAAGTGGAAAATATATATTGATATATTTTATATTTTTCTTTCATGAGTTGAACTTATCTTCTTCTCAAAAAGCCATCATCTTCTTCCTCCTTCTTCCATTGCTCTCTAGAAATCTCAAGTGAGCAAAATACTCATAAAGTTAGGATTTTGAAGTGAGAAAAGCCACCACAACATCATTCTACACAAGTCTTGCCCACTTGTTTAGAGTGTTAGCTTCGATTTTCATTCTTGATCTTGCGAAGTCGCTAGCTTGGACAAAGCGGACTTCGGGTGGATCATCGGTGACCTCGAGGAGTTCAAGCGGACCTTTTACAAACCCCAAGTAGCCGAGGAGTCTAGCGTAAGGAGCTACAAAGGTTGTACTCTCAAAACCCTAGCTTTACTTTCATGAGATGATGTGTGAAAAATTTGAAACCCTAATTTTTCTAGGAACGATCCGATGCTTGTTAACTTAGCACCCTAAAAATTCCATCTTTGGTACATGTGATGCTTCCAAACCATTCATGAGGTGCTAGGCTAACCCAACAGAAACCTTTTCTCCAGTGGCTATGCTTAAGTCCATCAGGATCTTACTTGCCATTGCTGCATACCATGACTACGAAATCTGGCAAATGGACGTCAAGACCACTTTTCTAAATGGTGATTTAGAAGAGAGTGTGTACATGATACAACCAAAGGGCTTCGTAGATAGTGGGAGCAGCGGAAGTGTGTGCAAGCTGCTTAAATCAATCTACGAATTAAAGCAGGCATCGCGGAGCTGGAACATCTGTTTTGATGAAGCTGTCAAAGAGTTTGACTTCATCAAAAACGTAGATGAACCTTGTATATACAAGAAGGTTGTAAAGAGTAAGGTTGTCTTCCTCGTATTGTACGTGGATGACATACTCTTGATAGGAAACGATGTTCCTATGCTACACTCGGTCAAGCTCTTCTTATCACACAAGTTCTCCAAGAAAGATCTAGGTGATGTCTCCTACATCCTGGGGATTAAGATCTATAGAGATAGATCTAAACGGATGTTGAGATTGTCCCAATCCAGGTACATAGACACCATACTAAAGAGGATTAGTATGGAAGATTCTAAGCGTGGTAATTTACCCGCTTGCTCAGGAATCACTCTCTCCAAAGAGATGTCTCTAAAAACTGATTTGGAGAGGGCTCGCATGAAAGGGATATGCTATGCTTCGGCAGTCGGGTCAATCATGTATGCGATGTTATGTACCAGACCGGATGTAGCTTCCTCACTAGGTGTAGTGAGTAGGTATCGATCAGATCCTGGGGAGAAACATTGGACAGCTGTGAAGAATATTTTTAAGCACTTGAGAAGGACTAAAGAAATGTTCTTGGTGTATGGTAACGGTGAACTCCAGGTGGAGTCCTTTACCGATTCAAACTTTCAGAGTGATAAGGACGACAGTAAGACGGTCTCGGGTTTTGTCTTTACCCTCGATGGAGAGGCGGTATGTTGGAAGAGTTCCAAGCAAGATACCGTAGCGGACTCGATAATGGAGGCTGAATACATCGCTGCAAATGATACTGCCAAAGAAGCTGTTTTGATGAAGAAGTTCATAGCTGAACTTGGTGCGGTTCTATCCATTGTGTATCCAATACCTGTGTATTGTGATAACAATGGAGCTGTGGCTTTAGCCAAGGAACCCTGGTCCCATCAGCGATCCAGACATATTCTTAGGCGGTATCACCTGATCAGAGAGATAGTAGATCACCGGGAGATCAAGGTCAGGACGGTTGACACGAAGGACAACGTAGCGGATCCACTCACGAAGGCGCTCCCCAGACGCAGTTTAAAATACTTTTTGGGATGTTGGGTATGAGATACTACAACACATGGCCTTAGTGCAAATGGAAGATTGTTAAGAATATGTATGCCCTAGAGGCCATTATTGTACATTGATGTATATTACAGTGGATGCTTGGACATATATATAGAGGACTTTCTTGCTCGACATGATAGTATGCTATCTGGTTGCCTTTATCTTAATATGTAGACAGGTATTATTATACCGTGTTTCTCTTACATGTTGATAAAGCCTTTAGGATATGTACTTGACTACCAGGACTATGATGCAGATCATACTAGTCGGGCCAGGGTGGTCCACAAGTACATCATTTAAACAGTTCCTAGTCGAGAGGTGTTCAGTCGAAAATAATGCAATTTGTAACACATCAATTTCCTCATTATTCTACTCATCAAAGGATAGTTGATATAAATATAACACATATTACCAGTTTGTCTGGAAAATACTAATTACCCCGTGTTATATATATATATATTCATCATTCTTTATAGGAAATTGTGTGTTTATTACTCCATGCATGATATTATACATCTCAACACGTTTCAGTAAGATTTTGTGCAGAAAATTATTCAGGTCAAAGAACCAGAATCACAAATTTGCCGATAAAACGCAGCAAGTCAAAGACTGCAAATCTGGCAGAAACCAAGAAAGGATATTAAGATTCCAGAAATTAGAAGAAGACCCTAAAACCAAAACCAAACAACTGCAGAAAATCCATTCAGAGATCTCACTAAACGGCCATGGAACCGCGGCTGATCCAGTCCGATCCGCCGCGGATCCGCGGCCGTGTTGACTCATCGGCGGTTGACATTTTTTTCGAGGCCTCCTTATAACTTCTTAGCTTCTCCAAGACGCTTCGAATTGTGTAGATTTCTCCAGAAGCTTCCCTTCTAACAGCCAAGCTTCTTGTGCAAGTTTGATACCTACCAAGCTTCTCATGCAAGCTTCATAACAACCTAGCTTCTAGTGGAAGATAAACCTAGCTTCTAAGGGAAGATAGAGGAAAAACTATAAAAGAAGACTTAGGGATTCATTACAAAGGTTATTGAATATTGAGCCAAATTTGCACAAGTTGAGTGACACAACTTGATCCAAAACAAAATCCAAATCAAATTCCAAAGCCAAATCAAGATCCATCGAGAAGCAAATCAAGCGAGCAATCAACGATCCTTCATCGCAACGCCGATCATCATCTGAGCAAGAGATCCACGACGATCCACGACTCACGAAAATCGAGCTTCACAAAGATCGACGACAAATTCACCTCTTCAAAGGAGCGATCGAGAGCTTAATCTTGTACCTCAAATTGAGGAGTTGCGTAAATTTGAAGAAGATTTAATGAAGGTGATAAATTGTTAATTCTCATTTTCATTACATTCTTGCATTATGAAATTTCTTGATTCTTGATTCATTAATTTTCATGATGTGTGAGTGAAATCTCCGCTTGTAACGAAATCGACAGAATCGGTAGATCTAATGATGATGAAATCATTTTATCAATCTTAAGTCTTATGAGAATTGTAAACTCTAGGAAAAAGAATTGTCAAAGACCTAATTTGGAACGAAATTAATGTTCTTGATTATTTCGGGAAATTAGGGATCAAATGATTGATGATCATCTTTGCTAGAGGTTAGAATTGAATGAAGATCGATGAAAAGACAAGGGATAGTGAAGGAGAAACCCTAGTTTCTTTAATAGATCCCTAATTTTCCTTCATTCATCATCGATCTAGCTACAATCCATCAATAGACAAGATTCGTCATAATTAGTATTCATCATAGCTACTAATTCGATCGATTCCTACAAGCTATTCTACAAATCTTGATAACTAAATTGATTTGGACATCTTCTTGATTCTTGATCTATTTCTTTATGTTTCTTAAAAATCAAATCTCACAAATCTTGAATCATTTTCTTTTATATTTTCATTTCAATTCATCTAAAACAAATTCGAATAAGTACACACATCTCAGTGGACGATCCGTATTCATTAACGCGCTACATCGACACCGTTAATTGATTGCGGTATAAATTTCTTTGGTTGTGAAACATTTTACTTACACACAAAAGAAGATCAATCAAATGGCGCCGTTGCCAGGGATCGTGTGCTAATTTGTTCATTTTTGTTATTTGAGTTGAAATTTTATTATTCCGTCAGAATTTCTTAGATCAAAATCGCATTAAGTGCTTAATGATTTGTTATGATTTTTGCAAGGGAATCTGGAATCATTGAAGCAAGAGGAAAAATATTTAGATCATCTCAGGAAGTCCAGTAAGGTAACAGAAGCATCTGTACAAAATTTTGTGCAGAGAACTATTCAGTCCACCGCGGAACCGCGGCATTAATCAGGTTATTGCGGCGGATCCGCAGCAATCTTGAGGGATCAGAGCTCCAGTTCTTTGTGGTATCTTCTATACTTTCTTATGTCCTTCCTGCTCTTGTCCATTAACTAATTTCTGCAGGATTCTTTGCAAAATTCGCAGCGCCGCAAAAAGAAAAATTTGTTGCGTGATTGATCTTGGTTGTTTGCATATTTTAACACAGAAATTAAGGGGCAAAGACAAAATTCAGATTAGGTGGGGATTTCATTACCCTTCCTAAGCCCCAAAAATCATAAAACTACCATCCGCGTCACCCTCATTAACTAAAAAATATCTAGACAAGACTCTAAGGACCATCGCGACAATTAGGACAAAAGGAGGTCGTGGGTAATCTACTGTTTATCTGCGTTTCTTTTGTGGTATCTAAGGCAAGTGTGTCTAAGGCAAGTGGTTACTTAATTAGGCCCACTACTTACGTAGTGGAGAACCTCCCACTTACCTGGCACTTACCTGGCCACAGGAGGGATAAAGAGGCAGTAGAGGATCTATCCTGCGACTTGTCTTCTGGAAGTCTAGGAGCGATCTAAAGACTTGACCTAGGTGACCATTAGATCTAGGGTTGGTTGTGCATTGTTTGTGTGATTTTTCAAAAATCTGTCTTTTTCAAAAACCAAACACCAATCTACATTTTCTCTAATTATCATTTACGCTGCCACTTGTGCTAAACCATTTAGTGCATGCTCGGCTGGACACGGGATTCTAGTTCCCGTCTTGTCCGCGTTTCTCCTATCGACTCCGAAGTCGGTATTTCTACATCTTCTTTTTCCTCACCACACACCACATCCACTTCGATGGACGGATCTCTATCGAACTTCTTTAACACCACTCTGCCACCGTCCGCAGGTGCACAGAATCCGCCCCGCATCTCTCTCCAAGGGAGATGCTACCCTATTCGAGGTCCTCTTTCTACCTGTCTTTCCATTCCACCAGCCAATGGGGACAATTTCGAAATCAAATCTCAATACATCAATCTTTTACCCAAATTTCACGGTCTCGAGTCTGAAGGCGCATACGTCTTTATTACCAAATTTGAAAACGTATGTGCTATGATGGGTACTTCACAGCTTTCTGTGGATGCTATGCGTCTAAGTCTTCTCCCGTTCACTTTGTGCGATTTAGCCGAGAAGTGGCTTTAAAACACAGCCGCACATTCTATTACAAACTGGGATGAATTCATTGTAGCTTTCCTAAAAAAATTCTACCCCAATCATAAGACAGCCCGAGTCCGTAGAGAAATAAAACAATTTACCCAGCTTCCCAATGAACCATTTTCGAAGTGTTTTGAACACTTCAAGGATCTGTTATTCAATGTCCTCATCACGGAATCCACCGATGGGATCTGTACAGAATCATATATGAGGGCATTAATCCTACAACAAAACAGAATCTTGAATCCATGTGTCAAGGCAACTTCATGTCTAAAGATGATGGTGAAGCTTGGAGATTTTTAGAAGATTTCGCTAAAAAATCTTTATAGTGGGAGAGTGTAAGTCAACCATCGTCTACGGGTGGTATCCATCAACTGGATGTTTCCATAGGAGTTAGAGCTGAAATGGCAGCAATGCAAAAGAAACTCGAAGCTATGGAACAAAAATTTCTATTAGCCTCCCTAAATCAAATGACACTCCCCAAAACTGTCTGTGGATGTTGTTCTGATCCATCACATCTTACGGAAGAATGTCCTTTGAATTCTCCGTTTCAAGGTCAAGAGCACACTAATGCTGCTTTCCAGCAAAGATCTAGAAACGTCCGTATTCTTCCACTTATAATCAGGGTTGGAGGAATCACCCTAACTTTGCTTGGAACCAACAACAAACTCAAAATACGGTTCCAAACTAAAACAACTTTCAAAGGGTCCCTCCACAACAACAGCAACCACTACAATTGAGTCAGCATCCCTATCAATCACAAAATTTTCAAAATCCGGTCAACACTTCTGCACCGTACAATAATTCTTTGCAATTGACCGGTACTGATAGCTCCTCTTCACTCAAACAAACCATGAATTTGCTTCTGAAAAATTTCATGCAAGTTTCGGCTGGGATGAAGTCTTCTATCAATGACATAAAGAAGAACTCTGCCTCCCAAGGTGAGAGTATTAAATCGATGGAAGTACAAATTGCACAACTAAAATCCGAAATGAGTGCTAGAGAGAAAGGAAAACTTCCAGCTCAACCCATACCGAATCCTGGCTACTCACATCATGTGAATGCTATTATCACGTTGAGATCTGGAAGAGTGCTAGACAACCATGTTGGTAAAGAGATTGATGGTGAGGAATCAATCGATGATACCCCAGCTGAGACTTTTCCTTCCACTTCTACTTCTACTTCTGACCCCAGTTCGTTTACCCCACCGCTTTCTTCCGAGCCTATTCTCCATTTTCCCCAAGGCTCGAACCCTCAGCACACTTCTTCTAGTCCACCAAAGACGATCCCCACTCCTATTCTGGGATCTTTCCTACCCACACGATCTTCTCCAATGTTGAACCCCGCTATTATTGCTAAAGCTCCTTATCCTAATAGGTTAAGGGGCAACAGACCAAGTCCGCAAATGGAGAAGATCACTGAAATCTTTAAACAGGTTAATATCAATATCCATCTCCTAGATGCTATACAACAAGTCCCGGCTTATGCGAAAATTCTCAAGGACTTGTACACTAGGAAGAGAAAGACTCAAGTGCCAAAAAAGGTGTTCATGTCGAGTACTGTAAACACAGCTTTTCCCCAACAATTACCAAGGAAACGTAAGGACCCTGGCTGTCATACAATTTCTATTTCTATTGGGAGTAAAAATATTAATCGTGCGTTATTTGACCTTGGCGCAAGTGTTAACCTGCTTCCTTATTCAGTATATGCGCAATTAGGTATCGGAGAGTTAAAGCCCTGGAACACAACTCTCCAGATGGCCGACCGATCAATCACCAAACCTAGGGGTGAGCTTGAGGATGTGTTGATAAAAGTCGGGGAATTCATATTCCCTGTGGACTTTATTGTTTTGGATACACAGCCTGTAGCAAACCCACGGAACTAAATTCCGGTGATTCTCGGTCGACCCTTTTTGGCCACTTCCAATGCTGTAATCAACTGTCGTAACGGCTCTATGACATTATCCTTCAGGAAGATGTCAATTGAGCTTAACATTTACAAGTTGCGAAGTGTACCCTCCGAACCTTCTGCTCATGCATGTTCTTTCGAATTAATAGATGTCGACAGCAGCGAATTTGAATAGCTTCACGATACTGATCTGGACTTCTTTGATGTGTTGTTGTTTGACCCAGTTATGTATTATACACATATGGATTCTTCTATCGAGTTGTCCGGGTCAACATCTAACGCTGATTTTGAACCTTTGATGGAGTCTAGAGATCATCCCGCTCTTTTTGATGACATTATTCTTCGGGGTATCGATGAAAGCTTTAAGAAAATTTTCGCTGATGAGCTCGCATTTTTAGCAAACACGGGTGTTGAGATGAATCAACTCCAAAAAGAAATTGAACCTCCACCCCTTCTTCTTAACAATCACAAAAATACGAGTAATACATCATCACAATCACTGTGTCATCTCTCCAAATTGAGACGCAAACCCTTTCTATCACACCACTTATCTTTGTCCCACTTCTTCCTGGCTCTCTACAACATGTTCTTCCACCAACCGGTTTGTTACACTGATAAAATCTTTGAATTGTTGGAGTTGACTTTCGGTCTTTGTAAGGCTTTGCATTGACCAGTAACTTTATCCCCCTCTTGTGATTTTAAAATGCTTAACATTGTTTAACTCAAGTTTTTGGGGGGTATATTGTTGGCTCTTGAAAATAAAAGTTGTCCTCAAAATTGTGAGCCAAAAATAAGTTTGGGGGAGAATTTTCACGATTATATATTATTGGCCCCATTAATAACTTTTCCTCCTAAGCTTACAGGTTTTCGAGATTTAACAGATGACAACAGTGAGGACACTGTTCTAAACAAGTTTGGGGGAGCTTTGTGCTTATTTGCGTATCACTTTGCATCATACTTTGCATAACCACAAAACATATAATAAAAAAAATTGTACATAAATAAGATAATAAAAGATTAGAAAGTGAAAAATTACATTTAAAAGATTGGAAAAATTTAAGAAAACCAAGAGAGTTAGATGTTTTCTTAAACGAAACTAGTAATAAGTAGTTATGAGCCGTTGTCCTGAGGGTTAGTAAGATGAAAGAAGTCACTAATCTGAGGATAAAAATAAGTCTGAAAAATAATTCCTATTCTAGAAACCAAACATTTGAATGTTGATACTCTACTATATGCACTTACACACGTCTTGAAACTCGGGATAGTAGAGGATACCTTGAAATGCTCTTGTCTAAAAGCCAAAGTATGAAGGAAATTATAAATGAAGTATAAAAAGATAAAATGGTGTAGAAAAATGAAAACCGGTTTTGTAATCACCAAGGCAGCATAAAAAAAATATAGCGAGGGTGTTTCATCACCTAGTGCCTTAGACCAACTGGTTTGGGAGTCACTGCTAAGCCTTAGGTGTTACAAGACGAGGAAAATACTAATACACCTAATAAGCAAGCACATGAGTAATCGGTCGGTTAGTACCTCAAGAAGTATTAACGGTCACATGAAAAATGTGTGAGCAATTCCATCTAAATATTCATCAGATTAAAAAGTACTGAGGCAGATGGACAAGAGTATGATAGCTTGAATTGAATTCTCCGAGTGTAGGGATGTCTTTTACACACACATAGGGGTATATGATCAGTGTTTGGAAGAAAGGTAGGAATGAAGAATAAAGGCGATGTTTTATTGAGGGATGATGTGATTTCTAACATTTTTTCATGACTATTAAGATAAGGCTCATGACAACTAAAAAGCTAGTATAGTTGGAAACTCTAATTTTCAAAGTCTTTCTTTTATAATTCTTATCTTTACATATAACTTTCACAGTCTTCCTTTTATTATGGGATTTTGTGGGTGTAATCCGCTGAAAACCCTCAGAAGACAACACTCCTCCTACTACGGACACCTAGAGCTTTAAAGGCTTGTTGCACGTACTCAGTGCAATCGTGTTTGCCTACGAAAGTGTGCTAGTTAGTTTTTCTCTTTCTTTCTATTTTCTCCTTCTCTTGAATAAAACAAATTTGCTCGAGACGATCAAAATTAAGTTTGGGGGAATTTGTTCAGTCGAAAATAATGCAATTTGTAACACATCAATTTCCTCATTATTCTACTCATCTAAGGATAGTTGATATAAATATAACACATATTACCAGTTTGTCTGGAAAATACTAATTACCCCGTGTTATATATATATACATATATATATATATATATATATTCATCATTCTTTATAGGAAATTGTGTTTTTATTACTCCATGCATGATATTATACATCTCAACACGTTTCAGTGAGATTTTGTGCAGAAAATTATTCAGGTTAAAGAACCGGAATCATAAATTTGCCGATAAAACGCAGCAAGTCAAAGACTACAAATCTGGAAGAAACCAAGAAAATCCATTCAGTGATCTCACTAAACGGCCGTGGAACCGCGGCCGATCCAGCCCGATCTGCCGTGGATCCACGGCCGTGTTGACTCATCGGCGGTTGACATTTTTTCTGAGGCGTCCTTATAACTTCTTAGCTTCTCCAAGATGCTTCGAATTGTGTAGATTTCTCCATAAGCTTCCCTTCTAACAGCCAAACTTCTTGTGCAAGTTTGATACCTACCAAGCTTCTCATGCAAGCTTCATAACAACCTAGCTTCTAGTGGAAGATAAACCTAGCTTCTGAGGGAAGAGAGAGGAAAAACTATAAAAGGAGACCTAGGGCTTCATTACAAAGGTTATTGAATATTGAGCCAAATTTGCACAAGTTGAGTGACACAACTTGATCCAAAACAAAATCCAAATTAAATTCCAAAGCCAAATCAAGATCTATCGAGAAGCAAATCAAGCGAGCAATCAATGATCCTTCATCGCAACGCCGATCATCATCCGAGCAAGAGATCCACGACAATCCACGACTCACGGCAATCGAGCTTCGCAAAGATCGACGACAAATTCACCTCTTCAAAGGAGCGATCGAGAGCTTAATCTTGTATCTCGAATTGAGGAGTTATGTAAATTGAAGAAGAATTAATGAAGGTGAAAAATTGTTAATTCTCGTTTTCATTACATTCTTGCATTATGAAATTTCTTGATTCTTGATTCTTGATTCATTAATTTTCATGATGTGTGAGTGAAATCTCCGCTTATAGCGGAATCGAGAGAATCGAGAGAATCGGTAGATTTAATGATGATGAAATCATTTTACCAATCTTAAGTCTTATGAGAATTGTAAACTCTAGGAAAAAGAATTGTCAATGACCTAATTTGGATCGAAATTAATGTTCTTGATTACTTAATTGCAAATTAGGGATCAAATGATTGATGATCCTCTTTGCTCTGAAGGGTTTCCTCAACACCTCGTTTAGGGTTTGGAAGCATCACACATGCCATAACTTTAAATTTATGAGGTGTTAAGTAAACTAAACTAAGAATCGAACTAGAATTATGAAGTAATAATTAAAAGTATCACATCTAAAAGATAATTTACACTAAGTGGAGAGACTACAACCATTGTAGACCTCCTAGGGTGACTCCTTGGATCTCATTTGGTTTGGAACGGCTCGCTAGATCACTCCCAAGTCCACGACGATCCATCCGAAGTCCTTTGCTCAAAGCTTGTTGCTTCACTTGATCTTGGAAATCCTTGAAGCAAAACACCCTACAAAAAATAGCAAGGGTTGTGTAGGATGATGAAATGGTTGGTAATCTCACTTAATACCCTTTCTTTCTTTTTATCTAACTCAATTTTGAAGTCCAGAGAGAGCTAGAGAGAGGAAGAATAAGATGGCTTGATATTTTTTCTTTTGGATGAATAAATCAAAAAGAAAATAAGAGAGAGAGATAAACATCATAATAGAAACCATAGTTAATAATAATATCTAGATATTTCTTCATGACTTAAAAGGCAAAGGAAAATAAACCATGGTTAAGTCAAAGGTTAACCATGGAAAAGTGTAGAAGAAATGAGTCATTATCTATTTTCCTTTATCTTTAACTTAATTCAAAAATATCCATATATTAAATTATGAACCATGTGATTCTTATATTGCCATCTAAGATGTATCATCAACCATGATACTTATGCATGTATGTATGTGTGTATGCACATCATCATGTACATATACATGCATGCATCCATCAAAATAAAAGGGTTTAAATAAATGAGATAAAAGTCAATATTAAATCAACACTTGATTTAATAAACCGGTCATATCTCATACGACTCGACTAATATAAAACGCTTGATTAAAATACAGTATCATATACTCGTATTTAATCGAGCTTCCGCACATATCTCATATGCGCACCACTTCGTTTCGCCTGAGCCGAGAAACTTCTATGTGGGACTCTAAGACTCGTCAATACGCCAGCAGTAGGTGATGATCATATCAAACATCTACAAGCCGCAAGCGGTCAGCTAAACGTAACGGCCACCTGGGTATTGAGCGATCAGAAAAAGAACAAGCGAACCTGTCAAAACTCCTGTCAATCCAACTGGCAACACTTACCGTACAGTCCGGTCTCTTCGTCAGATATGCTGCATATCGAGTCTAGGGATGGAATCGTCGACCCCAATAACTCAATAAGTCATGCCGGTATATAGTCTATAACAGATCGAGATATTACTGATAACAGTTATCAGTAATATCTCAGCAGCCCTGGCCAGGGACTTCCTGTTATAGCCAATCATGCACAGCACAGCATCAACCCCCAATACCGGGAGAGACGAAACCCCTCCTAACGCTCACTGCCTCCATATGCCTCGGGAATGTACCCAAAATTCACCTGTTTGTACGACTCAATAGAGCCGTAGTAGGGTGGAGATCAAAGTACAGTGGGAGGACACACAAGACTCTATGGCGATCTCAGGTCTACAGACTAACATGTACCAGTGTCACCTGAGAACTGCTATCCGACGTATGATATAATACCACATAGGAGCTCTCGGTGAGTCCGTTCAGTGTACCCAGTCTCACTGAGCACCCGTATACAATCTTTGGTGTCGACACACCAGACGGATATGGGATCATCCATCGCCCATCATATGGAACAAGAATGGTATACGCTAGTCTACACTGGAATATCAATGCCCTGTCTCGATATACCTATGACTAGGAACATTTCAAGGATATGCTTATAAACTACAGGTGTCCCACTAGTATGATCCACATCATAATCCCAGTAGTCAAGCCAATATCCTTAGAGCTTTATCAACATGTACCAAATGAATATAAACATGATCAAGTGAACATATGATAAAGTGAAACCAGATAGCAAACTATCATGTCGAGCAAGACTGTCCTCTGAATATATATATACACACATCAGTACATACACTATCTCATAATGGCCTCTAGGGCATACATATATCCAACATGCTAGAGGCTAGAATTGAATGAGGATCAATGAAAAGACAAGGGATAGTGAAGAAGAAACCCTAGTTTCTTCAATAGATCCCTAATCTTCATTCATTCATTATCGATCTAGCTACAATCCATCAATAGATAAGATTCGTTATAATTAGTATTCATCATAGCTACTAATTCGATCGATTCCTACAAGCTATTCTACAAATCTTGATAACTAAATTGCTTTGGACATCTTCTTGATTCTTGATCTATTTCTTTATGTTTCTTAAAAATCAAATCTCACAAATCTTGAATTATGTTCTTTTATATTTTCATTTCAATTCATCTAAAACAAATTCGAACAAGTACACACATCTCAGTGGACGATTCGTATTCATTAACGCGCTACATCGACACCGTTAATTGATTGCGGTATAAATTTCTTTGGTTATGAAACATTTTACTTACACACAAAAGAAGATCAATCAAGAGGATATCGAGACAGGGCATCGATATTCCAGAGTAGACTAGTGTGTACGTTTCTTGACCCTGTATGGGGCGATTGTTGATCCCACAACCATTGGTGTGTGACCTCAAAGATTGTACACAGGTGCTCATTAGAGAATGGGTACACCGAACAGGACTCACTGAGAACTCCTAGTTGGTACTATACCTATCGTCAGATAGCAGTTCTCTGGTGATAGTTGTACAGGTTAGTCTGTAGACCTGAGATCGTCATAGAGTCTTGTATGCCTCCTACTGTGCTTTGATTTCCTCCCTATCACGGCTCAAAGGAGTCATGTAAATAGGTGGATTTTAGGTACAGTCCCGAGTCACATAGAGGCAATGACCGATAGGAGGGGTTTCGTCTCTCCCGGTATTGGGGGTTGATGTTGCGCTATGTTCGATTGGCTATAACAGTAAAACCCTGGTCAGGGCTATTAATGAGATTTACTGGTAAGTGTTATTAGTAGTTTCCCAAACCGTTATGAGCCATACATCGGCATGACTTATCAAGTTACTGCAGTCTGACGTTACCACCATGTTCATCTCAGAAAACTGCATTTTAATACCCTTATTCATTATCTATTTTGTATATATCGATACTATTAACCAGTGTCTGCTCAGAATTACAGATTACAGGTGTTCGTGATAAAAGACTGGAAAAACACTCAAAATCACGGATATAACGTTTGGGAGCTGACACTGCAAACGGAACAGAAAAACGACCGATATCCGAAGAACTCTTTTGCAAATAATCATGTGTACACATTTTTGGTTCAACACAACACAAGTGTACACACTAGCTCTTTGATTCTTGGACCTAGGTGGGGCTGCCCATAGCACATATGGGAGGACATGGGTAATAAATGCAAAAAGATTTGATGTGATGTATGGCATCTTGTTCCCTCCAAATCCCTGAGTTCAACCCAGGCATCTATAGAGAAATCTAGCAGCATCAGGGGGATATTGGGAAGAACAAAAACCATCACAACAAATACAAGCATGATTCCTCGGATTTTTGCCGGCCACATGCCTACCAAAACAGAGCAGGCCGGCCCCCTGCCTCCAATGAGCCCTAGTTTTCTGTGGTCCCTCCCTTGCTACCACGTCACCTTATTTTTATTGCTTGTTTATTTTTCTTTTGTGCCTATAAAAGCAGAACCAGTGACTAAGGGATGGGGTCTCATATGCACATATTCTATCTTTTTGTTTTGTTTTGTTTTTGGTTTAAGCTTGAGAGTTGAGTGGGCTTCAATTGGTTTCTTCTTCTTCCTCCCTCTTGAAACTTTCTTTGGAGAGCTTCATTATGGAGGTTGAATAAGTTACCAAAATCCTGTACCTCTTCTTCAAGTGTTAATATATGGCTTTGTTTTTGCTTTCTTTTCTTTACTTGCTTTGCTTTTCTTTTCATTATGTTGTGTAAATAAACTTCTTTGGTTGTGGTAATGGTAAGGAAGTGATTGTGGTAATGGTAAGGAAGTGAGATGAAAGGCTTTGCCTCTTCCCCCTCTTGTTAATGTTTAATGTGCTTAATTTTGATTATAAACTTAGTATTGTAACTTGGAAGGGTTGATATGGTATGCTGATTCCATGGTTACTTTGTAACCTCATCACATACCATATTCTCCCCTACAAACCCCATCTTGCAAGCCTAAGGTTAGAATCAATTCTGTGTTAAGTTTGCTAAGTTTGGATGTGGTATTTGTGATCAAATGACTTGACAAATCTTTTGGTTTCATATACCATATACCCTCACAAACCCTTAGCACACTTAACATTGAAACTATTTGCTCTCACTCACTAATTATGTTTTTGATGTTGTCGTATGCTTGCAAACCCTTGTGTTTAGTGTTGATATCTCAAGCTTGGACATACAAACGGTAAGTGAACATTAATGGAATCGTTTTGTATTTGCGGCGAATATCCGAATTTGATGACTTGTGCTCCGCAACCGCGTTGACAAGTCATGCTTCATGCCGGGATCGACGTAAGGACGGACAACTCATGATCAAAGGGAGCGTCGAAGGAATCGTCGTGATTCGATCTTCCGAGCCAAAGCCGCAACCGCTTCTTTCTTAGCTTCCTTCTTTGTTTTCTTTGTTTTCGTATTCTTTCATTTTTTGTGACAAAACCAACCAATTCGTTAATTTGTTGAACTTTAAATCACTAGACCTAATACACAATTCCCTGCGGGTCGACCCGTACTTGCCGGCTTGCAACAACATGCCGTGCACTTGCGGTTTATAAATATTTAAAACAAGAACGATCTCGCGTGCGCATTCTATTTCCATAAAATGATCACAATTCCAAAACATACGCGTTTGCACACGCGGGTGAATTCCCAACAAGTTTTTTGCGCCGTTGCCGGGGAATTGGTAGTATTAGGAATTGTTATTTCTGGTTCTTACTAACTCACTAAATTCTAATTCAATTTTTTTTCAAAACTATCAAAAACACACCTCTAACAATTTGCTCTCTGTTGTTGCAACCAGCAATCACCCTAAACTTAAATGAAAAAATAAAGTTATACCATTGGAATACTAATATGGCCTAGAGAACCCACCAAAAATTCCTACACCTAACTCTTAGAAAAAACCGGCGACACCCCATATAATTCCGAGCTCGCCGGCCCATTTGTTTGAGTTTGGGTTTTTTCTTTTTTGGTAATCTCCAGTGCAGTGTTTGTACTGTAGGGTTCCTATCGACGGCAGCATGGTTTCGGGGGGCATCGTCCATGCCACTTTTAAAAATTGTCGTTAAAAGGAACTCTAAACTAGAATCGATAACTAGAAAATAATACGAAAACATATGTAAACTATTTTACATCTAAGTGAAATAGAAATACAACCTTTGTAGATCGGTCCTTCACTTCATAAGCTCCTTGTAGTAGTCCCTTCGCTGCGATCATCGAACTCCCGGACTCTTGGACGGCTCCATGAGAAGAAGGTAACGGTCTTGCTTGAAGTCTTCGAGGCCGAAAATGATCTACGTCGAGAGATTACTAACTCAAGCTACCACTTCACCAAAGGGAAGCAAACACCCTATACTAAAGTGCTAATCTAGTAGAGAATGGTGAAATAGGAAGTGGGCTCACTTTAGAATTTCTTTTCTCACAATTTTTCCCCACTTGGATCAAACCCTAGAAACCATTTTCTTTTGGAGGAAGAAGATGAAGAAAAAGAAGAGAATGAAATTAATCCAAGTGAGATTAGTAACCATGAGTGAGTGGGTATCATATACTAACTCATATAGAGACATAACCATGGCTAATTATATTGGTTAGGTTAATAAATATCCTAAGTAAAACAAAATGAGTGGACATTGTCAAAGCACTCACAAGCTTCTATAGGCTTCATGATTTGAACAATTATCCACTAATTTTAGATTTACTTTGAATATTAAAGCCCCACCATTATAAATGGTATGGTATATGTCTCATACACCCATGCATAGTGTATCAACAACCATGACACACACAAACAAATAAATAATGCACATCAATATATATCACATATATATTACATGTACACACATGTGAGAAAAGAATGCTTAAGTGAGCTAATGTTAGTTAATGTAAATTAGTATATCAAATATACAATTATACACTAAATTATTAAATCAACACTTGATTTAATAATCCAGCTTTATCACATATAACCGACTAACACTAAATGTACCAACTTATCGAATCAACACTTGATTCGATAACCCGGCTATATCATATATAACCGACCGATACAAAAGTCACGAGAATAGAATACGGTATCACATACACGCATAATTCTCGGTCCCGCACATATCACATATGTGCTCCTATTTCGTTTTGCCTGAGCCAGTAAAACCTCTATGTAGGACTCTAAAGACTCGTCCATACGCCGGCAATAGGTGATGATCATATCAAGCACCCATAAGCCGTCAGCGGTACTAGCTGGACGTAACGGCTACCCGGGTATTGAGCGATTAGAAGATCAGCAAGCAAGCCCGCTCCAACTCCTGCAAAAGCCTGACAGTAACACTACCGTACAGTCCGGTCTCCTCGTCTGATATGTCGCATATCAAGTCTAGGGGTGGTAAACGTTAGACTCCAATAACCAATAAGTCATGCCGATATGAGGCTCATAACGGGTCGAGAAACTACTGATAACACTTACCAGTAAATCTCTAAACTAGCCCTGGCCAGGGACTTCCCTGTTATGGCCAATCGAGCACAACGCAACATCAACCCCCAATACCGGGAGAGACGAAACCCCTCCTATCGCTCATTGCCTCCATGTGACTCGGGACTGTACCCAAAAACCACCATTTTGCACGCCCTCTTGGACGTGGTAAGGTGGAAATCAAAGCACAGTGGGAATCACACAAGACTCTATGACGATCTCGGGTCTACAGACTAACCTATACCAGTGTCACCAGAGAACTGCCATCTGACGTGAGGTATAATACCATCTGGGAGTTCTCAGCGAGTCTGTCCAGTATACCCAGTCTCCACTGAGCACCCGTATACCATCTCTGATGTCTAACACCAATGGATATGGGATCATCCATCGCCCATCTATATGGATCGAGAAGGTATACGCTAGTCTACTCTGGTATATCGATGCCCCGTCTCGATACACCTACGACTAGGGACATCAAAGGATGAACTTATGGACTACCATGGCCCCACTAGTATGATTTGCATCATAGTCCAAATAGTCAAGTACACATCCTAAGAGCTTTACCAACATGTAACAGAGAGACAATCAGTGTACACATTAAGGTAAAGAGTAACCAGATAGCATACTATCATGTCGAGCAAGAAAGTCCTCTCTATATATGTCCAAGCATCCACTACAATATACATCTCATGTATAGTAATGGCCTCTAGGGCATACATATAACTAATAATCTCCCATTTGCACTAGGGTCATCTGATAGCAGTGGTTGTAGTATCCCATACTCAACCATCCCATAAAAGTCTCTCTCTGGGAAAAGGCCTTCGTGAGTGGATCCATCGTATTGTCCTCTGAGTCTACTCTCCTAACCTCGATCCCCTGGAGATCAACCATCTCCATGATCAGGTGATACTGCCTTAGAATATGTCTGGATCATTGATGGGACTGGCGTTCCTAGGCATAAGCCACAACTCTATTGTCACACAATGGTAGGAACGAAGTTCATCTCATGAACTAATATACATCCAGACTGCTTCTTTGGTAGCATCTTGGTAGCGATGTATCCAGCATTTATCGTCTAGTATATACCACGGTATCCAGCTTGGAACTCTTCCAACATACCATCCCTCCACTGAGGGTAAAGACTGTTAGTTATATGTATGCCCTAGAGGCCATTAATATACATAGGATGTATATTGTAGTGGATGCTTGGACATATATAGGGAGGACTTTCTTGCTCGACATGATAGTATGCTATCTGGTTGCTCTTTACCTTAACGTGTACACCGATTGTCTCTCTGTTACATGTTGGTAAAGCCCTTAGGATGTGTACTTGACTACCTGGACTATGATGCAGATCATACTAGTGGGGACATGGTAGTCCATAAGTACATCCTTCAAGGTCCCTAGTCGTGGGTGTATCGAGACGGGGCATCGATATACCATAGTAGACTTGCGTATACCTTCTCAACCCATACAGATAGGCGATGGATGATCCCACATCCATTGGTGTTTGACATCAGAGATGATATACGGGTGCTCAGTGGAGACTGGGTACACTGGACGGACTCGCCGAGAACTCCCAGATGGTATTATACCTTACGTCAGATGGCAGTTCTCTGGTGACACTGGTACAGGTTAGTCTGTTGACCCGAGATCGTCATAGAGTCTTGTGTGATTCCCACTGTGCTTTGATTTCCACCTTACCACGTCCAAGAAGGCGTGCAAAACGGTGGTTTTTGGGTACAGTCCCGAATCACATGGAGGCAATGAGCGATAGGAGGGGATTCGTCTCTCCCGGTATAGGGAGTTGATGTTGCACTGTGTTCGATTGGCTATAACCGGAAATCCCTGGCCAGGGTTGCTGAGATTTACTGGTAAGTGTTACCAGTAGTTTCTCGAACTGTTATAGACCTCATATCGACACGACTTATCGAGCTATTGGGGTCTGACGTTTACCACCCCTAGGCGAGATATGCGACATATCAGACGAACAGACCGGACTGTACGGTTAGTGTTACTGGTTGGATTCACAGGAGTGTGAGCGGGCTTGCTCGTTGATCTTCTGATCGCTCAATACCCGGGTGGCCGTTACGTTTAGCAGACCGTTTGCGGCTTGTGGGTGTTTGATATGATCATCGCCTGCTGCCGGCGTATTGACGAGTCTTTAGAGTCCTACACAGAGGTTTCCTGGCTCAAGCGAAACGAAATAGGAGCGCATATGAGATATGTGCGGGACCGAGAATAATACCAGTATGTGATACTGTATTTTATTCTCGCGATATGTGACATTGATCGGTTATATGCGATATAGCCGGGTTATCGGATCAAGTGTTGATTCGATAAGTTGTTACTATTCATATTAGTCGGTTATATGCAATATGACCGGATCATTAAGTCAAGTGTTGATTTAATGATTTAATGTATAATTATATATTTGATATATTACTTTACATTAAGTAGTATTGGTTCACTTAAGATTATTTTCTCACTTGAATGTGCACATTGTATATATGATATAGTTTTGTGCACTAGTTTGTATCATGTTTGATGATACATGCAAACTTGGGTGTGTATGCATTAAACCATGGTTTAGGTTAATGGTTAAGGTATTATTTTCTTTTCTTTATTTATTTTTGGAAAAACAAAATGGTGGCTTTTCTTATTTTTGGCAAGAAGCTTCATGACTTTTCTAGCATCTTTGAATAAGTCTTACCATTTTGTTTTATTCCTAAACCCTAACCATTTAGCTTAACCCTAGTTTATTCTCTGCATGAGTTTATCTCACCCATGGTTGCAATATGATAGATATCACTTGGATTTTCTTTTTGTAATAATTCTTTTTCCTTTCTTCTTCTTCATCTTCTTCATGAAGAGAAGAAACCATGGCTAGAAAATTCTAAGTGATGATTCCAAGTGAGAAATCCAAATCCAAAGTGAACCCACTTCCTATTTCTTCATCCTCTACCACTTGCCATGTAGTATAGGGTGTTTTCTTCACAAGTTTCATGACTTGGTGAAGTTGGAGCTCGAGTTAGAGTCGCCTCGACGTAGATCATCTTCGGCATCGAAGTCATCGACCTAGCCCGATCATTTCTTCGATGAAACCACCGCGAGAGTCCGGGGTCCGATGATCGCAGCGGAGGGAAATCATCACGGAGCTAAGGAACTGGAGGACCGGTTCTACAAAGGTTGTATTTCCATTCACTTTAGAGTAAAGTTGTTTACTAGCTTGTAGTTTCGCCTATACTCTAGTCAACAATCGCATTAGGGTTTCACGGCACCGAAAATTTTTGATTTTGGCATGGTTGATGCCTTGTGAGACCTCTTAAGTGTGCCTAGGAACCCTACAGTGGTATCAGAGCCTAGCTAGAGCCTTAGGCGATGTGTAAACGGAGTTAGAAGTCCGATCGAACCGAAACCCTAATGCAAAATCCACCCTCTGTACATTTTTGAAAATTGTGGATTTTTGTGAATTAAAAATATGCAGAAAAATAAGCAGGCTTTTGTAAGAATTAATGTGAAGCACGTGAGCATGAATCGACCAAGTGGCCGCGGAACCGCGGCACGAGCATGGCATGTGCGGCGGTTCCGCGGCTATAAAGGGGCTTCTTGTCATAATTTTTGCACAGTAATTCCTATATTTTAGTGCTGTATTTTCTGGGATATTTTAATGTTTACTCCACAGTTGAGTTTTCTGGGTTTGTTTTGGGGATTCGATTATTCGATCGGTTTATTTAATTTCGTCTATGTGTTTTTCCGGATAATTTTAGAATATGTTAAAAAGTTCGACCAGATATAAATACCCACTTTTTCCCTTTCCGGGAAATTTCCAAGTGTTGGATTTTTCCGTGGTTTAAAAACGTTCTAAGTAGTGCAAGTAACGCGATGGTCCCTCTAGAAGACAACAAACCTTAACTCGATTATGTGACCGTCTTGAACTGCCCTTTGAACCTTAGGGTTTGGGGTAGTACGGCATGCCACATGTGAGGCGTTGGCTTGACCCTTCTACGGCTGGACCGTTGGTACTGAGGCATGAAGTGAATGTTTTTGAACTTATTTCATGCGTTGAGCAGTTTCGGGAAAACTTGGGTGTTTGAATGTTCGATCGGAAAGTTTAACATTTTCTATTTATCTGGAATAGGATACAATACTTGGAATCCACAAGTAGTTATAAGATAACTGATTTGGATGTTATAAATATAGCACTTTAGTCTCACTTGATCGGTTGCTACGGAATTTTGATGTGATCAAAAGTCCGTCGCAATCACGTTGCGTACGCGGATACTCGCCGGGTAAACTTAATAGACAGCTACACCCCATAGCCCCGACCAAGTGACTGTAGGAGAACCCCGTCGCCGAAAGCATCCGTTCGGGTGCTCGCGGCAGCGGTGTTCCGCCTTGGTGCACTTCGTCAACGGTATCGGGGGTGCGGCCGTCTACTGAATTTTGCGACGAGCATTCGATCAGGATGTCGGGAATCTTGTTGAATTGCCCGACTTAGTATTGAAAAGTGTTTTCGATAATGAGACTAAAATGCGGGGTTTATAAATGTTAGGCATGCGATGTCTAAGGAATTCATTTGATTAGGCATGCGATGTCTAAAGAGATTGTGGATTCCAACTGTTGTAGTTTTACACTTTCTTTTCTGTGACCGTAAGTGTAATATGTGATATCGCCGGTTTCGTTGCTATATGTTAACGACAATTGGGATACGCATGTTTACTTACGTTGATGACATGTGATGTTATGTGTTGCTGGATATGTTATATTGGATCGTCGTGTTTGAATAGCCGGGGGGTTTTATGTGAGATGAGTGTTTTTCATTTTCATTCATGTAAAAACTTGTATGTAATATTCTTTTATTGGGGCACTTTCAGGTTGCGGAAGATGTCATCATTGTGTATTATTTACTTTTCCGCACTAGGATAGACCCAAGGAGTAGGGCAGAAGTAACCGGGTTCTGGAGTCCAGTGGGAGACCAACTCGAGGAGTCGAGTCCGGGTCTCCTAACTCTAGAATTGGTAGGGTTGCTTGCCGCTCTCGTAGGGGTCTAGGGGTGTGGGTTTGGCTATTCATCGCGACCGTGGAATCCGTGTTTTATACTGGCTCGTATTGAAAACACGGACGTCCTAGTATATCCAATATTTCATATATGTTTCTTCTGCTGCGATATCTGTGATGTGATCATGTGATGTTCTGTGATAGATACAGTATATAGTATATATGATATATTAAATAGACGTTACTTATGTTTTACACCCGCGCTAGCCCTGCCCCGCTCTGTCGTTAATTACCTAACCTAACGGTGCATGAGGGGACATCGAGGCGAATGCGGATGGCATAAGTGTACGTCGTATTTATCTGTGATGTTTAGGTAACTTAAATGATGGGAATTCATTAATGAGATTAATGAAATAAAAGAAACCTAAAGATGTTGTGGAATCGAATTTCTTAAAAACAGGTAGCTACAGTTCTTGCTTTGCATCGCGGTGTTCCTTGTAGAACATCCTGCACCTTATTCGATAAGGAAAGGACCGAGATCCCTTCACCGGGAGTGACTCCTTTAGAAATAACTGGCAGATGCTACAACCCTTGGTTTGTCTTTTGATTGCTTCTATCGTTTCTGCTTTGCACAGTGATATATATGATATATCCCGCACCTCATTCGACGAGGAAAGGGCCGACGATCCCTTCACCGGGAGTGACCCCTTTAGCAAAACTAGAAAAGCCTCAAAAACACTCCATTTCAAAAATCATTTGATTCTACAACGATATCAAGTTCATTACGCAATAGGTTTTTAGAAAAACCTGTCGTAGCCCTCCGTCATTTCAGATAAGTAGTAGTTAGTATTCGTGCTGCGTTTGTTGGCCTTTGTCAAGGCGTAGTGTGCGGTAGCTGACTGGTGCTTATCTGCTTATGCATATGATGCAGATTGGGTTAGAGTAGTCGTGCGACCTTGTTGGCCTTTGTTAAGGGTCGTGCGGGTGGGTTTAATTCAATCAGGAAATGACGGGTTGAACTTGACTAGCATCCTATGGTTTGTTGGCCTTTGTCAAGGTCATAGGAGGTTAGGGGCAAAATTATCAGGAATTTCAAGTGTTGAAATTTGCAATAAGATTGCATACCTTCTATGAAATAGTTGGATCCCGATACCCACTGCGAGTAATTGTTACTCCTGGGAGAGTTTTACACATTACAATTAGTCGATCAAGTAGGTGTCTAGAAAGGTGTCAACGGGGTTACGCCTTTGGGAAAACGAGGTTTACATTAATTAGGTCCGTGCGAAAGCACGGGGCACCTCCCTCAAAGTACCGACACTGGCCTGGCTGAAAGATTGGCGAACCTGTAGCGTGTAATTAATCCTGGCTAGTCTTTCTTTTTAGGGTTTGAAGGAAGATTTGATAAAAACGGTGGGAGCCATCCTGATTAGATAAAATATATAACCAATCTAATTTTGCAAGAGCATACGCTGAGTGTTTTCTTCTCTCTCTCTCCTGGTAGCGACCATGTCACGCCTTAATCAAGATAATAATACGGATATTTGACCGAACCCGCTTGTTATACTGAGCTGGGGAACGTTGGTCCCGCTCCAAACTTATAATTGTTATAAGATAGAGCAGGAAATTGGGGATTACCAGAATTCCCGTGCCGCCCAAACGAAGAGAGTGCATGCCGATGCATCATCTTCGGGTGTGTTCATTATACAGAACTGTTTCTCAGTATTCTTTACATCCTGGATATGAGATACCGGATCAGGATCCCGCATATGTAATTTGTTACATGGGCTACAGATAGGTAGAGAACTGAGAACGGATGATAAGTTTCATGAGGCAGAAAACGGTGCAAGTGTTGTAGCCAAGTCTGTTGGTCACTGTCACCCTGTATTCCAAATACATTGATTCTGAACGAATGTTATTAGATACCGAACCTGATATACAAAATCATATCAGTCTCTTTATTTGTAAAGAAAGGATATAATTTTGTTTTGTTGGATAATGTTTTGAACATTTCCTATATCAAAAGTTGATCGGTTCAGGCACGTTATCTAAAAGCATTGATGATCTAAATCAAGCTACAGTTCTTAGTATACGGAACACACACAAGAGGAAGAGTTCAGAAATGAACGGATCCTTCTTGAGGTATTGTAGACTAGGTCATATCAATGCGACCCGACTAGCTAAGTTACATATAGATGCATATTTAAACTAGTTTGAATTTACATCTTGTAAAACTTGCCAGTCATGTCACAGAGATAAGATGACCATAGCTCTGTTTATTGGAAACAGAGAAAGAGTTAGTGAACTCTTGGGATGATACATGTTGATGTATGTAGGTCCCCTGTCTACACATACCAAGACCGGTTCTTTGTATTTCATTATATTCTCTGATAATCTCTCAAGATTCAGACATATGTTCCTGTTGAAACACAAGTCCGAAGCTTTTGAGATATTCACAGAATATAAGTTAGAAATAGAGAACCAAAACGGGTATAAGTATTATGTCCTTTGATGTGATCAAGGAGGAGAGTACTTGAGCACGAAAATCCTGGATTATTCTAAAGGAGAATGAGATTCTCTCTCAGCATTACTCCTCCGTATACACCATAGCATGATGGTATATCGGGGCGGAGCAATAGCACCCTATGTGATATGGTATGCTCTATGATGAGTACTACTGAGTTTCCTATTTCCTTTTAGGAGTTATGCGCTTGAGAAGCTGCATACCTATTGAATAGGGTTCCAATCAAATCAGTTGCCTACCACTTCATATGTGATATGGAAAGGGAAGAGCCCATATCTTAAGTTTGTTAAGATTTGGGGTTGTCCGGCCTATGTCTAAAAGCAAAATCCGGACAAGCTCGAGGCAAGGTCTGTTATGTAAAACTGGAGATGTTCCAGCTATACAAACTGCAGCTGATGATTTGGTAGAACCGAAGGATTCAATAGTAACCAACGAACCTCAGCCTCTCTGCCGATCTAGTAGGGTTCCTCACCCACCTGAGAGATACTTCTGTTTCTCTATGACAGTGGGAGCGAGGAATGCATCATGAGATGATGACCCAACTAGTTTCGAGCTGGCCATCAAGAGTGGGACTCTGTAAGAATGGCTGGAAGCTTGGTGATCTGAGATGGAATCCTTATACACCAACAAAGTATGGACTTTGGATGTTATATCTGAAGGGTTAAATCCCCATCAGGAGCAAGTATATCTTGAGAAGATTACTTGGTGTAGATGGAAAAGTTGAGACTTTCAAAGCTAGACTTGTTAAAGGTTTGCATCATTGACCAGATATGGATTATATTGAAACCTTTTCTAAGGATCTATGCTTAAGTCCATCCGGATCCTACTTGCCATTGCTGCATATCATGACTACGATATCTGGTGGTTGGGTGTCATGACTGCTTTTCTAAATATTGTTTTAGAAGAGAGCGTCTATAAGTACACAGCCAGAGGGCTTCGTAAACAGTAGGAGCAGCGGAAACATGTGCAAGTTGCTTTACAGATTAAAGCAAGCATCGCAAAGTTGGAACGTCTATTTTGATGTGTTAGTCAAAGAGTTTGACATCATCAAAATGGTAGATGAACCTTGTATATACAAAAAGGTAGTAGGGAGTATGGTCGTGATCCTCGTAGAGTACGTGGATGACATACTCTTAATAGGGAAGGAGTTTCCTATGCTACGCTCGGTCAATCTCCGCTTATCACAAGGATTCTCCATATAGGATCAAATTGATACCTCCTAAATCCTGAGTTTTTATCTATGAGATAGATGTTATTGGGTGTTAGAATACTCACTAGATGTAGTGAGATGGTATCAATCGATCCTGGGGAGAATCACTGGAATGGTTCCAGGGTGATAAGGATGACTGAATGTCAGTCACAGGCATTGTCTTTACCCTCAGTAAACGGACGGTATGTTGGAATAGTTCTAAGCTAGATACCGTGGCATACTAGACGATAAAGGCTGGATACATCGCTACTTAAGATGCTACCAAAGAGGTTGTTTGGGTGTATATTGGTTCATAGGATGAACCAGGTTCCTACCATTGTGCGACAATGGAAGTGTGGCTTTGGCCCGGGAACCCCGGTCCCATCAGTGACCCAGACGTATTCTAAGGCAGCATCACCTGATCATGGAGATGGTTGATCTCAAAGGAGATCAAGGTTAGGAGAGCAGACTCAAAGGCCAACACGGCGGATCCACTCACAAAGGCCTTTTCCCAGAGAGAGACTTTCATGGGATGGTTGAGTATGAGATACTACAACCACTGTTATCAGATGGCCCTAGTGCAAGTGGGAGATTGTTAGTTATATGTATGCCCTAGAGGCCATTACTATACATAGGATGTATATTGTAGTGGATGCTTGGACATATATAGGGAGGACTTTCTTGCTCGACATGATAGTATGCTATCTGGTTGCTCTTTACCTTAACGTGTACACTGATTGTCTCTCTGTTACATGTTGGTAAAGCCCTTAGGATGTGTACTTGACTACCTGGAATATGATGCAGATCATACTAGTGGGGACATGGTAGTCCATAAGTACATCCTTCAAGGTCCCTAGTCGTGGGTGTATCGAGACGGGGCATCGATATACCAGAGTAGACTAGCGTATACCTTCTCGACCCATACAGATGGGCGATGGATGATCCCACATCCATTGGTGTTTGACATCAGAGATGATATACGGGTGCTCAGTAGAGACTGGGTACACTGGACGGACTCGCCGAGAACTCCCAGATGGTATTATACCTTACGTCAGATGGCAGTTCTCTGGTGACACTGGTACAGGTTAGTCTGTAGACCCGAGATCATCATAGAGTCTTGTGTGATTCCCACTGTGCTTTGATTTCCACCTTACCACGTCCAAGAGGGCATGAAAGACGGTGGTTTTTAGGTACAGTCCCGAATCACATGGAGGCAATGAGCGATAGGAGGGGATTCTTCTCTCCCGGTATAGGGAGTTGATGTTGCACTGTGTTCGATTGGCTATAACCGGAAATCCCTAGCCAGGGTTGCTGAGATTTACTGGTAAGTGTTACCAGTAGTTTCTCGAACTGTTATAGACCTCATATCGACACGACTTATCGAGCTATTGGGGTCTGACGTTTACCACCCCTAGGCGAGATATGCGACATATCAGACGAACAGACCGGACTGTACGGTTAGTGTTACTGGTTGGATTCACAGGAGTGTGAGCGGGCTTGCTCGTTGATCTTCTGATCGCTCAATACCCGGGTGGCCGTTACGTTTAGCAGACCGCTTGCGGCTTGTAGGTATTTGATATGATCATCACCTGCGGCCGGCGTATTGACGAGTCTTTAGAGTCCTACACAGAGGTTTCCTGGCTCAAGCGAAACGAAATAGGAGCGCATATGAGATATGTGCGGGACCGAGAATAATACCAGTATGTGATACTGTATTTTATTCTCGCGATATGTGACATTGATCTGTTATATGCGATATAGCCGGGTTATCGGATCAAGTGTTGATTCGATAAGTTGTTACTATTCATATTAGTCGGTTATATGCAATATGACCGGATAATTAAGTCAAGTGTTGATTTAATGATTTAATGTATAATTATATATTTGATATATTACTTTACATTAACTAGTATTGGTTCACTTAAGATTATTTTCTCACTTGAATGTGCACATTGTATATATGATATAGTTTTGTGCACTAGTTTGTATCATGTTTGATGATACATGCAAACATGGGTATGTATGCATTAAACCATGGTTTAGGTTAATGGTTAAGGTATTATTTTCTTGTCTTTATTTATTTTTGGAAAAACAAAATGGTGGCTTTTATTATTTTTGGCAAGAAGCTTCATAACTTTTCTAGCATCTTTGAATAAGTCTTACCATTTTGTTTTATTCCTAAACCCTAACCATTTAGCTTAACCCTAGTTTATTCTCTACATGAGTTTATCTCACCCATGGTTGCAATATGATAGATATCACTTGGATTTTCTTTTTTTAATAATTCTTTTTCCTTTCTTCTTCTTCATCTTCTTCATGAAGAGAAGAATCCATGGCTAGAAAATTCTAAGTGATGATTCCAAATGAGAAATCCAAATCCAAAGTGAACCCACTTCCTATTTCTTTATCCTCTTCCACTTGCCATGTAGTATAGGGTGTTTTCTTCACAAGTTTCATGACTTGGTGAAGTTGGAGCTCGAGTTAGAGTCGTCTCGACGTAGATCATCTTCGGCATCGAAGTCATCGACCTAGCCCGATCATTTCTTCGATGAAACCACCGCGAGAGTCCGGGATCCGATGATCGCAGCGGAGGGACATCATCATGGAGTTAAGGAAGTGGAGGACCGGTTCTACAAAGTTGGAATTCCATTCACTTTAGAGTAAAGTTGTTTACTAGCTTGTAGTTTCGCCTATACTCTAGTCAACGATCGCATTAGGGTTTCACGGCACCGAAAATTTTTTTATTTTGGCATGGTTGATGCCTTGTGAGACCTCTTGAGTGTGCCTAGGAACCCCACAAAGACAATGCCTGTGACTGACATTCAGTCGACCTTATCACTCTGGAAGATATCCAGTGATTCTCCCCAGGATCGATTGATACCATCTCACTACACCTAGTGAGAATCCTAATATCCACTTAGATCTATCACATAGGTCCAAAACCCTGGATTTAGGAGGTATCACCTTGATCCTTTATGGAGAATCCTTGTGATAAGAGGAGATTGACAGAGCGTAGCATAGGAAACTCCTTTCCTATCAAGAGTATGTCATCCACGTACAATACGAGGAAGACCACCTTACTCTCTACTAACTTTTTGTATATACAAGGTTCATCTACCATTTTGATGAAGTCAAACTCTTTGACTACCATATCAAAATAGATTTTCCAACTCCGTGATGCCTGCTTTAACCCATAAAGCATCTTGCACACGTTTCCGCTGCTCCCACTGTCTACGAAGCCCTCTGGCTGTGTACTTATAGATGCTATCTTCTAAATCACTATTTAGAAAAGCAGTCATGACACCCAACTGCCAGATATCGTAGTCATAGTATGTAGCGATGGCAAGTAGGATCCGGATGGACTTAAGCATAGCTACCAGAGAAAAGGTTTCATCATAATCCACACCTGGTCGTTGACGAAAACCCTTTGCAACAAGTCTAGCTTTGAAAGTCTCAACCTTTCCATGTACACCAAGTAATCTTCTCAAAATATACTTGCTCCTGATAGGGATTTAACCCTTCAGATAAAGTAACCAAAGTCCATACTTAGTTAGTGTATATGGATTCCATCTCAGATCGCTTAGCATCCAGCCATTCTTACAGAGTCCCCACTCTTGATGACCTGCTCAAAACTAGTTCGGTCATCATCTTATAATGCAATCCTCGCTCCCACTGTCATAAAGAAAACAAAGTATCTCTCGGGTGGGTGAGGAACCCTACCAGATCGGCGGAGAGGCTGAGGATCGTTGGGAGCTATTGAATCCTCCGGTTCTACCAAATCATCAGCTGTAGTTTGTATAGCTGGAACTCCTTCCAGTTCTATCTCATGACCATAAATTTCTTTCCAAAATAAATTCCTTTTCTAAAACGGTGGCATGCCGAGAAATAAAACACCTTTTGTTTCTCGGTGTGGTAGAAGATATTCCCTTGCGAATGCTTGGGATATCCAACAAACTTCTACATAACTGACCTTGCCTTGAGCTTGTCCGGATTTTGCTTTTAGACATAGGTCGGACAACCCCAAATCTTAACTTGCTTAAGAGATGGGCTCTTCCCATACCATATCGCATATAGAGTGGTAGGCACCTGATTTGGTTGGAACACGATTCAATAGGAACGCAGCTTCACAAGTGCATAACCCCCAAAAGGAAATAAGCAACTCAGTAATACTCATCATAGAGCGCACCATATCTAATAGGATGCAATTGCTCCGTCCCGATACACCGTTGTGTTGTGGTGTATACGGAGAAGTAATGCTGAGAGAATCTCATTCTCCTTTAGAATAATCCAGGAATTCCGTGCACAAGTATTCTCCTCCCTGATCACATCAAAGGACATAATACTTATACCCGTTTTGGTTCTCTACTTCTGACTTATATTCATTGAGTTTCTCAAAAGCTTCAGGCTTGTGTTTCAACAGGAACATATGTCCGAATCATGAGAGATCATCAGTGAATGTAATGAAGTACAAAGAACCAGTCCTGGCATGTGTAGACAGGGGACTTACATACATCATCATGTATCAATCCCAAGAGTTCACTAACTCTTTCTCTGTTTCCTTTAAACGGAGCTGTGGTCATATTATCTTTGTGACATGACTGGCAAGTTTTACAAGATGTAAATTTAAACTGATTTAAATATGCATCTTAATGTAACTTAGCTAGTCGGGTCGCATTAACATGACCTAGTCTACAATGCCTCAAGAAGGATTCGTTCATTTCTGAACTTTTCATCTTGTGTGTGTTTTGTACATTAAGAACTGTGGTTTGATTTAGAACGTATATGCTTTTAGATAACGTGCCTGATCCGATCAACTCTTAATATAGGAAATGTTCAAAACATTATCCAACAATACAAAATTATATCCTTCTTTACTAAATAAAGAGACTGATATGATATTGTATATCAGGTTCGGTATCTAATAACATTCATTCAGAATCAATGTATTTTGTAATACAGGGTGATAACTGCCAACACCTTGGCTGTAGCACCGTTTCCAACTCTTGAAATTTTTATCACCCGTTCTCAGTTCTCTACCTGTCTGTAGCCCATGTAACAGATTACATATATGGGATCATGATCCGGTATCTCATACCCAGATATAGAGGATACTGAGAAACAGTTCTTGGTAATGAACACACCCGAAGAAGATGCATCATCATGCACTTTCTTCGTTTGGGCGGCACGGGAATCCTGGTAATCCGCTATTTCATGCTCGGTCTTATAACAATTATAAGTTGGAGTAGGACCAACGTTTCCCAGCGCAGTATAACAAGCGGGTTCAGTCAATACATCTATATTATTATCTTGATTAAGGCGTGACATGGTCGCTACCTGGAGAGAGAGAGAAGAAAACACTCTGCGTGCGCTCTTGCAAGATCAGATTGGTTATTATTTTATCTAATCAGGATAGCTCCCACTGTTATTATCAAATCTTCCTTCAAACCCTAAAAGGAAAGACTAGCCGGGATTAATTACACCCTACAAGTTCGTCAATCTTTCAGCCAGGCCAGTGCCGGTACTTTGAGGGAGGTTCACCGTGCTTTCGCACGGACCAAATTGAAATAAACCTCGTTTTCCCAGAGGCGTAACCCCGTTGACACCTTTCTAGACACCTACTTGATCAACTAATTGTAATGTGTAAAACTCTCCCAGGGGTAACAATTACTCGCAGTGGGTATCGGGATCCAACTATGTCATAGAAGGTATGCAATCTCATTGCAAATTTCAACACTTGAAATTCACGATAATTTTTTTTTGCCCTTAACCTCCTATGACCTTGACAAAGACCAACAAACCATAGGATGCTAGTCAAGTTCAACCCGTCATTTCTTGATTAAATTAAACCCACCTGCACGACCCTTGACAAAGGCTAACAAGGTCGCACGACTACCCTAACCCAATCTGCATTATATGCATAAGCAGATAAGTACTAGTCAGCTACCGCACACTATGCCTTGACAAAGGCCAACAAACGCAGCACGAATACTAACTACTACATATCTAAAATGACGGAGGGCTACGACAGATTTTTCTGAAAACCTATTGCGTAATGAACTTGATATCGTTGTAGAATCAAATGATTTTTTAAATGGAGCTTTTTTAGGCTTTTACTAGTTTCACTAAAGAGGTCACTCCCGGTGAAGGGATCTCGGCTCTTTTCTCGGCGAATGAGGTGCAGGATATTCACAATATCACTATGCAAAGAAAGAACTAGAAAAGCAATCAAAAGACAAAACAGAGGGTTGTAGCATTTGCCAGTTATTGCTAAAGGGGTCACTCCCGGTGAAGGGATCTCAGCCCTTTCCTTATCGAATAAGGTGCAGGATGTTCTACAAGGAACACCACTATGCAAAGCAAGAACTGTAGCTACCTGTTTTTGAAAATTCGATTCCACAACATCTTTTAGGTTTCTTTTCTTTCATTAATCACATTAATGAAGTCCCATCATTTAAGTCACCTAAACATCACAGATAAATACGGCGTACGCTTATGCCATCCGCATTCGCCTCGATGTCCCGTCATGCACCCTTAGGTTAGGTAACTAATGGCAGAGCAGGGCAGGGCTAGCGCGGGTGTAAAACATAAGTAACTTCTATATAATATATCATATATACTATAAACAGTATCCATCTGAACATATCAAATGATCACATCACAGATATCGCAGCAGAAGAAACATATGAAATATTGGATATACTAGGAGGTCCGTGTTTTATTTTGAGCCTGTACAAAACACGGATTCCACGGTCGCGATGAATAGCCAAACCCATATCCCTAGACCCCTACGAGAGCGGCAAGCAACCCTACCAATTCTAGAGTTAGGAGACCCAGACTCGACTCCTCGAGTTGGTCTTCCACTGGACTCTAAAACCCGGTTATTTGTGCTCCCCTCCTTGGGTCTATCCTAATGCGGAAAAGTAAATAATATACATCAATGGTGACATCATCCTCAACCCAGAAGCGCCCTAATAAAAGAATATTACATTCAATGAATTTTACATGAATGAAAATAAAAACTCCCATCTCACATAAAACCCCTGGCTATTCAAAACGTGACGATCCAATATAACATATACAGCAACACATAACATCACATGTCTGTTGGATATAGTGCCCTCAAAGTCAATTATTGGATCACAGGCACGTGATTGCAATGATTGAGGGAGGACCTATGCCGGTAGGACAGTCTTACTCGAGATGATAGCATGCTATTTGGTTTATCTTTATCATCGTGTACTGCTTTAGGTGACCTTTCAAGGTCGCTATTACACGTTGATAGAGCCCTTAGGATTCTTGCTTGACTGCCAGCAGTATGATGGCGATCATATGCGTGGGAGCTGGGGTCTATAAGCACATCCTTAAAAGGTCCCTAGTCGTGGGAGTTTTCGAGACAGGGCATCGATACTCTGGAGTAAACTAGTGTATACAGTCGAGACCCCGACGAGGGGCGGTGGCCGGTCTCACAAGCCATTGGTGTCAGTTGGTTTACCTAAGATGTATACAGGTGCTCATTGGGTTATGAGTACACCGGACAGGACTCGCCGGGAACATGCTAATTGGTATTATACCTGACGTCAGATAGCAGTTCCCTGGTGACATGTGTACAGGTTGGTTCATCGACCTGAGATCGTCATTTGTCTCGTGTGAGTTCCCACTGTGCTTTGATTACTACCCTACCACGGCTCAAAGGATTCGTGCAAACAGGTTTTAGTTGGGTACAATCCCGAGCCACATGGAGGCAGTGAGCGGATCGGCAGGGGTTTCGTCTCTCCCGGTATTGGGGGTGAGATCGTGCTGTGTCTAGGAGAGCCATTACACGAAGTCCTTGGCCAAGGCAGGAGATTTACTGGTAGGTATTCCAGTAGTATCTCAGGGTGTTCTGGGCTACACTCCGACACGACTTGTACCGCTTTTGGAGGTCTGATTTTTACCAACCCCCTAGGCCCGACATGCGATGCTCATAGATGAACGGACCGGACTGTACGGATATTGTCACTGACAGGCTCAGTAGGGTGTCAGGATGAGTTCGCTCATCGACCTCCCTTTTGGTCAATACCTGGTAGCCCGTTACGTACGGCTAGTACCTCTGACGTGCTAATGGTTAAATCCACAGCCAAAGTATTGACGAGTCTTTAGAGTCCCCCACAGACAGTTTCTCAAGTTTCGGGCGAAACGTTGTAGAGGTCGTATGGTATTATGGCAGGGTTCGATCATATACGTGCAGTAGTGCACGGATCATGATCGGGCGGATCATACTAGTGGGCTTTGGTTTAAGCCGGATCCTAGTATTAGATTTGTTGGATTACTTTCGTCTCATCGCATTTGCATTTAGTCGGAATGCGGATGCAGGTATGTATATACAGGTAAGGGGTACTCTTGTGATCCGTCACGAGTTTACTTTACTAGACGCCATTCTATTTTTTGTTGTAAACATTTGGATTAATGTTTACAAGTGGAAATTGTGAGCTCAAGCCATGATGGAGTGCATTAAATGTGGCATGTGCAAAGGTAGTGACCTCATGGTCTTATTTTTTGTGCATGCCATCATTTCTTGATTGATTAAGGTGTTGAATTGATGTGAGGAGAGAGAAGGGGCAGCCACTTACTCTTGGGTTTGCTCTTGGATTTTTCATTCTAGTGCTCTCACAATAATTCAACACAATAACGAAAAAGGCTCCTCTCTTTTCTTTCTTCTTCTTGCTCACAAGTTCCACCATTGGCATCATCTTCTACCTCCACTCTACCCATCTCATGTGTTGAGAATCCTAGAGTGTCAAGAGACAAAGTTATCACACACATTCTCTACTTCACCTTGGACACGTCGGCTAGCAAACTTCATGTCCAAGTTACTTCGGTTCGAAGCGGGAGCCAGTAAAATGATTCGTAGATGTGGTGCCCTTTCCAACGAGGAGATCGGAGACCGAGCGAGATCAGAGATGCCGCAAGGAGCTAAAGACGGTGGCTAAAGACCGAAGGACACGGATCGATCGGTATAGCTTTTCTAACCCTCTTTAGATTGCTAGTTTAATGTTAATGGTTTGATCCGGGGTTAAAGCATACGTTAGCGCCAGTTTCAAGTTCGTAAAAAGTTTTTTGTTTCCGCATTTTGGCCTTGGATCGACGGCCGGGACGCTACCGTAGACTTACATGGTATCAGAGCCACGCCATTAACCTTTACTAGCTTGTTCTAACATATTTAAAATATCGATCGAACAAAATTTCTGAAACCGCAATTTCAAAAATGAAGTTTCTGTCGAATTTTTTTTGTGGTCGAAAAATTATTTTGAGTGTTGCAGAAAAACAGGCAGGCTTTTTTAAGAAATCTGTAAAAATTTGGTAGCATGATGCTACAGTACCGCCGCAGAACCGCGGTCATACCCATGTTTTGGCCGCGGTTCCGCCGCCATTTTGTGGCCTCTCTGCACCAAATTTTCTACAGTGGTTTTTAACTTGGAATTGGGGTTTCTGGAATTTTTATTTTTGGCCCAGATTATTTTGAGTGCTGGAATTGTGCTTGGGGCCCACTTCGGGAAATTTTGTCGATCGAAAATTTTAAATATGTTAGTTCACAGTGCTTACTTTATATCTGTAACCGTGAATATCATTCGAACGGTAAATCTTGTCTAATTGCTATAGTTCTTTTAGACGGATTTGCGAACGTGATATTCACGTTGATGTTATGTATTGTGCTGTGATGTTGCGGATTTGTCGTGGTGGATAGCTTGGTGCAATGATAGTACAGTTTGGTTGTATTTGTACATTTGATATTGCAGGGCGAGCGTCCGACATGTGGACTGCCGTCACTGCCTGTTTGTATATTATTCTTTTGGGGCACGACCGGGCTGAGGTCGATGTACCTGTTGTATATATTTTACTTTCTGTACTAGGATTACCCCACGGTGGGGTGCACGGATAGCCGGGTTCTAGAGGGCAACGAGCCCGCATCTCATGGTTTTGAGATGGAGGGGGCTTTACTCTAGAATTGGCGGGCTATTCTCCGCACTCGTAGGGGGTATAGGTTGACCCAAGGAAGGGTGCTCAAGTTACCGGATTCCGTGAAGTGCTGGGTGGTCCATTCATTTTGTTGAAGGGGGCTGCCTCGCTTCAGGTTTTGGCGGGTAACTTGCCGCACCCGTAGGGGTGTAGGATTTCATTGCACAGGCTATCCACATGACCAGGGGAACGTCGGGTTTCAGTTGCGGCTCTATGAAACCCGGGGATCCCAGATTATCTGTATTGTTCTGTGATGCTTATTACATTTCTGTGATGTTGCATTTTATCACGCCTTGAGCGATTATTATATATTGATATATATACTGGTAGATGTTGTATATGTTTTACACCCGCGCTAGTCCAGTCCCCGCTCTGTCGTTAGTTAAGTAACCTAACGGGTGATGACGAGACCCAGTGGCGAATGCGGATGGTATATACGTACATCATATTTTCGTTCTTTTATGGTGTGATTAATTGATGGGACTGCATTGATTCGGATCAATGCAAGCTAAACAAACATATTCTGATGTTGTTGGAACATTTTTCAAAAAGCTGTTATTACAAGGACGTTCTCTTTTGTTTTTGCACAGTGGTATTCGGTTATGAATATCCAGCACCTCAGTCGACGAGGCAAGGGCCGAGATCCCTTCACCGGGAGTGACCCCTTGGGCAGAAGTTTGCGTCAGGGTAATAACTTCACTATAGCCGATTGCCTTTTGCTTTGCATCGCGGTATTCAGTTGGAATATCCTGCACCTCATTCTACGGGGAAAGAGCCGAGATCCCTTCACCAGGAATGACCTCTTTAACAAAGGTTTTCGCTACTATATTTTTATAAAAAAGCTATTTCATTACGTTAAAGGTTTTTCGCTAAAAAACAGCCGTAGCCCTCCGTCATTTCTTACAAGTATTACTTAGTATTCGTGCTGCGTTTGTTGACTGTGTCAAGGTGTAGTGTGCGGTAGCTAAGTAGTGTTTGTTTGTGTTATATTAATGCGATTGGTTAGGACAGTCATGCGGCCTTGTTGACTGTGTCAAGGGCTCATACGGGTGGGTTTAATGCAATCCAGGATAATGACGGGTTGAACTTGACTAGGACTCTTTGATTTGTTGACTGTGTCAAGGTCACTTGGGTCCTAGGGGTAAAAAAACACACATCGGGAGTTTCTAAAGAAACTGAAACTTGCCAGGCATGCGCATACCTTCTGGAGTGTGATAACGTGAGTGGATTCCGTCACGTTATCATGCGATGATAGTTGGATCCCGATTCCCACTGATGAGTTGGTTTACTCCTCGGGTAATCTCGACTAATTCTTCTTTCAGGTTTGGTGAAGAATTTGAGGTTACAGTGGGAGGTTTCCTGATTAGATAAATTGATAACCATTCTGATTTAGGTTAGAGTGCACACTGAGTGTTTCTTTTCTCTCTCTCTCTTGGCAACAACCATGGCCCGACCCTAGACTATGACTCAGTGACCAAGTTAACCGAACCTTCTTAAATACTGGCTTTTGGATTGTCAGAGTTGCATACCTCATTGTCACTCCTACTTTTACCCTTTTCTCCAGAACACCCCGTATTACTATGAACATCCACTTCCATTGGATAAAACCATCGTATGGTTATATACGAACTCGAAGGAACTTGTTCCAGATTCAAGGATGGTTTCCGGTTCTGGAGAAAATGAATAGGACTATTCAGTTGTCTTTTCCTTTTACCTTCTCTCAGGTTGCGAGTGCTCCTTGGATTAGGACGGTACACCTATTATGCTAATTGGATAGTCTTCTTCCAAACCATAGGCAGGTGTCGAACGGTGGGGAATGAAGAAAACCAATTGGCCTAACGATGGTGTACAGAAGGTAATAAGTAAAGACAAATAAAGGGATTAGAAAGAGGGCAAAGTAAATTGCGACTGCTATTCACGACCAAACCAAGTATTTCATCGCCACTCCTACTTCACCTTTGTATTTCTCCGGAACACCCCGTATCACTAGAAGATCCACAGTTATTTGGATACTCCATCGTATGGTTATATACGAACTCGAAGGGACTTGTTCCAGTTTGGGGATAGATTCTAGTTCAGGAGAAATAGGAATGAGATTTATTCAGTTGTCTTTTGTCTTTACCTTCTCTCGCATTGCGAGTGCTCCTAGGATTAGGACAGTACACCTATTACGCTTATTGGATAGTCTTCTTCCACACCATAGGCTGGTGCCGAACGGTAGAGAAGGAAGAAAACCATTTAGCCTAACGATGGTGTGCAGAAGGTAGCGACTAAAGACAAATAAAGGGATTTGGAGAGATGGCAAAAGAAATATACGGTTACAGTTGCGAATCTGATAATGGAAGAGGCATTACTAGGAATACCCGGATACCCCTTCGAAACATTTACATGTTTCAGTTTCACTGTGTACTGTTAAAAGAAAACTGATTTCCCAATTAGTCCTTGCTCCAGGGTATGTATTTACCAGGTTTGATTCTCACATCTGTATGGTTTTACAGATGATGAGTGGGAGTAAGTTATTGGGAATTGGGTGATCATCCTCATTATATCGGGATTCGTTGTAATTGGTGATATTTGAGGAAATCACCTGGGTTGTTTGCCGGACGGCAAATATTTGGTTTTGAATATCTGTTGTTATGCACCAATTTCAAATTGATATATATTTACTTTTATTTTTATAAAGTGAGATATAACTTTTTGAAATTATGTCTATGACATTTACCTATATCGGTGGATGGTTAGATAAGGAGCATTAAACAGCGGTGTAATTCTTCTAACCATAAGTACAGTTTTCAACCTACGACACACAGGGAATGAGTTATTAGACTCAGGGGACTTATACAGAGTATTGTATATTGTCCAGTGTCCATTAGGACAGAGGGGTTGGTACTCATACTATATTCTGTTTACTTATAACTTCTTTAGTTCTTAGACATGTGTTTCATAGAAATACAAGATCCAAGTTTTGAGAAGTTATAGGTATATGAATAAAGTAGAGAACCAGGTATTGCAAGTATCAGGATTCTTCAAGGTGATCGAAAATGTAGATACTTATGTATGGTATTCAGTTGATAGTAATGATTTTGAGAAACTTGCTTCTCTTTCAGGTTACTCACATTTGGATGTATTCCTAAGTTGAGTAATGCTGATCGGCTTCTCTCCATTTAGTTGACATGCACAGGAGACAGCTGCATGATTTGAATCTGGTTCCAATTAAATCAGTGCCTCTATTTCTATATTGTATATAGAATAGTTCATATCTTAACATTGTTAAGGTACGGGGAGTTGTCCGGCTTATGCTTAAAACCAGACTCTGGATAACTCAAGACACGTTTTTGTAATAGCTGTTTGTGGGTTGACCCGGGCTATGACGAGGGTTAACTTTCTACCATGTGGAAGATCAATAGTGATATTGTTCTTGACTCGACACAGTTTTGATAAAAATGGATTTTTTCAGAAAACAGTAGTGGAAGTATGGTAGAACTGGAAGTGATTCCAGAACCGCAAACGATTACTGAAAATTTAATAGGACCTAAAGATTCAATCTGGTTTAACATTCCATTGGCCACTCCGCAGATAAGATGGGTAACCTCAGGCACTCGAGAGGTACTTCGGTATGCTCAAAGACGGTGACAGGGAGGTTCTTGTTTACCCAGACTTGACACTAATGTTGTTCCAGGCTATGAGACCCGGCAGGAGGATGAGTATAGCGTCGTTCTGAACTGGCTTTAGAAGTGCACGTGTATATTATTCTTCCAGAGGGTTGTCGTAGTCAGTGGAAGCATAGTGGACAAGTGGCTTATGTCTATTTATAGACTAAAGCGGATATAGCGAAGATAGATCATCTATTTTTTATGTGACAGTCATGGGTTTGACTTCATCAAAATAGGGGATGGATCTGTTAAGAAGGTAGTAAGGTGTGATGTCCTGGTATTTGGATGATGTACACAGAGTAGGAAGTGAAATTCCTATACTACGATCGGTTATACTTTGGTTGTCACACAGTGGTTTTTCCACAAAGGACTTGGATATTACATCAGACATTCTGGTTACTAGATCTATGGTTTTAGTTCTAGATTTGGGTAGTTTCCTAATCTGGGTACTTAGACAGTATTCTAAAAGTATTTAGAATGGATGACTCCTGGCATGGTGGTGTACCTGCAGGTGATGGAGTCACCCTCTCTAAATGTGTCTTACAAACTAAAGGGGAGAGGAATGTGCATGATTGACATATCACTTGCTTAGGCAATTGAGTCAATCATGAGATGTCAAGTACCACACCAGGTGTTGTTTTTGCACAAGCTGCAATAAATTCATATATTAATCCAATCCTGGAGAAACGTTCGGAAGCAGTGTTAGAATATAAGTGGATGTTCTAGGGATATGATAATGGCATCCTCCTTCGGGAGACAGTTATCATTCCAGGCTTCCAAGGTGACCTGGATGACAGAGTGACTGTCAGAGTTATAGTTTTCCCTCTGACGAGGGGCAGTAGTTTTGGACAGGTGGTCCAAGCGGATACTGAGGGAGGTGTGGTGCAGGATACTGATTAAGTTCAGTTGACGATACAGTCTAAGAAGTTTGGATTTGGAGTTCATTTATGAACTAGGTCCCATCAGATATCCAGACATATTCTAAGACAGGTATTGCTCATTTCGGAAGATGGCTTTCTCCTCGAACTTGAGATTAAGAGAGACATAGAAAGAAACATCATGGCGGATCTACTCACTGAGGCTATTCCTCGAACGCGGTAGTTTCACAACCGGGCTTTGTGAGACTGATTAGTAAAGGAGTTGGGTGTTCGGTATCACATGGGCTGTGAGTATGCGACATCGCAATAATTAGCCTTGAGTGAAAGTGGGAGATTGTTGGATATAGTGCCCTCAGAGTCAATTATTGGATCACAGGCACGTGATTGCAATGATTGAGGGAGAACCTATGCCGGTAGGACAGTCTTACTCGAGATGATAGCATGCTATCTGGTTTATCTTTATCATCGTGTACTGCTTTAGGTGACCTTACAAGGTCACTATTACACGTCGATAGAGCCCTTAGGATTCTTGCTTGACTGCCAGCGGTATGATGGCGATCATATGCGTGGGAGCTGAGGTCTATAAGCACATCCTTAAAAGGTCCCTAGTCGTGGGAGTTTTCGAGACAGGGCATCGATACTCCGGAGTAGACTAGTGTATACAGTCGAGACCCCGACGAGGGGCGGTGGCCGGTCTCACAAGCTATTGGTGTCAGTTGGTTCACCTAATATGTATACAGGTGCTCATTGGGTTATGAGTACACCGGACAGGACTCGCCGGGAACATGCTAGTTGGTATTATATCTGACGTCAGATAGCAGTTCCCTGGTGACATGTGTACAGGTTAGTTCATCGACCTGAGATCGTCATTTGTCTCATGTGAGTTCCCACTGTGCTTTGATTACTACCCTACCACGGCTCAAAGGAGTCGTGCAAACAGGTTTTAGTTGGGTACAGTCCCGAGCCACATGGAGGCAGTGAGCGGATCGGCAGGGGTTTCGTCTCTCCCGGTATTGGGGGTGAGACCGCGCTGTGTCTAGGAGAGCCATTGCATGAAGTCCTTGGCCAAGGCAGGAGATTTACTGGTAGGTATTCCAGTAGTATCTCAGGGTGTTCTGGGCCATACTCCGACATGACTTGTACCGCTTTTGGGGGTCTGATTTTTACCAACCCCCTAGGCCCGACATGCGATGCTCATAGACGAACGGACCGGACTGTACGGATATTGTCACTGACAGGTTCAGTAGGGTGTCAGGATGAGTTCGCTCATCGACCTCCCTTTTGGTCAATACCTGGTAGCCCGTTACGTACGGCTAGTACCTCTGACGTGCTAATGGTTAAATCCACAGCCAAAGTATTGACGAGTCTTTAGAGTCCCCCACAGACAGTTTCTCAAGTTTCGGGCGAAACGTTGTAGAGGTCGTATGGTATTATGGCAGGGTTCAATCATATACGTGCAGTAGTGTACGGATCATGATCGGGCGGATCATACTAGTGGCCTTTAGTTTAAACCGGATCCTAGTATTAGATTTGTTGGATTACTTTCGTCTTATTGCATTTGCATTCAGTCGGAATGCGGATGCAGGTATGTATATACAGGTAAGGGGTACTCTTGTGATCCGTCACGAGTTTACTTTACTAGACGCCATTCTATTTGTTGTTGTAAACATTTGGATTAATGTTTACAAGTGGAAATTGTGAGCTCAAGCCATGATGGAGTGCATTAAATGTGGCATGAGCAAGGGTAGTGGCTAGTAGTCTTATTTTTTGTGCATGCCATCATTTCTTGATTGATTAAGGTGTTGAATTGATGTGAGGAGAGAGAAGGGGCAGCCACTTACTCTTGGGTTTGCTCTTGGATTTTTCATTCTAGTGCTCTCACAATAATTCAACACAATAACAAAAAAGGCTCCTCTCTTTTCTTTCTTCTTCTTGCTCACAAGTTCCACCATTGGCATCATCTTCTACCTCCACTCTACCCATCTCATGTGTTGAGAATCCTAGAGTGTCAAGAGACAAAGTTATCACACACATTCTCTACTTCATCTTGGACACGTCGGCTAGAGAACTTCGTGTCCAAGTTGCTTCGGTTTGAAGCTGGAGCCCGTAAAAAGATTCGTAGATGTGGTGCCCTTTCCGACGAGGAGACCAGAGACCGAGCGAGATCGAAGATGCCGCAAGGAGCTAAAGACGGTGGCTAAAGACCGAAGGACACGGATCGATCGGTATAGCTTTTCTAACCCTCTTTAGATTGCTAGTTTAATGTTAATGGTTCGATCCGGGGTTAATGTATACGTTAGCACCAGTTTCAAGTTCGTAAAAAGTTTTTTGTTTCCGCATTTTGGCCTCGGATCGACGGCCGGGGCGCTACCGTAGACTTACAATGTCATCAACGTAAGTAAATATGCGTATCCCAATTGTCGTTGACATATAGCAAAGAAACCGGCGATACACCACATATTACACTTACGGTCGTAGAAAAAACTAGACGATATTAAATATTTCGATCGAATCATCAAACACCCACAATTACCCAGAAAGCTCAACACTTGAGCGTAGTTTAAGGTTATTCAGCACACGGCACGGTACTAATGGACCAGCCGTAGAAGGGCAAGCCCAAGCCTCATTTGTGGCACCACTAACTACGGTAAACCCTAATGTTTAGTCGCAGTTCTGTGGTCACATCTCGAGTTAGGGTTTCATTCTTCTAGAGGGTCCATCGAATAACTTGCATGATCTTTAAAAACTTATTAACTACGGGAAAAATCCAACACTTGGAAAATTTCCCGGCAAGGGTTAAAACGGGTATTTGATATCCGATTGAACTTTTTAACAACGTCTAAAGTATCCCGAAAACAATTAAAATTACGACTACGAAACACTCCGAGTTGCCTTTGCATTGAGTTAATCATCACATGAAAAAATAGCAAAAATAAACAACACCTGAAATACCAAAACCCAGAGACCAAAACATGGAAAAAATTTGGGACCATAATTTTTTACTGGGGCCGGCCTCCCCGGTTTTCTAGCACATGTGCTCGGTCCAAATCCGAGCACATGGTCCCAACTTTCTCCCATGTTCATTGTTTAGCTCATAGATGATTCTGTACATGTTTGCAAAATTTTTGGAACTCATTTGAAAATCGACAGAATGCAAGTTTTAGTATTTGAAGTTTCGGAGTTCGTTTCATTTTCGTAATCTAAAATTATCCGTATAATTTCCCAGCTAGGCTCTAATACCACGGTAGGGTTCCTATCGATGGCGGCATGGTTTCGGGGGCATCGTCCATGCCTCTTTTAAAAATTGTCGTTAAAAGGAACTCTAAACTAGAATTGATAGCTAGAAAATAATACGAAAACATATGTAAACCATTTTACATCTAAATGAAATAGAAATACAACCTTTGTAGATCGGTCCTTCACTTCATAAGCTCCTTGTAGTAGTCCCTTCGCTGCGATCATCGAACTCCCGGACTCTTGGACGGCTCCATGAGAAGAAAGTAACAGTCTTGCTTGAAGTCTTCGAGGCCGAAGATGATCTACGTCGAGAGATTACTAACTCAAGCTACCACTTCACCAAAGTGAAGCAAACACCCTATACTAAAGTGCTAATCTAATAGAGGATGGTAAAATAGGAAGTGGGCTCACTTTAGAATTTCTTTTCTCACAATTTTTCCTCACTTGGATCAAACCCTAGAAACCATTTTCTTTTGGAGGAAGAAGATGAAGAAAAGGAAGAGAATGAAATTAATCCAAGTGAGATGAGTAACCATGGGTGAGTGGGTATCATATACTAACTCATGTAGAGACATAACCATGGCTAATTATATTGGTTAGGTTAATAAATATCCTAAGTAAAATAAAATGAGTGGACATTGTCAAAGCACTCACAAGCTTCTACAGGCTTCATGCTTTGAACAATTATCCACTAATTTTAGATTTACTTTGAATATTAAAACCCCACCATTATAAATGGTATGGTGTATGTCTCATACACTCATGCATAGTGTATCAACAACCATGACACACACAAACAAATAAATAATGCACATCAATATATATCACATATATATTACATGTACACACATGTGAGAAAAGAATGCTTAAGTGAGCCAATGTTAATTAATGTAAATTAGTATATCAAATATACAATTATACACTAAATTATTAAATCAACACTTGATTTAATAATCCGGCTATATCACATATAACCGACTAACATTAAATATACCAACTTATCGAATCAACACTTGATTCGATAACCCGGCTATATCACATATAACCGACCGATACAAAAGTCGCGAGAATAGAATAAGATATCACATACACGCATAATTCTCGGTCCCGCACATATCACATATGTGCTCCTATTTCGTTTTGCCTGAGCCAGTAAAACCTCTATGTAGGACTCTAAAGACTCGTCAATACGCCGGCAGTAGGTGATGATCATATCAAGCACCTACAAGCCGTCAGCGGTACTAGCTGGACGTAACAACTACCCGGGTATTGAGCGATCAGAAGATCAGCAAGCAAGCCCGCTCCAACTCCTATAAAAGCCTGACAGTGACACTACCGTACAGTCCGGTCTTCTCGTCTGATATGTTGCATATCAAGTCTAGGGGTGGTAAACGTCAGACCCCAATAACCGATAAGTCATGCCGATATGAGGCTCATAACGGGTCGAGAAACTACTGGTAACAGTTACCAGTAAATCACTAAACTAGCCCTGGCCAGGGACTTCCCTGTTATGGCCAATCGAGCACAGCGCAACATCAACCCCCAATACCGGGAGAGATGAAACCCCTCATATCGCTCATTGCCTCCATGTGACTCGGGACTGTACCTAAAAACCACCGTTTTGCACACCCTCTTGGACGTGGTAAGATGAAAATCAAAGCTCAGTGGGAATCACACAAGACTCTATGACGATCTCGGGTCTACAGACTAACCTGTACCAGTGTCACCAGAGAACCGCCATCTGACGTGAGGTATAATACCATCTGGGAGTTCTCGGCGAGTCCGTCCAGTGTACCCAGTCTCCACTGAGCACCCGTATACCATCTCTGATGTCTAACACCAATGGATATGGGATCATCCATCGCCTATCTATATGGGTCGAGAAGGTATACACTAGTCTACTCTGGTATATCAATGCCCCGTCTCGATACACCTGTTGAAGTCAAAATTTGCACCCCGGTTGACCAAGTCAAAGTCAAGGTCAACCCCAAGCCAGGTGGGCCCAAGCCCAAGCAAGTGGGCCAATGCCCAGGTCGAGCCCGAACACGAAGCGTCCGGCGTTCCGCCATGCCAACAACAAAATCATGTAATAAATAATTTTTTATGTAATTTTTTTTTATACATGAATGTATGCAAAATGGGCACAAAGCCAATATTTTGTAAGCCCATGGCTTATGTGCAAAAATGAAATGGCACATGAGCCATGGGATGGGCAAAACGCCATTTTGCAAAGCCCAAGGGGCTATATGTAAATATGTAAGCCTATATAAGGCAAATGATGATGAATAAAAAACATACTTTTCATTCCCCCAAAAACTAGGGTTCTTTGTGCCTCCTGCTCCTTCTCCAAGGTTCTAAACCTTCTCATTTCTTTTGAATTAAATCAAGAGTTTTACTCTTTCTTTTCCAAAACTAAGTAGTTTTCCACCACAAAACCCTCAAAGGGAAACTCGGATCTCCCATCAGATCTCAAAAAGGAGAGGTTTTGAGATCTCACATCTCTTGATCTTAAAGATCCGGCCAAACAACAGGAGGAAGAAGAAGAACCCCCTTCATCAGCTTCAAAACATCCTAGGAGTTCTAACTCCATATATATTTATATATATATAACAACAAATATTTCCTTTCTGAAGCATAGCTTCTGTTTCTGGGACTAAAAGCCCCTTTTTCCTCGCCGGCGCCCAAGCGCTCAAGCGCCGAGCACCCACGTGCCGACACGTGGCGCGCTAGCGCTCGAGCGCAAAGCGCTCACGAGCCGACACGTGGCGCGCTAGCGCTCGAGCGCAAAGCGCCCACGTGCCGACACGTAGCGCGTTTGCGCTCCAGCGCCCTGCGCCCGAGCGCAAAGCGCCCACGTGCCGACACGTGGCACGCTTGGCTCAAGCGCACTGCGCCCGAGCGCAAAGCGCCCACGTGCCGACACGTGGCGCGCTTGCGCTCGAGCGCCCAGCGCTCATGCGCAAAGCGCCCACGTGGCGCGCTTGCGCCTAAGTGCACAGCACCTAAGCGCACAGCGCTCGAGGCGCTGGCCCCCACGCATCCTTTGGATGTCTTTTCCCCCTCCTTTTTTTTATATATATGTACATACATATACATATACATATGTATACATATTTGCACACACACGTGCTCCACGACACTGTCCCTGTTAGAAAAAAATTTCTAACGGGGCGCTGCCCCGCACCCCGCAAGGGGGCTGCTAGCCCCCTTGACCCCCAGCCCGCTATCCGGGTAGCGGGACCCCCGTAAAAACTCTGCGTGGCTCCCGATATATTTAAACCCCCTTCCAAAACAAAACACACGTACACCGCACATTGAGTTCGCATGACCAGTTTAACCCGTTAATCGGAGGTTCCCTCGCCCCAAAGGCGAGGGGTAATTAACGGCAGCTTAGTCCGCGGCTGTCGGAGGTTCGGATCCCGACAATCAATAAACCCCGGCCTACCCCAGGTAGGGGGATTCTGTAGTACGCCTGACAAGCGCGCGCGTATTCCCATCTCAATGGGGTGACGAAAAACACCCTACAGATTCTGGCACGCCCGGTGGGACCAATCTCTCCTCCCATATTTCGGGTTAAGCGTTCATGCGAACTCAATCAATATACATACCTGTATTTATACTAAAAATAATGCTTTTTTCATGCAGATTTTCAAGCAATCACCTTCCGACGATGTCTTCGATGATGAACTCAGCTCCCGTCTCCTACACGATGAGGATAGACTCCAGGACGGTCCTTCCGGCCAGTCTCGGGCGACAATGGGAGGAGGAGCCGCTACCTTTTGGCTCTATTATGTTCGTGTCAGCTAACGCCGTCCCAGCTCCTCAAGCTCCGGTAACAGACAGACCGGTCTCGAAAGGAAGGAGACCAAATGTGGTGATCTCGAGGGCGCCCCAACCCAAACGCAAGTCGGTATCTGAACGACTTTCTTTGGCCCCAGCTGGGGGCAAGGCCATCAACACCGACAAAGCAACAAGGCCTCTCGAGCAAGCTCCGGCGGTGCCCTTGACAACTGCTCGATCGGGTATCTTCTCAAGCATCCCCATCACTCGGCCTATGGTGGCATCCCGAAGAGCAGAAGCCTGCCAAGCGCTTAAGGCAGAGAAGCTGAGGCAGAAGCGGCTCAGATATAGAGCCAACAAAAGGGCTAGGGCTCTGGCCATGTTAAAATTTATGAATTTCCAAAGCCCGGACCGCTCCGCGAAACCAGCTGCCAGTGATGAAAGAATGGCTGAGTGTGTTGTCCACACTGTCTACATGGCCAGACATGAAGAAACGAACCCTCCTCTTCTTTACAGTCATGGTGATGATATGGTTGCTGCTACCCAGCATCGGCTCGATCTAAATGATGAAGAGCCCGCTCAGGCCGATAAGCCAGAGGAGCCCGTGGTTCCTGTGGAATTGAGCTCAGGCAATAATGATTACCCGGTTGTCATAGCCGGAACTACAAAACAAGCATTATTCCACTGTCTTCAAAGGCAATTTCAGGACAGGGATGAGAAGATGGCCGAGGTCTATTCCAAAGTCGACGAGATGGCAAACGTCATGGCAAATCTCGCGACCCAAGTCGCCCGATTGCAATTACAGCAGAATCAAATTTTGGCTCATGAGCCAGGGATTGATACCCGGGGGCAGCCAACTGATATCCCTTTCAACCTAAAAGCGGAGCGCCTTCGCGAAAAACGGCCGCAATCAGCCTCCAGTCCCTCCGATACATACGCCGGGAGGGAATCGCCTCTGAAAGAGAAACTGGAAAAGGTCTATTCCTTCAAGAGGGAAAAGGTCCACAAGATATTCAGGGACGCCCTAAGAAACGGTCTACAACTGCCAGAATCAAAGAGACCGCCAGAAGAGAATATGACCGACGACCCAAAATATTGCCCCTATCACAGGATGATAGGTCATGCCATTGAGGACTGCTTCGTCTTCAAAGATTGGGTCGAAAGGCAATACGAGATGGGAGAGATAGAACTGTCTAAAGGCGTGTTAGCAAACAGTCAAGCTACGACCGCCGATTTCATGCAAATGGAGACCGAAGCCTTTCGGGAACCTAACCCTCCCAGACATGTGCAGGGCGAACCAAAGATTGATCGGCCTCAGGGACCGGCGTCAGTGAAGGCACCTACTCTGATGGAGAGAAGGAAGAAGGTGTACTCCTTTAGGAGGGATGAGGTCCACGATATATTCGAGGAAGCCCTGAACAATGGCCTGCAACTGCCTATTCTGAAGAGGCCACATGAAATGAATATGACTGGCAATCCCATATACTGCCCATACCATAGAGTGCTGAGTCATACCATTGAAGACTGCTGTGTTTTCAAAGATTGGGCAGAGGACCAATATAAGCTTGGAAAAACCTCACAATCCTCGGATGTATCGGCAAGCCACAGAGCTAGGTCATCAACACAGCTCCGCCAAGATCAATGTTCAAGGAGCTGGGATAAGCAAAGGGGACCACCACGTCGTTAAACTGGGAAACAATAGACCTCTAAGTCGTTAAACTGGAAACAGATGACCGCCACGTCGTTAAACTGGAAACAGATGACCGCTAAGTCGTTAAACTGGAAACAGCAGACCTCTAAGTCTTTAAACTGGAAACAGATGACCACTACGTCGTTAAACTGGAAACAGATGACCCCTAAGTCAATAAACTGGAAACAGATGACCTCTAAGTCTTTAAACTGGAAACAGTAGACCACCAAGTCTCTAAACTGGAAACAGATGACCACCGAGTAGTTAAACTGGAAACAGATGACCTCTAAGTCGTTAAACTAGAAACAGTCGACCTCTAAGTCATTAAACTGGAAACAAACGACCTCTACGTCGTTAAACTGGAGACAGATGACCGCTATGTCGTTAAACTAGAAACAGATGACCTCTAAGTCGTTAAACTGGAAACAGCAGACCTCTAAGTCTTTAAACTGGAAACAGATGACCTCTAAGTCGTTAAACTGGAAACAGCAGACCTCTAAGTCTTTAAACTGGAAACAGATGATCTCTAAGTCGTTAAACTGGAAACAGTCGACCTCTAAGTCATTAAACTGGGAACGAGGGAAATCCACTCATGTGTCCTCACGATACATGAGGAGAACAAACCTTTGTGGGATCCTTACGACTCACAAAGGAAAAGCACACTTAGGAGTCCTCACGACTCCTAAGGAGAACATACACCTGCGGGATCCTTACGACTCGTAGGGAGAAAATGCTTTTATGGGACCCTCACGGCCCATAAAATTGAAAAGTCTTAGGTAATAGGGATCTAAACCTGTCTCCTAAGCCATCGCTCCCCAACCCCCAAGTGGCGAATGATGAGTCGCTCCTGGTACCATATTCCAGTGCAGCGATGCAGACGCCAACCAAATTCCAAATCCCATACCCTAATGGCGAATGATGAGTCGCTCCTGGTGCCATATTCCAGTGCAGCGATGCAGACGCCAACAAGGTCCTAAAATTTTTCCGGCCCTACGGTCTGGATCATACATCCTGCAAAACCGTATACAATCCACGGGCGTAAAATGATCCCAACCTCTCCCAAGTCCTACTGGTGAGACCACATTCAAAGTCCAAAAAAAAATGAAAATGAAAAATGAAAAAATGAAAAATAACATAAAATAAATAAAATGGTATGTCCACAAGCAAAATGGGCACGGATGAAAACCCGAAAGGGCTCCGTGAGTAAAAACAGCAGGACTGCCGGCGAGTTTGTGAAAACCCGAAAGGGCGCAAACTCGTAAAAAAAAGAGATGAAATGCACTCGCAAAGTCCTCTCGACTTTGTGAGGAGAAAATTCCCGCGTGAGATCCTTACGACTCACCAAGGAGCAACACACTGGGGAGTCCCCACGACTCCCAAGGAGAAAATACACCTACGAGATCCTTTCGACTCGTAGGGAGAAAATACTTTTATGGGACCCTTACGGCCCATAAGATTGAAAAGTCTTAGGTGATAGGGATCTAAACCTGTCTCCTAATCCACCGATTCCCAAATCCTCCCGGGGCAAATGATGAGTTGCTCCTGGCATTATCCCAGTGCAGCAATGCAGATGCCGACAAAAAAAACCAATCCCAAATCCTCTCATGGCAGACGATGATTCGCTCCTGGTACCATATTCCAGAATAGCGATGCTGATGTCAACTCAAGTCAAACAAATCAAACCAACCAATTCCAACATCGACCTTTGCGTCAAACAGCGACACTCCGCCTTGGGGAAACTTCAAGCAGACACTCCGTGCCGGGGGCACATCGACAGCAGACACTCCGCCGCGGGGAAACGTCGACCAGCGACACTCCGTGCCGGGGGCACGTCTACCAAATCGCTTCGTAACAGAGCGTCGACCGTCTATGTCGCAAAAAGGAAAGTGCAGGCTCCCGCAAATTGGGAACCCAAATCGCTCTGTAACAGAGCGTCGACTGTCTATGTCGCAAAAAGGGCAGTGCAGGCTCCCGCAAATTGGTAACCCAAATCGCTCCGGATCAGAGCGTCGACCGTCTATGTCGCAAAAAGGGCAGTGCAGGCTCCCGCAAATTGGGAACCCAAATCGCTCCGGATCAGAGCGTCGACCGTCTATGTCGCAAAAAGGGCAGTGCAGGCTCCCGCAAATTGGGAACCCAAATCGCTCTGTAACAGAGCGTCGACTGTCTATGTCGCAAAAAGGGCAGTGCAGGCTCCCGCAAATTGGTAACCCAAATCGCTCCGGATCAGAGCGTCGACCGTCTATGTCGCAAAAAGGGCAGTGCAGGCTCCCGCAAATTGGGAACCCAAATCGCTCTGTAACAGAGCGTCGACCGTCTATGTCGCAAAAAGGGCAGTGCAGGCTCCCGCAAATTGGGAACCCAAATCGCTTCGTAACAGAGCGTCGACCGTCTATGTCGCAAAAAGGGCAGTGCAGGCTCCCGCAAATTGGGAACCCAAATCGCTCCGTAACAGAGCGTCGACCGTCTATGTCGCAAAAAGGGCAGTGCAGGCTCCCACAAATTGGGAACCCAAATCGCTCCGGATCAGAGCGTCGACCGTCTATGTCGCAAAAAGGACAGTGCAGGCTCCCGCAAATTGGGAACCCAAATCGCTCCGGATCAGAGCGTCGACCGTCTATGTCGCAAAAAGGGCAGTGCAGGCTCCCGCAAATTGGGAACCCAAATCGCTCTGTAACAGAGCGTCGACTGTCTATGTCGCAAAAAGGGCAGTGCAGGCTCCCGCAAATTGGTAACCCAAATCGCTCCGGATCAGAGCGTCGACCGTCTATGTCGCAAAAAGGGCAGTGCAGGCTCCCGCAAATTGGGAACCCAAATCGCTCTGTAACAGAGCGTCGACTGTCTATGTCGCAAAAAGGGCAGTGCAGGCTCCCGCAAATTGGGAACCCAAATCGCTTCGTAACAGAGCGTCGACCGTCTATGTCGCAAAAAGGGCAGTGCAGGCTCCCGCAAATTGGGAACCCAAATCGCTCCAGATCATAGCGTCGACCGTCTATGTCGCAAAAAGGGCAGTGCAGGCTCCCGCAAATTGGGAACCCAAATCGCTCCGGATCAGAGCGTCGACCGTCCAGGTCGTAAAAAGGGCAGTGCAGGCTTCCTACAAAGCAGGAACCAGATCGCTCTGGGCCAGGGAAACGTCTACCACGGACACTCCGTCTCGGAGACGCGTCAAGCGTCGACCGTCCACGTCGTAAAAAGGGCGGCGCATCCCAAAGAGTGGGAAACAAGGCAAGTCGCCTCCACGTGAAAGATAATCCATCAATTTCATGCCCACGACTCACATATGTGGTGTGCATTTATTGATGGGGGGCAATTTGTTGAAGTCAAAATTTGCACCCCGGTTGACCAAGTCAAAGTCAAGGTCAACCCCAAGCCAGGTAGGCCCAAGCCCAAGCAAGTGGGCCAATGCCCAGGTCGAGCCCGAACATGAAGCGTCCGGCCTTCCGCCATGCCAACAACAAAATCATGTAATAAATAATTTTTTATGTAATTTTTTTTTATACATGAATGTATGCAAAATGGGCACAAAGCCAATATTTTGTAAGCCCATGGCTTATGTGCAAAAATGAAATGGCACATGAGCCATGGGATGGGCAAAACGCCATTTTGCAAAGCCCAAGGGGCTATATGTGAATATGTAAGCCTATATAAGGCAAATGATGATGAATAAAAAACATACTTTTCATTCCCCCAAAAACTAGGGTTTATTTGTGCCTCCTGCTCCTTCTCCAAGGTTCTAAACCTTCTCATTTCTTTTGAATTAAATCAAGAGTTTTACTCTTTCTTTTCCAAAACTAAGTAGTTTTCCACCAAAAAACCCTCAAAGGGGAACTCGGATCTCCCATCCAATCTCAAAAAGGAGAGGTTTTAAGATCTCACATCTCTTGATCTTTAAGATCCGGCCAAACAACAGGAGGAAGAAGAAGAACCCCCTTCATCAGCTTCAAAACATCCTAGGAGTTCTAACTCCATAAATATTTATATATATATAACAACAAATATTTCCTTTCTGAAGCATAGCTTCTGTTTCTGGGACTAAAAGCCCCTTTTTCCTCGCCGGTGCCCAAGCGCTCAAGCGCCGAGCGCCCACGTGCCGACACGTGGCGCGCTAGCGCTCGAGCGCAAAGCGCCCACGAGCTGACACGTGGCGCGCTAGCGCTCGAGCGCAAAGCGCCCACGTGCCGACACGTGGCACGTTTGCGCTCGAGCGCCCTGCGCTCGAGCGCAAAGCGCCCACGTGCCGACACGTGGCACGCTTGCGCTCCAGCGCCCTGCGCCCGAGCGCAAAGCGCCCACGTGCCGACACGTGGCGCGCTTGCGCTCGAGCGCCCAGCGCTCATGCGCAAAGCGCCCACGTGGCGCGCTTGCGCCTAAGCGCACAGCACCTAAGCGCACAGCGCTCGAGGCGCTGGCCCCCACGCATCCTTTGGATGTCTTTTCCCCCTCCTTTTTTTATATATATGTACATACATATACATATACATATGTATACATATTTGCACACACACGTGCCCCACGACACTGTCCCTGTTAGAAAAAAAATTCTAACGGGGCGCTGCCCCGCACCCCGCAAGGGGGCTGCTAGCCCCCTTGACCCCCAGCCCGCTATCCGGGTAGCGGGACCCCCGTAAAAACTCTGCGTGGCTCCCGATATATTTAAACCCCCCTTTCCAAAACAAAACACACGTACACCGCACATTGAGTTCGCATGACCAGTTTAACCCGTTAATCGGAGGTCCCTCGCCCCAAAGGCGAGGGGTAATTAACGGCAGCTTAGTCCGCGGCTGCCGGAGGTTCGGATCCCCACAATCAATAAACCCCGGCCTACCCCAGGCAGGGAGAATCTGTAGTACGCCTGACAAGCGCGCGCATATTCCCATCTCAATGGGGTGACGAAAAACACCCTACAACACCCACGACTAGAGACATCTAAGGATGAAGTTATGGACTACCATGGCCCCACTAGTATGATCTGCATCATAGTCCAGGTAGTCAAGTATACATCCTAAGGTCTTTACCAACATGTAACAGAGAGACAATCAGTGTACACATTAAGGTAAAGAGTAACCAGATAGCATACTATCATGTCGAGCAAGAAAGTCCTCCTTATATATGTCAAAGCATCCACTACAATATACATCTCATGTATAGTAATGGCCTCTAGGGCATACATATAACTAACATGTACTCTTGTGGTATTGCTTGATTTTTACAATTTTGAGTGTGCAGGAATTAGGGCATATATATCGCTTTTTGACACTAAATATCGTATTTCCCGACATTTCAGTTTTTTCACGAAATTACGACCAGCGATCGTGCGGAGCGAGGCTCAAACTCAATTTCAAGACGTTAGTGAAGTACAGTGCCAAAGATCCGGGTAGTTTGACCCGCGCAAGCGAACAATCAAAGTTTCGGGATCATTTCAAAAAGAGGGTTTATTAAACCAAATCACATCGGTACGTATTTCCTAATACGTTCCTCTTGAATCCGACGCAGTACACTATTCTATCTTCTGCAGGATTCTTCGCACAAGCTTGCAACCAATTGAACAGAGAACTAACCGTATTTTTTGCAGCGCTTGAATTTAAACGAAAAAGAATTGATTTATTGATTGATGTCTTGAATTCTTTTATTGATTGCGCATTTGCATCTTAATACGGATTTAAGGGCAGAAAGACCAAACAAGATACGGTAAAGGATTTCATCACCTTTTTCCGTAGCCCACAAATCACAAGACTGCATTCTTGCATACCCACAGTAATTTAAAATCAACTAGAAATTTGACTTTAAGGACATTGCGCTCATTAGGAGAAGTTAACTGTGTTTAGAACACCGCTTAACGGTATATCGTTCACGGGGTGTCTAGGTAAGTGTTCAAGAGAAAGGGTTATCTAATTAAGGAACTTCACGAAAGCGTTGGAAAACCTCCCATTCTCTTTTGCACTTACCTGGCTTCATGATCCGTATATCTTAAGCCCGTTTCTCAACACAGTTTTACTTCGACAATCAGGTTCTTGAGCAGGTCTAGTTGATTTAGCATACCATAGACTGCCAGGGGTGTGATATTCTTTGTTTTGTGATATTTGTGAATTCTTGTTAATATGGGTGATACACGATTTAATTCAATTTTTCACGATTCTTATTCTTTTGTTTATATTCACTCCCAATTCATTTGTTCAAATTGCCATGATTCTTCCCACATTCATGAAAACCGTCCTTTCTTCGGGGGTGACCAACCGTCCCAGATTTTTGATAATGGTCACCCACCTAACACTCTTGAACTCAGTCCCAATTCAATTAGAGACCTAATGATTGAAGATTTAGAAAAAGAGGTCGACAGATTGACTGCTTTAGCATCACCACCATCACAACCCCTTCAACCCGAAACAATTGACAAATCATTAGGGTATGATAGTGAAATGGATGCTAAGTTGACCGCTTTAGAAAAGGGTATTGAAGTAATGACTGCGGTCGAGAATCAAATAGCTTCTACGCTAGCCATGTGCATACAACAGTCTAAGCAATTATTTCTTGCTCAAGCTCAATCATTGGCTAAAATAGAGGAACACGCGAAACATTTAGCTGTGAGGATTCTAGGGAGTGAACACAGTCAATCGGAACCCAATAATGTTAGTATCTGTCATCTAGGAAGTCACCAGAGTGAGATAAACAATCAATTGAATTTTGATAATTTCCTAGATGACGATGCAATTGAATTGACTAAGTGTAATCAGGACACACAAGAAAAATCTCTGACTGATTTGTGCATTCCAATTTTGGAAGAGGAATCTTGTGATTTTTACGGGTATGGTTTGGATAGATTGTCAGAAGAGATCAATGATCAGGAACCCACAATTTTTGTATCACCAAGTGATATTGTTTCGGAAGAAATGTTAGTATGGGAACCTACTTTTTTGGATGATATATACCTACCCATTTGTGAATGTGATGAGGAAGAAATGGTATTGGAAGAGTTAGAAAACCATAGTGATAAGAATAGGATTGTGAAAAATCAAAGGGAGGAAGACAGCATTAAAAATTATTCTTTCATATCGAGTTTTGAGGAAATTTTTGCGGATGAACTTGATATTCCTGGTGAGTTTGAGTCGGGATCAATTTGGTAATATCCTAGGAACCTTTCTTTTGTTGAACTTTTTGCGGATGAACTCCAGTTTTTAAACGAACCTAACTTCAGAACTCAACATGTGCTTCTTGAACATTCAATTCATTTAGAAAAAAAATTCTTTGACCTCCTCAAAACTTCATCTTCATCTTCAGCGCTTTCTGATCCCTAATTTTACACGCCCATTCCCTTCATTAACATCTAACATATACCTTTTCTTTCTCTTTTTCTTTTGTTTATACATATTCTTTTACCAGCCATTGCACTATATAGACAAAATTTTAAATGGATGGTATTAATTTCTGGACTAACCCAGTCTTTTAACATGTAAGTATTGTAATTAGTCTTAGGTTTTTTCTCTTTATTTGAATAAATTTCTCACCCTGATGTCTAAGTCTAGCTACCGGAGACGGGGGCAACGATGAGGACATCGTAAAACTTAGGTTTGGGGGTGAGCACTGTGTTTATTTTGCTGCATCATGTGTATATTGTATATTCTGCATTGCATACATTTTTAAAAACCCATAAAAATTGAAAAAAATTCCAAAAAATATATAAACTTTTTCATGTTATCTAATGGGGGAACTTAGATTCGAAGTCCGACGGTTCGGTTGATAAGTTAGAAATAACTAAATCTTTTTTATGAGACCGACAACCTGAAAAATAACCCTCCTTTGTGTTTAACCATAACTGATATACGTCTTTTTAAACACTTTACACGTGTCGTATGTTTTTGAGAATTTGATGAATGTCTGACATGTCTGTAAGCTTTTAAAAATTGATAAATATCTTTAGGATCAAACAGGTTTGTTCTGAGTTAAGTAATATCAAAAAAAATTTGTAAAGTAAGGTGAATATGAAGAATATTATTGAGGTTTTAACAGAAACTATAAGTCTGAAAAATAACCCATCTGAAACCTTGTTGGAGTAATTACACACCTTATCCACATGTAACGTCTTCGGATTTAAAAGAAAATACTGGCTATATCTCCGTTTTCACTGAGTTCAGAATATTTTAAAATAAAATGATTCTTTTGTTTTGTGGCCTTGGTAACTTAGGTAATTAAGTTCTTGGGGTGTCTCCATACCTAATGCCCTAAAATCATCTGGTTTGGGAGTCAATGACCCAAAGCTCGCTAAGTTTCCAAACGCCAAATAAAACAAGCTAAGCAAGTGTTCTCTCCGAGTTAAAAGTCCTCATGGTTCTTTGTGGGAGAATAATCTTGGCGGAGACAAGTTTTCTTATAAAACAGTTTTTTCGCGGAGATATGAAGGTTTGTATTTATTAAGACGTTTTGCACGATAACGAAGAGTGTGTATGAGCAACAACAGGTGAAAGGTAGGAGTGAAACCTCAGACTTATGTTCACTGTTAAAAATGATATATATTCTAACTTGAAACCTAACTGGAGAATGAAACTTGAGAAAATCTAAACTCCTTTCAAACTCATTTGATCCTTCAGAAGTTTATCCTGGTCTGTAATTATGACATGATGACCCTAATCAAAGTTCTTAAAACCTTATGGACACTATCCGCACAATCACGTAAAGACGCATATGAGCTTATGTTAAACAAATTGCGAAGAGTGAAAAATAGGGTTTAACGTTTCTAACTTGGGTAATAGAACTTCTAACTTTGATCTCTAACCTTAAGATTAGAATCAACAGTTTTCTCTACGATGCTAATTTGACTGGATTTTGTGGGTGTAATCCGCTGAAAACCCTCAGGAGACAACACTCCTCCTACTAGGGACACCTAGAGATTTAACGGCTTGTTGCACATGCTCAGTGCAATCGCGTTCCCTGCGAAAGTGAGGCTAGGATTTTTCGTTTTGCTCGGGACGAGCAAAAGATAAGTTTGGGGGTATTTGTTCATCTCAAAAAAATGCATTTTAATACCCTCATTCGTTATCTATTTTGTATATATCGGTACTATTAACTAGTGTCTGCTCAGAATTACAGATTACAGGTGTTCGTGATAAAAGACTGGAAACACACTCAAAATCACGGATATAACGTTTGGGAGCTGACACTGCAGACGGAACAGAAAAACGACCGATATCCGAAGAGCCCTTTTGCAAATAATTATGTGTACACATTTTTGGTCTAACACAACACAAGTGTACACACTAGCTCTTTGATTCTTAGGCCTAGGTGGGGGCTACCCATGGCATATATGGGGGGACATGGGTAATAAATGCAAAAAGATTTGATATGATGTATGGCATCTTGTTCCCTCCAAATCCCTGAGTTCAACCCAAGTATCTATAGAGAAATCTAGCAGCACCAGGGGGATATTGGGAAGAACACAAACCATCACAACAAATACGAGCATGATTCCTCGGATTTTGGCCGGCCATATGCCTACCAAAACCGAGCAGGCCAGCCTCCTGCCTCCAATGAGCCCTAGTTTTCTGTGGTCCCTCACTTGCTGCCACGCCACCTTATTTTTATTGCCTGTTTATTTTTCTTTTGTGCCTATAAAAGCAGAACCAGTGAGTAAGGGAAGGGGGTCTAATATGCACATATTCTATCTTTTTGTTTTGTTTTATTTTGTTTTTGGTTTAAGCTTGAGAGTTGAGTGGGCTTCAATTGGTTTATTCTTCTTCTTCCCTCTTGAAGCTTTCTTTGGAGAGCTTCATATGGAGGTTGAATAAGTTACCAAAATCCCGTACCTCTTCTTCAATTGTTAATATATTGCTTTGTTTTTGCTTTCTTTTCTTTACTTGCTTTGCTTTTCTATTCATTATATTGTGTAACTAATCTTCTTTGGTTGTGGTAATAGTAAGGAAGTGAGATGAAAGTCTTTGCCTCCTCCTCCTCTTGTTAATGTTTAATGTGCTTAATTTTGATTATAAACTTAGTATTGTAACTTGGAAGGGTTGATATGGTATGTTGATTCCATGGTTACTTTGTAACCTCATCACATACCATATTCTCCCCATAAACCCCATCTTGCAAGCCTAAGGTTAGAATCAATTCGGTGTTAAGTTTGTTAAGTTTGGATGTGGTATTTTGTGATCAAATAACTTGACAAATCTTTTGGTTTCATATACCATATACCCTCACAAACCCTTAGCACACTTAACATTGAAACTATTTGCTCTCACTCACTAATTGTGTTTTTGATGTTGTCGTATGCTTGCTAACCCTTATGTTTAGTGTTGATACCTCAAGCTTGGACATACAAACGGTAAGTGAACGTAAACGGAATCGTTTCGTATTTGCGGCGAATATCGGAATTGTAAGTGCACGGCGGCGCCCCGGCCGTCAATCCGACGGCCAAATGCGGAAGCGGTGATAAACTTAAATTTTTCTTGAACTGGCAAACCGCCGCGCACTAAGACCCGGATCGAACCATTAATTAGTCCTAGCTATCTACAAGAAAGGGAAGAGAGATATACCGACAGATCCGAGTCCTCCGGTCTTCTCGTCGTCGTCCCGATCTCCTGCGGAATGTCCCGTCTCCTTCTCGTCGCCGGAAGTGCACCACATCGCCTACTTCTTTTACGGGCTCCCACCTCAATGCCGAGGAAACTCGGGCACGAAGCTGGCTAGTCGACGTGCCCAAGATTCGCTGTAGAATGTGTAGTGAAGAAGTCTCATTTTTGGGGTCGTGGAATTGCCATTTGTGGAGGAATTGAAGTGAACTTTTGGAGAGGGAGTTGTAGGGATTTCTCAAAGCTCAAGATACAAAAATCCCACACCTCATGAAATGAATCCAATCCATTCTCAAGGAATGGCCGCCCCCCCCCCCATGTGTGATTGGAGAGAGAAAGAACAAAGACAATGGGGTGGGTGGAAAGTGAGTGATGATGAAAAGTCAAATGATCACCACAAAAACCCAACACTCAATCAACAACCATGAAAGCAAAAGTCAAGCCATCATGAAGCAAGGAAGGTCAAGGGATGGGCTCCATCATGAAACCATCATGATAAAACAAAAATGCAAAGACCCCCTCCACAACCACTTATTTGCAACAATGCAAATAAGCCCTCCTCCACCAATCTTCGGCCAATGAACGGAACAATGGAAATCGGCCGAAACGGAAAGCAAACTGGCAACTCCAGAAAACTGGTCCCGTAATAAATTACAGGAAAACCCCGATACTGTGCATATACACCCGCATTTGTATTCCGACCGAAATACAAATGCAATGAGACAAAATCTACACTGTACTATACTAGGATCCGGCTTAAACCAAAACCGGCTAGTAAAATCTGTTCGATCCTGATCCGTGCAATACCGCACGTATCTGATCGAACCCTGCCATATATCCATACGGCCTATAGTACAAACTGTCCGATCCTGATCCGTGCAATACCGCACGTATCTGATCGGACCTTGCCATATCTCCATACGGCCTCTACAACCTTTCGCCCGAAAGCTGAGTAACAGAATGTGGGGGACTCTAAAGACTCGTCAACACCTTGGTTGTGGATTTAACCACTAGCACGTCAGAGGTATAAGCCAATACGTAACGGGCTACCAGGTACTGACTAAAAGGGATGTCTGTGAGCGAACTCAGCCTGACAACCCTACTGAGCCTGTCAGTGACAATATCCGTACAGTCCGGTCCGTTCGTCTATGAGTATCGCATGGCGGGCCTAGGGGGTTGGTAAAAGTCAGACCCCCAAAAGCGGTACAAGTCGTGTCGGAGTGTAGCCCAGAACACCCTGAGATACTACCGGAATACCTACCAGTAAATCTCCTTGCCTCGGCCGAGGGCTTCATGTAATGGCTCTCCTAGACACAGCACGACCTCACCCCCAATACCGGGAGAGACGAACCCCTGAAGATACGCTCACTGCCTTCATATGGCTCGGGACTGTACCCAACTAAAACCTGTTTGCACGACTCCTTTGAGCCGTGGTAGGGTAGTAATCAAAGTACAGTGGGAACTCACACGAGACAAATGACGATCCCCAGGTCGATGAACAAACCTGTACACATGTCACCAGGGAACTGCCATCTGACGTCTGGTATATTACCAACTAGCATGTTCCCGGCGAGTCCTGTCCGGTGTACTCATAACCCAATGAGCTCCTGTATACATCTTAGGTGATCCAACTGACACCAGTGGCTTGTGAGACCGGCCACCGCCCCTCGTCGGGGTCTCGACTGTATACACTAGTCTACTCTGGAGTATCGATGCCCTGTCTCGAAACTCTCACGACTAGGGACCATTTAAGGATATGCTTATAGACCCCCAGCTCCCACTTATATGATCGCCCTCATACTGCTGGTGGTCAAGCAAGAATCCTAGGAGCTCTACCAACGTGTAATAGCGACTTGTCAGGTCACCTAAAGCAGTACACGATGATAAAGGTAAACCAGATAGCATACTATCATCTCGAGTAAGACTGTCCTACCGGGATAGGTCCTCCATCAATCATTGCAATCACGTACCTGTGACCTAATAATTGACTCTGAGGGCACTATCTCCAACAATCTCCCACTTGCACTCAAGGCTAATTATTGCGATGTCGCATACTCACAGCCCGTGTGATACCGAACACCCAACTCCTCTACTAGTCAGTCTCACAAAGCTCGTTTGCGAAACTATTGCGTTCGAGGAATAGCCTTAGTGAGTGGATCCGCCTTGTTGTTTCTTTCTATGTCTCTCTAAATCTCAAGTTCGCGGAGAAAGCCATCTCCCGAAATGAGCAATACCTGTCTTAGAATGTGTCTGGATGTCTGATGGGACCTAGCTCATGAATGAACTCCAAATCCAAAACTTCTTAGACTGTATCGTCAACTGAACTTAATCAGTATCCTGCGCCATGCTTCCCTCAGTATTGCCTTGGACCACCTGTCCAAAATACTGCCCGTCATCAGAAGGAAAACTATAACTCTGACAACCCTCCTTGTCGTCCATGTCACCTTGGAAGTCTGGAATGATAACTGTCTCCCGAATGAGGCTGTCGTTATCATATCCCTAGAACATCTACTTATGTTCTAAAACTGCTTCCGACCGTTTCTCCAGGATTGGATTAATGTCAACTTATTGCATCTAGTGCAAGAACAACATCTGGTGTGGTACTTGACATCTCATGATTGACTCAATTGCCTAAGCAAGTGATCTGCCAATCATGCACATCCCTCTCTACTTTAGTCTGTAAGACACCTTTAGAGAGGGTGACTCCATTACCTGCAGGTACACTACCGTGCCAGGAGTCGTCCATTCTAAATACCCTTAGAATACTGTCTAAGTACCCAGATTGGGAAACCACCCAAATCTAGATCTAAAACCATAGATCTAGTAACCAGTATGTCTGATATAATGTCCAAGTCCCATGTGGAGAAAACACTGTGTGACGACCAAAGTATAACCGGTTGTAGTATAGGAGTTTCCTTTCCTACTCTGTGTATGTCATCCAAATACCAGGATATCACACCCTACTACCTTCTCAACAGATCCATCCCTTATTCTGATGAAGTCAAACCCATGACTGTCACGTCAGAATTAGATGATCTATCTCCGCCACATCTGCTTTAGTCTATAAATAGACATAAGCTACCTTGTCCACCAATGCTTCCGCTGCTCCCACTGACTACGACAACCCTCTGGCAGAGTCATATAGACGTACACTTCTAAAACTTGTTTAGAACGACACTATACTCATCCTCCCACCGGGTCTCGCAGCGTGGAACAACAGCAATGGTAATTGTGGGTAAACAAGAACTTCCCTGTCACTGTCCTTGAGGCTACCGTAGTACCTCTCGGGTGCCTGAAGTTACCCACCTTATCTGCGGAGTGGCCAATGGAATGTCAATCCAGATTGAATCTTTAGGTTCCTTATCAAATCTTCAGTAATCGTTTGTGGTTCTGGAATCACTTCCAGTTCTACCATACTCCCACTACTGTTTTCCTGAAAAAATCCATTTTTAATAAAACTGTGGCGAGTCTAGAACAATATTGCTATTGTTCATCCAGATGGTAGAAAGTCAACCCTCGTCATAGCCTGGGTCAACCCACAAACAGCCATTACAGAAACGTGCCTTGAGTTGTCCAGTGTCTGGTTTTAATCATAAGCCGGACAACTCCCCGTACCTTAACACCGTTAAGATATGAACTGTTCTATATCCCATATAGAAACAGAGGCACTGATTTAATTGAACCAGATTCAAATCATGCAGCTGTCCCCAGTGCATGTCAACTAAATGGAAGGAGGTCTATCAGCGTTACTCAACTTAGGAATGCTTCCAATTATGAGTAACCTGAAAGAGAAGCAATTTCTCTTAATCACTACTATCAACTGAATACCATATACAAGTATCTACATCTTCGATCACTTTGAAGAATCCCGATACTTGCTACACCTGGTTCTCTACTCTATTCAAATACCTATAACTTCTCCAAATTCGGACCCTGTGTTTCCAAGAAACACTTGTCTAAAAACTAGAGAAGTCATAAGTAAACCGAATATAGTACGAGGACCAACCCCTCTGTCCTAATGGACCCTGGACAACATACAATACTCTGTATAAGTCCCTTGAGTCTGATAACTCATTCACTGTATGTCGTAGGTTGAAAACTGTACTTATGGTTAAGAAGAATTACACCGCTGTTTAATGCTCCTTACCTAACCATCCACTGATATAGGTAAATGTCGTAGACATAATTTCAGAAAGGTATATCTCACTCTATGAAAATAGACGTACAGATATATCGATTTGAAATTGGTGCATAACAGCGGATATTCAAAACCAAATATTTGCCGACCGGCAAACAGCCCAGGTGATTTCCTCAAATATCACCGATTACAACGAATCCCGATATAATGAGGATGATCACCTAATTCCCAATAACTTACTCCCACTCATCATCTGTAAAACCATACAGATGTGAGAATCGTACCTGGTAAATACATACCCTGGAGTAAGGACTAATTGGGAAATCAGTTTTCCTTTAACAGTACACAGTGAAACTGAAACATTGAAATGTTTCGATGGGGTATCCCGGTATTCCTAGTAATGCCTCTTCCAGATTCACGACTGTAACCGTATAATTCTTTGCCACCTCTCCAAATCCCTTCATATGTCTTTAGTCATTACCTTCTGCACACCCCTTACGCCAAATGGTTTTCTTCCTTCCCCACCGTTCAGCACCAGCCTATGGTTTGGAAGAAGACTATCCAATAAGCATAATGGGTGTACTGTCCCAATCCTAGGAACACTCGCAATGCGAGAGAAGGTGAAGATAAAGGACACCTGAATAAAACTTATTCCTATTTCTCCTGAACCAGAATCCATCCCCGAGCTGGAACAAGTTCCTTTCGAGTTCGTATATAACCATACGATGGAGTATCCAAATAAGCTGTGGATCTTCGTAGTGATACGGAGTGTCCTGGAGAAATACAAAGGTGATTTAGGATTGGCGAAGGAATACTTGGTTTGGTCGTGAATATCTGTTGCAATTTACTTTGCCCTCTTACTAATCCCTTGATTTGTCTTAACTTAATACCTTCTGCACACCATCGTTATGCTAATTGGTTTTCTTCATTCCCTACCGGTCGGCACCAGCCTAAGGTTTGGAAGAAGACTATCCAATTTGCGTAATAGGTGTACTATCTCCTAAACCAAGGAGTACTCGCAACCTGAGAGAAGGTAAAAGGAAAAGGCAACTGAATAATCCTATCCGTTTCCTCCAGAACCGGAAACCATCCTCGAATAAATTCCTTCGAGTTCGTATCTAACCATACGATGGTTTTGTCCAATGGAAGTGAACGTTCGTAGTAATACGGGGTGTCCTGGAGAAAAGGGTAAAAGTAGGAGTGGCAATGAGGTTCGCAACTCTGACAATCCAAAAGCCGGTGTTAAGAAGGTTCGGTCAACTTGGTCACTGAGTCATAGTCTTAGGGTCGGGTCAATGGTCGCTGCCAAAGAAAGAGAGAAAAGAAACACTCAGCGTGCACTCTAACCTAGATCAGAATAGTTACCAATTTATCTAATCTGGAAACCTCCCACTGTACCGTCAAATTCTTCTCCAAACCTGAAAGAAGAATTAGTCGGGGTCACCCGAGGAGTAAACTAACTCATCAGTGGGAATCGGGATCCAACTATCATCGCATGACAACGTAACGGAATCCGCTCACGGTATCACACTCCAGAAGGTATGCGCATATCTGGCAAGTTTCAGTTCTTTTGAAACTCCCGATGTGATTTCTGCCCCATGCTCTTATGACCTTGGCGTGAGGTCAAAATATCATAAGTCACATGTCAAGTTCTGCCCATCATTATCCAGGTTAATTTGAACCCACCCATACATACCCTTGACGTAGGCCAAAATAGTAGTACGACTGTCCCAAACCAACGCATCTATCTATGCAACAGATAAATACCCGGCAGCTACCAAACACTATGCCTTGGCGTGAGGTCAAAATACATAGCTTGAATACTACCGAATATTTAACTGAAATGATGGAGGGCTACGAATGGTTTCTGGCGAAAACCTTTAACGTAATGAACTTGATATCGTTGAAGGAACTGATAGCTTTTAAAAATATAGTGACAAAAACCGTTGCTAAAGAGGTCACTCCCGGTGAAGGGATCTCGGCTCTTTCCCCGTAGAATGAGGTGCAGGATATTCCAACTGAATACCACGGTGCAAAGCAAAAGTAATCGGCTATAGTGAAGTTAATGCCCTGACGCAAACTTTTTGTCCAAGGGGTCACTCCCGGTGAAGGGATCTCGGCCCTTGCCTCGTCGACTGAGGAGCAGGATATTCCAACTGAATACCACGATGCAAAACAAAAGTGAACGTCCTTGCAATAACAGCTTTTTGAAAAGTGTTCCAACAACATCAGATTAGGTTTGTTTTTAACTTGCATTGATCCGAATCAATGCAGTCCCATCAATTGATCACACCAAAAAGAACGAAAATATACTGATGTACGCATATGCCATCCGCATTCGCCACTGGGTCCCGTCATTACCCGTTAGGTTAGCTAACTAACGACAGAGCGGGGACTGGACTAGCGCGGATGCAAAACATATACAACATCTACTAATATATATACCAATATATTATATTTCGCTCAAGGCGTGAATAAAATGCAACATCACAGAAATGTACAGCATCACAGAAACAATACAGATATCTGGGATCCCCGGGTTTCACAGAGCCACTACTGAAACCCGACGTTCCCCTGGTCGTGTGGATAGCCTGTGCAATGAAAACCTAGACCCCTACGGGCGCGGCAAGTTACCCGCCAAAACCTAAAGCGAGGCAGCCCCCTTCAGCACCGTGAATGGACCACCCAGCACTTCACGGAATCCGGCAACTTGGGCACCCCTCCTGGGTCAACCTGTACCCCCTACGAGTGCGGCGAATGGCCCGCCAATCCTAGAGTGAAGCCCCCTCCGTCTCAATGCCATGAGATGCGGGCTTGTTGCCCTCTAGAACCCGGCTATCCGTGCACCCCTCCGCGGGGTAACCCTAGTACAGAAAGTAAAATATACATACAACGGGTACATCGACCGCAACCAGGTCGTGCCCCAAAATAATAATACAATCAGGCAGTGACGGCAGTCCACATGTCGGACGCTCGCCCCGCAATATCAAATGTACATAATACAACCACAACTGTACTAGCATTGCATCCAGGCTATCCCCCACGACCGATCCGCAACATCACAGCAAAAACAGAACATCAACGTGAAAGTCACGTTCGCAAATCCGTCCAACCGGGCTATAGCAGTTAGACCGGATTTACCGATCGAGTGACATTCACGGTCGCAGATATAATGTAAATACTGTGAAATAATGTGTTTAAAATATCCGATCGATCAAAAATTAACAAGTGGGCCCCCAAGCATTACTGTAGCAGATCAGGAAATTCTGGGCCCAATATTAATATTCCAAAACCCCAATTTTCACCCATAAAGCCTACTGGAAAAATTGTACACACTGATCCATCAATACTGCGGCGGAACCGCGGCAACAAGTAGGGTTATGCCGCGGTTCCGCGCTCCCCTGAAGAGATCAGTGTCTCGAATTTCTACAGTAGTCTTAGATCTTTCAGCACAGTACTTTTATGCAACCTGAAAAATTTTTGGAGACTAAAAATATTCAACAGAAAACTGTCACTTTGAAAAACACGGTTTTGGAACTTTTTGATCGATCGGAAATGGAAACACATTAAACCAAGCTAGACTAAGTTAATGGCGAGGCTCTGATACCACTGTAAGTGCACGGCGGCGCCCCGGCCGTCAATCCGACGGCCAAATGCGGAAGCGGTGATAAACTTAAATTTTTCTTGAACTGGCAAACCGCCGCGCACTAATACCCGGATCGAACCATTAATTAGTCCTAGCTATCTACAAGAAAGGGAAGAGAGATATACCGACAGATCCGAGTCCTCCGGTCTTCTCGTCGTCGTCCCGATCTCCTGCGGAATGTCCCGTCTCCTTCTCGTCGCCGGAAGTGCACCACATCGCCTACTTCTTTTACGGGCTCCCACCTCAATGCCGAGGCAACTCGGGCACGAAGCTGGCTAGTCGACGTGCCCAAGATTCGCTGTAGAATGTGTAGTGAAGAAGTCTCATTTTTGGGGTCGTGGAATTGCCATTTGTGGAGGAATTGAAGTGAACTTTTGGAGAGGGAGTTGTAGGGATTTCTCAAAGCTCAAGATACAAAAATCCCACACCTCATGAAATGAATCCAATCCATTCTCAAGGAATGGCCGCCCCCCCCCCCCATGTGTGATTGGAGAGAGAAAGAACAAAGACAAGGGGGTGGGTGGAAAGTGAGTGATGATGAAAAGTCAAATGATCACCACAAAAACCCAACACTCAATCAACAACCATGAAAGCAAAAGTCAAGCCATCATGAAGCAAGGAAGGTCAAGGGATGGGCTCCATCATGAAACCATCATGATAAAACAAAAATGCAAAGACCCCCTCCACAACCACTTATTTGCAACAATGAAAATAAGCCCTCCTCCACCAATCTTCGGCCAATGAACGGAACAATGGAAATCGGCCGAAACGGAAAGCAAACTGGCAACTCCAGAAAACTGGTCCCGTAATAAATTACAGGAAAACCCCGATACTGTGCATACACACCCGCATTTGTATTCCGACCGAAATACAAATGCAATGAGACAAAATCTACACTGTACTATACTAGGATCCGGCTTAAACCAAAACCGGCTAGTAAAATCTGTTTGATCCTGATCCGTGCAATACCGCACGTATCTGATCGAACCCTGCCATATATCCATACGGCCTATAGTACAAACTGTCCGATCCTGATCCGTGCAATACCGCACGTATCTGATCGGACCTTGCCATATCTCCATACGGCCTCTACAACCTTTCGCCCGAAAGCTGAGTAACAGAATGTGGGGGACTCTAAAGACTCGTCAACACCTTGGTTGTGGATTTAACCACTAGCACGTCAGAGGTATAAGCCAATACGTAACGGGCTACCAGGTACTGACTAAAAGGGATGTCTGTGAGCGAACTCAGCCTGACAACCCTACTGAGCCTGTCAGTGACAATATCCGTACAGTCCGGTCCGTTCGTCTATGAGTATCGCATGGCGGGCCTAGGGGGTTGGTAAAAGTCAGACCCCCAAAAGCGGTACAAGTCGTGTCGGAGTGTAGCCCAGAACACCCTGAGATACTACTGGAATACCTACCAGTAAATCTCCTTGCCTCGGCCGAGGGCTTCGTGTAATGGCTCTCCTAGACACAGCATGACCTCACCCCCAATACCGGGAGAGACGAACCCCTGAAGATACGCTCACTGCCTCCATGTGGCTCGGGACTGTACCCAACTAAAACCTGTTTGCACGACTCCTTTGAGCCGTGGTAGGGTAGTAATCAAAGTACAGTGGGAACTCACACGAGACAAATGACGATCCCCAGGTCGATGAACTAACCTGTACACATGTCACCAGGGAACTGCCATCTGACGTCTGGTATATTACCAACTAGCATGTTCCCGGCGAGTCCTGTCCGGTGTACTCATAACCCAATGAGCACCTGTATACATCTTAGGTGATCCAACTGACACCAGTGGCTTGTGAGACCGGCCACCGCCCCTCGTCGGGGTCTCGACTGTATACACTAGTCTACTCTGGAGTATCGATGCCCTGTCTCGAAACTCTCACGACTAGGGACCATTTAAGGATATGCTTATAGACCCCCAGCTCCCACTTATATGATCGCCCTCATACTGCTGGTGGTCAAGCAAGAATCCTAGGGGCTCTACCAACGTGTAATAGCGACTTGTCAGGTCACCTGAAGCAGTACACGATGATAAAGGTAAACCAGATAGCATACTATCATCTCGAGTAAGACTGTCCTACCGGGATAGGTCCTCCATCAATCATTGCAATCACGTACCTGTGACCTAATAATTGACTCTGAGGGCACTATCTCCAACAGGAATTTGATGACTTGTGCTCCGCAACCGTGTTGACAAATCATGCTTCATGCCGGGATCGATGTAAGGACGGACAACTCATGATCAAAGGGAGCGTCAAAGGAATCATCGTGATTCGATCTTCCGAGCCAAAACCACAACCGTTTCTTTCTTAGCTTCTTTCTTTGTTTTCTTTGTTTTCGTATTCTTTCATTTTTTGTGACAAAACCAACCAATTCGTTAATTTGTTGAACCTTAAATCACAAGACCTAATATATAATTCCCTGCGGATTGACCCGTACTTGCCGGCTTGCTACAACGCGCCATGCACTTGCGGTTTATAAATATTTAAAACAAGAACGATCTCGCGTGTGCATTCCATTTCCATCGCGCGCGGATAAATTCCCAACACACCCCTAGACTCGATATGCGACATATCAGACGAAATGACCGGACTGTATGGTAAGTGTTACTTATAGGCTTCATAGGAGTTTGGACAAGCTTGCTTGTTGATCTTCTAATCACTCAATACCTGGATAGCTGTTACGTCCAGCTAGTGTAAGTCTACGGTAGCCCCTCGGCCGTCTGTCCGAGGCCAAAATGCGGAAACGAAAACTTTTTCAAAACTTGAAACTGACGCTATCGCAGACTTTAATCCCGGATCGAACCATTAACCTATAACTAGAAACTAGAGAAAAGGTTGGAAAAGCTATACCGATCGATCCATGTCCTTCGGTCTTTGGCCACCATCCCAAGCTCCTCGCGGCATCTCCGATCTCGATCTCCTCTCGGAAAGGGCACCACATCATCGAGTCTTTTTACGGGCTCCCGCTTCGTCCGAAACAACTCGGGCACGAAGTTCGCTAGCCGACGTGTCCAAGACGATGTAGAGAATGTGTGTGATCACTTTGTCTCGAGCATCCATTGATTCTCATCACATGAGAGTGTATGGATGGAGGTTGAAGATGATGCCTTTAATGGAAATGGTGAGCTAAAGGAAGAAGAAGAAGAGGAGCCATTTTCTTTTTTTTTGTTGTGCTATCAAAAATGAGAGTGAGTATGAAAAATACAAGACCCAACTCAATACAATGGCTGCCCTTCTCTCTCTTCCTCTCATTTCAAACCACAAATCAATCACATAATGTGACATTAGCACAAGAAAAGAGACCATGAGTCACTAATGAAGTCTATGTCACATTAAATGCACAAAATGATGATTTAAGCTCACAATTTCCATTTGTAAACATTAATCAAATGTTTACAACAATAAAAAAGATACGGCAACATCTAAAGTAAACTCGTGATGGATCACAAGGATACCCCTCACCTGTATATACATACCTGCATCCGCATTCCGACCGAACGCGAATGCGATGAGACTAAAGTAATCCAACAAATCTAATACTAGGATCCGGCTTAAACTAAAGCCCACTAGTATGATCCGCCCGATCATGACTCGTGCACTACTGCACGTATATGATCGAACCCTACCATATATCATACGGCCTCTATAACGTTTCGCCTGAAACTTAAGAAACTGTCTGTGGGGGACTCTAAAGACTCGTCAATACTTTGGCTGTGGATTTAACCACTAGCACGTCAGAGGTACTAGCCGTACGTAACGGGCTACCAGGTATTGACCAAAAGGGAGGTCGATGAGCGAACTCATCCTGACACCCTACTGAGCCTGTCAGTGACAATATCCGTACAGTCCAGTCCGTTCGTCTATGAGCATCGCATGTCGGGCCTAGGGGTTAGTAAAAGTCAGACCCCCAAAAGCAGTACAAGTCGTGTCGGAGTGTAGCCCAGAACACCCTGAGATACTACCGGAATACCTACCAGTAAATCTCCTGCCTTGGCCAAGGACTTCGTGTAATGGCTCCCGTAGACACAGCGCGATCTCACCCCCAATACCGGGAGAGACGAAACCCCTGCCGATTCGCTCATTGCCTCCATGTGACTCGGGACTATACCCAACTAAAACTTGTTTGCACGACTCCTTTGAGCCGTGGTAGGGTAGTAATCAAAGCACAGTGGGAACTCATACGAGACAAATGACGATCTCAGGTCGATGAACTAACCTGTACACATGTCACCAGGGAACTGCTATCTGACGTCAGGTATAATACCAACTAGCATGTTCCCGGCGAGTCCTGTCAAGTGTACTTATAACCCAATGAGCACCTGTATACATCTTAGGCGATCCAACTGACACCAATGGCTTGTGAGACCGGCCACTGCCCCTCGTCGGGGTCTCGACTGTATACACTAGTCTACTAATGGAGTATCGATGCCCAGTCTCGAAACTCCCACGACTAGGGACCACTTTAAGGATGTGCTTATAGACTACCCAACTCTCACGTATATGATCGCCATCATACTGCTGGTAGTCAAGCAAGAATCCTAAGGGCTCTATCAACGTGCAATAGTGACCTGTAAGGTCACCTGAAGCAGTACACGATGATAAAGATAAACCAGATAGCATACTATCATATTGAGTAAGACTGTCCTACCGGTATAGGTCCTCCCTCAATCATTGCAATCACGTGCCTGTGATCCAATAATTGACTCTGAGGGCACTATATCCAACAGCTAGTACCGTTGAGGGCTTGTGGGTGAATGATGTGATCATCACCTACTGTTGGCGTATTGACGAGTCTTTAGAGTCCCACACAGAAGTTTCCTGGTTCAAGCGAAACGAAATAGGGCACATATGTTGATATGTGCGGGGGGGCTGATAAGATACGTGTATGTGATACCGTATTCTGATCTGGCGGTTATTTGGTATCGATTAGGTTATATGTAATATAACCGGATTATCGAATCAAGTGTTGATTTGATAATGTGATATACAGATAAATGATATTAGTCAGTTATATGTGATATAACCGGATTATTAAATCAAGTGTTAATTTAATAATATATTAACTAATATCATTAGCTCACTAATTATATTCTTCATAATATATATTATTATATATATATGATAGATATATATATTATATGAAGCATGATAGGAATTTCTATTTTGTGAAAATAGAAAAGGAAAAGGAAAATGGGGAGACTTTTGGAGGCATAGGTTGAAAGCATAGCACATATTATAGTTTATTACTTTCACTTCACTATTGAAGTATGGTGCATATTTTCTATATGAAAATATTCATGCTTCAATGAGTAAGAGATATTGGTGAGCCATTCTTCATTCTATGTTTGATGCCTTAGCCATTTTTCTTGAGCTCTTGCTCTCTAACATTCTCCATTTTCTTCACCTCTTGCTTCAAGCTCTAGCAATCACATGTGTTGTGAACCATAGAGCTTGAAACCCTAGTGAGCAAAACAAAACCCCTATTTCACCATCCTATATTTGATTAGCAATCAAGTGTAGTGTGTTTCCTTCACTAAAAAGTTTAGTGAAGAGATAGCTTGGATTGGCGGACTTCGGGTGGATCATCTTCGTCACGAAGGTCATCGGAGGAAGTTTGTTCAACCTTCAAGTGGAGTCTAGTGGAGTCGCGTGGACTACAACCCGGTGCATTTGAAGAGAAGGACTTGGTCTACGAAGGTCGTATACTCCTTCCCTTCTTATAGTTTTTGTGATATCATGTTTAATACCCTAATATTCTAGTTAGATCTTGGTAAGTGTTCATTAGCACCTTTAAAATTTAAAAATTGCATGTGTGATGCCCGTTTTAACCCTACCGTGGTGCTAGTAAACATTTTCAGACATTTGATAGTTTCTTCTTCTCTCTTTGAGCTCTCACTTGAGTGATCCATTAAGGAGGTTGAAGTTGCTATCTATCTTGTAGCTCAAGCCCTCCATTTTTTGAATAAAGAATTGCACTCTTTTGTTTAATTCCTTGCTATTTTCTTTACTTGCTCATTCATGTTTCTTCTCTTGTGTTTTCATTTTATTTTTGTAATGTTTGAATAGTTTCTTTAGCTATGGTGATGGTGAGAATGGAGATAAATGGCTTAGCCTTCCTCTTTCCTCTTGTGATTGTAAGTTTAAAATTGTCAACTTGGTATTTGTGTGATATGGTATGTTACTTTTGATGGTTAATTGTAACCTTTAGCATATACCATATTCTCTCAATATCCTATTTTGCAATGTTAAGCTTAGAATCAACATTAGTGTTAAGGTTGCTAAAGTGTTTAGATAGGGTATCTTGCCTAATGATTGTTGACACCTTTCATTTAGCATATATCCTATACTATCACCCCCGCACTTAGCAAGTTTAATGCTAAACACTTTGCTCTCATGTGCTAATTTGTTGTTTCTTGATGTTGTATGCCTTGTGATCTTAGTGACTTGCTTTGATACGACATATCCGGACATAAAAATGGTAAATGAGAACAAAACGGATTCATTTCATTCCTCGAGTATGAGTAACACGTCTTGATGGCGCCTTGACAAGCCATGCTTCATGTCGGATCTAACAAGAGGAAGGAACACTCATGATCAAGACACCGTCGAAAAATTCACCACGATTCAACCATCCAAACTGGAGCCACAGCCGCCTTTCTTATCTTTGTTTCTATAATTTCGTGTTTTCTTATTTTTGTGACAAACCCAATTCAAAACCAATTCTTTTCTTCTTGAACTTGCAATAAAAACCCTTAATCATCAATTCCCTGTGGACCGACCCGTACTTGCCGGCTAGCTACAACGAGCCGTGCACTTGCAATTTATAAATTTTAAAACAAGATCGAGCTCGCGTGCATCGAATTTCTTAAAACTTTTTCTTTACAAAACGCGTAGGCGCACGCGCGTGACGTCCCAACATATATGTGTGTGTGTATGCGCGCGCGCATGTGAGGTGGCTCTTTTCTCTTCTCATCTCTTCTTTATTATGTGAGAATGGCGTAGGATTGTGACTCACCATGGTGAGTCACAACCCCATCCATTCATCACATCAAAAGAAAAGAGGATAAAGAAAAGAGATAGGATTTTTAGTAGCCATCCTTTGCCTCTTCATCACCATTATGTTCTTCCTCCCTTCTCTTGAGTTTTGTTAATGAAGAAAGAACAAAGGAAAGAGAGAAACACTTAGAGATTAGCCATTACTATATTCTACTGATCAATTCTTAGCAAGTCTTGTTCACTAGTTGCTTCACTTTGCTATTTAGTGTGAAGCTAAAATTTATGTTAGGGTTCCTTCGGGTGGATCATTTTCGACAAGTAAGACTGACTCCCAAGCTCGTTCCCAGAGTTCTTAGGATCATAAGAAGTGAGATGAAAGATGAAAGACACAACTACAAAAGTAGCTAAACACTATCCGAGTAGATAAACTCCTTCTAATTGCTAGTTTAGTGTTCGGAATCGATTTTAGGACGTAGAGTTCATGCTCTTGTTTTAAAAAAATTGTTTTTGCATTCCGATATGGCCCGCAACTTAGCGGCACGAGCACGAACGTTTACTTACAAATACTACCAAAATTTTTCCATCATTTTCTTCAGTAGAGTTCCATAGAAGATAACAAGTTTATGTAGTTATTATTAGAAGAGAGAGAAGTTATAAAATGTATTTATAGTTTTATGTTATATGCTCAAAAATAGTGGTAGCTTTTGTTAAATTAGTCTTTATTTTGATGTGTAACACCCTAGTTCATTTATACCAGTTCTATTTCATGTATTTCTTTATTTATGGTATTTTCCTGTTTTACCGTGTTTTGGGTGCAAATAGTATTTTGACATCTTTATTTACATTCTACCCGATCCGCTTGCTTGAAACTCGCCTTCATTCATGTTTATGATTTATCCTGACCTGTTACATGGACTCGTGCACTTTCATTTATTTGTGCATTGCATACTCGCATTTTATCTAGCATCTGCATTTTAATATAACATTTTAAGTCACATAAAATATTTTAAAAATACATTGCATGGCCTGCTTGATATCCCTAACCCTGTGGTAGCATCCGCGCATCTTGTTCTCGTCCCGTTCAGTGAAACAGACTTGTTTGGATGGCTACGCGCACGTACGTGCATCCGTTCTTGGGGGTATGCTTTTTCGTTACCCGGATAACAAATTTTAGTTTTGGTCAACATGTATATTTTTCGTATTTTAAAACTGAATTTTTAGACCCGACCCGAGCGCGTTTTGGACTATGTTTGTATTAACCAGAATATTAAATATTTTATTAATATTATATTTTAACAGTATAAATTTACATAACCAAACATATCTTTTTAAATTAAAATCCTAACTAATGCTGCCAAATTTCTCTCTCCTCTAGCACACTCTCTCTCTCCTCTCGATCACAGAAAATCTTTCTCTATCTGTCTCTCAATTTCTTTCTCTCTCTCTCTCTCTCTCACTCTCTCATGCAGATATCTCTCTCTCCTTTCTTTCTCCTCTCGCGCCTCTCTCTCCTCTCGGAGGCACTGTGCATTCCTCGAGTGTGGTCACCTCCCCGAGCGCTATCGCCACCTCCCTTCTTTTTCTTCTCTTCTTCTCTCCTTTATAAACCCGAGCCCACGAGAACCCACAGCTCCACGAAACCCTAACCCTACTCCTCATCACCCTCAACCTCAACCGAGCCTCCATCTTCTCCTCCTCTTCCTCGTCGTCATCATCTCTTCTCCCTCTCCTCTCCTTCCCTCACCCCGAGAACCCTGCAACCAACCCTAACCCATTGAACCCATCACCCTGCACACCTCGCCGACGACGACCTCCTCTCCTCATCGTCACCTCACCCCACTTCTTCTCTCTTCCTCTTCCTCTTTCACCTCAACAACCATCTCCTCTCCTCTCCTTCTCCTCCACTCATCTCACCGGCGCACCTCACCGCCGTTGATCTCGTCATCGCCCTCACCTCTCTCCTGACCCCTGTGCACCAACTCTAGTGAGCCCTCTTCTTCTTCTTCTTCTTCTTCTTTCCCCTTTTCTTTTTTTGATTCTTGAATTCTGTATTTTCCAGCGATCGCCGGAGTAGCGTCGCCACTGCCATTCCAGATGATCCAGTGAACAACCCTTGCTCGCGTGATCACCCTCTTACCTTGCTTAGACCCGTCCCGTGTGCCGTGCGTGCGTTGCAACGTTTTACCGACGTCGGACGTGCCGTGCGTATCCGTATTGTGATGCATCGAGGCAAGTTTATCTTGCTACATGCTATGTTACTGTATTTACATCTATTTAAATAAATATAACACTTGTATTTTAAATCATGCATCCCATATTATAGTTTTACAGTTTTACAACGTCCGTTTGCATCCGTACAATTTATTTCGTATCTAGTGCATGCAAGTTTATCTTGCTACATACTATACTACAATATACTACACCCATTTGAATAATAGTATTACATATTGTTTAGTTATGCATCCATTTTACAGTTTTACCGTTTTCGGATACCCGTTTACATCCATATTATTTAAAATATATATAACTGCATCTATAGATCATATTAATTCATGTTATTATTGTAGCGACCCCCCATGCTTAATAATGTACATCCCATTTAGTCTTGGAACTGTAAATATAATCCTAATCGATAATTGTGCATCCATACCATTAATCTTATATCTATTCACATACCAGGTCATATTGTTACATATTATTGTTATAGTGACACTCCATGCTAGATAATGTGCATCCTACATAGTAATGGAGTTATAGTTGCAATCCCTAATAGTTAGTTATGCATCCATGTTTATTTGTGTATCCATACCATTAATTCTGCATACCTAATTACACCTCATATTACATTAACTCTTATTATTAATACATTAGTACCTCATGCTTGATAATGTGCATCCTACATAGTCATGATGTAACCCCTGATAAATATTTGTGCATCCATACTTTTATTTGTGCATCCGTACTTACTACAATTTTATTATGAGCATCCGCTTGACACATGTGCACTAACTGTCATGACCTGATATATCACTGCTTGACTTGATACCTGATCTTGTTACTAATGCCGACAATCCTTACATGTTGTCCCTACGGACATATCCTGTTGTCTATTTAGACAAACATGTACCTGCTTGATCCTGTGTTGGTATTAGCTCCAGATTATCAATACCTAACTTGAACACATAACTTTGGGGTATGGGGAAATCAAAAGTGCAAACTAAAGTGTAACTTAAAAGGGTATTACTTGATCCGTGGTCCCGGGAGGTAACGGGACAGAGCCATTCGTGATTCTTACATATTCTTGATCCGTGGTCCCGGGAGGTAACGGAATAGAACCACTTTTGGTTCACATATTCCTGATCCGTGGTCCCGGGGGGTAACGAGACATATTTTTTGAGTTACATGGAGGATTACATTAATTGATTTCAAACAAACTTTAGAATAGATAACCCAGTAGCACAGTTTAGATTGATCACTGCACGTCACATATACTGATATACTTCACTGTTATACATCCATGTTGACTTGTTACTATTTATAATTCATGCCCGCATGTCTTGTTACCTCCTGATTGTATTATTGTTGATATTATGACGCACTGACGTCTGGGTTTTGCATGGCCCAGATCCTCTCTCCCTGTCGCAGGCCGTTCAGGAGTATTTCAGTCAGCAGGCCGAGTAGTGAGGACCTGTTAGTATTTTAGTTTAGTTTCCTTTCAGCACTTTTCTTTTCCTGATGTGAGCCCGTATTGGGACGTACCTCCCAGATTATTATTGTTACTTGGATTTATTGCTTCCGCATATTATTTCTTAACTCGTTTATTCTGGCTCATAGACATGTACTAGATAGTTTATTTTATTTCTACTGTTCTTGATATCTCTAGACAGCCGTAATGTGATTGTGGAGGGATTTTTCCTAGCCACAGGTAGTATGGTTGGCTCTGTCACGTGCCGATCTTAGCGCACTCTGGGAAGCGGGGCATGACATGATGTAAAATATTTATTTGACTTTTGGCCTCCGTGGTTAAAAAGGAAAAAGAATATTGGCAATTGCTTATGTGATGCACTGTTTTTTTGGCTTTTGGATCTTCTTTGAGAATCGAATAGAGGACCTCTCATGGAAAGTAAAGTTATCTTGAGCCGTCTTCAATTAGTATGTGATGTTCAACAAAACGCAGTCAAATATGACTTTTGCAATATGTTGTAAGGATTGCGTATCCATGCACGACAAAAATCCAAAACCTTTATTTTAGAATAGATTGAAAAAAAAACTATCCGACGGATGCTAAATCACACGAAAAGAATATACCGCCAACAACACATAAGATTTACCCAGATTTGGCACAACTAGCACCTAATCCTGCAACCCGCAACGAAAACTTCCAATATGAGAGAGAATTGTAAGAGATTAATCCGATTTCTCACCTTCCTTTACAAAGAAATACCATCTCTTACAAAATCTCTCTCTATCCGCGACCGTACTTGGCCGCCTCTCCCACTCTAATCAAATTCTAGGTTATTAGAGAATTATGGATTACCTTGAACCCTAAAGAAAGCCTCATAGGTTAAATAAATGCACGGAGATAAATTCATATTTAAATTAGAGATAAATATAAATTTAATAAATCTAAACTAAAGAGTTTAAATTTAAATTCTAACTAACCCGTAACTAATCTCGAATTTAAATCAAATTTCAACAATCTCCATCTTGATTCAAATTCGTCATAATCTCTTTACCTTCTCAGCTGTTGTGGTCGTCGCCAAAGTCCTGTCTTTCGCAAAGACAATCTTATGCACAAATTGTTGCTTTCAAATTCAATGAGAAGATGACGGCGCTGCTGAAGCAATAAGGTATGCACAAGATTGTCTTTGCGAAAGACAGGATTTCAGCGACGACCACAGCTGCTGAGAAGGTAAAGAGATTATGACGGATTTGAATCAAGTGGAGATTGTTGAAATTTGATTTAAATTCGAGATTAGTTAGGATTTAAATTTGTGCCCAGACCCGCCGAGTAAAAGTTGGGTTTTTCTTCTTTATTTTCCATCCCAATTTTTTTTTTTTGTCGAAATAACAAAAATTAAATAAAATGTTATCCAACGATTTCCAGCCCGAATTATGCGGATTACCCGTGAACCTTTACCTACCGACAACGCAAACGGAACATTCCTCAGATTCCTCCATCTAAAATCCCCTATCTCTCTGAAAACACCATTTCCCCAACCCCAATCCCTTCTCTCGCTTCCACGTGGACCCGTTAGGACACGGCATTTGCGTGCATCTGTCGGAGTCTTCCACGTGTCCGTTCCTAATCTTTCCATCTCTATCCATTCAGAAAGTAAAAAAAAGCAATTTTAATCTAGACCTAACCCTAGTTCTCTCTCCTTTCTCTCATCATCATCATCGCATCCTCATCTTCATCCATGGCGATTGCAGGTAAGAACGCGTCGATCTCTTACTCCCCTTTCTCTTAATTTGGGTTTTGATTGTTCTTTGTAAAGCGTATTTGAGTCGATGTTTTGAGGGGTTTATGCATGTTTGTTAGATTTATGATTGTTCTTTTGATTCCATGTTGAGATATAAGAAGATGCTAGGATTATTATTTCTGTGTCCCCAACGCTTGAAAGTAAGGAGAAAAGGCTTTGTTTGATCGTGTTATTTCTTTTAAATTGTTTGTTAATCATGAACTCTAATGGGTTTTTGCTTTCGTTCACTTGCAAACAACTTGACGAGTCAACAATTTAAATATTGTTAGGATTTCTAGGTCCCAAATAATTCAGATAACAAACACAAGATCTTTGAGAAAAAAGAAATAAAATAAAAGGCAGGATCAAACGCAAGAAATACTTCCAATTCTCTTCTTTATTCAACTTCAATGCGAATTACAAAATCTCTTTCTACAAAAAAAACTTCTCTACAACCCTTCTTCCCCTCTGCATAAAATACCACAATCAATCTATATTTATAGACCTAGAATATCTAAATCCATTCCTACTAGAATACCATTTAAATTAAATAAGATTTTCTCAAATCATTACTAAATTTAAATATGATTTCTAATTTATCTTATTCAACCAACAATTTAAATTTAGTTCTAATCTAAATCTAAATCTAAAACCGTAACTTCCTCTTCTAGAAGATTTGAATGCATGAAAAATCTCAACGATCTCTACCTTGGCATGCATTCAACACGCTATCTTCTCTTCACAACTTTCACCCATGACATCTTCCGAGTTTTGCACAAAGCTCCACCTTGACTCAAGTTTCCTTCAACTTATTGTAAGGTTGTTTTTCCATGCACATGCTTCCCCATAACTTGATATATGTCGCTTGAGCTTTTGACTCCTTTTATCATGACGCAATTCATTTGGCACACCTTCATCACTCCATCTTGAGCAATAATTATGTAATCTCTCGTATCCAATCTTCCAAGCGAAATTAGATTGCTCTTCAGTTTTGGGACATACCTGACATCTCCAAGAACTCTCTGCTTCGCATCGAACATCTTCATCTTTACGGTGCCCACATTTTCTACTTCTACTTCAGAATTATCCGTTAACGTCACCGTCTCTTTTTTCTCAATCTCATCGAACCACTCCTTATTTGAACATACGTGAATGGATGCTCCCGAATCCATGTACCGTATCTTCCTTTTTGACTTTTTTTATCACTAGTCATGAGCAAATCGTACCTTGGTTCGGTATCGTAGGCCACGTTCGCTTGCTCTTCCTCTCTACGTCTTTTTAGATCATCTAAGTTCTCTTTCATCTTGGGGCAATCAGACATATAGTGACCCATCTTGTTGCGGTAATGACACGTTATCTTCGAAACATCTCTTGCATGCCACGATCTCTGATTTCTTACATAGTTGCTATGTTCCTTCCTCCACATCGGACCCTCTCTTGTAACAAGTGCAGATGAATTTGATGATTTCCTTCTTACTTTTTCATTTAGGAGACGGTTTGTTACTACGCTGATAGAAATAACTCCGTCAGGAGACGAATTTCTCAAAGAAACTACCAGAGTTTCCCAAATGCTCAGAAGGGAACTCAATACAATAAGTGCTTGCATCTCGTGTTCAATCATCATCTTCATAGCTGCAGGTTGATTCACAATATTCTGAACTTCGTTCAAGCGTTCCTCAATTGAGGATTCTTCCTGAAACTTCAAATTCATTTCTCATTAGAAAAGTCTTGTTCGTAGCCTTTTTCTTATAGAGATCTATCAATTTCTTTTATAAATTTTCTGCAGTGCTTTCTGACGATACATGGTGGAACACCGAATTTTCTATCCCTGCGAATAACACTCATCGCTTTTCAATCCATCCTCGCGCAATTTTCAGCTGACATCTTCTCTGGCTTGGCGATAATCTCATAAAGAGACGCATCTAAATTTTTGAGGCACAATATGTCCTCCATCCTCGACTTCCATATCGATCAATTTGTGCTATTCAAACACACTAGTTTTGTTGCGATTTAAGTTGTCTTTATCTTCGTCGTTCTTCTCTCAACCAAGTCTTAATACCAATTGTTAGGATTTTTAGGTCCCAAATAATTCAGAAAACAAACACAAGATTTTTGAGAAGAAAGAAATAAAATAAAAGGCACAATCAAACACAAAAAAATAATTCCAACTTTTCTTCTTTATTCTACTTCAATACGAATTACAAAATCTTTCTTCCTACAATTTTTTTTTTCTTCTCTACATAAAATACCCTAATCAATTTATATGTTTAGGCCTAGAATACCTAAACCCATTCCTACTAGAATACCATTTAAATTAAATAAGATTTTCTCAAATCATTACTAAATTTAAATCTGATTTTTAATTTATCTTATTCAACTAACAATTTAAATTTAGATCTAATCTAAATCTAAAACCGTAACTTACTCTTCTAGAAGATTTGAATGCATGAAAAATCTCAACAAATACTAATGAGATCTAAATAAGTGTTATTCTCACATCAAAAAGGATAAAAAAGGACGAAATACACACAAAACAAGATTTCATAAGGAATATATATTCTAAGATGTGGTAGTAAATTTGCTATTACAATGCTCATATACATCGAAATGCGCCTTTTCAAGCAACAACAACATTGTGGGTGCAGTATCAAGCCAATTAATCTACAGAAAGCGGAGTACTTGGCCGACGTTTTTTAAGACTGTGTTAATAGTAACTGAAGTCTCTGTGTTGGTTAGTCTTGCCTTGGTGTCGAATTATCAAGCATACAGTTGGCATTGCTGTTATAGTAATTGGTATCCGAGTCTGGGTTGGTTAGCCCGCTGGCGCCTACATGGCTTCCTAGATAGCTTCATAACACTAAAGATTCGGTTAATCCAAATTATTAAATACTTTACAGATCTTGCTATGCAGATTATCAAAGGTTGCTTAAAATGCGCCAAAATTCTCAGCTTGAAATTAATAAAAAGGTGCAAGTGTCACTATATAACATGAAAATGACACGATTAGGGAGTGTTTTATAAGAGAAATATAGGAGCATTCGGGCTGCAATTTAAGAACCTTGAATGATCTTACTCGCCCGAGTTACTAGTACTTGTCTCATCCAAGTTCAAGGCATGTGCTGTCTAAATATCTGGTTTTTCCGGTCTTGTGATTTTATTTTAGGTTTGATCAGGAAAGAAAATAATTTGACATTAAAACCTTAAAACTCATGTTCTAATGAGATTTATGTTGCTTAATATATACTCCTACTTAGTTATGGTGTTACCTGGGACAATCTTTCCGACATGGTGGATTTTTTAAATTCTATTCAAGCCTTTCTTGCTCTTTTTATGCATGACCTTTAGCAGTGGTTTTTTCTTAGAAGAACCCAATTATGACGGCGTAATTCACATATGCATTGTAGTTTGCCTACCCAGAGCACTGTAGTTGGTGTGAAGTGCGATTTATATTTCTTAGCTCATTAGAAATGATATCTAGCATTATAAGATCATGTTATAGCTTCCATTCACTTAATTATTTTTATATCTCTGGCTGGACCCTTGTTTGTATGGTTGTTGTAGCCTTTAGATCTTATTTGTAAGTTATATTTTAATTATCATTCAATAAGAGAGTTTCCATGCTATGGTAATGCCGAGAAAATTTGTCATTTTCCCCTCTGGTTTTGTATTCTGTAACACTAATAAGTTGCCTGGTGACATGCCTTTCCCCCTTTATAATTGGAGAACCTTTATAACTTAAGCATGTTATAATTTGAAAACTTTAATAACTTGTCTATTTTGGTTGTGGATTTGGGTGAAACCGGCAGCCACACAAGAATCATAAAACCAGTCATATTATTTCCCTTCATGACATTGTACCCTCCTTTGCACCGACCTCAACCCTAGATTTCCTTTTGCTCTGAAACGAACTATAGCGTATCCAGTTGACGAATGCCCAACTCTTCTCTGCTCATGAAAGTCTAGACGATTGTGCTGCTGATATTGCAGTTGGCATTAGATGTTGGATTGATGTTATTGAGCCATTGGTCCTCAATGTTCATGTTGTTTTGTTTGTTTTATTTTCATTCTCCAAATTTTGGTTCAATTGTTGTTTTGTAGATCAATCACCATGACATCCTTCCAATTTAGAATATATTTATAATTTTATATTAATGAATGTGAAACTTATTAATGTTATAATATTCATCCATCACGACACAGACATCTGCTAAACGTTCCCAACATAGCAACATCTGCCATCAAACATTGTGGCACACTTTGTTAGAACCCTTACTGAAAAGTACTCTTACTCATGTTCAACCAATCATAGTGGTGTTTGTTATCCAATTTATGGCGTGGGGCTTTTGTCCCCTTTGTTCCAGCGATCAATACTCAGTACTAACTAATAGTGGTTGTAAAGGTCAACATTCTTCAGCTCTGGAGTACAGAAGATGCCGACATACTTCTTGATTATTTAAAAATATTGTAGTCTCAAGCCTTGTTTTCTTTCAAATGTTTTGCTTTCTAGTTACTATAGGTTTGAATTGGTTAGTAATACAGTGACAACTTTGCATTTTAGAATGAGGTTTAAAGAATGCTCATTGTATAAATAGCTTTTTTCCCCAGAGTTATTTTACATTTATACCTTCAGTTTTGTCAATTTCAGGCCTGAGACGGCAATGCAGAATATAAATTTCTTCTTCATAGTCAGCAAAATCAACATTAGTTTAACACAGTTCACGGTTTTTCAACATGAAGTTCTTGGAGTACACTCCTCTGGACAGGTATTTTGGAGTTTCTTATGTTAATATTGTTTATATTATATGATAAAGATAACAGTTGATGCTGTTTATATTCTTGTCTTGATGTTTTGATTCTTGTAATATGTTTCAGCATAAATCTTTTTCTCCACCATTTGAATCTTGGAGAAAGTACCATCAAAGGAAGTCTTGAAGCCTTTTCATGTAAGTGCATATTGAAGCAATTGACTATGGTCTGTGGTGACTGCTAATGAATTGATTATTCATGTTGATAGGTAAGCATACGGCGACAGATCGCAAGCTTTCTATAAGCTTAGAGCAAGAGGTACTTCACAATGTTCACTTTGTTAGCTATCAACAATATCTGAGGTTAAGGTGCAAATCAAGGATATTGTTTCTTTTACTAGCACATGATGTAGAACTCATGCTCGTAGGAGACTAATCAAAGTACTTGTTTATTATTTGATTCTAGTATGCAATTATATCTCAAAGCCAACATTTGTCATGTTTTAAGCATTACAAAGGTAGTGTAGAACTTTGTTTAATATATGAATAGGTCAGTGGAAGAGAATGTAGAAGGGGAACGAGGACATGAATTAACGAGGATACAAAGTTGAAATTTCATTCATCATTTTGTGTCCATTCCCAATAATTTGATCAACTATATTGAATAACTGTCTCCTTATGAGGATTAGAAGTAATTTTAACGGGCTGTTAACCAGGCATTGACATTTCTTTTGATGCTCAACTCTTTTCGAAATCAACCAGGACTGGAATTGGAGTTTTCTTACAAGTATAGGGTGGCACATTTAGTGTCCCCGCTTGGTCATTAAACATTATTGGCTCTTGATAAAGTGAGGAGCCTGTCTAGACTTACAAGTGGTGTACCTATCGAGTAAAAATGCGTTTGCCTTCTTCTGTGTTGCCTTGCAGATTGATCTTCAAGTGCCTGCTTCTCTAACTGTAATTTGTGCCATATATTTATTGTTATAAGTTTCTCCACTCTGAAGTGCAAGCGTTGCCCTTATTTCTGGTTCAGTTAGTCGAATGCAGGTTCAGTCTTGTTCTGGTTTTTAAGCATTTGTTATGATAGTAGCATTTAAAAGATGAAAAACAGATACAACCTAATTTATTTTACTGATTAGTTTTGGGTCAGGATTGTTTAGTAACACCATCTTGACCAAGCCTTCATTTTTCTTTTTTTTCCTTGTACTGTGAAAAAGCTTATGCTGTTGGCTGCTGGTTGGATTATTGATGGATACAAAGTACTCTCAAGTCTTAACACTTGACATTCTCCAACAATGGGAGATATCGATATGATAAAAGAGGCTTATACAAGTTGTCAAGTCATCAACCAGTTTATACCATAGGGTTTTCTAAAATTCTTAATTTTTTTTTATTTTTCTATTCGATAGTGATAAAGACAGTCTTCGTTGTGTTACACACCTGTCCGCTGTCTGTCCATTTTATATCCTTTTGTCCCATTTAGTTTGCGCAGCCATGGTCTGATATGATATATCTTCTTTTAATATTATTTTGTACATAAACTTTGGATTCCTCTGTAGCTCCTTGCATACAGCTGTTCCTTCACTTGTCAAGCCTTTTCCTTTACTGACCTTAAATTGTTGTCTAAATTTTTGTTTTTCTCTTTTACCGAATGAATGAAGTGATCATTACTACTTTTGAACACTATTATGTTTGAGGGTGGCTGATTGCCATCTTTTGCTTTGATGTTTCTTTACGTTTTACCAATAACAGACCAGAGATGAGAAGCAATCAAATTGTACTTTTAGCCACATGAGTTTAGCTTGAGCTTGTTGTTCATTGCAAGGAGAAATAGATGGGATTTATGTATTTGGATGGGTTACCAATGTGTTATTGATGATCTTGTCAGAACATTCCGTTCCTTCCCAAAGTTTGAGAAAATTTTAAGCTTCCTTTAGTAACGCAAGTTCATGTTTGTTGTCTGACAGTGTTATCTAAATATACCACAGGAAGGCAACTTTCCAGAAAGAATTAAAATAGTTTGATGTTAAAAATATTATGTAAAAGCATTGAAACTCTTATCATCCTTATCAATACCTATGAAAAATGTCCAGTGCTCTCTACATTGTATCACATTATACATTATAGTCAATTTCATAAGTACTGTCATGCTTTTTTTCAGTAAATGGCTAAAGTCCGGTTAACAGATGTGGAGGGCTGATCTGGAACTGTTATAATAAACAAATTGGTGGGTCAAACCATCTTTGAACCATGCCTATCAACTTTGTTTTGACCCATACATTTATGGGCCAGATCAAGATTGCACCCGTAACCCATTTTTTTCTAATATTTATAGTTAGCAATCTGGCATCTTTTGTTAATAATTTGTTTCTACTTTTATATCGATATATTTAACTTACAAAACTCGACATTTTACTTGATTGAAGTACTGTAAGCTAAAGAGTTGTGGGTTGCACACCTGCCCATTTCTTATGGATGGTCCTGTCTTAAAATTAATTACTAGATATTGGTTGCAATCATTACTTCAGTTTCTGTTTAACTAGCTCTGCAATAGCTATAATAATGGACAACAGTGTAGCATTATCTCAATTTTTTTCCTCCTAATGAAACAATATGATCTCAAATTGCTTCAGATATTTGACTACCTTGGGCAGTCTGCAGACAGTGACCCGCCGTCTCCTGTGGAATACTTGTCAAGTAGAACAAGGTGCAGGAACTTCTTGTTTTACTTCTTTAGTTAGCTCTACTTGTGTGTGGGCATACTTCATTCATCTTTATCTCCTGTTTATTCCAGTCGGAAAACGTTGATTTATCTGGTTCTTACGCTCAATCATATGTATCCAGATTATGACTTCAGGTATTTGCCATTTGTTATGTGAATAATAAAATAAAATAAAACTATATTGGTCCAGGGAAGGATATGGGTAATGTCATTGTCAGCTTCCTTGGCGTCATGGCAACCCACTGTTATCCTTCCTTTACCATAAGCATTGGGAGTGTTGTCAAATGGTTGACAGACGGTTCAAAGCCGTTGCTCTATGAGCCGAGAGTTCAATTCTCTCCATTTCCCTTCAAAAATGTGGTGGTGGTTTCAGTTCTTAATTTTGTTGGCGGTGGGGGTACTTTCATTTCTTTTATAAATTTTTTATCATGTCATACTTTATCGATAACAGTGCAGTGAGAACCCATCTCTTCTTCAAAGAGGAGGAATGGAACACCTTCAAGCAGATATTTGAGACATACATGTTTGAAGCAGCCAAGGTATGCCCTATTAGTTCACCAAGCAGCATTTTTTTTTTTTTGGTTTTTTTTTTTGTGTTGCCATCTTTAGCCACTTTTTATGCATTCAATGGCCATCCTATTTTGCAAAGGGCACATGAATACCTTTTAAATTTCCCTTGTGAGTTACAATCGGATGTTTATGATAAGAACAATTTAGGATGGCATGTAGGAGTTGGGTATTGGCAAACAGAAAGTTTGCACAACATGCTCAAGTTTAGGTTTGCTTGAGGTCAAGCAATATATAATTTGTGTCTATAATTAAAGACGATGTATGAAGGTTTACTAGATTATTATATGGAATTAATGAGAAGAGAACAGAGTTGTCTGCAATTTCTATATTGGCTGTGGAGCGTGGACCGTTACATATCCTAGAGTGCCTACAGCATAGTGATAAAGCCTCTCCTTCTCGAGCACAGTGATAATTAAATATCACTTGCACCTCTTAGTAATAAGAAAAACGTATATTGCCTGGCTATTTTGCTTGGGGCATAAATAAATAAAATGAATTTGCAAACTCTCTTATCTGTGATATGACACCGAGATGGTTCTTAGATCGATTTGCAAATTGACAAGGCTATCTAGCTAGCATGAACGCAACTAATTTTCTTTTACTTTCTAATTGGTTGCATACTATATGTACATTATAAATTAACTTAGATATCTACCATATATTTTCGAATAGTAGTATGTTGCAAAATCATATTGAGGATGACAATCTGCCTTGTGTGTTGCTATTATCATTACATGACAATTTTTTTATATAGATATTGAATATAATCCTAGCTAGTTTTACTGCTCTATAAATTTTTAGTGATTTTTTTTATATTAACAAAACATCATTGTTAATTTAAATGTGCAAAAAGTTGTCTACATTAGTTTCATTAAAAACCGATCTACGTACAATTAATACTGAAAATTGTTATGACATCTTTTATAGAAAATTGTTTACTAATTTTTAAACCTCTTTTTATTTGGAAGTTAAAAAATCCGATATTCTGATCCACAACGCTCTATAGAGCCGAGATGTCCACTTCCGATCCCCAAAAATGATATTCCGTACAAAGATTTTAAACCTTGGTTAAGACTCAGTATCGAGGATTATCAGTGTTTATAAAATTTGCTCGTAGATTTGTACATGGCATGCCCTTGTGCATGGTTAAATAAGCATGTTTTGACTGAACTTCTGACTCCAATTTGGGTTGAATGGAGAAAAAGGTCTTATAAAGGCACCTCAAAGACTGAATTGGAAGATTCCTGTTTGCTGCTGTTGTATTTCATTGAACTTTAATGGCAATATACTTTCGATTGAGATTTATGTTCAAAAACGCAAATGGTCTTTTCTTTTCATCCTTCAATTGCTTTATATACTCTTTATGTATCTTCAATTTTCACACAATTGATTTGTAAAATATCTGAGCTCCAGGAATGGGCAGCGGCAAATGGAGGCGATTCCCTTCTTGAAAGCATGTCGAAGGCCATTGATGAGGTGAGCATGTCAAGCAATTCCCATGGCTTCAGAGAATGAAAAAAATAGAAAGAAAAAAGAAAGAACACATTATTATTGCAACTCGTTGATATGATATCTTGATATGTAGGTTGTAAAACTAGGAGAATGCGAAATTTACAGCTACAACCCAGATTTTGACGGAGACCCTTTCCTAGATAAAGGAGCCATGTAAGATTTCTAAAACTCGACACCATTGTTAATTGATGCTCCATTTCTAACAATAAAGGGCTGTGTGTTCTGCAGATGGTCCTTCAACTACTTCTTCTACAACAGGAAACTCAAGCGCATTGTAAGCTTTCGGTGCTGTTGCTTGAGGTTAGTTTCTATTATTAGTATGATACCTATATAACGCTATCTCTGGTCTCTAAATAAGTGTGTTTGTGGTCAGCAACTTGGCAGCAGATGGTTTTATTGGCGATGAGAAGCAAGTTGAAGATGAGGAAGATGATTTCTTCCTCAACATGGATATGTGACTTGACTCACTCGATGTGATGTACATACAATCATTGTGTATTGTGTATCATAGAGTAACTGGCGGAATCGACTTGTTTGTATCTGTGAAGCTGTAGATATACTACCAGTTCACCAATCACTGAGCTTTGAGGCATGCATGGTTTAGGATTGTTGTGGGTTGGTCTGAAATTCAAAAGGGGGTTGTTTATTACCCTTCAAACTTAAGACTTGTATGTTTAGGATCACGTGATGGACATATTCTCTTTGTTTTAATGATTAGAGTTTCAAGTGCTGAAGCTTGAATTTATCTCGACTGGCTGTTGATTGTATCTGAGATCTCTTACGAGAGCGGATTGTTGTCACGTATATCTCGTTGCATGTGTTCAGTGTGATCTAATTCAGCTTCATAAAAATATATGTATTCCATGATCAAGTAATGGTCCAAAAATTTGTACAATGATGAATTATTTAAATGTCTTTCTTTCTCTGTATATGTATATATACTCCCACCAAATCTTTAAAATTGAAAACGCCTTATAATAGGTGACTGCTTTCAGTTGCAATGAAAAACTTTTCTGTCTGTCGAGTAGCTTTTAATAAATTTTTATTAACGCATGACTTTGGTGAAACGATCCATAGAGCGTTGATCAACTTATACGGATCTGAATCCGCAAGAGGATCTCGAAGAACAACGGAAGCGTAAAATCGTTTAGTGGACTACAAAGTACTAAAATCTGCATACCTAACCGGGTTAGTAGATCTCTCGAAACCGTCGGACTGTTGTTCCGTTCTCCAAATGGATCTCCTTTCTTATTCACGATGGCCGGCGGGGATTGATCATGGTGTTGCTCGGAAAGTACTCTAATCCACCGCGGCTACTGATGCTTCGAGGAAGACGATGTAACCAAGAAACCCTATAAACAATTAATTGATCTCTCAATCTCTCTCTTCCTTGATAGATACCTCTAAATCAAATGCTAGCCTCTGCCTTCGTATATATAGGCAAAGGGGCTAAATATGGACGGATGAGATTGCATTGAGCCCGAACCCTATTATGGTTTGACCATCCCCTACGCCGACCCCATTAAGGAGCTCGTACCCTACTTTGGCTCGGCTTCTCATAAAGGGCCGGGTCGGTCGATCCCAAAGACCCGCCCGTTTGTTTGGGCGAGCCATTGGTTTGGCCTGACTTGGCCCAAAACCAACATACTCCCACTCATATAATCGAGTGGCGTCTTCTCAGTTCCACTGGTTCTCTTACATCAATTCCTCTCCATGCTATGCCAGTGCCACCGTACGATCATCGATACTTGCATACGGGTAGCCTTGCAGCCAAATCTGTTAAGACACACAAGGATCTCCCTAACTAACAAACGACGTTTTTCAATAACTCAGATATCGTGCACCTCAGATCCAATCAGTAAGTCATGTCTTCTCAAATGCCTTCAATCCCTCAGCAAATATGTATCTCTCGGATTTGGATCGGACCTAAGATAAGTCAGACATGCTCTGAGAGATGATCTACATGATTTATCTCCAATCACCGTGCGACGTGATTAAAGGCAGAACCGAAGATAAACTAAGTATGTACTCAAAAGATACTCACTAAAATGTTATTTTTAGGTCTCACGGTAAAATATCTGCATTACGGCAAAGCCTGAAGGGTTATACTAGCGCCCTGGCCAACTTCCGTGGCCAAATGCAGAACAAAAATTTTATGACGAACATAAACTTGGCGCTAGAATAAAGCTAAACCGGATCTTTACCATAAACCTAGTTAGCATATTAGGGTTCTATGTACTATGATAGAAAGTATACCTAACGAAAACAAGTCCTTCGGGTCTTCGATCCTCATCTTAAGCTCCTCGATGGAAGTATGGATCGTGCTTGAACTTCAGCCTTCTTGTGTCAACGATGATCCACCCGAGAGCTCCAACCTTGAGCTAAACCTCTAACTTGAAGTAACTAGAATACTTAGCTTGCCAATCTAAGTAGACTAGAGTGAGTAGAGTGTGATTTGGAGTAGCATAGCCTCACTAAACCCTTGATTCTCAACTCATGAGACAATAGGGTTTTGAGAGGAAGAAGAAAAGAGCAAGCTTATGAGAGAGAATGTATTTATGATAATGATAATAAAAAATGGAATGGCTAATATATATATGACCATTTGTCATGGCATGAAAATATCTCACCAAAATATCTAGGTCAAAAATATCTTCACAAAATATCTATGGTCAACAATTCAACCCAAGTCAAATGGTAGCCATGCCAAATACAATTATCATTTATCAAAAATAACAAAGTCTTTTCTTTTTCTCATATTTGTTTTGACCAATTCAATGGTCAAAACCCTAATGAGATGTCTCCTTCTTTACCCCCTCTCATCCGTATATACATACCCGCATCCGTGTTTCGAGAAACATGAATACAATGAGATGAAGCTAATCCAATAATCAAATACTAGGATCCGGCTTAAACCAAAGCCCACTAGTATTGTCCGCTCGAACACCACATGCGTACAAGTGCACATATGTGATCGAACCCTGTCGTAAAACCATACGACCTCTACTCTTTTCGCCCGAAGCTGGGAAACCTTTTGTATGGGACTCTAAAGATTCGACGGTACTCTGGCAGTGGGTTTAACCACAAGCACGTCAGCGGCACTAGCTGTACGTAACGGCTACCCAGGTACCTGTCGAAAAGGAAGGCCGACGAGCAAACTCATCCGAACTCCTACTGAGCCTATCCGTGACAATATCCGTACAGTCCGGTCTCTTCGTCAAAAAGTATCGCATACCGGGTCTAGGGGGTGGTAAACGTCAGACCCTAATAACCTGATAAGTCGTGCTGATGTGGCTCAGGACCAATCCGGGAAACTACTGATCAACCTATCAGTAAATCCCAACTGTCTTGGCCAAGGTCTTATGGTCCTGACCAATCATCACTGTGCGATATCAACTCCCAATACCAGGAGAGACGAATCCCCAACAATCGCTCACTGCCTCCATGTGGCTCGGGACTGAACCCAACCAAAACCTATTTGCACGACTCAGTAGAGCCGTGGTAGGTTAGTGATCAAAGCTCAGTGGGAACTCACACGAGACAAATGCCGATCTTGTAAGTCTACGGTAGCGCCTCGGCCGTCATTCTGACGCCAAACGCGGAACAAAAACTTTTATAACTGGCGTTATCGCATACTATAACCCGGATCTTGCCATTAACGCTAAACAACAAACTGTAAAGAGGTAGAAAGGCTATATCGATCGATCCGAGTCCTTCGGTCTTTAGCCATCATCCCACGCTCCTCACGGCAACTCCGATCTCTTGTCTCTTCATCGAGGTGGCACCACGTCAACGGATCTTTAAACGGGCTCCCGTCTCTATACCGAGGCAACTCGGTCATCAAGTCTGCTAAAAGAGATGACCAAGATGAAGTAGAGAATGAGTAGAATACTTTGTCTCAAATACCCTAGGGTTCTCATCACATGAGAGGGTTAGGGTGGAGGTTGAAGAAGATGCTTAGAATTGGAAATGGTGAACTCAAGAAACTTTAGTGAGCAAAAGAAAACTAAGCTCATATACTTATCTTTTCTTCTCACTCCTTTTTGAATAGATATGAGAGGTGGTATTTATCAAAAAACCAAAAGAAAATATCTTATGAAAATATCTCCTCAAATATCCAAACCCAAAACAAAACTCATTAATTCTTAATGACTCACTAGATGACTCATTACATGAGTCATTAGTGAACATTCTAGAATTGATGAGTCACAACCATGAGTCACAATTTCCATTAATCATTTAAACCAAAATGATTAATCCAAAAAAGAAATGCATCTTCTAAAATATTCTCATAACGAATTACGAGAATACCCCTCACCTGTATATACATACCTGTATCCGTATTCCGACCGAATACGAATATGAGAGACTAAAAATATTCCGACTCAATATAATACTTGGATCCGGCTCAAACCAAAGCCAACCAGTATTATCTGTCCGAAATATGACACGTGCACAAGTGCACGTGCAATTTCGAACCCTGCCATAAAACCATACGGCCTCTACAACGTTTCGCCCGAACTTGGAAAACTATCTGTGGGGGACTCTAAAGACTCGTCAGTATCCTGGCAGTGGGTTTAACCACAAGCACGTCAGCGGCACTAGCTGTGCGTAACGGCTGCCCATGTACTGACCGAAAGGGAAGCCAATGAGAGAACTCATCCTGGAACCTTACTGAGCCTATCAGTGACAATATACATACAGTCCGGTCCGTTCTTCTATAAGCATCGCATATCGGGCCTAGGGGCTGATAACGTCAGACCCCCAAAAGCGGTATAAGTCGTGTCGGAGGGTAGCCCTGAACACTCTGAGATACTACTGGAGTACCTACCAGTAAATCTCCTGTCTCGGCCGAGGGCTATGTGTAATGGCTCTCCTAGACACAGCGCGATCTCACCCCCAATACCTGAAGAGACGAATCCCCTGCCGATCCGCTCACTTGCCTCCATGTGGCTTGGGACTGTACCCAACTAAAACCTGTTTGCACGACTCTTTTGAGCCGTGGTAGGGTAGTAATCAAAGCACAGTGGGAACTCACACAAGACAATGACGATCTCAGGTCGATGAACTAACCTGTATACATGTCACCAGGGAACTGCTCTCTGACGCTAGGCATAATACCAACTAGCAGGTTCCCGGCGAGTCCTGTCCGGTGTACTCATAACCCAATGAGCACATGTATACATCTTAGGTGATCCAACTGACACCAATGGCTTATGAGACCGGCCACCACCCCTCGTCGGGGTCTCGACTGTATACACTAGTCTACTCCGGAGTATCGATGCCCTGTCTCGAAACTCCCACGACTAGGGACCACTTTTAAGGATGTGCTTATGGACTACCCAACTCTCACGTATATGATCGCCATCATACTGTTGGTAGTCAAGCAGGATCCTAAGGGCTCTATCAACGTGTAATAGTGATCATGTCACCTAAAGCTGTACACGACTGATAAAGGCAAACCAGACAGCATACTATCATCTCGAGTAAGACTGTCCTACCGGTATAGGTCCTCCCTCAATCATTGCAATCACGTACCTGCGATCCAATAATTGACTTTGAGGGTACTATATCCAACAATCTCCCACTTGCACTTAAGGCTAATTATTGCGATGTCGCATACTCACAGCCCGTGTGATACCGAACACCCAACTCCTCTACTAATCAGTTTCACAAAGCTCGTTTGTAAAACTCTTGTGTTCGAGAAATAGTCTCAATGAGTGGATCCTCCCTGATGTTTCTTTCTATGTCTCTCTTAATCTCAAGTTCGCGGAGAAAACTATCTCCCGAATTGAGTAATACTTGTCTTAGAATATGTCTGGATATCTGATGGGACCTAGTTCATAAATGAACTCCAAATCCAAACTTCTTAGACTGTATCGTCAACTGAACCCCTGCACCATGCCTCCCACAGTATCCTCTTGGACCACCTGTCCATAATACTGCCCCCTTCGTCAGAGGGAAAACTATAACTCTGACAATCACTCTGTCATCCATGTCACCTTTGGAAGCCTGGAATGATAACCGTCTCCCGAAGGAGTCTGCCGTTATCAAATCCGTAGAACATCCACTTATGTTCTAAAACTGCTTCCGAATGTTTCTCCAGGATTGGATTAATATCTCAACTTATTGCATCTAGTGCAAAAACAACATCTGGTGTGGTACTTGACATCTCATGATTGACTCAATTGCCTAAGCAAGTGATCTGCCAATCATGCACATCCCTCTCCCCTTTAGTCTGTAAGACACCTTTAGAGAGGGTGACTCCATCACCTGCAAGTACACCACCATGCCAGGAGTCACCTATTCTAAATACCTTTAGAATACTGTCAAAGTACCCAGATTGGGAAACTACCCAAATCTAGATCTAAAACCATAGATCTAGTAACCAGAATATCTGATATTATATCCATATCATGTGTGGAGAAACAAGAGTGTGACAACCACAGTATAACCGATCGTAGTATAGGAATTTTACTTCCTACTCTGTGTATGTCATCCAAATACCAGGACATCACACCCTACTACCTTCTCAACAGATCCATCCTCTATTCTGATGAAGTCAACCCATGACTGTCATATCAAAATTAGATGATCTCTCTCCGCTATATCTACTTTAGTCTATAAATATACTTGCCCACTATGCTTCCGCTGCTCCCACTGACCACAACAACCCTCTGGCAGAATAATATATGCGTGCACTTCTAAAGCTAGTTTAGAACGACGCTATACTTAACCTCCTGCCGGGTCTCATAGCCTGGAACAACAGTAGTGTCAAGTCTGGGTAAACAATAACCTCCCTGTCACCGTCCTTGAGGCTACCGGAGTACCTTTTGGGTGCCTGAGGTTACCCACCATATCTGCGGAGTGGCTAATGGAATGTCAAACCTGATTGAATCTTTAGGTCCTATTAAATTTTCCGTAATCGTTTGCGGTTCTGGAATCACTTCCAGTTCTACCATACTCCCACTACTGTTTTCTGAAAAAAAATCCATTTTACTAAAACTGTGGCGAGTCAAGAACAATATCACCATTGATCTTCCAGATGGTAGAAAGTCAACCCTCGTCATAGCCTGTGCCAACCCGCAAACTGTCATTACAGAAACGTGCCCTAAGTTATCCAGAGTCTGGTTTTAAGCATTGTTAGTTATATGTATGCCCTAAAGGCCATTACTGTACATAGGATGTATATTGTAGTGGATGCTGGGACATATATAGGGAGGACTTTCTTGCTCGACATGATAGTATGCTATCTGGTTGATCTTTACCTTAACGTGTACACTGATTGTCTCCCTGTTACATGTTAGTAAAGCCCTTAGGATTTGTACTTGACTACCTGGACTATGATGCGGATCATACTAGTGGGGACATGGTAGTCCATAAGTACATCCTTCAAAGTCCCTAGTCGTGGGTGTATCGAGACGGGGCATCGATATACCAGAGTAGACTAGCGTATACCTTCTCGACCCATACAGATGGGCGATGGATGATCCCATATCCATCGGTGTTTGACATCAGAGATGATATACGGGTGCTCAGTAGAGACTGGGTACACTGGACGGACTCGTCGAGAACTCCCAGATGGTATTATACCTCACGTCAGATGGCAGTTCTCTGGTGACACTGGTACAGAGTAGTCTGTTGACCCGAGATCGTCATAGAGTCTTGTGTGGTTCCCACTGTGCTTTGATTTCCATCTTACCACGTCCAAGAGGGCGTGCAAAACGGTGGTTTTTGGGTACAGTCCCGAGTCACATGGAGGCAATGAGCGATAGGAGGGGATTCGTCTCTCCCGGTATAGGGGGTTGATGTTGCGCTGTGTTCGATTGGCTATAACAGGAAATCCCTGGCCAGGGTTGCTGAGATTTACTGGTAAGTGTTACCAGTAGTTTCTCGAAATGTTATAGACCTCATATCGACCCGACTTATCGAGCTATTGGGGTCTGACGTTTACCACCCCTAGGCGAGATATGCGACATATCAGACGATCAGACCGGACTGTACGGTAAGTGTTACTGGTTGGATTCACTGGAGTATGAGCGGGCTTGCTCGTCGATCTTCAGATCGCTCAATACCCGGATGGCCGTTACGTTTAGCAGACCGCTTGCGGCTTGTGGGTGCTTGATATGATCATCACCTGCTGCCGGCGTATTGACGAGTCTTTAGAGTCCTACACAGAGGTTTCCTGGCTCAAGCAAAACGAAATAGGAGCGCATATGAGATATGTGCGGGACCGAGAATAATGCGTGTATGTGATACCGTATTCTATTCTCGCGATGAATGTATCGATTGGTTGTATGCGATATAACCTAGTTATCGAATCAAGGATTGATTCGATAAGCCGATACATTGGATACTAGTCGGTTATGTGCGACATGACCGGATCATTGAATCAAGTGTTGATTTAATGATTTAATGTATAATTATATATTTGATATATTACTTTGCATTAACTAGTATTGGTTCACTTTAAATGGATATTCTCACTCGGGTGTGCACATTGTATATGTGATATACTTTAGTACACAAGTTTGTATCATGTTTGATGATGCATGCTAACTAGGGTTTGTGTAAAGATTGAACCATGGTTATATGAATGGTTAGGGTTTTGTTTTCTTATTCATTTATTTGTTTGTTTATTCATTTTTGGCAAAAGAAAAATGGTGGCTAATTTGGATATATGTTGAAGCTTCATAAAGCTTTGACTTAGTCACCATTTTTGTCTTCATACCTAACCTAACCATTCACTTAACTTGAGTTTAGTCTCTACACTTAACCATGGTTGATTATGATAAGTATTCTTTTATTTTCTATTTTCTAAAAGACTTATCATAATACTAGCTTCTTCTTCTTCATCTTCTTCAATGAAGAAAACCATTCTTCATCAATGGTGATTGATGAGAATGAGTGAGAAATCCAATTCTAAAGTCTACCCACTTCCTATTTCTTCATCCTCTACCTCTTGCCAAGTAGTAGAGTGTGTTTCCTTCATAAGTTTTCATGGCTTGGTGAAGGTGGAGCTTGATCTAGTGATGTTTCGACGTAGATCATCTTCGGCACGTTGTCGACGACCTAGCCCGGTCTTTTCTCCGATGAAACCACCGTGAGAGTCATGGCTCGATTTGGACAGCGGAGAGGACTTCATTGCGGAGCCGTGGAGGTGGAGCACCGGATCTACAAAGGTTGTATTTCCGTATTCTTATAGTTTAGTGTTAACTAGTTTACTTTTCGCCTAAACATCTAGCCAACGATCTTGTTACGGTTTCTCGGCACCGTTAATTTTTGAAATTGGCATGGTTGATGCCTTGTGAGACCTCATTAGGGTGTCTAGGAACCCTACAGTGGTATCAGAGCCTAGCTAGAGCCTTAGGCGAAATCTAGACGGAATTTGAAGTCCGAACGAACCGAAAACCAAAAATTTCCATGCTCTCTGTCCTTTTTTCAAAAACGTGGATTTTTCCAAATTAAAAATTGCTAAAAAATTCAGCAGGGTCCTATTAGAATTACTGTGAAATTCGTGGGGCTAATTCATCAAAAGTGCGGCGGAACCGCGGCAGAAGCCTGGCTTCTGCGGCGGTTCCGCGGCAGTTTGATGACGTCACCCTTCCTATTTTGCACAGTAATTCCTCTTTCACAGTGCTGGATTTTATGGGAATTTTTAAATTTTATTCAAGAGTTGAATTTTCTGCAGTTGTTTTGGGGATTCGGTGTTTCGATCGGGATATCAGATTTTGTCTATGTGGATTTCCGGATAAATTTTAGAATATGTTAAAAAGTTCGACCGGATATAAATACCCAATTTTTCCCCTGTCGAGAAATTTCCAAGAGTTGGATTTTTCCGTAGTTTAACGACGTTCTAAGTAGTGCAAGTAACGTGATGGTCCCTCTAGAAGACAACAAACCTTAACTCGATTATGTGACCGTCTTGAACTGCCCTTTGAACCTTAGGGTTTGGGGCAGTACGGCGTGCCACATGTGAGGCGTTGGCTTGACCCTTCTACGGCTGGACCGTTGGTACTGAGGCACGAACTGAATGTTGTTAGACTTATTTCATGTGTTGAGCTGTATCGGGAAAACTTGGGTGTTTGACTGTTCGATCGGAAAGTTTAACATTTTCTGTTTATCCGGAATGTGATAGAATAATTGGAATTCACAAAAAGTTATGAGATAACTAAATGAATGTTATAAATATAGCAGTTTAGTCTCACTTGATCGGTTGCCACGGAATTTTGATGTGATCAAAAGTCCGTCGCAATCACGTAGCGTACGCGGATACTCGCCGGGTAAACTTAATAGACAGCCTCACTCCATAGCCCCGACCAAGTGACTGTAGGAGAACCCCGTCGCCGAAAGCATCCGTTCGGGTGCTCGCGGTAGCGGTGTTCCGCCTTGGTGCACTTCGTCGACGGTATCGGGGGTGCGGCCGTCTACTGAAGTTTGCGACGAGCATTCGATCAGGATGTCGGGAATCTTGTTGAATTACCCGACTTGGTATTGAAAAGAGTTTTCGATTATGAGACTAAAATGCGGGGTTTATAATTGTTAGGCATACGATGTCTAAGAAATTCATTTGGTCAGGCATACGATGTCTGAGGTGCTTGCGGATTCCAACTATTGTAGTTTTACACTTTCTTTTCTGTGACCGTAAGTGTAATATGTGATATCGCCGGTTTCGTTGCTATATGTCAACGACAATTGGGATGCGCATATTTACTTACGTTGATGACATGTGATGTTATGTGTTGCTGGATATGTTATATTGGATCGTCGTGTTCGAATAGCCGGGGTTTTTTATGTGAGATGAGTGTTTTTCATTTTCATTCATGTAAAAACTTGTATGTAATATTCTTTTATTGGGGCACTTCCAGATTGCGGAAGATGTCACCGTTTGTATATTATTTACTTTTCCGCACTAGGATAGACCCAAGGAGGAGGGCACAAGTAACCGGGTTCTGGAGTCCAGTGGGAGACCAACTCGAGGAGTCGAGTCCGGGTCTCCTAACTCTAGAATTGGTAGGGTTGCTTGCCGCTCTCGTAGGGGTCTAGGGGTGTGGGTTTGGCTATTCATCACGACCGTGGAATCCGTGTTTTATACTGGCTCGTATTGAAAACACGGACGTCCTAGTATATCCAATATTTCATATGATTCTTCTGTTGCGATATCTGTGATGTGATCATGTGATGTTCTGTGATAGATACAGTATATAGTATATATGATATATTATATAGACGTTACTTATGTTTTACACCCGCGCTAGCCCTGCCCCGCTCTACCGTTAGTCACCTAACCTAACGGTGCACGAGGGGATATCGAGGCGAATGCGGATGGCATAAGTGTACGTCGTATTTATCTGTGATGTTTAGGTAACTTAAATGATGGGACTTCATTAATGTGATTAATGAAATAAAAGAAACCTAAGATGTTGTAGAATCGAATTTCAAAATAAAACAGGTAGCTACAGTTCTTGCTTTGCACAGCGGTATATGTGATATATCCTGCACCTTATTCGATGAGGAAAGGACCGAGATCCCTTCACCGGGAGTGACTCCTTTAGCAATAACTGGCAGATGCTACACACTCGGTTTGTCTTTTGATTGCTTTTAAGAGTTTTTGCTTTGCACAGTGATATATATGATATATCCCGCACCTCATTCGACGAGGAAAGGACCGACGATCCCTTCACCGGGAGTGACTCCTTTAGCAAAACTAGAAAAGCCTCAAAAGCACTCCATTTTAAAATCATTCGATCCTACAACGATATCAAGTTCATTACGCAATAGGTTTTCAGAAAAACCTGTCGTAGCCCTCCGTCATTTCAGATAAATCCTGTTTAGTATTCGTGCTGCGTTTGTTGACCTTGTCAAGGCGCAGTGTGCGGTAGCTAACCAGTATTTATCTGCTTATGCATATGATGCAGATTGGGTTAGGATAGTCGTGCGGCCTTATTGACCTTGTCAAGGGTCGTGCGGGTGGGTTTGATTCAATCAAGAAATGACGGGTTGAACTTGACTTGCGGTCTATGGTTTGTTGACCTTGTCAAGGTCATAGATCGTTCGGGGCAAAATATTATCGGGAATTTCAAGTGTTGAAATTTGCAATGAGATTGCATACCTTCTATGAGATAGTTGGATCCCGATACCCGCTGCGAGTAATTGTTACTCCTGGGAGAGTTTTACACATTACAATTAGCCGATCAAGTAGGTGTCTAGAAAGGTGTCAACGAGGTTACGCCTCTGGGAAAACGAGGTTTACATTAATTAGGTTCGTGCGAAAGCACGGGGGACCTCCCTCAAAGTACCGACACTGGCCTGGCTGAAAGATTGGCGAACTTGTAGTGTGTAATTAATCCCGGCTGGTCTTTCCTTTTAGGGTTTGAAGGAAGATTTGATAAAAAGCAGTGGGAGCCATCCTGATTAGATAAAATAATAACCAATCTATTCTTGTAAGAGCGCACGCTGAGTGTTTTCTTCTCTCTCTCTCCTGGTAGCGACCATATCACGCCTTAATCAAGATAATAATACGGATTATTGACCGAACCCGCTTGTTATACTGAGCTGGGGAACGTTGGTCCCGCTCCAACTTATAATTGTTATAAGACAGAGCAGGAAATTGGGGATTACCAGAATTCCCGTGCCGTCCAAACGAAGAGAGTGCATGCTGATGCATCATCTTCGGGTGTGTTCGTTACAAAGAACTGTTTCTCTGTATCCTCTACGTCCTGGGTATGTGATACCAGATCAGGATCCCAGATATGTAATATGTTACATAGGGCTACAGAAAAGTAGAGGACTGAGAACGGGTGATAAGTTTCATGAGACAGAAAACGGGGCAAGTGTTGCAGCCAAGTCTGTTGGTCACTGTCACCCTGTATTACAAATACATTGATTCTGAACGAATGTTATTAGATACAGAACCTGATATACAAAATCATATCAGTCTCTTTATCAGTAAAGAAATGATAAAATTTTGTATAGTTGGATAATGTTTTGAACATTTCCTATATCAAAAGTTGATCGGTTCAGGCACGTTATCTAAAAGCATTAATGTTCTAAATCAAACTACAGTTCTTTAGTATGCGGAACACACACAAGAGGAAGAGTTCAGAAATGAACGAATTCTTCTTGAGGCATTGTAGACTAGATCAGATCTATGTGACCCGACTAGCTAGAGTTACATATAGATGCATATTTAAATCAGTTTGAATTTACATCTTGTGAAACTCGCCAGTCATGTCACAAAAATAAGATGACCATAGCTCCGTTTACTGGAAACAGAGAAAGAGTTAGTGAACTCTTGGGATGATACATGTTGATGTATGTAAGGTCCCCTGTCTACACATGCCAGGACTGGTTCTTTGTACTTCATTACATTCTCTGATGATCTTTCGAGTTTCAGACCTATGTTCCTGTTGAAACACAAGTCCGAACCTTTTGAGATATTCACAGAATATAAGCGAGAAGTAGAGAACCAAAATACGGGTATAAGTATTATGTCCTTTGATGTGATCAAGGAGGAGAATACTTGAGCACGGAATTCCTGGATTATTCTAAAGGAGAATGAAATTCTCTCTCAGCATTACTCCTCCGTATACACCATAGCACGATGGTATATCGGGGTGGAGCAATTACACCCTATGTGATAAGGTGTGCTCTATGATGAGTAATACTGAGTTACCTGTTTCCTTTTGGGAGTTATGCACTTGAGAAGCTGCATACCTATTGAATAAGGGTTCCGATCAAATCTGTTGCCTACCGCTTCATATGTGATATGGAAAGGGAAGAGCCCATGTCTTAAGCTAGTTAAGATTTGGGGTTGTCCGGCTAATGTCTAAAAGCAAAATCCGGACAAGCTCGAGGCAAGGTCTGTAATGTAGAACTGGAAAGGTTCCAGCTATACAAAATACAGCAAATAATTTGGTAGAACCAAAGGATTCAGTAGATTCCAACGAACCTCAGCCTCTCCGCCGATCTAGTAGGGTTCCTCACCCACCTGAGAGATACTTCAGTTGCTCTGTGACAGTGGGAGCGAGGATTGAATCATGAGATGATGACCCAACTAGCTTCGAGCTGGCCATCAGGAGTAAGACTCTGTAAGAATGGCTGGATGCTTAGCGATCTGAGATGGAATCCATGTACACCAACAAAGTATGGACTTTGGTTGCAATATCTGAAGGGTTAAATCCCCATCAGGAGCAAGTATATCTTGAGAAGATTACTTGATGTAGATGGAAAAGTTGAGACTTTCAAAGCTAGACTTGTTAAAGCTTTTCGTCATCGACCAGGCGTGGATAATGATGAAACCTTTTCAAGTGGCTATGCTTAAGTCCATCCAGATCCTACTTGCCACGGCTACATACCATGACTACGATATCTGGCGGTTGGGTGCCATGACTGCTTTTCTAAATGAAGTTTTAGAAGAGAACGTCTATAAGTACACAGCCAGAGGGCTTCGTAGACAGTGGGAGCAGCGGAAACGTGTACAAGATTCTTTATAGGATAAAGCAGGTATCGCGGAGTTGGAACATCTATTTTGATGGATTAGTCAAAGAAGTTGACATCATCAAAATGGTGGATGAACCTTGTATAAACAAAAAGGTAGTAGGGAGTATGGTGATGATCCTCGTAGAGTACGTGGATGACATACTCTTGATAGGAAAAGAGTTTCCTATGCTACGCTCGATCAATGTCCGCTTATCACAATGATTCTCCATATAGGATCAAAATGATACCTCCTAAATCCTGGGTTTTGGATCTATGAGATAGATCTAATTGGATGTTAGGATTCTCACTAGTTGTAGTGAGATGGTATCAATCGATCCTGGGGAGAATCACTGGAAGGGTTCCAGGGTGATAAAGACGACTGAAAGTCAGTCACAGGCATTGTCTTTACCCTCAGTAAAGGGGCGGTATGTTGGAAGAGTTCCAAGCTAGATACCATGGCATACTAGACGATAAAGGCTGGATATATCGCTACTTAAGATGCTACCGAAGAGGCTGTTTGGGTGTATATTGGTTCATGAGATGAACTATGTTCCTCCCATTGTGTGACAATGGAGTTGTGGCTTATGCCAAGGAACGCCGGTCCCATCAGTGATCCAGACATATTCTAAGGCAGTATCACCTGATCATGGAGATGGTTGATCTCTAAGGGATCGAGGTTAGGAGAGTAGACTCAGAGGACAACACAGCGGATCCACTCACAAAGGCCTATTCCCAGAGAGAGACTTTTATGGGATGGTTGAGTATGAGATACTACAACCACTGCTACAGATGGCCCTAGTGCAAGTGGGAGATTGTTAGTTATATGTATGCCCTAGAGGCCATTACTGTACATAGGATGTATATTGTAGTGGATGCTGGGACATATATAGGGAGGACTTTCTTGCTCGACATGATAGTATGCTATCTGGTTGATCTTTACCTTAACGTGTACACTGATTGTCTTCCTGTTACATGTTGGTAAAGCCCTTAGGATCTATACTTGACTACCTGGACTATGATGCGGATCATACTAGTGGGGACATGGTAGTCCATAAGTACATCCTTCAAAGTCCCTAATCGTGGGTGTATCGAGACGGGACATCGATATACCAGAGTAGACTAGCGTATACCTTCTCGACCCATACAGATGGGCGATGGATGATCCCATATCCATCGGTGTTTGACATCAGAGATGATATACGGGTGCTCAGTAGAGACTGGGTACACTGGACGGACTCACCGAGAACTCCCAGATGGTATTATACCTCACGTCAGATGGCAGTTCTCTGGTGACACTGGTATAGAGTAGTCTGTTGACCCGAGATCGTCATAGAGTCTTGTGTGGTTCCCACTGTGCTTTGATTTCCATCTTACCACGTCTAAGAGGGCGTGCAAAACGGTGGTTTTTGGGTACAGTCCCGAGTCACATGGAGGCAATGAGCGATAGGAGGGAATTCGTCTCTCCCGGTATAGGGGGTTGATGTTGCGCTGTGTTCGATTGGCTATAACAGGAAATCCCTGGCCAGGGTTGCTGAGATTTACTGGTAAGTGTTACCAGTAGTTTCTCGAAATGTTATAGACCTCATATCGACACGACTTATCGAGCTATTGGGGTCTGACGTTTACCACCCCTAGGCGAGATATGCGACATATCAGACGATCAGATCGGACTGTACGGTAGTGTTACTGGTTGGATTCACTGGAGTATGAGCGGGCTTGCTCGTCGATCTTCAGATCGCTCAATACCCGGGTGGCCGTTACGTTTAGCAGACCGCTTGCGGCTTGTGGGTGCTTGATATGATCATCACCTGCTGCCGGTGTATTGACGAGTCTTTAGAGTCCTACACAGAGGTTTCCTGGCTCAAGCGAAACGAAATAGGAGCGCATATGAGATATGTGCGGGACCGAGAATAATGCGTGTATGTGATACCGTATTCTATTCTCGCGATGAATGTATCGATTGGTTGTATGCGATATAACCTAGTTATCGAATCAAGGATTGATTCGATAAGCCGATACATTGGATACTAGTCGGTTATGTGCGACATGACCGGATCATTGAATCAAGTGTTGATTTAATGATTTAATGTATAATTATATATTTGATATATTAATTTGCATTAACTAGTATTGGTTCACTTTAAATGGATATTCTCACTCGGGTGTGCACATTATATATGTGATATACTTTAGTACACAAGTTTGTATCATGTTTGATGATGCATGCTAACTAGGGTTTGTGTAAAGATTGAACCATGGTTATATGAATGGTTAGGGTTTTGTTTTCTTATTCATTTATTTGTTTATTTATTCATTTTTGGCAAAAGAAAAATTGTGGCTAATTTGGATATATGTTGAAGCTTCATGAAGCTTTGACTTAGTCACCATTTTTGTCTTCATACCTAACCTAACCATTCACTTAACTTGAGTTTAGTCTCTACACTTAACCATGGTTGATTATGATAAGTATTCTTTTATTTTCTATTTTCTAAAAGACTTATCATAATACTAGCTTCTTCTTCTTCATCTTCTTCAATGAAGAAAACCATTCTTCATCAATGGTGATTGATGAGAATGAGTGAGAAATCAAATTCTAAAGTCTACCCACTTCCTATTTCTTCATCCTCTACCTCTTGCCAAGTAGTATAGTGTGTTTTCTTCACAAGTTTTCATGGCTTGGTGAAGGTGGAGCTTGATCTAGTGATGCTTCGACGTAGATCATCTTCGGCACGTTGTCGACGACCTAGCCCGGTCTTTTCTCCGATGAAACCACCGTGAGAGTCATGGCTCGATTTGGACAGCGGAGAGGACTTCATTGCGGAGCCGTGGAGGTGGAGCACCGGATCTACAAAGGTTGTATTTCCGTATTCTTATAGTTAAGTGTTAACTAGTTTACTTTTCGCCTAAACATCTAGCCAACGATCTTGTTACGGTTTCTCGGCACCGTTAATTTTTGAAATTGGCATGGTTGATGCCTTGTGAGACCTCATTAGGATGCCTAGGAACCCTACAAGCATAAGCCGGACAACTCCCCATACCTTAACATCGTTAAGATATGAACCATTCTATATCCAATATAGAAACTTTGGCACTTATTTAATTGGAACCAGATTCTAATCATGCAGCTGTCTCTAGTGCAGATCAACTTAATGGAGAGAGGCTAATCAGCATTACTCAACTTAAGAATACATCCAATTATGAGTAACCTGAAAGAGAAACAAGTTTCTCAAAACCACTACTGTCAACTGAATACCAATCACAAGTATCTACATCTTCGATCTCTTTGAAGAATCCCAATACTTGCGACATCTGGTTCTCTACTTTATTCATATACCTACAACTTCTCAAAACTTAGATCTTGTATTTCTACGAAACACTTGTCTAAAAACTAGAGAAGTCACAAGTAAACAGAACACAGTACGAGGACCAACCCCTTTGTCCTGATGGACACTGGACAACATACAATACTCTGTATAAGTCCGCTGAGTTGAATAACTCAAAACCTGTGCATCGTAGGTTGAAAACTGTACTTATGGTTAAGAACTACTCCGCTGTTTAATACTCCTTACCCAATCGCCAACTGATATAAGTAAATGTCACGGACATAATTTCAAAAAGTTATATCTCACTTTATAAAAATAAACGTACAGATATATCAGTTTGAAATTGGTGCACAACAACGGATACTCAAAACCAAATACTTGCCGTCCGGCAAAAACCCAGGCGATTTCCTCAAATATCACTAATTACAACGAATTCCGATATAATGAGGATGATCACCTTATTCCCAATAACCTACTCCCACTCATCATCTGTAAAACCATACAGATGTGAGAAACATACCTGGTAAATCCATACCCTGGAGTAAGTATCTAATCGGGAAATCGGTTTTCCTTTAACAATGCACAGTGAAACTGAAACATGAAAATGTTTCGTAGGGGTATCCTGGTATTCCTAGTAATGCCTCTTCCATAATCCAATTCATGACTGTAACCGTATATTTCTTTGCCATCTCTCCAAATCCCTTTATTTGTCCTTATTCATTACCTTCTGTACACCCCTTTAGGCTAAGTGGTTTTTTTTCCTTCCCTACCGTTCGGCACCAGCCAATGGTTTGGAAGAAGACTATCCAGTAAGCATAATAGGTGTACTCTCCTAATCCTAGGAGTACTCGTAACCTGAGAGAAGGTGATGATAAAAGACAACTGAATAATACCTTATTCTATTTCTCCCGAACTGGGGAAAAAAGCAAAGGTGAAGTAGGAATGGCGATGAAGTACGCGGTTTGGTCGTGAATGATAGCAGTCGCAATTTACTTTGCTTTCTTTCTAATCCCTTTATTTTGTCTTTACTTATTACCTTCTGTACACCCTACTTAGGCTAATTGGTTTTCTTCATTCCCTACCTTTCGGCACCTGCCTATGGTTTGGAAGAAGACTATCCAATAAGCGTAATAGGTGTACTCTCCTAAACCAAGAAGCCCTCGCAACCTGAGAGAAGGTGATGATAAAAGAAAACTGAATAAACCAATTCAATTTCTCCTGAACCTGGATTCATCCTCGAAGAAGTCCCTTCGAGTTCGTATATAACCATACGATGGATCTATCCAATGGAAGTGGATGTTCGTAGTGATACGAGGTGTTCTGAGAAATGCAAAGGGTAAAAGAAGGAGCGGCAATGACTTATGCAACTTAGACAATCCAAAAGCCAGTATTTTAAGAAGGTTCGGTCAACTTGGTCACTCAGTCATAGTCTAGGGTCGGTTAAAGGTCGCTGCCAAAGAGAGAGAGAAAAGAAACACTCTGCGTGCACTCTAACCTAGATCAGAATGATTATCACTTTATCTAATCAGGAAACCTCCCACTGTACTGTCAAATTCTCCTCCAAACCTGAAAGAAGAATCATTCGGGATCACCCGAAGAGTAAACTAACTCATCAGTGGGAATTGGGATCCAACTCTCATCACATGATAACGTGAAGGAATCCACTCATGTCATCACACTCCAGAAGGTATGCGAATGCCTGGCAAGTTTCAGTTTCTTTAGAAACTCCCGATATGATTTTTACCCCATGCTCTTATGACCTTGACTAAGGTGTTAGTTATATGTATGCCCTAGAGGCCATTACTGTACATTGGATGTATATTGTAATGGATGCTGGGACATATATAGGTAGGTTTTTCTTGCTCGACATGATAGTACGCTATCTGGTTGCTCTTTATCTTAACATGTATACTTTCTGTCTCTCTGTTACATGTTGATAAAGCCCTTAGGATGTGTACTCGACTTCCAGGACTATGATGCAGATCATACTAGTGGAGCCTGGGTAGTCCATGAGTACATCCTTCAATGTTCCTAGTCGTGGGAATATCGAGACTGGGCATCGATATTCCAGAGTAGACTAGCGTATATCTTCTCGACCCATGTGATGGGCGATGGATGATCCCATATCCATTGGTGTTTGACATCGGAGATGGTATGCGGGTGCTCAGTGGAGACTGGGTACACTGAACGGACTCGCCGAGAACTCCCAGATGGTATTATACCTCACGTCAGATGGCAGTTCTCTGGTGACACTGGTACAGCTTAGTCTGTTGACCCGAGATCGTCATAGAGTCTTGTGTGTCTCCCACCGTGTTTTGATTTCCACCCTACCACGGCTCTACTGAGTCATGCAAACAGGTGGTTTTTGGGTACTGTCCCGATTCACATGGAGGCAATGAGCGATAGGAGGGGATTCGTCTCTCCCGGTATTGGGGGTTGATGTTGCGCTATGCACGACTGGCCATAACAAGAAATCCCTGGCCAGGGTTGCAGTGACCTACTGGTAAGTGTTATCAGTAGTTTCACACATGTCATGGACTTCACGTCGGCATGACTTATCGAGCTACTGGGGTCTGACGTTTACCACCCCTAGGCGAGATATGCGGCATATCAGACGAACAGACCGGACTGTACGGTAAGTGTTACTGGTTGGATTCACAGGAGTGTGAGCGGGCTTGCTCGTCGATCTTCTGATCGCTCAATACCCGGGTGGCCGTTACGTTTAGCAGACCGCTTGCGGCTTGTGGGTGTTTGATATGATCATCACCTGCTGCCGGCGTATTGACGAGTCTTTAGAGTCCTACACAGAGGTTTCCTGGCTCAAGCGAAACGAAATAGGAGTGCATATGAGATATGTGCGGGACCGAGAATAATGCGTGTATGTGATACCGTATTTCATTCTCGCGATGAATGTGTCGAATGGTTGTATGCGATATAACCTAATTATCGAATCAAGGATTGACTCGATAAGCCGATACATTGGATACTAGCCGGTTATATACGACATGACCGGATCATTGAATCAAGTGTTGATTTAATGATTTGATGTATAATTATATATATTTGATATATTACTTTGCATTAACTAGTATTGGTTCACTTTAAAAGGATTTTCTCACTTGAAGTGCACATTGTGTATATGATATATTTTTGTGCACATGATTGTATCATGTTTGATGATACATGCTTGTTTGGTTAAGTGTAAAGAATTAAACTATGGTTAAGTTAATGATTAGGGTTTTGTTTACTTAATTACTTATTCATTTATCTTATTTATTTATTCATTTTGGAAAATGAAAAGGATAAATGAATGGTTACTTGTTTTGTTTTTTGTTGAACATTCATGAAGTTTTGACTTAGTCTCCATTCTTGTCTTATACTTAACCCTAACCATTTAAACTAACCCTAATTCATTCTCTACACTTAACTAAGGTTAGAAGATGATAAGAATTAATTCTTTTTCATTTTTCTTTAAGACTTATCATATTCTTTTTTCCTCCATCATCTTCTTCTTCCATGAAGAAAAGCTTGCTACTCCAATGGCAAGTGATGAAATTGAGTGAGAAATCCAATTCTAAAGTGAACCCACCTCCTATTTCTTCATCCTCTACCTCTTGCCAAGTAGTATAGGGTGTTTCCTTCACAAGTTTTCATGGCTTTGTGAAGGTGGAGCTTGATCTAGTGATGCCTCGATGTAGATCATCTTCGGCATCGAAGCCGACGACCAAGCCCGTTCATTTCTTCGATGAAGCCGATGCTTGAGTCCGGAATCCGATTTGGACAGCAAGGGGACTTCATTGCGGAGCCTAGGAGGTGGAGGACCGGATCTACAAAGGTTGTAGCCCCTTCCCTTTAGCTATATTTCCGTTTACTTGCTTGCATCGCCTATATATCTAGTTAACGATCCGTATTAGGGTTTGTAGGCACTTGTAAAATTTGAATTAGCCATGCTTGATCACTTGTGAGACTTCATTAGTGTGCCTAGGAACCCTACATAAGGGCCAACAAATCATAAGTCACATGTCAAGTTCTTCCCATCATTATCTTGTTAATTTGAACCTACCCGTACTCGCCCTTGACTAAGGGCCAACAAGGTTGTACGACTGTCCCAAACCAACGTATTTATCTATGCAACATGTGAACACCCCAGCAGTTACCAATCACTATGTCTTGACTAAGGGCCAAACCAACATAGCTTGAATACTACTGACCATTCATATGAAATGACGGAGGGCTACGGCTGGTTTTTGGCGAAAAACCTTTAACGTAATGAACTTGATCTCGCTGAAGAAACCTGATAGCTTTTTACAAAAATATAGTGGCGAAAACCTTTGCTAAAGAGGTCACTCCCGGTGAAGGGATCTCGGCTCTTTCCCCATGGAATGAGGTGCAGGATATTCCAACTGAATACTGCGATGCAAAGCAACAAGTAATCGACTATAGTGAAGTTATTACCCTGACACAAACTTCTGCCCAAGGGGTCACTCCCGGTGAAGGGATCTCGGCTCTTGCCTCGTCGAATGAGGTGCAGGATATTCCAACTGAATACCGCTATGCAAAACAAAAGAAAACGTCCTTGTAATAACACTTTTAAAACTGTTCCAACAACGTCTAAACAGGTTTGTTTTCCTTTGCATTGATCAGAATCAACGCAGTCCCATCAATTAATCACACTAGAAAAGAACGAAAATAAAATTTACGTATATGCCATCCTCATTCGCCACTGGGTCCCATCTGTAGGGTTCCTAGGCACTCTTGTGAAGGTTCATAAAGCATCAAACATGCCCGAATAAAATTTTAGATGTGCCGAACAACCCAAAGACGGGATCTTTGCTAGATTATTAGGGTTTAACATGCAAGATAACATCTTTAAACCTAAGTGTGAGGGATTACAACCTTTGTAGTCCGCTCCTTCGCTTCACAAGCTCCGAGTAGAAGTCCCTTTGCCGCGATCCACGATCTCCCGGACTCAAGAGAGGCTCCACGACTCGAACGATCCATGCTAGCTTGAAGTGTTCCGCTTCTCCGATGATCTACGTCGAAGTTGCTATAACCCAAGGTTTCTCACTCTAAAGAGATGAACACCCTAATCTAATGGGCTAGATTAGATGAGGATGATGGAGTAGTATTTATGCTTTCTTTTTAATTCATTTTCTCACAAGAAATCATCACAAGAGAATTAACTAGTAAGCTTTCTCAAAGCTAGGAGAGAAGAAGATGATGAATGAAAAATGATAATCCTTTTGTGATGAATAGTAGTAAAGAATATATGATTGATTATTGAACCATGGTCAAGGATGAGACGCTAAAACTTTGTAGAGAATAAACTAGAGTTAGGGTTTGGTTAGGTTAAGGATAAGGATCAACCATAATATCTTAACCAAGACAAAAGAGAATCTTTCTAGAAAGTGCAAGAAAGAGCTAACCCTAATCAAACCCTAATCCCTTTTTATCATCCTTAAACATGTTTCATAATAAATCATATCATGTCACAATAATATATATCACATATATATTATATATTTGCAACAAAAGAAAATAATACAATTAACATATATCGCATATATATCAATGTATTAATCCGGTGAGAAAATGGAATAATAAAGCGAGCCAATATTAGATAATGTAATACAATATATCATATATATCATTATACATTAAATCATCGAATCAACACTTGATCCAACGATCCGGCTATATCGAATATAACCGATTAATATATCATGTACCGATTCATCGAATCAAAACTTGATCCGATGTCCCGATTCATATCTAAATATCGCGAGAATATAATACGGTATCTCATATCGCATTATCCTCGGTCCTGCACATATCACATATGTGCCTCTACTCCGTTTTGCCTGAGCCAAGAAATCTCTGTGTAGGACTCTAAAGAATCGTCAATACACCGGTAGCAGGTGATGATCATATCAAACTGTTAGTGTATATGCCCTAGAGGCCATTACTGTATCATACTAGTTTGTATATTACTTAATGGAAGCTTGGGATATTCACCTTGTATATACAATCTTGCTCAAGATAGTAGTATGCTACTTGGTTTGTTTCTACTTCAATGTGTACATGTGTTTATTTTAGTATATCGCCTATACACATTAGTGGAGCCCTTAGGATCTTTGCTTGATTACCAGCGTTGTGATGGCAGTCACACTAGTGGGGCTGGCTAATCTATAAGCACATCCTTATGCAGGTCCCTGGTCGCAGGACTATCGAGACAGGGCATCGATACTCCGGAGTAGACTAGCGCATGCGCTTCTCATCCCACTGTGGGAGACGGTCTGTCCCACAGACGTCGGTACGTCGTACTTGAGAGAGTATGCGGGTGCTCGTTGGGTTACGAGTACACTGGACAGGACTCGTCGGGAACTGACTAGTTGGTATTATGCCTATCGTCAGTTATCAGTTCCCAGGTGACATGAGTACAGCTTAGTCCGCTGACTTGACACTGTCACTTCGCCTCGAGTGTGTTCCCACTGTACTTTGATTACTACCCTACCACGGCTCAAAGGAGTCCTGCAAACAGGTGGTAGTTGGGTGCAGTCCCGAAGCACTTGGAGGCAGTGACGGTTAGACAGGATTCGTCTCTCCCGGTATTGGGGGTTGACATCGCGCTGTGTCTAGGAGAGCCATTACACGAGTAGTCCCTGGCCAGGGCAAACGAGATATACTGGTAGGTTTCCAGTGTTATCTCAGGGTGTTTTGGGCTTCACTCCGACACGACTTGTACCGCTATTGGGGGACTGACGTTTACCGCCCCCTAGGCCCGCCATGCGATGTATCAGACGAACAGACCGGACTGTACGGAGAATGTCACATTCAGGCTCAGTAGAAGTTCAGATGGGTTTCGCCTCGTCAGTCTTCTTGTCGGCATCTACCTGGGGACCGTTACGCATAGCTAGTGCCGCTTGCGGTCTGTGGTTAAACCCACTGCCAGCGTAGTGTCGAGTCTTTAGAGTCCCACACAGAAAGCTATTCGCCTTTAGGCAAAAGAGTAGAGGTCGCATGGTTTTGCGACAGGTCGCATGGTTTTGCGACAGGGTTCGGTCACATCCGTGCACTTGTGCACGTACGGTGTCCGGACAGTTTACACTAGCGGGCTTTGGTTTAAGCCAGATCCTAGTGTACCTTTTGGGATTGGATTTATCCAGTATGCATTCGTGTTCCTCGGAACGCGGATGCGGGTGTGTATGCACAGTTGACGGAGAGACAGAGGCAGAGGATTCTCATTAGGGTTGTTGACCGTTGACAGTTGACTATTGACTTTTTGCTTAACCCTAATGAGAATATGATATGTGATTAACAATTATATTAATTAAGTATTGTGGTGACATGGTTGTTGAGGGGTTGACTTTGTTGACTTGTTGACTTTGTTGACCGGTTGACTAGGTTGGACTAGTTGACCATCATGATGACTATGGCTATCATTTCATGGCAAAGACTTTTTACTTGCTTGTTTCTTTTGTGAGAAATGAGTGCATGAAATGATTTAGCCATTTTGACTTGAACCATTTTACACAATACTTGATTATTATTTTTGTGATGATGGTTTTGGATTATGAGAGCCAAGAGAGAAAAGTCTTCTCTCAATTATTCTTTCATACTCATTCTCTCTCTTGTTCTTGAGCTCTCATCTTCCTCCTCTTGCTCTCCCTCTCTTGATTCTATGGTTCACTTGTCTCATGAGTTGAGAACCAAAAACCATAGATAAAATCCCATACAAACTCTTCTCTACTCACTCTAGTTTACAAGGTTTAGCAAACCGAGTGAACTAGTTTCTTCAAAGATCGAAGAAGGAGCCAAAGGTTGAAGCTTTCAGGTGGATCTATCTTCGGCGTAAGGAGAAGACGGGAAGAAGCCGATCCGGACCACCATCGAGGTTTGAAGACGAAGGAGTTCAAGACAAGAAAGGTATAAACCCCCTAACCGAGTAGTTAACGACTCCTAGTTAGGTTGTTAGTTAGATGTTTAACAAAGATCCGGGTTTTAGGTCCATGTTACCACCTCTAAGAAAATTATTTTTCACCAAATTCCGTATGCCCGAAAGTACCGGGAGAGGTAGCATGGACTTACAGTGGTATCAGAGCCTAGTTAAACTCTATCTAACATGTTAGCAAAGTAGCTAGAAGATCGATCAAAGAAAAAGTTGCAAAACAAACCCCGTTTTTTAAACTTTCTGTCGATTTTAAAAGTGCTGGAAAATTTTTTTGAGATACACCAAAAATCGACTCAGGGTTTTCTGAAGAAACTGCAAAAATTTGACCCCCTAACTCGATCAAAGTGCCGCGGTTCCGCGGCGGGAGCTTGCTCCCGCCGCGGAACCGCGGCCGAGTTGACTCGGTCATGGGGTTTCTTCTTTGCAGTTTGCTCATAGGGGTATTTTGGGATTTTTGGAATATATATTTTCTGCCCAGATTTTCCAGAACGAAAATTTTATTATTGGGGTCCTGAAAATCCGTATTTTTGATCGAACTTCTAAAAGAGTTAAGCTGACGGGTTTTTCTGTGATGTGATATTTGTATTGAACGTCTGCTAATCGCTATATGTCGATTAGTGGGGGTTATACAAATCTGTGATCTGTAATGTTATTGGAATGTGTATATGAATATGTTGGATTGTCGCGGGTGAATAGCCGGGGGTTGTGAGACGAGAGTTTTCTTTTCTTTCAATTCATGTAAATTTGTAAATTGATGTAATAATTATTTGTATGGCCGCACAACCGGGTCGGGGTTGTAGCCGTCATTGTATAATTTCTTTTTACTGTTTTTGCTCCTAGGATAGACCCATGGAGGGGGTGCACAAACTACCGGGTATACCGAAGTGCCGAGTGGCCTACTCACGGAGTTGAGGGAGGTTGCTTCGCTTCGGGTACTTGGCGGGTAGTTTGCCGCACCCGTAGGGGTCTTGGGTGGGGTATTGGCTATTCACCGCGACCGTGTAATCTGCTTTTCGTTACAGGCTCGTACGAATTGCGGATTCCTAGTATATCCAATGTGTTCATCTGTGATCTGAAATGGCTATCATTGCAATATATCTATATATGATATTATTTAGGCGTTGCTTATGTTTTACAGCCGCGCTAGCCCAGCCCCCGCTCTGTCGTTAGTTAAGTAACCTAACGGGTAATGACGGGGCCCCGTGGCGAATGCGAATGGCATAAGCGTACGTCATATTTTGGTTGTTTTCTACAATGGTAGGATTAAATGATGGGACGCATTAAAAGAACTAATGCAAGAATATCACGCATTAAAAGAACTATTGCAAGAAAATAAACCAAGTTAAAATCGTTGGAACACTTTCGGAAAACCACTCGGTTCTTTTCAAAACTAACTTTTAAATGCGGAGCTTGAGCCACTCCTTTTAAAAGCTATCTCGTTCCATCGATTATATCAAGTTCACTACGTTCACGGTTTTGCCAAAACCGTTCGTAGCCTTCCGTCGTTTCACATGAATAGTCAATAGTATTCAAGCTGTGTATGTTGGCCAAAGTCAAGGCACAGTGATTGGTAGCTATTGGGTATTCATGTGTAGCATAGATAGATGCGTTGGTTTGGGACAGTCGTACTGCCATTTTGGCCAAAGTCAAGGGTAGGTACGGATGGATCCAAATTAACCTGGAGAATGACGGGTAGAACTTGACATGTGACTTATGATATTTTGGCCAAAGTCAAGGTCATAAGAGCATGGGGCAAAAATCCACATCGGGAGTTTCATAAGTACTGAAACTTGCTAGATTTGCATACCACTTGGAGTGTGATGATTCTGGTAGGATTCCTTCAGTTTCGTCACGCGATGATATTTGGATCCCGATCCTACTGTGAGTATATATTACTCCTCGGGAAATTTCTCACCAAACGATCAATGCTATAAACCTAGTAGGTGCCTAGAAAGGTGTTAGCGGGGCTACGCCCCCAGGGAAAAGAGGTTATTTAATTAAGGAACTTCGCGAAAGCGTTGGAAAACCTCCCTCGAAGTACCGACACCAGCCTGGCCGAACAGTTAAGCAAGTATTGTACGGTGAGATTGATCCTGACTAATTCTTCCTTTTTGGTTTGAGGAGGGATTCGAGAAACAGTGGGAGCCATCCTGTTTAGACAAACTAAAAACCACTCTAAACTTGCAAGAACATCATGCTGAATGTTTCTTCTTCTCTCTCCTAATTGCAGCGACCAATCGACATGACTGGACTTAAGTTACTTCTAGATAAAAACATACTGACAGGGCCAAACTACAAAGATTGGCTCAGGAATGTCAAGATGGCAATCACTTACGACAAGCTGGGGTATCTTCTTACCACCAAAGCTCCCCCTGCCCCTGGTCCCACTTCCAGCGTCGCGGATAAGGAAATCCGTAAGACTTGGGAGATTGATAGCGCGAAGGCCAAGTGCCTCGTACTTGCCTCTATGGACAATGAACATCAGAGGAGGCACGAGAATATGGACTTGAAATCCATATTTCTTCATACAAAAGAACTGTATGGAGAGCAATCTCGTATCGCAAGATACGAAGCGTCGAAAAAGTTATTTTCGGCAAGAATGGCCGTCGGATCATCAGTAGCAGAACACGTGCTTAAGATGATCGGCTACATTGAGGAGCTCGCGGACTTGGGGACCACATTGAAGAGTGAGCTCTATACGGACTTAGTTCTCCAGTCCCTTCCTTCCACTTACGCCCAGTTTATACTGAACTTCAACTTACAAGAAAAAGAAGTTGAACTTTCAGAGCTCCTCAACATGCTGAGGAGCGCAGAGGGAATCCTACAGAAAGGTAGGGAAACATCCACTTTGTTTGTAGGAGGATCATCTTTTTCTAGGTCCAAGGCGAAAGCCAAGGGAAAGAAGAAGAAAGCCCCCGCCAAACCAAGAGGCGGTGTTAGTAAAGTGGATACGAGGGGAAAAGCTAAAGCAACAAAGAAAGCGGGGAAGCTTGTGGATAAGGAAGAATACTTCTATTGTCATAAGAAAGGACACTGGAAGAATGATTGCAGGGCCTGGAAGGCCAGAACACAGGAATTGAAGCAGGTTGCAGCTTCAGCTTCAGGTGTGTATGTTATTGAAAACTGTCTTTCAATAAACTCTACTTCCTGGGTATTGGATACCGGATCAGGATCTCATATCTGTAATTCTTTGCAGGTGTTGAGAAACCGTAGTGTTTTGAAAGCAGGTGACATGACCCTCAGAGTTGCGAACGGAGCTAGCATGGATGCTAAAGCCTTGGGGGACTATCACCTGGGAATGTCAGATGGACATGTTTTGGTTTTGCGTAATTGCTTTTTTGTACCCAACGCAACTTGTAATATCATTTCTGTATCTTTAGTTTCTAAAGAAGGTTATGAATTTGCGTTTGTAAGTAATGTTGTAAACATTCACCTTAATCAAGTTCTGATTGGGTCAGGTACATTGAGCAATGGTATATACGTATTAAACCAACCACAGATTTTCAATGTCCAGAATACACACAAAAGAAAGTCTCCGGAAGTAAATCAGACTTTCTTGTGGCATTGTAGACTGGGTCACATCAATGAGAGAAGGTTGACGAAGTTACATACAGAAGGATATTTGAATGCGTTCGAATATCAATCGTATGCCACTTGTCAATCCTGTCTCAAAGGAAAGATGACAAAGACTCCGTTCACTGGACACGGAGTAAGAGCGAGCGAGCTCTTGGGACTCGTACACAGCGACGTGTGCGGTCCAATGTCTACACATGCGCGAAGCGGTTATTCTTACTTCATTACTTTTACGGATGACTTTTCAAGGTACGGTTATGTATTCTTAATGAAACATAAGTCCGAAGCCTTTGGAAAGTTCCAGGAATATAAGAATGAAGTAGAAAACCAGACCGGCAAAAGTATCAAGATCCTAAGATCGGATCGAGATGGTGAATACTTAACTGCCGAGTTCCTGGACTATTTAAAAGAGAACGGAATTCTCTCTTAGCTTACTCCTCCATACACTCCGCAACATAACGGTGTATCGGAGAGACGGAACCGCACCCTATTGGATATGGTACGGTCCATGATGAGTAACGCTGAGTTACCGCGATCATTCTAGGGGTATGCGCTAGAATCAGCTGCGTACCTTTTGAACCGAGTTCCCACTAAGACTGTGCCTACCACACCATATGAGATGTGATGTGGGAAGAGGCCCCATCTTAATCACATTAAGACATGGGGAAGTCCAGCTTTTGTCAAAAAGCAGCATGCGGACAAGCTCGAGGCACGCTCAGTACAGTGTAAGTTTGTGGGATATCCAAAGAACTCCAAGGGATATTTCTTCTACTGCGAAGAGGAACAAAAAGTTATTGTTTCTCGTCATGCCCACTTTCTAGAACATCAGTTCTTAGAAAAGGAAATTAGTGGGAACGCAGTAGAACTGGAAGAAATTCCAGAACCACGAGCTATTACTGAAAGCTTAGTGGAACCAGAGGGTTCAAGAGAACAGGACATTCCTACGCTGCTCCGCAGGAGTAGTAGGCAGTCTCATCCGCCCGAGAGATACTACGGTTTTCTCATAGACGGGGATAGAGAGGATTGCATCATAGATTATGATGAGCCTACTAGCTTCCAGCAGGCCGTTCAGAGCGTTGACTCAGTAAAATGGCTGGATGCAATGCGGACCGAAATGGAGTCCATGTACACCAACAAGGTATGGACGTTGGACATTGCTCCAGACGGGGTAAAACCCGTAGGATGCAAGTGGATCTTCAAAAGGAAGATTGGTGTAGATGGATAGGTTGAGACCTATAAAGCTAGACTTGTTGCGAAGGGTTTTCGTCAAAGACCTGGTTTGGACTATGACGAAACCTTTTCTCCAGTGGCTATGCTGAAATCCATTCGGATCCTTCTTGCCATTGCTGCCTTCCACGATTATGAGATCTGGCAAATGGACGTAAAGACCGCTTTTCTAAATGGAAATTTAGAGGAGTGTGTCTATATGGACCAACCAGAGGGTTTCAATCAGAGTGGGAGCAGCGGAAAGGTGTGCAAGTTGCTTAAGTCCATCTATGGACTAAAGCAGGCATTGCGGAGTTGGAACATCTGTTTTGATGAGACGGTCAAGAAATTTGGCTTTATCAAAAATCCAGATGAACCATGCATCTATAGTAGATTTGTAGCGAGAACTGTAGTATTCCTCGTTTTATACGTGGATGACATTCTCTTAATAGGAAATGACATTCCTATGCTACAATCTGTCAAGGGGTTCTTGTCACACAGGTTCTCCATGAAAAACCTGGGTGATGCCTCATACATCCTGGGGATCCGGATCCATCGTGATAGATCCAAGAGGATATTAGGACTTTCACAGTCCAGGTACATCGGCACCATACTGAAGAGATTCAGCATGGAAGATTCCAAGCGCGGTAACCTGCCGGCTTGTCACGGGATCACCCTCTCTAAAGAGATGTCTCCCAAGACTGATTTGGAGAGGGATCGCATGTCTATTATACCCTACGCTTCTGCGGTAGGCTCTATAATGTATGCGATGTTGTGTACCAGACCGGATGTAGCTTATGCACTGAGTGTGGTAAGCCGGTATCAGTCAAACCCTGGGGAGAAACACTGGATAGCAGTAAAGAACATTCTCAAGTACCTGAGAAGGACTAAGGAGATGTTCTTGGTGTATGGCGGAAAAGACCTCCAAATCGAGGCCTTTGCTGACTCCAGCTTCCAGAGTGACAAGGATGATTCCAAGTCCATGTCGGGTTTTGTCTTTACCCTCAATGGAGGGGCGGTGTGTTGGAAGAGTTCCAAACAGGAAACCGTTGCAGACTCGACGATGGAAGCGGAATACTTCGCTGCATCTGATGCCGCAAAAGAAGCTGTCTGGATGAGGAAGTTCTTGAAAGATCTTCAGGTGGTTCCGTCCATTGTTGATCCAATACCTCTGTATTGTGACAACAACGGGGCTATAGCTTTAGCGAAGGAACCCAGGTCCCATCAGAGATCCAGACACATCTTAAGGCGGTATCACCTGATCAGGGAGATCGTGGATCGCCAGGAGATCGAGGTTCGGAGAGTCGCTTCAGAAGATAACACTGCAGATCCATTCACCAAGGCCTTGCCCCAGACTCAGTTCGAGCGGCTGATCGAGATGATAGGTCTTCGATACGCCAGTACATGGCCTTAGTGCAAGTGGGAGATTGTTAGTGTATATGCCCTAGAGGCCATTACTGTATCATACTAGTTTGTATATTACTTAATGGAAGCTTGGGATATTCACCTTGTATATACAATCTTGCTCAAGATAGTAGTATGCTACTTGGTTTGTTTCTACTTCAATGTGTACATGTGTTTATTTTAGTATATCGCCTATACACATTAGTGGAGCCCTTAGGATCTTTGCTTGATTACCAGCGTTGTGATGGCAGTCACACTAGTGGGGCTGGGTAATCTATAAGCACATCCTTATGCAGGTCCCTGGTCGCAGGACTATCGAGACAGGGCATCGATACTCCGGAGTAGACTAGCGCATGCGCTTCTCATCCCAGTGTGGGAGACGGTCTGTCCCACAGCCGTCGGTACGTCGTACTTGAGAGAGTATGCGGGTGCTCGTTGGGTTACGAGTACACTGGACAGGACTCGTCGGGAACTGACTAGTTGGTATTATGCCTATCGTCAGTTATCAGTTCCCAGGTGACATGAGTACAGCTTAGTCCGCTGACTTGACACTGTCACTTCGCCTCGAGTGTGTTCCCACTGTACTTTGATTACTACCCTACCACGGCTCAAAGGAGTCGTGCAAATAGGTGGTAATTGGGTGCAGTCCCGAAGCACTTGGAGGCAGTGACGGTTAGACAGGATTCGTCTCTCCCGGTATTGGGGGTTGACATCGCGCTGTGTCTAGGAGAGCCATTACACGAGTAGTCCCTGGCCAGGGCAAACGAGATATACTGGTAGGCTTCGAGTGTTATCTCAGGGTGTTTTGGGCTTCACTCCGACACGACTTGTACCGCTATTGGGGGACTGACGTTTACCGCCCCCTAGGCCCGCCATGCGATGTATCAGACGAACAGACCGGACTGTACGGAGAATGTCACATTCAGGCTCCGTAGGAGTTCAGATGGGTTTCGCCTCGTCAGTCTTCTTATCGGCATCTACCTGGGGACCGTTACGCACAGCTAGTGCCGCTTGCGGTCTGTGGTTAAACCCACTGCCAGCGTAGTGTCGAGTCTTTAGAGTCCCACACAGAAAGCTATTCGCCTTTAGGCAAAAGAGTAGAGGTCGCATGGTTTTGCGACAGGTCGCATGGTTTTGCGACAGGTCGCATGGTTTTGCGACAGGGTTCGGTCACATCCGTGCACTTGTGCACGTACGGTGTCCGGACAGTTTACACTAGCGGGCTTTGGTTTAAGCCAGATCCTAGTGTACCTTTTGGGATTGGATTTATCCAGTATGCATTCGTGTTCCTCGGAACGCGGATGCGGGTGTGTATGCACAGTTGACGGAGAGACAGAGGCAGAGAATTCTCATTAGGGTTGTTGACCGTTGACAGTTGACTATTGACTTTTTGCTTAACCCTAATGAGAATATGATATGTGATTAACAATTATATTAATTAAGTATTGTGGTGACATGGTTGTTGAGGGGTTGACTTTGTTGACTTGTTGACTTTGTTGACTTGTTGACTTTGTTGACCGGTTGACTAGGTTGGACTAGTTGACCATCATGATGACTATGGCTATCATTTCATGGCAAAGACTTTTTACTTGCTTGTTTCTTTTGTGAGAAATGAGTGCATGAAATGATTTAGCCATTTTGACTTGAACCATTTTACACAATACTTGATTATTATTTTTGTGATGATGGTTTTGGATTATGAGAGCCAAGAGAGAAAAGTCTTCTCTCAATTATTCTTTCATGCTCATTCTCTCTCTTGTTCTTGAGCTCTCATCTTCCTCCTCTTGCTCTCCCTCTCTTGATTCTATGGTTCACTTGTCTCATGAGTTGAGAACCAAGAACCATAGATAAAATCCCATACAAACTCTTCTCTACTCACTCTAGTTCACAAGGTTTAGCAAACCGAGTGAACTAGTTTCTTCAAAGATCGAAGAAGGAGCCAAAGGTTGAAGCTTTCAGGTGGATCTATCTTCGGCGTAAGGAGACGACGGGAACAAGCCGATCCGGACCACCATCGAGGTTTGAAGACGAAGGAGTTCAAGACAAGAAAGGTATAAACCCCCTAACCGAGTAGTTAACGACTCCTAGTTAGGTTGTTAGTTAGATGTTTAACAAAGATCCGGGTTTTAGGTCCATGTTACCTCCTCTAAGAAAATTGTTTTTCACCAAATTCCGCATGCCCGAAAGTACCGGGAGAGGCAGCATGGACTTACACAAACACCCACAAGCTGCAAGCGGTCAGCTAAACGTAACAGCCACCCAGGTATTGAGCGATCAGAAGATCAACAAGCTAGCCTGTCCGTTCTTCTGTGAATCCAATCAGTAACACTCCCGTACAGTCCGGTCTGTTCGTCTGATATGTCGCATATCAAGTCTAGGGGTGGTATACGTCAGACCCCAGTAACCGATAAGTCGTGTCGATGTGAGGCTCATAACAGGTCGAGAAACTACTAGTAACACTTACCAGTAAATCTCTATATCAGCCCTGGCCAGGGACTTCCAGTTATAGCCCATCGAACACAGCACAACATCAACTCCCTATACCGGGAGAGACGAATCCCCTCCTATCGCTCATTACCTCCATGTGATTCGGGACTGTACCCAAAAGCCACCGTTTTGTACGCTCTCTTGGACGTGGTAAGGTGGAAATCAAAGCACAGTGGGAATCACACAAGACTCTATGACGATCTCGGGTCTACAGACTACCCTATACCAGTGTCACCGGAGAACTGCCATCTGACGTGTGGTATATCACCATCTGGGAGTTCTAGGCGAGTCCGTCCAGTGTACCCAGTCTCCACTGAGCACCCGTACACCATCTCTGATGTCAAACACCGATGGATATGGGATCATCCATCGCCCATCATATGGGTCAAGATGCGTATACGCTAGTCTACTCTGGTGTATCGATGCCCTGTCTCGATATACCCTCGACAAGGAACAGGTATAGGATGTACTCATCGACTACTATGGCCCCACTAGTATGATCTCATCATAGTCCCAGTAGTCGAGTACAGATCCTAAGGGCTTTATCAACATGTGAGAGTAAGATAGTAAATCAATACAAGTCAACATGTTAAGATAAAGTGAAACCAAATAGCATACTATCATGACGAGCAAGAAAGTCCTCTCTGTATATATCCAAGCATCCATCATAATATACATCATATGTACAACAATGGCCTCTAGGGCATATACATAACTAACAATCTCCCACTTGCACTAAGGCCAGCTGCTGTAGTATCTCATACCTAGCATCCCGAATAATCTCTCAAACTGTATCTGGGGAATGGCCTTCGTGAGTCGATCCGCAGTGTTGTCCTTCGTATCTACTCTCTTGACCTCGATCTCCCGGCGATCAACTATCTCCCTGATCAGGAGATACCGCCTCAGAATATGTCTGGACTTCTGATGGGATCTGGGTTCCTTGGCCAAAGCCACAGCTCCATTGTCATCGCAATACAGAGGTATTGGATGCTCAATGGATGGAACCACACCAAGTTCACTAATGAACTTCTTCATCCAGACAACCTCTTTGGCAGCATCGTTGGCAGCGATGTATTCAGCCTCCATCGTCGAGTCTGCAACGGTATCTTGTTTGGAACTCTTCCAACATACCGCCCCTCCATTGAGGGTAAAGACAAATCCCGAGTGCGACTTAGAGTCGTCCTTATCACTTTGGAAGCTGGAATCGGTAAAGGACTCCACCCGGAGTTCTCCGTTACCATACACCAAGAACATGTCTCTAGTCCTTCGTAAGTACTTGAGAATGTTCTTCACAGCCGTCCAGTGACTCTCTCCAGGATCTGCTTGATACCGACTCACTACACTTAGTGAGTATGCTACATCGGGTCTGGTACATAGCATCGCATACATGCTAGAGCCTACTTCCGAAGCATAGTGTATCCCTTGCATGCGAGCTCTCTCCAAATCAGTCTTGGGAGACATCTCTTTGGAGAGAGTGAGTCCAGAGATCATGGGTTGGTTCCCACGCTTGGATTCTTCCATACTAAACCTCTTTAGTATGGTGTCAATGTACCTGGATTGGGACAATCCCAGTATCCTTTTTGATCTATCTCTATAGATCCTAATCCCCAATATGCAGGAGGCATCACCTAGATCTTTCATTGAGAATCTTTGTGATAAGAAGAGCTTGACTGATTGCAGCATAGGAATATCATTTCCTATCAAGAGTATGTCATCCACGTACAATACGAGGAAGACAACCTTACTCTCTGCTACCTTCTTATAGATACAAGGTTCATCTATGTTTCTGATGAAGTCAAACTCTTTGACTACTACATCAAAACAGATGTTCCAACTCCGCGATGCTTGCTTTAATCCATAAATGTATTTAAGCAGTTTGCACACCTTTCCGCTGCTCCCACTATCTACGAAGCCCTCTGGCTGAGTCATGTACACGCACTCTTCTAAATCACCATTTAGAAAGGCGGTCTTAACATCCATTTGCCAGATTTCGTAGTCATGGTATGCAGCAATGGCAAGTAAGATCCGGATGGACTTAAGCATAGCCACTGGAGAAAAGGTTTCGTCATAATCCACACCTGGTCGTTGACAAAATCCCTTTGCTACAAGTCTAGCTTTGAAAGTCTCAACTTTTCCATCTACACCAAATTTCTTTTTAAAAATCCACTTGCTCCCAATGGGTTTTACCCCTTCAGGAGCATTTTCCAAAGTCCATACTTTATTGGTGTACATGGATTCCATCTCAGATCGCATTGCATCCAGCCATTTCACAGAGTCACCACTCGTGATGGCCTGCTCGAAACTAGTCGGGTCATCATCTTCCATGATGCAATCCTCGCTTCCACCATCAATGAGAAAACCGTAGTATCTCTCAGGTGGATGAGAAACCCTGCTAGATCGGCGGAGAGGCTGGGGTTCGTCGGGTACTACTGAATCCTCTGGTTCTACCAAATCATCTGTTGGAGTTTGTTCTGCTGGAACTTCTTCCAGTTCTACCTCAATGCCACTAATCTGTTTCATAAGAAAACCTTTTTCTAAGAAAGTGGCATGTCGAGAAACAAACATCTTTTGTTCCTCGGAGTGGTAGAAGATATACCCTCGCGAATGTTTGGGATATCCAATAAACTTACATAGGACGGACCTTGCCTCGAGCTTGTCCGGATTATGTGTTTTAACATAGGCCGGACAACCCCATATCTGAATAAAATTAAGACATGGTCTCTTACCATTCCATATCTCATATGGAGTGGTAGGCACTGATTTGGTTGGAACTCTATTCAATAGGTATGCAGCTGTTTCCAGTGCATATCCCCAGAAGGAAATAGGTAACTCAGCAGTGCTCATCATAGATCGCACCATATCTAATAGAGTGCGATTTCTTCGTTCCGATACACCGTTGTGCTGTGGTGTATAAGGAGGAGTAAGCTGAGAGAGAATCCCATTCTCTTTTAGATAATCTAGGAATTCATTGCTTAAGTATTCTCCTCCTCGATCAGATCGAAGGATCTTAATACTTTTGCCCGTTTGTTTTTCTACTTCGTGCTTATATTCTCTGAATTTCTCAAAAGCTTCAGACTTGTGTTTCATGAGGAACACATGTCCGAATCTAGAGAGATCGTCAGTGAATGTAATGAAGTAGGAAGAACCGTTCCTGGCATGCGTAGACATGGGACCGCATACATCACTATGTACCAGTCCTAAGAGTTCAGTAACTCTTTCTCTGTGTCCACTAAACGGAGCTTTGGTCATTTTTCCTTTGAGACATGAATGGCAAGTATCATAAGATGATAATTCGAACGGATTCAAATAACCATCCTTATGTAACTTAGCCAGTCGTGTCGCATTGATATGACTAAGTCTACAATGCCACAAGTAGGATTCGTTCATTTCTGAACTTTTCCTCTTGTGTGTGTTTTGTATATTGAGGACTGTATTCTGATTTAGAATGAATATGCCATTATGTAACGAGCCTGATGCAATCAACTTTTGATCTAGGAATATGTTCATAACATTATCCTGTACTACAAAATTATATCCTTCTTTACTTAATAAAGAAACTGATATAATGTTGCACATCATGTTCGGTATATAATAGCACTCATTCAGAATCAGTGTATCACCACTTGGTAATACTAGGTGATATTCGCCAACTGCTTTGGCTGCAACATTTGCACCGTTCCCTACTTGAACGGAATGATCACCTTTTCCCAGTTCTCTACCTTTTCGTAGCCCATGTAACAATTTACATATGTGGGATCCTGATCCGGTATCTAATACCTAGGACGTAGGGTGAACTGAGAAACAGTTCTCAATAACTAACACACCTGAAGAAGATGCATCAACATGCATGTTCTTTTAGGCGGCGTGAGAATCCAGATATTCTCCTGTTTCCTATTCAGTCTTATAACTCTTATAAAAAAAAACGGATCCAACGTTCCCCTGCTCAGTATAATAAGCGGGTTCAGTCAATACATCCATATTATTATCTTGATTATGGCCTGACATGGTCGCTACCTGGAGAGAGAGAGAAGAAAACACTTTAGCGTATGCTCTTGCAAGATTAGATTGGTTATTATCTTATCTAATCAGGATGTCTCCCACTGTTTTTATCAAATCTTCCTTCAAACCTTAAAAGGTAAGATTAGCCAGGATTAATTACACCCTACAATTTCGTCAATCTTTCAGCCAGATCAGTGTCGGTACTTGAGGGAGGTTCCCCGTGCTTTCGCACGGACCTAATTAAAGTAAACCTCGTTTTCCCATAGGCGTAACCCCGTTAACACTTTTCTAGACACCTACTTGATCGGCTAATTGTCCTGTGTAAAACTCTCCCAGGAGTAACTCTTACTCGCAGTGGGTATCGGGATCCAACTATCTCATAGGAGGTATGCAATCTCATTGCAAATTTCAACACTTGAAATTCCCGATAATATTTTGCCCCTAGCGTCCCATGACCTTGGCGGAGGCCAAACCACCCATAGGGCGCTTAGTCAAGTTCAACCCGTCATTTCTTGATTGAATTAAACCCACCCGTACGACCCTTGACGGAGGCCAAACTACGCCATACGAATACCCTAATCCAATCGCATCATATGCTAGCAAATAAGCACTAGTTAGCTACCGTACACTACGCCTTTACGGAGGCCAAACTACCGCAGCATGAATACTAAGTAGTACTTATCTGAAATGACGGAGGGCTACGCAGGTTTTTCAGAAAAACCATGGGCGTAATGAACTTGATATCGTCGTAGAATCATGTGAAATTTTGAAATGGGGTGTTTTTGAGGCTTTCATTGGTTTTGCTAAAGAGGTCACTCCCGGTGAAGGGATCTCGACGCTTTCCTCATCGAATAAGGTGCAGGATATATCATATATATCACTGTGCAAAGCAAAACTCTAAAAGCAATCAAAAGACAAACCGAGTTTTGTAGCATCTGCCAGTTTCGCTAAAGAGGTCACTCCCGGTGAAGGGATCTCGGCTCTTTCCTCATCGAATAAAGTGCAGGGTATATCATATATACCACTATGCAAAGCAAAACTGTAGCTACCCTTTTTATAAAGTTTTGATTCTACAACATCTTTTAGGTTTCTTTTCTTTTTATTAATCTCATTAATAAAAAAAAATCCCATCAGCTTATGCTTCCTAAGCATCACAGATAAATACGACGTACACTTATGCCATCCGCATTCGCCTCGATGTCCCCTCGTGCACCGTTAGGTTAGGTAACTAACGACAGAGCAGGGCAGGGCTAGTGCGGGTGTAAAACATAAGTAACGTATATATAATATATCATATATACTATATACTGTATCCATCACAACATATCAAATGATCACATCACAGATATCACAGCAGAAACATAGATATAATGTGGGATATACTAGGATGTCCGTATTTAGTATTTAGCCAACAATAGAAAATACGGATTCCACAGTCACGATGAATAGCCAAGCCCACACCCTGGACCCCTACGAGAGCGGCAAGCGACCCTACCAATTCTGGAGTTTAGGAGACCCGGTCTCGACTCCTCGAGATGGCCTCCCACTGAACCCCAGAACCCGGTCACCTGTGCTCCCCTCCTTGGGTCCATCCTAATGCGGAAAAGTAAATAATATACAACACTGGTGGCATCAACCTCAACCCGGAAGTGCCCCAAATAAAAGAATATTACATTACAATTGAATTTACATGAATGAAAATATAAAACTCTCATCTCACATAAAACCCCCGGCTATTCAATCGCGACAATCCTGCACATCATATCTCAGCAACACATAATATCTCATATCACCAACGTAAGTAAGTATGCATACACCGATCGTCGTCGATGTATAGCAACGACAACCGGCAATACAACTACATACTACACTTACGGTCACAGAAAAGAAATTGTAAAACTACAATATTTGGAATCCACAATCACTTTAGACATCGTAAATCCGAAATATCACATACTTCGCATTTCAAGCCTAACTCTATGAATTCCACATATTGTATCAAATTCCAGATAAATAGACAGTATTAAACTTTTCGAACAGATAATCAAATATCTAAAATTTCCTAAATTGCTCAACACTTGAGCGGAGTTCAAATAGAAGGGTCAAGCCAACGCCTCACATGTGGCACGCCGTACTGTCCCAAACCCGAAGGTTCAAAAGGCAGTTCAAGACGGTCACATAATCGAGTTAAGGTTTGTTGTCTTCTAGAGGGTCCACCACAAAACTTGCACGCATTTGCGAAAGATTTAAACTCGAGAAAAGATTCAACACTTGAAAATTTTTCGTGTCGGGAAAAATTGAGTTAATGATATCCGTTCGAACATTTTAACAGATTCTAAATATCCGGAAATAATAACAAATTTAAATTTTCCGATCGAATCTACGATTACAAAATAAACCCCAGAACACTCAACCCTTGAGCCAAAATAAAAATACCAGAAACTGTATAAGAATCAAAAACAAAAATTACTGTGAAATTAAAATTGTCCCATCAAGCAGTACTGCCGCGGAACCGCGGCCCAAGCAGGGTACGGCCGCGATTCCGCGGTCGTTTGTACGGATCAATGGCTCGTATTTCACTGTTATTCTTATTTTTTTCTGAGGTATTTTTCAGGTATTTTTAATTCAGAAAAAATCGCATTTTTGAAAAATATCCAGAGAGGGGTTCATTTTCGTCGGTTCGGGTTCGATCGGAGTTTTAACTTCGTAAACACGTCGCCTAATGCTCTAGCTAGGCTTTGATACCACTGTGGGTCAGGCAGCCACCCCATCCAATGGGATCGCCGTAGCACCAACGGGTCTCTCAGCCGCTACTTTTTACGCATGCCCCCTCGCGAGGACTACAACCCGCCGGAACACCTTCCGGTCTCGGGACACCTTGGGGGTAAGAGCCTATGCTTCGCCACACTGTCACACAGTGAGAACCCCACATAGGTCGACATCCAATGCCTAGTAGCTCTGATACCACTGTAGGGTTCCTAAGCACTCTTGTGAAGGTTCATAAAGTATCAAACATGCCCGAATAAAATTTTAGATGTGCCGAACAACCCAAAGACGGGATCTTTGCTAGATTATTAGGGTTTAACATGCAAGATAACATCTTTAAACCTAAATGTGAGGGATTACAACCTTTGTAGTCCGCTCCTTCGCTTCACAAGCTCCGAGTAGAAGTCCCTTTGCCGCGATCCACGATCTCCCGGACTCAAGAGAGGCTCCACGACTCGAACGATCCATGCTAGCTTGAAGTGTTCCGCTTCTCCGATGATCTACGTCGAAGTTGCTATAACCCAAGGTTTCTCACTCTAAAGAGATGAACACCCTAATCTAATGGGCTAGATTAGATGAGGATGATGGAGTAGTATTTATGCTTTCTTTTTAATTCATTTTCTCATAAGGAATCATCACAAGAGAATTAACTAGTAAGCTTTCTCAAAGCTAGGAGAGAAGAAGATGATGAATGAAAAATGATAATCCTTTTGTGATGAATAGTAGTAAAGAATATATGATTGATTATTGAACCATGGTCAAGGATGAGAGGCTAAAACTTTGTAGAGAATAAACTAGAGTTAGGGTTTGGTTAGGTTAAGGATAAGGATCAACATAATATCTTAACCAAGACAAAAGAGAATCTTTCTAGAAAGTGCAAGAAAGAGCTAACCTTAATCAAACCCTAATCCCTTTTTATCATCCTTAAACATGTTTCATAATAAATCATATTATGTCACAATAATATATATCACATATATATTATATATTTGCAACAAAAGAAAATAATACAATTAACATATATCGCATATATATCAATGTATTAATCCGGTGAGAAAATGGAATAATAAAGCGAGCCAATATTAGATAATGTAATACAATATATCATATATATCATTATACATTAAATCATCGAATCAACACTTGATCCAACGATCCGGCTATATCGAATATAACCGACTAATATATCATGTACCGATTCATAGAATCAACACTTGATCCGATGTCCCGATTCATATCTAAATATCGCGAGAATATAATACGGTATCTCATATCGCATTATCCTCGGTCCTGCACATATCACATATGTGCCTCTACTCCGTTTTGCCTGAGCCAAGAAACCTCTGTGTAGGACTCTAAAGAATCATCAATACACCGGTAGCAGGTGATGATCATATCAAACACCCACAAGCTGCAAGCGGTCAGCTAAACGTAACAGCCACCCAGGTATTGAGCGATCAGAAGATCAACAAGCTAGCCTGTCCGTTCTCTAGTGAATCCAATCAGTAACACTCCCGTACAGTCCGGTCTGTTCGTCTGATATGTCGCATATCAAGTCTAGGGGTGGTATACGTCAGACCCCAGTAACCGATAAGTCGTGTCGATGTGAGGCTCATAACAGGTCGAGAAACTACTAGTAACACTTACCAGTAAATCTCTATATCAGCCCTGGCCAGGGACTTCCAGTTATAGCCAATCGAACACAGCACAACATCAACTCCCTATACCGGGAGAGACGAATCCCCTCCTATCGCTCATTGGCTCCATATGATTCGGGACTGTACCCAAAAGCCACCATTTTGCATGCCCTCTTGGACATGGTAAGGTGGAAATCAAAGTACAGTGGGAATCACACAAGACTCTATGACGATCTCGGGTCTACAGACTACCCTGTACCAGTGTCACCGGAGAACTGCCATCTGACGTGTGGTATATCACCATCTGGGAGTTCTCGACGAGTCCGTCCAGTGTACCCAGTCTCCACTGAGCACCCGTACACCATCTCTGATGTCAAACACCGATAGATATGGGATCATTCATCGCCCATCATATGGGTCAAGATGCGTATACGCTAGTCTACTCTGGTGTATCGATGCCCTGTCTCGATATACCCTCGACTAGGAACAGTTATAGGATGTACTCATCGACTACTATGGCCCCACTAGTATGATCTCATCATAGTCCCAGTAGTCGAGTACAGATTCTAAGGGCTTTATCAACATGTGAGAGTAAGACAGTAAATCAATACAAGTCAACATGTTAAGATAAAATAAAACCAAATAGCATACCATCATGACGAGCAAGAAAGTCCTCTCTGTATATATCCAAGCATCCATCATAATATACATCATATGTACAACAATGGCCTCTAGGGCACATACATAACTAACACCGTCATCACCCGTTAGGTTACTTAACTAACGACAGAGCGGGGACTGGACTAGCGCGGGTGCAAAACATATACAACATCTACTAGTATATATACCAATATACAATAATCGCTCCAGGCATGATAAATACAACATTACAGAAAAGTAATAAGCATCACAGAACAATACAGATAATTTGGGAACCCCGGGTTTCACAGAGCCACTGCTGAAACCCGACGTTCCCCTGGTCGTGTGGATAGCCTGTGCAATGAAACCTAGAACCCTACGGATGCGGCAAGTTACCCGCCAAAACCTGAAGCGAGGCATCCCCCTACAGCATAGTGAATGGACCACCCTGTACTTCACGGAATCCGGTGACTTGAGCACCCCTCCTTGGGTCAACATGTACTCCCTACGAGTGCGGCGAATAGTCTGCCAATTCTAGAGTGAGGCCCTCTACCACTCAAAGACATGAGATGCGGACCCGTTGCCCTCCAGAACCCGGTTATCCATGCACTCCGTCGCGGGGTAAACCTAGTACAGAAATGAAAAATATGTACAGCGGGTACATCGACCTCAGCCCGGTCGTGTCCCAAAAGAATATTTATACAAACAGGCAGAGACGACAGTCCACATGTTGGACGCTCGCCCCGCAATATCAAATGTACAAATAAATCCAAACTGCACTACCATTGCACACAGCTATCCACCACGACAAATCCGCAATATCACAGCACAACACAGAACATCAACGCGAATGTCACGTTCGCAAACCCGTCTAAAAGAGGTATAGCAATTAGACATAATTTACCGCTCGAATGACATTCACGGTCGGAGATATAATGTAAGTACTGTAAACTAACAAGTTTAAAATTCCGATCGACAAAACTTCCCAAAGTGGGCCCTACGTACAACTGCAGTACACAAACAAAATCTGGGCCCAAACAAAATATTCCAGAAACCACAATTCCCATGAAAGACACTACTGTAGAAAAATGGTTCACTGTTGCTCCAAAACGGCGGCGGAACCGCGGCCAAACTATGGTTTGTGCGGCAGTTCCGCGGCAGTACTGTGGAGACAGTGAACCAAATTTCTACAGTATCCTTAAAAAAGCCTGCACGATTTTCTGATATACTCAAAATAATTTTTAGACCAGTTTAAAAATTCGACAGAAACTTTATCATGAAAATTGCGGTTTTGGAAATTTCGTTCGATCGATATTTTAAACACGTTAGAACAAGTTAATAAAGGTTAATGGCGTGGCTCTGATACCATGTAAGTCTACGGTAGCGCCCCGGCCGTCATTCTGACGCCAAACGCGGAACAAAAACTTTTATAACTGGCGCTATCGCATACTATAACCCGGATCTTGCCATTAACGCTAAACTAACAAACTGTAAAGAGATAGAAAGGCTATACCGATCGATCCGAGTCCTTCGGTCTTTAGCCATCATCGCACGCTCCTCGCTGCAACTCCGATCTCTTATCTCTTCATCGAGGTGGCACCACATCAACGGATCTTTAAACGGGCTCCCGCCTCTATACCGAGGCAGCTCGGTCATCAAGTCTGCTAAAAGAGATGACCAAGATGAAGTAGAGAATGAGTAGAATACTTTGTCTCAAACACCCTAGGGTTCTCATCACATGAGAGGGTTAGGGTGGAGATTGAAGAAGATACTTAGGATTGGAAATGGTGAACTTAAGAAACTTTAGTGAGCAAAAGAAAACTAAGCTCATATACTTATCTTTTCTTCTCACTCCTTTTTGAATAGATATGAGCAGTGGTATTTATCAAAAAACCAAAAGAAAATATCTTATGAAAATATCTCCTCAAATATCCAAACCCAAAACAAAACTCATTAATTCTTAATGACTCACTAGATGACTCATTACATGAGTCATTAGTGAACATTCTAGAATTGATGAGTCACAACCATAAGTCACAATTTCCATTAATCATTTAAACCAAAATTATTAATCCAAAAAAGAAATGCATCTTCTAAAATATTCTCGTAACGGATTACGAGAATACCCCTCACCTGTATATACATACATGTATCCGTATTCCGACCGAATACGAATATGAGAGACTAAAAATATTCCGACTCAATATAATACTTGGATCCGTCTCAAACCAAAGCCCACCAATATTATCTGTCCGAAATATGACACATGCACAAGTGCACGTGCAATTTCGAACCCTGCCATAAAACCATACGGCCTCTACAACGTTTTGCCCGAACTTGGGAAACTATCTGTGGGGGACTCTAAAGACTCGTCAGTACCCTGGCAGTGGGTTTAACCACAAGCATGTCAGCGACACTAGCTGTGCATAACGGCTGCCCATGTACTGACCGAAAGGGAAGCCGATGAGAGAACTCATCCTGGAACCCTACTGAGCCTATCAGTGACAATATACGTACAGTCCGGTCCGTTCGTCTATAAGCATCGCATATCGGGCCTAGGGGGCTGGTAACGTCAGACCCCCAAAAGCGGTATAAGTCGTGTCGGAGGGTAGCCCTGAACACTCTGAGATACTACTGGAGTACCTACCAGTAAATCTCCTGCCTCGGCCGAGGGCTATGTGTAATGGCTCTCCTAGACACAGCGCGATCTCACCCCCAATACCGGGAGAGACGAATCCCCTGCCGATCCGTTCACTTGCCTCCATGTGGCTCGGGACTGTACCCAACTAAAACCTGTTTGCACGACTCCTTTGAGCCGTGGTAGGGTAGTAATCAAAGCACAGTGGAAACTCACACGTGACAAATGACGATCTCAGGTTGATGAACTAACCTGTATACATGTCACCAGGAAACTGCTATCTGACGCTAGGCATAATACCAACTAGCAGGTTCCCGGCGAGTCCTGTCCGGTGTACTCATAACCCAATGAGCATCTATATACATCTTAGGTGATCCAACTGACACCAATGGCTTGTGAGACCGGCCACCGCCCCTCGTCGGGGTCTCGACTGTATACACTAGTCTACTTTGGAGTATCGATGCCCTGTCTCGAAACTCCCACGACTAGGGACCACTTTTAAGGATGTGCTTATGGACTACCCAACTCTCACATATATGATCGCCATCATACTGTTGGTAGTCAAGCAGGATCCTAAGGGCTCTATCAACGTGTAATAGTGATCATGTCACCTAAAGCTGTACACGACTGATAAAGGCAAACCAGATAGCATACTATCATCTCGAGTAAGACTGTCATACCGGTATAGGTCCTCCCTCAATCATTGCAATCACGTACCTGCGATCCAATAATTGACTTTGAGGGCACTATATACAATATATCTCAGGTGCAAAGACTAACTTGTACACATGTCACCTGAGAACTTCCATCTGACGATAGGTATAGAACCATCTGAGAGTTCTCGGCGAGTCCGTTCAGTGTACTCACACCCAGTGAGCACCTGTATATGATCTTAGGTGCATCAGACCAATGGCTGCGGGACCAACCTCCCCCGATGGAGGTAGAAACGTATACACTAGTCTACTCTGGAGTATCAATGCCCAGTCTCGATACTCACGCGACTAGGAACCATTTAAGGATGTGCTTATGGACTACCCTGCTACCACAAGTATGATCGCCATCACAACGCAGGTAGTCAAGCAAGATCCTACGGGCTTTATCTGAAGGGTTGTCCAAGACGGCTGCAAGGTTTCGGGAGGTATCGTCCATGCCAAATTAAAATTTTTGCCGTTTTAGCTAACCCTAACTAGAATCGTCTACTAGAAATAATACGGAAACATAAGCAAACACTTTGCAATATGTAAAGAGAGCGAGGAATACAACCTTTGTAGACCGGTCTTTCACTTTAAATAGCTCCGTGTAGTAGTCCCCTTCGCTGCGATCGCAAACTCCGGACTCTAGAGAGGCTCCGTTGAAGAAACGAACGTGCTTGCTTCGAAGACTTCGAGGCCGAAGATGATCTACGTCGAGAAGACACTAACTCAAGCTATTCCTTCACTAGGTCATGAGCTTTGTGAAGAGAACACCCTCTACTACATGGCAAGTAGTAGAGGATGATGAAGTAGGAAGTGGGCTCACTTTAGAATTGATTTTCTCACACTTTTTCTCATTCCACCATTAGAGCTAGCAAGCTTTTCATGGAGCTTGATGAAGAAGAAGAAGAAAAGAATAATTCATCATATGAATTAATCCCCTCAATAATGTAACCATGGGTGAGTTAAGATATCATGCTTAATTCATGTAGAGAATTGACCAAGGTATGAGGTTAAAGGTTGGGTTAAAGAATATCAAGAGAAATGACAAAAGAGTGGACTTTGTCAAAGTTTCTCCAAGCTTCTTCAAGCTTGATAACTTTGACCAAGTATGACTCTTTTGTTAAATCTTAAGATAATAAATAAACCTTAATTTAACCTTAAAATGGTATAACTCTCATACACCCACCTTGTATGTATCATCAAGCATGATACAAACATGTACACTTGCATATATCACATATAAACAATGTGCACAATCTAGTGAGAAAATAAATCATAAGTAAGCTAATACTAGTTAATGTAATGTAATATATCAAATATATAATTATACATTAAATTATTAAATTAACTCTTGATTTAATAATCCGGCTATAACCGACTAATATCATGTGTAACAACTTGTCGAATCAACACTTGATCCGATAACCCGGCTATTTCGCATACAACCGATCAATGTCACTAATCGCGAGAATAGAATACGGTATCTCATATCGTATTAATCTCGGTCCCGCAGATATCACATATGTGCTCCTACTCCGTTTGGCTTGAGCCAGGAAACCCCTGTGTAGGACTTTAAAGACTCGTCAATACGCCGGCAGTAGGTGATGATCATATCAAACACCCACAAGCCGCAAGCGGTCTACCAAACGTAACGGCCACCCGAGTATTGAGCGATCAGAAGATCAACAAGCAAGCCTGCTCACACTCCTGCGAATCCAATCAGTAACACTACCGTACAGTCCGGTCTCTTCGTCTAATATGTCGCATATCTCGTCTAGGGGTGGTAAACGTCAGATCCTAGTAACTCGATAAGTCGTGTCGATATGATGCTCATAACGGGTCGAGAAACTACTGATAACACTTACCAGTATATCTCTGAAGCTGCCTTGGCCAAGGACTTCCTGTTATAGCCAATCGAGCACAGCGCAACATCAACTCCCAATACCGGGAGAGACGAAACCCCTCCTATCGCTCATTGCCTCCATGTGACTCGGGACTGTACCCAAAAGCCACCGTTTTGCACGTTCTCTTGAACGTGGTAAGGTGGAAATCAAAGCACAGTGGGAATCACATAAGACTCTATGACGATCTCGGGTCTACAGACTAACCTGTACCAGTGTCACCAGAGAACTGCCATCTGACGATAGGTATAATACCATCTGGGAGTTCTCGGCGAGTCCGTCCAGTGTACCCAGTCTCCACCGAGCACCTGTATACTATCTCTGATGTCAAACACCAATGGATATGAGATCATCCATCGCCTATCTACATGGGTAGAGAAGATATACGCTAGTCTACTCTGGTATATCGATGCCCTGTCTCGATACACCTACGACTAGGAACATTTGAAGGATGTACTTAGCGACTACACTGTTCCCACTAGTATGATCTGCATCATAGTCCTGGTAGTCAAGTACTCATCATAAGGGTTTTATCAACATGTAAAATAGAGACAATCAGAGTAGATGTTAAGATAAAGTGCAACCAGATAGCATACTATCATGTCGAGCAAGAAAGTCCTCCCTATATATGTCCAAGCATCCACTACTATATACATCGTATGTACAGTAATGGCCTCTAGGGCATACATATCACTAACAATCTCCCACTTGCATTAGGGCCATCTGTTGTAGTATCTCATACCCAACAATCAGCAGTGGTTGAAGTATCCCATACTCAACCATCCCATAAAAGTCTCTCCTGGGAATAGGCCTTTGTGAGTGGATCCGTCCTGTTCTCCTCTGTGTCTGCTCTCCTAACCTTGATCTCCCTGGAGATCAACCATCTCCATGATCAGGTGATACTGCCTAAGAATATGTCTGGATCACTGATGGGACGGGGGTTCCTAGGCCAAAGCCACAACTCCATTGTCTCACAATGGTAGGAACAAAGTTCATCTCATGAACTTATATACATCCAGACTGCCTTTTTGGTAGTATCATTGGTAGCAATGTATCCAGCCTTTATCGTCTAGTATGCCACGATATCTAGCTTGAAACTCTTCCAACATACCGTCCCTCCATTGAGGGTAAAGATAATGCCTGTGACTGACATTCAGTTGACCTTACCACCCTGGATTCCATCCAGTGATTGTCCCCAGGATCGATTGATACCATCTGTTCATACCATAATTTTGCATTATTATATTCCCCATTCTTAGTCATTTTACAAATAAACAGGTGCTTTTGATCCATGTCTGCTATATAGTTGCAGGTTACAGGTTCTCGGAACAAAACGGTGAAAATGATGAAAAGATGATACAAAAGTGAGACTACGACCGATAAATGGTGGAATCTTGATCGTGCCTACATTTTGAGGGACAATGAAGATCAATGAACAAGTTCACAAAGTACAAAGACAGCGCAAGGTTCAAGACTTAGACACGAAGCAAGCGGTAAAGTCCACTACATTATTCACTGTGGAAATCTGGAAGAAACTAGAAGACATTTTGAAGAACCAAGTGAAGAAAAGCCAAGTACAAAGCAGCAGACAGAACCCTAGAAAACATGAACCAACAACCCCTCTATATGGCCGCGGAACCGCGGCCAAACATGGGTTTTGGCCGTGGATCCGCGGCCATGTGAAGCCCGTGTCGGTGCTAAAAAATTCAGAGTGGCGGTGCGTTGACTAGTCTTCTTAGGGGTAAAATTGTAACTGCAGATATGAATCGATTGTAACCCTAAGGTTTCTATGATCTATAAATAGAAACCCTAAAACCTCTTTTTGAGGTATGCCTCTTGTTTTGCCTCATTTCATTTATCAAAATTCATAATTGTAAATTCCTGTAATGTTTGAAGAGTGCATCAAATAAAAGATAAAGTAAGTTTTTCCTTTCATTGCCCTAGTTAATTTTCCTTTCTGCCCTAGTTAATTTTTATTAATCTGCCCTAGTTTAGATTTTATTTATCTGCCATAGATTAGATAACTAGGTTATTAAAAACAATCATAAAAAAATGAAATCTTTTAATTCCCTAATGAGTGAGTAGTTCTTCACTTGTTAGGGTTAGGAATATGAGAGGTTTGAGAGATGAAAATCTCTCACCCCTTTCTTGCCCATCACATATTTTTATAGGACTCCATGCATACATACACACACCGCTCACTACGGCACCCTATCCCACGTGGTAGCGGTGATACCGTAGTTTAAAAGACCGGCTGTATATGTTTTCCATGGAGGTTAGGGTAAGAATTAAGAAAGGAAGGACAAGAACCTAGAGGAAGAAACCTAGTTTCTTCCCGATGGTACTAATCCACTTTATTAATTATTACCATAACACCTAATAGATCTTAATTAGGGCATAGAAAGCGGTGAGGAATATTGACTTTCCAAACTTAATCTAAACCTAACCCTAGCAAGATTTTAATCTTAATCAACTCATTTCAGTTTTTAGTGATAATCAATCCAACGCCAATTGGAATTAACTCGTTAGAACAAATTGAGAATACACAAAATCCTTGTGGACCGACCCGTACTCACCGGCTAGCTACCAAGCGACGTCGTTCTTGATTGCGATTAACAATTCTTTGATCACAAAATCTCACATCTAATCAAATGGCGCCATTGCCGGGGATGGCGTTGTTATTTTCTTTTTGTAATTTCGGGTTAATATAAAATTGAAAAATCATAAAAACTGAAAAATAAAAAAATATAATTTTTTTTTATCATCTTGTTATTTTGTGAAGGGTATTTTTGTTTGAATTGTGCAGGATCGAAGAACAAATTCAGATCTGGAAAAATCCAGAGAGCAAAACAGAAAATCGTAGATCTGAACATCAGAGGAGTACCATAACAGAACAACAGAATATTTTTGGAGGCTTGAACCGACTAGCTGACCGCGCTTCCGCCGCATTGACCCGTCTTTGACCGCGCAACCGCGGCGGCTTGGTGACGTCAGCGGGTGGAAAAATCACTGTAAGTTTTCCCTTTTCTTCTCTGAACCCCTGATATCTCCTCTGTGAAATTTGCCTGCAGGATTCTTTGCGCAAAAATTTCCCCCTTCTCAATAACTTGATCTTGTGCAGGATTCTTTGCGCCGCGCTAAAAAAAAAAATTGTTTGCAAGTGATTGTGTTTACTGCTTTGCATATTTTAAATTGACTTTAAGGGGCTTTTAACACCAATCCAGATTGGGTGGGGATTTCATTACCCTTCCCAGGACCCCAAAAATTATATAAAGCATATTGCATTGACCATTAAGTTAATTAAAAAAGATTAGACTCAGCCCTAAGGACTTCGTGCTCAATAGGACAAAGGAATAGTTGTAGGCATCGACCGTTGATCCGAACCTGACTTTGTGGTGCCTAGGCTAGACAGGTAGTGAAAGGTAACTTTAAAAGGCCCGTCTCACGGCGATTCGTGAGCGGATCCCTCCTTTCTCTACTTGTACTTACCTGGCCACAATTGGCGGTAAAGAGGCGGTTTGAGGTCCTTACTTCTTGCCCTTTGGAACAGTTAGGAGCATTCTAGTTGACCTAGGTGACTCTAGATCTAGGCTTGATTGTGCATTTGTGATTTATTGAACGTGTGTCTAAGCCTTTTATCGAAAATCTTTTTTGCAAAAAGCTCCACATAAAAAAAAACACACACAAAGAGGAAAAAAGAATTTTTTTTTTCAAAAACTTGCCACTTATCGCTAAGAAATCCATTGCACCCCACTTTCACTCACATTCTTTTTCTTCTCCTTTTTACATCATGGGTACCCCATCTCCCAAAACTCTTGCCGAACTTTGGTACCCTCATCCAAACATTACTTCATACGCAAATTGTTTTGGTCGAATTACGGACGACCCCTCCATGCCCAAAATTTTTTTGAAAGATCGAATAGAAGCGTCTAGGAGAAACAGTTTGACTCCACAATCCACTTTGTATCAACCATTTCAACCTTCACCACCTTCTTACGTTGATAGTACTTTTTCGAGTCCTGTTGTAACTCCGAAACCCATGTCTATTGCTGAACATATTGAACAATCTCGTAACTGATCTTTCACTCCTTTCAACACTTCCAGTTCTTGGGATCAACAAGTCCATTCACCTTTTTATCCAAATGTTGATCCTACTCCTGTCCAACCATTCAATTCCTACCAGTCCTACCCGACTTTCATACCTTCCCTAGACATTGCTTCTACATAACCATTTGGGAATTTGACGTATCCAAACAACTTTGAATCTTTTACTGAAATCCCTTCACAACCCATGTCTAGTCTAGAACAGTCGTTGGAAGCTTATATTGTAGCGACAAACCAACAGATGAGGAATTTGGATGCGTCCATTGCCGCCCTTATGCAACCTAGTGACCCGGTAGCTAGTTTCCAACTAGCTCCAAAAATTCCAATGTATGATGAGGCGGTTGGACAGATTGAGAATTTGAGTGGAAAGAGTGAGCTGTGCACCCTTCCAAATCAATCCTACCCATCACCAATTGAATCCCAAAACTCCGGTTTTGAATGTCTATCAAGTGTCCCAAATGATTCACCAGTTGAAAATAAAACGTTTAATGAATTGTGCGACTTTGTAGTGCTTGATTTGCCAGATTGTGAAGGGTCCCTTTCGAGTGAAACTATCACCAATCCTTTCGACCTGTACACCTCCAATCTAGAACCTGAATTGATAAATATCCATGCTTTTGATGAGGTGTCCGAAAAAATCGATTTTCACTTGATTGAGGATATTAACGCAGGGAATATTTTGGATGATGAACCCACATATTTGACTGAATTTTTCTCTCCAATTCATCATCCCGAGTCATTAAATGTTTCTCCCGAACTTCATATGCGTCTTGATTTTGATGATAATTGCATGGATGAGATAACTATTGAGGAGAATTATGAGGATAGTATCAAGGAGAGTAATGAGGAGAGTATTGAGGATAGTATTGAGGATGAACCAGTTTTGTTTGATGAGTCGGATTTTCCAATTCATCCTCCTGAACCTTTAACTGTTATACTTCCTAAATCACCCCCTTCATCCTTTCCATCGTTCCGACCACGCAAGAGATCACGCAGGAGAACTGTGAGCTTGAAAAATTTCTGTTCGATCACAGCAGTTTTGACGCCACTAGTGCGTTCCTCCTTAAATCTGACACAGTTCTCACAACCGATAACGATTACAAGTGTTTCACTTTTTCGGACGATTTTGAAGACTCACCGCCCGAGTTTGAGTCCTTTGAATTTTCAGATGAGTTAGTTGAACCATCAGACTCGGTTGCTTACAGTCATTTCGACCCATTGATGGAATTCTTCGAGTTCGAGACAATTTCACCTTCAATTGTTTCATCTCTGAAACTCGAACTCAAGCTGTTGCCGCCTCACCTTACATACGCTTACTTAGGTGAGAATGAGACCATCCCTAAATCACTCTCCTTCGTCCTTTCCATCATTTCGACCACGCAAGAATCCGTCACGCTTCCATTTTCAATGGATGGTTTACCAAGTTCAATGCACCCATGTTTTCTCGTGAATCTTGAGGGATTTGACCCCATTTCTCGACGGGTTGATAGATTAGCACAATCGCTTTTAACACATCGGTCATTACAATTTGTGCTAATTTATTCACTCAATTTACACCCTCAAGTTCGTACTACACTTGTTTCTCTCTTCCGCCATTCTTCTCCTAATATACCGAGACCATATTCCACCTTCCTTCCTATACGGTCTCGTATGTTTCTCATTTCTTTTCTCTACACTCTATTCTTTCATCACCCACACCATTATAACGATAAAATTTTTGAATGGTTGGTGCTAACCTTTGGCTTATGTAAGGCCTTGTATAGCTTGATAGTGTGTTTTTCTCCTTCCTAACTCGGAACTTTAACGTTTAAACAGTGGAAACTCTGTTTCACTTAAGTTTGGGGGGACCTTTTTGTATATATATTTTGTTTTGTTTTTCTGTTAACAATAAAAAAAATTAAAAAAATAAACAGGGGAATACCGGCCGTTTTGACCCTCTTGGTGTAGCATGACAGTGAGGACACTGTCAAGTTTAAGTTTGGGGGTGTGCTCGGTAAGCTTTCTTCTTTCGCATTCATATGTACATTTTTGCATTTGCATACTTATTTTAAAACCCATAAAAATTGAAAAATTATAAAAATTATAAAAATTGAAACATTCAATTTTGGCCATAATTGACTTGAGGTTAACTAGCTAGGAACAACTAGATCTTAGACTTAGTAAATTAAAACCCCTAAAAATAACCTTTCTTAAAATGTAACGGTAGAAAGTATATGTCTTTATAGTTTATTTAGAAATAGGCAAATTTCGAGTTGACTTCTTGGGCTAAGTTAAAACAAGGGAAAAGTATTGATATTTTTATTAAAGTATAAGTTTGAAAAATAATTCCTAAAGTTTAAGTCTAAATTCTGAAAATATATACCCTACAAATTGCACAAACACGAACCTTAAAACTTGGAATAGTAGAAGAGACCTTGAAATGCTCTTGTCTAAAGTCCTTAGTACGAAGAAAAATAAAATAAAAATACAAGTGTGAATAAAGAGATTAAAAAATGAACACTGGTTTTTGTAATTACTTAAGTCTGCATTAATAGAAAAAAATATTTAGCGAGTGTGCTTTATCACCTAGTGCCTTAGACCAACTGGTTTGGGAGTCACTGCTAAAGCCTTAGGTGTTACAAGACTAGAAATTACGCCTTAATGTGCAAACACATTTTGTAATCGGTCGTTGGTACCTCAAGAAGTATTAACGGTCGCATGAAGGATGTGTGAGCAATTTCATCTAAAAATTCACTAATTGAAAAGTACTTTGGACGATGGACAAGAGTATAATAGTTTGATTTGAATTTCCAAGTGTAGGGGTGATATATACACACACGTAGGGGTATGTGATTGGGGTTTAGATAAGAGATAGGAATGAAGAATAGGACTTATATCTTTAATAGAGATGATAAAAATTCCTAAGTTAAGATAGAACCCTAGAAGGAAAACTTAAAAGATGCTAAAAGCTAAGTAAATTTACAAGAACATATATAATCTTAAGTTAAATGATAAGGAGGCATGAAAAATACGGGTGGATAATTTATGAGTCGAAGATAATAGAGTTTCTTGTTAGAAAACCTAATTGGAGAATAAAAGTCAATGGGCCGAATTGATAGGATTTTGTGGGTAGTATCCGCTGAAAACCCTCAGGAGACAACACTCCTCCTACTAGGGACACCTAGAGGTTTAATGGCTTGTTGCACGAGCTCGGTGCAATCGCGTTTCCCTGCGAAAGTGAGGGTAGGTCTTTTTCGAGAATAAAAACTAGGTTTGCTCGAGGACGAGCAAAAGATAAGTTTGGGGGTATTTGTTCATACCATAATTTTGCATTATTATATTCCCCATTCTTAGTCATTTTACAAATAAACAGGTGCTTTTGATCCATGTCTGCTACATAGTTGCAGGTTACAGGTTCTCGGAACAAAACGGTGAAAATGATGAAAAGATGATACAAAAGTGAGACTACGACCGATAAATGGTGGAATCTTGATCGTGCCTACATTTTGAGGGACAATGAAGATCAATGAACAAGTTCACAAAGTACAAAGGCAGCGCAAGGTTCAAGACTTAGACATGAAGCAAGCGGTAAAGTCCACTACATTATTCACTGTGGAAATCTGGAAGAAACTAGAAAACATTCTAAAGAACCAAGTGAAGAAAAGCCAAGTACAAAGTAGCAGACAGAACCCTAGAAAACATGAACCAACAACCCCTCTATATGGCCGCGGAACCGCGGCCAAACATGGGTTTTGGCCGCGGATCCGCGGCCATGTGAAGCCCGTGTCGGTGCTAAAAAATTCAGAGTGGCGGTGCGTTGACTAGTTTTCTTAGGGGTAAAATTGTAACTGCAGATATGAATCGATTGTAACCCTAGGGTTTCTATGATCTATAAATAGAAACCCTAAAACCTCTTTTTGAGGCATGCCTCTTGTTGTGCCTCATTTCATTTATCAAAATTCATAATTGTAAATTCCTGTAATGTTTAAAGAGTGCATCAAATAAAAGATAAAGTAAGTTTTTCCTTTCATTGCCCTAGTTAATTTTCCTTTCTGCCCTAGTTAATTTTTATTAATCTGCCCTAGTATAGATTTTATTTATCTGTTGTTGATTAGATAACTAGGTTATTAAAAACAATCATAAAAAAATGAAATCTTTTAATTCCCTAATGAGTGAGTAGTTCCTCACTTGTTAGGGTTAGGAATAGGAGAGGTTTGAGAGATAAAAATCTCTCACCCCTTTCTTGCCCATCACATATTTTTATAGGACTCCATGCATACATACACACACCGCTCACTACGGCACCCTATCCCACGAGGTAGCGGTGATACCGTAGCTTAAAAGACCAGCTGTATATGTTTTCCATGAAGGTTAAGGTAAGAATTAAGAAAGGAAGGACAAGAACCTAGAGGAAGAAACCTAGTTTCTTCCCGATGGTACTAATCCACTTTATTAATTTTACCATAACACCTAATAGATCTTAATTAGGGCATAGAAAGCGGTGAGGAATATTGACTTTCCAAACTTAATCTAAACCTAACCCTAGCAAGATTTTAATCCTAATCAACTCATTTCAGTTTTTAGTGATAATCAATCCAACGCCAATTGGAATTAACTCGTTAGAACAAATTGAGGATACAAAAAATCCCTGTGGACCGACCCGTACTCACCGGCTAGCTACCAAGCGACGCCGTTCTTGATTGCGGTTAACAATTTTTTGATCACAAAATCTCATATCCAATCACCATCTCACTACACCTAGTGAGAATCCTAACATCCAATTAGATCTATCTCATAGATAAAAAAAACCAGGATTTAGGAGGTATCACCTTGATCCTATATGGAGAATCATTGTGATAAGAGGAGATTGACCGAGCGTAACATAGGAAACACCTTCCCTATCAAGAGTATGTCATCCACATACAATATGAGGATCATCACCATACTCCCTACTACCTTTTTGTATATACAAGGTTCATCTACCATTTTGATGAAGTCAAACACTTTGACTACCATATCAAAACAGATGTTCCAACTCCGCGATGCCTGCTTTAACTCATAAAGCAACTTGCACACGTTTCCGCTGCTCCCACTGTCTACGAAGCACTCTGGCTGTGTACTTATAGACGCTTCCTTCTAAATCACCATTTAGAAAAGCAATCATGACACCCAACCGCCAGATATCGTAGTCATGGTATGTAGCAGTGATAAGTAGGATCCGGATGGATTTAAGCATAGCTTTGAAAGTCTCAACTTTTCCATGTACACCAAGTAATCTTCTCAAGATATACTTGCTTCTGATGGGGATTTAACCCTTAAGATAAAGCAACCAAAGTCCATACTTTGTTGGTGTATATGGATTCCATCTCAGATCGCTTAGCATCCAGCCATTCTCACAGAGTCCCCACTCCTGATGGCCTGCTCGAAACTAGTTGGGTTATCATCTCATGATGCAATCCTCACTCTCACTGTCATAGAGAAAACCGAAATATCTCTCAAGTAGGTGAGGAACCCTACTAGATCGGCGGAGAGGCTGAGGTTCGTTGAGAGCTATTGAATCCTCCGAGTTTACCAAATCATCAGCTGTAGTTTGTATAGCTGGAACTCCTTCCAGTTCTACCTCATGACCACTAATTTCTTCACAAGAAATTCCATTTCCAAAAGGTGGCATGCTGAGAAACAAAACAACTTTTGCTCCTTAGAGTGGCAGAAGATATTCCCTTGCGAATGCTTGAGATATCCAACAAACTTCCACAGAACTAACCTTGCCTCGAGTTTGTCCGGATTTTGCTTTTAGACATAGGCCGGACAACCCCAAATCTTAACATCCTTAAGAGATGGTCTCTTCCCATACCATATCACATATGGAGTGGTAGGCACCTAATTTGGTCGGAACCCTATTCAATAGGTATGCAGCTTCTCAAGTGCATAACTCCTAAAAGGAAATAGGCAACTCAGGAGTACTCATCATAGAGCACACCATATCACATAGGGTGTGATTGCTCCGTCCCGATATACCAACGTGTTGTGGTGTATACGGAGGAGTAATGCTGAGAGAGAATCTCATTCTCTTTTAGAATAGTCCAGGAATTCCGTGCTCAAGTATTCTCCTCCCTCATCTCATCATAAGACATAATACTTATACCCATTCTGGTTCTCTACTTCTGACGTATATTCTATGAATTTTTCAAAAGTTTCAGACTTGTGTTTCAACAGGAACATATGTCCGAATCTTGAGAGATCATCAGTGAATGTAATGAAGTATAAAGAACCGGTCCTGGCATGTGTAGACATGGGACTTTCATACATCATTATGTATCAATCCCAATAGTTCATTAACTCTTTCTCTGTTTCCAATAAACGGAGCTATAGTCATTTTATCTTTGTGACATGACTGGCAAGTTTCAAAAGATGTAAATTCAAACTGATTTAAATATGCATCTAAATGTAACTTAGCTAGTCGGGTCGCATTGATATGAACTAGTCTACAATGCCACAAGAAGGATTCGTTCATTTCTGAACTCTTCCTCTTGTGTGTGTTCTGTATGTTAAGAACTAGTTTGATTTAGAACGTATATGCTTTTAGATAACGTGCCTGAACCGATCAATACTTGATATAGGAAATGTTCAAAACATTATCCATAAATACAAAATTATATCTTTCTTTACTAAATAAAGAGACTGATATGATGTTGTACATCAGGTTCGGTATCTAATAACATTCGTTCAGAATCAATGTATTTGGTAATACAGGGTGATAACTGCCAACATACTTGGCTGCAACATTTGCACCGTTTCCAACTCTAGAAACATATCACCCGTTCTCAGTTCTCTACCTATCTGTAGCCCATGTAACAGATTACATATGCAGGATCCTGATCTGTTATCTCATACCCAGGACGTAAAGGATACTGAGAAATAGTTCTCTGTAATGAACACACCCGAAGAAGATGCATCATCATGCACTTTCTTCGTTTGGGTGGCACGGGAATCCTGGTAATCCCCTATTTCCTGCTCGGTCTTATAACAATTATAAGTTGGAGCGGGACCAACGTTCCTTAGCGCAGTATAACAAGCGGGTTCAGTCAATACATCCGTATTATTATCTTGATTAAGGCGTGACATAGTTGCTACCTGGAGAGAGAGAGAAGAAAACACTCAGCGTATGCTCTTGCAAGATTAGATTGGTTATTATTTTATCTAATCATGATATCTCCCACTGTTTTAGTCAAATCTTCCTTCAAACCCTAAAAGGAAAGACTAGTTAGGATTAATTACACCCTACAATTTCGCCAATCTTTCAGCCAGGCCAGTGTCGGTACTTTGAGGGAGGTTCCCCGTGCTTTCGCACGGACCTAATTAAAATAAACCTCATTTTCCCAAAAGCGTAACCCCGTTGACACCTTTCTAGACACCTACTTGATCGGCTAATTGTAATGTGTAAAACTCTCCCAGGAGTAACTCTTACTCGCAGCGGGTATCGTGATCCAACTATCTCATAGAAGGTATGCAATCTCATTGCAAATTTCAACACTTGAAATTCCCGATAATATTTTACCCCTAGCATTCTATGACCTTGACGCATGCCAACAAACCATAGTCCGCTAGTCAAGTTCAACCCGTCATTTCCCGATTGAATTAAACCCACCCTTACGACCCTTGACGCAGGCCAACAAAGTCGCACGACTACCCTAACTCAATCGCATCATATGCTTTAGCAGGTAAGCATAAATAGCTACCGAATATTACGCCTTGACGCAGGCCAACAAATGTAGCACGAATACTATGAAGTACTTATCTGAAATGACGGAGGGCTACGACAGGTTTTTAAGAAAACCCTTTGCGTAATGAACTTAATATCGTTGTAGAATCAAATGATTTAAAATGGATTGTTTTTTAGGCCTTTTCTAGTTTTGCTAAAGAGGTCACTCCCGGTGAAAGGATCGTCGGCTCTTTCCTTATTGAATAAGGTGCAGGATATTCACAATACCACTATGCAAAGCAAAAACTGTAGAAGCTATCAAAATACAAACCAAGGGTTGTAGCATCTGCTAGTTATTGCTAAAGAGGTCACTCCTGGTGAAGGGATCTCGGCTCTTTCCTTATCGAATAAGATGCTGGATATTCTACAAGGAATACCGCTATGCAAAGCGACAACTAGAGCTACCTGTTTTGAAAATTCGATGCCACAACATCTTTAGGTTTCTTTTATTTCATTAATCTCATTAATGAAGTCCTATCATTTTAAGTTACCTAAATATCACAGATAAATACAACGTACGCTTATGCCATCCGCATTCGCCTCGATGTCCCCTCGTGCACCGTTAGGTTAGGTAACTAACGGCAGAGCGGGACAGTGCTAGCGCGGGTGTAAAACATAAGCAACGTCTATATAATATATCACATATACTATATCCTGTATTTATCTCAACATATCAAATGATCACATCACAGTTATCGCAGTAGAAGAACAACATATGAAATATTGGATATACTAGGATTTTCGTGTTTTATTTTAAGCCTGTATAAAACACGGATTCCACGGTCGTGATGAATAGCCAATCCCACACCCCTAGACCCCTACGAGAGCGGTATGAAACCCTGCTAATTATAGAGTTAGGAGACCTGATCTCGACTCCTCAAGATGGTCTCCCACTGGACCCTAGAACCCGGTTACTTGTGCTCCCTGCCTTGGGTCTATCCTAATGCAGAAAAGTAAATAATATACAATGGTGACATCATCCTCAACCCGGAAGTACCCCAATAAAAGAATATTACATACAATGAATTTTACATGAATGAAAATAAAAACCCTCATCTCACATAAAAAAACCCCGGCTATTCAAAACACGACGATCGAATATAACATATCCAAGCAACACATGACAACACATGTCATCAACGTAAGTAAATATGCGTATCCCAATTGTCGTTGACATATAGCACCGAAACCGGCGATACACCACATATTACACTTACGGTCGCATAAAAGAAAGTGAAAAACTACAACAGTTGGAATCCGCAACCACCTTAGACATCACATGCCTAACCAAATGAATTCCTTAGACATCGCATGCCTAACAATTATGAATCCCGCATTTTAGTCTCAATATCGAAAACTCTTTTCAATATCTAGTCGGGTAATTCAACAAGATTCCCGACATCCTGATCAAATGCTCGTCGGAAACTTTAGTAGACGGCCGCACCCCCCGATACCGTCGACGAAGTGCACTAAGGCGGAACACCGCTGCCGTGAGCACCCGAACAGATGCTTTTGGCGACAGGGTTCTCTTACAGTCACTTTGTCGGGGCTATGGGGCATGGCTATCTATTAAGTTTACCCGACGAGTATCCGCATACGCTACGTGATTGCGACGGACTTTTGATCTCATCAAAATCCCGTGGCAACCGATCAAATGAGACTAAACTGCTAGATTTATAACATTCAAATTAGTTATCTCATAACTACTTGTGGATTCCAAATATTGTATCCCATCACATAATATCCGGACGACGATAAACTCTTCGATCGATTCATCAAAGTCCCACAGTTTCCCGACAGCTCAACACTTGAGCACAGTTTTAATAATACCCAGAAGATGCCACAGTACCTTTGAACCAACTGTAGAAGGGTCAAACCAATGCCTCACATGTGAAACGCTAAACTACCATAAACCCAAGGGTTTAAATGGAGGTTTTGACGGCCACATAATCGAGTTAAGGTTTACGTTCTTCTAGAGGGTCCAAAGAATCACTTGTATGTTTTTCCGAATACGTTAAACTTGGAAAAATAGGTTTTTGACATTCGATCGAACTTTTTAACATCGTCTAGACAATATGTGAAACACCCGAAACAATGTTAAAACTACGAATACGAAACACTCCGATTTGCTTACAGTGTAATATTACATCATATGTAAAATTAGCAAAAATAAACAACACCTGAAACACCAAAACCAAGTCATTGGAACACAGAACAAAACTCAACCCATTCCCTTACAGGGAGGCCGAGGTCGCCGGACATGGTGCTTCTGTCGCCGACCATGGTCCGAGCTGTGGGCTTGGGTTTTGTTGTGTGTTCATGTAGTATCACATACTACATTCTGTAATTGTTTAAATAATTTTTTGAACTCTTTTCAAAATTGACAGAAACTTGGTTTTTGCGTTTCAAGTTTCGGAGTTATTTCGGTTTCGTGATTCTAACAAAATTCGTATAAATTTCTAGCATGGCTCTGATACCACTGAAGGGTTGTCCAAGACGGCTGCAAGGTTTCGGGAGGCATCTTCCATGCCAAATTAAAATTTTTGCCGTTTTAGCTAACCCTAACTAGAATCGTCTACTAGAAATAATACGGAAACATAAGCAAACACTTTGCAATATGTAAAGAGAGCGAGGAATACAACCTTTGTAGACCGGTCCTTCACTTCAAATAGCTCCGTGTTGTAGTCCCCTTCGCTGCGATCGCAAACTCCGGACTCTAGAGAGGCTCCGTTGAAGAAACGAACGTGCTTGCTTCGAAGACTTCGAGGCCGAAGATGATCTACGTCGAGGAGACACTAACTCAAGCTATTCCTTCACTAGGTCATGAGCTTTGTGAAGAGAACACCCTATACTACATGGCAAGTAGTATAGGATGATGAAGTAGAAAGTGGTCTCACTTTAGAATTGATTTTCTCACACTTTTTCTCATTCCACCATTAGAGCTAGCAAGCTTTTCATGGAGCTTGGTGAAGAAGAAGAAGAAAAGAATAATTCATCATATGAATTAATCCCCTCAATAATGTAACCATGGGTGAGTTAAGCTATCATGCTTAACTCATGTAGAGAATTGACCAAGGTATGAGATTAAGGGTTGGGTTAAAGAATATCAAGAGAAATGACAAAAGAGTGGACTTTGTCAAAGTTTCTCCAAGCTTCTTCAAGCTTGATAACTTTGACCAAGTGTAACTCTTTTATTAAATCTTAAGATAATAAATAAACCCTAATTTAACCTTAAAATGGTATAACTCTCATACACCCACCTTGTATGTATCATCAAGTATGATACAAACATGTACACTTGCATATATCACATATAAACAATGTGCACAATCCAGTGAGAAAATAAATCATAAGTGAGCTAATACTAGTTAATGTAATGTAATATATCAAATATATAATTATACATTAAATTATTAAATCAACTCTTGATTTAATAATCCGGCTACAACCGACTAATATCATGTGTAACAACTTATCGAATCAACACTTGATCCGATAACCCGGCTATTTCGCATACAACCGATCAATGTTACTAATCGCGAGAATAGAATACGGTATCTCATATCGTATTAATCTCGGTTCCGCACATATCACATATGTGCTCCTACTCCGTTTCGCTTAAGCCAGGAAACCCCTGTGTAGGACTCTAAAGACTCGTCAATACGCCGGCAGTAGGTAATGATCATATCAAACAACCACAAGCCGCAAGCGGTCTGCCAAACGTAACGGCCATCCGGGTATTGAGCAATCAGAAGATCAACAAGCAAGCCTGCTCACACTCCTGCGAATCCAATCAGTAACACTACCGTACAGTCCGGTCTCTTCGTCTGATATGTCGCATATCTCGTCTAGGGGTGGTAAACGTCAGACCCCAGTAACTCGATAAGTCGTGTCGATATGAGGCTCATAACGGGTCGAGAAACTACTGATAACACTTACCAGTATATCTCTGAAGCTGCCTTGGCCAAGGACTTCCTGTTATAGCCAATCGAGCACAGTGCAACATCAACTCCCAATACCGGGAGAGACGAAACCCCTCCTATCGCTCATTGCCTCCATGTGACTCGGGACTGTACCCAAAAGCCATCGTTTTGCACGTTCTATTGAACGTGGTAAGGTGGAAATCAAAGCACAGTGGGAATCACACAAGACTCTATGACGATCTCGGGTCTACAGACTAACTTGTACCAGTGTCACCAGAGAACTGCCATCTGACGATAGGTATAATACCATCTGGGAGTTCTCGGTGAGTCCGTCCAGCTTACCCAGTCTCCACTGAGCACCCGTATACAATCTCTGATGTCAAACACCAATGGATATGGGATCATCCATCACCCATCTACATGGGTCGAGAAGCTATACGCTAGTCTACTCTGGTATATCGATGCCCTGTCTCGATACACCTACGACTAGGAACATTTGAAGGACGTACTTAGCGACTACACTGTTCCCACTAGTATGATCTGCATCATAGTCCTGGTAGTCAAGTACTCATCCTAAGGGCTTTATCAACATGTAACATCGAGACAATCAGAGTACGTGTTAAGATAAAGTGCAACCAGATAGCATACTATCATGTCGAGCAAGAAAATCCTCCCTATATATGCCCAAGCATCCACTACTATATACATCGTATGTACAGTAATGGCCTCTAGGGCATACATATCACTAATATTATCAACATGTAACCGCAATATGTAATAACGAGTATGACATATGCCATGTTAAGATAAATACAAACCATAATAGTATACTACCGTATCGAGTCTTCATCAATATGTGCAACCTAGATATAACAATAATAGAGATAAATACACATATCCTGACAAAGACAAGTCAAATAATATACTATAAAACTGAGCAAGATTGTCCTGTACATACATATCCCTGGCATCCATATGTATACATATACAATACTGGCCTTTAGGGCATATATATCCAACAAAGCCCATGAAAGACGGTACTAAAATAGAAGGTTGAGTACGCCATATAAGGATACTCAAAATTCTACTTCATATAGTATCGTAATAATATTTGATACCACATAGAATAAGCAACGACGGGTCCGACCCAACTCCACTCAGCCCACGAGGCCAAACACAGGTCCAAACCAGTGTTACTTAGCCTAGAAGGCCTACCCAGAGATCCCTGTACAAAGAGGGTAGCCCATATCAGCACAAAACCCTTAGATAACTAACTAAATCTTCATTGATTGCATCGCCACCATACGTGACACCTATATAAACCTCTCCAACGTGAGATCAAAAGTATGCTACCCTCTCTCCAGAAATAGAAACCCTACCTTTCTAAGAAAGAGACTGACTTTATCATCGGAGGAAGGACCAGAGTATAACTTTGGCGTCCTTTCCTTTGTAGGGTTGAAGATCCGCAGTGAGGCTTTTACCCAAGACTCCCACCATATGAATCTATTGATAAAATCCAAACTGCCTCAGATCCACGCTCTATCAATTGGCAACGTCTGTGGGAACTCGGCTCTGCCTTAGAATCACCGGATCTACAACTTTGAAGAAGAAAGTCGTCATCTTTCATGACGGGTTTTAAGACACCCTCCTCGTCGTTGTTCAAATCGCCCCAAGACAACAACTTCGGGACCCTTAACCGAGCAGAACTCCTAGATCATCAATCGAGTCCTCTACATCCTGGTCATGAGGGTAGACATCCGCCATCGGAGGCTGCTGTGGCGGAGCTGATAGGGTTAAGTCGTAGCCTCCAGCAAACCATCGAAGGGCTTGAAGCCTTTGAGCTTGCTCCACTACCGCAAGAGAACCCTAACCCATCGCCTTCCCAGCATACTGCGCCTGAGCCGAGAGGCCAAAGCTCCACCCAAGAAGCCGACTGATGTGAAGGTTGCGAGCCCTCTCCAGCTAGGACCGCACCAACCAATTTCCAACCCGAGTCTGAGCGCCAATAGCACCCAATAAAGGTAAGAGGAGGATGAGAGAAGAATATCTCTCAAACGACGACGACTCGGACAGTGACTATCAACCTGTCCCGAGTCACCTGTCCCGAGCTCGGGGGGAACAATCCAGCTCTTACGCCTTCGAGGCCGACCTTCATGTAGACGACCTACTCCGAAAGGTCCGGGACTTGGAGAGGAGAGACAACGAGTATGATGACCCGGAGACAGGAGGAGAACCGTTCTCCTAGCATATCATCGATGAGCCTATCCCACCGAAGCTTAAGGTTCCACTGGACATGTTTGATAGGACAGGGGAGCCGACCGATCATCTCCGCACCTTCAAGGTTGCGATGACACTGATGCAACCGTCCAACCCCATTCTTTGCAAGATCTTCTCCATAACCCTGCGTAAGGGGGCCACTTTGTGGCTCTAAAAACATCCCTACCACTCGATCATGAGTTTCCAGGAATTTGCTACGGCCATCCGAAGTCAATTCTCGGGAAACAAGCATCGCAGGAAGCAAGCCCACAACACCTTGACCATTCGACAAGGGATGAAGGAACTAATGAAGGTTTTTGTCCCGCGCTTTTTCAAAGAAATTAACGACGCAGAAAATTTATAGCAGAACATCCCGATAGTCCTAACGGCGTTCTGAACAGTGCTAGTAAAAAGCACCCTACTCTTCTCGCTGGTGAAAAAACCTTTCACTACCTTATCTGAACTTAAGAAACGTGCTGAGAAATATATAAATGAGGAGAAGGTCATAGCTATCTCGTGGGATGGGGAAAAGAATTGCACGGACCTGGATGACACTCATCGAAAAGAAGAACCCTGAAGAGCTTAAAAGGATGAGGACCTGCGAGGCCGAGCCAAGATGAATCGGGGGGCAGGGCCGACACATACGATATACACCCCCATTGACTGCCACAAGAGATGAGGTCCTTAACTTCCTTAAACGGCAGTACTACTACCGACCACCACAGAAGCAACAAGAATCTAAACACCTGAGAGCAACTGACCTGTACTGCCATTATCACAACTAACACGGCCATACCACTGAAAACTGTACCCATATGAAGAAAGAGATCGAGAATCTTATTAAAGGAGGACACCTGGGGCGCTTCGTAGATACCCCAAGAGGTCGTGTGATGCAGGAGCATCTAGCCGAGATGTACGTGCAAGTGGCTGAGTCCTAGACCGAGTAGGATTCGAACGCATAACTAAGGCCTAAACTGAGTAGGAATCGAATATAAGAAGATTTGCGGAGATTTAAGTGAAGATTCGGCTGAAATTTAGGAAGATTCGTTACAATTTAAATTGAGATTTAATGAATATCTATATCAATTTAAATTGTTATTTATTTAAATTTGAATAGATTTAATTAGGATCTTTTTATATTTTATATCTATTTATTTTTGTAAATTATATTTCGTTCTTTTAGGTCAAGTAATCTACGCTCTTATTTAAAGGATGAGAATAATTGTATTAAGGAGTTGAATTTGATTATTGAATAAAGGTTGCTTCTTAGCAAAGGAAAAGTTGTGGCTTTGTGTTTAAGGAGAAACCAGCATACCTCATTCATAGTTATCTTGAGTTCTGTTGTTGTGATTTCTCTTAAGAGGGAGTAGATCGTGCTGAGCATCGAGCCTCCGTAGGCCAATCTTCATCACTTAGTATCAGAGCGTAGGCGTTGTCGCATTCTTGGTGGAAGGCGAAGAACCAATGGCACACCATGGGCGTAGGCATGGTGAACAGCAATGCGAACGGGAATTGCGAGATATCGAGATCGAAGAACTTCAGAGACAAGTTCAACGACTAATGGCGACTATCGAGTCTGCCAACCTTCGGGGGCCAGATGATGACAGTTTGGGGTTCGAAGATGAAAACCCTTTTCAGCGTTTGGTATCTGACGATGAAAGGAGTATTGGGCGTAGAGATCGGTATCTAACTGACCGTTATAGGGGATCTGATATGAAGGTGGAGTTACCGGAGTTTTCGGGTAGGATCAATCTGGAAGCTTTCATCGACTGGTTGCATACCGCCGAGCAAGTCTTCGACTACAAGGAGATGTCCGAAGAGAGAAAGGTGAAGGCGGTCAAGCTCAAGTTGAAGGGCCATCCTTCAATTTGGTGGGAGAATCTTAAGATCAAACGCGCCCGAGCCGGGAAACCCCGCTACTTGGGAGAAGATGGAAAAGAAACTTCATGAAAAGTTTCTTCCGGAGGATTATGTGCAACAAACTTATATGCAGTTGCATACCCTTCGACAAGGAGACCGATCCGTCGAAACATATACCGAGAAGTTCGATCTATTGATGATGAGATGCGGAGTCAACGAAGCCGAGAATCAAACAATTACTCGATACTTAGGCAGGTTTCGCACCGAAATCAGTGACATCGTAGAACTACAACAGTATGTTTCGTACAATGATTTGTACAAGTTAGCAATCAAAATAAAGAGACAACTGAAGACCAAAAAGTGGCCGAGGGCGAATCATGGATCTAGCCGAGAAGATTCCTCATCGGCAGGAAGTGATTGATCAGAAACGGTCGATACGCGAAAACCGAGCAAGGTGTAGAGAGAGGTCGATACAACGAATTCGGCTAAGGAGCTGCAAACTAAGGCCGATACTATAAGTTTGGCCAAGGAAACACCAATGAGTTCAAGCAAACCGAGCCATGTAAAAGGAAAGGTGGTCCATGTAAGTCTAAGTTGCATGCTCTACAGCGTTTGTAGAGAGGCGGAATATACAAAAAATAATTTTTGTGCATGCAACAAAGATAATAATCCAAGATCTACCACAAGCCCTAAATAGCAAAATAACATAGGTAATTATTCTACTATGTTAGAATGTTATACCGATCAGAATCGTGTCCATCGGGTTTTGATTCCTCTTCTTAAGCTCCTTTTGGGGTCCTTGATGTAGCTTGGTTGTCGGTCTCCTGGATCGTAGATGATCCACCCGAAGGTTCTAGATTCAAGCTTCAACTTCCAAAAGAAAGTAACTAAACAAGCTAGTTTGCTAATCTAGCTAGTTTAGATTGTGTGGAGATAATTAAGTGGTAAACTTTTCTATCTCAAGTTCCTTGGTTCTCAACACATGAGAATGGTAGGGTTGAGGAAAAACTAGAGAAGAAAGGAGAGAATGGAAACCATGGAGAAGTATGTGAAAATGAAGAATGGCTCATCAAAAATATCAAGCATTTTTCTTTTCTATAAAAACTAGCCATACTTCACGAATATATCTATAGGTTTAGGAAAAAATATATTGAGAGGATTTTACCGAATCCTGGTTACTCATTTTCATTTCTTAAAGAAGGTTTCAAGCAAAATGTAATACAGGATTTCCAAAACTCAGTTACTCATCCTTGGAGGTCAAATTTGCCGATAAGGTTTCTAGAATCCCAGTTTCATTTAAGTTAAAACCGAATTATGAATTATATGTTTGCAAATGACGGTTTTATAATAAAAAGGTGTTTCACAAAGCTTAGAATCATTTTGCAATATAATCTTGAAACCAAATTTAAAAATATTGTTCAAATAAGAGAGCTGCTTTAAATTTTGCGAAACCACGGTCTTTTCGTAGTTTACTAAAAATGGGAATTTTAACCCTCGAAACCTTTTGAAATGAAACCGGAGTTTGTGTCACGACCCGAAAGTACGGAACATGACCGGCACTTAAACTACGAAACGTCTCGAGGCGTACGTAATCTAAGTAAACCGAAAACCCAGAAATCCAAACCAAGAAAAGTAGTAGAGTAAAGGAAAAACGGTTTTAAATCAAATAATTTGCAACATACGCCGAAATATGCATTTTTAAAATCACAAGTCTTTTCTAAAAATTTCGGCAGAGTTTCCTTTGTAAAAACAGACCCCAAACAGGTACAAAACCTGATAGAGCATATATAATGAATAAAGGCATCCCCAAGCGGGAGCTAGCTCTTCGTCAATCGACGGCCACCACCACGCAAGCAATATAATATACAACGCCGAAAGGCGAGGATCAAAACCGAAAAGGAAACTCAAAACAGCATGAAATCCATATAAATACAACGCGCGACTCTAAGGTCGAAAGAATAAACAACACTGGTCTCTATCTCTGAAATAAATACATGTTTGGTTGATGGAACTTCTAGATACAACTGAATAATAATATACAAGATATAATGATGGTCACGATACAAGTGAACCCACCTACTAGCAAATCACCCGGAAATGGAAGTAATGCCAGCAAAGCCGTAATGAAACCTGTACGGCAAACCTGCAAGAAACTGTGGCACAACGGGGGTGAGTTGCCAACTCGTGAATATAATACATCTACGAACAGAAAACGCATGTATGACGCAATCCTAGGTCATACGATCATAATATATCCTCAAATATATAACCTGCAGCCTATAACAATGGCTAGGGTAATACCTCTAACAACTGCAATATCAATGCCCGTGTCAGTGCCTCAGATAGCAACATATCATATGGATGATGTATGAATGCATGAAAATAGAATACATGTACTGAAGAAACTGCTTTCATAACTCAGTTAGATTTTTGTATATTTAAAATGAGGTATCATAATGAAATCAGCATAAACAGTGCCTAGCATCGACACAAAACATAAATCCCAAAATCCCAAAATCCCAGGCTCCGGCTATCCAGGCTGGCCTGTATCATCAAATCTCAATACCTCAATATCTCGAAATCTCAGTATCTCAATCTCACTATCTAGGGCGCCGTCAGTCCAGATCGGCCCCTACCATCAATCTCAAGACCACGACGGTATCCTCCGGATATCCAACGCGTCGGGTAAAATCACCGGTCGGTAGTGCTCCCCTGCCAGGCTCATCGTTAACAACACGAGCTTCTTGCCCCGGGGTACCTTACCGGGACCACCATGTACCCGAAACGGTTCATCCAACTCCTCGAGTCGGGTCTCTAAATCCATCAGCAAACTCATGGTGGACGACTCATACATCATGGGAAAACCACACTTTTCATTTAAAAGGAGAGAGAAAAGAAGTTTATAAATGTTTTTGCGGTTTTCCCCCAAATCCAGGAAATCTCATGAAAATCCGAATCCAAATCATCAATAGCATGTAAACAATGAATATAGGCATGAGAATCCATGAATGCGGCATAACAGTGAATAATAACATGCATGAAGTAGCAGGTAATAACTACAATGTCTAAACTAGCATATAAGGCAAGTACACTAATCTCATGTCTAAACTATTAGCTAACAAGCTATGTCAATGCAATAGTATTTTCTAAGTGTATGTGACATGGCAATTACCGATGAGGATGTGTGTGAGCCGACAAGTAAGTGTACGTGGAACATACGCATCATCGATAATGGTGCTGGTGTCCTAACAACATGATATCAATAATGGTATATGAATCACAATATAAGTATGCGATGCGGAGCGAACAGTAATAATGAGCGGGAGCTGAATACTAGACACAACAATAGCTAATCTGCATTTAATATAAATCTAGTCTAACAACTACACTAAACTATAGGGCTGAGCTAACAGGCTAACTGAAAGGTGAGGAAACCGCCTAACATCTGAGTCGATATATATACATACATGTATATATTAGTCGGTGATCACGCCTCAATAATATCACATCCGATACCATATCTATAATCAGACATTCCCAAGTCAAGAGTGCGGATCAATCATCAATATATAGCTCGTACGTAAATCCGTCGTACGGCATCCCAAATCTGGGTACGGGTCAATATCACATTCATCACATTATTCATCCGGTATCCTCTTTATCAAAGATCATAATCCGGGTACTGATCTACGTCTAGTATAATACTAATATCATCAATATAATCATGATCTGACTACTGGTCGACAGTCTCGTACAAACCGATATCATCAGCACGTATCATCATAAAGAAGTATACATCGCCCAATGCGACCCATTATAAATATCCTAGCATATCATATCTCATATCACGATCACATGTCGACCATTTTATTTATATCACTATTCACATGGTATCGTCATCCAAAGATCCGCTATAACATCATGACGTATCTCAAATACGAATGCTACCATATCACCGATCTCACGGTCTCAAATCAACACTCATCGACTCACCTCAAATCCCAAATACTATTCTCAAATCCAGTATATGATCACGTAGTCCCATACCCATGTGAACACATAAATATATCCCATATACGCACATATGAAAGAAGAATGTATGCAAGTATGGGTGTGTTGTGTATATGTGTGGTGCAACCACTACTCTAGGGTTTCGCAACACTAAACCAATCCAAACACACCAAATATCCATCTTTTAACATCAATAATCTCAAATAATATATAATCAATAGATGTGTGTATACGTATTCATATACATCACCACGAACTGCGGGGGTGCTATACGCTATCCACCCGACTTCTCCCCGTAGATATAAATCTACTCACCTTGCTTCTTGTGTGCCGATGCCGATGTCGCCATCTTTATCTTCAACGCCTCGACGTCACGTGGGGTACCTACAAGGATATCACAAATGCTAAAGTACATGAAAATCACATCGGAAACCAAAACGGCATACGCTAAGCCCATAGGTAAAAACCTATAGTCTCGCATGCAAACACGATCAATAATCCTATGCCGTTGACGTTCAAACGCCACCCGACAGAAATGGATCATCAAAAACTAAAATCCATGCTAAAACAAGTCATAAATCATGCGCCAACACAAGAAAATCATCCCAGATTCTACCCTAGATGGAATCAGACAAATTTGCATATGCCAGGGGTCAAGTTTACTGGAGATAGGGCTACAGAACAAAAACGAGGGGGTTCCAACCTGCTCTGGCCGCAAATTGGGGCCAGAAGGGATTTATCTGTGGCCTGGGGAAGGAGATAAGGGCTAGGGTTTTGTGTGGTGGTTCCAGGGTGCCTGCACATCTCACTGTCCAACCAAAATTATTTTCAGGTGCCTCGGGTGATAGCAGATCTCCAACAACAGTGACAGATTTACAGTTTTTCCCGATATCAATTCACTAAATCCGTATTCTGGGTTTTACACTCTAGTTTGGTCCAATATAACATCACACCAGGGGTTATAACCTCTAATTACACCTCAATTCACCTTTTATTTCATATCAAACCCTAAATCCCTAACTTAAAATTTCCAAGTTCATCAAAACGACACAATATCGACATGAAACTAGTATAGATGCAAAATGAAATGACATACTACTCTAAGGGTGTAGAAATTACCTCCTTTGGCAACTCAAGAATTTTCTTGAGTTGCTCAAAGTCCTCAAAACCATCTCTTTCTTAGTCCAATGTGTAGCTAGTGAGCATGGGAACAATATTTGTGAAATGGGAATATGGATTTGGGGTGAATTTCATGGTGGATCTAAGCTTGAAAAGGGAGGAGGAAGAGGGAAAAGGGCAGGAGCAGCAGCAGCTCATGGGAGGGGGAGAGAGAAATGAGATGATAAAATGATGGGGGAGGGTCAAACAAGTCAAAAGTAACCCACTCTCTCTCTCTCTCATCATCATCATACTTTACTTTTTCTTTTCTTTTCTTTTTCCTTCTCACTCAATGGTCAACTCTAAGCAACCATACACCCACAACATGTAAGAAAATGTAACAAGTGTGGAAAAATGATATGTGCACATTATTGCACAAAAATGCTAAAAACCCGATTAGCGATTTTTAATCGAGATTAGCACTAAAATAACATATAATTAACCATAAAAACTTAAAAATGGCAAAATTCCATAAAATACCCTATTTTAGAATTTTCCATAATTTTTCCAAAATTTTCCCCATTTATCGGTATTTAATTATACCGAAATATTAAAATATTCATTAAAATAATATTAAATTATAAAAATTCCCAAAAATAATATTTTATTTTTTTGAAATGTTACAATCTTCCCCCCTTAAAGAAATTCGGTCCCTGAATTTAAATTTACACCCCCAAATTCTAAAACATTTCAATAAAATGTTCAAGTCGTCGGGGCTCCGAAATCATCAATACATAAAATGCATCATAGCGCAATGCATGCGCATGAGTAATGAGCAGATAACTCAAAATCGAAACTCCGTCAAGCGTCCCGCAATCATCGGAGTCAAGGTAAAGACACGAATGCCAAATCCAAGCAAAACCAATATGATATAACTCGAAACTATACACGTAAATATCAAATCTATACATGAAAATATCTGAAGGAAATGCATGCCAAATCTTTTAGAGTCGCTGTGCAATGCGCATAACACTGCACAGTGGCGGACGTCTCTCATAAGAAAATAACCATATACGTATCTATCTTTCATTTAACATGTACGTTCCGCCGTTTTGAAAACAATTTAGAAGGGTTCCTTGTTTTGAACGTTTCGTGTCATATCCGACACGTAGGTAAATACTGAGACTATAGCTCGCTTTTTGGAAATCCCCTTCAATAACTATCAACACATGCAAAATATATTCAGGTACTGTCATCTGACTAGCCCTGCTCAGTATTGAAACAATGATAAAACATCACAAAAACATACTGCCCCATAAGAAATCAATCCCAAAATATGCATATGAATACTATGTGCGTCTGGTGCGCACGGAAATCAAAATCCATGAATGTGCCATACATGCGTACAGAACAATATCCAAGTGCATCGGGTGTGTACGAAACATCTGTCAAGGGCAACAGGTGTGCCTGACAGCAAAAACAGGTGCATCTGACATGCACGAAGAATCTCGATTTAGTACATCTGGTGTGCACCAAAATCGCCTCTCATAACATGCGCCCAACATGCGTGAAAACCCAAATCAGGTGCATCTATCATGCACGAAATCAGGAAATCCAATATCAAGCGCCGAACATGCGCAAAATCCAATCAGGTGCACAAGGTGCACAAAACCAATATCGAGCATCACAATCGAAATCGAAGTCCAGTGCATCTAAGTGTACAAAATGCGTATCACTGCACTGCAAGCATATGTGAACTATACCGAGTGCAAAAAACCAAATCGTGTACGTATATATGCACAAAATCACTCAACTGTATGAAACCCATAAAATCATAAACATGTTAAACCAAGGCACGAAAACGATATCAAGTGCAACAACTGTGCAACAGTCGTAAATACTCAGCAGGTGCAACCATAGTACATGAAAACAAATATCATGAACTCAATCATCAAAATCAATCATGCGAATAGATCGCCCAAAGTACCGAAATCAAGTATTGCGGAATAGTCCCGCTCAAGCACATCCTCCAAGAATCTATGGCCAACTGTCGTGGTCACTCATAGCATGTCTCGTCGACGATCCTGAGATCTGGCCTGCTGGTGTGCGTAACATGACCACTCCTGGGTCCAAGTCTTCTTGAAATTTATTCCAGAACGGTCCTGTCGAGGTCTCTCCCAAATCTCGTCTCTGCCGAACTGTCCGGAAGTCATCGTCCTTTACTATATCTATTTCTTGTTCCGGAACAACTGCATACTCATCGCGACTCCTTCTGGAAGGTATATCCAAGTATAATGCCTCGGCATGCGTATCGCATCTCTGATGTCGGCGGAGTGGAACGTCACCTTATCTATATCTTGTATGAACTTCTTACTCCACTTTTCTCTAATGTCGACTGCTTCGGACTCGTCTCGTCGTGGCTGCATGGACTGAGCTCCAACGGCTATCCTCGTATCTGGAGTCTCCCAAGAAGTGCATCTCACCACCTAGCATCCGAATGAAGTCGAACCATCCGATCGATTCGTCAAAACCTCATAATCCCCTAAGAGCTCAACATCTTAGGTACAGTTTAATAGTATCGAGTACATACCACAGCATCGGTGATCCAGCCGTAGAAGGGCAAACCCAAGCCTCACTAATGGCGCCACGGAACTGCCGCAAACCCTAAGGTTCGAAGGCTTTCACACGGTCATTATGTCGAGTTAGGGTTTCATTCTTCTAGAGGGTCCATAGAATTGCCTGCATGTCTTTCCGAATACTTTAAACTTGGAATAATAGGTTTCTGACATTCGATCGTCTCTGTCGACTCTCCACGTATCCGCGTGAAGTCGTCTCTAGCTGGAATCAATCTATCTGATGACCTCGCATCGGGGTAGCGAACGAACTACATGTCCTAGTCATTCATCCTTGGTGACTAGCGACCTTCTATCATCTCTTAGTACAACTCGTACTGCAATAGCTCCAACATCTGGGGCGATATCTCGTTGTTCGCAGCAATAACCGGCTTACTCGTCTGCACGCTGAACAGTGCCTCAATCATCATGCATACGCAATACATCAACGGTCATCAAAATCTGGCTGGCCTCTATCAGTGGCCCAATCCTCTGGTGCCGATCAGCACATCCGAGTAATCTCATACAGCGATCCATCAAACGCTCGTGGCACGAAAACACAATAAAAAGGCATATCTCTGCAATCGTGTGTCGCCGGAATTACGCCCTGGTCAATCCTCGTTCGTGACGAGCTCGTGCTGACCGCAACTCTAGCCGTAGCTTTCCCTGCCCGTAATCGTGGCAGCAAAACCATAACTGGTACCGATGAGGCTAGATCATGAATGAATATAATACTGAGCAAAGAAATGTACATCCTAAGGCTTCTTAAGTGGAGTAGCGTATCGTAAATATGCCGTGAAACATACGTACGGCACGTCACTCTACTCAAGCTACCTACTCCATCAACCAAGGGTCATCCTACGCTTCGAAGGTAAAACCTAACTCTCTGATACCAACTTTGTCACGGCCCGAAAGTACGGAACATGACCGGCACTTAAACTACGAAACGTCTCGAGGCGTACGTAATCTAAGTAAACCGAAAACCCAAAAATCCAAACCAAGAAAAGTAGTAGAGTGAAGGAAAAACCGTTTTAAATCAAATAGTTTGCAACATACGCCGAAATATGCATTTTTAAAATCACAAGTCTTTTCTAAAAATTCCGGCAGAGTTTCCTTTGTAAAAACAGACCCCAAACAGGTACAAAACCTGATAGAGCATATATAATGAATAAAGGCATCCCCAAGCGGGAGCTAGCTCTTCGTCAATCGACGGCCACCACCACGCAAGCAATATAATATACAACGCCGAAAGGCGAGGATCAAAACCGAAAAGGAAACTCAAAACAGCATGAAATCCATATAAATACAACGCGCGACTCTAAGGTCGAAAGAATAAACAACACCGGTCTCTATCTCTGAAATAAATACATGTTTGGTTGATGGAACTTCTAGATATAACTGAATAATAATATACAAGATATAATGATGGTCACGATACAAGTGAACCCACCTACTAGTAAATCACCCGGAAATGGAAGTAGTGCCAGCAAAGCCGTAATGAAATCTGTACGGCAAACCTGCAAGAAACTGTGGCACAACGGGGGTGAGTTGCCAACTCGTGAATATAATACATCTACGAACAGAAAACGCATGTATGACGCAATCCTAGGTCATACGATCATAATATATCCTCAAATATATAACCTGCAGCCTATAACAATGGCTAGGGTAATACCTCTAACAACTGCAATATCAATGTCCGTGTCAGTGCCTCAGATAGCAACATATCATATGGATGATGTATGAATGCATGAAAACAGAATACAAGTACTGAAGAAATTGCTTTCATAACTCAGTTAGATTTTTGTATATTTAAAATGAGGTATCATAATGAAATCAGCATAAACAGTGTCTAGCATCGACATAAAACATAAATCCCAAAATCCCAAAATCCCAGGCTCCGGCTATCCGGGCTGGCCTGTATCATCAAATCTCAATACCTCAATATCTCGAAATCTCAGTATCTCAATCTCACTATCTAGGGCGCCGTCAGTCCAGACCGGGCCCTACCATCAATCTCAAGACCACGACGGTATCCTCCGGATATCCAACGCGTCGGGTAAAATCACCGGTCGGTAGTGTTCCCCTGCCAGGCTCATCGTTAACAACACGAGCTTCTTGTCCCGGGATACCTTACCGGGACCACCATGTACCCGAAACGGTTCATCCAACTCCTCGAATCGGGTCTCGAAATCCATCAGCAAACTCATGGTGGACGACTCATACATCATGGGAAAACCGCACTTTTCATTTAAAAGGAGAGAGAAAAGAAGTTTATAAATGTTTTTGCGGTTTTCCCCCAAATCCAGGAAATCTCATGAAAATCCGAATCCAAATCATCAATAGCATGTAAACAATGAATATAGGCATGAGAATCCATGAATGCGGCATAACATTGAATAATAACATGCATGAAGTAGCAGGTAATAACTACAATGTCTAAACTAGCATATAAGGCAAGTACACAAATCTCATGTCGAAACTATTAGCTAACAAGCTATGTCAATGCAATAGTATTTTCTAAGTGTACGTGACATGGCAATTACCGATAAGGATGTGTGTGAGCCGGCAAGTAAGTGTACGTGGAACATACGCATCATCGGTAATGGTAATGGTGTCCTAACAACATGATATCAATAATGGTATATGAATCACAATATAAGTATGCGATGCGGAGCGAACATCAATAATGAGCGGGAGCTGAATACTAGACACAACAATAGCTAATCTGCATTTAATATAAATCTAGTCTAACAACTACACTAAACTATAGGGCTGAGCTAACAGGCTAACTGAAAGGTGAGGAAACCGCCTAACATCTGAGTCGATACATATACATACATGTATATATTAGTCGGTGATCACGCCTCAATAATATCACATCCGATACCATATCTATAATCAGACATTCCCAAGTCAAGAGTGCGGATCAATCATCAATATATAGCTCGTACGTAAATCCGTCGGACGGCATCCCAAATCTGGGTACGGGTCAATATCACATTCATCACGTTATTCATCCGGTATCCTTTTTATCAAAGATCATAATCCGGGTACTGATCTACGTCTAGTATAATACTAATATCATCAATATAATCATGATCTGACTACTGATCGGCAGTCTCGTACAAACCGATATCATCAGCACGTATCATCATAAAGAAGTATACATCGCCCAATGTGACCCATTATAAATATCCTAGCATATCATATCTCATATCACGATCACATGTCAACCATTTTATTTATATCACTATTCACATGGTATCGTCGTCCAAAGATCCGCTATAACATCATGGCGTATCTCAAATACGAATGCTACCATATCACCGATCTCACGGTCTCAAATCAACACTCATCGACTCACCTCAAATCCCAAATACTATCCTCAAATCCAGTATATGATCACGTAGTCCTATACCCATGTGAACACATAAATATATCCCATATACGCACATATGAAAGAAGAATGTATGCAAGTATGGGTGTATTGTGTATATGTGTGGTGCAACCACTACTCTAGGGTTTCGCAACACTAAACCAATCCAAACACACCAAATATCCATCTTTTAACATCAATAATCTCAAACAATATATAATCAATAGATGTGTGTATACGTATTCGTATACATCACTACGAACTGCGGGGGTGCTATACGCCATCCACCCGACTTCTCCCCGTAGATATAAATCTACTCACCTTGCTTCTTGTGTGCCGATGCCGATGACGCCATCTTTATCTTCAACGCCTCGACATCACGTGGGGTACCTACAAGGATATCACAAACGCTAAAGCACATGAAAATCACATCGGAAACCAAAACGGCATACGCTAAGCCCATAGGTAAAAACCTATAGTCTTGCATGCAAACACGATCAATAATCCTATGCCGTTGACGTTCAAACGCCACCCGACAGAAATGGATCATCAAAAACTAAAATCCATGCTAAAACAAGTCGTAAATCATGCGCCAACACAAGAAAATCATCCCAGATTCTACCCTAGATGGAATCAGACAAAATTGCATATGCCAGGGGTCAAGTTTACTGGAGATAGGGCTACAGAACAAAAACGAGGGGGTTCCAACCTGCTCTGGCTGCAAATTGCGGCCAGAATGTATTTATCTGCGGCCTGAGGAAGGAGATTGTTAGTGAATACGCCCCAGAGGTCATTACTGTATCATACTAGTATGTATATTACTTGATGGAAGCTTGGGATATTCACAGTTGTATAGACAATCTTGCTCGAAATGGTAGTATGCTACTTGGTTTGTCTCTGCTTTAATGTGCACATGTGTTTCTTTTAGTATATCACCTATACGCATTAGTGGAGCCCTTAGGATCTTTGCTTGATTACTGGCGTTGTGATGGCGATCACACTCGTGGGGGCTGGGTAATCCACAAGCACATCCTTATGCATGTCCCTAGTCGTGGGATTATCGAGACAGGGCATCGATACTCCGGAGTAGACTAGCGTATGCGCTTCTCATCTCAGTGTGGGAGACGGTCTGTCCCACAGCCGTCAGTAAGTCATACTTGAGATAGTATGCGGGTGCTCGTTAGGTTACGAGTACACTGGACAGGACTCGTCGGGAACTGTTGGTTGGTATTATACCTATCGTCAGTTAACAGTTCCCAGATGACATGAGTACAGCTTAGTCCGCTGACTTGACACTGTCACTTCGCCTCAAGTGTGTTCCTACTGCACTTTGATTACTACCCTACCACGGCTCTACTGAGTCGTGCAAACAGGTAGTAGTTGGGTGCAGTCCCGAAGCACTTGGAGGCAGTGACGGTTAGATAGGATTCGTCTCTTCCGGTATTGGGGGTTGATATCGCGCTGTGTCTAGGAGAGCCATTACACAAAGTCCCTGGCCAGGGCTAGCGAGATATACTGGTAGGTTTCCAGTGATGTCTCACAGTGTTCTAGGCTACACTCCAACACGACTTGTACCGCTATTAGGGGACTGACGTTCGCCACCCCCCCTAGGCCTGCCATGCGATGTATCAGACGAACAGACCGGACTGTACGGAGATTGTCACATACAGACTCAGTAGGAGTTCGGATGGGTTTACCCCATCGGCCTTCTTATCGACATCTACCTGGGGACCGTTATGTACAGCTAGTGCCGCTTGCGGTCTGTGGTTAAACCCACTGTCAGCGTAGTGTCGAGTCTTTAGAGTCCCACACAGAGAGTTTCCCTGCACTGAGCGAAACGTGTAGAGGCCGTATGGTTTTACGGCAGGGCTGCGATCACTTACGTGCACTTGTGTGCGTATGCTGTTCAGGCAGGCAATACTGGTGGGTTTTGGTTTAAGCCAGATCCTAGTATTGCACAGATGGATTTGTTTTGTCTTCTGTGCATTCGCATTCTACGGAATGCGGGTGCTGGTGTGTATGCACGGTTTTGAGGACCGATGAAGGAAGAGGTGCCTCATTAGGGTTTTGGCAGTTGGTTCGGCCAAAACCGTTATGTGGCAGGCTCATTAGGGTTTTGACAGTTGATTCGGTCAAAACCATTTTGAGGTGGACTCATTAGAGTTTTGGCAATTCGTTCGGTCAAAACCATTATGAGCCGGAGACATTATTTACTAATCCTTTTAGTGATAATTATGTGATGGCTAATTGCTTTGACCATTTGACCACTCTTGACTTTGTTGACCCGTTGACCAAAGTTGACCATTGACCTTCATGAGAGGTCTACACTCTTCTTTGGTTTTTCTTTTTCTTTTTGATTATGAAAATGGTCATATCAATGTAGCATCAACTTTATCATGATAGGATTTGTAATGATGTTGTTTAGCATTATTGCAACCATGGTGCCTTTTTTCTTGAGTTAAGCTTTTTCATTTCTTTTTTCTCATTCTCTCTCTTGGAAGTGAGAAGAAAAAAAGAGCTCCATGGTTGCTTGACCTCCTTCATCTTCCTCCTCTTCATAAATTCTTTTGATCTCATGTGTTGAGAGAAAAAGAATCCACATAGACAAATACCTCCATCTTTCTCTTCTACACAACCTAGGGTATCAAGACTAGCGATCTTGTTGCCCTAGTTGCCTCGGCTCGAGGTGGAGCTCGGTGTACAACTCTCGGGTGGATCGTCTTCGACTCAAGAAGGCCGCGGAGGTGACCAAAGTCCGGATCAACCCTCGGAGCATGGATCGACGAGCGGGACATCGGAATGAAGACCCGAAGGACCGGTATCGTGAGGTATAATTTCTACGGCATAGTAGTTAACACCTCTTGTAGTTTGCTAGTTTCTAGTTTAGCAAAGATCCGGCTTTTACGGTCCATGTTACCAAGTCAAGAAAAAAAAATTTTTTACCGTTTCCGCAACCCCGAAAGTACCGGGAGAGGTAACGTGGACCTAACAGTGGTATCAGAGCCTAGCTAAACATAAACTAGCAAGTTAGCAAAGTGTTTAGAATATCGATCGGAAAAAAGTCGCAAAACACGTCCGGGAAAACCCAAGTTTCTGTCGATTTTTTATACTGTTCAAAAAATAATTTAACATACACGAAAAATCGTCTCAGGGTTTTTATAAAACACACAGCAAAAATGAGTTGCTGACTCGGTCAACTCACCGCGGAACCGCGGCCGAGTCGACTCGGCCGCAGCTCCGTTTTGCTGCAGTATTCTATTTGGGCTGTTTTGGGATTTTTAGTACATGTTGTTTCTGCCCAGATTTTCCAGAATGCAAATTAATTTTTCGGGTGGTTACAAATCCGTATTTTTTATCGATATTCCGTAGACTTTAGCTAATGGATATTTTCTGTGATGTGATATATGTATTGAACGTCTACTAATCGCTATACGTCGATTAGTGGGGGTTATACATATCTGTGATCTGTAATGCTGATGGTTTGTATATATGAACTCGTTGGATTGTCGCGGATGAATAGCCGGGGTGGATGTGAGATGAGAGTTTCTTTTTCTTTCATTCATTGTAAAATTTGTAAATTGATGTAATATTATTTGTTTGGCCGCACATCCGGGATGAGGTTGTAGCCACCATTATATAATTCTTTTTACTGTTTTTGCTCCTAGGATAGACCCAAGGTGGGGTGCACAAACTACCGGGTATCTCGAAGTGCCGAGTGGCCTACTCACGGGTTGAGGGAGGTTGCTTCGCTTCGGGTACTTGGCGGGTAGTTTGCCGCACCCGTAGAGGTCTAGGGTAGGGTATTGGCTATTCATTGCGACCGTGTAATCCGCTTTTCGTTGCAGGCTCGAACGAATCGCGGATTCCTAGTATATCCAAAGTGTTCATCTGTGATCTGGATTGGCTATCATTGCTATATATCTATATATGATATCTATTTAGGTGTTGCTTATGTTTTGCATCCGCGCTAGTCCAGCCCCCGCTCTGTCGTTAGTTAAGTAACCTAACGGGTGATGACGGGGCCCCGTGGCGAATGCGGATGGCATAAGCGTACGCCATATTTTGGTTGTTTTCTGCAATGGTAGGATTAATTGATGGGACGCATTAAATTAATGCAAGAAAATAAACCTAAAAGACGTTGTTGGAACAATTTTTTAAAAAGCTGTTATTACAAGGACGTTCACTTTTGTTTTGCATAGAGGTATTCGGTTATGAATGCCCAGCACCTCATTCGACGAGGCAAGGGCCGAGATCCCTTCATCGGGAGTGACCCCTTGGACAAAAGTTTGTGTCAGGGTAATAACTTCACTATAGTCGATTATTCTTGCTTTGCATCGAGGTATTCAGCTTAGAATATCCTGCACCTCATTCGACGAGGAAAAAGCCGAGATCCCTTCACAAGGAGTGACCTCTTTAGCAAAAGTTTTCGCCACTATATTTTCAAAAAGGGCAATCATGTTCCTTCAACGATATCAAGTTCATTACGTTAATGGGTTTTTCGCCAAAAATCCAGCCGTAGCCCTCCGTCGTTTCGGATTGATATTATTTAGTATTCGTGCTGCACTTGTTGACCTAGTCAAGGCGTAGTGAACGGTAGCTAGATGATATTTTTCTGTGGATTGCAAATTTGATTGGTTAGGACAGTCGTACGGCCTTGTTGACCTAGTCAAGGGCACGTACGGGTGGGTCTAATGCAATCAGGATAATGACGGGTTGAACTTGACTAACGGTTTATGGTTTGTTGACCTAGTCAAGGTCATAAATCGTTAGGGGCAAAAACCACATCGGGAGTTTCTAAAGAAACTGAAACTTGCAGATTTAGCATACCTTCTGGAGTGTGGTGACTAGAGTGGATTCCATCTAGGTCATCACACAATGATAGTTGGATCCCGATCCCACTGATGAGTTGGATTACTCTCGGAAGATTATTTCACTTAACGATCAATGCTATAAACCTAGTAGGTGTCTAGAAAGGTTTTAGCGAGGCTACGCCCCCAGGGAAAAGAGCTTCTTAAATTAAGGAACTTCGCGAAAGCGTTGGAAAACCTCCCTCGAAGTACCGACACTAGCCTGGCTGAAAGGTTAAGCAAGTATTGTGACGTGAATTAAATTCCGGCTAGTTCTTCTTTTAAAAGGTTTTAAGAAGAATTTGAGGAAACAGTGGGAGCCATCCTGGTTAGATAAACTAATAAACCAATCTAATCTTGCAAGAGCGCACGCTGAGTGTTTCTTTTCTCTCTCTCCAGGTAGCAACCATTTCACGCCCTAATCAAGATAATAAAATGTATCGCTTGACCGATCCGAATTCTTATTCGGGGCTGGGGAACGTTGGTTCGGCTCTAACTTGTGACAACAGTCATAAGTATGAGCAAGGGAAAGAGGATTGTATGGATTCCAAGGATACCCAGTTGAAGAAGTGTAGGGTTCCTAGGCACTCTCAAGAGGTCTCACAAGGCATCAACCATGGCAATTTCAAATTTTACGGGTGCCGAGAAACCCTAATATGGATCGTTAACTAGATATATAGGCGAAACTAGAAGTAGTAAACAGCTTTACTAATAAGTGAACGGAAATACAACCTTTGTAGATCCGGTCCTCCACCTCCATAGCTCCGCAATGAAGTCTCCTCGCTGTCCAAATGGAAACCCGGGCTCTAGCGTCGGCTTCATCGGAGAAATGGGCGGGCAAGGTCGTCGGCTTCGTGCCGAAGATGATCTACGTCGAGGCATCACAAGATCAAGCTCCCACTTCACCAAGTCATGAAACTTGTGAAGAAAACACCCTTTACTACTTGGCAAGAGGTAGAGGATGAAGAAATAGGAGGTGGGTTCACTTTAGAATTGGATTTCTCACTCTTTTTCTCAAGTTGCCATTGATGGTGGCATAGTTTCTTCATGTTGAAGATGAAGAAGAAGAAGAAGAGAATAGAATAGAAAATATGATAAGTGTTATTTAAAAAAGAAAACAATATGATACTTATCATATATTCAACCATGGTTTAGTGTAGAGATTTAACTAAGGTTAGAAGAATGGTTAGGGTTAGACATGAGACAAGAATGGTGACTTAGTCAATGCTTCATGAATCTTCAACTAACAAACAAAACAAGCCACCATTCTTTTCTCTTTATCTTTTCCAAAAGAATGATAAATAAATAAATAAATAATAAGTGAATAAACAAAACCCTAACCACTCTCACAACCATGGTTTAATCTTTACACAAACCCAAGGGAGCATGTATCATCAAACATGATACAAACAAGTGCACAAAAGTATATCACATATACAATTCGTGAACTTCTAGTGAGAAAATCCATTTAAAGTGAACCAATACTAGTTAATGCAAAGTAATATATCAAATATATAATTATGCATTAAATCATCAAATCAACACTTGATTCAATGATCCGGTCATGTCGCACATAACCGACTAGTATCCAATGTATCGGCTTATCGAATCAATTCTTGATTCGATAACTAGGTTATATCGCATACAACCATTCGATACATTCATCGCGAGAATGAAATACGGTATCACATACACGCATTATTCTCGGTCCCGCACATATCTCATATGCGCTCCTATTTCGTTTCGCTTGAGCCAGGAAACCTCTGTGTAGGACTCTAAAGACTCGTCAATACGCCGGCAGTAGGTGATGATCATATCAAACACCCACAAGCCGCAAGCGGTCTGCTAAACGTAACGGCCACCCGGGTATTGAGCGATCAGAAGATCGACGAGCAAGCCCGCTCATACTCCTGTGAATCCAACCAGTAACACTTACCGTACAGTCCGGTCTGATCGTCTGATATGTCGCATATCTCGCCTAGGGGTGGTAAACGTCAGACCACAATAGCTCGATAAGTCGTGTCGATATGAGGTCTATAACAGTTCAAGAAACTACCGGTAACACTTACCAGTATATCTCAGCAACCCTGGCCAGGGATTTCCGGTTATAGCCAATCGAACACAGCGCAACATCAACTCCCTATACCGGGAGAGACGAATCCCCTCCTATCGCTCATTGCCTCCATGTGACTCGGGACTGTACCCAAAAACCACCGTTTTGCACGCCCTCTTGGACGTGGTAAGGTGGAAATCAAAGTACAGTGGGAACCACACAAGACTCTTTGACGATCTCGGGTCAACAGACTACTCTGTACCAGTGTCACCAGAGAACTGCCATCTGACGTAAGGTATAATACCATCTGGGAGTTCTCGGCGAGTCCGTCCAGTGTACCCAGTCTCCACTGAGCACCCGTATATCATCTCTGATGTCAAACACCAATGGATATGGGATCATCCATCGCCCATCTGTATGGGTCGAGAAGGTATACGCTAGTCTACTCTGGTATATCGATGCCCCGTCTCGATACACCCACGACTAGGGACCTTGAAGGATGTACTTATGGACTACCATGTCCCCACTAGTATGATCCGCATCATAGTCCAGGTAGTCAAGTACACATCCTAAGGGCTTTACCAATATGTAACAGAGAGACAGACAGTATACACGTTAAGGTAAAGAGTAACCAGATAGCATACTATCATGTCGAGCAAGAAAGTCCTCCCTATATATGTCCCAGCATCCACTACAATATACATCCAATGTACAGTAATGGCCTCTAGGGCATACATATAACTAACAAGAAGAAGCATGGTTTTGCATCTACTTCAGGTGTTCTTGTAATTGAGAACTGCTTTACGGTCAGCCCTACCTCCTGGGTACTTGATACCGGATCAGGATCTCATATCTGTAATTTATTGCAGGGACTGAGAAAAAGTAGGAAAGTTGCACCTGGTGATATGTCGCTCAGAGTAGCGAACGGAGCACAAGTAAATGCTGCAGCCGTCGGTGAATATCACCTAGTATTGCCAAATGGCAAGACTATGATTTTGAACGATTGCTACTATGTACCTTCCATGGTTTGCAACATCATATCAGTTTCTTTACTCGATAAAGATGGATATAACTTTGTTCTTGATAGAAATATCATGAACATTTACCTTCATAAGGTACTAGTTGCAGAAGGTACACTGTGTAATGGTATCTACGTTCTAAATCAGAATACAGTTCTCAATGTACAAAACACACGCAAGAGGAAGAATTCAGATACGAATGAATCCTACTTGTGGCATTGTAGACTTGGTCATATCGAAGAGAAAAGACTAAGTAAGTTGCATAAAGATGGACTCTTGAATGCGTTTGAGTTTTTATCTTATGGAACTTATCAGTCTTGTCTCAAAGGGAAGATGACCAAATATCCGTTCACCGGACATGGAGAAAGAGCAACAGAACTCTTGGGACTCATACACAGTGATGTATGTGGTCCGATATCTATACATGCAAGGGGTGGGTTCTCGTACTTCATCACATTCACTGACGATCTCTCTAGATTCGGATATGTGTATCTCATGAAACACAAATCTGAAACTTTTGAGAAATTCAAGGAATTCAGAAACGAAGTAGAGAACCAGACTGGCAAAAGTATCAAGATCCTCCGATCTGATAGAGGAGGGGAGTACTTAAGCACGGAATTCCTAGATTACTTAAAAGAGAATGGTATTCTCTCTCAGCTTACTCCTCCTTATACACCACAGCACAACGGTGTATCGGAGCGGTGGAATCGTACCCTACTGGATATGGTTCGCTCCATGATGAGTAATGCCGAGTTGCCTCTTTCATTTTGGGGACATGCGCTATTGACAGCAGCATATCTATTGAATGATGTTCCGTCTAAATCTGTGCCTAAGACTCCGTTCGAGATATGGAATGGAAAAATGCCATATCTTAAAAGATTTAAGATATGGGGTTGTCCGGCTTATGTTAAAACGCATAAACCAGATAAACTAGAGGCACGGTCAGTTTTATGTAAGTTTGTGGGATATCCAAAGAATGGTTATGGATATCTATTCTACCACACCGAGGAACAGAAGGTGTTTGTTGCTCAGCATGCCGTTTTCTTAGAAACGGAGTTTCTTGCAAAAGAAATTAGTGGGAGCACGGTAGAATTGGAAGAAATTCAGCGACCACAAACTGAAACTGAAGATTTGACAGAACCTCAGGATTCAATAACCCCAGACGAACCTCAGCCACTCCGCAGATCTGGTAGGATTTCTCATCCGCCCGAGAGATACTACGGTTTTCTCATAGACGGGGATCGAGAGGATTGCATCTTGGAAGAAGATGACCCTACCAGTTTCAGGCAGGCCATTATCAGTAGGGACTCTGATAAGTGGCAGGAAGCAATGCAATCCGAAATGGAGTCCATGTACACCAATAAAGTGTGGACCTTGGATATTGCTCCACCTGGGGTAAAACCCGTTGGATGCAAATGGATCTACAAAAGGAAACTTGGTGTGGATGGGCAGATGGAGACCTATAAGGCTAGACTCGCTGCAAAAGGTTTTCGTCAAAGACCTGGTTTGGACCATAACGAAACCTTTTCTCCAGTGGCTATGCTGAAATCCATTCGGATCCTACTTGCCATTGCTGCCTTCCATGACTATGAAATCTGGCAGATGGACGTTAAAACGGCTTTTCTAAACGGCTGTTTGGAAGAGTGCGTTTACATGGATCAGCCAGAAGGTTTCGTAGACAGTGGGAGCAGCGGGAAGGTGTGCAAGTTGCTTAAATCCATTTATGGATTAAAGCAGGCATCGCGGAGCTGGAACATCTGTTTTGATGAGGCAATCAAGGAATTTGATTTCATCAAGAACGAAGATGAACCTTGTGTCTATAAGAAGATTGTAGGACGAACTGTCGTGTTCCTAGTCTTGTACGTGGACGACATTCTTTTGATAGGAAATGACATTCCTATGCTACAATCGGTCAAGCTATTTTTGTCACAACGGTTCTCCATGAAGGACCCGGGTGATGCCTCGTACATTCTGGGGATCAAGATCTACAGAGATAGATCCAAGAGACTACTGGGACTTTTGCAGTCCAGGTACATAGAGACCGTACTAAAGAGATTTAGTATGGAGGATTCCAAGCGCGGTAACATACCCGCATTACACGGAATTACCCTCTCCAAGAAGATGTCTCATAAGACTGACGAGGAGAGGGTTCGCATGAGCACTATACCCTACGCTTCGGCGGTAGGATCTATAATGTATGCGATGCTATGTACAAGACCAGATGTAGCTTACGCGCTGAGCGTGGTGAGCCGGTATCAGTCAGACCCAGGTGAGGACCACTGGACGGCAGTGAAGAACATTCTCAAGTACCTGAGAAGGACTAAGGAGATGTTCCTAGTTTACGGTAATGGAGACCTCATGGTCGAGTCCTTTACCGATTCAAGCTTCCAGAGTGACAAAGATGACAGCAAGTCTGTCTCGGGTTTTGTGTTTACCCTCAACGGAGGGGCGGTATGTTGGAGGAGTTCCAAACAGGATACCGTCGCAGACTCGACGATGGAGGCTGAATACATTGCTGCAAGCGCTGCCGCAAAAGAGGCGGTCTGGATGAAGAAGTTCATTAGTGAACTTCAGGTGGTTCCGTCCATTGTTGACCCAATACCTTTGTATTGCGATAACAATGGGGCTATAGCTTTAGCGAAGGAACCAAGGTCCCATCAGAAATCCAGACACATCTTAAGGCGGTATCACCTGATCAGGGAGATCATTGATCGCCAGGAGATCGAGATACGGAGAGTGGACACAAAAGACAACACGGCGGATCCATTCACAAAGGTCTTGCCCCAGACTCAGTTCGAGCGGCTGATCGAGATGATTGGTCTTCGATATGCCAGTACATGGCCTTAGTGCAAGTGGGAGATTGTTAGTGTATATGCCCTAGAGGCCATTACTGTATCATACTAGTATGTATATTACTTGATGGAAGTTTGGGATATTCACAGTTGTATAGACAATCTTGCTCGAAATGGTAGTATGCTGCTTGGTTTGTCTCTGCTTTAATGTGCACATGTGTTTCTTTTAGTATATCACCTATACGCATTAGTAGAGCCCTTAGGATCTTTGCTTGATTACCGGCGTTGTGATGGCGATCACACTTGTGGGGGCTGGGTAATCCACAAGCACATCCTTATGCACGTCCCTAGTCGTGGGATTATCGAGACAGGGCATCGATACTCCGGAGTAGACTAGCGTATGCGCTTCTCATCCCAGTGCGGGAGACGGTCTGTCCCACAGCCGTCAGTACGTCGTACTTGAGATAGTATGCAGGTGCTCGTTAGGTACACTGGACAGGACTCGTCGGGAACTGTTGGTTGGTATTATACCTATCGTCAGTTAACAGTTCCCAGGTGACATGAGTACAGCTTAGTCCGCTGACTTGACACTGTCACTTCGCCTCGAGTGTGTTCCCACTGCACTTTGATTACTACCCTACCACGGCTCTACTGAGTCGTGCAAACAGGTAGTAGTTGGGTGCAGTCCCGAAGCACTTGGAAGCAGTGACGGTTAGACAGGATTCGTCTCTCCCGGTATTGGGGGTTGATATCGCGCTGTGTCTAGGAGAGCCATTACACAAAGTCCCTGGCCAGGGCTAGCGAGATATACTGGTAGGTTTCCAGTGATGTCTCAGGGTGTTCTGGGCTACACTCCGACACGACTTGTACCGCTATTAGGGGACTGACGTTCGCCACCCCCTAGGCCCGCCATGCGATGTATCAGACGAACAGACCGGACTGTACGAAGATTGTCACATACAGGCTCAGTAGGAGTTCGGATCGGTTTACCTCATCGGCCTTCTTATCGACATCTACCTGGGGACCGTTACGTACAGCTAGTGTCGCTTGCGGTATGTGGTTAAACCTACTGCCAGCGTAGTGTCGAGTCTTTAGAGTCCCACACAGAGAGTTTCCCTGCACTGAGCGAAACGTGTAGAGGCCGTATGGTTTTACGGCAGGGCTGCGATCACTTACGTGCACTTGTGTGCGTATGCTGTTCGGGCAGGCAATACTGGTGGGATTTGGTTTAAGCCGGATCCTAGTATTGCACAGATGGATTTGTTTTGTCTTCTGTGCATTCGCATTCTACGGAATGCGGGTGCTGGTGTGTATGCACGGTTTTGAGGAGCGATGAAGGAGGAGGTGCCTCATTAGGGTTTTGGCAGTTGGTTCGGCCAAAACCGTTATGTGGCAGGCTCATTAGGGTTTTGACAGTTGATTCGGTTAAAACCATTTTGAGGTGGACTCATTAGAGTTTTGGCAATTCGTTCGGTCAAAACCATTATGAGCCGGAGACATTATTTACTAATCCTTTTAGTGATAATTATGTGATGGCTAATTGCTTTGACCATTTGACCACTCTTGACTTTGTTGACCCGTTGACCAAAGTTGACCATTGACCTTCATGAGAGGTCTACACTCTTCTTTGGTTTTTCTTTTTCTTTTTGATTATGAAAATGGTCATATCAATGTAGCATCAACTTTATCATGATAGGATTTGTAATGATGTTGTTTAGCATTATTGCAACCATGGTGCCTTTTTTCTTGAGTTAAGCTTTTTCATTTCTTTTTTCTCATTCTCTCTCTTGGAAGTGAGAAGAAAAAAAGAGCTCCATGGTTGCTTGACCTCCTTCATCTTCCTCCTCTTCATAAATTCTTTTGATCTCATGTGTTGAGAGAAAAAGAATCCACATAGACAAATACCTCCATCTTTCTCTTCTACACAACCTAGAGTATCAAGACTAGCGATCTTGTTGCCCTAGTTGCCTCGGCTCGAGGTGGAGCTCGGTGTACAACTCTCGGGTGGATCGTCTTCGACTCAAGAAGGCCGCGGAGGTGACCAAAGTCCGGATCAACCCTCGGAGCATGGATCGACGAGCGGGACAGCGGAATGAAGACCCGAAGGACCGGTATCGTGAGGTATAATTTCTACGGCATAGTAGTTAACACCTCTTGTAGTTTGCTAGTTTCTAGTTTAGCAAAGATCCGGCTTTTACGGTCCATGTTACCAAGTCAAGAAAATTTTTTGTTTTACCGTTTCCGCAACCCCGAAAGTACCGGGAGAGGTAACGTGGACCTAACAGAGATAGGGGTTAGGGTTTTGTGTGGTGGTTCCAGGGTGCCTGCATATCTTACTGTCCAACCAAAATTATTTTCAGGTGCCTCGGGTGATAGCAGATCTCCAAAAACAGTGACATATTTACAGTTTTTCCCGATATCGATTCACTAAATCCGTATTCTGGGTTTTACTCTCTAGTTTGGTCCAATATAACATCACACCAGGGGTTATAACCTCTAATTACACCTCAATTCACGTTTTATTTCAGATCAAACCCTAAATCCCTAACTTAAAATTTCCAAGTTCATCAAAACGACACAATATCGACATGAAACTAGTATAGATGCAAAATGAAACGACATACCACTCTAAGGGCGTAGAAATTACCTCTTTTGGCAACTCAAGAATTTTCTTGAGTTACTCAAAGTCCTCAAAACCATCTTTTTCTTAGTCCAATGTGTAGCTAGTGAGCATGGGAACAATATTTGTGAAATGGGAATATGGATTTAGGGTGAATTTCATGGTGGATCTAAGCTTGAAGAGGGAGGAGGAAGAGGGAAAGGGGCAGGAGCAGCAGCAGCTCATGGGAGGGGGAGAGAGAAATGAGATGATAATGTTGGAGATAGTGCCCTCAGAGTCAATTATTAGGTCACAGGTACGTAATTGTAATGATTGATGGAGGACCTATCTCGGTAGGACAGTCTTACTCGAGATGATAGTATGCTATCTGGTTTACCTTTATCATCGTGTACTGTTTTAAGTGACCTGACACGTCGCTATTACACGTTGATAGAGCCCCTAGGATTCTTGCTTGACCACCAGCAGTATGAGGGCGATCATATAAGTGGGAGCTGGGGGTCTATAAGCATATCCTTAAAAGGTCCCTAGTCGTGAGAGTTTCGAGACAGGGCATCGATTCTCCATAGTAGACTAGTGTATACAGTCGAGACCCCGACGAGGGGCGGTGGCCGGTCTCACAAGCCACTGGTGTCAGTTGGATCACCTAAGATGTATACAGGTGCTCATTGGGTTATGAGTACACCGGACAGGACTCGCCGGGAACATGCTAGTTGGTCATATACCAGACGTCAGATGGCAGTTCCCTGGTGACATGTGTGCAGGTTAGTTCATCGACCTGGGGATCGTCATTTGTCTCGTGTGAGTTCCCACTGTACTTTGATTACTACCCTACCACGGCTCAAAGGAGTCGTGCAAACAGGTTTTAGTTGGGTACAGTCCCGAGCCACATGGAGGCAGTGAGCGTATCTTCAGGGGTTCGTCTCTCCCGGTATTGGGGGTGAGGTCGTGCTGTGTCTAGGAGAGCCATTACACGAAGCCCTCGGCCGAGGCAAGGAGATTTACTGGTAGGTATTCCAGTAGTATCTCAGGGTGTTCTGGGCTACACTCCGACACGACTTGTACCGCTTTTGGGGGTCTGACTTTTACCAACCCCCTAGGCCCGCCATGCGATGCTCATAGACGAACGGACCGGACTGTACGGATATTGTCACTGACAGGCTCAGTAGGGTTGTCGGGCTGAGTTCGCTCACAGACGTCCCTTTTAGTCAATACCTGGTAGCCCGTTACGTATTGGCTTATACCTCTGACGTGCTAGTGGTTAAATCCACAACCAAGGTGTTGACGAGTCTTTAGAGTCCCCCACATTCTGTTACTCAGCTTTCGGGCGAAAAGTTGTAGAGGCCGTATGGAGATATGGCAAGGTCCGATCAGATACGTGCGGTATTGCACGGATCCGGATCGGACAGTTTGTACTATAGGCCGTATGGTTATATGGCAGGGTTCGATCAGATACGTGCGGTATTGCACGGATCAGGATCGAACAGATATTACTAGCCGGCTTTGGTTTAAGCCGGATCCTAGTATAGTACAGTGTAGACTTTGTCTCATTGCATTTGTATTTCGGTCGAAATACAGATGCGGGTGTGTATGCACAGTATCGGGGTTTTCCTGTAATTTATCACGGGACCAGTTTTCTGGAGTTGCCAGTTTGCTTTCCGTTTCGGCCGATTTCCTTTGTATCGTTCATTGGCCGAAGTTTGGTGGAGGAGGATTTATTTGCATTGTTGCAAATAGGCTTTTGTGGAGGGGGTTTTTGCATTTTATCATGTCATGATTATAGCACCATCCTTTGACTTGATTTCTTCATGATGGCATGACTTTTTTAGTCATCATGTTTGATGGATGGTTTTGGTGTGTTGGTTTTTCTAGTCATCATTTCTATACATCATGACTTGACCTCTCCCTTGTATGATGGTTCTATTCCCCCCTTGTTTTTTCTCTCTCTCCATTCACAAAAGAAAATGGGGGGGGGCCGGCCACTTGAGTGTGGTTGATTGATTCATTTGGTGTGGCATTTTTTTTGGTTCATATTGTGCTAAGAAAAGAGCTCTCTAGTTGATCTCCAAAATCCTTTCTTTCCTCCACCAAAATTGGCACCTCCATTACCCCAAAATTGAGACACAAGTTCTACACCATATTCTACAGCGAACCTTGGGCACGTCGAGTAGCCGGCTTCGTGCCCGAGTTGCCTCGGCATTGAGGTGGGAGCCCGTAAAAGAAGTAGGCGATGTGGTGCACTTCCGGCGACGAGGAGGAGACGGGACATTCCGCAGGAGATTGGGACGACGACGAGAAGACCGGAGGACTTGGATCGTCGGTATATCTCTTTCCCTTCTTATTGTTAGCTAGGACTAGTTAGTGGTTCGATCCGGGTATTAGTGCGCGGCGGTTTGCCAGTTCAAGTAAAATTTAAGTTTATCACCGCTTCCGCATTTGGCCGTCGGATTGACGGCCGGGGCGCCGCCGTGCACTTACAGATAAAATGATGCGGGAGGGTCAAACAAGTCAAAAGTAACCCACTCTCTCTCTCTCTCTCTCATCATCATACTTTACCTTTTCTTTTCTTTTCTTTTCTTTTTCATTCTCACTCAATGGTCAACCCTAAGTAACCATACACCCACAACATGTAAGAAAATGTAACAAGTGCGGAAAAATGATATGTGCACATTTTTGCACAAAAATGCTAAAAACCCTATTAGTGATTTTTAATTGCGATTAGCACTAAAATTGCATATAATTAACCATAAAAACTTAAAAATGACAAAATTCCATAAAATACGCTATTTTAGAAATGGGGAAAATTTTTCCAAAATTTTCCCCATTTATCGGTATTTAACTATACCGAAATATTAAATTATTCATTAAAATAATATTAAATTATAAAAATTCCCAAGAATAATATTTTATTTTTTTGAAATGTTACAGTTTGAAACTCTATGTTGGCTGCAAAACAGGCCTCGGTAATAAATTGTTTGAGTTTATCCTCGGAAACCGGAGAGAACCATGGTTTCAGATAGTTTAGATTAAGATACTGGGCCGGGTCCCAAAACCCAAATTAAAATCTAGGTTAAAATCCCCAACTTTCTTCGGCTTTCTCCTTATTGGTTCTTCTGCTAGGGTTTTATCTTTCTCAAGTTCAAATGGAAGGGGAAGTGGTGAGATCGGAGATGGTGCTGCCCAATGTGCTGCCATTCAAGAGGATACAAATGGGGGACAAATACCCAAAAGGCCAATCGAGGGGCAGATACTGGAAGCACTTGAAGCAGCTCCTTCAAGCCGAGAACAACTTCGCCTCTTACCCCCCAAACAAACCCAACTGTTTGTATTTTTATTTTATTTTTCCTTTTTTCATTACATTTTCTAAACAGTTGACGCATCTCTTATTTGATTTTATTTGCTTTCATTTCTCAGATTTGAATATCGAGTCGCCTCCATCCATGTATCCATCAAAGAAATTCTGTGACATAACTGGATTTGAGGTATGCGAATTTTTTATAGATCAAGTTATTTCCTCTTTCTTGATGTTCTTTTGGATGAGCATATGTTGTTTGGACATGATTTGCACATTAGACTTTTGGGCATGATTTGGAAATTCTAAGTAATCTAACTTCCCATGCTCCCAACGACTCGACGTTGTCGAGCATAGTTATTGGGTGCAAATGATCCTAATAGGTGTAGTGATATGGGAGAGTACAGGAATAGATGGGTTCTAGGCTGTGTTGACGGCAGTGACAACCACAACCACAAATTCGTCATTCGGGTATAATTCGGCGAGGTCGAAAATTCGGATTTGGAGAACTATTCGGAAAAAATCGGCAGGTATTCGGGAAAGATTCGGCAAGTGTTCGGGAAATGTTCGGGAAGGATTTCGAGCAAGAAATTAATATATGAGATGATAGGTTTTGATTTTGTGAATTATGCATTGTTTTTTGAATTATTCGCTATTTTTTCGAATAATTCATGAATTATTCGGCCCGTTCGGCAACGGCGAGATTTAATCGGCTGATCAAAAATTCGTGAATTATTCGCGAATTATGTGACTATGGCGACAACCATGAAATATGGACACATGCACGAGACACGAATACAATATGACAGTGGTATGGAGACAGGACAATATATATTTTTAGAAATAAATAAAACTATTAAGTATCAAACCATTACCTAACAAATTTCATTTTATACGAAGATCGAGAAAACAATGCCCTAAGAATTTAGGACCTTTACCATTGATTATTGACATATAAAGTTACAAGCATTCCACTAGTGTAGTAAAAATAACCTTTAAAGGCTGAATGATGATCACTTAAATGCTTTCGGCTAGCAACCACTCCGAATAGTATTAAATGGGTGAACTACCTCATAATTGGCTGTGTGAAATTCTCAGGCGAGCGGCCATTTAATCAGGCATTTATACGATGCGTATAACCTAGTAGATATCCAAAACCATCTACACAAACTCAGTCTGCACATAATAAAGGCCTAACCTTTTCCTTTTTCTCCATATTGACGCACTTTCTTCTAGCCTTGTTTTATCCACTTTTCCCTACATAACATATATGTATACATAAAATCAATTTTTGTGTAAAATTCCTTGTAAACTAATTATGCATTGTATAATCCATTTATTGGTTATGTATTGGCAAACTGGATAGAGAGCATACATGAAGAAAAGAGATGCGGTCATCCAAAAAAATACTAATTCTACAATAGAGGCGATTCATCTTAAAAGAACACGCATATAGGTTGGTATTAACAATGAACTAGAACTTAATATACATCAAGGTGTCAACTATATATATATATATATATATATATATATATATATATATGCATGAAGTAAGAAACGCTCACTAAATGAATACATGAATCAAATTATAACTCATAAGATATGATCTAGGTAGTAGGTTGCATAGACACGTATTTTTGGCTGTGTATCATGGATTCATGCCTAACACGCGCATGAGACGTGTCAGACACAAAATTTATGTGTCCCTCTTCGAAATGAGGCGGTTTTGGATTTTTACATGTGTCGGACACGAGTTGATCATGCATTAGTGTAGTAACGACACAACAAACGATTACCGTTGTAGCAGCGACTGTATATTTCAATTAAAGGTGAGAAAAATCCCTAATCTTATTGAAATTTTTTTGGTTGACGTTTTTTGATATTTTACTCAATTTTAGTGTTTAATATAATTTCTATGGTGAAATAAATTAGGTTTCTGCCAAAAATTGTTAGAAAAAATGCTGAAATTATATGCTTTTACTAAAATAATGTTAAGTATAGTAATTTGTTGTATAGTTATTGCTTTAATTATTTCAAATACCATTAAAAATTGTTGAAATCATTTTTTTGCGAAAATTATGTTGAAATAACTTAGTTCTTTGTTGAATTTTGATAAATACAATCAAAATTTATTGAAATGCTAAGGTTTTTGTTGAATATGTTGTTATAAAGTTATGATATTATATTTCTTATGATTATATATATTATATATATCCGTGTCCCCGTATCCTATATTTTGAGATTTTTCCGTATCGCCGTGTCGAATCGTATTGTGTCCATGTCCCTGTGTTTGTATCTATGCAACCTTGTATATGATGCTTAACATGTTATTTTCAGTAGAGACACATACACGATTACATACGCCATATGCATCTTAAAACATGCCTGCATGCTCGATTGGGCAACTGGCAAACAGGTATTCGTGTGTAATACATGTCAAACATAAATATACAGTTGGTGATATAGAGTGTTGGCTCGCTATAGGGTGTGTCGGGGATAGTGGCAATGGAGACAGTAATGGTGATATTTATGACAATGGTCAAATGTAACTAAGGTTAAAATGGAGGTGCTGAGAGTGGCGATATGGCTGCAATAGAGGTAATGGTAGTGTGGAGGTGGTAGAAGGGAAGGAAAGGATAGGGAAGACAAGATTGTTTTTTTTCAAAATAAGTATGTAGATATAATTTCCTATAATGTGTAATGTGTGTGTGTAACGTTTACATTAATAGCGAACATGAATATAGTACATCACCTTCTTAAGAATGTTAAATAGTGTCTTTACTGGATGCTATAATCTGCATAATAATCTTAGATTTGTGTTTGAATTCTTGCATGCCAAATGTAACCCAATTCTTATTTGTTTTTTCCCGAGACTTGTTAAATTTGGAATGTGGCATTTGGAAAAGCAACCACATAGCATGCAATTTCAATTTTTCTAATTTATAACCTTGAAATACTAATATTCAAAACAAAGGAAAACTGCCCCATGATTCCAGGAATCCTGAATTATGCAGTGTTTGAAAAGATAGGCTTGCAAAAAAAGCATATTATATATATGTATATTTGGAGAGAGCTTGCTTATTTCCGAAGGATTTGGAACCATATTTTTCCATTTAATTTCATTTATTAGCATACTCCTAGTTTTAAAGGAAGAAAAAAGTGTCTAGCATAATGTTGTGATTGTCGAGCCGTGTCAGAGGCTTGTCGGTGTCGGACATGCGTCATAGACAGGTTCAACATTCTTTTGCCCATAAGATGCTTCATATTATGGATTTTATTGGATGTAACTTGATCCCTTCAAAGTAGGATCTCGTCAATTGCTTTTGCTCAGATTTAAGTACTTGGCCATTTTGTATCATTTATTGGTGGTGATCTCAATGGATATGTAGGTACTAGTCGTAGCGGCTTTGATACTATCCATGGAGGTTTTGGTTTTGGACAAACGAATGAAGCTTGTAACTCGATTCTAGATTTTGCCTTGTCTTATGACTTGATCTTAGTAAACATTTTGGTTAGGAAAAGGGAGCCACCTTATCACTTTTAGGAGCGGATCGAGTGTAAGTCAAATATACTTTTTGCTAACGAGAAGGATAGATAGAGGTTGTTGCATCGACTGTAAGGTAGTGCCAGATGAAAGTGTAACCGTTCAACATAAACTTGTAGTTCTAGATTTTCGATTTAGAAGAGTACCTAGGAAGATTAGATGTAAGGTATTAAATGGTGGCGACTGAAAGAAGATAACCAAAAAGTTTTTATTGATCGTGTTGTTCAAGAGGCGGATTGACAGTATGAATATGATTCAGACATAACATGGAACAAGATAACTAGTTGTATCAGGAAGGTAGCTAGAAATCTACTTGGTGAGTCGAGGGGTGGTGCTCCACCATCTAAGAACATATCATGGTGGAACGAAAAAGTAAAGCCCGGTATTAAAATCAAGAAGGATTCTTATAAAAATTTGAAGAAAAATAGAGATGCGGAGAGATTTGAGAAATATAAAATGGCTAAGAAGGAAGTTAAGAAAATTGTTCGGGAAGCTAAAACTACTACAGGGACGTGTACGAGAAGTTGGACACTAAGAATGCTGAAAATGATATATACAGGATTGCTCGGATGTGGGAAAGGAAGACCAGTTGACAAATTGTTCTATGGGAGATTTATTAAGAATTTGGATATACTTGTCATTCAATTTCAAGATATAAACCGTGATTTTATGCGTAAAATAAGAGTATCTAAGGTTAAAGAAGTCTTGAAGAGAACGAAATTAAGAAAAGAGGTTGGTCCAGATGGGATTTCTATCGAGATTTGGAGATACTTAGAAAAGATAGGTGGCTGACAGATCTGTTTAATAAGATTTGGTAGACCAAAAAAATGCCAAATGAGTGGAATTAAAGTATCCTTATACCTATCTACAAGAATAAGGGTGGCATTCAAAATTGCTCATACTACCGTTGAATAAAACTTATGTGTCATACCATGAAGTTTTGGAAGAGAGTGATTGAACACATGTTAAGAAAGGATGTTAAGATAACATAGAATCAGTTTGGGTTCATGCCTGAACGATCGACAACAGAGACTATTCATTTGCTTCGTCAACTTGTCGAGCGTTTTCGAGAGAGGAGAAGAGATTTGTATATGATATTATTGACTTGGAGAAAGCGTACGACAAGATACCTAGAGAGCTATTATGGTGGACAATGATGAAGGGGTTCCAGTCAAGTACAATGACATAATGAAGGACATGTACGATGTAGTAGTGGCAAATGTCAGAACTTGCGGCAGCCTAACGAGTGATTTTCCGATTACAATTAGCTTACAAGGATCTGCATTAAGTTCACTCATGTTTACATCGTGATGGATGGGCTTACTAGAACTATCCAAGATGGGATACCTTGATATATGCTATTCACTGATGATATTGTTCTATTAAATGAGACGAAACAAGGGTTAATACCAAATTGGACCTATGGAGGCAAACGTTGGAATCTTGAGGATTCAGATTGAGCAGGTCCAAGACAGCATATATGCATTGCAAATTTAGCAAACAGAGAAGTCGAGATCACAGTGGTAAAATACTGGATGGGCAAATATCACCAAGCGATCAGTTTAGATATCTAGGTCCCATCATTCAAAAGGATGGGAAGATCGATAGCGATGTCAATCAAAGGATCCAAACTGGTTGGTTGAAATGGAGGAGTGCAACATAGATTTTGTGCGATCGTAACTTTTTGTTAAGATTGAAAAGGATGTTTTATCGGAGCGCTATTCGACCTGCCTTATTATATGGTACAAAATGTTGGGCTCCTAAGAAGCATCATACACAGAAGATGCACGTAGCGGAGATGCGCATGCTTCGTTGGATATGTGGTAATACTAGAAAAAATAAGGTGCAAAATGAGGATATTCGTGAATAAGTTGGTGTAGCACCTGTGGAGGAAAAGATGCGGAAAAACCGGCTAAGATGGTTTGGTCATGTGCGACGCGGACCTATGAAAGCATCGGTTCGACGAATGGATACTCTCGATATTGGCAATGTCAAAAGGGCGAACGGGAGACCGAAGAAAACATGGATGGAGGTGATACGAAAAGATATATGGTTGCCAAAGCCCTCAATGAAAGTATATCATTCAATAGGAGTGAGTAGGGATTATTTGATGGATGCAGGCGTGATTCTCATGTTGGTTCATGTAGCCTATCCCATATACTTGGGATAAAAGGCTCGGTGTGTTGTTGTTGGCCATTTTGTATCATTTGCATTTTTACCTGATCAATCTGATAGCTTTCACCCGTCCGTGTGATGCTATTTCACACTATTTAAATAGAATCATGATATCTACTTGCAAATATGTTTACTCATTTCTTTTCGTGAAAAATGAGAATTATTTGATGGATGCAGGCACCATATGTGGACCCTAGGACTAAGCTGCGATATGCAAATCCCGAAGTTTTTCAACGTATAAGGATGCTTCCTGACGAGTACGTTCAGCGGTATTTGTCTTTGAGAAATGCAGTTGTCATATTGAGATAGTACTTGATTTCAGGGAGAAGTCTACCTTCAAACAAAGTCATGCAGTGCATTCATATTGAGAGGACCGTTTTAATTAGTGATCTCAGCATAGCTGTGTCATCCATATGTTTTTTTGAGGAGGTTCCTGTCTTTGTACATCTGTGTTAAGAATTGAAAAGTTTGTGATATGCGGCCTTTGTTTTTGTATCCAACTTTCTCTTGTTTAAATGCTTAATATATCTAGTGGATGTTACTTGTTCTAAATATCCAATGCGGTATGTACTATAATTTTCTCAGGTACCTTGGTCTGGGTGCACTTTTTCTATTTCTTCTCCTTCGTGCTCATTTCCGATTTTAGTTTCATTATGCAGGCTATTTATAGCTGTTTTTAACAACCTGCAAAATGTGAAAGGTAACAGCATTTGGGCTCCCTTACCTACCTGCAACTTAAATTTCTTTTTCAGGGCTCTTATAAATGTTCATATCTTTGCAGATCTGGAACATGTGATGGATGCTTGAAGTGGTGTTAACTGGAGTAGCATCAGATGCAAAACCTTAATACAAAATTTTAGAGTTGGGCATGGCACCTTTCTTCTCTCTAGCTTTGTAAGGTAAAGTAGCAACTGTTGTATCTTTGTCAGCTACCACCATTATGTTTGTGCTAGTTCCCTCTGTGCCTTTAATTTGTTAGTAGGCAATTTTCGCAGGCCGTTTACCTTTCATTTTCTTTGAATATTTTCCTCCTCACATGTTTCTATGTTTTTCTTGTTCCTGCTTCTATTCTCGCATGACTAACTTCAACTCCAAGGTATCTACCATCTAATACATGGGAGCATGAAGGGCCACTGTCCAATGTCCATACTTGTTCTTGCTCGAGAAATCGTCATCTTTATTTTCTCTCGCAAGTGCCATTCTATATTTTCCCCAATATCTGCAAATTTCTTTTTCCCAATATTAACCATGGATAGTGATCTGAAGTAACAGAAAACTTGCAAACAATTTTTCGCGGCAATCTATGAGTGAATATTCATGGGCTTTGTTTTGTAGAGTTTTTCTCTTGAGCTGGAGAAAAATTAAAATTCGTTTTATTTGGGAGAGAATTATAAATGTGACCACTCAAGTGCAAAGGACCGAATATAGATATTATTATAAATGGTTTCTTAAATATAAGTCCCTTAAATTAGAGCTATTTTCATAGTAGTCCTTGAAATATCAATATTTTCTCCTAAGTCCTATGAATCTAATATGTTAGGACCAGTTAGGCTATGTTGCCTATTGTGTCCAAAGCTGACCTTTCCATAATTTATACCCTAACTCTACGTGGTAATTACCATGTCAGTGATGTCGCCCTTTTGGTGAAGCAAGGAAGAATTTTGGGAAACTTCTTTTTAGTGAAAAGATATAGGCAAAACTTGAAGGAGAGGAACTGGCGAGTTTGGGTTTAAACGAGGAATTAGAAGATTTTGGGCTACGTTTGGATTGGGTTGATAAAGACAAGAGAGAGAAAAGGGATAATGGAATGAAAAGCTTAGTTGAAAAAAATGAAATATTTCGTTTATACTCATGATCAAAAGAATTCCGACGTCCTAACGACATAATTTATTAGATTGGAGAGACTTAGAACTTTCTTAAACTTTGGAAGTTTAGGAATTATAAAAATAGTTCAGATAACTCTACAAAACCAACCAGACACCACGTTTGATGGAGTTGGAACTTATGGAAGGCAGTTATTGTTGACCTCTTTGAACAATTGCTGCAATAGTGACTTTTAAGCTCTTCTTCATACCTGTATGCCAACTTCTCTACAAAGCCGTTTATTTGGTAGATAGCTGAACATCAGATTCATGGGATAATTCCAACAGAGTTTGGTTAATATAGTAAATTAATCGCATTTGATATATTGATTAACCTTAGCACCATTCCTTCAATGCTTCAAAATCAAACAAATTATTAGCTAGATTGCAAACCTTTTTTATTTTTTACCCGATTAGAAGGAAGCCACCTTCTATATTAAGAACCTGCACTTTGCCTTTCTATTTCAACGGAAATTAACTTTTTTCCGTTTTTCTAGTAACATATTTCCAAAATACCACTCACTAGAATCATTATTACAAAACATTAATTAAATAATGATAGATCAAATGATAAAAGATGTGGGTTTTTTGGGGAATACAGTTGACACAACTAACATTATAATGCCAGTTAAAATGCATGTTTTCGAAAGGGTGAAGGTGTTTTCTTGCATTGGCCAAAGTGAAAGGGGTTTTGTGTATTTTAGCCTAAATTATTCTTCTATGATAACCAGCTATGAGGGAACATATTATCCTATTATCTCATGATGGAAACCTTATTAAGCTGAATAATCTTGTCCATCGGTAGAACAAAAACACAAAGAATCATGGCAAAACCGATGTACTCAGTTCATATAATGATATATAGATGGACTTTTTTTGGGTGTGTTTTGTGGGAGAATAGTATTGGTACTCATCTGAATTATAAAATGAAGCTGAGTTCCAATGCTAATGACAGGTACATAACATCTTCAAGAGGCTTAGGTGTTGAGATACATTGTATTTTTTTGCTGCAATTAATTAACCAGAGTGGTATATGCTTATCAGCGACGCATATAGTTTTCTTTGCTTACTTGATCCCTGACCTGATGCTCTGATAGCAGCTTTTGAATTATGTATAATAGTGGTGACCTCCTTGAAAGCTTTAATAAATGCTTAAACTTCTCTCTGACTTTTCCCTCTCTTGGCTTTTCATCATTTTTTTATTGATCTTCAGAAAGGTTTGCACAAGTTGCTCGAAAAGTTATTATTACTTACCGATCCACTTGAGTGCAAGACCTCTCCTAAATGCAAATTATTGCCTGAAAACTTTGGTATTCTCAAATGAATATTTCTCATCTATTGCCAACTTGTAGCAAGAGGAATGCAAAGATGATTGTTAGCAACATATTAACAACCAAGACTCGGTCTCCAGTTAGCTGGGAATTAACTAACAGCTAATACTCAATATACTCAACTGCTGCATATCTATTGGAAACTGAAGTCAACTGTGAGACTAGTTAAATCCCAGTTCATAGTCTCAAGATACTGTTTCAAGTCTAATAAATCGAAGCTCTTTTACATAGGAATTGCCTAAGACAAATTCAGTGTTTCCAATAATTACAAGTGAAATGTTATCTTCAACTTGTCTTCTTCTGTTGCTGTGCATTACAGGTCTTAGAGCCAGTTCCAGCAGCGCATACAACCAAGATGGCAATCCTTCTTCGTTTTCTTCATTTAGGAAATTTCATTCCTCTTACTTTCTCTATACATATAAATTGATTTAATTTCAGGTCAGACGGTAAATCATGAATATTCATTATATGCCCATTGGAAAGTTAGTGAAATTTCAGCCAAGGTTCATTGGTTACCTTTTTTCTTTCTGTAGAATGAAAATTCGGTAATAAAATTGTCAGAATTTTGTATCGTATAAAATGATTAAGCAATTACTGCTTATCATCATGACATCATCTGTGATCTTTGATCCCTTAATTGATGAATGCTCCATGGAAAGATGACAAACTTGATGCCAGAATGCCAACTTTCATTCCCAGAGTCGATGACATTCTGTGACGAGAGGAAGTAAATTCCATAATAAATAGTAGATAATGACAACAGTTCATCTTTAAATTTGGATGGAATTTCTGGCTAGCATTAGAAGTGTAAAAAGTTTCATAATCTAGCTACAATTTAAAAGTTCAGATAATATGTTCGAATCTTGATCAATTTGGATTCACATGCCTACAACCATTTCACATTTTAATAAACACTAGGAAACTTTTATATGGTTATGAGAATGCAATTTCATATTATCTTCTCTCTCTATTTAGGAGCTGTTTTAGTTAGAAGAATGTGAAGGCTTTCTTATTTTGTTGCTTAGGGTTGAACTACATGACTGAAACAAACGAAGTTCCCCAATCCTAGCTCATAGTTAGCTAGAAATTGACCGCTCATGAAGATGTTTAATTCAAAGTGGCAGCCAATGTATAAGACTATCAATTCTTTTTAAGTACATGTTAGCTAGAGTATAAGATGATTATAATTACTTTGGGAACCTGGTTAACAACATTGAATCTAACTTGTCAAGTGAAGAAGTTATAGTAGTTGGATCCAGCATCTGTCAAACTTTTATTTATTCTTGTTATGTGTTCCTTTGCAAATCCAGCCATCTAGACTAAAGTTCAACTTCTTGACCAGAAAATTATTTGCAATCATAGAAGCTTTTGTTTATAAAATAATTGAGAATTACAAGGTTCAGATATGAGATAGCCGATGAATATAAGTTGGGCTTAATTCCAAAAAAAAACCCAAACCTTTTAGCTAAACTATGAGAAACCCCAAAAAACTTTCAAAATTTCAAGAAACTACCATGGTACAAAAGTTTTTCAGTTTTTTGGCAGTTTCGTGCAATTTATTGCTGATGTGGCACATTATTTCTGTAGTATTTCGTAGTTCTTGAAAGTTTTTGGGGGTTTCTTGTGTGTTTTGATAGTTTTGTGGTAGTTTCTTGTGTATTTTAAAAGTTTTTGGGTGTTTCTCGTAATTTACCTATAAGATTTGGGTTTTCTTTTGGAATTGAGCCTGAAGTTATAAAGGTAAAAAAAAGGACTTATCAGATCTTGAGCCTTTGGCTATTGTTCACTCAGAAGCTATAAATTTCTCCATATTGTAATCTGTAATTGTTGAAAAATTGTCTGGTGCTGCTCTCCTAGCAATAATGGACCAGATGAAGAACACCCCACCCAACTGGGGGAAAACAGTCGATCCTTGCTGTGAAAAATCATGGGAAGGCATCACATGCAACAATTCAAGGGTCATTGAACTGTTGGTCTTTATTCCTAACTCATATTTTGATTTTACCTCTGCTCCCTCCTCCTCTCCTCACGCTTGTTGTTATTCAGTAGGAAGCTTTAATATTTCAGGAAGTTATACAACATGGGAATTGAAGGTACTTTGAGCAGTGACATTGGGAGCCTCACTGAACTTCAAATACTGTAAGTCTTCCTTTATTTCCGTTGTCATAATTGCCTAAACGAGTCGCAATAGAATATGTTATCCTGACTTTGGATTACTGCATTCTTAATTATATAAGAACTACAAGCACCTGAACCATCAGCCTTAGCAAATAAAATGAAAATCTTCAGGTTAACCCTTGTTCCATTCACCAGGATACTTGTACTTGTATGGTATACCATGTTGTACTGTTGTAATATATTCACATTTTCATACTTTTCACTTTTTCAGGGTCCGCATTTCTGGAAGTGATGAATTCTGTTTAAATGGAAAGAATTCTAAAATGATTTGTTACCCTTCTTTTCTACATGCAAACATGTAATTTTCTAAAATTTTGTTACAAAAACATACATGAAAAATCAATACATTTTCATTCTCAGGCATGAACGGTAAATGCTGTCCCATGATTGAATTTTTTTTTTGAGTTATAAGATTGGACGCTCCTACCCTACATCTTCATGCCCTACTATCCCAGTACTAGGGAGTATTGGCCTCATCATTGACTTGCATAATCAAAAGGAAAACAAAATTTGAAATCAAATAGCACGTGCAAGGGTATATTTTCTTGCTATCGTCACCCTTATTAATACCAGAGCACTGACAAAAGATTGACTCTGGATTTTCATATAACTAATGTCTCTACCATGTAATATTTCAGTTGTGATACTTATCTACTCCATAAATTCTCATAAAAGAAAATTTTAGATGTTCATATTAATACCCACAGGTATCTATCATACAATAAGAAGCTCGGTGGTCCACTTCCCCCGGACATTGAAACGCTAAAACTGCTTACTTTGCTGTAAGAATCTATGATAACCTTACTAAATAAATTAAAAATTAGATTTTAACAAAAAATAATTCATCTTTATTACTTGCTACATTGTTACTCAGGTTCTTGGTTGAATGCAACTTTAGCGGTAACATCCCAGATGAACTCGGGAATCTCTCCCAGCGCAAATTTCTGTGAGTACTTGACATAGTTGAAATCATAGTATGTTGAATGTTATCTTATCTTTTCTTTTAATGCATCTTTCCAAAGATCTCTGCAGTCAAATAGTTTTGTTGGGAACATACCTGCCTCTCTTGGTAGGCTCTCCAAGCTCTTCTTTTTTGACGTGGCTGATAATAAATTGAGTGGCCCTCTTCCTGGTTCTACAGACAGCCCCTGGGCTAGACCAGCTTTTAAATACACAGCATTTGTAAGTTTCTTCCTCCTATATCTTAAACAATGTTACCCGGAACGTTTTGGTATGGGGTACGCAAAATGCCACTTGTGATGGAACATTGTACGATAGAGGTAGTATTCTTGTATACGCTTATACGGAATACAAAACGTAACTCTAGAATGTGGAGCGTTTTTGGATTGTTTGTGTGCGCGTGTGTGTCTGTGTGTCTGTGTGTAATATGCACATATAACTATTCATAAAGTTAAATTTAACAGGTGGTGTGTTGCGTTCAAACGCATTTTTAGGTAAAAATCCTTGAACAAAAGTTGAATATTTTTGGTGTAATTTAACACACTCAACTTTAACTAAAGTTCTTAATGGGCTAATTTGCCTCTTTCAATCTAGTTCGGAAGAGTGATTCTTCCGATCCAGAACACTAGTGTTCCCTGATTGGGAACGATCGTTCCAAATCGCAAATCGCTAATGGTTTAATGATTTGGTAACACATGTCTTAAATGACATAATTGTAATGTGCTCCCAATACTTCATTTCTTTTTCTTATTGAGAATATGCTCCCAATACTTTAGTTCCTCCATAATGGCTCTGTTTCTATTTGACATGCATTAACAGCCATTTAAACAAGAATCAGTTGTCCGGTCCCATTTCCGGAAAGCTTTTCAGCTCTAATTTGACGGTGTTACACGTGTAAGATTTTATCCTTCAGTTCTTTCTCATTCTTTTGTAAGTTCTTCATATGCTTATTACTCTTGATTGTTCCCAAACTACAGACTTTTTGATCGAAATCAGTTTACTGGGGCAATTCCGGCCTCAACTGGGCTTGTCCAGTCTCTTCAGGTTATGTGAGTGCCTTACATATCAGTTGTTACAGTATTTTACTCAAGGATAAGAAGGCGTGATATTTAATTTGGCATTATTTTAAACAGACGTCTTGATCAGAATTCTCTTAGCGGCTCAGTTCCTGCCAGCATTAGCAATCTTAGAAACCTCACAGTAATGTAAGATACCATACCAATTGCATGCATGTTTTGCAATTGTGAGGTTCACTTATTCCTGCTTTCTCTCCAGCAATTTAGCAAACAACAAGTTAACTGGAACATTGCCAAACCTAACCGTGTTGAATTCCCTCAATTCTGTGTAAGAACCAATTCCAGCTTTAAATCTGCTACGGAAAAGTCATAATATTTATTTGTTAACTAGTAAAATCAGTTTTGTATTGTCTGCAGGGACTTGAGCAACCACACATTTGATCCTTCCGAAGCGCCTGCCTGGATTTCAAAGTTAATAAATCTCAAATCAAGTACTAAATACAAGCCTTTTCAAATTGTCGACTTGGTGAATATTTTCATATGCCAGCATCTGAACAAGGGAGTTCTTGCCGTTGGTATACAGGGTTATAGAATCAGGAGGGCTTCTTGGGAAAGTACCAGAGAAGCTCTTCAGCCTTCCTCAACTACAAAATGTGCAACTGTATGAAGACTGACTGCTGAGTATCACAACAGAATGAAATATACAGAAATACACTAAATAAAATGGATCTTTGAGCCTTATCTGACATGCCTACATACTTCCACAGGATACTAAAAAACAATGCATTTAATGCTAGTCTTGACATGGGCAGCAATATCAGCAAATACCTACAAACAGTGAATTTTCAAAACAATTCGCTTACCTCGGTTGAACTTAGCCAACTACAACAATGCCATAATGTGAGAATATCAAAAATTAATTTTCATTAGTTACAACTAATGTTGATTGCCATCCATGATTTTAACCATGTTGCATTTTTTGCGGTTCTTGGTGATTGCAGACTTGCTGATAACCCAGTGTGCAGAATTATTCATCTATCCGAAACAAGTTATTGCCATCTCGAACCAAAAATATCCGAAGCTCTTATCAGTCGTTCCCACTGCAAATTACAGTCGTGCCCTCAAAATTATAATTGTTCGCATCCATATGAGGGAGTGATGATTTTCAGAGCACCCATGTTTCGAGTTGTGACAGATCAGTCGATTTTCGAACTAGAGGAGTCTTTGGAAAAAGTTTGACCCTTTTCTGGACTCCGTGTTTCTTGAAAATCCCTTGCTAGATGATAGTTTTTACCTCAACGTACAGCTAAAGTTATGCCCGTCGAATGGAGTTTACTTCAATCGAACTGAGGTACTGAAGGAGCTTGATTTAAGCAACAGGAATTATGGACCCCCAGATATCTTTGGTCCATACTATTTCAGTGCATATCCATACAGCTTCCCAGGTTCCTTCTTCTAATGCTTATGATAAGTAAAATGATGAAAGTGTATATGGACTAAATTGATGAACTTTCTCATAGTATTTGACAAAGCTATGGTTTGCAGGGGAAGGATCCTCGCGGAATAAAGGTTTGATCGTTGGAATGGCGGTTGGTTGTGCGTTTTTGGTTGTTGGACTTATAGGCATGGGGATCTATGCGCTGCGGCTAAGGAAACAGACTCGAAGGGCCATCAAAGTTATTAATCCTTTTGGTAATTGAACCTATTAAGCACTCATAACTATCAAGCTTATTATCACTATTTTTGCGTATCAATTGATAAGCGTTATTTGCTAACCGTTCCCGTTTTCAGCAATTAGCATGGCAAGTCCTAATTTACATATTCAATTCAGGTCGACACAGTCTTGTATATTTATTTGGTTTTTTTATTCCCCCCCCCCCCCAACCGACCCACCCCCAAAAAAACACATTCATATTTTCAAAGAAGATACCTCAAACTTGCTATTTCCAAAAAAGACACCGAATTCTTCTCCCTTAACTAGAAAGGCCCCTTCCGTTAGTGTAGTTTTTTTGGGTGGTGGTGGTGGTGGTGGGGTTAGCTAAGTTAATTAGGATTAAATCAAATATTTAATTTCATTTAATCTATCTTCTTCCTCCCATCTCCGCTTCTCTTAATCATTTTTCTCTCCTCTCTTTCTTCCCATCAAAACCAACTGTTTGGTATGTATGCCCTAAAGGCCCCTATTGTATCGGATGCTAGGGATATGTATGTACAGGACAATCTTGTTCAGTTGTATATTATACTATTTGAGTTTTCTTTATCTGAACATTTGTATTTGTTTTTCATGCTACTTTAATATTGCTTATACACATTGATAAAGACTCGTTACAGTAGTATACTATTTTAGTTTGTCTTTATCTTAACATGTGCATATGTTATACTCGATATCACATATGGCTGATACATGTTGATAAAGCTCGTAGGATTTTGCTTGACTACCAGAGTTATGATTGCGATCATACTTATGGGGACTGGGTAGTCCATAAGCACATTCTTAAATGTCTCAAGTCACAGGAGTATCGAGACCGGGCATCGATATTTCAGAGTAGACTTGTGTATACATTTCTAGACCTCGACGAGAGACGGTGGTTAGTCCCACAGCCATTGGTATGATCACCTAAGATTGTATACATATGCTCACTGGGGGGTGAGTACACTGGACGGACTCGCCGAGAACCTCTAAATGGTATTATACCTATCGTCAGATAGCGGTTCTCAGGTGACAGGAGTACATGTTAGTCTTTAGACCTGAGATCGTCATTTGTCTCGTGTGAGTTCTTACTATACTTAGATCACTACCCTACCATGGTTCTACTGAGTCGTGCAAACAAGTTTTGGTTGGGTACAGTCCCTGGCCACATGGAGACAGTGAGCGATTGTTAGCGATTCGTCTCGTCCAGTATTGGGAGTCGATATCGCACTGTGTCCGGTTGGCCAGAATCATAAAACATTGGCCAAGGCAATTGAGATTTACCGATGGTTTTAGATCAGTAGTTTCTCGGATCGGTCCTGAACCACATCGACACGATTTATCGGGTCAGTAGGGGTCTGACGTTTACCATCCCGTTAGACCCGGTATGCGATACTCTTAGACGAAGAGACCGGATTATACGGAGATTGTCATGGATAGGCTTAGTAAGGGTTCGGATGAGCTTGCTCGTCAGCCTTTCTTTTCGACAGGTACCCGGATAGCCGTTACGTACAGTTAGTGCTGCTGACGTGCTTGTTATGGATTTATCTAGCAACTCACTACTGGCGTACTGTCAAGTCTTTAGAGTCCCATACAGGGAGTTTTCCTGGTTCAGGCGAAATGATGTAGAAGCCGTATTTTGATACGTATAGAGTTCCGATCAAATGAGGGTACTAACTATCCGGACTTTTGATCAGATGGTTGGTAATACTAGCCGGCTTAGTATTAAATCGGATTATTAAATCAGGTATTGATTTAATAATTTACATATACATATTTCGATATGTATATTCTAGTATTATGTTCTTTGTATTATTCTAGCTTTTTGGGTATTCGTATTTTGATACGAATACGAGTATATATACGGTAGAGTGTATTCCGTATTTATACGGAAAATATTCTAGAAAGACACCTCATTTCCTTGTTATGAGAATGGTGTGAGGGATGAGGTGGCATGAGAATGGTGTGAGGGATGGTTGAATAGGGTAGAATGAATTTATATTCAAGAATGGTTGGTTTTTATTTTTGCAAATATCATTTTGACAAAACCATGCTTGCTTGATTTTTTGGTGATGAGATTTTCATTATACCATTCTCTTTCTCTCTCCTTTGTAGAGCTCCTTTCTTTTCATCCTACTCTCTCATGAGTTGAGAATCAAGGGTGGAGAGGTAGAAAAAAATACTAGGATAACACACATCACTAAACATTCTAGATTAGCAATCTAGAGCTTTTAGTTGCTCCGCTAGATTTTTAGTGTGGAGCTAGAGTCATGAACCATATCTTTTGGGTGGATCATCTTCGACGGAGAAATATCGGCGATCAAGCTCGATCACGGAGACCCCATGGAGCTAAGGAAGAGGATAGAAGACCGAAAGATACGAAACTTTTGGTACAACCCTCTTTACAGAGTAGTTACAACTCTTGTTTACTAGTTTAATATTTGGTTAGATTCTAGGTGGTTGTTTCTAGCGCCAAGTTGTAAAAAGTTAAAGTTTTTCATTCCGCAATGGCCGTGGTTAGTGGCAAGGGCGTTAGGAACCCCAACACCAACATGGCCTACTCTTCTCTCTACCCATAAAACTCTCTCCTCTCTTTCTCTCTCCTTTCCATCACCCTCTTCTATCTCCTATTCTCCCCATTAAAACTTTCTCCTCTTTCTCTCTGTGCCATCACCCTCTTCCTCCTCTTCTCCCATCACCCTAACCCCCAATCTCACTCCATTGCCGCCTCCAATCACCACCATGCTTCGCTTCCTTCCCCACCGCCGTCGCTGAATCACCTCCTCCACCAAAACCCCGTCTCACCCTCCAAACCCTAGCCCTCCTCCACTTCTCCTTCCTCCCCACCGCCGTCCCCCTCCTCCCCTCCACCCGCCATAAGTTTGATCTTAATTGGATGTTAATCCACAGGTAAAACAACAATAATGACTATGATTAATATCTAATTAATGGAGATTGGATGTTAATTGGATGTCAGTTAACTAAGGGGACTAATTTAGTTAAATTTAAAGAATTGGGTGTCTTTTTTGGAAATATCATGTTTGAGGTGTCTTTTTTGAAAATATGAAAGTTTGGGGGGTACAAAATTAAAAAATAACCCTATTTATTTTTTTTCTGGCATATAACTGGTTTATTGTTTCCTTCAAAATAGAAGATTTACTAGAGATGAATGGAATTTATTACACTGGATTCGTTTCTAGTCCAAAAGAAAATTTGCAGAATTTATTCGTGATTCATGGCCTTATCACCTGGTTGAATTTCCATGGTCTGTCACATTTGATGCGAGAGGATTCAATAATCAAGCTCTTCCTTCAAAAAAGTCAGGAATTGAAAACTATCTACGTATTTATTGATAAAGCTATTGGTGTTTAAATCAGCTATTCTGTTCCAATTATATGAGCTTCTTCTAAAATGCTTCTTTAAATCGCAAAACATGGTAGAAAATATCTTATTCCTTACTGAACCTTTCAGCATCCTGGGATCCTAGTGTAGAAGAAAGTGTGGAAGCACCACAATTGAATGGAGCCAGGTGGTTTTCTTATGATGAACTCAAGAAATGCACCAACAACTTCCCAGAGATTAATGTGATTGGAATTGGAGGCTATGGGAAGGTAACTGACTCCCCTCCCCAACCCCCAAACCCCTCCCCCCAAATGATGATGATGATGATGATAATAAAAATAATAAATAAATAAATAAATAATAAAGAAAAGGAAAAAAAGGTGCATCTGTATCAAATGTAGTGAACAAGAAATTTATCGAGTCAGTCTCTTAAACTTAAATTCACCCTCTTCAGGTTTATAAAGGAATGCTTTCCAAAGGTCAGGGAGTTGCAATAAAACGAGCGCAGTTAGGTTCAAATCAAGATGGGCTTGAATTCAAGACTGAGATCGAGTTACTCTCTAGGATCCATCACATAAACCTGCTAGAGCTTGTTGGCTTTTGCTTTCAGCATGGAGAACGGATGCTCGTTTATGAGTTCATGCCTATTGGAACTCTAAGAGAATGCTTATCAGGTAATAATCAAATAACAAGAAAGAAATATCCTGCTAACATAGATTTGCCTACCTAAAGCGGTGTAGCCCCCCCCCCCCCCCCTCTCCCCTTCTAATCACTTTTCCTGTACAAATTGTCGACTTCAGGTCAGAATGGCATACAGCTGGACAAAATGCCCTTTCATTTTTTAACCCGAAGTTCCCCTTTTTATCACAAGATCTGCGTCCCTCCATTCCATCTCTCTCTCGTCACCGACCGCTTCTTCCTTGCCGCCTCCATGTTAACTTAGCCCCCACCCTCATTTCAACAACCTATTCTTCCTCCTCAACATCCCCCTTTAAACTCGTGCTTAGCAGGCGTTGATTTTTGAGTTTGATTGGAGAAGAGAAATGAGATGATTAGAGGTGTGATTTTGGTTTGATTGTAGATGAGAGAGTGATGGTGATTAGAGGTGTCATTTTGGGTTTTATTGCGGAAGATTTTGAATGTAATTGGAGAAGATAAGTGATATAGGAGAAGACAATGTCATTTTGGGATTTTCAGATACATGGCAGGCACATGTTAACACCACTAAAATTTGCAGGCAGAGGTATCGGTCTAAAGGGGTATTCAGTTGCAAGTGTTTTAAGTTGAATATTGTAGAACAATATGAAAAAAGTTGATGGTGTTTTATGTAACTTACTATAAATACTACATAACTAAACTTCTTGCTTACTATAATGTATAAATGTCCTTTAACCCTTGCTATAACTTCAGAGTTTTGATGCAACGACCACTTTGAGACAGTATGTGCGTTGCCCAGCTCACATCCTTCTAGGTGCACATTAAAAGGGTGTTAATTAGAAGAAAAATATCCTTGTGCAAAAGCCAAGGTTTCGGCCACATGAAGACTGCTTTACCTGCTTGGAATGTTAATATAAGATATATCCCTAAACCCTCACCAAACATGAAGTATCCTCCACTATGAGACTTTTATTTTGTGTTGTGGTTGTTTAACACCTACGCTACTTTCTAAATCTCCTCGTTCTTTTTGCTCTCTCTATAAAATTCTTATTAACCAATTTAATTCAGCTTTAAATGTAATCGAGAAATGTATTCTGAATGGTTGGATTTTTAAAATTTGGACCTTACTCTATCAATCATTACAGGGCTATCTGGATCCAGAGTACTACACCACACAGCTACTGACAGGAAAGAGCGATGTTTATAGTTTTGGGGTGGTAATGCTAGAGCTCGTAACTGCCATGCCACCGATACACAAGAACGGGTATATTGTTCGTGAGGTGCAGAAGTCGATAAACAAGAAAGACGATGAGTTTTATGGTCTTGAGGAGATGATGGATCCTGCGATCCGGGATGAAACACATCTCATAGGTTTCAAGGAGTCTGTAGAGTTAGCACTGCAATGTATTGAAGACTCATCGGTAAGATAGACCTACAATGAGTGAGGTGGTGAAAGAACTTGAGAAAATGGTTCACAATGCAGGACTAATCGAAAAATCTACTCAAACAACTTTTTCGGAAAGGTATTCTATGCCTGCTACAAGCGATTTAAGCAATGCTCGGGTGGCTACTCATTTTCAATGGATTTCAGATCAAAGTGACGTGTAGCCCATGTTATAGTTTCATTAGTTTTCCCTTTTTCTTTTTGATTCAAGTATTCGTAAACGGTCGTAATGGTTTGTATGTACCGTTGTATAAACTCTAGCATGAACGGTCGTAATGGTTTGTATGTACCGTTGTATAAACTCTAGCCCCCCCCCCCCCCCCCACCCACCCACCCAAAGTTACAAAATGCAGTGTTTGTTTTGCTAAGTCTGCAACATCAGCAAACTTATAGAAACTGCATCTTGGGAAATGAGGGATGGAATAAGTTTTAGAGCAGGTATGCTCAAAACTTCACATGAATATAAATATACAAACTGATTTTTGTGTATACGAAGATGTTTGCTACAAATTAATTTTTTTTAATGTAATGCATATAATAACTGTCTGCTGCTGTCTCCCATGCATGGAAAACTGGCTTAGAGTTGCATATAACACCAAGGCTTTTCCTTGGATCTCTACTATTACTAGTGTTTTGCATGTGTGCTTTGTAGCATAAAATTAACAAACTATCAAGCTTATTCTTTCACACTCAAAATATATATGAATAAAATAAATGATACCTCTATTATCACACCAATTGTTATAAGATTTTACGGTCAAAACATACATTTTTTTTTAGATTATGAACTCTTATTATGCGGTGATTTACTGAAAAAATAAAGTTCACTACAATCGGCAAAACTAATGTATGGCAATCTTGAAATGCCTTTAATCGTTTTAAGTATATAATGTTTATGACCTTTGTCATCCTGAATCGCCGCGGCAGACGTCTGTACGATATTGTGTTTTCTTGGATTCTTTAGTCAACACATTTAGCCATATTAGAAAAATCAAAATAAAATTATTTAAGATAACAATAACTCATTAAAAAAATTATTAATTTAAAACCATATTGTTGTACTAGATTAATGTATGTGAGAGAGAATGCCATACCAGAATTCTTCCTTTTCTCTGACCTTTTCTTATTCCTTTGTTTTATTGTTGAAAAAACAATGAATTATTTTTCCAGAGAGAGAGAGAGTACTTTTCTTATTCTTTTGTTTTGTTGTTGGAAGAACAATGAATTTTTTCAAAGAGAAAGTGGGTTGGTGGGCAATGGTTTGTTGCTAATTCAAAGGTGATAGTTTTTTAACTAACAAATTTTATGAAATGGAAATTTTATATATTTTTTTGGTAGTTGTTGGTTATCGGGCAGATACACAGAGAGAAAGAGCAGTCAATATTATAATTTTATTTTTATTTTTATTTTTATTTTTATTTTTTGGTTAGGAAAAAGGAGAAAATTGTATAGCCATTTGTGGGGCTGTAGTTGAAATATAATTTTTAATTTTGGAACCCCTTCCTTTTAGCACTATCACAGTAGAGGTAACTCCAAAACTTGAAGGTCCCAAATTGATTTCAATTTGATGGTCTAACATAAAGCCTACATTAACAATAAAAAAATTAAATGTAGAATTTTCTTTAACAAATATTTAATAAATACAATTATTAACTGAATCAGTTATAACTATACTATCATCTCTGTCGATCTTAAATAACTGTTAGAATCATTGTGAATCATTTTGAAAACAAATTAACCACTCCCACTGTGTAAGCTTTAATCTTCTCTACCAAAATTTTTGGAATCTAAATTAAAAAAATTAAACATAATTTTATTTGAAAATGTGTACTTGGATTTAGGACCTCCCACATACCGAGTGTCTTTGCCCGTTTCTCTTTGGCACTTCCTAGCTCTGCTGTTAATGACCTAATATGATGAACTGTTAAGGCCTTTTCAACCCAAAAAAAATAAAAAAATACAGTGAACTGTGAACAACAACACTAGAAATTTTATGAAATTCCAGTTAATCAACGGCAAGCAAGGAGATTAAGACAAACAAGCATCAAGTGGAGGCGAATAAATTACAAAAAATATGTCAAGATGAAATTTACCCCGAACGAGTTTCAAAGCTGTGTCTGGTCAAATTGGAAGCTTCCCTTTTTCAGAAAAAGAAAAAAAAGAAAGAAAAAAACCAAAGAATCCCTAACATAAATCGACGTGTGTATCATCGACCACTTTTTGACCAGGTCACGCGCCATGGCCAAAATTTGGGACCAAAACAACATTTTTCTTGTACCATTTCACCTAAGCCCAATGCTATAGTTTTTCTATATCATCTGTAACTTTAATATTTTAGCAGGGGACAAATTTATGACGGCAGCTTCCCCATTCTCCCTTATTTAGTGGTCTTTTTTCTTCTTCTTCTTCTTCTTCTTCTTTCAAATCTCTCTTGAACCCATAATAATCTTTGATTTTACTTTCTTATTCTGAGACAAAATGGGTACACACAAGAGGATCCTGCTGTTGCTGTTGTGCTTCTCAGCTATTCAATTTGGTGCTAGTATCACAAATGGCCAAGACGGTAATTTATTATCCTTGCTAATCTTTCCCTTTTTTAAGTTTGTATTCTATAAACATGATTCTATTAATTTGGATTGTGTAAATGAGCATAGGGCATGATTCTATTAATTTGGATTGTGTAAATGAGCATAGGGCATGATTCTATTAGCTTGCTCCTATGTATGCATGTAGCTTTAATTTAAATGATGTTAATATTTGTTGATTTTTCGTTTTTTTACTTTATTTATTTTCATACAAATAACACTGTAAATTGAAATTGCTAGTTATTTCAGATAGAATAAGATTGAAATCCTTATCAAAATTATGGTGGAGGTTAAAAGTTAAATGAGAAGGAGCATTATCTCTATTATAGTGCAAAAGGCAGGGTCTCCAATTTTGAAATTGATTTGAAGCTTCGGCTATCTAATTTGCAAGTGAAATTCAATAAAAAAATATAAAAAATCAAAACCTAAATTGTAACCGCAACTAACCCCATACATCTTTTCAAATAACTAACTCCATAAATTTCTCTAAATAACTAAATTCAGATCTTTTTTTAATTACACAAATCTTTTTTTAAATTACATCTAACGTGCATCGCACGTGCAAAACACTAGTTAGATATAGACAAAGAGGCTCTCTCTTTTAGATAAAGCAGAGGAAACCAGATTTAATTAGGAGATGAAACCTTTATCTAATTAGGAGAAGGCTTATTCTATGTTATATAAAAAGATACTTTTATCCTGAAAAAAGATACTTTTATTATGAAAACCCCAAGATAAGGTAAAAATCATGTAAAAGAGATGTAGTCTAATTAGGAGATGAAAGCCTTATCTAATTAGGAGAAGGCTTATTCAATGCTATATAAAAAAGAATGCTTTTATCATTAAAAACCCAACATAAGGCATGTAAAAGACATGTAGTCTCTAAGCTTGTGAGGGTTGTAAATCCCATCTGCTGAGATAAGATCAAAATTCATCATATAAGAATGGTGTAATTTAAGCTTCTTCATGATAAAGGAATCCTTATGTTTGCTCCGTGGAGAATGTCAATTTTGGTCGGATCATGTTGGGACAATTCGGCAACAATTGGTGCCACTTTGTAGAATTTTGAATAGAATGATTTGAAGTAAATATGGATATATATTTCATATCTTCTGCATTTACATATTTATAGGCAAAGCCTTTCAACAAAACTCAACAATTATATATTAGAACAATCTGATTTGCCTATAACAAATCCAACAATCATAACTACATTATTTGGGATACAACTCTAACAAACAATCATTGCCTAAAAAAAAATTCTAACGAACAATCAAACCAAACAACTTTACAATCAAAACAAATTAGTAGCAATAATAATTATGGGGGATGATATTGCCAAACCTTTATTTAATGAATCCACACCAAAACTTATGTATGGATAAAATTAACCCCAACTATATCAGCCTTTAGTTTTTATCTCCTTATATTGCCCCTCCTCTTGATCTTAATCCGGATCCCGTTCACGGCATCGATGTAGAACTGCCTCGTGTCGATTGCACGATGGTCGTCTTCAGTGAAATCACAAACATCCACAGCTTCGCACGAAGATCTGCGGCCTCGCAGGCTCGTCGGCAATGCAATTGAGCATCTTCATCATGTTGCCGAGATCCTCCTGCGACGAGATCGAGATAAGAGTGTCGAGATCCTCGTCGGGGAGTTGATACTTGACGGCGTCGATCTCGCCTCCGAACACGCCGCCGATCTTGGCCAGCAAATCCGCTAGGGTCGAGGAACGCCGGAGCGAGAGGATCGTATCAGAGAAGGCGGAGGTTGTTGGAGAGGTTGAAGAGGCTGAGACGGGGGAGGAAGGATTTGGGGAGGGAGGAGAGGTCGTGGGTGACGACGTGGCGCGTGACGGATCATAAGTGGAGGAAGGGCGATGATGCGATTTGGTGGGGACAAAAATTAAAGGAAGATGTACTTATTAGTAGCAATAACAATAATTTAGTTATGATCTTAACACGCCTTCAAGTTGAAGAATGAAACGGATGAACCAACTTGCTAACTAATGAATTGAAATGAGCATGTTCTCGTGCCTTCGTGAAGACGTCAACAAGTCATGCCAATGTAAGACTAACATGTAGAACAATGTTGTAAAGAACAGATTCAGAGGTTGTTCGGTTCGTCGGCGAATAAAGAATATCCGGTTTATTCGGATTATGCGGCCATTGATATTTTCATATAAATATTACACATAAAAAATTCAAAGATATAAAGATATAGAAAACTAATATATACGTGGGCTAATGGTAAGACATCCGAACTAATAAGGATATAGAAATGAGGACAGAATGTTTTTGAAATAATAAGTGTGGGTCTTACTTGTTTTTTCAATTGAATTGTGGATCGCACACTGTTTTTTTAGTTGTGGTTTTTTGTTTTGGGCCAAATAAGCCAATTTAGCTGAATATTCGCATTAAGCGTCCGAATATGCGGTTTGTATGGCGAATATTTAGTTTGACCGCATATGTGACCGAATATTGCAGTTTCCGTTCGTTTTGCCACCGAATCAAAATATTCGAATAGCCCTTCAACACTGATGCAGAGTTTTTGTTCAAAATTCTACATCAGAGCAATCGGATTTTCCTATAACATACCCAACAATCATAACTAGGTTATTTGAAATACAACTCTAACAAACAATCATAACAAACAACTTTACAATCAAAACAAATTAGTAGCAATACTAATTATTTGGCTATGATCGTAACACACTTAGTAATTGATTGTCGTCTATAACCATATATCTTTAGATCTTAGAGGAGATATTGATTAGAGAGTCCGTATATTCTGGTTTAATGAGTGTTTAGGTGATCTGCCTATTCACTTATGGATACAGATCAAATTAGAGTCAACTGTAAAGCAGCACAAGGAGACTTTAATTAAGGCGGGGTCAAAGAAGTGCAAAGAGACTTCAATTTAGATGGACTTATAGGATTCTTAGAGATAAGTTGGGATGCTACTACATCTATAAAGATATAATGCTAGGTGTTTTGGTGGACTAAGAACCCAAGGTATATGATCATCACCAAACCCCTGAAACGCAAGTAAGGATATAGCATGTCGGAGATTGCGGATGTCATGTTCTTCGGACATAGAAGTCAATGGAGGTATCATAAAGGACGAGAGCTATTGATTATGGAATACCAAAGTGCAACCCTAGAGAGGGGGTGAATAGGGTTTACTACAAATTCTTACTAATTTGCACTATAATTAAAGACAAACCACAAGTTATAAAAATTAACAGTGAATATAAATGCGGTAATGTAAAGAGACAAGAGAGCAAACGCTAATACAATGATGTAAAGAGGTTCGATATCCCGACGTCTGGTCCTCCCCCCTAAAGAACCCTTTTAGGCTTACCCAATCCTTTCACTATCCGTACTCCTTTATCCAAGTAGAAGCAAAACCTTTACAACCGTCTCTTTCCAAGAGACCACTCTTACAACTTACTTCTTCTCAAGAAGCTACAATGAAATCGAATAACAAATCTCTCCAATAGATGAGAGGAACTTTAGCACACAGTAATAGGGACTACGAGCTTGTAGTGAGTGGATGATAGAAAGCGAAAAACAAATCAAGTTTAGCTTCTTATAGCTCTTGAAGAATTATTCTAGAAGATAAAACTCTGAATGTTGGAGCATTTGCAATGTAAGCTCTCTTCAAAACTTCTCACACATTTACTTGCACATAGTCAAGCAACATATGCATAGCATCCATAAATGTGCAAACAGAAAGAGTATAAATCAATAATTGAACCATAATATATAAGCCGTCATCCACTCAATGTCTACTAAAATGTTATAAAATCGGCTAATCTAATTCAATACACCATTGCTAAGAAAATAAGTATAAAGCTTTAACTTGCACTAGAAGCACTTCTCGGAAATGCCCTTCGTCAGCGGATACATGATCATCTGACTCGTCGACATGTACTCTAGTTGAACAACCTTGTTTTTCTCGCTACTTTATGGAGTAAAAACGAATATCTATGTGCTTTGACTTCCCAAAATATTTCAGATCCTTAGAGTATGCGATGACAGACATACTATCGCAGTAAAGGGTAATTGGCTCTCTCAAAGGATGTATGAGGTCTGACTTCTTACTGCGTTTCCATGGGGAACTAATGACATCCATTTCCAATCTTCCTGAGTCTAAGGTTAAAGATCACGGCTAACCACGCAGCCTTTCAGGAATAGAGTGGTACAGGGAACGCACTTGTCCATGTTGAACCGTTCTAAGACCATTCTAGCCATTTTAGTGGCATTCACATCTCCAGGTCGTTATCAGCCACCAAAATGTCAACATATCACTATAGGATTATGAAAATGGTCCTAAACCGCTTTATTTATTGCAGTTTCCTCTTTGATCATCATGAAGCCATACCCTGTAATGACTCGATGAGATTGAATGTAATGATTCCTCATAAAATCAGTACTCCATGTCTTTGTTACATCCGACTTTCCATATTAAGTCTGATTCGTTATTTATTCATATGAGCTATTAGTCTCATTATTATTTATTAAACAATGCATCCATGAATCAATAACAAAGAGAACTAGTTTCCCTCAACAGTTATTAACATGCCATCATTATTTTTTCTACCTTTTTCCCCCTGTTCCTAGTTCTTTTTTTCTTGCATAGGATCAAATGATATAAATCCCATATCCACTGAGTTATCAGATATAATTCTGCAACGTATTAGGACCTTAAAAATTCATGGCCTTTGAGTTGAAATCTGTCAAAATAACATAAATTCCTTCACCGACTTTGTCTAACATGTATTGGTTGTCTAATATAGCTGCTGCTCTCCGAGCTTTGATGGATCAAATGAAGAACTTGCCACCAAGTTGGGGCCAGTCTGCCGATCCTTGTGGTGCACAATGGGATGGCGTTATATGTAACAATTCAAGAGTGACAGAACTGTGAGTTCGGTTTAAACCCATCAGTGGTTTTTGCATTAATAACAGGTTTAAATCTCTGTATTGGTAACGGGCGATCACTTTTAGGATGGGAATCAGCCAAATCGTGGCCTTATCGGCTGTTAGGACCGGAAGTATTGAATTTGATATCATTTGACAAAAAGATCCAGATATTATAATTTTTTTAAAATAAGTAGTTAAAGCAACTATAATAATTTTGCAAATTCTATAGCAATTAATTATGTCTAAAATAGTTGTTTTAATACATAGCAAAAATAACTATAATACTTTCGATGTATTGTTCTAGTATTTAATGGTGTCAAATAATTGTGACTCAATAACATGATAATAAACCTACTAATCCATTAATAAACTAAATACAAGAACCCAACTAATCAAATGGTAAACTCAATATACCTTGGTATCGGACGATATCATTACTGAAACTTGGGAAATCAAGTATTGGCCATCTTGGATCGGGATCGGCCAAGATTTCAAACCATGATTAATAATACTGTAATGTTGTTAATATAGCGACTGTTTTGCAGGAGGCTATATAACATGGGCCTTGAAGGTACTCTGAGCAGTGATATTGGAAGCCTGACCCAACTTCAATCCCTGTAAGTTTCGTATTTTCTTCATGTATTAAATGTAGTCAAGTTTGAACCATAGAAATGTTATGTTACTCCTACAACATCTGTTGAACTTATGATCCTTGTCTTAGATGTCTAAGCTTTTATTGAATAAATACAATCTCTATTTTAATTTATTTTACATGATAATCATATTTCTACCTCACTTGCTAGATTAGAAAGATATGATATGTGAATAATTATGTCTGCTGGAATCTGTCCTGCAACTACAGAATGTGAGTACCTTATGGAGAACACTTAAATCTTCGTTCTTAGCCTAGAATTTTGTCGTCTGTGTTGCCAATTAGTAAATTTTTCTTAGACCTGTGAAAAGGATATTCTAGGCCATAACATGGGCCTCGAAGGTACCTGAATTATTATTAACTCAACCTAACTTGAATCCAATCCCATTTTAACTTCATTTCAGTTCTCGACAATTAAATGAGGATGCCGTGTTACCAATTCATGAATAAAGGGTAACTGAAATAATTTTTTTTATGACAACGATGGTTACAAGTGCAGGGACATGTCCTATAATATTAAGCTTGGTGGTCCTCTAACTTCAGCTATCGGGAAGTTGAATCAGCTTACCACTTTGTAAGTACATCATCCTTATATCTAACACATTCAATTTTTTTTTATTTCCCTTCTCTTAGATAAACCAATGCCTTTGTCATTTATCTTCTGGTTATGGAATCAGTTTTTCTAACCGCTATATTTCTACTCAGGATCTTGATTGGTTGCAACTTCAGCGGTAGCATCCCGAATGCACTAGGAAATTTAGCACAACTCACATTCTTGTAAGGATTCTACTTGTCATATTGTACTACTGTTCTCCATGGTATATGTACACGTTCATCTATTAATCTTTTTTTTTCATTTTGTTCAAATTATCATTAACAGGGCGCTGAACTCGAACAAGTTTACCGGAGCGATACCTGCATCTCTTGGTAAACTTTCCAACCTCTCTTGGCTAGACCTGGCAGAGAATCAATTGAGTGGATCTCTCCCCGTATCCACGAAAACAACCCCTGGTTTAGATCAGCTTATCAATGCTAAACACTTGTAAGTTGAAAGCCGCTTCTAATTTATATTAGGGTAAATTGTCAAAAAAAACCGGTCAACTTTCCAGCTGTCAAAAAACCGTTGGCCCAAAGAATCTCATTAAAACCGCTGGCCCATTCTCCCGCTGTCAAAAGCCCCATGGCTGCAATATCTGTATAGTTTCCTGCAATAAGTATGCAGCTAACTTACATGTCTTTATAGTTTTCTGCAATATATGTGGTTAACTAGATATTGCAGGAAACTATACTGATATTGCAGGTAGGTGGGTTTTCGACAGCATGGGAATGGGCCGGTGGGTTTTTGCCGAGATTCTTTGTGCTAGACGTTTTTTGACAGCTGGAAAATTGACCAGGCCTTTTTTTTTTGGTGACAATTTACCCTTTATATTATATATAACTCAAGGATAAAGAATGAATTTAAACAACTATTATTTCTTTCACAGCCATTTAAACCAGAATCAGTTGTCTGGTGCAATCCCTGGGGAGCTTTTCAGGTCTACTTTGACACTGATACATATGTAAGACCCCCTTCACTAGTTTATGCTTTTTCTTCTGCATATTTAAACCATCGTTTAATCATGATTAATTCTCAATGATTAGACTTCTCGATAGAAATCAACTTACTGGGAGAATTCCAGAGTCTATCGGAAGAATACAATCTCTTAAGATTCTGTGAGTATCTGAATGATCCATAAACTTAAGTTTCTAACTTGGCTTTGTAAACAAAGAAATGGTCTCACCGTTGTTGTTCTACTTTCTTGTTTAACAGTCGTCTCGATAATAATTCTCTCAGCGGCTTCGTTCCGTCCAGTATTAACAATCTTACAAGCCTTAATGTACTGTGAGTAATTAAATCCAAATGTGGAATCATTGCATATATTTATAGATATTGCTGGTTTCATTACTTGGTGTATCCATTTATTTCCAGTAATTTAGCAAACAACATGCTGACTGGGCCAATGCCAAATCTAACCGCGATGAATGCACTCAACTCTGTGTAAGAACAATTCATGGTTATTCTTTTCATCACATCAAAATCTCTACTATATCTTGTAAATCAAAGTAAAAAACATATCTGGTTGTTTACAGAGACTTGAGCAATAATTCATTTGCTTCTTCAGAAGCTCCTGCTTGGATTTCCAAATTAACATCGCTTACCTCTTTGTAAGTTTTCAAATAGCGACAGTGGTAAATAATACACCATAAAATTTGGAAAAATAGCGTTTTACGTTAAATTAGCTACAACCCATAAATTACTCTTAATGCACAGGGTGATAGAATCAGGGGGGCTCTATGGTCAAGTTCCACAAAAGCTTTTCACATTTCCTCAACTACAGCAAGTGTAAGTTTGAAAAGTGAGAAAAATTAGATAAGAAATGTAGGGGACTAATACCGATGTTATCAGTTCTACCTGACCATTGTAATACTTTGACAGGATACTAAGTAATAATCAATTTAATGGAAGTCTTGAAATGGGCAGCAACATCAGCCAGAAATTAAAGGTTGTGAATTTCCAAAATAACAATCTTACCTCAGTTGAACTTGGCTCCACCTACAACAATACGATAATGTAAGGAGTTTTGATGCAAGAATATTTCATGTATTCATACTTATATCCAATGACATTTGCTATTTTAATGACTTCGAAACTGCAGGCTCACTGGAAATCCAATATGCAGCAACATTCTTCTTTCGCAGACGGGCTATTGCATTACTCAAAAAGAAACACCGCCACCTTATTCAACCGATCTTTCCAATTGTAGCCCCCAGTCATGCCCTAAAATGTATAACTGTTCACAACCATACGAGGGCGTGATGGTCTTTAGAGCACCTTTTTTCCAAGATGTATCAAATCATCCAGTATTCGAGTTGCTTAAAGAAAGTGTGTGGAAAAAATTCGGGCCGACTGTGGGATCAATATCACTTCGGAATCCTTTCTTTGATGGTAATTCGTATCTTCTAGTGGAGTTGAAGCTGTGCCCGTCAACGGGTGTTAACTTCAACCGATCACAAATCCTGACCGAGCTCGATTTAAGCAGTCAAAATTTCATAACCCCTGGTATTTTCGGTCCGTATTATTTCAATGCATCTTCTTATCCTTTTCCAGGTAATGACCAAAATATTCAAAACAGAAAAGAATTTATACACGGCCTGTTCTAGGTGTGAAAGTTTAACATGACTTTGCGTTTCAGGCGGAAAATCTCATATAAGTAGAGGTCTGGTTGCTGGAATTGTAGTCGGCGGTATCCTTTTGGTCCTTGGACTTTTAGCAGTTGGAATTTATGCCGTCCGTCAAAAGAAGCACGCTCAAAGAGCCATAGAAATAAGCAATCCTTTTGGTAATGCTTCCCACATATTAACACAAATAAGGAATGCTAGATTTTCCCAAGATATTATAGACTATATGCTATTTGTCCTAGATTTCCTTTCTTATAAACCTGTCATAAGTGACAAGATTACATTGATATTGTAGAGATTTGTATTTGTTGGCTCTGATACCAGTTGTTGGAGCACGCAGCGGAGGCAATACCAACCTTGATGGATCTAAACTAAGATCCCGTTTAACAGATAACAACCAGAACAAACACAAAATTAAATAACATACAAGAGATTACAAAAACCCCCTTCTTATAGACTTCCAGCGAGATCTTCCTCCTCTCTCAAAGCTCTCCTTAATGGCACCTTGATCTCTTATGAAGCCGCCGTTTCGACTCCCCTAAACCTTATGATCAGGATTGCACACTTTAAAGTTTAACTCTAGCATCCTATTTATAGCCTATTACAAATTTGATATAAAATAGGATCCTTAATTACGAAACTAACCTCCAGAACCCGAAAATTTTGAAATAAACTCGAAACCTGGTTTGCGCTTATCTCTACAACAGACGTCTGGCCTTTTATGGGGCAGATGACTGCACCCGCTCTGCTCGAGAAGCAGAGCGTCACCAGACATCTGACCTTGTATAGATCATACGTCTGACACCTTTAGCATGTCTGGCCAGGGAGTTGCCAGACTCTGACACCTTCAGCGCGTCTGAAGCTCATCGTTCAGATGTCTGGCCCTTTTTTAGATGTATGGTTAGTGTCGTGATATACAAGACACCTTCACAACAATCTTCATCTTAACTTGTATACCCTTATATCCTCCTTGAAAATTTGTTACCCTCGTCTTCTATCCTTTAGAGTTGCCTTATAGTTCTCCCCGTTTTTTTTGCTACTATAGCTCCAAACTGCGAAATTGTGGTCTGTCACAATTTTTGTTGAAAACTGTGAAACTGATTCTGTCGTAATTTTTCACAAGAACTGCGAAACTGATTCTGTCATAATTTTTCACCAGAACTGCGAAACTGATACGACCCTCCTACCGAGGTCGCGCGCCTTTTCATATTTGAGTACCTGAATAGAAGCCAAGGTTGACTTAAACTTCTCCGTAGGAATAACCTTCGTTAGTATGTCCGCCGGATTCACCTTAGTATCGATTTTGATCAAATCGATATCCTTTTCGGCGCACTCCCTTATTTTGTGATACCGCACGTCTATGTGCTTAGTTCGACTGTGGTATACCTGATTCTTCACCAAGTGAATGGCGTTTTGACTGTCATAAAACAAATGAACCGACCTCTTATCCAATCCGAACTCGCCAACTAAACCTTTTAACTACAGGGCTTCCTTCGATGCTTCCATTGCTACCATGTATTTTGCCTCCGTCATTGATAGCGCCATAGTATCCTGAAGTGTCGACTTTCAACTGATTGGAGATTCTGCAACTGTATATATATAGCCTGTAGTAGATCTTCTCTTATCCAATTCACTAACGTAATCAGCATCTACATATCCTTGCAACTAGCTCAATTTATCTTCTGACTTGTGAAAGAGTAAATTGAGGTCATTATTTCCTTTTAGATACCGAAGTATCCACTTTACAGCTTCCTAATGGAGCTTTCCTGGATTTGACATGTGCCAGCTAACCAGATTTACCGCATAGGATGTCTGTGTAAGTGCACGGCGGCGTCCCGGCCGTCAATCCGATGGCCAAATGCGGAAACGGTGATAAACTTTAATTTTGCGAACTTAGCAAACCGGCACCACCGCGCACTAAACCCCGGATCGGGCCATTAAACTTGTCCTAGCAAAGTAACAAGATAGGGAAGAGATATACCGAGTGATCCGAGTCCTCCGGTCTTCTCGTCATCGTCCCGATCTCCCGCGGAAACTCCGGTCGTCGCCTCCTCGCCGGAAGGGCACCACATCGCCTGTTTCTTTTACGGGCTCCCACCTCAATACCGAGGTAACTCGGGCATGAAGCCGGCAAGTCGACATGCCCAAGATATGCTGTAGAATATAGTGTAGATGATGCTTGTCTCATTTGGGGTTTGTAGTTGCCTTGATGGAGGAATAAGGTTAAGGAAAAATGGTGCCTTCATTTTTCCAAAACTAGAAGAATGAGATGATGAAATATGTGCTACAACTAAAATGGAAATTTCTCTCATTCTCACTCAAATGTGGCCGGCCTCTTTATCAAAGGAAATGGTGGAGGGAAATCAAAACCAATGAAGGGAGGTGATGGTAGGAGAAAAGAAGAGGTGACCATAAACAAACATCAACCATACTTCTCACTTTAAACCCATACCCTCTCATTAATCACCATTAATGCAAGAGAATGGATGAAAGATATCATAATCAATACAATTGCAAGAAACCCCTTCCACAAATGTTATTTGCACAATTGCAAATAACCCCCTCCATCGGAAAAGTCCGGCCGGGAAAGAACAAAGGAAAACCGGCCGGAACGGAATGCAAACTGGCAACTCCAGAAAACTGGTCCCGTAATAAATTACAGGAAAACCCCGATACTGTGTATACACACCCGCATCTGTATTCCATCCGGATACAAATGCAAAGAGACAAAATCTACACTGTACTAAACTAGGATCCGGCTTAAACCAAAGCCGGCTAGTAATATCCGTTCGATCCTGATCCGTGCAATACCGCACGTATCCGATCGAACCCTGCCATATAACTATACGGCCTCTAGTACAAACCGTCCGATCCTGATCCGTGCAATACCGCACGTATCTGATCGGATTCTGCCATATCTCCATATGGCCTCTACAGCGTTTCGCCCGAAAGCTTGAGTAACAGAATGAGTGGTGGACTCTAAAGACTTTTCAATACAATGGCTGTGGATTTAACCACTAGCACGTCAGAGGTATAAGCCAATACGTAACGGGCCACCAGCTATTGACTAAAAGGGACGTCGATGAGCGAACTCATCCTGACACCCTACTGAGCCTGTCAGTGACAATATCCGTACAGTCCGGTCCGTTCGTCTACGAGCATCGCATGGCGGGCCTAGGGGGTTGGTAAAAGTCAGACCCCCAAAAGCGGTACAAGTCGTGTCGGAGTGTAGCCCAGAACACCCTGAGATACTACTGGAATACCTACCAGTAAATCTCCTGCCTTGGCCAAGGACTTCGTGTAATGGCTCTCCTAGACACAGCGCGACCTCACCCCCAATACCGGGAGAGACGAACCCCTGAAGATCCGCTCACTGCCTCTATGTGGCTCGGGACTGTACCCAACTAAAACCTGTTTGCACGACTCCTTTGAGCCGTGGTAGGGTAGTAATCAAAGTACAGTGGGAACTCACACGAGACAAATGACGATCCCCAGGTCGATGAACTAACCTGTACACATGTCACCTGGGAACTGCTATCTGACGTCAGGTATAAGACCAACTAGCATGTTCCCGGCGAGTCCTGTCCGGTGTACTCATAACCCAATGAGCACCTGTATACATCTTAGGTGAACCAACAGACACCAGTGGCTTGTGAGACCGGCCACCGCCCCTCGTCGGGGTCTCGACTGTATACACTAGTCTACTCTGGAGAATCGATGCCCTGTCTCGAAACTCCCACGACTAGGGACCTTTTAAGGATGTGCTTATAGACTCCAGCTCTCACTTATATGATCGCCCTCATACTGCTGGCAGTCAAGCAAGAATCCTAGGGGCTCTATCAACGTGCAATAGCGACCTGTCAGGTCACCTAAAGCAGTACACGATGATAAAGGTAAACCAGATAGCATACTATCATCTCGAGTAAGACTGTCGTACCGGGATAGGTCCTCCCTCAATCATTGCAATCACGTGCCTGTGATCCAATAATTGACTCTGAGGGCACTATCTCCAACAGTCTGGACGTGTGCATACCATAGCATATATCAGCGATCCTATCGCACCCGCATATGGTACTCGAGACATTTTTTTCTCCTCCACCGATTTCGGACACTTCTTGGAGGATACCTTGAAATGACCGGTGATAGGGGTACTCGGGGTACTCACCTGTCTTGAGTTCTTCATGTTGAATCTCTTCAATACGTTCTTTGGGATAGACAACTTTCCAGCCTTCCTCTCTAAAAAAATCTTCATTCCAAGAATTTCTTTGTTTCATATAAATCCTTCATGTCAAATTCTGCACTCAATGAAGATTCGAGCGTTTTTATTTCCGTCATGCTCTTAGCAGAAATCAACAAGTCATCGACATATAGGAGTAGATATATCGACGTGCCATCCTTAAGCCGCTTCGAGTACACACAGCTGTTATACTCGCATCGAGAGTAGTTGGTCTTTTTCATAAAAGAATCGAAGCATTTGTACCACTGCCTGGGAGACCGCTTCAACCCATATAGAGACCGCTTGAGTTCACATACGTGATCCTCCTTACTGGGCTCCACAAATCCTTCAGGTTGTCTCATGAAGATTGTTTCTTTCATCTCACCATGCAGAAAGGCCGTTTTCACGTCCATTTGCTCCAACTCTAAATTATGAAGTGTTACCTTAACCAACAAAACTCGAATAGATATATGCTTGACTACAGGCGAGAAAATCTCGTTGTAGTCAACCCTCTCCTTTTGAGTAAAACCCTTCACAACTAACTATGCCTTATATTGCTCAAAATCCTTTTTCTTGAATACCCATTTGCACCCAATAGCCTTTTTTCTTTTCGGTAGCTTGATCAACTTCCATGTTCCGTTCTTTCGAAATGACTCCATCTCCTCTGCCATCTCAATAATCTATCGATCCCTATCCTCTTGCCCAATGGCCTCCTGATAAGAGTTGTGATCTCCGCTTTTGGTGACTAGAGTAAATGCGACCATATCTTCGAAACCATACCTGATTGGTGCCTTATGTGTACATGTTGACCTCCTTAATACTATTGTCTGTGGGTCCTGTTGGGGTTGATTCTCACCATATGTTTTCGTATTCCGCTCCTCCACCATCACATCAATAGGCTGAAATTGTGCTTCAGTATCCGTATCCTTATGAGTGTCCGATAACTCCACCTCTACCGGATCATTGTTGCCTGATGTTCCACCTGCCGCCTTATTGTCTTCAGCCATGTCGTTTCCTCATCGAAGATCACATCTCAGCTAGTGAACGCCCTTCAGTTTTCCAGATCTCATAACTTGTAATCTTTAATTCCAAGTTTGAATCCCAAGAAAATACACCTTTTTGACTTTGAATCCAGCTTGGTCCTATCCTTCTGATTCACGAGTAGTAAGCAAGGCACCCAAACATTCGTAATGAAAACTGAGTGGCTCTTCCCTCCATACTTCTGTGATCTGAAAATTTATGGCTGTAGATGGAGACCTGTTAACCAAATAACACGCATGATACCTTTGCTCAGAAGTCCTCAAAAAGGCCTGAGTGCAACCGCATACTTCTGGCTCGCTTTAGTAGTGTCCTGTTCATGTGCTCCACTACCCCATTTTGCTTTGGAATTGTCCATTGAAAATACCTTAGAGGAGGGTGAATAAGATGTTTATAATTTATATGGCAAATTTTAAAAATTACTTACTTTAAAAAGGATTATTAAGTTTCTGTGGAATATATTTAAAACAAGTTTTTAAACAAAGAAACTTAAGAATGATGATCACAAAAATTGCAAAAAAAATAAAAAGAAGAAATCAATCACAAACACAAGGATATGTTGATTAAGGTTCACCACCTCCTGTGGCTAGTTCTCGTCTGAGTCTCCTATTCAAGATTTTTCCACTATATGTGTGAAGTACACAAATCCCACTTCAGGGATGTGAAGAAACAAGAGATCCCTTTTCACAAGGATCAATCACTCAAACTTGTGATTCCGTAGGAAACAAGTCTTCTTCCTCTCTAGACCGTGATTCTCTAGGAAAGTCACACTTTCCTCTCTAATCCACATCTCTTTAGGATGATCTCTTTTTCCACTCTGAATCTACAATTCAAGTGAAAGGAGAAGCACCCCTTCTTTTGAATTACAAATCGCTTTTAGTACAAACGATTTCGCACACTCGCACTCCTATTGATATCAAAGATTATTACCGGTTTGGCACAAGAATTGTTTTGAGAGATTTGAACAGGTTTATAGCACTTGAGGAAATGAGGATTTTGGCAAGTTAAAGCATAAAGAACGCAAAGTTTTTTTAAGAAAGATTTGCAATGAATGTTGCTTTGAAAGTGTGAGATCTCATGGTATTATACAGAGATCAAATGAGAAGTTATTCTAACTCCTAATAACTGCTAATAACTGCTATAAACAGTCAATGACCATTGGGAACGGTTAGAAATGAAAACGCCGTAGATATCCTTTCGATTCAAAATTCAAATTTGAATTAACTGCCAAAAACTGCCCGTGGAGACGTCTGTAGGAGACGTCTGCTCCAGGAATAAAATCATCTTTGAGACGTCTGTGTATTCTCTGAAAAGTATACAGAATAAAGAATTTTGGAGTTTGTTCTTACAGACGTCTTGTGGAGACGTCTGCTGTTTCAAAATATCTAATACAGACAACTGTAGGAGACGTCTGTTTTCTGACATGGATGAAAACTGTTTTGAAATATTTGCATTTTGAATTCCAACGGATAGATTAGACGTCTCTAAAAGAGAGGGAGACGTCTTGAACATTAAGAATGTGTTGGAATGAGATTTTTAGTCTTATGAGTTCATCCCTAATTATAAGTATAACTTTCATAACTTCTATTTTCATTTTGGTTTTTCGATTAGCTTTATTTTCTTGAATAGTTACTCTGTGTCGTCATTGATTTTTGATTAGGCTTGCATGACGCTATTGCTTGCTTCAAATTGTCATGCTATATCACCGTTTTGAGTGCGTATCATATTGTAGGCAATCTTGTTTGTTATTTGATATGTTGTGCATGTTGTACTCAAGACATAAACTAGGAAATATCATCAGTAACTTATTAATTCGTTTAAATAAGGTTTTGAATTAAATAATCAAAATTGAGGATCATATGACACAGATGTCAACAATCTCCCCCTTTTTTGATATTTAGCAAAACCTATTTAAAGAATTCATGATATGTATAAAAGGTAAATTCGATTTAGATATTCCCTCTCAATTTATGCTCAGTTGAAAAAAATCTTTGAATTCATATCAGTGTCCCATACCACCGATACTATTTTTTAAGGAGAATGACTTGAAGGCGAGTGATTTAATTCGAATTTTATGACCAATTAAGTACTTAAAAGTATATTCATGAATATTTTTCTCTTCCTTTTTAAAAAATATCAAAAGTTTTTTTAAAAAAATTGAGCAAGGGGTATGAAAAAAATAAGCATAAATATAACAATTTGATAAAAAAATGAGGCAAATGAAAGTATATATGAAATATAATTTTAAGATTCTTGAAAATATAGATAGAATATGAAAGATACAAAAAGAAGTACAAAAATTAATAGTAAACACACCATTACTATTGATAATCTTAAAAACTTCATATAATAAGCATTGTCATAACTTACATAGTAACCAAAACACCATAACAACGACACAAACATCATAACCAACTTTTTAGTGTAATATATATGCATAAACCTAACAAATGCAGAACATAAACCTAGGGTCTAAAACTACGGATCCTAACTAATCGTCCGATGGTTGTGGTGGTAGTGCACTTGTTGGGAACTGGGATGTGAGGAAAGCCATTTGATTTGTGATTTGATCAATTTGGCCTGAGACATAATTAAGACGGCCATAGAAATTGTCGATTTGGCCGGACATCTGATGCATAAAGCCATATAGATGATCATGATTGGCTTGGAGGCGATCGAAGACACTAGATTCGAAAGAAGTAAAATCATAATCTGATTGTGGAGGAGGGGCATCGACAGGTTCTTGTGGAGGTTGGGACGAGCTTCCAACTTGATCTAACTTCATCAAGTTTATAATTCGGAAATTGAAATCTATTTGATCACGGACCGTATCCTTTTCATCCGGAATCTTAACCTTGCGATGTTCAAGGAGTTTGGTGATCACACGCCCATAATAAAGGTTTCCCTTGCCACTTGAAACATCCCATATATTCTGAGTAAGAAACAGTGGAAGATTAACTTTAATCTTTGCCAAGACGCAATAGGTAAGCAACTTATAAGGGCCGTAAAGAATGTCACGACTCCCATGCTTTGCGATCATAATGTGGGCGATAAGGTTTGCAAGTACCCAAGTCCTCTTCGTAAGAGTCTTATTTTGACGATCGTTGTACGGATTTGGATGTTCAGGTCTGTGAAGCTCTTGTGAAGCCACTTCTTTTGAATAAGGGGCTTTGAAGTCAAAGTCGGCTAGAGTCTTAGAGAAGACATCAACTCTTTCGTTGGGAATACCCAAAACAAGGCCAATGGTGTCGGGAGTGAACTTAATGGAAGTGTTGAAGACGTCGGTAACGTAATCATCGGGATGGTCATAGGAACTGGTTAGGTTGGCGTAAAATAGATGAACAGTCTTGTCATAGGTTGGGCATGAGAGGGAAAGGAATGGAAGCTAACCTTGGTACTCGAAAAGCTCTTGAAGTTGAAATTCCGCGATCTCATGGAAAATGACCTTCACTCCGGTGTGAATTGGCTTGTTGATGATGATGACTTATCGGAGTTTGTCTTCGTCGGTGACAAGGTACTCATTGTCTGAGGACTTTCTTTTCTTGGTGGCTACGGACTTGGTGGAGATATTGGGTACCATGGAGATTGGAAATTGGTGTGAAATTGGGAAAATCAAGAAATTTATGGCTTAGAATTTGGGAAGAAGATGAAGATACGAGAGATAAGGGATTGGTTATAATATAGACGTCTAGGGTTATGGGGAGTTGAAATGAAGGGTCCCGATTCAAAGAATGGACGGTTGGGATTCGATTTGGGAATTTTAATCGATTCAAAATTCTGATCGATTTGACATTCAGGCCTGAGCAGACGTCTGTCCCTCAGTGGCGGACATTTGTGAAAGGTGTTTTCAGAAATCATTTTGAACTATAGACGTCTGTCCAGATGTCAATAAACTAATTTATAGACGTCTATACATATGTTTGTACATATGTCTGTGCATCTTGTCAAACGCCTCATCCATTGCCTGCGGGGACAAGGCTTTGTAAAGACACAGAGAAGACCTCCATATCGCATAGATTAGCACCTGTAGGAGAGGAGATCGACGGGGAAGTAGACGCCCACAATGACCTTCCAGACGACCTATCACGGCCTCATACGTTGCCTCGGAACGATCGAGACCATAGAGATACACGTCGTCTCGAGATACGATCTCCCTGATGGTGTACGCGTGTCCCGCCATCAGGAAAAGACGAAACAGCTAGAAGGAAATCAACGTGGATGTCCGAAGGGGAGGCCATACCTTTGATATTTATAGCCTCAACAAAAGTCTTCCAACGGCCGAGATCCTCACGCCACAATGCGAATCATGGAATATCGCATCTTTCCGATAAGGCACGGCCATGTGGTGTCCGATTACTGGCCCATTCCCTCTATGCAGGCCAAGGAAGGTTGAACGACATTCCCAGGAAATCCCAAGTGTAAGGTTACGCCAGCGTCTCGGCCATCAATCTGTGGCCAAACGCGGAACAAAAACTTTTAAAACCCGGCGCTAACGGAACCCGATTCCCGGATCGAACCATTAACCCCATACTAGTTAACTGTAAAAGAGTTTAGAGATTATATCGATCGATCCGTATACTTCGGTCTTCAATCTCTGTCCTTAGCTCGTTGCGGCTGCCTCGAACAAGTTTGCTCTCCGGTCTCCCTCGTCGAAGAGGATCCACGTTGAGAATTCTTAATACGGGCTCCCGCTTCAAAATCGAAGCAACTCGGGCATCCAGTTTGCTAACCTAGATGCACAAGATGAAATAGAGAGAGTGCGCGATCATTTTATCTCAATACACCCAATAATTCTCAACACATGAAATGGAATGGGTGGAGGTGAAGAAGAAGCCATGGGTGAAGAAGTGAGCTCAAGACTTGGCATGCGAAGAAAATAGCAACACTAGAAAGAATATGAAGTGGCTGCCCTTGTTTTTGGTGTTGAATTGTGAGGTATTTGTTTTTAGCAACAAAAGAAAAATCATGTCTACAAAATATCTCACAACTTGCCATAACAAATATCTCACAAAACCAATATAATATCAAGCATGGTCCATGCCACAATAAATGCTCCATGCCAAGACTTAACCTCACACTTTACACCTCAATAATATTAAACATTTAAACAAAAAACCCTAAATGTTTAATACTAGAAAAAGAAATGGCATCTTCAAAAGTAATCTTGTAACGGATTACAAGAATACCCCTCATCTGTATATACATATCTGCATCCTTATTCCGACTGAATACGAATACAACGAGACGAAAATAATCCAACAATATAATACTAGGATCCGGTTTAAACCAAAGCCCGCTAGTATAATCTGTCCGATCATGATCCGTGCACAAGTACACGTATATGATCGAACCCTGCCATAAAACCATACGGCCTCTACAACGTTTCGCCCAAACCAGGAAAACCCTCTGTGTGGATTCTAAAGACTCGTCAATACGCTGGCAGTAGGTTTAACCATAAGCACGTCAGTGACACTAGCTGTACGTAACGGTTGCCCAGGTATTGAGTGAAAGGGAGGCCGGCGAGCGAACTCATCCTGAAACCCTACTGAGCCTGACAGTGACAATATCCGTACAGTCCGGTTCGTTCGTCTATGAGTATCGCATATCGAGTCTAGGGGGTGGATAAAGTCAGACCCCCTACTAACTTGACATTTAGTGCCGGTATGGAGCCTATCACCAATTGAGAAACTACTGATCCGAATCAGTAACTCTCGTCTACCCCGGCCGAGGATTTCTGGTGATGGCCACCCGTGCACTCCGCGACATCAACCCCAATATACCGGGAGAGACGAATCCCCTGACGATCCGCTCACTGCCTCCATATGGCTCGGGACTATACCCAACTAAAACCTGTTTGCACGACTCCTTTGAGCCGTGGTAAGGTAGTAATCAAAGCACAGTGGGAACTCATACGAGACAAATGACGATCTCAGGTCGATAGACTAACCTGTACACATGTCACCTGGGAACTGCTATCTGACAATAGGTATAATACCAACTAGCATGTTCCCGGCGAGTCCGTCCGGTGTACCCATAACCCAATGAGCACCTGTATATATCTTAGGTGAACCAACTGACACTAATGGCTTGTGAGACCGGCTACCACCCCTCGTCGGGGTCTCGATCCGTATACACTAGTCTACTTTGGAGTATCGATGCCCATTCTCGAAACTCCCACGACTAGGGACACTTTAAGGATGTGCTTATAGACCATCCAACTCTCACGTATATGATCGCCATCATACTGCTGGTAATCAAGTATGAATCCTATGGGCTCTATTAACATGTAAAAGTGATCTGTAATGTCACCTGAAGCATGTACACGATGATAAAGTCAAACCAGATAGCATACTATCATCTCGAGTAAGACTGTTCTACCGGTATAGGTTCTCCCTCAATCATTGCAATCACGTGCATGTGATCCAATAATTGACTTGAGGGCACTATAGCTAACACCAAGAATCAAAGAGGCCAAGATATGAAAGCCTTCGTCACGATGCGGCTGAGTAGTTTCCTGCTCGGCTCATCCGCTGAGGGCAGCTTTGGTTGGGGTACGCCAGCGTCCTGGCCATCTACCGTGGCCGATGCGGAACAAAAATGACGTTTAAAAAAACTTGGCGCTAGCGAACCCGACCAAAAGATCGAACCATAAACCTATACTAGCTAACTAACAAGAGCTAATCTATTATGATAGAGTGTTATACCAAACGAACCAAGTCCTTTGGTCTTCCATCATCTTCCTTAGCTTCTTGAGGCGTGCTCGATTGAACTTGGCCGTCGGTCTTCCTTCGTCGAAGATCCACTCGAGAGATGTAGCTCATGGCTCTAGCTCCACATCAAAACCAAGTGAAGCAACTAGGGATTCTAGGTTGCTAATTTAGAATGCCTAGGATGTAGTGAGTGTTCTAAGTGTTTATCCATCTCACCTCCTCTCTTGATTCTCAACTCATGAGATTGTAGAGAGGAGGTTGAGCATGAAGGTGGAGGAACTCAAAAAACTCAAGAGAGGAGAGTGAGGCATGATGGTGAGAAACTCATCTATAAAAAATAATGAGCCATCCATGGAGAGAGAAAATGAGAAGCTAGGTTTTGTAAAACCAATTCTTTCAATATAATATCAAGCCCATGATTGAATAGATTGCACAAATGAATTAACAATTCATTTGTGCACATTATGCAAGCATGGTTCTCACCATACTTCCCTCTCTCAATTATCCACCTCATTATCCATTTAAAATAAATGGTCAAATCCAAAATAATGTGTCCACCTTCTAGAATGTTATCCGTATAAATTCGGATTACATTCTACTGTACCTGTATTCGTACCGAAATACGAATACCCGAAGAGATAGAATAACAGAAAGAACATAATACTAGAATATACATACCGAAATATATATACGTAAATTATTAAATCAATACCTGATTTAATAATCCGGCTCAAACCCGAGCCGGTTAGTATTATCAACCGTCCGATCGAAAGTCCGGGTACATAGTACAATCAATCGATCGGAACCCTGCACGTATCCAATACGGCTACTATATCGTTTCGCCAGAACCAGGGAAATCCTTTGTGTGAGACTCTAAAGACTCGTCAATACGCTGACAGGGGGTTTAACCACAAGCACGTCAGCGGCATTAACTGTACGTAACGGCTACCTAGGTATTGAGCGAAAGGAAGGCCGACGAGCAAACTCATCCGAACCCCTACTGAGCTTGTCAGTGATAATCTCCATACAGTCCGGTCTGTTTGTCTAAAAGTATTGCATATCGAGTCTAGGGGGTGGATAAAGTCAGACCCCTAATAACGTGATATTTCGTGTCGGTATGAAGCCCATCAACCACTGAGAAACTACTGATCCAAATCAGTAATTCTCGTCTACCTTGGCCAAGGATTTCTGGTGATGGTTACCCGTGTACCGCGCGACATCAACCTCCAATACCGGGAGCGACGAATCCCCGACGATTCGCTCACTGCCTCCATATGGCTCGGGACTGTACCCAACTAAAACCTGTTTGCATGACTCCTTTGAGCCGTGGTAGGGTAGTAATCAAAGCACAGTGGGAACTCATATAAGACAAATGACGATCTCAGGTCGACAGACTAATCTGTACCCATGTCACCTAGGAACTGCTATCTGACAATAGGTATAATACCAACAAGCATGTTCCCGGCGAGTCCGTCCAGTGTACTCATAACCCAATAAGCATCTGTATACTATCTCAGGTGACTGACTGACACAAATGGCTTGTGAGACCGGCCACCGCCCTTCGTCGGGATTTCGATAAGTATACACCAGTCTACTCCAGAGTATCAATGCCCAGTCTCGATACTCTCTCGACTGAGGACATTTAAGGATGCGCTTATAGACCACCCAGCTCCCACGTATATGATTGCCAACATAATGCTGGTAGTCAAGCAAGAATCCTATGGGCTCTATCAACATATAATAGTGATCTGTAATACCACATAAAGCATGTACATGATGATAAAGGCAAACCGGATAACATACTATCATTTTGAGCAAGCCTGTTCTACCCGTATAGGTTTCCCTCAATCATTACAATCGTGTGCCTACGATTACAATATTGACTTGAGGCCACTATAACCAACAATCTCCTGCTTGCACTTAAGGCTAATTATTGCGGTGTCGCATACTTACAACCTGTGTGATGCCGAACACCCAACTTCTCTACTAATCAGTCTCGCAAAGCCTGTTCGAAAAATAGCCTCAGTGAGTGGATCCGCTCCAATGTTTCTATCTTTATCTCTCTATATCTCAACTTCGCGGAGAAATACTATCTCCCGAAATGAGCAATAACTGTCTTAGAATTTGTCTTGATATCTGATCGGATCCAGTTCACAAAAGAACTCCAAATCCAACAAACTTCTTAGACTGTATCAGCCGCTGAATTTAATCAGTATCCCGCGTCATGCCTTCCTCAGTATCCGTTTGGACCACCTGTCCAACATACTGCCCCTCAAAAGAGGGAAAACTATAACTCTGACAGCCACTCTGTCATCCAGGTCATCTTGGAAGCCAGAAATGATAACCACCTCCTTAAGGAGGCTGCCGTTACCATATACCAAGAACATCCACTTATGTTCATAACTGATTCCCAATGTTTCTTCAGGATTGGATTAATATATGTTTATTGCAGCCAGTGCAAAATCAATATCTGGCATGGTACTTGACATCTCATGATTGACTCAATTGCCTAAGCAAGAGATATGCCAATCATGCAAATCCCTCTCCTCATCAGTCTAGAAGATATCTCTTTAGAGAGGGTGACTCCATCACCTGCGGGTACACCACGCTAGGAGTCGTCCATTTTAAAACACCTTAGAATAGTGTCAAGTACCCAAATTGGGACACTTCCCAAATCTAGATCTAAAACTATAGATCTAGTTACCAGAATCCCTGATATTTTATCCAAATCCTATATGGAGAAAACACCTTGTGACAACCACAGTATAACCGATCGTAGTATAAGAAGATCACTTTCTATCAAGAGCATGTCATTTAAATATTAGGACATCACTCCCTACTATCTTCTTATTAGGTCTATCTGTTGTTCTGATGAAGTCAAACTCTATGACTGTCACATCAAAACTAGACGATCTATCTCCGCTATCACTGCTTTAGTCTATAAATAGACATAAGCTGCTTGCCCACTACGTTTTCGCTGCTTCCACTGACTACAACAATCTTCTGGCAGAGTCATATACACGTGCACTTTTAAAGATAATTTAGAACGACGTTATACTAATCCTCCTGCCAGATCCCATAGTCTAGAACAGCAGTAATGTCAAGTTTGGGCAATCAAAAACCTTCCTGTCACCGTCTTTGAGGAGACCGAAGTACCTTTCGGGTGCCTGAGGTTACCCACCAAATTTACGGAGTGGCTAATGGATTGTCGAACCCAATTGAATTTTTAGGTTCTACTAAATTTTCAGTAATCGTTTGTGGTTCTGGAATCAATTCCAATGCTACCATACTCCTACTAATGCTTTCTAAAAAGAATCCATTTTACTAAAACTGTGCCGAGTCAAGAACAATATAAGTATTGATCTTCCAGATGGTAGAATGTTAGCCCTCGTCAAAACCCGGGATAACCCACAAACTGCCATTACTGAAATGTGCCTAGAGTTTATCCGGATTCTGGTTTTAAGCATAAGCCGGACAAATATACCTCAACACCGTTAAGATATGAATCCATTCTATATATCCAATATAGAAACAAATGCACTAATTTAATTTGAACCAGATTCAAAAAAAAACATGCAGCCGTTTCCAGGGCATATCAACTAGATGGAAAGAGGCCAAGCAGCATTACTCATCAAGGAGCGCACCCACGCATGAGTAACCTGAGAGAGAAGCAAGTTCTCAAAACTATTACTTACAACGGAATACCAAACACAAGTATATATATCTTTGATCACCTTGAAGAATCCTGATACTTGCAACATATGGTTCTCTACTTTATTCTTATACCTATATCTTCTCAAAATCCGGATCTTGTATTTCAACGAAATACTTGTCTAAAACTAGAGAAGTCATGAGTAAACAGAATATAGTATAAGTACCAACCCCTTTGTCCTAAAGGACACCGGACAACATACAATACTCTGTATAAGTCCACTGAGTTTAATAACTCAAACTCTATGCGTCGTAGGTTGAAAACTGTGCTATGGTTAAGAAGACTTACACTGCTGTTGAATGCTTCTTACCTAACCATCAACTGATATGGGTAAATGTCATAAACATAATTTCAAAAAGTTATATCTCACTTTATAAAATAAACGTACAGATATACCAGTTTGAAATTGGTGCATAACAACGGATATTTAAAACCAAATATTTGCCGTCAGGCAAAACCCAGTTGATTTTCTTAAATATCACCAATTACAAAGAATTTCGATATATATAGAGGATCTAATCACCCAATTCCCAAATTCTTACTCCCACTCAGCATCCGTAACGCCATACAGATGTGAGAATCAAATCTGGTAAATACATACTCTGGAGTTAGAATCTAATTGGGAAATTAGTTTTCAATTAACAGCGCATAGTAAAACTGAAACATGAAAATGTTTCGAAAGGGTAGCCGGGTATTCCTAGTAATGTCTCTTCCACTATCCAGATTCATGACAGTAACCGTATACTTTCTTGCCCTCACTCCAATCCCTTTATATGTCTTTACTTATTACCTTATGTACACCACACTTAGGCTAATTGGTTTTCTTCCTTCCCTACCTTTCGCCACTTGCCTATGGTTTGGAAGAAGACTATCCAATAAACTTAATAGTTGTACTCTCCTAATACTAGGAGCCCTCGTAACCTGAAAGAATGTAAAGGGAAAAGACAACCGAATAATCCTATTCAATTTCTCCAGAACCGGAATCTATCCTCGAACTGGAACAAGTTCCTTCGAGTTCGTATGTAACTATACGATGGAATATCCAAGAAATGTGGATTTTCATAGTGATATGAAGTGTTCTGAAAAAATGCAAAAGGAAAATAGGAGCGGCAGGGATATATGCGACTAAATGTCAATCCAAAAGCCAAAGTGTTTTAAGAACGTTCGGTTAACTTGGTTCATGAGTTTTAAGGTCATGCCATGGTCGTTGCCTAAGAGAGAGAAAAGAAACACTCAGCGTGCACTCTAACCTAGACCATATTGGTTAATCACTTTATCTAATCAGGATGGCTCCCACTGTTTCCTTGAATTCTCCTTCAAACCTTGAAAGGAGAATTAGTCAGGATCATCTGAAAATCACCCGAGGAGTAACACCTACTCATCAGTGGAAATCAGGATCCAACTATCACCGCATGATAACTTGATGAAAGCCACTCAAGTCACCACACTCCAGAAGGTATGCGCATGCCTGACAAGTTTCCTGTATATTCGAAACTCCCGATATGGTTTTTACCCCTAAAACCCTAGTGACCTTGACGGAGTCAACAAATCAAAGAGTCCTAGTCAAGTTCAACCCGTCATTATCTTGATTGCATTAAACCCACCCGCACGAGCCCTTGACGGAGTCAACAAGGCTGCACGACTGTTCTAACCAATCGCATCGTATGCTACAAACAAGCACCACTTAGCTACTGTATACTACGCCTTGTCGGAGTCAACAAACGCAGCACGAATACTAAGCGTTACTCGTAGGAAATGACGGAGGGCTACAGCTGGTTTTTGGCGAAAAACATTTAACGTAATGAACTTGATACCGTTGAAGGAATCCGAACAGTTTTACAAATATATAGCGGCGTAAACTTTTGCTAAAGACATCACTCCCTGTGAAGGGATCTCGGCTCTTTCCTCATCGAATGAGGTGCATGATATTCCTAACTGAATACCACGATGCAAAGCAAAAGAATCGACTATAGTGAAGTTATTACATTGACGCAAAATTTTGCCCAAGAGGTCATTCCCTATGAAGGGATCTCGGCTCTTGTCTCGTCGAATTAGGTGCTGGATATTCATAACCGAATACTACTGCGCAATGCAAAATGAAACGTCTGTAATAACAGTTTTCAAAAATTGGTTCCAACATCATATAGGTTTATTTTTCCTTGCATTAATCAAAGTTAACGCAGTCCCATCAATTAATTTATATCACACCAGAAAAAGTAACGAAAATATAATGTACTGATATGCCATCCGCATTCGCCACGGGGCCCGTCATGCACCGTTAGGTTAACTAACGGCAGAGCGGGGGCTGGGCTAGCGCGGATGCAAAACATATACAACATTTACTAATATATATATAAATATATATAACATTCGTCCCAGGCATGATATAAGCAACATCACAGAATCTCAGCAAGCAACACAGAATGGTGAATAATTTTGGAGTCTCGGGTTTCATTTGAGCCGCAAATGAGACTCGGCGTTTCCGGTCGTGTGGATAGCCCGTGCAATGAAAACATGGACCCCTACGAGCGCAACAAGTTACCCGCCAATCCCAGAAGTGAGTCAACCCCAATTAACAAAGTGAATGTGCCACCCAGCACTTCACGGAATCCGGTAACTTGAGCACTCCACCATGGGTCATCCTATACCCCTACGAGTGCGGTGAATAGCCCGCCAATTCTAGAGTAAGGCACCCTCCTTCTCAACGCCATGAGATGCGAGCCCGTTGCCCTCTAAAACCCGGCTATTCGAGCACTCCACCGCGGGGGTAATCCTAGTACAGAAAAGAAAAGAATATATACAATGGCGACATCGACCTCAACCCGGTCATGCCCCAATAAAAGAATATACAATCTGACAGAGATGGCTGTCCACATGTCGGACGCTCGCCCCACAATAACAAATATACAAATGAATCTGAACTGTACTACTTCCATTGCACCACTGGTTATCCACCACGACAATCCAACCATAATAGCAGCACAACTCAGAACATCAACGTGAATATCACGATCACAAACCCGTCTAGTTGAATATATAGCAACTAGTCGGGTTGTACCGCTCAATGATATTCACAGTCGCAGATATAATCACATGCACTGATAAACGCGAACTTAAAATTTCGATCGACTAAAACTTTTCCCTACTGGCCCCAAATGCAATCCAGTACTCAAACAAATCTGGGCCAAAACCATACATCCAGAAAATCATATTTCCATTAAATAGAGTGCCAGATAAAATTTGGCACAAAACTACCACGAAACGGCCGCGGAACCGCGGCCAATGGGCATAGTATACAGCGGTTCCTCGGTAAGTTTATTGTTTCAAGTGCTCAAATTTCTTTCTGGTGCCCTATAAATGCCTGCTCGTATTTTTAAGATGCTCTGAATGATTTTTTGAACAAGTTTTAAAATCGACAGCAAACATGGCAAAATGGAAAAATGATTCGGAAAAATGGGTCGATCGAGATTTTAACTTTGTGCAAACTAGCTAGTAATGGTTTATGGGATGGCTCTGATACCATGTTGGGTCAGTTAGCGCAGCGGAAACTGGCTGTGGCGCCCATAGGTCTCTCAGTAGCTACTTTTTACGTAATCCCCTCGCGACGGAGTACGACCCGCCGGACCATATAACCGCACGGGGCACCCTGGGGGTAAGAGCCTATGCTTCGCCACTACTGTCACCACAATGAGAACCCCCATGGGTCGGCATCCCTGTTCAGTAGCTCTGATACCATGTTGGGGTACGCCAGCGCCCTGGCTATCTACCGTGGCCGATGCGGAACAAAAATGATGTTTAAAAAAACTTGTCGCTAGCGAACTTGACCAAAAGATCGAACCATAAACCTATACCAGCTAACTAACAAGAGCTAATCTACTATGATAGAGTGTTATACCGAACGAACCAAGTCTTTTGGTCTTCCATCATCTTCCTTAGCTCCTTGAAGCGTGTTCGATTGAACTTGGCCGCTGGTCTTCCTTCGTCGAAGATGATCCATCTGAGAGATGTAGCTCATGGCTCTAGCTCCACATCAAAAGCAAGTGAAGCAACTAGGGATTCTAGGTTGCTAATTTAGAATGCCTAGAATATAGTGAGTGTTCTAAGTGTTTATCCATCTCACCTCCTCTCTTGATTCTCAACTCATGAGATTGTAGAGAGGAGGTTGAGCATGAAGGTGGAGGAACTCAAGAAACTCAAGAGAGGAGAGTGAAGCATGATGGTGAGAAGAAAACTCATCCCTCAAAAATAATGAGCCATCCATGGAGAGAGAAAATGAGAAGCTGGGTTTTGTAAAACCAATTCTTTCAATATAATATCAAGCCCATGCTTGAATAGTTTGCACAAATGAATTAACAATTCATTTGTGCATACTATGCAAGCATGATTCTCACCATACTCCCCTCTCTCAATTATCCACCTCATTATCCATTTAAAATAAATCGTCAAATCCAAAATGAGGTGTCCACCTTCTAGAATGTTATCCGTATAAATATAGATTATATTCTACTGTATATACATACATGTATTAGTACCGAAATACGAATACCCGAAGAGATAGAATAACACAAAGAACATAATACTAGAATATACATATCGAAATACATATACGTAAATTATTAAATCAATACCTGATTTAATAATCCGGCTCAAACCCGAACCGGCTAGTATTATCAACCGTCCGATCGAAAGTCCGGGTACATAGTACAATCAATCGATCGCAACCCTGCGCGTACCCAATACAGCCACTACATCGTTTCGCCAGAACCAGGGAAACCCTCTGTGTGGGACTCTAAAGATTCGTCAATACGCTGGCAGTGGGTTTAACCACAAGCATGTTAGCGGCACTAGCTGTACGTAACGGCTACCCAGGTATTGAGCGAAAGGAAGGCCGACGAGCAAACTCATCTGAACCCTTACTGAGCCTGTCAGTGATAATCTCCGTACAATCCGATCTGTTCGTCTAAGAGTATCGCATATCGAGTCTAGGGGTGTGGATAAAGTCAGACCCCTAATAACGCGATATTTCGTGTCGGTATGAAGTCCATCACCCAGTGAGAAACTACTGATCCAAATCAGTAATTCTCGTCTATCTTGGCCAAGGATTTCTGGTGATGGCCACCCCTGCACCGCACGACATCATCCCCCAATATCAGGAGAGACAAATCCCCGACGGTCTGCTCACGGCCTCCATGTGGTTCGGGACTGTACCTAACTAAAACCTGTTTGCACGACTCTTTTGAGCCGTAGTAGGGTAGTAATCAAAGCACAGTGGGAACTCATACGAGACAAATGACGATCTCAGGCCGACAGACTAACCTGTACCCATATCACCTGAGAACTGATATCTGACAATAGGTATAATACCAACTAGTATGTTCCCGGTAAGTCCGTCCAGTGTACTCATAACCCAATGGGCACCTGAATACTATCTTAGATGGCTGACTGACACCAATGGCTTGTGAGACCGGCCACCGTCCCTCGTCGGGGTCTCGATAAATATACACTAGTCTACTCCGGAGTATCAATGCCCCAGTCTCGATACTCTCTCAACTAGGGACATTTAAGGATGTGCTTATAGACCATCCAGCTCTCACGTATATGATCGCTATCATAATGCTGGTAGTTAAGCAAGAATCTTATGTGCTCTATCAACATGTAATAGTGATCTGTAATACCACATAAAGCATGTACATGATGATAAAGGCAAACCAGATAACATACTATCATTTTGAGTAAGACTGTTCTACCCGTATAGGTCCTTCCTCAATCATCACAATCGCATGCCTGCGATTACAATAATTGACTTGATGGCACTATAGCCAACAGCTTTCTGTCCGGGCGACCGAGTAGTTTCCTGCCCGGCTCATCCGCTGAGGGCAGCTTCCTGTCCGGCCACTCTGCGGATCCAAAGCCCTCGTCACGAGGCGACCGAGTAGTTTCCTGCTCGGCTCATCCGCTGAGGGCAGCTTCCTGTCCGGCCACTCTGCGGATCCAAAGCCCTCATCACGAGACGACTGAGTAGTTTCCTGCTCTGCTCATCCGCTGAAGGTAGCTTCCTGTCCGGCCACTCTGCGGATCTAAAGCCCTCGTCACGAGGCGAACGAGTAGTTTCCTGCTCGGCTCATCCAAGGCCGAGCCCAGAGACGCCGATCTACCTATACTTAGCGTTTGCTCGTTCGTACGTCGCGCTCGATCGTCACATCGATTCCGGAGTGAGGAAGGGTGCCGACATACCTATACTTAGCATTCGCTCGTTCGTACGTCGCGCTTGATCGTCACCTCAACTCCGGGGTGAGAAAGGGCGTCGACCTACCTATACTTGGCGGTCGCTCGTTCGCTCGACACTCGACTCTATATATATACTTGGCGTCCGCAGGACGCCGACCTATCTATACTTGCAAAAGTAAAAACATTGCTTAGGCGGGCTAAAAATACTTTATTTATATTTCGAACTATGTACAAGATATCATGAGCTCCCCAGCCTTACAAGATGTCCGGAGGCTTATAAAAATTTGAAAAAAAAACGGGGTAGCTCAAGCTGCCTTCTCGGTCGCTGCATCTCCCTGCTCAGCGCTTCCATTAGGAGCTTCGGTGGCGACCTCCGGCTCGACGCTTCCCCCTACCACCTCGCCTACTCCTGCTGGCCCGACGCCGCCTCCCTGGGGCACTTTCTCGGCAAGGGGATACCTTGCGCGAAGCTCCTGGTCGTTGAACCCAGGCGAAGCTTCCTTAACGGCGTCAAGGGCGTCGTGCCACTTGACGGCCGCGGAGTCGGGAAGGTCAATATAGAATTGATCGGAAGCCTTGTACTCCTCCACAGTCTTTTTCGCCCTGCCTCCGCAATCTTTGCCGGATCGGAAGCCTTGTACTCCTCCATGGCGGAAAGAAGGGCGCAATGCTGGAGGACCTGCGGAAAACACAAACCGTTTTAGGAGCTAAACAGAGGAAAAACACTTGGATAAATTTTGGGAAAGTTACCGACCTGAACAGCCTCCTGAGTTATCGCCGTCACTTGGGCCTTCAAGGTGCCTCGAGAAATCTTGGCCCCCGCCGCCTTCTCCATGTCCGCCAGTAAACTGTCAGCCATGGAAAGCCCTGAAGGCACCTCAATGCAAAAGTCGCTCTCCTGCATATGTATCCCGGCCGGGGATGGCCGGGAAACCACCCTCTTTTGCCTTTTAAGCGGAGATTCGGCAGGGGGCGGAACCTCCGTCCTGGCCCGGGGCGCCGAATCCCGTGCATACTTCTGCCCTCCGCTGCGGCGTTCCTCCGGAATGGGAGGGCCTGCGGGGACCCGGGCGAAAGGGGCTTGCCGAGGAGCCGTGCTCGGTGCGGATCGGAATAAGCTCGCGCCACCGCCCTTTCTTCCCTGGGCCTTAGCGGCCATGGCAGCCATGATCTTCGAGCGATCTATCAGCTCCGCGGAATACACATAAGAAAAAGAAAGGATGGGGTCGGCGACAAAAAAACAGCAAATTATGATAAAATTATGCTAAGTATTGATAAATCGGCGAAGCCTTGACTTACCTCTAAAGTGCGCGAGACTGAGTCCCGCCCAGCTTAAAGCCTGCTTGGAAAGTAGGACATCGGCCTGCTGGATCGGTTCCCATTGCGACACCACCCCCACCTCTGGGGCATTCGACTGTTTGACCCTAAGGAAATCGGCCTTATGCCACTTGGTGGGCACGGGCTAATCCTCACCCTCCGGAGGCTTAATGAAGACAAACTTCTTCCATTCATGAATGGAAGGAGGGACGACCACGACCCCAGAACCGGCTGCCCTACCCTTATGTTTTTAAAAAGAAAGGTACACCCCGCTCGGTTCGTCCTTACTGGTACCGGGATGATTCTTATAACAAAGAAAGGAGATGAGAAGACTCAAGTCAAAAGGGATCCGATCAATTTTCAACCGGACCAGAAACCCAAGGAAGATTCTTCACGAATTCTGTGCTAGCTGGCCCGGAGCGAGACTGAAGCAATGGAGTATGGCGCAAACTTCAGGTGAGAAGGGGAAACTCATCCCTGCCCGGAATGCTTCCAGGTATAGAGCAATCTCATTGCTCTGCACTTGGTCTGCCCGCTCACCTTCCCTGGCCAGACGCAATGAATAGCCAGGGGGAATATGGAAACGAGCCCGGATATCGAAAAGCTCATCCAAGCGATTCAAAATCGAGAGCGCATCGCGAGTATTTTTGATGCGCACCTTGGGGGCCCTCTTTGCCCCCCGACGACGAAGGATGAGGGCATTGCCCCTAGGGGACGAGGGCATCGCCCCTGGGGGACGAGGGCATCGCCGAGCCCGACGCAGAAGATAAAGAGGAAGAGGAAGAAGAACTTTCTCGGCTATCGAAATCCGAGGAGGAAGAAAACCCACTGGACTCGGCTTCAGAAGCTGAAGCCTCATCGCCCGACTCGACCCTAACTACATCTACGGATACTTCGGAAGAAGACATCTAACCTGATTTAAGAAAGGATTGGCCGAAGAGGGTTTTTGGCTGAAATTCCAACCTAAGCAAAAGTGTGCCGAGCAATTTTCAGACAACAGGAAACGACTAGGGCAAAATTTCTGCCAAGGAATGGCATCCCCTATTTATACACTCAGCAAGAAAACATCCGACGGCCCAAATCCGTTCCCCCCGAAATGAAGCGTCACACCCAACGGCCACAAGGACTCTACGTAGCGATCGACCATAGGACACCTCCCCCTCACTCGGATTCGAATGAGAACCCTTCGCGTCCCGTCACCCTGCGGCGGACACGTGGTACGAAGGCCAACAGACCGAGCGGACGAAACGACGTCCACTTTAAAGCGCAAACATTTTACCGATCCGCTGACGTCACCAAAGATACACACGGGAATTGGGACGCCTCGTGAGTCGCCACCTGGATCTAAAAATCCTAAAGGCGTAGCCGCCAAACATCACGTCTTCCTCGAACAACCTATTATGAAGAATCCTCGGCGCCGAGGCTGAATTATTGAAAACCAAGCATGCCACTCTCGACCTGACCCATAAACAGGCCGGGACGAGAGTATGGGCTATGATGATACTCATAAGTGGGAATTCCCCGGATCATGACACGTGGCAGGTGACGTGTCATCCACGTAAGCTCGCTATATTCCTGGAGGTTGTGGAGCTGGAATAAATATGACGCATTTGGGACATTCCTCATCGCCTCGCCCTCGAGATTGCATTCGACCTTTTAGAAGACCTTCCCGGAGTACGTTCTCCCTTTGGCTGACTGCCAGCCAATAGCTTGTTTCCAAGCGATTCCATATCCGAGATTCCTCAGCGTCCCTATTTGGCCGAGAGCATGGAGCCCGAGCGTCCCCGAAACTGCTCCGTGTATCTCGCCACGACGAGATCTCCGCCGCTCCATGTCCCGCATCCCACGCTAGCGTATCCCGCCATTAACGGGCGTATTCCGCCATCAACGCGAGCGTGACGCGGGGGCGTAACGGACGGCGAGAATCTCGTCTTGGCGAGATACATGGAGCCGTTATGGGGACGCTCGGGCTCTGTGCTCTCGGCCAAACATGGACGCTGAGAAATCTCGGATATGGGATAGCTTGAAGACGAGCTATTAGCTGGCGGTCAGCCAAAGGAGGAATGTACTCCGGAGAGGTTTTCTAAAAGGTCGGGTGCAATCTCGGGGGTGAGGCGACGAGGAATGTCCCCAATGCATCATATTTATTCCAGCTCCACAGCCCCAGGAATATAGCGAGCTTATGTGGATGACACGTCACTTGCCACGTGTCGTGATCCGGGGAATTCCGACTTATGAGTATCATCACTTGGTATTGAAGTGGCATGTTCTCCCTTTGGCATTTATCTGAGTCAACGCAAATACATTCTTGATCTTCTTACTGATGCTGGTCTCACCGGTGCTCGTACAACAGACACCTATGGAGCAAAATCTGAAACTTACAAATTCCGATGGTTCTTTATTAAGTGACCCCTCTTTATATCGTCGCTTAGTCGGCAGACTCATTTATTTGACTATTACTCGCTCTGACATTAGTTATTGTGTGAATATTCTTAGTCAGTTTATGCATCAACCATGCAAGCCTCACTTCGATGCTGCTCATTGTTTGCTTGGTTATCTGAAAAATACTCCTGGTCATGGCATACTATTATCGTCATCTAGCTCTCTTACTTCAACGGCATATTGTGATTCGAACTGGGCAAGCTGCACTATGACACGTCGTTCTACTACTGGATACCTCATCTTTCCTGGTCATAGTCCTATTTCATGGAAGAGCAAAAAGCAAACTACTGTTTCACTCATCTGTGGAAGCCGAGTACCGTGCCATGGCTGCTGCGACACGGGATGTGGTTTGGTTGCACACACTACTTCAAGATTTTGGCATACTATCTCATCCTACACCTCTCTATTGTGATAACCAAGTGGCGCGTCACATAGCCCCTAATCCTGTTTTTCATGAAAGGACAAAGCATCTAGAAATTGATTGTCATATTGTTTGCGAAAAGTTTCAAGCTGTCATTCTTTGTCATTTGCCCATTTCTTCTACAGATCAGATTGCTGATGTGTTTACGAAAGCCTTAAGCAAGAACCATTTTTCATTCCTGCATGCCAACCTGGGCATTCATAATCTCCATGCCCCAGCTTTATTAACACAAATAAGGAATGCTAGATTTTCCCAAGATATTATAGACTATATGCTATTTGTCCTAGCTTTCCTTTCTTATAAACCTGTCATAAGTGACAAGATTACATGGAGAGATTGTAGAGATTTGTATTAATTTTGTACCATGTTTAGGATAGCTTTCCTTCATGTTAGCCTAAACTTTAGCCTCAGGTTTCTCTCAACCTTTGTATATATGCACACATTGTATCAATGTGTGCAATGATGAGCAACTCTATTCCATAATTTGTCACCACATAAATTGAAACAAAAGGTTAAATTGCAGGAAACCCACCCCATTCTTACCTGACAAGTAGGAAACGGACATATTTTTGAAAACATGCACTTTGATTTCGATTTTAATGGATTTAACTTTTTTCCACTTTTGGTAGAACAAGTGTGATTTTCTGCCAGTTGGGCAAAATATGGGGGGTTTCCTGCAATTTATCCTAAAATATATGTACTTGATAAAATAGTTATCTGATGTTCAAAACATGATTATGTAACTAACACCTTAATTCCTATTCATTTATCAGCATCATGGGAAAGCACTGAAGAGACGGGTGATGCTCCCGAATTAAAAGGAGCAAGATGGTTTTCTGTCGATGAACTGAAAAAATACACCAAGAATTTCCCAGAAATCAATGTACTTGGATCCGGAGGATACGGCAAGGTGTATCGAGGGATGCTTCCAGATGGGCAAATAGTTGCAATCAAGAGGGGGCAGTTAGGGTCTAATCAAGGCGGCCTTGAGTTCAAAACCGAGATTGAATTGCTTTCTAGGGTTCATCATAAGAACCTAGTTGGTCTTGTCGGCTTTTGCTTTCAGCAAGGAGAACGAATGCTCGTCTATGAATACATCTCCAATGGAACACTAGGGGATTGCTTGTCTGGTAATTTTTCTTATATTGATGCAATACCAATACGTATTGTTCCTCAATCCTCACAACTTAGGAGTTTGGTGCAACGGTATAGATTTCAAGATGGTATATGAGCAACCTAGGTTTAAGTCTTGCCCGGGTGCACGCTTTACTAAAGCGGCTTAAAAAATGTAAATAAAAAAAAAAGAAAAGAAAAATGTTCCGACACGCTATAAGATGTTAGCTGTAGATGCCTGAAGACGTCTATTTTATGTTCCTTAGATATTTGAACAGATGCATGAAGATGTCTATTTTTTGTTTCTCCGATATCTCATCAAGCATATTTTTGTTATTCAAATGTTAGACCATAGATATTTAGATGGCTGTCCAGTTATATGACCAACCACAGCTAAGATATGTGTGGTATATAACACAGCTATGTTTCACTCATTACAGTTGGCTCATAAAAGAGAAAAGAAAGCTCAACCCGACCCTCGCCACAAACTTCAGAGTTTGTGCAGTGGCGGAAATCAATAGGTCTCATAAAGCAATTCGTTGGTCATTTAGTTTTATTTCAATTTCCGAATAAATTTAATAAACTGTAGGCAAGGGTGGTGTTCATCTTGATTGGAAAAGAAGGCTCTGGATCGCTCTGGGATCTGGTCGAGGACTAGTTTACCTTCATGAACATGCATATCCTCCAATTATTCATAGAGATATCAAGTCTACGAATATACTTTTGGATGAAAATTTAAATGCAAAGGTAGCAGACTTTGGTCTCTCAAAATTAGTACGCGACGCTGAACAAGGATATGTTTCCACTCAAGTGAAGGGCACACTGGTGAGATTATAATCTGTTTTCTTTTTCCTTAAGGGCTCATCATTTCTGCTAATATTATTTTCTTCATTAATTGCATCTTTGTAATCTCATTCCTTGTAGGGCTATCTGGATCCTGAGTATTACATGACACAACAATTAACAGAGAAAAGCGATGTTTATAGTTTCGGGGTAGTGATGCTAGAAATGGTAACTGCAAAGCCACCAATATACAAAGGGAAGTACATTGTTCGAGAAGTCAAGATGGCAATCGATCATAATGACGAAGAATATTTTGGCCTGAAAGATATAATCGACGGATCTCTCCTTAGTGATGGTAGAAATCTTATAGGTTTGAGGAGTTTTGTGGAGTTAGCTTTACAATGTGTTCAAGACTCATCAGAAGATCGCCCGAAAATGAATTGCATTGTGAAAGAAATTGAGAAAATTGTGCAATGTGATGGAATCAATATAAATTCTGCCTCCGGATCTTCATCTGCCATAGATTTTAAAGTCGGAAGGGTTTCTCAACAGCGTGACAACTACAGTGCTTCGACGCAGGGAACGGATACAAGTACTAATTCATTCGAGACTTTCTTATTCTCACAAAGCTCTAATGCTACAAGTAGCAGTTAACTCTTTTTTTTAATAATTATTTTAGAGAAATATTTGATTCATTGTATTTATTTTTTCCTTCCTGTTTCAGTACTTCTGCACATATTTACACATACAATTAGATGGTTTAGTTAAATATATAAATTCTGTATTTTGGGGCATATCTTTCATATTAATAAGAAACAATTTCCAGTTTTCTTAACTCGAACCACTTTTGTTATGGAATGTCGAGTTAATTTGATGTTGTTCTCTTTAGTGAAATGCAAATAAAAATTAACGCTATGGCAGTATGTTCCAGTATCTATATTTTGAGGCATGCTCTAAAAAAGTCGATGCATCGGATATCGATAGAAACGTACCCTTTATTTCTTTCGCCACCAAACCGCCAACAATTAAATTCATTGATTACACATCCAGAACACATGGCAGAATACTGGCGAAGGCTAACTCGAAAGTTGAAATTTATTTGTTTATTTTTTTCTTTTTGTTTAACAAATAAAACCAATCAGTTACATATATCTTTCATTGTTTACTGTGTTGTTGCTATGTTACGTAGCTAGCTATACAATTAAAAAGCAAAATTAGAAAACAACGAGATTGATTGAGATATATGCATCTGCTCTCTTAATGCAACCCTGCCACCAGTTGCCTCAGATTACGAGGCATCAGGCCATCCACCAGACCTCAAACCTAATTACCTCACTTCATCAAGAGAATGTATATAAATTTGTCCTTCTCTATATATCTCCACTTTAATGGAAACAATTGAAAGGGAAAGTTATGGACAAAGGCTAACTCGAAAGTTGAAAGTTTTGTATTTATTTATTTATATCCTTTTTTAACAAATAAAAACATGCAGTTACATTTATCTTTCCTTTTTACTGTGTTGTCTTATATAGCTATCATTGGTACAAGGGTAAATTGTTAAAAAGCCCCGGATCCGCTCGGGAGTTGTCTAAAACCCCTGATATTTTCAAGATTGTTGGAAAATGCCTACCGTCCAAAATCTTTCTGGAAAAAACCCCTGGGACCCATTTCATTTAGGGCTTTATTCCCTCCAACTTTCAACTTTTTAGATATTACGGGCAACTATTTATATATTATAGACAATTAGTATAAATGGGGTTTTAATTAGGCCCAGGTGTTTATTAACTAGAGCAAAAGGCCCAGGGATTTTTACACAAGTTTGAAGCTGGCCGTTTTTTTTTTTGTTGACAATTTACCCTTTTATTACTATAATACAAAGTTGGGTTTGGTCAAGAAATCTTTTGCAAGTCAAAACACTATCTTTAGATTTTCATCTTTTGTCCTTCATTTTATCTATATTTATTTCTATATCCTTTTCGCTTCTTCATTTTCAAAAGGCACATGAATCCTAAGAACAAAGAAGAATTTATTTGTTGGTTTTTTATATATTAATTATTTGGTTTTATTTTATTTCATTTAGCTAAAAAGTTATTTCTTAAGAATTTTTCATAACTGAAAATAGTAAAGTAAATTTTTTTTCCTTATTTTTTTATTCTAATCTTTGAAAAATGCTCATGAGTTTGTATTTATGAATTTTAAACCGAAATAACACCAAAACATGATATTTAAATGGCTGTAATGATTGTTCTTGATATCAATACCGAAAACTTTTGTGCAATCGTGAAATGCTATTAAGATCTAAATTGTCATATAATATTTCTTATAAAAAAGATAGTTATATGGTTTTTTCCCAACTGCATTGCTTTAGGTTAAGTTGTAGCAACTGTGTGTAGATTCGTTATAAAAATAAATAATATTTGTATCTAAATAGTAAAAAATAACTAGCGATCATATATCATTTTTCAAACATAAATGAAAGTATATCTATAAGAAATAATATTTGTATCTTTTTCTCAAATAAAGCAAAAAATAATATTCGATATTAGATCATCTTTGATCTCATGCATCACGCGTGGGGTCAAAGTCTAGTAGTATAATATAAAGATGGATTGTCTAGGATAATATTCCACCAAAAAGAGAATATTATCTCAAAACACTACTTTTTGAACTTTCCATAATGCCCTCATGTTTAATATATCTTCTCTCAATTTTTCCATTCACTTTGATTTTTGATAGCCTTATAGGTGACCTTATTCTCCTATTTAAAGGTATTAAATTGCCTTTGAGTACAATAAATTTTTTATATCCTTTTCATTTTCCGAAATTACTCAATATTTTCTGTTTGGCCCATTTCCTTAATCAAGGTAAAAAGATACATATTTTTAATAAACAAGATGAAATTATTGGTGATTAATTTTAAAAGTAAATTCAATTTAGCTTTTCTTTACAATCTGATATAGATGTTTTAATCAATGATGCTTATATTAAAGACTCAGTAGAAATTACCTAAATTTTTAGCATTCATTAAACTAGGATATCTAGAGTAGATTCTTTCTAAATACATTTTAAATAAATAATTTACATAAATTAACAAAACCAAATCCTATATTGGGTCACAACATCGATAACATTACCCGACAATCATTTTGTCATCCAATACCAAGGTTTAAAAATCTTGGTACTCAGACATTAATTTGAGATCGAAATTAATCATTTTGGATGATGACAAACTAGGATCTTAAACCTTGGCTTCTTGCATCAGATCCGATGTTATATATATATATATATTAAATGGGAAATTAATTTCTAGAGACATTTTTTTAAGTTTTGTACTAACTATTAGAATATAAATATCTAAAAGGGATACAAAATGTACGTCAGTACATACACAATCATTCAAGTCAATTAGGAATTTTTTTCTTCTGGTTTTTTTAATTTTTCCAATGACAGTTATCAAGCGACTGTTCATACCAAGTTTTGTACACCAATAAGAACCTAGCATAGTAATGTCAATACAATAATAGTTAAAAATGTTGGATATATGTGCCATCAAGGTAATTATTGTAATTGAAGAAGGACCTATACGAAAGAACAACTTTACTCGATATGATATTATGCTATCTGGTTTGTCTTTATCATTAAGATGAATACGTTTTACTCGTTATCACATATAGCTAGTATATAATGATAAAACCCGTAGGATCTTTGCTTAACTACCAGAATTATGATATGGATCATACTAGTGGGCCTAGCTAGTCTATAAGCACATCCTTAAAAGTCCCTGGTCGAGTGAGTATCGAGAATGGGTATCGATACTCCAGATTAGACTGGTGTATACGTTTCTTGACCCCGACCGGGATGAAGGTTGATCCCATAGCCATTGGTGTTTGATACCAAAGATTATATACAGGTGCTCATTAGATGAATGAGTTTCACTGGATGGACTCACCTGAGAACTCTTAGATGGTATTGTACATATCGTCAGATAGCAGTTTACATGTGACATGAGTACAGGGTAGTCTGTAGACCTAAGATCGTCATAGTGTCTTGTGTGTGTTCCCACTGTATTTTGACTACTACCCTACCACAGTTTTAAAGAGTCGTGCAAACAGGTTTTAGTTGGGTACAGTCCTGAAGCCCATGGAGGCAGTGAGCGATCGAAGGGATTTCGTCTCTCCCGATATAGGGAGTCGAGGTTGTGCTGTGCCAGATCAACTATAACCATAAGTCCTTGTCCAAGGCAGTTGAGATTTACTGATAAGTGTTATCAGTAATTTCTCGTGTGGTTATGATTTCATGATCGACATGACTTATTCGGTTATTGGAAGTTTGACTGTTTCCACCTCCCAGTATGCGATACTCTTAGACTAAAAGACCGGACTGTACGGTGATTGTCACTGATAGATTTTGCAGGGTTTGGAAGAGCATACTCGTTGATCTTCTTTCGATCAATACCTGGATAGTTGTTACGTTCAGCAAGTAACGCTGACGTGCTTGTAGGCTATGGATATGATCCTAACCTGCTGCCAGCGTATTGTCAAGTCTTTAGTGTTCCACACTGAGGTTTCCCAGCACAGGCGAAACGATGTAGGGCACATAAAGAGATACATGCAAGAGTTCGATTAAACACGTATATGTGATACACGTAATTTAATCGGGTGTTTAATAATATTAGCCGGTTCATATATGATATAACCGGATTATTAAATCAAGTGTTGACCTAGTAATTAGATATATATTTATATATGATATAGATATATATTAAACTAATATCATATTCACTTTATTATTTCTTCTCTTTACATATATTTATATATGATATAAATATATGTATCTGAGTTGTGTGTATAAGATGCACACACAAGTTTAGCTAATACATGATTGTTGTGTGTATAAGAATTACATTGGAAACAAAATGAGATCAAAGGATTTACTTAATTATTTTTTTAGGAAAAAGAATGAGTCATTTTCTATAGTTGTGTGTAGAATGCATGACTCATTTTTGTTTTACCTAAAATTAAAAATATGGCTAATATTTTAATATCATAAGAATTTTTCTAACCCATTTTCATCACCATGGCTCTCTCCCTCTCTTTCTCGAGTTTTCATAAGAGAGAAAGGAAAAAGAAAAGAGAAGAGAATTAGTGAGCTAATTATTCTATATCACTTAATAATAATTCATAGCAAGTTTGATTAGTGAGTTATTTCAATTTGATATGATCATTTGAAGTTATAGCTGTTAGTCATATGTATGCCCTAGAGGCCATTATTGTGCATGATTGTATATTATAGTGGATGCTTGGACATGTATATATAGAGGACTTTCTTGCTCGATATGATAGTATGCTATTTGGTTGCTCTTTATCTTAACATGTATACTGATTGAATGAATTTCTCGATTGTGTTTGTAAATCAAATGATCCCCGGCAACGGCGCCATTTGATTGTTATAGTTTTCTCGATTGGGATGTAAAAGCAAGTATCGAATCAATTGTTTCCCGATAACGGTTTCATTTGATTGATAACAGTATCTTGTATCGGTATTTAGAAAATTGTATAAAGAAATCACGATCAAAGAATTATATTTGACCGCAATCAATTACGGTGTCGGTTGTAGATCGTAAGCGAGTGCGGATCGTCCACAGGGATTGTGCGATTCGTTTCTATGTTTATTTTGTTTGAATCGAAAAGTTAATCGAAAAGAAAAGAAAACATGATTCAAGAATTTATCAATTGATTCAGGTGTCACGAGTTTAATCAAGAATCAAGAAACTGATAAACAATCAAGAATCGGGTTTCGATGATATTTCCAACCAAATGTCAAGAATCTAAATGAGGCTCGTAGGAATCGATCGGATCTATAGACGTGATGTAATCTCAAGATTTCGTGTTCTTGTCCTTCGAAGGATTGATACTAGATCGATGATGATCGACGAGAGTTAGGGCTTTCTTGATGAAACTAGGGTTTCATCGTTTAACCCTTGTTCTTTCGTAGATATCATTCATATTCTAGCCTCTAGCAATTCCAAGAAACGATCGTAACTCCCCAATCTCGAGCGATATCAATCAAGAAAGCATCGCAACGAATTGGGTCGTCGATTCTTGATCTTGCTAGGGTTTACAAAACTCGTAGGATTCAAGAATCGATTTAAGATATATTACATCATCATTCTATTGATCGTCTTGACTCCTCGACGAGCGGAGTATTACTCAAACATCACAACAAGAATTACAACTAGAAATTTAGATTGAATCATGATGCAAGAATTCAAAGAAAACAAGATAAAAGAATATCACCTTTTATTTATATCAACAATTTGATTACAGTCGCTCAAGAACTACAAGAGGAAGAACTAAATTGTCGACTTGGCTTCGCTCGGCTCCGTGAGTCGCAGATCGGCTTGGACCACTTGCTCTGTTGAAGATCGGCTCGGCTCATAAAAGATTGCAAGGCTTCTTGCTTGATGGGTACTCGGGATCTTGGCTTTTGATTGGAATTAGGGTTAGGGTTTCACACAAGTTCTCTCATTAGACTTGTGGAAGGAGATGAAAGAGAGAGATAGAATGGCTCTAAATTGGCTACTAAAAATGAACTAGTCAAGGATCAAGTCCCCTTTTACAAGTGAGCCTAGGGTCTTATTTATAGATCACCCAAACCCTAAGCCTTTGTGAAGTTCCCTCCAAAAGTTTGTTGAAAGACTTCTAGAAGTAGTTTGTTAGGCTTAGCTTAGGGTTTAAGCTAGGGTTTAGGGAGAAGTTTCTAGAATACAAGGCTAGTTTAGTGTTGATCCCAAAGCTTGCTGATCTGGCAGAAGTCTCTGCAGTCTTCTGGAAACTAACATGTCATTCTGAGCTGTAGGCCTTGAGCTAGGAATTATGGTGCAAAGATGAAGTGATGATGTCATCAAGACGCCGCGGAACCGCGGCCTAAGCCGGCTTGCGCCGCGGTTCCGCGGCCAAGTTGTGGCTTCATGGCTTGGTTCTTCTGCTGTGGTCTTGGGATGATATTTGTAGCTTTATCTGATGTGTTGATTTGTATTTGTCCCTTTGGATGGATACCAGAATTGAAATCATTGAGTTGGCGTAATGTTTGATCGGTACCGTGTAACTTTTGTCCTTTCTTCTGGATTTTCCTGCACAGATCTCAAAACAAGTATTGCACAATATAGGGATGATGCGATGCCATGAAATGTAGTCAATTTCCTTTATAGTGTCAGTTTTAGAGTCTAATACATGCAATCTGATATTTTGCGACAGTTTTGCTAATATGTGAAATATGAATGCCGAACACTTCTATATGAATGCAAATGATGAGGAAATTGCCGGCTAAAATATGCAATATTTTCGACTAATCAAATTCCCCCAAACTTAATTTCGATCGTCTCGAGCGAACTGTTTTATTAAAAAGAGAAGGAGAAAATAAAGAAAGAGAAAAAACTAACTAGCACACTTTCGTAGGCAACACGATTGCACTGAGTATGTGCAACAAGCCTTTAAACCTCTAGGTGTCCCTAGTAGGAGGAGTGTTGTCTCCTGAGGGTTTTCAGCGGATTGCACCCACAAAATCCAATAATAAAAGAAAGATCATGAATATTACATTTAAAGAAAAGAATTGTAAAGGAAAGACTTTGAAAATTAGGGTTTCCAACTAAGCTAGCTTTTCGGTTGTCATGAGCCCTATCTTAATGGTCATGAAAAGATGTTAGAAATCACGTCCTCTCTCAATAAAATATCGTCTTATTCTTCATTCCTATCTTTGTTCCAAACATCGATCATATAACCCTGCGTGTGTGTAAAGACATCCCTATACCCGGAGAATTCAATTCAAGCTATCATACTCTTGCCCATCAGCCTCAGTACTTTTTAATTAATGAATATTTAGATGAGATTGCTCACACACTTTCATGCGACCGTTAATACTTCTTGAGGTACTAACCGACCGATTACTCCTGTGCTTGCTTACTTAGTGTATTTTCCTCGTCTTGCACCACCTCAGGCATAGCAGTGATTCCCAGACCAGTTGGCCTTAGGGCACTAGGTGAAAAGGCATCCTCGCTATACATTTTTTATTGCCCTTGGTGATAACAAAACCAATGTCCATTTTTCTCACCACTTTATATTTTTTTATTCACTTTTTTATTCTTTCCTTCATACATCGGCTTTAAGACAAGAGCATTTCAAGGTATCCTCTACTATCCCAGGCTTCAAGACGTGTGTAAGTGCGAATAGCAGGGTAGTAACGTTCAAAATGTTTGGCTTCCAGAATAGAAACTATTTTTCAGACTTATTTTTATCCTCAGATTAGTGACGTCCTTTATCTTACTAACTCTTGGGACAACGGCTCATAACTACTTATTACTAGTTCGTATAAGAAAACTTCTAATTTTCTTGATTTTCTTAAATTTTTCCAATCTCATGGATGTAATTTTTCACTATCTAAACTTTCATTATCTTATTTATGTACAAAAAAGTGTAAATATTAAAATTATTTTTATACTTGGAAATTTTTAAATTTTTATTGGTTTTGAAATTTTTTCAATTTTTATAGATTTTTAAAGAAATGTTTTGTGCTTATGCAAATGATATGCAAATGATGCAAAAATAAGCACAAACCTCCCCCAAACTTGTTTTCAACAGTGTCCTCACTGTTGCCAATCGCTATACCTACAAAAACTGTAAGCCTGGGAGGAATTATTAGTGGGGGAAAAATATATAAGTGAAGAACTTCCCCCAAACTTATTCTTTTCACTTGCCTCCATTCAAAAGATGATGCAGTGATATACTGGACATGAAGGTGAGACGGAGGAATTTTAATCCAAATAAACTGGCTCTTGTAAGAACAAGAGCTCCTCCGTGGAGTCAGTGGAAAAATACGGCTTAAGTCTATATCCATTTACTTTGAAAAAGGTGCCGTTTTTAACATTTTCTACTTCTACTGCCCCGTGCGGGTATACAGACCGCACAACAAAAGGTCCCTTCCATCGAGATCGGAGCTTACCCGCGTGAAGGTGTAATCGTGAATCATAAAGAAGGACTTGTTGACCAGGTGAAAATGTTTTCCTCAAAATGTTTTTATCGTGAAAAATCTTAGTCCTATTCTTTGTGATTACAGCATTATCATAAGCTTCATCGCGGAGTTCGCTTAGCTCATTAAGTTGCAGCTTCCGAAAGTTGCAAGCAAGGTTTAGATCAAAATTTATTTCTTTTATAGCCCACAATGCTTTATGCTCTATCTCGACGGGTAAATGACATGCTTTTCCAAACACTATCCTATATGGAGACATTCCTAGGTCGGTTTTAAATGCAGTCCTGAATGCCCAAAGAGCATCCGTCAGTTTGGTCGACCAGTCTTTTCTATTCTTAGCAACAGTTTTCCCCAGGATAAGTTTGATTTGTCTGTTTGAGATTTCAGCCTGCCCGCTTGTTTGGGGATGATAGGGTGTAGAAAGTCGGTGGTTGATTGAGTATTTTCGCATCAGAGTCTCGAAAGACCTGTTGCAGAAATGTGTCCCATTATCGCTAATAATAGCGCGTGGGTGTCCAAATCACGAGAAGATATTCTCTTTTAAGAACTTAATGACTACTTTCTTGTCATTAGTGTGACATGGAATGGCTTCTACCCACTTTGAGACATAATCAACCGCCAGCAATATGTACAAATTCCCAAAGGAGTTGGGAAAGGGACCCATAAAATCAATGCCCCAAACATCAAATATTTCAACAACCAAGATGGGTTGCTGAGGCATTTCATTTCTCTGGAAGATTCTACCCGTATACTGACATTGTGTACAGGTTTTGCAATACTCAAATGCGTCCTTGAATAAGGTCGGCCAATAAAATCCACATTGCAAAACCTTCTCCGCTGTTTTTCTAGGACCAAAGTGACCCCCACAGGCCTGATCATGACAAAATGAAAGAACACTCTTGAACTCTTCATTCGGGACACACCGGCGAATGATCTGATCAGGACAATATTTAAACAAATAAGGCTCCTCCCAGTAAAAGCGTTTTACTTGGGAAAGAAAACGGTATTTGTCCTGTTTTGACCAATCGCTCGGTATCAGTCCCGTGGCATGATAGTTCACAATATCCCTGAACCATGGTTCAGCGGATATGCTCAAGAGTTGTTCATCAGGGAATGAATCAATGATCGGCAGGGTCACAGGGGAAGAAATGATGCGTGAAAGATGGTTAGCTACTACGTTTTCACATCCTTTCTTATCTTTGATAACAAGATCGAATTCTTGTAACAGAAGGATCCAACGTATTAGTCGACCTTTTGCATCTTTCTTTGCCAGAAGATGTTTTAAAGCGGAATGGTCAGTATACACAACTATAGGTGAGCCAATTAAGTAAGGCCTGAATTTTTCTAATGCAAATACAACCGCTAAAAGTTCCTTTTAAGTGGTTGTATAATTGATTTGCGCATCATTCAGGGTCTTACTTGCATAGTACATCACGTGTGGCATCTTTTCGATGTGCTGTCCTAAGATTCCACCTACTGCAAAATCAGATGCGTCACACATCAGCTCAAAGGGGTAGTCCCAGTTTGGTGATGATAAAACGGGGGCTGAAGTGAGTGAGTGTTTAAGTGAGTCGAAAGTTGTCTCGCAATCCGAGTCAAAATGGAAGGTCGTATCCTTGGCCAGGAGAAGAGTTAAAGGTCTAGCAATTTTGCTAAAGTCCTTAATGAATCTCCTATAAAAGTCCACATGGCCAAGGAAAGAGCGAATATCTTTGACGCTTTTGGGATGAGGGAGGTTTTGAATGACATCTACTTTAGCTCTGTCAAGCTCAATGCCTTTCTGTGAAATGACATGTCCAAGAACAATTCTTTCTTGGACTATAAAGTGGCATTTTTTCCAGTTCAAAGTCAAGTTCTTCTCTTTGCAACGAGTAAGAACAGCGTCAAGATTCGATAGGCAATCGGAAAAAGAGTCTCCAAAAATCGAGAAATCGTCCATAAAGATCTCCAGAAAATTCTCTACCATATCAGAGAATATCCCCATCATACACAGCTGAAAGGCAGCGGGAGCATTGCATAACCCAAAGGGCATGCGACTGTAAGCAAAGGTACCAAAAGGACAAGTAAAAGTGGTTTTATCTTGATCCTTTTTGGCGATGGGGACTTGATTATAGCCTAAGTATCCGTCCATAAAACAATAATACTCTCGTCCCGCTAAGCATTCCAGCATCTGATCAATGAATGGTAGAGGAAAGTGGTCTTTCCTCGTGGCAGCATTGAGTTTTCTATAATCAATACATACACGCCACCCAGTTTGGGCACGTGTCTGAATCAACTCATTTGCCTCATTGGTTATAACAGTGATGCCGGATTTCTTAGGAACGACATGTATAGGACTCACCCACTGGCTATCGGAGATGGGGTATATAATACCATTATCTAAGCATTTGACGATCTCTTTCATGACCGCTTCCTTCATGACGGGATTCAACCGTCTCTGTGGTTCTCGGGTCGGTCTGGCATCATCCATCACATGTATATGATGTTCAACTATCAAGGGACTAATCCCTTTGATGTCCGCCATACTCCAACCAAACGCCTCTTTGTTAGATCTCAATACCGATAAAAGTGTATTCTCTTGCTCTGATGCAAGAGAAGCGGATATGATAACCGGTAAAGACTCATTCTCACCTAGATATGCATATTTAAGGTGAGAAGGTAAAATTTTGAGATCTAATTCAGGCGGAGAAATGATAGAAGGAGGGATCATTGAGTGATTTTTGGATTTACAAAGAAGCTCAGAGCCTGTGAAAGATACAGACTCGGGTGGAGAAAAGTCAGGAGTGCAGGACTCAAGTGTAGAGAAAGTGTCCTCACTAAGATCATGTGTGAAATCAAACAGAGATGTGGTAATGTCATCGAGATCAGTAAAGCAAAGTTCCTCAGCTCCACAACTATCGGGAGCGATCTCATGGATAGAGCACACATCTAAAATATGAGCAGAGGGTTCTGATGGCTGACTTCCAACTTTGTAGATGTTTAGTTTAATGGTCATATTTCCAAATGATAAGTTCATTGAACCATTTCTACAGTTTATAACAGCATTGGAAGTGGCAAGGAAAGGACGACCCAGAATCACCGAAATTTGGCTCCGAGGGTTTGCTACAGGCTGTGTGTCGAGTATAATGAAGTCTACAGGGAAAATAAATTCCCCAACCTTTATCAACACATCCTCTAATTCACCCCTTGGTTTGGTGATAGATCGGTCTGCCATCTGGAGAGTGCAGTGAGCAGGTTTCAGCTCTCCAATCCCTAATTGCTCATAGACAGAATAAGGGAGTAGGTTAACACTTGCGCCAAGGTCTAAAAGAGCACGATTTATGTTTTTACCCACAATCGAAATCGATATTGTAGGACATCCTGGGTCCTTACGTTTCTTTGGTAGCTGGGAAATAAAAGCAGTGCTGATATTATTAGCCATAAAGACCTTCTTCGGCACTTGAGTCTTCCTCTTCCTAGTGCACAAGTCCTTAAGAATTTTCGCATATGCGGGGACTTGTTGAATAGCATCTAGGAGAGGGATGTTGATGTTAACCTGTTTGAACATTTCCATAATTTTCTCCATATGAGGACTCGTTCTATTACCCCTTAACCGGTTCGGATAAGGAGCTTTCGCAATAAGCACAGGGTCCATCATAGGAGAAGGAAGAGGGGGTAGACGCGGTCCCAAAAGAGGTGTGGGGATCGTCTGTGGAGAACTAGAAGGGCTATACTGAGGTGTCGAGCCTAGTGGGAAATGGAGAATAGGCTCACGAGAAGGTGGTATGGTAGAAGAAGAAGGATCAGAAGGAGAAGTGTGTGTGTGTGAAAAGGTCTCAGCCGGGGTGTTGATTTGATTTCCAATATCATCAATACCTTCCCCGACATGATTGTTCAGCACTCTTCCCGATCTCAACGTTGTGACGGCATTTACATTGTAATGCCCAGGATTCTGTAGGGGTTGAGAGGGAAGTTTCCCTTTTTCTCTCGCACTCATTTCGGCTTTTAGGCGTGCGATTTCAGCTTCCATCGATCTGATACTCTCAGCTTGGGACGCTGAGTTTTTCTTTATCTCACTGACGGAAGATCTAACCTCAGTCGAAACCTCTATGAAATTTGATAAAAGTGATTTCATGGTTTGAGTGAATTGAGAGAATTCGTCAGAACAGGTCATAGGATTAGACTGTGCAAGATTGTTGACCTGGTTTTGGAAATTTTGTGACTGATAGGGGTGCTGAGTGAGTTGAAGGGGTTGCTGTTGTGGTGGAGGAAGAGCCCTTTGAAAATGATTCATGTTTGGAATCGTGTTTTGAGATTGGTTTTGGTTCCAAGCGAAATTCGGGTGATTCCTCCAACCCTGATTGTACGTGGAAGAATATGGATCGTTTCGAGGTCTTTGAAATGCGGCATTAGAATGCTCGTGACCTTGAAACACAGAGTTTAATGGACATTCTTCCATTAAATGAGACGGATCAGAACAACACCCATAAACAGTTTTGGGGGGGTTTAGGGAGGCTGCTGCAAATTTGTGTTCCATAGCGTCGAGCTTCTTTTGCATTGCTGCTATTTCAGCTCGAACACCTATGGACACATCTATTTGGTGTATGCCACCCCTATTCAATGGTTGGGTTCCACTCTCCCACTGTAGTGATTTTTCAGCGAACTCTTCTAAATACTTCCAAGCTTCCCCATCATCTTTGGTCATAAAAGTACCTTGACACATGTTTTCAAGGCTCTGTTTAGTGTTTGGGTTAATGCCCCCATAAATGATTCGGCAAAGCTCCCATCTCGGGATGCCGTGATGAGGACACTGAACCAATAGATCCTTGAAACGTTCAAAGCATTTTGAAAATGGTTCAGTAGGGAGCTGGGCAAATTGATTCAGTTCGCTACGGATTCGAGCTGTCTTTTGTATTGGGTAAAATTTCTTAAGGAATGCAGCGACGAATTCTTCCCAATTCGTAATAGAGTGTGCGGTAGTGTTATATAGCCACTTCTCGGCTATATCGCACAATGTAAATGGAAGAAGTCGTAGACGCATAGTATCCACTGAAAGTTGTGACGTACCCATCATTGCGCATACGTTTTCAAATTTGGTAATGAAAACGTAAGCGTCTTCAGTCTCGAGTCCGTGGAATTTGGGTAAAAGATTGATATACTGGGGTTTAATCTCAAAGTTATCCCCATTGGCTGGTGGTGTGGATAAGCAGGTCGAAAGAGGACCTCGAATAGGGTAGCACCTCTCCTGGAGAGAGATGCGGGGTGGATTCTGCGCACCAACGGACGGCGGCAGATTAGGGTTAAAGAAGTTTGATGGATTCGGATCCATCGGTGTGGGTGTGGTAGTGGGTAAAGGAAAGGTAAATGGAGAAATATCGACTTCGGAGTCGATAAAGGGTACGCGGACTAAACGGGCACTAGAATCCCGTGTCCAGCCTATCTTGCACTAAAATGGGTTAGTACAAGTGGCAGCGTTGACTTATAATTAGGGGTAAATGAATGAATGCGGTGCTTGCTTTTGGAAAAGGGACGGATTTTTGAAAAAATGATGCGACACAACAAATGCAGCACATAAACCCTAGAATCTAGTGGTCACCTAGGTCCGGCTCTAGATCGCTCCTAACTGCCAAAAGACAAGTCGCAGGATAGAATCCTCCACTGCCTCTTTGTCCCCCTGTGGCCGGATAAGTGCCAGGTAAGTGGGAAGGTATTCCACTACGTAAGTAGTGGACCTAATTAAAAACCACTAGCCTTAGACACACTCGCCTTAGACACCACAAGAAAACGCGGATAAGCAATGAATTACCCACGGCCTTCTCTTGTCCTAATTGAGCGCGACAGTCCTTAGAGTCATCTCTAGATATTTTTTAGTTAATGTGGGTCAATGCGGATGCAAGTTTTGCGATTTTCGGGGCCTAGGAAGGGTAATGAAATCCCCACCTAATTTGGATTTGGCCGTGCCCCTTAATTTCCGTATTTAGAATACAAACAACCAAGAAACAAAATCACGCAAAAATTTAATTTTTGCTTTTTACGGCGCTGCGATTATTTGCAAAGAAACCTGCAGAAAATTATTAGTTGGAGCTAAAAAGAGGAGAGAGGAGAAGGTAAGAAATCACCTGAGAGAAAATTTTTGCAGAGAACCCTCAAGGCCACCGCGGTTCCGCCGCAATAGGCTTCAAATGCCGCGCTTCCGCGGTCTCTTGATGAGATCACTCCACCAAACTTTTTCAGGGAGCTTCTGTAGACTCCCTCAACTCTCTGGTATTTTCCAAAAATTTTCTTCAATTGCCAAACAGCTCCAGATTTCCTTGCAATGAACCACAACAAATCGTTTAGGGTTTGCACGAATTTTGATCTCAAAATAACAATGGAATAAATCTTTCAATTCAAACTATAATATGAAACGAATTAGCGCGTAATCCCCGGCAACGGCGCCATTTGATTGAATGAATTTCTCGATTGTGTTTGTAAATCAAATGATCCCCAGTAACGGCGCCATTTGATTGTTATAGTTTTCTCGATTGGGATGTAAAAGCAAGTATCGAATCAATTGTTTCCCGATAACGGTTTCATTTGATTGATAACAGTATCTTGTATCGGTATTTAGAAAATTGTATAAAGAAATCACGATCAAAGAATTATATTTGACCGCAATCAATTACGGTGTCGGTTGTAGATCGTAAGCGAGTGCGGATCGTCCACAGGGATTGTGCGATTCGTTTCTATGTTTAATTTGTTTGAATCGAAAAGTTAATCGAAAAGAAAAGAAAACATGATTCAAGAATTTATCAATTGATTCAGGTGTCACGAGTTTAATCAAGAATCAAGAAACTGATAAACAATCAAGAATCGGGTTTCGATGATATTTCCAACCAAATGTCAAGAATCTAAATGAGGCTCGTAGGAATCGATCGGATCTATAGACGTGATGTAATCTCAAGATTTCTTGTTCTTGTCCTTCGAAGGATTGATACTAGATCGATGATGATCGACGAGAGTTAGGGCTTTCTTGATGAAACTAGGGTTTCATCGTTTAACCCTTGTTCTTTCGTAGATATCATTCATATTCTAGCCTCTAGCAATTCCAAGAAACGATCGTAACTCCCCAATCTCGAGCGATATCAATCAAGAAAGCATCGCAACGAATTGGGTCGTCGATTCTTGATCTTGCTAGGGTTTACAAAACTCGTAGGATTCAAGAATCGATTTAAGATATATTACATCATCATTCTATTGATCGTCTTGACTCCTCGACGAGCGGAGTATTACTCAAACATCACAACAAGAATTACAACTAGAAATTTAGATTGAATCATGATGCAAGAATTCAAAGAAAACAAGATAAAAGAATATCACCTTTTATTTATATCAACAATTTGATTACAGTCGCTCAAGAACTACAAGAGGAAGAACTAAATTGTCGACTTGGCTTTGCTCGGCTCCGTGAGTCGCGGATCGGCTTGGACCACTTGCTCTGTTGAAGATCGGCTCGGCTCATAAAAGGTTGCAAGGCTTGTTGCTTGATGGGTACTCGGGATCTTGGCTTTTGATTGGAATTAGGGTTAGGGTTTCACACAAGTCCTCTCACTAGACTTGTGGAAGGAGATGAAAGAGAGAGATAGAATGGCTCTAAATTGGCTACTAAAAATGAACTAGTCAAGGATCAAGTCCCCTTTTACAAGTGAGCCTAGGGTCTTATTTATAGATCATCCAAACCCTAAGCCTTTGTGAAGTTCCCTCCAAAAGTTTGTTGAAAGACTTCTAGAAGTAGTTTGTTAGGCTTAGCTTAGGGTTTAAGCTAGGGTTTAGGGAGAAGTTTCTAGAATACAAGGCTAGTTTAGTGTTGATCCCAAAGCTTGCTGATCTGGCAGAAGTCTCTGGAGTCTTCTGGAAACTGACATGTCACTCTGAGCTGTAGGCCTTGAGCTAGGAATTATGGTGCAAAGATGAAGTGATGATGTCATCAAGACGCCGCGGAACCGCGGCCTAAGCCGGCTTGCGCCGCGGTTCCGCGGCCAAGTTGTGGCTTCATGGCTTGGTTCTTCTGCTGTGGTCTTGGGATGATATTTGTAGCTTTATCTGATGTGTTGATTTGTATTTGTCCCTTTGGATGGATACCAGAATTGAAATCATTGAGTTGGCGTAATGTTTGATCGGTACCGTATAACTTTTGGCCTTTCTTCTGGATTTTCCTGCACAGATCTCAAAACAAGTGTTGCACAATATAGGGATGATGCGATGCCATGAAATGTAGTCAATTTCCTTTATAGTGTCGGTTTTAGAGTCTAATACATGCAATCTGATATTTTGCGACAGTTTTGCTAATATGTGAAATATGAATGCCGAACACTTCTATATGATTGCAAATGATGAGGAAATTGCCGGCTAAAATATGCAATATTTTCGACTAATCATATACTTATTATACCGTCTCTCTAATACATGTTGATAAAGCCCTTAGGATGTGTACTTGACTACCAGGACTATGATGCAGATCATACTAGTGGGGCCAGGGTAGTCCACAAGTACATCCTTTAATGGTTCCTAGTCGAAGGAGTATCGAGACAGGGCATCAATAGTCCAGAATTGACCAGTGTGTACGTTTCTTGACCCTGTATGAGACGATGGTTAATCCCATAGCCATCGTCAGATAGCAGTTCTCTGGTGACACTGGTACAGGTTAGTCTGTAGACCCGAGATCGTCATAGAGTCTTATGTGGTTCCCACCGTGCTGTGATTTCCTCCCTACCACGGCTCAAAGGAGTCGTGCAAACATGTGGATTTTGGGTACAGTCCTGGGTCACATGGAGGCAATGAGCGATAGGAGGGGTTTCGTCTCTCTCGGTATTGGGAGTTTATGTTGTGCTATGCTCGATTGGCTATAACAGAAAGTCCTTGGCCAGGGCTAATGAGATTTACTAGTAAGTGTTATCAGTAGTTTCTCGAACGGTTATAGGCCACACATTGGCATGACTTATCAAGTTACCGGGGTCTGACGTTTACCACCCCTAAACTTGATATGCGACATATCAGACGAAGAGACCGGACTGTACGGTAGTGTTACTTGTAGAATTTATGGGAGTTTGGGCAAGCTTTCTTGTTGATCTTCTATTCTCTCAATACTTGGGTAGTCGTTATGTCCAGGTAGTACCACTGACGGCTTGTGGGTGACTGATGTAATCATTATCTATTGCTGGCGTATTGACGAGTCTTTAGAGTCCCACACAAAGATTTCCTAGTTCAAGCGAAACGAAGTAGGGCACATATGTGATATGTGCGGGACCTTGATTAAATACGTGTATGTGATACCGTATTTTAATCAGGAGATATAAAATATTAGTCGGTTATATATGTTATAGCCGGATTATTTAATCAAGTGTTGATTTAATAATTTGATATATATATATATATATTTGATATATTAATATATATTAACTAATATTAGCTCACTAAATAATTTCTTCTCTTATATTTATATATATGTATATATATTTGTATATATGTTACATATACAATTGTGTCATGCTAGATGATACAAAGGACATGAGTGTATGAGACTCATACCAAACTAAAGATAATTAGGATAATTATTTATTTAGAGTGAAAACAAAATGAGGTGGAAATTAGCATGGCTTAGATGCTTATGGAAGCATGTAGAAGTCTTGACTAATTCCATTAATTTTGTTTTACTCTAGATATTTTTAAACCTAACCATTATCTTTAGCCATGGTTAACTCTCTACTAATATCTATGAGATATTTATTTTCACCCATGGTTCTATATGAGTTCTAGTTCACTAGTTCTTCATCTTTCTTCTTCTCTTGATTTTTCTAGAGTTGAAAAGAAAAAGAGAAAAATAATTCTAAAGTGAGCAAAATTCCTACTTCATCAATCTATACCAAACTAGCCCTTTAGTATAGGTTGTTTCCTTTACTAATTCCTTAGTTAGTGAAGAGGTAGCTTGAGTTAGAGATTCTTCAAGGTGGATCATCTTCGGTCTCGAAAATCCTTTAGCAAGCTTGTTCTTTTCGCCAAGTGGAGCCTACGAAGAGTTCAATGGACTACTACTAAGTGAAGGACCGGTCTACAAAGGTTGTATTCTCTATTTACTTAGTGTAAAGTTTGTTTACATGCACAGAAACCCTAATTCTCTAGTTCGAATCTAGGTTAGTATAGCTCAGCCCACTGGATTTTTTAAAATTGCATAGTTGATGCCTCTAGAAACCTAGTAGTGGTGCTAAGATATACTTTCATGGTATCAGAGCCAAGCTAGAGCATTAGGCGTGGCCTAGATGACGTTAAAGTGTTCGATCGAACTTCGAAACCCGTCAAAATCCTAGTTTCTGGATTTTTTTTCAAAAGTTGGAATTTTTAAGATTAAAAATATGCAGAAAATTGTGCAGGGTATATAATGGAGCCCCAAGAATTTCGAGGGCCCAACTCGATCATTTGGCCGCGGAACCACGGTCTAACCTAAGGTTTAACATTGATGAGTTGTGGACTTGGGTTTCTTGTGCTGCACCATAGGGATATTTGACACTTTCTGGGTATTTTTAGTGAGTCTCAAGATGTTGAGGTCTCTGGGATTTGTGGGTGTTTGATGTATCGATCGAAATTTTTAATATCGTCTAGATTATATTGATATGTGATACAATATTTGGAATCCAAAATAATTAGTTTTGTGAAAACTAGTTAGTGCTTTGTAAATCTAGCAATTCAGTCTCTTTTGATAGATTGCTACGGAGTTTCAATTCGGATCAAAACTCCGTCGCAATCTCGTATTGTACGCGAACACTCGTCGGGTAACACTATTAGATAGCCATACCCCATAGCCCCGACCAAGTGACTATAGGAGAACCCCGTTGCCAAAAGTATCCACTCGGATGCTCACGGCCGTGGTGTTCCGCCTAAGTGCACTTCGTCGACGACATCGGGGGTGCGACCATCTACTAATGTTTCCGACGAGCATTCGATCAGGTTGTTGGGAATCTTGTTGAATTACCCGACTAGTTATTGAAAAGTGTTTTCAATTCGAGACTGAAATACAAGGTTTATAGTGTTAGGCATGAAATCCGAAGTATGAGATATTCCGGGTTTATGATGTTTAAGGATGTTGCGGATTCTAATTATTGTAGTTTTCATTTTCTTTTCTACGACCGTAAGTGTAATATGTGGTGTATCGCCGATTTCGTTGCTATACGTCAACGACAATCGGGATACGCATATTTACTTACGTTGATGACAGACGATGTTTATGTGTTGCTGCGATATGTTATATTGGATCGTCGTGTTTGAATAGCATGGGGTTTTGCGTGAGATGAGAGTTTTTCATTTTCATTCATGTAAAATTGTATGTAATATTCTTTTATTGGGACACTTTCGGGTTGAGGATGATGTCACCATTGATGTATATTATTTACTTTTCCGCATTAGGATAGACCCAAGGCGGGGAGCACAAGTAACCGGGTTCTAGAGTCCAGTGGGAGACCATCTCGAGGAGTCGAGACCGAATCTACTAACTCTAGAATTGGCAGGATTGCTTGCCGCTCTCGTAGGGGTCTAGGGATGTGGGTTTGGCTATTCACCACGGCCATGGAATCCGTGTTTTCATTACGGGCTTAATTTAAAACACAGACTTTCTATTATATCCTATATTTCATAAGTTTGCTTCTGCTGCAATGTTTTATGATGTGATCATATAACTGCGTGAGACGAATGCTTTATATTATATATATGATAAATAATAAACGTTGCTCATGTTTTGCACCAGCGCTAGTCTAGCCCCCGCTCTGCCGGTAGTTAAGTAACCTAACGGTGAATGACAGGGCCCCATGGAGAATGCGGATGGCATAAGCGTACGTTGTATTTTTGTTTCTTTATCTGTGATGTTTAGGAAACATAAATGATGGGACGTCATTAATGAGATTAATGAAAAAAAAGAAATCTAAAGATGTTGTAGAATCAAAATTTTCAAAAAGGTATCTCTAGTTCTTACTTTGCATAGCGGTATTCCTTTATGAATATCCAGCACCTCATTCGATGAGGAAAGAGCCTAGATTCTTTCACCGGGAGTGATCTCTTTAGCAAAAGCTAGCAGATGTTACAACCCACTCGGTTTATTTTGAAAAACACTCGATTTTTAAAAGCGAAGCTTAAACTACTCATTTTCAAATCACTAGATTCTACAACGATATCAAGTTCATTACGCAAAAGGTTTTTTTAAAAACCTGTCGTAGCCCTTCGTCATTTCAGATAAGAACTATTTAGTACTCGTGCTATGTTTATTGGCCTTCGTCAAGGCGTAGTGTGCGGTAGCTTATTAGTGCTTATCTGCAGTATGTGATGCGATTGGATTAGGGTAGTCGTGTGACTTTGTTGGCCTTCGTCAAGGGTCGTGCGGGTGGGTTTAATTCAATCAAGAAATAAACGGGTTGAACTTGACTAGCGCCCTATGGTTTGTTGGCCTTCGTCAAGGTCATAGGACGTTAGGGGTAAAAACAATTATCGAGAATTTCAAGTGTTGAAATTTGCAATGAGATTGCATACTTTCTATATGATAGTTGGATCTCGATACCCACTACGAGTAAGAGTTACTCCTGCGAGAGTTTTGCACTTTACAATTAGCTGATCCAGTAGGTGTCTAAGAAAGGTGTTAATGGGGTTATGCCCCTGCGGAAATGAGGTTATTTAATTAGTTCCATGCAAAAGAATGGGAAGACTCCCTCGGAGTATCAATACCTGCCTGGCTGAACGATTGGCGAACTTGTAGGGTGTAATTAATCCCGGCTAGTCTTACCTTTTAAGGTTTGAAGGAAGATTTGATAAAAACAGTGGGAGCCATCCTGATTAGATAAGATAATAACCAATCTAATCTTGCAAGAGCATACACTAAAGTGTTTTCTTCTCTCTCTCCAGGTAGCGACCATGAAACGCTTTAATCAAATAATAATATTGATGTATTTACTGAACCCGCTTATTATATTGAGCCGGGGAACGTTAGTTCCGCTCTACCTTATGACTGTCATAAGACCGAGAAAGGAATAAGGGAATACCCAGATTCCCACGCGACCCGAATGAGGAAAGAGCATGTTGATGCATCTTCTTCGGGTGTGTTCATTACCGAGAATTGTTTCTCAGTGTACTCTACGTCCTGGGTATTAGATACCGGATCAGGATCGCATATATGTAATCTGTTACATGGGTTAAAGAGAAGTAGAGAACTGGGAATGGGTGATATGTCTATAAGAGTAGGGAACGGAGCAACTGTTGCTGCCAAAGCAGTTGGCGAATATCACCTTATATTACCAAGTGGTAATACAATGATTCTGAACGACTGTTATTACATACCGAACCTGATATGCAATATTATATCAATCTCTTTATTAGCTAAAGAAGGATATAACTTTGCATTAGAGGATAATGTTATGAACATTTTTTAAATCAAGTGTTGATTGGATTTGGTACGTTATGTAACGATATATACGTTCTGAATCAAACCACAGTTCTTAACATACAGAACACACACAAGAGCAAAACTTCAGAAATGAATGAATCCTTCTTATGGCACTGTAGACTTGGTCATATCAATGCGACAAGGATAGGTAAGTTGCATAAAGATGGATATTTGAATCCGTTCGAATTTACATTTTATGAAACATGCGAGTCATGTCTCAAAGATAAGATGACCAAAACTCCGTTTACTGGACACGGAGAAAGAGCTACTGAACTCTTAGGACTGATACATAGTGATGCATGCGGTCCTATGTCTACATATGCCAGAAATGGTTTCTCGTACTTTATTACATTCACCGATGGTTTCTCATGATACGGACATGTGTTCTTGTTGAAACATAAGTCTGAAGCTTTCGAAAAATTCAAGAAATATAAGTGAGAAGTAGAGAACCAAACGGGTAAAAGTATTAAAATCCTTCGATCTGATCGGGGAGGAGAATACTTAAGCACGGAGTTCCTGGATTATTTAGAAGAGAATGTGATTCTCTCTCAGCTTACTCCTCTGTATACACCACAACACAATGGTATATCGGAGCGGAGGAATCACACCCTATTAGATATGGTGCGCTCTATGATGAGTACCGCTGAGTTACCTATTTCTTTTTAGGGTTATGCGCTTGAGACAACCACACACCTATTGAATATGGTTCCCACCAAATCTGTACCTACCACTCCATATGAGATATGGAAAGGGAAGAAACCATGTCTTAATTTTATTAAGCTATGGGGTTGTCCGGCTTATATTAAAACGCAAAATCTGGACAAGCTCGAGGCAAGATCAGTTCTGTGCAAGTTTATAGGATATCCCAAAAATTCGGGAGGGTATATCTTCTACCACACCGAGGAACAAAAGGTGTTTGTTTCTCGACATGCTAAATTTTTAGAAAAGGAATTTTTTGTAAAAGAAATTAGTGGTAATGAGGTAAACTGGAAGAAGTTCCGGCTACACAAACCACGACTGATGATTTGGTCGAACCGGAGGATTCAATAGTCTCCAACGAACCTCAGCCACTCCGCATATCTAGTAGGGTTCCTCATCCACCTGAGAGATACTACGGTTTTCTTATAGACGGTAGGACTGAGGATTGCATCATGGAAGATGATGACCCAACTAGTTTCGAGCAGGCTATTATGAGTGGAGACTCTCTGAAATGGATGGAAGCTATATGATCTGAGATGGAATCCATGTACACCAACAAAGTATGGACTTTGGAAGTTGCTCCTGAAGGGGTAAAACCCATCGGGAGAAAGTGGATCTTTAAGAAGAAACTTGATGTAGATTGAAAAGTTGAGACTTTCAAAGCTAAGACTTGTAGCAAAAGGTTTTCGTCAACGACCAGGTGTCGATTATGATGAAACATTTTCTCCTGTAGTTATGCTTAAGTCCATCAGGATCCTATTTACCATTGCTGCATACCATATGTCACGCCTCGCTTCCTAAAATACGGAATACGGGAGGCGACTAGGCCAGCCATGCTCCTACGGTCAAGGAATAATCCCGCCGTAGTCACACTTCGGCTTCTAGCCTTACATGGTAATCAGTAAACACAGCACAAAAGTAAAGGAAACACATCACTAGTTATTACATCAACTTTCATTGTTCACAATTTGCAACAGAACAAAAGAAAAGAAACTACTAACCAAGTGCGAATACAAGGTTTCTTTAGGGAAAACAGTAAAGGTACTGGAGGCACGGCCATCTAAATCTCTGCAAGCTCGAAAGACAGGTCTGACTCCTGAACTGGTTCTTCTCCAAGGTCTGAGCATGCATACTCAGGTTGTCAGAGCGACGTAATAGCAATATTATAATAATAACAAAAGGCAAGAAAATGAAAGTAATAATGGTGGAGATAAAATGCAGGTAATCAATATGTCACTAACTGATGCAATATATGATCTGTGTCCCTATCGGTCTCTAAGTCACTTTTGAAATCGAGTTGTGGAAAGGATGATCATTTTTAATGAGGGTCTCGTACGTATCCGAGACTACGGCCCGCTGTTGCCCGGGACATAACCCTGTCAGCCGGACCGCTAGGTCCAACCTAATATATAAGAGTCGCTGTTCGAATGATCATCCTCTAAATCACTGACCTCGCTAAATACAATTTTCTTTCCACTTCGATTTCCCCAGGTTTTACTATTCATGAGTATGGGCTAGTTGTGTACAAGTACGCATCAATAACACGATTTTATTCACTGTTTACTGTATGGTTCATTGTCACGAATCACTCACTATTCACTGACGTACTTGACACAACCATACCGATACTATACACATTCGATAATGCAATATACACTGAGAATTAACACGAATGTTCACTATCACTAGAGGTTTTGTAGTCGGGTAAAACTGTGAATCATGCCGCTAAACAGTTTATATGCAGTACAAGTCGTTATGCATCTTATGAACATAGAAAATTAGTATTAAATCATGCGTTCAGAATTAAGCAAAAAATACAAAAGAAGTAATAAGTAAACTCAGTCGGCAGTTCAACAAAATTGATTTCAAATCAATCGGGTTTCGGGTTCGCAAGTTACAGCCGTTTCATTTTAAGTATTCGCTGCTGGAAATTCAGTTCCTGAACTGAAAGTCCATTTCGTAACACAGTTTTCACCCTGTTGGGATCAAAATTAGGCGACTCTATAGTTGAACAAAATTTAGGTTTATCAGTTAGATTTCCAACGTACTATACGGATCTATAATATCCATGGTGTACTGGAAGTTATGCATTGTACAATAAAGGGGTATACGTTCTGTCCCTGTTTGGGACTGCTATATGTTCTGTTGATTTAAAATATAATTTAAATAGTAAACGATAGTAAAAACAAATGAAAACACTTTCAATGGTTAGATAACAGATTTATCTTCGCTATGGTATAGGGTTACGCATCATAACATTTTCATACAGTAGGGTGAAAGTATTACAAAACGAGAATCGACAGCCAGTGCTGCTCTGGACTGCAGTCCAGAGCCGCACTCCAAACCAGTTTCTGTCACCTTTTTAGCATAGAAACAGATTAAAAATTTTATGGGGTTCTAGGTCGTCAAGTCGGCTTCGATATGAGTCCTCGAACGCAACATTCCGATTTGCAACCAATTAACTGTGATTTTTACAAGGTTCAGGTACGGGAAAATTTCAGTTTTAACGGGTCAAAATGGGAAAGACCTATCACGTCATTAAAGACCGTATTTTCCAGCCAAATCAGAACACAACATTTGTTATCACTCGGGAAATCCTATGTGATTAGTTTTCGTCAATTTAACGGGGGTTTTCAATTCGGGTTTTGCATCGAACACTTGTATTACATTGGTTCGCACGAAAAGTATATATGAAATTGATTGGTAATTGAATTGAATAGGTAATATTAGCATAAAGCAAGCATTATACTTGCCTGACGACGTATCGATGACGGTACGTCAGCGGCAACGGAGCGATCGCGACACAAGCACGGCACGACAACTCGACTTGGCTCGAGCTCGAGTTCTCGGCAACGACGGCTTGGTTGCTGGGGTCTTGACGGCGAGGGTGATGGTGGTCGCTGTTGTCGGTGCTCGATGGCGAGGCAACCGGGGTGGCTGAGGTGGTCGCCAGCGACAGCGGAGGAGCTCGGCGGGGGTGCAGTAGGGTTGAGGTTGTGCAGTCGGGGATGGAGATAAGTGGAGGAGGAAGAGGGTGAGGCTGTTGGGGAGAGGCGGTCGGTGTGCAGGCGAAGGTGCTCGGGTGTTGAGGTGGTCGAGGGTTTGAGGAGGAGGCGAGGGTGTTGGTGGAAGGAGGTGGTGCTATGAAGTGGTCATGGTCGGAGCTCGGTGGATGGGAAGAGTTTTGGCGAAGAAGGTAGTGAAGGTGATGGCGAGGGAGGCTCGGCTTTGTAGGAGAGAGAGAGAGAGAGACGAGGTCGAGGGAGGGAAGTTCGCGAGCGCGCGCACGTGAGGTCGTGGGTCAAGGAGCGGGGAGGTGGTCGCGGCGACGTGGGAAAGAAAGGAAAAGGAGCGGGAAAAAGAAAGGAAGTGGGGAAGAAGAGAAACGGGTCGGGTAGCAGGGCTTGGGCCGGGTCGGGTATGGGGTTGGGCTGGTTAGGATTTTTAGTTTAGGAAAATTAGAACTTAAAATATATGCATCTAAATTCATACAAAAATATAGAGAAAATAGAAAAATATTCAAGGGGACTTAGAAAAATATGGAAATTTTTTATTTACGGAACTGTGAATTTACACCATGACTACGAAATATGGTAGATGGACGTCAAGACCGCTTTTCTAAATGATGATTTAGAAGAGAGCATGTAAATGACACAGCCAGAGGGCTTCATAGACAGTGGGAGCAGCGGAAGGGTGTGCAAGCTGCTTAAATCAATTACAGATTAAAGCAGGCATCGCGAAACTGGAACATCTGTTTTGATGTAGCAGTCCAAGAGTTTGACTTCATCAAAAACGTAGATGAACCTTCTATATACAAGAAGGTTATAAAGAGTAAGATTGTCTTCCTCATATTGTACGTGGATGACATACTCTTGATAGGAAATGATGTTCCTATGCTACACTCGGTCAAGCTCTTCTTATCACAAAAGTTCTCCATGAAAGATCTAGGTGATGCCTCCTACATCCTGAGGATTAAGATCTATAAAGATAGATCTAAACGGATGTTGGGATTGTCCTAATCCAGGTACATTGACACCATACTAAAAAGATTTAGTATGGAAGATTCTAAGCATGGTAATTTACCCACTTGCTCAAGAATCACTCTCTCCAAAGAGATGTCTCCCAAGACTGATTTGGAGAGGGCTCGCATGCAAGGGATACCCTATGCTTCTATAGTCGGGTCTATCATGTATGCGATATTATGTACCAGACCGGATGTAGCTTACGCACTTAGTGTGGTAAGCAGGTATCAATCAGATCCTAGGAAGAATCACAGGACAGCTGTGAAGAACATTCTTAAGTACTTGAGAAGGACTAAAGAAATATTCTTGGTGTATGGTAACGGTGAACTCCAGGTGGAGTCCTTTACCGATTTGATCTTCCAGAGTGATAAGGACTACAGTAAGTCGGTCTCGGATTTTGTCTTTACCCTCAATGGTGGGACGGTATGATGGAAGAGTTCCAAGCAAGATACCATGATAGACTCAACGATGGAGGCTGAATACATCGCTGCCAACGATACTGCTAAAGAGGTTGTTTGAATGAAGAAGTTCATAGCTGAACTTGGTGTGGTTCCATCCATTGAGCATCTAATGCCCTTGTATTGTGATAACAATGGAGTTGTGACTTTGGCCAAGGAACCCCGTTCCCATCAGCGATCCAGATATATTCTTAGGCGGTATCACCTGATCCGGGAGATAGTTTATCACTGGGAGATCGAGGTCAGGAGAGTTGACACGAAGAATAACACGGCGGATCCACTCACAAAAGCCCTCCCCCAGATGCAATTTGAGAGACTTTTTGGGATGTTGGGTATGCGATACTACAATAACTGGCCTTAGTACAAGTGGAGATTGTTAGTCATATGTATGCCCTATAGGCCATTATTGTACATGATTGTATATTATAGTGGATGCTTGGATATGTATATATAGAGGACTTTCTTGCTCGACATGATAGTATGCTATCTAGTTGCTCTTTATCTTAACATGTACACTTATTATACTTTCTCTCTGATACATGTTGATTAAGCCTTTAGGATGTGTACTTGACTACCAGGACTATGATGCAGATCATACTAGTGGGGCCAGGGTAGTCCATAAGTACATCCTTTAATGGTTCCTAGTCGAGAGAGTATCGAGACAGTGTAGCGATATTCCAGAGTAGACTAGTGTGTACGTTTCTTGATCCTGTATGGGGCGATGGTTGATCCCATAGCCATTGGTGTTTGACATCAGAGATTGTACACATGTGCTCATTAGAGAATGGGTACACCGAACATGACTCGCCAAGAACTCCTAGATGGTACTATACCTATCGTCAGATAGCAGTTCTCTGGTGACACTGGTACATGTTAGTCTGTAAACTCGAGATCGTCATAGAGTCTTGTGTGGTTCCCACCGTGCTTTGATTTTCTCCCTACCACGGCTCAAAGGAGTCGTGCAAACAGGTGAATTTTGAGTATAGTCCCGAGTCACATGGAGGTAATGAGCGACAGGAGGGGTTTCGTCTCTCCTGGTATTGGGAGTTGATGTTGTGCTATGCTCGATTGGCTATAACAGAAAGTCCCTGGTCAGGGATGATGAGATTTACTAGTAATTGTTATCAGTAGTTTCTCGAACGGTTATAGGCCATATATCGGCATGACTTATCAAGATATTGGGGTCTGACGTTTACCACCCCTAGACTTGATATGCGACATATCAGACGAAGAGACCAGACTGTACGGTACTGTTACTTGTAGGATTCATGGGAGTTTGGACAAGCTTGCTTGTTGATATTCTATTCGCTCAATACCTGGGTAGCCGTTATGTCCAGCTAGTACCGCTGACGGCTTGTGGGTGACTGATGTGATCATTACCTACTGCTGGCATATTGACGAGTCTTTAGAGTCCCAAACAGAGGTTTCCTGGCTCAAGCGAAACTAAATAGGGCACATATGTGATATGTGCAGGACCTTGATTAGATACGTGTATGCGATACCGTATTTTAATCAGGCGATATAAAATATTAGTCGGTTATATATATTATAGCCGGATTATTAAATCATGTGTTGATTTAATAATTTGATATATATATATATATTTGATATATTAATATGTATTAACTAATATTAGCTCATTAAAGAATTTCTTCTCTTATATTTATATATATGTTGATATATATGATTATGTGACACACACATACACACATACAATTGTGTCATGCTAGATGATACAAAGGACATGGGTGTATGAGATTCATACCAAACTAAAGATAATTAGGGTAATTATTTATTTAGAGTGAAAACAAAATGAGGTGGAAATTAGCATGGTTTAGATGCTTGTGGAAGCATGTAGAAGCCTTGACTAATTCCAATAATTTTGTTTTACTCTAGATATTTTTAAACCTAACCATTATCTTTAGCCATGGTTAATTCTCTACAAATATTTATGAGATATTTATTTTCACCCATGGTTCTATATGAGTTCTAGTTCACTAGTTCTTCATCTTCCTTCTTCTCTTGATTTTTCTAGAGTTGAAAAGAAAAAGAGAAAAATAATTCTAAAGTGAGCAAAATTCCTACTTCATAAATCTATACCAAACTATCCCTTTAGTATAGGTTGTTTCCTTCACTAATTCCTTAGTTAGTGAAGAGGTAGCTTGAGTTAGAGATTCTTCAAGATGGATCATCTTCGGCCTCAAAGATCCTTGAGCAAGCTTGTTCCTTTCACTAAGTGGAGCTTACGAAGAGTTCAAGGGACTACTACTTGGAGCTTTAGAAGTGAAGGACCGGTCTACAAAGTTTGCATTCTCTATTCACTTAGTGTAAAGTTTGTTTACATGCAAAGAAACCTTAATTCTCTAGTTCGATTCAAGATTAGTATAGCTTAGCCCACTAGATTTTTTAAAATTGCATACTTGATGACTCTAGAAACCTAGTAGTGGTGCTAAGATATACTTTCAATAGCTTGTGTTGAAGTGATCTCAAGGTGGATCGTTTTTGGCAAATAGATCACCGAGCAAGCTTGTTACGGACCTAGTGGAGACTAGCCGGAGTTCAAGGAGATATGGCTAACGCGTTACGAAAGTTGTTCATCGCGCTTGTAGGGGGTGGTTCTTCACGCTTGTAAGGGGTTAGGTATGACCCATGGACGAGCGCCTAAGTTTTTGGGTTTTAGATAGCGATGGGTGGCCCACTCATGATATTGAGTGCAGGTTGCCTCACTGCTAGGATTGACGGGTGGCTTGCCATGCTCGTAAGGTCGGGATTGAAAATGTAAGGGCCATTCACACGACCATGGTGTTGGATATAGTTCCCTATAGGCAATTATTATGATCGCAAGTAGGCGATTGTGATGATTGAGGGAGGACCTATATAGGTATAACAGTGTTACTCAAGATGATAGTGTGCTGTCTGGTTTGTCTTTATCATTGATGAAGCCTGTAGGATTGTTGCTTGACAACCAGCATTGTGATGACGATCATATATGTGGGAGCTGGGTTGTCCATAAGAACATCCTTAAATGTCCTTAGTCGTGGAAGTATTGAGACTGGGCATCGATATTCCGTAGTAGACTAGTGTATACGTTTTTAGACCCCGACGAGTGGCGGTGACCAGTCTCACAACCCATTGGTGTTGTCTCACCTAAGATAGTATACCGGCGCTCACTGGAGGTGAGTACACTGGACGGAATAGACGAGAACTTCTCGATGGTATTATATTTATCGTCAGATGGAAGTTCTCAGGTGGCATGAATACAGATTAGTCCTTTGACCTGAAGTCGTCATTTGTCTTGTGTGAGTTCCCACTGTACTTTGATTACTACCTTATCACGGTTCAAAAGAGTCGTGCAAACATGTTTTAGTTAGGTACAGTCCCGAGCCACATGGAGGCAGTGGTCGACTGTCAGGGATTCGTCTCTCTTGGTATTATGAGTCGATGTCGTGCTGTGTTCAGTTGGCTATCACCAGAAATCCGTGGCCACGGTGGATGAGATTTACTGATGGTTGATCAGTAGTATCTCTATTGGTGATGAGCTTGACTCAGATACGACTTATCGGGTTAGTAAGGGTCTGACGTTATCCACCCCAAGACCCGATATGCGATACATGAAAAGATCTATACGGAGATTGTCACATTCAGGTTCAGTAGGGTAAGGATGCACTTGATTGTCAACCTCCCTTTCGACAAGTACCTGGGTAGCCATTACGTATAGCTAGTGCCACTGACGTGCTTGTGGTTAAACCCACCGCCAGCATATTGTTGAGTATTTAGAGTTCCACACAGAAGGTTTTCCCGGTTCAGGCGACAGATGTAGGAGCCGTACGTTGGTACGTGCATGGGTCCAATTAGATACGTGTACGGGATACATGGACTTTGATCGGACAGTTGATAATACTAGCCGGCTTAGGATTAAGCCGGATTATTAAATCAGGTTTTGATTTAATAATTTATGTATGTATTTTGATACATATATTTTAGTATTATTGTTAACTATTTATTTTCTCTCTTTGGTGCTATCCGCATTTTATACGGATACGCGTATATGTAGCGATACATATACTGGGTGAAGTATTCCGTATTTATACGGGAATGCTTCTATAAGAAGGACACCTCATATTTGATTTTCTTTTTAGAAAATTAAATAAGAAAATGAGGTGTAAAGTGAGGAGTTTTGAAGCATGGTGCATGCATGTAGAGAGGCATGGCTTGGAGATTTTAAAATGATAAAATCATTTGTGTGCACTATTATACCATGGTTGTAAAAAGGCAAGCCATCCTCATTTTCAACACTTGATGTTTTTTCACTTGAGTTTTCATGCTTCATGGTTGCTAGCTCGAGCAACTATCCTCTCTTCTTCTCCTTCTTCTTCTTGCTCTCTTTTTGAGCATGGTTCATAAGAGAAATTTTTAGTGAAATATTCCTAAATCACCGACCATCCAAACCTAGCGAGATTGGATCATCAGTTAGAGCCTCCTCCGGTTTCCTTCGGGTGGATCGTCTTCGGCGAGGGTGGTCGATCTTCAAGCATGATCCCGGTGGCTACGAGCTTTGAGGGGTTTTCCACAATTGGGTGGACACGCGACAAAGGTTGTAGTTCTTCAACTCTTACACTTTTAGTTAGTTAGTTTAGATCTATGGATCGAATCAGTAAGACAACGGTAGCGCCCCGGCCGTCTATCCGAGGCCAAAATGCGGAAACGAAAACTTTTCCAAACTTGCAACCGGCGCTATCGCAGACTTTAATCCCGGATCGAACCATTAACCTATAACTAGCAACTAGAGAAAGGTTAGAAAAGCTATACCGATCGATCCGTGTCCTTTGGTCTTTAGCCACCATCCCTAACTCCTCGCGGCATCTACGATCTCCGGTATTCTCGTCGGAAAGGGCACCATATCTTCGAGTCTTTTTACGGGCTCCCGCTTCGTCCGAAGCAACTCGGACACGAAGTTTGCTAGCCGACGTGTCCAAGATGATGTAGAGAATGTGTGTGATCACTTTGTCTCGAGCATCCATTGATTCTCAACACATGAGAGTGTATGGATGGAGGTTGAAGATGATGCCATTAATGGAAATGGTGAGCTAGAGGTAGAAAAAGAAGTGGAACCTTTTCTTTCTTGTGTTGTATGATGAAAATGAAAGAGTAGGATAGAAAATAATCCAAGAGCAAACCCTTACCATGGCTGCCCTTCTCTCTCTTCCTCTCATTTCAACTCACAAATCAATCACATAATGTGACACATGCACAAAGAAAGAGACCATGAGTCACCACTTGTGCATGTGTCACAATTAATGCTCCTAATCATGATTTCTAGCTCATTATTTCCATTTGTAAACATTAACCCAAATGTTTACAACAAAAAATAGATACGTTAACATCTAAAGTAAACTCGTGACGGATCACAAGGATACCCCTTGTCACGTCCCAAAGTTCGGCCCGTGACCGGCACTTAACCACGTGACGTCTACAGGCGTAACGCGACTAAGTAAGCCAAAACCCAGAAATAAAAACCATTAAAAGTATAGAGTGTTTAAAACATTTATTAGAATATTTGTTAAAATTAGAAAACTTTTAAGTTGTTTAGTAGAATTCTTTAAGGTTCAAGTTATCATTTAAAAATTTTGGCAGCATTTCCATTATAAAATTAACCCCGAGATTGGGTACAAAGCAATAAATGAGTAAAATGATACACAATAAGAAATAAGCATCCCAAATGGGAGCAATCACGCCCAACGGCGGAAACCACAATGATAATATACGACGCCGTAGCGAAGAAGAGTAAAAACAAGTAAAGACAACATGAAATATAAAACTGCATAATAAAATCGGCTCACAATGATCTCGACACCAGAGTACAATAACATACATCGTCCTCACAACTGGTCTCTAAGTCCATACATAAGTAGTAGATGGAGAATACTAGATACAATGATGTATACAACTGGAAAAATAAACAGATACCCCACAAAAACCCACCTATCAGCAAAAGGGCTAGTATGCCAACTGCAATGGTATCTGTGTCAAAAGATGTACGAAAGCAGCCTGCCGCGACTACTCCGAGAGGCAACCTGCAAACACTGTGGCACAACGGGGGCGAGTTGCCAACTCGTGAATAGTAGATAACATATAAAGGTAATCGTGAGTATACACGTGCTGCGATACTCTAACCTATGCCAACAGATAACATCTATATGATGAACTGGATGCTCAAATCATGCAACAAATGCGATCTAATAACATCTCTATGTGATGAGCAAGGTATGCAATAATCGTGCATAGCATGTGTACTCTAACAGGTACTACAGATATAGGATGAGATATGCAATACTAAATACTGAGCATGGGAATAAGTAATATCTACACGAAATATCAACGTGGAAAATAACTGGTGTCCATCAACACACCAAATCCCAGAAAAGACTCGGGCGCCGTCATCTTCGTCGGCCCTCAAATCCTGTAAATCTCATAGAATCGTGAGTGCCCAACATCGGCACTCGAAATATCATAAAATCAGCCGTGTCTAGCATCGACACGCAAATCCTCAAGTATCGGCCTCCGTCTATCGGATCGGCCCACGGGCTCCGTCTGCGGAATCGGCCCTCGGCCCCGGCAGTACGCGTCGTCCTGTATCCATCTATCGACTCTGGTCGGTATCCTCCGGATAATCGCTAGGTCTAACCAATCACCGGTAGGTAGTAGTCCCTCCGCCGGGCTCACCGTCTAATAATACGAGTCTTCTTGCCCCGGGGTATCATACCGGGTCCACCATGTACACGCAATTGGTGCTTACCGCTCCTCGAATCGGGTATACTCACACAAGCTCTCTGGAACCGAGAAAACTCATGGTGGATGCACTGAAATATCATATCAAGAGAAACCGGGATTTTAAAACAGTGCGTATTTTCTTAAAATGATACCACGGTCCTCAAATCCAGAAATCATATGAATCCAAAACTCAATGCGTAAATCCATGCAATGTATCGTATGATACTGAGAGTAAAAGAAAGGGAAATCGCTCTTTTAAAAGATCCAGTTTAGAAATATCCCATGCGGTCCCTTAGTTTTTAAAACATGTCAATGTCATCCATGTATGTAACATATGTATGTGTATAGGTATGGATGTGTAAATGGATATATACGCAATGTGAGTGTAGCAATGTACATGTGCACTAATATGGATATACGATGTATATGCGCACAAGTGTGGATATATCAAGGTATGTATGCACTAAGATGAACATAAAGGGTGCATGTGCGCATGTAGTGATATATCAAGGTATGTATGCACTAAGATGAACATAAAGGGTGCATGTGCGCAGGTAGTGATATATCAAGATATGTATGCACTAAGATGAACATAAAGGGTGCATGTGCGCAGGTAGTGATATATCAAGATATGTATGCACTAAGATGAACATAAAGGGTGCATGTGCGCAGGTAGTGATATATCAAGATATGTATATATATATATATATATATATATATATATATATATATATATATATATATATGCTAACATGCAACAAGAGGGTATGCTACTACAGTATACCTACATGAACACATGCAACTGACATATCCTATTATGCCCTGACGCTTAACGCCATACGGGCGATTTCCCCATAGATGTTAAATCTACTCACTTGGTCGCGTGCTACACATAGCCGACCACTTGCTTCCCTTTCTTGGCGGCGTCCGGCGCACCTGCCTGCGAACCTGGAATTTACACAAAGAATCCCTATAAGCAAATATCTCGCAAAACGCGATATCGAAACAAAATGAGAAACTCGCGTCGCGAATTAACATGCGTGTGTACGATACACTGAAATGTGTGTATACGCGTCTAAAACTAACCCGACACGTCGCGACACGCTGTATCACAGAACCCACTCACGTATCGCGCATATCGCGCGAACTAAACGTACTTGAAAAATGATATATTTTCCTAGATTCTACCCAGGTTAAAAACTTACAAAATTGCATACACCATAGACCTTATAAATGTAGCAGAAACCTACAGAACAAACCCTAACACCTAGCTCCCCTGTCTGGCCGCAATTTGCGGCCAGAAGGAATATTCCGGCGGCCAGAAGTTGGGTAGGGGGTCTCGTCCTCTGGTGGTGTGGTTAGGGTCTCCCAAGCAGGCTACAGTCAACTCAGATTTTATCTGAAGTACCCGGGTCTATAGCAGATCACAGAAAGCCAAGATTTTGCTTAAAAAGGTTAAATTTTGCACAAATTGAAAACTTAGGGTATTTTAGTGCAATCTGTGGTTTAACTAGGTTTAAGTGACCCTAATAATACTTAATTAAGTTAGTCTACCCAATACTAACCTCACTTAACCAAAGTTCACACTAATCACCATATATAGCACTAAAAACGCATAATTAATCACCAATCGAAACTATAAACACACCAACTAAGCAAACTAGGATGTAGGGTTAAGAAATATACCCTACTCTCGACCCTAGGAAGCAGGAGGAAGGAGAAGAAGAAGACTTGGTGCTGCTGGAGCTGCTGCTGCTGCAACTGGAGCTGATGTTGTTGCTGTTGCTCACTGCTGCTGCTGTTACTGCCTGCTTGCTGCCGCTGTTGCCTCTGGTGCTGCCGCTGATGCCCTTGCTGCTGCTGCTTGTGTTGGGGCTGCTGCTGTGAGAGAGAGTGTGTGTGTGTATGAGTGAGTGAGAGTGGAGTGAGAAGAAAAAATGAGAGGCAAGGAATGATAGCACAATGGGTCAACCCCCCTCTCCCTCTCTTCATTTAATACAAGCATGGCACTTGCCATGATGCCCATTCTCACTCTTTCTCTCTCTCTCTCTCAACAAGTCAACATATTCAAATCATTTCAAAAAAAAAAAAAACCCTTAAATAAAATAACCAATTAAACTTAATTAAAACCCAAATAACCTAATTCCCATGTTTTAAACCACTATGGTTGCTAATCATGGTTTAGCCCATTTTAACCCCAGTTTACATGCACAAGTGTGTGCAAGCCTAGGAAAAATCTAATAAAATATTCATTAAATTTGGAAAAATATTTGAAACTCAATTTGGTAAACTTTTTATTAAAAACAACTTATTAAAATATAATTAGCCACTAAACACATCCTAAGGTGTTACACCCCTCACCTGTATATACATACTTGCATCCCCATTCCGATTGAATGCGAATGCGATGAGACTAAAGTAATCCAACAAATCTAATACTAAGATCCGGCTTAAACTAAAGCCCACTAGTATGATCCCTCTGATCATGATCCGTGCACTACTGCATGTATATGATCGAACCCTGCCATAATACCATACAGCCTCTACAACGTTTCGCCCGAAACTTGAGAAACTATCTGTTGGGGACTCTAAAGACTCGTCAATACTTTGGCTGTGGATTTAACTACTAGCACGTCAGTGGTACTAGCTGTACGTAACGGGATACCGGGTATTGACCAAAAGGGAGGTCGATGAGCGAACTCATCCTGACACCCTACTGAGCCTGTCAGTGACAATATCCGTACAGTCCGGTCCGTTCGTCTATGAGCATCGCATATCTGGCCTAGGGGGTTGGTAAAAGTCAGACCCCCAAAAGCGGTACAAGTCGTGTCGGAGTGTAGCCCAGAACACCCGAGATACTACTGGAATACTGATCAGTCGAAAATACTGTATTTTTAACACGGCAATTTTCCTATCATTTGCACTCATCTATAAGTGTTCGATATTCATATTACACATATTAGCAAAACAGTCCTGAAATACCAGATTGCATGTGTTATACTCTAAAATCCGACATTTCTGAGGGAATTGTGTGTTTATCAAGGCATCGCATCATCCCTGTATTGCGTAACACTTGTTTCGAGATTTATGCAGGGAATTGCAGGAACAAAGCCAAAAGAAGATGATCAAAAATACACCAACTCCAAGTTTTGAGATCTGGTAGCAATCCAAAGGGAAAAATACAATTCTACATATCACAAAAAGGCCCAAAAGTCAGCATCAGAAAATCCTAGAAGGCCCAAGCCCTAAGGCCCATAAAGAGCCGCGGATCCGCGGCAGGAGCCTGCTTGCGCCGCGGATCCGCCGCAGTCTTGACACTTCAGCTCTCAATTTTCAGTGCACAATTCTTCTCTCTGGGCCTACATTCCTTTCATATACTTCAAACTCGAGAAAACCCTCGAAGCTTCTTCCAGATCAGCAAAGATCATTAAGCAACCTAATCTTGATTAAGCTAATTAAGCTCCTAACAAACTATTTCTAGAAGCTCCCTCCTAACTAACCTCTTCTAGAAGCCTCTCTAGCTAACTAACTTTTGGAAGGAAATTCAAATCTCCTCAACAAACTTTTGGAGGGAAACTTAAAATTCAAATCCTAGATCTAGGGTTTGGGAAGCCTATAAATTGAAGCCTAGACCTAGGGTTAAACTTCTTCCCCAATCCTTAGTGATTAAATCTTTACTTCCTCAACCATTAATCTCCATCTTCTTCCACAAGTCTAGTGACAAGACTTGTGCGAAACCCTAACCCTAATTCCAATCCAAATTCAAGATCCCGAGTACCAATCAAGCGAGAAGCCCTTCAACCTTTTAGGAGCGGAGCCGATCTTCAATCGAGCAAGTGATCCAAGCCGATCCGCGACTCACGGAGACGAGCGAAGCCAAATCGACGATCGAGTTCTTCCTCTTGTAGTTCTTGAGCGATTGTAATGAAATTGTTGATATAAATAAAAGGTGAAATTCTTTAATCTTGCTTTCTTTAAATTCTTTCATCATGATTCGATCTCAATTTATAATTGTAGTTCTTGTTGTGATGTTCGAGTAAAACTCCGCTCGTAACGGAGTCGAGATGATCAATAGAATGATGATGTAACAAATCTAAATACGATTCTTAAGTCCTAAGAGTTTTGTAAACCCTAGCAAGTTGAAGAATCGATGACCTAGTTTCGTTGCGATGCTTTCTTGATTGTTATCGCTCGAAATTAGGGATCTACGATCGTTTCTTGAATTTACTAGAGGCTAGAATGTGAATGATATCGACGAAGGAATAAGGGATAAATGATGAAACCCTAGTTTCACTAGAAATCCCTAATTCTCGTCGATCATCATCGATCTAGTATCAATTCATCGAAGGATAAGAACACGTCATCGTGAGATTGCATCACATCTATAGATCCGATCGATTCCTACGAGCCTCATTTCGATTCTTGATATTTGGTTGGAAAAATCATCAAACTCTCAATTCTTGATTCTATATTTTTCTTGTTATTAGATCTAGATTTTCTAATTCTTGAACTTCAACTATAAATCATGAATTGTTTGTTTTCTTTTCATTAAATTTTCGATTCAAATAAAACAAGATACGAACGAATCACACAATCCCTGTGGATGATCCGCACTCTCTAACGCGCTACATCCGACACCGTTAATTGATTGCGGTCAATAATATTTTTGGTTGTGATTCTATACAATTTTCATACCACACAATCGGAAATCGTTTCAATCAAATGGCGCCGTTGCCGTGGATTACGCGCTAATTGTTCGTATTTTGAAATTTGAGTTGAAAGATTTATTCCATTATAATTTTTAGATCAAAATTCGTGCAAACACTAATACGTCTTGTTGTGATTTGTTGCGAGGAATTCTGGAATCATTGGAGCTGTGGAAAGTTTTTTCTGAAACATCCAGAGAGCTGTGTAGGTGAACAGGAGCTTGTGCACAAATTTCTGTGCACTGATCCCAAGATACCACCGCAATTCCGCGGCATTAGGGCGCATCTGCGGCGGTTCCGCCGCAGGTTAACTTCCTCACTGTTCCAAAATTTCAGGTATACTTCCAAAATTTCTTATCTTCTTCCCTGTCTGCTCCAAATAACATTTTGTGCAGGTTTCTTTGCAAAAATCGCAGCGCCGTGCAAAAAGCAAAATTAAATTGTGTTTGTTTTGATCTTTGAAAAGTTCCTAGGCACTCTAGTAAGGTCTCACAAGGCATCGAACATGCCAATTGAAAAATTTTAGTGCCGAGAAACCCTAGACTACGGATCGTCGCTAGAATTCTAGGCGAAACTAAAAGCTAGTTAACACTTAACTACTAGGATACGGAAATTACAACCTTTGTAGATCCGGATATCCACCTCCACGGCTCCGCAACGAAGTCTTCTCGCTGTCCATCTTGAAGCTTGGACTCTCGTGACGGCTTCATCGGAGAAACGTGCGGAATAGGTCGTCGGCTTCGTGTCAAAGACGATCTACGTCGAGGTTGCACAAACTCAAGCTCCGACTTCACAAACTTGTGAAACTTGTGAAGTAAACACCCAAAACAACTTGGCAAGAGGTAGAGGGTGAAGAAATAGGAGATGGGTTCACTTTAGATTTGGATTTTGCTCACTAGATCACAAGTTGCCATTGATGGCATGAAGGTTGCTCACTTGAAGAAGAAGAAGAAGATGAGCTAGAATATTGTGATAACTTGAGTTAAATGAATAATAAACTCAATATTTATCATAACTTAACTAAGGTTAAGTGTAGAGAATTAACCATGGTGATTAGAGTGGGTTAGGGTTAAGCAAAATGACAAGAATGGTTGCATAAAGTCAAATGTTCATGAAGCATCTCATAAGAAACAAAACTTGCCACCATTATCATTTATACTTATCCAAATGAATAAAAGAACAAATAAATGAATAAATAAATATGTAAAACCCTAATTATCATAATAACCATGGTTTAATCCTATTCACTTAACCATATGATCAAGTATCATCAAACATGATACAAAAAGTGCACGAAAGCATATCACATATACAATGTGCATCAAGTGAGAAAAATCCGTTTAAAGTGAACCAATACTAGTTAATGCAAAGTAATATATCAAATATATAATTATACATTAAATCATTAAATCAACACTTGATTCAATGATCCGGTCATGTCGCACATAACCGACTAGTATTCAATGCATCGATTTATCGAATCAATGATTCGATAACTAGGTCATATCGAATATAACCATTCGAAACATATATCGCGAGAATGAAATGCGGTATCACATACACGCATTATTCTCAGTCCTGCACATATCTCATATGCGCTCCTATTTCGTTTCGCTTGAGCCAGGAAACCTCTGTGTAGGACTCTAAAGACTCGTCAATACGCCGGTAGCAGATGATGATCATATCAAGCACCCACAAGCCGCAAGCGGTCTGCTAAACGTAACGGCCACCCGGGTATTGAGCGATCAGAAGATCGACGAGCTAGCCCGCTCACACTCCTGCGAATCCGACCAGTAACACTTACCATACAGTCCAGTCTCTTCGTCTGATACGTCGCATATCAAGTCTACGGGTGGTATACGTCAGACCCCAATAACCCGATAAGTCGTGCCGATGTGAGGCTCGTAACGGGTCGAGAAACTACTGGTAACACTTACCAGTAAATCTCTGATCAGCCCTGGCCAGGGACTTCCCTGCTACGGCCAATCGAGCACAGCGCAACATCAACTCCCAATACCGGGAGAGACGAAACCCCTCCTATCGCTCATTGCCTCCATGTGACTCGGGACTGTACCCAAAGACCACCGTTTTGCACGCCCTCATGGACGTGGTAAGGTGGAGATCAAAGCACAGTGGGAATCACACAAGACTCTATGACGATCTCGGGTCTACAGACTAACCTGTACAAGTGTCACCTGAGAACTGCCATCTGACGTGAGGTATAATACCAACTGGGAGTTCTTGGCGAGTCCGTCCAGTGTACCCAGTCTCCACTGAGCACCCGTATACCATCTCTGATGTCAAACACCAATGGATATGGGATCATCCATCTCCCATCTCATGGGTCGAGAAGCGTATACGCTAATCTACTCTGGTATATCGATGCCCCGTCTCGATACACCCACGACTAGGGACCTTGAAGGATGTACTTATGGACTACCATGTCCCCACTAGTATGATCTGCATCATAGTCCAGGTAGTCAAGTACAAATCCTAAGGGCTTTACCAACATGTAACTATAAGACAGTATAAAGAGACTAGTGTACATGTTAAGATAAATAGCAACCAGATAGCATACTATCATGTCGAGCAAGAAAGTCATCTCTATATATGTCCAAGCATCCAATATAATATACATAATCTGTACAATACTGGCCTCTAGGGCATACATACAACTAACAATCTCCCACTTGCACTAAGGCCAGCTGCTGTAGTATCTCATACCGAGCATCCCGAAGAGTCTCTCAAACTGTATCTGGGGAATGGCCTTCGTGAGTGGATCCGCCGTGTTGTTCTTCGTGTCAACTCTCCTGACCTCGATCTCCCGGCGATCAACTATCTCCCGGATCAGGTGATACCGCCTCAGAATATGTCTGGACCGCTGATGGGACCTGGGTTCCTTGGCCAAAGCCACCGCTCCATTGTTATCGCAATACAAAGGTATTGGACGCTCAATGGATGGAACCACTCCAAGTTCAGTAATGAACTTCTTGATCCAGACAGCTTCTTTAGCAGCATCGTTGGCAGCGATGTATTCAGCCTCCATTGTCGAGTCTGCCACGGTTTCCTGCTTGGAACTCTTCCAGCTAACCGCCCCTCCGTAAAGGGTAAAGACAAAGCCCGACTGCGACTTAGAGTCGTCCTTATCACTCTGGAAGCTCGAATCGGTAAAGGACTCCACTTGGAGTTCTCCGTTACCATACACCAAGAACATATCTCTAGTCCTTCGCAAGTACTTGAGAATGCTCTTCACAGCTGTCCAGTGACTCTCTCCAGGATCAGCTTGATACCTGCTCACTACACTTAGTGAGTATGCTACATCGGGTCTGGTACATAGCATCGCATACATGATAGAGCCTACTGCCGAAGCATAGGGTATCCCTTGCATGCGAGCTCTCTCCAAATCAGTCTTAGGAGACATCTCTTTGGAGTGAGTGACTCCAGAGATCGTGGGCAAGTTCCCACGCTTGGACTCTTCCATACTAAACCTCTTTAGTATGGTGTCAATGTACCTGGATTGGGACAATCCCAAAATCCGTTTGGATCTATCTCTATAGATCCTAATTCCCAATATGCAGGAGGCATCACCAAGATCTTTCATTGAGAATCTTTGTGATAAGAAGAGCTTGACCGATTGCAGCATAGGAACATCATTTCCTATCAAGAGTATGTCGTCCACGTACAATACGAGGAAGACAACCTTACTCTCTGCCACCTTCTTGTAGATACAAGGTTCATCTGGATTTTTGACGAAATCAAACTCTTTGATAACGACGTCAAAGCAGATGTTCCAACTCCGCGATGCTTGCTTTAATCCATAAATGGATTTAAGCAGCTTGCACACCTTCCCGCTGCTCCCACTGTCTACGAAGCCCTCTGGCTGAGTCATGTACACGCACTCTTCTAAATCACCATTTAGAAAGGCGGTCTTAACATCCATTTGCCAGATTTCGTAGTCATGAAAGGCAGCAATGGCAAGCATGATTCGGATGGATTTAAGCATAGCCACTGGAGAAAAGGTCTCGTCATAGTCCACACCTGGTCTTTGACGAAAACCCTTTGCTATAAGTCTAGCTTTGAAAGTCTCCACTTTCCCATCTACACCAAGTTTCTTCTTAAAGATCCACTTGCTCCCAATGGGTTTTACCCCTTCAGGAGCAACTTCCAAAGTCCATACTTTGTTGGTGTACATGGAATCCATCTCGGACCGCATAGCATCCATCCATTTCACTGAGTCCCCACTCGTGATGGCCTGCTCGAAGCTAGTTGGGTCATCATCCTCCATGATGCAATCCTCACTACCACCATCAATGAGAAAACCATAGTATCTCTCAGGTGGACGAGAAACCCTACTAGATCGGCGGAGAGGCTGGGGTTCGTCGGGAGCTACTGAATCCTCTGGTTCCACTAAATCTTCAGTTTGAGTTTGTGTTGCTGGAATTTCTTCCAGTTCTACCTCATCGCCACTAATTTCTTTTGCAAGAAATTCCTTTTCCAAAAAGGTGGCATGGCGAGAAACAAACACTTTTTGTTCCTCTGTATGGTAGAAAAGATATCCATGTGAATGTTTGGGATATCCCACAAACTTGCATAGAACTGACCGTGCCTCGAGTTTGTCCGGATTTTGCCTTTTGACATAGGCCGGGCAACCCCATATCTTAACTCGTTTAAGACATGGTCTCTTCCCACTCCATATCTCATATGGTGTGGTAGGTACAGATTTAGATAGAACTTGATTCAATAGGTATGCTGCTGTCTCCAGCGCATGACCCCAGAAGGAAATAGGTAACTCAGCTGTACTCATCATAGAGCGCACCATATCTAATAGGGTGCGGTTCCTCCGCTCCGATACACCGTTGTGCTGTGGTGTATATGGAGGAGTTAGCTGAGAGAGAATCCCATTCTCTTTTAGGAAGTCCAGGAATTCATTGCTCAAGTATTCACCTCCCCGATCTGATCGAAGGATTTTAATACTTTTTCCGGTTTGGTTCTCGACTTCTTGTTTATATTCCCTAAATTTCTCAAAAGCTTCTGATTTGTGTTTCATCAGGAACACATTCCCGAACCTAGAGAGATCGTCAGTGAATGTAATGAAGTATGAAGAACCATCCCTGGCATGTGTAGACATGGGACCGCATACATCACTATGTATCAGTCCTAAGAGTTCGGTAACTCTTTCTCCGTGTCCCGTAAACGGAGTCTTGGTCATCTTGCCTTTGAGACATGACTGGCAAGTGTCATAGGATGAAAATTCAAACGGATTTAAATATCCATCCTTATGCAACTTAGCCAGTCGTGTCGCATTGATGTGACCCAGTCTACAATGCCACAAGAAGGATTCGTTGAGTTCAGAACTCTTCCTCTTGTGTGTGTTTGTTATGCTGAGGACTGTTGATTGGTTTAGAACATAAATGCCATTGCACAACGTGCCTGATCCAACCAACTTTTGGTTATGGAAAATGTTCATAACATTGTCCTGTAATACAAAATTATATCCTTCTTTACTTAATAAAGAAACTGATATAATGTTGCATATCAGGTTCGGCATGTAATAGCATTCGTTCAAAACCAATGTATTACCAGTTGGTAATACAAGGTGATATTCCTCGACAGTCTTAGCTGCAACAATTGCACCATTTCCGACTCTAATGTCTTTATCACCTTCTCCAAGTTCTCTACCTTTTCTAAGCCCATGTAACTGATTACATATATGGGATCCTGACCCGGTATCCAATACCCAGGACGTAGAGCAAATGGAGAAACAGTTCTCAGTAACGAACACACCCGAAGAAAATGCATCATCATGTACTTTCTTCATTCGGGTGGCATGGGAATCCTGGTATTCCCCTATATCCTGTTCAGTCCTATAACTCTTATAGGAAAGAACGGAACCAACGTTCCCCAGCACAGTATAACATGCGGGTTCGGTCAATAGATCCATTTTATTATCTTTATTAAGGCATGAAATGGTCGCTACCTGGAGAGAGAGAGAATAAAACACTTTAGCGTAAGCTCGTGCAAGATCAGATTGGTTATTATCTTATCTAATCAGGATGGCTCCCACTGCTTTTTATCAAATCTTCCTCCAAACCCTAAAAGGAAAGACTAGCCGGGATTAATTACACACTACAAGTTCGCCAATCTTTCAGCCAGGCCAGTGTCGGTACTTTGAGGGAGGTCCCCGGTGCTTTCGCACGAACCTAATTACTGTAAACCTCGTTTTCCCAGAGGCGTAACCTCGTTAACACCTTTCTAGACACCTACTTGATCGGCTAATTGCAATGTGTAAAACTCTCCCAGGAGTAACTTTTACTCGCAGCGGGTATCGGGATCCAACTATCTCATAGAAGGTATGCAATCTCATTGCAAATTTCAACACTTGAAATTCCCGATAATATTTTGCCCCTAGTGTCCTATGACCTTGACAAAGGCCAACAAATCACAGGATGCTAGTCAAGTTCAACCCGTCATTTCTTGATTGAATCAAACCCACCCGCACGACCCTTGACAAAGGCCAACAAGGTCGTACGACTACCCTGAAACAATCTGCATCATATGCATAAACAGATAAGCACTATTCAGCTACCGCACACTACGCCTTGACAAAGGCCAACAAACTCAGCACGAATACTAAACAGTCTTTATCTGAAATGACGGAGGGCTACGCAGGTTTTTCATAAAAACCATGAGCGTAATGAACTTGATATCGTTGTAGAATCAAATGATGTTTTGAAATGGAGTGATTTTGAGGCTTTTCTAGTTTTGCTAAAGGAGTCACTCCCGGTGAAGGGATCTCGGTCCTTTCCTCGTCGAATGAGGTGCGGGATATATCATATATATCGCTGTGCAAAGCAAAAACCCAAAAGCAGTCAAAAGCAAACCGAGTGTGTAGCATTTGCCAGTTATTGCTAAAGGAGTCACTCCCGGTGAAGGGATCTCGGTCCTTTCCTCATCGAATAAGGTGCGGGGTATATCATATATACCGCTGTGCAAAGCAAGAACTGTAGCTACCTGTTTTATTTTAAAATTCGATTCTACAACATCTTAGGTTTCTTATCTTTCATTAATCACATTAATGAAGTCCCATCATTTAATTACCTAAACATCACAGATAGATATGACGTACACTTATGCCATCCGCATTCGCCTCGATGTCCCCTCGTGCACCGTTAGGTTAGGTAACTAACGACAGAGCAGGGCAGGGCTAGCGCGGGTGTAAAACATAAGTAACGTCTATATAATATATCATATATACTATATACTATATCCATCACAGAATCACATCACAGATATCGCAGCAGAATAAACATATGAAATATTGGATATACTAGGACGTCCGTGTTTTTAATACGAGCCAGTATAAAACACGGATTCCACGGTCGTGATGAATAGCCAATCCCACACCCCTAGACCCCTACGAGAGCGGCAAGCAACCCTACCAATTCTAGGGTTAGGAGACCCGGACTCGACTCCTCGAGTTGGTCTCCCACTGGACCCCAGAACCCGGTTACTTGTGCTCCCCTCCTTGGGTCTATCCTAATGCGGAAAAGTAAATAATATACAACGGGTGACAACTTCCGCTACCTGGAAGCGCCCCAAAAGAAAGAATATTACATACAAGTTTTTACATGAATGAAAATGAAAAACACTCATCTCACATAAAAACCCCCCGGCTATTCGAACACGACGATCCAATATAACATATCCAGCAACACATAACATCACATGTCACCAACGTAAGTAAGTATGCATACCCCAATTGTCGTTGACGTATAGCAACGAAACCGGCGATATGAACATACTACACTTACGGTCACAGAAAAGAAAGTGTAAAACTACAACAATTGGAATCCGCAACCTCTTTAGACATCGCATGCCTAACAGATATAAATCCCGCATTTTAATCTCATTATCGAAAACTCTTTTCAATATCATATGGGACTAAATTGCTAGATTTATAACATTCATTCAGTTATCTCATAATTACTTGTGAATTCCAATTATTGTATCACATTCCAGATAAACAGAAAATGTAAAACTTTCCGATCGAACAATCGAACACCCAAGGTTTCCCAATACAGATCAACACATGAAATAAGTCTAACAACATTCAGTTCGTACCTCAGTACCAACGGTCCAGCCGTAGAAGGGTCAAGCCAACGCCTCACATGTGGCACGCCGTACTGCCCCAAACCCGAAGGTTCAAAGGGCAGTTCAAGACGGTCACATAATCGAGTTAAGGTTTGTTGTCTTCTAGAGGGACCATCGCGTTACTTGCACTACTTAGAACGTCGTTAAACTACGGAAAAATCCAACACTTGGAAATTTCCCGACAGGGGAAAAATTGGGTATTTATATCCGGTCGAACTTTTTAACATATTCTAAAATTTATCCGGAAAGCCACACAGATAAAATTTGATAATCCGATCGAGTCCATGAAATCCCAAAACAACCCAGAAAAATTCAACTCTGGAAAAAATATTAAAAATTTCCAGAAGACTCAGCACTACAAAACATGAATTACTGTGCAAGCCACGTGCAGTAAATCAACACAGTGGCCGCGGAACCGCCGCGCTTCCTATGGTGGGGGCCGCGGTTCCGCGCCTGATTTGTCGATTTACCAGTACGTGTTTCACAGTAACTCACTATATTTCCTGCTGAATTTTTTGGGAATTTTTAATCTTGAAAAATCCCAGAAATTGGAAAAAGTCCAGAGAGCATGTTTGTAATGGATTTTCGGGTTCGTTCGGACTTCAAACTCCGTCTGGACTTCGCCTAAGGCTCTAGCTAGGCTTTGATACCAGTGAAAGGTTCCTAGGCACTCTAGTAAGGTCTCACAAGGCATCGAACATGCCAATTGAAAAATTTTAGTGCCGAGAAACCCTAGACTACGGATCGTCGCTAGAATTCTAGGCGAAACTAAAAGCTAGTTAACACTTAACTACTAGGATACGGAAATTACAACCTTTGTAGATCCGGATATCCACCTCCACGGCTCCGCAACGAAGTCTTCTCGCTGTCCATCTTGAAGCTTGGACTCTCGTGACGGCTTCATCGGAGAAACGTGCGGAATAGGTCGTCGGCTTCGTGTCAAAGACGATCTACGTCGAGGTTGCACAAACTCAAGCTCCGACTTCACAAACTTGTGAAGTAAACACCCAAAACAACTTGGCAAGAGGTAGAGGGTGAAGAAATAGGAGATGGGTTCACTTTAGATTTGGATTTTGCTCACTAGATCACAAGTTGCCATTGATGGCATGAAGGTTGCTCACTTGAAGAAGAAGAAGATGATGAGCTAGAATATTATGATAACTTGAGTTAAATGAATAATAAACTCAATATTTATCATAACTTAACTAAGGTTAAGTGTAGAGAATTAACCATGGTGATTAGAGTGGGTTAGGGTTAAGCAAAATGACAAGAATGGTTGCATAAAGTCAAATGTTCATGAAGCATCTCATAAGAAACAAAACTTGCCACCATTATCATTTATACTTATCCAAATGAATAAAAGAACAAATAAATGAATAAATAAATATGTAAAACCCTAATTATCATAATAACCATGGTTTAATCCTATTCACTTAACCATATGATCAAGTATCATCAAACATGATACAAAAAGTGCACGAAAGCATATCACATATACAATGTGCATCAAGTGAGAAAAATCCGTTTAAAGTGAACCAATACTAGTTAATGCAAAGTAATATATCAAATATATAATTATACATTAAATCATTAAATCAACACTTGATTCAATGATCCGGTCATGTCGCACATAACCGACTAGTATTCAATGCATCGATTTATCGAATCAATGATTCGATAACTAGGTCATATCGAATATAACCATTCGAAACATATATCGCGAGAATGAAATGCGGTATCACATACACGCATTATTCTCGGTCCTGCACATATCTCATATGCGCTCCTATTTCGTTTCGCTTGAGCCAGGAAACCTCTGTGTAGGACTCTAAAGACTCGTCAATACGCCGGTAGCAGATGATGATCATATCAAGCACCCACAAGCCGCAAGCGGTCTGCTAAACGTAACGGCCACCCGGGTATTGAGCGATCAGAAGATCGACGAGCTAGCCCGCTCACACTCCTGCGAATCCGACCAGTAACACTTACCATACAGTCCAGTCTCTTCGTCTGATACGTCGCATATCAAGTCTACGGGTGGTATACGTCAGACCCCAATAACCCGATAAGTCGTGCCGATGTGAGGCTCGTAACGGGTCGAGAAACTACTGGTAACACTTACCAGTAAATCTCTGATCAGCCCTGGCCAGGGACTTCCCTGCTACGGCCAATTGAGCACAGCGCAACATCAACTCCCAATACCGGGAGAGACGAAACCCCTCCTATCGCTCATTGCCTCCATGTGACTCGGGACTGTACCCAAAGACCACCGTTTTGCACGCCCTCATGGACGTGGTAAGGTGGAGATCAAAGCACAGTGGGAATCACACAAGACTCTATGACGATCTCGGGTCTACAGACTAACCTGTACAAGTGTCACCTGAGAACTGCCATCTGACGTGAGGTATAATGCCATCTGGGAGTTCTTGGCGAGTCCGTCCAGTGTACCCAGTCTCCACTGAGCACCCGTATACCATCTCTGATGTCAAACACCAATGGATATGGGATCATCCATCGCCCATCTCATGGATCGAGAAGCGTATACGCTAATCTACTCTGGTATATCGATGCCCCGTCTCGATACACCCACGACTAGGGACCTTGAAGGATGTACTTATGGACTACCATGTCCCCACTAGTATGATCTGCATCATAGTCCAGGTAGTCAAGTACAAATCCTAAGGGCTTTACCAACATGTAACTATAAGACAGTATAAAGAGACTAGTGTACATGTTAAGATAAATAGCAACCAGATAGCATACTATCATGTCGAGCAAGAAAGTCATCTCTATATATGTCCAAGCATCCAATATAATATACATAATCTGTACAATACTGGCCTCTAGGGCATACATACAACTAACAATCTTTGTGGTTGTTTGCATAGTTAATACGGACATTAAGGGGTAAAGACTAAATCCAGATTAGGTGGAGAGTTCATTACCCTTCCTAAGCCCCGAAAATCGCAAAATTTGCATCCGCATTTACCCTCATTAATTAAAAAATATCTAGAGATGACTCTAAGGACCGTCGCGCTCACTTAGAACAGAAGAAGGCCGTGGGTAATTCATTGCTTATCCGCGTTTCTTTTGTGGTGTCTAAGGCAAGTGTGTCGAAGGCTAGTGGTTACTTAATTAGGCCCACTACTTATGTAGTGGAGAACCTCCCACTTACCTGGCACTTACCTGGCCACAGGAGAGACAAAGAGGCAGTGGAGGATTTATCCTGCGACTTGTCTTTTGGCAGTTAGGAGCGGTCTAGAGTTTGACCTTGGTGACCACTAGAATTAGGGTTTTGCTTGTTGCATTTTGTGATTTGCATCATTTTTTTCAAAAATCCGTATCAATTTTCAAAACAAACACCGCATTCATATCATTTCCCTAATTATAAATTCACGCTGCCACTTGTACTAACCCTTTTTAGTGCAAGATAGGCTGGACACGGGATTCTAGTGCCCGTTAAGTCCGCGTTTCCTTGATCGACCCAAAAGTCGGTATTTCTACATTTACCCTTTCTTTTACCCACCACCACACCCATATCGATGGATCCACCTCCATCGAACTTCTTTTCCACTAATCTTCCGCCGTCCGTTGGTGCGCAGAATCCACCTCGCATCTCTCTCCAAGAGAGGTGCTATCCAACACGAGGTCCCCTTTCCATCTGTCTTTCCATTCCACCAGCCAACGGGGAAAATTTTCAAATAAAACCCCAATACATCAACCTTCTACCAAAATTTCACGGTCTCGAGTCTGAGGACGCATACGTGTTTATCACGAAATTTGAAAATGTATGCGCAATGATGGGTACTTCACAGCTTTATGTGGATGCTTTACGTCTTCGTCTTCTCCCATTCACCTTGTGCGATATAGCCGAGAAGTGGCTGTATAACACTACCGCACATTCCATTTCAAATTGGGAAGAATTCGTCAAAGCATTCCTTAAGAAATTCTACCCACATCATAAGACAGCTCGAGTCCGTAGCGAAATAAATCAATTCACCCAGCTTCCAAATGAAACATTTTCACAATGTCTTTAACGCTTTAAGGATCTGTTAGTCCAATGTCCTCATTACGGCATCCCGAGATGGGAACTGTGCCGAATCATTTATGAGGGCATTAATCCTAACACAAGACAGACCCTTGAATCCATGTGTCAAGGCAACTTCATGACCAAAGATGATGGGGAAGCCTGTAAATTTCTAGAAGATTTCGCTGAAAGATCTTTACAGTGGGAGGGTGTGAGTCAATCGTTTAGGGATGGCAATGATATTTCCATAGGAGTTAGAGCTGAAATTTCAGCTTTACACAAGAAATTCGATGCTATGGAAAACAAATTTTTAGCCGCCGCCCTAAATCAAATGTCACTCTCCAAAACTGTATGTGGATGCTGTTCCGATCCTTCTCATTTGACAGAAGAATGTCCACGAAATTCTCTGTTTCAAGGTCACGAGCATACCAATGCCGCATTTCAAAGACCTAGAAACGATCCATTTTCTTCCACATATAATCAGGGTTGGAGGAATCACCCTAACTTTGCTTGGAACCAATCACAATCTCAAAACACGGTTCCAACCCAAAACAATTTCCAAAGGGTCCCTCCACCACAACAGCAACCACCACTTCAATTGAGTCAGCACCCCTACCAATCACAAAACTTTCAAAATCCGGCCAACACTTTTGCACCACATGAAAACTTGTTGCAATTGACCGGTACAGATAATACCTCTGCACTAGCACAAACCTTGGATACTTTCATGAAACAATCCATCCAAGGGACAACAAGTTTGCAATCTTCCGTAGAGAATGTGATGAAGATCATTGTCTCTCAAAATGAGAGTATTAAATCGATGGAAGAACAAATTGCACAACTAAAAGCCGAAATGCGTGCAAGAGAGAAAGGGAAACTTCCAGCTCAACCTTTACCCAATCATGGCTATTCACATCATGTGGATGCAATCACCACGTTGAGATCTGGAAGAGTGCTTGACACTCACGTTGGGGAAGAGTTTGATGATACAGATAGATCCATCAATAACACCCCGGCTGAGACCTTTCCTTCCACTTCTACTTCCAATCCTACCCCCAGTTCTTCTACCCCACCACAATCTTCCGAGCATATTCTTCGTTTCCCAAAAGGCTCGCCACTTCAACCCACCTCTTCTACTCCTCCACCGACGATCCCCACTTCTATTTTGGGATCGGGTCCACACACACTTCCTTCTCCTATGATGGATCCAGCGCTTATTGCTAAAGCACCTTATCCTAATCGGTTAAGGGCTAACACATCGAGTCCACATATGGAGAAGATCATGGACATTTTTAAGCAAGTTAACATCAACATCCCTCTCCTAGATGCTATCCAACAAGTTCCGTCCTATGCGAAAACTCTTAAGAACTTGTGCACTAGGAAGAGGAAGACTCAAGTGCCCAAGAAGATTTTCATGGCAAAGACAGTAGACACAGCTTTCCCCCAACAAGTACCGAGGAAACGTAAGGACCCTGGCTGTCCTACTATTTCTATTTCTATTGGAGAAAAACACATCAACCGTGCTCTACTAGACCTTGGCGCTAGTGTTAACTTGCTTCCATACTCGGTTTATGAGCAACTAGGAATCGGAGAGTTGAAACCAGCCCATTGCACTCTCCAGATGGCTGGCCGATCAATCACCAAACCTAGGGGTGAACTGGAGGATGTGTTAATAAAAATCGGGGAATTCATATTCCCTGTGGATTTTATTGTAATTGATACACAGCCTGTAGCGAACCCACAGAACCAAATTCCGGTGATTTTAGGCCGCCCCTTTTTGGCCACTTCCAATGCTATTATCAACTGTCGTAACGGTTCTATGACCCTATCTTTCGGGAATAGGTCAATTGAGCTGAACATTTACAAGTTGGGAAGTGTACCCTCCGAACCTACTGCTCATGTCTGTTCTGTCAACTTAATGGATGTCGACAACAGCGAATTTGATTATCCTCCTGATACCGATCTTGACTCTTTTCATATGTTGTTTGACCCAACTATGTATTATACACATACAGACTCTCCCACTGAGTTGTCCGGGTCAACAACTAACACTGATTATGAACCGTTCTTAGAGTCTGAAGATCACCCCGCACTTTGTAATGACATTATTCATCGGGATATTAATGGAACTTTTGAGGAAATCTTCGCTGATGAACTCGCATTTTTAAATGACACGGGCGTTGAGATGAATCATCTTCCAATCAATGAAATTGAACCTCCACCCCTTCTTCTGAACTCTATAAAGAATGCGAGTAATCCATCACATTCACTGCATCGTCTCTCCAAAATGAGACGCACACACATTCTATTCCACCACTTAACCTTTCTCCACTTCTTCTTCCACCAACCAGAGCACTGCATTGATAAAATTTTCGAATGGTTGGTGTTGACGTACGGTCTTTGCAAAGTTTGGCATCGACCAATGATTCATTACCCGCTCATGTGATTTTCAAAGCTTAACATTGTTTAATTCAAGTTTGGGGGGGTGTAATCGGGCTCTTGAAAAGAATTTTTTTTTACAAAATGTGAGCCAAGAATAAGTTTGGGAGAGGATCTTCACTTAAATATGTTGCCCCCACTAATAATTCCTCCCAGACTTACAGGTTTTGTAGATATAGCTGTTGGCAACAGTGAGGACATTGTTGAAAACAAGTTTGGGGGAGGTTTGTGCTTATTTTCGCATCATTTGCATCATACTTTGCATAAGCACAAAACATTTTTCAAAACCTATAAAAATTTAAAAATTTTCAAAATATAAAAACATTTTTTGTACATAAATAAGATAATGAAAGTTTAGATAATGAAAAATTACATTCATGAGATTAGAAAAATTTAAGGAAACTTAGAAAATTAGAAGTTTTCTTATACGAACTAGTAATAAGTAGTTATGAGCCGTTGTCCCAAGGGTTAGTAAGATGAAAGACGTCACTAATCTGAGGATAAAAATAAGTCTGAAAAATAGTTTCTATTCTGAAAGCCAAACATTTTTGAATGTTGATACCCTGCTATTCGCTCTTACACACGTCTTAAAGCCTGGGATAGTAGAGGATACCTTGAAATGCTCTTGTCTTAAAGCCAAAAGTATGAAGGAAATAAAAAAATGAAGAAAATATAAAGTGGTGAGAAAAAATGGACACTGGTTTTGTTATCACCAAGGGCAATAAAAAAATATATAGCGAGGGTGCCTCTTCCCCTAGTGCCCTAAGGCCAACTGGTCTGGGAGTCACTGCTATGCCTGAGGTGGTGCAAGACGAGGAAAATACACCAAGTAAGCAAGCACAGGAGTAATCGGTCGGTTAGTACCTCAAGAAGTATTAACGGTCGCTTGAAAGTGTGTGAGCAAATTCATCTAAATATTCATTAATTAAAAAGTACTGAGGCTGATGGGCAAGAGTATGATAGCTTGAATTGAATTCTCCGGGTGTAGGGATGTCTTTACACACACACAGGGTTATATGATCGATGTTTGGAAGAAAGATAGGAATGAAGGATAAGACGATGTTTTATTGAGGGAGGACGTGATTTCTGACATCTTTTCATGACCATTAAGATAGGGCTCATAACAACCGAAAAGCTAGCTTAGTTGGAAACCCTAATTTTCAAGGATTTTCTTTTACAATTCTTTTCTTTAAATGTAATATTCATGATCTTCCTTTTATTATTGGATTTTGTGGGTGCAATCCGCTGAAAACCCTCAGGAGACAACACTCCTCCTACTAGGGACACCTAGAGGTTTAAAGGCTTGTTGCACGTGCTCAGTGCAATCGTGTTGCCTACGAAAGTGTGCTAGTTAGTTTTTCTCTTTCTTTATTTTCTCCTTCTCTTTTTAATAATAAAATTCGCTCGATACGATCGAAAATAAGTTTGGGGGAATTTGATCAGTCGAAAATACTGCATTTTTAACACGACAATTTCCCTATCATTTGCACTCATCTATAAGTGTTCGGTATTCATATTACACATATTAGCAAAACAGTCCTGAAATACCAGATTGCATGTGTTATACTCTAAAAACCGACATTTCTGAGGGAATTATGTGTTTATCATGGCATCGCATCATCCCTGTATTGCGTAACACTTGTTTCGAGATTTGTGCAGGGAATTGCAGGAACAAAGCCAAAAGAAGCTGATCAAAAATACACCAACTCCAAGTTTTGAGATCTGGTAGCAATCCAAAGGGAAAAATACAATTCAACATAACACAAAAAGGCCCAAAAGTCAGCATCAGAAAATCCTAGAAGGCCCAAGCCCTAAGGCCTATAAAGAGCCGCGGATCCGCGGCAGGAGCCTGCTTGCGCCGCGGATCCGCCGCAGTCTTGACACTTCATCTCTCAATTTTCAGTGCACAATTCTTCTCTCTGGGCCCACATTCCTTTCATATACTTCAAACTCCAGAAAACCCTCGAAGCTTCTGCCAGATCAGCAAAGATCATTAAGCAACCTAATCTTGATTAAGCTAATTAAGCTCCTAACAAACTATTTCTAGAAGCTCCCTCCTAACTAACCTCTTCTAGAAGCCTCTCTAGCTAACTAACTTTTGGAGGGAAATTCAAATCTCCTCAACAAACTTTTGGAGGGAAACTTAAAATTCAAATCCTAGATCTAGGGTTTGGGAAGCCTAGAAATTGAAGTCTAGACCTAGGGTTAAACTTCTTCCCCAATCCTTAGTGATTAAATCTTTACTTCCTCAACCATTAATATCCATCTTCTTCCACAAGTCTAGTGACAACACTTGTGCGAAACCCTAACCCTAATTCCAATCCAAATTCAAGATCCCGAGTACCAATCAAGCGAGAAGCCCTTCAACCTTTTAGGAGCGGAGCTGATCTTCAATCGAGCAAGTGATCCAAGCCGATCCGCGACTCACGGAGACGAGCGAAGCCAAATCGACGATCGAGTTCTTCCTCTTATAGTTCTTGAGCGATTGTAATGAAATTGTTGATATAAATAAAAGGTGAAATTCTTTAATCTTGCTTTCTTTAAATTCTTGCATCATGATTCGATCTCAATTTATAATTGTAGTTCTTGTTGTGATGTTCGAGTAAAACTCCGCTCATAACGGAGTCGAGACGATCAATAGAATGATGATGTTACAAATCTTAATACGATTCTTAAGTCCTATGAGTTTTGTAAACCCTAGCAAGTTGAAGAATCGATGACCTAGTTTCGTTGCGATACTTTCTTGATTGTTATCGCTCGAAATTAGGGATCTACGATCGTTTCTTGAATTTACTAGAGGCTAGAATGTGAATGATATCGACGAAGGAATAAGGGATAAATGATGAAACCCTAGTTTCACTAGAAATCCCTAATTCTCGTCGATCATCATCGATCTAGTATCAATTCATCGAAGGATAAGAATACGTCATCGTGAGATTGCATCACATCTATAGATCCGATCGATTCCTACGAGCCTCATTTCGATTCTTGATATTTGGTTGGAAAAATCATCAAACTCTCAATTCTTGATTCTATCCTTTTCTTGTTATTAGATCTAGATTTTCTAATTCTTGAACTTCAACTATAAATCATGAATTGTTTGTTTTCTTTTCATTAAATTTTCGATTCAAATAAAACAAGATACGAACGAATCGCACAATCCCTGTGGACGATCCGGACTCTCTAACGCGCTACATCCGACACCGTTAATTGATTGCGGTCAATAATATTTTTGGTTGTGATTTCTATACAATTTTCATACCACACAATCGGAAATCGTTTCAATCAAATACCTACCAGTAAATCTCCTGCCTTGGCCAAGGACTTCGTGTAATGGCTCTCCTAGACACAGCGCGATCTCACCCCCAATACCGGGAGAGACGAAACCCCATGCAGATCCGCTCACTGCCTCCATGTGGCTCGGGACTGTACCCAACTAAAACCTGTTTGCATGACTCCTTTGAGCTGTGGTAGGGTAGTAATCAAAGCACAGTGGGAACTCACACGAGACAAATGACGATCTCAGGTCGATGAACTAACCTGTATACATGTCACCAGGGAACCGCTATCTGACGTCAGGTATAAAACCAACTAGCATGTTCCTGGCGAGTCCTGTCCGGTGTACTTATAACCCAATGAGTACCTGTATACATCTTAGGTGATCCAACTGACACTAATGGCTTGTGAGACCATCCACCGCCCCTCGTCGGGGTCTCGACTGTATATACTAGTCTGCTTATGGAGTATCGATGCCCAGTTTCAAAACGCCCACGACTAGGGACTTTTTAAGGATGTGCTTATAGACCCCAGCTCCCACGTATATGATCGCAATCATACTGCTGGCAGTCAAGCAAGAATCCTAAGGGCTCTATGAACGTGTAATAGTGACCTGTAAGGTCACCTAAAGCAGTACACGATGATAAAGATAAACCAGATAGCATACTATCATCTTGAGTAAGACTGTCCTCCCGGTATAGGTCCTCCCTCAATCATTGCAATCACGTGCCTGTGATCCAATAATTGACTCTGAGGGCACTATATCCAACAATCTCCCACACTTAAGGCTAATTATTGCGATGTCGCATACTCACAGCCCGTGTGATACCGAACACCCAACTCCTCTACTAATCAGTTTCACAAAGCCCGTTTATGAAACTATTGCGCTCGAGGAATAGCCTCAGTGAGTGGATCCGCCCTGATGTTTCCATCTATGTCTCTCTTAATCTCAAGTTCGCGGAGAAAGCCATCTCCCGAAATGAGCAATACCTGTCTTAGAATATGTTTGGATATCTGATGGGACCAAGTTCATAAATAAACTCCAAATCCAAACTTCTTAGACTGTATCGTCAACTGAACTTAATCAGTATCCTGCGCCACGCATCTCTCAGTCTCCGCTTGGACCACCTGTCCAAACAACTGCCCCTCGTCAGAGGGAAAACTATAACTCTGACAGTCACTCTGTCATCCAGGTCACCTTGGAAGCCTGGAATGATAACCGTTTCCCGATGGAGGCTGTTATCATATTCCTAGAACATCCACTTATGTTCTAAAACTGCTTCCTAGCGTTTCTCCAGGATAGGATTAATATCAACTTATTGCATCTAGTGCAAAAACGACATCTGGTGTGGTACTTGACATCTCATGATTGACTCAATTGCCTAAGCAAGTGGTATGTTAATCATGCACATCCCTCTCCCCTTTAGTCTGTAAGACACCTTTAGAGAGGGTGACTCCATCACCTGCAGGTACACTACCATGTCTGGAGTCGTCCATTCTAAAGAACCTTTAGTATGCTGTCTTAGTATCCAGATTGAGAAACTACCCAAATCTAGATCTAAAACCATAGATCTAGTAACGAGAATGTCAGATATAATATCCAAGCCCTATGTGGAGAAACCAATGTGTTACAACCAAAGTATAACCAATCGTAGCATAGGAATTTCACTTCCTACTATGTGTATGTCATCCATATACAAGGACATCACACCCTACTACCTTCTTAACAGATACATCCCCTATTCTGATGGAGTCAAACCTATGTCTGCCACATCAGAAATAGATGATCTATCTCCGCTATATCTGCTTTAGTCTATAAATAGACATAAGCTTCTTGTCCACTATGCTTCCGCTGCTCCCACTGACTACGACAACCCTTTGGCAGAGTCATATACACGTACACTTCTAAAGCTAGTTTAGAACGACGCTATACTCATCCTCCTGCCGGGTCTCACAGTCTGGAACAACAGCAATGGAAAGTTTGGGTAAACAAGAACCTCCCTGTCACCGTCCTTGAGGCTACCAGAGTACCTCTCGGGTGCCTGAGGTTACCCACCATATCTGCGGAGTGGCCAATGGAATGTCAAACCAGATCGAATCTTTAGGTTCTTATCAAATTTTCAGTAATTGTTTGCGGTTTTGGAATCACTTCCAGTTCTACCATACTCCCACTACTGTTGTATGAAAAATCCATTTTTATCAAAACTGTGGCGAGTCAAGAACAATATCACTATTGATCGTCCAAATGGTAGAAAGTCAACCCTCGTCATAGCCCGGGTCAACCCATAAACAGCCATTACAGAAACGTGCCTTGAGTTATCCAGAGTCTGGTTTTAAGCATAAGCCGGACAACTTCCCGTACCTTAACATTGTTAAGATATGAACTATTCTATATCCAATATAGAAACAGAGGCGCTGATTTAATCGGAACCAGATTCAAATCATGCAGCTGCCTCCAGTGCATGTCAACTAAATGGAAAGAGGCCGATCAGCATTACTCAACTTAGGAGTGCTTCCAATTATGAGTAACCTGAAAGAGAAGCAAGTTCTCTTAATCATTACTATTAACTGAATACCATACACAAGTATCTACATCTTCGATCACCTTGAAGAATCCTGATACTTGCAACATGTGGTTCTCTACTTTACTCTTATATCTATAACTTCTCAAAACTTAGACCTTGTATTTCTGCGAAACACTTGTCTAAAAACTAGAGAAGTCATAAGTAAACAGAATATAGTACGAGTACCAAACCCTCTGTCCTAATGGACACTGGACAACATACAATACTCTATATAAGTCCCCTGAGTGTAATAACTCGTTCCCTGTGTGTCGTAGGTTAAAAACTGTACTTATGGTTAAGAAGAATTACACCGCTGTTTAATGCTCCTTACCTAACTATCCACTGATATAGGTAAATGTCATAGACATAATTTCAAAAAGTTATATCTCACTTTAAAAAAATAAACGTACAGATATATCAATTTGAAATTGGTGCATAACAACGGATATTCAAAACCAAATATTTGCCGTCCGGCAAACAACCCAGGCGATTTCCTCAAATATCACCAATTACAACGAATCCCGATATAATGAGGATGATCACCCAATTCCTAATAACTTACTCCCACTCATCATCTGTAAAACCATACAGATGTGAGAATCAAACCTGGTAAACCCATACCCTGGAGTAAGGGTTTAATTGGGAAATCAGTTTTCTATTAACAATACACAGTGAAACTGAAACAAGAAAATGTTTCGTAGGGGTATCCGGGTATTCTTAGTAATGCCTCTTCCATTACCAGATTCACAACTGTAACCGTATATTTCTTTGCCATCTCTCCAAATCTCTATATATGTCTTCAGTCATTACCTTCTGTACACCCCTTTAGGCTAAATGGTTTTCTTCCTTCCCTACCGTTCGGCACCAGCCTATGGTTTGGAAGAAGACTATACAATAAGCGTAATGGGCGTACTCTCCTAATCCTAGGAGTACTCGTAACCTGAGAGAAGGTGAAGATAAAAGACAACTGAATAAAACCTTATTCCTATTTCTCCTGAACCAGAATCCATCCCCGAACTGGAACAAGTTCCTTCGAGTTCGTATATAACCATGCGATGGAGTATCCAAATAACTGTGGATCTTCGTAGTGATACGGAGTGTCCTGGAGAAATACAAAGGTGAAGTAGGAGTGGCGATGAAATATTTGGTTTGGTCGTGAATAGCAGTCGCAATTTACTTTGCCCTCTTTCTAATCCCTTTATTTTGTCTTAACTTATTACCTTCTGTACACCATCGTTAGGCTAATTGGTTTTCTTCATTCCCCACCGTTCGACACCTGCCTATGGTTTGGAAGAAGACTATCCGATTAACATAATAGGTGTACCGTCCTAATCCAAGGAGCACTCGCAACATGAGAGAAGGTAAAAGGAAAAGAAAACTGAATAATCCTATTCATTTTCTCCAGAACCGGAAACCATCCTCGAATCTGGAAAAAGTTCCTTCGAGTTCGTATATAACCATACGATGGTTTTATCCAATGGAAGTGGATGTTCATAGTAATACGGGGTGTTCTGGAGAAAAGGGTAAAAGTAGGAGTGACAATGAGGTATGCAACTCAGACAATCCAAAAACCAGTGTTTTAAGAAAGTTCGGTTAACTTGGTCACCGAGTCATAGTTTAGGGTCGGGCCATGGTCGCTGCCAAAGAGAGAGAGAAAAGAAACACTCTGCGTGCACTCTAACCTAGATCAGAATGGTTATCAATTTATCTAATCAGGAAACCTCCCACTATATCCTTAAATTCTCCTCCAAACCTGAAAAAAGAATTAGTCGGGATCACCCGAGGAGTAAACCAACTCATCAGTGGGAATTGGGATTCAACTATCATCACATGATAACGTGATGGAATCCACTCAAGTCATCACACTCCAGAAGGTATGCGCATGCTTGGCAAGTTTCAGTTTCTTTTGAAACTCCCGATGTGTGTTTTTATCCCTAGAACCCAAGTGACCTTGACTGAGCCAACATATCAAAGGATCCTAGTCAAGTTCAACCCGTCATTATCTTGATTGCATTAGACCCACCCACACGAGTCCTTGACTGAGCCAAAATGACCGTACGACTGTCCTAACCAATCACATATCCATGAGACAGAAAAGCATTACAGAGCTACCGCACACTATGCCTCAACTGAGCACGACATACGTAGCACGAATACTAAGCAATACTAATCTGAAATGACGGAGGGCTACGACTGGTTTTTGGCGAAAAACCTTTAGCGTAATGAACTTGATATCGTTGAAGGAATCGGATAGCTTTTTATAAAAATATAGTGGCGAAAACCTTTGCTAAAGAGGTCACTCCTGGTGAAGGGATCTCGGCTCTTTCCCCGTAGAATGAGGTGCAGGATATTCCAACTGAATACCATGATGCAAAGCAAAAAGGCAATCATCTATAGTGAAGTTATTACCCTGACGCAAACTTCTGTCCAAGGGGTCACTCCCGGTGAAGGGATCTCGGCCCTTGCCTCGTCGACTGAGGTGCTGGATATTCATAACCGAATACCACTGTGCAAAACAAAAGAGAACGTCCTTACAATAACAACTTTTTTGAAAAATGTTCCAACAATATTAGAATAGGTTTGTTTATCTTGCATTGATCCGAATCAATGCAGTCCCATCAATTAATCACACCACAAAAGAACGAAAATATGATGTACGTATATGCCATCCGCATTCGCCACTGGGTCCCGCATCACCCATTAGGTTACTTAACTAACGACAGAGCGGGGATTGGACTAGCGCGGGTGTAAAACATATACAACATCTACTAGTATATATATCAATATATAATATTCGCTCAAGGCGTGATAAAATGCAACATCACAGAAATGTAATAAGCATCACAGAACAATACAGATAATCTGGGATCCCCGGGTTTCATAGAGCCGCTACTGAAACCCGACGTTCCCCTGGTCGTGTGGATAGCCTGTGCAATGAAATCCTAGACCCCTACGGGCGCGGCAAGTTACCCGCCAAAACCTGAAGTGAGGCAGCCCCCTACAGCAAAGTGAATGGACTACCCAGCACTTCACGGAATCCGGTACCTTGAGCACCCCTCCTTGGGTCAACCTGTACCCTCTACGAGTGCGGCGAATAGCCCGCCAATTCTAGAGTGAAGCCCCCTCCGTCTCAAAGCCATGAGATGCGGGCCCGTTGCCCTCTAGAACCCGGCTATCCGTGCACCCCACCGCGGGGTAATCCTAGTACAGAAAGTAAAATATATACACAACGGGTATATCGACCTCAGCCCGGTCGTGCCCCAAAAGAATAATATACAAACGGGCAGTGACGGCAGTCCACATGTCGGACGCTCGCCACGCAATAACAAATGTACAAATAATAGCAAATAGTACTACCATTGCATCCAGGCTATCCACCATGACAAATCCGCAAAATCACAGCACAACACAGAACATCAACGTGAATTTCACGTTCGCAAATCCGTCTAAAAGGGCTATAGCAATTAGACAAGATTTACCGATCAAATGACATTCACGGTCGCAGATATAATGTAAGTACTGTAAACTAACATATTTAAAATTTTCGATCGACAAAATTTCCCAAAGTGGGCCCCAAGCACAAATCCAACACTCAAAATAATCTGGGCCAAAACCAAAATTACCAGAAACCCCAATTCCAACTCAGACACCACTGTAGAAAATTTGGTGTAGTGTTGCTACAGTACTGCGGCGGAACCGCGGCCAAAACGTGTGTAAGGCCGCGGTTCCGCGGTGCTACAGTGAGCTCAGTGTACCAAATTTTCTCAGATTTCTTAGAAACGCCTGCCTGATTTTCTGCAACACTCAAAATAATTTTTTGGCAACAAAAAGATTTCGACAGAAATTGCAGAATTGGAAATGCGGTTTTAGAAAATTTTGTTCGATCGAAGTTCTAAACATGTTAGAGCAAGCTAGTGTAGGTTAATGGCGTGGCTCTGATACCATGTAAGACTACGGTAGCGCCTCGGCCGTCTATCCGAGACAAAAATGCGGAAACGAAAACTTTTCAAAACTTGAAACCGGCGCTATCGCAGTCTTTAATCCCGGATCGAACCATTAACCTATAACTAGCAACTAGAGAAAGGTTAGAAAAGCTATACCGATCGATCCGTGTCCTTCGGTCTTTAGCCACCATCCCTAGCTCCTCGCGGCATCTCCGATCTCCGGTCTTCTCGTCGGAAAGGGCACCACATCTTCGAGTCTTTTTACGGGCTCCCGCTTCGTCCGAAGCAACTCAGACATGAAGTTTGCTAGCCGACTTGTCCAAGGTGATGTAGAGAATGTGTGTGATCAGTTTGTCTCGAGCATCCATTGATTCTCAACACATGAGAGTATATGGATGGAGGTTGAAGATGATGCCATTAATGGAAATGGTGAGCTAGAGGAAGAAGAAGAAGAAGAGGAACGTTTTCTTTCTTGTGTTGTATGATGAAAATGAGAGAGTGAGATAGAAAATAATCCAAGAGCAAACCCTTACCATGGCTGCCCTTCTCTCTCTTCCTCTCATTTCAACTCACAAATCAATCACATAATGTGACACATGCACAAAGAAAGAGACCATGAGTCACCACTTGTGAATGTGTCACAATTAATGCTCCTAATCATGATTTCAAGCTCATTATTTCCATTTGTAAACATTAACCCAAATGTTTACAACAATAAAAAGATATGACAACATCTAAAGTAAACTCGTGACGGATCACAAGGATACCCCCCACCTGTATATACATACATGCATCCGCATTTCGACTGAATGCAAATGCGATGAGACTAAAGTAATCCAACAAGTCTAATACTAGGATCTGGCTTAAACCAAAGCCCACTAGTATGATCCGTCCGATCATGATCCGTGCACTACTGCACGTATATGATCGAACCCTGCCATAATACCATACGGCCTCTACAACGTTTCGCCCGAAACTTGAGAAACTGTCTGTGGGGGACTCTAAAGACTCGTCAATACTTTGGTTGTGGATTTAACCACTAGCACGTCAGTGGTACTAGCTGTACGTAACGGGCTACCAGGTATTGACCAAAAGAGAGGTCGATGAGCGAACTCATCCTGACACCCTACTGAGCCTGTCAGTGACAATATCCGTATAGTCCGGTCCGTTCGTCTATGAGCATCGCATGTCGGGCCTAGGGGGTTGGCAAAAGTCAGACCCCCAAAACCGGTATAAGTCGTGTCGGAGTATAGCCCAGAACACCCCGAGATACTACTGGAATACCTACCAGTAAATCTCTTGCCTTGTCCAAGGACTTCGTGTAATGGCTCTCCAAGACACAGCGCGATCTCACCCCCAATACTGGGAGAGACGAAACCCCTGCCGATCCGCTCACTGCCTCTATGTGGCTCGGGACTATACCCAACTAAAACCTGCTTGCACGACTCCTTTGAGCCATGGTAGGGTAGTAATCAAAGCACAGTGGGAACTCACACGAGACAAATAACGATATCAGGTCGATGAACTAACCTGTACACATGTCACCAGGGAATTGCTATCTGACGTCAGGTATAAAATCAACTAGCATGTTCCCGGCGAGTCCTGTCCGGTGTACTCATAACCCAATGAGCACATGTATACATCTTAGGTGATCCAACTGACACTAATGGCTTGTGAGACCAGCAACCGCCCCTCGTCGGGGTCTCGACTGTATACACTAGTCTACTAATGGAGTATCGATGCCCAGTCTCGAAACTCCCACGACTAGGGACCTTTTAAGGATGTGCTTATAGTGTTAGTGTATATGCCATAGAGGCCATTACTGTTTCATACTAGTTTGTATATTACTTAATGGAAGCTTGGGATATTCACCTTGTATAGACAATCTTGCTCAAAATAGTTGTATGCTACTTGGTTTGTTTCTACTTTAATGTGTACATGTGTTTATTTTAGTATATCACCTATACACATTAGTGGAGCCCTTAGGATCTTTTTTTGATTACCAGCGTTGTGATGGCAGTCACACTCGTAGGGGCTGGGTAATCCACAAGCACATCCTTATGTAGGTCCCTAGTCGTAGGACTATCGAGATAGGGCATCGATACTCCGGAGTAGACTAGCGTATGCGCTTCTCATCCCAGTGTGGGAGACGGTCTGTCCCACAGCCGTCCGTACGTCGTACTTGAGATAGTATGCGGGTGCTCGTTAGGTTACGAGTACACTGGACAGGACTCGTCGGGAACTGATGGTTGGTACTATACCTATCGTCAGTTATCAGTTCCCAGATGACATGAGTACAGCTTAGTCCGCTGACTTGACACTGTCACTTCGCCTCGAGTGTGTTCCCACTGTACTTAGATTACTACCCTACCACGGCTCAAAGGAGTCATGCAAACAGGTAGTAGTTGGGTGCAGTCCCGAAGCACTTGGAGGCAGTGATGGTTAGACAGGATTCGTCTCTCCCGGTATTGGGGGTTGATATCGCGCTGTGTCTAGGAGAGCCATTACAAAAAGTCCCTGGCCAGGGCAAGGGAGATATACTGGTAGGTTTCCAGTGTTATCTCAGGGTGTTCTGGGCTACACTCCGACACGACTTGTACCGCTATTAGGGGACTGACGTTTACCGCCCCCCTAGGCCGGCCATGCGATATTCTCAGACGAACAGACCGGACTGTACGCACATTGTCATATTCAGGCTCAGCAGGAGTTCAGATGGGTTTCACCTCGTCCGTCTTCTTATCGGCATCTACCTGGGGGCCGTTATGCACAGCTAGTGCCACTTACGGTCTGTGGTTAAATCCACTACCAGCGTAGTGTCGAGTCTTTAGAGTCCTACACAGAAAGCTATTCGCCTTTAGGCAAAAGAGTAGAGGTCGCATGGTTTTGCGACAGGGTTCGGTCACATCCGTGCACTTGTGCACGTTTAGTGTCCGAGCAATTAACACTAGCGGGCTTTGGTTTAAGCCAGATCCTAGTGTACGTTTTGGGATTGGTTTTATCTCGTTTGTATTTGTGTTCCTCGGAACGCGGATGCGGGTGTGTATGCACAGTTGACAGAGAGACAGAGGCAGAGGATTCTCATTAGGGTTGTTGACGGTTGACTTTTTGCTAAACCCTAATGAGAATAAGAAATATGATTAACAATAGTATTAATTAAGTATTATTGTGACATGGTTGTTGATGGTTTACTTTGTTGACTTGTTGACTTAGTTGACCGGTTGACTAGGTTGGACTTGTTGACCTTCATCATTACAATGGCTATCATTTCATGGCAAAGACTTTTGCTTGCTTGTTTCTTTTTGCAAAATGAGTGCATGAAATGATATGGCCATTTTGACTTGAACCATCACATAATACTCAATTACTATTATGAGTTATCATGATTTTGGATTATGAGAGCTTGGATGGCAAAAGTCTTGCTCATTCTTTCAATTCCTTTCTCTCTCATGCTTGAGCTCTCCCTCTTTCTCTTGCTCTCTCTCTAGTTCATGGTTCACTTGTCTCATGTGTTGAGAAGCAAGAACCATTAAGATAAAACCCAACACACTCCTCTACTCATCTTAGTTCACAAAATTTAGCAAACCAAGTGTTCTAGTTTCTTCTAGTTTGAAGTGAAGCCAAAGGTAGAAGCTTTCAAGTGGATCCATCTTCGGCACAAAGAGACGACGAGGTGAGGCCGATCCGACCACCGCAAGGAGACCAAGAGAAGGAGTTCAAGTTAAGGTATAACCCTTAACCGAGTAGGTAAAACTCTTGTTAGGTTTGTTAGATAGTTGTTTAACAAAAATCCGTATTTTGAGTCCATGTTACCACCTAAAGAAAAATCGTTTTTCATCATTTCCGCAAGCCCGTAAGTACCGGGAGAGGTAACGTGGACTTACAGTGGTATCAGAGCCTAGTTAAACACTATCTAACATGTTAGCAAAGTAACTAGAAGTTCGATCGGAGAAAAAGTCACGAAACACGCCCGAAAAATATAGTTTCTGCCGATTTTTTTTCTTGTTCCAAAAATAATAAATCTTACACTAAAAATCGGCTCAGGCTTTTTAGAACACACTGTAGAAAAATGGTCCAATGACCCGGTCAAAGAGCCGCGGAACCGCGGCGGGAGCATGCTCCCGCCGCGGATTCGCGGCCGAGTCGACTCGGCCGTGGGCGATTTTTCCTGCAGTTTGTTCAGTGGGGTGTTTTGGGATTTTTACAATATGTTTTTTTTGCCCAGATTTTCCAGAAAGCAAAATTTGTTTTTGGGGCTTCAAAATCCGTATTTTGATCGAACTTCTAAAGACTTAAGCTAACGGGTTATATCTGTGATGTGATATATGTATTGAACGTCTACTAATCGCTATACGTCGATTAGTGGGGATTATACATATCTGTGATCTGTAATGTTGATGGTATGTGTATATGAATTCATTGGATTGTCGCGGATGAATAGCCGGGGGTTGTGAGATGAGAGTTTTCTTTTTCTTTCAATTCATGTAATTTGTAATTGATGTAATATTATTTATATGGTCGCACAACCGGGATGGAGTTGTAGCCGTCATTGTATAATTTCTTTTACTGTTTTTGCTCCTAGGATAGACCCAAGGTGGGGTGCACAAACTACCGGGTATCTCGAAGTGCCGAGTGGCCTACTCACGGTGTTGAGGGAGGTTGCTTCACTTCGGGTACTTGGCGGGTAGTTTGCCGCACCCGTAGGGGTCTAGGGTGGGGTCTTGGCTATTCATCGCGACCGTGTAATCCGCTCTTCGTTACAGGCTCGTACGGATTGCGGATTCCTAGTATATCCAATGCGTTCATCTGTGATCTGGAATGGCTATCATTGCATGTGACGAATGTGTATATCTATATATGATATCTATTTAGGCGTTGCTTATGTTTTGCATCCGCGCTAGTCCAGCCCCCGCTCTGTCGTTAGTTAAGTAACCTAACGGGTAATGACGGGGCCCCGTGGCGAATGCGGATGGCATAAGCGTACGTCATATTTTCATTGTTTTCTGCAATGGTAGGATTAAATGATGGGACGCATTAAATTAATGCAAGAAAATAAACCAAAGTTGAATCGTTGGAACACTTTCAAAACCACTCGGTTTCTTTTCAAAAACAACTTTTAAACGTGGAGCTTAAGCCACTCCTTTTAAAAGCTATCTCGTTCCATCGATTATATCAAGTTCACTACGTTCACGGTTTTGCCAAAACCATCCGTAGCCCTCCATCATTTCAGTTAAATATTCGGTAGTATTCAAGCTATGTATTTTGACCTCACGCCAAGGCATAGTGATTGGTAGCTGCCGGAAATTTATCTGTTGCATAGATAGAATACGTTGGTTTGAGACAGTCGTACTGCCATTTTGGCCTACGTCAAGGGTAGGTACGGGTGGGTTCAAATTAACCTGGATAATGATGGGAAGAACTTGACATGTGACTTATGACATTTTGACCTCACGCCAAGGTCATAAGAGCATGGGGCAAAAATCCACATCGGGAGTTTCAAAAGAACTGAAACTTGCTAGCGCTGCATACCATTTGGAGTGTGATGATTCTGGTAGGATTCCTTCAGTTTTGTCACGCAATGATATTTGGATCCCGATCCTACTGTGAGTATATACTACTCCTCGGGAAATTTCTCACTTAACGATCAATGCTATAAACCAAGTAGGTGTCAAGAAAGGTGTTAGCGGGGCTACGCCCACAGGGAAAAGAGGTTATTTAATTAAGGAACTTCGCGAAAGCGTTGGAAAACCTCCCTCGAAGTACCGACACTGGCCTGGCTGAACGGTTAAGCAAGTATTGTACGGTGAGATTGATCCTGACTAATTCTTCCTTTTTGGTTTGAGGAAGGATTCGAGAGACAGTGGGATCCATCCTGTTTAGACAAATTAAAAACCACTCTAAACTTGCAAGAGCATCATGCTAAAGTGTTTCTTCTTTTTCTCCTAATTGCAGCGACCAAACATCATGACCGGACTTAAGTTACTACTAGATAAAAACATACTGACAGGGACAAACTATAAAGATTGGCTCAGGAATGTCAAAATGGCAATCACTTATGACAAGTTGGGGTATCTCCTTACCACCAAAGCTCCCCCTGTCCCAGGTCCCAAAACCAGCGTCGCGGATAGGGAAATCTGTAAGACCTAAGAAATCGATTGCGCGAAGGCCAAGTGCCTCGTGCTTGTCTCTATGGACAATGAACATCAGAGGAGGCACGAGAATATGGACCTTGAATCCATATTTCTCCATACAAAAGAACTGTATGGAGAGCAATCTCGTATCACCAGATACGAATTCTCTAAAAAGCTGTTTTCGGCGAGATTGGCCGTCGGATCATCGGTAGCGGAACACGTGCTTAAGATGATTGGCTTCATTGAGGAGCTCACGGACCTTGGGACCACGTTAGAGAACGAGCTCTACACGTACTTGATTCTCCAGTCCCTTCCTTCCACTTACGCCCAGTTTATCCTGAACTTCAACTTACAAGAAAAAGAAGTTAAACTTTCAGAACTCCTCAACATGCTGAGGAGTGCAGAGGGCACCCTACAGAAAGGTAGGGAAACATCCACTTTGTTTGTAGGAGGATCTTCCTCTTCTAGGTCCAAGGCGAAAGCCAAGGGAAAGAATTAGAAAGCCCCCGCCAAACCAAGGGGCGGTGTTAGTAAAGTGGATACGAAGGGAAAGACAAAGGCAACAAAGGTAGCGGAAAAGCTTGTGGGAAAGGAAGAATACTTTTACTGTCACAAGAGTGGACACTGGAAAAAGGATTGCAGGGCTTGGAAGGCCAGAACCCAGGATCTGAAGCAAGTTGCGGCTTCAGCTTCAGGTGTGTATGTTATTGAAAACTGTCTATCAATAAACTCTACATCCTGGGTATTGGATACCGGATCAGGATCTCATATTTGTAATTCTTTACAGGCACTGAGAAGGCGTAGGGTTTTGAAGGCAGGTGATATGACCCTCAGAGTTGCAAATGGAGCTGGCATGGATGCTGAGTCCGTGGGGGACTATCACCTGGGGTTGTCAGATGGACACGTTTTGGTTTTGCGTGATTGTTATTTTGTACCCAATGCAACCTGTAATATCATATCTGTATCTTTATTATCTAAAGAAGGTTATGAATTTGCATTTGTAAGTAATGTTGTAAACATTCACCTTAATCAAGTTTTGATTGGGTCAGGTACATTAAGCAATGGTATATACGTACTAAACTAACCACAGATTTTCAATGTCCAGAATACACACAAAATAAAGTCTCCGGAAACAAACCAGGCTTTCTTATGGCATTGTAGACTGTGTTACATCAATGAGAGAAGGTTGACGAAGTTACATACAGAAGGATATTTGGATCCGTTCGAATATCAATCGTATGCCACTTGTCAATCCTGTCTCAAAGGAAAGATGACAAAGACTCCGTTCACTGGACACGGAGTAAGAGCGAGCGAGCTCTTGGGACTCGTACATAGCGACGTGTGCGGTCCAATGTCTACACATGCGCGAAGCGGTTATTCTTACTTCATTACTTTTACGGATGACTTTTCAAGGTACGGATATGTCTTCTTAATGAAACATAAATCCGAAGCCTTTGGAAAATTCCAGGAATATAAGAATGAAGTAGAAAAATAAACAGGCAAAAGTATCAAGACACTAAGATCTGATCGAGGTGGTGAATACTTAAGTGCCGAGTTCCTGGATTACTTAAAAGAGAATGGAATTCTCTCTCAGCTTACTCCTCCATACACTCCGCAACATAACGGTGTATCGGAGAGACGGAACCGGACCCTATTGGATATGGTACGTTCCATGATGAGTAACACTGAGTTACCGCGATCATTCTGGGGATATGCACTAGAATCAGCTACATACCTTTTGAACCGAGTTCCAACTAAGACTGTGCCTACCACACCATATGAGATATGGAGTGGGAAGAAACCCTATCTTCAATATCTGAAGATCTGGGGATGTCCGGCTTTTGTCAAAAAGCAGCATGCGGACAAACTCGAGGCACGCTCAGTACTGTGCAAGTTTGTAGGATACCCAAAGAACTCCAGGGGGTATCTCTTCTATTACGCAGAGGAACAAAAGATCATTGTTTCTCGTAATGCCCATTTTCTGGAACACCAGTTCTTAGTAAAGGAAACAAGTGGGAGCGAAATAGAACTGGAAGAAATTCCATAACCACAGACTATTACTGAAAGCTTAGTAGAACCAGAGGGTTCAAAAGAATATGACATTCCTACGCCGCTCCACAGGAGTAGTAGGCAGTCTCATCCGCCCGAGAGCTACTACGGTTTTCTCATAGACGGTGATAGAGAAGATTGCATCATTGATTATGATGAGTCGACTAGCTTTCAGCAGGCCATTCAGAGTGTTGACTCGATAAAATGGCTGGATGCAATGCGGACTGAAATGGAGTCCATGTACACCAACAAAGTATGGACGTTGGACGTTGCTCCAGATGGGGTAAAACCCGTAGGATGCAAGTGGATCTTCAAAAGGAAGATTGGTGTAGATGGACAGGTTGAGACCTATAAAGCTAGACTTGTTGCATAGGGTTTTCGTCAAAGACCTGGTTTGGACTATGACGAAACCTTTTCTCCAGTGGCTATGCTGAAATCCATTCGGATCCTTCTTGCCATTGCTGCCTTCCACGATTATGAGATTTGGCAGATGGACGTAAAGACCTCTTTTCTGAATGGAAATTTAGAGGAGTGTGTCTATATGGACCAGCCAGAGGGTTTCATTCAGAGTGGGAGCAGCGGAAAGGTGTGCAAGTTGCTTAAGTCCATCTATGGACAAAAGCAGGCATTGCGGAGTTGGAACATCTGTTTTGATGAGACGGTCAAAGAATTTGGCTTTATAAAAAATCCAGATGAACCATGCATCTATAGTAGATTTGTAGCAAGAACTGTCGTATTCCTCGTATTGTACATGGATGACATTTTTTTGATAGGAAATGACATTCCTATGCTACAATCTGTCAAGGGATTCTTGTCACACAGGTTCTCCATAAAAGACCTGGGTGATGCCTCTTACATTCCGGGGATCCGGATCTTTCGTGATAGATCCAAGAGGATATTAGGACTTTCACAGTCCAGGTACATCGACACCATACTGAAAAGATTCAGTATGGAAGATTCCAAGCGCGGTAATCTACCGGCTTGTCACGGGATCACCCTCTCCAAAGAGATGTCTCCCAAGACTGATTTGGAAAGGGATCGCATGTCTATTATACCCTACGCTTCTGCGGTAGGCTCTATAATGTATGCGATGTTGTGTACCCGACCAGATGTAGCTTATGCACTGAGTGTGGTAAGCCGGTATCAGTCAAACCCTGGGGAGAAACACTGGATAGCGGTAAAGAACATTCTCAAGTACTTGAGAAGGACTAAGGAGATGTTCTTGGTGTATGGCGGAAAAGACCTCCAGATCGAGGCCTTTGCTGACTCCAGCTTCCAGAGTGACAAGGATGATTCCAAGTCCATGTCGGGTTATGTCTTTACCCTCAATGGAGGGGCGGTGTGTTGGAAGAGTTCCAAACAGGAAACCGTTGCTGACTCGATGATGGAAGCGGAATATATCGCTGCTGCAGATGCCGCAAAAGAAGCCGTCTGGATAAGGAAGTTCTTAACAGAACTTCAGGTGGTTTCTTCCATTGTTGATCCTATACCTCTGTATTGCGACAACAACGGGGCTATAGCTTTAGCGAGGAACCCAGGTCCCATCAGAGATCCAGACACATCTTGAGGCGGTATCACCTGATCAGGGAGATCGTGGGTCGCCAGGAGATCGAGGTTCGGAGAGTTGCTACGGAAGATAACACTGCTGATCCATTCACGAAGGCCTTACCCCAGACTCAGTTCGAGCGGCTGATCGAGATGATAGGTCTTCGATACGCCAGTACATGGCCTTAGTGCAAGTGGGAGATTGTTAGTGTATATGCCCTAGAGGCCATTACTGTATCATACTAGTTTGTATATTACTTAATGGAAGCTTGGGATATTCACCTTATATAGGCAATCTTGCTCAAAATAGTAGTATGCTACTTGGTTTGTTTCTACTTTAATGTGTACATGTGTTTATTTTAGTATATCACCTATACACATTAGTGGAGCCCTTAGGATCTTTGCTTGATTACCAGCGTTGTGATGGCAGTCACACTTATGGGGGCTGGGTAATCCACAAGCACATTCTTATGCAGGTCCCTAGTCGTAGGACTATCGAGACATGGCATCGATACTCCAGAGTAGACTAGCGTATGCGCTTCTCATCCCAGTGTGGGAGACGGTCTGTCCCACAGCCGTCAGTACGTCGTACTTGAGATAGTATGCGGGTGCTCGTTAGGTTACGAGTACACTGGACAGGACTAGTCGGGAACTGATGGTTGGTACTATACCTATCGTCAGTTATCAGTTCCTAGGTGACATGAGTACAACTTAGTCCGCTGACTTGACACTGTCACTTCGCCTCGAGTGTGTTCCCACTGTACTTAGATTACTACCCTACCACGGATCAAAGGAGTCATGCAAACAGGTAGTAGTTGGGTGCAGTCCCGAAGCACTTGGAGGCAGTGACGGTTAGACATGATTCGTCTCTCCCGGTATTGGGGGTTGATATCGCGCTGTGTCTAGGAGAGCCATTACACAAAGTCCCTGGCCAGGGCAAGGGAGATATACTGGTAGGTTTCCAGTGTTATCTCAGGGTGTTCTGGGCTACACTCCGACACGACTTGTACTGCTATTAGGGGACTGACATTTACCGCCCCTAGGCCCACCATGCGATATTCTCAGACGAACAGACCGGACTGTACGCAGATTGTCACATTCAGGCTCAGTAGGAGTTCAGATGGGTTTCACCTCGTCCATCTTCTTATCGGCATCTACCTGGGGGCCGTTACGCACAGCTAGTGCCGCTTGCGGTCTGTGGTTAAACCCACTGTCAGCGTAGTGTCGAGTCTTTAGAGTCCCACACAGAAAGCTATTCGCCTTTAGGCAAAAGAGTAAAGGTCGCATGGTTTTGCGACAGGGTTCGGTCACATCCGTGCACTTGTGCACGTTTAGTGTCCGGGCAGTTAACACTAGCGGGCTTTGGTTTAAGCCAAATCCTAGTGTACGTTTTGGGATTGGTTTTATCTCGTTTGTATTCGTGTTCCTCGGAATGCGGATGCGGGTGTGTATGCACAGTTGACAGAGAGACAGAGGCAGAGGATTCTCATTAGGGTTGTTGACTTTTTGCTAAACCCTAATGAGAATAAGAAATATGATTAACAATAGTATTAATTAAGTATTATTGTGACATGGTTGTTGATGGTTAACTTTGTTGACTTGTTGACTTAGTTGACCGGTTGACTAGGTTGGACTTATTGACCTTCATCATTACAATGGCTATCATTTCATGGCAAAGACTTTTTCTTGCTTGTTTCTTTTTGCAAAATGAGTGCATGAAATGATATGGCCATTTTGACTTGAATCATCACATAATACTCAATTACTATTATGAGTTATCATGATTTTGGATTATGAGAGCTTGGATGGCAAAAGTCTTGCTCATTCTTTCAATTCCTTTCTCTCTCATGCTTGAGCTCTCCCTCTTCCTCTTGCTCTCTCTCTAGTTCATGGTTCACTTGTCTCATGTGTTGAGAAGCAAGAACCATTGAGATAAACCCAACACACTCCCCTACTCATCCTAGTTCACAAGGTTTAGCAAACTAAGTGTTCTAGTTTCTTCTAGTTTGAAGTGAAGCCAAAGGTAGAAGCTTTCAGGTGGATCCATCTTCGGCACAAAGAGACGATGAGGTGAGGCCGATCCGACCTCCGCAAGGAGACCAAGAGAAGGATTTCAAGTTAAGGTATAACCCCTAACTGAGTAGGTAAAACTCTTGTTAGGTTTGTTAGATAGTTGTTTAACAAAGATCCGTATTTTGAGTCCATGTTACCACCTAAAGAAAAATCGTTTTTCATCATTTCCGCAAGCCCGTAAGTACCGAGAGAGGTAACGTGGACTTACATATAGACCCTAGCTCTCACGTATATGATCGCCATCATACTGCTGGCAGTCAAGCAAGAATTCTAAGGGCTCTATCAACGTGTAATAGTGACCTGTAAGGTCACCTAAAGCAGCACACGATGATAAAGATAAACCAGATAGCATACTATCATCTTGAGTAAGACTGTCCTACCGGTATAGGTCATCCCTCAATCATTGCAATCACGTGCCTGTGATTCAATAATTGACTCTGAGGGCACTATATCCAACAGAATCTTGGGTTTTTTCGGTGTTCGCTAAATCCGCCTCGGCCGCGGTTTCCTCAGCACGGGCACCGAAACCAAACATGTGGAATTTCATGTTTCATGATTGGATCAATTGAAACACGTTATTCCTAATATATTCGTTTTTCCATATTCTGTGATGTTCATTGCGTGCCTGTAATGTGATTACCTACTTGTGATGATATTTACCGTATGCTTGTAATGTTGATTATCTATCTGCGATGATATATATATATATATATAGTGATATATAATTAAATGCTATATATATTTTGCACCCGCGCTATCCCTGCCCGGCCTTACCGTAAGTTACGTAATCTTACGGTGAAGACCCGGGGCCCGTGGCCAATGCGGATGGCGTATATGTGCATTCTATTTTTTTCCATATCATGCTTTATCTATAACGGTGTCAAGAGATATTAGATAATATGAGATTATTTAATTGATGAGATTGCATTAATTCGTATTAATTCAAAGAAAATAAATCTAAAATACATTGATGGAACCAACTTTTTATAAAAGAAAATTATAGCCGTATTCTTTTGCTTTGCATAGTGATATTCGGTTAGGAATATTCTGCACCTCATTCGATGAGGGAAGAGCCTTGATCTCTTCACCGTGAGTTCGTTCTTAAGTAAAAGTTTATGTTACTATAAATTTGCTAAACCACTCGGTTCCTTCAATAATATCAAGTTCATTATGTTAAAGGTTTTCTTCGAAACTAGCCATAGGCCTTTGTCATTTCAGGATGTTGAGTACTTAGTATTCGTACCGCGTTTGTCGACCTTTGTCAAGGCGTAGTGTACGGTAGCTAAGTGATGTCTTCCTCCTTGCATATGATGCAATCGGTTAGGACAGTCGTGCGATTTTTTTGAACTTTGCCAAGGGTCGTGCGGGTGGATCTAAATTGATCAAGAAATAACGGGTTGAACTTGACTTGCGACTTATAATTTGTTGACCTTTGCCAAGGTTATAAGCCGCTTGGGGCTAAAAACAAATATCGGGAGTTTCAAGTGTTGAAATTTGCAATGTGATTGCATACCTTCTATGGAGTGGGGTGACTTGTTGGCATCCATCAAGGTTACCACGCCATGATAGTTTGGGCCCCGATTCCCACTGCGAGCAATAGTTACTCTCGAGAGATTTTCTATACATGATCCCGACTAGTTCTCCTTTTAGGGTTTGAAGGAGAATTTGAAAAAACAGTAGGAGACCAGATTGGATAAATTAATTAATCAATCTAATATAGAATAGAGTGCACATTGAGTGTTCCTTCTCTCTCTTTGGAAATGACCCTTGACCGACCTTAAACTAAAACTCATAAACTAAGTTAACCGAACCTTTTTACAATCTACGGCCCTGGAATGTCATAATTGCCCTAACTCACAACAAAGTCGCATATGTCCTTCCATCTCCTAGTTCCATTTTTGGTCCAGAACCTTCTGTATCCAGTACAAAGATCCATATTTCTTGGAAGGCCATCGTATAGTTAGATACAAACTTGAAGAAATTGTTTCAGTCCTAAGATGACCACTGGTTTTGGAACAAATGAACTGTTCATTTGTGTCTCTATTCTACCTTATCTCAAGTTTGAGAGCTTCTTAAATAAGGAGAATATACCAGTTATGCTTATTAGATAGTCTTCTTCCAAACATTAGGCTGGTGCTGAAAGGTAGGGAAGGAAGAAAACCAACTAGCCTAAGTTAGGTATACAAAAAGAAAGATGGAGAGACATCAAAAGGGGTCGAAATGAGAGGAAAGGAAAATACAACTACTGTTATGATTGATGGGGATTTTATTAGTCTCCAAATTTAACCGCAAGTATACAGCTTATCGAAGTTATACTTGAGAATCGTTTTCACAGAGAGCTGTGTTAACTACCTTTAAACTAAGTTAAAGAAAAGAAATTTAAAAGGTTAGTTTTTATAAAGAGAAAAGTTTAAGGTTTTGTATTATTTTATCTTCTAAAGTTGTTTATGTTGGATATAGTGCCTTCAAGGAAATTATTGTAATTGTAGGCACGCGATTATGATAATTGAGGGATGACCTATATAGGTAGAACAATTTTACTCCAAATGATAGTATGTTATCTGGTTTGTCTTTATCATTGACGTGTACACGTTTTACTTGATATTACGTGTCGCTAATACATAATGTTGAAGTCTTGTCTATAGTGCCTGTCACGTCCCGCTTCTCAAAATACGGAATACGAGGGGTTGACAAGGCCAACCATGCTCCTACGGTTGAGGAAATATCTCTACGTAGTCACACTTCGACTTCTAGCTTTACGTCGTAATCAATAAACAATGCACAGGTAATGAGAAATGCAGTAAGTAAATCAAAAGAACTAACCAGATGGAGATCAAAAGAGTATAGCTCTAAGTCGCTGATCACGATGTCCGCGATATCCTCGAGGTACGTCAGGTCCTGGTCCAAGCTAGATCCACTTCTCACTCTGAGCATGCATACTCATGTCGTCAGAGCGACACGATAGTAATATATGCGTAGGTACAAATGGTAACACGTGCAGTAATAATGAATATGTTACAGTAAATCAAAGGAGTAAAGACATGAACATGAAGTAGCCAATGTGGGTGTCTAAAAGAGCAGGTAACTGTAAAGCAGTAGATAGTATGTCAGGTGTGTTGAATCAGTAAGCAATGCATGTCAATGTCACTATCCCTATCAGTCTCTAAGTCTCACTGTACAGGTCAGTAAGCCTATCGTCAGTCCAAGTGTGAGAGTCAACCACTCATGAGTATCCCCCATCCAAGGGTAGGACCCAAGGACAAGGGAACACAGGCCCGAGTCGCTCTCTAATAATCAGTGATATCCCTATATATCTCCCTATATCTCCATATGTGCCGGCATGGGACTCCCGAGATTTTGTTGAACTCACACTCAAACTACCCCACACCCCGTGGTCTACATCAAACGCCAACCATAAACTCAAATACTGGTCGGTCCATGACAAGTCTGCGCGAGAACTGGAGACAGGATCTCCATCAAGCATGTCCCGACTGATACCCAAGATAAATGGACAGTATTTGGTGCCTTACTTGTGACACCCATACAAGTGCTTCCATAATTGTCCCATACCAATTATAGTCACACTTATACACGTCCCACAGATGCAATAAATCAATAAGGTCCACTGATTGTGTACAAGTACGTGTCACTTTCACTTATCTATTCATGCTTAAACACTAACGTACTTGCCACAATCAAACGCTAAAACCTAACACTGGGTAATGCACGTGATCACTAGGTTATCAATACAATAACATATATGTAATGTGATGAGAAAAACAGTATTTAAGGCATGATTAAGATGTCATCAAACGATGTCCTACCACTTGCATAATTCTTCATAAATCATACGTGCGAAATTTAGCAAAATAATGAAAAGGGGTAAATAGTATGTTCAATTATATAACCATCAAAATTGGTTTCACGTTAATCGGGTTTCAGGATCACTAGATATGGCCATTTCATTTTAAGCGTTTACTGCTGGAAATCCGGTTTCAGAATTGGAAGTCCGTTTCGTAACGCATTTTAATCCCTGTTGGGATCAGAATTTAGCGGCACTCGACACTACAGTTGATTGAAATTTAGAGTTTTCAATAAGGTTTCCAACGCACCAGACAAATTCTCAATCGCGTCTCTATGTCAGAAGTTATGCACTGTTCACACTAGGGTATCAGTTCTGGTTCTGTTTGGGACTGCTATACATCCTGTTCTTTTAAATTGCAGTTTAGATAGTAAACGATGGTAAAAAGGGGTGAAATAACTTCTGTTATTTAGCCAACAGTTTTATCTTTACTCCAGTACAGAGTTCCGCAACATACAAGTTCAGGCAGTAAAGTAGTAAGCATTACGAGATAGAACCCAACAGCCGGAGCTGCTCTGGACTGCAGTCCAGAGCCGCTCTCCGAACCAATTCTCGTCATAATTTCAGTACAGAAACAATAAATAACTTGCATAAGGTCACAGGTCGTCGAGTCGGCTTCGATTTGAACCTTCGAACACATCATTTCAATATATACACAATTAATCATAATTTTAACAAGGTTCAGGGGCGGGAAATTCCCAGTTTTTACGAGTGTAATTGGGGGTGTTCGTTTAAGCCAGTAACAATCATATTTTTCAGTGAAATTTCTACACAAGGTTCATTTCCAGACGGGACAGAATATGCAATCGAGATCCGACAATTTAAGAAAAGGATTTTGTTCGAGTTTTGCTTCGAACACTTACACTGTTATGAGTCGCACTAAATGTTCATGTGAATTTTAACGGTATTTCAAGTTCTAGTAAAATAAATAGCATGAAGCAAGTAGTTAACTTGCCTGGAGACGCTTTGGCGATGCATGACAGCGGCAATGGCACGAACGCGTGATGAACGAAACGGTTTGGATTCGCGGCCTCGGCTCACGTTTCGGGTTCGTCGTCGGAGTTGCCCGGAGATGGCTCGTGTTCGCTGGAAGCGGAGGGGGTTGCTCTGTGGATCTCCTGGGACGCACTGGGGTCAGCGAGGGGGCGTAGGCCCGCTAACACCTTTCTAGACACCTAGTTGGTTTATAGCATTGATCGTTGAGTGAGAAATTTCCTGAGGAGTAGCATATACTCACAGTAGGATCGGGATCCAAATATCATTGCGTGACAAGACTGAAGGAATCCTACCAGAATCATCACACTCCAAATGGTATGCAGCGCTAGCAAGTTTCAGTTCTTTTAAAACTCCCGATATGGATTTTTTCCCCATGCTCTTATGACCTTGACTTTGGCCAACAAATAATAAGTCACATGTCAAGTTCTACCCGTCATTCTCCAGGTTAATTTGAGCCCACCCGCACATACCCTTGACTTTGGCCAACAAAGTAGAACGACTGCCCCAAACCAACACATCTATCTATGCTGCACATGAATACCCAATAGCTACCAATCACTATGCATTGACTTTGGCCAACAAACATAGCTTGAATACCATTGACCATCCATGTGAAACGACGGAGGGCTACGAATGGTTTTGGCAAAACCGTGAACGTAGTGAACTTGATATAATCGATGGAACGAGATAGCTTTTAAAAGGAGTGGCTTAAGCTCCGCGTTTAAAAATTATTTTGAAAAGAAACCGAGTGGTTTTGAAAGTGTTCCAACGACTTTTACTTGGTTTATTTTTTCTTGCATTAATTCCAATGCGTCGAATCATTTAATCCTACCATTGCAGAAAACAACCAAAATATGACGTACGCTTATGCCATCCACATTCGCCACGGGGCCCCGTCATTACCCGTTAGGTTACTTAACTAACGACAGAGCGGTGGCTGGACTAGCGTGGATGCAAAACATAAGCAACTCCTAAATAATATCATATATAGATATATTGCAATGATAGCCATTTCAGATCACAGATGAATACATTGGATATACTAGGAATCCGCAATTCGTACGAGCCTGTAACGAAAAGCGGATTACACGGTCGCGATGAATAGCCAATACCCCACCCTAGACCCCTACGGGTGCGGCAAACTACCCGCCAAATATTCGAAGCGGAGCAACCTCCCTCAACGACGTGAGTAGGCCACTCGGCACTTCGAGATACCCGGTAGTTTGTGCACCCCACCTTGGGTCTATCCTAGGAGCAAAAATAGTAAAAAGAAATTATACAATGACGGCTACAACCCCGACCCGGTTGTGCGACCAAAAATAATATTACATCAATTTACATATTACATGAATTGAAAGATAAAAAGAAAAACTCTCATCTCACAACCCCCCGGCTATTCATCCGCGACAATCCAATGAATTCATATACACATACCATCAAAATTACAGATCACAGATATGTATAACCCCTACTAATCGACGTATAACGATTAGCAGACGTTCAATACATATAACACATCACAGATATATACCCGTCAGCTTAAGTCTTTAGAAGTTCGATCAAAATACGGATTTTCAAGCCCCAAACACAAATTTTTCTTTCTGGAAAATCTGGGCAGAAAAAACATATTTTAAAAATCCCAAAACACCCAAATAAACAAACTGTGAGAAAAATCGCCCACGGCCGAGTTAACTCGGCCGCGGATCCACGGCGGGAGCAAGCTCCGGCCGCGGTTCCGCGGCGGGAGCAAGCTCCGGCCGCGGTTCCGGGCCGCGGCGGGAGCAAGCTCCTGCCGCGGTTCCGCGGTGGGAGCAAGCTCCTGTCGCGGTTCCGCGGCGGGTTGATCGACTCTCTGGACAATTTTTCTACTGTGAGTTTTAAAAACCCTGAGCCGAATTTTAAGGTAAGATTTATCATTTTTTGGCCAGAAAAAAAATTCGGCAGAAAGTATACTTTTCGGGCGTGTTTCGCGACTTTTTCTCCGATCGAATTTCTAGTTACTTTGCTAACATGTTAGATAGTGTTTAACTAGGCTCTGATACCACTGTAAGTCCACGTTACCTCTCCCGGTATTTACGGGCTTGCGGAAATGATGAAAAACGATTTTCAAGAGGTGGTAACATGGACTCAAAATACGGATCTTTGTTAAACAACTAACTAACAAACCTAACAGGAGTTTTACCTACTCGGTTAGGGGGTTATACCTTTCTTGAACTCTTTCGTCTCCAACTCTTTCCGGTGTACGGATCGGCCTCACCTCGTTGTCTCCTTGCGCCGAAGATGGATCCACCTGAAAGCTTCTACCTTTGGCTTCTTCTTCGATCTTGAAGAAACTAGAACACTTGGTTTGCTAAATCTTATGAACTAGGATGAGTAGAGAAGTGATTTGGGTTTTCTTTTATCTCTAAGGCAATGTTTCTCAACTCATGATAGGGTGTTGCCTTGAGCTAGAGAGAGAGCAAGAGGAAGAGCAAGAGGGAGAGCTCAAGCAAGAGAGAGAAATGAAATGAGAGAATGAGTAACTCTTTTGCCATCCAAGCTCTCATAATCCAAAACCATCATAACAAAATAGTAATCAAGTATTATGTGATGGTTCAAGTCAAAATGGCTATATCATTTCATGCACCCATTTTGCAAAAACAAACAAGCAAGCAAAAGTCTTTGCCATGAAATATAGCCATTGTCAAGATGATGGTCAACTAGTCCAACCTAGTCAACCGGTCAACAAAGTCAACAAGTCAACAAAGTCAACCTCTCAACAACCATGTCACTATAATACTTAATTAATAATATTGTTAATTATATTTCTTATTCTCATTAGGGTTTAACCAAAAGTCAATAGTCAACAGTCAACAACCCCAATGAGAATCCTCTGCCTCTGTCTCTCTGTCAACTGTGCATACACACCCGCATCCGCTTCCGAGAAACACGAATACAAACGAGATAAAACCAATCCCAAAATGTACACTAGGATCTGGCTTAAACAAAAGCCTGCTAGTGTTAACTGTCCGGACACCAAACGTGCACAAGTGCACGGATGTGACCGATCCCTGTCGCAAAACCATGCGACCTGTCGCAAAACCATGCGACCTCTACTCTTTTGCCTAAAGGCGAATAGCTTTCTGTGTGGGACTCTAAAGACTCAACACTACGCTGGCAGTGGGTTTAACCACAGACCGCAAGCGGCACTAGCTGTGCGTAACGGTCCCCAGGTAGATGCTGACAAGAAGACGGACGAGGTGAAACCCATCTGAACTCCTACCGAGCCTGAATGTGACAATCTCCGTACAGTCCGGTCTGTTCGTCTGATAGATCGCATGGCGGGCCTAGCGGGAGGTAAACGTCAGTCCCCTACTAGCGGTACAAGTCGTGTCGGAGTGTAGCCCAGAACACCCTGAGATAACACTGGAAACCTACCAGTATATCTCGCTTGCCCTGGCAAGGGACTACTCGTGTAATGGCTCTTCTAGACACAGCGCGATGTCAACCCCCAATACCGGGAGAGACGAATCCTGTCTAACCGTCACTGCCTCCAAGTGCTTCGGGATTGCACCCAAAAACTACCTGTTTGCACGACTCCTTTGAGCCGTGGTAGGGTAGTAATCAAAGTACAGTGGGAACACATTCGAGGCGAAGTGACAGTGTCAAGTCAGCGGACTAAGCTGTACTCATGTCACCTGGGAACTGATAACTGACGATAGGTATAGTACCAACCAACAGTTCCCGACGAGTCCTGTCCAGTGTACTCGTAACCTAACGAGCACCCACATACTATCTCAAGTACGACGTACTGACGGCTGTAGGACAGACCGTCTCCCAAACTGGGATAAGAAGCGCATAGGCTAGTCTACTCCGGAGTATCGATGCCCTGTCTCGATAGTCCTGCGACCAGGGACCTGCATAAGGATGTGCTTGTGGATTACCCAGCCCCCACTAGTGTGATTGCCATCACAACACTGGTAATCAAGCAAAGATCCTAAGGGCTCCACTAATGTGTATAGGTGATATACTAAAATAAACACATGTACACATTAAAGTAGAAACAAACCAAGTAGCATACTACTATATTGAGCAAGATTGTCTATACAAGGTGAATATCCCAAGCTTCCATTAAGTAATATACAAACTAGTATGATACAGTAATGGACTCTAGGGCATATACACTAACAATCTCCCACTTGCACTAAGGCCATGTACTGGCGTATCGAAGACCTATCATCTCGATCAGCCGCTCAAACTGAGTCTGGGGTAAGGCCTTTGTCAGTGGATCAGCAGTGTTATCTTTCGTAGAAACTCTCCGAACCTCGATCTCCTGGCGACCCACGATCTCCTTGATCAGGTGATACCGCCTCAAGATGTGTCTGGACTTCTGATGGGACCTGGGTTCCTTCGGTAAAGCTATAGCCCCGTTGTTGTCGCAATACAGTGGTATTGGATCAACAATGGATGGAACCACCTGAAGTTCCGTTAAGAACTTCCTTATCCAGACGGCTTCTTTTGCGGCATCTGCAGCAGCGATATATTCCGCTTCCATCGTCGAGTCTGCAACGGTTTCCTGTTTGGAACTCTTCCAACACACCGCCCCTCCATAGAGGGTAAAGACATAACCCGACATGGACTTAGAATCATCCTTGTCACTCTGGAAGCTGGAGTCAGGAAAGGCCTCGATCTGGAGGTCTTTTCCGCCATACACCAAGAACAACTCCTTAGTCCTTCTCAGGTACTTGAGAATGTTCTTTACCGCTATCCAGTGTTTCTCCCCAGGGTTTGACTGATACCGGCTTACCACATTCAGTGCATAAGCTACATCTGGTATGGTACACAACATCGCATACATTATAGAGCCTACCGCAGAAGCGTAGGGTATAATAGACATGCGATCCCTTTCCAAATCAGTCTTGGGAGACATCTCTTTGGAGAGGGTGATCCCGTGACAAGCCGGTAAATTACCGCACTTGGAATCTTCCATACTGAATCTTTTCAGTATGGTGTCGATGTACCTGGACTGTGAGAGTCCCAATATCATCTTGGATCTGTCATGATAGATCCGGATCCCCAGAATGTATGAGGCATCACCCAGGTCTTTCATGGAGAACCTGTGTGACAAGAACCCTTTGACAGATTGTAGCATAGGAATGTCATTTCCTATTAAGAGAATGTCATCCACGTATAAAACGAGGAATACTACAGTTATCGCTACAAATCTACTATAAATGCATGGTTCATCTGGATTTTTGATAAAGCCAAATTCTTTGACCGTCTCATCAAAACAGATGTTCCAACTCCGCGATGCCTGCTTTAATCCGTAAATGGACTTAAGCAACTTACACACCTTTCCGCTGCTCCCACTCTGAATGAAACCCTCTGGCTGGTCCATATAAACACACTCCTCTAAATTTCCATTTAGAAAAGCGGTCTTTACGTCCATCTGCCAAATCTCATAATCGTGGAAGGCAGCAATGGCAAGAAGGATCCGAATGGATTTCAGCATAGCTACTGGAGAAAAGGTCTCGTCATAGTCCAAACCAGGTCTTTGACGAAAACCCTTTGCAACTAGTCTAGCTTTACAGGTCTCAACCTGTCCATCTACACCAATCTTCCTTTTGAAGATCCACTTGCATCCTACGGGTTTTACCCCATCTGGAGCAACGTCCAACATCCATACTTTGTTGGTGTACATGGACTCCATTTCGGTCCGCATTGCATCCAGCCATTTTACCGAGTCAACGCTCTGAATGGCCTGCTGGAAGCTAGTCGGCTCATCATAATCAATGATGCAATCTTCTCTATCCCCGTCTATGAGAAAACCGTAGTATCTCTCGGGCGGATGAGACTGCCTACTACTCCTGCGGAGCGGCGTAGGAATGTCATGATCTTTCGAACCCTCTGGTTCTACTAAGCTTTCAGTAATAGCTCGTGGTTCTGGAATTTCTTCCAGTTCTATTGTGCTCCCACTTATCTGATTTTCCTAAAACTCAGTTTTCAAGAAGTGGGCATGACGAGAAACATAAATCTTTTGTTCCTCTTCGCAATAGAAGAAATATCCCTTGGAGTTCTTTGGATATCCCACAAACTTGCACTGTATTGAGCGTGCCTCGAGCTTGTCCGCATGCTGCTTTTTGACAAAAGCTGGACATCCCCATGTCTTAATATGATTAAGATAGGGTCTCTTCCCATACCACATCTGATATGGTGTAGTAGGAACAGTCTTAGTTGGAACTCGGTTCAAAAGGTATGCAGCTGATTCTAGTGCATATCCCCAGAATGATCGCGGTAACTCAGCGTTACTCATCATGGACCGTACCATATCCAATAGGGTTCGGTTCCGTCTCTCCGATACACCGTTATATTGCGGAGTGTATGGAGGAGTAAGCTGAGAGAGAATTCCATTCTCTTTTAAGTAATCCAGAAACTCGGCACTCAAGTATTCACCACCTCGATCCGATCTCAGTGTCTTGATACTTTTGCCGGTTTGTTTTTCTACTTCATTCTTATATTCCTGGAATTTTCCCAAGGCTTCGAATTTATGTTTCATTAAGAAGACATAACCGTACCTCGAAAAGTCATCCGTAAAAGTAATGAAGTAAGAATAACCGCTTCGCGCATGTGTAGACATTGGACCGCACACGTCGCTGTGTACGAGTCCCAAGAGCTCGCTCGCTCTTACTCCGTGTCCAGTGAATGGAGTCTTTGTCATCTTTCCTTTGAGACAGGATTGACAAGTGGCATACGATTGATATTCGAACGGATCCAAATATCCTTCTGTATGTAACTTCGTCAACCTTCTCTCATTGATGTGACCCAGTCTACAATGCCATAAGAAAGTCTGATTTATTTCCGGAGACTTTCTTTTGTGTGTATTCTGGACATTGAAAATCTGTGGTTGGTTTAATATGTATATCCATTGCTTAATGTACCTGACCCAATCAGAACTTGATTAAGGTGAATGTTTACAACATTACTTACAAACGCAAATTCATAACCTTCTTTAGAAATCAAAGATATAGAAATGATATTACAAGTTGCGTTGGGTACAAAAAAGCAATTACGTAAAACCAAAACATGTCCATCTGACATTCCCAGGTGATAGTCCCCCACGGCCTTAGCATCTATGCTAGCTCCGTTTGCAATTTTGAGGGTCATGTCACCTGCCTTCAAAAACCTACGGTTTCTCAACGCCTGCAAAGAATTACAGATATGATATCCTGATCCGGTATCCAATACCCAGGAAGTAGAGTTTATTGATAGACAGTTTTCAATAACATACACACCTGAAGCTGAAGCCGCAACTTGCTTCAGATCCTGTGTTCTGGCTTTCCAAGCCCTGCAATCTTTCTTCCAGTGCCCACTCTTATGACAGTAAAAACACTCTTCCTTCCCCACAAGTTTCCCCGCTATCTTTGTTGCTTTTGTCTTTCCCTTCGTATCCACTTTACTAACACCGCCCCTTGGTTTGGTGAGGGCTTTCTTCTTCTTTCCCTTGGCTTTTGCCTTGGACCTAGAAGAGGAAGATCCTCCTACAAACAAAGTGGATGTTTCCCTACCTTTCTGTAGGGTGCCCTTTGCACTCCTCAGCATGTTGAGGAGTTCTGAAAGTTCAACTTCTTTTTCTTGCAAGTTGAAGTTCAGGATAAACTGGGCGTAAGTGGAAGGAAGGGACTGGAGAGTCAAGTCCGTATAGAGCTCGTTCTCTAATGTGGTCCCAAGGTCCGCGAGCTCCTCAATGAAGCCAATAATCGTAAGCACGTGTTCCGCTACCGATGATCCTGTAGGGTTCCTAGGCACTCTTGTGAAGGTTCAAAAGGCATCAAACATGCCCGGATTAAATTTTAGACGTGCCGAACAACCCAAAGCCGGGATCTTTGCTAGATTATTAGGGTTTAACATGCAAGAAGATAACTTTTATCTAAGTGTGAGGGATTACAACCTTTGTAGTCCGCTCCTTCGCTTCACAAGCTCCGAGTAGAAGTCCCTTTGCCGCGATCCACGATCTCCCGGACTCATGAGAGGCTCCATGACTCGAACGATCCATGCTAGCTCGAAGTATTCCAAATCTCCGATGATCTACCTTGAAGTTGCTACGACTCAAGCTTTCTCACTCAAAAGAGAAGAACACACTAATCCCATGGGCTAGATGAGATGAGGATGAGAGAGTAGTAATTTTGCTTTCTTTTTAAATCATTTTCTCATTTTATTTCATCACTTAAAAGAAAAACTAGCAAGCTTTCTTGAAGAAGGAAGAAGATGATAATGAAAAGATAATCATATATTTTTCTTTTGTGATGAATAGAATATAAACCATATGATTGAATATTAACCATGGTCAAGGATGAGTGGATAAGAATGAGTAGAGAGTTAACTAGAGTTAGGGTTTGGTTGGGTTAAATGAATGTGTCATTCTAAATATCTTAAGAATGACAAAAGAAGAAAGCTTCTAGAAGGAACTTGAAGCATCCAACCCTAATCAAACCTTAACCTCAATTAATCATCCTTAAACATGTTTAACAATTAATCATATCATGTCACAATAATATATATCATATATATATTATATACTTGCAACAAAAGAAAATAATACAATTAACATATATCGCATATATATCAATGTATCATCCACTGAGAAAATGAAATAATAAAGCGAGCCAATATTAGATAATGTAATACAATATATCATATATATTATTATGCATTAAATCATCGAATCAACACTTGAATCGATGATCCGGCTATATCGAATATTACCGACTAATATATCATGTACCGATTCATCGAATCAACACTTGATCCGATGACCCGGTTCATATCCATATATCGCGAGAATATAATACGGTATCCCATATCGCATTATTCTCGTTCCTGCGCATATCACATATGTGCCACTACTCCGTTTCGCCTGAGCCAAGAAACCTCTGTGTAGGACTCTAAAGAATCGTCAATACGCCGGTAGCAGGTGATGATCATATCAAACACCCACTAGCTGCAAGCGGTCAGCTAAACGTAACAGCCACCCAGATATTGAGCGATCAGAAGATCAACAAGCTAGCCTGTGCGTTCTCCTGTGAATCCAACCAGTAACACTCCCGTACAGTCCGGTCTGTTCGTCTGATATGTCGCATATCAAGTCTATGGGTGGTATACGTCAGACCCCAGTAACCGATAAGTCGTGTCGATGTGTGGCTCATAACTGGTCGAGAAACTACTAGTAACACTTACCAGTAAATCTCTATATCAGCCCTGGCCAGGGACTTCCAGTTATAGCCAATCGAACACAGCACAACATCAACTCCCTATACCGGGAGAGACGAATCCCCTCCTATCGCTCATTGCCTCCATGTGATTCGGGACTGTACCCAAAAGCCACCGTTTTGCACGCCCTCTTGGACGTGGTAAGGTGGAAATCAAAGCACAGTGGGAATCACACAAGACTCTATGACGATCTCGGGTCTACAGACTACCCTGTACCAGTGTCACTGGAGAACTGCCATCTGACGTGTGGTATATCACCATCTGGGAGTTCTCGGCGAGTCCGTCCAGTGTACCCAGTCTCCACTAAGCACCCGTACACCATCTCTGATGTCTAACACCGATGGATATGGGATCATCCATCGCCCATCATATGGGTCAAGATGCGTATACGCTGGTCTACTCTGGTGTATCGATGTACTGTCTCGATATACCCTCGACTAGGAACAGTTATAGGATGTACTCATCGACTACTGCGGCCCCACTAGTATGATCTCATCATAGTCCCAGTAGTCGAGTACAAGTCCTAAGGGCTTTATCAACATGTGAGAGTAAAACAGTAAACCAGTACAAGTCAACATGTTAAGATAAAGTGAAACCAAATAGCATACTATCATGACGAGCAAGAAAGTCATCTCTATATATAACCAAGCATCCATTATAATATACATCATATGTACAACAATGGCCTCTAGGGCATATACATAACTAACAATCTCCCACTTGCACTAAGGCCAGCTACTGTAGTATCTCATACCTAGCATCCCGAATAATCTCTCAAACTGTATCTGGGGAATAGCCTTCGTGAATGGATCCGCAGTGTTGTCCTTCGTATCTACTCTCCTGACCTCGATCTCCCGGCGATCAACTATCTCCCTGATCAGGTGATACCGCCTTAGAATATGTCTGGACTTTTGATGGGACCTGGGTTCCTTGGCTAACGCCACAGCTCCATTGTTATCGCAATACAGAGGTATTGGATGCTCAATGGATGGAACCACACCAAGTTCACTAATGAACTTCTTGCTCCAGACATCCTCTTTGGCAGCATCGTTGGCAGCGATGTATTCAGCCTCCATCGTTGAGTCTGCAACGGTATCCTGTTTGGAACTCTTCCAACATACCGCCCCTCCATTGAGGGTGAAGACAAAACCCGAATGCGACTTAGAGTCGTCCTTATCACTTTGGAAGCTGGAATCGGTAAAGGACTCCACCTGGAGTTCTCCGTTACCATACACCAAGAACATCTCCTTAGTCCTTCGCAAGTACTTGAGAATGTTCTTCACTGCTGTCCAATGACTCTCTCCAGGATCTGCTTGATACCGACTCACTACACTTAGTGAGTATGCTACATCGGGTCTGGTACATAGCATCGCATACATGATAGAGCCTACTGCCGAAGCATAGGGTATCCCTTGCATGCGAGCTCTCTCTAAATCAGTCTTGGGAGACATCTCTTTGGAGAGAGTGAGTCCAGAGATCGTGGGTTGGTTCCCACGCTTGGATTCTTCCATACTAAACCTCTTTAGTATGGTGTCAATGTACCTGGATTGGGACAATCCCAGTATCCGTTTAGATCTATCTCTATAGATCATGATTCCCAATATGCAGGAGGCATCACCTAGATCTTTCATTGAGAATCTCTGTGATAAGAAGAGTTTGACTGATTGCAGCATAGGAATATCATTTCCTATCAAGAGTATGTCATCCACGTACAATACGAGGAAGACAACCTTACCCTCTGCTACCTTCTTATAGATACAAGGTTCATCTATATTTTTGATGAAGTCAAACTCTTTGACTACAACATCAAAACAGATGTTCCAACTCCGCGATGCTTGCTTTAACCCATAAATGGATTTAAGCAGCTTGCACATCTTTCCGCTGCTCCCACTATCTACGAAGCCCTCTGGCTGAGTCATGTACACGCACTCTTCTAAATCACCATTTAGAAAGGCGGTCTTAACATCCATTTGCCAGATTTCGTAGTCATGGTATGCAGCAATGGCAAGTAAGATCCGGATGGACTTAAGCATAGCTACTGGAGAAAAGGTTTCGTCATAGTCCACACCCGGCCTTTGACGAAATCCCTTTGCTACAAGTCTAGCTTTGAAAGTCTTAACTTTTCCATCTACACCAAATTTCCTTTTAAAAATCCACTTGCTCCCAATGGGTTTTACCCCTTCAGGAGCATTTTCTAAAATCCATACTTTATTGGTGTACATGGATTCCATCTCAGATCGCATTGCATCCAGCCATTTCACAGAGTCACCACTCGTGATGGCCTGCTCGAAACTAGTTGGGTCATCATCATCCATGATGCAATCTTCGCTTCCACCATCAATGAGAAAACCGTAGTATCTCTCAGGTGGACGAGAAACCCTATTAGATCGGCGGAGAGGCTGGGGTTCGTCGGGTATTACTGAATCCTCTGGTTCCAATAAATCATCTGTTGTAGTTTGTTCTGCTGGAACTTCTTCCAGTTCTACCTCAGAGCCACTAATTTCTTTTTCAAGAAATTCCTTTTCTAAAAAGGTGGCATATTGAGAAACAAACACTTTTTGTTCCTCAGCGTGATAGAATATATACCCATAGGAATCTTTTGGATATCCTACAAACTTACATATACCTGATCTTGCCTCGAGTTTGTCCGGATTTTGCTTTTTAACATAGGCCGGACAACCCCATATCTTAACTCGTTTAAGAGATGGTCTCTTCCCATTCCATATCTCATATGGAGTGGTAGGCACCGATTTAGTTGGAACTCTATTCAATAGATATGTGGCTGTTTCCAGCGCATAACCCTAAAAGGAGATAGGTAACTCAGCAGTGCTCATCATAGAGCGCACCATATCTAATAGGGTGCGATTCCTCCGCTCCGATACACCGTTGTGCTGTGGTGTATAAGGAGGAGTAAGCTGAGAGAGAATCCCATTCTCTTTTAGATAATCCCGAAACTCATTACTTAAGTATTCACCTCCTCGATCAGATCGAAGAATCTTAATACTTTTGCCCGTTTGATTCTCTACTTCGTGCTTATAATCTCTGAATTTTTCAAAAGCTTCAGACTTGTGTTTCATCAGGTACATATGTCCGAATCTAGAGAGATCGTCAGTGAATGTAATGAAGTAGGAAGAACCGTTCCTGGCATGCGTAGACATGGGACCGCATACATCACTATGTACCAGTCCTAAGAGTTCGGTAACTCTTTCTCCGTGTCCACTAAACGGAGCTTTGGTCATTTTTCCTTTGAGACATGAATGGCAAGTATCATAAGATGATAATTCGAACGGATTCAAATAACCATCTCTATGTAACTTAGCCAGTCGTGTCGCATTGATATGACCAAGTCTACAATGCCACAAGTAGGATTCGTTCATATCTGAACTTTTCCTCTTGTGTGTGTTTTGTATATTTAGGACTGTATTCTGATTTAGAATGAATATGCCATTATGTAACGAGCCTGATGCAATCAACTTTTGATCTAGGAATATGTTCATAACATTATCCTTTACTACAAAATTATATCCTTCTTTACTTAATAAAGAAACTGATATAATGTTGCACATCATGTTCGGTATATAATAGCACTCATTTAGAATCAGTGTATTACGACTCGGCAATACAAGGTGATATTCGCCAACTGCTTTGGCTGCAACATTTGCACCGTTCCCTACTAGAACGGAATGATCATCTTTTCCCAGTTCTCTACCTTTACGTAGCCCATGCAACTGTTTGCATATGTGGGATCCTGATCCGGTATCTAATACCCAGGACGTAGGGTGAACTGAGAAACAGTTCTCAATAACAAACACACCCGAAGAAGATGCATCAACATGCATTTTCTTTTGGGCGGCGTGAGAATCCAGATATTCTCCTGTTTCCTGTTCAGTCTTATAACTCTTATAAGAAAGAATGGGTCTAACGTTTCCTTGCTCAGTACAATAATCGGGTTCAGTCAATACATCCATATTATTATCTTGATTATGGCATGACATGGTCGCTACCTAGAGAGAGAGAGAAGAAAACACTTTTAGCGTATGCTCTTGTAAGATTAGATTGGTTATTATCTTATCTAATCAGGATGTCTCCCACTGTTTTTATCAAATCTACCTTAAAACCCTAAAAGGTAAGATTAGCCGGGATTAATTACACCCTACAACTTCGTCAATCTTTCAGCCAGATCAGTGTCGGTACTTTGAGGGAGGTTCCCCGTGCTTTCGCACGGACCTAATTAAAGTAAACCTCGTTTTCCCAGAGACGTAACCTCGTTAACACTTTTCTAGACACCTACTTGATCGACTAATTGTCCTGTGTAAAACTCTCCCAGGAGTAACTCTTACTCGCAGCGGGTATCGGGATCCAACTATCTCATAGGAGGTATGCAATCTCATTGCAAATTTCAACACTTGAAATTCCCGATAATATTTTTACTCCTAGTGTCTTATAACCTTAACTATGGTCAACAAATCATAAGCACTAGTCAAGTTCTACCCGTCATTTCTTGATTAATTTAGACCCACCCACATGACCCTTAACTATGGTCAACAAAGTCATATGACTGTCCTAATTAATCACATCTTATGTTATATAGGAAAACATCACTTAGCTACCGTACACTGCGCCTTAACTATGGTCAACAAACGCAGCACGAATACTAAGTACTCTATTTTCCTAAAATGACGGAGGGTTACGCAGGTTTTTCAGAAAACCCTGAGCGTAATGAACTTGATATCGTCGTAGAATCATGTATTTTTGAAAAGGAGTGTTTTTGAGGCTTTACTTAATTTTGCTAAAGGGGTCACTCCCTGTGAAGGGATCGTCGGCCCTTTCCTCATCGAATAAGATGCAGGATATATCGTATATATCACTGTGCAAAGCAAAACACTAAAAGCAATCAAAAGACAAACCGAGTTTTGTAGCATCTGCCAGTTTTGCTAAAGGAGTCACTCCCGGTGAAAGGATCTCGGTCCTTTCCTCATCGAATAAGGTGCAGAATATATCGTATATATCACTGTGCAAAGCAAAACTGTAGCTACCCTTTTTATAAAGTTTTGATTCTACAACATCTTTAGGTTTCTTTTCCTTTTATTAATCTTATTAATAAAAATCCCATCAGCTTATGCTTCCTAAGCATCACAGAAGAAACGAAAGCAGTAATATTTATATATCAGCATATATATATATAATATAAGCATTCGTCTCAGGCAGTAATATGATCTCATCACAGAACATTGCAGCAGAAGAACATATATAAAATATTGGATATACTAGGACGTCCGTGTTTTTAATACGAGCCTGTATAAAACACGGATTCCACGGTCGCAACGAATAGCCAAACCCACATCCCAAGACCCCTACGAGAGCGGCAAGTAACATTGCCAATTCTAGGGTTAGGAGACCCGGTCTCGACTCCTCGAGATGGCCTCCCACTGGACCCTAGAACCCGGTTACTTATGCTCCCCTCCTTGGGTCTACCTAATGCGGAAAAGTAAATAATATACACTGGTGACATCAACCGCAACCTGGAAGTGCCCCAAATAAAAGAATATTACATTACAAATGAGTTTTACATGAATGAAAATAAAAACACCCATCTCACATAAAACCCCCGGCTATTCAGAACGCGACGATCCAATATAACATATCACAGCAACACATAATATCTCATATCATCAACGTAAGTAAATATGCGCATCCCAATTGTCGTTGACATATAGCAACGAAACCGGCGATATCACATATTACACTTACGGTCACAGAAAAGAAAGTGTAAAACTACAATATTTGGAATCCACAATCACTTTAGACATCGTAAATCCGAAATATCACATACTTCGCATTTCATGCCTAACTCTATGAATTCCACATATTGTATCACATTCCAGATAAATAGACAGTATTAAACTTTCCGAACAGATAATCAAACACCCAAAATTTCCTAAACCGCTCAACACTTGAGCGGGGTTCAAATAATCCCAGAATAAGTCACAGTACCGGTGATCCAGCCGTAGAAGGGTCAAGCCAACGCCTCACATGTGGCACGCCGTACTGCCCCAAACCCGAAGGTTCAAAAGGCAGTTCAAGACGGTCACATAATCGAGTTAAGGTTTGTTGTCTTCTAGAGGGTCCACCGCTTAACTTGTACAATTTTCCGAAAGATTTAAACCTGAATAAATTTCAACACTTGAAAGTTTGCCGTACCGGGAAACAGTAAGTTAATGATATCCGTTCAAATAGTTTAACAGTTTCTAAATATCCGGAAAGAAATACGAATTTAAAATTTCCGATCGAGTCTACTATTACAAAACAAACCCCAGAATTTTAAACACCTGGAACAGATTAAAAATACCCAGAACAGTCAGCAAGTACCTACGGTCTATACCATGAAGCCACGTGTCACAATCCTACAATTCGGCCGCGGAACCGCCGCGAGAACCATGTTCCTGCCGCGGTTCCGCGCTGAGTTGGTGGAATTGTGGGCATGTGTTTCATGGTAATTCTTAGAATTCCCTGCTGATTTTTTTACATATTTTTAATTCAGAAAAATCCCAAAATTTAAAAAATTTCCAGAGAGGGGTCCAATTTTGTCGTTTCGGGTTCGATCGGAGTTTTAACTTCGTAAACACATCGCCTAATGCTCTAGCTAGGCTCTGATACCACTGTAGGGTTCCTAGGCACTCTTGTGAAGGTTCAAAATGCATCAAACATGCCCGGATTAAATTTTAGACGTGCCGAACAACCCAAAGCCGGGATCTTTGCTAGATTATTAGGGTTTAACATGCAAGAAGATAACTTTTATCTAAGTGTGAGGGATTACAACCTTTGTAGTCCGCTCCTTTGCTTCACAAGCTCCGAGTAGAAGTCCCTTTGCCGCGAACCACGATCTCCCGAACTCATGAGAGGCTCCATGACTCGAACGATCCATGCTAGCTCGAAGTATTCCAAATCTCCGATGATCTACCTTGAAGTTGCTACGACTCAAGCTTTCTCACTCAAAAGAGAAGAACACACTAATCCCATGGGCTAGATGAGATGAGGATGAGAGAGTAGTAATTTTGCTTTCTTTTTAAATCATTTTCTCATTTTATTTCATCACTTAAAGAAAAACTAGCAAGCTTTCTTGAAGAAGGAAGAAGATGATAATGAAAAGATAATCATATATTTTTCTTTTGTGATGAATAGAATATAAACCATATGATTGAATATTAACCATGGTCAAGGATGAGTGGATAAGAATGAGTAGAGAGTTAACTAGAGTTAGGGTTTGGTTGGGTTAAATGAATGTGTCATTCTAAATATCTTAAGAATGACAAAAGAAGAAAGCTTCTAGAAGGAACTTGAAGCATCCAACCCTAATCAAACCTTAACCTCAATTAATCATCCTTAAACATGTTTAACAATTAATCATATCATGTCACAATAATATATATCATATATATATTATATACTTGCAACAAAAGAAAATAATACAATTAACATATATCGCATATATATCAATGTATCATCCACTGAGAAAATGAAATAATAAAGCGAGCCAATATTAGATAATGTAATACAATATATCATATATATTATTATGCATTAAATCATCGAATCAACACTTGAATCGATGATCCGGCTATATCGAATATTACCGACTAATATATCATGTACCGATTCATCGAATCAACACTTGATCCGATGACCCGGTTCATATCCATATATTGCGAGAATATAATACGGTATCCCATATCGCATTATTCTCGTTCCTGCGCATATCACATATGTGCCACTACTCCGTTTCGCCTGAGCCAAGAAACCTCTGTGTAGGACTCTAAAGAATCGTCAATACGCCGGTAGCAGGTGATGATCATATCAAACACCCACTAGCTGCAAGCGGTCAGCTAAACGTAACAGCCACCCAGGTATTGAGCGATCAGAAGATCAACAAGCTAGCCTGTGCGTTCTCCTGTGAATCCAACCAGTAACACTCCCGTACAGTCCGGTCTGTTCGTCTGATATGTCGCATATCAAGTCTAGGGGTGGTATACGTCAGACCCCAGTAACCGATAAGTCGTGTCGATGTGTGGCTCATAACGGGTCAAGAAACTACTAGTAACACTTACCAGTAAATCTCTATATCAGCCTTGGCCAGGGACTTCCAGTTATAGCCAATCGAACACAGCACAACATCAACTCCCTATACCGGGAGAGACGAATCCCCTCCTATCGCTCATTGCCTCTATGTGATTCGGGACTGTACCCAAAAGCCACCGTTTTGCACGCCCTCTTGGACGTGGCAAGGTGGAAATCAAAGCACAGTGGGAATCACACAAGACTCTATGACGATCTCGGGTCTACAGACTACCCTGTACCAGTGTCACCGGAGAACTGCCATCTGACGTGTGGTATATCACCATCTGGGAGTTCTCGGCGAGTCCGTCCAGTGTACCCAGTCTCCACTGAGCACCCATACACCATCTCTGATGTCTAACACCGATGGATATGGGATCATCCATCGCCCATCATATGGGTCAAGATGCGTATACGCTAGTCTACTCTGGTGTATCGATGCCCTGTCTCGATATACCCTCGACTAGGAACAGTTATAGGATGTACTCATCGACTACTGCGGCCCCACTAGTATGATCTCATCATAGTCCCAGTAGTCGAGTACAAGTCCTAAGGGCTTTATCAACATGTGAGAGTAAAACAGTAAACCAGTACAAGTCAACATGTTAAGATAAAGTGAAACCAAATAGTATACTATCATGACGAGCAAGAAAGTCATCTCTATATATAACCAAGCATCCATTATAATATACATCATATGTACAACAATGGCCTCTAGGGCATATACATAACTAACAGATCCGATGGCCAACCTTGCCGAAAATAGCTTTTTCGACACTTCGTATCTGGCGATACGAGATTGCTCTCCATACAGTTCTTTTGTATGGAGAAATATGGATTCGAGATCCATATTCTCGTGCCTCCTCTGATGTTCGTTGTCCATAGAGGCAAGCACGAGGCACTCGGCCTTCGCGCAGTCGATTTTCCAGGTCTTATGGATTTCCCTATCCGCGATGCTGGTTTTGGGACCTGGGACAGGGAGAGCTTTGGTGGTAAGGAGATACCCCAACTTGTCATAAATGATTGCCATTTTGACATTCCTGAGCCAATCTTTGTAGTTTGTCCCTGTCAATATGTTTTTATCTAGTAGTAACTTAAGTCCGGTCATGATGTTTGGTCGCTGCAATTAGGAGAGAGAGAAGAAACACTTTAGCATGATGCTCTTGCAAGTTTAGAGTGGTTTTTAATTTGTCTAAACAGGATGGCTCCCACTGTCTCTCGAATCCCTCCTCAAACCAAAAAGGAAGAATTAGTCAGGATCAATCTCACCGTACAATACTTGCTTAACCGTTCGGCCAGGCTGGTGTCGGTACTTCGAGGGAGGTTTTCCAACGCTTTCGCGAAGTTCCTTAACTAAATAACCTCTTTTCCCTGGGGGCGTAGCCCCGCTAACACCTTTCTAGACACCTACTTGGTTTATAGCATTGATCGTTGAGTGAGAAATTTCCCGAGGAGTAGCATATACTCACAGTAGGATCGGGATCCAAATATCATTGCGTGACAAGACTGAAGGAATCCTACCAGAATCATCACACTCTAAATGGTATGCAGCGCTAGCAAGTTTCAGTTCTTTTGAAACTCCCGATGTGGATTTTTGCCCCATGCTCTTATGACCTTGACTTTGGCCAACAAATCATAAGTCACATGTCAAGTTCTACCCGTCATTCTTCAGGTTAATTTGAGCCCACCCGCACATACCCTTGACTTTGGCCAACAAAGTAGAACGACTGCCCCAAACCAACACATCTATCTATGCTGCACATGAATACCCAATAGCTACCAATCACTATGCATTGACTTTAGCCAACATACATAGCTTGAATACTATTGACCATCCATGTGAAACGACGGAGGGCTATGAATGGTTTTGGCGAAACCGTGAACGTAGTGAACTTGATATAATCGATGGAACAAGATAGCTTTTAAAAGGAGTGGCTGAAGCTCCACGTTTAAAAGTTATTTTGAAAAGAAACCGAGTGGTTTTGAAAGTGTTCCAACGACTTTTACTTGGTTTATTTTTTCTTGCTTTAATTCCAATGCGTCCCATCATTTAATCCTACCATTGCAGAAAACAACCAAAATATGACGTACGCTTATGCCATCCGCATTCGCCACGGGGCCCCATCATTACCCGTTAGGTTACTTAACTAATGACAGAGCGGGGGCTGGACTAGCGCAGACGCAAAACATAAGCAACGCCTAAATAATATCATATATAGATATATTGCAATGATAGCCATTTCAGATCACAGATGAATACATTGGATATACTCGGAATCCGCAATTTGTACGAGCCTGTAACGAAAAGAGGATTACACGGTCGCGATGAATAGCCAATACCCCACCTTAGACCCCTACGGGTGCGGCAAACTACCCGCCAAATATTCGAAGCGGAGCAACCTCCCTCAATGACGTGAGTAGGCCACTCGGCACTTCGAGATACCCGGTAGTTTATGCACCCCACCTTGGGTCTATCCTAGGAGCAAAAATAGTAAAAAGAAATTATACAAGGACGGCTACAACCCCGACCCGGTTGTGCGGCTAAAAATAATATTATATCAATTTACATATTACATGAATTGAAAGATAAAAGGAAAAACTCTCATCTCACTACCCCCGGCTATTCATCCGCGACAATCCAATGAATTCATATACACATACCATCAACATTACAGATCACAGATATGTATAACCCCCACTAATCGACGTATAGCGATTAGCAGACGTTCAATACATATAACACATCACAGATATATACCCGTCAGCTTAAGTCTTTAGAAGTTCGATCAAAATACGGATTTTCAAGCCCCAAACACAAATTTTTCTTTCTGGAAAATCTGGGCAGAAAAAACATATTTTAAAAATCCCAAAACACCCAAATAAACAAACTGTGAGAAAAATCGCCCACGGCCGAGTCAACTCGGCCGCGGTTCCGCGGCGGGAGCAAGCTCCTGCCGCGGTTCCGCGGCGTGTTGATCGACTCTCTGGACAATTTTTCTACAGTGAGTTTTAAAAACCCTGAGCCGAATTTTAAGGTAAGATTTATCATTTTTAGGACAGAAAAAATGTCGGCAGAAAGTATACTTTTCGGGCGTGTTTCGCGACTTTTTCTCCGATCGAATTTCTAGTTACTTTGCCAACATGTTAGATAGTGTTTAACTAGGCTCTGATACCACTGTAAGTCCACGTTACCTCTCCCGGTACTTACGGGCTTGCGGAAATGATGAAAAACGATTTTCAAGAGGTGGTAATATGGACTCAAAATACGGATCTTTGTTAAACAACTAACTAACAAACCTAACAAGAGTTTTACCTACTCGGTTAGGGGGTTATACCTTTCTTGAACTCCTTCTTCAACTCTTTCCGGTGTACGGATCGACCTCACCTCGTCGTCTCCTTGCGCCGAAGATGGATCCACCTGAAAGCTTCTACCTTTGGCTTCTTCTTCGACCTTGAAGAAAGTAGAACACTTGGTTTGATAAACCTTGTGAACTAGGATGAGTAGAGAAGTGATTTGGGTTTTCTTTTATCTCTAAGGCAATGTTTCTCAACTCATGAGAGGGTGTTGCCTTGAGCTAGAGAGAGAGAGAGCAAGAGGAAGAGCAAGAGGGAGAGCTCAAGCAAGAGAGAGAAATGAAATGAGAGAATGAGTAACTCTTTTGCCATCCAAGCTCTCATAATCCAAAACCATCATAACAAAATAGTAATCAAATATTATGTGATGGTTCAAGTCAAAATGGCTATATCATTTCATGCACTCATTTTGCAAAAACAAACAAGCAAGCAAAAGTCTTTGCCATGAAATGATAGTCATCGTCATGATGATGGTCAACTAGTCCAACCTAGTCAACCGGTCAACAAGTCAACAAAGTCAACCTCTCAACAGCCATGTCACTATAATACTGAATTAATATTATTGTTAATTATATTTCTTATTCTCATTAGGGTTTAGCCAAAAGTCAATAGTCAACAGTCAATAACCCCAATGAGAATCCTCTGCCTCTGTCTCTCTGTCAACTGTGCATACACACCCGCATCCGCGTTCCGAGGAACACGAATACAAACGAGATAAAACCAATCCCAAAATGTACACTAGGATCTGGCTTAAACCAAAGCCTTCTAGTGTTAACTTTCCGGACACCAAACGTGCACAAGTGCACGGATGTGACCGAACCCTGTCGCAAAACCATGCGACCTGTCGCAAAACCAAGCGACCTCTACTCTTTTGCCTAAAGGCGAATAGGTTTCTGTGTGGGACTCTAAAGACTCGACACTACGCTGGCAGTGGGTTTAACCACAGACCGCAAGCGGCACTAGCTGTGCGTAACGGTCCCCAGGTAGATGCCGACAAGAAGAAGGACGAGGAGAAACCCATCTGAACTCCTACTGAGCCTGAATGTGACAATCTCCGTACAGTCCGGTCTGTTCGTCTGATACATCGCATGGCGGGCCTAGGGGGGCGGTAAACGTCAGTCCCCTACTAGCGGTATAAGTCGTGTCGGTGTGTAGCCCAGAACACCCTGAGATAACACTGGAAACCTACCAGTATATCTCGCTTGCCCTGGCCAGGGACTACTCGTGTAATGGCTCTCCTAGACACAACGCGATGTCAACCCCCAATACCGGGAGAGACGAATCCTGTCTAACCGTCACTGCCTCCAAGTGCTTCGGGACTGCACCCAAAAACTACCTGTTTGCACGACTCCTTTGAGCCGTGGTAGGGTAGTAATCAAAGTACAGTGGGAACACACTCGAGGCGAAGTGACAGTATCAAGTCAGCGGACTAAGCTGTACTCATGTCACCTAAGAGCTGATAACTGACGATAGGTTTAGTACCAACCAACAGTTCCGGACGAGTCCTGTCCAGTGTACTCGTAACTTAACGAGCACCCGCATACTATCTCAAGTACGACGTACTGACGGCTGTGGGACAGACCGTCTCCCAAACTGGGATAAGAAGCGCATACGCTAGTCTACTCCGGAGTATCGATGCCCTGTCTCGATAGTCCTACGACCAGGGACCTGCATAAGGATGTGCTTGTGGATTACCCAGCCCCCACTAGTGTGACTGCCATCACAACGCTGGTAATCAAGCAAAGATCCTAAGGGCTCCACTAATGTGTATAGGTGATATACTAAAATAAACACATGTACACATTGAAGTAGAAACAAACCAAGTAGCATACTACTATATTGAGAAAGATTGTCTATACAAGGTGAATATCCCAAGCTTCCATTAAGTAATATACAAACTAGTATGATACATAAATGGCCTCTAAGGCATATACACTAACACATAGGTCGACGGGGCAGTGGGGAGCTTGCCGGCTAGGAGCGTGCAGGCGGTGGCCGTGGGGAGTCGAGGGTCGGCGGTGGGTTATGTGTGCAGGGGTCTCTGTTGATGGAGAGAAGCGGGCGAGGGAGGAAGGATGAGGGCTTTAGGAGTAGGCTAGGGTGCTCGGTGATGAAGGAGGAGGTCGGTCGTCGTCTTCGGGGGTGAGCGGCTGCAGTGGGTTTTTCTGAGGTAAGAGGGGAATGAGCACGAGAGTGATTGAAAGTGAGTAGAGAGGGAGAGAGGTAGAGAGACGAGAAGGGGTTGCGCTTGAGGAGCTCGCGAGGCGTGCGGTCGTGGGCGACGACCACGGAGGCGAGGACGATGTGGGTTCGTGACGGGGAGTGAAGGAAAGAAATGAGCGGGAAAGTTTTACGTGGGGGAAGAAGAAGTGGGTAATGAAGCGGGTCGGGTTTGTGGGGTTGCGGGCTTGGGAAACGGGCTGGGCCTTAGGGAGTTTAGGGCCGGGGGAGTTTTTTTAGGATTAATTAACCTTTATATATGTTGGGCTGTGGAAAGAGGTTTAAATGTTTGGGCTGGGGAAATATAGGGATTTTATTATTTGTTTAATTTACAAAGAAGGGGAGTGGGCCGGCTTAGGTTTTGCTGGGCTTGGGGAAATTTGAATATAGGTTTTAGTTTGTAAAGTTTTCTGTTGGGCTTGTGGAAAAGAATGGGCTTGGGAAAAATAGAAATGGGGAAAAGGAATTGGGGAAAGGAGATGGGCTGGCTAAAAAGAAAAATAAAAGGGAAAGAAAAAGTAATGAAGGGGAGGATGGAAGTGTGGTTAGGGTTTTAAAATACTAAAAATAAAAATTATAAAATAAATAAATTTTAAGAGTAACAAAAATACGGATATTGGTATCCAAAAGGGCTGGGTATTACATCATACCACTCTTACAAAAATTTCGTCCTCGAAATTTAAAAGAAACGATAAGCTATAAAATAATAAGCGAAAAGTTACCACATCGAACACTAACACATAGCGATTTACTTAAAATAGGTAGGTAAAGATTGAAGGTCTATAAATGTATAAAACTAACATAACAAAGGGCAGGTCTAAGTAAGTACAAGGCAAACTCAATCATAAGGGCAAACTACATGTATAAGAGAATAAAAATAGCAATAACAAACAATAATATTCGAGGCGTGCTAGATAAAATCGAAACCCTAAATATATGTATACATACGTATATCTAACCAACGCAGCTAAGATAATAGCATCAGACATAACCATTTATAATAGCAACCTATAAGTATAATACCCGGGAAAACTAAAGCAACAATAATAAAATGGTGAAAGATTTATCGATAGGTTAAAACATCCTAGTATAATGTATCGATCAAAAAGAAAAATAAATTTTAAAGTAACTTAGAAAATCCACATGGTGAAAATAAGAAACATAGTATAAAATAATATGTGCAACATATGGTTGCGCTATCGAAAATAATGGGAAGATTAGTAGTGTACTCAACATGCATAAAACGGAAGTACTTAATAACATGCACTTTTCGATACATACAAAATAATGAAAGCTAAATTTTCGAATGACGGTGTCCCTAAATATAGTTAGGGTAAAAGGAGATAACACAAGAAATGTATAGGTTATCCAGGGTAGGGATTTCAAATGGAGTGTGATCCAAATAGTCGGGGTGCGGTACTTCATTCTGGGCGTCGAAGAAGCTAGGGTCGGTTCAGCACAGGGTGTAAGGGCGAACAGTAATGAATCTCGGGAGGGAAGAAATTTATTGGGAAGGAAAACGGTCGAAACATCATGCGAATCAAAAATCCGAAAGGTTAGCGAACTCAGAAAATTCACTATCATTTATCCTCCAGAAGAATCTCAAACAAGGCACATACGAAGGATGAAGGGTGGCCCATTCAAAAGATCGGGGTGCGGTACTTTTTAATCTAAGCGATGGTCAAAACAACACAGGGTGCAGGAGTGAGGGACAGTAATGAATCTCATGGGAGAAAGAAATGTATAGGGGAAACAGTCAAAGTATCAGGTGAACTAACAATCAAAAGATTAGCGAACACAGAAATTTTATTTCATTCCAGAAAATTCTAAACAAAGCATTCTTGAAAAGTAAAAGATGGCCCTAAACTATACATATATTTTATTTGGCCAGAGGAGACGAAAGCTAAATCACGTCAATCGCGGTTGTGGAGGTCCAACAGGTTATGGTAGGCTCGCGCGCTCAGATAGGGGCGTCCATTCCCATGTCGCATCGCAGGGATCGCCACTGGAAGTTCTTCTGTCATGGAGTCTTCTTCTTCTGGCCCTTCTTCCTCGGCTAGAGCTTCTTCATCGAGGTCTGATCCTACGTGATCCTCTTCTGCTGGATCTTCCTCCATAGGATTTTCTTCCACTGGATTCTCCCCAAGGTTTTCCTCTCCAGGATTTTCTTCTATCGGGTCTTCCTCGGAATCTTCCTCTATTGGGTCTTGTTCGAGGTCCTCTTCTTCTTCGTCAGAGTCGCTGATTATGTCGACTTCTGGGGCTGCGAATCTCTCACTCTCGGAATCACTGTTTCCGAAAATAACCTGTGGGCCATTGATCTCATCATCTGATCTTACCCGCATGTAGTTCGAGGAAACGCACGACCGTGCGTCCTCATCTAGAGGCGGCGCTTCTCTAATGTGGGCTATGACCTGAATAGAAAGAATCATGATTAGACAGTGGGACACATCAAGAAGATAACCAAGGATACGGTAGCACAGGGAGGATATGCTGTAGGCAAGGACTGAAAAATTAAAATTTTAAAAATGCTGATGCAATGGATAGTATAAATAAGGTGAGAAGCAAGAGAACAATACATACATCTCAACTCAAAGTTTTATTACATTCAACTAAAAGTTCAGCGGATAAGATCTCAAACGAAAAGGAAATATTTACAAAGGAGTGATAACATTTTTTTTTGAAAGCAGAAAACGCGATAACTCTTCTTGGATTTCTAGACCGCTGCAATCTCGTCCCGTGAGTTGAATCCTGCGCTGGGTCCATACTATTCCTCGAAGCTCGAACTACGAAATAACCATCACTTAGCAGAAGTGGAGAGTGTGAACGAACCGCCTCCTTGTAGCTCCTTTCTTTTACGGCAACTATTGATAAAGTGTTCGCTGGATCCGCAAATCAGGCATTTCCCTTTGGCACGACGACAATCCCTCTGAAGGTGTCCTGGCTTCTTGCAGTACCCACAACATTGGGTCTTCTGCTGCTTCTGTCATGGGGGAACAAGTGGGAGCTTCATCTTCTCCTCTTTTCCTCGTCTAACAGGGGCCCCTTTACGATTGGAGACTTCCGCTGGTGCCTGAGTCATCTACCTTCTTAGTCCTTCAGCTAACAGGTCGTTTGTTCGCTCCTGGGCTTCCTTCAGACTTTGCAGTGCATTCAGAATCTCTACGGTCTGATTCTGTGGAGTGGAGATAGAGGAAGAGTCGTTGGAAGACATGGTCCTGAAACAACAATTTTAGGACGACATAAGATACAGGGAAAAATCAGAACAAGATATAAAATTGACAATGAAACAAGAATATCGGGTGAGGTGAAACTCAATCAAGCGGAAAAACAAATGTAGAACTCCAAGTTACCCAATAGAGTATAGTATTGTAGCTGTGCTGCAGTTCATAATTACAACCACGTAACTCTACTAAGTCACCCAAAACTATAACGGATGGAGTCAAAATATGGCATGACGAATAATAAAGATTCAAGTCAAAGATAACAGTTCACAATCTGGACCGAAAGAACGACTTAAATTGTCAAGCTCTACTCGGAAACTGCAATCCCAATCATAGCAAAACCCGGCTCTGATACCAACAAAACCATATCACGTCCCGCTTCCAAAAATACGGAATACGAGAGGTTGACAAGGCCAGCCATGCTCCTACGGTCGAGGAAATATCTCTCTGTAGTCACACTTCGGCTTCTAGCTTTACGTCGTAATCAATAAACAATGCACAGGTAATGAGAAATGCAGTAACTAAATCAAAAGAACTAACCAGATGGAGATCAAAAGAGTATAGCTCTGAGTCGCTGATCACGATGTCTGCGATATCCTCGAGGTACGTCAGGTCCTGGTCCAAGCTAGATCCACTTCTCACTCCGAGCATGCATACTCAGGTCGTCAGAGCGACACGATACTAATATATGCGTAGGTACAAATGGTAACACGTGCAGTAATAATAAATATGTAACAGTAAATCAAAGGAGTAAAGACATGAACATGAAGTAGCCAATGTGGGTGTCTAAAAGAGCAGGTAACTGTAAAGCAGTAGATAGTATGTCAGGTGTGTTGAATCAGTAAGCAATGCATGTCAATGTCACTATCCCTACCAGTCTCTAAGTCTCACTGTACAGGTCACTAAGCCTATCTTCAGTCCAAGTGTGAGAGTCAACCACTCATGAGTATCCCCCACCCAAGGGTAGGACCCAAAGACAAGGGAACACGGGCCCGAGTCGCTCGCTAATAATCAGTGATATCCCTATATATCTCCCTATATCTCCATATGTGCCGGCATGGGACTCCCGAGATTCTGTTGAACTCACACTCAAACTACCCCACACCCCATGGTTTACATCAAACGCCAACCATAAACTCAAATACCGGTCGGTCCATGACAAGTCTGCGCGAGAACTGGAGACAGGATCTCCATCAAGCATGTCCCGACTGATACTCAAGATAAATGGACAGTATTTGGTGCCTTACCTGTAACACCCATACAAGTGCTTCCATAATTATCCCATACCAATTATAGTCACACTTATACACGTCCCACAGACGTCGACAATGCAATAAATCAATAAGGTCCACTGATTGTGTACAAGTACGTGTCACTTTCACTTATCCATTCATGCTTAAACACTAACGTACTTGCCACAATCAAACGCTAAAACATAACACTGGCTAATGCACATGATCACTAGGTTACCAATACAATAACATATATGAAATGTGATGAGAAAAACAGTATTTAAGGCATGATTAAGATGTCATCAAATGATATCCTACCACTTGCATAATTCTTCATAAATCATACGTGCAAAATTTAGCGAAACAATGAAAAGGGGGTAAACAGTATGTTCAATTATATAACTATCAAAATTGGTTTCACATTAATCGGATTTCAGGATCTCTAGATATGGCCATTTCATTTTAAGCGTTCACTGCTGGAAATCCGGTTTCAGAATCGGAAGTCCGTTTCGTAACACATTTTAATCCCTGTTGGGTTCATAATTTAGCGGCACTATAGTTGAATGAAATTTAGGGTTTTCAATAAGGTTTTCAACGCACCAGACGGATTCTCAATCGCGTTTCTACGTCAGAAGTTATGCACTGTTCACACTAGGGTATCAGTTCTGGTTCTGTTTGGGACTGCTATACGTCCCGTTCTTTTAAATTGCAGTTTAAATAGTAAACGATGGTAAAAAGGTGTGAAATCACTTCCGTTATTTAGCCAACAGTTTTATCTTTACTACAGTACAGAGTTCTGCAACATAAAAGTTCATGCAGTAAAGTAGTAAGCATTACGAGATAGAACCCAACAGCTGTAGCTGCTCTGGACTGCAGTCCAGAGCCGCTCTCCGAATCAATTCTCGTCATAATTTCAGTACAGAAACAATTAATAACTTCCATAGGGTCACAGGTTGTCGAGTCGGCTTCAATTTGAGCCCTCGAACGCATCATTTAAATATATACACAATTAATTATAATTTCAACAAGGTTGAGGTGAGGGAAATTCCCAGTTTTTACGAGTGTAATTGGGGGTGTTCGTTTAAGCCAGTAACAATCGTATTTTTTAGTGAAATTTCTACACAAGGTTCATTGCCAGACGGGCAAGAATATGCAATCGAGTTCCGTAAATTTAAGAAAAGGTTTTTGTTCGAGTTTTGCATCGAACACATACACTGTTATGAGTCGCACTAAATGTTCATGTGAATTTTAACGGTATTTCAAGTTCTAGTAAAATAAATAGCATGAAGCAAGTAGTTAACTTGCCTGGAGACGCTTTGGCGACGCACGACAGCGGCAACGGCACGAAAGCACGACGAACGGCACGGTTTAGATTCGCGGCCCGACTCGCGTTTCGGGTTCATCGTCGGAGTTGCCCGGAGATGGCTCGTGTTCGCTGGAAGCAGAGGGAAATGCTTTGTGGATCTCCTGGGACGTACTGGGGTCGGCGATGGTCGGCGGTGTAGCTCCCGCGATGTGCACAGTGGGGGTAGAGATGATGGCAGTGGGTTTGGAGAGAGGGAGTGAGGTAGTGGGGCTCGGGTGTGGGTTTTGGAGGAGGTGATGGAGATGTAGAGGGTGCAGAGGTCGACGGGGCAGTGGGGAGCACGCTGGCGAGGATCGTGCAGGCGGTGGCCATAGGGAGTCGAGGGTCGGCGGTGGGTTATGTGTGCAGGGGTCTCTGTTGATGGAGAGAAGAGGGAGAGGGAGGAAGGATGAGGGCTTTAGGAGGAGGCTAGGGTGCTCGGTGTTGAAGGAGGAGGTCGGTCGACGTCGTCGGGGGTGAGCGGCTGCCGTGGGTTTTTCTGAGGTAAGAGGGGAGTGAGCACGAGAGTGATTGAAAGTGAGTAGCGAGGGAGAGAGGTATAGAGACGAGAAGGGGTTGCGCTTGAGGAGCTCGCGAGGCGTGCGGTCGTGGGCGACGGGCACGGAGGCGTGGGCGACGTGGGTTCGTGACGGGGAGTGAAGGAAAGAAATGAGCGGGAAAGTTTTACGTGGGGGAAGAAGAAGTGGGTAATGAAGCGGGTCGGGTTTGTGGGGTTGCGGGCTTGGGAAACAGGCTGGGCCTTAGGGAGTTTAGGGCCGGGGGAGTTTTTTAGGATTAATTAACCTTTATATATGTTGGGCTGTGGAAAGAGGTTTAAATGTTTGGGCTGGGGAAATATAGGGATTTTATTATTTGTTTAATTTACAAAGAAGGGGAGTGGGCCGGCTTAGGTTTTGCTGGGTTTGGGGAAATTTGAATATAGGTTTTAGTTTGTAAAGTTTTCTGTTGGGCTTGGGGAAAAGAATGGGCTTGGGAAAAATAGAAATGGGGAAAAGGAATTGGGGAAAGGAGATGGGCTGGCTAAAAAGAAAAATAAAAGGGAAAGGAAAAGTAATGAAAGGGAGGATGGAAGTGTGGTTAGGGTTTTAAAATACTAAAAATAAAAATTATAAAATAAATAAATTTTAAGAGTAACAAAAATACGGATATTGGTATTCAAAAGGGCTGGGTATTACAGTGCCCCCAAGGCAGTTATTGTAATCACAGGCAGGTGATTATGATGATTGGGGGAGGACCTATATGGATAGAAATGTCTTACTCAAAATGATAATATACTATCTGGTTTGTCTTTATCAACTTGTATATGCATTATATGGTATTACAGATCACTATTACACGTTGATAGAGCCCTTAGGATTCTTACTTGACTACCAGCATTATGATGACAAACATATACGTGGGAGCTGGGTGGTCTATAAACACATCCTTAAATGTCCCTAGTCGAGGGAGTATTGAGACTGGGCATTGATACTCCAGAGTAGACTAGTGTGTACTTATCAAGACCCCGACGAGGGGCGGTGGCCGGTCTCACAAGCCATTGGTGTCAGTTAGTCACCTAAGATAGTTGATCAGTCAAAAATATTGCATTTTTAACACATCAATTTCCCTACTATTTGCAATCATCTAAAGGTGTTCGGTATGAATATAGCACATATTAGCAATTTGTCTGCCAAAATACCAAATAACATGTGTTATACGTTATAATCAGCATTTTGAGGGAAATTGAGTGTTTCTTATTGCACGCATGATCTTTTGTATAGCACAACACTTGTCTCGAGATGTGTGCAGGAAATTCCAGGTAAAAGAGCCGGAACCGCTAAAAGTGCTGATAAAATACGTCAAGTCTTTGACATGAGATCTGGCAAAAATCAAGAAAGAAACATAGGATTCCAGACATCAGATAAAGATCCAAAATGCCAACACAGAACAGCCTAGAAACTTCATGCAACAACTCCATCAATAGGCCGCGGATCCGTGGCCAAGTTGGCCTATCCGCCATGGATCTGCGGCTAGTTGGACACGTCAGCATTTCATATTTCCTCCATGTGGCTTCCTGTAATGGCCTCAGCTTCCAGAAGACTCTCAAAGACCATGTGGCTTCTTCCAGAAGGCTCTGCATAACAAACTCACTCTAGAATATTGCTTGCAACAATCTTATTCTAGAAGGCTCTCTTCAACAACCTTCTTCTAGAAGCCTCCTTATAACAACCTTCTTCTAGAAGCCTCCTTGTAACAAACTTCCTCTAGAATATTCCTTGTAACAAGCTCATTCTAGAATATTTCCTCTAACAAACTCATTCTAGAAGGCTCTCTCTAACAATCTAGCTTTGGAGGGAAGATTCAAATGAGGTGGTTATAAAAAGAGATCTAGATCTAGAATTTAGAGGTTGTTGAAATTGGAGGGAAAAATTGTAGATCCAAATAAAATCTAAATCAAATTGAGTGACACAATTTGATCCAAATCAAGATCTATCGAGTGCCGAGCCAAAGCAAGCATCCAACGAGCCTTTTTGAAGCAACGCCGATCTTCATCCGAGCAAGTGATCCACGACGATCCGCGACTCACGAAGACGATGCGAAGCTAGTTCGACGATCGAGTTCTCTCCTCAACTCTTGTAGTCTTTGAGTAAACTGTAACGAAACGTTGAATAATAAAAGGTGAAAATTCTTGATCCTGTTTTTCTTTACATTTGAGCATTATGAAGAGTTCTCAATTCTTGATTGTTTTCTTTTTCATGATGTTTGAGTGAAAACTCCGCTTGTGGAGGAATCGAGAAAATAGATAGATGATGATGATTATATTCTTGAACGATTCTTAAGTCTTATGAGTTTTGTAAACTTTAGAAAATTGAATCATCGACAACCTAATTTGAGCGAGATGCTTTCTTGAATGTTTTCGCTCCAAATTAGAGATCAACGATCAATGATTGAATTTTCTAGAGGCTAGAATTTGAATGCTAATCAACGAAAGGACAAGGGATAGAAGGAAAAACCCCAGTATCTTCAAGAGATCCCTAATTCTCGTTGATCGTCATCGATTTAGCAACAAATCATCAATGGATAAGAATTTGTAATCATAAGTCTTCATCATCACTATCGATTGGATCGATTCCTACAAGACTCTTTACAAATCTTGATAATTCATTCGATTTGGACATCTTCTTGAACTTTATTGATTCTTGATTTTAGATCTAGTTCTTTACGATTCTTGAAACTAAATTTCAAAATTCTTGAATCAATTTTCTTGCAAATTTTCTTTTATCTTTTCATTTCGATTCATCCAAAACAAAATCGATCAAAACACACATCTCAGTGGACGATCCGTATTCATTAACACGCTACATCGACACCGTTAATTGATTGCGGTATAAAATTCTTTGGTTGTGAAACATCTTATATACGACACCGAGAATTTAAGATCAATCAAATGGCGCCGTTGCCGGGGATGTGTGCTATTTTGTTCACTTTTGTTATTTGAGTTGAAAATTTATTATTCCATCAGAATTTTTTGATCAAAATTCGTAACAAGCGCTTAACGATTTGTTGTGATTTGTTGCGAGGAAATCTGGAATCTGTGGAGCGAGAGGAAAAATTTTCAGAGAATTTCAGGGAGTTCAGTAAGTGAACAAGAGCATCTGCAGGAAATTGTGTATAGAGATCTCATCATATCACTGCACTTCCGTGGCCATACTGCTCTTTTCGCGGCGGTTCCTCGGCGGGAAAGCAGCTTCATTGCTTCAAACTCCTCTGGTATATTTTTAACTTTCTTATCTCCTTCCTGCTCTGCTCCATTAACCAATTTCTGCAGGTTTCTTTGCAAAAAATCGCAGCACCGCAAAAAGAAAAATTGTTGCGTGTTTTGATCTTGGTTGTTTGCATTTTTAATACGGAAATTAAGGGGCAAAGACCAAATTCAGATTAGGTGGGGAGTTCATTACCCTTCCTAAGCCCCAAAAATCACAAAACTGTATCCACATCACCCTCATTAACTAAAAAATATCTAGACACGACTCTGAGGACCGTCGCGCTCACTTAGGACAGAAGGAGGTCATGGTTAATCTATTGCTTATCCGCGTTTCTTTTGTGGTGTCTAAGGCAAGTGGTTACTTAATTAGGCCCATTACTTACGTAGTGGAGAACCTCCCACTTACCTGGCACTTACCTGGTCACAGGAGGGACAAAGAGGCAGTAGAGGATCTATCTTGTGACTTGTCTTCTGGAAGTCTATGAGCGGTCTAGAGACTTGACCTAGGTGACCACTAGATTTAGGGTTGCTTGTGCATTGCTTGTGATTTGATTTTTCAAAAGTCTGTATTTTCTTTTTCAAAACAAACACCAACCAACTTTTCCCCTAATTATCACAACGCTGCCACTTGTGCTAAACCCTTTAGTGCAAGCTCGGCTGGACACGGGATTCTAGTGCCCGTTTTTTCCGCGTTTCCCCCATCGACCCCAAAGTCGATATTTCTACATTTTCTTTTTCCCACCACCACCACGATGGACGGATATCTATCACAGTTTAACACCACTCTGCCACCGCCCGCAGGTGCGCAGAATCCTCCACGCATTTCTCTCCAAGAGAGATGCTATCCTACACGTGTTCCCCTTCCCACCTGTCTTTCTATACCACCTGCCAACGGGGAAAATTTTGAAATCAACCCCCGATTTATCAAACTGTTACCCAAATTTCACGGTCTTGAGTCTGAAGACGCATACGTTTTTATCTCCAAATTCGAAAATGTATGCGCAATGATTGGAATGTCACAACTGTCTTTGGATGCTCTGCGTTTACGTCTTCTCCCATTCACTTTGTGCGATTTAGCCGAGAAGTGTCTTTATAATACAACCGCACATTCTATTTCAAAATGGAATGAATTTTTTGCAGCATTCCTTAAGAAATTTTATCCCAATCACAAGACCAGCCGTGTTCGGAGCGAAATCTTCAAATTCACCCAACTTTCCAATGAACCATTCTGGAAATGTTTTGAATGGTTCAAGGATCTTCTTTTACAATGCCCTCATCACGGAATCCCCAGATAGGATTTGTGTCGAGTTATCTATGAGGGTATTGATCTCACAACTAAACATATGCTTGAAACCATGCGTCATTGCCAATTCCTGTCTAAAGATGATGGTGAAGCCTGTAAATACCTAGAAGATTTAGCTCAAAACACATTACAATGGGAAAGTGTTAGACCACCATCACCTAGGGAAGATATCAATCAGCCACAATGGGAGCCGAAATGGCCGCAATCCAAAGGAAACTCGATGCTCTAGAAAACTAGTTCTCCTCAGCCTCCCTAAACCAATATACACTTCCCAAAACTGTGTGTGGCTGCTGTTCAAACCCATCATATTTGACAGAAGAATGTCCTTTGAATGTACCGTTTCAAGGTCACACTAATGCTGCATTTCAGCAAAGACCTGGAAACGATCCTTCTTCTTCCGCACGTAATCAAGATTGGAGGAATCACCCTGATCTTTCTTGGATTCAACACCAAACTCAATACACGGATCCAAACCAGAATAACTTTCAATGGGTCCCTCCACAGCAACAACAACCACCACAAATGAGTCAGCACCCCTACCAACCATAAAATTTTCAAAACCCGGCCAACAACTTTGATCCATTTCCTGCCGGAACCAATAACACCTCTGCACCATGAATTTGTTTCTGACAAATTTCATGCAATTTACGGCAAATTTTCAGTCTTCCGTCGATAAAATCCAGAAAAACTCTGACTCCCAAAGTGAGAGTATTAAATTGATGGAAGCACAAATTGTCCATATAAATGCCGAATTGAGTGCTAGAGAGAAAGGGAATCTTCCATCTCAACCCCTACCTGAACCTGGACCTTCACATTACCCTAATGTGAATGCACTTACCATGTTGAGATCTGGAAGAGTGCTAGACAATCATGTGGGTGAACAGATTGATGTTGAGGAATCAATTGAACCCTAGGCTTCCACTTCCACTTCCACTCGCACTTCTACTTTTTACCCAATTTTGTCTAATTTACCTTCTTCTTCCGAGCCTATTCTCCATTTTCCTAAAGGCTCGAACCCTCCACCTACTTCATCCTTCCCACCCCCACAACCTTCTCCACAAATGTGGGACCCAACACTTATTGATAGAGCTCCATTTCCGGAAAGGTTGAGGCCCAACAAACCCAATGCCCAAATGGAGAAGCTTGTGGAAATGTTTAAGCAAGTTAACATCAACATCCCTCTCCTAGATGCTATACAACAAGTTCCGTCCTATGCGAAAATTCTTAAGAACTTGTGCACTAGGAAGAGGAAGACTCAAGTGCCGAAAAAAGTGTTCATGTTAAGTACTGTAGACAAGGCTTTTCCCCAACAATTACCAAGGGAACGTAAGGACCCTGGCTGTCCTACTATTTCTATTTCTATTGGGGATAAACACATTAACCGTGCTTTACTTGACCTTGGCGCTAGTGTTAACTTGCTTCCATATTCAGTCTATGAGTAACTAGGTATCAGAGTGTTAAAGCCATCGAACATAACTCTTTAGATGGTCGACCGATCAATCACCAAACATAGGGGTGAACTTGAGGATGTGTTGATAAAAATCGGAGAATTTGTATTCCCTGTGGACTTTATTGTTCTTGATACACAGCCTGTAGCAAATCCACGGAACCAAATTCCGATGATTCTAGGTCGTCCCTTTTTGGCTACTTCCAACGCTGTAATCAACTGTAGAAACGGCTCTATGAACCTATCTTTTGGGAATAGGTCAATTGAGCTCAACATTTACAAGTTGGGAAGTCAACCCTCCGATCCTCATGCTCGAGTATGTTCTGTCGAATTATTGGATGTCGACAGCAGCGAATTTGACGAGTCTCATGATACTGATCTAGACTCTTTTCATATGTTGTTGTTTGACCCAACTATATATCATACACATACGGACTCTTCCACCGAGTTGTCCGGGTCAACAACTAACACTAATTATGAACCGTTTTTGGAGTCTGAAGATCACCCCACGCTTTTTGATGACATTATTCTTTGGGGGTATCGATGAAAGCTTTGAGGAAATTTTCGCTGATGAGCTCGCATTTTTAGCAAATACGGGTGTTGAGATGAATCATCTCCAAAACAAAGAAATTGAACCTCCACCCCTTCTTCGGACTATAAAGAAAATGCGAGTAATCCATCACAATCACTGTGTCGTCTCTCCAAATTGAGACGCAAACCATCTCCTTCACACCACTTATCTTTTCCCCACTTCTTCTTGGCTCTTTTCAACTTGTTCTTCCACCAACCGGTGCACCACACTAATAAAATCTTCGAATGGTTGGTGTTGACTTTCGGTCTTTACAAAGCTTGGCATTGACCAGTAATTTTGACCCTCTCTTGTGATTTTCAAAGCTTAACATTGTTTAACTCAAGTTTGGGGGGGGGATAATCTGGCTCTTGAAAAGAAAATTTTTACACAAAATTGTGAGCCAAAAATAAAGTTTGGGGGAGGATTTTCACGATCATATTTCATGTCTCCGTTAATAAATTTCCTCCCATGCTTACAGGTTTTTTGTGATCTAGCGGATGGCAACGGTGAGGACACTGTTGAAAACAAGTTTGAGGGAGGTTTGTGCTTATTTTCGCAACACTTTGCATCATGCATAAGCACAAAACTTATAATAAAAAAAATTTGTACATAATAAGATAATAAAAGATTAGATAGTGAAAAACTACATCCAAAAGATTGGAAAAATTTAAGAAAACCAAGAAAATTAGAAGTTTTCTTAAACGAAACTAGTAATAAGTAGTTATGAGCCATTGTCCCAAGGGTTAGTAAGATGAAAGAAGTCACTAATCTGCAGATAAAAATAAGTCTGAAAAATAGTTCCTATTCTGAAAGCCAAACATTTGAACGTTGATACCCTACTATACGCACTTACACACATCTTGAAACTCGGGATAGTAGAGGATACCTTGAAATGCTCTTGTCTAAAAGCCAAAGTATGAAGGAAATAATAAATGAATAAAAGATAAAATGGTGTTAAGAAAAAAATGAACATTGGTTTTGTTATCACCAAGGCAGCAATAAAAAAATATAACGAGGGTGCTTCATCACCTAGTGCCTTAGACCAACTGGTTTGGGAGTCACTGCTAAGCCTTAGGTGGTGCAAGACGACGAAAATACTAATACACCTAATAAGAAAGCACATGAGTAATCAGTCGGTTAGTATCTCAAGAAGTATTAACGGTCGCATGAAAAATGTGTGAGCAAATCCATCTAAATATTCATCAAATTAAAAAGTACTGAGGCAGATGGACAAGAGTATGATAGCTTGAATTGAATTCTCCGAGTGCAGGGATGTTCTTTACACACACGTAGGGGTATATGATCGATGTTTGGAAGAAAGGTAGGAATGAAGAATAAAGACGATGTTTTATTGAGGGATGATGTGATTTCTGACATCTTTTCATGACTATTAAGATAGGGCTCATGACAACTGAAAAGCTAGTATTAGTTGGAAACTCTAATTTTCAATGTCTTTCTTTTACAATTCTTATCTTTATATGTAACTTTCACGGTCTTCCTTTTATTATTGGATTTTGTGGGTGCAATCCGCTGATAACCCTCAGGAGACAACACTCCTCCTACTAGGGACACCTAGAGGTTTAAAGGCTTGTTGCACGTGCTCAGTGCAATCGTGTTGCCTACGAAAGTGTGCTAGTTAGTTTTTCTTTTTTTCTTATATTTTCTCCTTCTCTTTTTAATAAAACAAGTTTGCTCGAGACGACCAAAATTAAGTTTGGGGGAATTTGATCAGTCGAAAATATTGCATTTTTAACACATCAATTTCCCTACTATTTGCAATCATCTAAAGATGTTCGGTATGAATATAGCACATATTAGCAATTTGTCTGCCAAAATACCAAATAACATGTGTTATACGTTATAACCAGCATTTTGAGGGAAATTGAGTGTTTATTATTGCACGCATGATCTTTTGTATAGCGCAACACTTGTCTCGAGAATGTGTGCAGGAAATTCCAGGTAAAAGAGCCGGAACCGCTAAAAGTGCTGATAAAATACGTCAAGTCTTTGACCTGAGATCTGGCAGAAATCAAGAAAGAAACATAGAATTCCAGACATCAGATAAAGACCCAAAAAGCCAACACAGAATAGCCCAGAAACTTCATGCAACAACTCTATCAATAGGCCGCGGGTCCGCGGCCAAGTTGGCCTATCCGCCGCGGATCCGCGGCTAGTTGGACACGTCATCATTTCATATTTCCTCCACGTGACTTCCTGTAACGACCTCATCTTCCAGAAGACTCTCAAAGACCATGTGGCTTCTTCCAGAAGGCTCTGCATAACAAACTCACTCTAGAATATTCCTTGCAACAACCTTATTCTAGAAGGCTCTCTCCAACAACCTTCTTCTAGAAGCCTCCTTGTAACAATCTTCTTTTAGAAGCCTCCTTGTAACAACCTTCCTCTAGAATATTCCTTGTAACAAGCTCATTCTAGAATATTCCCTCTAACAAACTCATTCTAGAAGGCTCTCTCTAACAACCTAGCTTTGGAGGGAAGATTCAAATGAGGTGGTTATAAAAAGAGATTTAGATCTAGAATTTGGAGGTTGTTGAAATTGGAGGGAAAAATTGTAGATCCAAATAAAATCTAAATCAAATTGAGTGACACAATTTGATCCAAATCAAGATCTATCGAGTGCCGAGCCAAAGCAAGCATCCAACGAGCCTTTTTGAAGCAACGCCGATCTTCATCCGAGCAAGTGATCCACGACGATCCGCGACTCACGAAGACGATGCGAAGCTAGTTCGACGATCGAGTTCTCTCCTCAATTCTTGTAGTCTTTGAGTGAATTGTAACGAAACGTTGAATAATAAAAGGTGAAAAATTCTTGATCTTGCTTTTCTTTACATTTGAGCATTATGAAGAGTTCTCAATTCTTGATTGTTTTCTTTTTCATGATGTTTGAGTGAAAACTCCGCTTGTGGAGGAATCGAGAAAATAGATAGATGATGATGATTAAATTCTTAAACGATCGTTATGTCTTATGAGTTTTGTAAACTTTAGGAAATTGAATCATCGACAACCTAATTTGAGCGAGATGCTTTCTTGAATGTTTTCGCTCCAAATTAGAGATCAACGATCGATGATTGAATTTCCTAGAGGCTAGAATTTGAATGCTAATCAACGAAAGGACAAGGGATAGAAGGAGAAACCCCAGTATCTTCAAGAGATCCCTAATTCTCGTTGATCGTCATCGATCTAGCAACAAATCATCAATGGATAAGAATTTGTAATCATAAGTCTTCATCATCACTATCGATTGGAAAGATTCCTACAAGCCTCTTTATAAATCTTGATAATTCATTCGATTTGGACATCTTCTTGAACTTTATTGATTCTTGATTTTAGATCTAGTTCTTTACGATTCTTGAAACTAAATTTCAAAATTCTTGAATCAATTTTCTTGCAAATTTTCTTTTATCTTTTCATTTCGATTCATCCAAAACAAAATCGATCAAAACACACATCTCAGTGGACGATCTGTATTCATTAACGCGCTACATCGACACCGTTAATTGATTGCGGTATAAATTTCTTTGGTTCTGAAACATCTTATATACGACATCGAGAATTTATGATCAATCAATAGTCTACAGGTGCTCACTGGGTTATGAGTACACTGGACAAACTCGTCGGGAACATGCTAGTTGGTATTATACCTATTGTCAGATAGCAGTTCCCAGGTGACATGTATACAGGTTAGCCTGTCGACGTGAGATCGTCATTTGTCTTGTGTAAGTTCCTACTGTGCTTTGTTTACTACCCTACCACGACTTAAAGGAGTTGTGCAAACAGGTTTTAGTTGGGTATAGCCCCGAGCTACATGGAGGCAGTGAGCGGATCATTGGTGATTAGTCTCTCCCGGTATTGGGGGTTGATGTCGTGTAGTGCACGGGTGACCATCATCAGAAATCCTTGGCCAAGATATTCAAGAATTACTGATTTGGATCGGTAGTTTCTCACTTGGTGATGGGCTTCATACCGACACGAAATGTCGCGTTATTAGGGGTTTGACTTTATCCACCCTTAGACTCGATATGCGATACTCTTAGATGAATGGACCGGACTGTACGGAGATTGTCATGGACAGGCTCAGAAGGGGTTCAGATGAGTTTGCCTGTTGGCCTTCCTTTCTTTCAATACCTGGGTGGCCGTTACGTACAGCTAGTGCCACTGATGTGCTTGTAGTTAAACCCACTGCTAACGTATTTGTTAGTGTATATGCCCTAGGGGCCATTATTGTATCATACTAGCTTGTATATTACTTAATGGAAGCTTGGGATATTCACAGTTATATTAACAGTCTTGCTAAACATGATAGTATGCTACTTGGTTTATTTCTATCATAATATGTGTATATGTTAGCATATCAAGAAAACATATTGATAGAGCCCTTAGGATCTTGCTTGACTACCAGCGTTGTGATGGCAGTCACACTAGTGGGGGCTGGGTAGTCTACAAGCACATCCTTTTTCAGGTCCCTAGTCGTAGGATTATCGAGACTGGGCATCGATACTCCGGAGTAGACTAGTGTGTACGCTTCTCATCCCAGCAGGGGAAATGGTCTGTCCCACAGCCATTAGTACGTTGTACTGGAGATAGTATACAGGTGCTCGTTGGGTTACGGGTACACCAGACAGAACTCGCCGGGAACTGTTGGTTGGTATTATACCCGTCGTCAGTTAACAGTTCCCAGGTGACATGAGTATAGCATAGTCCGCAGACTTGACACTGCTGCTTCGCCTCGTGTGTGTTCCCACTGTTCTTAGATTGCTACCCTACCACGGCTCAAAGGAGTCGTGCAAACAGGTAGCAGTTGGGTGCAGTCCCGAAGCACTTGGAGGCAGTGGCGGTTAGATAGGATTCGTCTCTCCCGGTATTGGGAGTTGATATCGCGCTGTGTTTGGAGAGCCATTACGCAAAGTCCCTGGCCAGGGCAAGCGAGATATACTGGTAGGTTTTTCAGAAGCTTCTCAAGATGTAATGGGATTCACTCCGACATGACTTATACCGCTTATAGGGGACTGACGCTTGCCGCCCCTTAGGCCCGATATGCGATAGTCTTAGACGAACAGACCGGACTATAAGGAGATTGTCACATCAGGCTCAGTAGGAGTTCGGATGGGTTTTCTTATCGGCCTTCTTATCGACATCTACCTGGGGACCGTTACGTACAGCTAGTACCGCTTGCGGTCTGTAGTTAAACCCACTGCCAGCGTAGTATTCAAGTCTTTAGAGTCCCACACAGAGAGTTTCCGTGCTTCGGGCGAAACGATATAGAGGTCGTATGGTTTTACGACAGGGTTCGGACACATACGTGTTTTTACACACGTACGATGTTCGGACAGTTTATACTAGCAGGCTTTGGTTTAAGCCAGATTCTAGTATTGGATTATTGGATTTATACAGTCTCAGTTTTTCCGTGTTTTCACGGATGGGAGGGGCATTCTCGTAATTAGTCGAGAAGCTTCTAGAAGATTGATGAGTTGGAGGCTTAGGTGGATTTTGCATTAAATGGATTAGTGACTCATGGTGTGATTCATCAAATGAGTTAATGAAGCATTTATTGCTTAATGACTCATGAGATGATTCACCCAAAGAGAGTTAATGAAGCATGGTTGATATTATTATTATGTTATTCATTTTAATAATTATCATGCTTCATATATATTCTAAAATGAGTTATAATTCATAATAATTCTCACTTTCACATTCTCTCTCCTCAAGCTCTCTCTCTTCAAGAACTAACCCTAACCTCTCATGTGTTGAGATCCAAGGGTTAGCAAGACTAATAGATCCCTAATCCTCTTATATATCCTCTAGGTTGCTTTGATTAGCACTCATAGCCACTTAGTTACCTCAAGTGTGAGGTTAAAGCTTGGAGAAGTAGCTCTCGGGTGGATCTTTTATCACATCGAGGAGGCCGACGAGGAGGTGGTCAATGAGAACAAGAAGGACTTGATTCATTAGGTATAATCATCTTTCATTGTAGCTAATCCCTTCTATGTTGTTGTTAGTTAGGGTTTAGCAAAGATCCGCAAAATTAGTCGATGTTAGTTTAAACAAAATGATTGTTTTACCTATTCCGCCTCCCCGCATCATGTGGGGTGTCTAACGTCGACTTACAGTGGTATCAGAGCCTCGCTTAACCATAACTAACTTGTTAGCAAAGTCATTAGAAATTCGATCGCAAAAAGAACCCGAAAATACGACGTTTTGACCTAGTTTTTGCCGTTTTTAAAACGAGATCTAATTTTTTTTCAGGGACCCTTAAAAATACAAGCAGGGAATTATAAGTTTACTGGAGAAATTTAGGATCCTAACTCGGCCAAACCGCCGTGGAACCGCGGCCGATCCAAAGCGATCCGCCGCGGATCCACGGCCGAGTTGAAGCTGAGTCAGCCCAAATTTGCCCTGTAACTCTTCTGTGTTGATGTTGTATTTTATGGAATGTTTTGTTTCTGCTCAGGTTTCAGGTGCACAGAGAAATATTTGGAGTAGAATCATTTGTGTTTGCTTGATCGAAATTCTAAGATGTTTGGCTAACTTGATTATATCTGTGATTTGTATAATGTGTTCGTAAATCTCCCCTAACTGCTAGTATGTCGGTTAGCAGGGGGTTGCACATTTCTGTAATGGTTTTTACTGGTTTGTGTTTGTGGACATGTTGGATTGTCGTGAATGGATAGCCGGGGATGTGAGACGAGAGTTTCTTTCATTCAAATGTAATTTGTAAATTGTTGTAATATTCTTTTGCAGGGCACATCCGGGCTGAGGTTGTAGCCACCGTTGTATTATTTCATTTACTGTTTTCTGCTCCTAGGATAGACCCATGATGGGGTGCACAAACTACCGGATACTTTGAAGTGGCTAGTGGCCTACTCACGTTGTTGAGGGAGACTGCTTCACTTTGGGTACTTGGCGGGTAGTTTGTCGTACCCGTAGGGGTCTAGGGTGGTGTTTTGGCTATTCATCGCGACTGTGTAATCCGTCTTTCTTTGCAGTCTCAAAAGGAATGCAGATTTATAGAAAATCCAATATGTTCATTTGTGATCTGGAATGTCTATTATTGCATCTGACGAATGTACACTATCTATATATGATAGCTATTAGGCGTCACTTATGTTTTACACTCGCGCTAGCCCAGCCCCCGCTCTGTCGTTAGTTAAGTAACCTAACGGGTGAATGACGGGACCCAGTTGCGAATGCGGATGGCATAAGAGGACGTTGCATTTTCGTTGTTTTCTGCAATGATAGGTTAATTGATGGGACGCATTATATTAATGCAAAGAAAATAAACCAAAGTTGAATCGTTGGAACGGTTTAAAAGAAACCACTCGATTATTTTAAAACAGAGGATATTTTTTAAATTGCGGAGCTTTAACCACTCCTTTTAAAAGCTATCAGGTTCCTTCGATCATATCAAGTTCACTACATTCACGGTTTCGCCAAAACCATTCGTAGCCCTCCGTCACTTCATTTGGGTATTCAGTAGTATTCAAGCTATGTATTATGACCAACGCCGATGCATAGTGTTTGGTAGCTGCTGGGTATTCATTTGTTGCATAGATAGATGAGTTAGTTTGGGACAGTCGTATTATCATTTGGCCAACGTCAGGGGTATGTACGGATGGGTTCAAATTAACAAAGATAATGATGGGTAGAACTTAACATGTGACTTATGACATTTTGACCAACGCCAAGGTCATAAGAGCATGGGGCAGAAATTTATATCGGGAATTTCTAAAGAAACTGGAATTTGCAAAAAGATGCATACCATTTGGAGTGTGATAATTTTGGATGTAAGTCTACGCTAGCGCCCCGGCCGTCTACAGACGCCAAATGCGGAACAAAAACTTTTTAACTGGCGCTATCGTATACTTTAACCCGGATCTTCCATTATTGCTAAACTAACAAACTGCAAAGAGTGTAGAAAGGTTATACCGAACGATCCGAGTCCTTCGTTCTTTAACCATCATCCCACGCTCCGTTGCGGCTGCTCCGATCTCTTCGATCTCCGATCTGCTCGTCCAGGTGGCACCACATCACTGATTCTTTAAACGGGCTCCCGCCTCTGACTTGAGGCAACTCGGTCGTCAAGTTTGCTAAAAGAGACGACCAAGAATGATGTAGAGAATGAGTAGATGACTTTGTCTCTCTTCGTCCAAAGCCGTAGACGATCGGTTAATGAAGTTGCCACTCGAATCGGGTGATGGAATGGAATGAGCTGTGAAATTCCATGCACCCCAAATGCTATCATAATCTTTTTACAAATGAATCAAGTAACCAAATGAGAGAGGGGAGGGGCCGGCCTTATAAAGAGAAGGAGGAGGGTGAGTGTAGGAGGAGGGGAAGGTAACCATAAGAGGATGAAGCTTATCTTGATCATTAATGAAAACAGTGAGTCACTAAGATACAATGAATCTAATAACCTAGTCACCATAAGCATTAATTGAACCATTAATGCAACCATGAGTCACTAAACACCTCACCACTTCTAGAACCTTCTAGAAGAATGACTCACCCTCATCCAAGAAAAGATAAATCCGTCTTTAACCGAATGTTAAAAGACGGCTGATAGAAAACTGGAAACTGGCAACTTCCAAAAGTGATCCTGAAACAACTTTCAGGATAATCCCGTATCAGTATAAATATACCCGCATTTGTATTACGACCGAATACAAATGCAACTGAGATAAAGATATTATATCTACTCAATATAATACTCGGATCCGGCTTAAACCAAAGCCGACCAGTATCATCTGCCCGAAAAATAACACGTGCGTAAAAACACGTGCATTTTCCGAACCCTGCCATAAAACCATACGGCCTCTACAACGTTTCGCCCGAACTTGGGAAACTGTCTGTGGGGGACTCTAATGACTCGTCAGTACTCTGGCAGTGGGTTTAACCACAAACCGTCAGCGGCACTAGCTATGCGTAACGGCTGCCCATGGACCGACCTCAAGGGAGGCTGATGAGCGAACTCATCCAGAAACCCTACTGAGCCTAACAGTGACAATGTATATACAGTCCGGTCCGTTCGTCAATGAGTATCGCATATCTGCCTAGGGGGCTAGTAACGTCAGACCCCCAATAGCAGTATAAGTCGTGTCGGAGTGTAGCCCAATAACATCCTGAGATACTACTGGAGTACCTACCAGTAAATCTCCTGCCATGGCCATGGACTATGTGTAATGGCTCTCCTAGACACAGCACGACCTCGCCCCCAATACCGGGAGAGACGAATCCCCTGCCGATCCGCTCACGTGCCTCCATATGGCTCGGGACTGTACCCAAAAGCTACCTGTTTGCACGACTCCTTTGAGCCGTGGTAGGGTAGAAATCAAAGCACAGTGGGAACTCACACGAGATAAATGACGACCTCAGGTCGATGAACTAACCTGTACACATGTCACCAGGGAACTGCTATCTGACCATAGGTATAGTACTAACTAGCAGATTCCCGGCGAGTCCTGTCCAGTGTACTCATAACCCAATGAGCACCTGTATACATCTTAGGTGATCCAACTGACACCAGTGGCTTGTGAGACCGGCCACCGCCCCTCGTCGGGGTCTCGACTGTACACACTAGTCTACTCCGGAGTATCGATGCCCTGTCTCGAAACTCCCACGACTAGGGACCACAATTAAGGATATGCATATAAACTACCCAACTCTCACGTATATGATCGCCATCATACTGTTGGTAGTAAAGCAAGATCCTAAGGGCTCTATCAAAATGTAACATGTAATCAGTCACCTGAACATGTACACGACTGATAAAGACAAACCAGATAGCATACTATCATCTCGAGTAAGACTGTCCTACCGGTATAGGTCCTCCGCAATCATTGCAATCACGTACCTGCGATCCAATAATTGACTATGATGGCACTATCTCCAACAATCTCCCACTTGCACTCAAGGATAATTATTGCGATGTCGACTACTCACAGCCCGTGTGAAAAAGAACATCCAACTCCTTTACTAATCAGTTTCACAAAGCCCGTTTGTAAAACTATTGTGTTCGAGAAATAGCCTCAGTGAGTGGATCCGCCTAGATGTTTCTTTCTATATCTATCTAAATCTCAAGTTCGCGGACAAAGCCATCTCCCGAATCGAGTAATACCTGTCTTAGAATATGTCTGGATATCTGATGGGACCTAGTTCAAAAATGAACTCCAAATCCAAACTTCTTAGACTGTATCGATCACTGAACCTAATCAGTATCGGGCACCATGCCTCCCACAGTATTTTCTTGAATCACCTGTCCATAATACTGTCCCTCTTCGTCAGAGGGAAAAACTATAACTCTGACAATCTCTCTGTCAACCATGTCACCTTTGAAGCCTGGAATGATAATCGTCTTCCGAAGGAGGCTGCCGTCATCAAATCCGTAGAACATGTACTTATGTTCTAAAACTGCTTCCTTATATTTCTCCAGGATTGGATTAATACAAACTTATTGCATCTAGTGCAAAAACAATATTTGGTGTGGTACTTGACATCTCATGATTGACTCAATTGCCTAAGCAAGTGATCTGTCAATCATGCACATCCCTCTCCCCTTTAGTCTATACGACACCTTTAGAGAGGGTGACTCCATCACCTGCAGGTACACCACCATGCTAGGAGTCAACTATTCTAAAAACCATTAGAATATCTGTCAAAGTACCCATATTGGGAAACTACCCAAATCCAGATCTAAAACCATAGATCCAGAAACCAGAATGTCAAATATTATATCCATATCCTGTCTGGAGAAACAACTGTGTGACGACCACAGTACAACCGATCGTAGTATAGGAATTTTACTTCCTACTCTGTGTACGTCATCCAGATACCATGACATCACACCCTACTACCTTCTTAACAGATCCATCCCCTATTCTGATTGAAGTCAAACCCATGACTATCACATCAAAATTAGATGATCTATCTCCGCTATAACTGCTCTAGTCTATAAATAGACATAAGCTACTTGCCCACTATACTTCCGATGCTCCCACTGACTACGACAACCCACCTACCGGGTCTCATAGCTTGGAACAACAGTAGTGTCAAGTCTGGGTAGATAAGAACCTCCCTGCCACCGTCCTTGAGGCTACCGAAGTACCTCTCGGGTGTCTGAGGTTACCCACCATATCTGCGGAGTGGCTATTTGAATGTCAAACCTGATTGAATATATAGGTCCTATTAAATTTTCCGTAATCGTTCGCGATTCTGGAATCACTTCCAGTTCTACCATACTCCCACTACTGTTTTCTGAAAAATCCATTTTACCAAAACTGTGGCGAGTCAAGAACAATATCACTATTGATCTTTCAAATGGTAGAATATCAACCCTCGTCATAGCCAGGGTCAACCCACAAACAGCCATCACAGAAACGTGCCCTGAGTTATCCAGAGTCTGGTTTTAAGCAAAAGCTGGACAACTCCCCGTACCTTAACATCTTTTAAGGTACGAACCATTCTATATCCAATATAGAAACTTTGGCACTTATTTAATTGGAACCTGATTCAAATCATGCAGCTGTCTCCAGTGTATATTAGCTTAATGGAAAGAGGCTAATCAGCATTACTCAACTTAGGAATCCATCCAATTATGAGTAACCTGAAAGAGAAACACGTTTCTCAAAACCATCACTATCATCTGAATACCAATCATAAGAATCTACATCTTCGATCTCTTTGAAGAATCCCGATACTTGTGACAGCTGGTTCTCTACTTTATTCTTATACCCACAACTTCTCAAAACTTAGACCTTGTATTTCTACGAAACACTTGTCTAAATACTAGAGAAGTTATAAGTAAACAGAACATAGTACGAGGACCTACCCCTTTGTCCTGAAGGACACTGGACAACATACAATACTCTGTATAAGTCCGCTGAGTTAAACAACTCAAAATCTGTGCGTCGTAGGTTGAAGACTGTACCCTGGCGATTTCCTCAAATATCACCAATTACAACGAATTCCGATATAACGAGGATAATCACCTAATTCCCAATAACTTACTCCCACTCATCATCTGTAACACCATACAGATATGAGAATGAAACCTGGTAAATACATACCCTTGGAGTAAGTGTCTAATCGGGAAAACAGTTTTTCTTTAACAATGCACTGAAACATGAAAATGTTTCGTAGGGGTATCCTGGTATTCATAGCAATGCCTCTTCCATAATCCAATTCATGACTTCAACCGTATATTTTATTGCCATCTCTCCAAATCCCTTTATTTGTCTTTAGTCGTTACCTTCTGTACACCATCGTTAGGCTAAATGGTTTTCTTCCTTCCCTACCGTTCGGCACCAGCCTATGGTTTGGAAGAAGACTATCCAGTAAGCATAATAGGTGTACCCTCCTAAACCAAGGAGTACTCGTATCTTGAGAGAAGGTGATGATAAAAGACGATTGAATAATACCTTATTCCTTTAAAGGTGAAATAGGAGTGGCGATGAAGTACGCGGTTTGGTCGTGAATGATATCAGTCGCAATTTACTTTGCCCTCTTTCTAATCCCTTTATTTTGTCTTTACATATTACCTTCTGCACACCCTACTTAGGCTAATTGGTTTTCTTCATTCCCTACCTTTCGGCACCTGCCTATGGTTTGGAATAAGACTATCCAATAAGCGTAATAGATGTACTCTCCTAAACCAAGGAGCTCTCGCAACCTGAGAGAAGGTGATAATAAAAGACAACTGAATAAACCAATTCTATTTCTCCTGAACCTTGATCCATCCTCGAAGAAGTCCCTTCGAGTTCGTATATAACCATACGATGGATCTATCCAATGGAAGTGGATGTCCGTAGTAAAACGGGTGTTCTGAGAAATGCAAAGGGTAAAAGAAGGAGTGGCAATGACTTATGCAACATAGACAATCCAAAAGCCAGTATTTTAAGAAAGTTCGGTCAACTTGGTCACTGAGTCATAGTCTAGGGTCGGTCAAAGGTCGCTGCCAAAGAGAGAGAGAAAAGAAACACTCTGCGTGCACTCTAACCTAGATCAGAATGGTTATCACTTTATCTAATCCGGAAACCTCCCACTGTCCTGTCAAATTCTCCCCCAAACCTGAAAGAAGAATCAATCGGGATCACCCGAAGAGTAAACCAACTCATCAGTGGGAATCGGGATCCAACTCTCATCGCATGATAACGTGATGGAATGCATCCACGTTACTCATACTCCAGAAGGTATGCGCATACTTGGCAAGTTTCAGTTTCTTTAGAAACTCCCGATATGATTTATGCCCCATGCTCTTATGACCTTGGCGTATGTCAACAAATCATAAGTCACATGTCAAGTTCTGCCCGTCATTATCTTGTTAATTTGAACCCACCCGTACATACCCTTGACGTATGCCAACAAGGTAATACGACTGTCCCAAACCAACTCATCTATCTATGCAACAAATGAATACCCAGCAGCTACCAAACACTATGCCTTGACGTAAGCCAACAAACATAGCTTGAATACTACTGACCATCCATAAGAAACGACGGAGGGCTACGGCTGGTTTTTGGCGAAAAACCTTTAACGTAGTGAACTTGATATCGCTGAAGGAACCTGATAGCTTTTTATAAAAATATAGTGGCGAAAACCTTTGCTAAAGAGGTCACTCCTGGTGAAGGGATCTCGGCTCTTTCCTCGTGGAATGAGGTGCAGGATATTCCACTGAATACCGCGATACAAAGCAACATGTAATCGACTATAGTGAATTTATTACCCTGACGCAAACTTCTGCCCAAGGGGTCAGTCCCGGTGAAGGGATATCGGCCCTTGCCCCGTCGAATGAGGTGCAGGATATTCCACTGAATACCGCTATGCAAAACAAAAGGAAACGTCTTTGCAATAACACTTTTTAAATTGTTCCAACAACTGTAAACAGGTTTGCTTTACTTTGTATTGATCAGAATCAACGCAGTCCCATCAATCAATCACACCAGAAAAGAACGAAAATAAAATGTACGTATATGCCATCCGCATTCGTCACTGGGTCTCGTCATCACCCGTTAGGTTACTTAACTAACGACAGAGCGGGGACTGGACTAGCGCGGGTGTAAAACATATACAACATCTAATAGTATATAAACCAATATACAATAATCGCTCCAGGCGTGATAATATGCAACATTACAGAAAAGTAATAAGCATCACAGAACAATACAGATAATCTGAGATCCCCGGGTTTCACAGAGCCGCTGCTGAAACCCGACGTTCCCCTGTCGTGTGGATAGCCTGTGCAATGAAACCTAGACCCCTACGGGTGCGGCAAGTTACCCGCCAAAACCTGAAGCGAGGCAGCCCCCTACAGCAAAGTGAATGGACCACCCAGCACTTCACGGAATCCGGTAATCTTGGGCACCCTTCCTTAGGTCAACCTGTACCCCCTACGAGTGCGGCGAATAGTCTGCCAATTTTAGAGTGGGACCCCTCTGCCTCTCAAAGCCATGAGATGCGGACCCGTTGCCCTCCAGAACCCGGCTATCCGTGCCCTCCGTCTCGGGGCAAAACCTAGTACAGTAATGAAAAATAGTACAACAGGTACATCGACCGCAACCTGGTCGTGCCCCAAAAGAATATTATACAACAGGCAGTGACGGCAGTCCACAAGTTGGACGCTCGCCCCGCAATATCAAATGTACAAATAAACTCAAACTGCACTATCATTGCACACTGCTATCCACCACGACAAATCCGCAACATCACAGCACAACACAGAACATCAACGCGAATGTCACGTTCGCAAACCCGTCTAAAAGAACTATAGCAATCAGACGCGGTTTACCGATCAAATGACATTCCCGGTCGGAGATATAATGTAAGCACAGTAAACTAACGTGTTTAAATTTCGATCGACAAAATATCACAAAGTGGGTCCCATGCAAATCTGCTGAACAGTAATAAAATCTGGGCCCAAAAGATATATACCAAAAATCCCAATTTCCAACATAGAATGCACTGTAGAAAATTGGCTAAGTGACGTCACTTTCCTGCGGCGGATCCGCGGCCAAAACCATGCTTGGGCCGCGGATCCGCGGCGGAACAGTCGAATCACTTGGTCGAATTTCTCCAGTATTCCTAAAAAACCCTGCTTGATTTTCAGGTATAGTCAAAATGACATTTGGACCAGTTTGAAAATTAACAGAAACTGTCAAATTGAAAAATTGCGATTTTTGATTTCCGGTTCGATCAATATTTTAAACGCGTTAGCACAAGTTAGTATAGCAAAATGGTGAGGCTCTGATACCACCGTAAGTCTAGGCTAGCGCCCCGGCCGTCTACAGACGCCAAATGCGGAACAAAAACTTTTTAACTGGCGCTATCGTATACTTTAACCCGGATCTTCCATTATTGCTAAACTAACAAACTGTAAAGAGTGTAGAAAGGTTATACCGAACGATCCGAGTCCTTCGTTCTTTAACCATCATCCCACGCTCCGTTGCGGCTGCTCCGATCTCTTCGATCTCCGATCTGCTCGTCCAGGTGGCACCACATCACTGATTCTTTAAACGGGCTCCCGCCTCTGACTTGAGGCAACTCGGTCGTCAAGTTTGCTAAAAGAGACGACCAAGAATGATGTAGAGAATGAGTAGATGACTTTTTCTCTCTTCGTCCAAAGCCGTGGACGATCGGTTAATGAAGTTGCCACTCGAATCGGGTGATGGAATGAAATGAGCTGTGAAATTCCATGCACCCCAAATGCTATCATAATCGTTTTACAAATGAATCAAGTAACCAAATGAGAGAGGGGAGGGGCCAGCCTTATAAAGAGAAGGAGGAGGGTGAGTGTAGGAGGAGGGGAAGGTAACCATAAGAGGATGAAGCTTATCTTGATCATTAATGAAAACAATGAGTCACTAAGATACAATGAATCTAATAACCTAGTCACCATAAGCATTAATTGAACCATTAATGCAACCATGAGTCACTAAACACCTCACCACTTCTAGAACCTTCTAGAAGAATGACTCACCCTCATCCAAGAAAAGACAAATCCGTCTTTAACCGAATGTTAAAAGACGGCTGATAGAAAACTGGAAACTGGCAACTTCCAAAAGTGATCCTGAAACAACTTTCAGGATAACCCCGTATCAGTATAAATATACCCGCATTTGTATTACAACCGAATACAAATGCAACTGAGACAAAGATATTATATTTACTCAATATAATACTCGGATCCGGCTTAAACCAAAACCGACCAGTATCATTTGCCCGAAAAATAACACGTGCGTAAACGCACGTGCATTTTCCGAACCCTGCCATAAAACCATACGGCCTCTACAACGTTTCGCCCGAACTTGGGAAACTGTCTGTGGGGGACTCTAATGACTCGTCAGTACCCTGGCAGTGGGTTTAACCACAAACCGTCAGCGGCACTAGCTATGCGTAACGGCTGCCCATGGACTGACCTCAAGGGAGGCTGATGAGCGAACTCATCCAGAAACCCTACTGAGCCTAACAGTGACAATGTATATACAGTCCGGTCCGTTCGTCTATGAGTATCGCATATCTGCCTATGGGGCTAGTAACGTCAGACCCCCAATAGCAGTATAAGTCGTGTCGGAGTGTAGCCCAATAACACCCTGAGATACTACTGGAGTACCTACCAGTAAATCTCCTGCCATGGCCATGGACTATGTGTAATGGCTCTCCTAGACACAGCACGACCTTGCCCCCAATACCGGGAGAGACGAATCCCCTGCTGATCCGCTCACGTGCCTCCATATGGCTCGGGACTGTACCCAAAAGCTACCTGTTTGCACGACTCCTTTGAGCCGTGGTAGGGTAGAAATCAAAGCACAGTGGGAACTCACACGAGACAAATGACGACCTCAGGTCGATGAACTAACCTGTACACATGTCACCAGGGAACTGCTATCTGACCATAGGTATAGTACTAACTAGCAGATTCCCGGCGAGTCCTGTCCGGTGTACTCATAACCCAATGAGCACCTGTATACATCTTAGGTGATCCAACTGACACCAGTGGCTTATGAGACCGGCCACCGCCCCTCGTCGGGGTCTCGACTGTACACACTAGTCTACTCCGGAGTATCGATGCCCTGTCTCGAAACTCCCACGACTAGGGACCACAATTAAGGATATGCATATAAACTACCCAACTCTCACGTATATGATTGCCATCATACTGTTGGTAGTAAAGCAAGATCCTAAGGGCTCTATCAAAGTGTAACATGTAATCAGTCACCTGAACATGTACACGACTGATAAAGACAAACCAGATAGCATACTATCATCTCGAGTAAGACTGTCCTACCGGTATAGGTCCTCCGCAATCATTGCAATCACGTACCTGCGATCCAATAATTGACTATGAGGGCACTATCTCCAACAATTTGGTTCCCGATCCTACTGTGAGTATCCGCTACTCATCACGCGATTCGTCACTTAACGATCAATGCTATAAACCAGGTAGGTGTCGAGAAAGGTGTCATCGGGGTTACGCCCCAAGAGAAAAGAGGTTATTTAATTAAGAAACTTCGCGAAAGCGTCGTAAAACCTCCCTCGAAGTACCGACATCGGCCTGGCTGAATGGTTAAGCAAGAATTGTATGGTGAGAATAGTCCTGACTAGTTCTTCCTTTTTGGTTTGAGGAGGGATTCGAGAAACAGTGGGAGCCATCCTGTTTAGATAAACTTAAAACCACTCTAAACTTGCAAGAGCATCATACTAAAGTGTTCCCTCTCTATCTCATTGCAGCGACCCAGAACATGACAGGCCTTAGGTTACTATTTGAAAAAAATATATTGACAGGGCCAAACTATAAAGATTGGTCCCGGAATGTTAAGATGGCTTTGATTTATGACAAATTGGGGTATGTCCTTACTGCTAAGGCACCTGCTATCCCTGGTCCAGATTCCAGTATTGCGGATAAAGAAATCCACAAAACCTAGGAGTTAGATTGCGCGAAGGACAAATGCATCATGATTGCCGCTATGAATAATGAACATCAGAGGAGGCACGAGGATATGGATCTTGAATCCATATTTCTCCACACAAAAGATCTGTATGGAGAGCAATCTCGTATAGCAAGATAGGAGACCTCGAAGAACTTGTATTAGTCGAGGCTGGCCGTCGGATCATCTGTAGGAGAACATGTCCTAAAGATGATTGGCTATATAGAAGAGCTCGCGGACCTCGGGACGACTTTAGAGAACGAGTTCTATACAGACTTGGTTCTTCAGTCCCTTTCTTCCACCTACGCCCAGTTTATTCTGAATTTCAACATTCAAGGAAAAGAAGTTGAACTTCCAGAACTCCTTAACATGTTGAGGAGTGCAGAGGGCACCTTGCAGAAAGCAAGGGATACACCCACTATGTTTGTTCGCGGTGCTTCCTCTTCCAGGTCCAAGGCAAGGGCCAAAGGAAGGAAGATGAAGGCCGCTACCAAACCAAGAGGTGGTGTTGGTAAGGTGGGAGTTAAGGGAAAGGCAAAAGTTGCGGTGCCAGTAGTGGCAAAGGACGAGTGCTTCCACTGTCGTAGGAAAGGCCATTGGAAAAAAGATTGCAAAGCTTGGATTGCCAAGAACCAGGACCCGAAGCAAGCCGTGGCTTTGACTTCAGGTGTGTTTGTAATTGAAAAATGTCTGTCAATCAACTCTACTTCCTGGGTATTGGATACCGGATCAGGATCTCATATATGCAATTCATTGCAGGTACTGAGAGACCGTAGAGTGCTGAAGGTTGGTGATATGACCCTCCAGGTTGCTAGCGGAGCTAGCGTGGGTGCTGTGTCCGTAGAGGATTATCACCTAGGATTGACGAGTGGATATATTTCGGTTTTGCGCAACTGTTTTTGTGTACCTAGTTTAACGTGTAATATCATATTAGTATCATTGTTATCAAAAGAAGGTTATGATTTCACGTTTGTAAGCGATGTTGTTAACATCCACCTTAATCATGGTTTGATTGGGTCCGGTACACTAGATAGAGGTATATACGTGCTAAACCAATTACAGATTTTCAATGTCCAGAACACACTAAAATGAAAGTCTCCAGATATAAATCAGGCTTTCTTATGGCATTGTAGACTGGGTCGCATCAATGAGACAAGGTTAACTAAGTTACATAGAGAAGGATATTTGGATCCGTTCGAATATCAATCTTATGCAACTTGTCAATCATGTCTCAAAGGAAAGATGACAAAGACTCCATTCACTGGACATGGAGTAAGAGCGAGCTAGCTCTTAGGACTCATACACAACGATGTATGTGGTCCAATGTCTACACATGCAAGAGGTGGTTTTTCATATTTCATTACTTTTACAGACGATTACTCTAGGTATGGATTCATTTTCTTAAGGAAACATAAATCCGACGCCTTTGAGAAATTCCAAGAATATAAGAATGAAGTAGAAAACTAAACCGGCAAAAGTATCAAGACACTGAGATCTGATCGAGGTGGTGAATACTTAAGTGCCGAGTTCCTAGGTTACCTAAAAGAGAAAGGAATTCTCTCTCAGCTTACTCCTCCATACACTCCACAGCATAACGGTGTATTGGAGAGACGGAACCGAACCTTATTGGATATGGTACGTTCCATGATGAGTAATGCTGAGTTACCGCGATCTTTCTGGGGTTATGCGCTGGAATCAACAACATATCTTTTGAACAGGGCTCCTACTAAGACTGTGCCTACCGCGCCATATCAGATGTGGTGTGGGAAGAAACCCTATCTTCAGTATCTGAAGATATGGGGATGTCCAGCTTTTGTTAAAAAGCAGCATGCGGACAAACTCGAGGCACGATCAGTACAGTGTAAGTTTGTGGGATATCCAAAGAACTCTAAGGGGTATTTCTTCTATTACGCAGAGTAAAAAAAGGTTTTTGTTCCTCGTAATGCTCATTTTCTAGAACATCAGTTTTTAGAAAAGAAAATAAGTGGGAGCGCAATAGAACTGGAAGAAATTCCAGAAGCACAAACTACTACTGAAAGTTTGGTAGAACCAGTAGTTCAAGAAGAATAGGACATTCCCGCACCCCTCTGCAGGAGTAGTAGGCCGTCTCATCCGTCTGAGAGATACTACGGTTTTCTCATAGATGGGGATAGAGAGGATTGCGTCATTGATAATGATGAACCTACTAGCTTCCAGCAGGCCATCCAGAGTGGTGACTCGGTAAGATGGCTGGATGCAATGCGGACCGAGATGGAGTCCATGTACACCAACAAAGTATGGACTTTGGACTTTGCTCCAGGTGGAGTAAAACCCATAGGATGCAAATGGATCTTCAAGAAAAAGATTGGTGTAGATGGACAGGTGGAAACCTATAAAGCTAGACTTGTTGCAAAGGGTTTTTGTCAAAGACCTGGTTTGGACTATGATGAAACTTTTTCTCTAGTGGCTATGCTCAAATCCATTCGGATCCTTCTTGCCATTGCCGCCTTCCATGATTATGAGATCTGGCAGATGGACGTAAAGACGGCTTTTCTAAATGGTAGTTTAGAAGAGCGCGTCTATATAGATCAGCCAGAAGGCTTCAATCAGAGTGGGAGTAGCGGGAAAGTGTGCAAGTTGCTTAAGTCCATTTATGGACTAAAGCAGGCATCGCGGAGTTGGAACATCTGTTTTGATGAAACGGTCTGAGAATATGACTTTATCAAAAATCCAGATGAACCATGTATATATAGTAAAATTGTAGCACGAACTGTCGTATTCCTCGTCTTATATGTGGATGACATTCTATTGATAGGAAATGAGATTCCTATGCTACAATCTGTCAAAGGATTCTTATCACACAGGTTCTACATGAAAGACATGGGTGATGCCTCTTACATTCTGGGGATCCAGATCTATCGTGATAGATCCAAGAGGATGTTGGGACTTTCGCAGTCCAGGTATATCAACTCTGTGCTGAAAAGATTCAGTATGGAAGATTCTAAGCGCGGTAGTTTACCGGCTTGTCACGGAATCACCCTCTCCGAAGAGATGTCTCCCAAGACTAATTTGGAAAGGGATCGCATGTCTATAATACCCTACGCTTCTGCGGTAGGCTCTATAATGTATGCGATGTTGTGCACCAGACCAGATGTAGCTTACGCACTGAGCGTGGTAAGCAGGTATCAGTCAGACCCAGGGGAGAAGCACTGGATAGCAGTAAAGAACATTCTCAAGTACCTGAGAAGGACTAAGGAGATGTTCTTGGTTTACGACGGAAAAGACCTCAAGATCGAGGCCTTTGCTGATTCCAGCTTCCAGAGTGACAAGGATGCCTCCAAGTCCATGTCAGGTTATGTCTTTACCCACAATGGAGGGGCGGTGTGCTGGAAGAGTTCCAAGCAGGACACCGTTGCTGACTCGACGATGGAAGCAGAGTATATCGCTGCTTGCGATGCCGCAAAAGAAGCGGTCTGGATGAAGAAGTTCTTAACAGAACTTCAGGTGGTTCGTACCATTGTTGATCCAATACCACTGTATTGCGACAACAACGGAGCTATAGCTTTAGCGAAGGAACCCAGGTCCCATCAGAAGTCCAGACACATCTTGAGGCGGTATCACCTGATCAGGGAGATCATAGATCGACAGGAGATCGAGGTTCAGAGAGTTCCTACAGAAGAGAACACTACAGATCCATTCACTATGGCCTTATCTCAGATTCAGTTCGAGAGGCTACTCGAGATGATAGGTCTACACTACGCCAGTACATGGCCCTAGTGCAAGTGGGAGATTGTTAGTGTATATGCTCTAGGGGCCATTATTGTATCATACTAGCTTGTATATTACTTAATGGAAGCTTGGGATATTCACAGTTATATTAACAGTCTTGCTAAACATGGTAGTATGTTACTTGGTTTATTTCTATCTTAATATGTATATTGTAGGTTTCCTAGGCACACTAAGGAGGTTCCACAAGGCATCAAGCATGCCAAATTTAAAAATTTCCGGTGCCGAGAAACCCTAATGCGATCGTTGACTAGAGTTTTAGGCGAAACACCAACAAGTTAACAACTTAACTCTAAAGTGAACGGAAAATACAACCTTTGTAGATCCGGTCCTCCACTTCCTAAGCTCCGTGTTGACGTCCCTTCGCTGCGATCACTACGATCCTGGACCCTAGCGATGGTTTCGTCGGAGAAATGATCGGGCTAGGTCGTTGACTTCGATGCCGAAGATGATCTATGTCGAGGCAACTCTAACTCAAGCTCCATCTTCACTTGGTGATGAACCTTGTGAAGAAAACACCCAATACAATATGGCAAGTGGTAGAGGATGAAGAAATAGGAAGTGGGTTCACTTTGGATTTGGATTTCTCACTTGATTTCATCACTTGACATTTTTGTAGAAAGCTTTTCTTTCTTCATCAAGAAGAAGAAGAAGAAAGAAATGAAAAGTGAATTAATTAAAAAAGAAAATCAAGTGACCCTTATCATATTGCAACCATGGTTAAGTGTAGAGAATAAACTAGGGTTAGGTGAATGGTTAGGTTAGGCAAAAGAAACAAAAATGGTTGAACTTTTCAAAGCTTCATGAAGCTTCAAAGTAAATCCAAAAGAAGCAACCATTTCTTTTCTTGCTAAAAGAATAAATAAATAAATGAATAAGTAAATCAAAACCCTAACCATTAACCTAATCATGGTTTAATCATACACACCCAAGTTTGCATGTATCATCAAACATGATACAAACTAGTGCACAAAACTATATCATATATACAATGTGCACATCAAGTGAGAAAGTTAATCTTAAGTGAACAAATACTAGTTAATGTAAAGTAATATATCAAATATATAATTATACATTAAATCAACACTTGATTTAATGATCCGGTTATAATGCATATAACCGACTAATATCATGTGTATCAATGTATCGAATCAACATTTGATTCGGTAACCCGGCTATATCACATATAACCGTCCCATGATACATATCGCGAGAATAGAATACAGTATCACATACTGGTATTATTCTCGGTCCCGCACATATCTCATATGCGCTCTTATTTCGTTTCGCTTGAGACAGGAAACCTCTGTGTAGGACTTTAAAGACTCGTCAATACGCCGGCAGAAGGTGATGATCATATCAATCACCCACAAGCCGCAAGCGGTCTGCTAAACGTAACGGCCACCCGGGTATTGAGCAATCAGAAGATCAATGAGCAAGCCCACTCACAATCCTGTGAATCCAACCCGTAACACTTACCGTACAGTCCAGTCTGTTCGTCTGATATGTCGCATATCTCGCCTAGGGGTGGTAAACGTCAGACCCCAGTAGCTCGATAAGTCGTGTCGATATGAGGTCTATAGCAGTTCGAGATACAACTGATAACACTTACCAGTACATCTCAGCAACCCTGGCCAGGGATTTCCGGTTATAGCCAATCGAACACAGCGCAACATCAACTCCCTATACCGGGAGAGACGAATCCCTTCCTATCGCTCATTGCCTCCATGTGATTCGGGACTGTACCCAAAAGCCACCGTTTTGCACGCCCTCTTGGACGTAGTAAGGTAGAAATCAAAGCACAGTGGGAATCACACAAGACTCTATGACGATCTCGGGTCTACAGACTAACCTGTACCAGTGTCACCAGAGAACTGCCATCTGACGTAAGGTATAATACCATCTGGGAGTTCTTGGCGAGTCCGTCCAGTGTACCCAGTCTCCACTGAGCACCCGTATATCATCTCTGATGTCAAACACCAATGGATATGGGATCATCCATCGCCCATCTGTATGTGTCGAGAAGGTATACGCTAGTCTACTCTGGTATATCGATGCCCCGTCTCGATACACCCACGACTAGGGATCTTGAAGGATGTACTTATGGACTACCATGTCCCCACTAGTATGATCCGCATCATAGTCCAGGTATTCAAGTACACATCCTAAGGGCTTTACCAACATGTAACAGAGAGACAATCAGTATACACGTTAAGGTAAAGAGTAACCAGATAGCATACTATCATGTCGAGCAAGAAAGTCCTCCCTGTATATGTCCCAGCATCCACTACAATATACATCCTATGTACAGTAATGGCCTCTAGGGCATACATATAACTAACAATCTCCCACTTGCACTAGGGCCATCTGTAGCAGTGGTTGCAGTATCTCATACTCAACCATCCCATAAAAGTCTCTCTCTGGGAATAGGCCTTCGTGAGTGGATTCGCCGTGTTATCCTCTGAGTCTGCTCTCCTAACCTCGATCACCTTGGAGATCAGCCATCTCCATGATCAGGTGATACTGCCTTAGAATATGTCTGGATCACTGATGGGACGGACGTTCCTTGGCATAAGCCACAACTCCATTGTCACACAATGGGAGGAACTAAGTTCATCTCATGAACAAATATACATCCAGACTTCCTCTTTGGTAGCATCTTAAGTAGCGATGTATCCAGCCTTTATCGTCTAGTATGCCACGGTATCTAGCTTGGAACTCTTCCAACATACCGTCCCTTTACTGAGGGTAAAGACAATGCCTGTGACTGACTTTCAGTCGTCCTTATCACTCTGGAACCTTTCCAGTGATTCTCCCCAGGATCAATTGATACCATCTCACTACAACTAGTGAGTATCCTAATATCCAATTAGATCTATCTCATAGATCCAAAACCCAGGATTTAGTAGGTATCACTTTGATCCTATATGGAGAATCATTGTGATAAGCGGAGATTGACCGAGCGTAGCATAGGAAACTCCTTCCCTAACAAGAGTATGTCATCCACGTACTCTACGAGGATCACCACCATACTCCCTACTACCTTTTTGCATATACAAGGTTCATCTACCATTTTGATGATGCCAAACTCTTTGACTAACACATCAAAACAGACGTTCCAACTCCGCGATGCCTGCTTTATCCTATAAAGCATCTTGTACACGTTTCTGCTGCTCCCACTATTTACGAAGCCCTCTGGCTGTGTACTTATAGACGAACTCTTCTAAAACATCACTTAGAAAAGCAGTCATGGCACCCAACCACCAGATATCGTAGTCATGGTATGTAGCCGTGGCAAGTAGGATCTGGATGGACTTAAGCATAGCTACTGGAAAAGGTTTCATCATTTTCCACGCCTGGTTGATGACGAAAACCTTTAACAAGTCTAGCTTCGAAAGTCTCAACTTTTCCATATACACCAAGTAATCTTCTCAAGATATACTTGCTCTTGATGGGGATTTAACCCTTCAGATATAGCAGCTAAAGTCCATACTTTGTTGGTGTACATGGATTCCATCTCAGATTGCTAAGCATCCGGCCATTCTTACAGAGTCCCACTCCTGATGTCCAGCTCGAAACTAGTTGGGTCATCATCTCATGATGCAATCTTCGCTCCCACTGTCATAGAGAAACATCAGTATCTCTCAGGTGGGTGAGGAACCCTACTAGATCGGCGGAGAGGCTGAGGTTCGTTGGTAACTATTGAATCCTTTGGTTCTTCCAAATCATCAGCTGCAGTTTGTATAGCCGGAACATTTCCAGTTCTACATAACTGACCTTGCCTCGAGCTTGTTCGGATTTTGCTTTTAGACATAGGCCGGACAACCCCAAATCTTAACTAACTTAAGATATGGGCTCTTCCCTTTCCATATCATCTATGAAGTAGTAGGCAACTGATTTGATTGGAACCCTATTCAATAGGTATGCAACTTCATAAGTGCATAACTCCCAAAAGGAAATAGGTAACTCAGTAGTACTCATCATAGAGCACACCTTATCATATAGTGTGTGATTGCTCCGCCCCGATATACCATCGTGCTATGGTGTATACGGAGGAGTAATGCTGAGAGAGAATCTCATTCTCCTTTAGAATAATCCAGGATTTCCGTGCTCAAGTATTCTCCTCCCTGATCACATCAAAGGACATAATACTTATACCCGTATTTTGGTTCTCTACTTCTAACTTATATTCTGTGAATATCTCAAAAGGTTCGGACTTGTGTTTCAACAGGAACATATGTCTAAATCTTGAGAGATTATCAGAGAATGTAATGAAATACAAAGAACCGGTCTTAGCATGCGTAGACAGGGGACCTACATACATCAACATGTATCATCCCAAGAGTTCACTAACTCTTTCTCTGTTTCCAATAAACAGAGCTATGGTCATCTAATCTTTGTGACATGACTGACAAGTTTCACAAGATGTAAATTCAAATTAATTTAAATATGCTTCTAAATGTAACTTCAGCCAGTCGGGTCGCATTGATATGACCTAGTCTACAATGCCTCAAGAAGGATTCGTTCATTTCTGAACTCTTCCTCTTGTGTGTGTTCCGTACACTAAGAAACTGTAGTTTGATTTAGAATGTTAATGCTTTTAGATAACGTGCCTGAATCGATCAACTTTTGATATAGGAAATGTTCAAAACATTATCCAACAATACAAAATTTTATCGTTTCTTTACTAATAAAGAGACAGATATGATTTTGTATATCAGGTTCGGTATCTAATAGCATTTGTTCAGAATCAATGTACTGATAATACAGGGTGACAGTGACCAACAGACTTGGTTGCAACACTTGCCCCGTTTTCTGTCTCATGAAACTTATCACCCGTTCTCAGTTCTCTACCTATCTGTAGCCCTATATAACAGATTACATATCTGGGATCCTGATCCGGTATCAAATACCCAGGACGTAGAGGATACAGAGATACAGTTCTTTGTAACGAACACACCCGAAGATGATGCATCAACATGCACTTTCTTTGTTTGGGCGGCACGGGAAATCTGGTATTCCCCAATTCCTGCTCTGTCTTATATCAATTATAAGTTGGAGCGGGACCAACGTTCCCCAGCTCAGTATAACAAGCGGGTTCGGTCAATATATCCGTTTTATTATCTTGATTAAGGCATGATATGGTCGCTACCTGGAGAGAGAGAGAAGAAAACACTCAGCGTATGCTCTTGCAAGATCAGATTGGTTATATATTTTATCTAATCAGGATGGCTCCCACTGTTTTTATCAAATCTTCCTTCAAACCCTAAAAGGAAAGACTAGCCGGGATTAATTACACGCTACAAGTTCGCCAATCTTTTAGCCAGGCCAGTGTCGGTACTTTGAGGGAGGTCTCCCGTGCTTTCGCACGAACCTAATTAATGTAAACCTCGTTTTCCCAGAGGCGTAACCCCGTCGACACCTTTCTAGACACCTACTTGATCGGCTAATTGTAATGTGTAAAACTCTCCCAGGAGTAACTCTTACTCGCAGCGGGTATCGGGATCCAACTATCTCATAGAAGGTATGCAATCTCATTGCAAATTTCAACACTTGAAATTCCCGATTATTTTGCCCCTAGCGTCCTATGACCATGACGCAGGCCAACAAACCATAGTGCGCTAGTCAAGTTCAACCCGTCATTTCCTGATTGAATTAAACCCACCCCCACGACCCTTGACGCAGGCCAACAAAGTCGCACGACTACCCTAATCCAATCTGCATCATATGCATAAGCAGATAAATACTAGTTAGCTACCGCACACTACGCCTTGACACAGGCCAACAAACGTAGCACGAATACTAACTGCTACTTATCTGAAATGACGGAGGGCTACGACAGGTTTTTCTGAAAACCTATTGCGTAATGAACTTGATATCGTTGTAGAATCAAATGATTTTAAAATGGAGTGTTTTTGAGGCTTTTCTAGTTTTGCTAAAGGGGTCACTCCCGGTGAAGGGATCGTCGGCCCTTTCTTCATCGAATGAGGTGCGGGATATATCATATATATCACTGTGCAAAGCAGAAACTATAGAAGCAATCAAAAGACAAACCGAGGGTTGTAGCATCTGCCAGCTATTGCTAAATGAGTCACTCCCGGTGAAGGGATCTCGGTCCTTTCCTTATCGAATAAGGTGCAGGATATATCATATATACCGCTGTGCAAAGCAAAAACTGTAGCTACCTGTTTTATTTTTGAAATTCGATTCCATAACATCTTAGGTTTCTTTTCTTTCATTAATCACATTAATGAAGTCCCATCATTTAAGTCACCTAAACATCACAGATAAATACGACGTACGCTTATGCCATCTGCATTCGCCTCAATGTCCCGTCTGCACCGTTAGGTTAGGTAACTAACGGCAGAGCGAGGCAGGGCTAGCGCGGGTGTAAAACATAAGCAACGTCTATATAATATATCATATATACTATATATAATATCCATCACAGCATATCAAATGATCACATCACAGATATCGCAGCAGAAGAAACATATGAAATATTGGATATACTAGGACTTCCGTGTTTTCAATACGAGCCAATATAAAACACGGATTCCACGGTCGCGATGAATAGCCAAACCCACACCCTTAGACCCCTACGAGAGCGGCAAGCAACCCTACCAATTCTAGAGTTAGGAGACCCGGACTCGACTCCTCGAGTTGGTCTCCCACTGGACTCCAGAACTCGGTTACTTGTGCCCTCTTCCTTGGGTCTATCCTAGTGCGGAAAAGTAAATAATATACATCAACGGTGACAACTTCCGCAACCTGGAAGTGCCCCAATAAAAGAATATTACATACAAGTTTTTACATGAATGAAAATGAAAAACACTCATCTCACATAAAAACCCCCCGGCTATTCAAACACGACGATCCAATATAACATATCCAGCAATACATAACATCACATGTCATCAACATAAGTAAACATGCGTATCCCAATTGTCGTTGACATATAGCAACGAAACCGGCGATATCACATATTACACTTACGGTCACAGAAAAGAAAGTGTAAAACTACAACAGTTGGAATCCGCAACCTCCTCAGACATCGCATGCCTAACCAAATGAATTCCTTAGACATCACATGCCTAACAATTATAAACCCTGCATTTTAGTCTCTATATCGAAAACACTTTTCAATATCTAGTCGGGCAATTCAACAAGATTCCCGAAAAACTGATCGAATGCTCGTCGCAAACTTTAGTAGGCGGCCGCACCCCCGATACCGTCGACGAAGTGCACCAAGGCGGAACACCGCTCCCGCGAGCACCCGAACGGATACTTTCGGCGACGGGGTTCTCCTACAGTTACTTGGTCGGGGCTAAGGGGTGTAGCAGACTATTAAGTTTATCCGGCGAGTATCCGCGTACGCTACGTGATTGCGACGGACTTTTGATCGCATCAAAATTCCGTGGCAACCGATCAAGTGAGACTAAAGTGCTATGTTTATAACATTCATTCAGTTATCTCATAACTACTTGTGGATTGAAATATTGTATCACATTCCAGATAAACTGAAAATGTTAAACTTTCCGATCGAACAGTCAAACACCCATGTTTTCCCGAAACAGCTCAACACATGAAATAAGTTCAAAAACATCCATTTCATGCCACAGTACCAACGGTCCAGCCGTAGAAGGGTCAAGCCAACGCCTCACATGTGGCACGCCGTACTGCCCCAAACCCTGAGGTTCAAAGGGCAGTTCAAGACGGTCACATAATCGAGTTAAGGTTTGTTGTCTTCTAGAGGGACCATCGCGTTACTTGCACTACTTAGAACGTTATCAAACTACGAAAAAATCCAACATTTGGAAATTTCCCGACGGGGGAAAAAGTCGGTATTTATATCCGGTCGAACTTTTTAACATATTCTACATTATCCGGAAAAAACTTATAGACGAAGTTAAACATCCCGATCGAAACACCGAGTCCCCAATACAACCCAGAAAACTCAACTCTTGAGCAAACTTTAAAAATTCCTAGTAAATACAGCATTACCAGAGAGAGATTACTGTGCAAACAGAAACAGATGAAGTGACAACATGGCCGTGGAACCGCCGCACGAGCCATGCTTGTGCCGCATTTCCGCGGCTCCTTAATCGAATTACGAGCACGTGCTTCACAGTAACTAACTCATAAAAATACCTGCTGAATTTTTTGGCAATTTTTAATTCACAAAAATCCAATTTTTCAGAAAATTTCCAGAGAGTGGTTTGGTTAGGGTTTCGGGGTTCGTTCGGATTTCTAGCATCGTCTACTCATCGCCTAAGGCTCTAGCTAGGCTCTGATACCACTGTAGGTTTCTTAGGCACACTAAGGAGGTTCCATAAGGCATCAAGCATGCCAAATTTAAAAAGTTCCGGTGCCGAGAAACCCTAATGCGATCGTTGACTAGAGTTTTAGGCGAAACACCAACAAGTTAACAACTTAACTCTAAAGTGAACGGAAAATACAACCTTTGTAGATCCGGTTCTCCACTTCCTAAGCTCCGTGTTGACGTCCCTTCGCTGCGATCACCACGATCCCGGACCCTAGCGATGGTTTCGTCGGAGAAATGATCGGGCTAGGTCGTTGACTTCGATGCCGAAGATGATCTACGTCGAGGCAACTCTAACTCAAGCTCCATCTTCACTTGGTGATGAACCTTGTGAAGAAAACACCCAATACAACATGGCAAGTGGTAGAGGATGAAGAAATAGGAAGTGGGTTCACTTTGGATTTGGATTTCTCACTTGATTTCATCACTTGACATTTTTGTAGAAAGCTTTTCTTTCTTCATCAAGAAGAAGAAGAAGAAAGAAAAGAAAAATGAATTAATTAAAAAAGAAAATCAAGTGACCCTTATCATATTGCAACCATGGTTAAGTGTAGAGAATAAACTAGGGTTAGGTGAATGGTTAGGTTAGGCAAAAGAAACAAAAATGGTTGAACTTTTCAAAGCTTCATGAAGCTTCAAAGTAAATCCAAAAGAAGCAACCATTTCTTTTCTTGCTAAAAGAATAAATAAATAAATGAATAACTAAATCAAAACCCTAACCATTAACCTAATCATGGTTTAATCATACACACCCAAGTTTGCATGTATCATCAAACATGATACAAACTAGTGCACAAAACTATATCATATATACAATGTGCACATCAAGTGAGAAAGTTAATCTTAAGTGAACAAATACTAGTTAATGTAAAGTAATATATCAAATATATAATTATACATTAAATCATTAAATCAACACTTGATTTAATGATCCGGTCATAATGCATATAACCGACTAATATCATGTGTATCAATGTATCGAATCAACATTTGATTCGGTAACCCGGCTATATCACATATAACCGTCCCATGATACATATCGCGAGAATAGAATACAGTATCACATACTGGTATTATTCTCGGTCCCGCACATATCTCATATGCGCTCCTATTTCGTTTCGCTTGAGCCAGGAAACCTCTGTGTAGGACTCTAAAGACTGGTCAATACGCCGGCAGAAGGTGATGATCATATCAAACACCCACAAGCCGCAAGCGGTCTGCTAAACGTAACGGCCACCCGGGTATTGAGCAATCAGAAGATCAATGTGCAAGCCCGCTCACAATCCTGTGAATCCAACCAGTAACACTTACCGTACAGTCCATTCTGTTCGTCTGATATGTCGCATATCTCGCCTAGGGGTGGTAAACGTCAGACCCCAGTAGCTCGATAAGTCGTGTCGATATGAGGTCTATAGCAGTTCGAGATACTACTGATAACACTTACCAGTACATCTCAGCAACCCTGGCCAGGGATTTCCGGTTATAGCCAATCGAACACAGCGCAACATCAACTCCCTATACCGGGAGAGACGAATCCCTTCCTATCGCTCATTGCCTCCATGTGATTCGGGACTGTACCCAAAAGCCACCATTTTGCACGCCCTCTTGGATGTGGTAAGGTAGAAATCAAAGCACAGTAGGAATCACACAAGACTCTATGACGATCTCGGGTCTACAGACTAACCTGTACCAGTGTCACCAGAGAACTGCCATCTGACGTAAGGTATAATACCATCTGGGAGTTCTCGGCGAGTCCGTCCAGTGTATCCAGTCTCCACTGAGCACCCGTATATCATTTCTGATGTCAAACACCAATGGATATGGGATCATCCATCGCCCATCTGTATGGGTCGAGAAGGTATACGCTAGTCTACTCTGGTATATCGATGCCCCGTCTCGATACACCCACGACTAGGGACCTTGAAGGATGTACTTATGGACTACCATGTCCCCACTAGTATGATCCGCATCATAGTCCAGGTAGTCAAGTACACATCCTAAGGGCTTTACCAACATGTAACAGAGAGACAATCAGTATACACGTTAAGGTAAAGAGTAACCAGATAGCATACTATCATGTCGAGCAAGAAAGTCCTCCCTGTATATGTCCCAGCATCGACTACAATATACATCCAATGTACAGTAATGGCCTCTAGGGCATACATATAACTAACATATATATGTTAGCATATCAAGAAAACATATTGATAGAGCCCTTAGGATCTTGCTTGACTACCAGCGTTGTGATGGCAGTCACATTAGTGGGGGCTGGATAGTCTACAAGCACATCCTTTTTCAGGTCCCTAGTCGTAGGATTATCGAGACTGGGCATCGATACTCCGTAGTAGACTAGTGTGTACGCTTCTCATCCCAGCAGGGGAAATGGTCTGTCCCACAGCCATTAGTACGTTGTACTGGAGATAGTATACAGGTGCTCGTTGGGTTACGGGTACACCGGACATGACTCGCCGGGAACTGTTGGTTGGTATTATACCCGTCGTCAGTTAACAGTTCCCAGGTGACATGAGTACAGCATACTCCGCAGACTTGACACTGCTGCTTCGCCTCGAGTGTGTTCCCACTGTTCTTAGATTGCTACCCTACCACAGCTCAAAGGAGTCGTTCAAACAAGTAGCAGTTGGGTGCAGTCCCGAAGCACTTGGAGGCAGTGGCGGTTAGATAGGATTCGTCTCTCCCGGTATTGGGAGTTGATATCGCGCTGTGTTTGGAGAGCCATTACGCAAAGTCCCTGGCCAGGGCAAGCGAGATATACTGGTAGGTTTTCCAGTAGCTTCTCAAGTTGTAATGGTCTTCACTCCGACATGACTTATACCGCTTATAGGGGACTGACGCTTGCTGCCCCCTAGGCCCGATATGCGATAGTCTTAGACGAACAGACCGGACTGTACGGAGATTGTCACATCTGGCTCAGTAGGAGTTCGGATGGGTTTCCTCATCGGCCTTCTTATCGATATCTACCTTGGGACCGTTACGTACAACTAGTGCCGCTTGCGGTCTGTGGTTAAACTCACTGCCAGCGTAGTATTCGAGTCTTTAGAGTCCCACACAGATAGTTTCCCTGCTTCAGGCGAAACGATATAGAGGTCGTATGGTTTTAAGACAGGGTTCGGACACATACGTGTTTTTACGCATGTACGATGTTCGGACAGTTTATACTAGCAGGCTTTGGTTTAAGCCAGATTCTAGTATTGGATTATTGGATTTATACAGTCTCAGTTTTTCCGTGTTTTCATGGATGGGAGGGGCATTCTTGTAATTAGTCGAGAAGCTTCTAGAAGATTGATGAGTTGGAGGCTTAGGTGGATTTTGCATTAAATGGATTAGTGACTCATGGTGTGATTCATCAAATGAGTTAATGAAGTATTTATTGCTTAATGACTCATGAGATGATTCACCCAAAGAGAGTTAATGAAGCATGGTTGATATTATTATTATGTTATTCATTTTAATAATTATCATGCTTCATATATATTCTAAAATGAGTTATAATTCATAATAATTCTCACTTTCACATTCTCTCTTCTCAAGCTCTCTCTCTTCAAGAACTAACCCTAACCTCTCATGTGTAGAGATCCAAGGGTTAGCAAGACTAATAGATCCCTAATCCTCTTCTATATCCTCTAGGTTGCTTTGATTAGCACTCATAGCCACTTAGTTACCTCAAGTGTGAGGTTAAAGCTTGGAGAAGTAGCTCTCGGGTGGATCTTCTATCACATCGAGGAGGCCGACAAGGAGGTGGTCAACGAGAACAAGAAGGACTTGATTCATTAGGTATAATCATCTTTCATAGTAGCTAATCCCTTCTATGTTGTTGTTAGTTAGGGTTTAGCAAAGTTCCATAAAGTTAGTCGATGTTAGTTTAAACAAAATGATTGTTTTACCTATTCCGCCTCCCCACATCATGTGGGGTGTCTAACGTCGACTTACAGTATTGAAGAGTCTTTAGAGTCTCACACAGAGGGTTTCCCTTCTTAGAGGCGAAACGATGTAGAGGCCGTATTGTTTTACGGCAGGGTTCGATCATATACGTGCACTTGTGCTCGTATCATGATTCAGACGGATAATACTAGTGGGTTTTGGTTTAAACCGGATTCTAGTATTATATTGTTGGATTATTTTTGTCTCTTTGTATTCGTATTTTTCGGAATATGAATAAGGGTATGTATATATGGATGAGGGGTATTCTTGTAATTTATTACGAGGTGCTTCTAGAAGAAGACACCTCATTTAGTTTTTAACCATTTAAGTTAAATGGTTAATGAGGTGGAGGATGAGGTATTGATTGGTTTTATATCAAGCATGGCTCACTTGGTGACTCATGGGGTGACTCATAAGTTACTATTGTGGCATGCTTGATATTTGTTTATGTTGTGAGATATTTGGTAGAGCTTGATTCATTTTCTTAGCTCACAACACTTAGCCATTTTCATGGTTGCTTCACACTCTCATTCTCAAGCTTCTTCTTCTACCTCCATCCTTCAAGTCTCATGTGTTGAGAAACCTAGGATGTTTGGAGACAAATTAATCCATCATTAAATTCTACATCCTCTAGGCTATCAAGTTTGGCGAACTAGGTGCCCTAGTTACCTCGGCTATGAGGTTGGAGCTCGAACTACATATCCTCAGGTGGATCATCTTCAATGGAGGGAGACCGGAGGCCAAACTCGATCCAAGACGCCTCAAGGAGCTTATGGAGATGGTAGAAGACCGAAGGACTCGGATCATTCGGTATAACCATTCTAAACTACTCTTTAGTTTACTAGCTTTAGGTTTATGGTAGATCTGGGTTATCGGGTTGTTCTAGCGCCAGTTTATAAAATTTTTGTTTCGCAAACGGTCACGGTAGATGGCCAGGGAGCTTGCATAACCCAACATGGTATCAGAGCCAGCCCATAAACCTTACTAGCTAGTTTGCACATGGTTAAAATGTTGATCTACTCTTTTTTCCGAATCGTAATTCCATGTTGCCATGTTTGCTGTCGATTTTAAAACTTATTCAAAATTTTTTTCCAGAGCATCTTAAAAATATGTGCAGGAAAAACTAGAGCTAAGAAAAAAATTTGGGCACCTAACTCCAAAATTCTACCGCGGAACCGAAGCAAAATGTCACATTTTGCCGCTGAATCGCCGCGCGTTTTAGGCTACAGTGCCCTAAATTTTTTCTGGGGCTCTAGTTCATAGAAATATGATTTTTGTGATATATGGTTTTGACCCAAATTTGTTTGAGTGCTGGATTTGCATTTGGGGCCAATTTGGAAAAGTTTAGTCGATCGAAATTTTAAGTGTGCGTGTTTATCAGTGCATGTGATCTATCTGCGACCGTGAATGTCATTTGAGCGGTATAACCCGAATACTTGCTATATGTTCTATTAGACGGGTTTGCGAACATGACATTCACGTTGATGTTCTGTGTCGTGCTGAAATTGTGGTTGGAATGTCGTGGTGGATAGCCAGTGGTGCAATAATAGTTGTACAGTTCAGATTCATTTGTACATTTAATATTGCGGGGCGAGCGCCCGACATGTGGACTGACGTCTCTGCCTGTTTGTATATTATTTGTTTAGGGCACGACCGGGTTGAGGTCGATGTCACCCTTGTACATATATTTTCATTTTCTGTACTAGGATTACTCCGCGGTGGAGTGCTAGGATAGCCGGGTTCTAGAGGGCAACGGGCCCGCATCTCACGGCGTTGAGACGGAGGGGGCCTTAGTCAAGAATTGGCGGGCTATTCGACGCATTCGTAGGGGGTATAGGTTGACCCACGGAGGGGTGCTCAAGTTACCGTATTCCGTGAAGTGTTGGGTGGCCTATTCACTTTGTTGATTGGGGTTGCCTCACTTCTGGGATTGGCGGGTAACTTGCCGCGCTCATAGGGGTCCAAGTGTTCATTGCATGGTCTATCTGCAGGGTTACCTAGCACAGCAGCAAGGTTTCGGGAGGCATCGTCCATGCTGTTGGATGTATATGCCCTAAAGGCCAGTATTGTATATGTATACTAGGGATATGTATGTACAGAACAATCTTGCTCAGTTTTTAGTATATTATTTGACTTTTCTTTATCAGGATATGTGTATTTATTTGTATTGTTATTATATCTGGTTTGCACATATTGATAAAGACTCGATACGGTAGTATACTATAGTGGTTTGTCTTTATCTTAACATGGCATATGTCATACTCATTATTACATATTGCGGTTACATGTTGATAAAGCCCCTAGGATCTTGCTTGACTACCTGCGTTGTGATGGCGATCATACTTGTGGGAGCAGGGTAGTCCATAAGCATATCCGTAAATGGTCCCTAGTCGCGTGAGTATCGAGACTTGGCACTGATACTCTAGAGTAGACTAGTGTGTACGTTTCTAGCCCCGTCGGGGGATGGTTGGTCCCGCAACCATTGGTCTGATGCACCTAAGATCGTATACGGTGCTCACTGGGTGTGAGTACACTGGACGGACTCGCTGAGAACTTCCATATGGTACTATACCTATCGTCAGATGGAAGTTCTCAGGTGACATGTGTACAGGTTAGTCTTTGGACCCGAGATCGGCATTTATCTCGTGTGAGTTCCCACTGAACTTTGATCACTACCCTACCACGGCTCTACTGAGTCGTGCAAACAAGTTTTGGTTAGGTTCAGTCCCGAGCCACATGGAGGCATTGAGCGATTGTCGGGGATTCGTCTCTCCCGGTATAGGGAGTCGATATCGCATTGTGTTTCGATTGGTCAGGACCATAAGACCTTGGCCAAGGCACTTGGGATTTACTGATAGGTTGATCAGTAGTTTCCCGGATTGGTCCTGAGCCACATCAGCACGACTTATCAGGTTGTTAAGGTCTGACGTTCACCATCCCCTAGACCCGGTATGCGATACTCTTTGACGAAGAGAACGGACTGTACAGATATTATCACGGATAGGCTCAGTAGGAGATCCGGATGAGTTTGCTCATCGGCCTTCTTTTCGACAGGTACCTGGGTAGCCGTTACATACAGCTAGTGCCGCTGACGAGCTTGTGGTTAAACCCACTGCCAGAGTACTGTCGAGTCTTTAGAGTCCCACACAGAGGGTTTCCCTAATTCGGGCGAAATGATGTAGTAGCCATATTGGATACGTGCAGGGTTCGATCGATTGATGTACTTGGTACTCGGATTTTCGATCGGACAGTTTGTAATACTAGCCGGCTCGGGTTTGAGCCGGATTATTAAATCAGGTATTGATTTAATAATTTACGTATATGTATTTCGATATATATATTCTAGTATTACGTTCTTCGTGTTATTCTATCTCTTTTGGGCGTTCTGATTTTTATCTGATTGCCGGTATATTTGTACAGTAGACTGAAATCCGTATTTACTACAGATTTCCTTCTAGAAGGTGGCCACCTCATTATGTATTTTCCATTTATTTCATAAATGGAAATGAGGTGTAAAGTTAGATTATGGGAGGAAAAGAGGTGACCATGCTTCAATAGTAGTCAAATGAATTTATAATTCATTTTGGGTTTACTATTGAAGCATGGTTGCTAATTGTTTAATGAAAGAATTGATATACAAAACCATTGTGTGTATTTTCTCTTTCATGCTTGATTCATTTTTTCCTCTTTTGAGCTCTCATCTCCTCCCTCCTCTAGCTTTCTCCTCCACCTTCATCTTCTTCCTCTTCACTATATTTCTCATGTGTTGAGATACAAGTGAAGAGGCTAGAAAGAGATAGAACACTTAGACATCCAAACTACATCCTAGATTACTTGGACTAGCATCCCAAGTTCTTTAGTTGCTCTTTTTACATATTGCAAAGAGCTAGAGCCATGGATCATACTCCCCGGGTGGATCATCTACGACAAAAGGAGGCTGGAGAACAAGCTCGATCCCGATGGACCGATGGAGCCGGATTTGGAGTTCAAGCATGTTCAAGGCGCTTGCTAGGAGCTAAGGATGAAGAAAGAAGACCGAAGGACTTGGTTCATTTGGTGAGGTTTCTATCATAGTAGATAGCTCTCTCTTAGTGTAGCTAGTTAGTTTTATGGAAAGATCCGGTTTTAGGGTTTAGTCTAGCTCCAAGTTTTATTCGTAAGAAATTTTTTTGTTCCGCATTTGGCCACGTGAGATGGCCGGGGCGCTAGAGTAACCCTTCATGGTATCAGAGCCACCCATAAAACTTACACTAGCTAGTTCAAACGTGTTTAAAATAACGATCGACCGAAAATTTCAAAACTGCATTTCAAATCATGGGTTTTCTGTCGATTTTAAAACGTGCTCGAAAAATCAATTTTATGGCCTCAGAAAATCATGCAGGCTTTTTTAAGAACCCTAAAGAAATCTGGTGATGTGATCCTTCCAAAGCGCCGCGTAAACCCCTATTGGCGTGGTTCCGCGGCCACTTTGGGGCCCACGCGAACCAAATTTTTTCTCGGCCTCTTATATATGAAATTGTGGTTTCTGGAATAATTATTTCTTTGGGCCCAGTTTGTTACAATGTTGGTTTAATACTTGGGGCCCACCTGGAAAGTTTAGTCGATCATAATTTTAAGATACGTGTTTTATTATCAGTACATTCACTTTTATCTGCGACCGGGAATGTCACTCGATCGGTAAAACTCGTCTGATTGCTATATGTTCTTTTAGACGGGTTTTGCGAACGTGACATTCGCGTTGATGTTGTGTGCTTGTGCTGTGATTGTGGTTGGATTGTCGTGGTGGATAGCATGTTGTGCAATGTTAGAATACAGTTTATAATTCATTTGTACATTTGTTATTGCGGGGCGAGCGTCCGGCATGTGGAATGCCGTCTTTGCCGTTTGTATATTGTTTTGGGGCATGACCAGGCTGAGGTCGATGTCACCGGTTTTATATATATTTTTAATATTCTGTACTAGGCTTACCCCACGGCGGAGTGAACGGATAGCTGGGTTCTAGAAGGCAACAAGCTCGCATCTCATGGCATCGAGACGGAGGAGGCTTCATTCTCATGGCGCTGAGACGGAGGGGGCTTCATTCTAGAACTGGCGGGCTATTCGCCGCACTTGTAGGGGGTACAGGTTTTCATTGCACATGCTATCCACACGACCGGAACGTCGGGATCTATTTGCGGCTCAAATGAAACCCGGGGCTCCAAGATTATCCACCATTCTGTAATGTTATCTGTGAAGTTGTTTATTATCTTGCCTGGGACGAATGTTATATATACTTATATATATACTAGTAGATGTTGTATATGTTTTGCACCCGCGCTAGTCCATCCCCCGCTCTGTCGTTAGTTAAGTAACCTAACGGGTGATGACGGGGCCCCGTGGCGAATGCGGATGGCATATACGTACATTTTATTTTCGTTCTTTTCTGGTGTGATAGGTTACAAATTGATAGGACCGCATTAATTTTAATTAATGTAAGATAAAAACCTAAAAAGATGTTATTGGAACCAGATTTTAAAAAACTGACATTACAGACGTTCTCTTTTGCTTTGCATAGTGGTATTCAGTTTGGAATATCCTGTACGTCATTCGATGAGGCAAGGGCCGAGATCCCTTCACCGGGAGTGACCTCTTGAGTAAAAGTTTGCGTCAGGGTAATAACTTTAATATAGTCGACTATTTTTGCTTTGCATCGAGGTATTCAGTTTTGAATATCCTGCACCTCATTCGACGAGGAAAGAGCCGAGATCCCTTCACAGGGAGTGACCTCTTTAGCAAAAGTTTTCGCCACTATATATTTACAAAACTACTCAGGTTCCTTCAACGAAATCAAGTTCATTACGTTAACGGGTTTTTCGCCAAAAACCCAGCCGTAGCCCTCCGTCATTTCGGATTGGTATTTGCTTAGTATTCGTGCTACGTATTTCGTGCTCAGCCGAGGCGTAGTGTTCAGTAGCTATGTAATATCTTTTCTGTAGCATGTAATGCGATTGGTTAGGACAGTCGTGCGGTCATTTTGGCTCAGTCAAGGACTCGTACGGATGGGTCTAATGCAATCAAGATAATGACGGGTTGAACTTGACTTTGATATGTTGGCTCAGTCAAGGTCACTTGGGTCCTGAGGGCAAAAATCACATCGGGAGTTTCGAACATACAGAAAACTTGTAGATTCAGCATACCTTCTGGGGTGTGGTGACTAGAGTGGATTCCATCTAGTGCATCACACAATGATAGTTGGATCCCGATCCCAGTGATGAGTAGGATTACTCTCGGGAGATTATCACACTTAACAATTAATGCTATAAACCAAGTAGGTGTCTAGAATGGTGTTAGCGGGGCTACGCCTCCAGGGAAAAGAGGTTATGTAATTAAGGAACTTCGCGAAAGCGTTGGAAAACCTCCCTCGAAGTACCAACACCGGCTTGGCTGAAAGGTTAAGAAAGTATTGTGATGTGCGATTAATCCTGACTAGTTCTTCTTTTAGGGTTTGAAGAAGAATTTGAGGAAACAATGGGAGCCATCCTGGTTAGATAAATTAATAACCAATCTAATCTTGCAAGAGCGCACGCTGAGTGTTTTCCCTCTCTCTCTCCAGGTAGCAACCATTTCACGCCCTAATCAAGATAATAAAATGTATCGCTTGACCGATCCGAATTCTTATTTGGGGTTGGGGAACGTCGGTTCGGCTCAACTTATGACAACGGTCATGAGTATGAGCATGGGAAAGAGGATTGTTTGAATTCCTTAATGACCCCATCGAAGGAGAAACATACTGTTGCGTCTTCTTCAGGTGTTCTTGTTATTGAGAACTGTTTTTCGGTCAGTCCTACCTCTTGGGTACTCGATACCGGATCAGGATCTCATATCTGTAATTTATTGCAGGGACTGAGAAAAAGTAGGATAGTTGGACCTGGTGATATTGTTAGTGTATATGCCCTAGAGGCCATTACTGTATCATACTAGTATGTATATTACTTGATGGAAGCTTGGGATATTCACGGTTGTACAGACAATCTTGCTCAATATAGTAGTATGCTACTTGGTTCGTCTCTGCTTTAATGTGTACTTGTGTGTTTATTTATTATATCACCTATACGCATTAGTAGAGCCCTTAGGATCTTTGCTTGATTACCGGCGTTGTGATGGCGGTCACACTAGTGGGAGCTGGGTAATCTATAAGCGCATCCTTATACAGGTCCCTAGTCGCAGGACTATCGAGACAGGGCATCGATACTCCGGAGTAGACTAGCGTATGCGCTTCTCATCCCAGTGTGGGAGATGGTCTGTCCCACAGCCATCAGTATGTCGTACTGGAGATAGTATACGGGTGCTCGTTGGGTTACGAGTACACTGGACAGGACTCGTCGGGAACTGACAGGTTGGTATTATACCTATCGTCAGTTATCAGTTCCCAGGTGACATGAGTACAGCTTAGTCCGCTGACTTGACACTGGCACTTCGCCTCGAGTGTGTTCCCACTGCATTTTGATCACTACCCTACCACGGCTCAAAGGAGTCGTGCAAACAGGTAATGGTTGGGTGCAGTCCCGAAGCACTTGGAGGCAGTGACGGTTATACAGGATTCGTCTCTCCCGGTATTGGGGGTTGACATCGCGCTGTGTCTAGGAGAGCCATTACATGAGTAGTCCCTGGCCAGGGCAAGCGAGATATACTGGTAAGGCTTCCAGTGTTATCTCAGGGTGTTTTGGGCTTCACTCCGACATGACTTGTACCGCTATTGGGGGACTGACGTTTACCGCCCCTAGGCCCGCGGAAACGCGGTCGTTTGGTCAGATCTCTGGTTCGTTTTTGGTGGTTATCTTTAAAAAACCCTGAGATGATTTTAGGTGAATAACAAATTTTGTTTTGGGGGCCTATAATTCCGTATTTTTTCCGAACTTCACTACACTTTGACTATGTTGGTTATATCTGTGATGTTTGTATGTATTGAACGTCGGCTAATCGCTATAAGTCGATTAGTCGGGGTTATACATCTCTGTGATCTGTGTTTGATATTGGAATATGTATATGAATGTGTTGGACTGTCGCGGGTGAATAGCCGGGGTGGATGTGAGATGAGCTTTTGTTTTTCTTTCATTCATTTGTAATATGTAAATTGATGTAATAATATTATTTGTATGGCCGCACAACCGGGTCGGGGTTGTAGCCGTCATTGTATAATTCTTTTTACTGTTTTTGCTCCTAGGATAGACCCATGGAGGGGTGCACAAACTACCGGGTACTTGGCGGGTAGTTTGCCGCACCCGTAGGGGTCTTGGGTGGGGTTTTGGCTATTCACCGCGACCGTGTAATCCGCTTTTCGTTGCAGGCTCGAACGGATTGCGGATTCGTAGTATATACAATGTATTCACATGTGATCTGTAATGTCTATCATTGCTTTATATTTAGGCGTTGCTTATGTTTTACAGCCGCGCTAGCCCAGCCCCCGCTCTGTCGTTAGTTAAGTAACCTAACGGGTGATAACGGGACCCCGTGGCGAATGCGAATGGCATAAGCGTACGTCATATTTTGGTTGTTTTCTGCAATGGTAGGATTTAAATGATGGGACGCATTAAAAGAACTAATGCAAGAAAATAAACCTAAAAGACGTTGTTGGAACAATTTTTCAAAAAAAGCTGTTATTGCAAGGACGTTCAATTTTTGTTTTGCATCGCGGTATTCGGTTGTGAATGCCCATGTAACATTCTCAAAAATATAAAATGTTAATTTTGGGAATTTTTATAATTTAATATTATTTTATTGATTATTTTAATATTAAATTTATAATTAAATGCAAATAAATAGGAAAAATGTTAGAAAAATTATGAAAAATTATGGAAAATTCTAAAATAGGGTAAATTAGAGAATTATGACATTTTAAAGTTTTTGTGATTAGTTTGACACTAATTTAGTGCTAATCGCGATTAAAAATCGCTAATCGGACCTTTTGGCTTTTTGTGCAAAACTTGCACATATCACTTTTTCTCACACTTGTGCATTTCTTGCTATGGTTCACTATGGATTTACTATTCTTGTGAGAAGGGTTTTGGAATTAAAGAAAAAAAAAAGGGAAAAAGAAAAGAAATGAGGGTAGGTGAGAGAGAGAGGTGGACCATTGACTTGAATCCTTAGCCATTCTCCTCCATTCCTCAACACTCATTCCTCTCTCACTCTCCCTTGCTGCTGCTGCTGCCCTAGCCCATTCTCCCCCTCTTCAACTCCTCATTTCATCTCAAAAATCACCCCAAAACCCCATTCTCCTTTCATTAAAATTGTGCACGAGCCCGAGACCTACAAGATGGACCGTGAAAGCATGGATTTTGGCCACTAGGGGCAACTCAAGAAAATTCTTGAGTTGCCAAATGAGGTATTTTTCTGAACCATTAGCTTAGTTATAGCATTTCCTTTACCCCATGTTTAGTTTTGAATCGATAAAGTGCGATATTATGGATTTGAGAATAATCAAGTTAGGGTTTGAGGAAACTTGTGTTGTATTGGGAAATTAAGCTCAGTTAAGGTTATACCAACCCCCTAGTGTATGAATTGGAACCCAAAACCTGAAGCTAGAACCAGAAATACGGATTTTAGAAACCGATATCGGGGAATTTGTGAAATCTGTGCAGGTTAATTAGAATCTGCTATCACCCGAGACACTCTAAAATAATATTGTGTGGACTGTGACATGTGCAGGCACCATTGAACCATCACCCCAAACCCTAGCTCCCCACTCCAAAGTGAGGCCGCCGAAATTCCCTTTCTGGCCGCAATTTGCGGCCAGAACAGTGAGGATTCTCCTCGTTTTCTGTGCACAACCCCAGTTACTCTAGTGTTAACCCTGGGTACTTCTAGTTTTGAAAGATTCTATCTAGGGTGAATCTGGGGCATATATCCTAAGTTGCTATTTTGGTTTCGTGTTTCCGTATTTCCGTATTCTTGATTCTGAAATTGTGGATTGTGTTTAGCCTCGACTATTTGGCGTTTATACGACGATATAGAGGATTTATTGATGGTTTTGAAGGCGTGCCATAGGTTCTAACCTATAGGCCCCTTATCGTATCGTTTTGGATTTCATGTGCCGTTTTAGCTTTGAGATGGTTTTAATGCGCATATGCGATACCTTGATGTGTAGGTACCTCATGAAGACTTCGGGACGGCAAGAAAGCGCGTGGCGACATCCACATATAAAGACGCAAGGTGAGTAGATTATATCTACAGGGGGAAGTCGGGGGATGACGTATAGCACCCCCGCAGTCCGCAGTTGATATTCTATTTATGATAGTTACAGTGTGACATGGATATTGTGTTAGGTGTTTTATGGATAGTTTAGGCTTAGAAGTAAACTAGTGTAGTTCATAGCCACGAACCCTAGAATAGGTTTACACCCACACGCACACCCTTGCATATTCACTATATTTACACTGCGTTGATGATAATGTTGGATGACCTGGGAGATGAGTCAATGATATTGGGCTTGGTGCCGTGAGGCCGGTGATTTGATATGATTCGTATTTGGAATACGATATGTGATTCTTGCGGGCTTGGGATGTGTGTTTTACCCCCGCATTCATAATTATATAGATGGTATCGATTTATACTAGAATTAGATTCAGTATCCCGGATTATGTGTTATGATGATAAGAATACCAGGTACTTGATATGATAATGTGATTTGACCTGTACCCAGCTATTGGGATGCCGTACGACGACTTACCGTACGAGCTTTATGTTGATGATAGATCCGCACTCATGTCTTGAGGATTGTCATATGATATACTGTACTGTAAGCGATACTATTGAGGCGGGATCACTGACTATTTTATGTATATATATATGTTTGTATCGACTCAGACTTAGGTGGTGTCCTTACCCCTCCTGATTTACTTGATACTTAGATTTGTAGCTACACAGTGGATGTTAGGCTAGACCCGAGTCACCCTCTTTCAAATGGTATAACCGCATGACATGTACATATGGGTGTAGATTCTTTACTGTTACGTCGATTATTCAATGTCCGCATATTCCTGTTATTCACATTGCTTGCATATGTTAACCGCTATATTACTATTATGTGGATAGGACACTAGCACCATTATCGATGATGCGTATGTTCCACGTACACTTGCTTGCCGGCTCACATACTTCTTCATCGATAATTGCCATGTCACTACACAGTAGCATTATTGCTTCAGGATATGACCTCGTATGTGCATACTATTATTTCATGTTGCATGATATAGTGTTATACTTGCACTTCATTTAGATGACACATACCCATACTTGTACTCATATATTGACAATTATTCATTTACCATTTATTCTACGGCTCACATTGCATTGCATGCTCATATGTTAATGATTCATATTCCTTGTGCGCATGCCTTTACATAGTTGCATGCTTATATTAGTGTTCTTGTTGCATGTATTATAATTCATGGATTTCGCACTGTGATATGGTTGCATATGATGATTCTAGATTGTTTTACTCCTGCATATATATATCAGTGGTATGGGACGCTGAAATATATATATATATACGCATACTTAAATATATCATCACGATGATCTATGCAAATTTACATATGCATTATGAGAGGAGCCTATGTGCTCGGAGCCTATGAGCTCGATTGGAGAGGAGCCTATGTGCTCGGAGCCTATGAGCTCGATTGGAGAGGAGCCTATGAGCTCGGGGCCTATGAGCTCGATTGGAGAGGAGCCTACGTGCTCGGGGCCTTTATGGTCGATGGTATATTATATCTCCCCTACCCCACACTCATTGTATATGCATTGCATCACATGTAGTAGTACCTGACAGAGTACCTTCATGAATGTCGCATACATGTCGGATATATGTTATATGTGTTTCATTGATATTGAGATATATGGTTTGTGTCAATGCTCGACATTGATTTCCTGATAATTCCATTCACGATATCTCCTGTTTTCATTTTACCGCATACTTACATCATATTTGTGATATATCGTTACGTGAGGCACTGGTACGAGTACTTGGCACTACACTTATGTTCAGATGTTACATTGCCACTTTACTATGCTTCGAACTTATTCATTTGAGTTTTATATTATATACTGATCGTATTGACTTAGGATTATGTCTTGCTTTCGATTTCTGCTTGTAGATATTTCTATTCACGAGTTGGCAACTCACCCCCGTTGTGCCACAGTTCTTGCAGGGCTTGCCGTACAGGTTCCATAGCGACACTTCTGGCACACTGCTTTCCTTTGCGGGTGATTGGCTTGGCAGGTGGGTTCCTTCTATCAGGCCCACCGTTGTACTTGTATTATTCCTTGTATCTAGAAATTCCATCAACCAAAGACTTGTATATTGTTTCAGACTCAGACACTAGTGATGTATTATTTCGACCTTAGAGTCGCGCTTAAGTAGTGTTGCAGTTTTCATGCTCATCTGGGTTTCTTTTAAATTTGATCCTCGCCATTCGGCGTTGTATAGTGTATTGCTTGTTGTTTATTTATCCTTAAAGTGGTTTTAGATTTCTGGGCTTTCGGCTTACTTGGATCAGATGGAGTCCTATAGACTTCATACGGTTCAAGGGCCGGTCACGTGCTCTTTCGGGTCGTGACAGCCCAGCACCTCAGTCGACGAGGCAAGGGCCGAGATCCCTTCATCGGGAGTGACACCTTGGACAAAAGTTTGCGTCAGGGTAATAACTTCACTATAGTCGATTATTCTTGCTTTGCATCGAGGTATTCAGTTTGGAATATCCTGCACCTCATTCGACGAGGAAAGAGCCGAGATCCCTTCACAGGGAGTGACCTCTTTAGCAAAAGTTTTCGCCACTATATTTTCAAAAAGATTACGAGGTTCCTTCAACGATATCAAGTTCATTACGTTAACGGGTTTTTCGCCAAAAGCCCAGCCGTAGCCCTCCGTCGTTTCGGATAATTAATACTTAGTATTCGTGCTGTGTTTGTTGATTATTCGTCAAGACACAGTGAACGATAGCTGAGTAATAATTTTCTGTTGCACTGATAGATGCGATTGGTTAGGACGGTCGCATGATTTTGTTGATTATTCATCAAGGATCATGCGGGCGGGTCTAATGCAATCCTGGATAACGACGGGTTGAACTTGACTAGGACCTTTTGATTTGTTGATTATTCGTCAAGGTCACTTGGGTCCTAGGGGCAAAAACCACATCGGGAGTTTCAAAAATACTGAAACTTGCAGATTTAGCATACCTTCTGGAGTGTGGTGACTAGAGTGGATTCCATCTAGGTCATCACACAATGATAGTTGGATCCCGATCCCACTGATGAGTTGGATTACTCTTGGGAGATTATTTCACTAAACGATCAATGCTATAAACCTAGTAGGTATCTAGAAAGGTGTTAGCGGGGCTACGCCCCCAGGGAAAAGAGGTTCTTGAATTAAGGAACTTCGCGAAAGCGTTGGAAAACCTCCCTTGAAGTACCGACACTAGCCTGGCTGAAAGGTTAAGCAAGTATTGTGACGTGAATTAAAATCCTGGCTAGTTCTTCTTTTAAAAAGGTTTTAAGAAGAATTTGAGTAAACAGTGGGAGACATCCTGGTTAGATAAATTAATAAACCAATCTAATCTTGCAAGAGCATACGCTGAGTGTTTCTTTTCTCTCTCTCCAGGCAGCAACCTTTTCACGCCCTAATCAAGATAATAAAATGTATCGCTTGACCGATCCGAATTCTTATTCGGGATTGGGGAAAGTTGGTTCAGCTCTAACTTGTGACAACAGTCATGAGTATGAGAATGGGAAAGGGGATTGTATGGATTTCCAGGATACCCAGTCGAAGAAGAAGCATGGTTTTGCATCTACTTCAGGTGTTCTTGTAATTGAGAACTGTTTTACGGTCAGCCCTGCCTCCTGGGTACTTGATACCGGATCAGGATCTCATATCTGTAATTTATTACAGGGACTGAGAAAAAGTAGGAAAGTTGCACCGGGTGATATGTCGCTCAGAGTAGCGAACGGAGCACAAGTTAATGCGGCAGCCGTCGGTGAATATCACCTAGTATTGCCAAATGGCAAGACTATGATTTTGAACGATTGCTACTATGTACCCTCCATGGTTTGCAACATCTTATCAGTTTCTTTACTCGATAAAGATGGATATAACTTTGTTCTTGAAAAGAATATCATGAACATTTACCTTCATAAGGTACTGGTTGCAGAGGGTACACTGTGTAATGGTATCTACGTTCTAAATCAGAATACAGTTCTCAATATACAAAACACACGCAAGAGGAAGAATTCAGATACGAATGAATCCTACTTGTGGCATTGTAGACTTGGTCATATCGGAGAGAAAAGACTGAGTAAGTTGCATAAAGATGGACTCTTGGATACGTTCGAGTTTTCATCTTATGAAACTTGTCAGTCTTGTCTCAAAGGGAAAATGACCAAATCTCCGTTCACCGGACATGGAGAAAGAGCAGCAGAGCTCTTGGGACTCGTACATAGTGATGTATGTGGTCCGATGTCTATACATGCAAGGGGTGGGTTCTCATACTTCATCACATTCACTGACGATCTCTCTAGGTTCGGATATATGTATTTGATGAAACACAAATCTGAAGCTTTTGAGAAATTCAAGGAATTCAGAAACGAAGTAGAGAACCAGGCAGGCAAAAGTATCAAGATCCTCCGGTCTGACAGGGGAGGGGAGTACTTAAGCACGGAATTCCTAGATTACTTAAAAGAGAATGGTATTCTCTCTCAGCTTACACCTCCTTATACACCACAGCACAACGGTGTATCGGAGCGGAGGAATCGTACCCTATTGGATATGGTTCGCTCCATGATGAGTAGTGCTGAGTTACCTCTTTCATTCTGGGGTCATGCGCTTCAGACAGCGGCATACCTTTTGAATCAAGTTCCGTCCAAATCTGTGCCTAAAACTCCGTATGAAATATGGAGCAGTAAGAAACCATGTCTGAAGTTTATTAAGATATGGGGTTGTCCGGCCTATGTGAAGACACAGAAACTGGACAAGCTAGAGGCACGATCAGTTCTGTGTAAATTTGTGGGATATCCTAAAAACTCACTGGGATATCTGTTCTACCACACTGAGGAACAGAAGGTGTTTGTATCTCGCCACGCCACCTTCTTAGAAAGGGAGTTTCTTGCAAAAGAAACTAGTGGGAGTTCGGTAGAACTGGAAGAAATTCAGCGACCACAAAATGTAACTGAAAATTTGGAGGAACCGCTAGATTCTATAACCCCAAACGAACCTCAGCCACTCCGCAGATCTGGTAGGATTTCTCATCCGCCCGAGAGATACTACGGTTTTCTCATAGACGGGGATCGAGAGGATTGCATCTTGGAAGAAGATGACCCTACCAGTTTCAGGCAGGCCATTATCAGTAAGGACTCTGATAAGTGGCAGGAAGCAATGCAATCCGAAATGGAGTCCATGTACGCCAATAAAGTGTGGACCTTAGATATTGCTCCACCTGGAGTAAAACCCGTTGGATGCAAATGGATCTACAAAAGGAAACTTGGTGTAGATGGGCAGGTGGAAACCTATAAAGCTAGACTCGTTGCAAAAGGTTTCCGTCAAAGACCTGGTTTGGACTATGACGAAACTTTTTCTCCGGTGGCTATGCTCAAATCCATTCGGATCCTACTTGCCATTGCTGCCTTCCATGACTATGAGATCTGGCAGATGGATGTTAAAACGGCTTTCCTAAACGGTTGTTTGGAAGAGTGCGTTTACATGGATCAACCAGAAGGTTTCGTAGACAGTGGGAGCAGCGGGAAGGTGTGCAAGTTGCTTAAATCCATTTATGGATTAAAGCAGGCATCGCGGAGCTGGAACATCTGTTTTGATGAGGCAATCAAGGAATTTGATTTCATCAAGAACGAAGATGAACCCTGTGTATATAAGAAGATTGTAGGACGAACTGTCGTATTCCTAGTCTTGTACGTGGACGACATTCTTTTGATAGGAAATGATATTCCTATGCTACAATCGGTCAAGCTATTTTTGTCACAAAGGTTCTCCATGAAGGACCTGGGTGATGCCTCGTACATTCTGGGGATCAAGATCTATAGAGATAGATCCAAGAAACTATTGTGACTTTCGCAGTCCAGGTACATAGAGACCGTACTAAAGAGATTTAGTATGGAGGGTTCCAAGCGCGGTAACATACCCGCATTGCACGGAATTACCCTCTCCAAGAAGATGTCTCCTAAGACTGACGAGGAGAGGGTTCGCATGAGCACTATACCCTACGCTTCGGCGGTAGGATCTATAATGTATGCGATACTATGTACAAGACCAGATGTAGCTTACGCATTGAGCGCGGTAAGCCGGTATCAGTCAGACCCAGGGGAGGACCACTGGACAGCAGTGAAGAACATTCTCAAGTACCTGAGAAGGACTAAGGAGATGTTCCTGGTTTACGGTAATGGAGACCTCAGGGTCGAGTCCTTTACCGATTCAAGCTTCCAGAGTGACAAAGATGACAGCAAGTCTGTCTCGGGTTTTGTGTTTACCCTTAACGGAGGGGCGGTATGTTGGAGGAGTTCCAAGCAGGATACCGTCGCAGACTCGACGATGGAGGCTGAATACATTGCTGCAAGCGATGCCGCAAAAGAGGCGGTCTGGATGAAGAAGTTCATTAATGAACTTCAGGTGGTTCCGTCCATTGTTGACCCAATACCTTTGTATTGCGATAACAATGGGGCTATAGCTTTAGCGAAGGAACCAAGGTCCCATCAGAAATCCAGGCACATCTTAAGGCGGTATCACCTGATCAGGGAGATCATTGATCGCCAGGAGATCGAGGTGCGGAGAGTGGACACAAAGAACAACACTGCGGACCCATTCATGAAGGCTTTACCCCAGACTCAGTTCAAGCGGCTGATCGAGATGATAGGTCTTCGATACGCCAGTACATGGCCTTAGTGCAAGTGGGAGATTGTTAGTGTATATGCCCTAGAGGCCATTACTGTATCATACTAGTATGTATATTACTTGATGGAAGCTTGGGATATTCACGGTTGTACAGACATTCTTGCTCAATATAGTAGTATGCTACTTGGTTCGTCTCTGCTTTAATGTGTACTTGTGTGTTTATTTATTATATCACCTATACGCATTAGTAGAGCCCTTAGGATCTTTGCTTGATTACCGGCGTTGTGATGGCGGTCACACTAGTGGGGGCTGGGTAATCTATAAGCACATCCTTATACAGGTCCCTAGTCGCAGGACTATCGAGACAGGGCATCGATACTCTGGAGTAGACTAGCGTATGCTCTTCTCATCCCAGTGTGGGAGATGGTCTGTCCCACAGCCATCAGTACGTCGTACTGGAGATAGTATACGGGTGCTCGTTGGGTTACGAGTACACTGGACAGGACTCGTCGGGAACTGACAGGTTGGTATTATACCTATCGTCAGTTATCAGTTCCCAGGTGACATGAGTACAGCTTAGTCCGCTGACTTGACACTGGCACTTCGCCTCGAGTGTGTTCCCACTGCATTTTGATCACTACCCTACCACGGCTCAAAGGAGTCGTGCAAACAGGTAATGGTTGGGTGCAGTCCCGAAGCACTTGGAGGCAGTGACGGTTAGACAGGATTCGTCTCTCCCGGTATTGGGGGTTGACATCGCGCTGTGTCTAGGAGAGCCATTACACGAGTAGTCCCTGGCCAGAGCAAGCGAGATATACTGGTAAGGCTTCCAGTGTTATCTCAGGGTGTTTTGGGCTTCACTCCGACACGACTTGTACCGCTATTGGGGGACTGACGTTTACCGCCCCTAGGCCCGACATGCGATGTATCAGACGAACAGACCGGACTGTACGGAGAATGTCACATTCAGACTCAGTAGGAGTTCAGATGGGTTTTACCTCGTCAGTCTTCTTATCGGCATCTACCTGGGGACCGTTACGCACAGCTAGTGCCGCTTGCGGTCTGTGGTTAAACCCACTGCCAGCGTAGTGTCGAGTCTTTAGAGTCCCACACAGAGGGTATTCGCCTCTGGGCAAAACAGGGTAGAGGTCGCATGGTTTTGCGACAGGGTTCGTTCTCATCCGCGCACTTGTGCACGTTTGGAGTCCGGATGGATATTACTGGCTGGCTCTGGTTTGAGTCAGATACTGGTATATGTTTTGGGGTTGCTTTTATCTCTCAGTATTCTTGTTCCTCGGAACGAGAATGCAGGTGTGTATGCACAGTTGTTTGAGGCGGAGGAAGAGGTTTTTCATTAGGGTTTCGGAACGGGTGCGTATGCACAGTTGACAGTCGTCTTTTTCCAAACCCTAATGGATTTATGAAATATCAATTAATAATAGTAATTAAATGAAATTGTGTCATGCTTGATTTTGTTGACTTGTTGACCATGGTTGACTTGTTGACCATGGTTGAATGTTTGACCATCATCATTGCTTTGCAAGGATACTCCTTGATTCTAGCTTACATTCATTTAATGAAGTGATGATAATGGTCATTCCAAATACAACCATCAACTATTTCATTTGAATTATTATTATTAATTAGATAATTCTTTTTCTTTTGTTATGGTTGCAAAAGGAAAAGATAGCTCATTCTATGATAACCACTCTCTCTCCTCACTTGTTCTTCTTCTTCCTCTAGTTCAAGGAGAGTCCTTCTCATGAGTTGAGAATCCCTCTCCTTGAGATCAAAACACCCCAAAGACACTCTCTACTCACTCTAGGGTCAAAGGTTTAGCAAGCCGAAGATTCTAGTTCTCTCAAAGTTCGAGAAAGAGCCCGAAGGTTGAACCCTCAGGTGGATCCATCTTTGACGGAAGAAGGCTACGAGGAAAGAACCATCAACCTCTACAAGGTTTCAAGAAGAAGGAGTTCAAGTTAGGTATAACCACTTTGCTGAGTAGTTAACTCTCCTTTGCATGTTTGCTAGTTTAGTTTAGAAAAGATCCCGACTTTTACGGTCCATGTTACAAAGTTTAGAAAAAATTTTGTTTTACCGTTTCCGCAACCCCGAAAGTACTGGGAGAGGTAACGTGGACCTAACAGATATGTCCCTCAGGGTAGGGAACGGAGCACAAGTTAATGCTGCGGCCGTCGGTGAATATCACCTAGTATTGCCAAATGGCAATACTATGATTTTGAACAATTGCTACTATGTACCTTCCATGTTATGCAACATAATATCAGTTTCTTTACTTGATAAAGATGGATATAATTTTGTTCTTGATAGAAATATTATGAACATCTACCTTCATAAGGTATTGGTTGCAGAAGGTACACTGTGTAATGGTATCTATGTTCTAAATCAGAATACAGTTCTCAATGTACAAAACACACGCAAGAGGAAGAGTTCAGATGTGAACGAATCCTACTTGTGGCATTGTAGACTTGGTCATATCGGAGAGAAAAGACTAAGCAAGTTTCATAAAGATGTGTTAGTGTATATGCCCTAGAGGCCATTACTGTATCATACTAGTTTGTATATTACTTAATGGATGCTTGGGATATTCACCTTGTATATACAATCTTGCTCAAAATAGTAGTATGCTACTTGGTTTGTTTCTACTTCAATGTGTACTTGTGTTTATTTCAGTATATCACTTATACGCATTAGTGGAGCCCATAGGATCTTTGCTTGATTACCAGCGTTGTGATGGCAGTCACACCAGTGGGGGCTGGGTAATCTATAAGCACATCCTTATTCAGGTCCCTGGTCGCAGGACTATCGAGACAGGGCATCGATACTCCGGAGTAGACCAGCGCATGCGCTTCTCATCCCAGTGTGGGAGACGGTCTGTCCCACAGCCGTCAGTACGTCGTACTTGAGATAGTATGCGGGTGCTCGTTAGGTTACGGGTACACTGGACAGGACTCGTCGGGAACTGACTAGTTGGTATTATACCTATCGTCAGTTATCAGTTCCCAGGTGACATGAGTACAGCTTAGTCCGCTGACTTGACACTGTCACTTCGCCTCGGGTGTGTTCCCACTGTACTTTGATCACTACCCTACCACGGCTCAAAGGAGTCGTGCAAACAGGTGGTGGTTGGGTGCAGTCCCGAAGCACTTGGAGGCAGTGACGGTTAGACAGGATTCGTCTCTCCCGGTATTGGGGGTTGACATCGCGCTGTGTCTAGGAGAGCCATTACACGAGTAGTCCCTGGCCAGGGCAAACGAGATATACTGGTAGGTTTCCAGTGTTATCTCAGGGTGTTTTGGGCTTCGCTCCGGCACGACTTGTACCGCTATTGGGGGACTGACGTTTACCGCCCCCTAGGCCCGCCATGCGATGTATCAGACGAACAGACCGGACTGTACGGAGAATGTCACACTCAGGCTCAGTAGGAGTTCAGATGGGTTTCGCCTCGTCGGTCTTCTTGTCGGCATTACCTGGGGACCGTTACGCACAGCTAGTGCCGCTTGCGGTCTGTGGTTAAACCCACTGCCAGCGTAGTGTCGAGTCTTTAGAGTCCCACACAGAAAGCTTTTCGCCTTTAGGCAAAAGAGTAGAGGTCGCATGGTATTGCGACGGGTCGCATGGTTTTGCGACAGGGTTCGGTCACATCCGTGCACTTGTGCACGTACAGTGTCCGGACAGTTTACACTAGCGGGCTTTGGTTTAAGCCAGATCCTAGTGTACCTTATGGGATTGGATTTATCCAGTTTGCATTCGTGTTCCTCGGAACGCGGATGCGGGTGTGTATGCACAGTTGACAGGGAGGCAGAGGCAGTGGATTCTCATTAGGGTTGTTGACAGTTGACCGTTGACTTTTGACTTTTTGCTCAACCCTAATGAGAATATGATTTGTGATTAACTATTATATTAATTAAGTATTATGGTGATATGGTTGTTGACTTGTTGACTTTTGTTGACTTGTTGACTTTGGTGACTTGTTGACTTTTGTTGACTTGTTGACCGGTTGACTAGGCTTGACTAGTTGACCATCATGATGACCATGGTTATCATTTCATGCCAAAGACTTTTTTCTTGCTTGCTTTTTTGAGTAAAATGAGTGCATGATATGATAACCTTATGGTTGCTTCTAACCATTACCAAAAGACTTTTTTGATATGATGAGTTATGATCACTTTGGATTATGAGAGGGTGAAAGGAAAAATAGAGCCTCATTCTTTCTTGCTCATTCTCTCTCTTGTTCTTGAGCTCTCCTCTTGCTCTCACCCTCAACCTCTTGCTCCCTCTCTTGATCTATGGTTCTCTTGTCTCATGAGTTGAGAATCAAGAACCATAGATAAAATCCCATTCTAAATCATCTCTACTCATTCTAGTTCACTAGGTTTAGCAAACCAAGTGAGCTAGTTTCTTCAAAGACCGAAGAAGGAGCTAAAGGTTGGAGCTTTCAAGTGGATCTATCTTCGGCGTACGGAGACGACGAGAAGGAGCCATCGGATCACCACCGGAGCTTGAAGACGAAGGAGTTCAAGACAAACTAGGTATAACCATCTCTATCCGAGTAGCTAAATATCTTTAGCTTAGTATGCTAGTTTTAGTTTAGGTAAAGATCCCGACCTAGCTTAGTCCATGTTGCCTCTTGCGTTAAAATTTTGATTTTATACCGTTTCCGCCTCCCCGTAAGAACCGGGGGTCACAACATGGACTTACAGTGGTATCAGAGCCTAACTAAACTTAAACTAGCTTGGTAGTGAAGTGTAACGAAGTTCGGAACCGGAAAAATCCAAAAACCAAACTTTTACAAAATCTGAGTTTCTGTTGAAATTTTTTCTGGTCAAAATGAAAAACTTTATACTCCTAAATTCGGCTCAGGGTTTTGTGTGAACACCCAAGAAAAACGATGCAGTAAGTCCTCCAATCCGCCGCCCATCCGCCGCGTGAACCCCGTTTCCGCCGCGGAAGCGCCGCGTACTGTAGTCCTCTGTGCATCGTTTTTCGTGCAGTGTGTGTCTGTGTTGGTTTTGGGATTTTTGATATATATTATATGTGCCCAGATTTTCCAGAAAAGAAATTTCCTTTTGGGGTCCTATAATTCCGTATTTTTCCGAACTTCACTGCACTTTGACTATGATGGTTATATCTGTGATGTTTGCATGTATTGAACGTCGGCCAATCGCTATAAGTCGATTGGTCGGGGTTATACATGATCTGTAATGTGCTGGAATGTGTATATAAATATGTTGGATTGTCGCGGGTGAATAGCCGGGGGTTGTGAGACGAGAGTTTTCTTTTCTTGCAATTCATGTAAATTTGTAAATTGATGTAATAATTATTTGTATGGCCGCACAACCGGGTCGGGGTTGTAGCCGTCATTGTATAATTTCTTTTTACTGTTTTTGCTCCTAGGATAGACCCATGGAGGGGTGCACAAACTACCGGGTATGCCGAAGTGTCGAGTGGCCTACTCATGGAGATGAGGGAGGTTGCTACGCTTCGGGTACTTGGCGGGTAGTTTGCCGCACCCGTAGGGGTCTTGGGTGGGGTTTTGGCTATTCACCGCGACCGTGTAATCTGTTTTTGTTACAGGCTCGTACAAATTACAGATTCCTAGTATATCCAATGTATTTATCTGTGATCTGAAATGTTTATCATTGCAGTATATCTATATATGATATTATTTAGGCGTTGCTTATGTTTTACAGACGCGCTAGCCCAGCCCCCGCTCTGTCGTTAGTTAAGTAACCTAACGGGTAATGACGGGGCCCCGTGGCGAATGCGAATGGCATAAGCGTACGTCATATTTTGGTTGTTTTCTGCAATGGTAGGATTAAATGATGGGACGCATTAAAAGAACTAATGCAAGAATATCACGCATTAAAAGAACTAATGCAAGATAATAAACCAAGTTAAAGTCGTTGGAACACTTTCGAAAAACCACTCGGTTCTTTTCAAAAACAACTTTTAAATGCGGAGCTTGAGCCACTCCTTTTAAAAGCTATCTCGTTCCATCGACCAAATCAAGTTCACTACGTTCACGGTTTTGCCAAAACCATCCGTAGCCCTCCATCATTTCAGTTAAATATTCGGTAGTATTCAAGCTATGTATTTTGACCTCACGCCAAGGCATAGTGATTGGTAGCTGCCGGATATTTATCTGTTGCATAGATAGAATGCGTTGGTTTGAGACAGTCGTACTGCCATTTTGGCCTACGTCAAGGGTATGTACGGGTGGGTTCAAATTAACCTGGATAATGATGGGACGAACTTGACATGTGACTTATGACATTTTGACCTCACGCCAAGGTCATAAGAGCATGGGGCAAAAATCCACATCGGGAGTTTCATAAGTACTGAAACTTGCTAGATTTGCATACCATTTGGAGTGTGATGATTCTAGTAGGATTCCTTCAGTTTCGTCACGCGATGATATTTGGATCCCGATCCTACTGTGAGTATATGCTACTCCTCGGGAAATTTCTCACTTAACGATCAATGCTATAAACCTAGTAGGTGCCTAAAAAGGTGTTAGCGGGGCTACGCCCCCAGGGAAAAGAGGTTCTTTAATTAAGGAACTTCGCGAAAGCGTTGGAAAACCTCCCTCGAAGTACCGACACCGGCCTGGCTGAACGGTTAAGCAAGTATTGTACGGTGGGATTGATCCTGACTAATTCTTCCTTTATGGTTTGAGGAGGGATTCGAGAAACAGTGGGAGCCATCCTGTTTAGACAAACTAAAAACCACTCTAAACTTGCAAGAGCATCATGCTGAGTGTTTCTTCTTCTCTCTCCTAATTGCAGCGACCAATCGTCATGACTGGACTTAAGTTACTCCTAGATAAAAACAAACCGACAGGGCCAAACTACAAAGATTGGCTCAGGAATGTCAAGATAGCAATCACTTATGACAAGCTGGGGTATCTTCTTACCACCAAAGCTCCCCCTGTCCCTGGTCCAACTTCCAGCGTCGCGGATAAGGAAATCCGTAAGACTTGGGAGATTGATAGCGCGAAGGCCAAATGCCTCCTGCTTGCCTCGATGGACAACGAACATCAGAGGAGGCATGAGAATATGGACATGGAGTCCATATTGCTCCATACAAAAGAACTGTATGGAGAGCAATCACGTATCGCAAGATACGAAGCGTCGAAAAAGTTGTTTTCGACAAGAATGGCCGTCGGATCATCAGTAGCCGAGCATGTGCTAAAGATGATCGGCTTCATTGAGGAGCTCGCTGACCTAGGGATCACATTGGAGAGTGAGCTATATACGGATATAGTTCTCCAGTCCCTTCCTTCCACTTACTCCCAGTTTATACTGAACTTCAACCTACAAGAAAAAGAGGTTGAACTATCAGAGCTTCTCAACATGCTGAGGAGCGCAGAGGGCACCCTACAGAAAGGTAGGGAAACATCCACTTTGTTTGTAGGAGGATCATCTTCTTCTAGGTCCAAGGCGAAAGCCAAGGGAAAGAAGAAGAAGGCCCCCGCCAAACCAAGGGGCGGTGTTAGTAAAGTGGATACGAAGGGAAAAGGTAAAGCAACAAAGATAGCGGGGAAGCTTGTGGATAAGGAAGAATGCTTCTATTGTCATAAGAAAGGACACTGGAAGAATGATTGCAGGGCCTGGAAGGCCAGAACACAGGAATTGAAGCAGGTTGCAGCTTCAGCTTCAGGTGTGTATGTTATTGAAAATTGTCTTTCAATAAACTCTACTTCCTGGGTATTGGATACCGGATCAGGATCTCATATCTGTAATTCTTTGCAGGCGTTGAGAAACCGTAGGGTTTTGAAGGCAGGTGACATGACCCTCAGAGTTGCAAACGGAGCTAGCATGGATGCTAAAGCCGTGGGGGACTATCACCTGGGAATGTCAGATGGACATGTTTTGGTTTTGCGTAATTGCTTTTTTGTACCCAACGCAACTTGTAATATCATTTCTGTATCTTTAGTTTCTAAAGAAGGTTATGAATTTGCGTTTGTAAGTAATGTTGTAAACATTCACCTTAATCAAGTTTTGATTGGGTCAGGTACATTGAGTAATGGTATATACGTGTTAAACCAACCACAGATTTTCAACGTCCAGAATACACACAAAAGAAAGTCTCCAGAAATAAATCAGACTTTCTTATGGCATTGTAGATTGGGTCACATCAATGAGAGAAGGTTGACTAAGTTACATACAGAAGGATATTTGAATGCGTTCGAATATCAATCGTATGCCACTTGTCAATCTTGTCTCAAAGGAAAGATGACAAAGACTCCATTTACTGGACAAGGAGTAAGAGCGAGCGAGCTCTTGGGACTCGTACATAGTGACGTGTGCGGTCCAATGTCTACACATGCCCGAAGCGGACATTCTTACTTCATTACTTTTACGGATGACTTCTCAAGGTACGGTTATGTCTTCTTAATGAAACATAAGTCCGAGGCCTTTGGAAAATTCCAGGAGTATAAGAATGAAGTAGAGAAACAGACCGGCAAAAGTATTAAGATTCTAAGATCGGATCGAGGTGGAGAATACTTAAGTGCCGAATTCCTGGACTATTTAAAAGAGAACGGAATTCTCTCTCAGCTTACTCCTCCATACACCCCGCAACATAACGGTGTATCGGAGAGACGGAACCGCACCCTATTGGATATGGTGCGGTCCATGATGAGTAACGCTGAGTTGCCGCGATCATTCTGGGGATATGCGCTAGAATCAGCAGCATACCTTTTGAACCGAGTTCCGACTAAGACTGTGCCTACCACCCCATATGAAATGTGGAGTGGGAAGAAACCCTATCTTCAATATCTGAAGATCTGGGGATGTCCAGCTTTTGTCAAAAAGCAGCATGCGGACAAACTCGAGGCACGCTCAGTACTGTGCAAGTTTGTGGGATACCCAAAGAACACCAGGGGGTATCTTTTCTACTACGCAGAGGAACAAAAAGTCCTTGTTTCTCGTAATGCCCACTTTCTAGAACACCAGTTCTTGGAAAAGGAAATTAGTGGGAGCGCAGTGGAACTGGAAGAAATTCCGGAACCACAGACTGTTACTGAAAGCTTGGTAGAACCAGAGGGTTCAACAGAACAGGACATTCCTACGCCGCTCCGCAGAAGTAGTAGGCAGTCTCATCCGCCCGAGAGATACTACGGTTTTCTCATAGACGGGGATAGAGAGGATTGCATCATAGATTATGATGAGCCTACTAGCTTCCAGCAGGCCGTTCAGAGCGTTGACTCAATGAAATGGCTGGATGCAATGCGGACCGAAATGGAGTCCATGTACACCAACAAGGTATGGACGTTGGACATTGCTCCAGACGGGGTAAAACCCGTAGGATGCAAGTGGATCTTCAAAAGGAAGATTGGTGTAGATGGACAGGTTGAGACCTATAAAGCTAGGCTGGTAGCAAAGGGTTTTCGTCAAAGACCTGGCTTGGACTACGACGAAACCTTTTCTCCAGTAGCCATGCTGAAATCCATTCGGATCCTTCTTGCCATTGCTGCCTTCCACGATTATGAGATCTGGCAAATGGACGTAAAGACAGCTTTTCTAAATGGAAATTTAGAGGAGTGTGTCTATATGGACCAGCCAGAGGGTTTCATTCAGAGTGGGAGCAGCGGAAAGGTGTGCAAGTTGCTTAAGTCCATCTATGGACTAAAGCAGGCATCGCGGAGTTGGAACATCTGCTTTGATGAGACGGTCAAAGAATTTGGCTTTATCAAAAATCCAGATGAACCATGCATCTATAGTAGATTTGTAGCGAGAACTGTAGTATTCCTCGTTTTATACGTGGATGACATTCTCTTAATAGGAAATGACATTCCTATGCTACAATCTGTCAAGGGGTTCTTGTCACACAGGTTCTCCATGAAAGACCTGGGTGATGCCTCATACATTCTGGGTATCCGGATCTACCGTGACAGATCCAAGAGGATATTAGGACTTTCACAGTCCAGGTACATCGACACCATACTGAAGAGGTTCAGTATGGAAGATTCCAAGCGCGGTAACCTACCGGCTTGTCACGGGATCACCCTCTCTAAAGAGATGTCTCCCAAGACTGATTTGGAGAGGGATCGCATGTCTATTATACCCTACGCTTCTGCGGTAGGCTCTATAATGTATGCGATGTTGTGTACCAGACCGGATGTAGCTTATGCACTGAGTGTGGTAAGCCGGTATCAGTCTAACCCTGGGGAGAAACACTGGATAGCGGTAAAGAACATTCTCAAGTACCTGAGAAGGACTAAGGAGATGTTCTTGGTGTATGGCGGAAAGGACCTCCAGATCGAGGCCTTTGCTGACTCCAGCTTCCAGAGTGACAAGGATGATTCCAAGTCCATGTCGGGTTTTGTCTTTACCCTCAATGGAGGGGCGGTGTGTTGGAAGAGTTCCAAACAGGAAACCGTTGCAGACTCGACGATGGAAGCGGAATACATCGCTGCATCTGATGCCGCAAAAGAAGATGTCTGGATGAGGAAGTTCTTGAAAGAACTTCAGGTGGTTCCGTCCATTGTTGATCCAATACCTCTGTATTGCGACAACAACGGGGCTATAGCATTAGCGAAGGAACCCAGGTCCCATCAGAGATCCAGGCACATCTTGAGGCGGTATCACCTGATCAGGGAGATCGTAGATCGCCAGGAGATCGAGGTTCGGAGAGTCGCTTCAGAAGATAACACTGCTGATCCATTCACCAAGGCCCTGCCCCAGACTCAGTTCGAGCGGCTGATCGAGATGATAGGTCTTCGATACGCCAGTACATGGCCTTAGTGCAAGTGGGAGATTGTTAGTGTATATGCCCTAGAGGCCATTACTGTATCATACTAGTTTGTATATTACTTAATGGATGCTTGGGATATTCACCTTGTATATACAATCTTGCTCAAAATAGTAGTATGCTACTTGGTTTGTTTCTACTTCAATGTGTACTTGTGTTTATTTCAGTATATCACTTATACGCATTAGTGGAGCCCATAGGATCTTTGCTTGATTACCAACGTTGTGATGGCAGTCACACCAGTGGGGGCTGGGTAATCTATAAGCACATCCTTATTCAGGTCCCTGGTCGCAGGACTATCGAGACAGGGCATCGATACTCCGGAGTAGACCAGCGCATGCGCTTCTCATCCCAGTGTGGGAGACGGTCTGTCCCACAGCCGTCAGTACGTCGTACTTGAGATAGTATGCGGGTGCTCGTTAGGTTACGGGTACACTGGACAGGACTCGTCGGGAACTGACTAGTTGGTATTATACCTATCGTCAGTTATCAGTTCCCAGGTGACATGAGTACAGCTTAGTCCGCTGACTTGACACTGTCACTTCGCCTCGGGTGTGTTCCCACTGTACTTTGATCACTACCCTACCACGGCTCAAAGGAGTCGTGCAAACAGGTGGTGGTTGGGTGCAGTCCCGAAGCACTTGGAGGCAGTGACGGTTAGACAGGATTCGTCTCTCCCGGTATTGGGGGTTGACATCGCGCTGTGTCTAGGAGAGCCATTACACGAGTAGTCCCTGGCCAGGGCAAACGAGATATACTGGTAGGTTTCCAGTGTTATCTCAGGGTGTTTTGGGCTTCGCTCCGGCACGACTTGTACCGCTATTGGAGGACTGACGTTTACCGCCCCCTAGGCCCGCCATGCGATGTATCAGACGAACAGACCGGACTGTACGGAGAATGTCACACTCAGGCTCAGTAGGAGTTCAGATGGGTTTCGCCTCGTCGGTCTTCTTGTCGGCATTACCTGGGGACCGTTACGCACAGCTAGTGCCGCTTGCGGTCTGTGGTTAAACCCACTGCCAGCGTAGTGTCGAGTCTTTAGAGTCCCACACAGAAAGCTTTTCGCCTTTAGGCAAAAGAGTAGAGGTCGCATGGTATTGCGACGGGTCGCATGGTTTTGCGACAGGGTTCGGTCACATCCGTGCACTTGTGCACGTACAGTGTCCGGACAGTTTACACTAGCGGGCTTTGGTTTAAGCCAGATCCTAGTGTACCTTATGGGATTGGATTTATCCAGTTTGCATTCGTGTTCCTCGGAACGCGGATGCGGGTGTGTATGCACAGTTGACAGGGAGGCAGAGGCAGTGGATTCTCATTAGGGTTGTTGACAGTTGACCGTTGACTTTTGACTTTTTGCTCAACCCTAATGAGAATATGATTTGTGATTAACTATTATATTAATTAAGTATTATGGTGATATGGTTGTTGACTTGTTGACTTTTGTTGACTTGTTGACTTTGGTGACTTGTTGACTTTTGTTGACTTGTTGACCGGTTGACTAGGCTTGACTAGTTGACCATCATGATGACCATGGTTATCATTTCATGCCAAAGACTTTTTTCTTGCTTGCTTTTTTGAGTAAAATGAGTGCATGATATGATAACCTTATGGTTGCTTCTAACCATTACCAAAAGACTTTTTTGATATGATGAGTTATGATCACTTTGGATTATGAGAGGGTGAAAGGAAAAATAGAGCCTCATTCTTTCTTGCTCATTCTCTCTCTTGTTCTTGAGCTCTCCTCTTGCTCTCACCCTCAACCTCTTGCTCCCTCTCTTGATCTATGGTTCTCTTGTCTCATGAGTTGAGAATCAAGAACCATAAATAAAATCCCATTCTAAATCATCTCTACTCATTCTAGTTCACTAGGTTTAGCAAACCAAGTGAGCTAGTTTCTTCAAAGACCGAAGAAGGAGCTAAAGGTTGGAGCTTTCAAGTGGATCTATCTTCGGCGTACGGAGACGACGAGAAGGAGCCATCGGATCACCACCGGAGCTTGAAGACGAAGGAGTTCAAGACAAACTAGGTATAACCATCTCTATCCGAGTAGCTAAATATCTTTAGCTTAGTATGCTAGTTTTAGTTTAGGTAAAGATCCCGACCTAGCTTAGTCCATGTTGCCTCTTGCATTAAAATTTTGATTTTATACCGTTTCCGCCTCCCCGTAAGAACCGGGGGTCACAACATGGACTTACAAGATGGACTCTTGGATACGTCTGAATTTTCATCTTATGAAACTTGTCAATCTTATCTCAAAGGAAAGATGACCAAATCTCCATTCACCGGACATGGAGAGAGAGCAACAGAGCTCTTGGGGCTTATACACAGTGATGTGTGTGGTCCGATGTCTATACATGCAAGGGGTGGGTTCTCGTACTTCATCACATTCACTGACGATCTCTCTAGATTCGGGTATGTGTATCTTATGAAACACAAATCTGAAGCTTTTGAGAAATCAAAGAATATAGAAATGAGGTAGAGAACCAGACTGGCAAGAGTATTAAGATCCTCCGAACTGACAGAGGAGGGGAGTACTTAAGCACGGAATTCCAAGATTACCTAAAAGAGAATGGAATTCTCTCTCATCTTACTTCTCCATATACACCACAGCACAACGGTATATCGGAGCGGAGGAATCGTACCCTATTGGATATGGTTCGCTCCATGATGAGTAGTGCTGAGTTGCCTCTTTCATTTTGGGGACATGCACTTTTGACAGCAGCATATCTATTGAATGATGTTCCGTCCAAATCCGTGCCTAAGACACCATTCGAGATATGGAATGGCAAAAAGCCGTATCTTAAACTTATTAAGATATGGGGTTGTCCGGCCTATGTAAAAATACAAAATTCGGACAAATTAGAGGCACACTCAGTTTTATGCAAGTTTGTGGGATATCCTACAAATTCAATAGGATATCTCTTCTACCACACCGAGGAACAGAAGGTGTTTATATCTCGCCACGCCACCTTTTTAGAGTGGCAATTTCTTGCAAAAGAAACAAGTGGGAGTTCGGTAGAACTGGAAGAAATTCAGCGACCACAAACTGAAACTGAAGATTTGGCAGAACCTCAAGATTCAATAACCCCGGACGAATCTCAGCCACTCCGCAGATCTAGTAGGATCTCTCATCCGCCCGAGAGATACTACGGTTTTCTCATAGATGGGGATCGAGAGGATTGCATCTTAGAAGAAGATGAACCTACTAGTTTCAGGCAGGCCATTATCAGTAGGGACTCTGATAAGTGGCTGGATGCTATGCAATCTGAAATGGAGTCTATGTACACCAATAAAGTGTGGACCCTGGAAGTTCCTCCATCTGGGGTAAAACCCGTTGGATGCAAATGGATCTACAAGAAGAAACTTGGTGTAGATGGGCAGGTGGAAACCTATAAGGCTAGACTCGTTGCAAAAGGTTTTCGTCAAAGACCATGAGTGGACTATGACGAAACTTTTTCTCCAGTGGCTATGCTCAAATCCATTAGGATCCTGCTTGCCATTGCTGCCTTCCATGACTATGAAATCTGGCAGATGGACGTGAAAACGGCTTTTCTAAACGGAAGTTTAGAAGAGTGCGTTTATATGGATCAGCCATAAGGTTTTATAGACTGTGGGAGCAGCGGGAAGGTGTGTAAGCTACTCAAATCCATTTATGGATTGAAACAAGCATCGCGGAGCTGGAACATCTGTTTTGATGAAACAGTCAAGGACTTTGACTTCATCAAGAACGAAGATGAGCCATGTATTTATAAGAAAATTGTAGGACGAACTGTCGTGTTTCTAGTCTTGTACGTGGACGACATTCTTTTGATAGGAATCGGCATTCCTATGCTACAATCGGTCAAGCTATTCTTATCACAAAGGTTCTCCATGGAAGACCTAGGTGATGCCTCGTACATTCTGGGGATCAAGATCTACAGAGATAGATCCAAGAGACTACTGGGACTTTCACAGTCCAGGTACATAGAGACCGTACTAAAGAGATTTAGTATGGAAGATTCCAAGCGTGATAACTTACTCGCATTGCACGGAATCATCTTCTCCAAGGAGATGTCTCCCAAGACTGACGAGGAGAGGGTTCGCATGAGCACTATATCCTACGCTTCGGCGGTAGGATCTATAATGTATGCGATGCTATGTACATGACCAGATGTAGCTTACGCGCTAAGCGTGGTGAGCCGGTATCAGTCGGACCCAGGTGAGGACCACTGGACAGCAGTAAAGACCATTCTCAAGTACCTGAGAAGGACTAAGGAGATGTTCCTGATTTACGGTAATGGAGACCTCAGGGTCGAGTCCTTTACCGACTCAAGCTTCTAGAGTGACAAGGATGACAGCAAGTCTGTCTCGGGTTTTGTGTTTACCCTCAACGGAGGGGCAGTGTGTTGGAAGAGTTCCAAACAGGATACCGTCGCAGACTCGACGATGGAGGCTGAATACATTGCTGCTAGCGATGCCGCAAAAGAGGCGGTATGGATAAAGAAGTTCATAGCTGAACTTCAGGTGGTTCCGTCCATTGTTGATCCAATACCAGTGTATTATGATAACAATGGGGCTATAGTTTTAGCGAAGGAACCACGGTCCCATCAGAAATCCAGGCACATCTTAAGGCGGTATCACCTGATCAGGGAGATCGTAGATCGCCAGGAGATCGAGGTCCGGAGAGTGGATACGAAAGACAACACGGCGGAACCATTTACAAAGGCCCTCCCTCAAGCACAGTTCGAGCGACTTTTTGGGATGTTGGGTATGCGGTACGCCAGCAGCTGGCCATAGAGCAGACGTTGGGTATTCGGTACGCCAATTACTGACCTTTAGTGCAAGTGGGAGATTGTTGGATGTATATGCCCTAGAGGCCAATATTGTATATGTATAGTAGGGATATGTATGTACAGAACAATCTTACTCAGTTTTTAGTATATTATTTGACTTGTCTTTATCAGGATATGTGTATTTATTTGTATTGTTGTTATATCTGGTTTGCACATATTGATAAAGACTCGATACGGTAGTATACTATAGTGGTTTGTCCTTATCTTAACATGGCATATGTCATACTCGTTATTACATATTGCGGTTACATGTTGATAAAGCCCCTAGGATCTTGCTTGACTACCTGCGTTGTGATTGTTAGTGTATATGCCCTAGGGGCCATTATTGTATCATACTTGTATGTATATTACTTAATGGAAGCTTGGGATATTCACAGTTGTATATACAGTCTTGCTAAAAATGGTAGTATGCTACTTGGTTTGTGTCTACTTTAATATGTGCATATGTTTCTTGTAAACGTATCACTTATACATATTAGTAGAGCCCATAGGATCTCTGCTTGATTACCAGTGTCGTGATGGCAGTCACACTAGTGGGGGCTGGGTAGTCTGTAAGCAACATCCTATACATATCCCTGGTCGTTGGATTATCGAGATAGGGCATCGATATTCCGAAGTAGACTAAGTGTGTACGCTTCTCATCCCAGTTGGGGAGATGGTCTGTCCCACAGCCGTCAGTATGTCGTACTAGAGATAGTATACAGGTACTCGTTAGGTTATGGGTACACCGGACAGGACTCGCAGGGGAACTGTTGGTTGGTATTATACCAATCGTCAGTTAATAGTTCCCAGGTGACATGAGTACAGCATAGTCCGCAGACTTGACACTGCTACTTCGCCTCGAGTGTGTCCCACTGTTCTTAGATTGCTACCCTACCACGGCTCAAAGGAGTCATGCAAACAGGTAGCAGTTGGGTGCAGTCCCGAGCACTTGGAGGCAGTGGCGGTTAGATAGGATTCGTCTCTCCCGGTATTGGGAGTTGATATCGCACTGTGTCCGAGAGCCATTACGCAAAGTCCCTGTCCAGGGCAAGCGAGATTTACTGGTAGGTTCCAGTAGTTTCTCAGGGTGTGATGGGCTACGCTCCGACACGACTTATAACGCTATTATGGGATTGATGCTTGCCGCCCTAGGCTAGATATGCGATAGTCTTAGACGAACAGACCGGACTGTACGAAGATTGTCACATTAGGCTCAGTAGGAGTTCAGATGGGTTTCCTCATCGGCCTTCTTATCGACATCTACCTGGGGACCGTTACATACAGCTAGTACCGCTTGCGGTCTGTGGTTAAACCCACTACCAGCGTAGTGTCGAGTCTTTAGAGTCCCACACAGAGAGTTTCCCTACTCCAGGCGAAACGATATAGAGGTCGTATGGTTTTACGACAAGGGTTTGGACGCATACGTGTTTAAACGCACGTACGACGTTTGGACAGTTTTTACTAGCAGGCTTTGGTTTAAGCCAGATTCTAGTATCAGGTTACTGGATTTATACAGTCTAAAGTTTTTCCGTGTTTTCACGGATTGGAGGGGCGTTCTCGTAATTTTCCGGGAAGCTTCTAGAAGCATGGTGACTTGGGGGTTAAGGTGGCATATGCATTAATTGGATTAATGAGTCATGTAGTGATTCATACATTGAGTTAATGATTCATTTAATGTTTTATATGACTCATGTGATGAATCACTTAGTGCATTAATGAAACATGGTGATAATCCATTGTTTGTTATTTACTAAATATTATCATATGTTTCATATATACACAAATGACTTCATTCATCCAAAAGAATTCTCATTCTCACCTTCTCTCTCCTCAAGCTCTCCCTCTTCAAACCCTAACCCTAACCTCTCATGTGTTGAGATCAAGGGTTATCTAGACTAATACATCCATAACCTCACTCTATATCCCCTAGGTAGCTTAGATTAGCACTTTGAGCAACCTAGTTATCTCAAGTTAGAGATCAAGCTTGGCGTAGGAGCTCTCGGGTGGATCGTCTTTGACTCGAGAAGGCCGTTGAGGTGCCGATATTCCAAGGAGCCTACGAGGAGTGAAGGATAGCGATGAAGATCCGAAGGACAAGTAACGTGAGGTATAACTTCAAATCCGAGTAGTTAAACCTCTCGTAGTTTGCTAGTAACGGTTTAGATACGATTCATGCGCTCAAGTCCGTGTTACGAAGCTTTGATAATCGTTTTTCATATATTCCGCCTCCCCGCAAGTTCGTGGGGTGCGTGACATGGACTTACAGTGGTATCAGAGCCAACTAAACCATTACTAGCTTGTTAGCAACTGATTAGAACTTCGATCGTCAGAAAACGCGAAAACGAAACATCGGATACCCTAAGTTTCTGTTAATTTTAAACATGTCTAAAAAATTATTTGATATGCCTTAAAATTCACAGCAGGGAAATATAAGAATACTGGGAAAATATGAGCCCCTAACTCGGCAAGACGGCCGTGGATCCGCGGCAAGAAGGTCCTTTTGGCCGCGGATCCGCCGCCGAGTCAACACCGAGCTGACTCGGATTTGCTCTGTTATTTATATATTTTGGTGTATTGTTTTCCAGTATGTTCTGTTTCTACCCAGGTCACTTCAGTGCAGGTTTGCTTTTGGGGTAGACACGGATAAAGGTTGTCGATCGATGTTCTAAGTTATTTGCTAATTGGGTTTTTATTTGTAATGTTTAATGTGTCCGTAAACCTCCCCTAATTGCTAGTATGTCGGTTGGCAGGGGGTTGCACATTTCTGTAATGCTTACTGTTTGTGTATATGGGCTTGATTGGAGTGTTGTGATGATTAGCCGGGGTTTGAGATGGGTTTAATAATCATTCATTCAATGTAAATGTAATATGATATAATATTCATTTGCGGGGCGCATCCAGGTTGCGGTTGTAGCCACCGTTGTATTATTTCTTTTTACTGTTTTTGATCCTAGGATAGACCCAAGGTGGGGTACACAAACTACCGGGTACTTTGAAGTGTTTAGTGGCCTACTCACTTTGTTGAGGGAGACCGCTTCACTTTGGGTACTTGGCGGGTAGTTTGCCGTACCCGTAGGGGTCTAGGGTGGGGTAAAGGCTATCCATCACAACTATGTAATCCGTCTTTTATTGCAGGCTCAAAGCAAATGCAGATTACTGGTATATCCAATAAAGTTCATCTGTGATCTGGAATGCTTATTATTGCGTCTGACGAATGTACAATATCTATATATGATAGCTATTAGACGTCACTTATGTTTTACACCCGTGCTAGCCCATCCCCCGCTCTGTCGTTAGTTAAGTAACCTAACGGGTGATGACGGGACCCCGTGGCGAATGCGGATGGCATAAGAGGACGTGGTATTTTTGTTGTTTTCTGCAATGATAGGTTTAATGATGGGACACATTATTATAATGCAAAGAAAATAAACCAAAGTTTAATCGTTGGAACAAATTTAAAAGAAACCACTCGGTTATTTTAAAAGAGCAGAATTTTTTAAATTGCGGAGTTTTAACCACTCCTTTTAAAAAGTATCAGGTTCCTTCAATTATATCAAGTTCACTACGTTCACGGTTTTGCCAAAACCATTCGTAGCCCTCCATCATTTCATTTGGGTATTCAGTAGTATTCAAGCTATGCATTTGACCAACGCCAGGGCATAGTGTTTGGTAGCTGCTGGGTATTTCATTTGTTGCATTGATAGATGTGTTAGTGTCACGACCCGAAATTGGCACGTGACGGCCCTAATACTACGCAACGTCTACAGGCGTAACGCAGAAAAAGAAAGCCAAAACCCAGAAATCTAAACCATTAAAAGACAAGAAAAGTTAAGAAACATTGTTTAAACCTTTAGAAAAAATCTCAAGTATAAATTCTTTAAATCCAATTTTCTTTCTTGAAAATTTCGGTAGCATCTCCTTTATAAAAACCAACCCCAAAAATGGGTACAACATAAATATAAAGTAAAGCATCCCCAACGGGAGCAAATCCACGCCCAAAGACGGAAAATAACCACCACAACAAATATACGACGCCGTAGCGAAGAAATAGAAGACGATAGAACGGAAACTGTATAAAAGACAACAAGTCACAACATAATATACAACATCGTTCTCACCAAGTCTCTAAATCAATATGAAAATAGTAGATGGAGAGTACAGGGATACAACGAATATACAATACAACGAATAACCACAGAACCCACCTAAGCAAACTGCACACTGTGAGCTGATGCGGTATCCGTAGCAAAAGATGATAAGATGTATGATAATAGCTTGCCTCTGACTATCCTGAGGAACACCTGCAAACACTGTGGCACAACGGGGGTGATTTGCCAACTCGTGAATAGTAAATAACATATGCAGGTAATCGCAAGTATGCACGTACAACGTGAATCTAACATGTGCAATTAATAGCAATAAAAAGTCATATGAATGCAATAATCATGAAAGGTACACTAGCAGGTACAACTAATACATGAAGCAATGCATATAAATAAATGTATGTAAATGCAACAGTCATGAAAGGTACTCTAACAGGTACTACTAATACATGAAGCAGTGCATAAACAATAAATGTGGAGTATGGAATGAAATATGTCATTTCCACGGAATCCTGACATCGTGGTAGGATCACAATCCATCAAGACAAATCCAAATCCCAATTCCTCAAATCATCCCCCAAATTGGCTCCCATATCATATAAGTCTCACAAATCCTGAATGTACAATATCGAATAAATCGCATATATCCTGAATGTACAAATCAGCAATCTCATAAATATCCTGTATCCAATATCAAATGAATCACCTATATCCCAAATTAAATTATCAAGTAAAAATCTAACATCCTAAATATATTTGCATGAATAAATATGATGATGTATATAATTTAATGTCAATACACATATATTAGCATCCCATTCCACTAATATTGGTGTAAGGGCATATATAACAGCGGCCAAATCCCCTGTTATATATACAAAGGAGTAAAAAGAAATATCATGAAACCAATGTGTCAAGCATCGACACAGAAATGCTGATCTATCAGGTGCTGTCACCACGACTGGCCTCCTGATAGGTACGTATCATACGCTATCCCAAAAGCACGAGTGCCTAGCTCTGACCCTCGCCTCTCGACGTATCTATACGTACATGACTCCCGTCGGTATCTACATGATAACCGCCGAGTCATTGGTAATGTCACTGGAAAGTATGGTTTCCCCACTAACTCATCTCCTCACTGAGATTCTTGCCCCGGGGTACCTCCGAGCCCCACCATGTACCCGCATACGGACCCCTCCTTTCCTCGCATCGGGTATATAATCAGAACTGATAAATCTCATGGTGGCTGCTGAAATATCAAATCAAGGGAAACCAGGTTTTTCAAATAATGCATAATTTCATGAACTCCCACGGTCCCCAAATCCAGCAAACATCATGAAAAATCCATATCACAATGCGAAAATCCATGAATATAATGTAAGTGCATGGCGGCGCCCCGGCCACCATCCCGAGGCCAAATGCGGAAGCGATGGTTAACTGTAATTTTTCAAACTGGCACCACCGAGCACTATAAACCCGGATCGTACCATTAACTAGTCCTAGCTAACTACTAGATGGGGAAGAGAGATATACCGAGCGATCCGTGTCCTCCGGTCTTCTCGCCGTCGTCCCAATCTCCCGCGGAATGTCCTGGCTCCACCTCCTCGCTGGAAGGGCACCACGTCGCCTGCTTCTTTTACGGGCTCCCACCTCTATACCGAGGCAACTCGGGCACGAAGTTGGCGAGCCGACGTGCCCAAGGTTTGCTGTAGAATGTGTAGTGCTCATGTCTCATTTTGGGGTTGTGGAGGTTGCCTTTTTGGTGGAGGAATGAGATGTAGTTTGGAGATGGAACTTGTGGGAATTTTGCAAAAACCAAATGAACAAAAACCCACACTCAAACAAAATGGGCAGCCTCCCCTCAAAATGTGGCCGGCCATGGTGAATGGGGAGAGTGAGAATGAGAGTGGAAAAATCAAGTGAGGCAATCATGCAAGAGGGCAAAAATATGTGATCATAAAAAGAAATTATTATCAACAAAATCCAACACTCAACAACCATATCATAACCCATCATCATTACTCCAAAAGTCAAGCCATGATGAGGTTATGAAGTCAAATGAAGGCTACACTCATCATGAAGCAACAATGCAAAGAACACCCTCCACAAATACTTATTTGCACAAATGCAAATAAGCCCTCCTCCACCAATCTTCGGCCAATGAACGATACAAAGGAAATCGGCCGAAACGGAAAGCAAACTGGCAACTCCAGAAAACTGGTCCCGTAATAAATTACAGGAAAACCCCGAAACTGTGTATACACACCCGCATCTGTATTCCGACCGAATACAAATGTAATGAGACAAAATCTACACAGTACTATAGTAGGATCCGGCTTAAACCAAAGCCGGATAGTATTAACCGTCCGATCCTGATCTGTGCAATACCGCACGTATCTGATCGAACCCTGCCATATCTCCATACGGCCTCTACAGCGTTTCGCCCGAAAGCTTGAGTAACTGAATGTGTGGTGGACTCTAAAGACTCGTCAATACCATGGCTGTGGATTTAACCACTAGCACGTCAGAGGTATTAGCCATACGTGACGGGCCACCAGCTATTGACCAAAAGGGACGTCGATGAGCGAACTCATCCTGACACCCTACTGAGCCTGTCAGTGACAATATCCGTACAGTCCGGTCCGTTCGTCTATGAGCATCGCATGGCGGGCCTAGGGTGTTGGTAAAAGTCAGACCCTCAAAAGCGGTACAAGTCGTGTCGGAGTGTAGCCCAGAACACCCTGAGATACTACTAGAATACCTACCAGTAAATCTCCTGCCTCGGCCGAGGGCTTCGTGTAATGGCTCTCCTAGACACAGCGCGACCTCACCCCCAATACCGGGAGAGACGAACCCCTGAAGATCCGCTCACTGCCTCCATGTGGCTCGGGACTGTACCCAACTAAAACCTGTTTGCACGTCTCTTTTGAGCATGGTAGGGTGGTAATCAAAGTACAGTGGGAACTCACACGAGACAAATGACGATCCTCAGGTCGATGAACTAACCTGTACACATGTCACCAGGGAACTGCTATCTGACGTCAGGTATAAGACCAACTAGCATGTTCCCGACGAGTCCTGTCCGGTGTACTCATAACCTAATGAGCACCTGTATACATCTTAGGTGAACTAACTGACACCAGTGGCTTGTGAGACCGGCCACCGCCCCTCGTCGAGGTCTTGACTGTATACACTAGTCTACTCTGGAGTATCGATGCCCTGTCTCGAAACTCCTATGACTAGGGACCTTTTAAGGATGTGCTTATAGACCCCAGCTCCCACTTATATGATCGCCCTCATACTGCTGGTGGTCAAGAAAGAATCCTAGGGGCTCTATCAACGTGCAATAGTGACCTGTCAGGTCACCTAAAGCAGTACACGATGATAAAGGTAAACCAGATAGCATACTATCATCTTGAGTAAGACTGTCCTACCGGGATAGGTCCTCCCTCAATCATTGCAATCACGTGCCTGTGATCCAATAATTGACTCTGAGGGCACTATCTCCAACAATCTCCCACTTGCACTCAAGGCTAATTATTGCGATGTCGCATACTCACAGCCCGTGTGATACCGAACACCCAACTCCTCTACTAGTCAGTCTCACAAAGCTCGCTTGCGAAACTATTGCGTTCGAGGAATAGCCTCAGTGAGTGGATCCGCCTTGATGTTTCTTTCTATATCTCTCTATATCTCAAGTTCGCGGAGAAAGCCATCTCCCGAAATGAGAAATACCTGTCTTAGAATGTGTCTGGATGTCTGATGGGACCTAGCTCATAAATGAACTCCAAATCCAAACTTCTTAGACTGTATCGTCAACTGAACTTAATCAGTATCCTGCGCCATGCCTCCCTCAGTATTGCCTTGGACCACCTGTCCAAAATACTGCCCCTCGTCAGAAGGAAAAATATAACTCTGACAACCTCCTTGTCGTCCAGGTCACCTTGGAAGCCTGGAATGATAACTGTCTCTCGATTGAGGCTGTCGTTATCAAATCCGTAGAACATCCACTTATGTTCTAAAACTGCTTCCGACTGTTTCTCCAGGATTGGATCAATGTCAACTTATTGCATCTAGTGCAAGAACAACATCTGGTGTGGTACTTGACATCTCATGATTGACTTAATTGCCTGAGCAAGTGATCTGCCAATCATGCACATCCCTCTCCCCTTTAGTCTGTAAGACACCTTTAGAGAGGGTGACTCCATTACCTGCAGGTACACTACCGTGCCAGGAGTCGTCCATTCTAAATACTCTTAGAATGCTGTCTGAGTACCCAGATTGGGAAACCACCCAAATCTAGATCTAAAACCATAGATCTAATAACCAGTATGTCTGATATAATGTCCAAGTCCCATGTGGAGAAACTACTGTGTGACGACCAAAATATAATCGATCGTAGTATAGGAATGTCACTTCCTACTCTGTGTATGTCATCCAAAAACCAGGACATCACACCCTACTACCTTCTCAACAGATCCATCCCCTATTCTGATGAAGTCAAACCTGTGACTGTCACATCAGAAATTGATGATCTATCTCCGCTATATCTGCTTTAGTCTATAAATAGACATAAGCAACCTGTCCACCAACGCTTCCGCTGCTCCCACTGACTACGACAACCCTCTGGCAGAGTCATATACACGTACACTTCTAAAGCTAGTTTAGAACGACGCTATACTCATCCTCCCGCCGGGTCTCGCAACCTGGAACAACAGCAATGGCAATTGTGGGTAAACAAGAACCTCCCTGCCACCGTCCTTGAGGCTACCGGAGTACCTCTCGGGTGCCTAAGGTTACCCACCGTATCTGCGGAGTGGCCAATGGAATGTCAAACCAGATTGAATCTTTTAGGTTCCTATCAAATTTTCAGTAATCGTTTGTGGTTCTGGAATCACTTCCAGTTCTACCATACTACCACTACTGTTTTCTGAAAAAATCCATTTTTATTTAAAACTGTGGCGAGTCTAGAACAATATCGCTATTGATCTTCCAGATGGTAGAAAGTCAACCCTCGTCATATCCTGGGTCAACCCACAAACAGCCATTACAGAAACGTGCCTTGAGTTGTCCAGTGTCTGGTTTTAATCATAAGCCAGACAATTCCCCATATCTTAACATCGTTAAGATATGAACTGTTCTATATCTAATATAGAACCAGAGGTACTGATTTAATTGAACCAGATTCAAATCATGCAACTGTCTCCAGTGCATGTCAACTAAATGGAAGAAGGCCGATCAGCGTTACTCAACTTAGGAATGCTTCCAATTATGAGTAACCTGAAAGAGAAGCAAGTTCTCTTAATCACTAGTATCAACTGAACACCATACACAAGGCACAGGAACAGGAACATAATTCTTATTATCGTATCTACATCTTCGATCACATTGAAGAATCCCGATACTTGCAATACCCGGTTCTCTACTTTATTCAAATACCTATAACTTCTCAAAATTCGGACCCTGTGTTTCCACGAAACACCTGTCTAAAAACTAGAGAAGTCATAAGTAAACCGAATATAGTACGAGGACCAACCCCTCTGTCCTGATGGACCCTGAACAACATACAATACTCTGTATAAGTCCCTTGAGTCTGATAACTCATTCACTGTATGTCGTAGGTTGAAAACTGTACTTATGGTTAAGAAGAATTACACCGCTGTTTAATGCTTCTTACCTAACCATCCACTGATATAGGTAAATGTCAGAGACATAATTTCAAAAAGGCATATCTCACTTTATGAAAAATAGACGTACAGATATATCAATTTGAAATTGGTGTACAACAGCGGATATTCAAAACTAAATATTTGCCGACCGGCAAACAGCCCAGGTGATTTCCTCAAATATCACCGATTACAACGAATCCCGATATAATGAGGATGATCACCCAATTCCCAACAACTTACTCCCACTCATCATCTGTAAAACCATACATATGTGAGAATCATACCTGGTAAATACATACCCTAGAGCAAGTGTCTAACCGGAAAATCAGTTTTCCTTTAACAGTACACAGTGAAACTGAAACATTGAAATGGTTCGTTGGGGTATCCTGGTATTCCTAGTAATGCCTCTTCCATTATCCAGATTCACAACTGTAACCGTGTAATTCTTTGCCATCTTTCCAAATCCCTTTATATGTCTTTAGTCATTACCTTCTGCACACCCTTTTAGGCCAAATGGTTTTCTTCCTTCCCTACCGTTCGGCACCAGCCTATGGTTTGGAAGAAGACTATCCAATAAGCATAATGGGTGTACTGTCCTAATCCTAGGAGCACTCGCAATGCGAGAGAAGGTGAAGATAAAAGACAACCGAATAAATCTTATTCCTATTTCTCCTGAACCAGAATCCATCCCCGAACTGGAACAAGTTCCTTTCGAGTTCGTATATATAACCATACGATGGAGTGTCCAATAAACTGTGGATCTTCGTAGTGATACGGAGTGTTCTGAAGAAATACAAAGGTGATTTAGGATTGGCGAAGAAATACTTGGTTTGGTCGTGAATAGCAGTCGCAGTTTACTTTGCCCTCCTTCTAATCCCTTTCTTTGTCTTTACATAATACCTTCTGTACATCATCGTTAGGCTAATTGGTTTTCTTCATTCCCTACCGTTCGGCACCAGCCTAAGGTTTGGAAGAAGACTATCCAATTTGCGTAACAGGTGTACTACTCCTAAGCCAAGGAGCACTCGCAACCTGAGAGAAGGTAAAAGGAAAAGACAACTGAATAGTCCTATCCGTTTCCTCCAGAACCTGAAACCATCCTCGAATAAATTCCTTCGAGTTTGTATCTAACCATACGATGGTTTTGTCCAATGGAAGTGGACGTTCGTAGTAATACGGGGTGTCCTGGAGAAAAGGGTAAAAGTAGGAGTGGCAATAAGGTTTGCAACTCTGACAATCCAAAAGGCCAGTGTTTAAGAAGGTTCGGTTAATTTTGGTCTCTGAGTCTTGGTCTTAGGGTCGAGTCAATGGTCGCTGCCAGAGAGAGAGAAAAGAAACACTCAGCGTGCACTCTAACCTAGATCATAATGGTTACCAATATATCTAATCTGGAAAACTCCCACTGTATCGTCAAATTCTCCTCCAAACCTGAAAGAAGAATTAGTCGGGATCACCCGAGGAGTAAACCAACTCATCAGTGGGAATCGGGATCCAACTATCATCGCATGATAACGTGACGGAATCCGCTCACGGTATCACACTCCAGAAGGTATGCTCATATCTGGCAAGTTTCAGTTTCTTTAGAAACTCCCGATGTGATTTTTGCCCCATGCTCTTATGACCTTGACTTTGGCCAACAAATCATAAGTCACATGTCAAGTTCTACCCGTCATTCTCCAGGTTAATTTAAGCCCACCCGCACAAGCCCTTGACTTTGGCCAACAAGGCTATACGACTGCCCCAAACCAACGCATCTATGCTGCATATGAATACCCAACAGCTACCAAACACTGTGCCTTGACTTTGGCCAACAAACACAGCTTGAATACTATTGACCATCCAAATGAAACGACGGAGGGCTACGAATGGTTTCTGGCGAAAACCTTTAACGTAGTGAACTTGATATCGTTGAAGGAACTGGATAGCTTTTAAAAATATAGTGACGAAAACCTTTGCTAAAGAGGTCACTCCCGGTGAAGGGATCTCGGCTCTTTCCCCGTAGAATGAGGTGCAGGATATTCCAATTGAATACCATGGTGCAAAGCAAAAATAATCGGCTATAGTGAAGTTATTGCCCTGACGCAAACTTTTTGTCCAAGGGGTCACTCCCGGTGAAGGGATCTAGGCCCTTGCCTCGTCGACTGAGGATCAGGATATTCCAACTGAATACCACGATGCAAAACAAAAGAGAACGTCCTTGCAATAACAGCTTTTTGAAAAATGTTCCAACAACATCAGATTAGGTTTGTTTTAACTTGCATTGATCCGAATCAACGCAGTCCCATCAATTGATCACACCAAAAAAGAACGAAAATATATTGATGTACGTATATGCCATCCGCATTCGCCACTGGGTCCCGTCATTACCGTTAGGTTAGCTAACTAACGACAGAGCGGGGACTGGACTACTGTGGATGCAAAACATATACAACATCTACTAATATATATACTAATATATAATATTTCGCTCAAGGCGTGATAAAATGCAACATCACAGAAATGTACAGCATCACAGAACAATACAGATATCTGGGATCTCCGGGTTTCACAAAGCCACTACTGAAATCCGACGTTCCCCTGGTCTTGTGGATAGCCTGTGCAATGAAATCCAGACCCCTACGGGCGCGGCAAGTTACCTGCCAAAACCTGAAGCGAGGCAGCCCCCTTCAGCAACGTGAATGGACCACCCAGCACTTCACGGAATCCGGTAACTTAGGCATCCCTCCTGGGTCAACCTGTACCCTCTACGAGTGCGGCGAATAGCCCGCCAATCCTAGAATAAAGCCCCCTCCGTCCCAATGCCATAAGATGCGGGCTTGTTGCCTTCTAGAATCCGGCTATCCGTGCACCCCACCTTGGGGTAATCCTAGTACAGAAAGTAAAATATACCATACAACGGGTACATCGACCGCAACCTGGTCGTGCCCCAAAATAATAATACAAACAGGCAGTGACGGCAGTCCACATGTCGGACGCTCGCCCCACAATATCAAATGTATATAATACAACAAAACTGTACTACCACTGCAACCAGGCTATCCCCACGACCAATCCTCAACATCACAGCAAAACACAGAACATCAACGTGAATGTCACGTTCGCAAATCCGTCTAACCGGGCTATAGCAGTTAGACAGGATTTACCGATCAAGTGACATTCACGGTCGCAGATATAATGTAAATACTGTGAACTAATGTGTTTAAAATATCCGATCGATCAAAATTTTAACAAGTGGGCCCCAAGTACTACTGTAGCACACCAAGAAATTCTGGGCCCAAAATTAATATTCCAAAACCCATATTTTCAACCCAGAAGGACTCTGTAAATAATTGGTGCAACGATCTGTCAAAACAGCGGCAGAACCGCGGCCTTAGCATGGGTTTGGCCGCGGTTCCGCGGTCGAATAATGAGATCTCGCGACCAAATTTCTACAGTAGGCTTATACTTCCCTGCACAGTATTCTGAGACTACCTGAAAAATTTTTCGAGACAAAAAAATTTCGACAGAAAGCTGTTGTTTTGAAAAACACGGTTTTGGAACATTTGTTCGATCAGAAATGTAAAACACATTAGACAAAACTAGACTATATTAATGGCGAGGCTCTGATACCACTGTAAGTGCAGGGCGGCGCCCCGGCCTCCATCCCGAGGCCAAATGCGGAAGCGATGGTTAACTGTAATTTTTCAAACCGGCACCACCGCGCACTATAAACCCAGATCGTACCATTAACTAGTCCTAGCTAACTACTAGATGGGGAAGAGAGATATACCGAGCGATCCGTGTCCTCCGGTCTTCTCGCCGTCGTCCCGATCTCCCGCGGAATGTCCTGTCCCCACCTCCTCGCCGGAAGGGCACCACGTCGCCTGCTTCTTTTACGGGCTCCCACCTCTATACCGAGGCAACTCGGGCACGAAGTTGGCGAGCCGACGTGCCCAAGATTTGCTGTAGAATGTGTAGTGCTCATGTCTCATTTTGGGGTTGTGGAGGTTGCCTTTTTAGTGGAGGAATGAGATGTAGTTTGGAGATGGAACTTGTGGGAATTTTGCAAAAACCAAATGAACAAAAACCCACACTCAAACAAAATGGGCAGCCTCCCTCAAAATGTGGCCGGCCATGGTGAATGGGAAGAGTGAGAATGAGAGTGGAAAAATCAAGTGAGGCAATCATGCAAGAGGGAAAAAATATGTGATCATAAAAAGAAATTATTATCAACAAAATCCAACACTCAACAACCATATCAAAACTCATCATCATTACTCCAAAAGTCAAGCCATGATGAGGTTATGAAGTCAAATGAAGGCTACACTCATCATGAAGCAACAATGCAAAGAACACCCTCCACAAAATACTTATTTGCACAAATGCAAATAAGCCCTCCTCCACCAATCTTCGGCCAATGAACGATACAAAGGAAATCGGCCGAAACGGAAAGCAAACTGGCAACTCCAGAAAACTGGTCCCGTAATAAATTACAGGAAAACCCCGAAACTGTGTATACACACCCGCATCTGTATTCCGACCGAATACAAATGCAATGAGACAAAATCTACACTGTACTATACTAGGATCCGGCTTAAACCAAAGCCGGCTAGTATTAACCGTCCGATCCTGATCCGTGCAATACCGCACGTATCTGATCGAACCCTGCCATATCTCCATACGGTCTCTACAGCATTTCGCCCGAAAGCTTGAGTAACTGAATGTGTGGTGACTCTAAAGACTCGTCAACACCGTGGCTGTGGATTTATCCACTAGCACGTCAGAGGTATTAGCCATACGTGACGGGCCACCAGCTATTGACCAAAAGGGACGTCGATGCGCGAACTCATCCTGACACCCTACTGAGCCTGTCAGTGACAATATCCGTACAGTCCGGTCCGTTCGTCTATGAGCATCGCATGGCGGGCCTAGGGGGTTGGTAAAAGTCAGACCCCCAAAAGCGGTACAAGTCGTGTCAGAATGTAGCCCAGAACACCCTGAGATACTACTGGAATACCTACCAGTAAATCTCCTGCCTCGGCCGAGGGCTTCGTGTAATGGCTCTCCTAGACACAACGCGACCTCACCCCCAATACCGGGAGAGACGAACCCCTGAAGACCCGCTCACTGCCTCCATATGGCTCGGGACTGTACCCAACTAAAACCTGTTTGCACGTCTCCTTTGAGCGTGGTAGGGTAGTAATCAAAGTACAGTGGGAACTCACACGAGACAAATGACGATCCTCAGGTCGATGAACTAACATGTACACATGTCACCAGGGAACTGCTATCTGACGTCAGGTATAAGACCAACTAGCATGTTCCCGGCGAGTCCTGTCCGGTGTACTCATAACCCAATGAGCACCTGTATACAACTTAGGTGAACCAACTGACACCAGTGGCTTGTGAGACGGCCACCGCCCCTCGTCGGGGTCTCGACTGTAAACACTAGTCTACTCTGGAGTATCGATGCTCTGTCTCGAAACTCCCACGACTAGGGACCTTTTAAGGATGTGCTTATAGACCCCAGCTCCCACTTATATGATCGCCCTCATACTGCTGGTGGTCAAGCAAGAATCCTAGGGGCTCTATCAACGTGCAATAGTGACCTGTCAGGTCACCTAAAGAAGTACACGATGATAAAGGTAAACCAGATAGCATACTATCATCTTGAGTAAGACTGTCCTACCGGGATAGGTCCTCCCTCAATCATTGCAATCACGTGCCTGTGATCCAATAATTGACTCTGAGGGCACTATCTCCAACATATAATATATGCAACATAAACGGAAATGTAAGCATATAAAGAAAAATCCACTAATTAACTGCAACAAGTTAATATAAATATCATGCGGTTCCTAATTTTCTCCAATTCTAAAATAACATCAGGTAAAGGTAAACATGTAGCTATAACCATATGTATGTGAAAACATAAAGGTATAGCAAGATATATGTATCTACCTATAAGTAATGATGTAGTATACCCCGTGGGTATAAGCGAAATAGGCGTGCAAGGTATACATGTAGCTATGCCATAAAGTGTGCATGTACCTATCACTAATGATACAATATTCTATAGGTATGCAGGTAACTAGCATGTAAGTATGTCAGTGCATATGTGTAAGCACGTCGGTATACAGGTATGCTATAAGTCAATGCGTAAAGAAATATGAATCAAAGTCTCAATGTCCCTAACCAAGCAATATCATATCTATAAGTGGGTTGTGCGTGACATGGCAATTATTGACGGTGTGTGTGGCATACAATCAGTGCTCGTGCAACAAGAGCCGTCAATAATAGTGCAGTGTCCTAAGGATACTAGTCCAAGCACAACAATAACTAAGCAGTATGGTGAATGCGCAATTCTAAATATGAAATAGTATATGCGACAAGTCAAGTCATTTCTAGTCCAAACGCATAACGCCATGCGGGCGATTCCCCTGTAGATGTTAATTCTACTCACCAACGCTCCTGGCTAGGTGAATCCTACCACCTGTTTTCCCTTTATAGCAGTGTCCGTAGTCCCCGCCTGCGAACCTAAAATTTCACAAACACAACACATAAGCAAAACATCCTACAATGTTCAAAAGGCACCGAAACGCGAAGAAAACGCCCGGAAAATTACACCGCGCGCTTAGCGCATCTATCGCGCACGATACCGGCCAAAAACCCTAATTGGGGTCGCTAAACTACAAAACACCAAGTCTGGACCCCGATCGTCCCGATCGCGCAACACAACACAAGAATTACGAGAAATACAATAGATATAACCCCGCAACGACCAATCGAACCCACGTCGGAAAAACCCCGAAATCTAGTAAGCAACCTATCGCAATATTTCGCACTAGTTTAAAGCTAATGCATATCTAGCGATTACAAACACCATAAAATAGCTTAACTAATCTATCTAAACCATTCCTATATTTTTAACACTCGCTAATTATGTTTTAGCAAAAACCTAGTAAGCTAATTGCATAATTAAACAAAGTGTTCATTAGCAAAAATTAATATTTTCTACTAGGTTAATCATCTCCAAAACACAAATTAACACTTCAAATGAACACTAAACACTTAATAAAATTTAACCCTAACAAGAATTTCTTAAACCAAATATAAATGAATTAATCATAATTTTAAAACTAAACTAAACACATAATTAGCTAACTAAATTAGTTAGAATAAGATTAAAGCAAATATAAAAGGATTAAGGTAAGAATTATACCTCCCCAGGAACACCAAAATGAATCTTAATCCAACATCTTAGCATCAAAAACCAAGCTTTATTGAAGATCCATGAAGGATTAGTGAAGAAAATGAAGGAAAATGATTATATTTGAATTTTTGTGATTTTATTTGGATTTTTATTTGATGCAAAATGAGTTGAAAAAGAGTGGAAATGATGGAGGGCAGCAAGGGGAAGGGAAGGGCCGGCCAAGGGGGTGAGGGGGGTAGTTTTGTGAATTTTTTGTGAAGAAATTGCTAGGAAAAAGAGTAATAAATGCTAATAAATGCACTTTGCCACCTTTACACATTTTCTTTTCTTTTTAAAATAAAACATTTTGCACTCAAAAAAATATCTAGATATTTAAAAAGAAGTTTCCAAATATTCTAGTGACAAAAAATAAATTTATTCATAAGAAAAGAAATTTCCTGATTTACGTGCACCAAATACCGCTTAAAATAATATTTTATTTGGGAAAAATTCTATCTGAACAAAACCTCCCAAATACCCCTAAAGTTCGCTCACAAGCTTTATTTGAGCTAAAAAAGGTGCCGGTAAGTTTCTACGGAAGTTTGATCGAAATCGGGTTAAAACGGAAAATACCGACAATTTTGCCCTAAAACGGAAAAATTCGCAAAACGATTTCTAAAACGTTAAAATCTCCTCCCTTATAAAAATTCATCCCCGAATTTAAAATTTTCACTAAGCGTACCTTCAAATTGAAGAGTACAAAACTCCCAATTCTCGCTCGCAGCCTCCTGAATGATCATCTCACTATACGGCTACGTCCAAGAAAACACTCCACAGATTGCAAGACCCTTGACCGAAGTTTCTCCACATGCCGGGCCATTAACACCAATGGCTGGCGGTGAGCGAAAAGTTCGCGTCAAAGCAAATGGTCAAATGCTGAATCATGTGAAAAAAGTCATGAAGGTAATTGCAAAGTATCAACACAAAGAATACGGGGTGAATACGAAAAATCTGGGCGGAAGTGCCAAATTATAGGCAACGGAACCAACTCGCTTGAGGATCTTACAAAGACCTACAATCCTGGGATAAGATTCCCAAAACTCCACACGTCATTTATCGGAAAAATCCGCAGGAATACATGGGCTCCCACTGTGAACTCAAGTCTGCGACCACAACAGTCGGCATAAGACCTCTGTCTGCACTGGGCCACTCTCATTTTGACCTGAACAAACTGGATCATCTCCGAAATCTCTAGACTAGATGGGATCCAGAAATCCAACAACGCAGAGTCCAAAAAAAAATAGATTGGTGATCGACACGACCTAACCCCTAAACCTAAAGGTTGCCAATTGGAGTGTCTCCTGATAACAACTATCGAAAGAGAATCCTAACAATGGCGAGTGTCGATCCCCAACTGCCGACAACAACAACACGAACGCACAAACATATCCTCCAGAGTCGGTATAGCCCGCTCTCACAAACCCATCATCCTGCGGATGGAAAGATGGAGCTAAAGCTTAACCAGTACCCAAGGCTTCCTGAAGCTTCTGCCCAAGACGGCAAGCGAACAGGGTGCCTTCATTGGATACGACCCTCGAAGGAACTCCATGCAATGCACAAACATAACAAAGAACAACTGAGCAGACTGAGAAAAACCGGACAACAAGCATCCGAATAGAGTCACACCCTGACTAAATCTGGGTAGACACCATAACGAATTTCATGGAGATCTGCTCCCATTCAACTTCGGAACAGTTAAAGATTGCAACTCTCCAGCCGGTCTCAGGTGCTCAACCTTAGCTCACAACAAAACAGACACCTTAAAACGAAACCCGAAAGTGCTCTTTACATCCCGGCCCACCCGTAACTATCTCATAAGTCACGTCAAATGCTGGTGGAACTTGAATGAGTACAGAGAATTGAAAGATTTTCCAGCTCTAGGATTTCACGTCTCTACCCGATAATATCAGGTACACAAACGCGTCCCTAACTTAGCACACTATTGTCACAAATCAAGGACTCCAAATCATTACCCAGCCGAGTATGCTCAAGTATCTCTAACGAACGAGCGTCGGTAGGCAGTGTCTCGCGAAAACGATTAGGGAAAAGTGGTCGGGAGCAAGCTGTCCCCTCAGTAGAGGCGAACCTAAGCTGTACTCCACGATCGCACAAGAACTGTAAATCTACAGAAGACTGTCTCTGACTGCGCACAACTGGAACAAACTAACCCCAGGCCTACGACTCCAGCATCAGTTACCACAATCGCCTTGCCAAGGGTAATAAAGGATCTCACAAACACAATCCTCCACACGTTCCATCCAACGGCGCTGTCTCAACAATCAAAACCCGCTGCAGGAAGATGTACATTAAGCTCTGGTGGTCCATGAAAATCTGACACGACTCTCGAACAAGTAGTGTCTCCAATCCCCAACGCACTACCACCGCGGCCATCTCCAGATCATGAGTGGGATATCCTGCTCGTACTTCCTCCAAATGTAGGGAAGCAAAAGCGATAACGCTATAGTGTCACCTCAGTACACAATCGAGCCCTACTCGTGAAACATCACAGTTAAAACAACAAAGTTGCCTGAACCAAAAAGCAAGAAAGAACAGGTTGCAGTTGTTAACCGAATCTCCAACTGCTGAAAAACTCCGCACACATGCCTCAGTCCAAAGAAAAAGAAACCTCCTTTCAGGTCAGTCCAGCCAACGGTGCAGCACTACACTAGCAATCCTGCATGAAACGGCGGTAAAAACCGGCTAAGCCCAAATCTACGGACTTCCGTCCTGCACACAAGTCTGGGCCTAAGCTGCACGGCCTCGATCTTCCTCGGAACCATACGAAAACCGTCTCCCGTAACTACAAGACCTAGGAGTCAACACAATCAAGCCTGAAGGAACACTCCGAGAACCTAGCAAACCGTTGGGGCTCTCCCAGTATCTGTAAAACAAATCCTCAAGTGTTGCTCCTGTTCCTCAAAACAAATTAAATAGACCAGAATGTCGTCAATAACACAACAATAATTGGTCGAGGAACGGCCTGAAGAAATCTGGTTCATCATATCTACGAATGCTGCTAGGGCATTGGTGAGTCCGATGACACCACCAAAACACACAAAGCCCGTAGCACGCATAAGGCAGTCTTCGGAATGTCATCACTCCGAACCCGCAACAATGATGACCTGATCCCGAACAAACTTAGAAAATGTCTCGCACTCTGGAGCTGATCGAAAAAATCGTCAATGCAAGGTAAAGGATACCTATCCACACCGTAAGCCGGTTCAATTGGCGATCTATCAATCCACAACCGCAATCTGTCGTCTTTCTCCATGATGAACAGAAATAGGCACTTCCAAAAGCGAAACGCTCAGACGCACAAAACTCCCAACAAACAACTCTGCATCCGATCCTTAAGCTCCTTATGCTTCGCCAGCTCCTCTGGAACATCGTCGGAAAACTCTTGCACGAAAGAAAACCGGTCCAACAACCCTCTATGGCTATGGTATCACGAATGAACGCCAAGAATCCACGACATCTCCTCAAAAGCCGAATAGCGAAAAAGGCTGAATTCAAGCTTTGAGAGGCGGCACAACTATCCACTTGCACAACAAGAACTGACTTGCCGGGAAAACAAACCTGACTGTTTCCTCGCGGTAGTCCACAGACGCCTAGCACGTAACTAGCCAGTCCGTGCCCAGGAGAACGTCAAACCCAACATCTCTAGAAGGATCAAATGACGGATGAATCTCCTAACCGATTGGCATACGACTGAAATACGTGTCGCGCAACAAAAGAATCGCTGACAGAAGTTAAACCAACAAACGGCTGATCTAGCTAACACGAATCCCCTCGTCCCAAACCTCTGCTACTCCCGCAACGGTCACGAAACCTATCTCGACGACTAGTCCTCTGTCTCTGGTTTGGTACACCGGTACGAGTCCTCCACTGTCCCGGAACTCCCAAAGTCTCTGGAAGGCGTGCCTCGTCAACTGGGGCTGCATCCACTGGTGCTATGTAGGTGACGGAATACTGCGTGCTGATCGTAAGGAACAACTGGGTAGCAGGGTTGAAAACCTCCTGTCGCTGTGCTCGAATGGCCTCAACCAATGAACTCATCGTCTGGCGCATGTCCTGCATCTCAGTCATAAGCTTAGCGATACTATCTGTCGAAGGCGGATCCGTCTACTCCTGTGCAACGAGCGTGCCATCCTGGTCAGTCCTTGACCCACCTGAGTCAACTCTGACCTCGGCCCTCGCTGCACCTCTCTGAGTCCCCATAGTCATCGGCGGCGAAGGCTATAAATAGAGATAGGATTCGATATGATCATGAAAATCGAATCACAAGGATATGAATCATCAAAGAAGGAATTTCAAGCAATGTACTTAGGTCACTTTAGACGGAGTACCGTATCGTGAGTATGCTGCAGACATACACACAGTACGCTACTCTGCTTAAGATACCTACTCCATCATACCAAGGTCATCCTACTCTCCGAAAGGTAAAACCTAGCGCTCTGATACCAACTTTGTCACGACCCGAAATTGGCACGTGACGGCCCTAATACTACGCAACGTCTACAGGCGTAACGCAGTAAAAGAAATCCAAAACCCAGAAATCTAAACCATTAAAAGACAAGAAAAGATAAGAAACATTGTTTAAACCTTTAAAAAAAATCTCAAGTATAAATTCTTTAAATCCAATTTTCTTTCTTGAAAATTTCGGCAGCACCTTCTTTATAAAAACCAACCCCAAAAATGGGTACAACATATATATAAAGTAAAGCATCCCCAACGGGAGCAAATCCACGCCCAAAGGTGGAAAACAACCGCCACAACAAATATACGACACCGTAGCGAAGAAATAGAAGACGATAGAAAGGAAACTGTATAAAAGACAACAAGTCACAACATAATATACAATATCGTCCTCACTAAGTCTCTAAGTCAATATGAAAATAATAGATGGAGTGTACATGGATACAACGAATATACAATACAACGAATAACCACAAAACCCACCTAAGCAAACTGCACACTGTGAGCTGATGCGGTATCCGTAGCAAAAGATGATAAGATGTGTGATAATAGCCTGCCTCTGACTATCCTGAGGAACACCTGCAAACACTATGGCACAACGGGGGTGAGTTGCCAACTCGTGAATAGTAAATAACATATGCAGGTAATCGCAAGTATGCACGTACAGCGTGAATCTAACATGTGCAATTAATAGCAATAAAAAGTCATATGAATGCAATAATCATGAAAGGTACACTAGCAGGTAGAACTAATACATGAAGCAATGCATATAAATAAAGGTATGTAACTGCAACAGTCATGAAAGGTATTCTAACAGGCACTACTAATACATGAAGCAGTGCATAAACAATAAATGTGGAGTATGGAATGAAATATGTCATTTCCACGGAATCCTGATATCGTGGTAGGATCACAATCCATTAAGACAAATCCAAATCCCAATTCCTCAAATCATCCCCCAAATTGGCTCCCATATCATATAAGTCTCACAAATCCTGAATGTACAATATCGAATAAATCGCATATATCCTGAATGTACAAATCAGCAATCTCATAAATATCCTGTATCCAATATCAAATGAATCACCTATATCCCAAATCAAATTATCAAGTAAAAATCTAACATCCTAAATATATTTGCATGAATAAATATGACGATGTATATAATTTAATGTCAATACACATATATTAGCGTCCCATTCTACTAATATTGGTGTAAGGGCATATATAACAGCGGCCTAATCCCCTGTTATATATACAAAGGAGTAAAAAGAAATATCATGAAACCAATGTGTCAAGAATCGACACAGAAATGCTGATCTATCAGGTGCTGTCACCACGACTGGCCCCCTGATAGGTACGTATCATACGCTATCCCAAAAGCACGAGTGCCTAGCTCTGACCCTATCTATACGTACATGACTCCCGTCGGTATCTACATGATAACCGCCGAGTCATTGTTAATGTCACCGGAAAGTATGGTTCCCCCACTAACTCATCTCCTCACTGAGATTCTTGCCCCGGGGTACTTCCGGGCCCCACCATGTACCCGCATACGGACCCCTCCTTTCCTCGCATCGGGTATATAATCAGAACTGATAAATCTCATGGTGGCTGCTGAAATATCAAATCAAGGGAAACCGGGGTTTTCAAATAATGCATAATTTCATGAACTCCCACGGTCCCCAAATCCAGCAAACATCATGAAAAATCCATATCACAATGCGAAAATCCATGAATATAATATATGCAATATAAACGGAAATGTAAGCATATAAAGAAAAAACCACTAATTAACTGCAACAAGTTAATATAAATATCATGCGGTTCCTAATTTTCTCCAATTCTAAAATAACATCAGGTAAAGGTAAACATGTAGCTATAACCATATGTATGTGAAAACATAAAGGTATAGCAAGATATATGTATCTACCTATAAGTAATGATGTAGTATACCCCCTGGGTATAAACGAAATAGGCATGGAAGGTATACATGTAGCTATGCCATAAAGTGTGCATGTACCTATCAGTAATGATACAATATTCTATAGGTATGCAGGTAACTAGCATGTAAGTATGTCAGAGCATATGTGTAAGCATGTAGGTATACGGGTATGCTATAAGTCAATGCGTAAAGAAATATGAATCAAAGTCTCAATGTTCCTAACCAAGCAATATCATATCTATAAGTTGGTTGTGCGTGACATGGCAATTATTGACGGTGTGTGTGGCATACAATCAGTACTCGTGCAACATTAGTGCAGTGTCCTAAGGATACTAGTCCAAGCACAATAATAACTAAGCAGTATGGTGAATGCGCAATTCTAAAAATGAAATAGAATATGCGACAAGTCAAGTCATTTCTAGCCCAGACGCATAACGCCATGCGGGCGATTCCCCTGTAGATGTTAAATCTACTCACCAACGCTCCTGGCTAGGTGAATCCTACCACCTGTTTTCCCTTTGTAGCAGTGTCCGTAGTCCCCGCTTGCGAACCTAAAATTTCACAAATACAACATATAAGCAAAACATCCTACAATGTTCAAAAGGCAACGAAACGCGAAGAAAACGCCCGGAAAATTACACTGCCCGCTTAGCGCATCTATCGCGCACGATACCAGCCAAAAACCTTAATCGGGGTCGCTAAACTACAAAACACCAAGTCTGGACCCCGATCGTCCTGATCGCACAACACAACACAAGAATTACGAGGAGTACAATAGATATAACCCCGCAACGACCAATCGAACCCACGTCGGAAAAACCCCGAAATCTAGTAAGCAACTTATCGCAATATTTCGCACTAGTTTAAAGCTAATGCATATCTAGCGATTACAAACACCTTAAAATAGCTTAACCAATCTATCTAAACCATTCCTATATTTTTAACACTCGCTAATTATGTTTTAGCAAAAATCTAATAAGCTAATTGCATAATTAAACAAAGTGTTCATTAGCAAAAATTAATATTTTCTACTAGGTTAATCATCTCCAAAACACAAATTAACACTTCAAATGAACACTAAACACTTAATAAAATTTAACCCTAACATGAATTTCTTAAACCAAATATAAATGAATTAATCATAATTTAAAAACTAAACTAAACACATAATTAGCTAACTAAATTAGCTAGAATAAGATTAAAGCAAATATAAAAGGATTAAGGTAAGAATTATACCTACCCCAAGAACACCAAAATGAATCTTAATCCAACATCTTAGCATAAAAAACCAAGCTTTATTGAAGATCCATGAAGGATTAGTGAAGGAAATGAAGGAAAATGATTATATTTGAATTTTTGTGATTTTATTTGGATTTTTCATGATTTATTTGATGCAAAATGAGTTGAAAAAGAGTGGGAATGATGGAGGGCAGCAAGGGGAAGGGAAGGGCCGGCCAAGGGGGTGAGGGGGTAGTTTTGTGAATTTTTTGTTTAGAAATTGCTAGGAAAAAGAGTAATAAATGCTAATAAATGCACTTTGCCACCTTTACACATTTTCTTTTCTTTTTAAAAGAAAACCTTTTGCACTCAAAAAAATATCTAGATATTTAAAAAGAAGTTTCCAAAATATTCTAGTAACAAAAAATAATTTATTCTTAAGAAAAGAAATTTCCCGATTTACGTGCACCAAATACCGCTTAAAATAATATTTTATTTGGGAAAAATTCTATCTGAACCAAAACCTCTCAAATACCCCTAAAATTCGCGTACAAGCTTTATTTTAGCTAAAAAAGGTGCCGGTAAGTTTCTACGGAAGTTTGATCGAAATCGGGTTAAAACGAAAAATACCGACAATTTTGCCCTAAAACGGAAAAATTCGCAAAACGATTTCTAAAACGTTAAAATCTCCCCCCTTATAAAAATTCGTCCCCGAATTTAAAATTTTCACTAAGCGTACCTTCAAATAGAAGAGTACAAAACTCCCAATTCTCGCTCGCAGCCTCCCGAGTGATCATCTCACTATACGACTACGTCCAAAAAAACTCTCCACAGATAGCAAGACCCTTGACCGAAGTTTCTCCACCTGCCGGGCCATTAACACCAATGGCTGCCGGTGAGCGAAAAGATCGCGTCAAAGCAAGTGGTCTAATGCTGAATCATGTGAAAAAAGTCATGAAGTTAATTGCAAAGTATCAACACAAAGAATACGGGGTGAATACTCAAAATCTGGGCGGAAGTGCCAAATTATAGGCAACGGAACCAACTTGCTTGAGGATCTTATAAGGACCTACAATCCTGGGATAAGATTCCCAAAACTCCACACGTCATTTATCGGAAAAATCCACAGGAATACATGAGCTCCCACTGCGAACTCAAGTCTGCGACCACAACAATCGGCATAAGACCTCTGTCTGCACTGGGCCACTCTCATCCTGACCTGAACAAACTGGACCATCTCCGAAATCTATAGACTAGCTGGGGTCTAGAAATCCAACAACGCAGAGTCAGAAAAAAATAGATTGGTGATTGACACGACCTAACCCCTAAACCTAAAGGTTTCCAATTGGAGTGTCTCCTGATAACAACTATCGAAGGAGAATCCTAACAATGGCGAGTGACGATCCCTAACTGCCGACAACAACAACACGAACGCACAAACATATCCTCCAGAGTCGGTATAGCCCGCTCTCACAAACCCATCATCCGGCGGATGGAAAGATGGAGCTAAAGCTTAACCAGTACCCAAGGCTTCCTGAAGCTTCTGCCCAAGGCGGCAAGCGAATAGGGTGCCTTCATTGGATACGACCCTCGAAGGAACTCCATGCAACGCACAAACTTAACAAAGAACAACTGAGCAGACTGAGAAAAACCAGACAACAAGCATCCGAATGGAGTCACACCCTGACTAAACCTGGGTAGACACCATGACGAATTTCATGGAGATCTGCTCCCATTCCCACTTCGGAACAGTTAAAGATTGCAACTCTCCAGCCGGTCTCAGATGCTCAACCTTAGCTCACAAAAACACAGACACCTTGAAACGAAACCCGAAAGTGCTCTTTACATCCCGGCCCACCCGTAACTATCTCACAAGTCACGTCAAATGCTGGTGGAACTTGAATGAGTACAGAGAATTGACAGATGTGCCAGCTCTAGGATTTCACGTCTCTACCCGATAATATCAGGTACACAAACGCGTCCCTAACTTAGCACACTATTGTCATAAATCAAGGACTCCGAATCATTACCCAGACGAGTATGCTCAAGTATCTCTAACGAACGAGCGTCGGTAGGCAGTGTCTCACGAAAACGATTAGGGAAAAGTGGTCGGGCGCGGAAATGAGCAAGCTGTCCCCTCAGTAGAGGCGAACCTAAGATGTACTCCATGATCGAACAAGAACTGTAAATCTACCGAAGACTATCTCTGACTGCGCACAACTGGAAAAAAACTAACCCCGGGCCTACGACTCCAGCATCAGTTACCACAATCGCCTTGCCATGGGTAATAAAGGATCTCACAAACACAATCCTCCACACGTTCCATCCAACGGCGCTGTCTCAACAATCAAAACCCGCTGCAGGAAGATGTACATTAAGCTCTGGTGGTCCGTGAAAATCTGACACGACTCTCGAACAAGTAGTGTCTCCAATCCCCAACGCACTACCACCGCGGCCATCTTCAGATCATGAGTGGGATATCCTGCTCGTACTTCCTCCAAATGTAGGGAAGCAAAAGCGATAACGCTATAGTGTCACCTCAGTACACAATCGAGCCCTACTCGTGAAGCATCACAGTTAAAACAACAAAGTTGCCTGAACCAAAAAGCAAGAAAGAACAGGTGCAGTTGTTAACCGAATCTCCAACTGCTGAAAAACTCCGCACACATGCCTCAGTCCAAAGAAAAAGAAACCTCATTTCAGGTCAGTCCAGCCAACGGTGCAGCACTACACTAGCAATCCTGCATGAAACGGCGGTAAAAACCGGCTAAGCCCAAAATCTGTGGACTTCTGTCCTGCACACAAGTCTGGGCCTAAGCTGCACGGCCTCGATCTTCCTCGGAACCATACGAAAACCGTCTCCCGTAACTACAAGACCTAGGAGTCAACACAATCAAGCCTGAAGGAAGACTCCGAGAACCTTGCAAACCGCTGGGGCTCTCCCAGTATCTGCAAAACAAATCCTCAAATGTTGCTCCTATTCCTCAAAACAAATTAAATAGACCAGAATGTCGTCAATAACACAACAATAACTGGTCGAGAAACAGCCTGAAGAAATCTGGTTCATCATATCTACGAATGTTGATAGGGCATTGGTGAGACCGACGACACCACCAAAACACACAAAGACCGTAGCACGCACAAGGCAGTCTTCGGAATGTCATCACTCCGAACCCGCAACAATGATGACCTGATCCCGAACAAACTTAGAAAATGTCTCGCACTCTGGAGCTGATCGAAGAAATCGTCAATGCGAGGTAAAGGATACCTATCCGCACCGTAAGCCGGTTCAATTGGCGATCTATCAATCCACAACCGCAATCTGTCGTCTTTCTCCTTGACGAACAGCAATAGGCGCTTCTAAAAGCGAAAAGCTCAGACGCACAAAATGTAAGTCCATGCTACCTCTCCCGGTACTTTCGGGAATGCGGAATTTGGTAAATAACGATTTTTACGGAGGTGGTAACATGGACCTAAAACCCGGATCTTGGTTAAACATCTATCTAACAACCTAACTACGAGTTTCTAGCTACTCGGTTAGGGGGTTATACCTTGCTTGTCTTGAACTCCTTCGTCTTCAAACTCCGATGGTGGTCCGGATTGGCTTCTTCCCGTCTTCTTCGTACGCCGAAGATAGATCCACCTGAAAGCTCCAACCTTTGGCTCCTTCTTCGTTCTTTGAAGAAACTAGTTCACTCGGTTTGCTAAACCTTGTGAACTAGAATGAGTAGAGAAGAGTTTGTGTGGGATTTTATCTATGGTTCTTGATTCTCAACTCATGAGACAAGAGAACCATAGATTAAAAAGAGGGAAAAAGAGCAAGAGGGTGAGAGCAAAACAAGAGAGCTCAAGAACAAGAGAGAGAATGAGCAAGAAAGAATGAGCAACTCTTTTGTCTCTCACCCTCTCATAATCCAAAGTCATGATAACTCATCATACTAAAAAAGCCTTATATGATGGTTGAAGTAACCATAACCATATCATTTCATGCACTCATTTTACACAAATGAGCAAGCAAACAAAAGTCTTTGCCATGAAATGATGGCTATGGTTATCATGATGGTCAACTAGTCAAGCCTAGTCAACCGGTCAACAAAGTCAACAAGTCAACAAAAGTCAACAAGTCAACAAAGTCAACAAGTCAACAACCATGTCACCATAATACTTAATTAATATAATAGTTAATCACATATCATATTCTCATTAGGGTTGAACAAAAAGTCAAATAGTCAACGGTCAACTGTCAACAACCCTAATGAGAATCCGCTGCCTCTGTCTCCCTGTCAACTGTGCATACGCACCCGCATCCGCGTTCCGAGGAACATGAATGCACACTGGATAAATCCAATCCCAAAAGGTACACTAGGATCTGGCTTAAACCAAAGCCCGCTAGTGTAAACTGTCCGGACACTGTACGTGCACAAGTGCACGGATGTGACCGAACCCTGTCGCAAAACCATGCGACCTGTCGTAATACCATGCGACTTTTACTCTTTTGCCTAAAGGCGAAAAGCTTTCTGTGTGGGACTCTAAAGACTCGATACTACGCTGGCAGTGGGTTTAACCACAGACCGCAAGCGGCACTAGCTGTGCGTAACGGTCCCCAGGTAATGCCGACAAGAAGACCGACGAGGCGAAACCCATCTGAACTCCTACTGAGCCTGAGTGTGACATTCTCCGTACAGTCCGGTCTGTTCGTCTGATACATCGCATGGCGGGCCTAGGGGGCGGTAAACGTCAGTCCCCCAATAGCGGTACAAGTCGTGCCGGAGCGAAGCCCAAAACACCCTGAGATAACACTGGAAGCCTACCAGTATATCTCGTTTGCCCTGGCCAGGGACTACTCGTGTAATGGCTCTCCTAGACACAGCGCGATGTCAACCCCCAATACCGGGAGAGACGAATCCTGTCTAACCGTCACTGCCTCCAAGTGCTTCGGGACTGCACCCAACCACTACCTGTTTGCACGACTCCTTTGAGCCGTGGTAGGGTAGTGATCAAAGTACAGTGGGAACACACTCGAGGCGAAATGACAGTGTCAAGTCAGCGGACTAAGCTGTACTCATGTCACCTGGGAACTGATAACTGACGATAGGCATAATACCAACTAGTCAGTTCCCGACGAGTCCTGTCCAGTGTACCCGTAACCTAACGAGCACCCGCATACTATCTCAAGTACGACGTACTGACGGCTGTGGGACAGACCGTCTCCCACACTGGGATGAGAAGCGCATGCGCTGGTCTACTCCGGAGTATCGATGCCCTGTCTCAATAGTCCTGCGACCAGGGACCTGCATAAGGATGTGCTTATAGATTACCCAGCCCCACTAGTGTGACGGCCATCACATCGCTGGTAATCAAGCAAAGATCCTAAGGGCTCCACTAATGTGTATAGGCGATATACAAAAATAAACACATGTACACATTGAAGTAGAAACAAACCAAGTAGCATACTACTATTTTGAGCAAGATTGTATATACAAGGTGAATATCCCAAGCATCCATTAAGTAATATACAAACTAGTATGATACAGTAATGGCCTCTAGGGCATATACACTCACAATCTCCCACTTGCACTAAGGCCTTGTACTGGCGTATCGAAGACCTATCATCTCGATCAGCCGCTCGAACTGAGTCTGGGGCAGGGCCTTGGTGAATGGATCTGCAGTGTTATCTTCTGAAGCGACTCTCCGAACCTCGATCTCCTGGCGATCTACGATCTCCCTGATCAGGTGATACCGCCTCAAGATGTGCCTGGATCTCTGATGGGACCTGGGTTCCTTTGCTAAAGCTATAGCCCCGTTGTTGTCGCAATACAGAGGTATTGGATCAACAATGGACGGAACCACCTGAAGTTCTTTCAAGAACTTCCTCATCCAGACAGCTTCTTTTGCGGCATCAGATGCAGCGATGTATTCCGCTTCCATCGTCGAGTCTGCAACGGTTTCTTGTTTGGAACTCTTCCAACACACCGCCCCTCCATTGAGGGTAAAGACAAAACCCGACATGGACTTGGAATCATCCTTGTCACTCTGGAAGCTGGAGTCAGCAAAGGCCTCGATCTGGAGGTCTTTTCCGCCATACACCAAGAACATCTCCTTAGTCCTTCTCAGGTACTTGAGAATGTTCTTTACCGCTATCCAGTGTTTCTCCCCAGGGTTTGACTGATACCGGCTTACCACACTCAGTGCATAAGCTACATCCGGTCTGGTACACAACATCGCATACATTATAGAGCCTACCGCAGAAGCGTAGGGTATAATAGACATGCGATCCCTCTCCAAATCAGTCTTGGGAGACATCTCTTTAGAGAGGGTGATCCCGTGACAAGCCGGTAGGTTACCGCGCTTGGAATCTTCCATAGTGAATCTTTTCAGTACGGTGTCGATGTACCTGGACTGAGAAAGTCCCAATATCCTCTTGGATCTGTCACGGTAGATCCGGATACCCAGAATGTATGAGGCATCACCCAGGTCTTTCATGGAGAACCTGTGTGACAAGAACCCCTTGACAGATTGTAGCATAGGAATGTCATTTCCTATTAAGAGAATGTCATCCACGTATAAAACGAGGAATACTACAGTTCTCGCTACAAATCTACTATAGATGCATGGTTCATCTGGATTTTTGATAAAGCCAAATTCTTTGACCGTCTCATCAAAGCAGATGTTCCAACTCCGCGATGCCTGCTTTAGTCCATAGATGGACTTAAGCAACTTGCACACCTTTCCGCTGCTCCCACTCTGAATGAAACCCTCTGGTTGGTCCATATAGACACACTCCTCTAAATTTCCATTTAGAAAAGCTGTCTTTACGTCCATTTGCCAGATCTCATAATCGTGGAAGGCAGCAATGGCAAGAAGGATCCGAATGGATTTCAGCATGGCTACTGGAGAAAAGGTTTCGTCATAGTCCAAGCCAGGTCTTTGACGAAAACCCTTTGCTACCAGCCTAGCTTTATAGGTCTCAACCTGTCCATCTACACCAATCTTCCTTTTGAAGATCCACTTGCATCCTACGGGTTTTACCCCATCTGGAGCAATGTCCAACGTCCATACCTTGTTGGTGTACATAGACTCCATTTCGGTCCGCATTGCATCCAGCCATTTTACTGAGTCAACGCTCTGAACGGCCTGCTGGAAGCTAGTAGGCTCATCATAATCTATGATGCAATCCTCTCTATCCCCGTCTATGAGAAAACCGTAGTATCTCTCGGGCGGATGAGACTGCCTACTACTCCTGCGGAGCGGCGTAGGAATGTCCTGTTCTTCCGAACCCTCTGGTTCCACTAAACTTTCAGTAATAGTCCGTGGCTCTGGAATTTCTTCCAGTTCTACTACGCTCCCACTTATCTGGTTTTCCAAAAACTCAGTTTCCAAGAAGTAGGCATGACGAGAAACAAGAACTTTTTGTTCCTCTTCACAGTAGAAGAAATATCCTTTGGAATTCTTTGGATATCCCACAAACTTGCACTGTACTGAGCGTGCCTCGAGCTTGTCCGCATGCTGCTTTTTGACAAAAGCTGGACATCCCCATGTCTTAATGTGCTTAAGATAGGGTCTCTTCCCATACCACATCTCATATGGCGTAGTAGGCACAGTCTTAGTAGGAACTCGGTTCAAAAGATATGCGGCTGATTCTAGCGCATATCCCCAGAATGATCGCGGTAACTCAGCATTACCCATCATGGACCGCACCATATCCAATACGGTGCGGTTCTGTCTTTCCGATACACCGTTATGTTGCGGAGTGTATGGAGGAGTAAGCTGAGAGAGAATTCCGTTCTCTTTTAAATAGTCTAGGAACTCGGCACTTAAGTATTCTCCACCTCGATCCGATCTTAGAATCTTAATACTTTTGCCGGTCTGTTTCTCTACTTCATTCTTATACTCCTGGAATTTTCCAAAGGCTTCGGACTTATGTTTCATTAAGAAGACATAACCATACCTTGAGAAGTCATCCGTAAAAGTAATGAAGTAAGAATGGCCGCTTCGCGCATGTGTAGACATTGGACCGCACATGTCACTGTGTACGAGTCCCAAGAGCTCGCTCGCTCTTACTCCATGTCCAGTAAACGGAGTCTTTGTCATCTTTCCTTTGAGACAGGATTGACAAGTGGCATACGACTGATATTCGAACGCATTCAAATACCCTTCTGTATGTAACTTCATCAACCTTCTCTCATTGATGTGACCCAGTCTACAATGCCACAAGAAAGTCTGATTTATTTCTGGAGACTTTCTTTTGTGTGTATTCTGGACATTGAAAATCTGTGGTTGGTTCAATACGTATATACCATTACTCAATGTACCTGACCCAATCAAAACTTGATTAAGGTGAATGTTTACAACATTACTTACAAACGCAAATTCATAACCTTCTTTAGAAACTAAAGATACAGAAATGATATTACAAGTTGCGTTGGGTACAAAAAAGCAATTACGCAAAACCAAAACATGTCCATCTGACATTCCCAGGTGATAGTCCCCCACGGCTTTAGCATCCATGCTAGCTCCGTTCGCAACTCTGAGGGTCATGTCACCTGCCTTCAAAACCCTACGGTTTCTCAACGCCTGCAAAGAATTACAGATATGAGATCCTGATCCGGTATCCAATACCCAGGAAGTAGAGTTTATTGAAAGACAGTTTTCAATAACATAAACACCTGAAGCTGAAGCTGCAACCTGCTTCAATTCCTGTGTTCTGGCCTTTCAGGCCCTGCAATCATTCTTCCAGTGACCTTTCTTATGACAATAGAAGCATTCTTCCTTATCCACAAGCTTCCCCGCTTTCTTTGTTGCTTTAGCTTTTCCCTTCGTATCCACTTTACTAACACCGCCTCTTGGTTTGGCGGGGGCTTTCTTCTTCTTTCCCTTGGCTTTCGCCTTGGACCTAGAAGAAGATGATCCTCCTACAAACAAAGTGGATGTTTCCCTACCTTTCTGTAGGGTGCCCTCTGCGCTCCTCAGCATGTTGAGGAGCTCTGAAAGTTCAACCTCTTTTTCTTGTAAGTTGAAGTTCAGTATAAACTGGGCGTAAGTGGAAGGAAGGGACTGGAGAACTATATCCGTATATAGTTCACTCTCCAATGTAATCCCTAGGTCCGCGAGCTCCTCAATGTAGCCGATCATCTTTAGCACGTGCTCGGCTACTGATGATCCGACGGCCATTCTTGTCGAAAATAACTTTTTCGACGCTTCGTATCTTGCGATACGAGATTGCTCTCCATACAGTTCTTTTGTATGAAGCAATATGGATTCCAAGTCCATATTCTCGTGCCTCCTCTGATGTTCATTGTCCATAGAGGCAAGTACGAGGCATTTGGCCTTCGCGCTATCAATCTCCCAAGTCTTACGGATTTCCTTATCCGCGACGCTGGAAGTGGGACCAGGGACAGGGGGAGCTTTGGTGGTAAGAAGATACCCCAGCTTGTCGTAAGTGATTGCTATCTTGACATTCCTGAGCCAATCTTTGTAGTTTGGCCCTGTCAGTTTGTTTTTATCTAGGAGTAACTTAAGTCCAGTCATGTCGATTTGGTCGCTGCAATTAGGAGAGAGAAGAAGAAACACTCAGCATGATGCTCTTGCAAGTTTAGAGTGGTTTTTAGTTTGTCTAAACAGGATGGCTCCCACTGTTTCTCGAATCCCTCCTCAAACCATAAAGGAAGAATTAGTCGGGATCAATCCCACCGCACAATACTTGCTTAACCGTTCAGCCAGGCCGGTGTCGGTACTTCGAGGGAGGTTTTCCAACGCTTTCGCGAAGTTCCTTAATTAAAGAACCTCTTTTCCCTGGGGGCGTAGCCCCGCTAACACCTTTCTAGGCACCTACTAGGTTTATAGCATTGATTGTTTAGTGAGAAATTTCCCGAGGAGTAGCATATACTCACAGTAGGATCGGGATCCAAATATCATCGCGTGACGAAACTGAAGAAATCCTACCAGAATCATCACACTCCAAATGGTATGCAAATCTAGCAAGTTTCAGTGCTTATGAAACTCCCGATGTGGATTTTTGCCCCATGCTCTTATGACCTTGACTTTGGCCAACAAATCATAAGTCACATGTCAAGTTCTGCCCGTCGTTCTCCAGGTTAATTTGAATCCACCCGCACCTACCCTTGACTTTGGCCAACAAGGTAGTGCGACTGTTCCAAACCAACGCATCTATCTATGCTGCACATGAATACCCAACAGCTACCAATCACTATGCCTTGACTTTGGCCAACAAACACAGCTTGAATACTATTGACTATTCATGTGAAACGACGGAGGGCTACGAATGGTTTTGGCAAAACCGTGAACGTATTGAACTTGATATGGTCGATGGAACGAGATAGCTTTTAAAAGGAGTGGCTCAAGCTCCGCATTTAAAAGTTGGTTTTGAAAAGAACCGAGTGGTTTTTCGAAAGTGTTCCAACGACTTTAACTTGGTTTATTATCTTGCATTAGTTCTTTTAATGCGTGATATTCTTGCATTAGTTCTTTTAATGCGTCCCATCATTTAATCCTACCATTGCAGAAAACAACCAAAATATGACGTACGCTTATGCCATTCGCATTCGCCACGGGGCCCCGTCATTACCCGTTAGGTTACTTAACTAACGACAGAGCGGGGGCTGGGCTAGCGCAGCTGTAAAACATAAGCAACGCCTAAATAATATCATATATAGATATACTGCAATGATAAACATTTCAGATCACAGATGAATACATTGGATATACTAGGAATCTGTAATTCGTACGAGCCTGTAACGAAAGACAGATTACACGGTCGCGGTGAATAGCCAATACCCCACCCAAGACCCCTACGGGTGCGGCAAACTACCCGCCAAGTACCCGAAGCGTAGTAACCTCCCTCATCTCCATGAGTAGGCCACTCGACACTTCGGCATACCCGGTAGTTTGTGCACCCCCTCCATGGGTCTATCCTAGGAGCAAAAACAGTAAAAAGAAATTATACAATGACGGCTACAACCCCGACCCGGTTGTGCGGCCATACAAATAATTATTACATCAATTTACAAATTTACATGAATTGAAAGAAAAGAAAACTCTCGTCTCACAACCCCCGGCTATTCACCCGCGACAATCCAACATATTCATATACACATTCCAGCAACATTACAGATCACAGATTTGTATAACCCCCACTAATCGACATATAGCGATTAGTAGACGTTCAATACAAATATCACATTACAGAAAAACCCGTTAGCTTAAGTCTTTTAGAAGTTCGATCAAAAATACGGATTTTCGGGACCCCAAAATAAAATTTTCGTTCTGGAAAATCTAGGTTGAAAATATATATACCAAAAATCCCAAAATACCCCCAGAAGCACACTGTAGCAAAGAAACACCAGAGAGGGGACAAGGAGGCCGCGGAACCGCGGCAATAGCAGGCTATTGCCGCGTTTCCGCGGTCGTTTAGGGGGATCACTTGGAGATTTTTCTACAGTGGCTTTTAAAAACCCTGAGCCGATTTTAGGTGTTAAAATAATTAACTTTTGAACAGTAAAAAAATCGACAGAAACTCGAATTTTTGGGGTTCGTTTTCGGGACTTTTTTCTTTGATCGATCTTCTAGTTACTTGCTAACATGTTAGATAGAGTTTAACTAGTCTCTGATACCACTGTAAGTCCATGCTACCTCTCCCGGTACTTTCGGGAATGCGGAATTTGGTAAAAAATGATTTTTACGGAGGTGGTAACATGGACCTAAAACCCGGATCTTGGTTAAACATCTATCTAACAACCTAACTACGAGTTTCTAGCTACTCGGTTAGGGGGTTATACCTTGCTTGTCTTGAACTCCTTCGTCTTCAAACTCCGATGGTGGTCCGGATTGGCTTCTTCCCGTCGTCTTCGTACGCCGAAGATAGATCCACCTGAAAGCTCCAACCTTTGGCTCCTTCTTCGTTCTTTGAAGAAACTAGTTCACTCGGTTTGCTAAACCTTGTGAACTAGAATGAGTAGAGAAGAGTTTGTGTGGGATTTTATCTATGGTTCTTGATTCTCAACTCATGAGACAAGAGAACCATAGATTAAAGAGAGGGAAAAAGAGCAAGAGGGTGAGAGCAAAACAAGAGAGCTCAAGAACAAGAGAGAGAGAATGAGCAAGAAAGAATGAGCAACTCTTTTGTCTCTCACCCTCTCATAATCCAAAGTCATGATAACTCATCATACTAAAAAAGTCTTATGTGATGGTTGAAGTAACCATAACCATATCATTTCATGCACTCATTTTACACAAATGAGCAAGCAAACAAAAGTCTTTGCCATGAAATGATGGCTATGGTTATCATGATGGTCAACTAGTCAAGCCTAGTCAACCGGTCAACAAAGTCAACAAGTCAACAAAAGTCAACAAGTCAACAAAGTCAACAAGTCAACAACCATGTCACCATAATACTTAATTAATATAATAGTTAATCACATATCATATTCTCATTAGGGTTGAACAAAAAGTCAAATAGTCAACGGTCAACTGTCAACAACCCTAATGAGAATCCGCTGCCTCTGTCTCCCTGTCAACTGTGCATACGCACCCGCATCCGCGTTCCGAGGAACATGAATGCACACTGGATAAATCCAATCCCAAAAGGTACACTAGGATCTGGCTTAAACCAAAGCCCGCTAGTGTAAACTGTCCGGACATTGTACGTGTACAAGTGCACGGATGTGACCGAACCCTGTAGCAAAACCATGCGACCTGTCGCAATACCATGCGACTTCTACTCTTTTGCCTAAAGGCGAAAAGCTTTCTGTGTGGGACTCTAAAGACTCGATACTACGCTGGCAGTGGGTTTAACCACAGACCGCAAGCGGCACTAGCTGTGCGTAACGGTCCCCAGGTAATGCCGACAAGAAGACCGACGAGGTGAAACCCATCTGAACTCTTACTGAGCCTGAGTGTGACATTCTCCGTACAGTCCGGTCTGTTCGTCTGATACATCGTATGGCGGGCCTAGGGGGCGGTAAACGTCAGTCCCCCAATAGCGGTACAAGTCGTGCCGGAGCGAAGCCCAAAACACCCTGAAATAACACTGGAAGCCTACCAGTATATCTCGTTTGCCCTGGCCAGGGACTACTCGTGTAATGGCTCTTCTAGAGACAGCGCAATGTCAACCCCCAATACCGGGAAAGACGAATCCTGTCTAACCGTCACTGCCTCCAAGTGCTTCGGGACTGCACCCAACCACTACCTGTTTGCACGACTCCTTTGAGCCGTGGTAGGGTAGTGATCAAAGTACAGTGGGAACACACTCGAGGCGAAATGACAGTGTCAAGTCAGCGGACTAAGCTGTACTCATGTCACCTGGGAACTGATAACTGACGATAGGCATAATACCAACTAGTCAGTTCCCGACGAGTCCTGTCCAGTGTACCCGTAACCTAACGAGCACCCGCATACTATCTCAAGTACGACGTACTGACGGCTGTAGGACAGACCGTCTCCCATACTGGGATGAGAAGCGCATGCGCTGGTCTACTCCGGAGTATCGATGCCCTGTCTCGATAGTCCTGCGACCAGGGACCTGCATAAGGATGTGCTTATAGATTACCCAGCCTCACTAGTGTGACGGCCATCACATCGCTGGTAATCAAGCAAAGATCCTAAGGGCTCCACTAATGTGTATAGGCGATATACAAAAATAAACACATGTACACATTGAAGTAGAAACAAACCAAGTAGCATACTACTATTTTGAGCACGATTGTATATACAAGGTGAATATCCCAAGCATCCATTAAGTAATATACAAACTAGTATGATACAGTAATGGCCTCTAGGGCATATACACTAACACAAAACTCCCCAACAAACAACTCTGCATCCGATCCTTAAGCTCCTTATGCTTCGCCAGCTCCTCTGGAACATCGTCGGAAAACTCTTGCACGAAAGAAAACCGGTCCAACAACCCTCTATGGCTATGGTATCACGAATGAACGCCAAGAATCCACGACATCTCCTCAAAAGCCGAATAGCGAAAAAGGCTGAATTCAAGCTTTGAGAGGCGGCACAACTATCCACTTGCACAACAAGAACTGACTTGCCGGGAAAACAAACCTGACTGTTTCCTCGCGGTAGTCCACAGACGCCTAGCACGTAACTAGCCAGTTCGTGCCTAGGAGAACGTCAAATCCAACATCTCTAGAAGGATCAAGTGACGGATGAATCTCCTAACCGATTGACATACGACTGAAATACGTGTCGCGCAACAAAAGAATCGCTGACAGAAGTTAACCCAACAAACGACTGATCTAGCTAACACGAATCCCCTCGTCCCAAACATCTGCAACTCCCGCAACGGTCACGAAACCTATCTCGACGACTAGTCCTCTGTCTCTGGGTTGGTACACCGGTACGAGTCCTCCACTGTCCCGGAACTCCCAAAGTCTCTGGAAGGCGTGCCTCGTCAACTGGGGCTGCATCCACTGTTGCTATGTAGGTGACGGAATACTGTGTGCTGATCGCAAGGAACAACTGGGTAGCAGGGTTGAAAACCTCCTGTCGCTGCGCTCGAATGGCCTCAACCAATGAACTCATCGTCTGGCGCATGTCCTGCATCTCAGCCACAAGCCTAGCGATACTATCTGTCGAAAGCGGATCCGTCTACTCCTGTGCAACGAGCATGCCATCCTGGTCAGTCCTTGACCCACCCGAGTCAACTCTGACCTCGGCCCTCGCTGCACCTCTGTGAGTCCCCATAGTCGTCGGCGGAAAAGGCTATAAATATAGATAGGATTCGATATGAACATGGAAATCGAATCACAAGGATATGAATCATCAAGGAAGGAATTTCAAGCAATGTACTTAGGTCACTTTAGACGGCGTACCGTATCGTGAGTATGCTGTAGACATACACACAGTACGTTACTCTGCTTAAGATACTTACTCCATCATACCAAGGTCATCCTACTCTCCGAAAGGTAAAACCCAGCGCTCTGATATCAACTTTGTCACGACCCAAAATTGGCACGTGACGGCCCTAATACTACGCAACGTCTACAGGCGTAACGCAGTAAAAGAAATCCAAAACCCAGAAATCTAAACCATTAAAAGACAAGAAAAGATAAGAAACATTGTTTAAACCTTTAAAAAAAATCTCAAGTATAAATTCTTTAAATCCAATTTTCTTTCTTGAAAATTTCGGCAGCACCTCCTTTATAAAAACCAACCCTAAAAATGGGTACAACATATATATAAAGTAAAGCATCCCCAACGGAAGCAAATCCACGCCCAAAGGAGGAAAACAACCACCACAACAAATATACGACGCCGTAGCGAAGAAATAGAAGACGATAGAAAGGAAACTGTATAAAAGACAACAAGTCACAACATAATATACAACATCGTCCTCACCAAGTCTCTAAGTCAATATGAAAATAGTAGATGGAGAGTACAGGGATACAACGAATATACAATACAAAGAATAACCACAAAACCCACCTAAGCAAATTGCACACTGTGAGCTGATGCGGTATCCGTAGCAAAAGATGATAAGATGTGTGATAATAGCCTGCCTCTGACTATCCTGAGTAACACCTGCAAACACTGTGGCACAACGGGGGTGAGTTGCCAACTCGTGAATAGTAAATAACATATGCAGGTAATCGCAAGTATGCACGTACAGCGTGAATCTAACATGTGCAATTAATAGCAATAAAAAGTCATATGAATGCAATAATCATGAAATGTACACTAGCAGGTACAACTAATACATGAAGCAATGCAAATAAATAAAGGTATGTAAATGCAACTGTCATGAAAGGTACTATAATGGGTACTACTAATACATGAAGCAGTGCATAAACAATAAATGTGGAGTATGGAATGAAATATGTCATTTCCATGTGTCACGACCCAGAATTGGCCCGTGACGGCCCTAATACTACGCAACGCCCAAAGACGCAACGCAGTAAAAGAAAGCCAAACCCAGAAATCTAAACCATGAAAAATCCGGAAAAGATAATATAAGTTTTGAAACAATTGAAATCGCAACCCAAATTCTTTAAAAGTCTTACTTTCTTTCTTTAAAGTTTTAGCAACACCCCCTTTTTGTAAAGACAAGTCAAGATGAATGCAACACAAAAATAATGACAGTAGAGAAAAAGCTGTATATAAAAGACATCAATCCACAATAATACACACTAACGTTCTCACCAAGTCTCTATGTCCACAGATACAATAGTAGATGGAGAGAGAGTACAATATACAACGAAGGTACAATATGAAATACAGATAACCGTCTAACCCACCTAAGCAAAATGGTACTGTGAGCTGATGCGGTATCTGTAGCAAAAGGTGGTAGCCGGATAGCTGAATAAAGGAATAGCCTGCCTCGACTACTCTGGGGAAAAACCTAAAACACCTGTGGCACAACGGGGGTGAGTTGCCAACTCGTGAATAGTATAAAACATATGCGGTAATCGCAGGAATGCACGTACAACATGAATCTAAGATATGCGATTACAATAGTAATATGTCATGCAATGCTGAAATAAGGAGAGTACGCTAGCAGGTACAATCAATATATGAAGTAATGATGGCATGATAATAGTGTGCAATGACTATGCAACAGAGATATGAGAAAGCAATATGCAACCATCATAAGGGTACACTACAAGTACTACCAATATATGAATCTGTGCATAAAGTAGGTAAAAGTGAGGTATGAGGTGGAATATGTCATTTTCCACGGAAACCTGACGTCGTGGCAGGATCACAATCCATCAAGATACTCCAATCCCAAATCCTCAAATCAGCCCCCACATTGGGCACTCACATCATATAAGTCTCACATCTCCTCAATGTACAATATCGAATAATCTCCTATATCCCGAATGTATAAATCACCAATCACATAGGTATGTCCAATATCCAATCCCAATGAATCACCTAGTATCCCAAGCCCAATCCCCAGTAAGAATCTAACATCCTAAAGGTATATATATATGTACAGAAATAAATATGATGGGGGCAATACACATATATTAGCGTCCCATTCCACTAATATTGGTGTAAGGGTATATATAACAACGGCTAAATCCCCTGTTATATATACAAAAGGGGGTTGAAGAAATATCATGAAAACAGTGTGCCAAGCATCGGCACAGAAATCCTCGTATATCGGGCTCCGTCAGTCCGGATCAGCCCACGGGGTCCGTCTGCGGTATCGGCCCTCGGCCCCGCCAGTACAGATCCTCCCGCATCCATCTCTCGACTCTGGCCAGTAGCCTCCGGACAACTGCCAGGTCCAAACAATCATCGGTAGGTACTCGCCCGCCTCCAGGCTCAATCGGCAAACCCATCGATCTTCTTGCCGAGGGGAACCATACCGGGCCCCACCATGTACTCTCATACGGCAACCACACCTCGTATGGAGTATATAATCAGCACCGATAAAACTCATGGGGGACGCTCAAATATCATATCAAGGAAACCGGGTTGTTTCATGTATGCATAATTTCCTGAACTCCCACGGTTCCCAAATCCCGAAAACATCATGTAAAATCCAGATAAACAATGCGCAATCCAGGAATAAATGTATGCGATATATCTGAATGCGAGCAGGTAAACACAAGTATATAGCTGAACCAGATGTATGCGAAATCAAGATAAGGTACAGCTAAGTAACATAAGTAAAAGTAGATAGGTATCTGCAACTGAATAGGTGTGTAACATACAGGTGTAGCAATGCACAGGTATCTACCTATAGGAACTGATGTCGTATACCCCCCTGGGTATAAGTAACAAATGTAGGAAATCCGTCCCGGTATAGGTAAAATATGTCGGAGGTATACCTGTAGCTGTATCGCTAAGTGAAAATATACCTATCACTAAAGGTATGATACACTATAGGTATACCGATAAGCTAGGTGTCAAGTGTGACAAGCAATGGTAGCTATAAGGGGTAGTGTGTGACATGGCAGTTATTGACGGCGTGTGTGTAGCATGCAATCCGTGCTCGTGCAACATGAACCGTCAATAATGTGTGCAGTGTCCTACGGCTGCTAGTCACAGTATATAACTATATCAAAGAATGCAGTAAATGCGCAATTCTACAATGACGTAGAATGTGCGACAGGAAATTGAATCCTAGCCCAGACGCATAACGCCATGCGGGCGATTCCCCTGTAGATGTTATATCTACTCACCTATACTCCACGCTAGGTGAATCCTACCATCTGCTCCCCCTGTAGCCGTGTCCGTAGTCCCTGCCTGCAAACCTGCAAATAAGATATGGAAATCACATATAAGCCAAATATCTCGCGAAACGCGATATCGAATCGAAACGAGAAACTCGCGTCGCGAACTAAACGCGCGGGTGCACGATACGCTGAATCGTGTGTGTACGCGTCTAAAACCATCGCGACACGCCGCGATACGCTGGATCACAGAACCCACTCACGTATCGCACGTATCGCGCAAACACAACGAAACACAAAAGCGACATATAGTCCCAGATTTTCCTACAGGCAAGATATTACAAAACTAAACATGTCAAAGACCTAGAAAACACAGCAGGGAGCCCTACACCAAAACCCCAACACCCAAGCTCCCCACTGGGCCGCAAATTGCGGCCAAAAAGAAGAAATTGGCGGCCTGGGTTAGGAGTTAGGGGGTCGTCTTTTGGTGGTGTGATCTAAACCTAGGTATCATGCTCTAGTCTTCTCAATTTTAACCTGAAGGCATCGGGTCTAAAGCAGATCACAAATGTCACAAATATAACTTTAAAATCACCAATTTGCACAATTAAGAAATCTTATGGTATTTTAGTGTAATCTGGGGATTTCTCAGTTGGAGTGGCCTTGTTAACACTTAATTAGACTAGGGTAGCTAACACAATCAACAATTTCCCAAAATTCCACTTAAACACCATAATCTAGCACTAAAATAGCTATTTAACACTAACCGAAGCTAATAAACATACAAGCTAAGCAACTAGGGAAAAGGGTTTAGAAATATACCCAAAAGGGACCGTAGAGAGCAGGAGAAGAAGTGTGAGGAGCTGCTCCAAGTTGCTGGAGCTCCTGCTGTTGCTGCTGCTTGCCTGTGCTGCTGCTGTTGCCTCTGAAGCTGCTGCTGCTGTTGCCTTGCTGTTGCTGCTGCTTCTGCTGTTGTTGTGAGTGTGTGTGTGTGTGAGAGAGTGAGTGAAATGAGAGAAAAGAGAATGAGAAGTGAGAGAACTAAACAAGGCTAACCCCTCCTCTCTTCTCACTCCCTCTCACCTCATTAAATGAGGCATGGGCAAAGCCATGATGCCCATGCTCTCTCTCTCTCTCTCTCTCTCTCTCTCAAAGTCAAACCAAACAAAATATTTAAAACCTTTTCCAAATTCCTCTTCATTTTAAAACCAACACTACTAATTACAACCATAACTCTTAAACTAATCTTAAAACCAACTTAAGACAAATGGTTAGCTAACCATGATTGCTAATCATGTTTAACCCCAAAAACAACCCTAGTTATCATGCACAAGTGTGTGTGTGCCTAATAAAATTCTAATAAAATACACATTAAATAAGATAAAATATTTAAAACTTAATTTGGTAAACTTTTTATTAAAAACCACACATTAAAATATAATTAGCTACAAAACACATTCTAAGGTGTTACAATCTCCCCCCCTTAAAAGAAATTCGTCCCCGAATTTAAAAATATTCCGATACGCATACCTTCAAAGAGAAGATTAAAATCCTCAAATCTCGCTCGCAGCTTCCCAAGTGACTACCTCACTATACGGCTACGTCCAAGAAAACCCTTCACAGATGGCAAGACCCTTGACCGATGTTCCTCCACCTGCCGAGCCATTAACACACATGGCTGCTGGTGAACGAAAGATCGCGTCCAGCTCAATGGTCTGATGTCAAATCATGTGAGAAGGTCACGAAGGTAATTGTAAAGTATTATCACAAGGAATACGGGGTGAAAATCCAATAATCTGGGCGGAAGTGCCAAATTGAAGGCAACGAAACTAACTCGCTTATAGGATCTAAAAGGACCTAAAATCCTGGGATAAGCTTCCCAACATCCAACACGTCATTCGTCGGAATGTCCATAGGAATACATGATCTATCCTACGAACTCGAGTCTATGACCAACACCGTCGTCATAAGAGCTCAGTTCGAAATGGACAATCTCCATCCTGTCCTAACACAACTGGACCGTCTCCGAAATCTCAAGACTAGTTGGGGTCCAAAGTCCTACTTACGCAGAGTCAGAAAACAACAGGTTGGCGATCGACACGACCTAACCCTTAAGCCTAAGGGTGGCCAATTGGAGTGTCTCCTGATAACTGCTATCGAAGGAGAACCCTAACAATGGCGAGTGACGATCCCCAATTGCTGCCAACAAACAAACAAACACACAAACTTAACAAAACAACTGAGCAAACTGAGTATAACCGGATGACAAGAATCCGAATGGAGTCACACCCTAACTAACTGGGTAGAAACCATAAGGAATTCATGGAGATCTGCTCCCATTCCTTCTTCGGAACGGTAAAAAGATTGCAATTCTCCAGCCGGCCTCAGATGCTCGACCCAAAGCACACAACAAGATAGACACTTGAAACGAAACCTGAAACTTCTCCCTACATTCCTGTCCACTTGTAACTATCTCACAAGTTACGCCAAAGCTGGTGGAACTTGAATGCATAGAGGGAGTTGACAGATGTGCATGTTCTAGGATTACACGTCTCTACCCGATGAAACCAGGTACACAGACGCGTCCTTAACTTAGCACACCCTTGTCACCATCAAGGTCTCCGAATCATTACCCAGCCGAATATGCTCAAGTATCTCTGACGTACGAGCTTCGACGGGCAGTGTCTCGCGAAAACGATTTAAGGAAAGTGGTCGGGCGCGGACATGAGCAAGCTGTCCCCTCCGTAGAGACGAACTAAGCTATACTCGACGATCACACAAGAACTGTAAATCTGCAGAAGACCATCACAACAATCCAAATCTGCTGCAGGAAGATGTACATTAAGCTCTAGTGGTCCGTGGAAAAATCTGACACAACTCTAAAACAAGTAGTGTCTCCAAATCTCCAACGCAAAACCACCGCGGCCATCTCCAGATCATGAGTGGAATACCCTCCTCGTACTTCCTCCAAATGTAGGGAAGCAAAAGCGATAACTCTATAGTGTCACCTCAGTACACAATCGAGCCCACTCAAGAAACACTACAGTTAGACAACAAGGTCGCCCGAACCAAAAGCAAGAAAGACTGATGCAGTCGTTAACTGAATCTTCAACTGCTGAAAACTCCGTACACATGCCTCAGTCCACAGAAAAGAAACCTCCTTTTTGGTCAATTCAGTCGACGGTGCAGCACTACTCTAGCAATCCTGCATGAAACGGCGGTAAAAACCCTGCTAAGCCCAAGAATCTGCGGATCTCTGTCCTGCACACAAGTCTGGGCCCAAGCTGTACGGCTACGAACTCCCTCGGAACCATACGAAACCGTCTCCCGTGACTACAAGACCTAGGAGTCAACACAAACAAGCCTGAAGAAACACTCCGAGAATTTAGCAACTGCTGGTGCTCTCCCAGCATCTGCATAACAAATCCTCAAGCGCTACTCCTGTCCCTCAAGACACATTAAGTAGACCAGGGTGTCGTAAGTAACACAACAGAAACTGGTCGAGGAACGGCCTGCAAAAATCTGGTTCATCACATCTACGAATGCTGCTAGGGCGACAGTGAATCCAACGACTCACCAAAAACACACAAAGCCCGTAGCACGCACAAGGCAGTCTTCGGAATGCCATCATCCGAATCCGCAATAATGATGACCCGATCCCAAACACACTTAGAAAAATGTCTCGCACACTGGAGCTGATCGAAGAAATCGCCACGGCAAGGTGAAGGATACCTATCCGCACCGTAAGCCGGTTCAATTGACGATCCGTCGATACACAACCTCAAACTGCCATCTTCCTCCTCGACGAACAGAAATCGGAGCTTCCAAAAGCGAAACACTCAGACACACAAAACTCCCCAAACCAAAACTCTGCAGCTGATCCTTTAGCTCCCAAGCTTCGCTGGCTCACCCGGAACAACGTCGGAAAAACTCTCGCACGAAAGGAATCCGGTCCAACAATCCCACTGTGGCTCCGGTATCACGAATGAACGCCAAGAATCCACGACATCTCCTCAGTAGCCGACTAGCGAAAAAGGCTGAATTCAAGCTGTGAAAGGCGGCACAACTATCCACCTGCACAACAAGAACTGACTTGCCGGGGAAAACAAACCTGACTGTTTCCTCACGGTAGTCCACAGACGCCTAACACGTAGTTAACCAGTCCGTGCCCAGGAGAACGTCAAATCCAACATCTCTAGAAGGACCAAAACGACGGACGAATCTCTATCTCCTATCCGATTGGCACAAAACTGAAATACGTGTCGCGCAACAAAAGAATCGCTGACAGAAGTTAAAACAACTACTACTAAACTACCTAACAACGGTACAAGCAAGAGGACAACGAATACATCAAAAGAACAAATAACTCGAGGTACCTGAAAACTCCATATTGGACGTCTGCGCGTCCCGATGAGTAGAAGCAAACTCCTGCGTCTGCCCTCCACTCGCAGCTGGAGGAACCCCTCTGGTAAACTGAGCCCTCTGAGCGAATCTTCCACGTCCACGGCCTCTCTGAAAACGATCATGACGAGGTGCTAAGGAACAGTCCCTGACGAAGTGCTGAAGGCTCCCGCATCGAAAACATCTACGTGCTGACTGCTGACCATCCTGGGGCTGAGAGCTGAACGACTGCCCTCGTCCTAAGCCTCTGCTACTCCCGCGACGGCCACGAAATCTGTCTCGACGACCAAACCTCTGTCTCTGGGCTGGTACGCTGGTACAAGTCCTCCACTGTCCTGGAATATGTGTCTCGTCAACTGGAGCTGCAACCACTGGTGCTATGTAGGTGACGGACTGTTGCATGCTGACTGTAAGGGACAGCTGAGTAACAGGGGTGACAACCTCCTGTCGTAGCTCCCGAACGACGTCAACTAAAGAACTCATCGTCTGGCGGAACTCCTGCATCTCTACCAAAAGTCTATCCATGGTATAGGTCGTAGGCTGATCCGTCTGCACCTGTGCAACTAGAGTGCTATCCTGGTCAGTACTCGACTCACCCGAGCCAACTCTGATCTCGGCCCTCGCTGCATCGCTCTGAGTCCCCATAGTCATCGGCGGCAAGGCTACAAATGGATATAAGATGAGATTCGATAAGAATGAGGAATTTGAATCTCAAAGATATGAATCATCAAGGAAGGAATGTCAAGCAAATTGTACTTAGGTCACTTAATGCGAAGTACCGCGCTGTGGGTATGCTGCAGACATACACACACTACGTTACTCTGCTTAAGCTACCTACTCCATCATACTAAGGTCATCCTAACCTAACGCTCTGATACCAACTTTGTCACGATCCAGAATTGGCCCGTGACGGCCCTAATACTACGCAACGCCCAAAGACGCAACGCAGTAAAAGAAAGCCAAACCCAGAATCTAAACCATGAAAAATCCGGAAAAGATAATATAAGTTTTGAAACAATTGAAATCGCAACCCAAATTCTTTAAAAGTCTTACTTTCTTTCTTTAAAGTTTTAGCAACACCCCCTTTTTGTAAAGACAAGTCAAGATGAATGCAACACAAAAATAATGACAGTAGAGAAAAAGCTGTATATAAAAGACATCAATCCACAATAATACACACAAACGTCCTCACCAAGTCTCTATGTCCACAGATACAATAGTAGATGGAGAGAGAGTACAATATACAACGAAGGTACAATATGAAATACAGATAACCGTCTAACCCACCTAAGCAAAATGGTACTGTGAGCTGATGCGGTATCTGTAGCAAAAGGTGGTAGCTGGATAGCTGAATAAAGGAATAGCCTGCCTCGACTACTCTGGGGAAAAACCTGAAACACCTGTGGCACAACGGGGGTGAGTTGCCAACTCGTGAATAGTATAAAACATATGCGGTAATCGCAGGAATGCACGTACAGCATGAATCTAAGATATGCGATTACAGTAGTAATATGTCATGCAATGCTGAAATAAGGAGAGTATGCTAGCAGGTACAATCAATATATGAAGTAATGATGGCATGATAATAGTGTGCAATGACTATGCAACAGAGATATGAGAAAGCAATATGCAACCATCATAAGGGTACACTACAAGTACTACCAATATATGAATCTGTGCATAAAGTAGGTAAAAGTGAGGTATGAGGTGGAATATGTCATTTTCCACGGAAACCTGACGTCGTGGCAGGATCACAATCCATCAAGATACTCCAATCCCAAATCCTCAAATCAGCCCCCACATTGGGCACTCACATCATATAAGTCTCACATCTCCTCAATGTACAATATCGAATAATCTCCTATATCCCGAATGTACAAATCACCAATCACATAGGTATGTCCAATATCCAATCCCAATGAATCACCTAGTATCCCAAGCCCAATCCCCAGTAAGAATCTAACATCCTAAAGGTATATATATATGTACAGAAATAAATATGATGGGGGCAATACACATATATTAGCGTCCCATTCCACTAATATTGGTGTAAGGGTATATATAACAACGGCTAAATCCCCTGTTATATATACAAAAGGGGGTTGAAGAAATATCATGAAAACAGTGTGCCAAGCATCGGCACAGAAATCCTCGTATATCGGGCTCCGTCAGTCCGGATCAGCCCACGGGGTCCGTCTGCGGTATCGGCCCTCGGCCCCGCCAGTACAGATCCTCCCGCATCCATCTCTCGACTCTGGCCAGTAGCCTCCGGACAACTGCCAGGTCCAAACAATCACCAGTAGGTACTCGCCCGCCTCCAGGCTCAATCGGCAAACCCATCGATCTTCTTGCCGAGGGGAACCATACCGGGCCCCACCATGTACTCTCATACGGCAACCACACCTCGTATGGAGTATATAATCAGCACCGATAAAACTCATGGGGGACGCTCAAATATCATATCAAGGAAACCGGGTTGTTTCATGTATGCATAATTTCATGAACTCCCGCGGTTCCCAAATCCCGAAAACATCATGTAAAATCCAGATAAACAATGCGCAATCCAGGAATAAATGTATGCGATATATCTGAATGCGAGCAGGTAAACACAAGTATATAGCTGAACCAGATGTATGCGAAATCAAGATAAGGTACAGCTAAGTAACATCAGTAAAAGTAGATAGGTATCTGCAACTGAATAGGTGTGTAACATACAGGTGTAGCAATGCACAGGTATCTACCTATAGGAACTGATGTCGTATACCCCCCTGGGTATAAGTAACAAATGTAGGAAATCCCTCCCGGTATAGGTAAAATATATCGGAGGTATACCTGTAGCTGTATCGCAAAGTGAAAATATACCTATCACTAAAGGTATGATACACTATAGGTATACCGATAAGCTAGGTGTCAAGTGTGACAAGCAATGGTAGCTATAAGGGGTAGTGTGTGACATGGCAATTATTGACGGCGTGTGTGTAGCATGCAATCCGTGCTCGTGCAACATGAACCGTCAATAATGTGTGCAGTGTCCTACGGCTGCTAGTCACAGTATATAACTATATCAAAGAATGCAGTAAATGCGCAATTCTACAATGACGTAGAATGTGCGACAGGAAATTGAATCCTAGCCCAGACGCATAACGCCATGCGGGCGATTCCCCTGTAGATGTTATATCTACTCACCTATACTCCACGCTAGGTGAATCCTACCATCTGCTCCCCCTGTAGCCGTGTCCGTAGTCCCTGCCTGCAAACCTGCAAATAAGATATGGAAATCACATATAAGCCAAATATCTCGCGAAACGCGATATCGAATCGAAACGAGAAACTCGCGTCGCGAACTAAACGCGCGGGTGCACGATACGCTGAATCGTGTGTGTACGCGTCTAAAACCATCGCGACACGCCGCGATACGCTGGATCACAGAACCCACTCACGTATCGCGCGTATCGCGCAAACACAACGAAACACAAAAGCGACATATAGTCCCAGATTTTCCTACAGGCAAGATATTACAAAACTAAACATGTCAAAGACCTAGAAAACACAGCAGGGAGCCCTACACCAAAACCCCAACACCCAAGCTCCCCACTGGGCCGCAAATTGCGACCAAAAAGAAGAAATTGGCGGCCTGGGTTAGGAGTTAGGGGGTCGTCTTTTGGTGGTGTGATCTAAACCTAGGTATCATGCTCTAGTCTTCTCAATTTTAACCTGAAGGCATCGGGTCTAAAGCAGATCACAAATGTCACAAATATAACTTTAAAATCACCAATTTGCACAATTAAGAAATCTTATGGTATTTTAGTGTAATCTGGGGATTTCTCAGTTGGAGTGGCCTTGTTAACACTTAATTAGACTAGGGTAGCTAACACAATCAACAATTTCCCAAAATTCCACTTAAACACCATAATCTAGCACTAAAATAGCTATTTAACACTAACCGAAGCTAATAAACATACAAGCTAAGCAACTAGGGAAAAGGGTTTAGAAATATACCCAAAAGGGACCCTAGAGAGCAGGAGAAGAAGTGTGAGGAGCTGCTCCAAGTTGCTGGAGCTCCTGCTGTTGCTGCTGCTTGCCTGTGCTGCTGCTGTTGCCTCTGAAGCTGCTGCTGCTGTTGCCTTGCTGTTGCTGCTGCTTCTGCTGTTGTTGTGAGTGTGTGTGTGTGTGTGAGAGTGAGTGAAATGAGAGAAAAGAGAATGAGAAGTGAGAGAACTAAACAAGGCTAACCCCTCCTCTCTTCTCACTCCCTCTCACCTCATTAAATGAGGCATGGGCAAAGCCATGATGCCCATGCTCTCTCTCTCTCTCTCTCTCCCCTCAAAGTCAAACCAAACAAAATATTTAAAACCTTTTCCAAATTCCTCTTCATTTTAAAACCAACACTACTAATTACAACCATAACTCTTAAACTAATCTTAAAACTAACTTAAGACAAATGGTTAGCTAACCATGATTGCTAATCATGTTTAACCCCAAAAACAACCCTAGTTATCATGCACAAGTGTGTGTGTGCCTAATAAAATTCTAATAAAATACACATTAAATAAGATAAAATATTTAAAACTTAATTTGGTAAACTTTTTATTAAAAACCACACATTAAAATATAATTAGCTACAAAACACATTCTAAGGTGTTACACCATGGAATCCTGACATCGTGGTAGGATCACAATCCATCAAGACAAATCCAAATCCCAATTCCTCAAATCAGCCCCCAAATTGGCTCCCATATCATATAAGTCTCACAAATCCTGAATGTACAATATCGAATAAATCGCATATATCCTGAATGTACAAATCAGCAATCTCATAAATATCCTGTATCCAATATCAAAGGAATCACATATATCCCAAATCAAATTATCAAGTAAAAATCTAACATCCTAAATATATTTGCATGAATAAATATGATGATGTATATAATTTAATGTCAATACACATATATTAGCGTCCCATTCCACTAATATTGGTGTAAGGGCATATATAACAGCGGCCAAATCCCTTGTTATATATACAAAGGAGTAAAAAGAAATATCATGAAACCAATGTGTCAAGCATCGACACAGAAATGCTGATCTATCAGGTGCTGTCACCACGACTGGCCCCCTGATAGGTACGTATCATACGCTATCCTGAAAGCATGAGTGCCTAGCTCTGACCCTCACCTCTCGACGTATCTATACGTACATGACTCCCGTCGGTATCCACATGATAACCGCCGAGTCATTGGTAATGTCACCGGAAAGTATGGTTTCCCTACTAACTCATCTCCTCACTGAGATTCTTCCCCCGGGGTACCTCCGGGCCCCACCATGTACCCGCATACGGACCCCTCCTTTCCTCGCATCAGGTATATAATCAGAACTGATAAATCTCATGGTGGCTGCTGAAATATCAAATCAAGGGAAACCGGGTTTTTCAAATAATGCATAATTTCATGAACTCCCACGGTCCCCAAATCCAGCAAACATCATGAAAAATCCATATCACAATGCGAAAATCCATGAATATAATATATGCAACATAAACGGAAATGTAAGCATATAAAGGAAAAGCCGCTAATTAACTGCAACAAGTTAATATAAATATCATGCGGTTCCTAATTTTCTCCATTTCTAAAATAACATCAGGTAAAGGTAAACATGTAGCTATAACCATATGTATGTGAAAACATAAAGGTATAGCAAGATATATGTATCTACCTATAAGTAATGATGTAGTATACCCCCTGGGTATAAGCGAAATAAGCGTGCAAGGTATACATGTAGCTATGCCATAAAGTGTGCATGTACCTATCACTAATGGTACAATACTCTATAGGTATGCAGGTAACTAACATGTAAGTATGTCAGCATATATGTGTAAGCATGTAGGTATACAGGTATACTATAAGTCAATGCGTGAAGAAATATGAATCAAAATCTCAATGTCCCTAACCAAGCAATATCATATCTATAAGTGGGTTGTGCGTGACATGGCAATTATTGACGGTGTGTGTGGCATACAATCAGTGCTCGTGCAACATAAGCCGTCAATAATAGTGCAGTGTCTTAAGGATACTAGTCCAAGCACAACAATAACTAAGCAGTATGGTGAATGCGCAATTCTAAATATGAAATAGAATATGCGACAAGTCAAGTCATTTCTAGCCCAGACGCATAACGCCATGTGGGCGATTCCCCTGTAGATGTTAAATCTACTCACCAACGCTCCTGGCTAGGTGAATCCTACCACCTGTTTTCCCTTTGTAGCAGTGTCCGTAGTCCCCGCTTGCGAACCTAAAATTTCACAAACACAACACATAAGCAAAACATCCTACAATGTCGAAAAGACAACGAAACGCGAAGAAAACGCCCGGAAAATTACACTGCGCGCTTAGCGCATCTATCGCGCACGATACTGGCCAAAAACCCTAATTGGGGTCTTTAAACTACAAAACACCAAGTCTGGACCCCGATCGTCCCGATCGCGCAACACAACACAAGAATTACGAGGAATACAATAGATATAACCCCGCAACGACCAATCGAACCCACGTCGGAAAACCCCCGAAATCTAGTAAGCAACCTATCGCAATATTTCGCTCTAGTTTCAAGCTAATGCATATCTAGCGATTACAAACACCTTAAAATAGCTTAACTAATCTATCTAAACCATTACTATATTTTTAACACTCGCTAATTATGTTTTAGCAAAAACCTAGTAAGCTAATTGCATAATTAAACAAAGTGTTCATTAGAAAAAATTAACATTTTCTACTAGGTTAATCATCTCCAAAACACAAATTAACACTTCAAATGAACACTAAACACTTAACAAAATTTAACCCTAACATGAATTTCTTAAACCGAATATAAATGAATTAATCATAATTTAAAAACTAAACTAAACACATAATTAGCTAACTAAATTAGTTAGAATAAGATTAAAGCAAATATATAAGGATTAAGGTAAGAATTATACCTCCCTAAGAACACCAAAATGAATCTTAATCCAACATCTTAGCATCAAAAACCAAGCTTTATTGAAGATCCATGAAGGGTTAGTGAAGGAAATGAAGGAAAATGATTATATTTGAATTTTTGTGATTTTATTTGGATTTTTCATGATTTATTTGATGCAAAATGAGTTGAAAAAGAGTGGGAATGATGGAGGTCAGCAAGGGGAAGGGAAGGGCCGGCCAAGGGGGTGAGGGGGTAGTTTTGTGAATTTTTTGTGAAGAAATTGCTAGGAAAAAGAGTAATAAATGCTAATAAATGCACTTTGCCACCTTTACACATTTTCTTTTCTTTTTAAAATAAAACCTTTTGCACTCAAAAAAATATCTAGATATTTAAAAAGAATTTTCCAAAATATTCTAGTGACAAAAAATAAATTTATTCTTAAGAAAAGAAATTTCCCGATTTACGTGCACCGAATACTGCTTAAAATAATATTTTATTTGGGAAAAATTCTATCTGAACCAAAACCTCCCAAATACCCCTAAAGTTCGCGCACAAGCTTTATTTTAGCTAAAAAAGGTGCCGGTAAGTTTCTACGGAAGTTTGATCGAAATCGGGTTAAAACGGAAAATACCGACAATTTTGCCCTAAAACGGAAAAATTCGCAAATCGATTTCTAAAACGTTACAGTTAGTTTGGGACAGTCGTATTATCATTTGGACAATGTCAGGGATATGTACGGATGGGTTCAAATTAACAAGGACAATGATGGGTAGAACTTGACATGTGACTTGTGACATTTTGACCAACGCCAAGGTCATAAGAGTATGGGGCAAAAATATATATCGGGAATTTCTAAAGAAACTGAAATTTGCAGAAAGATGCATACCATTTTGGAGTTTGATGAATGTTGGTAGGATTCCTTCAACATTATCATACGATGATATTTTGGATCCCGATCCTACTGTGAGTATATACTACTTATCAGGAGATTCGTCACTTAACGATCAATGCTATAAACCAAGTAGGTGTCGAGAAAGGTGTCAGCGGGGCTACGCCCCCAGAGAAAAGAGGTTATTTAATTAAGAAACTTCACGAAAGAGTTGGAAAACCTCCCTCGAAGTATCGACACTGACCTGGCTGAACGGTGAAGCAAGAATTGTACGGTGAGAATAGTCCTGGCTAATTCTTCTTTTATGGTTTGAGGAGGGATTCGAGAAACAGTGGGAGCCATCCTGTTTAGACAAATTAAAAACCACTCTAAACTTTCAAGAGCATCATGCTAAAATGTTTTCTTCTCTCTCTCAATTGCAGCGACCTTGTGACCATGACTAGGTTGCATCTAGATAACAAATTGACTGATTCTGACTTATATGATTGGCAAAGGTCTGTCCAGATGTCCATTGCCTATGACAAGCTGGACCACCCTATTACTACTCAAGATCCCGCCGTCCCAGGTCCATTTTCCACCGTCACGGATATGGATATCCGCCAGACAAGGGAAAAGGATAAAACGAAAGCCAAATGCCACGTGTTAGCTTCAGTTGATGGTATATACCAGAAGCAGCACGAGAAGATGGACTCAGTTTCCATCTTTCTCCATAACAAAGATTTATATGGAGAGCAATCTCATATCGCAAGATATGAGACCTCGAACGAATTAATTCAAGCGAGGTTGACTTTCGGGTAATCTGTAGGGGACAACGTCCTTACAATGACTAGCTGTATTGATGAGCTCCAGGACCTGGAGACCACATTGGGAAACGAGTCAGATATTGACTTTGTTGGAGATAGTGCCCTCAGAGTCAATTATTGGATCACAGGCACGTGATTGCAATGATTGAGGGAAGACCTATCCCGGTAGGACAGTCTTACTCAAGATGATAGTATGCTATCTGGTTTACCTTTATCATCGTGTACTGCTTTAGGTGACCTGACATGTCGCTATTACACGTTGATCGAGCCCCTAGGATTCTTGCTTGACCACCAACAGTATGAGGGCGATCATATAAGTGGGAGCTGGGGTCTATAAGCACATCCTTAAAAGGTTCCTAGTCGTGGGAGTTTCGAGACAGGGCATCGATACTCCAGAGTAGACTAGTGTATTCAGTTGGTTCACCTAAGATGTATACAGGTGCTCATTGGGTTATGAGTACACCGGACAGGACTCGCCGGGAACATGCTAGTTGGTCTTATACCTGACGTCAGATAGCAGTTCCCTGGTGACATGTGTACAGGTTAGTTCATCGACCTGGGGATCGTCATTTGTCTCGTGTGAGTTTCCACTGTACTTTGATTACTACCCTACCACGCTCAAAGGAGACGTGCAAACAGGTTTTAGTTGGGTACAGTCCCGAGCCACATGGAGGCAGTGAGCGGATCTTCAGGGGTTCGTCTCTCCCGGTACTGGGGGTGAGGTCGCGCTGTGTCCAGGAGAGCCATTACACGAAGCCCTCGGCCGAGGCAGGAGATTTACTGGTAGGTATTCCAGTAGTATCTCAGGGTGTTCTGGGCTACACTCCGACATGACTTGTACTGCTTTTGGGGGTCTGACTTTTACCAACCCCCTAGGCCCGCCATGCGATGCTTATAGACGAACGGACCGGACTGTACGGATATTGTCACTGACAGGCTCAGTAGGGTGTCAGGATGAGTTCGCTCATCGACGTCCCTTTTGGTCAATACCTGGTAGCCCGTTACGTATTGGCTTATACCTCTGACGTGCTAGTGGTTAAATCCACAACCAAGGTGTTGACGAGTCTTTAGAGTCCCCCACATTCAGTTGCTCAAGTTTTCGGGCGAAACGCTGTAGAGGCCGTATGGAGATATGGCAGGGTTCGATCAGATACGTGCGGTATTGCACGGATCAGGATCGGACGGTTAATACTAGCAGGCTTTGGTTTAAGCCGGATGCTAGTATAGTACAGTGTAGATTTTGTCTCATTGCATTTGTATTCGGTCGGAATACAGATGCGGGTGTGTATACATAGTTTCGGGGTTTTTCCTGTAATTTATTACGGGACCAGTTTTCTGGAGTTGCCAGTTTGCTTTCCGTTTCGGCCGATTTCCTTTGTATCGTTCATTGGCCGAAGATTCTTGGAGGATGGCTTATTTGCATTTATGCAAATAAGTATTTGTGGAGGGTGTTCTTTGCATTGTTGCTTCATGATGAGTGTAGCCTTCATAACCTCATCATGGCTTGACTTTTGGAGTAATGATGATGGGTTATGATATGGTTGTTGAGTGTTGGATTTTGTTGATAATAATTTCTTTTTATGATCACATATTTTTTCCCTCTTGCATGATTGCCTCACTTGATTTTTCCACTCTCATTCTCACTCTCCCCATTCACCATGGCCGGCCACATTTTGAGGGGAGGCTGCCCATTTTGTTTGAGTGTGGGTTTTTGTTCATTTGGCTTTTGCAAAATTCCCACAAGTTCCATCTCCAAACTACATTTCATTCCTCCACTAAAAAGGCATCCTCCACTACCCCAAATGAGACATGAGCACTACACATTCTACAGCAAACCTTGGGCACGTCGGCTCGCCAACTTCGTGCCCGAGTTGCCTCGGTATAGAGGTGGGAGCCCGTAAAAGAAGCCGGCGACGTGGTGCCCTTTCGGTGACGAGGTGGAGAACGGAGCTTCCGCAGGAGATCGGGACGACGACGAGAAGACCGGAGTACTCGGATCACTCGGTATATCTCTCTTCCCCATCTTGTAGATAGCTAGGACTAGTTAATGGCCCGATCCGGGTTTTAGTGCGCGGTGGTGCTGGTTTGAAAAATTAAAGTTAACCATCGCTTCCGCATTTGGCCTCGGGATGGAGGCCGGGGCGCCGCCGTGCACTTACAGTGGTATCAGAGCCTCGCCATTAATATAGTCTAGCTTTGTCTAATGTGTTTTACATTTCCGATCGAACAATTTTCCAAAAACCGTATTTTTTTTCACATCAGTTTCTGTCGAAATTTTTTGAAGTCCAAAAATTTTTCAGGTTGTTTCAGAATGATGTGTAGGACATTCTAAGAGTTCTGTGAAAATTTGGGCTCGTGAACAGTCCAAACCACCGCGGAACCGCGGCCAAACCCATGCTTGGGCCGCGGTTCCGCCTCGACTTGAACTGTTCAGTCCCCCAAAATTCTACAGATTGCTCCTGAGTGGAAAATAAGTTTTCTGGAATGTTATTTTTTGGGCCCAGATTTCTTGATGTGCTACAGTAATACTTGGGGGCCCACTTGGTAAATTTGATCGATCGGATATTTTAAACACATTGTTTCACAGTATTTACATTATATCTGCGACCGTGAATGTCACTTGATCGGTAAATCCTGTCTAACTGCTATAGCCCGGTTAGACGGATTTGCGAATGTGACTTTCACGTTGATGTTCTGTGTATTGCTGTGATGTTGCGGATTGGTCGTGGGGGATAGCCTGGTTGCAGTGGTAGTACAGTTTTGTTGTATTATGTACATTTGATATTGCGGGGCGAGCGTCCGACATGTGGACTGCCGTCACTGCCTGATTGTATTATTATTTTGGGGCACGACCAGGTTGCGGTCGATGTACCCGTTGTATGTATATTTTACTTTCTGTACTAGGATTACCCCAAGGAGGGGTGCACGGATAGCCGGGTTCTAGAGGGCAACAAGCCCGCATCTCATGGCATTGAGACGGAGGGGGCTTCACTCTAGAATTGGCGGGCCATTCGCCGCACTCGTAGGGGGTACAGGTTGACCCAGGAGGGGTGCCCAAGTTGCCGGATTCCGTGAAGTGCCAGGTGGTCCATTCACGTCGCTGAAGGGGGCTGCCTCGCTTCAGGTTTTGGCGGGTAACTTGCCGCGCCCGTAGAGGTCTAGGATTTCATTGCACAGGCTATCCACACGACCAGGGGAACGTCGGGTTTCAGTAGTGGCTCTGTGAAACCCGGGGATCCCAGATATCTGTATTGTTCTGTGATGCTGTACATTTCTGTGATGTTGCATTTTATCACGCCTTCAGCGAAATATTATATATTGGTATATATATTAGTAGATGTTGTATATGTTTTGCATCCGCACTAGTCCAGTCCCCGCTCTGTCGTTAGCTAGCTAACCTAACGGGTAATGATGGGACCCAGTGGCGAATGCGGATGGCATATACGTACATCACTATATTTTCGTTCTTTTTTGGTGTGATCAATTGATGGGACTGCGTTGATTCGGATCAATGCAAGTTAAAACAAACCTAATCTGATGTTGTTGGAACACTTTTCAAAAAGCTGTTATTGTAAGGACGTTCTCTTTTGTTTTGCATCATGGTATTCAGTTGGAATATCCTGCTCCTCAGTCGACGAGGCAAGGGCCGAGATCCCTTCACCGGGAGTGACCCCTTGGACAAAAAGTTTGCGTCAGGGAAATGACTTCACTATAGCCGATTACTTTTGCTTTGCACCGTGGTATTCAGTTGGAATATCCTGCACCTCATTCTACGGGGAAAGAGCCGAGATCCCTTCACCGGGAGTGACCTCTTTAGCAATGGTTTTCGTCACTATATTTTCAAAAAGCTATCCAGTTCCTTCAACGATATCAAGTTCTTTACGTTAAAGGTTTTCGCCAGAAACCATTCGTAGCCCTCCATCGTTTCAGACGGGTAGCACGTAGTATTCATGCTATGTTTGTTGGCCTTCGTCAAGGCATAGTGTATGGTAGCTGCTTGTTGCCTTTCTGCTGCATAGATAGATGCGTTGGTTTGGGGCAGTCGTATAGCCTTGTTGGCCAAAGTCAAGGTCTTATGCGGGTGGGCTTAAATTAACCTGGAGAATGACGGGTAGAACTTGACATGTGACTTATGATTTGTTGGCCAAAGTTAAGGTCATAAGAGCATGGGGCAAAAATCACATCGGGAGTTTCTAAAGAAACTGAAACTTGCCAGATATGAGCATACCTTCTGGAGTGTGATACCGTGAGCGGATTCCGTCACGTTATCATGCGATGATAGTTGGATCCCGATTCCCACTGATGAGTTGGTTTACTCCTCGGGTGATCCCGACTAATTCTTCTTTCAGGTTTGGAGGAGAATTTGACGGTACAGTGGGAGGTTTCCAGATTAGATAAATTGGTAACCATTCTGATCTAGGTTAGAGTGCACGCCGAGTGTTTCTTTTCTCTCTCTCTGGCAGCGACCATTGACCCGACCCTAAGACCATGACTCAGAGACCAAAATTAACCGAACCTTCTTAAACACTAGCCTTTTGGATTGTCAGAGTTGCAAACCTCATTGCCACTCCTACTTTTACCCTTTTCTCCAGGACACCCCGTATTACTACGAACGTCCACTTCCATTGGACAAAACCATCGTATGGTTAGATACGAACTCGAAGGTATTTATTCGAGGATGGTTTCAGGTTCTGGAGGAAACGGATAGGATTATTCAGTTGTCTTTTCCTTTTACCTTCTCTCAGGTTGCGAGTGCTCCTTGGTTTAGGAGTAGTACACCTGTTACGCAAATTGGATAGTCTTCTTCCAAACCTTAGGCTGGTGCCGAACGGTAGGGAATGAAGAAAACCAATTAGCCTAACGATGGTGTACAGAAGGTATTATGTAAAGACAAAGAAAGGGATTAGAAGGAGGGCAAAGTAAACTGCGACTGCTATTCACGACCAAACCTAGTATTTCTTCGCCAATCCAAAATCACCTTTGTATTTCTCCAGAACACTCCGTATCACTATGAAGATCCACAGTTTATTGGATACTCCATCGTATGGTTATATATATGAACTCGAAAGGAACTTGTTCCAGTTCGGGGATGGATTCTGGTTCAGGAGAAATAGGAATAAGGTTTATTCGGTTGTCTTTTATCTTCACCTTCTCTCGCATTGCGAGTGCTCCTAGGATTAGGACAGTACACCCATTATGCTTATTGGACAGTCTTCTTCCAAACCATAGGCTGGTGCCGAACGGTAGGGAAGGAAGAAAACCATTTGGCCTAAAGGGGTGTGCAGAAGGTAATGACTAAAGACATATAAAGGGATTTGGAAAGATGGCAAAGAATTACACGGTTACAGTTGTGGATCTGGATAATGGAAGAGGCATTACTAGGAATACCAGGATACCCCAACGAAACATTTCAATGTTTCAGTTTCACTGTGTACTGTTAAAGGAAAACTGATTTCCCGGTTAGACACTTGCTCCAGGGTATGTATTTACCAGGTATGATTCTCACATCTATATGGTTTTACAGATGATGAGTGGGAGTAAGTTATTAGGAATTGGGTGATCATCCTCATTATATCGGGATTCATTGTAATCGGTGATATTTGAGGAAGTCATCTGGGTCGTTTGCCGGACGGCAAATATTTGGTTTTGAATATCCGTTGTTATGCACCAATTTTAAATTGATATATCTGTACGTCTATTTTTATAGAGTGAGATATATCTTTTTGAAATTATGTCTGTGATATTTACCTATATCAGTGGATGGTTAGGTAAGGAGCATTAAACAGCGGTGTAATTCTTCTTAACCATAAGTACAGTTTTCAACCTACGACATACAGTGAATGAGTTATCAGACTCAAGGGACTTATACAGACTATTGTATGTTGACCAGTGTCCATCAGGACAGAGGGGTTGGTCCTCGTACTATATTCGGTTTACTTATGACTTCTCTAGTTTTTAGACAGGTGTTTCGCGGAAACACAGGGTCCGAATTTTGAGAAGTTATAGGTATATGAATAAAGTAGAGAACCAGGTATTGCAAGTATCGGGATTCTTCAAGGTGATCGAAGATGTAGATACTTGTGTATGGTATTCAGTTGATAGTAATGATTAAGAGATCTTGCTTCTCTTTCAGGTTATTCATAATTGGAAGCATTCCTAAGTTGAGTAACGCTGATCGGCCTCTTTCCATTTAGTTGACATGCACTGGAGACAGTTGCATGATTTGAATCTGGTTCAATTAAATCAGTGCCTCTGGTTCTATATTGGATATAGAACAGTTCATATCTTAACGATGTTAAGGTACGGGGAGTTGTTCGGTTTATGATTAAAACCAGACACTGGACAACTCAAGGCACGTTTCTGTAATGGCTGTTTTGTGGGTTGACCCAGGCTATGACGAGGGTTGACTTTCTACCATTTGGAAGATCAATAGTGATATTGTTCTAGACTCGCCACAGTTTTAATAAAAATGGATTTTTTTCAGAAAACAGAAGTGGGAGTATGGTAGAACTGGAAGTGATTCCAGAACCACAAACGATTACTGAAGATTTCATAGGAACCTAAAGATTCAATCTGGTTTGACATTCCATTGGCCACTCCGCAGATAAGGTGGGTAACTTCAGGCACCCGAGAGGTACTCCGGTAGCCTCAAGGACGGTGACAGGGAAGTTCTTGTTTACCCACAATTGCCATTGCTGTTGTTCCAGATTGCAAGACCCGGCGGGAGGATGAGTATAGCGTCGTTCTAAACTAGCTTTAGAAGTGTACGTGTATATGCCTCTGCCAGAGGGTTGTCGTAGTCAGTGGGAGCAGCGGAAGCATTGGTGGACAGGTTGCTTATGTCTATTTATAGACTAAAGCAGATATAGCGGAGATAGATCATCAATTTCTGATGTGACAGTCATAGGTTTGACTTCATCAGAATAGGGGATGGATCTGTTGAGAAGGTAGTAGGGTGTGATGTCATGGTATTTGGATGATAGACACATAATAGGAAGTGATATTCCCATACTACGATCGGTTATACTTTGGTCGTCACACAGCGGTTTCTCCATATAGGACTTGGACATTATATCAAACATACTGGTTACTAGATCTATGGTTTTAGATCTAGATTTGGGTGGTTTCCCAATTAAGGGTACATAGACAGCATTCTAAGAGTATTTAGAATGGACGACTCCTGGCACGGTTGTGTACCCGCAGGTGATGGAGTCACCCTCTCTAAAGGTGTCTTACAGACTAATGGGGAGCGGGATGTGCATGATTGACAGATCACTTGCTCAGGCAATTGAGTCAATCATGAAATGTCAAGTACCACACCAGATGTTGTTCTTGTACTAGATGCAATAAGTTGACATTGATCCAATTCTGGAGAAGCAGTCGGAAGCAGCATTAGAACATAAGTGGATGTTCTAGGGATATGATAACGACAGCCTCATTCGAGAGACGGTTATCATTCCAGGCTTCCAAGGTGACCTGGACGACAAGGAGGTTGTCAGAGTTATAGTTTTTCCTTATGACGAGGGGCAGTATTTTGGACAGGTGATCCAAGGCAATACTGAGGGAGGCATGGCGCAGGATACTGATTAAGTTCAGTTGACAATACAGTCTAAGAAGTTTGGATTTGGAGTTCATTTATGAGCTAGGTCCCATCAGACATCCAGACATATTCTAAGACAGGTGTTGCTCATTTCGGGAGACGGGTTTCTCCGCGAACTTGAGATATAGAGAGACATAGAAAGAAACATCAAAGCGGATCCACTCACTGAGGCTATTCCTTGAACGCAATAGTTTCGCAAACGGGCTTTGTGAGACTGACTAGTAGAGGAGTTGGGTGTTCGGTATCACACGGGCTGTGAGTATGCGACATCGCAATAATTAGCCTTGAGTGCAAGTGGGAGATTGTTGGAGATAGTGCCCTCAGAGTCAATTATTGGATCACAGGCACGTGATTGCAATGATTGAGGGAGGACCTATCCCGGTTGGACAGTCTTACTCAAGATGATAGTATGCTATCTGGTTTACCTTTATCATCGTGTACTGCTTTTGGTGACCTGACATGTCGCTATTACACGTTGATAGAGCCCCTAGGATTCTTGCTTGACCACCAGCAGTATGAGGACGATCATATAAGTGGGAGCTGGGGTCTATAAGCACATCCTTAAAAGGTCCCTAGTCGTGGGAGTTTCGAGACAGGGCATCGATACTCCAAAGTTGACTAGTGTATACAGTCGAGACCCCGACGAGGGGCGGTGGCCGGTTTCACAAGCCACTGGTGTCAGTTGGTTCACCTAAGATGTATATAGGTGCTCATTGGGTTATGAGTACACCGGACAGGACTCACCGGGAACATGCTAGTTGGTCTTATACTTGACGTCAGATAGCAGTTCTCTGGTGACATGTGTACAGGTTAGTTCATCGACCTGGGGATCGTCATTTGTCTCGTGTGAGTTCCCACTGTACTTTGATTACTACCCTACCACGCTCAAAGGAGACGTGCAAACAGGTTTTAGTTGGGTACAGTCCCGAGCCACATGGAGGCAGTGAGCGGATCTTCAGGGGTTCGTCTCTCCCGGTATTGGGGGTGAGGTCGCGCTGTGTCCAGGAGAGCCATTACACGAAGCCCTCGGCCGAGGCAGGAGATTTACTGGTAGGTATTCCAGTAGTATCTCAGGGTGTTCTGGGCTACACCGACACGACTTGTACCGCTTTTGGGGGTCTGACTTTTACCAACCCCCTAGGCCCGCCATGCGATGCTCATTTGTGAACGGACCGGACTGTACGGATATTGTCACTGACAGGCTCGGTAGTGTGTCATGATGAGTTCGCTCATCGACGTCCCTTTTGGTCAATACCTGGTAGCCCGTTACGTATTGGCTTATACCTCTGACGTGCTAGTGGTTAAATCCACAACCAAGGTGTTGACGAGTCTTTAGAGTCCCCCACATTCAGTTGCTCAAGTTTTCGGGCGAAACGCTGTAGAGGCCGTATGGAGATATGGCAGGGTTCGATCAGATATGTGCGGTATTGCACGGATCAGGATCGGACGGTTAATACTACCAGGCTTTGGTTTAAGCCGGATGCTAGTATAGTACAGTGTAGATTTTGTCTCCTTGTATTTGTATTCGGTCGGAATACAGATACGGGTGTGTATACACAGTTTTGGGGTTTTCCTGTAATTTATTACGGGACCAATTTTCTGGAGTTGCCAGTTTGCTTTCCGTTTCGGCCGATTTCCTTTGTATCGTTCATTGGCCGAAGATTGGTGGAGGAGGGCTTATTTGCATTTGTGCAAATAAGTATTTGTGAAGGGTGTTCTTTGCATTGTTGTTTCATGATGAGTGTAGCCTTCATTTGACTTCATAACCTCATCATGGCTTGACTTTTGGAGTAATGATGATGAGTTATGATATGGTTGTTGAGTGTTGGATTTTGTTGATAATAATTTCTTTTTATGATCACATATTTTTTCCCTCTTGCATGATTGCCTCACTTGATTTTTCCACTCTCATTCTCACTCTCCCCATTCACCATGGCCGGCCACATTTTGAGGGGAGGCTGCCCATTTTGTTTGAGTGTGGGTTTTTGTTCATTTGGCTTTTGCAAAATTCCCACGAGTTCCATCTCCAAACTACATCTCATTCCTCTACCAAAAAGGCAACTTCCACTACCCTAAATGAGACATGAGCACTACACATTCTACAGCAAACCTTGGGCACGTCGGCTCGCCAACTTCGTGCCCGAGTTGCCTCGGTATAGAGGTGGGAGCCCGTAAAAGAAGCCGGCAACGTGGTGCCCTTCCGGCGACGAGGTGGAGACCGGAGCTTCCGCGGGTGATTGGGACGACGACGAGAAGACCGGAGGACTCGGATCACTCGGTATATCTCTCTTCCCCATCTTGTAGATAGCTAAGACTAGTTAATGGCCCGATCCGGGTTTTAGTGCGCGGTGGTGCCGGTTTGAAAAATTAAAGTTAACCATCGCTTCCGCATTTGGCCTCGGGATGAAGGCCGGGGCGCCGCCGTGCACTTACAGACTTGATTCTACAGTCTCTGCCTTCTACCCTGAAGGAAAACAGGGAAGAAGAAAGAAAGAGAAGGGCAACAGTTTCGGGATTGAATGTAGTAAAAGTGGAACGTTCCTATTGTTATGGGACTGGGCATTGGCAGAAAGATTGCAGGGCTTTAGAAGCCAGTAGCCAGGATATGAAGCATGTTGTGGCTTCGACCTTAAGTGTATTTGTTATTGAGAACTGTTTGTCAATTAACTCTACTTCCTGGGTACTAGATACCGGAGCAGGATCTCATATATGTAATTCAATACATGCTTTGAGAAACCGAAGAGTTATAAAGGTAGGTGATTGGTCTCTCAGAGTTGCAAACGGAATGAGCGTGGACGCTGAATCCGTGGGAGAATATCGCCTAGGTTTGACAAGTGAGCATATATAGATTCTACGTAACTGTTTATATGTACCTAGTATGACTTGTAATATCATATCAGTGTCCTCACTTTTGAGAGAGGGATATGATTTTACATTCGTAAGCGATGTAGTTAACATCCACCTAAATCAAGTTTTGATTGGGTCCGGTACATTAGATAACGATATATACATATTAAGTCAAGTTCAGGTTTTCAATGTCCAGAACACACTTAAAAGAAAGTCTCCAGAAATAAATCAGGCTTTCTTATGGCATTGTAGACTAGGTCATATCAATGAGAGAAGGTTGACTAAGTTACATAGAGAAGGATGTTTGAATCCGTTCGAATATCAATCTTATGCTACTTGTGAATCTTGTCTCAAAGGAAAGATGACAAAGACTCCGTTCACTGGACACGGAGTAAGAGCAAGCGAGCTCTTGGGACTCATACACAGTGACGTGTGCGGTCCAATGTCTACACATGCACGAGATGGTTATTCCTACTTCATTACTTTTACGGATGATTTCTTTAGGTATGGATATGTCTTCTTAATGAAACATAAATCCGAGGCCTTTGAGAAATTCCAAGAATACAAGAATTAAGTGGAAAAACAAACAGGCAAGAGTATAAAGACACTGAGATCTGATCGAGGTGGTGAATACTTAAGTGCCGAGTTCCTGGGTTACTTAAAAGAGAATGGAATTCTCTCTCAGCTTACTCCTCCATACACGCCACAACATAATGGTGTATCGGAAAGGAGGAATCGAACCCTATTGGATATGGTTCGTTCCATGATGAGTAACGCTGAGTTACCGCAATCATTCTGGGGATATGCACTAGAATCAGCGGCATATCTTCTGAACAGGGTTCCTACCAAGACAGTGCTTACAACCCTATATCAGATATGGAGTGGGAAGAAACCCTATCTTCAGTATCTGAAGATTTAGGGATGTCCGATTTTTGTTAAAAAGCAGTATGCGGACAAGCCCGAGGCACGGTCAGTACAATGTAAGTTTGTGGGATATCCCAAGAACTCCAAGGGGTATCTGTTCTATAACGCAGAGGAACAAAAGATTTTTGTTTCTCGTAATGCCCATTTTTTAGAACAACAAGTTTTAGAAAAGGATACAAGTGGGAGCGAAATAGAACTGGAAGAAATTCCAGAACCGCAAATTACAACTGAAAGTTTGGTAGAACCAGTAGTTCAAGAACAATTGGACATTCCCACACCCTTCCGCAGGAGTAGTAGGCCGTCTCATCCGCTTGAGAGATACTACGGTTTTCTCATAGATGGGGATAGAGAGGATTGTCTCATTGATGAAGATGACCCTACTAGCTTCCAGCAAGCCATTCAGAGCGGTGACTCAGTAAAATGGCTGGATGCAATGCGGACCGAAATAGAGTCCATGTACACTAACAAAGTATAGACTTTGGACATTGCTCCAGATGGGGTAAAACCCGTAGGATGCAAATGGATCTTCAAAAAGAAGATTGGTGTAGATAGACAGGTTGAAACCTATAAGGCTAGACTTGTTGCAAAGGGTTTCCGTCAAAGACCTGGTTTGGACTATGACGAAACCTTTTCTCCAGTGGCTATGCTTAAATCTATTCGGGTCCTTCTTGCTATTGCTGCCATCCACGATTATGAAATCTGGCAGATGGACGTAAAGACGGCCTTTCTGAATGGTAATTTGGAAGAGAGCGTCTATATGGATCAGCCAGAGGGATTCATTCAGAGTGGGAGCAGCGGTAAAGTATGAAAGCTGCTTAAATCCATTTATGGACTAAAGCAGGTATCGCGAAGTTGGAACATCTGTTTTGATGATGCTGTCAAAGAATTTGACTTTATCAAAAATCCAGATGAACCTTGCATATACAGTAAGATTGTAGGGAGAGCTATAGTATTCCTCGTCTTGTACGTGGATGACATTCTCCTAATAGGAAATGATATTCCTATGTTACAGTCAGTCAAAAGATTCTTGTCACATAAATTCTTCATGAAAGACCTGGGTGATGCCACCTACATTCTGGGGATCCGGATCTATCGTGATAGATTAAAGAGGATATTGGGACTTTCGCAGTCCAGGTACATAGACACCATAGTGAAGAGATTCAGTATGGATGATTCTAAGCACGGTAACCTACCGGCTTGTCACGGAATCACCCTCTCCAAAGAGATGTCTCCCAAGACTGATTTGGAAAGGGATCGCATGTCGATTATAACCTACGCTTCTACGGTAGGCTCTATAATGTATGCGATGTTATGTACCAGACCAGATGTAGCATACGCATTGAGCGTTGTAAGCCGGTATCAGGCAAACCCAGGGGAGAATCATTGGATAGCAGTAAAGAACATTCTCAAGTACCTAAGGAGGACTAAAGATATGTTCTTGGTGTATGGCGGAAAAGACCTCCAGATTGAGGCCTTTGCCGACTCCGGCTTCCAGAGTGACAAAGATGACTCCAAGTCCATGTCGGGTTATGTCTTTACCCTCAATAGAGGGACGGTTTGTTGGAAGAGTTCCAAACAGGAGACCGTTGCTGACTCAACAATGGAAGCAGAGTACATAGCTGCTTGCGATGCCGCAAAAGAAGCTGTCTAGATGAAGAAGTTCCTCACAGAACTTCAGGTGGTTCCTACCAGTGTTGATCCAATACCTCTGTATTGTGACAACAACGGCGCTATAGCTTTAGCGAAGGAACCCAGGTCCCATCAGAAGTCCAGACACATCTTTAGGCGGTATCACCTGATCAGGGAGATTGTAGATCGCCGGGAGATCGAGATAAAGAGAGTAGAGACGGAGAATAACATTGTTGATCCATTCACAAAGGCCATTCCTCAGACGCAGTTCGAGAGGCTATTCGAGATGATAGGTCTACGATATGCCAGCTCATGGCCCTAGTGCATGTGGGAGATTGTTAGTGTATATACCCTAGGGGCTATTATTATATCATACTTGTATGTATATTACTTAATGGAAGCTTGGGATATTCACAGTTGTATATACAGTCTTGCTAAAAATGGTAGTATGCTACTTGGTTTGTGTCTACTTTAATATGTGCATATGTTTCTTGTAAACGTATCACTTATACATATTAGTAGAGCCCATATGATCTTTGCTTGATTACCAGCGTCGTGATGACAGTCACACTAGTGGGGGCTGGGTAGTCTGTAAGCAACATCCTATACAGGTCCCTGGTCATTGGATTATCGAGATAGGGCATCGATATTCCGGAGTAGACTAAGTGTGTACGCTTCTCATCCCAGTTGGGGAGATGGTCTATCCCACAGCCATCAGTACGTCGTACTAGAGATAGTATACAGGTGCTCGTTAGGTTACGGGTACACCGGACAGGACTCGCAGGGGAACTGTTGGTTGGTATTATACTAATCGTCAGTTAACAGTTCCCAGGTGACATGAGTACAGTATAGTCCACAGACTTGACACTGCTACTTCGCCTCGAGTGTGTCCCATTGTTCTTAGATTGCTACCCTACCACGGCTCAGAGGAGTCGTGCAAACAGGTAGCAGTTGGGTGCAGTCCCGAGCACTTGGAGGCAGTGGCGGTTAGATAGGATTCGTCTCTCCCGGTATTGGGAGTTGATATCGCACTGTGTCAGAGAGCCATTACGCAAAGTCCCTGTCCAGGGCAAGCGAGATTTACTGGTAGGTTCCAGTAGTTTCTCAGGGTGTAATGGGCTACACTCTGACACGACTTATAATGCTATTAGGGGACTGACGCTTGCTGCCCCTTAGGATAGATATGCGATAGCCTTAGACGAACAGACCGGACTGTACGGAGATTGTCACATTAGGGTCAGTAGGAGTTCAGATGGGTTTCCTCATCGGTCTTCTTATCGACATCTACCTGGGGACCGTTACGTACAGCTAGTGCCACTTGCGGTCTGTGGTTAAACCCACTGCCAGCATAGTGTCGAGTCTTTAGAGTCCCACACAGAGAGTTTCCCTACTCCAGGCGAAACAATATAAAGGTCGTATGGTTTTACGACAAGGGTTTGGACGCTTACGTATTTAAACGCACGTACGACGTTCGGACAGTTTTTACTAGCCGGCTTTGGTTTAAGCCAGATTCTAGTATCAGGTAATTAGATTTATACAGTCTAAAGTTTTTTCATGTTTTCACGGATTGGAGGGGCGTTCTCGTAATTTTCCGGGAAGCTTCTAGAAGCATGGTGACTTGGGGGTTAAGGTGGCATATGCATTAATTGGATTAATGAGTCATGTAGTGATTCATACATTGAGTTAATGATTCATTTAATATTTTATATGACTCATGTGATGAATCACTTAGTGCATTAATGAAACATGGTGATAATTCATTGTTTGTTATTTACTAAATATTATCATATGCTTCATATATACACAAATGACTTCATTCATCCAAAAGAATTCTCATTCTCACCTTCTCTCTCCTCAAGCTCTCCCTCTTCAAACCCTAACCCTAACCTCTCATGTGTTGAGATCAAGGGTTAGCTATACTAATACATCCATAACCTCAATCTATATCCCCTAGGTAGCTTAGATTAGTATTTTGAGCAACCTAGTTATCTCAAGTTAGAGATCAAGCTTGGCGTAGGAGCTGTCGGGTGGATCGTCTTTGACTCGAGGAGGCCATTGAGGTGCCGATGTTCCAAGGAGCCTACGAGGAGTAGAGGACAGCGATGAAGACCCGAAGGACAAGTAACGTGAGGTATAACTTCAAATCCGAGTAGTTAAACCTCTCGTAGTTTGCTAGTAACGGTTTAGATACGATTCATGCGCTCAAGTCCGTGTTAAGAAGCTTTGATAATCGTTTTTCATATATTCCGCCTCCCCGCAAGTTCGTCGGGTGCGTGACATGGACTTACAGTGATGGCGATCATACTTGTAGGAGCAGGGTAGTCCATAAGCATATCTTTAAATGGTCCCTAGTCGCGTGAGTATCGAGACTGGGCACTGATACTCCAGAGTAGACTGGTGTGTACGTTTCTAGCCCCGTTGGGGGATGGTTGGTCCCTCAGCCATTGGTCTGATGCACCTAAGATCGTATACAGGTGCTCACTGGGTGTGAGTACACTGGACGAACTCGCCGAGAACTTCTATATGGTACTATACCTATCGTCAGATGGAAGTTCTCAGGTGACATGTGTACAGGTTAGTCTTTGGACCCGAGATCGGCATTTGTCTCGTGTGAGTTCCCACTGAACTTTGATCACTACCCTACCACGGCTCTACTGAGTCGTGCAAACAGGTTTTGGCTGGGTTCAGTCCCGAGCCACATGAAGGAAGTGAGCGATTGTCGGGGATTCGTCTCTCCCGGTATAGGGAGTCGATATCGCACTGTGTTTTGATTGGTCAGGACCATAAGACTGTAGGGTTCCTAGGAACACTTATGAGGTTCTACAACTAATCAACCATGTCCAATTCAAAAAATTCCATGTGCCAAAGAACCCTATACTAGATCGTTAACTAGAGGTAAGGAGAAAGTAAGTAAGCAAACTACTTTTGCTACTAAGTGAAAGTGACTACAACCTTTGTAGATCCGGTCCTCCACCTTTCTAGCTCCGTGTTGACGTTCCTCCGCTGCGATCATCGGAATCCCGGACTCTAGCGTCGGTTTCATCGGAGAAATGGGCGGGCTAGGTCGTTGACTTCGATGCCGAAGATGATCTACGTCGAGGCAACTCAAACTCAAGCTCCATCTTCACTAGGTCATGAAACTTGTGAAGATAACACACTCTACTACATGGCAAGTGGTAGAGGATGAAGAAATAGGAAGCAGGTTGACTTTAGATTTGGATTTCTCACTCTAAATCTCATGGCACCATTAGAGGTAGCAAGCTTTCTTGAAGCTTGATGAAGATGAAGAAGAAAAGAATAAAAAGATAATCAAATAAGAATGAAACTTATCCTTTTAATTATGGTACCATAGTTAAGTTAAGCCCTCATGCTTAACATGTGTAGAGAATTAACCAAAGACTTGGGTTAAGGGTTGGGTTAAACAATTATCAAAAGAAATGACAAAAGAGTGGACTTTGTCAAGGTTTCTCCAAGCTTCTTCAAGCTTGACAACTTTGACCAAGTTCATTTCTTTTGTTAATTCTTTTGATAAAACAATACCCTAATCTTAAACTTAATCTTGATATAATTCTCATACACACAACTTGTATGTATCATCAAACACGATACAAACATATGTACACAAATATATATCATATATACACTTATGCACAAACTAGTGAGAAAACAAATCTTAAGTGAACCAATACTAGTTAATGTAAAGTAATATATCAAATATATAATTATACATTAAATCATTAAATCAACACTTGATTTAATGATCCGGTCATACTGCATATAACCGACTAATATCAAGTGTATCAATGTATTGAATCAACATTTGATTCGGTAACCCGGCTATATCTTATATAACCGTCCGATGATACAAATCACGAGAATAGAATTCAGTATCACATACTGGTATTATTCTTGGTCCCGCACATATCTCATATGCGCTCCTATTTCGTTTCTCTTGAGCCAGGAAACCTCTGTGTAGGACTCTAAAGACTCGTCAATACGCCGGAAGTAGGTGATGATCATATCAAACACCCACAAGTCGCAAGCGGTCTGCTAAACGTAACGGCCACCCGGGTATTGAGCGATCAGAAGATCAACGAGCAAGCCTGCTCACACTCCTGTGAATCCAACTAGCAACACTTACCGTACAGTCCGGTCTGTTCATCTGATATGTCGCATATCTCGCCTAGGGGTGGTAAACGTCAGACCCAAGTAGCTTGATAAGTCATGCCGATGTAAGGTCCATAACATAGCATGAAACTACTGATAACACTTACCAGTAGATCAGTGCAACCCTGGCCAGGGATTTCCAGTTATGTCCAGTCGAGCATAGCGCAACATCAACTCCCAATACCGGGAGAGACGAATCCCCTCCTATCGCTCATTGCCTCCATGTGAATCGGGACTGTACCCAAAAACCACCCGTTTGCATGACTCAGTAGAGCCGTGGTAGGGTGGAAATCAAAGCACAGTGGGAGACATACAAGACTCTATGACGATCTCGGGTCAACAGACTAAGCTGTACCAGTGTCACCAGAGAACTGCCATCTGACATGAGGTATAATACCATCTGGGAGTTCTCGGCGAGTCCGTTCAGTGTACCCAGTCATCACTGAGCACCCGCATACCATCTCTGATGTCAAACACCAATGGATATAGGATCATCCATCGCCCATCACATGGGTCGAGAAGATATACGCTAGTCTACTCTGGAATATCGATGCCCCGTCTCGATATTCCCACGACTAGAAACATTGAAGGATGTACTCATTGACTACCCATGCCCCACTAGTATGATCTTCATCATAGTCCTGGAAGTCGAGTACACATCCTAAGGGCTTTATCAACATGTAACAGAGAAATAGAAAGTATACATGTTAAGATAAAGAGCAACCAGATAGCGTACTATCATGTCGAGCAAGAAAGTCCTACCTATATAAGTCCCAGCATCCACTACAATATACATCCTATGTACAGTAATGGCCTCTAGGGCATACATATAACTAACAATCTCTCACTTGCACTAGGGCCATCTGTAGCAGTGGTTGCAGTATCACATACTCAACCATCCCATAAAAGTCTCTCTTTGGGAAAATGCCTTTGTGAGTGGATCCGCCGTGTTGTCCTCTGAGTCTACTCTCCTAACCTCGATCACCCTCGAGATCAACTATCTCCATAATCAGGTGATGCTGCCTCAGAATATGTCTGGGTCACTGATGGGACCGGGGTTCCTGGGCCAAAGCTACACTTCCATTGTCATATAATGGTAGGAACCTAGTTCATCTCATGAACCAATATACACCCAAACTGCCTCTTTGGTAGTATCTTTAATAGCGATGTTACCAGCCTTTATCTTCTAGTCTGCCACGGTATCTAGCTTGGAACTCTTCCAACATACCGTCCCTCCACTGAGGGTAAAGACAATGCCTGCGACTGACATTCAGTCGTCCTTATCACCCTGGAACCTTTCCAGTGATTCTCCCCAGGATCGATTGATACCATCTCACTAAACTTAGTGAGAAGCCTAACATCCATTTAGATCTATCTCATAGATCCAAATCCCAGGATTTAGGAGGTATCACTTTGATTCTGTATGGAGAATCCTTGTGATAAGCGAAGATTGACCGAGTGTAGTATAGGAAACTCTTTTCCTATTTCGAGTATGTTATCCACGTACAATACGAGGATGACCACCTTACTTTCTACTACCTTTTTGTACATACAAGGTTCATCTACCATTTTGATGAAGTCAAACTCTTTGACTATCACATCAAAATAGACGTTCCAACTCCGCGTTGCCTGTTTTAATCTGTAAAGAAACTTGCACACGTTTCTGCTGCTCCCACTGTTTACGAAGCCCTCTGGCTGTGTTCTTATAGACGTTCTCTTCTAAATCATTATTTAGAAAAGCAGTCATGACACCCAACCACCAGATATCGTACTCATGGTATGTAGCAATAGCATGTAGGATCCTGATGGACTTAAGCATAGCCACTGGAAAAGGTTTCATCACTATCCACGCCTGGTTGATGATGAAAAACCTTTAACAAGTCTAGCTTTGAAAGTCTCAACTTTTTCATCTACACCAAGTAATCTTCTCAAGATATACTTGCTCCTGATGGGGATTTAACCTTTCAGATATAGCAACCAAAGTCCATACTTTGTTGGTGTACATGGATTCCATCTTAGATCGCTAAGCATCCAGCCATTCTTACAGAGTCCCTACTCTTGATGGCCTGCTCGAAACTAGTTGGGTCATCATCTCATGATGCATTCCTCGCTCCCACTGTCATCGAGAAACCGAAGTATCTCTCTGGCGGATGAGGAACCCTACCAGATCAGCGGAGAGGCTGAGGTTCGTCGGGGACTATTGAATCCTCTGGTTCTGTCAAATCATTAGCTGTAGTTTGTATAGCTGAAACTTTTGCAGTTCTACAGAACTGACCTTGCCTCGATCTTGTCCGGATTTTGCTTTCGACATAGGCCGGACAATCCCAAATCTTAACTTACTTAAGAGATAGGCTCTTCCCATACCATATCTTATATGGAGTGGTAGGCGTTGATTTGATTCGAACCTAGTTCAATAGGTATGCAGCTTCTCAAGTGCACAACCCCAAAAGGAAATAGGTAACTTAGTAGTACTCATCATAGAGCACACCATATCATATAGGGTGTGATTGCTCCGCCCTGATACACCGTTGTGCTGTGGTGTATTCAGAGGAGCAATACTGAGAGAGAATCTCATTCTCCTTTAGAATAGTCCAGGAATTCCATGCACAAGTATTCTCCTCTCTGATTTCATTATAGGACATAATACTTATACCCGGTTTTTGGTTCTTTACTTCTAACTTATATTCTGTGAATATCTCAAAAACTTCGGACTTATGTTTCAACAGGAACATATGGCTGAATCTTGAGAGATCATCAGAGAATGTAATGAAGTACAAAGAACCGGTCCTGGCATGTGTAGACAGGGGACCTTACACACATCATCATGTATCAGTCCCAAGAGTTTACTAACTCTTTCTCTGTTTCCAATAAACAGAGCTATGGTCAGCTAATCTTTGTGACATGACTGGCAAGTTTCATAAGATGTAAATTCAAACTAATTTAAATATGCATCTAAATATAACTTCAGTCAGTCGGGTGGCATTGATATGACCTAGTCTACAATACCTCAAGAAGGAATCGTTCATTTCTGAACTCTTCCTTTTGTGTGTGTTCTGTATACTAGGAACTGTAGTTTGATTTAAAACGTCAATGCTTTTAGATAACGTGCCTGAACCAATCAACTTTTGAAATAGGAAATGTTCAGAACATTATCCAACAATACAAAATTTTATCATTTCTTTACTAATAATGAGACTGATATGATTTTGTATATCAGGTTCGGTATCTAATAACATTCGTTCAGAATTAATGTACTGGTAATACAGGGTGACAGTGACCAACAGACTTGGCTGCAACACTTGCCCCGTTTTCTGTCTCATGAAACTTATCACCCGTTCTCAGTTCTCTACCTTTCTGTAGCCCATGTAACGGATTACATTTGCGGGATCCTGATCCGGTATCTAATACCAAGGATGTAGAGGACATTGAGAAACAGTTCTTTATAATGAACACACCCGAAGAAGATGCATCATATGCACTTTCTTCGTTTGGGCGGCATAGGAATTCTGGTATTCCCCTATTTCCTGCTCGGTCTTATAACAATTATAAGTTGGAGCGGGACCAACGTTCCCCAGCTCAGTATAACAAGCGGGTTCGGTCAATACATCCATATTATTATCTTGATTAAGGCGTGATATGGTCGCTACCTGGAGAGAGAGAGAAGAAAACACTCTGCGTGCGCTCTTGCAAGATTATATTGGTTATTTATTTTATCTAATCAGGATGGTTCCCACTGTTTTTATCAAATCTTCCTTCAAACACTAAAAGGAAAGACTAGCCGGGATTAATTACACTCTACAAGTTCGCCAATCTTTCAGCCAGGCCAGTGCCGGTACTTTGAGGGAGGTTTCTCGTGCTTTCGCACGGACCTAATTAAAGTAAACTTTGTTTTCCCATAGGCGTAACCCCGTTGACACCTTTCTAGACACCTACTTGATCTGCTAATTGTAAAGTGCAAAACTCTCCCTGGAGTAACAATTACTCGCATTGGGTATCGGGATCCAACTATCATATAGAAGGTATGCAATCTCATTGCAAATTTCAACACTTGAAACTCCCGATAAAGGTTTTTACCCTTAGCACCTATGACCTTGGCTAAGGTCAACAAATCATAAGCACTAGTTAAGTTCTACCCATCATTTCTTGATTAATTAGACCCACCCACATGACCCTTGGCTAAGGTCAACAAAGTCACATGACTGTCCTAACTAATCGCATCATATGCGGTGTAGGAAGACATCACTTATCTACCGTACACTGTGCCTTGACTATGGTCAACAAACACAGCACGAATACTAAGTACTCTACTTCCTAAAATGACGGAGGGCTGCGAATGGTTTTTAATAAAACCTTTAACGCTTTGAACTTGATCTCGTTGCGGAATCAAATGGTTTTTAAATGGAATGTTTTTGAGGCTTTTCTAGTTTTGCTAAAGGGGTCACTCCCGGTGAAGGGATCGTCAGCCCTTTCCTCATCGAATAAGGTGCAGGATATATCATATATACCGCTGTGCAAAGCAAAAACTATAGAAGCAATCAAAAGACAAACCGAGGGTTGCAGTATCTGCCAGTTATTGCTAAAGGAGTCACTCCCGGTGAAGGGATCTCGGTCCTTTCCTTATCGAATAAGATGCAGGATGTTCTACAAGGAACACCACGATGCAAAGCAAGAACTGTAGCTACCTGTTTTTATTTTTGAAATTCGATTCCACAACATATTTTAGGTTTATTTTCTTTCATTAATCATATTAATGAATATCCCATCATTTAAGTCCACCTAAACATCACAGATAAATATAACGTACGCTTATGCCATCCGCATTCGCCTCGATGTCTCGTCTGCACCGTTAGGTTAGGTAACTAATGCCAGAGCGAGGCAGGGCTAGCGCGGGTGTAAAACATAAGCAACGTCTCTATAATATATCATATATACTATATACAATATCTATCTGAACATATCACATGATCACATCACAGATAACGCAGCAGAAAATATCATATGAAATATTGGATATATTAGGACGTCCGTGTTTTTAATACGAGCCAGTATAAAACACGGATTCCACGGTCGCAATGAATAGCCAATCCCACACCCCTAGACCCCTACGAGAGCGACAAGCAACCCTACCAATTCTAGGGCTAGGAGACCCGAACTCGACTCCTCGAGATGGCCTCCCACTGGACCCTAGAACCCGGTTACTTGTGCTCCCCTCCTTGGGTCTATCCTAATGCGGAAAAGTAAATAATATACATCAACGGTGACATCTTCCACAACCTAGAAGTGCCCCAATAAAAGAATATTACATACAAGTTTTTACATGAATGAAAATGGAAAGACACTCATCTCACATAAAAACCCCCGGCTATTCGAACACGACGATCCAATATAACATATCCAGCAACACATAACATCACATGTCATCAATGTAAGTAAATATGCGCATCCCAATTGTCGTTGACATATAGCAACGAAACCGGCGATATCACATATTACACTTACGGTCGCAGAAAAGAAAGTGTAAAACTACAACAGTTGGAATCCGCAAACTCTTTAGACATCGCATGCCTAATCAAATGAATTCCTTAGACATCGCATGCCTAACAATTATAAACCCCGCATTTTAGTCTCAATATCGAAAACACTTTTCAATATAAAGTCGGGAAATTCAACAAGATTCCCGGCATCTTGAACGAATGCTGGTCGCAAAGTTTAGTAGACGGCCGCACCCTCCGATACCGTCGACGAAGTGCACTAAGGCGGAACACTGCTGCCGCGAGCACCCGAACGGATGTTTTCGGCGACGGGGTTCTCCTACAGCCACTTGGTCGGGGCTGTGGGGTGTAGCTGTCTATTAAGTTTACCCGGCGAGTATCCGCGTACGCTACGTGATTGCGACGGACTTTTGATCGCATCAAAATTCCGTGGCAACCGATCAAGCCAACTCAACAAATGAAATAAGTTTAAAAACATTCACTTCATGCCACAGTACCAACGGTCCAGCCGTAGAAGGGTCAAGCCAACGCCTCACATGTGGCACGCCGTACTGCCCCAAACCCTAAGGTTCAAAGGGCAGTTCAAGACGGTCACATAATCGAGTTAAGGTTTGTTGTCTTCTAGAGGGTCCATCGTGTTACTTGCACTACTTAGAACGTTCTTAAACCACGGAAAAATCCAACACTTGGAAATTTCCCGGCAGGGGAAAAAGTGGGTATTTATATCCTGTCGAACTTTTCAACATGTTCTAAAATATCCGGAAAAACATAAACAAAGTTAAACAATCCGATCGAAACATCGAGTCCCAAAAACAACCATAGAAAACTCAACAATTGAGTGGAATTAAAAAGTTCCCAGAAAAAAATAACAATAAAGGACCCAAGAATAATTACATGAAATTTCAGGGACTAAGTCACAATTTTGGCCGCGGAACCGCCGCCAAACCATTGTTTTGGCCGCGGTTCCGCGGCCGCATTTTTGAGTTAGAGGTCCGTACTTCACAGTAATTCTTAGTTTTTCCTGCTTAATTTTCTGAGCATTTTTAATTCACAAAAATCCACAGTTTGAAAAAATGTACAGAGAAGGGTTTTGATCGGGGTTTCGGGGTTCGATCGGATCTCTAACTTCTTCTACACTTTGCCTAAAGCTCTAGCTAGGCTCTGATACCACTGTAGGGTTCCTAGGCACACTTATGAGGTTCTACAACTGATCAACCGTGTTCAATTCAAAAAATTCCATGTGCCAAAGAACCCTATACTAGATCGTTAACTAGAGGTAAGGCGAAAGTAAGTAAGCAAACTACTTTTGCTACTAAGTGAAAGTGACTACAACCTTTGTAGATCCGGTCCTCCACCTCTCTAGCTCCGTGTTGACGTCCCTCTGCTGCGATCATCAAAATCCCGGACTCTAGCGTCGGTTTCATCGGAGAAATGGGCGGGCTAGGTCGTTGACTTCGATGCCGAAGATGATCAACGTTGAGGCAACTCAAACTCAAGCTCCATCTTCACTAGGTCATGAAACTTGTGAAGATAACACACTCTACTACATGGCAAGTGGTAGAGGATGAAGAAATAGGAAGTGGGTTGACTTTAGATTTGGATTTCTCACTCTAAATCTCATGGCACCATTAGAGGTAGCAAGCTTTCTTGAAGCTTGATGAAGATGAAGAAGAAGAAAAGAATAAAAAGATAATCAAATAAGAATGAAACTTATCCTTTTAATTATGGTACCATAGTTAAGTTAAGCCCCCATGCTTAACTTGTGTAGAGAATTAGCCAAAGACTTGGGTTAAGAGTTGGGTTAAACAATTATCAAAAGAAATGACAAAAGAGTGGACTTTGTCAAGATTTCTCCAAGCTTCTTCAAGCTTGACAATTGACCAAGTTCATTTCTTTTGTTAATTCTCTTGATAAAACAATACCCTAATCTTAAACTTAATCTTGATATAACTCTCATACACACAACTTGTATGTATCATCAAACATGATACAAACATATGTACACAAATATATAACATATATACACTTATGCACAAACTAGTGAGAAAACAAATCTTAAGTGAACCAATACTTGTTAATATAAAGTAATATATCAAATATATAATTATACATTAAATCATTAAATCAACACTTGATTTAATGATCCGGTCATACTGCATATAACCGACTAATATCAAGTGTATCAATGTATCGAATCAACATTTGATTCGGTAACCCGGCTATATCTTATATAACCGTCCGATGATACAAATCGCGAGAATAGAATTCAGTATCACATACTGGTATTATTCTCGGTCCTGCACATATCTCATATGCGCTCCTATTTCGCTTCGCTTGAGCCAGGAAACCTCTGTGTAGGACTCTAAAGACTCGTCAATACGCCGGCAGTAGGTGATGATCATATCAAACACACACAAGCCGCAAGCGGTCTGCTAAACGTAACGGCCACCCGGGTACTGAGCGATCAGAAGATCAACGAGCAAGCCCGCTCACACTCCTGTGAATCCAACCAGCAACACTTACCGTACAGTCCGGTCTGTTCGTCTGATATGTCGCATATCTCGCCTAGGGGTGGTAAACGTCAGACCCCAGTAGCTTGATAAGTCATGCTGATGTAAGGTCCATAACATAGCATGAAACTACTGATAACACTTACCAGTAGATCAGTGCAACCCTGGCCAGGAATTTCTAGTTATGGCCAGTCGAGCATAGCGCAACATCAACCCCCAATACCGGGAGAGACGAATCCCCTCCTATCGCTCATTGCCTCCATGTGAATCGGGACTGTACCCAAAAACTATCCATTTGCATGACTCAGTAGAGCCGTGGTAGGGTGGAAATCAAAGCACAGTGGGAGACACACAAGACTCTATGACGATCTCGGGTCAACGGACTAAGCTGTACCAGTGTCACCAGAGAACTGCCATCTGACGTGAGGTATAATACCATCTAGGAGTTCTCGGCGAGTCCGTTCAGTGTACCCAGTCATCACTGAGCACCCGCATACCATCTCTGATGTCAAACACCCATGGATATAGGATCATCCATCGTTCATCACATGGGTCGAGAAGATATACGCTACTCTACTCTGGAATATCGATGCCCCGTCTCGATATTCCCACGACTAGGAACATTGAAGGATGTACTCATTGACTACCCAGGCCCCACTAGTATGATCTTCATCATAGTCCTGGAAGTCGAGTACACATCCTAAGGGCTTTATCAACATGTAACAGGGAGATAGAAAGTATACATGTTAAGATAAAGAGCAACCAGATAACGTACTATCATGTCGAGCAAGAAAGTCCTACCTATATATGTCCCATCATCCACTACAATATACATCCAATGTACAGTAATGGCCTCTAGGGCATACATATAACTAACAAAGACCTTGGCCAAGGCACTTGGGATTTACTGATAGGTTGATCAGTAGTTTCCCGGATTGGTCCTGAGCCACATCGGAACGACTTATCAGGTTGTTAAGGTCTGACGTTCACCATCCCCTAGACCCGGTATGCGATACTCTTTGACGAAGAGACCGGACTGTACGGAAATTGTCACGGATAGGCTCAGAAGGAGATCCAGATGAGTTTGCTCATCGGCCTTCTTTTCGACAGGTACCTGGGTAGCCGTTACGTACAGCTAGTGCAGCTGACGAGCTTGTGGTTAAACCCTCTGCCAGAGTACTGTCGAGTCTTTAGAGTCCCACACAGAGGGTTTCCCTGATTCGGGCGAAATGATGTAGTAGCCGTATTGGATACGTGCTGGGTTCGATCGATTGATGTACTTGGTACTCGGATTTTCGATCGGACAGTTTGTAATACTAGTCGGCTCGGGTTTGAGCCGGATTATTAAATCAGGTATTGATTTAATAATTTACGTATATGTATTTCGATATATATATTCTAGTATTACGTTCTTCGTGTTATTCTATCTCTTTTGGGCGTTCCGATTTTTATCCGATTGCCGGTATATTTGTACAGTAGACTGAAATCCGTATTTACTACAGATTTCCTTCTAGAAGGTGGCCACCTCATTATGTATTTTCCATTTATTTCATAAATGGAAATGGGGTGTAAAGTTAGAGTATGGGAGGAAAAGAGGTGACCATGCTTCAATATTAGTCAAATGAATTTATAATTCATTTTGGGTTTACTATTGAAGCATGGTTGCTAATTGTTTAATAAAAGAATTGATATACAAAACCATTGTGTGTATTTTCTTTTTCATGCTTGATTCATTTTTTCCTCTTTTGAGCTCTCATCTCCTCCCTCCTCTAGCTTTCTCCTCCACCTTCATCTTCTTCCTCTTCACTACATTTCTCAGGTGTTGAGATACAAGTGAAGAGGCTAGAAAGAGATAGAACACTTAGACATCCAAACTACATCCTAGATTACTTGGACTAGCATCCCAAGTTCTCTAGTTGCTCTTTTGACATATTGCAAAGAGCTAGAGCCATGGATCAAACTCCCCGGGTGGATCATCTACGACAAAAGGAGGCCGGAGAACAAGCTCGATCCCGATGGACCGATGGAGCCGGATTTGGAGTTCAAGCATGTTCAAGGCGCTTGCTAGGAGCTAAGGATGAAGAAAGAAGACCGAAGGACTTGGTTCATTTGGTGAGGTGTCTATCATAGTAGATAGCTCTCTCTTAGTGTAGCTAGTCAGTTTTATGGAAAGATCCGGTTTTAGGGTTTAGTCTAGCGCCAAATTTTATTCGTAAGAAATTTTTTTGTTCCGCATTTAGCCACGTGAGATGGCCGGGGCGCTAGGGTAACCCTTCATGTTAGTTATATGTATACCCTAGAGGCCATTACTGTACATGAGATGTATATTGTAGTGAATGCAAGGACATATATAGGTAGGACTTTCTTGCTCGACATGATAGTACGCTATCTGGTTGCTCTTTATCTTAACATGTATACTTGCAGTCTCTCTATTACATATTGATAAAGCCCTTAGGATGTGTACTCGACTTCCTGGACTATGATGCAGATCATACTAGTGGGGCCTGGGTAGTCAATGAGTACATCCTTCAATATTCCTAGTCGTGGGAATATCGAGATGGGGCATCTGTTAGTTGTATGTATGCCCTAGAGGCCAGTATTGTACAGATGATGTATATTATATTGGATGCTTGGGCATATATAGAGATGACTTTCTTGCTCGATATGATAGTATGCTATTTGGTTGCTCTTTATCTTAACATGTATACTTGTCTTTTTATACTGTCTTATAGTTACATATTGGTAAAACCCTTAGGATGTGTACTTGACTACCTGGACTATGATACGGATCATACTAGTGGGGACATGGTAGTCCATAAGTACATCCTTCAAGGTCCCTAGTCGTGGGTGTATCGAGACGGGGCATCGATATACCAGTGTAGACTAGCGTATATGCTTCTCGACCCATGAGATGGGCGATGGATGATCCCATATCCAATGGTGTTCGACATCAGAGATGGTAGTGGAGACTGGGTACACTGGACGGACTCGCCGAGAACTCCCAGATGGTATTATACCTCACGTCAGATGGCAGTTTTTAGGTGACACTTGTGCAGGTTAGTCTGTAGACCCGAGATCGTCATAGATCTTGTGTAATTCCCACTGTGCTTTGATTTCCACCTTACCACATCCATGAGGGCGTGCACAACGGTGGTTTTTGGGTACAGCCCCGAGTCACATGGAGGCAATGAGCGATAGGAGGGGTTTCGTCTCTCCCGGTATTGGGGGTTGATGTTGCACCGTGCTCGATTGGCCGTAACAGGGAAGTCCCTGGCCAGGGCTGATTAGAGATTTACTGGTAAGTGTTACCAGTAGTTTCTCGACCCGTTATGAGCCTTACATCGGCACGACTTATCGGTTATTGGGGTCTGACGTTTACCACCCCTAGACTTGATATGCGACATATCAGACGAGGAGACCGGACTGCACGGGTAGTGTTGCCGGTTGGCTCGACGGGAGTTGTAGCAGGTTCGCTTGTTTTCTTCTGATCGCTCAATACCCGGGTGGCCGTTACGTTTAGCTGACCGCTTGCGGCTTGGGGGTGCTTGATATGATCATCACCCACTGCCGGCGTATTGACGAGTCTTAGAGTCCCACAAAAAAGTTACCTAGTCCAGGCGAAACGTTGTGGTGCGCGTATGAGATATGCGCATGGACCCGGTTAAAATGCGCGTATGAGATACCGTACATTAATCGGGCGGCTTGCTTTTGGTTGGGTCGTATGTGATATGGCCGGATTGATAAATCAAGTGTTGATTTATCATTTAACCATTAGATTCTCACTAGAAATCCTTTCTTGTATTTTTTGGATGTATGCATGCATGTATGCATTCTTTCTTGATTCATGCACATATGGATGTGCATGCACACATACATACATACATCATCCTTCATGGTTGTATATACAAAGAAAATGGTGGCAATATAAGACTCACACCATGGTTTTATATATATGAATTATTATTGCATTTGATTTAAAACAAAAAGAAAAAGGAATGGATAATTCATGGTTTCTTTCTACACTCTTCTTTGACCTAACCATGCTCACCCACCATTTAACCATGGATTAACTTTCCTTTTGGGTTTTAACTCAAGTTCAATAATATCCTTATTGTTCAACCATGGTTTGAGATGAGAGGTAAAAAATATATATATAGATATATTTTCTTTTTTCTTAATAGAGTTTATCTTTTCTTTTATTCTAAAAGGCCACCATCTTCTTCCTCCTTCATCTTTTGCTCTCTAGATTTATCTAGTGAGCAAATTACTCATCAAGTTAGGATTTTGAAGTGAGAAAAGCCACCACAACACCATTCTACACAAGTCTTGCCCACTTGTTTAGAGTGTTAGCTTCATTTCATTCTCTTGATAAAATGAAGTTGCAAGTTTGGACAAAGCGGACTCCGGGTGGATCATCGTGGACCTAGAGGAGTTCAAGCAGACTTTTTCCAAACCCCAAGTAGCCGAGGAGTCTAGCGTAGGGAGCTACAAAGGTTTTACTCTCAAAACCATAGCTTAATCTACTTGTGATGAAGTGTTGTTTTAGAAACCCTATTTTTTCTAGGAATGATTCTTTGTATGCTTACTTAGCACCCTAAAATTTTAATCTTTGGTACATGTGATGCTTCCAAACCCTTCATGAGGTGCTAGGTAAACCCAACATTGGTATCAGAGCCGACCTAGAACATTAGGCGACACTTTAACGAAGTTAAAACTCCGATCGAACCGAAGAATACGGATTTTTAGCACTCTCTGGACATTTTTTCAAAACTGTTGTTTTTCAGAATTAAAAATACTTAAAAAATTCATCAGGAAAATATAAGCAATACTGTGAAAAATGAACCCATGAACAGTGCTTTCCACCGCGGAACCGCGGCAATAGCCTGCTTGGGCCGCGGTTCCGCGGCCGTACTGATGAATCTCTGTGTCGTTTTTGTACAGTAATTATTTTGTCTGCTTTTATAATTTTTGGGGTATTTTTAATCTGAATTTCGTGCTGTATGTTCTGGATATTGTTTTGGAGTCGGTGATTCGATCGGAATTTTGATTTCGTGTTTCTTTCCGGGTAATTTAGAAAGTATTGAATTGTTCGAACGAGTATCATTTACTCACTCTTTCACGGGGTTTAAATATTTCGGAAATACGTGCAAGTTTGTTTGTGGTGGACCCTCTAGAAGACAACAAACCTTAACTCGATTATGTGACCGTCTTGAACTGCCTTTTGAACCTTAGGGTTTGGGGCAGTACGGCGTGCCACATGTGAGGCGTTGGCTTGACCCTTCTACGGCTGGACCGCTACTACTGTGTCACACTCCGGGTTTTTGAACTCCGCTCAAGTGTTGAGCTTTAGGGAATTTTGAGTATTTGATCATTCGTTCAAAAACTTTAATACCGTCTATTTATCTGGAATGTGATGCAATGTGTGGAATTCATATAGCTAGATATGAAATACGAAATATGTGATATTTCGCATTTACGATGTCTAAAGAGAATATGGATTCCAGATATTGCAGTTTTACATTTTCTTTTCTGTGACCGTAAGTGTAGTATGTCGATATCGCTGCTTTCATTGCTATACTTCATCGACAATTGGGGTACGCATACTTACTTAAGTTGATGATATATGATATTATGTGTTGCTGAGATATGATGTGCAGGATTGTCGCAATTGAATAGCCGGGGGTTTTTATGTGAGATGAGAGTTTTATATTTTCATTCATGTAAATTTAAATGTAATGTAATATTCTTTTATTTGGGGCACTTCCGGGTTGAGGTTGATGCCACCAGTGTTGTATATTATTTACTTTTCCGCATTAGGATGGACCCAAGGAGGGGAGCACAGGTGACCGGGTTCTGGGGTTCAGTGGGAGGCCATCTCAAGGAGTCGAGACCGGGTCTCCTAAACTCCAGAATTGGTAGGGTCGCTTGCCGCTCCCGTAGGGGTCCAGGGTGTGGGCTTGGCTATTCATCGCGACTGTGGAATCCGTATTTTCTATTGTTGGCTAAATACTAAATACGGACGTCCTAGTATATCCCACATTATATCTATGTTTCTGATGCGATATCTGTGATGTGATCATTAGATATATTCTGTGATAAATACTGTATATAGTATATATGATATATTATATAGGCGTTACTTATGTTTTACACCCGTGCTAGCCCTGCCCTGCTCTGCCGTTAGTTACCTAACCTAACGGTGCACGAGGGGACATCGTGGCGAATGCGGATGGCATAAGTGTACGTCGTATTTATCTGTGATGTTTAGGTGACTTAAATGATGGGACTTCATTAATGTGATTAATGAAAGAACAGAAACCTAAAAGATGTTGTAGAATCAAATTTTTCCAAAAAGGGTAGCTACAGTCTTGCTTTGCATAGCGGTATATATGATATACCCTGTACCTTATTCGATGGGGAAAGAGCCGAGATCTCTTCACCGGGAGTGACCTCTTTAGTAAAACTGGCAGATGCTACAAAACTCGATTTGGTTTTTTGATTGCTTTTGGAGTTTTGCTTTGCACAGTGATATATATGATATATCCCGCACCTTATTCGATGAGGAAAGAGCCGAGATCCCTTCACCGGGAGTGACCTCTTTAGCAAAACTAATGAAAGCCTCAAAATCACTCCATTTTCAAAATTCACTCGATTCTATAATGATATCAAGTTCATTACGCAATAGGTTTTCAGAAAAACCTGTCGTAGCCCTCCGTCATTTTAGATAAGTCCTACTTAGTATTTGCGCTATGTTTGTTGGCCTGCGTCAAGGCGTAGTGTGCGGTAGCTAACTAGTATTTATCTGTTTGTGCATATGATGCAGATTGGATTAGGGTAGTCGTGCGACTTTGTTGGCCTGCATCAAGGGTCGTACGGGTGGGTTTAATTCAATCAAGAAATGACGGGTTTAACTTGACTAGCGCACTATGGTTTGTTGGCCTGCGTCAAGGTCATGGGACGCTAGGGGCAAAATATTATCGGGAATTTCAAGTGTTGAAATTTGCAATGAGATTGCATACCTTCTATGAGATAGTTGGATCCCGATACCCACTGCGAGTAATTGTTACTCCCGGGAGAGTTTTACACAGGACAATTAGCCGATCAAGTAGGTGTCTAGAAAGGTGTCAACGGGGTTACACCTCTGGGAAAACGAGGTTTACTTTAATTAGGTCCGTGCGAAAGCACGGTGAACCTCCCTCAAAGTACCAACACTGGCCTGGCTGAAAGATCGGCGAAGTTGTAGGGTGTAATTAATCCCGGCTAGTCTTTCCTTTTAGGGTTTGAAGGAAGATTTGATAAAAACAGTGGGAGCCATCCTGATTAGATAAGATAATAACCGATCTGATCTTGCAAGAGCATACGCTAAAGTGTTTTCTTCTCTCTCTCTCCAGGTAGCGACCATGTCATGCCTTAATCAAGATAATAATATAGATGTATTGACCGAACCCGCATGTTATACTGTGCTGGGGAACGTTTGTTCCGTTCTATCTTATAAGAGTTATAGGACTGAACAGGACATAGGGGAATACCAGGATTCCCATGCCACCCGAATGAAGAAAGTACATGATGATGCATTTTCTTCGGGTGTGTTCGTTACAGAGAACTGTTTTTCCATTTGCCCTACGTCTTGGGTATTAGATACCGGGTCAGGATCCCATATATGTAATCAGTTACATGGGCTTAAGAAAGGTAGAGAACTTGGAGAAGGTGATAAAGACATAAGGGTTGGAAATGGTGCAATTGTTGCAGCTAAGACCGTCGGGGAATATCACCTTGTATTGCCAACTGGTAATACATTGATTCTGAACGAATGCTATTACATGCCGAACCTGATATGCAACCTTATATCAGTTTCTTTGTTGAGTAAAGAAGGATATAATTTTGTATTACAGGATAATGTTATGAACATTTTCCTTAACCAAAAGTTGGTTGGATCAGGCATGTTGTGCAATGGCATTTATGTTCTAAATCAATCAACAGTTCTGAGTATAACAAACACACACAAGAGGAAGAGTTCACAACTGAACGAATCCTTCTTGTGGCATTATAGACTGGGTCACATCAATGCGACACGATTAGCTAAGTTGCATAAGGATGGATATTTGAATCCGTTTGAATTTTCATCTTATGACACTTGCCAGTCATGTCTCAAAGGCAAGATGACCAAAACTCCGTTTACGGGACACGGATACATCACTATGCACCAGTCCCAAGAGTTACGGAACTCTTGGGACTGGTGCATAGTGATGTATGCGGTCCAATGTCTACACATGCCAGGAATGGTTCTGCGTACTTCATTACATTCACTGACGATCTCTCTAGATTCGGATATGTGATCCTGATGAAACACAAATCAGAAGCTTTTGAGAAATTTAGAGAATATAAACAAGAAGTCGAGAACCAAACCGGAAAAAGTATTAAAATCCTTCGATCTGATCGAGGAGGTGAATACTTGAGCAATGAATTCCTGGACTTCCTAAAAGAGAATGGGATTCTCTCTCAGCTGACTCCTCCATATACACCACAGCACAACGGTGTATCGGAATGGAGGAACCGCACCCTATTAGATATGGTGCGCTCTATGATGAGCACAGCTGAGTTACCTATTTCCTTCTGGGGGTATGTACTGGAAACAGCTGCAGACCTATTGAATATGGTTCCCACCAAATCCGTGCCAACCACTCCATATAAGATATGGAAAGGTAAGAGACCATGTCTTAATTATGTTAAGATATGGGGTTGCCCGGCCTATGTCAAAACACAGAATCCGGACAAACTCGCGGCAAGGTCCATTCTGTGTAAGTTTATTGGATATCCCAAACATTCGCATGGGTATATCTTCTACCACACCGAGGAACAAAAGGCGTTTGTTTCTCGACATGCCACCTTTTTAGAAAAGGAATTTCTTGAAAAAGAGATTAGAGGCAAGGAGGTAGAACTGGAAGAGGTTCCAGCAATACAGACTACGACAGAAGATTTGGTTGAACCGGAGGATTCGGTAGTTCCCAACGAACCTCAGCCTCTCCGACGATCTAGCAAGGTTTCTCACCCACCTGAGAGATACTACGGTTTTCTCATGGATGGTGGGAGTGAGGACTGCATCATGGAGGATGATGACCCAACTAGCTTCGAGCAGGCCCTCACGAGTGGGGACTCAGTGAAATGGCTGGATGCTATGCGGTCCGAGATAGAATCCATGTACACCAACAAAGTATGGACTTTGGAAGTTGCTCCTGAAGGGGTAAAACCCATTGGGAGCAAGTGGATCTTCAAGAAAAAACTTGGTGTAGATGGGAAAGTGGAGACTTTCAAAGCTAGACTTGTTGCAAAGGGTTTTCGTCAAAGACCAGGTGTGGACTATGACGAGACATTTTCTCCAGTGGCTATGCTTAAATCCATCCGGATCATGCTTGCCATCGCTACATATCATGATTACAAAATCTGGCAAATGGATGTTAAGACCGCCTTTCTAAACGGTGATTTAGAAGAGTGCGTGTACATGACTCAGCCAGAGGGCTTCGTAGATAGTGGGAGCAGCGGGAAGGTGTGCAAGCTGCTTAAATCCATTTATGGATTAAAACAAGCGTCGCGGAGTTGGAACATCTGCTTTGACGTCGTTATCAAAGAGTTTGATTTCGTCAAAAACGTAGATGAACCTTGTATCTACAAGAAGGTAGCAGAGAGTAAGGTTGTCTTCCTCGTATTGTACGTGGACGACATACTCTTGATAGGAAATAACATTCCTATGCTGCAATCTGTCAAGCTCTTCTTATCACAAAGATTCTCAATGAAAGATCTTGGTGATGCCTCCTGCATATTGGGAATTAGGATCTATAGAGATAGATCCAAACAGATATTGGGATTGTCCCAATCCAGGTACATTGACACCATACTAAAGAGGTTTAGTATGGAAGAATCCAAGAGTGGGAACTTACCCACGATCTCTGGAGTCACTCTCTCCAAAGAGATGTCTCCCAAGACTGATTTGGAGAGAGCTCGCATGCAAGGGATACCCTATGCTTCAGCTGTAGGCTCTATTATGTACGCGATGATATGTACCAGACCCGATGTAGCATACTCACTAAGTGTAGTGAGCAGGTATCAAGCTGATCCTGGAGAGAGTCACTGGACAGCTGTGAAGAGCATTCTCAAGTACTTGCGAAAGACTAAAGAGATGCTCTTGGTGTATGGTAATGAAGAACTCCAAGTGGATTCCTTTACCGATTCGAGCTTCCAGAGTGATAAGGACGACTCTAAGTCGCAGTCGGGATTTGTCTTTACCCTTTACGGAGGGGCGGTTAGCTGGAAGAGTTCCAAGCAGGAAACCATGGCAGACTCAACGATGGAGGCTGAATACATCACTGCCAACGATGCTGCCAAAGAGGCTGCCAGGATCAAGAAGTTCATTACTGAACTTGGAGTGGTTCCATCCATTGAGCATCCAATACCTTTGTATTGTGATAACAATGGAGCGGTGGCTTTGGCCAAGGAACCCAGGTCCCATCAGCGATCCAGGCACATTCTGAGGCGGTATCACCTGATCCGGGAGATAGTTGATCTCCGGGAGATCGAGGTCAGGAGGGTTGACACGAAGAATAACACAGCGGATCCACTCACGAAGGCCATTCCCCAGATACAGTTTGAGAGACTCTTCGGGATGCTCGGTATGCGATACTACAGCAGCTGGCCCTAGTGCAAGTGGGAGATTGTTAGTTGTATGTATGCCCTAGAGGCCAGTATTGTACAGATGATGTATATTATATTGGATGCTTGGGCATATATAGAGATGACTTTCTTGCTCGATATGATAGTATGCTATCTGGTTGCTCTTTATCTTAACATGTATACTTGTCTCTTTATACTGTCTTATAGTTACATGTTGGTAAAGCCCTTAGAATGTGTACTTGACTACCTGGACTATGATACAGATCATACTAGTAGGGGCATGGTAGTCCATAAGTACATCCTTCAAGGTCCCTAGTCGGGGTGTATCGAGACGGGGCATCGATATACCAGTGTAGACTAGCGTATACACTTCTCGACCCATGAGATGGGCGATGGATGATCCCATATCCATTGGTGTTTGACATCAGATATGGTGGTGGAGACTGGGTACACTGGACGGACTCGCCGAGAACTCCCAGATGGTATTATACCTCACGTCAGATGGCAGTTTTTAGGTGACACTTGTGCAGGTTAGTCTGTAGACCTGAGATCGTCATAGAGTCTTGTGTGATTCCCACTGTACTTTGATTTCCACCTTACCACGTCCATGAGGGCATGCAAAACGGTGGTTTTTGGGTACAGTCCCGAGTCACATGGAGGCAATGAGCGATAGGAGGGGTTTCGTCTATCCCGGTATTGGGGGTTGATGTTGCACTGTGCTCGATTGGCCGCAATAGGGAAGTCCCTGGCCAGGACTGATTAGAGATTTACTGGTAAGTGTTACCAGTAGTTTCTCGACCCATTATGAGCCTTACATCGGCATGACTTATCGGTTATTGGGGTCTGACGTTTACCACCCCTAGACTTGATATGCGACATATCAGACGAGGAGACCGGACTGCGCGGGTAGTGTTGCCAGTTGGCTCGACGGGAGTTGTAGCAGGTTCGCTTATTTTCTTCTGATCGCTCAATACCCGGGTGGCCGTTATGTTTAGCTGACCGCTTGCGGCTTGGGGGTGCTTGATATGATCATCACCCACTGCCGGCGTATTGACGAGTCTTAGAGTCCCACAAAGGAGTTACCTAGTCCAGGCGAAACGTTGTGGTGCGCGTATGAGATATGCGCATGGACCCGGTTAAAATGCGCGTATGAGATACCGTACATTAATCGGGCGGCTTGCTTTTGGTTGGGTCGTATGTGATATGGCCGGATTGATAAATCAAGTGTTGATTTATCATTTAACCATTAGATTCTCACTAGAAATCCTTTCTTGTATTTTTTGGATGTATGCATGCATGTATGCATTCTTTCTTGATTCATGCACATATGGATGTGCATGCACACATACATACATACATCATCCTTCATGGTTGTATATACAAAGAAAATGGTGGCAATATAAGACTCACACCATGGTTTTATATATATGAATTATTATTGCATTTGATTTAAAACAAAAAGAAAAAGGAATGGATAATTCATAGTTTCTTTCTACACTCTTCTTTGACCTAACCATGCTCACCCACCATTTAACCATGGATTAACTTTCCTTTTGGGTTTTAACTCAAGTTCAATAATATCCTTATTGTTCAACCATGGTTTGAGATGAGAGGTAAAAAATATATATATAGATATATTTTCTTTTTTCTTAATAGAGTTTATCTTTTCTTTTATTCTAAAAGGCCACCATCTTCTTCCTCCTTCATCTTTTGCTCTCTAGATTTAACTTGATGAGCAAATTACTCATCAAGTTAGGATTTTGAAGTGAGAAAAGCCACCACAACACCATTCTACACAAGTATTGCCCACTTGTTTAGAGTGTTAGCTTCATTTCATTCTCTTGATAAAGTGAAGTTGCAAGTTTGGACAAAGCGGACTCCGGGTGGATCATCGTGGACCTAGAGGAGTTCAAGCGGACTTTTTCCAAACCCCAAGTAGCCGAGGAGTCTAGCGTAGGGAGCTATAAAGGTTTTACTCTCAAAACCCTAGCTTAATCTACTTGTGATGAAGTGTTGTTTTAGAAACCCTATTTTTTCTAGGAATGATTCTTTGTATGCTTACTTAGCACCCTAAAATTTTAATCTTTGGTACATGTGATGCTTCCAAACCCTTCATGAGGTGCTAGGTAAACCCAACATTGGTATCAGAGCCGACCTAGAACATTAGGCGACACTTTAACGAAGTTAAAACTCTGATCGAACCGAAGAATACGGATTTTTAGCACTCTCTGGACATTTTTTCAAAACTGTTGTTTTTCAGAATTAAAAATACTTAAAAAATTCTTCACGAAAATATAAGCAATACTATGAAAAACGAACCCATGAACAGTGCTTTCCACCGCGGAACCGCGGCAATAGCCTGCTTGGGCCGCGGTTCCGCGGCCGTACTGATGAATCTCTGTGTCGTTTTTGTACAGTAATTTTTTTGCCTGCTAGAGTCCGGGATCCCGGTGATCGCAGCGAAGGGACGTCATCACGGAGCTAAAGAAGTGGAGGACCGGATCTACAAAGGTTGTATTTCCATTCACTTAGTAGCAAAGTAGTTTGCTTGCTTGTTTGTTTTACCTATCCTCTAGTTAACGATCTATATTAGGGTTTCTCGGCACATAGAAAATTTTGATTTTAGCATGGTTGATCAGTTGTAGAACCTCATGGGTGTGCCTAGGAACCCTACAGTGGTATCAGAGCCTAGCTAGAGCTTTAGGCGAAGTGTAGACGATGTTAGAAGTCCGATCGAACCCGAAACCCTAATTGAAAACCCTTCTCTGTACAATTTTTCAAAACTGTGATTTTTGTGAATTAAAAATACCCAAAAAATTCAGCAGGGAATTGTAGGAGTTACTGTGCAGCACGTGACCCCAACTCAACCAATGCGCCGCGGAACCGCGGCCCCACCCTGGATTGCGCGGCGGTTTCTCGGCCATAATGGTGAGTTAGGCCACGTGGTTTGCACAGTAATTTATTTCTGGAATTGCTATGTTTTCTCGGAATTTTTAAATTTTACTCAAGAGTTGAGTTTTCTGGGTTGTATTGGGAGTTCGTAGATTCGATCGGATTGTCTAATTTTGTCTATGTGTTTTTCCGGGTAATTTAGAATATGTTAAAAAGTTCGACCGGATATAAATACCCACTTTTTCCCCTGCCGGGAAATTTCCAATTGTTGGATTTTTCCGTAGTTTAATAACGTTCTAAGTAGTGCAAGTAACGCGATGGACCCTCTAGAAGACAAAAAACCTTAACTCGATTATGTGACCGTCTTGAACTGCCCTTTGAACCTTAGGGTTTGGGGCAGTACGGCGTGCCACATGTGAGGCGTTGGCTTGACCCTTCTACGGCTGGACCGTTGGTACTGAGGCATGAAGTGGATGTTTTTAAACTTATTTCATGTGTTGAGCTGTTTCGGGAAAACTTGGGTGTTTGATTGTTCGATCGGAAAGTTTAACGTTTTCTATTTATCTGGAATGTGATACAATATTTGGAATCCACAAGTAGTTATGAGATAACTGAATGAATGCTGTAAATCTAGCAGTTTAGTCTCACTTGATCGGTTGCCACGGAATTTTGATGTGATCAAAAGTCCGTCGCAATCACGTAGCAAACACGGATACTCGCCGGTAAACTTAATAGATAGCCACGCCACATAGCCCCGACCAAGTGACTGTAGGAGAACCCCGTTGCCGAAAGCATCCGTTCGGGTGCTCGCGGCAGCGGTGTTCCGTCTTAGTGCACTTCGTCGACGGTATCGGGGGTGCGGCCGTCTACTAAAGTTTGCGACGAGCATTCGTTCTGAATGCCGGGAATCTTGTTGAATTGCCCGACTTTATATTGAAAAGTGTTTTCGATATTGAGACTAAAATGCGGGGTTTATAATTGTTAGGCATGCGATGTCTAAGGAATTCATTTGGTTAGGCATGCGATGTCTATGCAGGTTGCGGATTCCAACTGTTGTAGTTTTACACTTTCTTTTTTGCAACCGTAAGTGTAATATGTGATATCGCCGGTTTCGTTGCTATATGTCAACGACAATTGGGATGCGCATATTTACTTACGTTGATGACATGTGATGTTATGTGTTGCTGGGTATGTTATATTGGATCGTCGTGTTTGAATAGCCGGGGTTTTTATGTGAGACGAGTGTTTTTCATTTTTATTCATGTAAAAACTTGTATGTAATATTCTTTTATTGGGGCACTTCCAGGTTGCGGAAGATGTCACCGTTGTTGTATATTATTTACTTTTCCGCATTAGGATAGACCCAAGGAGGGGAGCACAAGTAACCGGGTTCTAGGGTCCAGAGGGAGACCATCTCGAGGAGTCGAGTCCGGGTCTCCTAACCCTAGAATTGGTAGGGTTGCTTGTCGCTCTCGTAGGGGTCTAGGGGTATGGGATTGGCTGTTCATCATGACCGTGGAATCCGTGTTTTATACAGGCTCAAAATAAAACACGGATGTCCTAGTCTATCCAATATTTAATATGATATTTTCTGCTGCGTTATCTGTGATGTGATCATGTGATTTGTTCAGATAGATATTATATATAGTATATATGATATATTATATAAACGTTGCTTATGTTTTACACCCGCGCTAGCCCTGCCCCGCTCTGCCATTAGTTACCTAACCTAACGGTGCAGACGGGACATCGATACGAATGCGGATGGCATAAGCGTACGTTGTATTTATCTGTGATGTTTAGGTGGACTTAAATGATGGGACATTCATTAATGAGATTAATGAAAGAAAATAAACCTAAAATATGTTGTGGAATCGAATTTCAAAATAAAAACAGGTAGCTACGGTTCTTGCTTTGCATCACGGTGTTCCTTGTAGAACATCCTGCACCTTATTCGATAAGGAAAGGGCCGAGATCCCTTCACCGGGAGTGATCCCTTTAGCAATAACGGGCAGATGCTACAACCCTCGGTTTGTATTTTAATTGCTTCTATAGTTTTTGCTTTGCACAGCGGTATATATGATATATCCTGCACCTTATTCAATGAGGAAAGGGCCGACGATCCCTTCACCGGGAGTGACCCCTTTAGCAAAACTAGAAAAACCTCAAAAACATTCCATTTAAAAACCATTTGATTCCGCAACGAGATCAAGTTCAAAGCGTTAAAGGTTTTATTAAAAACCATTCGCAACCCTCCGTCATTTTAGGAAGTAGAGTACTTAGTATTCGTGCTGTGTTTGTTGACCATAGTCAAGGCACATTGTACGGTAGCTAAGTGATGTCTTCCTACACCACATATGATGCGATTAGTTAGGACAGTCGCGCGACTTTGTTGACCTTAGTTAAGGGTCATGTGGGTGGGTCTAATTAATCACGAAATGACGGGTAGAACATGACTAGTACTTATGATTTGTTGACCATTGTTAAGGTCATAACTGCTAGGGGTAAAAACCATTATCGGGAGTTTCAAGCGTTGAAATTTGCAATGAAATTGCATACCTTCTATATGATAGTTGGATCTCGATACCCACTGCGAGTAATTGTTACTCCTGGGAGAGTTTTGCACTTTACAATTAGCCGATCAAGTAGGTGTCTAGAAAGGTGTCAACGGGGTTACGCCTCTGGGAAAATGAGGTTTATTTTAATTAGGTCCGTGCGAAAGCACGGGGAACCTCCCTCAAAGTACCGACAATGGCCTGGCCGAAAGATTGGCGAACTTATAGAGTGTAATTAATCCAGGCTAGTCTTTCCTTTTAGGGTTTGAAGGAAGATTTGATAAAAACAGTGGGAGCCATCCTGATTAGATAAAATATATAACCAATCTAATCTTGCAAGAGCGCACACAGAGTGTTTTCTTCTCTCTCTCTCTCCAGGTAGCGACCATATCATGCCTTAATCAAGATAATAATATGGATGTATTGACCGAACCCGCTTGTTATACTGAGCTGGGGAACGTTGGACCCGCTCCAACTTATAATTGTTATAAGACCGAGCGGGAAATAGGGGAATACCAGGATTCCCATGCCGCCCAAACGAAGAAAGTGCATGTGATGCATCTCCTTCGGGTGTGTGTTCATTATAAAGAACTGTTTCTCAGTATCCTCTGCATCCTGGGTATTTGATACCGGATCAGGATCCCAGATATGTAATCTGTTACATAGGGCCACAGAAAGGTAGAGAACTGAGAATGGGTGATAAGTTTCATGAGACAGAAAACGGTAAGTGTTGCAGCCAAGTCTGTTGGTCACTGTCACCCTGTATTTCCAAATACATTGATTCTGAACGAATGTTATTAGATACCGAACCTGATATACAACATCATATCAGTCTCTTTATTTACTAAAGAAGGATACAATTTTGTATTGATGGATAATGTTTTGAACATTTCCTATATCAATAGTTGATCGATTCAGGCACGTTATCTAAAAACATATACAGTTCCTTACGTACAGAACACATACGAAAGGAAGAGTTCAGAAATGAACGAATCCTTCTTGAGGTATTGTAGACTAGGTCATATCAATGCGACCGGACTAGCTCAAGTTACATTAAGACGCATATTTAAATTAGTTTGAATTTACATCTTGTGAAACTTGCCAGTCATGTCACAGAGATAAGATGACCATAGCTCCATTTACTGGAAACAGAGAAAGAGTTAGTGAACTCTTGGGATGATACATGTTGATGTATGTAGGTCCCCTGTCTACATATGCCAAGACCGGTTCTTTGTACTTCATTACATTCACTAATTATCTCTCAAGATTCAGATATATGTTCCTGTTGAAACACAAGTCCGAAACTTTTGAGGTATTCACAGAATATAAGTTAGAAGTAGAGAACCAAAAACCGGGTATAAGTATTATGTCCTTTGATAAGATCATGGAGGAGAATACTTGTGCATGGAATTCTTGGACTATTCTAAAGAGGAATGAGATTCTCTTTCGGTATTACTCCTCTGAATATACCACAGCACAACGGTGTATCGGGGCGGAGCAATCGCACCATATTAGATATGGTGTGCTCTATGATGAGTATTACTGAGTTACCTGTTTCTTTTAGGGGGTTATGCACTTGAGAAGCTGCATACCTATTGAATTGGATTCGAATCAAATCAATGCCTACCACTCCATATGAGATATGGTATGGGAAGAGCCTATCTCTTAAGTAAGTTAAGATTTGGGATTGTCCGGCCTATGTCAAAAGAAAAATCCGGACAATATCGAGACAAGGTCAGTTCTGTAGAACTGGAAGGAGTTCCAGCTATACATACTACAGCTGATGATTTGACAGAACCAAACGATTCAATAGTCCCCGACGAACATCAGCCTCTCCGCCGATCTGGTAGGGTTCCTCATCCACCTGAGAGATACTTCGGTTTCTCGATGACAGTGGGAGCGATGATTGCATCATGAGATGATGACCCAACTAGTTTCGAGCAGTCCATCGAGAGTAGGGACTCTGTAAGAATGGCTGGATGCTTAGCGATCTGAGATAGAATCCATGTACACCAACAAAGTATGGACTTTGGATGCTGTATCTGAAGGGTTAAATCCCCATCAGGAGCAAGTATATCTTGAGAAGATTACTTGGTGTAGATGGAAAAGTTGAGACTTTCAAAGCTAGACTTGTTGAAGGTTTTCGTCATCGACCAGGCGTGGATAATGATGAAACCTTTTCCAAGTGGCTATGCTTAAGTCCATCCGGATCCTACTTAACATTGCTACATACCATGACTACGATATCTAGTGGTTGGGTGTCATGACTTCTTTTCTAAATACTGATTTACAAGAGAACGTCTATAAGTACACAGCCAGAGGGCTTCGTAAACAGTGGGAGCAGCGGAAACATGTGCAAGTTGCTTTACAGAATAAAGCAGGCATCGCGGAGTTGGAACATCTGTTTTGATGTGGTAGTCAAAGAGTTTGACTTCATCAAAATGGTAGATGAACCTTGTATATATAAAAAAGGGTAGTAGAGAGTAAGGTGGTCATCCTCGTATTGTATGTGGACAACATACTCTTGATAGGAAAAGAGTTTCCTATACTACGATCGGTCAATCTCCTCTTATCACATGGATTCTCCATATAGGATCAAAATAATACCTCCTAAATCCTGGGTTTTGGATCTATGAAATAGATCTAAATGGATGTTAGGATTCTCACTAGTTGTAGTGAGATGGTATCAGTTGATCCTGGGGAGAATCACTGGAAAGGTTCCAGGGTGATAAGGACGACTGAATGTCAGTCGCAGGCATTGTCTTTACCCTCAGTGGAGGGATGGTATGTTGGAAGAGTTCCAAGCTAGATACCGTGGCAGACTAGACGATAAAGGCTGGTGACATCGCTATCAAAGATACTACCAAAAAGGAAGTTTGGGTGTATATTGGTTCATGAGATGATCTAGGTTCCTACCATTGTATGACAATGGAAGTGTGGCTCTGGCCTAGGAACCCAGGTCCCATCAGTGACCCAGACATATTCTAAGGCAACATCACCTGATAATGGAGATAGTTGATCTCCAGGGTAATCGAGGTTAGGAGAGCAGACTCAGAGGACAACACGGCGGATCTACTCACAAAGGCCTTTTCCCAAAGAGAGACTTTTATGGGATGGTTGAGTATTAGATACTGGAACCACTGCTACAGATGGCCCTAGTGCAAGTGGGAGATTGTTAGTTATATGTATGCCCTAGAGGCCATTACTGTACATGAGATGTATATTGTAGTGGATGCTAGGACATATATAGGTAGGACTTTCTTGCACGACATGATAGTACGCTATCTGGTTGCTCTTTATCTTAACATGTATACTTGCAGTCTCTTTATTACATGTTGATAAAGCCCTAAGGATGTGTACTCGACTTCCTGGACTATGATGTAGATCATACTAGTGGGGCCTGGGTAGTCAATGAGTACTTCCTTCAATGTTCCTAGTCGTGGGAATATCGAGACGGGGCATCGATATTCTAGAGTAGACTAGCGTATATCTTCTCGATCCATGTGATGGGCGATGGATGATCCTATATTCATTGGTGTTTGACATCAGAGATGGTATGCGGGTGCTCAGTGGTGACTGGATACACTGAACGAACTTGCCGAGAACTCCCAGATGGTATTATACCTCACGTCAGATGGCAGTTCTCTGGAGACACTGGTACAGCTTAGTCTGTTGACCCGAGATCGTCATAGAGTCTTATGTGTCTCCCACTATGCTTTTATTTCCACCCTACCATGGCTCTATTGAGTTATGCAAACAGGTGGTTTTTGGGTACAGTCCCGATTCACATGGAGGCAATGAGCGATAGGAGGGGATTCGTCTCTCCCGGTATTGGGGGTTGATGTTGAGCTATGATCGACTGGCCATAACTGGAAATCCCTGGCCAGGGTTGCCCTGATTTACTGGTAAGTGTTATCAGTAGTTTCATGCGTGTTATGGACCTTAAACCGGCATGACTTATCAAGCTACCGGGGTCTGACGTTTACCACCCCTAGGCGAGATATGCAACATATCAGACGAACAGACCGGACTGTACGGTAAGTGTTACTGGTTGGATTCACAGGAGTGTCAGCGGGCTTACTCGTTGATCTTCTGATCGCTCAATACCCGGGTGGCCGTAACGTTTGGCAGACCGCATGCGGCTTGTGGGTGTTTGATATGATCATCACCTGCTGCCGGTGTATTGACGAGTCTTTAGAGTCCTACACAGAGGTTTCCTGGCTCAAGCGAAATGAAATAGGAGCGCATATGAGATATGTGAGGGACCGAGAATAATACCAGTATGTGATACTGTATTCTATTCTCGCGATTTGTAGCATCGGACGGTTATATGAGATATAGCCAGGTTACCGAATCAAATGTTGATTCGATATATTGATACACTTGATATTAGTCGGTTATATGTAATATGACCGGATCATTAAATCAAGTGTTGATTTATGATTTAATGTATAATTATATATTTGATATATTACTTTACATTAACTAGTATTGGTTCACTTAAGATTGGTTTTTCTCACTAGATTGTGCACACTGTATATATGATATATGTTTGTGCACTAGTTTGTATCATGTTTGATGATACATGCAAACTTGGGTGTGTATGTTTTAAACCATGTTTAGTTAATGGTTAGGGTTTTATTTATTTATTTATTTATTTTGGTAAAATAGAATGGTTGCTTTCTTTGTCTTTATGCTAGAAGCTTCATGTTGCTTCAAGCATCTTTGAAAAAAGGTAACCATTTTGTTTTTCCTTTGACCTAACCATTTACCTAAACTATGGTTTAATCTCTACATAGGTTAATCTCACCCATGGTTGCTAAATGATAAGAATCACTTGATTTTCTATTTTGAGATAATTGATTATTCATTATTTTCTTTCTTCTTCTTCATCTTCTTCATGAAGAAGAAAACCATTGCTAGAAAATTCCAAGTGATGAATCCAAGTAAGAAATCCAAATCCAAAGTGAACCCACTTCCTATTTTTTCATCCTCTACCACTTGCCATGTAGTAGAGTGTGTTATCTTCACAAGTTTCATGACCAAGTGAAGATGGAGCTTGAGTTAGAGTTGCCTCGACGTAGATCATCTTCGGCATCGAAGTCAACGACCTAGCCCGCTCATTTCTCCGACGAAACCATCGCTAGAGTCCGGGATCCCGGTGATCGCAGCGAAGGGATGTCATCATGGAGCTAAAGAAGTGGAGGACCGGATCTACAAAGGTTGTATTTCCATTCACTTAGTAGCAAAGTAGTTTGCTTGCTTGTTTGTTTCGCCTATCCTCTAGTTAATGATCTATATTAGGGTTTCTCGGTACATAGAAAATTTTGATTTTGGCATGGTTGATCAGTTGTAGAACCTCATGGGTGTGCCTAGGAACCCTACACTTCACATGCTATATTCAAAAATTTGCCGTTCTAGCTAACCCTAACTTTGAATCGTTAACTAGAAATCCGACGGAATAACATATGTAAACACTTTACATCCTAAGTGAATATGGAATACAACCTTTGTAGACTGGTCCTTCACTTCTAAAGCTCCGTGTAGTAGTCCTTTCGCTACGAGTTATGATCTCCCGAACTCATGAAAAGGTTTCTATGGAGAAAAGAACAAGCTTGCTTCAAAGTCTTCAAGGCCGAAGATGATCCACGTCGAGGAGACACTAGCTCATGCTACCTCTTCACTAATTGTGTAGATTAGTGAAGCAAACACCCTAAACTAAATGTCTAATAGTAGAGGATGATGAAGTAAGAATATTGCTCACTTTAGATTTAGTTTTCTCACAATCTATCATCACTTTGTCAAAAACTAGAAAGCTCAAAATGAGAAAGAAGAAGATGAAGCTCAAGTGATGAAAGAATAAATCATTGGGTTTAAAATGCAACGTTGGATGAGTATATCTCATACACTAACCCATGTAGAGAGTTAACCATGGTGTAAGGTTAAAGGTTGGGTTGATAAATATCTTAAGGAAAACAAAAGAGCGGACTAAGTCAATGGTTATCTTCAAGCTTCTCCAAGCTTCCAACCATCAAAATATCTCCACTAATTTGTGATTACTTAAGAATAAATATTAAACCCTAACATTAACCCTAGCATGGTGTGATTCTCATACATACATGTTGCATGTGTAACCTAGCATGACACAACAATATATATCACATATATATTTTGTGCAAAAAGAATACAATTATTATCACACACACACACACACACATATATATGTATCAAATGTGAGAAAAAGAAATACTTAGGTGAGCTAATATTAGTTAATGTAATTAAATATATCAAATATATAATTATACATTTAATTATTAAATCAACATTTGATTTAATAATCCGGGTATATTACATATAACCAACTAATATCAAATGTAACAACTTATCGAATCAACACTTGATCCGATAACCCGGCTATATCTCATATAACCAATTGATACATATATTGCGAGAATAGAATGCAGTATCATATACGCGCATTAACCTCGGTCCCGCACATATCACATATGTGCACTTACTCCATTTCGAATGAACCAGGAAACCTCTGTGTAGGACTCTAAAGACTCGTCAATACGCCGGCAATAGACGATGATCATACCAAACACCCACAAGCCGCAAGCAGTATGCTAAACGTAACGGCCACCCGGGTATTGAGTGATTAGAAGATCAACAAGCAAGCCTGCTCACACTCCTGCGAATCCAATCAGTAACACTACCGTACAGTCCGGACTCTTTGTCTGATATGTCGCATATCTAATCTAGGGGTGGTAAATGTCAGACCCCAGTAACCGATAAGTCGTGCCGATGTGAGGCTCATAACGGGCCGAGAAACTACCGATAACACTTACCAGTAGATCTCTATATCAGCCCTGGCTAGGGACTTCCTGTTATAGCCAATCGAGCACAACGCAACATCAACTCCCTATACAGGGAGAGACGAAACCCCTCCTATCGCTCATTGCCTCCATGTGATTCGGGACTATACCCAAAAGCTACCGTTTTTCATGTTCTCTTGAACATGGTAAGGTGGAAATCAAAGCACAGTGGGAAGCACACAAGACTCTATGACGATCTCGGGTCTACAGACTAACCTGTACCAGTGTCACCATAGAACTGCCATCTGACGTGAGGAATAATACCATTTGGGAGTTCTCGACGAGTCTGTCCAGTATACCCAGACTCCATTGAGCACCCGCATACCTTCTCTGATGTCAAACACCAATGGATATGGGATCATCCATCGCCCATCAAATAGGTCGAGAAGCGTATACGCTAGTCTACTATGGAGTATAGATGCCCTGTCTCGATACACCCTCGACCAGGAACAATTTATAGGATGTACTTATAGACTACTCTGGCCCCACTAATATGATCTGCATTTAAGTCCTAGTAGTCAAGTACATATCCTAAGGGCTTTATCAACATGTGATCACAAAACAGTATTTGTTAACATGTTAAGATAAAGTGCAACCAGATAGCATACTATTATGTCGAGCAAGAAAGTCCTCCATATATATGTCTAAGCATCCACTACAATATACATCGCATGTACAGTAATGGCCTCTTGGGCATACATATAACTAACAATCTCCCACTTACACTGAGGCCGTCTGTTGTAGTATCCAATACCCAACAATATAGCAGTGGTTGTAGTATCCCATACTCAACCATCCCAGAATAGTCTCTTTTGGGAAAAGGCCTTCATGAGTGGATCCGCCGTGTTGTCCTCAAAATCTCATCTCCTAACCTTGATCTCCCTGGAGATCATCCATCTCCATGATCAGGTAATACTGCCTATGAATATATCTGGATCACTGATGGGACGGGGGTTCCTAGGTCAAAGCCACAACTCCATTGTCACACAATGGTAGGAACGAAGTTCATCTCATGAACTAATATACATCCAGACTACCTCTTTGGTAGTATCCTTGGTAGCAATGTATCCAGCCTTTATCTTCTAGTTTGCCACGGTATCTAGCTTGGAACTCTTCCAACATACCGTCCCTCCACTGAGGGTAAAGATAATTCCTGTGACTGACATTCAGTCGTCCTTACCACCCTGGAAGCTATCCAGTGATTCTCCCCAGGATCGATTGATACCATTTCACTATATCTAGTGAGAATCCTTACATCCATTTAAATCTATCTCATAGGCCCAAAACCCAGGATTTAGGAGGTATCACCTTGATCCTGTATGGGGAATCCTTGTGATAAGAGGAGATTGACCGGGCGTAGCATAGGAAACACCTTCCCTATCAAGAGTATGCCATCCACGTACAATACGAGGATCACCACCATACACCCTACTACCTTTTTGTATATACAAGGTTCATCTACCATTTTGATGAAGTCAAACGCTTTGACTACTACATCAAAACAGAAGTTCCAACTCCACGATGCCTGCTTTAACCCATAAAGAAACTTGTACACGTTTCCGCTGCTCCCACTGTCTACGAAGCCCTCTGGCTATGTACTTATAGACACTCTCTTCTAAATTACTATTTAGAAAAGCAGTCATGACACCTAGTTATGGTATGTAGTAATGGAAAGTAGGATCCGGATGGACTTAAGCATAAGCACTAGAAAAGGTTTCATCATTATCCACACCTGGTGGATGATGAGAACCTTTTTAACAAGTCTTAGCTTTGAAAGTCTCAACTTTTCCATCTACACCAAGTAATCTTCTCAAGATATACTTGCTCCTGATGGGGATTTAACCCTTCAGATAAAGCAACCAAAGTCCATCCTTTGTTGGTGTATATGGATTCCATCTCAGATCGCTTAGCATCCAGCCATTCTTACAGAGTCACTACTCCTGATGGACTGCTCGAAACTGGTTAGGTCATTATCTCATGATGCAATCCTCGCTCCCACTGTCATAGAGAAAATCGAAGTATCTCTCAAGTGGGTGAGGAACCCTACCAGATCGGCGGAGAGGCTGAGGTTCGTCGGGAACTATTGAATTATTCGGTTCTACCAAATTATCAGCTGTAGTTTGTATAACTGGAACTCCTTCCAGTTCTACCTCATGACCACTAATTTCTTCATAAGAAATTCCCTTTCCCAAAGGTGGCATGCTGAGAAATAAAACACCTTTTGTTCTTCGGTGCGGCAGAAGATATTCCCTTGCGAATGCTTAGGATATCGAACAAACTTCCACAGAACTGACCTTACCTCGAGCTTGTCCGGATTTTGCTTTTGACATAGGCCGGACAATCCCAAATCTTAACATCCTTAAGATATGGGCTCTTCCCATACCATATCACATATGGAGTGGTAGGCACCTGATTTGATTGGAACCCTATTCAATAGGTATGCAGCTTTTCAAGCGCATAACCCCCAAAAGGAAATATGCAACTCAGTAGTACTCATCATAGAGCACACCATATCACATAGGGTGCGATTGCTCCGCCCCGATATACCAACGTACTGTGGTGTATACGGAGGAATAATGCTGAGAGAGAATCTCATTCTCCTTTAGAATAGTCCAGGATCTCAGTGCTCAAGTATTCTCCTCCTTGATCTCATCATAAGACATAATACTTATACCCATTGTGGTTATCTACTTCTGACATATATTCTTTGAATTTCTCAAAAGCTTTAGACTTGTGTTTCAACAGGAACATATGTCCGAATCTTGAGAGATCATCAGTGAATGTAATGAAGTACAAAGTGTAAGTCGATGTAGTACACCCCAGTACTTGTGGGGAGGCGGAATTTTCAAAAACGATCAAGTTTAAAGAACGAACATCGACTAACCGCTTAAATCGAAGCTAAACAACTAATAACCGAACACATAGCTATACTAAACTATAGTGTTAAGGGATTATACCTATCGATACTAGTCCTTCGTCTTTACGATCTCCTTGTTCTCCTCGGCCTTCTCTAGGTAGTAGACGATCCACCCGAGAGCAAAACTCCAAACTAAACCTCTAACTTGAGGTAACTAATCTACTTTGATTGCTAATCAAAGAAGAGAGGATGATATAGAGTGAAGGTAATGGATGTTTAAGTCTAACTAAACCTTTGATCTCAACACATGAGGATTAAGGATTAGTCTCTTGAAGATGAGAGCTTGAGGAGAGAGAATGTGAGATGAGATAATGAGATGAGAGAGAGTGTATCATAATATATTATGAAGCATTCTTATTTTAGAATAATGAATAAAAGAAATGAATAAGCATGCTTCATAAATGAAAAGAGGTGATTCACTAACATGAGTCATTAAGCATTTATGGTGCATTAATGACCATGATGAATCACCCTCATGACTCACTAATCTTATCCAAAGCTTATGTCACCTTAACCTCCTTAGTCACATCTTCTAGAAGCTTCTCGTACAATTACGAGAACGCCCCTCCAATCCGCAAAAATACGGAAAAACTTTAGACTGTAAAAATCCAATAACCGGATACCAGTAACTGGCTTAAACCAAAGCCGACTGGTAAAAACTGTCCGAAAGTCGTACGTGCGTAAACGCACGTATGCGTCCGAACCCTTTGTCGCAAAACCATGCAACCTCTATATCGTTTCGCCTGGAGTAGGAAACTCTCTGTGTGGGACTCTAGAGACTCGACTACTACGCTGGCAGTGGGTTTAACCACAGACCGCAAGCGGCACTAGCTGTACGTAACAGTCCCCAGGTAGTTGTCGATAAGAAGGCCGATGAGGAAACCCATTCGAACTCCTACTGAGTCTGATGTGACAATCTCCATACAGTCCGGTCCGTTCGTCCAAGACTATCGCATATCGGGCCTAGGGGGGCGGCAAGCGTCAGTCCCCTAATAGCGGTATAAGTCGTGTCGGAGTGAAGCCCATTACACCCTGAGAAACTACTGGAACCTACCAGTAAATCTCGCTTGCCCTGGCCAGGGACTTTGCGTAATGGCTCTCTGACACAGCACGATATCTACTCCCAATACCGGGAGGGACGAATCCTGTCTAACCGCCACTGCCTCCAAGTGCTCGGGACTGCACCCAACTGCTACCTGTTTGCACGACTCCTTTGAGCCGTGGTAGGGTAGCAATCTAAGAACAGTGGGACACACTCGAGGCGAAGTAGCAGTGTCAAGTCTGCGGACTACGCTGTACTCATGTCACCTGGGAACTGCTCACTGACGACTGGTATCAAACCAACCAACAGTTCCCTGTGAGTCATGTCCGGTGTACCCGTAACCTAACGAGCACCTGCATACTATCTCCAGTACGACGTACTGATGGCTGTGGGACAGACCATCTCCCCAACTGGGATGAGAAGCGTACACACCAGTCTACTCCGGAGTATCGATGCTCTGTCTCGATAATCCAACGACCAGGGACCCGAATAAGGATGTGCTTGTAGACTACCCACCCCCCACTAGTGTGACTGCCATCACAACGCTGGTAGACAAGCAAGATCCTAAGAGCTCTATCAATACGTACATTAACATATTAAGATAGAAAAACCAAGTAGCATACTACCATGTTTAGCAAGACTGTTATATACATGTGAATATCCCAAGCTTCCATTAAGTAATATACAAGCTAGTATGATACAGTAATGGCCTTCTAGGGCATAAACACTAACAATCTCCCACTTGCACTAGGGCCATGTACTGGCATATCGCAGACCGATGATCTCGAGTAGCCTCTCGAACTGAATCTGAGGAAGGGCCTTTGTGAATGGATCAGCAATGTTCTCTTCTGAAGCAACTCTCCGAACCTCGATCTCCTGACGATCAATGATCTCCCTGATCAGGTGATACCGCCTCAAGATGTGTCTGGACTTCTGATGGGACCTTGGTTCCTTCGCTAAAGCTATAGCTCCGTTGTTGTCGCAATACAGAGGTATTGGATCAACTATGGTAGGAACCACCTGAAGTTCTGTTAGGAACTTCTTCATCCAGACTGCTTCTTTTGCGGCATCGCAAGCAGCTATATACTCCGCTTCCATCGTCGAGTCGGCAACGGTGTCCTGCTTGGAGCTCTTCCAGCACACCGCCCCTCCATTGAGGGTAAAGACATAACCCGACATGGACTTGGAATCGTCCTTATCACTCTGGAAGCCGGAATCAGCAAAGGCCTCCAACCTGAGGTCTTTTCCGCCGTAAACCAAGAACATCTCCTTAGTCCTCCTTAGGTACTTGAGAATGTTCTTTACTGCTATCCAGTGTTTCTCCCCTGGGTCTGACTGATACCGGCTTACCACGCTCAGTGCGTAAGCTACATCTGGTCTGGTACACAACATCGCATACATTATAGAGCCTACCGCAGAAGCGTAGGGTATAATAGACATGCGTTCTCTTTCCAAATCAGTCTTGGGAGACATCTCTTTGGAGAGGGTGATTCCGTGACAAGCCGGTAGATTACCGCGCTTAGAATCTTCCATACTGAATCTTTTCAGTACAGTGTCGATATACCTGGACTGCGAAAGTCCCAACATGCTCTTGGATCTATCACGATAGATCCGGATCCCAAGAATGTAAGAGGCATCACCCAGGTCTTTCATGGAGAACCTGTGTGACAAGAATCCTTTGACAGATTGTAGCATAGGAACGTCATTTCCTATCAATAGAATGTCATCCACGTACAAGACGAGGAATACGACACTTCTGGCCACAACTTTACTATATATGCACGGTTCATCTGGATTTTTGATAAAGTCATATTCTTTGACTGTCTCATCAAAACAGATGTTCCAACTCCGCGATGCCTGCTTTAGTCCATAAATAGACTTAAGCAGCTTGCATACTTTCCCGCTGCTCCCACTCTGATTGAAACCCTCTGGCTGATCCATATAGACGCTCTCTTCTAAATTTCCATTCAGAAAAGCTGTCTTTACGTCCATCTGCCAGATTTCATAATCATGGAAGGCAGCAATAGCAAGAAGGACCCGAATGGATTTGAGCATAGCCACTGGAGAAAAAGTTTCGTCATAGTCCAAACCAGGTCTTTGACGAAAACCCTTTGCAACAAGTCTAGCCTTATAGGTTTCCACCTGTCCATCTACACCAATCTTTTTCTTGAAGATCCATTTGCATCCTATGGGTTTTACCCCATCTGGAGCAAAGTCCAAAGTCCATACTTTGTTGGTGTACATGGACTCCATCTCGGTCCGCATTGCATCTAGCCATCGTACCGAGTCGCCGCTCTGGATGGCCTGCCGGAAGTCAGTAGGTTCATCATCATCTATGATGCAATCCTCTCTATCCCCATCTATGAGAAAACCGTAGTATCTCTCAGGCGGATGAGACGGCCTACTACTCCTGCGGAGGGGTGCGGGAATGTTCTGTTCTTCTTGAACCTCTGGTTCTACCAAACTTTCAGTAACAGCTTGTGGTTCTGGAATTTCTTCCAGTTCTACTTCGCTCCCACTCTTCTGATTTTCTAAAAAATCAGCTTCTAAGAAGTGGGCATGACGAGAAACAAAAACCTTTTGTTCCTCTGCGTAATAGAAATAATATCCCTTGGAGTTCTTTGGATATCCCACAAGCTTACACAGTACTGAGCGTGCCTCGAGCTTGTCCACATGCTGCTTTTTTACAAAAGCTGGACACCCCCATGTCCTAAAATGTTTTAGACAGGGTTTCTTCCCACTCCACATCTGATATGGTGTGGTAGGCACAGTCTTGGTTGGAACCTGGTTCAAAAGATATGCAGCTGACTCTAGCGCATAACCCCAGAAAGATCGCGGTAACTCAGCATTACTCATCATGGATCGTACCATATCCAATAGGGTTCGATTCCGTCTCTCCGATACACCGTTATGCTGTGGAGTGTATGGAGGAGTAAGCTGAGAGAGAATTCCTTTCTCTTTTAGGTAACCTAGGAACTCGGCACTTAAGTATTCTCCACCTCGATCAGATCTCAGTGTCTTAATACTTTTGCCTGTTTGGTTTTCCGCTTCACTCTTGTACTCCTTGAATTTCTCAAAGGCCTCGGATTTATGCTTCATCAAGAAGACATGTCCAAACCTAGAGAAATCGTCTGTAAAAGTAATGAAGTAGGAATAACCACCTCTCGCATATGTAGACATCGGACCGCATACATCGCTGTGTATGAGTCCTAAGAGCTCGCTCGCTCTTACTCCTTGTCCAGTAAATGGAGTCTTTGTCATCTTTCCTTTGAGACAGGATTGACAAGTGTCATAAGATTGATATTCGAACGTATCCAAATATCCTTCTCTATGTAACTTAGTCAACCTTCTCTCATTGATGTGACCCAGTCTACAATGCCATAAGAAAGCTTTATTTAAATCTGGAGACTTTCTTTTTAGTGTGTTCTGGACATTGAAAATTTGGAGTTGGTTTAACACATATATGCCGTTATTTAGAGTACCGGACCCAATCAAACCATGATTAAGGTGGATGTTAACAACATCTCTTACAAACGTGAAATCATAACCTTTATTTGATAACAAGGAAACTGATATGATATTACACGTTAAGCTTGGTACAAAATAACAGTTATGTAAAACCAAAATGTGTCCACTCGTCAATCCTAGGTGATAATCCCCGACGGACGCAGCTCCCACGCTAGCTCCGTTAGCAACCCTGAGGATCATATCACCTTCCTTCAGCACTCTACGGTTTCTCAGTTCCTGCAATGAATTGCAAATATGAGATCCTGATCCGGTATCCAATACCCAGGAAGTAGAGTTGATCGACAGACAATTCTCAATTACAAACACACCTGAAGTCGAAGCCACAGCTTGCTTCGGTTCCTGGTTCTTGGCGTTCCACGCCTTGCAATCCTTCTTCCAGTGCCCTTTCCTGTGACAATGGAAGCACTCATCCAGGCCAACTACCGGTGCTGCAAACTTTTTCTTTCCCTTCTTTCCCACCTTACTAACACCTCCTCTAGGTTTGGGTGCGGCCTTCTTCTTCCTTCCTTTGGCCCTAGCCTTGGACCCGGAAGAAGATACACCGCCAACAAACATAGCGGGTGTTTCCCTTACCTTCTGTAAGGTGCCCTCTGCACTCCTTAACATGTTCAGGAGTTCCGCAAGTTCAACTTCTTTTCCTTGAAGATTGAAGTTGAGGATAAACTGGGCGTAGGTGGGAGGAAGGGACTGGAGAATAAGGTCTGTATAGAGCTCATTATCCAAAGTCGTCCCAAGGTCTGCGAGCTCCTCAATATAGCCGATCATCTGTAGGACATGTTCACCTACCGATGACCCGACAGCCAACCTCGCTCGAAATAATTTCTTCGAGGTCTCGTATCTTGCTATACGAGATTGCTCTCCATAAAGTTCCTTTGTATGGAGAAATATGCCATCTAGAGACATATCCTCGTGCCTCCTCTGATGTTCATTGTTCATAGAGGCAAGCACGATGCACTTGGCTCTCGCGCAATCTAAATCCCAGGTTTTGCGGATTTCCTTATCCGCATTGCTGGATTTGGGACCAAGGACAGCAGGTGCCGTAGCGGTGAGGACGTACCCCAGTTTGTCATAGGTCAAAGCCATTTTGACATTCCGCAGCCAATCTTTATAGTTTGGCCCCGTCAGTATATTCTTTTCTAAAAGTAACTTAAGTCCAGTCATTTTCAGGGTCGCTGCAATTAGGAGAGAGAGAAGAAAACACTTTAGCATGATGCTCTTGCAAGTTTAGAGTGGTTTTTAGTTTATCTAAACTGGACGGCTCCCACTGTTTTTCGAATCCTTCCTCAAACCATAAAAGAAGAATTAGCCAGGACTATTCTCACCGTACAATACTTGCTTAACCGTTCAGCCAGGCCAGTGTCGATACTTCGAGGGAGGTTTTCCAACGCTTTCGCGAAGTTCCTTAATTAAATAACCTCTTTTCTCTGGGGGCGTAACCCCGCTGACACTTTTCTGGACACCTACTAGGTTTATAGCATTGATCGTTAAGTGACGAATATCCTGATAAGTAGCATATACTCACAGTAGGATCGGGATCCAAATATCATCGTATGATAATGTTGAAGGAATCCTACCAACATTCATCAAACTCCAAATGGTATGCATCTCTTTGCAAATTTCAGTTTCTTTAGAAATTCCCGATATAAGTTTTTGCCCCATGTTCTTATGATCTTGACTAAGGGCCAACTAATCATAAGTCACATGTCAAGTTCTGCCCATCATTATCCTGTTGATTTGAACCCATCCGTATATACTCTTGACTAAGGGCCAACAAAGTAATACGACTGTCCCAAACCAACTCATCTATCTATGTAACAAATGAATACCCCAGCAGCTACCAATCACTATGTCTTGACTAAGGGCCAAACAAACATAGCTTGAATACTACTGACCATTCATAAGAAATGACGGAGGGCTACGACTGGTTTTGGCGAAACCGTGAACGTAGTGAACTTGATATAACCGAAAGAACCTGATAGCTTTTAAAAGGAGTGGTTAAAGCTCCGCATTTAAAAATATCTGTTTTAAAATTAACCGAGTGGTTTCTTTTAAACTGTTCCAACGATTTAAACTTTGGTTTGTTTTCTTTGCATTACAGATAATGCGTCCCATCATTAACCTATCATTGCAGAAAACAACGAAAATACAACGTCCTCTTATGCCATCCGCATTCGCCACTGGGTCCCGTCATCACCCGTTAGGTTACTTAACTAACGACAGAGCGGGGGCTGGGCTAGCGTGGGTGTAAAACATAAGTGACGTCTAAATAGCTACAATATATATAGATATTTTACATTCGTCTGACGCAATGATATTCATTCCAGAACACAGATAAACAATATTGGATTTGCAAGCAATCTGTATTTCTTTTGAGCCTGCAAGAAAAGACAGATTACACAGTTGTGATGAATAGCCGTTACCCCACCCTCGACCCCTACGGGTACGGCAAACTACCCGCCCGGCAGTTTGTGCACCCCACCTTGGGTCAGTCCTAGGAGCAAAAACAGTAAAATGAAATAATACAACGGTGGCTACAACCGCAACCTGGAAGTGCCCCGCAAAAATAATATTACAACAATTTACATTTACAACAAATGAATTAAACAATAACCCATTGCAAACCCCGGCTATACACCACAACAGTCCAATACAGTTTATATGCACAAACAGATATAACCATTTCAGAAATGTGCAACCCCCTGCCAACCGACATACTAGCAGTTAGGGGAGGTTTACGAACACATTAAACAATCACAGATATAAACCATATGCAAATACTGTACAATTTCGATCGAATAAACAACATCAATATTGCTCCAAAATCTGCTCTGTTAAACAGTAACCTGAGCAATAATTAAACATTCCAGAGAACCCCAAATACCAGAGAGGACCCACACAAGAAATACGAGTCCATGACTCGGCAACTCGGCCGCGGAAGCGCGGCGGATCGGTGCGATCCGCCGCCCTTCCGCGGCTCTTTAGCCGATTCATGGGCTCTAATTTCTTGGGTGTTCTTCTGGACCCTTTACAAGCTTTCTGAGATAACCTGAACAATTTTAGGACATCATTTTAAATTCGACAGAAACTTGTAACTTTTAGGGTTTTCCGGCTTCGTTTTTCCGTTCGAAATTCGTACAAATTTGCAATCAAGTTATTTAGTGTTTAGCGAGGCTCTGATACCACTGTAAGTCGATGTAGTACACCCCAGTACTTGTGGGGAGGCGGAATTTTCAAAAACGATCAAGTTTAAAGAACGAACATCGACTAACCGCTTAAATCGAAGCTAAACAACTAATAACCGAACACATAGCTATACTAAACTATAGTGTTAAGGGATTATACCTATCGATACTAGTCCTTCGTCTTTACGATCTCCTTGTTCTCCTCGGCCTTCTCTAGGTAGTAGACGATCCACCCGAGAGCAAAACTCCAAACTAAACCTCTAACTTGAGGTAACTAATCTACTTTGATTGCTAATCAAAGAAGAGAGGATGATATAGAGTGAAGGTAATGGATGTTTAAGTCTAACTAAACCTTTGATCTCAACACATGAGGATTAAGGATTAGTCTCTTGAAGATGAGAGCTTGAGGAGAGAGAATGTGAGATGAGATAATGAGATGAGAGAGAGTGTATCATAATATATTATGAAGCATTCTTATTTTAGAATAATGAATAAAAGAAATGAATAAGCATGCTTCATAAATGAAAAGAGGTGATTCACTAACATGAGTCATTAAGCATTTATGGTGCATTAATGACCATGATGAATCACCCTCATGACTCACTAATCTTATCCAAAGCTTATGTCACCTTAACCTCCTTAGTCACATCTTCTAGAAGCTTCTCGTACAATTACGAGAACGCCCCTCCAATCCGCAAAAATACGGAAAAACTTTAGACTGTAAAAATCCAATAACCGGATACCAGTAACTGGCTTAAACCAAAGCCGACTGGTAAAAACTGTCCGAAAGTCGTACGTGCGTAAACGCACGTATGCGTCCGAACCCTTTGTCGCAAAACCATGCAACCTCTATATCGTTTCGCCTGGAGTAGGAAACTCTCTGTGTGGGACTCTAGAGACTCGACTACTACGCTGGCAGTGGGTTTAACCACAGACCGCAAGCGGCACTAGCTGTACGTAACGGTCCCCAGGTAGTTGTCGATAAGAAGGCCGATGAGGAAACCCATCCGAACTCCTACTGAGTCTGATGTGACAATCTCCATACAGTCCGGTCCGTTCGTCCAAGACTATCGCATATCGGGCCTAGGGGGGCGGCAAGCGTCAGTCCCCTAATAGCGGTATAAGTCGTGTCGGAGTGAAGCCCATTACACCCTGAGAAACTACTGGAACCTACCAGTAAATCTCGCTTGCCCTGGCCAGGGACTTTGCGTAATGGCTCTCTGACACAGCACGATATCTACTCCCAATACCGGGAGGGACGAATCCTGTCTAACCGCCACTGCCTCCAAGTGCTCGGGACTGCACCCAACTGCTACCTGTTTGCACGACTCCTTTGAGCCGTGGTAGGGTAGCAATCTAAGAACAGTGGGACACACTCGAGGCGAAGTAGCAGTGTCAAGTCTGCGGACTACGCTGTACTCATGTCACCTGGGAACTGCTCACTGACGACTGGTATCAAACCAACCAACAGTTCCCTGTGAGTCCTGTCCGGTGTACCCGTAACCTAACGAGCACCTGCATACTATCTCCAGTACGACGTACTGATGGCTGTGGGACAGACCATCTCCCCAACTGGGATGAGAAGCGTACACACCAGTCTACTCCGGAGTATCGATGCTCTGTCTCGATAATCCAACGACCAGGGACCCGAATAAGGATGTGCTTGTAGACTACCCACCCCCCACTAGTGTGACTGCCATCACAACGCTGGTAGACAAGCAAGATCCTAAGAGCTCTATCAATACGTACACTAACATATTAAGATAGAAAAACCAAGTAGCATACTACCATGTTTAGCAAGACTGTTATATACATGTGAATATCCCAAGCTTCCATTAAGTAATATACAAGCTAGTATGATACAGTAATGGCCTTCTAGGGCATAAACACTAACACAAAGAACCAGTCCTGGAATGTGTAGACAGGGGACCTTCATACATCATCATGTATCAATCTCAAGAGTTTACTAACTCTTTCTCTGTTTCCAATAAACGGAGCTATGGTCATCTTATCTTTGTGACATGACTGGAAAGTTTCACAAGATGTAAGTTCAAACTGATTTAAATATGCATCTTAATGTAATTTAGCTAGTCGGGTCGCATTGATATGACCTAGTCTACAATGCCTCAAGAAGGATTCGTTCATTTATGAACTCTTCCTCTTGTGTGTGTTCCGTACGTTAAGAACTGTATTTTGATTTAGAACGTATATGCTTTTAGATAACGTGCCTGAACCAATCAACACTTGATATAGGAAATGGTCAAAACATTATCCAGTAATACAAAATTATATCCTTCTTTACTAAATAAAGATACTGATATGATGTTGTATATCAGGTTCGGTATCTAATAACATTCGTTCAGAATCATTGTATTTTGGTAATACAGGGTGATAACTGCTAACAAACTTGGCTGCAACACTTACACCGTTTCCAACTCTTGAAACTTATCACCCGTTTCCAGTTCTCTACCTTTCTGTAGCCCATGTAACAGATTACATATATGAGATCCTGATCCGGTATCTCATACCCAGGACGTAGAGGATACTGAAAAAACAGTTCTTGGTAATGAACACACCCGAAGAAGATGCATCATTTTGTACTTTCTTTGTTTTGGTGGCACGGGAATCCTGGTAATCCCCTATTTCTTGCTCGGTCTTATAACAATTATAAGTTGGAGAAGGACTAACGTTCCCCAGTTCAGTATAACAAGCGGGTTCGGTTAATACATCCATATTATTATCCTGATTAAGGCGTGACATGGTCGCTACCTGGAGAGAGAGAGAAGAAAACACTCAGCATATGCTCTTGCAAGATTAGATTAGTTATAAATTTATCTAATCAGGATGGCTCCCACTGTTTTAGTCAAATCTTCCTTCAAACCCTAAAAGGAAATACTAGCCGGGATTAATTACACCTTATAAGTTCGCCAATCATTCAGCCAAGCAAGTGTTGGTACTTTGAGGGAGGTTCCCCGTGCTTTTGTACGGACCTAATTAAAATAAACCTCGTTTTCCCAGAGCCATAACCCCGTTAACACCTTTCTAGACACCTACTTGATCGGCTAATTGTAATGTGTAAAACTCTCCCAGGAGTAACAATTATTTGCAGTGGGTATCGGAATCCAACTATCTCATAGGAGGTATGCAACCTCATTGCAAATTTCAACACTTAAAATTCCCGATAATGTTTTGCCCCTAGTGGCTTATGACCATAACTATGGTCAACAAATCACAAGCACAAGTCAAGTTCTACCCGTTCATTTCGTGATTAATTAGACCCACCCACATGACCTTTAACTATGGTCAACAAAGTCACATGACTGTCCTAATTAATCGTATCATACGCTGTATAGGAAGACATTACTTAGCTACCGCACACTGCTCCTTAACTATGGTCAACAAACGCAGCACGAGTACTAAGTATTCTACTTCCTAAAATGACGGAGGGCTACGACAGGTTTTTAAGAAAACCTTTTGCGTAATGAACTTGATATCGTCGTAGAATCGAGTGAATTTGAAAAGGAGTGTTTTTGAGGCAGTTACTAGTTTTGCTAAAGAGGTCACTCCCGGTGAAGGGATCTCGGCTCTTTCCTTATCGAATAAGGTGCAGGGTATTTCACAAATACCACTATGCAAAGCAAAAATTATAGAAGCAATCAAAAGACAAACCGAGTTTGTAGCATCTGCTAGTTTTGCTAAAGAGGTCACTCCCGATGAAGGGATCTCGGCTCTTTCCTTATCGAATAAGGTGCTGGATATTCTGCAAGGAATACCGCAATGCAAAGCAAGAACTAGAGCTACTAGTTTTCGAGACAAGTTTCTACAACATCTTTAGGTTTCTTTTATTTCATTAATCTCATTAATGAAGTCCCATTTAATTATGCTTCCCAAGCATCACATATGAAACGAAAGCAGTAATATATAATATATATCATATATATATATAATATAAGCATTCGTCTCAGAATATAATCAATGATCACATCACAGAATATCGCAGCAGAACACAACATATGAAATATTGGATATACTAGGATTTCCATGTTTTAGATTAAGGCTATACAAAACATGGATTCCACGGTCGTGATGAATAGCCAATCCCACATCCCTAGACCCCTACGAGGGCGACAAGAAACCCTACCAATTCTAGAGTTAAGAGACCCGGTCTCGACTCCTCGATATGGTCTCCCACTGGACCCTAGAACCCGGTTACTTGTGCTCCCTGCCTTGGGTCTATCCTAATGCGGAAACGTAAATAATATACAATGGTGACATCATCCTCAACCCGGAAGTGCCCAAATAAGATAATATTACATACAATGAATTTTACATGAATGAAAATGAAAAACTCTCATCTCACATAAAACCCCCGGCTATTCAAAACACGACGATCCAATATAACATATCACAATAACACATAACATCACATGTCATCAACGTAAGTAAATATGCATATCCCAATTTTCGTTGACATATAGCTCCGAAACCGGCGATACACCACATATTACACTTACGGTCGCAGAAAAGAAAGTGTAAAGCTACAATAGTTGGAATCCGCAACCACCTTAGACATCACATGCCTAACCAAATGAATTCCTTAGACATCACATGCCTAACAATTATAAACCCCGCATTTTAGTCTGGATATCCAAAACACCATTTAATATCAAGTCGGGCAATTCAACAAGATTCCCGATGTCCTGATCGAATGCTTGTCGGAAACTTTAGTAGACAGCCGTACCCCCCGATGCCGTCGACGAAGTGCACTAAGGCGGAACATCGTTGCCGCGAGCACCCGAACGGATGCTTTTGGCGACGGGGTTCTCCTACAGTCACTTGGTCGGGGCTATAAGGCGTGGCTATCTATTAAGTTTACCCGACGAGTATCCGCGTACGCTACGTGATTGCGACAGACTTTTGATCACATCAAAATCCCGTGGCAACCGATCAAATGGTACTAAATTGCTAGATTTATAACATTCAAATTAGTTATCTCATAACTACTTTTTGTGGATTCCAAGTATTGTATCCCATCACATGATATCCGGACGACGTTAAACTTTTCGATCGATTCATCAAAGTCCCATAATTTTCCGACAGCTCAACACTTGAGCACAGTCTAGTAATACCCAGAATATGCCACAGTACCTATGCACCAGCCGTAAAAGGGCAAACCCAAGCCTCACTCATGTCGCCACGGAACTACGACAAACCCTAGGGTTTGACCATGGTTCCGCGATCCAAAAAGTCGAGTTAGGGTTTCATTCTTCTAGAGGGTTCAAAGACTTACTTGCATGTTTTTCCGAATACGTTAAACTTGGAAAATGGGTTTTTGACATTCGATCGACCTTTTTAACTTCGTCTAGACAACATGCGAATAACCTGAAACAATGTTAAAACTATGAATACGAAACACTCCGAATTGTTTATAGTGTAAGATTATATCACATGCAAAATTAGCAAAAACAAACAACACCTGAAACACCAAAACCAAGTCACTGGAACACAAAAAAAATATCAGGGGGAGCTCGGATTTGGGCCGGGATCAGGGGGTAGTGGCCGGCCAAAAAGTCTTAGATTTTCCTGAAATTTTTATGGTGTTCATGATATATCTCTTACATCACTATGTACTTATTTAAAAAAAATTTTGACAATTATTTAAAATCGACAGAAACCTCATTTTGGCGTTTCAAGTTTCGGAGTATTTCGGTTTCGTAATCTTAACAAAATCCGTATAAATTTCTAGCATGGCTCTGATACCACTGCTCGGTTACCTAGCATGGTAGCAAGGTTTTGGGAGGTATCGTCCATGCCATATTAAAAAATTTGCCGTTCTAGCTAACCCTAACTTTGAATCGTTAACTAGAAATTCGACGGAATAACATATGTAAACACTTTACATCCTAAGTGAATACGGAATACAACCTTTGTAGACCGGTCCTTCGCTTCTAAAGCTCCGTGTAGTAGTCCCTTCGCTACGAGTTGTGATCTCCCGAACTCATGAAAGGGTTGCCATGGAGAAAAGAACACTCTTGTTTTGAAGTCTTCGAGGCCGAAGATGACCTACGCCGAGAAGACACTAGCTCATGCTACCTCTTCACTAATTATGTAGATTAGTGAAGCAAACATCCTAAACTAAATGGCTAATAGTAGAGGATGATGAAATAGGAATATTGCTCACTTTAGATTTAGTTTTCTCACAATCTATCATCACTTTGTCAAAAGCTAGAAAGCTCAAAATGAGGAAGAAGAAGATGAAGCTCAAGTGATGAAAGAATAAATCATTAGGTTTAAAATGCAACCTTGGGTGAGTATATCTCATACACTAACCCATGTAGAGAGTTAACCATAGTGTAAGGTTAAAGGTTGGGTTGATAAATATCTTAAAGAAAACAAAAGAGTGGACTAAGTCAATGGTTATCTTCAAGCTTCTCCAAGCTTCCAACCATCAAAATATCTCCATTAATTTGTGATTACTTAAGAATAAATATTAAACCCTAACATTAACCCTAGCATGGAGTGATTCTCATATATACATGTTGCATGTGTAACCTAGAATGACATAACAATATATATCACATATATATTTTGTGCAAAAAGAATACAATTAATATATATCACACACATATATATATATCAATGTATCAAATATGAGAAAAAGAAATACTTAGGTGAGCTAATGTTAGGTAATGTAATTTAATATATCAAATATATAATTATACATTCAATTATTAAATAAACATTTGATTTAATAATCCGGCTATATTACATATAACCAACTAATATCAATTCTAACAATTTATCAAATCAACACTAGATCCGATAACCCGGCTATATCTCATATAACCAATCGATACATATATCGCGAGAATATAATTCGGTATCACATACGCGCATTAACCTCGGTCCCGCACATATCATATATGTGCACCTACTCCATTTCGCATGAACCAGGAAACCTCTATGTAGGACTCTAAAGACTCGTCAATACGCCGGAAGTAGGTGATGATCATATCAAACACCCACAAGCCGCAAGCGATCTGCTAAACATAACGGCCACCCGGGTATGGAGCGATTAGAAGATCAACAAGCAAGCCTGCTCACACTCTTGCGAATCCAATCAATAACACTACCGTACAGTCCGGTCTCTTCGTCTGATATGTCGCATATCTAGTCTAGGGGTGGTAAACGTCAGACCCCAGTAACCGATAAGTCATGCCGATGTGAGTCTCATAATGGGTCGAGAAACTACCGATAACACTTACCAGTAGATCTCCATATCAGCCCTGGCCAGGGACTTCCTGTTATAGCCAATCGAGCACAGCGCAGCATCAACTCCCTATACCGGGAGAGACGAAACCCCTCCTATCGCTCATTGCCTCCATGAGATTCGGTATTGTACCCAAAAGCCACCATTTTTCACGTTCTCTTGAACGTGGTAAGGTGGAAATCAAAGCACAGTGGGAATCACACAAGACTCTATGACAATCTAGGGTCTACAGACTAACCTGTACCAGTGTCACCATAGAACCGCCATCTTACGTGAGGTATAATACCATCTGGGAGTTCTCGGTGAGTCCGTCCAGTGTACCCAGTTTCCACTGAGCACCCACATACCTTTTCTGATGTCAAACACCAATGGATATGGGATCATCTATCGCCCATCAAATGGGTCGAGAAGCGTATACGCTAGTCTACTCTGGAGTATCGATACCCTGTCTCGATATACTCTCGACTAGGAACAATTTATACGATGTACTTGTGGACTACTCTCGCCCCACCAGTATGATCTGCATCATAGTCCTAGTAGTCAAGTACATATCCTAAGGGCTTTATCAACATGTGATCACAAAACAATATTTGTTAACATGTTAAGATAAAGTGCAACCAGATAGCATACTATTATGTCGAGCAAGAAAGTCCTCCATGTATATGTCCAAGCATCCACTACAATATACATCGCATGTACAGTAATGGCCTTTTAGGCATATATATAACTAACACTATCCACACGACAGGGAACGTCGGGTCTCATTTGCGACTCAAATGAAACCCGAGGCTCCAAGATTATCCACCATTCTGTGTTGCTTGCTGTGATTCTGTGATGTTTCTTATATCATGCCTGGGTCGAATGTTATATATATTTATATATATACTAGTGGATGTTGTATTTGTTTTGCATCCGCGCTAGTCCAGCCCCCGCTCTGCCGTTAGTTAAGTAACCTAACGGTGCATGACGGGACCCCATGGCGAATGCGGATCGCATATACGTACATTGTATTTTCGTTCTTTTCTGGTATGCTATGGTTTAATTGATGGAACTGCATTAATTCTGATTAATGCAAAGAAAAAAAAGCTATATGATGTTGTTGGAACCAAGTTTTTTAAAAACTGACATTACAGACGTTCTTTTTTTTTGTTTTGCACAGTGATATTCGGTTATGAATATCCAGTACCTTATTCGACGAGGCAAGAGCACAGATCCCTTCATCGGGAGTGACCTCTTGAGAAAAAGTTTACGTCATCATAATAACTTCACCATAGTCGATTCTTTTGCTTTGCATCATGGTATTCAGTTAGGAATATCCCACACCTCGTTTGATGAGGAAAGAGACGAGATCCATTCACAGGGAGTGACCTCTTTAGCAAATGTTTGCGCCACTATATATTTGTAAAACAACTCGATTCCTTCAACGATATAAAATTCATTACGTTAAAGGTTTTTCGCCAAAAACCAGTCGTAGCCCTCCGTCATTTCCTACGAGTAGTACTTAGTATCCGTGCTGCGTTTGTTAGCCTTGTCAATGCGTAGTGTACGGTACCTGAGTGGTGCTTGTTTGCAGCAGATGATGTGGATTAACTAGGACAATCACATGGTCTTGTTGACCTTGTCAAGGGATTATGCGGGTGGGTTAAGGGTAATCAAGATAATGACGGGTTGAACTTGACTAGCAACTTATGATTTGTTGACCTTATCAAGGTCATAGGTCGTTACGGTTAAAAACCACATTAGGAGTTTCAAACACACAGGAAACTTGGCAGACATGCACATACCTTCTGGAGTGTGGTGACTTGAGTGGCTTCCATCAAGTTATCATGCGATGATAGTTAGATCCTGATTCCCACTGATGAGTAGGTGTTACTCCTCGGGTGATTTTAGATGATCCCGACTAATTCTCCTTTTAGGGTTTGAAGGAGAATTCGAGGAAACAGTGGGAGCCATCCTGATTAGATAAAGTGATTAACCAATCTAATTTAGGTTAGAGTGAACGCTGAGTGTTTCTTCTCTCTCTCTCTTTGGCAGTGACCATGACTTGAACTTAAAAACTCATGAACCAAGTTAACCGAGCCTTCTTAAAAACACTTTGGCTTTTGGATGTCATTTAGTCGCATATATCATTGCCGCTCTTACATCCCCTTTGCATTTCTCCAGACCACTCCGTATCACTACGAAGATCCATACTTCTTGGATATTCCATCGTATAGTTACATACGAATTCGAAGTAACTTGTTCCAGTTCGAGAATGGTTTCTGTTTCTGGAGAAATTGAATATGATTATTTGGTTGTCTTTTATCTTTACATTCTCTCAGGTTGCGAGGGCTTCTAGGATTAGGAGAGTACACCTATTACGCTTATTGGATAGTCTTCTTCTAAACCATAGGCAGGTACCGAAAGGTGGGGAAGGAAGAGAACCAATTAGTCTAAGTGTGGTGTACAGAAGATAATAAGTAAAGACATATAAAGGGATTGGATTAAGGGTAAAGGAAATTGTGACTGCTATCATTCACGACGAAACAACGTATACCCCTGCCACTCCTATATCACCTTTGGATTTCTCCAGAACACTTCGTATCACTATGAAGATCCATATTGCTTGGATATGCCATCGTATAGTTACATACAAACTCGAAGGAACTTGTTCTAGTTCGAGGATGGATTATGGTTCGGGAGAAATAGAATAGGATTATTCAGTTGTTTTTTCTCTTTACCTTCTCTCAAGTTGCAAGGGCTCCTGGTATTAGGAGAGTACACCTATTGCGCTTATTGGATAGTCTTCTTCCAAACCTTAGGCTGGTGTCGAAGGGTAGGGAAGGAAGAAAATCAATTAGCCTAAGTATGGTGTACAGATGGTAATAATTAAAGACATATAAAGGGATTGGAGTGGGGGCAAGGAAGTATACGGTTACTGTCATGAATCAGGATAATAGAAGAGGCATTACTAGAAATATCCGGTTACCCTTTTGAAACATTTTTATGTTTCAGTTTTACTGTACGATATTAATTGAAAACTGTTTTCCCAATTAGATTCTAACTCCATGGTATATATTTACCAGATTTGATTCTCACTTCTGTATGACGTTACAGATGGTGAGTGGGAGTAAGATATTGGGAATTGGGTGATTAGATCCTCTATAAATCAGAATTCTTTTTAATTGGTGATATTTGAGGAAATCACCTGGGTTTTGCCTGATGGCAAATATTTGGTTTTGAATATCCGTCGCCATGCACCAATTTCAAACTGATATATCTGTATGTTTATTTTATAAAGTGAGATATAAATTTTTGAAATTATGTCTATCACATTTACCTATTTCATTTGATGGTTAGGTAAGGTGCATTCAACAAATGGTGTAATTCTTCTTAACCATGGTATAGTTTTCAACCTACGACGCACAAGGTTTAAGTTGTTAAACCCAGAGGACTTATACAGAGTATTGTATGTTGTCCGATATCCGTTAGGACAAAGGGGTTGGTACTCGTACTATATTCAGTTTACTCATGACTTCTTTAGTTTTAGACAAGTATTTCGTTGAAATACAAGGTCCAAATTTTGAGAAGTTATAGGTATAAGAATAAGGTAGAGAACCATATGTTGCAAGTATCAGGATTCTTCAAGGTCATCGAAGATGTAGATACTTGTGTTTGGTATTCCATTGTATGTAATAGTTTTGAGAACATGCTTCTCTTTCAGGTTACTCATAAGTGGATGAATTCCTTGATGAGTAATGCTTCTTGGCCTCCTTCCATTTAGTTGATATGCACTGGAAACAACAGCATATTTTTTGAATCTGGTTCCAATTAAATTAGTGCCTTTGTTTCTATATTGGATATATAGAATGGATTCATATCTTAATGATGTTAAGGTATATGGAGTTATCCGGCTGATGCTTAAAACTAGAATCTGGACAAACTCAAGGCACGTTTCTGTAATGGCAGTTTGTGGGTTATCCCGGGCTTTGACGAGGGTTAACTTTCTACCATCTGGAAGATCAATAGTTAAATTGTTCTTGTCTCGCCACCAGTTTTAGTAAAATGGATTCTTTTCAAAAAATATTAGTGGGATTATGGTAGAACTGGAAGTGATTCCAGAACCATAAACGATTATTGAAAATTTAATAGAACCTAAAGATTCAATTGGATTCGACATTCCATTAGCCACTTTGCAGATTTGGTGGGTAACTTCAGGCACCAGAGAAGTACTTCGGTCTCCTCAAAGAAGGTGATATGGAGGTTTTTGATTACCCAAACTTAACACTACTGCTGTTCTAGACTATGAGTTCTAGCAGGAGGATGAGTATAATGTCGTTTTAAATTAGTTTTAGAAGTGCACGTGTATATGACTCTGCCAGAGGGTTGTTGTAGTCAGTGGGAGCAGCGGAAGCATAGTGGGTAAGTAGCTTATGTCTATTTATAGACTAAAGCAAGTATAGCGGAGATAAATCATCTATTTTTGATGCGACAGTCATAGAGTTTGACTTCATCAGAATAAGAGATGGATCTGGTAAGAAGGTAGTAGGGAGTGATGTCCTGGTTTTTGGATGACATGCACTTAATAGGAAGAGATCTTCCTATACTACGATCGATTATACTGTGGTTGTCATAAGTTAGTTTCTCCACATAGGATATGAATAAAATATCAGGAATTCTGATGACTAGATCTATGGTTTTAGATATAGATTTGGGAAGTGTCCCAATTCGGGTACATAACACTATTCTAAAATGTTATAGAATGGACGGCTCCTGTCATGGTGGTGTACCCGCAGGTGATGGAGCCACCCTCTCTAAAGAGATGTCTTTCAGACTGATGAGGAGAGGGATTTGCATGATTAGCATATCACTTGCTTAGCCAATTGAGTCAATCATGAGATGTCAAGTACAACACCAGATATTGATTTTGCATAGGTTGCAATAAGCGTATATATTAATCCAATTCTGGAGAAACATTGGAATGCAGTTATGAACATAAGTGGATGTTCTTGGAATACGTAACGACGGCCTCCTTCGGGAGGCGGTTATCATTTCAGGTTTCCAAGGTGACCTGGATGACAGAGTGGTTGTCAGAGTTATAGTTTTCCCTCTTTTGAGGGACAGTATGTTGGACAGATGGTCTAAGCGGATACCGTGGAAGGCATGGCGCAGGATACTGATTAAATTCAGTAGATGGTATAGTCTAAGAAGTTTGCTGGATTTGGAGTTCATTTGTGAACTGGGTCCCATCAAATATTCAGACAAATTCTAAGACAGGTATTGCTCATTTCGAGAGATAGTCTTTCTCCGCGAATTTGAGATATAGAGAGAGATAAAGATAGAAACAATGGATCGAATCCACTCACTGAGGCTATTTTTCGAACACAATAGTTTCACAAACGTGCATTGCGAGACTGATTAGTAGAGAAGTTGGGTGTTCGGTATCACACGGGCTGTGAGTATGCGACACCGCAATAATTATCCTTAAGTGCAAGTGGGAAATTGTTTGCTATAGTACCCTCAAGGCAGTTATTGTAATCACAGGCAGGTGATTATGATGATTGAGGGAGGACCTATACGGATAGAACAGTCTTACTCAAAATGATAGCATGCTATCTGATTTGTCTTTATCATCATGTACATGCATTATGTGGTATTACAGATCACTATTATATGTTGATAGAGCCCTTAGGATTCTTTCTTGACTACCAGCATTATGATGGCGATCATATACGTGGGAGTTGGATGGTCTATAAGCACATCCTTAAATGTCCCTAGTCGAGGGAGTATCCAGACTAGGCATTGATACTCTAGAGTAGACTAGTGTGTACTTATCGAGACCCCGACAAGGGGCGATGGCCGGTCTCACAAGCCATTGGTGTCAGTTAGTCACCTAAGATAGTATACAGATGCTCATTGGATTATGAGTACACTGGACGGACTCGCCGGGAACATGCTAGTTGGTATTATACCTATTTTCAGATAGCAGTTCCTAGATAACATGTGTACAGGTTAGTCTATCGACCTTAGATCGTCATTTATCTTTTGTGAGTTCCCACTGTACTTTGATTACTACCCTACTACTTCTCAAAAGAGTCGTGCAAACAGGTTTTAGTTGGGTATAGTCCCGAGCCACATGGAGGCAGTGAGCGGATCGTCGGGGATTCGTCTCTCCCGGTATTGGGTGTTGATGTCGCGTAGTGCACGGGTGGCCATCACCAGAAATCCTTGGCCAAGGTAGTCAAGAATTACTGATTTGGATCAGTAGTTTCTCAGTTGGTGATGGGCTTCATATCGACACGAAATGTCGCGTTATTAGGGGTTTGACTTTACCCACCCCCTAGACTCGATATGCGATACTCTTAGACGAACAGACCGAATTGTACGGAGATTGTCATGGACATGCTCAGTAGGGGTTCGGATGTATCACGACCCGAAAAGTACTGAGCGTGACTGGCACTTAAATTACGAAACGTTTCAAGGCGTACGTAATCTAAGTAAGCCAAAACCCAGAAATCAAAACCAAGTAAAGAAGTAGAGTGAAGGAAAAAACCAATTTTAAAGCAAGAAGTTTAACAACATAAGCCGAAGTCTGCATTTTTAAATTGTCAAGTCTTTTCTGAAAATTTCGGCAGAGTTTCCATTGTAAATTCAGACCCCAAACGGGTATAAAACTTGATAAAGCATGTATAATGAATAAAGGCATCCTCAAGCGGGAGCTAGCTCTTCGCCAACCGGCGGACAAAACCACACAATGCAATATAATATACAATGCCGAAAGGCGAGGATCAAACTCAGGATAAAAATCCAACATCATCAAGAAAACCAGAGGAAAACCATAATAATACAGCGTGCGACTCTAAGGTCGAAAGAATATACACTGCTCATCTATCTCTATCAAATATACAAGTTTGGTTGATAGAGTTTTACTAGATACAACTGAAATAACAAATATACAATGGTGGTCACGATGCAAGTGAACGCACCTACCAAAGCAATCACCCGGAAGGAACAGTGTGCCAGCAAAGCTGCAACGAAACCTGTACGGAAAAACCTGCAAGGAACTGTGGCACAATGGGGGTGAGTTGCCAACTCATGAGTAGAAAACATCACAGAGCAGAAATCGCATTAATGACGCATCCTAGGTCATATCAAGTAATATCCTTAAATAATATCCCGATCCATCTACATATAAGTGCAATACTACGTGCTCGTGTCAGTGCCTCAGATAGCAACATATCAGATATATGATGTATGAATGCATTGAATGAAAACAGAATACATCATGAGTGAGACAACTGTTTTCTTTATTTAATGAGATTCCTGTATGTATATAAATCGAATATCATCAATGAAATCAATAGAGAAATCAGTGTCAAGCATCAACACAAAACATGAATCTCAATATCTCAATATCTCAGGCTCCGGCTATCCGGACTGGCCTATATCATCATATCTCAATATCTCAAATCTCAATATTCCAATACCTCGGGCTCCGTCAGTCTGGATCGGCCCATATAATCAATCACACGACCACGAACGGTATCCTCCGGATATCCGCCGCGCCAAACAATCACCGGTAGGCAGTCTGCCCCTGCTGGGCTCATCGTCTACAACTCGAGCTTCTTGCCCCGGGGTACCATACTGGGTCCACCATGTACTCGCAGACGATTCATCCAACTCCTTGAATTGGGTCTCGAAAACCATCTCAGAACCGAGAAAACATCATGGTGGACATTACTTATCATATCAAGGAAAACCACATCTTTCTCTTTAAAATCAAACATCAGTTTATAAAACTTTCACATGTGGTTTCCAAATCCAGAAAATCTCAGGAAGAATCCGAAATCATCAAGTCACCATGTCAATAACAATGAAAACCGGCATAAATCTCTATAATACTGCATAACCAATGAATATATGAATGCATTTGATATCATGTAATGAATGCAATAGTTAAACTAGCATATGAAAGCTATAACATATTTCAACTATCGGCTAGCAAGCAATGTCAATGAAATAGTATTCTCTAAAGTGTACGTGACATGGCAATTACCGATGATGATGTGTGTGAGCCGGCAAGCAAGTGTATGTGAAGCATACGCATCATCGGTAATGGTGCTGGTGTCCTGACAGCATGGTCTCATAATCACTAAGTACACAATAAACAGGCAATGAGACGATAACAACATAATAAATGGCAAATAAATAGTAAATGCAACAATAATATGAGGAACATGAATGATAACGTAAAAATAAGGAATCTACATTTCTATACATGTGTCATACTGTTTTGCCATTAGAAATAATACGAATCGTGGTGTTTTGAAAATAAGGCCTACGGTGTTTTTAAGAAAAGATACATACTTTGAAATATCCGTAGAATCCCTTGTCCTGTCTTTAAAATACACACGATTCGTTAGTTTTGAAATAGGTATGAATCGAATTTAGTCTAACATCTACAAATAAACTACATGACTGAGCTAATAGGCTAATCGAAAAGGGTAAGGAAACCATCTACATCTGAGTCGATATACTTATATCTATATAATAGTCTGTGATCCCGCCTCAATAGTATCCCATACGATACACCATCTAATATTATATCCTCGAGTCAAGAGTGCGGATCTATCATCAATAGCTCGTACGGTAAATCCATCGTACGGCATCCCAAATCAGGGTACGGGTCAAATATCACATTTATCTCATTATTCCTCTAGTATCTCCATCATCACCTATCGTGAACTGGGTACTGATGTATGTCTAGTACAATACTGATACCATCTATATATATGCGTGTGTATGAAACACATCGCTCAAGGACCTACTATAACATTGTGTCGTATCTCATAATACGAATCACGTCATATCACCGATCTCATGGCACCATGCCCAATCTCATCGACTCATCTCCAAATACCATATAATATCCTCATCATCCAAGTATATGTATACGTGTATATATATATATATATATATATATATATACACATACATAGTCCCATACCTATGTGTGTATATATATATATACATATCCCCATATACTCACAAGAATGTAAATGTATGCGAGTGTGTATGTGTGCATGTATGCAAATCTTTAATCATGGGTTTTGTGACTAAGAAACCGACTAAATCCTTTCTTCAATTCTCGCTAACATTAACCCATAATCTCTTAAACCTTTTATTGCTAGGTGTTCATATCTTACAATAACATATAAAAGTATATCTATATCACATCACATCATTTCTCACAACTTTACGGAGGTGCTATACGCCATCCACCCGACTTCCCCCGTAGATATATATTTACCCACCTTGATCTTCGCTTTCTGGAGTCGATGACGCCAAGCTCATTCTCGTCGACTCAAAGTACACATGGGATACCTACATATCATATATAGCATCGTAAACGAAATCACGCACGAAAACCAAAATGTCGCACGAATCACCTATAGGTCAAAACCTATGGTCTACTCACACCAAAGAGCCAAAAAACACCCGATATCGACGTACAAACGTCAAGTGACCCAATACAATACCAAATAACAAAACTTGAATTCATAAACAACATGAAATAAAAAGTCGAAACCCATAAAAGTGGTCCGCGATTTTAGTTCAGGTCAAAACTAGCTGAACAAACAGTACAGGGATGATGTATAGGGTGTATATGACCTACAGAAGCAACCTGGGCACCTAATTCACCAATGTGGCTGGCCCCTACCCCCAAAAATCCGGCCTCCTCGGTTTTATAGGCTCAGAATGTGTTTGTATTGGTAGGGTGGCCTCCTGGGGGTCCATCTAGGTCAATGGTATTGTTTACTTTTCTCAAAAATGCTCCAGATCACTCCAGATTTCCCTGCACCCACTATATATTCAAAAAACCGACATGACAAGTTTTAAATTTGGGTTTCAGGTTTTAGTTCATGCTTGATCTGGGTTTCTAACATCATGGAGGGTCTAAGGTTGTAAGTGCACAGTAGCGCCCCGGCCGTCTGAACGAGGCCAAAATGCGGAAACAAAAACTTTTCTTTAAACAGAAACCGGCGCTACCGCGGACTATAAACCCGGATCGGACCATTAACCTACTACTAGCAAACAAAAGAAAGGGTAGAGAGCTATACCGAGTGATCCGTGTCCTTCAGTCTTCGGCCACCCCCCGATCTCCTCGCGGAATCTCCGGTCTCGATCTCCTCGTCGGAAAGGGCACCACATCACCGAGTCTTTTTACGGGCTCCCACCTCTGGACCGAGGCAACTTGGACACAAAGCTGGCAAGCCGACGTGTCCAAGATTGCTGTAGAATAATTGTAGAAACCTTTTGTCTCAAGTGGTTGATGAAGTTACCATTGAAGGAGGGAAGACGAAGAAGTGAACTTTTGTGATGGCTAAAGAATTTTTGTTGCTTGCACAAGAGATCAAAAACCCCACACCAAAAAAAATTGACAGCCCCCATCAAGAGACGTGGCCGTCCATGCTAGGAGAGTGAGAGAGGGAGTGAGCAATCATCCAAGAGAGAGAAAAAGGGTGATGATGATAAATAATCATTACCCCAAAGTCTCATCATAATCCCATCATGCAAAGTAAACAATGATGAACAAAAGGAAGTCAATGGAAGCTAGAACCATCATGAACCAACCATGTGCCACAAAAAGTCTTCTCCATTATTAATTGCACATTTGCAAATAAGCCCCTCCATCAATTTTCAGCCAAAGAAGGAACAAAGGAAAAATGGCCGAAACGGAAAGCAAACTGGCAACTTCAAAAAGACGATCCCGTAATAAATTACAGGAAAACCCCGCGACTATATATACATACCCGCATTTGTATTGCGACCGAATACAAATGCAATGAAACAAAATATACACTGTATAATACTAGGATCCTGCTTAAACCAAAGCCCGCTAGTATTATCCGTCCGATTATGATCCGTGCAATACCGCACGTATATGATCGAACCCTACCATATATCCATACGGCCTCTACAGTGTTTCGCCCGAAACTTGAGAAACTGTCTGTAGGGGACTGTAAAGACTCGTCAATACATTGGCTGTGGATTTAACCACTAGCACGTCAGAGGTATTAGCCGTACGTAACGGGCTACCAAGTATTGACCAAAAGGGACGTCGATGAGCGAACTCATCCTGACACCCTACTGAGCCTGTCAGTGACAATATCCGTACAGTCCGGTCCGTTCGTCTTTGAGCATCGCATGGCGGGCCTAGGTGGTTGGTAAAAGTCAGACCCCCAAAAGCGATACAAGTCGTGTCGGAGTGTAGCCCAGAACACCCTGAGATACTACTGGAATTCCTACCAGTAAATCTCCTGCCTCGGCCGAGGGCTTTGTGTAATGGCTCTCCTAGACACAGCGCGATCTCACCCCCAATATCGGGAGAGACGAACCCCTGCAGATCCACCCACTGCCTCCATGTGGCTCAGGACTGTACCCAACTTTTGCATGACTCCTTTAAGCCGTGGTAGGGTAGTAATTAAAGTATAGTGGGAACTCATACGAGAAAAATGACGATCTCAGGTCGATGAACTAACCTATACACTTGTCACCAGGGAACTGTTATCTGACGTCTGGTATAATACCAACTAGCATGTTCCCGGCGAGTCCTGTCTGGTGTACTCATAACCCGATGAGCATCTGTATACATCTTAGGTGAACCAACTGACACCAGTGGCTTGTGAGACTGGCCACCGCCCCTCGTCGGGGTCTCGACTGTATACACTAGTCTACTCTGGAGTATCGATGCCCTGTCTCGAAAACTCCTACGACTAGGGACCTTTTAAGGATTGTCTTATAGACCCCAGCTCCCACGTATATGATCGCCATCATACTGCTGGCCGTCAAGCAAGAATCCTAAGGGCTCTATTAACGCGCAATAGTGACCTGTAAGGTCACCTAAAGCAGTACACGATGATAAAGATAAACCGGATAGCATACTATCATCTTGAGTAAGACTGTCCTACCGGCATAGGTCCTCCCTCAATCATTGCATTCACGTGCCTGTGATCCAATAATTGACTCTGAGGGCACTATATCCAACAATCTCCCACTTGCACTCAAGGATAATTATTGCGATGTCGCATACTCACAGCCTGTGTGATACCGAACACCCAACTTCTCTACTAATCAGTCTCACAAAACTCGTTTGCGAAACTATTGCATTCGAGAAATAGCCTCAGCTAGTGGATCCACCCTGATGTTTCTTTCTATGTCTCTCTTTATCTCAAGTTCGCGGAGAAAGCCATCTCCCGAAATGAGCAATACCTGTCTTAGAATATGTCTGGATATCTGATGGGACCTAGTTCATAAATGAATTCCAAATGCAAACTTCTTAGACTGTATCGTCAACTGAAACCAATCAGTATCCTGCGCCATGCCTCCCTCAGTATCTGCTTGGACCACCTGTCCAAACTACTGCCCCTCGTCAGAGGGAAAACTATAACTCTGACAGTCACTCTGTCATCCAGGTCACCTTGGAATCCTGGAATGATTACTGTCTCCTGAATGAGGCTGTCGTTATCATATCCCTAGAACATCCACTTATGTTCTAAAACTGCTTCCGAATGTTTCTCCAGGATTAGATCAATATCAACTTATTGCATCTACTGCAAAAACAACATCTGGTGTGGTACTTGACATCTCATGATTGACTCAATTGCCTAAGCAATTGTTCTGTCAATCATGCACATCCCTCTCCCCTTTAGTCTGTAAGACACCTTTAGAGAGGGTGAATCCATTACCTGCAGGTATACTACCGTGCCAGGAGTCGTCCATTCTAAAACACCTTTAGAATGCTGTCTAAGTACCCAAATTGGGAAACTACCCAAATTTAGATCTAAAACCATAGATCCAGTAACCAGGATGTCTAATATAATATACAAGTCCCATGTAGAGAAACCACTGTGTGACAACCAAAGTATAACCGATCCTAGTCTAGGAACTTCACTTCCTACTCTGTGTATGTCATCTAAATACCAGGACATCACACCCTACTACCTTCTTAACAGATCCATCCCCTATTCTGATGAAGTCAAACCTATGACTGTCACATAAGAAATAGATGATCTATCTCTGCTATATCTGCTTTAGTCTATAAATAGACATAAGCCACCTTTCCACCAATGCTTCCGCTGCTCCCACTGACTACGACAACCCTCTGGCAGAATCATATACACGTACACTTCTAAAGCTTGTTTAGAACGATGCTATACTCATCCTTCTGCCGGGTCTCATAGCCTGGAACAACAATAGTGTCAAGTCTGGGTAAACAAGAACCTCCCTGTCACCGTCTTTGAGCATACCGAAGTATCTCTCGAGTGCCTGAGGTTACCTACCATATCTGCGGAGTGGCCAATGGAATGTTAATCCACATTGAATCTTTAGGTTCTTATCAAATTTTCAGTAATCGTTTGCGGCTCTGGAATCACTTCCAGTTCTACCATACCCCCACTACTATTTTCTGAAAAAATCCATTTTACTAAAACTGTGGCCAGTCAAGAACAATATCACTATTGATCTTCCAGATGGCAGAAAGTCAACCCTCGTCATAGCCCAGGTCAACCCACAAACAGCCATTACAGAAACGTGCCTTGAGTTATCCAGAATCTGGTTTTAAGCATAAGCCAACAACTCCCCGTACCTTAACAATGTCAAGATATGAACTGTTCTATATCCAATACAGAAACAGAGGCACTGATTTAATTGGAACCAGATTCAAATCATGCAACTGTCTCCAGTGCATGCCAACTAAATGGAAGGAGGCCGATCAGCATTACTCAACTTAGGAGTGCTTCCAATTATGAGTAACCTGAAAGAGAAACAAGTTCTCTTAAAACCATTACTATCAACTGAATACTATACACAAGTATCTACATCTTCGATCACCTTGAAGAATCCCGATACTTGCAACATCTGGTTCTCTACTTTACTCTTATACCTATAACTTCTCAAAACTTGGACCTTGTATTTCTACGAAACACATGTCTAAGAACTAGAGAAGTCACAAGTAAATAGAATATAGTACGAGGACCAACCCCTCTGTCCTAATGGACACTGGACAACATACAATACTCTGTATAAGTCCCCTGAGTCTAATAACTCATTCCCTGTGCGTCGTAGCTTGAAAACTGTACTTATGGTTAAGAATAATTACACCGCTGTTTAATGCTCCTTACCTAACCATCCACTGATATAGGTAAATGTCATAGACATAATTTCAAAAAGTTATATCTCACTCTATAAAAATAGACATACAGATATATCAATTTGAAATTGGTGCATAACAACGGATATTCAAAACCAAATATTTGCCGTCCGGCAAACAACCCAGATGACTTCCTCAAATATCACTAATTATAACGAATTCCGATATAATGAGGATGATCACCTAATTCCCAATAACTTACTCCCACTCATCATCTGTAAAACCATACAGATGTGAGAATCATACCTGGTAAATACATACCCTGGAGCAAAGGCTAATTGGGAAATCAGTTTTCTTTTAACTGTACACAGTGAAACTGAAACATTGAAATGTTTCGTAGGGGTATCCGGGTATTCCTAGTAATGCCTATTCCATTATCCAGATTCACAACTGTAACCGTATGTTTCTTTGCCATCTCTCCAAATCCCTTTATATGTCTTTAGTTATTATCTTCTGTACACTCCTTTAGGCTAAATGGTTTTCTTCCTTCCCTACCGTTCGGCACCAGCCTATGGTTTGGAATAAGACTATCCAATAAGCATAATGGGTGTACTGTCCTAATCCTAGGAGCACTCGCAACCCGAGAGAAGGTAAAGATAAAAGACACCTGAATAAACCTTATTCCTATTTCTCCTGAACCAGAATCCATCCCCGAACTGGAACAAGTTCCTTTCGAGTTCGTATATAACCATACGATGGAGTATCCAAATAACTGTGGATCTTCATAGTGATACGGAGTGTCCTGGAGAAATACAAAGGTGAAGTGGGAGTTGTAATGAAATACTTGGTTTGGTCGTGAATAGCAGTCGCAATTTACTATGCCCTCCTTCTAATCCCTTTATTTGTCTTAACTTAATACTTTCTGTACACCATCGTTAGGCTAATTGGTTTTCTTCATTCCCTACCGTTCGGCACCTGCCTATGGTTTGGAAGAAGACTATCCAATTAGCGTAATAGGTGTACTGTCCTAATCCAAGGAGCACTCGTAACCTGAGAGAAGGTAAAAGGAAAAGACAAATGAATAGTCCTATTCGTTTTCTCCAAAACCGGAAACCATCCTCGAATCTGGAATATGTTCCTTCGAGTTTGTATATAACCATACGATGGTTTTAGCCAATGGAAGTGGACGTTCGTAGTAATACGAGGTGTTCTGGAGAAAAGGGTAAAAGTAGGAGTGGCAAGGAGGTATGCAACTCTGACAATCCAAAAGCCAGTGTTTAAGAAGGTTCGGTTAATCTTGGTCACTGAGTCATAGTCAAGGGTCGGGCTATGGTCGCTGCCAGAGAGAGAGAGAAAAGAAACACTCAGCATGCACTCTAACCTAGATCAGAATAGTTATCAATTTATCTAATCAGGAAACCTCCCACTGTAACCTCAAATTCTCCTCCAAACCTGAAAGAAGAATTAGTCGGGATCACCCGAGGAGTAAACCAACTCATCAGTGGGAATCGGGATCCAACTATCATCACATGATAACGTGGCGGAATCCACTCACGTTATCACACTCCAGAAGGTATGCGCATGCCTGGAAAGTTTCAGTTTCTTTAGAAACTCCCGATGTGTGTTTTTACACCAAGCGGCTTATGACCTTGACTAGGTCAACAAACTATAAACTGCTAGTCAAGTTCAACCCTTCATTATTCTTGACTGCATTAAACCCACCCGTACGTGCCCTTGACTAGGTCAACAAGGCCGCACGACTGTCCTAACCAATCCCATTTATGCAACAGACAAGTACCACTTAGCTACCGAACACAACGTCTTGACTAGGTCAACAAACGCAGCATGAATTTTCTCAGTTCTCTTGAAAAAGCCTGCACATATTTCTGCAATATACCAAATAATTTTTTGACGACTGGAAAAATTCGACAGAAACTGATGCTTGGAAAATGTGGTTTTTGGAAATTCATTCGATTGAACTTGTAAACACGTTAGAGTAAGCTAGTAAAGGTTAATGGCGTGGCTCTGATGCCATGTAAGTGCACGGTAGCGCCCCGGCCGTCTGAACGAGGCCAAAATGCGGAAACAAAAACTTTTCTTTAAACAGAAACCGGCGCTACCGCGGACTATAAACCCGGATCGGACCATTAACCTACTACTAGCAAACAAAAGAAAGGGTAGAGAGCTATACCGAGCGTTCCGTGTCCGTCGGTCTTCGGCCACCACCCCGATCTCCTCGCGGAATCTCCGGTCTCGATCTCCTCGTCGGAAAGGGTACCACATCACCGAGTCTTTTTACGGGCTCCCACCTCTGGACCGAGGCAACTCAGACACGAAGTTGGCAAGCCGACGTGTCCAAGATTGCTGTAGAATAATTGTAGAAACCTTTTGTCTCAAGAGGTTGATGAAGTTACCATTGAAGGAGGGAAGAAGAAGAAGTGAACATTTGTGATGGCTAAAGAATTTTTGTTGCTTGCACAAGAGATCAAAAACCCCACACCAAAAAAAATTGACAGCCCCCATCAAGAGAAGTGGCCGTCCATGCTAGGAGAGTGAGAGAGGGAGTAAGCAATCATCCAAGAGAGAGAAAAAGAGTGATGATGATTAATAATCATTACCCCAAAGTCTCATCATAATCCCATCATGCAAAGTAAACAATGATGAACAAAAGGAAGTCAATGGAAGCTAGAACCATCATGAGCCTACCATGTGCCACAAAAAGTCTTCTCCATTATTAATTGCACATTTGCAAATAAGCCCCTCCATCAATTTTCAGCCAAAGAAGGAACAAAGGAAAAATGGCCGAAACGGAAAGCAAACTGGCAACTTCAAAAAGACGATCCCGTAATAAATTACAGGAAAACCTCGCGACTGTAAATACATACCCGCATTTGTATTGCGACCGAATACAAATGCAATGAGACAAAATCTACACTGTATAATACTAGGATCCGGCTTAAACCAAAGCCCGCTAGTATTATCCGTCCGATTATGATCCGTGCAATACCGCACGTATATGATCGAACCCTTCTATATATCCATACAACCTCTACAGCGTTTCACCCGAAACTTAAGAAACTGTCTGTGGGGGACTGTAAAGACTCGTCAATACCTCGGCTGTGGATTTAACCACTAGCACGTCAGAGGTATTAGCCGTACGTAACGGGCTACCAAGTATTGACCAAAAGGGACGTCGATGAGCGAACTCATCCTGACACCCTACTGAGCCTGTCAGTGACAATATCCGTACAGTCCGGTTCGTTCTTCTATGAGCATCGCATGGCGGGCCTAGGGGGTTGGTAAAAGTCAGACCCCCAAAAGCGGTACAAGTCGTGTCGGAGTGTAGCCCAGAACACCCTGAGATACTTTTGGAATACCTACCAGTAAATCTCCTGCCTCGGCCGAGGGCTTTGTGTAATGGCTCTCCTAGACACAACGCGATCTCACCCCCAATACTGGGAGAGACGAACCCCTGCAGATCCGCTCACTGCCTCCATGTGGCTCGGGACTGTACCCAACTAAAACCTGTTTGCATGACTCCTTTGAGCCATGGTAGGGTAGTAATCAAAGTACAGTGGGAACTCACACGAGACAAATGACGATCTCAGGTCGATGAACTAACCTGTACACATGCCACCAGGGAACTGCTATCTGACGTCTGGTATAATACCAACTAGCATGTTCCCGACGAGTCCTGTCCGGTGTACTCATAACCCAATGAGCACCTGTATACATCTTAGATGAACCAACTGACACCAGTGGCTTGTGAGACCGGCCACCGCCCCTCGTCGGGGTCTCGACTGTATACATTAGTCTACTCTGGAGTATCGATGCCCTGTCTCGAAAACTCCCACGACTAGGGACCTTTTAAGGATGTGCTTATAGACCCCAGCTCCCACGTATATGATCGCCATCATACTGCTGGCCGTCAAGCAAGAATCCTAAGGGCTCTATCAACGCGCAATAGTGACCTATAAGGTTACCTAAAGCAGTACACGATGATAAAGATAAACCAGATAGCATACTATCATCTTGAGTAAGACTTTCCTACCGGCATAGGTCCTCCCTCAATCATTGCATTCACGTGTCTGTGATCCAATAATTGACTCTGAGGGCACTATATCCAACAAAGGTCACCAATAAGGTTCAATTATACCATCCCAATTCAAATCAAACCCTAACCCTCTCTAGGAATTTTCAAAGCTCGCAAAACCGCATCAAAACACTTCTAAACTTGTATGGCTGGTAATGAAATGGATATACAATGCTAATGGTGCAGAAATTACCTCAATTGGCAACTCAAGAAAATTCTTTAGTTGCCCAAAGTCTTCAAAATTTGATTTTTCTTGGTCCAATATGCTTCCCTTGAGCTTGTGCATGTTTTTAAAGAAATGGGTATGGGGTTATGGTGAGTGTTTTGACATGGGTCATGAGGGTAGAAGATGGGGCTTTAGGATGAAGAAGGAGATGGAAATGGTTGGGGAAAGATAATTGAGGCAGCCCTCCTTCTCTCTCTCTCAATTATTCTCACCCTATCTCTCTCTCCAAGCATGCCATGTCTCATGATTGTGTCCCCCATCTCTCTCCTCAAGTTATCATTTCCCCTTTTCCTTTTCTTTTCTCACTAAAATGAAACCATAACATGAAAACAATACAAAGGAACATGTAACCAAATGAAACATGTCATGGTGCACCAACCATGAAAACTGTAGAAACACGGATTTGGCTTAATCGTGATTAGCAGTACACTAATCGGGTTTTTATTTAAACTGCATATAATAAATTTTAAAAATGCCAAATCCAATAAATATATCTTTAAATGGATAAATAATTTTAATTTCAAATTATTTCACAATTATTGGTGTATATTTATACCCTTTTTCGAAAACCCCAATTTCGCAAATCGGCAGTTTTCGGGAAAAATATTATTTTAATATTAAATTCAAAAAATAATATTTTATATTTTTCTGAAATGTTACAGTCTTCCCTACTTAAAGAAATTCGGTCCCCAAATTTAAATTTAAACCCCCAAGTTCTAAAACATTTCAATAAAAGATCATGCCGCCGGGGCTCCGAAATCATAAATACATAAAACACATCGTAGCGCAATGCATGCGCATGAAAAACGAGTGTATAAACCAAAATCGAAGTCCGTCAAGAATCACACAAATCATCGGATTCGCACGCATATCATCGGAGTTACAATGGAGATACAGATCTCAAAATCCACCACTGAAATCCAATATACTCTTGTCAAATACTATGATACATATATAGTATGCATCCTCAAATCTCCAAAACCGAATAGAACGCATGCAAAATCTTTTCTAAATCGCCGCGTGATGCGTAACCCACGACATAAGTAGCGGACGTTTATTATAAGGAAATAATCCCATATACATATATATATATATATATATATATATATATATATATATCTTTTGTTTAACATACGTCCCGCCATTTAGAAAAATAATTTAGAAGGGTTTCCTTTGAAAAATGCTTGTGTCATCTCGGACACGTAGGTAAATACTGAGACTATCGCTCCCATATGGAAATCCCTTCGATAACTATCGATGCATGCAAAAACATAATCAGGTACTGTCCTCGGACTAGTCCTGCTCAGCTACTATACCAATTAGCAAATATCATAATGTAACACTTTGAAATTCGTTTAGGATATTTTCGCGATAATTAGCAATTTTGCGTGTTTTTCATAAAAGCCCGAGTATCGTATTTTCCTTCTTGGTTAGGGATAATTGTGTTGTGAAGTGTTATATATATCTATATTTATGTGTAATTATAGGGTTTACTAATTATATTTAGTTGTGTTACCCTAATTGGGAAATTTCCATTATGTAGTGTACACTTGCACACTTAGCCATTTTGTGACCTAGGTTAAAAGTGTTAACCATTTCATTTCATTCTTGCATGGTTCATTGTTATTTCCCCACCCTTTTATCAAAACAAAACCCTTTTTAAAATTCAAATTTTCAATAGAAAATGAGGTATGGGGGTTAGGTAAAGAAAATTGACTTTTTCTTTGACCCTTTTCTTTCTCTCTTCTCTCTCTTCTCCCCATCTCAGAATTCCTGCAGAAAAGCAGCAGCAACAACACCATTTTCTTCATCTCTTCTTCCTTTTTTCACTTCTCTTTGATCTCCACACAAAACCCTACACAAATCTAACCATTTTCTTCACAAAACCATGGAAAAAGGGACCTTTTGAGGTGTTTGGAGGCAAATCTGCACACTTGAGACTAGGGCTGAGATTTTTGGTGTTTTATAAGGTCTTTTGAAGGTATTAACTCATGTTAGCACTCCTTTTCCATAAACTTGTAGTATTCTTTAGCAAAAATCATGTTTTGATGTGCTTTTTAGTGATATTGAAAGGATTTTGTGGTGATATGTTAAAATTAGCATTTTTAGGGCTTGATTAGCTTGGTAATGGGTTATTAGTGTGGTTTTAGACTTGGGTTTGCTTCAGTTTGCACAAAAACACCCTAAAGTATCATTTTAGTGTAAAAGTGTGGTTTTTAACTAGAAATAGGGATCTGTTGGATCGGCTACAACCCGAGTTGTTTCGAATCAAATCTGTAATTACTGTAGCATATATAGGGGGTATAGAGTGTACACACAAAACCTGGGAGCTCCTCTCCCTACCCAGGCCGCCGAAATATACATTCTGGCCGCAAATTGCGGCCAGATGGGGGTGTTTTGGGTTGGGTTTTGCGGTGTTTGGTGTCTGCTACTATGTGTAATCCTATGGTATATATATTTTTGTAATATCTTTTCTGTATAAAAATATGAGATCTAATACCCTATTTTCCGTATTTTTTAAATCTTCGCGACATGCGTGACACGTGTGTGGGTTTGGGGTTTCTGCGTATCGCGATGCGTCGGAGTGGCTTCAGGCGCGTAATCACATGTTTTAGCGTATCGCGCACACGCGCGCTTGGTTTGCGACACGGGTTTCTAGTTGACTTTAAATGTCGTGTTTGTATGGTTTTGAGCTTATGTATGATATATTGTGAAATTCTAGGTTCGCAGGCGAGTGTGACGGACGCCGCGAAGAAGGGGAAACAAATTGTCGGCTATACCTAGCGAGAGACTACGGTGAGTAGATTTAACATCTACGGGGAAATCGCCCGTATGGCGTTATGCGTCAGGGCTGATAGGACCTTGTAGCAGCGTATTACATTTACATAAATTGACTGTTCATGGCTACTATTTTGTGCATACCACATTCCCTGCTATATGTATATAAACTAGAATTGATAGAACACCGCACCATTACTAATGGTTCATGTTGCACGAGCACTATCCTTCATGTTACACACACACCGTTAGTAATTGCCATGACACTCACACTGTAGAATTTCCATGATCATTATGCTGTAGCTCATCTTTTATGTGACTGGACATGATATTCATACTTGATGCATATATCACATTGCATTGACTTGCATATAGGTTTGGATTACATGTGATTTCTGGATTTGGGAACTGTGTCTAATTCAAAGAGAATATGTAATCATTTCAAAACCCGGTTTCCCTTGACATGATATTTCGGTGCGTCCACCATGTGTTTTCTCGGTGCTAGAGTGATATATGTGAACCCGAATCGAGGAGATAGGATGAGGCCGATTACGGGTACATGGTGGACCCGGTATGGTACCCCGGGGAGAGAACGGTTTCGCTGTATAGTAGACGGTGAGCCTGGCAGAGGGACTACTACCTACCGATGATTGGTTGGACCTGGCGGTTATCCGGAGGATACTGACCAGAGTCAATAGATGGATGCGGGATGATCCTTACTGCCGGGGCCGAGGGCCGATACCGCAGACGGAGCCCGTGGGCTGACCCGGACTGACGGATGCCCGATGGATGAGGATTTGTGTGTCGATGCTGGACACGAGTATTTATGATATTTGGGTGCCGATGTTGGGCACTCGTGATTCTCAGAGATTTACAGGATTGGAGGGCCGATGAGAGTGCCGGCGCCTGAGCTATTTTGGGGATCTGGGTGCATTGCTGGACACCGATTATATGTTCCACGTTGACATTCCGTGTAGATGTTATATTTCCCATGCTCAGCATTCATTATTGTATCTCATCCTGTAGTTATATTACCTGATAGAGCAATTGCATGATTATTGCACATACTGCTTATCACGCATTGATATCATCTGCTGGCTTATGATAGAGTAGCGCAGTACGTACATGCTCGCGATTACCTTTATATGTTATTTTTCTATTCATGAGTTGGCAACTCACCCCCGTTGTGCCACAGTATTTGCAGGTTGCCCCTCGGAGTAGTCGTGGCAGGCTGCTTTCTTACATCTTTTGGCTACAGATACCACTACAGTTGGTGCGTGAGCTGTTTTGCTGTTAGGTGGGTTGTGGTATCTGGTTACTTCTATTGTACACACTTTTGTATCTAGTATTCTCCATCTACCTTATATGTACTTGACTTAGAGACAGTGTGAGGACGATGATGTATATTATTTGTATTCTGGTGTCGAGCTCGTTGTGAGCCGACTTTACTTATGCAGTTATTTCTATCTGTGATGTTCCCACTTATTGCTCTTGATCTTCGCTACGGCTTCGTATATCGCTATCTTGGTGATTGTTTACTTAAGTTTTCTTATCACTTTTTAAATGCTTCCATTTAAAACTTAAAACACTCTATACTTTTACTGGTTTGATTTCTGGGTTTTCGGTTCACTTAGTCGCATTACGCCTGTAGACGTTATGTGGTTAAATGCCGGTCACGGGCCAAACTTTGGGTCGTGACACATAAACATCATCTCAAAGGGAAATCAAATACAAAATATGTACATGAATGCCACGTGCGTCTGGTGCGCACGAAAATCGAAATCAATGAAATGTGCCATACATGTGCACAGAAACAAAATCTAAGTGCAACGGGTGTGCACGAACACTTGTCAAGGGCAACTAGTGTGCCTGACAGCCAAAACTAGGTGCATCTGATATGCACGAAGAATCTCGATTGAGTGCATCTGGTATGCATCAAAATCGCATCAAGCGCCCAAATATGCCCAAGAATCCAAATCCAGTGCACAAGGTGCACGAAAACAATATCGAATATCGCAATCGAAATCGACAGTATACAACACATCTCAATCCAAATCCAAATCAGGTATACCGTGGTATATAATCTCACAACTATGTGCATCAGCGTGCACAAAATCGAATCAAAATACTAAGTGTATGAAAACTATGCCGAAAACATAAGTCAAATCACATACATACCATGGGCATGAAATCAAAATCAACATCTCGAATGATATCTAATCAAAGTCAAGTGCTACTGTGGTGCAAAAAATCTCAATCATGTAAATAAATCGCTCAAAATATCAGGCATGGAATCAAAATCAATATCTCGAATGATATCTAATCAAAGTCAAGTGCTACTGTGGTGCATAAAATCTCAATCATGCAAATAAATCGCTCAAAATATCAGGCATGGAATCAAAATCAATATCTCGAATGATATCTAATCAAAATCAAGTGCTACTGTGGTGCACAAAATCTCAATCATGCAAATAAATCGCTCAAAATATCAGGCATGGAATCAAAATCAATATCTCGAATGATATCTAATCAAATTCAAGTGCTACTGTGGTGCACAAAATCTCAATCATGCAAATAAATCGCTCAAAATATCAGGCATGGAATCAAAATCAACATCTCGAATGATATCTAATCAAAGTCTAGTGCAACTGTGGTGCACAAAATCTCAAACATGCAAATAAATCGCTCAAAATATCAGGTATGGAATCAATATCAACACTTCGAATGTCATCAATTGAAGTCGAGTGCAACTGTGGTGCACAAAATCTCAATCCAGTGCAACTGACATGCACGAATGGAAATCCAAATCGAGTGCATCTTGTAGGGTTCCTAGGCACCCTAATGAGGTCTCACAAGGCATCAACCATGCCAATTTCAAATTTAAACGGTGCCGAGAAACCCTAGAACGGATCGTTGGCTAGATTTCTAGGCGAAAAACAAACTAGTTAACACTTAACTAAGAGAATACGGAAATACAACCTTTATAGATCCGGTGCTCCACCTCCATAGCTCTGCAATGAAGTACTCTCGCTGTCCAAAACAAATTCCGGGCTCTAGCGTCGGCTTCATCGGAGAATAGGCGAGCTAGGTCGTCGATGTCCATACCGAAGATGATCTACGTCGAAGCATCGCTAGATCAAGCTCCAACTTCACCAAGTCAAGATAACTTGTGAAGGAAACACACTCTACTACTTGGCAAGAGGTAGAGGATGAAGAAATAGGAAGTGGGTTCACTTTAGAATTGGATTTCTCACTCTTTATCATCACTTGCCATTGATGGAGGCAAGCTTTCTTCACATGAAGAAAATGAAGAAGAAGAAGAATATTGTTATGATAAGTTAATTAAAAAGAAAAGAAAAAGGATACTTATCATAATAATAACCATGATTAGGTGTAGAGAATAGACCATGGTTAATTGCAAGGGTTAGGGTTAAGCAAGAGACAAAATGGTCACAAAGTCAAAGCTTCATGAAGCTTCAAAGAAAGAAACAAAATTTGTAACCATTTCATTTCTAATCTTTTCCAAATTAATAAATAAATAAATGATTAAGAAAAAGAAAACCTTAATCATCAATTTAACCATGGTTTAATCTTTACACTTAACCAAGTTAACATGTATCATCAAACATGATACAATCATGTGCACAAAACTATATCGAATATACAATGTGCACATCCGAGCGAGAAAATCCAATTAAAGTGAACCGATACTAGTTAATGCAAAGTAATATATCAAATATATAATTATGCATTAAATCATTAAATCAACACTTGATTTAACGATCCGGTCATATCGTATATAACCGACTAGTATCCAATGTATCGGTTTATCGAATCAATCCTTGATTCGATAACTAGGGTATATCGCATATAACCATTCGATACATTCATCGCGAGAATAGAATACGGTATCACATACACGCATTATTCTCGGTCCCGCACATATCTCATATGCGCTCCTATTTCGTTTCGCTTGAGCCAAGAAACCTCTGTGTAGGACTCTAAAGACTCGTCAATACGCCGGCAGCAGGTGATGATCATATCAAACACCCACAAGCCGCAAGCGGTCTGCTAAACGTAACGGCCACCCGGGTATTGAGCGATCAGAAGATCGACGAGCAAGCCCGCTCACACTCCAGTGAATCCAACCAGTAACACTACCGTACAGTCCGGTCTGATCGTCTGATATGTCGCATATCTCGCCTAGGGGTGGTAAACGTCAGACCCCAATAGCTCGATAAGTCGTGTCGATATGAGGTCTATAACAATTTGAGAAACTACTGGTAACACTTACCAGTAAATCTCAGCAACCCTGGCCAGGGATTTCCTGTTATAGCCAATCGAACACAGCGCAACATCAACTCCCTATACCGGGAGAGACGAATCCCCTCCTATCGCTCATTGCCTCCATGTGACTCGGGACTGTACCCAAAAACCACCGTTTTGCACGCCCTCTTGGACGTGGTAAGATGGAAATCAAAGCACAGTGGGAACCACACAAGACTCTATGACGATCTCGGGTCAACAGACTACTCTGCACCAGTGTCACCAGAGAACTGCCATCTGGCGTGAGGTATAATACCATCTGTGTTGGATATATATGCCCTAGAGGCCTACATTGTATAGGATGCTTGGGATATGTATGTACATGACAGTCTTGCTTGATATGATAGTACGCTATTTGGTTTGACTTTGTCTTAACGTATAATATATTTTACTTGGTATTTATATATATATGTTGATAAAGCCCATAGGGTGTTTGTCTGACTACCGGCGTTGTGATGGCAGTCATACTAGTGGGAGCTGGATAGTCAATAGGCACACCCTTAGATGTCCCTGGTCGCAGGAGTATCGAGATTGGGCATCGATACTCCGGAGTAGACTAGTGTATACATATCTAGACCCTGACGAGGGGCAATGGATTGGTCCCGCAACCATTGGTGGTGTTCACCTAAGATTGTATACAGATGCTCACTGGGTGTGAGTACACCGGACAGGACTCGTCGAGAACTGACTGGATGGTATTATACCTAACGTCAGATAGCAGTTCTCAGGTGACATGTGTGCAGATAGTCCGTTGACTTAAGGTCATCATTTGTCTCGTGTGAGTTCCCACTGTGCTTTGATTGTTACCCTACCACGGCTCAAAGGAGTCGTGCAAACAGGTTTCAGTTGGGCACAGTCCTGAGCCACATGGAGGCAGTGAGCGACTGTTAGGGATTCGTCTCTCCCGGTATAGGGAGTTGATATCGCACGGTGATCGGTTGGTCATTACCATAAGTCCCTGGCCAGGGCTGATTGAGAATTACTGATAGGTTGATCAGTAGATTCTCGGATGGTGATAGAGCCATACCGACACGACTTGTACGGTTATTAGGGGTCTGACGTCCACCACCTCCCTAGACCGTACATGTGATACTCTCAGACGAACAGACCGGACTGCGCGGATATTGTCACAGACAGGCTCAGTAGGATTTCAGATGGGTTACCTCATCAGCTTTCTTATCGACAACTACCTGGGGACCGTTACGTACAGCTAGTGCCGCTTGCGGTCTGTGGTTAAACCCACTGCCAGTGTAGTAGTCGAGTCTTTAGAGTCCCACACAGAGATTTCCCAAACCCAGGCGAAAAGATATAGAGGTCGTATGGTTTTACGACAAAGGTTCGGACGCATACGTGTTTGAACGCACGTATGACATTCGAACAGTTTTTACTAGCAGGCTTTGGTTTAAGCCAGATTCTAGTATCAGGTTATTGGATTTATACAGTCTAAAGTTTTTCCGTGTTTTCACGGATGAGAGGGGCGTTCTCGTAATTTTCCGAGAAGCTTCTAGAAGGATGTGACATAAAGAGAGAGGTGGCATTTTCATTTAATGATTAAGTGACTCATTGTGAGTGATTCATCATATCATTAATGCATCATTTATTGCTTAATGACTCACATGATGAATCACCCACTTGATTAAATGAAACATGATGAATATTCTCTTATTATTCATTTCTTTTAATTCATTATGTTTCATATATATCAAGTGAGAAGCTTTTTTCAATATAATAATATCATTATCATCTTCTCACTCTCTCTCTTCAAGTTCTCTCTCCTTCACTAAACCCTAATCCTACCCCTCATGAGTTGAGAACATGGATTAGGAAAGACTAATTACTCCATAACCTATCTCTACATCACCTTAGCTACTCTATTTAGCAACTAGAGAAGCTAAGTAACCTCAAGTTTAGAGGTTATAGCTTGGATTAGGGTTCTCGGGTGGATCGTCTATCACGGGAGAAAGCCGAAGAGGACGTGGAGATCCAAAGAGGCCGTAGACAACATCAAGACGAAGGACTAGAACCGTTTGGTATAATCTCTTCGCATAGTAGTTTAAAACTCTATAGCTTTTGTTAAAACTTGATTAGCAAACGATTCATACGGTTAATCGATGTTTGATCATAGAACTTGATTGTTATTCATATTTCCGCCTCCCCACAAGTATTGGGGTGTTGAACATCGACTTACAGTGGTATCAGAGCCTAGCTAAACAAGTTTTAACTTAATTGCAAATTTGTACGAATTTCGAACGGAAAAACGAAGCCGGAAAACCCTAAAAATATCAAGTTTCTGTCGAAATTTAAATGAAGTCCAAAAATTTTTCAGGCAAGTTCAGAAAGTTTGACAAGACACCAGAAGAACACCCAAGAAATTTGGGCTCCTGAATCGGCAACGCGGCCGCGGAACCGCGGCGGATCGCACCGATCCGCCGCGCTTCCGCCGCCGAGTTGCCGAGTCAGGAACTCAAATTTCCTGTGCTGCTTCTCTGTGTAATTTGGGATTTTCTGGGATATTTAATATTTGCTCAGGTTTCAGTTTTACAGAGCAGTTTTTGGAGCAATGTTAAAGATGTTTAATCGATCGAAATTGTACAGTATTTGCATATTGGATTATATCTGTGATTGTATAATGTGTTCGTAAACCTCCCCTAACTGCTAGTATGTCGGTTGGCAGGGGGTTGCACATTTCTGTAATGATTTTAACTGTTTGTGCATATAAACTGTATTGGACTGTTGTGGTGATTAGCCGGGTTTTGTGATGGGTTATTGTATTAATTCATTTGATGTAAATGTAATTTGTTGTAATATTATTTTGCGGGGCACTTCCAGGTTGCGGTTGTAGCCACCGTTGTATTATTTCATTTTACTGTTTTTGCTCCTAGGACAGACCCAAGGTGGGGTGCACAAACTGCCGGGCGGGTAGTTTGCCGCACCCGTAGGGGTCGTGGGTGGGGTAATGGCTATTCATCACAACTGTGTAATCTGTCTTTTCTTGCTGGCTCAAAAGAAATACAGATTGCTAGCAAATCCAATATTGTTTATCTGTGTTCTCGAATGTATATCATTGCGTCTGACGAATGTAAAATATCTATATATATGATAGCTATTTAGACGTCGCTTATGTTTTACACCCGTGCTAGCCCAGCCCCCGCTCTGTCGTTAGTTAAGTAACCTAACGGGTGATGACGGGACCCCGTGGCGAATGCGGATGGCATAAGAGGACGTCATATTTTCGTTGTTATCTGTAATGATAGGTTAAAGATGGGACGCATTATTATTAATGCAAAGAAAATAAAACTTAAACAGAATCGTTGGAACAATTTCTAAAAACCACTCGGTTTTCTTGAAAAAGCAAATTTTAAATGCGGAGCTTAAACCACTCCTTTTAATAAAAGCTATCTTAGTTCCTTCGATCAAATCAAGTTCATTACGTTAACGGTTTTTTGCCAAAAACCAACCGTAACCCTCCGTCGTTTCAGATAGACAGCACATCGTATTCATGCTATGCTTGTTGGCCTACGTCAAGGCATAGTGTATGGTAGCAGTGTGTGTGCCTATTTGTTGCATAGATAGATGCATTAGTTTAATACAGACGTACACCTTGTTGGCCTACGTCAAGGGCTTGTACGATGTATTTAAATTGATCAGGACAACGACGGGTAGAACTTGACTTGCGTCTTATGACTTGTTGGCCTATGTCAAGGTCTATAAGAGCTTGGGGTAAAAATCACATCGGGAGTTTCAAACATAAAGGAAACTTGCAGATTTAGCTTACCTTCTGGAGTGTGGTGACTAGAGTGGCTTCCATCTAGGGCATCATGCAATGATAGTTGGATCCCGATCCCACTGATGAGTAGGATTACTCTCGGGAATTTCTCTCACTTAACAATCTATGCTATAAACCAAGTAGGTGCCTAGAAAGGTGTTAGAGGGGCTACGCCTCCAGGGAAAAGAGATTCTTTAATTAAGGAACTTCGCGAAAGCGTTGGAAAACCTCCCTCGAAGTACCAACACCAGCCTGGCTGAAAGGTTAAGCAAGTATTGTGACGTGTGATTAAATCCTGACTAGTTCTTCTTTTAGGTTTTGAAGAAGGATTTGAGGAAACAGTGGGAGCCATCCTGTTTAGATAAATTAATAAACCAATCTAAACTTGCAAGAGCATATGCTGAGTGTTTTCTTTTCTCTCTCTCTGGCAGCTACCATGACTGGACTAAAACTATTACTTGAAAAGAATATACTAACCGGGCAGAACTATAAAGACTGGCTAAGAAACGTCAATATTGCGCTGACTTATGACAAAGTTGCATATGTTACCACCGCTGTTCCTCCCCTTATCCCAGGACCAGATTCCTCAGTTGCGGACAAGGAAGTTCGTAAAACCTGGGATCTAGACTGTGAGCGAGCTAAGTGTATCGTGCTGGCGTCCATGAATAATGAACTCCAGAAACAGCACGAGAGTATGGATATTGCATCCATATTCCTCCATTGCAAGGAATTGTATGGTGAACACTCCCGTATCGCGAGGTACGAAACCTCAAGGAAACTCTTCCAGATGAGGTTAGCTCCAGGATCGCCTGTTGGAGAGCTCGTCCTCAAAATGATCATCCTCATTGAGGAACTCGCAAACCTGGGATGCGTGCTAGAGAACGATTTGTATATCGACTTGATTTTGCAGTCCCTTCCCCATACCTTCTCTCAGTTCGTGCTGAACTTCAACATGCACGAAATGGAAGCGGATCTTCCAAAGCTCCTCAATATGTTGAGGGTAGCAGAGACCTCCTTGAAAAAGGAGAAGACCCCCGTTCTGTATGTTGGCCAATCATCTTCTTCTAAAACTAAAGCGAAAGCTAAAGGGAAGAAGAAGATGAAAGCCACCAAACCGAAGGGAGGGGTCAAGAAGGTGCAGGGAACGAACAAGGCAGGAAGGGTGAAGGCAGAAAAGAACGAGTGCTTCTATTGTCACAAGCAGGGGCACTGGAAGAAGGATTGTCAGGCCTTCAAAGCCAAGGACATGAAGCAAGCAGTTGCTTCTACTTCAGGTGTGTTTGTAATCGAAAATTGTCTTTCAGTAAACTCTACTTCATGGGTACTTGATACCGGTTCTGGTTCTCACATCTGTAATTCTTTGCAGGATCTGAGAAATAGTAGAGTACTGGGGGCAGGTGATATGACTCTCCGGATGGGCAATGGAATGCATGTAGATGCAGTTGCAATAGGGGAATATCACCTAGGGTTGAATAGTGGAAACATTTTGGTATTGTATAACTGTTTTTGTATTCCCAGTATGTTGTGTAATATTATATCAGTGTCTTTATTGTCTAATAAAGGATATAATTTTGTGCTTGAAAGAAATGTCATGAACATTCTCCTAAATCAAGAACTGATTGGGTTTGGCACACTGGAAAACGGAATATACATACTTAATCAACCACAAATTTTCAATATTCAAAACACGCGTAAAAGAAAGGCTCCAGATTCGAATCAAGCCTTCCTATGGCATTGTAGACTTGGTCATATAAATGAAACAAGGTTGACTAAGTTATATAAAGATGGATATCTAGATTCGTTTGAATATTCATCATATGCAACTTGTCAATCATGTATCAAAGGAAAAATGACCAAATCTCCGTTCACCGGACACGGAGAAAGAGCCACCGAACTCTTGGGACTAGTACACAGTGATGTATGTGGTCCGATGTCTATACATGCACGAAGTGGTCACTCCCACTTCATCACTTTTACTGATGACTTCTCTAGGTATGGACATGTGTTCTTAATAAAGCATAAATCCGAGGCTTTTGAGAAGTTTAAGGAGTATAAAAATGAAGTAGAGAAACAAACTGGTAAAAGCATCAAGACACTTCGATCTGATCGAGGTGGAGAATACTTATGTACCAGTTTCCTTGAATACTTGAAAGCAAATGGAATACTCTCTCAGCTTACTCCACCTTATACACCTCAGCATAATGGTGTATCAGAAAGAAGGAATCGCACGCTATTAGATATGGTGCGATCAATGATGAGTAGTGCTGAGTTGCCACTTTCCTTCTGGGGATTTGCTCTAGAATCAGCCGCATATCTATTAAATAGAGTTCCAACTAAGTCTGTACCTACCACTCCATATGAAATGTGGTGTGGGAAGAGACCATATCTCAAGTATATCAAGATATGGGGGTGTCCGGTATATGTTAAAAAGCATAATCCGGACAAGCTCGAGGCACGATCGGTTTTGTGCAAGTTTGTAGGATACCCCAAGCATTCAAGGGGGTACATGGTCTACCACACTGAAGAACAAAAGGTGTTTGTCGCTCGTCACATTGTCTTCTTAGAAAGCGAATTTCTTGCAAAAGAAATTAGTGGGAGCGCGGTAGAACTGGAAGAAATTCCAAAACCTCAAACTGCAACCGAGGACTTAGAAGAATCTCAGATTTCAATAGAACATGACGAACCAACGCCACTCCGCAGATCTAGTAGGCTTTCTCATCCTCCTGAAAGATACTATGGTTTTCTTCTTGATGGGGATCGAGAGGATTGCATCATCGATGATGATGAGCCTACTAGTTTTCAGCAGGCTATCACAAGTAGAGACTCAGTGAAGTGGCTGGATGCAATGAGATCCGAAATGGAATCCATGTATACCAATAAAGTATGGACTTTAGAAGTTGCTCCTCCTGGGGTAAAACTAGTTGGGTGCAAATGGATCTTCAAAAAGAAGATTGGTACATTTGGACAAGTGGAAACGTACAAAGCTAGACTAGTAGCAAAAGGTTTTCGTCAAAGACCAGGATTGGACTATGATGAAACTTTTTCGCCAGTAGCTATGCTTAAATCCATTCGGATCATGCTTGCCATTGCTGCTTTCCATGACTATGAAATCTGGCAAATGGATGTAAAAACAGCTTTTCTAAATGGACATCTAGAAGAGAGTGTTTACATGGATCAACCAGAAGGTTTCTTAGACAGTGGGAGCAGCGGAAGAGTGTGCAAATTGCTTAAATCCATTTATGGGTTAAAGCAAGCATCGCGGAGTTGGAACATCTGTTTTGATGAAACAGTCAAGGAATTTGACTTTATCAAAAATATAGATGAACCATGTGTTTATAGGAAGATTGTAGAAGGAGCAGTAGTCTTCCTCGTTTTATACGTCGACGACATACTACTGATAGGGAATGATATCCCTATACTACAATCAGTAAAGCTCTTCTTGTCACAGAAGTTCTCTATGAAAGACTTGGGAGATGCATCATACATGTTGGAGATAGTGCCCTCAGAGTCAATTATTAGGTCACAGGTACGTGATTGTAATGATTGAGGGAGGACCTATCCCGGTAGGACAGTCTTACTCGAGATGATAGTATGCTATCTGGTTTACCTTTATCATCGTGTACTGCTTTAGGTGACATGACACGTCGCTATTACACGTTGATAGAGCCCCTAGGATTCTTGCTTGACCACCAGCAGTATGAGGGCGATCATATAAGTGGGAGCTGGGGGTCTACAAGCATATCCTTAAAAGGTCCCTAGTCGTGGGAGTTTCGAGACCGGGCATCGATACTCCATTAGTAGACTAGTGTATAAAGTCGAGACCCCGACGAGGGGCGGTGGCCGGTCTCACAAGCCACTGGTGTCAGTTGGATCACCTAAGATGTATACAGGTGCTCATTGGGTTATGAGTACACCGGACAGGACTCGCCGGGAACATGCTAGTTGGTCATATACCAGACGTCAGATGGCAGTTCCCTGGTGACATGTGTGCAGGTTAGTTCATCGACCTGGGGATCGTCATTTGTCTCGTGTGAGTTCCCACTGTACTTTGATTACTACCCTACCACGGCTCAAAGGAGTCGTGCAAACAGGTTTTAGTTGGGTACAGTCCCGAGCCACATGGAGGCAGTGAGCGTATCTTCAGGGGTTCGTCTCTCCCGGTATTGGGGGTGAGGTCGTGCTGTGTCTAGGAGAGCCATTACACAAAGTCCTTGGCCAAGGCAAGGAGATTTACTGGTAAGTATTCCAGTAGTATCTCAGGGTGTTCTGGGCTACACTCCGACACGACTTGTACCGCTTTTGGGGGTCTGACTTTTACCAACCCCCTAGGCCCGCCATGCGATACTCATAGACGAACGGACCGGACTGCACGGATATTGTCACTGACAGGCTCAGTAGGGTGTCAGGATGAGTTCGCTCATCGACGTCCCTTTTAGTCAATAGCTGGTGGCCCGTTACGTATTGGCTTATACCTCTGACGTGCTAGTGGTTAAATCCACAACCAAGGTGTTGATGAGTCTTTAGAGTCCCCCACATTCAGTTACTCAGCTTTCGGGCGAAAGGTTGTAGAGGCCGTATGGAGATATGGCAAGGTCCGATCAGATACGTGCGGTATTGCACGGATCAGGATCGGACAGTTTGTACTATAGGCCGTATGGTTATATGGCAGGGTTCGATCAGATACGTGCGGTATTGCACGGATCAGGATCGAACAGATATTACTAGCCGGTTTTGGTATAAGCCGGATCCTGGTATAGTACAGTGTAGATTTTGTCTCATTGCATTTGTATTTCGGTCGGAATACAAATGCGGGTGTGTATGCACAGTATCGGGGTTTTCCTGTAATTTATTACGGGACCAGTTTTATGGAGTTGCCAGTTTGCTTTCCGTTTCGGCCAATTTCCATTGTTCCGTTCATTGGCCGAAGATTGGTGGAGGAGGGCTTATTTGCATTGTTGCAAATAAGTGTTTGTGGAGGGGTTCTTTGCTTATTGTTGTATCATGATAGCCTCTCATTGACCTTGACTTCTAGCTTCATGATAGCTTGACTTTCTTTATCATCATGGTTTTGATGATGGTTGTTGATGATGAGAGATGGTTGTTAGTTGAGTGTTGGTTTTGCTTTGTTATCATTTGGTTCATATGATAACCATTCCTCTCTCTCTCTTGTTTTGATATGAGAATGGCTCCCATTATTTTTGAGCTCTCTCTCTCCATTTTCACTCTCCTTCTCCTCTTGTCATGGCCGGCCACCATGAGGGTGGGTTGCCCATTTTTGTAGTGGGGATTTTTTGCTCTCTTGATGTTAGAAAAATCCCCAAGTTCCTCCACATTGTTCTTGTATCATCCCTCCACCTAAAATGGCATCTCCATGAACCCCAAAGTGAGACTTGAGGACTACGTATTCTACAGCGAACCTTGGGCACGTCGAGTAGCCGGCTTCGTGCCCGAGTTGCCTCGGCATTGAGGTGGGAGCCCGTAAACAAAGTAGGCGATGTGGTGCACTTCCGGCGACGAGGAGGAGACGGGACTTTTCCGCAGGAGATCCGGACGATGATGAGAAGACCGGAGGACTTGGATCGTCGGTATATCTCTTTCTCATCTTATAGTTTGCTAGGACTAGTTAATGGTTCGATCCGGGGTTTAGTGCGCGGTGGTGCCGGATTGCTAAGTCCGCAAAATTTAAGTTTTTCACCGCTTCCGCATTCCGGCATCGGATTAACGGCCGGGGCGCCGCCGTGCACTTACAATACATTCTGGGTATTAAGATCTATCGAGATAGATCTAATAGAATATTGGGACTTTCACAGTCCAGGTATATAGACACTATACTAAAGAGATTTAGTATGGAAGATTCCAAGCGCGGCAATATGCCCGCTTGTCACGGAATCACCCTCTCCAAAGAGATGTCTCCAAAGACTGATGAAGAGAGGGCTTGCATGGGCATTATACCCTACGCTTCGGCGGTAGGATCAATAATGTATGCGATGTTATGTACCAGACTAGATGTAGCTTACGCACTTAGTATGGTAAGCAGGTATCAATCGGACCCAGGTGAGAAACATTGGATAGCGGTAAAGAACATTCTCAAGTACCTGAGAAGGACTAAGGAGTTGTTCTTGATTTACGGCAATAAGGACCTCCAGGTAGAGGCTTTTACCGACTCCGGCTTCCAAAGTGACAAGGATGATTCTAAATCTATTTCGGGTTTTGTGTTTACCCTCAATGGAGGGGCGGTAAGTTGGAAGAGTTCCAAACAAGATACCGTCGCAGACTCAACTATGGAGGCTGAGTATATAGCTGCTAGTGAAGCCGCAAAAGAGGCTGTCTGAATAAGGAAGTTCATTTCTGAACTTCAGGTGGTTCCGTCCATTGCCAATCCAATACCTTTGTATTGCGATAACAATAGCGCTGTAGCTTTAGCGAAGGAACCAAGGTCCCATCAGAAATCCAGGCATATCTTAAGGCGGTTTCACCTGATCAGGGAGATCGTGGATCGTCGGGAGATCGAGATACGGAGAGTAGACACAAAAGACAACACGGCAGATCCATTCACCAAGGCCATTCCTCAAGTACAGTTCGAGAGGCTTTTTGAGATGTTGGGCATGCGATACGCAAGCAACTGGATCTGGTAGAGACAGTGGGTACTCATTGCGCCAATTATAGGCCTTAGTGCAAGTGGGAGATTGTTGGATATATATGCCCTAGAGGCCTACATTGTATAGGATGCTTGGGATATGTATGTACATGACAGTCTTGCTTGATATGATAGTACGCTATTTGGTTTGACTTTGTCTTAACGTATAATATATTTTACTTGGTATTTATATATATATGTTGATAAAGCCCATAGGGTGTTTGTCTGACTACCGGCGTTGTGATGGCAGTCATACTAGTGGGAGCGGGATAGTCAATAGGCACACCCTTAGATGTCCCTGGTCGCAGGAGTATCGAGATTGGGCATCGATACTCCGGAGTAGACTAGTGTATACATATCTAGACCCTGACGAGGGGCAATGGATTGGTCCCGCAACCATTGGTGGTGTTCACCTAAGATTGTATACAGATGCTCACTGGGTGTGAGTACACCGGACAGGACTCGCCGAGAACTGACTGGATGGTATTATACCTAACGTCAGATAGCAGTTCTCAGGTAACATGTGTGCAGATAGTCCGTTGACTTAAGGTCATCATTTGTCTCGTGTGAGTTCCCACTGTGCTTTGATTGTTACCCTACCACGGCTCAAAGGAGTCGTGCAAACAGGTTTCAGTTGGGCACAGTCCCGAGCCACATGGAGGCAGTGAGCGACTGTTAGGGATTCTTCTCTCCCGGTATAGGGAGTTGATATCGCACGGTGATCGGTTGGTCATTACCATAAGTTCCTGGCCAGGGCTGATTGAGAATTACTGATAGGTCGATCAGTAGATTCTCGGATGGTGATAGAGCCATACCGACACGACTTGTACGGTTATTGGGGTCTGACGTCCACCACCTCCCTAGACCGTACATGTGATACTCTCAGACGAACAGACCGGACTGCGCGAATATTGTCACAGACATGCTCAGTAGGATTTCAGATGGGTTACCTCATCAGCTTTCTTATCGACAACTACCTAGGGACCGTTACGTACAGCTAGTGCCGCTTGCGGTCTATGGTTAAACCCACTGCCAGCGTAGTAGTCGAGTCTTTAGAGTCCCACACAGAGATTTCCCAAACCCAGGCGAAAAGATATAGAGGTCGTATGGTTTTACGACAAAGGTTCGGACGCATACGTGTTTGAACGCACGTATGACATTCGAACAGTTTTTACTAGCAGGCTTTGGTTTAAGCCAGATTCTAGTATCAGGTTATTGGATTTATACAGTCTAAAGTTTTTCCGTGTTTTCACGGATGAGAGGGGCGTTCTCGTAATTTTCCGAGAAGCTTCTAGAAGGATGTGACATAAAGAGAGAGGTGGCATTTTCATTTAATGATTAAGTGACTCATTGTGAGTGATTCATCATATCATTAATGCATCATTTATTGCTTAATGACTCACATGATGAATCACCCACTTGATTAAATGAAACATGATGAATATTCTCTTATTATTCATTTCTTTTAATTCATTATGTTTCATATATATCAAGTGAGAAGCTTTTTTCAATATAATAATATCATTATCATCTTCTCACTCTCTCTCTTCAAGTTCTCTCTCCTTCACCAAACCCTAATCCTACCCCTCATGAGTTGAGAACAAGGATTAGGAAAGACTAATTACTCCATAACCTATTTCTACATCACCTTAGCTACTCTATTTAGCAACTAGAGAAACTAAGTAACCTCAAGTTTAGAGGTTATAGCTTGGATTAGGGTTCTCGGGTGGATCGTCTATCACGGGAGAAAGCCGAAGAGGACGTGGAGATCCAAAGAGGCTGTAGACAACATCAAGACGAAGGACTAGAACCGTTTGGTATAATCTCTTCGCATAGTAGTTTAAAACTCTATAGCTTTTGTTAAAACTTGATTAGCAAACGATTCATACGGTTAATCGATGTTTGATCATAGAACTTGATTGTTATTCATATTTCCGCCTCTCCACAAGTATTGGGGTGTTGAACATCGACTTACAATCTGGGAGTTCTCGGCGAGTCCGTCCAGTGTACCCAGTCTCTACTGGGCACCCGTATATCATCTCTGATGTCAAACACCAATGGATATGGGATCATCCATCGCCCATCTGTATGGGTCGAGAAGGTATACGCTAGTCTACTCTGGTATATCGATGCCCCGTCTCGATACACCCACGACTAGGGACTTTGAAGGATGTACTTATAGACTACCATGTCCCCACTAGTATGATCTGCATCATAATCCAGGTAGTCAAGTACACATCCTAAGGGCTTTACCAACATATAACAGAGAGACAATCAGTATACACGTTAAGGTAAAGAGTAACCAGATAGCATACAATCATGTCGAGCAAGAAAGTCTTCCCTATATATGTCCCAGCATCCACTACAATATACATCCAATGTACAGTAATGGCCTCTAGGGCATACATATAACTAACAATCTCCCACTTGCACTAGGGCCATCTGTAGCAGTGGTTGTAGTATCTCATACTCAACCATCTCATAAAAGTCTCTCTCTGGGAACAGGCCTTTGTGAGTGGATCCGCTGTGTTGTCCTCTGAATCTACTCTCCAAACCTGGATCACCCTGGAGATCATCCATCTCCATGATCAGGTGACACTGCCTTAGAATATGTCTGGATCACTGATGGGACCGGCGTTCCTTGGCATAAGCCACAACTCCATTGTCTCACAATGGTAGGAACATAGTTCATCTCATGAACCATTATACATCCAAACAGCCTCTTTGGTAGTATCTTAAGTAGCGATGTATCCTGCCTTTATCTTCTAGTATGCCACGGTATCTAGCTTAGAACTCTTCCAACATACCGTCCCTCCAGTGAGGGTAAAGACTTCCTGTGACTGACATTCAGTCGTCTTTATCACCCTGGAACCCTTCCAGTGATTCTCCCCAGGATCGGTTGATACCGTCTCACTACAACTAGTGAGAGTCCTAACATCCAATTAGATCTATCTCATAGATCCAAAAACCCAGGATTTATGAGGTATCACTTTGATCCTATATGGAGAATCATTGTGATAAGCGGAGATTGATCGAGCGTAGCATAGGAAACTCCTTTCTTATCAAGAGTATGTCATCCACGTACTCTACGAGGATCGCCACCATACTCCCTACTACCTTTTTGTTTATACAAGGTTCATCTACGATTTTGATGATGTCAAACTCTTTGACTAATCCATCAAAACAGATGTTCCAACTCCGCGATACCTGCTTTATCCTATAAAGCATCTTGCACACGTTTCCGCTGCTCCCACTGTCTACGAAGCCCTCTGGCTGTGTACTTATAGACGCTCTCTTCCAAATCATCATTTAGAAAAGCAGTCAAGACACCCAACCACCAGAGATCGTAGTCATGGTATGTAGCCGTGGTAAGTAGGATCTGGATGGACTTAAGCATAGATACTTGAAAAGGTTTCATCATTATCCATGCCTGGTCGATGATGACAACCTTTAACAAGTCTAGCTTTGAAAGTCTTAACTTTTCCATGTACACCAAGTAATCTTCTCAAGATATACTTGCTTCTGATGGGGATTTAACCCTTCAGATATAGCAACCAAAGTCCATACTTTGTTGTTGTATAAGGATTCCATCTCAGATCGCTAAGCATCCAGCCATTCTTACAGAGTCTCACTCCTGATGGCCAGCTCGAAGCTAGTTGGGTCATCATCTTATGATGCAATCCTCGCTCCAACTGTCATAGAGAAACCGAAGTATCTCTCAGGTGGGTGAGGAACCCTACTAGATCGGCGGAGAGGCTGAGGTTCGTTGGAATCTACTGAATCCTTTTGGTTCTATCAAATCATCTTCTGTAGTTTGCATAGCTGGAACCTTTCCAGTTCTACATAACTAACCTTGCCTCGAGATTGTCCGGATTTTGCTTTTAGACATAGGCCGGACAGCCCCAAATCTTAACTAACTTAAGACATGGGCTCTTCCCTTTCCATATCATATATGAAGTGGTAGGCAACTGATTTGATTCGAACCCTATTCAATAGGTATGCAGCTTCTCAAGCGCATAACTCCCAAAAAGGAAAAAGGTAATTCAGCAGTACTCATCATAGAGCACACCATATCAAATAGGGTGTATCTGCTTCGCCCCGATATACCATCGTGCCATGGTGTATACGGAGGAGTAATGCTGAGAGAGAATCTCATTCTCCTTTAGAATAGTCCAGGATTTCCGTGCTCAAGTATTCCCCTCCTTGATCTCATCAAAGGACATAATACTTATACCCGTTTTGGTTCTCTATTTCTAACTTATATTCTGTGAATATCTCAAAAGGTTCTGACTTGTGTTTCAACAGGAACACATGTCTGAATCAAAAGAGATCATCAGAGAATGTAATGAAGTACAAAGAACCGGTCTTGGCATGTGTAGACAGGGGACCTTACATACATCAACATGTATCATCCCAAGAGTTCACAAACTCTTTCTCTGTTAATAGTAAACGGAGCTATGGTCATCTTATCTCTGTGATATGACTGGCAAGTTTCACAAGATGTAAATTCAAACTGATTTAAATATGCATCTAAAATGTAACTTCAGCCAGTCGGGTCGCATTGATATGACCTAGTCTACAATGCCATAAGAAGAATTCGTTCATTTCTGAACTCTTCCTCTTTTGTGTGTTTCATATACTAAGAACTGTAGTTTGATTTAGAACATTAATGATTTTAAATAACGTGCCTGAACCGATCAACTTTTGATATAGGAAATGTTCAAAACATTATCCAACAATACAAAATTTTATCATTTCTTTACTAATAAAGAGACTGATATGATTTTGTATATCAGGTTCGGTATCTAATAACATTCGTTCAGAATCAATGTATTTGGGATACAGGGTGACAGTGACCAACAGACTTGGCTGCAACACTTGCCCCGTTTTCTGTCTCATAAAACTTATCACCCGTTCTCAGTTCTCTACCTAGCTGTAGCCCTATGTAACAGATTACATATCTGGGATCCTGATCTGGTATTACATACCCAGGACGTAAAGGATACTGAGAAACAGTTCTGTATAATGAACATACCCGAAGATGATGCATCAGCATGCACTCTCTTCGTTTGGGTGGCATAGGAATTCTGGTAATCCCTAATTTCCTGCTCTGTCTTATAACAATTATAAGTTGGAGCGGGACCAACGTTCCCCAGCTCAGTATAACAAGCGGGTTCGGTCAAATATTCCGTATTATTATCTTGATTAAGGCATGATATGGTCGCTACCTGGAGAGAGAGAGAAGAAAACACTCAGCGTGCGCCCTTGCAAGAATAGATTGGTTATTATTTTATCTAATCAGGATGGCTCCCACTGCTTTTTATCAAATCTTCCTTCAAACCCTAAAAGGAAAGACCAGCCGGGATTAATTACACACTACAAGTTCGCCAATCTTTCAGCCAGGCCAGTGTCGGTACTTTGAGGGAGGTCCCCCGTGCTTTCGCATGAACCTAATTAATGTAAACCTCGTTTTCCCAGAGGCGTAACCTCATTAACACCTTTCTAGACACCTACTTGATCGACTAATTGTAATGTGTAAAACTCTCCCAGGAGTGACTCTTACTCGCAGCGGGTATCGGGATCCAACTATCTTATAGAAGGTATGCAATCTCATTGCAAATTTCAACATTTGAAATTCCCGATAATATTTTGCCCCTAGTGTTCTATGACCTTGACGAATGCCAAACAACCCATAGTCCACTAGTCAAGTTCAACCCGTACATTTCTTGATCGAATTAAACCCACCCGCACGACCCTTGACGAATGCCAAACAACGCCGTACGAATACCCTAATCCAATCGCATCATATGCTCAAGCAGATAAATACTAGTTAGCTACCGTACACTACGCCTTGACGAATGCCAAACTACCGCAGCACGAATACTAACTAGTACATATCTGAAATGACGGAGGGCTACGACAGGTTTTTCTGAAAACCTATTGCGTAATGAACTTGATATCGTTGTAGGATCGAATGAATTTTGAAATGGAGTGTTTTTTAGGCTTTTCTAGTTTTGCTAAAGGAGTCACTCCCGGTGAAGGGATCGTCGGTCCTTTCCTCGTCGAATGAGGTGCGGGATATATCGTATATATCACTGTGCAAAGCAAAAACACTTAAAAGCAATCAAAAGACAAACCGAGTGTGTAGCATCTGTCAGTTATTGCTAAAGGAGTCACTCCCGGTGAAGGGATCTCGGTCCTTTCCTCATCGAATAAGGTGCAGGATATATCACATATACCGCTGTGCAAAGCAAGAACTGTAGCTACCTTTTTTATTTTGAAATTCGATTTTACAACATCTTAGGTTTCTTTTATTTCATTAATCACATTAATGAAGTCCCATCATTTAAGTACCTAAACATCACAGATAAATACGACGTACACTTATGCCATCCGCATTCGCCTCGATGTCCCCTCGTGCACCGTTAGGTTAGGTAACTAACGACAGAGCGGGGCAGGGCTAGTCGGGTGTAAAACATAAGTAACGCCTATATAATATATCATATATACTATATACTGTATCTATCATAGAACATCACATGATCACATCACAGATATCACAGCAGAAGAATCATATGAAATATTGGATATACTAGGACGTCCGTGTTTTCAATACGAGCCAGTATAAAACACGGATTCCACGGTCGTAATGAATAGCCAAACCCACACCCCTAGACTCCTACGAGAGCGGCAAGCAACCCTACCAATTCTAGAGTTAGGAGACGCGGACTCGACTCCTCGAGTTGGTCTCCCACTGGACTCCAGAACCCGGTTACTTGTGCTCCCCTCCTTGGTTCTATCCTAGTGCGGAAAAGTAAATAATATACAAAGGGTGACAACTTCCGCAACCTGGAAGTGCCCCAATAAAAGAATATTACATACAAGTTTTTACATGAATGAAAATGAAAAACACTCATCTCACATAAAAACCCCCGGCTATTCAAACACGACGATCCAATATAACATATCCAGCAACACATAACATCACATGTCATCAACGTAAGTAAATATGTCCATCCCAATTGTCGTTGACATATAGCAACGAAACCGGCGATATCACATATTACACTTACGGTCACAGAAAAGAAAGTGTAAAACTACAACAGTTGGAATCCGCAACCACCTCAGACATCGCATGCCTGACCAAATGAATTCCTTAGACATCGCATGCCTAACAATTATAAACCCCGCATTTTAGTCTCATTATCGAAAACACTTTTCAATATCAAGTCGGGCAATTCAACAAGATTCCCGAAAAACTGATCGAATGCTCGTCGCAAACTTTAGTAGGCGGCCGCACCCCTGATACCGTCGACGAAGTGCACCAAGGCGGAACACCGCTACCGCGAGCACCCGAACGGATGCTTTCGGCGACGGGGTTCTCCTACAGTCACTTGGTCGGGGTTATGGAGTGAGGCTGTCTATTAAGTTTACCCGGCCAGTATCCGCGTACCTTACGTGATTGCGACGGACTTTTGATCACATCAAAATTCCGTGGCAACCGATCAAGTCAGACTAAAGTGCTATGTTTATAACATTCATTCAGTTATCTCATAACTTTTTGTGAATTCCAATTATTGTATCCCATTCCAGATAAATAGAAAATGTTAAACTTTTCGATCGAACAGTCAAACACCCAAGTTTTCTCAATACAGATCAATACATGAAATAAGTCTAACAATATTCAGTTCGTGCCTCAGTACCAACGGTCCAGCCGTAGAAGGGTCAAGCCAACGCCTCACATGTGGCACGCCGTACTGCCCCAAACCCTAAGGTTCAAAGGGCAGTTCAAGACGGTCACATAATCGAGTTAAGGTTTGTTGTCTTCTAGAGGGACCATCGCGTTACTTGCACTACTTAGAACGTCGTTATACTACGAAAAAATCTAACACTTGGAAATTTCCCGGCAGGGAAAAATTGGGTATTTATATCCGGTCGAACTTTTTAACATATTCTAAAATTATCCGGAAAGCCACATAGACAAAATCTGATACTCCAATCGAAACACCGAATCCCCAAAACAACCCAGAAAATTCAACTCTGGAAAAAATATTAAAAATTCCCAGGAAAACCAGCACATAAAACTAAGAATTACTGTGCAGAATTAGACGCACAAAACGACAAAATCGCCGCGGAACCGCCGCACAAGCCAGCTTGTGCCGCGGTTCCGCCGCGCTACAGTGGAATTATGGACACGTGTTGCATAGTTATTCTTAGGATTCCCTGCTGATTTTTCTGCATATTTTTATTTTCGAAAAATCCCAGATTTTAGAAAAAGGACAGAGAGCATTTTCCGGGTTGGGTTTTCGGTTCGTTCGGACTTCAAATTCCGTCTAGACTTCGCCTAAGGCTCTAGCTAGGCTCTGATACCACTGTAGGGTTCCTAGGCATCCTAATGAGGTCTCACAAGGCATCAACCATGCCAATTTCAAATTTAAACGGTGCCGAGAAACCCTAGAACGGATCGTTGGCTAGATTTCTAGGCGAAAAACAAACTAGTTAACACTTAACTAAGAGAATACGGAAATACAACCTTTGTAGATCCGGTGCTCCACCTCCATAGCTCTGCAATGAAGTCCTCTCGCTGTCCAAAATAAATTCCGGGCTCTAGCGTCGGCTTCATCGGAGAATAGGCGAGCTAGGTCGTCGATGTCCATGCCGAAGATGATCTACGTCGAAGCATCGCTAGATCAAGCTCCAACTTCACCAAGTCAAGATAACTTGTGAAGGAAACACACTCTACTACTTGGCAAGAGGTAGAGGATGAAGAAATAGGAAGTGGGTTCACTTTAGAATTGGATTTCTCACTCTTTATCATCACTTGCCATTGATGGAGGCAAGCTTTCTTCACATGAAGAAAATGAAGAAGAAGAAGAATATTGTTATGATAAGTTAATTAAAAAGAAAAGAAAAAGGATACTTATCATAATAATAACCATGATTAGGTGTAGAGAATAGACCATGGTTAATTGCAAGGGTTAGGGTTAAGCAAGAGACAAAATGGTCACAAAGTCAAAGCTTCATGAAGCTTCAAAGAAAGAAACAAAATTTGCAACCATTTCATTTCTAATATTTTCCAAATAAATAAATAAATAAATGATTAAGAAAAAGAAAAACCTAATCATCAATTTAACCATGGTTTAATCTTTACACTTAACCAAGTTAACATGTATCATCAAACATGATACAATCATGTGCACAAAACTATATCGAATATACAATGTGCACATCCGAGCGAGAAAATCCAATTAAAGTGAACCGATACTAGTTAATGCAAAGTAATATATCAAATATATAATTATGCATTAAATCATTAAATCAACACTTGATTTAACGATCCGGTCATATCGTATATAACCGACTAGTATCCAATGTATCGGTTTATCGAATCAATCCTTGATTCGATAACTAGGGTATATCGCATATAACCATTCGATACATTCATCGCGAGAATAGAATACGGTATCACATACACGCATTATTCTCGGTCCCGCACATATCTCATATGCGCTCCTATTTCGTTTCGCTTGAGCCAGGAAACCTCTGTGTAGGACTCTAAAGACTCGTCAATACGCCGGCAGTAGGTGATGATCATATCAAACACCCACAAGCCGCAAGCGGTCTGCTAAACGTAACGGCCACCCGGGTATTGAGCGATCAGAAGATCGACGAGCAAGCCCGCTCACACTCCAGTGAATCCAACCAGTAACACTACCGTACAGTCCGGTCTGATCGTCTGATATTTCGCATATCTCGCCTAGGGGTGGTAAACGTCAGACCCCAATAGCTCGATAAGTCGTGTCGATATGAGGTCTATAACAATTTGAGAAACTACTGGTAACACTTACCAGTAAATCTCAGCAACCCTGGCCAGGGATTTCCTGTTATAGCCAATCGAACACAGCGCAACATCAACTCCCTATACCGGGAGAGACGAATCCCTTCCTATCGCTCATTGCCTCCATGTGACTCGGGACTGTACCCAAAAACCACCGTTTTGCACGCCCTCTTGGACGTGGTAAGATGGAAATCAAAGCACAGTGGGAACCACACAAGACTCTATGACGATCTCGGGTCAACAGACTACTCTGCACCAGTGTCACCAGAGAACTGCCATCTGACGTTAGGTATAATACCATCTGGGAGTTCTCGGCGAGTCCGTCCAGTGTACCCAGTCTCTACTGAGCACCCGTATATCATCTCTGATGTCAAACACCAATGGATATGGGATCATCCATCGCCCATCTGTATGGGTCGAGAAGGTATACGCTAGTCTACTCTGGTATATCGATGCCCCGTCTCGATACACCCACGACTAGGGACTTTGAAGGATGTACTTATAGACTACCATGTCCCCACTAGTATGATCCACATCATAATCCAGGTAGTCAAGTACACATCCCAAGGGCTTTACCAACATGTAACAGAGAGACAATCAGTATACACGTTAAGGTAAAGAGTAACCAGATAGCATACTATCATGTCGAGAAAGAAAGTCTTCCCTATATATGTTCCAGCATCCACTACAATATACATCCAATGTACAGTAATGGCCTCTAGGGCATACATATAACTAACACATCCGGTATGCACAAAACCATATCTCATATCATGCGCTCAACATGCGCAAAATTCCAAATCAAGTACATCTGTCATGCACGAATGAAGGCTAAATCAAGGGCATCGAACATGTATGAATAAAATCTAAATCAAGTGCATCCAACATGCACGAATAAAATCTAAATCAAGTGCATCCAACATGCATAAATAAATCTAAATCTAGTGCATCCAATATGCACAGATAAAATCTAAATCAAGTGCATCCGATGCACACAAAATCAAATATTGAGCGCCTAATATGCGCAAAAATCCAACCCAAGCGCGTCAGTCCGTGAAAAGTATCTAGTGGAGTAACATGCATGAACATGAACATCAAGTGCAGACGCGCACAAAACAAAAATCCGGTAACACAAATGCTCAAAAATATAAATCGGGTGCAACCAAGGTACGGAGTATAATTCCGGTGCAACCAATGCACAAAATACCTAGCTGGTGCAACAAATGCTCGAAATATGAATCCGGTGCATCCAGTGCACGAAATACAATAAAGTGCAACAATCGGACAAAAATACAAATATGGTGTATCAAGTGCACAAAATACCAACTCCAGTGCATCCAGTGCACGAAATATCAAATACAGTGCATCAAGTGCACGAAAAGCCGAATACAGTGCATCCAGTGCACGAAATACCAAATACAGTGCATCCAGTGCACGAAATACAATATGGTGCAACAATGCACAGCGTAAAAACCTAGTGCAACAACTGCACAAAATACAAATCGGGTGCAACAAGTGCACGGGAATGCATCAATAACTCAAATGCGTATAAAAAGCAACACCGAGTGTGCCAAGGTGTATAAAATCATAAACGCGTGCAACTACGTGCACAAAACACGTATCCACGCACTGCAAGCACATGTAAGCTATACCGAGTGCAAAAACCAAATCGAGTGCATACTACATGCACAAAAATCAAATCAGCTGTATGCAATCTATGAAATCATAAACATGTGCAGCCAAGGCACAAAACTGAATCAAGTGCAATAAACCTGCACAAATCATAAATCAACACAACGGTGTATAAAGCATATCTCAAGTGCAATAACTATACACAAAACGTAAATACTCAGTAGGTGCAGCCATGGTGCACGAAAACAATACAATAAAGCCTAATCATCAAAACTCAAATCCAAGCGATATAAGCGTGATATTCAGATCACAACGCAAATCGCAACGAAAGACATTGAGGTACGCCTCCTACAATGTCGAAAAGTGTCGGTGCACCCAAAACTGGCAGAGCAAGAACATCCGCTGCCTCCTGCTCACGGTCTAGCATCTTTTGTCTCTGGGTTTCATTTCTCTGTGGATTGCCAATATTGTAATCCATTGGCTCGTCGGCCTGGTTCGGTGTACTAACGGAAATGATCCGCTCTAGCATATTCTCTAAAGATCTCTGGCCAATTATGATGGTCGCTCATAACATATCTCATCAATGATGCCAAACTCTGGTCTCCTGGGTGTGCGTAATACAACTGATCCTGGGTACAGGTCTTCTCGTATAGTACTCCAGAAAGGTTCTGTCGAAGTTTCTCCCAATTCTCGTTTCCGCCGAACTGCCCGGAAGTCATCATCTTTCACTAAATCTATTTCTTGTTCCGGAACGGCTGCATACTCATCACGACTCCTTCTGGAAGATATATCCATGTACAACACCTCTGCATGTGTATCACATCTCTGATGTCAGCGGAGTGGATTGTCATCTCGTCACGATCTCGTATGAACCTCTTACTCTACTTTTCTCTAATGTCGACTAATTCAGACTCGTCTCCTCGTGGCTGCATGGACTACGCTCCAACGACTATACTCGTATCTGGAGTCTCCCAAGCAATGCATCTCATCATATGATATCTGAATGTTGTCGAACTTTTCGATTGATTCGTCAAGGTTCCATAATCCCCCAAGAGCTCAACATCTTGGGTACAGTTTAATAGTATCGAATACATGCCACAGCACCTGTGGACCAACCATAGAAGGGCAAACCCAAGCCTCATTAATGGTACCGCTGAACTGCTGTAAATCCTATAGTTTTGAAGCGTTCTCATGGTCATTATATCGAGTTAGGGTTTCATTCTTCTAGAAGGTCCATAGTTTTACTTGCATTGTTTTCCGAATACTTTAAACTTGGAGAATGGGTGCCTGACATTTGATCGTCTCTATCGACTCCCATCGTACCTACGTGAAGTCGTCTCTAGCTGGAATCAATCAATCAGATGACCTCGTATCGGGGTAGGCAATGAATCACATGTCTTAGTCTTTCATTTTTGGTGACTAGCGATCTTCTATCATATCTCGAAGTATAACTCATGCGGCATCAGCTTCAAAAATCTAGGGCGATATCTTTTCATTCGACAAAATCACTGGCTCATTTGTCCGCATGCTGAACAGTGCCTCAATCATGAAATAATCTGTGCATTGACGGTCATCACATTTTGGCTGGCCTCTAGCGGTAGCCCAATCCTCTGGTACTGATCTGCATATCTGAGGAATCTCGTAAAAGCGATCCATCAAATTCTCATGGCGTGAAAACACAAATAAACGATATGTCTATGCAATCGTGTGCCGATATGTCTATGCAATCGCGTGCCGATATGTCTATGCAATCGCGTGCCGCCGGAAATACGTCCTGGTCAGTCCTCATCCATAACGGGATCATGCTGACCGCAATTCTAGCCGTAGCTCTCCACGCCCGTACAACTGTGTTAACAAAACCATAACTGGTACTGATGAGGATAGATCATAAGAATGAAGATAATACTGTGCAAAGAAATGTACATCCTAAGGTTTCTTAAGCGGAGTATCGTATCGTAAGTATGCCGCGGAACATACACACGGTACGTCACTCTACTTGAGTCACCTACTCCATCAACTAAAGGTCATCCTACACTCAGAAGGTAAAACCGAATGCATTGATACCAACTTTGTCACGACCCGAAAAGTACCGAGCATGACTGGAACTTAAATTACGAAACGACTCAAGGCGTACGTAATCTAAGTAAGCCAAAACCCGGAAATCAAAATCAAGTAAAGCAGTAGGGTGAAAGAAAAACCAATTTTAAAGCAAGAAGTTTAACAACATAAGCTGAAATATGCATTTTTAAAATGTCTAGTCTTTTCTGAAAATTTCGGCAGAGTTTCCTTTGTAAATTAGACCCCAAACGGGTATGAAACCTGATAAAGCATGTATAATGAATAAAGGCATTCCCAAGCGGGAGCTAGCTCTTCGCCAACCGGTGGACAAAACCACACAATTCAATATAATATACAACGCCGAAAGGCGAGGATCAAACTCAGGATAAAAATCCAACATCATCAAGAAAAACAGAGGAAAACCATAATAATACAGCGCGCGACTATAAGATTGAAAGAATATACACCGGTCATCTATCTCTATGAAATATACAAGTCTGGTTGATGGAGTTTTATTAGATACAACTGAAATAAAAAATATACAATGATGGTCACGATGCAAGTGAACCCACCTACCAAAGTAATCACCCGGAAGGAACAGTGTGCCAGCAAAGCCGCAACGAAACCTGTACGGCAAAACCTGCAAGGAACTGTGGCCAACGGGGGTGAGTTGCTAACTCGTGAGTAGAAAACATCACAAAGCAGAAATCGCATGTATGACGCATCCTAGGTCATATCAAGTAACATCCTCAAATAATATCCTGATCATCTACATATAAGTGCAATACTACGTGCTCATGTCAGTGCTTCAGATAGCAACATATCAGATATATGATGTATGAATGCATTACGAATGGAAACAGAATACATCATGAGTGAGACAACTGTTTTCTTTATTTAATAAGATTCCTGTATGTATATAAATCGAATATCATCAATGAAATCAATAGAGAAATCAGTGTCAAGTATCGACACAAAACATGAATCTCAATATCTCAGGCTCTGGCTATCCGGACTGGCCTGTATCATCAAATCTCAATATCTCAATATCCCAATACCTCGGGCTCCATCAGTCCGGATTAGCCCATATCATCAATCACATGACCACGAACGGTATCCTCCGGATATCCGCTGCGCCAAACAATCACCGGTAGACAGTCTGCCCCTACCGGGCTCATCGTCTACAACTCGAGCTTCTTGCCCCGGGGTACCATACTGGGTCCACCATGTACCCGCAGACGGTTCATCCAACTCTTCGAATCGGGTCTCGAAAACCATCTCAGAACTGAGAAAACATCATGGTGGACAATACTTATCGTATCAAGGAAAACTGCATCTTTCTCTTTAAAATAAAACATCAGTTTATAAAACTTTCACATGCGGTTTCCAAATCCAGAAAATCTCAAGAAGAATCCGAAATCATCAAGCCACCATGTCAATAACAATTAAAACCGGCATAAATCTCCATAATACTGCATAACCAATGAATATATGAATGCATCTGATATCATGTAATGAATGCAATAGTTAAACTAGCATATAAAAGCTATAACATATTTCAACTATCGGCTAGCAAGCTATGTCAATGAAATAGTATTCTCTAAAGTGTACGTGACATGGCAATTACCGATGATGATGTGTGTGAGACGGCAAGCAAGTGTATGTGGAGCATATGCATCATCGGTAATGGTGCTGGTGTCCTGACAGCATGGTTTCATAATCATTAAGTACACAATAAACAGGCAATGAGATGATAACAACATAATAAATGGCAAATGAATAGTAAATGCAACAATAATATGAGGAACATGAATGATAACGTAAAAATAAGGAATCTACATTGCTATACATGTGTCATACTGTTTTGCCATTTGAAATAATATGAATCGTGGTGTTTTGAAAATAAGGGCTACGGTGTTTTAAAGAAAAGATACATCCTTTGAAATATCCGTAGAATCCCTTGTCCTATCTTTAAAATACACACGATTCGTTAGTTTTGAAATAGGTATGAATCGAATCTAGTCTAACATCTACAAATAAACTACAGGACTGAGCTAACAGGCTAATCGAAAAGGATAAGGAAACCATCTACATCTGAGTCGGTATATATATATATATATATATATATATATATATATATATATATATATATATATATATAATAGTCGGTGATCCCGCCTCAATAATATTCCATATGATACACCATCTAATATGATATCCTCGAGTCAAGAGTGCGGATCTATCATCAATAGCTCGTATGGTAAATCCATCGTACGGCATCCCAAATCAGGGTACGGGTCAAATATCACATTTATCTCATTATTCCTCTGGTATCTCCATCATCACCTATCGTGAACTGGGTACTGATGTACGTCTAATACAATACTGATACCATCTATATATATGCGTGTGTATGAAACACATCGCTCAAGGACCCACTATAATATCGTGTCGTATCTCATAATACGAATCACATCATATCACCGATCTCATGGCACCATGCCCAATCTCATCGACTCATCTCCAAATACCATATATACGCACAAGAATGTAAATGTATGCGAGTATGCAAATCTTTACTCTAGGGTTTTGCGACTAAGAAACCAACTAAATACTTTCTTCAATTCTCGCTAACACTCACCCATAATCTCCTAAACCTTTTATTGCTAGGGGTTCATATCTCACAATAACATATAAAAGTATATCTACATCACATCATTTCTCACAGCTTTGCGGGGGTGCTATACGCCATCCACCCGACTTCCCCCATAGATATATATCTACTCACCTTGATCTTCGCTTTCTGGAGTCGATGACGCCATGCTCATCCTCGTCGTATTGAAGTCCACGTGGGGTACCTACATATCATATATAGCATCGTAAACGAAATCACGCACGAAAACCAAAATGTCACACGAATAACCCATAGGTCAAAACCTATGGTCTACTTACACCAAAGAGCCCAAAAACACCCGATATCGACGCGCAAACGTTAAAGGACCCAATACAATACCAAAACTTGAATTCATAAACAACACGAAATATAAAGCAGAAACCCATAAAAGTGGTCCCATATTTTAGTTCAGGTTAAAACTAGGTGCACAAACAGTATTGGGATGATGTATAGGGTGTATATGACCTACAGAAGCAACCTGGGCACCTAATTCACCAATGTGGCCGTCCCCTACCACCAAAAATCCGGCCTCCTCAGTTTTATAGGCTCAGAATGTGTTCGTATTGGTAGGATGGCCTCCTGGGGGTCCATCTAGGTCAATGGTATTGTTTACTTTTCTAAAAAATGCTCCAGATCACTCCAGATTTCCCTACACCCACTATATATTCACAAAACCGACATGACAAGTTTTAAATTTGGGTTTCAGGTTTTAGTTCATGCTTGATCTGGGTTTCTAACATCATGGGGGGTCTAAGGTCACCAATAAGGTTCAATTACACCATCCCAATTCAAATCAAACCCTAACCCTCTCTAGGAATTTTCAAAGCTCGCAAAACCGCATCAAAACACTTCTAAACTTGTATGGTTGGTAATGAAATGGAAATACAATGCTAATAGTGCAGAAATTACCTCAATTGGCAACTCAAGAAATTTCTTGAGTTGCCCAAAGTCTTCAAAATTTGATTTTTCTTGGTCCAATGTGCTTCCCTTGAGCTTGCACATGTTTTTAAAGAAATGGGTATGGGGTTTTGGTGAGTGTTTTGACATGGGTCATGAGGGTAGAAGATGGGGCTTTAGGATGAAGAAGGAGATGGAAATGGTGGAGGAAAGATAATTGAGGCAGCCCCCCTTCTCTCTCTCAATTATTCTCACCTTCTCTCTCTCTCCAAGCATGCCATATCTCATGATTGTGTCCTCTCTCTCTCTCCTCAAGTCATTATTTTCCTTTTTCCTTTTCTTTTCTCACTAAAATAAAACCATAACATGAAAATAATACAAAGGAACATGTAACCAAATGAAACATGTCATGGTGCACCAACCATGAAAACTGTAGAAACACGGATTTGTCTTAATCGCGATTAGCAGTACACTAATCGGTTTTTATTTAAACTGCATATAATAAATTTTAAAATGCCAAATCCAATAAATATATCTTTAAATGGATAAATCATTTTAATTTCAAATTTATTTCACAATTATTGGTGTATATTTATACCCTTTTTCGAAAACCCCAATTTCGCAAATCGGCAGTTTTCAGGAAAAATATTATTTGAATATTAAATTCCAAAAATAATGTTTTATATTTTTCTGAAATGTTACAGGATGAGTTTGCTCGTCAGCCTTCCTTTCGCTCAATACCTTGGTAACCATTACATACAGCTAGCGCCACTGGCGTGCTTGTGGTTAAACCCACTACCAGCGTATTGACGAGTTTTTAGAGTCCCATACAGAGGGTTTCCCTGATTTGGACGAAACGATATAGAGGCCGTATGGTTTTACGGTAAGGTTCGATCATATACGTGCACTTGTGCACGTATCATGATTCGGACGGATAATACTAGTGGGCTTTGGTTTAAACCGGATTCTAGTATTATATTATTGGATTATTTTCGTCTCTTTGTATTCGTATTTTTCGGAATACGGATATGGGTATGTATTTATGGATGAGGGGTATTCTTGTAATTTATTACAAGGTGCTTCTAGAAGAAGACACATCATTTAGATTTTAACCATTTAAGTTAAATGGTTAATGAGATGGAGGATGAGGTATTGATTGGCTTTATATCAAGCATGGCTCACTTGGTGACTCATGGGGTGACTCATGAGTTACTATTGTGGCATGCTTGATATTTGTTTGTGCTGTGAGATATTTGGTAGAGCTTGATTCATTTTCTTAGCTCACAACACTTAGCCATTTTCATGGCTGCTTCACACTCTCATCCTCAAGCTTCTTCTTTTACCTCCACCCTTCAAGTCTTATGTCTTGAGAAACCTAAGGTGTTTGGAGATAAATTAATCCATCATTAGATTCTACATTCTCTAAGCTATCTAGTTTGGCAAACTAGGCACCCTAGTTTTCTCAGCTATGAGGTTGGAGCTCGAACTACATATCCTCTGGTGGATCATCTTCGATGGAAGGAGACCGAAGGCCAAACCCGATCCAAGACGCCTCAAGGAGCATATAAAGATGGTAGAAGACCGAAGGACTCGGATCATTCGGTATAACCATTCTAAACTCCTCTTTAGTTTACTAGCTTTAGGTTTATGGTAGATCCGGGTTATCGGGTTGTTCTAGTGCCAGTTTATAAATTTTTTGTTCCGCAAACGGTCACGGTAGATGGCCAGGGCACTGGCATAACCCAACATGAAGCCTGTAGGATTCTTGCTTAACTACCAGCATTATGATGGCGATCATATACGTGAGAGCTGGGTGGTCTATAAGCACATTCTTAAATGTCCCTAGTTGTGGGAGTATCGAGACCGGGCATCGATAGTCTGGAGTAGACTAGTGTATACGTTTCAAGACCCCGACGAGGGGTGATGGACGGTCTTACAAGCTATTGGTGTTGTACACCTAAAATAGTATACATGTGCTCACTGGAGGTGCGTACACTGGACGGACTTGCCGAAAACTTCTAGATGGTATTATACCTATCGTCAGATGGAAATTCTCAGGTGGCATGAGTACATGTTAGTCCTTGGACCTGAAGTCATCATTTTTCTCGTATGAATTCCCACTGTACTTTGATTACTACCCTACCACGGCTTAAAGGAGTCGTGCAAACAGGTTTTAGTTGGGTACAGTCCTGAGCTATATGGAGGCAGTGGTCGACTATCAGGGATTCATCTTTTTTTGTATTAGGAGTCGATGTCGCGCTGTGTTCAGTTGGCTATCACCAGAAATCCATGGCCACGGTGGGCGAGATTTACTGATAGATGATCAGTAATATCTCAGTTGGTGATGAGCTAGACTCATACATGCCTTATCGGGTTAGTAGGGGCTGATGTTATTCACCCTTATATCTGATATGTGATACTCTTTGACGAAGAGACCAGACTGTACGGAGATTGTCACATTCAGGATCAGTATGGTAAGGACGCACTTGATTGCCGACCCCCCTTTTGACAAGTACTGGGTAGCTGTTACGTACAACTAGTGCCGCTGACGTGCTTGTGGTTAAACCCATTGCCAACGTATTGTCGAGTCTTTAGAGTCCCACACAGAGGGTTTTCCCGGTTCAGGCGACAGATGTAGGAGCCGTACGTTAGTACGTGCAGGGGTCCGATTAAATACGTGTGTGCGATACACGGACTTTAATCGGATGGTTGATAATACTAGCCGGCTTAGAATTCAGCCGGATTATTAAATCAGGTTTTGATTTAATAATTTATATATGTATTTTGATACATATATTTTAGTATTATTTTTCACTATTTATTTTATCTATTTGGTGTTATCCGTATTTTTATACGGATACGAGTATATGTAGCGATACATATTCTGTATTTATATGGGAATGCTTCTAGAAGAAGAACACCTCATATTTATTTTTCTATTTAGAAAAATAAAAGGGAAACGAGGTGGACATGAGGTGTAAAGTGAAGCATGGTTCATTGCATGTATAGAGAGATGGCTTTGGATTTTAAATTAATAAAATCCATTTGTGTTCACTATTTGGTGCATGGTTGATATTTATGTAGCCATTCCTTTTTACTTAAGAACTTGATGATTTTCTTCATCTCCTCCTAGCATGCTTCATGCTCTCCTCTAGCACTTCTCCTTCTTCTTCTTGCTCTCATTTTGAGCAAGGTAAAAGAGAGAAAATTTAGTGGAGTATTCCTACATCACCGACTATCCAAACCTAGTGAGCTTGGATCGTCGGTTAGAGCCTCCTCCATATTCCCTCGGGTGGATTGTCTTCGGCAAGTGTGGTCGATTCTCAATCGCGATCCCAGTGGCTACGAGCTTGGAGGGGTCTTCCATAATTGGGTGGACACACGGCAAATGTTGTATTTCTCAAACCTTGCATGTTTTAGATTACTAGTTTAAGGTGTTTGGATCGAATCCTCGGGTGTGAGCGTCTGGTGCTCACAAAACGTTTTTGTTTTCGATTCCGCCTCGCCCGCGGCCTCAACGGTGCGGGTGCCGGTTCCTAACATTGTATCAGATCCACCCAAAGACCATAAACTAGTGTGTGACGATGCTTCAAGTTTCAAAACCGAAAACTCCATTTTAAAAACCCAGTTTCTGTTAGTGTTTATGCCCCAGAGGCCATTACTGTCTAATGCTAGTTTGTATATTACTTAATGGAAGCTTGGGATATTCACAGTTGTATTGACAGTCTTGCTATAAATGGTAGTATGCTACTTGGTTTGTGTCTACTTTAATATGTTCATATGTTTCTTTTAACGTATCGCTTATATATATTAGTAGAGCCCTTAGGATCTTTGCTTGATTACCAGCGTTGTGATGGCAGTCACACTAGTGGGGGCTGGGTAGTCTATAAGCAACATCCTATACAGGTCCCTGGTCGTAAGATTATCGAGATGGGGCATCGATACTCCGGAGTAGACTAGTGTGTACGCTTCTCATCCCAGTTGGGGAGATGGTCTGTCCCACAGCCATCAGTACGTCGTACTGGAGATAGTATGCAGGTGCTCGTTAGGTTATGGGTACACCGGACAGGACTCGCCGGGAACTGCAGGTTGGTATTATACCCATCGTCAGATAGTAGTTCCCAGGTGACATGAGTACAGCTTAGTCCGTCGACTTGACACTGCCACTTCGCCTCGGGTGTGTTCCTACTATACTTAGATTACTATCCTACCATGGCTCAAAGGAGTCGTACAAACAGGTAGTAGTTGGGTGCAGTCCCGAAGCACTTGGAGGCAGTGGCGGTTAGACAGGATTCGTCTCTCCTGGTATTGGGGGTTGATATCGCGCTGTGTATGGAGAGACATTACGCAAAGTCCCTGGCCAGGGCAAGCGAGATTTACTGGTAGGTTCCAGTAGCTTCTCAAGGTGTAATGGGCTTCACTCCGACACGACTTATACCGCTATTAGGGGTCTGACGTTTACCGCCCCTTAGGCTCGATATGCGATAGTCCTAGACGAACAGACCGGACTATACGAAGATTGACACATCAGACTCAGTTGGAGTTCGGATGGGTTTCCTCATCGTCCTTCTTATCGACATCTACCTGGGGACTGTTACGTACAGCTAGTACCGCTTGCGGCCTGTGGTTAAACCCACTTCCAGCATAGTGTCGAGTCTTTAGAGTCCCACATAGAGAGTTTCCCTGCACCGGGAAAAAGGTGTAGAGGCCGTATGGTTTTACGGTAGGGCCGCGATCACTTACGTACACTTGTGCACGTATTATGATCGGGCAGATAATATTAGCGGGCTTTGGTTTAAGCCAGATTCTAGTATTATACAGATGGATTTATTCAGTCAAAGATTATCCGTATTTTTCGGAAATTCGGATGGGAGGGGCAGTCTCGTAATTTTTCGGGAAGCTTCTAGAAAAAGATGACTCATTTGTATTTATTTCTTTTAGATTAAACACAAATGAGGTGGAGAGATGAGTGGTAAGTTTTTATTAAATGCTTAATGACTCATGAGGTGATTCACCCTTAGGATTAAATGAAGCTCACAAGATATTTCTAGATATTTATCAAGAGATATTTGTATGCTTCATTATATTCTTTCATGAGATATTATTCATTATCATCATTATAAAAGCTTTCTCTCTCCTCAAGTCTTCATCTTCTTCCTCAAACCCTAATAGCTCTCATGAGTTGAGAAACCTAGGGTTTAAGTGACTAAGTAATCCATCTAAATACTCTACACCCTCTAGGACTTTTAGATTAGAAAACTAGAAGCCGTAGTTATCTCAGATTTGAGATTAGAGCTCGGACTATAGACTCTCGGGTGGATCGTCTTTGACTCGAGGAGGCCGTTGAGGTGCCCATGTTCCATAGATCCGACGAGGGGTGGAGGACAGCGATGAAGACCCGAAGGAAAACTAACGTGAGATATAACTTCGAAGCAGAGTAGTTAAACCTTTCGTAGTTTGCTAGTAATGGTTTAGACACAATCCGTGTGCTCAAGTCCGTGTTACGAAGCTTTGATAATTGTTTTTCATATATTCCGCCTCCCTGCAAGCTCGTGGGGTGCGTGACATGGACTTACAGTGGTATCAGAGCCTACTAAACCTTTACTAGCTTGTTAGCAACTAATTAGAACTTCGATCATCGGAAAAACACCAAAACTTAACCCCGGACCCCTCAAGTTTTTGTCAATTTTAAACGTGTCGAATTTTTTTTCACAGGTATGAAAATTCACAGCAGGGAATTCTAAGAATACTGGAGAAATACAAGATCCCAACTCGGTGAGACTGCCGCGGAAGCGCGGGGGATTAGTGCAATCCGCCGCGGATCCGCGGCCGAGTCAACTCCGAGTTGACTCGTATTTACACAGTAACTCTTATTTTTGGGTGTTTTGTTTTTCTGTATATTTTGTTTCTGCCCAGGTTTTTCAGTGCTGGCTTGCATTTGGGGTAGACACGGAAAAAGGTTGTCGATCGAAATTCTAAGTTATTTGCTAACCAAGTTTTATCTGTGATGTTTAATGTGTTCGTCAACCTCCCCTAATTGCTAGTATGTCGGTTAGCAGGGGGTTGCACATTTTTGTAATGGTTTTTACTGGTTTGTGAATATGAACTTCATTGGATCGTTGTGATGATTAGCTGGGGTTTGAGATAAGTTTTTATATTCATTCATTCGATGTAAATTGTAAAATGATGTAATATTCTTTTGCGGGGCATATCCGGGCTGAGGTTGTAGCCACCGTTGTTTTATTTCATTTACTGTTTTATGCTCCTAGGATAGACACAAGGTGGGGTGCACAAACTACCGGGTACTTTGAAGTGTTTAGTGGCCTACTCACGTTGTTGAGGGAGACCGCTTCACTTCGGGTACTTGGCGGGTAGTTTGCCATACCCATAGGGGTCTAGGGTGGGGTAATGGCTATTCATCACAACTGTGTAATCCGTCTTTCGTTGCAGGCTCAAAGGAAACGCGGATTGCTTGTATATCCAATAATGTTCATCTGTGATCTGGAATGCTTATTATTGCGTCTGAAGAATGTACAATATCTATATATGATATCTATTAGGCGTTACTTATGTTTTACACCCGCGCTAGCCCAGCCCCCGCTCTGTCGTTAGTTAAGTAACCTAACGGGTGAATGACGGGACCCAGTAGTGAATGCGGATGGCATAAGAGGACGTTGTATTTTCGTTGTTTTCTGCAATGATAGGTTAATTGATGGGACGCATTATATTAATGCAAAGAAAATAAACCAAAGTTGAATCGTTGGAACAAATTTAAAAGACACCACTCGGTTATTTTAAAAAAAAGCAGAATTTTTAATTGCGGAGCTTTAACCACTCCTTTTAAAAAGATATTAGGTTCCTTCGATTATATCAAGTTTACTACGTTCACAGTTTCGCCAAAACCAGTCGTAACCTTCCGTCATTTCATATGGATGGTCAGTAGTATTCAAGCTATGTTTGTTGGCCTCGTCAAGGCATAATGTTTGGTAGCTGCTGGGGTATTCATTTGTTGCATAGATAGATGAGTTGGTTTGGGACAATCATACTGCCACTTTGCAACGTTAGGGGTATGTACGGGTGGGTTCAAATTAACAAGATAATGATGGGTAGAACTTGACATGTGACTTATGATTTGTTGGCCTTCGTCAATGTCATAAGAGCATGGGGCAAAAATCCACATCGGGAGTTTCTAAAGAAACTGAAACTTGCTAGAGTTGCATACCATTTGGAGTGCGATAATTTTGGTAGTATTCCTTCAGCTTTATCACACGATGATATTTGGATCCCGATCCTACTGTGAGTATCGGCTACTCATCAGGAGATTCGTTACTTAATGATCAATGCTACAAACCAAGTAGGTGTCTAGAACAGTGCCAGCGGGGCTACGCTTCTAGAGAAAAGAGGTTATTTAATTAAGGAACTTCATGAAAGCGTCGTAAAACCTCCCTCGAAGTACCGAAACTAGCCTGGCTGAACGGTTAAGCAAGTATTGTACGGTGAGATCAGTCCTGACTAATTCTTCTTTTATGGTTTGAGGAAGGATTCGAGAAATAGTGGCAGCCATCCAGTTTAGATAAACTAAAAACAAATCTAAACTTGCAAGAGCATCATGCTAAAGTGTTCCCTCTCTCTCTCATTGCAGCGACCATGTTACCATGACTAGGTTACATCTAGATAACAAAATGACTGAATCTGTCTTATATGATTTGTTGGAGATAGTGCCCTCATAGTCAATTATTGGATCGCAGGTACGTGATTGCAATGATTGCGGAGGACCTATACCGGTAGGACAGTCTTACTCGAGATGATAGTATGCTATCTGGTTTGTCTTTATCAGTCGTGTACATGTTCAGGTGACTGATTACATGTTACACTTTGATAGAGCCCTTAGGATCTTGCTTTACTACCAACAGTATGATGGCGATCATATACGTGAGAGTTGGGTAGTTTATATGCATATCCTTAATTGTGGTCCCTAGTCGTGGGAGTTTCGAGACAGGGCATCGATACTCCGGAGTAGACTAGTGTATACAGTCGAGACCCCGACGAGGGGCAGTGGCCGGTCTCACAAGCCACTGGTGTCAGTTGGATCACCTAAGATGTATACAGGTGCTCATTGGGTTATGAGTACACCGGACAGGACTCGCCGGGAATCTGCTAGCTGGTATTATACCTATCGTCAGATAGCAGTTCCCTGGTGACATGTGTACAGGTTAGTTCATCGACCTGAGGTCGTCATTTGTCTCGTGTGAGTTCCCACTGTGCTTTGATTTCTACCCTACCACGGCTCAAAGGAATCATGCAAACAGTTAGCTTTTGGGTACAGTCCCGAGCCATATGGAGGCATGTGAGCGGATCGGCAGGGGATTCGTCTCTCCCGGTATTGGGGGCGAGGTCGTGCTGTGTCTAGGAGAGCCATTACATATAGTCCATGGTCATGGCAGGAGATTTACTGGTAGGTACTCCAGTAGTATCTCAGGGTGTTATTGGGCTTCACTCCGACACGACTTATACTGCTATTGGGGGTCTGACGTTACTAGCCCCCTAGGCAGATATGCGATACTCATAGACGAACGGACCGGACTGTATATACATTGTCACTGTTAGGCTCAGTAGGGTTTCTGGATGAGTTCGCTCATCAGCCTCCCTTGAGGTCAGTCCATGGGCAGCCGTTACGCATTGCTAGTGCCGCTGACGGTTTATGGTTAAACCCACTGCCAGGGTACTGACGAGTCATTAGAGTCCCCCACAGACAATTTCCCAAGTTCGGGCGAAACGTTGTAGAGGCCGTATGGTTTTATGGCAGGGTTCGGAAAATGCACGTGCGTTTACGCACGCGTTATTTTTCGGGCAGAAGATACTGGTCGGCTTTGGTTTATGCCGGATCCGAGTATTATATTGAGTAGATATAATATCTTTGTCTCAGTTGCATTTGTATTCGGTCGTAATACAAATGCGGGTATATTTATACAGTTACGGGGTTATCCTGAAAGTTGTTTCAGGATCACTTTTGGAAGTTGCCAGTTTTCAGTTTTCTATCAGCCGTCTTTTAACATTCGGTTAAAGACGGATTTGTCTTTTCTTGAGATGAGTGTGGATTCTTCTAGAAGGTCCTAGAAGTGGTGAGGTGTTTAGTGACTCATGGTTGCATTAATGGTTCAATTAATGCTTATGGTGACTAGGTTATTAGATTCATTGTATCTTAGTGACTCATTGTTTTCATTAATGATCAAGATAAGCTTCATCCTCTTATGGTTACCTTCCCCTCCTCCTACACTCACCCTCCTCCTTCTCTTTATAAGGCCGACCCCTCCCCTCTCTCATTTGGTTACTTGATTCATTTGTAAAAAGATTATGATAGCATTTGGGGTGCATGGAATTTCACCGCTCATTTCATTCCATCACCCGATTCGAGTGGCAACTTCATTAACCGATCGTCCACGGCTTTGGACGAAGTGAGACAAAGTCATCTACTCATTCTCTACATCATTCTTGGTCGTCTCTTTTAGCAAACTTGACGACCGAGTTGCCTCGAGTCAGAGGCGGGAACCTGTTTAAAGAATCAGTGATGTGGTGCCACCTGGACGAGCAGATCGGAGATCGACGAGATCGGAGCAGCCGCAACGGAGCGTGGGATAATGGTTAAAGAACGAAGGACTCGGATCGTTCGGTATAACCTTTCTACACTCTTTACAGTTTGTTAGTTTAACAATAATGGCAGATCCGGGTTAAAGTATACGATAGCGCCAGTTAAAAAGTTTTTGTTCCGCATTTGGCGTCTATAGACGGCCGGGGCCCTAGCGTAGACTTACAGTGGTATCAGAGACTCACCATTTTGCTATACTAAGTTGTGCTAACGCGTTTAAAATATCGATCGAACCGGAAATCAAAAATCGCAATTTTTCAATTTGACAGTTTCTGTTAATTTTCAAACTGGTCCAAATGTCATTTTGACCATACCAGAAAATCAGACAGGGCTTTTTAGGAATACTGGAGAAATTCAACTGTTCCGCCGCGGATCCGCGGCCCAAGCATGGTTTTGGCCGCGGATCCGCCGCAGGAAAGTGACGTCACTTAGCCAATTTTCTACAGTGCATTCTATGTTGGAAATTGGGATTTTTGGTATATATCTTTTGGGCCCAGATTTTATTACTGTTCAGCAGATTTGCGTGCGGCCCACTTTGTGATATTTTGTCGATCGAAATTTAAACTTGTTAGTTTACAGTGCTTACATTATATCTCCGACCGGGAATGTCATTTGATCGGTAAACCGCGTCTGATTGCTATAGTTCTTTTAGACGGGTTTGCGAACGTGACATTCGCGTTGATGTTCTGTGTTGTGCTGTGATGTTGCGGATTTGTCGTGGTGGATAGCAGTGTGCAATGATAGTGCAGTTTGAGTTTATTTGTACATTTGATATTGCGGGGCGAGCGTCCAACATGTGGACTGCCGTCACTGCCTGTTGTATAATATTCTTTTGGGGCACGACCAGGTTGCGGTCGATGTACCTGTTGTACTATTTTTCATTACTGTACTAGGTTTTGCCCCGCGACGGAGTGCACGGATAGCCGGGTTCTGGGGGGCAACGGGTCCGCATCTCATGGATTTGAGAGGCAGAGGGGTCCCACTCTAGAATTGGCAGACTATTCGCCGCACTCGTAAGGGGTACAGGTTGACCCAAGGAGGGGTGCTCAAGCTACCGGATTCCGTGAAGTGCCGGGTGGTCCATTCACTATGCTGTAGGGGGTTGCCTCGCTTCAGGTTTTGGCGGGTAACTTGCCGCACCTGTAGGGGTCTAGGTTTCATTGCACAGGCTATCCACACGACAGGGGAACGTCGGGTTTCAGCAGCGGCTCTGTGAAACCCGGGGATCCCAGATTATCTGTATTGTTCTGTGATGCTTATTACTTTTCTGTAATGTTGCATATTATCACGCCTGGAGCGATTATTGTATATTGGTTTATATACTATTAGATGTTGTATATGTTTTACACCCGCACTAGTCCAGTCCCCGCTCTGTCGTTAGTTAAGTAACCTAACGGGTGATGACGGGACCCAGTGACGAATGCAGATGGCATATACGTACATTTTATTTTCGTTCTTTTCTGGTGTGATTGATTGATGGGACTGCGTTGATTCTGATCAATGCAAAGTAAAACAAACCTGTTTTCAGTTGTTGGAACAAATTTAAAAAGTGTTATTGCAAAGACGTTTTCTTTTGTTATGCATAGCGGTATTCAGTGGAATATCCTGCACCTCATTCGACGGGGCAAGGGCCGATATCCCTTCACCGGGACTGACCCCTTGGGCAGAAGTTTGCGTCAGGGTAATAACTTCACTGTAGTCGATTACAAGTTGCTTTGCATAGCGGTATTCAGTGGAATATCCTGCACCTCATTCCACGAGGAAAGAGCCGAGATCCCTTCACCGGGAGTGATCTCTTTAGCAAAGGTTTTCGCCACTATATTTTAAAAAGCTATCAGGTTCCTTCAGCGATATCAAGTTCACTACGTTAAAGGTTTTTCGCCAAAAACCAGCCGTAGCCCTCCGTCACTTCTTTTGGGTATTCAGTAGTATTCAAGCTATGTATTTTAGCCAAAGTTAAGGCATAGTGTTTGGTAGCTGCTGGGTATTCAATTGTTGCATAGATAGATGAGTTAGTTTGGGACAGTCGTTCTGCCGATTGGCCAAAGTCAGGGGCATGTGCGGGTGGGTTCAAATTGACAAGATAGTGACGGGTAGAACTTGGCATGTGACTTATGACATTTTGACCAAAGCCAAGGTTATAAGAGCATGGGGCAAAATTCAGATTGGGAGTTTCTAAAGAAACTGAAACTTGCCAAGTATGCGCATACCTTCTGGAGTATGAGTAACGTGGATGCATTCCATCACGTTATCATGCGATGAGAGTTGGATCCCGATTCCCACTGATGAGTTGGTTTACTCTTCGGGTGATCCCGATTGATTCTTTTTTAGGTTTGGAGGAGAATTTGACAGGACAGTGGGAGGTTTCCGGATTAGATAAAGTGATAACCATTCTGATCTAGGTTAGAGTGCACGCAGAGTGTTTCTTTTCTCTCTCTCTTTGGCAGCGACCTTTGACCGACCCTAGACTATGACTTAGTGACCAGGTTGACCGAACCTTCTTAAAAATACTGGCTTTTGGATTGTCTGAGTTGCATAAGTCATTTCCACTCCTTCTTTTACCCTTTGTATTTCTCAGAACACCCGTATTACTACGGACATCCACTTCCATTGGATAGATCCATCGTATGGTTATATACGAACTCGAAGGGACTTCTTCGAGGATGGATCCAGGTTCAGGAGAAATAGAATTGGTTTATTCAGTTGTCTTTTATTATCACCTTCTCTCAGGTTGCGAGGGCTCCTTGGTTCAGGAGAGTACACCTATTACGCTTATTGGATAGTCTTATTCCAAACCATAGGCAGGTGCCGAAAGGTAGGGAATGAAGAAAACCAATTAGCCTAAGTAGGGTGTGCAGAAGGTAATATGTAAAGACAAAATAAAGGGATTAGAAAGAGGGCAAAGTAAATTGCGACTGATATCATTCACGACCAAAACCGCGTACTTCATCGCCACTCCTATTTCACTTTTAAAAGAATAAGGTATTATTCAGTTGTCTTTTATCATCACCTTCTCTCAAGATACGAGTACTCCTTGGTTTAGGAGGGTACACCTATTATGCTTACTGGATAGTCTTCTTCCAAACCATAGGCTGGTGCCGAACGGTAGGGAAGGAAGAAAACCATTTAGCCTAACGATGGTGTACAGAAGGTAACGACTAAAGACAAATAAAGGGATTTGGAGAGATGGCAATAAAATATACGATTGAAGTCATGAATTGGATTATGGAAGAGGCATTACTATGAATACCAGGATACCCCTACGAAACATTTTCATGTTTCAGTGCATTGTTAAAGAAAAACTGTTTTCCCGATTAGACACTTACTCCAAGGGTATGTATTTACCAGGTTTCATTCTCATATCTGTATGGTTTTACAGATGATGAGTGGGAGTAAGTTATTGGGAATTAGGTGATTATCCTCATTATATCGGAATTCGTTGTAATTGGTGATATTTGAGGAAATCGCCAGGGTACAGTCTTCAACCTACGACGCACAGATTTTGAGTTGTTTAACTCAGCGGACTTATACAGAGTATTGTATGTTGTCCAGTGTCCTTCAGGACAAAGGGATAGGTCCTCGTACTATGTTCTGTTTACTTATAACTTCTCTAGTATTTAGACAAGTGTTTCGTAGAAATACAAGGTCTAAGTTCTGAGAAGTTGTGGGTATAAGACTAAAGTAGAGAACCAGGTATCACAAGTATCGGGATTCTTCAAAGAGATCGAAGATGTAGATTCTTGTGATTGGTATTCAGATGATAGTAATGGTTTTGAGAAACGTGTTTCTCTTTCAGGTTACTCATAATTGGATGGATTCCTAAGTTGAGTAATGCTGATTAGCCTCTTTCCATTAAGTTGATATGCACTGGAGACAGCTGCATGATTGAATCTGGTTCCAATTAAATAAGTGCCAAAGTTTCTATATTGGATATAGAATGGATCGTACCTTAAAAGATATTAAGGTACGGGGAGTTGTCCAGCTTATGCTTAAAACCAGACTCTGGATAACTCAGGGCACGTTTCTGTAATGGCTGTTTGTGGGTTGACCCTGGCTATGACGAGGGTTGATATTCTACCATTTGGAAGATCAATAGTGATATTGTTCTTGACTCGCCACAGCTTTAGTAAAATGGATCTTTTTCAGAAAACAGTAGTGGGAGTATGGTAGAACTGGAAGTGATTCCAGAACCGCGAACGATTACGGAAAATTTAATAGAACCTATATATTCAATCAGGTTTGACATTCCAATAGCCACTCCGCAGATATGGTGGGTGACCTCAGACACCCGAGAGGTACTTCGGTAGCCTCAAGGACAGTGACAGGGAGGTTATTATCTACCCAGACTTGACACTACTGTTGTTCCAGGATATGAGACCCAGTAGGAGGGTTGTCGTAGTCAGTGGGAGCAGCGGAAGTTTAGTGGGCAAGTAGCTTATGTCTATTTATAGACCTGAGTAGTTATAGCGGAGAAAGATCATCTATTTTTGATGTGACAGTCATGGGTTTGACTTCAATCAGAATAGGGGATGGATCTGTTAAGAAGGTAGTAGGGTGTGATGTCATGGTATCTGGATGACATACACAGAGTAGGAAGTAAAATTCCTATACTACGATCGGTTGTACTGTGGTCGTCACACAGTTGTTTCTCCAGACAGGATATGGATATAATAATTGACATTATGGTTTCTGGATCTATGGTTTTAGATCTGGAATTGGGTAGTTTCCCAATGTGGGTACTTTGACAGATATTCTAATGGTTTTTAGAATAGTTGACTCCTAGCATGGTGGTGTACCTGCAGGTGATGGAGTCACCCTCTCTAAAGATGTCTTACAGACTAAAGGGGAGAGGGATGTGCATGATTGGCAGATCACTTGCTTAGGCAATTGAGTCAATCATGAGATGTCAAGTACCACACCAGATGTTGTTTTTGCACTAGATGCAATAAGTTTGTATTAATCCAATCCTGGAGAAACATAAGGAAGCAGTTTTAGAACATAAGTACATGTTCTACGGATTTGATGACGGCAGCCTCTTACGGGAGACGGTTATCATTCCAGGCTTCAAAGGTGACAGGGTTGACAGAGTGATTGTCAGAGTTATAGTTTTTCCCTCTGACGAAGAGGGACAGTATTATGGACAGGTGGTCCAAGAGGATACTGTGGGTGGCATGGTGCCGGATACTGATTAGGTTCAGTGATCGATACAGTCTAAGAATTTTGGATTTGGAGTTCATTTATGAACTAGGTCCCATCAGATATCCAGACATATTCTAAGACAGGTATTGCTCAATTCGGGAGATGGCTTTCTCCGCGAACTTGAGATTAAGAGAGATATAGAAAGAAACATCTAGGCGGATCCACTCACTGAGGCTATTTCTCGAACACAATAGTTTTACAAACGGGCTTTGTGAAATTGATTAGTAGAGGAGTTGGATGTTCGGTTTCACACGGGCTGTGAGTAGTCGACATTGCAATAATTAGCCTTGAGTGCAAGTGGGAGATTGTTGGAGAGAGTGCCTCATAGTCAATTATTGGATCGCAGGTACGTGATTGCAATGATTGCGGAGGACCTATACCGGTAGGACAGTCTTACTCGAGATGATAGTATGCTATCTGGTTTGTCTTTATCAGTCGTGTACATGTTCAGGTGACTGATTACATGTTACACTTTGATAGAGCCCTTAGGATCTTGCTTTACTACCAACAGTATGATGGCGATCATATACGTGAGAGTTGGGTAGTTTATATGCATATCCTTAATTGTGGTCCCTAGTCGTGGGAGTTTCGAGACAGGGCATCGATACTCCGGAGTAGACTAGTGTATACAGTCGAGACCCCGACGAGGGGCGGTGGCCGGTCTCACAAGCCACTGGTGTCAGTTGGATCACCTAAGATGTATACAGGTGCTCATTGGGTTATGAGTACACCGGACAGGACTCGCCGGGAATCTGCTAGTTGGTATTATACCTATCGTCAGATAGCAGTTCCCTGGTGACATGTGTACAGGTTAGTTCATCGACCTGAGGTCGTCATTTGTCTCGTGTGAGTTCCCACTGTGCTTTGATTTCTACCCTACCACGGGTCAAAGGAGTCGTGCAAACAGGTAGCTTTTGGGTACAGTCCCGAGCCATATGGAGGCACGTGAGCGGATCGGCAGGGGATTCGTCTCTCCCGGTATTGGGGGCGAGGTCGTGCTGTGTCTAGGAGAGCCATTACACATAGTCCATGGCCATGGCAGGAGATTTACTGGTAGGTACTCCAGTAGTATCTCAGGGTGTTATTGGGCTTCACTCCGACACGACTTATACTGCTATTGGGGGTCTGACGTTACTAGCCCCCTAGGCAGATATGCGATACTCATAGACGAACGGACCGGACTGTATATACATTGTCACTGTTAGGCTCAGTAGGGTTTCTGGATGAGTTCGCTCATCAGCCTCCCTTGAGGTCAGTCCATGGGCAGCCGTTACGCATTGCTAGTGCCGCTGACGGTTTGTGATTAAACCCACTGCCAGGGTACTGACGAGTCATTAGAGTCCCCCACAGACAGTTTCCCAAGTTCGGGCGAAACGTTGTAGAGGCCGTATGGTTTTATGGCAGGGTTCGGAAAATGCACGTGCATTTACGCACGTGTTATTTTTCGGGCAGATGATACTGGTCGGCTTTGGTTTAAGCCGGATCCGAGTATTATATTGAGTAGATATAATATCTTTGTCTCAGTTGCATTTGTATTCGGTCGTAATACAAATGCGGGTATATTTATACAGTTACGCGGTTATCCTCAAAGTTGTTTCAGGATCACTTTTAGAAGTTGCCAGTTTCCAGTTTTCTATCAGCCGTCTTTTAACATTCGGTTAAAGACGGATTTGTCTTTTCTTGAGATGAGTGTGGATTCTTCTAGAAGGTTCTAGAAGTGGTGAGGTGTTTAGTGACTCATGGTTGCATTAATGGTTCAATTAATGCTTATGGTGACTAGGTTATTAGATTCATTGTATCTTAGTGACTCATTGTTTTCATTAATGATCAAGATAAGCTTCATCCTCTTATGGTTACCTTCCCCTCCTCCTACACTCACCCTCCTCCTTCTCTTTATAAGGCCGGCCCCTCCCCTCTCTCATTTGGTTACTTGATTCATTTGTAAAAAGATTATGATAGCATTTGGGGTGCATGGAATTTCACCGCTCATTTCATTCCATCACCCGATTCGAGTGGCAACTTCATTAACCGATCGTCCATGGCTTTGGACGAAGTGAGACAAAGTCATCTACTCATTCTCTTCATCATTCTTGATCGTCTCTTTTAGCAAACTTGACGACCGAGTTGCCTCGAGTCAGAGGCGGGAGTCCGTTTAAAGAATCAGTGATATGGTGCCACCTGGACGAGCAGATCGGAGATCGACGAGATCGGAGCAGCCGCAACGGAGCGTGGGATGATGGTTAAAGAACGAAGGACTCGGATTGTTCGGTATAACCTTTCTACACTCTTTACAGTTTGTTAGTTTAGCAATAATGGCAGATCCGGGTTAAAGTATACGATAGCGCCAGTTAAAAAGTTTTTGTTCCGCATTTGGCGTCTGTAGACGGCCGGGGCGCTAGCGTAGACTTACATGATTGGCAAAGGTCTGTCCAGATGTCCATTGCCTATGACAAGCTGGACCACCCTATTACTACTCAAGCCCCCACCGTCCCAGGTCCAGTTTCCACCGTCGCGGATATGGATATCCGTCAGACAAGGGAAAAGGATAGTGCGAATGCCAAGTGACTCATGTTGGATTCAGTTGATGGTGTATACCAGAAACAGCACGAGAAGATGGACTTAATTTCCATCTTTCTCCATAACAAAGATTTATATGGAGAGCAATCTCGTATCGCAAGATATGAGACCTCGAACGAATTACTTCAAGCGAGGTTGGCTGTCGGGTCATCTGTAGGGGAAGACGTCCTTACGATGACTAGCTATATTGATGAGCTCACGGACCTGGAGACCACGTTGGGAAACGGGTCATGTACTGACTTATTTCCACAGTCCCTACCCTCTACTTACACCGTGAAAGAAACCAGGAATACACCCGCTCTGCTTAATGGGGGACCTTCTTCTTCTGCATCCAGGGCGAAAGCAAAGGGTGAAAAGAAGAAGACCTCCACAAATCCGATATACGGTATTAGTGAAGTAGTAGGAAAGGGAAGAGCAAAAGTTTCGGGACTTGGTGCAGGTAAGGAGGGATGTTCCTATTGTTATGGGAACGGGCATTGGCAGAAGGATTGCAGGGCTTTGGAAGCCAGTAGCGAGGATATGAAGCATGTTGTGGCTTCGGCCTCGAGTGTGTATGCAATTGAGAACTGTTTGTCAATTAACTCTACTTCCTGGGTACTAGATACCGGAGCAGGATCTCATATCTGTAATTCATTACATGCTTTGAGAAACCGTAGAGTTATTAGGGTATGTGATTTGTCTCTCAGAGTTGCAAACGGAATGAGCGTGGACGCTGAATCCGTGGGAGAATATCACCTAGGTTTGACAAGTGGGCATATATTGATTCTATGTAACTGTTTGTATGTACCTAGTTTGACTTGTAATATCATATCAGTGTCCTCACTTTCAAGAGAGGGATATGCTTTTACATTCATAAGCGATGTAGTTCACATCCACCAAAATCATGTTCTGATTGGGTCCGGTACATTAGATGACGGTATATACGTATTGAATCAAGCTCAGGTTTTCAATATCCAGAACACACTTAAAAGAAAGTCTCCAGAAGTAAATCAGGCTTTCTTATGGTATTATAGATTAGGTCACATCAATGAAACACGGTTGACTAAGTTACATAGAGAAGGATATTTGAATCCGTTCGAATATCAATCTTATGCTACTTGTGAATCTTGTCTCATGGGAAAGATGACAAAGACTCCTTTTACTGGACACGGAGTAAGAGCGAGCGAGCTCTTGGGACTCATACACAGCGATGTGTGTAGTCCAATGTCTATACATGCACGAGGTGGTTATTCCTACTTCATTACTTTTACGGATGATTTCTCTAGGTATGGACATATCTTCTGAATGAAGCATAAATCCGAGGCCTTTGAAAAATTCCGGGAATACAAGAATGAAGTGGAAAACCAAACATGCAAAAGTATCAAGACACTGAGATCTGATCGAGGTGGTGAATACTTAAGTGCTGAGTTCCTAGGTTACTTAAAAGCGAATGTAATTCTCTCTTAGCTTACTACTCCATACACACCACAACACAACGGTGTATCGGAAAGGCAGAATTGAACCCTATTGGATATGGTTCGTTCCATGATGAGTAAGGCTGAGTTACCGCGATCTTTCTGGGGTTATGTACTAGAATCAGCTGCATATCTTTTGAACAAGGTTCCAACCAAAACTGTGCCTACCACACCATATCAGATGTGGAGTGGGAAGAAACCCTATCTTCAGTACCTGAAGACATGAGGATGTCCAGCCTTTGTAAAAAAGCAGCATCCGGACAAGCTCGAGGCATGCTCAGTACAGTGTAAGTTTGTGGGATATCCAAAGAACTCCAAGGGGTATTATTTCTATTACGCAGAGGAACAAAAGGTTTTTGTTTCTCGTCATGCCCATTTCTTGGAAGCTGAATTTTTAGAAAATCAGAAGAGTGGGAGCGCAATAGAACTGGAAGAAATTACAGAACCACAAGCTGTTACTGAAAGTATGGTAGATCCAGAAGTTTCAGAAGAAAGGGACATACCAGCGCTTATCCGCAGAAGTAGTAGGCAGTCTCATCCGCCCGGGAGATACTACGGTTTTCTCATAGACATGGATCGAGAAGATTGCATCATTGATAATGATGTCCCTACTAGCTTCCAGCAAGCCATTCAGAGCGGCGACTTGGTAAAATGGCTGGATGCAATGCGGACCGAAATGGAGTCCATGTACACTAACAAAGTATGGACTTTAGATATTGCTCCAGATGGGGTAAAACCCGTAGGATGCAAATGGATCTTCAGAAAGAAGATTGGTGTAGATGGACAGATTGAAACCTATAAGGCTAGACTTGTTGCAAAGGGTTTTCGTCAAAGACCTGGTTTGGACTATGACGAAACCTTTTCTCCAGTGGCTATGCTCAAATCCATTCGGGTCCTTCTTGCCATTGCTGCCTTCCACGATTATGAGATCTGGCAGATGGACGTAAAGATGGCTTTTCTAAATGGTAATTTGGAAGAATGTGTCTATATGGATCAGCCAGAGGGGTTCATTCAGAGTGGGAGCAGCTGTAAAGTGTGCAAGTTGCTTAAGTCCATTTATGGACTAAAGCAGGCATCGCGGAGTTGGAACATCTGTTTTGATGACACTGTCAAAGAATTCGACTTTATCAAGAATCCAGATGAACCATGCATATACAGTAAGATTGTAGGGAGAGCTGTAGTATTCCTCGTCTTGTACGTTGATGACATTCTCCTAATAGGAAATGATATTCCTATGCTACAGTCAGTCAAAGGATTCTTGTCACAGAAGTTCTCCATGAAGGACCTGGGTGATGCCACCTACATTCTGGGGATCCAGATCTATCGTGATAGATCAAAGAGGATGTTGGGACTTTCGCAGTCCAGGTACATAGACACCATATTGAAAAGATTCAGTATGGACGATTCTAAGCGCGGTAACATACCGACTTGTCACGGAATCAACCTCTCCAAAGAAATGTCTCCCAAGACTGATTTGGAAAGGGCCCGCATGTCGATTATACCCTACGCTTCTGCGGTAGGCTCTATAATGTATGCGATGTTATGTACCAGACCAGATGTAGCATACGCATTGAGCGTTGTAAGACGGTATCAGGCAAACCCAGGGGAGAAGCACTGGATAGCAGTAAAGAACATTCTCAAGTACCTGAGGAGGACTAAGGAGATGTTCTTGGTATATGGCAGTAAAGACCTCCAGATCGAGGCCTTTGCCGACTCAAGGTTCCAGAGTGACAAGGATGACTCCAAGTCCATGTCGGGTTATGTCTTTACCCTTAATGGAGGGGCGGTCTGTTGGAAGAGTTCCAAGAAGGACACCGTTGCTGACTCAACGATGGTAGCGGAGTACATAGCTGCTTGCGATGCCGCAAAAGAAGCTGTCTTGATGAAGAAGTTCCTCATCGAACTTCAGGTGGTTCCTACCAGTGTTGATCCAATACCTTTGTATTGCGACAACAACGGCACTATAGCTTTAGCGAAGGAACCCAGGTCCCATCAGAAGTCCAGACACATCTTAAGGCGGTATCACCTGATCAGGGAGATCGTAGATCGCCGGGAGATCGAGGTGAAGAGAGTAGATACGGAGAATAACACTGCTGATCCATTCACAAAGGACATTCCTAAGACGCAGTTCGAGAGGCTATTCAAGATGTTAGGTCTGCGATATGCCAGTACATGGCCCTAGTGCAAGTGGGAGATTGTTAGTGTTTATGCCCTAGAGGCCATTACTGTATCATACTAGTTTGTATATTACTTAATGGAAGCTTGGGATATTCACAGTTGTATTGATAGTCTTGCTAAAAATGGTAGTATGCTACTTGGTTTGTGTCTACTTTAATATGTGGATATGTTTCTTTTAACGTATCGCTTATACATATTAGTAGAGCCCTTAGGATCTTTGCTTGATTACTTGCGTTGTGATGACAGTCACACTAGTGGGGGCTGCGTAGTCTATAAGCAACATCTTATACATGTCCCTGGTCGTAGGATTATCGAGATGGGGCATCGATACTCCGGAGTAGACTAGTGTGTATGCTTCTCATCCCAGTTGGGGAGATGGTCTGTCCCACAGCCATCAGTACGTCGTACTGGAGATAGTATGCAGGTGCTCGTTAGGTTACGGGTACACCGGACATGACTCGCTGGGAACTGCAGGATGGTATTATACCCATCGTCAGATAGCAGTTCCCAGGTGACATGAGTACAGCTTAGTCCGTCGACGTGACACCGCTGCTTCGCCTCGGGTGTGTTCCCACTGTACTTAGGTTACTACCCTACCACGGCTCAAAGGAGTCATGCAAACAAGTAGTAGTTGGGTGCAGTCCCGAAGCACTTGGAGGCAGTGGCGGTTAGACAGGATTCGTCTCTCCCGGTATTGGGGGTTGATATCGCGCTGTGTATGGAGAGCCATTACGCAAAGTCCCTGGCTAGGGCAAGCGAAATTTACCGGTAGGTTCCAGTAGCTTCTCTAGGTGTAATGGGCTTCACTCCAACACGACTTATACCACTATTAGGGGTCTGACGTTTACCGCCCTCCTAGGCCCGATATGCGATAGTCCTAGATGAACAGACCGGACTGGACGAAGATTGTCACATCAGACTCAGTTGGAGTTCGGATGGGTTTCCTCATCTTCCTTCTTATCGACATCTACTTGGGAACCGTTACGTACAGCTAGTACCGCTTGCGGCCTGTGGTTAAACCCACTGCCAGCGTAGTGTTGAGTCTTTAGAGTCCTACACAGAGAGTTTCCCTGCACCGGGCAAAAGGTGTAGAGGCTGTATGGTTTTACGGTAGGGCCGCGATCACTTACGTACACTTGTGCACGTATTAAGATCGGGCAGACAATACTAGCGGGCTTTGCTTTAAGCCAGATTCTAGTATTATACAGATGGATTTATTCAGTCAAAGATTATCCGTGTTTTTCGGAAACACGGATGGAGGGGCAGTCTCGTAATTTGTCGGGAAGCTTCTAGAAGAAGATGACTCATTTGTATTTATTTCTTTTGGATTAAACACAAATGAGGTGGAGAGATGAGTTGTAAGTTTTCATTAAATGCTTAATGACTCATGAGGTGGTTCACCCTTAGGATTAAATGAAGCTCACAAGATATTTCTAGATATTTATCAAGAGATATTTGTATGCTTCATTATATTCCTTCATGAGACATTATTCATTATCGTTATCACAAAAGCTTTCTCTCTCCTCAAGTCTTCATCTTCTTCCTCAAACCTTAATAGCTCTCATGAGTTGAGAAACCTAGGGTTTAAGCGACTAAGTAATCCATCTAAATACTCTACACCCTCTAGGACTTATAGATTAGCAAATTAGAAGCCGTTGTTATCTAAGATTTGAGATTAGAGCTCGGATTATAGACTCGCGGCTGGATCGTCTTTGACTCGAGGAGGCCGTTGAGGTGCCCATGTTCCATAGAGCTGACGAGGGGTGGAGGACAGCGATGATGACCTGAAAGACAAGTAACGTGAGGTATAACTTCGAATCAAAGTAGTTAAACCTTTCTTAGTTTGCTAGTAATGGTTTAGACACGACCCGTGTGCTGAAGTCCGTGTTACGAAGCTTTGATAATTGTTTTTCATATATTCCGCCTCCCCGCGAGCTTGTGGGGTGCGTGACATGGACTTACAGTTTCTGTTCAAAATATTTTTGGTCTCTAAATTTATTTAAACAAGTGAAAAAGCTTAATTTTGACTAGATAGTGATACACAATGTAAACTAGCTGATTTCATCATGATTGGACCTGAGAGAATAAGTTTTTGGCCGTCCTCACCTTTTCACTATTCACCTATGAACCTCGTTTTCTTGTTGTGTCTTGGGTTTTGTAAATTTGTATTTTTGGTGTTGTTTGATTTGTCCCAAATTTCACTTTGTGTCATCTTAGCTTTGGGACAACTCGGGAGTTTTAAAAACTCTAAACTTTTGCATCGTCGGTATCTGTGATGTTGTATATGTGTTGCTGAACGACGTCTAATTTCTATATGTTCATTTTGACGGGGTTGCACACATTCTGGTGTTGCTTGCTTCTGCGGTTATATATATATATATATATATATATATATATGGTTATGGTTTGTCTGGATTCTTGTGATGGATAGCCTTGTGTGCAATGTTAGATGTACAGTTCAGATTCATCTGTATATTGAATTTTTGCGGGGCGAGCGTCCGACATTTGGACCGCCGTCACTTCCAGTTTGTATATTCTTTTATTGGAGCACGACCGGGTTGAGGTTGATGTCGCCGTTGTATAAATATTTTCTTTTCTGTACTAGGATCACCCCGCGGAGGAGTGATCGAATAGCCGGGTTCTAGAGGGAAACGGGCCCGCATCTCTTGGTGTTGAGACCGGGGGGGGGACTTACACTATAATTGGCGGGCTATTCGCCGCACTTGTACGGGGTATAGGTTGACCCAAGAAGGGGTGCTCATGTTACCGGATTCCGTGAAGTGCTAGGTGGCGCAATCACTTTGTTGATTGGGGTTGCTTCACTTCGGAGATTGGCGGGTAACTTGCCGCACTCGTAGGGGTCTAGGATCTTCATTGCACTGGCTATCCACACGACCGGGGAACGTCGCGTCTCATTTATGGCTCAAATGAAACGCGAGGCTCCTAGATTATCCGCTATTCCATATTGTTGTTCGCATACTTGTGATGATTTTTATCTTCCTATGATGATTATTATCTGCCTGCGATATTGATATATATATATATTATATATTTAGTAGACGCTTCTATATGTTTTGCATCCGCGCTAGTCCAGCCCCCGCTCTGCCGTTAGTTAAGTAACCTAACGGTGCATGGCGAGGCCCCGTGGCGAATGCAGATGGCATATAAAAAGCATGTTATTTTGGTTGTTTCTTTTGTGGCTTGGAAACATAAAATGATGGGAACGCATTATCGAAATAATGCAAGGAAAAATAAACCTAAATGATGTTATCGGAACCAATTTTAAAACTACTCGTTTTTCTTCAAAACTCATGGTCGTAATGTTTTGCTTTGCATATAGGTATTCGATTAGGAATATCCTGCACCTCATTCTATGAGGGAAGAGCCTTGATCCCTTCATTGGGAGTTCGCTCTTAAGCAAAAGTTTATGTTGCTAGTTTTAAAAAACGGAGCTTAAGCCACTCCATTTCAAAGCCACTCGAGTTCTTTCAACGATATCAAGTTCATTACGTTCAAGTTTTTTCGCCAAAAACCAGCCGTAGCCCTTCGTCATTTCAGATTAGTATTGGTTAGTATTCGTACTACGTATATTGAACTAGTCAAGGCGTAGTGTTCAGAGCTTTGTAGTACTTTTCTGCTGCATGGTGATGAGATTGGTTAGGACAGTCGTACGGTCATGTTGACCTAGTCAAGGGCTTGTACGGGTAGGTCTAATTAATCCAGGATAATGACAGGTTGAACTTGACTTGCGACTTATGATATGTTGACTTAGTCAAGGTTATAAGTTGTTAGGGGCAAAAACCATATCGGGAGTTTCAAACATACGGGAAACTTGCCAGGAATGCGCATACCTTCTGGAGTGTGGTGACTTAAGTGGATTCCGTCAAGTTATCACATGATGATAGTTGGGTCCCGATTCCCACTGATGAGTATGTATTACTCCTCGGGAGATTTCTTCACTTCGCAATTAGCTAACCTATTAGGTGTCTAGAAAGTGTTAATGAGGTTACGCCTCTGTGGAAACGGAGTTATTAATTGGGTCCGTGCGAAAGCACGGGGGAACTCCCTCGGAGTACCAACACTGACCTGGCTGAATGGTTTAGCGAACTTGTAAAGTGTGAATGATCCCGACTAGTTTTCCTTTAAGGGTTTGACGGAGAATTTGAAGAAACGGCGGGAGCCATCCTGATTAGATAAAGTAATAACCAATCTGATCTTGATAGAGTGCACGCTGAGTGTTTTCTCTCTCTCTCTTTGGTACGGCAACCTATGACTTACCTTAAAAACTCATGAACCAATTTGACCAAACCTTCTTACACCCTTTGGCTTTGGCTTGTCTTGATTCACGACAAAGTCACATATATCCCTGCCACTCCTACTCTACCCTTTGCATTTCTTCAGAACATGTCATATCGCTACGATGATCCATATTGCTTGGAACGGCCATCGTATAGTTACATATGAACTCGAAGAAGTTACTTCAGTCGAGGATGGCCACAGGTTCTAAAGAAATTGAATATGATTACTCGGTTGTCTCTTCCCTTTACCTTCTCTCAGGATGCGAGAGCTCCTTGATTAGGAGAGTACCGTCACGACCCAAAATTGGGCACATGACCGGCACTTAAACTAGGTAACGTCAATAGGCGTAACGCAATTAAGTAAGCCGAAAAACTCAGCAATCTAAACCATTACAAGAAAGAAAGATAGATCACTTTTAAAAATCTCGATGCAAAAACTTTTCAACTTAAGTTTGTTTTTCATAAAAATTTCGGCAGCACCTCCTTTGTAAAAACTAGCCCCGAAACGGGTACAAACATAAGATAAAAGTAAAGCATCCCCAAACGGGAGCAAATCTCGCCCAATGGCGGAACAACCACGACAACAGATGTACGACGCCGTAGCGAAGAAAAGATAAACCACATATATAAAAGACCGATTCACATGAGCACGACAACCCGAGTCATAAGAATATACAACATCGATCCTCACAACTCGCCTCTAAATCAATACATGAAGGTGGTAGATGGAGAGTACTAGATACAAGAAATATACAATGTACATCATCGGATAACCGCAACCCACCTAGAAAACAGCTTCACAGCCAACCGTAGCGGTATCCGCAAAAGTAGAGATAATAAGGCGCCCTGCCGCGGACACTCTGATGATCAGACCTGAAAAACCCTGCGGCACAACAGGGGTGAGTTGCCAACTCATGAATAGTAAATAAAATCATACAGTAATCGCAAGTATGTACTAACAACGATAATCTATCATATGTAATCTGATAGCATAAGTATGACAATATGTATATGCAACAGTCATAAAAGGTACTCTATCAAGTACTACTAATACATGAAGCAATGCATATAGAATAAATGCGGGGCACGGGGTAAAACAAGTCATCCTCATGGAATCCTCATCGTGGCGGACCAGTGTCCATCAAGACAATCTATATCCCCAAATTCCCTCAAATCGGCCCCATATCGGCCCTCATATCGGGCACTCCGACCTTTCACATCGGGCACATCGGCCCATCGTATCGGGCACATCAGCCCCTCATATCGGGCATATCAGCCCCTCATATCGGGCACATCAGCCCCTCATATCGTAATGAATAAGAATACATGCATAGATCATTATGATGATATATATTAAAGGTATACATATATAACAGCATCCCATACCACTGATATATATATATATATATATATATATATATATATGAGATGTACATATATAACAGCGTCCCATACCACTTATACATACATACATACATACATACATACATACATGTATATATATTAGCGTCCCATACGACTGATATATATACACAAGAGCAACATCCAGAAATATCATATGAAATCCATATATCAATACGAAATCCATGAAATGAAATATATGCAACATGAAACAGTAATATGAGCATATAAAGGAAATCCACTATTTAACTGCAACAAGTTATTGAATATATCATGCGGTTCCAAATTTTTTGAAACCAAACGCAACATCATATAAAGGTGAACATGTAGCTATAGCCAGGTATGCGTAACCATGTCGGTATAGCAAGATATGTGTATCTACCTATCAATAATGATGTAATACCCTGCGGGTATATGTGTAGCTATATCAAGATAGGTATGTGTATATACATGTCAATAATAATACAATACCCTCCAAGTATATGTGTAGCTAGCATGTAGTCATGGCAAGGCATATGTGTAAGCATGTAGGTATACAACTATGCTATATGTCATATGCACAATGGAATATGAATCAATGTCTCAATGTCCCTAACCATACAATATCACATATGTATAGGTGTGTTGTGCGTGTCATGGCAATTATTGACGGTGTGAGTGGCATACAATCAGTGCTCGTGCAAAATGAGCCGTCAATAATAGTGCAGTTTCCAAAGAGTACAAGTCCAGGCACAACAAGTAATAAAATGTAATGAAGTTTTATGCACAATCTCTATATGTGCAATATAACATGCGGCTAATATCATATCATATCTAGCCCAGACGCATAATGCCATGCGGGCGAATTCCCCGTAGATGTTAAATCTACTCACCAACAATCGCGGGCTAGGTAAACCCAATCACCTGCTTCCCTTTCTTCGCAGCATCCGAAGTCCCCACCTGCGATCCTATTAACACAAAACATAACCAGTGCAAATCTCAGAAAGTGATCAATATCACGTACACAAGACGATTGACCAATGCACCAACTCCAATCCGACCCACAAGTGTTCGTCTAACGGCTAACGTGCGTAACGACACAGCAACACCAGCCCAAGTATAGCAGCACACAGATCACGAACCGTGTCGGATAACGTAACACGCGTACACAAAACACTAGAATATAGCAAAGTGGTCCCAGATTTTGATACACAAATAATTGGTAAAAGTTGCAAGTACCACGAGACCATAAACCACCACAGAGACCTTACGCCCAAACCCCAACACCCCAGCCCCCACTCTGGCCGCAATTTGCGGCCAGAACTAATAAATCCCAAACATTAAGGGGTGGTCTCAGGTTTTTATGGTGGGTTCTATATCTGAACACTATGTGTAACGTCTTCAAAATAATAAAATATGATTTTTGGGAAATTTTATAATTTAATATTATTTTAATGAATATTTTAATGAATATTTTAATATTCTGGTATAATTAAATACAGATAAATGGGGAAAAATTATGGAAAATTCTAAAATAAGGTATTTTAAGGAATTGCCTCGTTTTCTGTGCATGCCTCCATTTCCTCTAGTTTTGACTGATTCCATCTAGGGTGAAATCTGGGTTGATTTTCCTATGTTGGTGTATAATTTGGGACTTGTTTTAGCATGGATTTTGGTATTTGGTGATTCATTCCTGTCGGGTGGCGTTTGGACGTCAACGACAAGTGGATTTTGATTGTGTTTACATGCGAGTCGATAGGTTTTTACCTATGCGGGTAGCGTGTGCTATTTTGGTTTCCGATGTGATTTTCATGTGCTTTAGCATTGTGATATACTTGTAGGTACCCCGCGTGATGTTGAGGCAAAGGAGGTGAAGATAGCGACATCGGCTTTGGCACACGAGAAGCAATGTGAGTAGATTTATATCTACGGGGAGAAGTCGGGTGGATGGCGTATAGCACCCCCGCAGTCCGTGGTGTTGTATACGAATACGTATACACACGTATATTTATTATGTGTTGTTAGGATCATTGATGGTAATAATGATATTTTGATGATAAGAATATATTGGTTTAGTATAGTGCGAACCCTAGAGTAGTGGTTGCACTCACACATACATTTACACACATACTTGCATTCATTCTTTCATTTATTAGAGTGCATATGATGGTGCGTATATCTACACATGGGTATGGGACTATGTGTTCATATACGGGATTTGAGGATGATACGTGGGTTTGAGGTGATACTTGATGTGAGGCCGTGAGATCGGCGATGTGACATAGTTGCCTTTTGAGGTGCGATATGATAGTTTTAGCGGGCCTTTGGACATGCGCTTTACCCGCATGCATATTCTTATAGATAGTATCGTTTTGTACTAGACTTACAGTAGTACCCCAGATTGTGCGATCTGATGGTAGTGATACCTGATATGTGATGAGATGGTGTGATATTGACCCCTACCCAGCTATTGGGATGCCGTACGACGATTTACCGTACGAGCCGATATTGATGATAGATCCGCACTCATGACTCGAGAATATCTTACGATATGTTATTGAGGCGAGATCACCGACTATCATATCTATTTATATATTGACTCAGATTAGGTGGTTTCATACCCCTCCGGTCCAGATTTCTTAGTGGGCATTGGACTAGACCGAGTCATACCCTTTTTCAAACTAACGAATCGGGAATATTTTAAAGATAGGCAGAAGGGTTATACGGATATTTTCAAATGATGCATCTTTTCTTAAAAACACCGTAGCCCTTGTTTTACCAAAAGCCCTGATTCGTCTTATTTCAAAAGGCAAGGTTGCATGCCATATCTATTGGGGCAGGTTCTGTGCTTTTGCGTTGATTATTCGTTTCCGCATTTTCCTGCTATTTGCATTGCATCGCTTGCACTGTGGTTATATTTCAGTCATGCTGCTAGGACACCAGCACCATTATCGATGATGCATATGTTCCACGTACACTTGTTGCCGGCTCACACACTCATCATCGATAATTGCCATGTCACTACACTGTAGTACTATTGCATTCAGTATATGATCCTTGCATGACATGATGATGTACATACCTTCCTTTACATGTAGCATACTTCATGCTTGATTATACGCATTGAGATATGTGGTTTCTATGATATTTCTGGATTTGGGAACCGAGGATGTTTTAAAAAGAGAATATATCATTACATTAAAAACCCGGTTACCCTTGATATGATATTTCAGTGCATCCACCATGTGTTTTCTCGGTGCTGAGAGCGACATGTGAAACCCGAATCGAGGCGCGGATAAGCCGATTACGGGTACATGGTGCACCCGGTATGGTTCCCCTCGGCAAGATGATCGATGAGCTTTGCCGATTGAGCCTGGAGGCGGGCGAGTACCTACTGGTGATTGGTTGGACCTGGCGGTTATCCGGAGGATACCGACCAGAGTCGATAGATGGTTTGGGCGTACTGCCGGGGCCGAGGGCCGATACCGCAGACAGAGCCCGCGGGCCGATCCGGACTGACGGAGCCCGATATATGAGGATTTACGTGCCGATGCTGGGCACAGTTTTCATGATGTTTTCGAGTGTCGATGCTGGGCACTCTGGTTCCATGATATTGATGTGTCGCGAGGGACACGGGTGGATTATATCCTTATATTTCCATGCACAGGTTTTATGATATATACTTGCATGATGGTTATCGTCAGTGGGTGACGAGTGGACGGGATCCACGTGTGTGCAGATTTGATGACATTGATCATACCTCATATTCATTGACATGCTATTACCTGAGGCACTAGCACGAGCACTTGGCACTACATTCATGTATAGAGATTACATTGCCAGTTTAGCATGCTTCAGCTTTATTCATATTGAGGTTTATTTATATCTGATCATATTGACCTAGGATGGGTCATGCATTCGATCTCTGCTTGTAGATATCTTTCTATTCACGAGCTGGCAACTCACCCCCGTTGTGTCCCAGTTCTTGCAGGGTTTGCCGTACAGATTCCATAGCGGCATTTCTGGCACACTGCTCCCTTATGGGTGATTTGCTTGGATAGGTGGGTTCTTTTGTATCAGAACCGCTATTGTATTTATATTATTCATTGTATCTAGAATTTCCATCGACCAAAACTTGTATATTCTTTCAGACTCAGACTTCAGTGTTGGATTATTTCGACCTTAGAGTCGCGCTTGTAGTATTGCGGTTTTCTGGCGGTTTTTGAGTTTCTTTTCAGTTTAGATCCTCGCCCTTTGGCGTTGTATATTGTTGTTGCTTATGTGGTTGTGACCGTCGATTGACGAAGAGCTAGCTCCCGCTTGGGGATGCCTTTTATCATGTTATATATATTGTTCTTGTTGTACCCCGTTCGGGGCCAGTTTTTACAAAAGAAACTCTGCCGAAATTTTCAGAAAATATTGCACATTTTAAAAATACATATTCGGCTTAGTTATTTAAAAACTTGATTTTCAAACATGTTTTCTTTACCTCTTAAAACTAGTTTTTTTCTATTTACTCCTTAAATGGTTTTAGATTTCTGGGTTTTGGCTTACTTGGATCAGATGGAGTCCTATAGACTTCATATGGTTCGAGGGCCAGTCACGTGCTCTTTCGGGTCGTGACAAAGTTGGTATCAGAGCGCTAGGTTGACCTTGGTTCGAGTCTAAGTTTGACTATGTGGAGCCTAGGGCGTTATCTATATAAGGAACTTAGGCTTGACCTTACGGAACTTAGACTTGGTCGAGGGGGTATTAGACCCGAACTTTCGTCGTGTAGGATGACCCTTGGTTGATGGAATAGGTGACTAAAGTAGAGTGACGTACCGTGGGTATGTTCCGCGGCATACTTACGACACGCCACTCCGCTTAAGAAACCTTAGGTTGTACATTTCCTTGCATTGTGTCATATTCCTTCCTATGATCTATCTTCATCGATACTGGTTATGGTTTTGCTGCCGCGATTGCACGGGCAGAGTGAGCTACGGCTCGAGTTGTCAGCATGAGCTCGTCGCGGACGAGGACTGACCGGGGCGTGATTCCAGAGACATACGGTTGCATTGAGGCTTCGTATTTTGTGTTTCCGCACTATGGGCGTTTGACAGATCGCTGCTATGAGATTTCTAGGATGTACCGGACGGTACCAGAGGATTGAGCCACTGATAGAGGCCAGCCAGGATGTGATGACCGTTGATGTATCGCTTATTCATGATGGTTGAGGCGCTGCTTAGCGTACCGACGAATGAGCCAGTTGTTGCTGCGAGTGATGAGATATCGCCCAGATGATTGGAGCTACTGCAGCATGAGCATATTCTTAGAGATGTGATAGTGAGTCGCTAGTCACCGAGGATTGATGACTAGGACATGTGGTTCGTTCGCTTACCCCGATGCGAGGTCATCAGATAGATTGATTCCAGCTAGAGGCGACTTCACGCAAATTCGTTGAGAGTCGATTGAGACGATCGAAGGTCAGGAACCCATTTTCCAAGTTTAAAGTATACGGAAAGACATGCAGGTAATTCTATGGACCCTCTAGAAGAATGAAACCCTAACTCGACTTAATGACCGTGTGAAATCCTTTGAACCTTAGGGTTTGCGGCAGTTCCTCGGCGCCATTAGTGAGGCTTGGGTTTGCCCTTCTACGGCTGGACCACCGACGCTGTGGCATGTACTCGATACTATTAAACTGTACCCGAGATGTTGAGCTCTTGGGGGATTGTGAGGTTCTGACGAGTCGATCGGATGATTCAACATCATTCGGATATCATGTGATGGGACACTGCTTGGGAGACTCCAGATACGAGCATAGCCGTCGGAGCGCAGTCTGTGTAGCCATGATGAGATGAGTCCGAATCAGTCGATAGTGGAGCAAGGTGGAGTAAAGAGTTTGCACGAGATTTCGACGAGATGACGTTCCACTCCGCTGACATCACAGATGCGATATGCACGCTGAGGACGTGTTCGGCTAGATATCTTCTACTGAGTGATGAAGATACTGAGTTCGTGATTTCGAGTCCGTGTTAGAGACTTTGGGTGGACCGTAGCCGAGGACATTGCAGTGTGCAGATAAAGACGCGACGTTGAATGGTCGATGATACAGACAAGCGGGACAAGAAGTTCGTGCGAGAGGCAGACGAGCTGTTACTACACCCCGTTAAGATTAAAGGCCGGACATGCATACAGAGGCGCAGAGATGCGACCAGCTTCCGAGGAGATGTTGTACTAAGGACGCAGAGGTCCAGAGAGCGAGAAAAGATTACGCCAGAGTACCAGCCTCCTTACAGTTTGTCTTAGGCAAGATCAGAAGAGACCTTGAGTAGGATTCCTTCCAGTACACTGCTGCAATAAGAGTTGCACCCAGGATCAGATGTGTGATATGCATTCAGAGGACCCGAGGTCGGCGCCAGAGATGTGCTGCTTTACGAGCGGTCGTGAGGATTGACCGAGAGATGACCAGGGAAGTGCAAGAACGGAATCGTTCCTGTCAGCACACCTGACCGGGCCGATGAGCCGATGGATTGCGAGTTGGTAATCTACAGGAAAGATCAGGAACCAGAGGCAGAGGACGCCAGCCGCGAGCAAGAGGCAAGTAGATATCTTGCGCCGCTAGCATCGGATGTACCGGTACCTTCTCGACCCTGAAGGAGGGTATACCGACGACGGTAATTATGATTTGTGATTTTGTGATTTGATTATCACGTATCCGTTGCTTTGGATTTCGGTATTTTGGGCGATCTATTCGCATGATTTAGTCTTGATGACAGAGTTTCATGATATTTGATTTTGTGCACCATGGTTGCACCTACTGGGTATTTATACCTTGTACATAGTTATTACTCTTGAGCTGTTGATTGCGATTTCATGCCTATTTTATGCTGGTGATTTGATTTACGCTTCCAGCAGAGTTTCATGTAATTTTAGTGTTTTGATTTTGCACTCGGTATAGCTTATATGTGCTTGTAGTGCATCGATATGTGTTTTGTGCCCGCAGCTGCACACGTTTATGATTTTCTTCATATCTGGATACACTTGGTGTTGCTGCTTACGTATTTGAGTTATTGCTTGGTATTTGTGCATGGGATGCACCAGTTCTATACTTCGTGCATTTGTCGCACCAGTTTTATGTTTCTTGCGTTTATCACATCAGATTTATATTTCGTGCCTTTGTTGCACCGGATTTATATTTTGTGCATTACGATTGCACCTGACTTCGATTTGATGCCTTACGGTATGTCGATTTTGATTGTGATATTGATGTGGATTCTTGCACTCCGTGCTTTTGACTGGACTTACGCATATTCGACGTTGCTATTGGATTTTGTGATTCCGTGCATATTGAGTGCGCAGGGTCTAGATTTTCATTCGTGCATGATGGATGCACCGATTTGGATTTTTGCGCATGTTGGGCGCATGTTTTGAGATACGATTTTAGGGCACACCAGATGCACTAAATCGAGATTCTTCGTGCATGTCAGATGCACCTGTTTTGGCTGTCAGGCACACATGTTGCCTATGACAGATGCTTCGTGCACACCCGTTGCACCTAGATGTTGTTTTGTGCACATGTTTAGCGCATATATGGATTTTGATTTCCGTGCGCGTCAGACGCACAGGGTGGTGTTATGTGCATTTTTGGAATTTATTCCTTTTGGAGCAGTACATTTTTATGATGTGGGATATTTGCTTTCATACTGAGCAGGACTAGTCAGTAGACAGTGCCTGGATATATTTTGCATGCATCGATAGTTATCGAAGGGATTTCCGAAAAGCGAGCTATAGTCTCAGTATATACCTACGTGTCCGATATGACACAAAACATTTTAAAAACAAGGAAACCCTTCTGATTATTTTCAAAATGGTGGAACGTGCTTATTAAACAAAGGATATATATACACATATATAGTTATTTTCTTATGAGAAACGTCCGCCACTGTGCAGTGTTACGCGCATCGCACAGCGACTTAAAAAGATTTGGTATACAGTTGCATCAGCTAATTACATGTATAGATTGGGTGTCTACATGTATAGTCTTGGTCCATATCATATTGATTTTGTATTGGATTTGACATTGTGTCGTTACCATGACTCCGATGATTGCGGATGCATGATGGAGTGTTGCTTTTGAGTTAACTGCTCAGTACTCATGCGCATGCATTGCGCTATGATGTTTTATGTATAGATAATTTCGGAGCCCCGATGACTTGGAATTTGTATTGAAATATTTTAGTATTTGGGGGTTTAAATTTAAATTCGGGGACCGAATTTCTTTAAGGGGGGTAGATTGTAAGGTCTTCAAAATAATAAAATATGATTTTTGGGAAATTTTATAATTTAATATTATTTTAATGAATATTTTAATATTCTGGTATAATTAAATACAGATAAATGGGGAAAAATTATGGAAAATTCTAAAATAAGGTATTTTAAGGAATTGCCTCGTTTTCTGTGCATGCCTCCATTTCCTCTAGTTTTGACCCTGAGTATGTCTAGTTTTGACTGATTCCATCTAGGGTGAAATCTGGGTTGATTTTCCTATGTTGGTGTATAATTTGGGACTTGTTTTAGCATGGATTTTGGTATTTGGTGATTCATTCCTGTCGGGTGGCGTTTGGACGTCAACGACAAGTGGATTTTGATTGTGTTTACATGCGAGTCGATAGGTTTTTACCTATTCGGGTAGCGTGTGCTATTTTGGTTTCCGATGTGATTTTCATGTGCTTTAGCATTGTGATATACTTGTAGGTACCCCGCGTGATGTTGAGGCAAAGGAGGTGAAGATAGCGACATCGGCTTTGGCACACGAGAAGCAATGTGAGTAGATTTATATCTACGGGGAGAAGTCGGGTGGATGGCGTATAGCACCCCCGCAGTCCGTGGTGTTGTATACGAATACGTATACACACGTATATTTATTATGTGTTGTTAGGATCATTGATGGTAATAATGATATTTTGATGATAAGAATATATTGGTTTAGTATAGTGCGAACCCTAGAGTAGTGGTTGCACTCACACATACATTTACACACATACTTGCATTCATTCTTTCATTTATTAGAGTGCATATGATGGTGCGTATATCTACACATGGGTATGGGACTATGTGTTCATATACGGGATTTGAGGATGATACGTGGGTTTGAGGTGATACTTGATGTGAGGCCGTGAGATCGGCGATGTGACATAGTTGCCTTTTGAGGTGCGATATGATAGTTTTAGCGGGCCTTTGGACATGTGCTTTACCCGCATGCATATTCTTATAGATAGTATCGTTTTGTACTAGACTTACAGTAGTACCCCAGATTGTGCGATCTGATGGTAGTGATACCTGATATGTGATGAGATGGTGTGATATTGACCCCTACCCAGCTATTGGGATACCGTACGACGATTTACCGTACGAGCCGATATTGATGATAGATCCGCACTCATGACTCGAGAATATCTTACGATATGTTATTGAGGCGAGATCGCCGACTATCATATCTATTTATATATTGACTCAGATTAGGTGGTTTCATACCCCTCCGGTCCAGATTTCTTAGTGGGCATTGGACTAGACCGAGTCATACCCTTTTTCAAACTAACGAATCGGGAATATTTTAAAGATAGGCAGAAGGGTTATACGGATATTTTCAAATGATGCATCTTTTCTTAAAAACACTGTAGCCCTTGTTTTACCAAAAGCCCTGATTCGTCTTATTTCAAAAGGCAAGGTTGCATGCCATATCTATTGGGGCAGGTTCAGTGCTTTTGCGTTGATTATTCGTTTCCGCATTTTCCTGCTATTTGCATTGCATCGCTTGCACTGTGGTTATATTTCAGTCATGCTGCTAGGACACCAGCACCATTATCGATGATGCATATGTTCCACATACACTTGTTGCCGGCTCACACACTCATCATCGATAATTGCCATGTCACTACACTGTAGTACTATTGCATTCAGTATATGATCCTTGCATGACATGATGATGTACATACCTTCCTTTACATGTAGCATACTTCATGCTTGATTATACGCATTGAGATATGTGGTTTCTATGATATTTCTGGATTTGGGAACCGAGGATGTTTTAAAAAGAGAATATATCATTACTTTAAAAACCCGGTTACCCTTGATATGATATTTCAGTGCGTCCACCATGTGTTTTCTCGGTGCTGAGAGCGACATGTGAAACCCGAATCGAGGCGCGGATGAGCCGATTGCGGGTACATGGTGGACCCGGTATGGTTCCCCTCGGCAAGATGATCGATGAGCTTTGCCGATTGAGCCTGGAGGCGGGCGAGTACCTACCGGTGATTGGTTGGACCTGGCGGTTATCCGGAGGATACCGACCAGAGTCGATAGATGGTTTGGGCGTACTGCCGGGGCCGAGGGCCGATACCGCAGACAGAGCCCGCGGGCCGATCCGGACTGACGGAGCCCGATATATGAGGATTTACGTGCCGATGCTGGGCACAGTTTTCATGATGTTTTCGAGTGTCGATGCTGGGCACTCTGGTTCCATGATATTGATGTGTCGCGAGGGACACGGGTGGATTATATCCTCATATTTCCATGCACAGGTTTTATGATATATACTTGCATGATGGTTATCGTCAGTGGGTGACGAGTGGACGGGATCCACGTGTGTGCAGATTTGATGACATTGATCATACCTCATATTCATTGACATGCTATTACCTGAGGCACTAGCACGAGCACTTGGCTCTACATTCATGTATAGAGATTACATTGCCAGTTTAGCATGCTTCAGCTTTATTCATATTGAGGTTTATTTATATCTGATCGTATTGACCTAGCATGGGTCATGCATTCGATCTCTGCTTGTAGATATCTTTCTATTCACGAGCTGGCAACTCACCCCCGTTGTGCCCCAGTTCTTGCAGGTTTGCCGTACAGATTCCATAGCGGCATTTCTGGCACACTGCTCCCTTATGGGTGATTTGCTTGGATAGGTGGGTTCTTTTGTATCAGAACCGCTATTGTATTTATATTATTCATTGTATCTAGAATTTCCATCAACCAAAACTTGTATATTCTTTCAGACTCAGACTTCAGTGTTGTATTATTTCGACCTTAGAGTCGCGCTTGTAGTATTGCGGTTTTCTGGCGGTTTTTGAGTTTCTTTTCAGTTTAGATCCTCGCCCTTTGGCGTTGTATATTGTTGTTGCTTATGTGGTTGTGACCGTCGATTGACGAAGAGCTAGCTCCCGCTTGGGGATGCCTTTTATCATGTTATATATATTGTTCTTGTTGTACCCCGTTCGGGGCCAGTTTTTACAAAAGAAACTCTGCCGAAATTTTCAGAAAATATTGCACATTTTAAAAATACATATTCGGCTTAGTTATTTAAAAACTTGATTTTCAAACATGTTTTCTTTACCTCTTAAAACTAGTTTTTTTCTATTTACTCCTTAAATGGTTTTAGATTTCTGGGTTTTGGCTTACTTGGATCAGATGGAGTCCTATAGACTTCATATGGTTCGAGGGCCAGTCACGTGCTCTTTCGGGTCGTGACACTATGTCACTGTGATGGGAACTTTTTCAGAAAATACCTGGTTCTACAGCAGATCTCAGAGACTCAAAGTTGACACTAAAAAATACGGTTTTTGCATAAAATGCTACCTTTAGTGTTCTAATCCATAACAACAAGGCAACACAATAATATCACTCCTAATTATCAGTTTAGGGTCATTACCTAGCCACTCTTGCTCAAAAATCCTAGTTTTCCAAGCTCCAAGGCAACCTAGTGGCTAATCAAGACATTTGAAGTATTTTCCATTGAATTTTATGAAGTTTTAGCAAGGATTTGTGAAGAGAAGGTAAGGGTTCAGTTTGGGGTTGAGGGAAAAAGAGAAATGATTGAGAGTGAGAGAAAATGAGAGAGTGAGAGAGTTAGAGGGTGAGAGGGTGAGTGTAGGGTCAACTAATTCCTTATGCTCACTCTCTCCCTCACCTCCATTAATTCCACCATTAATGCTTCCTTGACTCACTAGACACCTCTCTCTCTCTCTCCAACAAGATATTTTCCCCACACAAAAGATCTAGGAAAAGGTTAAGGCAAGGTTAAATTGGGAAAGGTTTAGCTTAAGGTGTTATGGTTGCTAAACAAGGTTAACACTAAATATACTCTCACATTAACATGCACGTGTGTGTGCAAGCCATATCAAATAATAATAAACTATTAATTAATTGATATAAAATGTGAGGAACCCGATTTGGTAAACTTTTCCTTAAAATCCCGTACTAACACTTAATTAACACTAATCGCATTCCAAGGTGTTACAATCTCCCCCTCTTAAAGAAAATTCGTCCCCGAATTAAAATTCTTACAAGCGTACCTTCCAAGAGATGAGGGAACTTCTTCCGCATCTCGCTCTCGGCCTCCCAAGTGATCTCCTCACTAATCGGGCTACGCCAAAGAACCTTCACAGATTGCAAGACCTTTGACCGAAGTTTCTTCACCTGCCGATCCAATATAACTACCGGCTACTCGGTGAACGAATGATCGCGCTCAAGATGAACGGTCTCATGATGAGTCATGTGAGAAGGATCATGAAGGTATCTACGAAGTATCGACACATGGAACACGGGGTGAACATCCAAAAAACTGGGCGGGAGCGCCAAACGATAAGCAACAGAACCCACTCGCTCAAGGATCTCGAAGGGACCTACAAATCTAGGACTGAGCTTCCCCTTCCTCCCAAATCTCATAACTCCCTTCATCGAAGAAATCCGCAGTAATACATGATCCTCACTGCAAACTCAAGTCTGCGAAGACGACGGTCGGCATATGACTTCTGTCTGCTCTGGGCTGCTCTCATCCTATCCTGAATCAACTGGATCATCTCCGTAGTCTCCTGAACTAGCTGGGGTCCTAAAATCCTACTTTGACAAAGTTCGGTCCAACAGAACGGCGATCGACACTTCCTACCATACAAGGCCTCAAAAGGTGCCATCTGAATAGTCTCTTGAAAGCTGTTGTTGTAGGAGAACTCAACCAACGGCAAGTGACGATCCCAACTGCCACCAAAATCAAGCACGCACGCCAGAAGCATATCCTCTAGAGTTTGTATCGTCCGCTCTGACTGACCATCGATCTGTGGATGGAAAGCGGTCCTAAAAATCAACCGGGTACCCAAAGCTTCCTGAAGCTTCTGCTAAAGACGGCTAGTAAACTGGGTGCCCCTGTCGGATACAAAGCATGTGGGGACACCGTGCAAACACACAATCTCATCTAAATACAAATTAGCATACTGGGCATAACCGAAAGCGGTCTTCACTGGAAGGAAGTGAGCCGCTTTCGTCAACCGGTCTACAATCACCCAAATGGGGTCATACCTCCGACTGGTCCTGGGTAGACCCACCACAAAGTCCATGGAAATCTGCTCCCATTTCCATTCAGGAATGGGTAAAGGCTGCAACTCTCTAGCCGGTCTCTGATGCTCAGCCTTGACTTGCTAACAAGTCAGGCACCTTGAAACGAAGTCCGAAACATCGCGCTTCATCCCTTCCCACCAGTAAAATTCTCTCAAGTCATGGTACATCTCGGTGGAACCTGGATGAACACCAAAGGCTGACTGATGTGCCTGCTCTAGGTTCTCGCGTCTCAACCATCAATATCTGGTACACATAAGCGAGTCCTGCAATGTAGTACACCCTGGTCATCAATCATGAACTCCGAAATTGTACCCTGTCGAACAAGCTCAAGAATCTCAACCAAACGGGTATCACTGGGCTGCGCCTCACGGATACGATCAAAAGAAACGAACGGGCACGGACATGAGAAAGCTGTCCCTCAGCGGAAGTAAACTCAAGCTGTACTCTACCATCACACAAGGTCTGCCAATCCACAGAAGACTGTCTCTGAACCGCGCTCAACTGGGGCATGCTACCCCTGGGCCTATGACTCAAAGCGTCAGCTACCACATTCGCCTTGCCCAGTTGATAAAGGATCTCGCAATCATAATCCTTCACAAGCTCCATCCACTGGCGCTGTCTCAAATTTAGATCCCGATGCTGGAAGATATAATTCAAGCTCTTGTGGTCCGTGAAAATCAGACACGACTCCCCATACAAGTAGTGTCTCCAAATCTTCAACGCAAAGACCACCGCAGCCATCTCAAGATCGTGAGTGGGGTAATTCTGCTCGTGCTTCTTCAGCTGCCTAGAAGCATAAGCAATCACTCTATAATGCTACATCAGCACACACCCGAGCCCCACTCGAGACGCATCACAGTAAACTACAAAGCCGCCTGATCCAGAAGGTAAAGATAGAACGGGTGCAGTCGTCAACTGAGTCTTCAACTGCTGAAAACTCTGCTCGCACGCATCAGTCCAAAGAAAAGGAACCCCCTTTCGGGTCAGTCCGGTTAGCGGTGCAGCGATACTCGAAAAATCCTGCACGAAACGGCGGTAATAACCAGCTAAGTCCAAAAAGCCGCGGACCTCTGTCACGGATATAGGTCTGGGCCAAAGCTGCACAGCCTCGATCTTCCTCGGGTCCACAAGAATACCGTCTCCCGTCACCACATGACCCAGGAAGTTAACTCGATCAAGCCAAAATGCGCACTTTGAGAATTTAGCATACAGTCGGTGCTCTCTCAATATCTGCAAAGCAATCCTCAAGTGCTGCTCGTGCTCCTCTCGACTCCTAGAGTAGACCAGAATGTCATCAATAAAAACAATAATGAACCGGTCGAGGAACGGCCTAAAAATCCGGTTCATCAGATCCATGAACGCTGCTGGGGAATTGGTGAGTCCGAACGACATCACTAGAAACTCATAATGCCTGTAGCGTGTACGAAAAGCAGTCTTCGGAACGTCATCATTCTGAACCCGCAACAGATGATAACCCGAACGCAAATGAATCTTGGAAAAATATTTCGCACCCTGGAGCTGATCAAACAAATCGTCAATGCGAGGTAAAGGATACATATTTCGAACCGTAACTCAGTTCAATTGACGATAATAGATACACAACCTCAAATTGTCGTCCTTCTTCTTGACGAACAGCACAGGAGCTCCTCATGGAGAAACACTCGGACGCACAAGTCCTTTATCAAGAAATTCTTGCAATTGATCTTCAAGCTCTCTAAGCTCCGCCGGAGCCATCCGATAAAGCGATATAGAAATATGCCCCGTGTCAGGAATAAGATCAATGCAAAACTCTATATCGCGCTCTGGCGGCAAACCAGGTAACTCGTCAGGAAAAACGTCGGAAAACTCTCACATGATAGGAACCCGGTCCAACGACCTTACTGTGGCCCCAGTATCACAAACGAAAGCAAAGAATTCTCGACATCCCCTCCTCAAAAGCCGACTAGCGCAAAGGTCAGAAATCAAACCGTGAGGCGAGGCACCACGGTCCCCCTGCACAACTCGTGCAGACTCGCCCAGAAAACTGAAACTGACCGTCTTCTCACGGCAGTCCACCGACGCATAAAAAGCTGCCAACTAGTCCATGTCAAGGAGAACGTCGAAGTCCAACATATCTAGAAGGATCAAATCGATGGACGACTCTCTATCTCTAATCTGAACGGCACATGACCGAAACACATAACGCGTGACAAAAGAATCGCCAACAGGTGTAATCACAACAAGCGGCTGATCTAGCAAACACGACTCTCGGCCCAAACTCGGCACGAAGTGCGTAGAAACATACGAATGCGTAGATCCTGGATCAAACAAAACATGAACCCCAAAAGAACATACAGAAAGAGTACCTGAAACTACTGCATTGGACGCCTGCGCGTCCTGATGAGTCAAGGCAAACACCCGAGCCTGTTCTCTACCGGCGACTGGCTGACCTCTGCCTCTACCACCCCGCACTCTCGGCATAAAACCACCGCATCCCCGACCTCTCTGCAAAAGAATCTGACACGGAGTTACAACAGGAATAAAGGGCAACGCCCTCTGCGGTGGAGAAGGTGGTAAGGTAACCTGTGGTACAGCTGCCTCGCACTCACGTGGCCCAGCACAATCTCGAACCCGATGACCCAAACTCCCACACCGGTAACATCCAGATGAAAACTGGTGACTCCCCTGAGAATAAGAGCTAAAAATCTATCCTCGTCCCGGACCTCCACTACCCCCAGTATCTGAATAGGAACAGTCACGGCATCTAAACGCCCGCCTCCTTGCTGAATCACCAGTACGAACCCTCTTTGGTTCCGGAGTAACCGATGCCTCAGAAAGACGCTCCTCAACCAACATGGCTGCGTCCACCGCTGCTGCATAGGTGTTGCAATGCTGAATGCGGATAGCGAGGAACAAATGGGTAAGCAGGCCTCGAACAAACCTCTTAACCCGCATCTCCTTCGTAGCCACCAAATACGGAGCATACACAGACAGCTCGGTAAATATCACCTCATACTCGGCCACCGTCATACCCTGAGTCCGGCGTAATGACTTGAATCTGCGCGCTCGAGCATCCCTGACGCTCAGCGGAAGAAAACACATAAGAAACACCGTCACAAACTCAGCCCAGGTCATATGAGAAAGACCTGCGGCTAAGGACTCGCACCATTTCTAGGCCAGACCCTCCAGACGAAAGCTCGCGAACTCCACCCATTTCGCGTCGGAGCATCTAAGCGAACGACATATCCGGGCCATCCGGTCGATAAATGACTGCGGATCCTCAGCTGCATCGGTGCCAGTGAAAAACGGAGGAACTCCGATAACGATACGGTGATCACCTCCGTAGCTGCGGGTACAACCGCCTGAACAGTGGGCACCGACACGGTCCCTGTAACGGGTGGAACAATCGCCTGCCCCTGCGCTCGAATGTCCTCAACTAACGACCCCATCATCTGGCGCAAATCCTGCATACCAGCCCCTAGCATAGCCATATGGTCTGTCGAAGGTGGAACAATCTGCTCCTGCACAACGGGCGTACCTCCCTGGTCATTCCTCGTCTCAGACGAGTCAACTCTGACATCGGCCCTCGCGGCCACTCTCTGTGCCCTCGTAGTCTTCGGTGGCATAAAGGCTGGAAATGGAAACAGGATTCGATAAGAACACCGAAATCGGATCAAAAGGATATGTAAACACAGAAGGAATTTCAAGCAATAAGTCCTAAGGTCACTTAGGTGGAGTACCGTGTCGTAAGTATGCCGGGGAACATACGCACGCTACGTTACTCTGCTTAAGCTACCTACTCCATCATACCAAGGTCATGCTACACTCCAAAAGGTAAAACCTAGCTCTCTTATACCAACTTTGTCACGACCTAAAATTGGACACATGACCGGCACTTAAACTACGTAACGTCAACAGGCGTAACGCAATTAAGTAAGCCGAAAAACCCAGCAATCTAAACCATTACAAGAAAGAAAGATAGATCACTTTTAAAAATTTCGATGCAAAAACTTTTCAACTTAAGTTTTTTTCATAAAAATTTCGGCAGCATCTCCTTTGTAAAAACTAGCCCCGAAACGGGTACAAACATAAGATAAAAGTAAAGCATCCCTAAACGGGAGCAAATCTCGCCCAACGGCAGAACAACTACCACAACAGATATACGATGCCGTAGCGAAGAAAAGATAAACCACATATATAAAAGGCTAGCTCACATGATCACGACAACCCGAGTCATAAGAATATACAACATCGATCCTCACAACTCGCCTCTAAGTCAATATATGAAGGTGGTAGATGGAGAGTACTAGATACAAGAAATATACAATGTACATCATCGGATAACCCCAAGCCACCTAGCAAACGGCTTCACAGCCAACCGTATTGGTATCCGCAAAAGTAGAGATAATAAGGTGCCCTGCCGCGACCACTCTGATGATCAGACCTGAAAAACCCTGCGGTACAACGGGGGTGAGTTGCCAACACGTGAATAGTAAATAATATCATACAGTAATCGCAAGTATGTACTAACAGCGATAATCTATCACATGTAATCTGATAGCATAAGTATGACAATATGTATATGCAACAGTCACGAAAGGTACTCTATCAAGTACTACTAATACTTGAAGCAATGCATATAGAATAAATGCGGAGTATGGGTAAAACATGTCATCTTCACGGAATCCTCATCGTGGTGGACCAGTGTCCATTAAGACAATTTAAATCCCCAAATTCCCTCAAATCGGCCCCATATCGGCCCTCACATCGGGCACATCAGTCCCTCATATCAGGCACATCAGCCCCTCATATCGCAATGAATATGAATACATGCATAGATCATTATGATGATATATATTATAGGTATACATATATAACAGCGTCCTATACCATTGATATATATATATATATATATATATATATATATATTAGAGATGTACATATATAACATCGTCCCATACCACTGATACACACACACACATGTATATATATTAGCGTCCCATACCACTGATATATATACACAAGAGTAACATCCAGAAACATCATATGAAATCCATATATCAATGCGAAATCTATGAAATGAAATATATGCAACATGAAAACAGTAATATGAGCATATAAAGGATATCCGCTATTTAACTGCAACAAGTTATTGAATATATCATGCGGTTTTAAATTCTCTAAAACCAAACGCAACATCATATAAAGGTGAACATGTAGCTATAACCAGGTGTGTGTAACCATGTCGGTATATCAAGACATGTGTATCTACCTATCAATAATGATGTAATACCCTCCAGGTATATGTGTAGCTATATCAAGGTAGGTATGTGTATATACATGTCAATAATGATACAATACCCTCCAAGTATATGAGTAGCTAGCATGTAGTCATGGCAAGGCATATGTGTAAGCATGTAGGTATACAGGTATGCTATATGTCATATGCACAATGGAATATGAATCAATGTCTCAATATCCCTAACCATACAATATCACGTATGTATAGGTGTGTTGTGCGTGACATGGCAATTATTAACGGTGTGAGTGGCATACAATCAGTGCCCGTGCAACATGAGCCGTCAATAATAGTGCAGTGTCCAAAGAGTACAAGTCCATGCACAACAAGTAATAATATGCAATGAAGTTTTATGCACAATCTGTATATGTGCAATATAACATGCGGCTAATATCATATCATATCTAGCCCAGACGCATAACGCCATGCGGGCGAATTCCCCGTAGATGTTAAATCTACTCACCGAAAATCGCGGGCTAGGTAAACCCAATCACCAGCTTCCCTTTCTTCGCAGCGTTCGAAGTCCCCGCCTGCGATCCTATTAACACAAAACATAACCAGTGCAAATTTCAGAAAGCGATCAATATCACATACACAAGACGTTTGACCAACGCACCAACTCCAATCCGACCCACATGTGTTCGTCTAACGGCTAACGTGCGTAATGACACAGAAACAGCAGCCCAAGTGTAGCAGCACACAGATCACGAACCGTGTCGGATAACGTAACACGCGTACACAAAACACTAGAATATAGCAAAGTGGTCCCAGATTTTGATACACAAATAATTGGTAAAAGTTGTAAGTACCACGAGACCACAAACAACCACAGAGACCCTACGCCCAAACCCCAACACCCCAGCCCCCACTCTGGCCGCAATTTGCGGCCAGAACTAATAAATCTTCGGCCTAAACATTAAGGGGTGGTCTCAGGTTTTTATGGTGGGTTCTATACCTGAACACTATGTCACTGTGATGGGAACTTTTCTAGAAAATACCTGGTTCTGCAGCAGATCTCAGAGACTCAAAGTTGACACTAAAAAATACGGTTTTTTCACAAAATGCTACCTTTAGTGTTCTAATCCATAAAAACAAGGAAACACAACAATATCACTCCTAATTATCAGTTTGGGGTCATTACCTAGCCACTCTTGCTCAAAAATTCTACCTTTCCAAGCTTCAAGGCAACCTAGTGGCTAATCAAGACATTTGAAGTATTTTCCAATGAATTTTGTGAAGTTTTAGCAAGGATTTGTGAAGAGAAGGTAAGGGTTCAGTTTAAGGTTGAGGGAAAAAGAGAAATGATTGAGAGTGAGAGAAAATGAGAGAGTGAGAGAGTTAGAGGGTGAGAGGGTGAGTGTAGGGTCAACTAATTCCTTATGCTCACTCTCTCCCTCACCTCCATTAATGCCACCATTAATGCTTCCATGACTCTCTAGCCACCTCTTTCTCTCTCCAACAAGATATTTTCCCCACACAAAAGATCTAGGAAAAGGTTAAGGCAATGTTAAATTGGGCAAGGTTTAGCTTAAAGTGTTATGGTTTCTAAACAAGGTTTACACTAAATATACCTTCACATTAACTTGCACGTGTGTATGCAAGACATATCAAATAATAATAAACTATTAGTTAATTGATATAAAATGTGAGGAATCCGTTTTGGTAAACTTTTCCTTAAAAACCCGTACTAACGCTTAATTAACACTAATCGCATTCTAAGGTGTTACAAGTACACCTGTTACAGTTATTGAATAGTTTTCTTCCAAACCTCAGGCTGGTGTCGAAAGGTAGGGAAGGAAGAAAACCAGTTAGCGCAGGGACGGTGTACAGAAGGTAAGAAGTAGAGACATATAAAAGGACTGAAGTGAGGGCAAAGGAAATTGCGACTACTGTCATGAATCTGGATAATGGAAAAGGAATTACTAGGAATACCTGAACATCCCATATGAAACATTTTCATATTTCAGTTTTTCTGTGTACATGTAAAAGAGAACTGTTTCCCAATTAATTCTGACTCCAGGATAAGTATTTACCAGATTTGGATCTCACATTTGTACGATGTTACAGATGATGAGTAGGAGTTGAATATTGCGAAATGGGCGATTTGATCCTTAATATCGGAATTCGTTGCAATTGGTGATATTGGATTAAATCTCTTGGTTTTTGCCTGACAGCAAATATTTGGTATCGAATAACCGTTGTTATGCACCAAATTTTAAAATGAAATATCTGTACCTTTATTTTTATAAAGTGAGATATACATTTTGAAAATCGTGTTGTAAATATTTACTTTTATCTGTTGAGAATAAGGCAAGGTGCATAGAATAACGGTGTAAGACATTCTTAACCAAAATATAGTTTTCAGTTTACAAAACACAAAATTTGAGTTAGTATACTCTCAGGACTTATATATAGAGATATATGTTGTCCAGTATCCTTTGGGACAAGGGGTAGATACTCTTACTTCGTTCAGGATTACCTATGAGTTCTCTGGTTTTAGACACGCATTCGTAGTAATGCAAGGTCCAAAGATTTCGAGAAGTTTGTAAGTATAAGAATAAAGTAGAGAACTATACGTTGGAAGTATCGGGATTTTTCGAGGTGATCGAAGATGTAGATACTTATGTTAAGTGTTCCATCGTAGTAATATCGAGAACTTGATTCTCTCACAGGTTACTCATCCGTGGACGCGCTCCATGATAAGTAATGCGGTATTGGCCTTTTTCCATTAGGTGATATGCAATGGAAACAGCTGCAAGGCTTTTGAATCTTGTTCCATCTAAATTAGTGTCTTGATTCTATATGGACATAGAATGGTTACATATCTTGAGATTATTAAGATATAGAGTTATCTGATTTCGGTTTAAAAGCAGAATCCGGACAAACTCGAGCCACGCTTCGGTAATGGCGGTTTGTGGATTGTCCCGAGCATTCGCTAGGATTTTGTTTCTACCATTTTCAAGATCAATAGTTATATTGTTCTTGACTCGCCACCATTTTATAAAAGGATTTTTTTCCAAAAGAAATTAGTGGGAGTATGGTAGAATTGGATGTGATTCCAGAACCATAAACGATTAACGAAAATTTAGTAGAACCTAAAAATTCAATTGGACTTGACAAACCTTAGTCACTTCACAGATTTTAGTTGGTGACCTCAGACACCCGAGAGTCACTTCGGTTTGCTCATAGACGGTGACAGGGAGGTCAGCATCATGGTGATGATGACCCTACTAGTTATCAGTAGGTCATAGTAAGTGGTAACTTCCAGGTGATTAGATGCTTCATTTCCAAGATGGACTCCACGCACTTCAGCAAATTATGGATTTTGGATTTTGCTGGGTGCTCCTGAATGAGGTAAAACCCATTAGGAGCAGGTAGATCTTTCGAGATCTGTGCAGGTGGAAAGTTGCTAACCTAATAAGGCTAGACTTGTTGCAAAGAGTTTTCATCAAATACCTGTTGTGGATTGTGATGTGACTTTTACATCAGTGTCTATGCTGAAGTCCATATGGATATGTTTTGGCACTGATGCAGTGCTGGGTTCGCTTAGCACCCCCGACTGGTTTCGGCAAGCATCAAGTATGCTATTTTAAAAAATTTAGGGTGCCGAACAAGCCCGACCAAGGATCTAACTAGAGAATTAGAGTTTAACTAAGCAAGTAAACAACTTTACTCTAAGTGAAATAAGAATACAACCTTTGTAGACCAGTCATTCACTTCTAAAGCTCCGTGTAGTAGTCCCTTAGCTCCAAGTGGTGGTCTCTCGGACTCTTGTTAGGCTCCACTAGGCGAAAATAATGAGCTTGCTCAAGGATCTTCGAGGCCGAAGATGATCTATGTCGAAGAATCTCTAACTCAAACTACCTCTTCACTAATTGAGAATTAGTGAATGAAACAAGCTATACTAAATGGCTAGTTTGGAATAGATTGGTGAAGTAAGAATTTTGCTTACTTTAGAATTATTTTTCTCTCTTTCTTTTCTTCACTCAAGAAAACCTAGTGAGCTCAAATGAGGTGAAGAAGAAGAAGAAGTGATCAAGCATGGGTGAAAAAATATCTCTAAGATATTTGTAGAGACTTAACCGTGGTTAAAGATAATGGTTATGTTAATAAATATCTAGAGTAAAACAAAATTAGTGGACTAAGTCAAGGATTCCACATGCTTGTACAAGCATCCAAACCAAGCCATTTTTCACCTAATTTTGTTTATTCCCTAAATAAATAATCACATTAATTATCTTAAGTATGGTATGAGTCTCATACACCCATGTCCAATGTATCATCAAGCATGACACAATAAATACATAACATATATCATATATATATATATATTAAATGTATTAGAAAAGAAATTCTTAAGTGAACTAATATTAGTTAATATATATTAATATATCAAATATATAATTATATATTAAATTATTAAATCAACACTTGATTTAATAATCTGGCTATATCACATACAATCGACTAATATCATATATCGCGAGATTAGAATATGGTATCACATACACGTATTAATCTCGGTCCCGCACATACCACATATGTGCCCTGCTTCATTTTTCTTGAGCCAGGAAACCTCTGTGTAGGACTCTAAAGACTCGTCAATACGCCGGCAGTAGGTAATGATCATATCAGTTACCCACAAGCCGTCAGCGGTGCTATCTGGACGTAACGGCTACCTGGGTATTGAGCGATCAGAAGATCAACAAGCAAGATTGTTCATACTCCCGTGAATCCAGTAAGCAACACTACCGTACAGTCCGGTCTCTTCATCTGATATGTTGCATATCGAGTCTAGGGTGGTAAACGTCAGACCCTAATAACTTGATAAGTCGTGCCGATGTGAAACTCATAACAGGCCGAGAAACTACTGATAACACTTACCAATAAATCTCATCATCAGCCTTGCCCAGGGACTTCCTGTTATGGCCGATCGAGCATAGCGTGACATCAACCCCCAATACCAGGAGAGATGAAACCCCTCCTATCGCTCATTGCCTCCATGTGACTCGGGAATGTACCAAAAACCACCTGTTTTCATGCTCTCTTGAACGTGGTAGGGTGGAAATTAAAGCACAGTGGGAATCACACAAGACTCTATGACGATCTCGGGTCTACAGACTAACCTGTACCAGTGTCACCAGAGAACTGCTATTTGACGTTAGGTATAATACCATCTAGGAGTTCTCAGCGAGTCCTGTTCAGTGTACCCGGTCTCCACTGAGCACCCGTATACAATCTTTGATGTTAAACACCAATGGATATGGGATCATCCATCGCCCATCAAATGGATCAAGAAACGTATACGCTAGTCTACTCTAGAATATTGATGTCCCGTCTCGATACACCCATGACTAGGAACAATTAAAGGATGGACTTTTGGACTACCCTGGACCCACTAGTATGATCTACATCATAATCCTGGTAGTCAACTACACATCCTAAGGGCTTTACCAACATGTAAGAGGAAGACAATATCATAATACTAGTCTACATGTTAAGATAACGAGTGACCAGATAGCATACTATTATGTCGAGCAAGAAAGTCTTCCCTATATATGTCCAAGCATCCATTATAATATACAATCATGTACAATAATGGCCTCTAGGGCACACATACAACTAACATGCCGTTCATGGTTATGATATCTGGTAAGCGGGTGACTATAACGTCTTTCCAAATACGATTCTGGAAGTGCACGTGTATATGACTCTGCCAGAGGGACTGATGAGGAGAGGGACTGACATGAATGGCATATCATTTCCTTAGGCAGCTGAGTCAATCATGCAATGTATTGTACAATACCAGATATTTCTTTTGAAGTAGTTGCAATAAGTATATATTAATCTAATCCTCGAGAAACAAAGGGAAGCAGTAAAGAACATAAGAGGATGTTCTTGGTAAAAGATAACGGCAGCCTCCTCTGGGAGGCGGTTATCGGTTATTGCTTCCAAGGTGACCTGGATGACAGAGATGCTGTCAAGTTTTGAGTTTAGCCTCTTCTGAGGATCAGTATATTGGATAGTGTTCCAATAGAAATACTGAGGTAATCATGGTGTAGGATGCCGGTTATAACTCAACAGAGGATACAGCCCAAGAAGTTTGTTGGATGGAGGTTTTCATTGAAGAACTTGGTCCCATCAGGTATCCAGAAATATTCTTGAAGTGGGGTATCGATCAGATTGGGAGATTGTTCATCTCCGCAAAGTTGAGATATAGAGTGATGAAGTTGGAACATTGTAGCGGATCCACTCACTGAGGCTATTTCTCGAACACGTTATGTTTCGCAAACATAGTTTGTGAAACCGATTAGTAGAGAAGTTGGGTATTCGGTAGCACACGAGATATGGGTACGTGATACCGCAATAATTAGCCTTAAGTGCAAGTGGGAGATTGTTGGATATAGTGCCCTCAAGGCAATTATTGTAATTGCAGACACGCAATTATGATAATTGAGGGAGGACCTATACAGGTAGAACAATCTTACTCGAAATGATAGTATGCTATCTGATTTGTCTTTATTATTGATGTGTACACGTTTTACTTGTTATTACGTATCGCTAATACATAATGATGAATCCCGTATGATTCTTTCTTGACTATCAACATTATGAAGGCGATCATATACGTGAGAGCTGGGTGGTCTATAAGCACATCCATAGATTTCCCTAGTCGTGGGAGTATCGAGACTGGGTATCGATATTTCAGAGTAGACTAGTGTATACGTTTCGAGACCCCAACGAGGGGCGGTGGACGGTCTCATAAGCCATTGGTGTTATGTCACCTAAGATAGTATATAGGTGCTTACTGGAGGTGAGTACACTGGACAGACTCACCGAAAAGTTCTAGATGGTATTATACTTATCGCCAGATGGAAGTTCTCAGGTGGCATGAGTACTTGTTAGTCCTTTGACCTGAAGTCATCATTTGTCTCGTATGAGTTACCATTGTTGTTTGATTACTACCCTACCACGTCTCAAAGGAGTCGTGGAAACAGGTTTTAGTTGGGTACAATCCCGAGCCATATGGAGGCAATGGTCGACTGCCAGGGATTCCTCTCTCCTGGTATTAGGAGTCGATGTCGCGCTGTGTTCAGTTGGCTATCACCAGAAATCCGTGGCCACGGTGTGCAAGATTTACTGATAGTTGATTAGTAGTATCTCAGTTGGTGATGAGCTAGATGTTGGCTATAGTGCCCTCAAGGCAATTATCGTGGTCGCAGGCAGGTGATTATGATGATTGAGGGAGGACCTATACCAGTAGAACAGTCTTACTCGAGATGAAAGTATGCTATCTGGTTTATCTTTATCATCACTATTGCATGTTGATAGAGTCCATAGGATTCTTGCATGACTACCAAAATTATGATGGCGATCATATATGTGGGAGCTGGGGGTCTATAAGCAAATCCTTAAATGTCCCTAGTCATAGGAGTTTCGAGACTGGGCATCGATACTCCAGTGTAGACTAGTGTATACTGATCGAGACCCCGACGAGGGGCGGTGGCCAGGTCTCACAAGCTATTGGTGTTAGTTTGTTCACCTAAGATAATATACAAGTGCTCATTGGGTTATGAGTACACTGGATGGACTCGCCGGAAACCTGCTAGTTGGTACTATACCTATTGTTAGTTAGCAGTTCCCAGGTGACATGTGTACAGTTTAGTCTGTCGATCTGAGATCGTTATTTGTCTCGTGTGAGTTCCACATTGCTTTGATTACTATCCTACCACGGCTCAAAGCAGTCGTGCAAACATGTTTTAGTTGGGTACAGTCCCGAGCCACATGGAGGCAGTGAGCGGATTATCGGGCATTCATCTCTCCCGGTATTGGGGTTGATGTCGTACACTGCACGGGTGGCCATCAGTTGGGTTACGGAAGCGCCCCGATAGTCTTTCTGAGGCCAAATATGGAACAAAAACTTTTCAAAACTTGGCGCTACCATAACAAAAAACTTGGATTGTTCCATTAACCGTTAACTAGCAATCTACAAAGAAGTTAGAATAGCTATACCGATCAATCCGTGTCTTTCGGTCTTTAGCCACTATCCTTAGCTCCTCGCGGCATCTCTGATCTCGCTCGATCTCCGGTCTTCTCGTCGAAAGGGCACCACGTCAAGAAGTCTTTTTACGGGCCCCCACTTCAAAACCGAAGCAACTCAAACATGAAGTTTGCTAGCCGACATGTCCAAGGTGAAGTAGAGAATGTGTGTGATAACTTTGTCTCAATTCATTCATTGATTCTGTTAGTTATATGTATGCCCTAGAGGCCATTACTGTACATTGGATGTATATTGTAGTGGATGCTGGGACATATATAGGTATGACTTTCTTGCTCGACATGATAGTACGCTATCTGGTTGCTCTTTATCTTAACGTGTATACCTTCTGTCTCTCTGATTACATGTTGATAAAGCCCTTAGGATGTGTACTCGACTTCCAGGACTATGATGCAGATCATACTAGTGGGGCCTGGGTAGTCAATGAGTACATCCTTCATTGTTCCTAGTCGTGGGAATATCGAGATGGGGCATCGATATTCCAGAGTAGACTAGCGTATATCTTCTCGACCCATGTGATGGGCGATGGATGATCCCATATCCATTGGTGTTTGACATCGGAGATGGTATGCGGGTGCTCAGTGCAGACTGGGTACACTGAACGGACTCGCCGAGAACTCCCAGATGGTATTATACCTCACGTCAGATGGCAGTTCTCTGGTGACACTGGTACAGCTTAGTCTGTTGACCCGAGATCGTCATAGAGTCTTGTGTGTCTCCCACTGTGCTTTGATTTCCACCCTACCACGGCTCTACTGAGTCATGCAAACAGGTGGTTTTTGGGTACAGTCCCGATTCACATGGAGGCAATGAGCGATAGGAGGGGATTCGTCTCTCCCGGTATTGGGGGTTGATGTTGCGCAATGCACGACTGGCCATAACAGGAAATCCCTGGCCAGGGTTGCAGTGATATACTGGTAAGAGTTATCAGTAGTTTCACGATAGTTATGGACCCCACGTCGGCATGACTTATCGAGCTATTGGGGTCTGACGTTTACCACCCCTAGGCGAGATATGCGACATATCAGACGAACAAACCGGACTGTACGGTAAGTGTTACTGGTTGGATTCACAGGAGTGTGAGCGGGCTTGCTCGTCGATCTTCTGATCACTCAATACCCGGGTGGCCGTTACGTTTAGAAAACCGCTTGCGGCTTGTGGGTGTTTGATATGATCATCATCTGCTGCCGGCGTATTGACGAGTCTTTAGAGTCCTACACAGAGGTTTCCTGGCTCAAGCGAAACGAAATAGGAGCACATATGGGATATGTGCGGGACCGAGAATAATGCGTGTATGTGATACCGTATTTCATTCTCGCGATGTATGTGTCGAATGGTTGTATGAGATATAACCTGGTTATCGAATCAAGGATTGATTCGATAAGCCGATACATTGGATACTAGCCGGTTATATGCGACATGACCGGATCGTTAAATGAAGTGTTGATTTAATGATATAATTTAGAATTATATATTTGATATATTACTTTGCATCAACTAGTATTGGTTCACTTTAAATGGATTTTCTCACTTGAATTGTGCAAGTTGTATATGTGATATACATTTGTGCACATGATTGTATCATGTTTGATGATACATGTTTACTTGGTTAAGTGCAAAGAATTAAACCATGGTTAAGTTTATGATTAGGGTTTTCTTTTTTCTTACTTATTTATTTATTTTTGGAAAAGATGAGAAAAGAATGGTTGCTATTTTTGTTTTTAGTTGAAGTTTCATGAAGCATTGACTAAGTCACCATTCTTGTCTCATGCTTAACCTTAACCATCCAAGTTAACCATGGTCCATTCTCTACAATTAACCAAGGGTTAATATATGATAAGTATTGATTTATTTATCCAATTATTCAACACTTATCATATCTTCTTCTTCTTCTTCATCTTCTTCTTCCATGAAGAAAGCTTGCTACATCAATGGCAAGTGATGAAAAAGTGTGAGAAATCCAATTCTAAAGTGAACCCACTTCCTATTTCTTCATCCTCTACCTCTTGCCAAGTAGTATAGGGTGTTTCCTTCACAAGTTTTCATGGCTTGGTGAAGGTGGAGCTTGATCTAGTGATGCCTCGACGTAGATCATCTTCGGCACGTTGTCAACGACCTAGCCCGCCTTTTTCTCCGATGAAACCACCGTGAGAGTCATGGTTCGATTTGGACAGCGGAGAGGACTTCATCACGGAGCCTAGGAGGTGGAGGACCGGATCTGCAAAGGTTGTAGCCCCTTCCCTTTAGCTATATTTCCGTTTACTTGCTTGCATCGCCTATATATCTAGTTGACGATCCGTATTAGGGTTTGTAGACACCCGTAAAATTTGATTTGTGCATATTTTATCACTTGTGAGACTCCATTAGAGTGCCTAGGAACCCTACAGTGGTATCAGAGCCTAGCTAGAGCCTTAGGCGAAGTCTAGACGGAATTAGAACTCCGATCGAATCAAAACCCAAACCCTAATATTGCTCTCTGTACTTTTTCTGAAATCGTGGAATTTTGAGAATTAAAAATATGCAGAAAAATCAGCGGGGGATTGTAAGGGTTACTGTAAAATTCGATGGCCTAATTCCTTAAAGTCGCCGCAGATCCGCGGCATGAGCATGCTCATGCGGCGGTTCCGCGGCTAGTTTGTCGTTTTGTGCGTCTAATTCTGCACAGTAATTCTTAGTTTTCTGTGCTGGTTTTCTTGGGAATTTTTAATATTTTTTCCAGAGTTGTATTTTCTGGGTTGTATTGGGGATTCGGAGATTCGATCGGACTGTCTAATTTTGTCTGTGTGTGTTTCCGGGTATTTTTTAGAATATGTTAAAAAGTTCGATCGGATATAAATACCCACTTTTTCCCCTGCCGGGAAATTTCCAATTGTTGGATCTTTCCGTAGTTTAACGACGTTCTAAGTAGTGCAAGTAACGCGATGGTCCCTCTAGAAGACAACAAACCTTAACTCGATTATGTGACCGTCTTGAACTGCCCTTTGAACCTTCGGGTTTGGGGCAGTACGGCGTGCCACATGTGAGGCGTTGGCTTGACCCTTCTACGGCTGGACCGTTGCTACTGAGGCACGAACTGAATGCTGTTAGACTTATTTCATGTGTTGAGCTGTTTCGGGAAAACTTGGGTGTTCGATTGTTCGATCGAAAAGTTTAACATTTTCCATTTATCCGGAATGTGATACAATAATTGGAATTCACAATAAGTTATGAGATAACTGAATGAATCTTATAAACATAGCAGTTTAGTCTCACTTGATCGGTTGCCACGGAATTTTGTTGTGATCAAAAGTCCGTCACAATCACGTAGCATACGCGAATACTCGCCGGATAAACTTAATAGACAGCCTCGCCCCATAGCCCCGACCAAGTGACTGTAGGAGAACCCCGTCGTCGAAAGCATCCGTTCGGGTGCTCGCGGTAGCGGTGTTCCGCCTTGGTGCACTTCGTCGACGGCATCGGGGGTGCGGCCGTCTACTGAAGTTTGCGACGAGCATTCGATCTGAATGTCGGGAATCTTGTTGAATTGCCCGACTTGATATTGAAAAGAGTTTTCGATAATGAGACTAAAATGCGGGGTTTATAATTGTTAGGCATGCGATGTCTAAAGAATTCATTTGGTCAAGCATGTGATGTCTGAGGTGGTTGCGGATTCCAACTGTTGTAGTTTTACACTTTCTTTTCTGTGACCGTAAGTGTAATATGTGATATCGCCGGTTTCGTTGCTATATGTCAACGACAAATGGGATGCGCATATTTACTTACGTTGATGACATGTGATGTTATGTGTTGCTGGATATGTTACATTGGATCGTCGTGTTTGAATAGCCGGGGGGGTTTATGTGAGATGAGTGTTTTTCATTTTCATTCATGTAAAAACTTGTATGTAATATTCTTTTATTGGGGCACTTCCAGGTTGCGGATATTGTCACCATTTGTATATTATTTACTTTTCTGCACTAGGATAGACCCAAGGAGGGGAGCACAAGTAACCGGGTTCTGGGGTCCAGTGGGAGACCAACTCGAGGAGTCGAGTCCGGGTCTCCTAACCCTAGAATTGGTAGGGTTGCTTGCCGCTCTCGTAGGGGTCTAGGGGTGTGGGATTGGCTATTCATCACGACCGTGGAATCCGTGTTTTATACCGGCTCGTATTGAAAACACGGACGTCCTAGTATATCCAATATTTCATATGTATCTTCTGCTGTGATTTATCTGTGATCATGTGATGTTCTGTGACAGATATTATATATAGTATATATGATATATTATATAGACGTTGCTTATGTTTTACACCCACGCTAGCCCTGCCTCGTTCTGGCGTTAGTTACCTAACCTAACGGTGCAGACGGGACATCGAGGCGAATGCGGATGACATAAGCGTACGTTATATTTATCTGTGATGTTTAGGTGAACTTAAATGATGGGATATTCATTAATGAGATTAATGAAAGAAAATAAACCTAATTGATGTTGTGGAATCGAATTTCAAAATAAAACAGGTAGCTACAGTTTTTGCTTTGCATCGCGGTGTTCATTAAAGAACATCCTGCACCTTATTCGATGAGGAAAGACCGAGATCCCTTCACCGGGAGTGACTCCTTTAGCAATGACTGGCAGATGCTACAACCCTCGGTTTGTCTTTGATCGCTTCTATAGTTTCCGCTTTGCACAGTGATATATATGATATATCCCGCACCTCATTCAACGAGGAAAGGGCCGACGATCCCTTCACCGGGAGTGACCCCTTTAGCAAAACTAGAAAAGCCTCGAAAACATTCCATTTAAAAACCATTTGATTCCGCAACGAGATCAAGTTCAAAGCGTTAAAGGTTTTCACAAAAACCATTCGCAACCCTCCGTCATTTTAGGAAGTAGAGTACTTAGTATTCGTGCTGTGTTTGTTGACCATAGTCAAGGCACAGTGTACGGTAGCTATGTGATGTCTTCCTACACCGCATATGATGCGATTAGTTAGGACAGTCGCGTGACTTTGTTGACCTTAGTTAAGGGTCATGTGGGTGGGTCTAATTAATCACGAAATGACGGGTAGAACTTGACTAGTACTTATGATTTGTTGACCTTAGTTAAGGTCATAAGTGCTAGGGGTAAAAATCTTTATCGGGAGTTTCAAGTGTTGAAATTTGCAATGAGATTACATACCTTCTATGTGATAGTTGGATCCCGATACCCACTGCGAGTAATTGTTACTCCTGGGAGAGTTTTGCACTTTACAATTAGCCGATCAAGTAGATGTCTAGAAAGGTGTCAACGGGGTTACGCCTCTGGGAAAACGAGGTTTACTGTAATTAGGTCCGTGCGAAAGCACGGGGAACCTCCCTCAAAGTACCGACACTGGCCTGGCTGAAAGATTGGCGAACTTGTAGAGTGTAATTAATCCCGGCTAGTCTTTCCTTTCAAGGTTTGAAGGAAGATTTGATAAAAACAGTGGGAGCCATCCTGATTAGATAAAATATATAACCAATCTGATCTTGCAAGAGCGCAAGCAGAGTGTTTTCTTCTCTCTCTCTCCAGGTAGCAACCATATCACGCCTTAATCAAGATAATAAAATGGATGTATTGACCGAACCCGCTTGTTATACTGAGCTGGGGAACGTTGGTCCCGCTCCAACTTATAATTGTTATAAGACAAAGCAGGAAATTGGGGAATACCAGAATTCCTATGCCGCCCAAACGAAGAAAGTGCATATGATGCATCTCCTTCGGGTGTGTTCATTACAAAGAACTGTTTCTCAATATCCTGCATCCTGGGCATATGATACCGGATCAGGATCCCAGATATGTAATATGTTACTTAGGGCTACAAAAAGGTAGAAAAACTGAGAACGGGTGATAAGTTTCATGAGGCAGAAAACGGGGCAAGTGTTGCAGCCAAGTCTGTTGGTCACTGTCACCCTGTATTACGAATACATTGATTCTGAACAAATGCTATTAGATACCAAACCTGATATACAAAATCATATCAGTCTCTTTATTAGTAAAGAAAGGATATAATTTTGTATTGATGGATAATGTTTTGAACATTTCCTATATCAAAAGTTGATCGGTTCAGGCACGTTATCTAAAAGCATTGACGTTCTAAATCAAACTACAGTTCCTAGTATACAGAACACACACAAGAGGAAAAGTTCAGAAATGAACGAATCATTCTTGAGGCATTGTAGACTAGGTCATATCAATGCGACCCGACTGGCTGAAGTTGCATTTTAGATGCATATTTAAATCAGTTTGAATTTACATCTTGTGAAACTTGCCAGTCGTGTCACAAAGATAAGATGACCATAGCTCTGGTTATTGGAAACAGAGGAAGAGTTAGTAAACTCTTGGGACTGATACATGATGATGTATGTAAGGTCTCCTGTCTGCACATGCCAGGACTGGTTCTTTATACTTCATTATATTCTCTGATAATCTCTCAAGATTCAGTCGTATGTTCCTGTTGAAACATAAGTCCGAAGCTTTTGAGGTATTCACAGAATATAAGTTGGAAATAGAGAACCAAAATACGGGTATAAGTATTATGTCCTATGATAAGATCAGGGAGGAGAATACTTGTGCATGGCATTCCTGGACTATTCTAAAAGAAAATGAGATTCTCTCTCAGCATTACTCCTCCGTATAAACCATAGCACGATGGTATATCGGGGCGGAGCAATCACACCCTATATGATAAGGTGTGCTCTATGATGAGTACTACTGAGTTACCTATTTCCTTTTTGGGAGTTATGCGCTTGAGAAGCTATATACCTATTGAATAGGGTTCCAATCAAATCAGTTGCCTACCGCTTCATATGTGATATGGAAAGGGAAGAGCCCATGTCTTAAGCTAGTTAAGACTTGGGATTGTCCAGCCTATGTCTAAAAGCAAAATCCGGACAAGCTCGAGGCTAGGTCTGTAATGTAGAACTGGAAAGGTTCCAGCTATACAAACTACAGCAGATAATTTGGTAGAACCAAAGGATTCAGTAGATTCCAACGAACCTCAGCCTCTCCGCCGATCTAGTAGGGTTCCTCACCCACCTGAGAGATACTTCGATTTCTCGATGACAGTGGGAGCGAGGATTGCATCATAAGATGATGACCCAACTAGTTTCGAGCTGGCCAACGGGGGTAGAACTCTGTAAAAATGGCTGGATGCTTAGTGATCTGAGATGGAATTTTTATACACCAACAAAGTATGGACTTTGGTTGCTATATCTGAAGGGTTAAATCCCCATCAGCAGCGAGTATATCTTGAGAAGATTACTTGGTGTACATGGAAAAGTTGAGAATTTCAAAGCTAGACCTGTTAAAGGTTTTCTTCATCAACCAGGCACGGATAATGATGAAACCTTTTCCAGGGACTATGTTTAAATCCATCCAGATCCTACTTGCTACGGCTACATACCATGACTACGATATCTGGTGGTTGGGTGCCATGACTACTTTTCTAAATATTGATTTAGAAGAGAACGTCTATAAGAACACAGCCAGAGGGCCTCGTAGACAGTGGAAGCAGCGGAAACGTGTGCAAGATGCTTTATAGGATAAAGCAGGCATCGCGGAGTTGGAACATCTGTTTTGATGGATTAGTCAAAGAAGTTGACATCATCAAAATGGTAGATGAACCTTGTATAAACAAAAAGGTAGTAGGGAGTATGGTGACGATCCTCGTAGAGTACGTAGATGACATACTCTTGTTAGGGAAGGAGTTTCCTATGCTACGCTCGATCAATCTCCGCTTATCACAATGATTTTCCATATAGGATCAAAATGATACCTACTAAATCCTAAGCTTTGGATCTATGAGATAGATCTAATTGGATGTTAGGATACTCACTAGTTGTAGTGAAATGGTATCAATCGATCCTGGGGAGAATCACTGGAAGGGTTCCAGAGTGATAAAGACGACTGAATGTCAGTCACAGGCATTTTCTTTACCCTTAGTAAAGGGACGGTATGTTGGAAGATTCCAAGCTAGATACCGTGACAAACTAGACGATAAAGGCTGGTAACATCGCTATTAAAGATAATGCCAAAGAGGCAGTTTGGGTGTATATTGGTTCATAGGATGAACTAGGTTCCTACCATTGTGTGACAATGGAACTGTGGCTTTGGCCCTGGAACCCTGGTCCCATCAGTGACCCAGACATATTCTGAGGCAGCATCACCTGATCATGGAGATAGTTGATCTCTAGGGTGATCGAGGTTAGGAGAGTAGACTCAGAGGAAAACACGGCGGATCCACTCACGAAGGCCCTTTTCCCAAAGAGAGACTTTTAGGGGATGGTTGAGTATTAGATACTACAACCACTGCTACAGATGGCCCTAGTGCAAGTGGGAGATTGTTAGTTATATGTATGCCCTAGAGGCCATTACTGTACATTGGATGTATATTGTAGTGGATGCTGGGACATATATAGGTAGGACTTTCTTGCTCGACATGATAGTACGCTATCTGGTTGCTCTTTATCTTAACGTGTATACCTTCTGTCTCTCTGATTACATGTTGATAAAACCCTTAGGATGTGTACTCGACTTCCAGGACTATGATGCAGATCATACTAAAGGGGCCTGGGTAGTCAATGAGTACATCCTTCATTGTTCCTAGTCGTGGGAATATCGAGATGGGGCATCGATATTCCAGAGTAGACTAGCGTATATCTTCTCGACCCATGTGATGGGCGATGGATGATCCCATATCCATTGGTGTTTGACATCGGAGATGGTATGCGGGTGCTCAGTGCAGACTGGGTACACTGAACGGACTCGCCGAGAACTCCCAGATGGTATTATACCTCACGTCAAATGGCAGTTCTCTGGTGACACTGGTACAGCTTAGTCTGTTGACCCGAGATCGTCATAGAGTCTTGTGTGTCTCCCACTGTGCTTTGATTTCCATCCTACCACGGCTCTACTGAGTCGTGCAAACAGGTGGTTTTTGGGTACAGTCCCGATTCACATGGAGGCAATGAGCGATAGGAGGGGATTCGTCTCTCCCGATATTGGGGGTTGATGTTGCGCAATGCACGACTGGCCATAACAGGAAATCCCTAGCCAGGGTTGCAGTGATATACTGGTAAGAGTTATCAGTAGTTTCACGATAGTTATGGACCCTACGTCGGCATGACTTATCGAGCTATTGGGGTCTGACGTTTACCATCCCTAGGCGAGATATGCGACATATCAGACGAACAGACCGGACTGTACGGTAAGTGTTACTGGTTGGATTCACAGGAGTGTGAGCGGGCTTGCTCGTCGATCTTCTGATCGCTCAATACCCGGGTGGCCGTTACGTTTAGCAGACCGTTTGCGGCTTGTGGGTGTTTGATATGATCATCATCTGCTGCCGGCATATTGACGAGTCTTTAGAGTCCTACACAGAGGTTTCCTGGCTCAAGCGAAACGAAATAGGAGCACATATGGGATATGTGCGGGACCAAGAATAATGCGTGTATGTGATACCGTATTTCATTCTCTCGATGTATGTGTCGAATGGTTGTATGAGATATAACCTGGTTATCGAATCAAGGATTGATTCGATAAGCCGATACATTGGATACTAGCCGGTTATATGCGAGATGACCGGATCGTTAAATCAAGTGTTGATTTAATGATATAATTTAGAATTATATATTTGATATATTACTTTGCATCAACTAGTATTGGTTCACTTTAAATGGATTTTCTCACTTGAATTGTGCAAGTTGTATATGTGATATACATTTGTGCACATGATTGTATCATGTTTGATGATACATGTTTACTTGGTTAAGTGCAAAGAATTAAATCATGGTTAAGTTTATGATTAGGGTTTTCTTTTTTCTTACTTATTTATTTATTTTTGGAAAAGATGAGAAAAGAATGGTTGCTATTTTTGTTTTTAGTTGAAGTTTCATGAAGCATTGACTAAGTCACCATTCTTGTCTCATGCTTAACCTTAACCATCCAAGTTAACCATGGTCCATTCTCTACAATTAACCAAGGGTTAATATATGATAAGTATTGATTTATTTATCCAATTATTCAACACTTATCATATCTTCTTCTTCTTCTTCATCTTCTTCTTCCATGAAGAAAGCTTGCTACATCAATGGCAAGTGATGAAAAAGTGTGAGAAATCCAATTCTAAAGTGAACCCACTTCATATTTCTTCATCCTCTACCTCTTGCCAAGTAGTATAGGGTGTTTCCTTCACAAGTTTTCATGGCTTGGTGAAGGTGGAGCTTGATCTAGTGATGCCTCGACGTAGATCATCTTCGGCACGTTGTCAACGACCTAGCCCGCCTTTTTCTCCGATGAAACCACCGTGAGAGTCATGGTTCGATTTGGACAGCGGAAAGGACTTCATCACGGAGCCTAGGAGGTGGAGGACCGGATCTACAAAGGTTGTAGCCCCTTCCCTTTAGCTATATTTCCGTTTACTTGCTTGCATCGCCTATATATCTAGTTGACGATCCGTATTTGGGTTTGTAGGCACCCGTAAAATTTGATTTGTGCATGTTTGATCACTTGTGAGACTCCATTAGAGTGCCTAGGAACCCTACAGATTCTCACCACATGAGATTGTATGGATGGAGGTTGAAGAAGAAGCCATTGATGAGGAGATGGTGAGCTCAAGAGAAGAAAGAAGAAGAAGAGCTTGCTATTGTGTGGAATAAATTGTGAGAGCTTCAATGATATTTCAAGAGCAAACCCCTCACTAGTGGCTGCCCTCTCACTCTCCACCCATCAATTGCACACAATAAACAAACATGAAAATGGTCATAGCACAAGAAAACACACCATGATTCATCACCTATGCACATGCCACATTTAATGGTCTTCATGATGACTTGAGCTCACCATTTCCACCTAATTAAACATTTAAACCAAAATGTTTAATCCAACAAAAAGATGTGGCATCAACTAAAGTAAACTCATGACGGATCACAAGAATACCCCTCATCTGTATATACATACGTGCATCCGCATTTCGACTGAATATGAATGCAACTGAGAATAAAGTAATCCAACAAATCTAATACTAGGATCCGGCTTAAACCAAAGCCCACCAGTATGATACGTCCAATCATGATCCGTGCACAAGTGCACGTATATGATCGAACCCTTCCATAAAACCATACAGCCTCTACAACGTTTCACCCGAACTTGGAAAACTTTCTATGGGGGACTCTAATGACTCATCAATACGCTAGTTATGGATTTAACCACAAGCACGTCAGTGGCACTAGTTGTGCGTAACGGCTTCCGAGGTATTGAGCGAAAGGGAAGCCGATGAGAGAACACATCCAGGAACCCTACTGAGCCTAACAGTGACAATATCCGTACAGTCCGGTCCGTTCGTCTAAGAGTATCGCATATCGAGTCTATGGGGTGGATAAAGTCAGACCCCTAATAACGCGATAATTCGTGTCGGTATGAAGACCATCACCTCTTGAGAAACTACTGATTCGAATCAGTAATTCTCGACTATCTTGGCCAAGGTTTTCTGGTGATGGCCATCCGTGCACTGTGCGACATCAACCTCCAATACAGGGAGAGAAGAATCCCCGACGATCTGCTCACTGCCTCTATGTGGCTCGGGACTGTACCCAACTAAAACCTGTTTGCACGACTCCTTTGAGCCGTGGTAGGGTACTAATCAAAGCACAGTGGGAACTTACACGAGATAAATAACGATCTCAGGTCGACAGACTAACCTGTACACATGTCACCTGGGAACTGCTATCTAACAATAGTTATAATACCAACTAGCAGGTTCCCGGCGAGTCCGTCCAGTGTATTCATAACCCAATGAGCACCTGTATACTATCTTAGGTGAACAAACTAACACCAATGTCTTGTGAGACCTGGCCACCGCCCTTCGTCGGGTTTTCGATCAATATACACTAGTCTACTCTGGAGTATCGATGCCCAGTCTCGAAACTCCCACGACTAGGGACATTTAAGGATGCGCTTATAGACCACCAGCTCCCACCTAAATGATCGCCATCATAATGCTGGTAGTCAAGCAAGAATCATATGGGCTTTATCAACATGTAATAGTGATGATAAAGACAAACCAGATAGCGTACTATTATCTTGAGTAAGACTGTTCTACCGGTATAGGTCCTCCCTCAATCATTGCAATCACGTGCCTGCGATCCAATAATTGACTTGAGGGCACTATAGCCAACAATCTCCCACTTTCACTTAAGGCTAATTATTGCGATATCGCATACTCACAGCTCGTGTGATACCGAACATCCAACTCCTCTACTTATCAGTTACACAAAGCTCGTTTGTAAAACTGTTGCGTTCGAGAAATAGCCTCTGTGAGTGGATCCACCCTAATGTTTCTTTCTATGTCTCTCTTAATCTCAAGTTTACGGAGAAAGCCATCTTCCAAAATGAGCAATATCTATCTTAGAATATATCTGGATATCTGATGGGACCTAGTTCACAAATGAACTCCAAATCCAGCAAACTTCTTAGACTGTATCGTCAACTAAATTTAATCAGTATCCTGCGCTACACCTCCCACAGTATCTGCTTGGACCACCTGTCTAAACTACTGCCCCTCGTCAGAGGGAAAACTATAACTCTGACAGTCACTCTGTCATCCAGGTCACCTTGAAAGCCTGGAATGATAACCGTCTCCCGAAGGAGGCTGCTGTTATCAAATCCCTAGAATATCCACTTATGTTCGAAAACTGCTTCCGAACGTTTCTTCAGGATTGGATTAATATCAAATTATTGCATTTAGTGCAAAAACAACATTTGGTGTGGTACTTGACATCTCATGATTGACTCAATTGCCTAAGCAAGTGATATGCCAATGATGCACATCCCTCTCCCCTTTAGTCTGTATGACACCTTTAGAGAGGGTGACTCCATCACCTGCAGGTAGACCACCGTGCCAGGAGTCGTCCATTCTAAAACACCTTTAGAATACTGTCTAAGTACCCAGATTGGGACACTTCCCAAATCTAGATCTAAAACCATAGATCTAGTAACCAGAATGTCTGATATAACATCCATATCCTTAGTGGAGAAACCACTGTGTGACAACCACAGTATAACCAATTATAGTATAGGAATTTCACTTCCTACAACGTGTATGTCATCCAAATACCAGGACATCACACCCTACTACCTTCTTAACAGATCCATCCCTTATTCTGATGAAGTCAAAACCTATGACTGTTATATCAAAAATAGATGATCTATCTCCGCTATATCTACTTTAGTCAATAAATAGACACAAGCTACTTGCCCACTGTACTTCCGCTGCTCCCACTGACTATGACAACCCTTTGCCAGAATCATATACACGTGCGTTTCTAAAGCTAGTTTAGAACGACGCTATACTCATCCTCCTACCGGGTCTCATAGTCTGGAACAACAACAGTGTCAAGTCTGGGTAAACAGGAACCTCCCTGTCACCCTCCTTGAGGATACTGAAGTACCTATCAGGCACCTAAGGATACCTACCATATCTGCGGAGTAGCTAATGGATTGTCAAAACTGATTGAATCTTTTGGTCCTATTAAATTTTTCGGTAATCGTTTGCGATTCTGGAATCACTTCCAGTTCTACCATACTCCCACTACTGTTTTTCTGAAAAGATCCATTTTACTAAAACTGTGGCGAGTCAAGAACAATATCACTATCGATCTTCCAGATGGTAGAAAATTAACCCTCTTCAAAGCCCTGGTTAACCCACAAACAGCCATTACAGAGACGTGCCTTGAGCTTATCCGGATTCTGGTTTTAAGCATCAGCCGGATAACTCCTATACCTTAATATCGTTAAGATATAAATTGATTCTATATATATCTAATATAGAAACAAAAGCACTAATTTAATTGGAACTAGATTCAAAATCATGCAGCTGTCTCCAATGCATATCAACTAAATAGAGAGAGGCTGATCGACATTACTCAACTTAGGAGTGCATCCAATTATGAGTAACCTGAAAGAGAAACAAGCTTCTCAAAACCATTACTATCAACAGAATACTAAACACAAGTATCTACATCTTCGATTACCTTGAAGAATCCCGATATTTGCAACACATGGTTCTCTACTTTATTCTTGTACCTATAACTTCTCAAAATTTAAACCTTGTATTTCTACGAAACACTTGTTTAAAAACTAGAGAAGTAACAAGTAAACAAAATATAGTACGAGGACCAACCCCTCTGTCCTAATGGACACTAGACAATATACAATACTTTGTATAAGTCCCCTGAGTTGAATAACTCAAACCCTGTGCGTCGTAGGTTGAAAACTGTACTGTGGTTATGAAGAATTACACCGCGCTTGAATGCTCCTTACCTAACCATCAACTGATATAGGTACATGTCATCGACATAATTTCAAAAAGTTATATCTCACTTTATAAAATAAATGTAAGTCGACGTTACACACCTTACAAGATGCGGGGAAGCGGAATAGGTAAAACAATCATTTTGGTTAAGATAACATCGACTAACATTACGGATCTTTGCTAAACCCTAACTAACAAACTATCTAGAAGTGCTAAACTACTATGATAGATTATTATACCTCAAGATACTAGTCCTTCTTGTTCTTGTTGTTCACCTCCTCGTCGGCCTCCTCGATGTGATAGAAGATCTACCCGAGAGTTCCTTCTCCAAGCTTTAACCTCTAAATTGAGAAAACTAAGTGGCCAAAATTGCTAATCCAAGTGACCAAGAAGATATAGAAGTGGATTAAGGATCTATTAGTCTTTCTAACCCTTGGGATCTCAACACATGAGAGGATTAGGGTTAGGTTGAAGAAGAGGAGAGCTTGAGGAGAGAGAGTGTGTATGTGAGAATGAAATGAAAAATAACTCATTTCTATATTATATGAAGCATAATGATTATCAAATAAATTATCCAAGATAATTACAACCATGCTTTATTTAATACAATGAATGAATCATCTCATGAGTCATTAAAACAATTAATGCTTCATTAACTCATTTGGATGAATCATCTCATGAGTCACTAGTTCATTTAATGCAAATTACACATAAGCGCTCCACCTCATTTAGTTTAATTCATAAATGAATTAAATCTAAATGAGTCACCTTTCTTCTAGAAGCTTCTTGACTAATTACGAGAATGCCCCTCTTATCCGTATTCCCGAAAAACACGGATATACTGAGACTGCATAAATCCAATAATCCAATACTAGAATCTGGCTTAAACCAAAGCCCGCTAGTATAATCTATCCGAACATCGTACGTGCATAATTACACGTATATGTCCGAACCCTGTCGTAAAACCATACGACCTCTATATCGTTTCGCCTGAAGCAGGGAAACTCTGTGTGTGGGACTCTAAAGACTCGACACTACGCTGGCAGTGGGTTTAACCAAAGGCCGCAAGCGGTACTAGCTGTACGTAACGGTCCCCAAGTAGATGTCGATAAGAAGGCCGATGAGGAAACCCATCTGAACTCCTACTGAGCCTGATGTGACAATCTCTGTACAGTCCAGTCTGTTCGTCTAAGACTATCGCATATCGGGCCTAGGGGGCGGCAAGCGTCAGTCCCCTAAAAGAGGTATAAGTCGTGTCGGAGTGAATCCCATTACACCTTGAGAAGCTACTGGAAATCCTACCAGTAAATCTCGTTTACCCTGGCCACGGACTTTGCGTAATGGCTCTCCAAACACAGTGCGATATCAACTCCTAATACCGGGAAAGACGAATCTTTTCTAACTGCCACTGCCTCCAAGTGCTTCGGGACTGCACCCAACTGCTACCTGTTTGCACGACTCCTTTGAGCCATGGTAGGGTAGCAATCTAAGAACAGTGGGAACACACTTGAGACGAAGTAGCAGTGTCATGTCTATGGACTATGCTGTACTCATGTCACCTGGAAACTGTTAACTGACGATGGGTATAATACCAACCAACAGTTCCCAGCGAGTCATGTCCGGTGTACCCATAACCCAACGAGCACCTGCATACTATCTCCAGTACAACGTACTAATGGCTGTGGGACAGACCATTTCCCCTGCTGGGATGAGAAGCATACACACTAGTCGACTCTGGAGTATTGATACGCTGTCTCGATAATCCTACGACTATGGCCCTGAAAAAGGATGTGCTTGTAGACTACCCAGCCCCCACTAGTGTGACTGCCATCACAACGCTGGTAGTCAAGCAAGATCCTATGGGCTCTATCAATATGTATTCGCGATATGCTAAAAGAAACATATACACATATTAAGATAGATATAAACCAAGTAGCATACTACTATGTTGAGCAAGACTGTTAATACAACTGTGAATATCCCAAGCTTCCATTAAGTAATATACAAGCTAGTATGATACAATAATGGCTCCTAGGGCATATACACTAACAATCTCCCACTTGCACTCGGGCCATATACTGGCATATCAAAGACCTATCATCTCGAACAGTCTCTCGAACTGTGTCTGAGGTAAGGCCTTTGTGAATGGATCTGTAGTGTTATCCTCTGTAGCAACTCTCCGGACCTCGATCTCCTGGCGATCTATGATCTCCCTGATCAGGTGATACCGCCTTAAGATGTGTCTGGACTTCTGATGGGACATGGGTTCCTTCGCTAAAGCTATAGCGCCGTTGTTGTCACAATACAACGGTATTGGATTAACATGGTAGGAACCACCTGAAGTTCTGTTAGGAACTTCTTGTTGGATATATGTATGCCCTAGAGGCCATTATGTGATAGTGGATGTATTTATATATATATATATATATATATTCAGTGTACATTCTTGCTCGACATGATAGTATGCTATCTGGTTCTTCTTTATTTGACATGTTGATTTGATCATGCTTTTACTCATTCATACATGTTGATAAAGCCCTGAGGATATTGGCTTGACTACTGTGATTATGATGGAGATCATACTAGTGGGACATCTGTAGTTTATACGCATATCCTGGAATGTCCCTAGTCGTAGGTATATCGAGACGGGGCATTGATATACCAGAGTAGACTAGCGTATATGATACTAGACCCATACAATGGGCGATGTATGTTCCCACATTCATCGATGTTTGACATCAAGATCATATACGGGTGCTCAGTGGTGACTGGGTACACTGGACGGACTCACCAAGAACTCCTATATGGAATTATATCTATCGTCGGATAGTAGTTCTCAGGTGACACTGGTACAGGTTAGTCTGTAGACCCGAGATCGTCATAGAGTCTTGTGTGTTCTCCCACTGTACTTTGATTACCACCCTACCACGGCTCTACTGAGTCGTGCAAACAGGTGGCCGTTGGGTACAGTCCCGAGACACACGAAGACGATGAGCGATAGGAGGGGTTTCGTTTCTCCCGGTATTAGGAGTTGATGCTGTGCTGTGCTCGACTGGCTATATCAGTAAGTCCCTGGCCAGGGCTGCTGAAATTTACCGATAAGTGTTATCAGTATTTTCTCGATCTGTTATAGACCATTCACCGGCACGACTTATTGAGTTATTGGGGTCAACGTGACCATCCCTAGGCTCGATATGCAGCATATCTGACGAAGAGACCGGACTGTACAGTAGTGTTGATGGTTGGCTCGACGAGAGTTGTAGCAGGTTCGCTTGTTTTCTTCTGATCGCTCAATACCCGGGTGGCCGTTACGTTTAGCTGACCGCTTGCGGCTTGGGGGTGCTTGATATGATCATCACCCACTGCCGGCGTATTGACGAGTCTTAGAGTCCCACAAAGGAGTTACCTAGTCCAGGCAAAACGTTGTGGTGCGCATATGCGATATGCGCTTGGACCCGGTTAAAATGCGCGTATGAGATACCGTATATTAATCGGGCGGCTTGCTTTTGGTCGGGTCGTATGTGATATGACCGGGTTGATAAATCAAGTGTTGATTTATCATTTAACCATTAGCTTCTCACTATAAATCCTTTCTTGTCCTTTTTGGATGTATGCATGCATGTATGCATTCATTCTTGTTCATGAACATATGGATGTGCATGCACACATGCATACATACATCATTCTATCATGGTTGTATATACATAGAAAATGGTGGCAATATAAGACTCACACCTTGGTTTTATATATGGATTATTATTTCTATTTGGGTTAAAACAAAAAGAAAAAGAAAAGGATAATTCATGGTTTTGTTTCTACACTCTTCTTTGACCTAACCATGCTCACCCACCTTTTAACCATGGATTAACTTTCCTTTTGTGTTTTAACTCAAATTCAATAATATCTTTATTATTTAACTATGGTTTGAGATGAAGAGTGGAAAATATATATGCATATATTTTCTATTTTTCATAAGACATTATCTTTTTCTCTTCTTCTTAAAAAGTCATCATCTTCTTCAACCTTGCTTTTTTGCTCTCTAGATCACTCAAGTGAGCAAAATACTCAACAAGATAGGATTTTGAAGTGAGAAAAAGAACCACAACACCGTTCTACACAAGTCTTGCCCACTTGTTTAGAGTGTTAGCTTCATTCTCTTCTCTTGATCAAGTGAAGTTGTAAGCTTGGACAAATGAGCTTCGGTTGGATCGTCGTGGACACTAGAAGACCTCAAGCGAACCCTTCTTCAACCCTCAAGTGGCCAAGGAGTCTAGCGTAGGGAGCTACAAAGGTTGTACTCTCAAAACCCTAGTTTTTGTTGCTTGTGATGTTGTTAAAGTTATGAAACCCTAATTTTCTAGGATTGATTCTTTGTGTGTTCACTTAGCACTCTAAAAATTTAATCTTTGAGAGATGTGAGGCTCCCAAACCTTTCATAGGGTGCTAGGTAAACCTAACACTTCTTCATCCAGACTGCTTCTTTTACGGCATCGCAAGCAGTGATATACTCCGCTTCCATCGTCGAGTCAGCAACGGTGTCCTGCTTGGAACTCTTCCAGTACACAGCTCCTCCATTAAGGGTAAAGACATAACCTGATATGGACTTGGAGTCATCCTTGTCACTCTGGAAGCTGGAGTCAGCAAAAGCCTCGATCTGGAGGTCTTTTCCGCCGTAAACCAAGAACATATCCTTAGTCCTTCTCAGGTACTTGAGAATGTTCTTTACTGCAATCCAATGCTTCTCCCCTGGGTCTGACTGATACCGGCTTACCATGCTCAGTGCGTAAGCTACATCTGGTCTGGTACACAACATCGCATACATTATAGGGCCTACCGCTGAAGTGTAGGGTATAACTGACATGTGATCCCTTTCCAAATCAGTCTTGGGAGGGATCTCTTTCGAGAGGGTGATTCCGTGACAAGCCGGTAAATTACCGCGCTTTGAATCTTCCATATTGAATCTTTTCAGTATAGTGTCGATATACCTGGACTGCGAAAGTCCCAACATCCTCTTAGATCTATCACGATAGATCTGGATCCCCAGAATGTAAGAGGCATCACCCAGGTCTTTCATGGAGAACCTGTGTGACAAGAATCCTTTGACAGATTATAGCATATGTGTCATTTCCTATCAAGAGAATGTCATCCATGTACAAGAAGAGGAATACGACAGTTCATGCTACAATTTTACTATATATACATGGTTCATCTGGATTTTTGATAAAGTTATATTCGTTGACCGTTTCATCAAAACAGATGTTCCAACTCCGCGATGCCTGCTTTAGTCCATAAATGGACTTAAGCAACTTGCACACTTTCCCGCTGCTCCCACTCTGATTGAAACCTTCTGGCTGATCCATATAGACGCACTCGTCCAAATTTCAATTTAGAAAAGCCGTCTTTACGTCCAACTGCCAGATCTCATAATCGTGGAAGGAAGCAGTGGCAAGAAGGATCCGAATGGATTTGAGTATAGCCACTGGAGAAAAAGTTTCGTCATAGTCCAAACCAGGTCTTTGACGAAAACCCTTTGCAACAAGTCTTGCCTTATAGGTTTCTACCTGTCCATCTACACCAATCTTCTTCTTGAAGATCCACTTGCATCCTATGGGTTTTACCCCATCTGGAGCAAAGTCCAAAGTCCATACTTCGTTGGTGTACATGGACTCCATCTCGGTCCGCATTGCATCCAGCCATCTTACAGAGTCGCCGCTCTGGATGGCCTGCTGGAAGCTAGTAGGTTCATCATTATCAATGACGCAATCTTCTCTATCTCCGTCTATGAGAAAACTGTAGTATCTCTCAGGCGGATGAGACGGCCTACTACTCCTACGGAGGGGTGCGGGAATGTCCTGTTCTTCTGGAACTTCCGGTTCTACTAAACTTTCAGTAGTAGCTTGTGGTTCTGGAATTTCTTCCAGTTCTATTGCGCTCCCACTTGTTTCCTTTTCTAAAAACTGTTGTTCTAGAAAATGGGCATTACGAGAAAAAAAAACCTTTTGTTCCTCTGCGTAATAGAAAAAATATCTTATGGAGTTCTTTGGATATCCCACAAACTTACACTGTACTGATCGTGCCTCGAGTTTGTCCGCATGCTGCTTTTTAACAAAAGCTGGACATCACCATATCTTGAGATACTGAAGATATGGTTTCTTCCCACTCCACATCTGATATGGTGTGGTAGGCACAGTCTTGGTAGGAACCCTATTCAAAATATATGCTGCTGATTCTAGTGCATAACCCCAGAAAGATCGCGGTAACTCGGCATTACTCATCATGGAACGTACCATATCCAATAGGGTTTGGTTCCGTCTTTCCGATACACCGTTATGTTGTGGAGTGTATGGAGGAGTAAGCTGAGAGAGAATTCCATTCTCTTTTAGGTAACCCAGGAACTCGGCACTTAAGTATTCACCACCTCGATCAGATCTCAGTGTCTTGATACTTTTGCCGATTTGGTTTTCTACTTCATTCTTATATTCTTGGAATTTCTCAAAGGCCTCGAATTTATGTTTCATCAAGAAAATGAATCCATACCTAGAGTAATTATCCGTAAAAGTAATGAAATATGAAAAACCGCCTCTTGCGTGTGTAGACATTGGACCACATATATCGCTGTGTATGAGTCCTAAGAGCTCGCTCGCTCTTACTCCATGTCCGGTGAATGGATTCTTTGTCATCTTTCCTTTGAGACATGATTGACAAGTCGCATGAGATTGATATTCGAACGGATCCAAATATCCTTCTCTATGTAACTTAGTTAACCTTGTCTCATTGATATGACCCAGTCTACAATGCCATAAAAAATCCTGATTTATATCTGGAGACTTTCTTTTTAGTGTGTTCTGGACATTGAAAATCTGTAATTGGTTTAACACGTATATACCGTTATCTAGTGTACCGGACCCAATCAAACCATGATTAAGGTGGATGTTAACAACATCGCTTCCAAACGTGAAATCATGATCTTCTTTTGATAACAACGATACTGATATGATATTACACGTTAAACTATGTACACAAAAACAGTTTCGCAAAACCAAAATATGTCTACTCGTCAATCCAAGGTGATAATCCCCTACGGACACAGCATTTACGCTAGCTCCGTTAGCAACCTGGAGGGTCATATCACCAAACTTCAGCACTCTACGGTTTCTCAGTGTCTGCAATGAATTGCATATATGAGATCCTGATCCGGTATCCAATACCCAGGAAGTAGAGTTGATTGACAGACAATTTTCAATTACAAACACACATAAGCCGAAACCACAACTTACCTCGGGTCCTGGTTTGTAACACCTTAGGATGCGTTTAGTGGCTAATTATATTTTAATAAGTGGTTTTTAATAAAAAGTTTACCAAATTGAGTTTCAAATATTTTTCCAAATTTAATGAATATTTTATTAGATTTTTCCTAGGCTTGCACACACTTGTGCATATAAACTAGGGTTAAAATGGGCTAAACCATGATTAGCAACCATGGTGGTTTAAAACATGGGAATTAGGTTATTTGGGTTTTAACTAAGTTTAATTGGTTATTTTATTTAAGGGTTGTTTTTTTTTTGAAATGATTTGAATATGTTGACTTGGTGAGAGAGAGAGAGAGAGAGAGAGAGTGAGAATGGGCATCATGGCAAGTGCCATGCTTGTATTAAATGAAGAGAGAGAGAGAGAGAGGGGTTGAACCATTGTGCTATCATTCCTTGCCTCTCATTTTTTATTCTCACTCCACTCTCACTCACTCATACACACACATACTCTATCACAGCAGTAGCCCCAGCACAAGCAGCAGCAGTAGCCCCAGCACAAGCAGCAGCAGTAGCCCCAGCACAAGCAGCACCAGAGGCAACAGCAGCAGCAAGCAGGCAGTAGCAGCAGCAGTAGTGAGCAACAGCAACAACAATAGCTCCAGTTGCAGCAGCAGCAGTTCCAGCAGCTCCAGCAGCACCAAGTCTTCTACTTCTCCTTCCTCCTGTTTCCTAGGGTCGAGAGTGGGGTATATTTCTTAACCCTCATCCTAGTTTGCTTAGTTGGTGTGTTTATAGCTTCGATTAGTGATTAATTATGCGTTTTAGTGCTATATATGGTGATTAGTGTGAACTTTGGTTAAGTGAGGTTAGTATTGGGTAGACTAACTTAATTAAGTATTATTAGGGTCACTTAAACCTAGTTAAATCCCAGATTGCACTAAAATACCCTAAGTTTTCAATTTGTGCAAAATTTAACCTTTTTAAGCAAAATCTTGGCTTTCTGTGATTTGCTATAGACCCGGGTACTTCAGAAAAAATCTGCGTTGACTGTAGCCTACTTGGGAGACCCTGACCACACCACCAGAAGACGAGACCCCCACCCCACCTTTAGGCCGCCGGAATATTCCTTCTGGCCGCAAATTGCGGCCAGACAGGGGAGCTAGGTGTTAGGGTTTGTTCTGTAGGTTTCTGCTACATTTATAAGGTCTATGGTATATGCAATTTTGTAAGTTTTTAACCTGGGTAGAATATGGGACAATATATCGTTTTTCAAGTACGTTTAGTTCGCGCGATACGCGCGATACGTGAGTGGGTTCTGTGATCCAGCGTGTCGCGATGTGTCGGGTTAGTTTTAGACACGTATACACACGTTTCAGCGTATCGTACACACACGCGTTAATTCGCGACGCGAGTTTCTCGTTTTGTTTCGATATCGCGTTTTGCGAGATATTTGCTTATATGGATTCTTTGTATAAATTCCAGGTTCATAGGCAGGTGCGTCGAACGCCGCCAAGAAAGGGAAGCAAGTGGTCGGCTACGTGTAGCACGCGACCAGGTGAGTAGATTTAACATCTACGGAGAAATCGCCAGTATGGCGTTAAGCGTCAGGGCGTAATAGGATATGTCAGTTGCATGTGTTCATGTAGGTATACTGTAGTAGCATACCTTCTTGCTGCATGTTGGCATATATATATATATATATATATATATATTCATATACATATCTTGATATATCACTACCTGCGCACATGCACCCTTTATGTTCATCTTAGTGCATACATATCTTGATATATCACTACCAGCGCACATGCACCCTTTATGTTCATCTTAGTGCATACATACCTTGATATACCACTACCTGCGCACATGCACCCTTTATGTTCATCTTAGTGCATACATACCTTGATATACCACTACCTGCGCACATGCACCCTTTATGTTCATCTTAGTGCATACATATCTTGATATATCACTACCTGCGAACATGCACCCTTTATGTTCATCTTAGTGCATACATATCTTGATATATCACTACCTGCGCACATGCACCCTTTATGTTCATCTTAGTGCATACATATCTTGATATATCACTACCTGCGCACATGCACCCTTTATGTTCATCTTAGTGCATACATACCTTGATATATCACTATCTGCGCACATGCACCCTTTATGTTAATCTTAGTGCATACATACCTTGATATATCTACACTTGTGCTCATATACATCGTATATCCATATTAGTGCACATGTACATTGCTACACTCACATTGCGCATATATCCATTTGCACATCCATACCTATACACATACATATGTTACATACATGGATGACATTGACATGTTTTAAAAACTAAGGGACCGCATGGGATATTTCAAAACTGGATCTTTTAAAAGAGCGGTTTCCCTTTCTTTTACTCTCAGTATCATACGATACATTTCATGGATTTACGCATTGAGTTTTGGATTCATATGATTTCTGGATTTGAGAATCGTGGTATCATTTTATGAAAATACGCACAGTTTTAAAAACCCGGTTTCTCTTGATATGATATTTCAGTTCGTCCACCATGAGTTTTCTCGGTTCCAGAGAGCTTGTGTGAGTATACCCGATTCGAGGAGCGGGCACCGATTGCGGGTACATGGTGGACCCGGTACGGTACCCCGGGGTAAGAAGACTCGTATTGTTAGATGGTGAGCCCGGCGGAGGGACTACTACCTACCGGTGATTGGTTAGACCTGGCGATTATCTGGAGGATACCGACCAGAGTCGATAGATGGATATGGGACGACGCGTACTGCCGGGGCCGAGGGCCGATTCTGCAGACCGAGCCCGTGGGCCGATCGGATGGACGGAGCCCGATACTTGAGGATTTGTGTGTCGATGCTAGACACGGCTGATTTTATGATATTTCGAGTGCCGATGTTGGGCACTCACGATTCTATGAGATTTACAGGATTTGAGGGCCGATGAGGATGACGGTGCCTGAGTCTTTTTCTGGGATTTGGTTTATTGATGGACACCAATTATTTTCCACGTTGATATTTCGTGTAGATATTACTTATTCCCATGCTCAGTATTTAGTATTGCACATCTCATCCTGTATCTGTAGTACCTGTTAGAGTACACATGCTATGCACGATTATTGCATACCTTGCTCATCATATAGAGATGTTATTAGATCGCATTTGTTGAATGATTTGAGCATCCAGTTCATCATATAGATGTTATCTGTTGGCATAGGTTAGAGTATCGCAGCACGTGCATACTCGCGATTACCTTTATAAGTTATCTACTATTCACGAGTTGGCAACTCACCCCCGTTGTGCCACAGTGTTTGCAGGTGGCCCCTCGGAGTAGTCGCGGCAGGCTGATTTCGTACATCTTTTGACACAGATACCATTGCAGTTGTCATACTAGCCCTTTTGCTAATAGGTGGGTTTTTATGCAGTATCTGTTTATTTTTCCAGTTGTATACATCATTGTATCTAGTATTCTCCATCTACTACTTATATATGGACTTAGAGACCAGTTGTGAGGACGATATATATTATTGTACTCTGGTGTCGAGCTCGTTGTGAGCCGATTTTATTATGCAGTTTTATATTTCATGTTGTCTTCATTTATTTTTACTCTTCTTCGCTACGACGTCGTATATTATCATTGTGGTTTCCGCCGTTGGGCGTGATTGCTCCCGTTTGGGATGCTTATTTCTTATTGTGTATCATTTTACTCATTTATTGCCTTGTACCCAATCTCGGGGCTAATTTTACAAAGGAAATGCTGCCAAAATTTTTAAATGTTAACTTGAACCTTAAAGAATTCTACTAAACAACATAAAATTTTTCTAAATGTTTTAACAAATATTCTAATAAATGTTTTAAACACTCTATACTTTTAATGGTTTTGATTTCTGGGTTTCGACTTACTTAGTCGCGTTACGTCTGCAGACGTCACGTGGTTAAGTGCCGGTCACGGGCCGGACTTTGGGACGTGACATGGTTCTTGGCAATCCAAGCTTTGCAATCTTTCTTCCAATGGCCTTTCCTACGACAGTGGAAGCACTCGTCCTTTGCCACTACTGGCACCACAACCTTTGCCTTTCCCTTGGTTCCTACCTTACCAACACCACCTCTTGGTTTGGTAGCGGCCTTCTTCTTCCTTCCTTTGGTCCTTGCCTTGGACGTGGAAGAGGAAGCACCACGAACAAACATAGTGAGTGTTTCCCTTGCCTTCTGCACTCCTCAACATGTTAAGGAGTTCTGGAAGTTCAACTTCTTTACCTTGAATGTTGAAATTCAAGATAAACTGGGCGTAGGTAGAAGGAAGGGATTGAAGAACCAAGTCTCTATACAGCTCATTCTCTAATGTTGTCATGAGCTCTGCGAGCTCTTCAATATAGCCAATCATCTTAAGGACATATTCCCCTACAGATGATCCGACGGCCATCCTCGATTGAAACAAGTTCTTCGAGGTCTCGTATCTAGCTATACGAGATTGCTCTCCATACAGTTCCTTGGTGTGGAGAAATATGGATTCTAGATCCATATTCTCGTGCCTCCTCTGATGTTCATTATTCATAGAGGCAAGCACGATGCACTTGGCCTTCGCGCAGTTTAACTCCCAGGTCTTGCGGATTTCCTTATCCGTGACACTGGATTCAGGACCTGGGACGGCAGGGGCCTTAGTAGTAAGGACATACCCCAATTTGTCATAGGTAATTGGCATCTTGACATTCCGGAACCAATCTTTATAGTTTGGCCCTGTCAAAACATTTTTATCTAATAATAACTTAAGGCCTGTCATGTTCTGGGTCGCTACTATTAGGAGAGAGAGAGGAAACAGTTTAGCATGATGCTCTTGCAAGTTTAGAGTGGTTTTTAGTTTACCTAAACAGGATGGCTCCCACAGTTTCTCGAATCCCTCCTCAAACCAAAAAGGAAGAACTAGTCAAGACTATTCTTACTGTACAATACTTGCTTAACCATTCAGCCAGGTAAGTGTCGGTACTTCGAGGGAGGTTTTGCGAATCTTTCGTGAAGTTCTTTAATTAAATAACCTCTTTTCCCTGGGGTCGTAGCCCCGCTGACACCTTTCTCGACACCTAATTGGTTTATAGCATTGATCGTTAAGTGAAAGAATCTCCTGATGAGTAGCATATACTCACAGTAGGATCGGGATCCAAATATCATCGTGTGATAAAGCTGAAGGAATCCTACCAAAATTATCACACTCTAAATGGTATGCAACTCTAGCAAGTTTCAGTTTCTTTAGAAACTCCCGATAAGGATTTCTGCCCCATGCTCTTATGACCTTGGCGTTGGTCAAAATGTCATAAGTCACATGTCAAGTTCTACCCATCATTATCTTGTTAATTTGAACCCACCCGTACATACGCCTGACATTGGCCAAATGGCAGTACGACTGTCCCAAACCAACTCATCTATCTATGCAACAGATGATTACCCAGCAGCTACCAAACACTATGCCTTGGCGTTGGTCAAAATACATAGCTTGAATACTACTAAATACCCAAATGAAATGACGGAGGGCTACGAATGGTTTTGGCGAAACCATGAACGTAGTGAACTTGATATGATCGAAGGAACCTGATAGGTTTTAAAAGGAGTGGTTTAAGCTCCGCAATTTTAAAAAAATCTTTTGTTTTAAAATAATCGAGTGGTTTCTTTTAAACTGTTCCAACGATTCAACTTTGGTTTATTTTTTTTGTATTAATATAATGCGTCCCATCATTTAACCTATCATTGCAGAAAACAACGAAAATACAACGTCTTCTTATGCCATCCGCATTCGCCACTGGGCCCCATCATTCACCCGTTGGATTACTTAACTAACGACAGAGCGGGGGCTAGGCTAGCGCGGGTGCAAAATATAAGTAACGCCTACTAGATATCATATATAGATACAGTACATTCGTCAGACGCAATAATAGGCATTCCAGATCACAGATGAACATATTGGATATACAAGCAATCCACATTTCTTTTGAGCCTGCAATGAAAGACGGATTATACAGTCACGATGAATAGCCAAAACCCCACCCTAGACCCCTACGGGTACTGCAAACTACCCGCCAAGTACCCGAAGTGAAGCGGTCTCCCTCAACGACGTGAGTAGGCCACTAAACACTTCAAAGTTCCCGGTAGTTTGTGCACCCCACCTTGGGTCTATCCTAGGAGCAGAAAACAGTAAATGAAATAATACAACGGTGGCTACAACCTCAGCCCGGATGTGCCCCGCAAAAGAATATTACAACAAATTACAATTTACATTTGAATGAAAGAAACACTCGTCTCACATCCCCGGCTATCCATTCACGACAATCCAACAAGTTCACATTCACAAACCAGTAAAAACCAATACAGAAATGTGCAACCCCTGCTAACCGACATACTAGCAGTTAGGGGAGGTTTACGAACACATTAATCACAACACAAATATAATCCAGTTGGCCAAAGTTCTTAGAATATCGATCAAGCAACACATATGAATCTACTCCAAACAATTCTCTGTGCACATAAAACCTGAGCAGAAACAAAACATCCCAGAAAATACAACATCAACACAGAAGAATAACTCAGCAAATTTGGGTTGACTCGGTGTCAACTCGGCCGCGGATCCGCGGCGGATCGCTTGTATCGGCCGCGCTTCCGCGGTGATTTGGTCAAGTCATGATCCAAAATTTCTTCACAATTCTTAAAAATCCCTGCTTGTATTTTTAAGGGTCCCTGAAAAACTTTTAGACCCCATTTTAAAATCGGCAGAAACATAGTGAAAACGTCATTTTTTCGGGATTATTTTGTGATCGAATTTCTAAAGACTTTGCTAACATGTTAGTTATGGTTTAGCTAGGCTCTGATACCATTGTAAGTCGACGTTACACACCCCACAAGATGCGGGGAGGCGGAATAGGTAAAACAATCATTTTGTTTAAGATAACATCAACTAACATTACGGATCTTTGCTAAACCCTAACTAACAAACTATCTAGAAGTGCTAAACTACTATGATAGATGATTATACTTCAAGATACTAGTCCTTCTCGTTCTTGTTGTTCACCTCCTCGTCGGCCTCCTCGATGTGATGTAAGATCCACCCGAGAGTTCCTTCTCCAAGCTTTAACCTCTAACTTAAGGAAACTAAGTGGCTAGGATTGCTAATCCAAGTGACCTAGAAGATATAGAAGTAGATTAAGGATCTATTAGTCTTTCTAACCCTTGGGATCTCAACACATGAGAGGATTAGGGTTAAGTTAAAGAAGAGGAGAGCTTGAGGAGAGAGAGTGTGTATGTGAGAATGAAATGAAAAATAACTCATTTCTATATTATATGAAGCATAATGATTATCAAATAAATCATCCAAGATAATTACAACCATGCTTCGTTTAATACAATGAATGAATCATCTCATGAGTCATTAAAACAATTAATGCTTCATTAACTCATTTGGATGAATCATCTCATGAGTCACTAGTTCATTTAATGCAAATTACACATAAGCTGTCCACCTCATTTAGTTTAATTCATAAATGAATTAAATCTAAATGAGTCACCTTTCTTCTAGAAGCTTCTCGACTAATTACGAGAATTCCCCTCCTATCCGTATTCCCGAAAAACACGGATATACTGAGACTGTATAAATCCAATAATCCAATACTAGAATCCGGCTTAAACCAAAGCCCGCTAGTATAATCTGTCCGAACATCATATGTGCATAAATACACGTATAACCACATGCCTCTATATCATTTCGCCTAAAGCAGGGAAACTCTCTGTGTGGGACTCTAAAGACTCGACACTACGCTGGCAGTGGGTTTAACCACAGACCGCAAGCGGTACTAGCTGTACGTAACGGTCCCCATGTAGATGTCGATAAGAAGGCCGATGAGGAAACCCATCCGAACTCCAACTGAGCCTGATGTGACAATCTCTGTACAGTCCGGTCTGTTCGTCTAAGACTATCGCATATCGGGCCAAGGGGGCGGAAAGCGTCAGTCCCCTAAAAGCGGTATAAGTCGTGTTGGAGTGAAGCCCATTACACCTTGAGAAGCTACTGGAAATCCTACCAGTAAATCTCGTCTGCCATGGCCAGGGACTTTGCATAATGGCTCTTGATTGTTAGAGATTCTGCGTGTTCAAGTTTAGTTAATTACCGCAATCAAAACGGTTTCGCTTGTAGCTAGCCGGTTGAGTACGGGTCGTCCGCAGGGAGATGGGAATCTTTTTCTATGTGCTTTAACGAGTTAAGTCCAATTTTCCAGATTTGTTTGTGATTAACTAAGTGCTAAAATGATATGTAAAGAGAGCTTGTTAGGGTTAGGATTAGGTTAGTTTGAGTTAGGAGTCGCTCACTTCTTTCGTTGCCACTCTTAATATCGGTGTTACGGTAATCGGCAACAACGGGGATTAACACGACTAGGAAGGAACTTGCGAGTATAAGCTAGGCTTTCCAACGCTTAAGTTCTTCCTTTTGGTGCTTGTCCGTCCGTTGTTGGCTCTTAGCCATAACCTCCGGTTAATTCAACCACAACCGGTCTCACTATGGAATCACCGCTATCATGTAGGATAGGGTGCCGTAGGGAGCGGATTGTGGTTCAATTAACGGGAGTCGATTTAAGATGTTGGGCAAGGAAAGAGTGAGAGAGATTTCCTTCTCTCAAACTTCCCTTATCCTACCCTAACAAGTATGGAAACTACTCACACATCATAACGAAAAATAAAACAAAAGAGGAAGATAGAAAGAAAGAGATTAGAAGATAACAACTAGCTATTTGCGACCTCACCTTGGCAAGGATCAAGCGTAAGCATCATGGTTGTTTAAGGATAAAGGAAAAGAGAAAAGAAAGAAACAACAAGAAATAACAACAACTAAATTATCAATTAAAGATTAAACGTAATTAACATAACAAGAGCAAGACAAGTATAATAACAAAATGAACTTCTTTATTCATCATTCTTCACTCACAAAAGCTCACTACAAGTTTTTCAATGGAGAAGAGATGAGAAGAGGAAGACGAACAAAATGTATTCTAAAACCTAAAAATACAAGATTATGCACCCTTGGCTTCACAAGGTTCTGGGCTATTTATAGGCAGGGAAAAGAAAATCTAGGGCAAAATTCTGAACCCATATGAAAAGACCAAACACCCCCTGAAAACTCAACAGATGCGGCACCTGTACGGCCGCGGATCCGCGGCCTAGACCTCTTGTTGGCCGCGGATCCGCGGCCGTATGGTGGAGTTGAAGCATGGGATTTTTTGTACTGCCCTGGTCTTCTGTGCCCATGAGTCTGGTATATGTGTTTTCTCATATTTTCTTCACGTTTTTTCGAGAACTTCTGTTGAACAAAAAGGTGATGAATGTGGATCTTTTTGTCATGATTTCCTCGAGCTCCGCGTAGATTTCTTGGATCTTGTGTTGCCATTGAGCCTTGTGCATGAAAATGACATTGATTTGCTATTTTGTCTTTTAAACTGGTGTGTGGCAACATACGGATGGAGAGCGGAGACCGTGTTTTATCTGTGGTTGGCAGGAACCCGGGTTTTGTCGTGTTTTTCCATGATTTTCACCGTTTAGAGCCGAGAACCTGTATCCTGCAATTGACTAGCAAACACGGCTCAAGAGTACCTACCGATATGCAATGTGATAAAAATTGGGCGGTATGAAAATGCAAAATTCTGATATGAACAAATACCTCCAAACTTATCATTTGCTCGTCCCGAGCAAAGCCAATTTATTCACGAAAAATTTTCCTAACCTCACTTTCGCAGGGAACGCGATTGCACTGAGCATGTGAAACAAGCCGTTAAACCTCTAGGTGTCCCTAGTAGGAGGAGTGTTGTCTCCTGAGGGTTTTCAGCGGATACTACCCACAAAATCCGGTCAAGCTAGTTTTGCAAAATAACTAAGATTCAAACCTTAAAGTTTTGTTTCAGAAAATAATTCTATTATCCTAAGTCTAGACTATCGAACCTTTATTTTTCACACCACGCTTCTTATTTAACTACAGATTTTATATGTCTTCACGTGCAGTGCAAATAGTGTCGTTAAGTTTCCAGAAGGATCGATTTAAGTCATCATGTCACACAATAAAGCCCAGATAAAAATTTTGAAAGGATCACAAAAGTTTTATAAAGAGTTAAGCAATTTTCGAGTTTCGTTTTCCAGTAAGGTTTCAACTTCAGAATTTCTATCTTCCTTAACAGGAAACTAGGTCTTATTTTTCACTCCACCTTTTTCTTGTTTTCATTTCATACACACCTCTGTAAACGTGCAATAGTCTTTATCATAGAATAAAACCTTCATATCTCCGCTAAAATTTTTATAAAAGCCTGTCTTTTATCAAGATTATTCTCACACAAAGGACCGTTATGAATTTTAACTCGGAGAGAACACTTGCTTGACTTTGTTTTAATCTGGACTTTCTAGGCTTCTTAGCGAGCTTTGGGCCAATGCACCCAAACCAGTTGGCTTTAGGGCATTAGGTGTAGAAACACACCAGCGGACTTAATTACTCAAGTTACCTAGGTCCAAAAACAAAAGACAGTTTGGCGAGAAAATCATGATGATTCAATACGAACAGAGATATAACCGGCAGTTCAATTTTTTTTTTTTTTTTTGGATAAAAGACGTGTTTAGTGGGTTCGGTGTGTAATCATTCCAATCAAGTTTCAGATGGGTTATTTTTCAGACTTAGTTCCAATTAAGGCATCAATAACATTCCTTCATATTCACTTCACTTCATAAACTATTCTTGACATTACTTATTTCAGAACATACCTATTTGATCCTCAGAAAATCATTTATCCATTTAAAAGTTTTTAGACATAAAAGGCTTGTTATCTAATTTCCAAAACTCACGACACGTGTAGTGTGATGTAAAGACGTATATCAGTGTCACGACCCGAAAGTACGGAACATGACCGGCACTTAAACTACGAACGTCTCGAGGCGTACGTAATCTAAGTAAACCGAAAACCCAGAAATCCAAACCAAGAAAAGTAGTAGAGTGCAGGAAAACCAATTTAAATCAAGTAGTTTTAATATCATAAGACGAATTATGCGGGTTTCTAAAAACATCAAAAATTTACTGAAAATTTCGGCAGAGTCTCCTTTGTAAATACTGGCTCCCAAACGGGATACAACATGAATAGTATACGAAATCAAGAAAAGGGCATCCCCAAGCGGGAGCTAGCTCTTCGTCAATCGACGGTCACAACCACACAAACAATATAATATACAACGCCAACGGCGAGGATCAAAACTCAAAAGGAAACTCAAAACCACCAGAAATATAACGAGCGACTCTAAGGTCGAAAGAATAACAACACTGGTCTCTATCTCAAAAATAAATACATGTTTGGTTGATGGAACTTCTAGATACAACAGAATAATGATATACAAGATATAATGATGGGTAAGATACAAATAACCCACCTACTAGCAAGCCACCCGGAAATGGAAAAAGTGCCAGCAAAGCCGTAATGAAACCTGTACGGCGAAACCTGCAAGAACTGTGGCACAACGGGGGTGAGTTGCCAACTCGTGAGTAGAAAAACATCTACGCACAGAAATCACATAAATAACGCAATCCTAGGTCAATGATCATAATATATCCTCAAAAATGTATATAACATGCAGCCTATAACAATGGCTAGGGTAAGTATCTAACCCGAGTGTAAACTCATGTGCCCGTATCAGTGCCTCAGGTAGCAATATATCATATGAATGATGTATGAATGCATGAAAACAGAATACATGTAAATGAAGAAACGGTTTTCATAAATTAGTGAGATTTCCTTCGTATTTTTAAACTGAGTTATCATAAATGAAATCAGTATCAACAGTGTCTAGCATCGACACAAAACATAAATCTCACTGCCTCGAAATATCAATGTCTCAATCTCAATATCTAGGGCGCCGTCAGTCCAGACCGGCCCCTACCATCCATCTCAAGACCACGACGGTATCCTCCGGATATCCGACGCGTCGGGTAATATCACCGGTAGGTAATCTGTCCCCTGCCAGGCTCAACGTCAACACCACATTCATCTTGCCCCGGGGTACCATACCGGGCCCACCATGTACCCGTGACGGTTCCTCCACTCCTCGACACGGATCTCGAAACCCACAGCAAACTCATGGTGGACGACACTTACATCACTAGAAAACCGCAATTTACATATTTTAAAAGGTTAATAAGTTTAGAAATTTTGCGGCTTTCCCCCGAAATCCAGAAATATCATAAATCTCAAGAAGTCATCACAAGTGCATATGTCAATGCTAATGAATGTATATGGTATCAATAACCAAGTTGCAATGTATGATTAATAACTAGGCATGAACAATGGAATAACAGTATGCATGAAGTGACAAATAATAACTACAATGTCCAAACTGGCATATAACCCAGGTACACTAATATCATATCAACTACTAACTAACAAGCTAAGCCAAGCAATAGTATTTTCTAAGTGTACGTGACATGGCAATTACCGATGAAGATGTGTGTGAGCCGGCAAGTAAGTGTATGTGGTACATACGCATCATCGGTAATGGTGCTGGTGTCCTAACAGCATGATATCAATAATGGAGTATGCAGCAAAATAAGTATGCGGGGCAGAGCGAACAGCAATAATGTGCGGAAGCAGAATACTAGACACAACGATAACTAATCAGTATTAAACTAATATAAGTCCTACAAATGGTGCCTTTTGAAATAACACGAATCATGGGATTTTGAAAATAGGGGCTACGGTGTTTTTATGAAAAGATACGTCTTTTGAAATATCCGTAGGATCCCTTGGGCTGTCTTTAAAAAATGCCCACGATTCGTTAGTTTTTGAAATAGGTAAGAAGTCTAATCTAATCTAACAACTACACTAAACTATACGGCTGAACTAACAAGCTGAACTACAGGTAAGGAAACCGCCTATCATCTGAGTCGATACATATACATACCTGTATATGTATAGTCGGTGATCCCGCCTCAATAATATCATATCCGATACCATATCTAAAATCAGGCATCCCAAGTCAAGAGTGCGGATCAATCATCAATATAGCTCGTACGTAAATCCGTCGTACGGCATCCCAAATCTGGGTACGGGTCAATATCACATTCATCATACTATTCACCTGGTATCCTCTTTATCAAATATTATGATCGGGGTACTGATCTACGTCTAGTACCATACTGATACCGCCTACGTATGCATGGACGTGTGTGAAACACTACGTCAAGGACCCGCTACAACGTCATGTCGTATCTAAGATACGAACCCTGCTATATCACCGATCTCACGGCCTCAAATCGAATCTCATCGACTCAGCTCAATCCCAAGTATCATCCTCAATCCGTATGTGAACACATAGTCCCATACCCATGTGAACACATAACTATAAAGAATCCCATGAGCACATATCAATAGGAATGTATGCAAGTATCTATGTGTGTATGTGTAGTGCAACACTACCCTAGGGTTCGCAACACTAAGGTAATCCAACACACCAATATCCATCCTAAGCAACGTTATTAATCCCAATAACATATAATAAATGTTGGTGTGTATACGCATCCGTATACACCACCACGGACTGCGGGGGTGCTATATGCCATCCACCCGACTTCTCCCCGTAGATATAAATCTACTCACCTGGTTCTCGCTAGCCGGTGCCGACGTCGCCACGCGCTTGCTTGTCGTCTCGAAGTCCACATGGGGGTACCTACATATCATAACGCACCATATCTCATTAAAACTAAATTCAAAATCGAAACGGCATACGAAAATCAAATCGGCACGCGTATCACGCATAAGTCCAAACCTATCGTCTTCGCATGCAAGAATAGTCAAACCAACCCTCGATGTCGATATACAAACGTCAAACCATCGAGAAAAATCCAATCACGCTCATTTGCACATTCACGAACACTAATTTTAATATAAACTAGATTAAAACTCACAAAAACCCCAATTTCACTTAAAAAGTCATTTTTCCGAAAATCTAGCAAGCACAATTTGCCGTTTTTGTACAAAACATGATGTTTAAATGAATGTAGCGGCCAATATACTTATTAAATATCTTAAATAAGTCATAGAAACAATTTCCGGAATTTAATCTCATTAAATTCCAAAATCGCTAATATTCTAGTTTACAAAATACCCTTTTTTTAACAATTTCATAGCACAAAAAATGCGCAAACTACAATTTAGGTTGGATTTCCAAGAACTAAAGTGTTAAACTACACTTAATAAAGTTAATAATGTCATGAATACCCTAATAAGATTTTTATCCCAATTGATTAATTAAATTCCCAAAACCTAGTTAACAAAATTAACACAATTAGCAAAATTTAAACTAAAAATTAGCAACTAGTAACTAGCTTTTCCTTGCATGACTTAAGATCTCAAATTACAACACACAAATCATGATCCAAATACCCCAAACTCTAGTTTGATCACAACCCCTTCTCTTGAACTTTTCAATCATATAATTTGAACACATATAAAATCTAATTAACACTTAATTAAGTTAACATAAGCATTAACCAACAATTTTAACTACAAGGTTAAAATTATACCTCCATAATTTTATTGATCTCACATGAAATCTAGCCATCCAAAATGCTCTCTTTTCACCACAATCCATGCTTGATAGCCTAAACTAAAATGGGTAGGAGTTGGATTTGGATGTTGGGATTTTTTTGATGGGTTTTGATGCAATTTTGATGAAATTTTTTCAAGAGAAATGAGGGGAGAAAAGGGAGGAGCTGCTGTTGAGAGGGGGAAGGGGTTTCGGCTGGAATTGGGAGTGATTGGAGAGAGAATGAGGTGGGTAAAGTGTTTCCAAGTCAAAGAAGTCAAAGGTCAACACAACCATATCTCTTTTGTTATACATTTCTTTTTGTTTTCTTTAGCAAAACAAGTGGGGAAAGTTGAGGGGAGCTGCTGAATTCAGCCAAGGGGGAGGAATAATGGGGGTGTGTGAGTGTGGGTACGGGTGTGGGGTGATGAAAAATGATAAATACAATACCCCAAACATCCATTTACGCTAAAAAAAGCCTTTTTTCTTCAATAATTTCTAAACCGTTTTGGCAAATGATTTCGTTCCAAAAACCATATGATAAAATTTTATTTAATGTTTTATGATGCACAAAATTTGTTTCAACTCATTCCAATTTGTAATTTTCCCTAATTAAATGTATTAGTGACGGCTTAAAATAATAATAAAATAATATTTTTTTCAGAAAATTTGAAATTTCACCAGCGGCTCAATAAACACCAAATAATAGCAATTATATAGCTAGAATATGTATATTTAATTTTTATAATAAGATATTTGTATTTTGAATTTTTACAGAAAACCCCCTTATTTTACCGATTTTCCGAAATTTCACCGAAACGATTTTCAAAACGCTACAATTTACCCCCCTTAAAGAAATTCGGTCCCCGAATTTAAATTCAAACTCCCCCCAAATACAAAAACATCTAAGCAAAATCATCAAGTCGTCGGGGCTCCGAAACCATAAGTACATAATACGCATCATAGCGCAATGCATGCGCATGAGCAACGAGCATATAACTCAATCAAAACTCCGTCAAGCATCCCGCAATCATCGGAGTCATGGGGAAGACATCAATACCAATCCAAAGCAAAACCAATATGATATAATTCGAAACTATACATGTAAATATCGAATATATATATGTAAGTATCTGAAGGAAATGTATGCCAAATCTCTTTAGGTCGCTGTGCAACGCGTATAACATTGCACAGTGGCGGACGTCTATCATAAGAAAATAACTATATACATATATACCTTTGTTTGAAATGTACGTTCCGCCGTTTTGGAAACAATTTAGAAGGGTCTCCTTGTTTTAAACATTTCGTGTCATATCAGACACGTAGGTAAATACTGAGGCTATAGCTCGCTTTTTGGAAATCCCTTCAATAACTATCAATGCATGCAAAATATATTCAGGTACTGTCCTCTGACTAGTCCTGCTCAGTACGAAAATACATAGCAATATCATAAAAACGTACTGCTCTATAAGAAAAAAAATCAATCGCAAAATACGCGTATGAATACTACGTGCGTCTGGTGCGCACGGAAATCAAAATCCATATACGTGCCATACAAGTGCACAGAAACAAGACCTAATTGCATCAGGTGTGCACAAAGCATCTGTCGTAGGCAACGTGTGTGCCTGACAGCAAAATCAGGTGCATCTGACATGCACGAAAAATCTCGAATTAGTGCATCTGGTGTGCACCAAATCGCATCTCGTAACAGGCGCCCAACAGGCGCTAAAAATCCAATCCGGTGCATAAAATGCACAAAACAAATGTCGAGCATCACCCTCGAAATCGAAATCCAGTGTATCCAAGTGCACAAAATACATGTCACTGCACTGCCAGCATATAAAATTTATATAGAGTGCAGGAACCAAATCGCGTGCGTGCATACGCACAAAGTCAACCCAACTGTTTAAAACCGTAAAATCACAAACATGTGAAACTAAAGCACGAAAACGATATCAAGTGCAACACTGTGCAAAGATCGTAAATCCTCAATCATCAAAATCAAATCATACGAATAAATCACCCAAAACATCGAAATCAAAAATGGCGGAATAGTACTGCTCAAGCGCATCCTCTAAGAATCTCGGCCAACTGTCGCGGTCACTAGTGGGACGTCTCGTCAATGATCATGAACTCTGTCCTGCTGGCGTGCGTAACCATGACCACTCCTGGGTCAAGGTCTTCACTATGAATTACCAATCTTTTGGTCCATCGACTCATCGGCCCTGTCAGGTGTGCTAACGGGAACGATTCCGTTCTGGCACTTCTCTGGTCATCTCTTGGTCAATCATCGCGACCACTCGTAAGACAGCATATCACTGGCGTCGGCCTCTGGCTCTCTGAATGTACGTGACACATCTGATCCTGGGTGCAAGTATCATTGCAGCAGGGTCCTGGAAGGAATCCTGCTCACGGTCTCTTCCATGTCTCGTCTCTGCCAACTGTCCGGAAGTCATCGTCCTTTCCTATATCTGCATCTTGCTCTGGAACGAGTGCATACTCATCGCGACTCCTTCTGGAAGGTAAATCCAAGTACCATGCCTCGGCATGCGCATCGCATCTCTGATGTCGGCGGAGTGGAACGTCATCTCATCTAGATCTGGTACGAACCTCTTACTTCACTTTTCTCTAATGTCGTCTGCTTTGGACTCGTCACGTCGCGGCTGCATGGACTGAGCTCCAACGACTATCCTCGTATCTGGAGTCTCCCAAGAATGCATCTCACCACCAAGCATCCGAATTAAGTCGAGCCATCAGATCGAGTCGTCAAAACCTCATAATCCTCCAAGAGCTCAACCTCTTGGCACAGTTTAATAGTATCGAGTACATACCACAGCATCGGTGGTCCAGCCGTAGAAGGGCAAACCCAAGCCTCACTAATGGCGCCGTAGAACTGCCGCAAACCCAAAGGTTCAAAGGCTTTCACACGGTCATTAAGTCGAGTTAGGGTTTCATTCTTCTAGAGGGACCATAGAATTGCTTGCATGTCTTTCCGACTACTTTAAACTTGGAATAATAGGTTTCTGACATTCGATCGTCTCTGTCGACTCCTAACGTCTCCGCGTGAAGTCTTCTCTAGCTGGAACCAATCTATCTGATGACCTCGCATCGGGGTAGGCGAACGATCCATATGTCCTAGTCAGTCATCATCGGGTGACTAGCGACCTCCTATCATTTATTCGTACAACTCGCCCCCCAATAGCTCCAACATATGGGGCGATATCTCGTCGCTCGCAGCAACAACTGGCTCGATCGTCTGCACGCTGAATAGTGCCCCAATCATCAGGAGTAAGCAACACACCAACGGTCATCAAAATCTGGCTGGCCTCCATCATTGGCTCAATTCTCTAGTGTCAATCAGCACCTCCGAGTAACCTCATACAGCGATCCATCCAACGCTCGTGGTGCAAAAACACAATCCAAAAGACACATCTCTACAATCGTGTGTCGCCCGAATCACGCCATGGTCAGTCCTCGTTCGTAACGAGCTCATGCTGACCGTAACTCTAGCCGTAGCTCTCCCTGCCGTAACCGTAGCAGCAAAACCAAACTGGTACCGATGAGGCTAGATCAGGAAGGAATATAATACTGAACAAGGAAATGTACATCCTAAGGCTTTATAAGTGGAGTGGCGTGTCGTAAATATGCCGCGGAACATATCAACGGTACGTCACTCTACTTTAGTCACCTATTCCATCAACCAAGGGTCATCCTACGCTCCGAAGGTTAAAACCTAACGCTCTGATACCAACTTTATCACGACCCGAAAGTACGGAACATGACCGGCACTTAAACTACGAACGTCTCGAGGCGTACGTAATCTAAGTAAACCGAAAACCCAGAAATCCAAACCAAGAAAAGTAGTAGAGTGTAGGAAAACCAATTTAAATCAAGTAGTTTTAATATCATAAGCCGAATTATGCGGGTTTCTAAAAACATCAAAAATTTACTGAAAATTTCGGCAGAGTCTCCTTTGTAAATACTGGCTCCCAAACGGGATACAACATGAATAGTATACGAAATCAAGAAAAGGGCATCCCCAAGCGGGAGCTAGCTCTTCGTCAATCGACGGTCACAACCACACAAACAATATAATATACAACGCCAACGGCGAGGATCAAAACTCAAAAGGAAACTCAAAACCACCAGAAATATAACGAGCGACTCTAAGGTCGAAAGAATAACAACACTGGTCTCTATCTCAAAAATAAATACATGTTTGGTTGATGGAACTTCTAGATACAACAGAATAATGATATACAAGATATAATGATGGGTAAGATACAAATAACCCACCTACTAGCAAGGCACTCGGAAATGGAAAAAGTGCCAGCAAAGCCGTAATGAAACCTGTACGGCGAAACCTACAAGAACTGTGGCACAACGGGGGTGAGTTGCCAACTCGTGAGTAGAAAAACATCTACGCACAGAAATCGCATAAATAACGCAATCCTAGGTCAATGATCATAATATATCCTCAAAAATGTATATAACATGCAGCCTATAACAATGGCTAGGGTAAGTATCTAACCCGAGTGTAAACTCATGTGCCCGTGTCAGTGCCTCAGGTAGCAATATATCATATGAATGATGTATGAATGCATGAAAACAGAATACATGTAAATGAAGAAACTGTTTTCATAAATTAGTGAGATTTCCTTCGTATTTTTAAACTGAGTTATCATAAATGAAATCAGTATCAACAGTGTCTAGCATCGACACAAAACATAAATCTCACTGTCTCGAAATATCAATGTCTCAATCTCAATATCTAGGGCGCCGTCAATCCAGACCGGCCCCTACCATCCATCTCAAGACCACGACGGTATCCTCCGGATATCCGACGCGTCGGGTACTATCACCGGTAGGTAATCTGTCCCCTGCCAGGCTCAACGTCAACACCACATTCATCTTGCCCCGGGGTACCATACCGGGCCCACCATGTACCCGTGACGGTTCCTCCACTCCTCGACACGGATCTCGAAACCCACAGCAAACTCATGGTGGATGACACTTACATCACTAGAAAACCGCAATTTACATATTTTAAAAGGTTAATAAGTTTAGAAATTTTGCGGCTTTCCCCCGAAATCCAGAAATATCATAAATCTCAAGAAGTCATCACAAGTGCATATGTCAATGCTAATGAATGTATATGGTATCAATAACCAAGTTACAATGTATGATTAATAACTAGGCATGAACAATGGAATAACAGTATGCATGAAGTGACAAATAATAACTACAATGTCTAAACTGGCATATAACCCTGGTACACTAATATCATATCAACTACTAACTAACAAGCTAAGCCAAGCAATAGTATTTTCTAAGTGTACGTGACATGGCAATTACCGATGAAGATGTGTGTGAGCCGGCAAGTAAGTGTATGTGGTACATACGCATCATCGGTAATGGTGCTGGTGTCCTAACAGCATGATATCAATAATGGAGTATGCAGCAAAATAAGTATGCGGGGCAGAGCGAACAGCAATAATGTGCGGAAGCAGAATACTAGACACAACGATAACTAATCAGTATTAAACTAATATAAGTCCTACAAATGGTGCCTTTTGAAATAACACGAATCATGGGATTTTGAAAATAGGGGCTACGGTGTTTTTATGAAAAGATACGTCTTTTGAAATATCCGTAGGATCCCTTGGGCTGTCTTTAAAAAATGCCCACGATTCGTTAGTTTTTGAAATAGGTAAGAAGTCTAATCTAATCTAACAACTACACTAAACTATACGGCTGAACTAACAAGCTGAACTACAGGTAAGGAAACCGCCTATCATCTGAGTCGATACATATACATACCTGTATATGTATAGTCGGTGATCCCGCCTCAATAATATCATATCCGATACCATATCTAAAATCAGGCATCCCAAGTCAAGAGTGCGGATCAATCATCAATATAGCTCGTACGTAAATCCGTCGTACGGCATCCCAAATCTGGGTACGGGTCAATATCACATTCATCATACTATTCACCTGGTATCCTCTTTATCAAATATTATGATCGGGGTACTGATCTACGTCTAGTACCATACTGATACCGCCTACGTATGCATGGACGTGTGTGAAACACTACGTCAAGGACCCGCTACAACGTCATGTCGTATCTAAGATACGAACCCTGCTATATCACCGATCTCACGGCCTCAAATCGAATCTCATCGACTCAGCTCAATCCCAAGTATCATCCTCAATCCGTATGTGAACACATAGTCCCATACCCATGTGAACACATAACTATAAAGAATCCCATGAGCACATATCAATAGGAATGTATGCAAGTATCTATGTGTGTATGTGTAGTGCAACACTACCCTAGGGTTCGCAACACTAAGGTAATCCAACACACCAATATCCATCCTAAGCAACGTTATTAATCCCAATAACATATAATAAATGTTGGTGTGTATACGCATCCGTATACACCACCACGGACTGCGGGGGTGCTATATGCCATCCACCCGACTTCTCCCCGTAGATATAAATCTACTCACCTGGTTCTCGCTCGCCGGTGCCGACGTCGCCACGCGCTTGCTTGTCGTCTCGAAGTCCACATGGGGGTACCTACATATCATAACGCACCATATCTCATTAAAACTAAATTCAAAATCGAAACGGCATACGAAAATCAAATCGGCACGCGTATCACGCATAAGTCCAAACCTATCGTCTTCGCATGCAAGAATAGTCAAACCAACCCTCGATGTCGATATACAAACGTCAAACCATCGAGAAAAATCCAATCACGCTCATTTGCACATTCACGAACACTAATTTTAATATAAACTAGATTAAAACTCACAAAAACCCCAATTTCACTTAAAAAGTCATTTTTCCGAAAATCTAGCAAGCACAATTTGCCGTTTTTGTACAAAACATGATGTTTAAATGAATGTAGCGGCCAATATACTTATTAAATATCTTAAATAAGTCATAGAAACAATTTCCGGAATTTAATCTCATTAAATTCCAAAATCGCTAATATTCTAGTTTACAAAATACCCTTTTTTTAACAATTTCATAGCACAAAAAATGCGCAAACTACAATTTAGGTTGGATTTCCAAGAACTAAAGTGTTAAACTACACTTAATAAAGTTAATAATGTCATGAATACCCTAATAAGATTTTTATCCCAATTGATTAATTAAATTCCCAAAACCTAGTTAACAAAATTAACACAATTAGCAAAATTTAAACTAAAAATTAGCAACTAGTAACTAGCTTTTCCTTGCATGACTTAAGATCTCAAATTACAACACACAAATCATGATCCAAATACCCCAAACTCTAGTTTGATCACAACCCCTTCTCTTGAACTTTTCAATCATATAATTTGAACACATATAAAATCTAATTAACACTTAATTAAGTTAACATAAGCATTAACCAACAATTTTAACTACAAGGTTAAAATTATACCTCCATAATTTTATTGATCTCACATGAAATCTAGCCATCCAAAATGCTCTCTTTTCACCACAATCCATGCTTGATAGCCTAAACTAAAATGGGTAGGAGTTGGATTTGGATGTTGGGATTTTTTTGATGGGTTTTGATGCAATTTTGATGAAATTTTTTCAAGAGAAATGAGGGGAGAAAAGGGAGGAGCTGCTGTTGAGAGGGGGAAGGGGTTTCGGCTGGAATTGGGAGTGATTGGAGAGAGAATGAGGTGGGTAAAGTGTTTCCAAGTCAAAGAAGTCAAAGGTCAACACAACCATATCTCTTTTGTTATACATTTCTTTTTGTTTTCTTTAGCAAAACAAGTGGGGAAAGTTGAGGGGAGCTGCTGAATTCAGCCAAGGGGGAGGAATAATGGGGGTGTGTGAGTGTGGGTACGGGTGTGGGGTGATGAAAAATGATAAATACAATACCCCAAACATCCATTTACGCTAAAAAAAGCCTTTTTTCTTCAATAATTTCTAAACCGTTTTGGCAAATGATTTCGTTCCAAAAACCATATGATAAAATTTTATTTAATGTTTTATGATGCACAAAATTTGTTTCAACTCATTCCAATTTGTAATTTTCCCTAATTAAATGTATTAGTGACGGCTTAAAATAATAATAAAATAATATTTTTTTCAGAAAATTTGAAATTTCACCAGCGGCTCAATAAACACCAAATAATAGCAATTACATAGCTAGAATATGTATATTTAATTTTTATAATAAGATATTTGTATTTTGAATTTTTACAGAAAACCCCCTTATTTTACCGATTTTCCGAAATTTCACCGAAACGATTTTCAAAACGCTACAATTTACCCCCCTTAAAGAAATTCGGTCCCCGAATTTAAATTCAAACTCCCCCCAAATACAAAAACATCTAAGCAAAATCATCAAGTCGTCGGGGCTCCGAAACCATAAGTACATAATACGCATCATAGCGCAATGCATGCGCATGAGCAACGAGCATATAACTCAATCAAAACTCCGTCAAGCATCCCGCAATCATCGGAGTCATGGGGAAGACATCAATACCAATCCAAAGCAAAACCAATATGATATAATTCGAAACTATACATGTAAATATCGAATATATATATGTAAGTATCTGAAGGAAATGTATGCCAAATCTCTTTAGGTCGCTGTGCAACGCGTATAACACTGCACAGTGGCGGACGTCTATCATAAGAAAATAACTATATACATATATACCTTTGTTTGAAATGTACGTTCCGCCGTTTTGGAAACAATTTAGAAGGGTCTCCTTGTTTTAAACATTTCGTGTCATATCAGACACGTAGGTAAATACTGAGGCTATAGCTCGCTTTTTGGAAATCCCTTCAATAACTATCAATGCATGCAAAATATATTCAGGTACTGTCCTCTGACTAGTCCTGCTCAGTACGAAAATACATAGCAATATCATAAAAACGTACTGCTCTATAAGAAAAAAAATCAATCGCAAAATACGCGTATGAATACTACGTGCGTCTGGTGCGCACGGAAATCAAAATCCATATACGTGCCATACAAGTGCACAGAAACAAGACCTAATTGCATCAGGTGTGCACAAAGCATCTGTCGTAGGCAACGTGTGTGCCTGACAGCAAAATCAGGTGCATCTGACATGCACGAAAAATCTCGAATTAGTGCATCTGGTGTGCACCAAATCGCATCTCGTAACAGGCGCCCAACAGGCGCTAAAAATCCAATCCGGTGCATAAAATGCACAAAACAAATGTCGAGCATCACCCTCGAAATCGAAATCCAGTGTATCCAAGTGCACAAAATACATGTCACTGCACTGCCAGCATATAAAATTTATATAGAGTGCAGGAACCAAATCGCGTGCGTGCATACGCACAAAGTCAACCCAACTGTTTAAAACCGTAAAATCACAAACATGTGAAACTAAAGCACGAAAACGATATCAAGTGCAACACTGTGCAAAGATCGTAAATCCTCAATCATCAAAATCAAATCATACGAATAAATCACCCAAAACATCGAAATCAAAAATGGCGGAATAGTACTGCTCAAGCGCATCCTCTAAGAATCTCGGCCAACTGTCGCGGTCACTAGTGGGACGTCTCGTCAATGATCATGAACTCTGTCCTGCTGGCGTGCGTAACCATGACCACTCCTGGGTCAAGGTCTTCACTATGAATTACCAATCTTTTGGTCCATCGACTCATCGGCCCTGTCAGGTGTGCTAACGGGAACGATTCCGTTCTGGCACTTCTCTGGTCATCTCTTGGTCAATCATCGCGACCACTCGTAAGACAGCATATCACTGGCGTCGGCCGCTGGCTCTCTGAATGTACGTGACACATCTGATCCTGGGTGCAAGTATCATTGCAGCAGGGTCCTGGAAGGAATCCTGCTCACGGTCTCTTCCATGTCTCGTCTCTGCCAACTGTCCGGAAGTCATCGTCCTTTCCTATATCTGCATCTTGCTCTGGAACGAGTGCATACTCATCGCGACTCCTTCTGGAAGGTAAATCCAAGTACCATGCCTCGGCATGCGCATCGCATCTCTGATGTCGGCGGAGTGGAACGTCATCTCATCTAGATCTGGTACGAACCTCTTACTTCACTTTTCTCTAATGTCGTCTGCTTTGGACTCGTCACGTCGCGGCTGCATGGACTGAGCTCCAACGACTATCCTCGTATCTGGAGTCTCCCAAGAATGCATCTCACCACCAAGCATCCGAATTAAGTCGAGCCATCCGATCGAGTCGTCAAAACCTCATAATCCTCCAAGAGCTCAACCTCTTGGCACAGTTTAATAGTATCGAGTACATACCACAGCATCGGTGGTCCAGCCGTAGAAGGGCAAACCTAAGCCTCACTAATGGCGCCGTAGAACTGCCGCAAACCCAAAGGTTCAAAGGCTTTCACACGGTCATTAAGTCGAGTTAGGGTTTCATTCTTCTAGAGGGACCATAGAATTGCTTGCATGTCTTTCCGACTACTTTAAACTTGGAATAATAGGTTTCTGACATTCGATCGTCTCTGTCGACTCCTAACGTCTCCGCGTGAAGTCTTCTCTAGCTGGAACCAATCTATCTGATGACCTCGCATCGGGGTAGGCGAACGATCCATATGTCCTAGTCAGTCATCATCGGGTGACTAGCGACCTCCTATCATTTATTCGTACAACTCGCCCCCCAATAGCTCCAACATATGGGGCGATATCTCGTCGCTCGCAGCAACAACTGGCTCGATCGTCTGCACGCTGAATAGTGCCCCAATCATCAGGAGTAAGCAACACACCAACGGTCATCAAAATCTGGCTGGCCTCCATCATTGGCTCAATTCTCTAGTGTCAATCAGCACCTCCGAGTAACCTCATACAGCGATCCATCCAACGCTCGTGGTGCAAAAACACAATCCAAAAGACACATCTCTACAATCGTGTGTCGCCCGAATCACGCCATGGTCAGTCCTCGTTCGTAACGAGCTCATGCTGACCGCAACTCTAGCCGTAGCTCTCCCTGCCGTAACCGTAGCAGCAAAACCAAACTGGTACCGATGAGGCTAGATCAGGAAGGAATATAATACTGAACAAGGAAATGTACATCCTAAGGCTTTATAAGTGGAGTGGCGTGTCGTAAATATGCCGCGGAACATATCAACGGTACGTCACTCTACTTTAGTCACCTATTCCATCAACCAAGGGTCATCCTACGCTCCGAAGGTTAAAACCTAACGCTCTGATACCAACTTTATCACGACCCGAAAGTACGGAACATGACCGGCACTTAAACTACGAACGTCTCGAGGCGTACGTAATCTAAGTAAACCGAAAACCCAGAAATCCAAACCAAGAAAAGTAGTAGAGTGTAGGAAAACCAATTTAAATCAAGTAGTTTTAATATCATAAGCCGAATTATGCGGGTTTCTAAAAACATCAAAAATTTACTGAAAATTTCGGCAGAGTCTCCTTTGTAAATACTGGCTCCCAAACGGGATACAACATGAATAGTATACGAAATCAAGAAAAGGGCATCCCCAAGCGGGAGCTAGCTCTTCGTCAATCGACGGTCACAACCACACAAACAATATAATATACAACGCCAACGGCGAGGATCAAAACTCAAAAGGAAACTCAAAACCACCAGAAATATAACGAGCGACTCTAAGGTCGAAAGAATAACAACACTGGTCTCTATCTCAAAAATAAATACATGTTTGGTTGATGGAACTTCTAGATACAACAGAATAATGATATACAAGATATAATGATGGGTAAGATACAAATAACCCACCTACTAGCAAGGCACTCGGAAATGGAAAAAGTGCCAGCAAAGCCGTAATGAAACCTGTACGGCGAAACCTACAAGAACTGTGGCACAACGGGGGTGAGTTGCCAACTCGTGAGTAGAAAAACATCTACGCACAGAAATCGCATAAATAACGCAATCCTAGGTCAATGATCATAATATATCCTCAAAAATGTATATAACATGCAGCCTATAACAATGGCTAGGGTAAGTATCTAACCCGAGTGTAAACTCATGTGCCCGTGTCAGTGCCTCAGGTAGCAATATATCATATGAATGATGTATGAATGCATGAAAACAGAATACATGTAAATGAAGAAACTGTTTTCATAAATTAGTGAGATTTCCTTCGTATTTTTAAACTGAGTTATCATAAATGAAATCAGTATCAACAGTGTCTAGCATCGACACAAAACATAAATCTCACTGTCTCGAAATATCAATGTCTCAATCTCAATATCTAGGGCGCCGTCAGTCCAGACCGGCCCCTACCATCCATCTCAAGACCACGACGGTATCCTCCGGATATCCGACGCGTCGGGTACTATCACCGGTAGGTAATCTGTCCCCTGCCAGGCTCAACGTCAACACCACATTCATCTTGCCCCGGGGTACCATACCGGGCCCACCATGTACCCGTGACGGTTCCTCCACTCCTCGACACGGATCTCGAAACCCACAGCAAACTCATGGTGGACGACACTTACATCACTAGAAAACCGCAATTTACATATTTTAAAAGGTTAATAAGTTTAGAAATTTTGCGGCTTTCCCCCGAAATCCAGAAATATCATAAATCTCAAGAAGTCATCACAAGTGCATATGTCAATGCTAATGAATGTATATGGTATCAATAACCAAGTTGCAATGTATGATTAATAACTAGGCATGAACAATGGAATAACAGTATGCATGAAGTGACAAATAATAACTACAATGTCTAAACTGGCATATAACCCTGGTACACTAATATCATATCAACTACTAACTAACAAGCTAAGCCAAGCAATAGTATTTTCTAAGTGTACGTGACATGGCAATTACCGATGAAGATGTGTGTGAGCCGGCAAGTAAGTGTATGTGGTACATACGCATCATCGGTAATGGTGCTGGTGTCATAACAGCATGATATCAATAATGGAGTATGCAGCAAAATAAGTATGCGGGGCAGAGCGAACAGCAATAATGTGCGGAAGCAGAATACTAGACACAACGATAACTAATCAGTATTAAACTAATATAAGTCCTACAAATGGTGCCTTTTGAAATAACACGAATCATGGGATTTTGAAAATAGGGGCTACGGTGTTTTTATGAAAAGATACGTCTTTTGAAATATCCGTAGGATCCCTTGGGCTGTCTTTAAAAAATGCCCACGATTCGTTAGTTTTTGAAATAGGTAAGAAGTCTAATCTAATCTAACAACTACACTAAACTATACGGCTGAACTAACAAGCTGAACTACAGGTAAGGAAACCGCCTATCATCTGAGTCGATACATATACATACCTGTATATGTATAGTCGGTGATCCCGCCTCAATAATATCATATCCGATACCATATCTAAAATCAGGCATCCCAAGTCAAGAGTGCGGATCAATCATCAATATAGCTCGTACGTAAATCCGTCGTACGGCATCCCAAATCTGGGTACGGGTCAATATCACATTCATCATACTATTCACCTGGTATCCTCTTTATCAAATATTATGATCGGGGTACTGATCTACGTCTAGTACCATACTGATACCGCCTACGTATGCATGGACGTGTGTGAAACACTACGTCAAGGACCCGCTACAACGTCATGTCGTATCTAAGATACGAACCCTGCTATATCACCGATCTCACGGCCTCAAATCGAATCTCATCGACTCAGCTCAATCCCAAGTATCATCCTCAATCCGTATGTGAACACATAGTCCCATACCCATGTGAACACATAACTATAAAGAATCCCATGAGCACATATCAATAGGAATGTATGCAAGTATCTATGTGTGTATGTGTAGTGCAACACTACCCTAGGGTTCGCAACACTAAGGTAATCCAACACACCAATATCCATCCTAAGCAACGTTATTAATCCCAATAACATATAATAAATGTTGGTGTGTATACGCATCCGTATACACCACCACGGACTGCGGGGGTGCTATATGCCATCCACCCGACTTCTCCCCGTAGATATAAATCTACTCACCTGGTTCTCGCTAGCCGGTGCCGACGTCGCCACGCGCTTGCTTGTCGTCTCGAAGTCCACATGGGGGTACCTACATATCATAACGCACCATATCTCATTAAAACTAAATTCGAAATCGAAACGGCATACGAAAATCAAATCGGCACGCGTATCACGCATAGGTCCAAACCTATCGTCTACGCATGCAAGAATAGTCAAACCAACCCTCGATGTCGATGTACAAACGTCAAACCATCGAGAAAAATCCAATCACGCTCATTTGCACATTCACGAACACTAATTTTAATATAAACTAGATTAAAACTCACAAAAACCCCAATTTCACTTAAAAAGTCATTTTTCCGAAAATCTAGCAAGCACAATTCGCCGTTTTTGTACAAAACATGATGTTTAAATGAATGTAGCGGCCAATATACTTATTAAATATCTTAAATAAGTCATAGAAACAATTTCCGGAATTTAATCTCATTAAATTCCAAAATCCCTAATATTCTAGTTTACAAAATACCCTTTTTTTAACAATATCATAGCACAAAAAATGCGCAAACTACAATTTAGGTTGGATTTCCAAGAACTAAAGTGTTAAACTACACTTAATAAAGTTAATAATGTCATGAATACCCTAATAAGATTTTTATCCCAATTGATTAATTAAATTCCCAAAACCTAGTTAACAAAATTAACACAATTAGCAAAATTTAAACTAAAAATTAGCAACTAGTAACTAGCTTTTCCTTGCATGACTTAAGATCTCAAATTACAACACACAAATCATGATCCAAATACCCCAAACTCTAGTTTGATCACAACCCCTTCTCTTGAATTTTTCAATCATATAATTTGAACACATATAAAATCTAATTAACACTTAATTAAGTTAACATAAGCATTAACCAACAATTTTAACTACAAGGTTAAAATTATACCTCCATAATTTTATTGATCTCACATGAAATCTAGCCATCCAAAATGCTCTCTTTTCACCACAATCCATGCTTGATAGCCTAAACTAAAATGGGTAGGAGTTGGATTTGGATGTTGGGATTTTTTTGATGGGTTTTGATGCAATTTTGATGAAATTTTTTCAAGAGAAATGAGGGGAGAAAAGGGAGGAGCTGCTGTTGAGAGGGGGAAGGTGTTTCGGCTGGAATTGGGAGTGATTGGAGAGAGAATGAGGTGGGTAAAGTGTTTCCAAGTCAAAGAAGTCAAAGGTCAACACAACCATATCTCTTTTGTTATACATTTCTTTTTGTTTTCTTTAGCAAAACAAGTGGGGAAAGTTGAGGGGAGCTGCTGAATTCAGCCAAGGGGGAGGAAAAATGGGGGTGTGTGAGTGTGGGTACGCGTGTGGGGTGATGAAAAATGATAAATACAATACCCCAAACATCCATTTACGCTAAAAAAAGCCTTTTTTCTTCAATAATTTCTAAACCGTTTTGGCAAATGATTTCATTCCAAAAACCACATGATAAAATTTTATTTAATGTTTTATGATGCACAAAATTTGTTTCAACTCATTCCAATTTGTAATTTTCCCTAATTAAAAGTATTAGTGACGGCTTAAAATAATAATAAAATAATATTTTTTTCAGAAAATTTAAAATTTCACCAGCGGCTCAATAAACACCAAATAATAGCAATTACATAGCTAGAATATGTATATTTAATTTTTATAATAAGATATTTGTATTTTGACTTTTTACAGAAAACCCCCTTATTTTACCGATTTTCCGAAATTTCACCGAAACGATTTTCAAAACGCTACAATCAGCTATAGTTAACTTCAAAGGAGAGTTATCTTTCAGGTTTTCAAAATCTAAAAATAATATTTAGTTATTCTTATCTTATCAAACAAAAATCGTCGAAATGTTGAATCAGAGTTCTCCCACTAGCTAACTTGAAAAAAGTTTTTATGTTTTTAGAAAATTTTCAGATTTTTATGGATTTTATGGATTTTAATATGCAGATGCAAAATATACATATGAATGCGAAGGTTAGAAATGCGTACCGAGCGTACCCCCAAACTTAAACTGGACAGTGTCCTCACTGTCATTGCATGAAGAGATCATTTGAAGGGTCAAAATTGTCGGTTAGCTATACACACTTTTTTTTTTGTTAGAAAAGAAAAGAAAAGCAAAAATGGAAAAGAATATCCATAAAAATGTACAAAATGGTATATACATACCCCCAAACTTATTTGGAACAGTGTCCATTTGTTCTTGGCTGGATAACCGAAGTTTGGAGGTTGACGGAGGAAGATTATGCAGGGTAAACCGGCTCCTGTAAGAACAGGAGCTCCTCTGTTGGTTCGGCGCTAAGGTATGGTTTTAGTCGGTGTCCGTTCACTTTGAAAAATGAACCGTCCTTTGGATTCTCTAAATCCACAGCGCCATGCGGATACACATTCCGCACAAAATACGGCCATTTCCAGCGAGATCTGAGCTTTCCTGGATGGAAGTGTAGCCGGATGTCGTAAAGCAGTACCTGCTGACCAGGTACGAAAGTTTTGCGCAAAAGGTGTTTATCGTGAAACACCTTCGTTCGATTCTTAACAACAACCGCGTTATCGTAAGCCTCATCCCTAAGCTCGCTCAATTCGTTCAACTGCAGCTTCCGATGGCTGCCCGCATCTTCGAGAGACAGATTCAGCTCCTTTATCGCCCAAAATGCGCGATGCTCTATTTCGACAGGTAGGTGGCAAGCCTTTCCGTACACAAGCCGATAGGGAGACATGCCAAGATCGGTCTTATAAGCGGTTCGAAATGCCCAAAGGGCATCAGTGAGTTTCAGCGACCAATCCTTACGGTTCTTGGAAACCGTTTTCTCCAGTATCTGCTTGATTTGCCGATTTGAAACTTCGGCCTGCCCACAGGTTTGGGGGTGATAGGGCGTGGATAGCTTATGATTAATGGAATATTTCCGCATCAAGGCCTCGAAAGTCTTATTGCAGAAATGAGTTCCATTGTCGCTAATGATCGCTCGGGGGTGCCCAAAACGGGAGAAAATATTTTCTTTAAGAAACCTAACAACAACCTTGTTGTCGTTAGTCCGGCTGGGCACAGCCTCGACCCACTTAGAGACGTAATCAACAGCGAGAAGGATGTATAAGTTCCCGAAAGAGCTGGGAAACGGCCCCATGAAATCTATCCCCCAAACATCGAAAATCTCCACAACCAAGATTGGTTGGAGCGGCATCTCATTCCTCCGGGATATCCGGCCCATGTGTTGGCACCGGGAGCAAGTCTTGCAATAGTCATGAGTGTCTTTGAAGAGTTGTGGCCAGTAGAAACCACATTGCAAGATCTTCTCAGCTGTCTTTCTGGGGCCAAAATACCCGCCACACGCTTGATCGTGGCAAAACGACAGCACACTCTTGAATTCATCGTCAGGGACACACCGACGAATAATCTGGTCGGGACAGTACTTGAACAGATAGGGTTCGTCCCAGTCAAAGTGTTTTACTTGGGATAAGAAGCGAAGTCTGTCCTGACTTGACCATTCAGTCGGTAGTAATCCCGTGGCCAAATAATTCATAATATCTGCGAACCGGGGTTCGCAAGATACTGTCAAGAGCTGTTCATCCGGAAAAACGTCGTTGATCGGAATTGGAAGCGAAGGTGAAGAAGGAAGTCGTGAGAGATGGTCGGCAACTACGTTTTCACATCCTCGTTTGTCCTTAATGACAAGGTCAAACTCTTGAAGCAAGAGGATCCAACGTATTAGCCGAGATTTTGCATCTTTCTTCGCAAAAAGATGGCGCAGAGCAGAATGGTCTGTGTAGACAATGACTGGAGAGCCGATGAGGTAGGGCCTGAACTTTTCTAAAGCAAATACAACAGCCAAGAATTCCTTCTTAGTTGTTGTATAATTGAGTTGGGCGTCGTTCAGGGTTCGGCTCGCATAATAGATTACGTGCGGCATCTTGTTGATGTGTTGTCCAAGGACAGCACCAATGGCAAAGTCGGATGCATCGTACATAATCTCAAATGGGTGCGTCCAGTCAGGTGAAGAAAGAACGGGAGCAGAAGTGAGTAAGCTTTTCAATGACTCGAATGCAGTCACACAGCTCGAGTTGAAGTCGAATGGCGTGTCCTTGGCCAGCAAAAGAGTCAAGGGCCTAGCAATCTTGCTCAAGTCCTTGATGAACCGTCTATAGAAACCGGCATGGCCAAGGAAGGCTCGGATGTCTCGGACGCATCTGGGAGGAGGTAGATTGGAAATGATCTCAATCTTTGCTTTGTCAACCTCTCTACCATTTTACGAGATGATATGTCCTAAGACAATACCTTCGCGCACCATGAAGTGGCACTTCTCCCAATTCAAAGTGAGATTCTTGTCCTTACATCGGGTAAGGACAGTGTCCAGATGCTGCAAACACTCGTTGAAGGAATCGCCGAAGATGGAGAAATCGTCCATGAAGATCTCCAGAAATTTTTCCACCATGTCTGAGAAGATTACCATCATACACCGCTGGGAAGTAGCGGGCGCATTGCATAACCCAAAGGGCATGCGACGATATGCAAAAGTGCCGAAAGGACAAGTGAAAGTGGTCTTGTCCTGGTCTTTTTCGGCGATGGGAATTTGATTATAGCCGGAGTAGCCATCAAGAAAGCAGTAGTACTCGTGTCCGGCCAATCGTTCAAGCATTTGGTCAATGAAAGGTAGCAGAAAGTGGTCCTTCCGCGTTGCGGCGTTGAGTTTTCTGTAATCGATGCATACTCGCCACCCAGTTTGGGTGCGAGTAGGGATTAACTCGTTCGCCTCGTTAGTGATGACCGTTATACCTGATTTCTTGGGGACAACGTGAATGGGGCTAACCCACTGGCTATCAGAGATAGGGTAAATGATACCACTATCCAGACATTTTATGATCTTCTTCTTTACAGCCTCTTTCATGACTGGATTGAGACGTCTTTGTGGATCCCGGGCTGGTTTGGCATCATCCATCAGATGAATGTGATGTTCAACGATCAGGGGACTAATCCCCTTGATGTCCGCCATGGACCAGCCAAAAGCTTTCCTGTTGCTGTGCAAGACCGTGAGAAGGGCTTTCTCTTGCTCTGGAGCTAGAGAAGCCGAGATGATGACAGGGAGGGTCTCGTTCTCACCTAAGTAAGCGTACTTAAGGTGAGACGGCAAAGGCTTGAGTTCGAGCGTTGGAGGTGAAACGATGGAAGGCAAGATTGGTGAAGCGGTCTCGAACTCAAAAGATTCCAGCAAAGGTTCAAAACGAGTGTAAGCGACCGAGTCGGATGGTTCAGGTAACTCATCCGGAAATTCGAAGGATTCAAACTCGGGTTGCGAGCGGCTAAGATCGTTCAAGAATGTGAAACACTCGTAGTCGTTGTCGGGCGCAGAAACAGCAGCAGGTTCGAGGAGGAACGCACTAGTGGCGTTAAGGTTATCGTGATCGAACAGAAACTCCTCGAATTCACACTCTTCTGGGGTGATCTCCTGGATTGAGCAAACGTCCAGTATATGAGCATTAGGTTCGGAGGGCTGATTCTCCAACCTAAAAATGTTGAGTTCAATTGTCATGTTTCCAAAAGAGAGGTTCATCGAACCATTGCGACAATTGATCACAGCATTTGAGGTTGCAAGGAATGGGCGACCGAGTATCACCGGAATTTGATTCCGGGGGTTAGCTACCGGCTGTGTGTCTAATACAATGAAGTCAACGGGGAATATGAAGTCCCCGACTTTGATTAACACATCCTCTAGCTCACCCCTAGGATGGGTGATCGATCGGTCGGCCATTAGGAGAGTGCAGTGCGTGGGTTTCAGCTCTCCTACTCCTAATTGCTCGTATACTGAGTACGGAAGCAGGTTAACACTGGCACCAAGATCTAATAGTGCGCGGTTGATGTTCTTATCCCCAATGGTAATAGAAATTGTAGGACAGCCAGGGTCCTTCCGTTTTTGTGGTAAAGATTGGGTAAGAGCATCACTCACAGCACTAGCCAAGAAAACTTTCTTTGGTACCTGAGACTTCCTCTTTTTCGTGCACAAGTCCTTTAAGATTTTCGCGTAGGATGGGACTTGTTGGACGGCATCTAAAAGAGGAATGTTAATGTTAACCTGCTTAAATAACTCCAGAATCTTCTCCATTTGAGGATTTTTTTTATTAGACCTCAACCGGTTTGGAAATGGGACGTTTTTTAAATTGGTTGAGTCTAATACTTGTGGAGGAGATTGTGGAGTTGGAACGGATCCCAGAACAGGTGTTTTCGTGGAGTGAGAAGCGGGTCCTTACAGAGCAGAAGAAGAAGAAGAAGAAGAAGAAGAAGGAGAGCCTTTTGAAGAATGGAGAATAGGCTCAGAAGACGAAGAAGCAGGAGAAGAAGAAGAAGAAGAAGAAGCAGCGGCCGGGGTGTCATCGCTGTTCCGTGTGCCAATGTTGTTTTGCAGCATCCTTCCCGATCTTAATGTAGTCACGGCACTCACATTATGGTTCTGTTGTTCAAGAGCAACATGTACATTATGTGGGTGGCCGGGATTTGGGAGTGTGTAACCCTTCAAAAATCGTTTAGGCAGTTTTTCGGTAATCGGTTAATTTTTCGGCTTTTTCCGTAAAAAGTCAAAATAGGTATTTTTCATTGTAGACCTAATTATACAAAATTTAGATAAGATATTACTATAATTTTGTCACTAAAATGTCATTTATAATTTTCTAGTTAAATAAAAAAAAAATCGTAATTAATTATTTTTTTATTATTTTAGGCTTTTTAAAATACATTAAATTAGTGATAAATACAAATTTAATTAGGTAAATTTCATAATTAGGAATCTTTATAAGCTAAAATATGGTGTTAATAAAATTGTATCATGACTTGCAATTTTTGGTTTTAGGGTTGGAAATTTAATGAAAAAATGATGTAAAATGAGGTTTTTTTTGTAAAAGGTTGATGTGAAAGCATTAAATGAGAACATGAGGTGTTTTTAGACCTAGAAACTTCTCCAAAATTCCCCCCATCACCTCCCTTACCTGCTGGCCGACCCCAAGCTGCAGATTTTCCCTCTCTTCTCACTTCATTTTTGCTTCATTTTCATGTCAAAATTCATAGAAAATTCACAAATTTCATTCTCCCATTCAAAGTAAACCCTAATCCACTCTCTCCTCAAACCAATTTAGTTTAAAACTTGAAGAAAGGAGGCTTCTTTGGTGGCTTGAGCATGCTAGGGTTCCACTTGTGAGGTGAAATTTCTAAACTAGTTGTTAAATTGTAGATTGAATGTGCAAAAATTGAAATTTGAAGTGTTAATTTAGTAGTAATTGTTTGTTTAGGAAAATCAAGAGAGGGATTGATTTCAAATTAGGGTTTGTAGCATGGTTGATGGAGTTAAGTTAGGGTTTGGTTATCTAATTGGTTAGAGTGGTAAATTGTGCGATGTTACGCTCGCTAGATAGATAAATTTGCGATATTTGCGTCGAATCGGTATGCAATTGCTTACTAGACTTTTATAAAAATTAGGATGTGATCAGATTGCGTTATATTAGCGATATAATTAGCTTCATAAACGACTATTAGGGTGCGCGAACGCGGGGTTTTGTCTAGTCGGGTTTTAGTTTTGTCGATTTCCCCGAAATGACGATTCTAGTTAAAGATTTAGCGATTTTCGTGTGTTTTCCCGCGCACCCAGTGCATGTTATGTTTAATTCGAGAGCGTCGATATTGATATATTGTCACTTGCATCGTTTTAGGATATGTAATCTTATGCTTGGTGTTGTGCAAATATAGGATCGGTCGGGGAAACATCGGACACGGCGCGTAAAGGCAAGGCGGTGGTCGGATCGGATTAGCGAGGCATTCAGGTGAGTAGATGTATTCATCTATGGGGGAATCGTCTGGATGGCGCGAAGCACCCCCTAGTTAGGATTACCTTATTTCTTGTAAGATTCTTGTTGTTAGATAGCTTACCCCTTCATTGACATTGCATACCCTTATAGTTAATAGTATGCTAGATTGCATGGATATTCATATGCACATATGCGATAACACTTCGTAGGACACGAACACCATTACCATTGGCATCTGTTGCACGCGCACTATTCATATGACACACACTCCTTTGGTAATTTCCATGCCACGTGCACTATAGAACCTGCTTAGCTTAGTATCGCCACTTGCATCATACATGATATATGAAATTGCATAGCATGTATATACCTCGCATCATCATCATACTTGCATAGATTTCTAGCCACAATTCACATCGCATACCTTGATATCATGGACATTTATCATATATAACATGTTGGACATTATGACTTTCTTGAGGATTTCAGTATTGCTGCGATTTCTGGATTTTTGGGGAAAACCGCAAGAATTTAACAAAAGATTATATTTATCATTTTTAAAAAAAGTTGCGGTTTTCTCGTGATGTATGTGTCGTCCACCATGAGTTTTCATGTTTTCTGTTGGATTTCGAGACCCGATTCGAGGAGTGGATGAACCATCTCGGGTACATGGTGGGCCCGGTATGGTACCCGGGGCAAGAAGATCGAGTTGTAGAAGATGAGCCTGGCAGGGGAAGACTACCTACCGGTGATGTCTGGCGCGGCGGATATCCGGAGAATACCGACCGTTGTCCTGAGATTTGATGACATGGGCCGATCCGGACTGACGGAGCCCGATATTTGAGATATTGATACAGTGAGATATTGGGACATATATGATTTCATATTTGTTGTCGATGCTTGACACGGGTTTTCAGATGATTTCTTGATGGTACTTAGCTATTATACAGATATTCATTTTCTAAAGTTAAGAATCCAATACCCTTAGCATTTAAAACACTTAAAGATTTAGTAATGACATTGCATACATGTGCATGCATACTAGAAGTATTATATCACATATGGACATACATGTTGTGACGCATTGCGTGCATTCTTAACCTTACTAGATGTTATATTCTACTCACGAGCTGGCAACTCACCCCCGTTGTGCCACAGTGTCTTGCAGGTCGGACCCGTCACCCTTGTAGCGGCGGGCTATCTTATCATCAGCTCCTTTTGCTCAGACTCGCGACATCGCCCGTAGGTGGGTTGCGAGCACACTTTATTTCTTTTTGCTTTATCATTGTATCTAGTATTCTCCATCTACCACTTTATATTGTATATGTGACCTAGTGGTGAGACTGAGAGATTTGTATATTTGTGGTTTCTTTTGGGTCGAGCTTACTTGAGCCGGCGTTGTGTTTTCTGATATTTTGCGTTTCTTTTATGCTCTTTTCTTGATATTGCTATTATATTGCATGTGGTTGTGATCCGCCTTGGGCGAAGAGCTAGCTCCCGCTTGGGGATGCCATTTTATGATTACAGGTTTATTATCTTGTTGTACCCATTTTGAGGGGATAGAAAATACAGGGGAGACTCTGCCGAAATTTTCGGAAATTTTTGATGTTTTAAAAAGGGATTCTAAGCAACTTAAATGATTTTATAAAAACCATTTTCATTAAAGGTTTTCCTTCACTCTCTTTTGATTTTGGTTTAGATTCTTCTGGGCTTTGCCTGACTTAGGTTACGGTACGCCTTTAGACGTCTCGTAATCTAAGTGCCAGTCGCGTTCCGTACCTTCGGGTCATGACAAAGTTGGTATCGGAGCGTAGGTTTTACCTTCCTGAGTGTAGGACGACCTTGGTAGATGGAGTAGGTGACTTAAGCAGAGTGGCGTAGCGTGGGTATGATCCGCGGCATACTTACGATACGGTACTCCGCTTAAGTGACCTTAGGACATAATTGCTTGCATTTCCTTTCTAGATTCCTTGCATTCATTGATTCAATTGCAATGTTCTTATCAGTCATGTTTCTTATTCCAGCTTCGATGCCGCCAAAGACTACGAGAGCTCAGCGGGCTGCCGCTAGGCATGAAATTCGAGCGGGCTCGTCTGAGGCGAGGATCGAGCGGGAGGATACGCCTACCCCTCAGGGTCATACTGATCCGCCTTATCCAGACCGTATTTCCATATTAGAGGCCGGTATGCAGGAGTTGCGAAAAATGATGGGATCTTTAGTTGAGTCCAGTCAGGCACAGAGATCCGAGGACGTTCCTTCCACTGCATAGACCACGATTGTACCTGCTGCACAGGTGGTCGCTCTTGCTACTACGGAGACTATCCCTGTTTCACTACAGGAGTTCATGAGATTGAGACCTCCAGCTTTTACTGGTACAGATGCGACAGAGGACCCACAGGCATTTCTTGATAGGATGGCTCAGATTTGCCGTTCGTTGAGGTGTTCTGATGATAGATTGGTGGAGTTTGCGAGTTTTCGTCTGGAGGGTCTTGCCCAGACATGGTACGATTCAGTAGAGAGAGGCCGAGCTGCAGGTCTGCCTTCTATGACCTGGGATGAGTTTACAGCTGCATTTCTTGCCCGTTTTCTTCTGGAGAGTGTCCGAGATGCTCGAGCCCGTAGTTTTGAGTCTTTGCGCAAGACTCCTGGGATGACGGTGTCGGAGTATGATATACAGTTTACCCAGTTGTCTCGATATGCTCCGTACCTAGTCGACACAGAAGAGAAGAGAATTAAGAGGTTTGTACGAGGGCTTGATACACAGCTATTGCTTGCCATCGGCACCCAGCACTTTGATACATACGCAGCCGCGATGGATGCAGCCTTACTTTTGGAGGAGCGTATTTCTGAGACTCCGGTCGTTTCTGGGCCGAAGAGGATCCGTATTGATACGCCAGCTCAGCGGCAGATGGGTAGACACCGCGATAGATTATTTCCGGGAGATGGTGGAGGCAGAGGATTGAGATGAGGTCAGTTATTTGGTTCATATCCACAGACCCAGCAGTCGTCTCCACGATGTTTTCGGTGTGGGAGTCAGTACCACCGTGTCAGAGACTGTACCATGGGACGCCAGGGCGCGGCGACAGTCCCGCATGTGACTTTACCACCCTCACCACCTTCTCAGAGAGCTTTACTTCCTACTCCTGATGATGCTCCACGCCAGCCAGATGCTTCTAGAGGCCATGGGCGTGGCGGTCCGGTTCAGAGAGGACGAGGCGACAGAGGCAGAGGCGGAGGCCGAGGTAGAGGCAGAGGACAGCCAGCTATTAGTGGTGGACAGGCCCGAGTGTTCGCGTTGACTCCTCAGGATGCACAGGCATCCAATGCCGTCGTGACAGGTACTCTGCCAGTATGTTCTTTTGATGCACGGGTATTATTTGATCCAGGCTCCACACATTCCTATGTTTCCACGTATTTTGCACCGAGGTTGGGCCGAGAGTCTTCTCCGTTAGATCAGCCGCTTGTCGTTATTACCCCGGTAGGCGAGTCTTTTGTTGCCCGTTTTGTGTACCGATCGTGTTCCGTTCGTATCGGGGAGAGAGATTCTTCAGTTGATTTGATTCTCCTCGATATGCTAGACTTTGACGTTCTTCTTGGTATGGACTGGCTAGCCACCTGTTATGCATCCGTGGACTGCCGTGAAAAGGCAGTCAGATTCAGTTTTCCTGGTGAGCCGGTTCTTATTATTCAGGGAGATCGTAGCGCTACCCTTCCCAGCTTGATTTCTTCTCTTCGCGCTGGTCAGCTCTTAAGGAAAGGGTGTCAGGGATTCTTAGCCTATGTTTGTGATACTAGCTCCACAGAGGTTCCGTTGGACCAGGTCCCTGTTGTGAGAGAGTTTCCTGATGTATTCCCTGACGAGCTGCCTGGTCTGCCACTAGAGCGCGAGATTGAGTTCTGCATCGATCTGATCCCCGGCACGGGGCCTATCTCTATACCGCCTTATCGGATGGCCCCGGCGGAGCTGAAAGAGCTAAAGGATCAGTTACAGGACTTGCTGGACAAAGGGCTTATCAGACCGAGTGTGTCACCTTGGGGTGCTCCCGTCCTGTTTGTTAAGAAGAAGGACGAAAGTATGCGTTTATGCATTGATTATCGTCAGCTGAACCGGGTTACTGTGCGGAACAGATATCCCCTATCCCGCATTGATGACTTATTCGATCAGCTCCAGGGTGCATGGTTCTTCTCGAAGGTTGATTTACGGTTAGGTTATCACCAGTTGCGGGTTCGGAAGGAGGATATTTTGAAGACCGCTTTCCGTACTCGATATGGTCATTATGAGTTCTTGGTGATGTCGTTCGGGCTCACCAATGCCCCGGCAGCATTTATGGACTTGATGAACCGTGTATTCAGGCCGTATCTCGATCAGTTCATTATTGTGTTCATTGATGACATCTTGGTTTATTCTCGAAGCCGGGAGGAGCATGAGCAGCACTTCGTATCACATTACAGACTTTGAGGGAGCATCAGTTGTTCGCCAAATTCTCCAAGTGCGCATTCTGGCTAGACAGTGTCGACTTCTTGGGTCATGTGGTGACGAGAGACGGTATTTGTGTGGACCCGAAGAAGATCGAGGCAGTTCAGCGTTGTCCTAGACCAGTATCAGTTACAGAGGTTCGCAGCTTTCTAGGTCTGGCCGGCTATTATCGATATTTTGTCCAGGATTTCTCCCGCATTGCTGCACCATTGACCGGGTTGACCCGGAAGGGAGTTCCTTTTGATTGGACCCAGGCATGTGAGGATAGTTTCCAGCAGTTGAAGAATCGTCTGACTACTGCACCAGTGTTAGCATTGCCTTCAGGACCAGGCGGGTTCATGGTATATTGTGATGCTTCTCGAGTGGGGCTGGGATGTGTATTGCTGCCGCAAGACAGAGTTATCGCGTATGCTTCTCGGCAGCTGAGGAAACACGAACAGAACTACCCCACCCATGATTTAGAGATGGCTGCAGTGGTATTTGCACTTAAGATCTGGAGACATTACCTATACGGTGAGTCATGCCAGATATTCACTGACCACAAGAGTTTGAAGTATATTTTCCAGCAGCGATGTCACGACCCGAAAGTACGGAACATGACCGGCACTTAAACTACGAACGTCTCGAGGCGTACGTAATCTAAGTAAACCGAAAACCCAAAAATCCAAATCAAGAAAAGATATAGAGTGCAGGAAAACCAACTTAAAGAAAGTAGTTTCAATAGCATAAGCCGAATTATGCGGGTTTCTAAAAACATCAAAAATTTACTGAAAATTTCGGCAGAGTCTCCTTTGTAAATACTGGCCCCCAAACGGGATACAACATGAATAGAATACGAAATCATGAAAAAGGCATCCCCAAGCGGGAGCTAGCTCTTCGTCAATCGACGGTCACAACCACACAAGCAAAATAATATACAACGCCAATGGCGAGGATCAAAACTCAAAAGGAAACTCAAAACCACCAGAAATGTAACGAGCGACTCTAAGGTCGAAAGAATAAACAATACTGGTCTCTATCTCAATAAATACATGTTTGGTTGATGGAATTTACTAGATACAACTGAATAATATTATACAAGGTAAATAATGGGGGTATGATACAAGAAAAACCCACCTACTAGCAAGCCACCCGGAAATGGAACTGAGCCCGCAAAGCCGTAATGAACCTGTACGGCAACCTGCAAGAAACTGGGGCACAACGGGGGTGAGTTGCCAACTCGTGAATAGAAAAACATCTACGCACAGAAATCGCATAAATAACGCAATCCTAGGTCAAAGATCATAATATAGCCTCAAAAATGTATATAACATGTAGCCTATAACAAGGCTAGGGTAAATATCTAACCCGAGTGTAATCTCATGTGCCCGTGTCAGTGCCTCAGGTAGCAATATATCATATGAATGAGGTATGAATGCATGAAAACAGAATACATGTAAATGAAGAAACTGTTTTCATAAATTAGTGAGATTTCCTTCGTATTTTTAAACTGAGGTATCATAAATGAAATCAGTATCAACAGTGTCTAGTATCGACACAAAACATAAATCCCACTGTCTCGAAATATCAATGTCTCAATCTCAATATCTAGGGCGCCGTCAGTCTAGACCGGCCCCTACCATCCATCTCAAGACCACGACGGTATCCTCCGGATATCCGACGCGTCGGGTAATATCACCGGTAGGTAATCTGTCCCCTGCCAGGCTCAACGTCAACACCACATTCATCTTGCCCCGGGGTACCATACCGGGCCCACCATGTACCCGTGACGGTTCCTCCACTCCTCGATACGGATCTCGAAAACCACAGCAAACTCATGGTGGACGACACTTTACATCACTAGAAAACCGCAACATTTTATATTCTAAAAGATCATAAGTTGTAAATTTTGCGGCTTTCCCCAAAATCCAGAAATATCATAAATCTCAAGAAATCATCACAAGTGCATATGTCAATGATAATGAATGCATATGGTATCAATAAGCAAGTTGCAATGTATGATTAATAAACTAGGCATGTAAGGCAGGTGCACTAATATCATATCAACTACTAACTAACAAGCTAAGTCAAGCAAATATATTCTCTAAAGTGTACGTGACATGGCAATTACCGATGAAGATGTGTGTGAGCCGGCAAGTAGGTGTACGTGGTACATACGCATCATCGGTAATGGTGCTGGTGTCCTAACAGCATGATATCAATAATGGAATATGCAGCAAAATAAGTATGCGAGGCAGAGCGAACAACAATAATATGCGGGAGCTGAATACTAGACACAACGATAACTAATCTGTAATAATCTAATATAAGTCCTACAAATGGTACCTTTTGAAATAACACAAATCATGGGGTTTTGAAAATAGTGGATACGGTGTTTTTATGAAAAGGTAAGTCTTTTGAAATATCCATAGGATCCCTTGGGCTGTCTTTAAAAATACCCACGATTCGTTAGTTTTTGAAATAGGTAAGAAGTCTAATATAATCTAACAACTACACTAAACTATACGGCTGAACTACAAGCTGAACTACAGGTAAGGAAACCGCCTATCATCTGAGTCGATACATATACATACCTGTATATGTATAGCCGGTGATCTCGCCTCAATAATATCATATCCGATACCATATCTATAATCAGGCATCCCAAGTCAAGAGTGCAGATCAATCATCAATATAGCTCGTACGTAAATCCGTCGTACGGCATCCCAATCTGGGTACGGGTCAATATCACATTCATCATACTATTCACCTGGTATCCTCTTTATCAAATATCATGATCGGGGTACTGATCTACGTCTAGTACCATACTGATACCGCCTACGTGTGCATGGACATATGTGAAACACTACGTCAAGGACCCGCTACAACGTCATGTCGTATCTAAGATACGAACCCTGCTATATTACCGATCTCACGGCCTCAAATCAAATCTCATCGACTCAGCTCAATCCCAAGTATCATCCTCAATCCGTATGTGAACACATAGTCCCATACCCATGTGAACACATAACTATAAAGAATCCCATGAGCACATATCAATAGGAATGTATGCAAGTATGTATGTGTGTATGTGTAGTGCAACACTACCCTAGGGTTCGCAACACTAAAAATAGTCCAACACACTAATATCCATCCTAAGCATCGTTATTAATCCTAAATAACATATAATAAATGTTGGTGTGTATACGCATCCGTATACACCACCACGGACTGCGGGGGTGCTATACGCCATCCACCCGACTTCTCCCCGTAGATATAAATCTACTCACCTGGTCCTCGCTCGCCGGTGCCGACGTCGCCACGCGCTTGCTTGTCGTCTCGAAGTCCACATGGGGTACCTACATATCACAACGTATCGTATCGCATAAAAACCCAATTCAAAAACGAAACGGCATACGAAAACAAAATCGGCACGCGTATCATGCATAGGTCAAAACCTATCGCCTACACATGCAAGAATAGCCAAACCAACCCTCGATGTCGATGTACAAACGTCAAAACATCGAGAAAAACCCCAAACACACTCATTTGTACAGTTACAAGCACTAATTATAATATAAAATAGCTTAAAATTCGCAAAAACCCCAATTTCACTTAAAAAGTCATTTTTCCGAAAATCTAGCAAGCACAATTCGCCGTTTTTGTTCAAAACATGATGTTTTAACAAAACTAATGGCCATAAGGCTCACTAACCATCTTAATTAAGTCATAAAAACAATTTCCATAATTTAATCTCGTTAATTTCCAAAAACCCTAAAATTCTAGTTTACAAAATACCTAAATTTTAACAATTTTATAGCAAAAAATGCACAAACCACAATCTAGCTTGGATTTTCATGAACTAAAGTATTAAACTACACTTAATAATGTTAAAGAAGTCATGAAAAGTATATTTAGATTTTTCTCTTAATTATAATCATAGTTTTCAAAACCTAGTTAGCAAATTAGCGTAATCGTCACAATTTAATTTAACAAAAATGCAACCTAGCAACTTACTTTGATTTAGCAACCATTAATATGTTAAAACATCACACAAGCATAATCTCATAACATAAAACCCTAACTAGCAATTAACCCTATTCTAGAATTCCCAAGCTTTCAAATTAAAACCTAATTAAGCATCTAATTAGATAATAAGGAAGTATTATAGCAACAATTAAGTAACTAATCAAAAATCAAACCATGAGACAAATATTTATACCACACAAAACATGAATCAAACATGCAACCTAGCCTCATAAACTTGCTTCTTTCACCATGATCCATACTAGAATAGGTAAAGGAAAAATGGGTAAGAATTGGATTTGAGTTTTAGCTTGATTTTAGATGGAATTTTGGAGATTTTTTTGAAGGGTTTTGAGTGAAATGAGATGAGAAAAAGGGGAGGACAGCAAGAGGGAGGCTCGGCTACATCATGAGGAGGAGAGGAGTGAGAGTGAGGTGGGGAAAAGCAAGTGAAGAAAGTTCAAAGTCAACACAAAAGTCAAAGCCCATACTTCAATTAACTTCTTCTCTCTTTATTCTTTTCTTTTCAAATCTTCAAGTGGGGAAAATTGATGGGGCTGCTGAATTCAGCCATGAGAGGAAATAAATGGGGGTGTGTGGGTGTGGGTATGGGTGTGGGGTGATGAAAAATGATAAATACAATACCCCAAACATCCATTTACGCTAAAAAAAAGCCTTTTTTCTTCAATAATTTCTAAACCGTTTTGGCAAATGATTTCGTTCCAAAAACCACATGATAAATTTTTATTTAAAGTTTTATGATGCACAAAATTTGTTTCAACTCATTCCAATTTGTAATTTTCCCTAATTAATTGTATTAGTGACGGCTTAAAATAATAATAAAATAATATTTTTTTCAGAAAATTTGAAATTTCACCAGCGGCTCAATAAACACCAAATAATAGCAATTATATAGCTAGAATATGTATATTTAATCTTTATAATAAGATATTTGTATTTTGACTTTTTACAGAAAACCCCTTTATTTTACCGATTTTTCGAAATTTCACCGAAACGATTTTCAAAACGCTACAATCTTCCCCCCTTAAAGAAATTCGGTCTCCGAATTTAAATTCAAACTTCCCCAAATACTAAAACATCTAAGAAAAACCATCAAGTCGTCGGGGCTCCGAAACTGTAAATACATAAAACAAATCGTAGCGCAGTGCATGCGCTTGAAAAAAAAAGAGTATATAACTCAAATCAATACTCCGTCAAGCATCCCGCAATCATCGGAGTCATGGAGAAGACATCAATGCCAAATCCAAATCAAACCAATATGATATAACTCGAAACTATACATGTAAATATCGAATCTATATCTGTAAGTATCTGAAGGAAATGCATGCCAAATCTCTTAAGTCGCTGTGCAACGCGTATAACACTGCACAGTGGCGGACGTCTATCATAAGAAAATAGCTATATACATATATACCTTTGTTTGAAATGTACGTTCCGCCGTTTTGGGAAACAATTTAGAAGGGTTTTCCTTGTTTTAAACGTTTCGCGTCATATCAGACACGTAGGTAAATACTGAGACTATAGCTCACTTTTTGGAATTCCCTTCAATAGCTATCAATGCATGCAAAATACATTCAGGTACTGTCCTCTGACTAGTCCTGCTTAGTACGAAAACACATCGTAATTATTATAAAAAAAACGTACTGCTCTATAAGAAATCAATCCCAAAATACGTGTATGAAAACTACGTGCGTCTAGTGCGCACGACAATCAAAATCCATATACGTGCCATATAAGTGCACAGAAATAAGATCTAAGTGCATCGGGTGTGCACAAAGCATCTGTCGTAGGCAACGTGTGTGCCTGACAGCAAAAATCAGGTGCATCTGACATGCACGAAAAAATCTCGATTTAGTGCATCTGGTGTGCACCAAAATCACCCTTCAAAATATGCGCCCAACATGCGCGAAAATCCAAATCAGGTGCATCCATCGTGCACGAAATCATGAAATCCAATATCAAGCGCCGAACGTGCGCAAAATCAATCAGGTGCACAAGGTGCACAAAACAAATATCGAGTATCACAATCGAAATCGAAGTCCAGTGCATCTAAGTACACAAAAGGCGTATCACTGCACTGCAAGCATATATAAACTATACCGAGTGTAGGAACGAAATCGTGTGCATGCATACGCACAAAACCAACTCAACTGTTTAAAACCGTAAAATCACAAACATGTGAAACTAAAGCACGAAAACGATATCAAGTGCAACACTGTGCAAAAATCGTAAATCCTCAATCATCAAAATCAAATCATACGAATAAATCACCCAAAACATCGTAATCAATAATGGCGGAATAGTAACGCTCAAGTGCATCCTCTAAGAATCTCGGCCAACTGTCACGGTCACTAGTGGGACATCTCGTCGATGATCATGAACTCTGTCCTGCTGGTGTGCGTAACCATGACCACTCCTGGGTCAAGGTCTTCACTGTGAATTACCAATCTTTCAGTCCATCGGCTCATCGGCCCTGTCAGGTGTGCTAACGGGGATGATCCAGTTCTTGCACATCTCTTGTCATCTCCCGGTCAATCATCACGACCACTCGTAAGACAGCATATCACTGGCGTCGGCCTCTGGCTCTCTGAATGTACATGACACATCTGATCCTGGGTGCAAGTATCATTGCAGCAGTGTCCTGGAAGGAATCCTGCTCACGGTCTACTCCATGCCTCGTCTCTGCCAACTGTCCGGAAGTCATCGTCATTTCCTATATCTGCATCTTTCTATGGAACGGCTGCATACCCATCGCGACTCCTTCTGGAAGGTAAGTCCAAGTACCATGCCTCGGCATGCGCATCGCATCTCTGATGTCGGCAGAGTGGAACGTCATCTCATCTAGATCTGGTGCGAACCTTTTACTCCACTTTTCTCTAATGTCGACCGCTTCGGACTCGTCTCGTCGTGGCTGCATGGACTGAGCTCCAACGGCTATCCTCGTATCTGGAGTCTCCCAAGATATGCATCTCACCACCTAGCATCCGACTTAAGTCGAGCCATCCGATCGAGTCGTCAAAACCTCATAATCCCCCAAGAGCTCAACCTCTTGGGCACAGTTTAATAGTATCGAGTACATACCACAGCATCGGTGGTACAGCCGTAGAAGGGCAAACCCAAGCCTCACTAATGGCGCCGTAGAACTGCCGCAAACCCGAAGGTTCAAAGGCTTTCACACGGTCATTAAGTCGAGTTAGGGTTTCATTCTTCTAGAGGGACCATAGAATTGCCTGCATGTCTTTCCGACTACTTTAAACTTGGAATAATAGGTTTCCGACATTCGATCGTCTCTGTCGACCCTCACGTCTCTGCGTGAAGTCGTTTCTAGCTCAAATCAATCTATCTGATGACCTCTCATCGGGGTAGCGAACGATCCACATGTCCTAGTCATTCATCCGCGATGACTAGCGACCTTCAATCATCTCTTAGTACAACTCGTTCTGCACTAACTCCAGCATCTGGGGCAATACCTCGTCGTTCGCAGCAATAACTGGCTTGCTCGTCTGCACGCTGAACAGTGCCTCGATCATCATGAATAAGCAACACACCAACGGTCATCAAGATCTGGCTGGCCTCTATCATTGGCTCAATCCTCTAGTGTCGATCAGCACATCCGAGTAACCTCATAAAGGCGATCCGCCAAACGCTCGTGGCGCGGAAACACAGTCAAAAGACACCTCTCTACAATCGGGTGTCGCCGGAATCATGCCCTGGTCAGTCCTCGTTCGTGACGAGCTCGTGCTGACCGCAACTCTAGCCGTAGCTCTCCCTGCCCGTAATCGTGGCAGCAAAACCAAACTGGTACCGATGAGGCTAGATCAGGAAGGAATATAGTACTGAACAAGGAAATGTACATCCTAAGGCTTCTTAAGAGGAGCGGCGTGTCGTAAATATGCCGCGGAACATACCAACGGTACGTTACTCTACTTTAGTCACCTATTCCATCAACCAAGGGTCATCCTACGCTCCGAAGGTAAAACCTAACGCACTGATACCAACTTTGTCACGACCCGAAAGTACGGAACATGACCGGCACTTAAACTACGAACGTCTCGAGGCGTACGTAATCTAAGTAAACCGAAAACCCAGAAATCCAAACCAAGAAAAGATATAGAGTGCAGGAAAACCAACTTAAAGCAAGTAGTTTCAATAGCATAAGCCGAATTATGCGGGTTTCTAAAAACATCAAAAATTTACTGAAAATTTCGGCAGAGTCTCCTTTGTAAATACTGGCCCCCAAACGGGATACAACATGAATAGAATACGAAATCATGAAAAAGGCATCCCGAAGCGGGAGCTAGCTCTTCGTCAATCGACGGTCACAACCACACAAGCAAAATAATATACAACGCCAACGGCGAGGATCAAAACTCAAAAGGAAACTCAAAACCACCAGAAATATAACGAGCAACTCTAAGGTCGAAAGAATAAACAATACTGGTCTCTATCTCAATAAATACATGTTTGGTTGATGGAATTTACTAGATACAACTGAATAATATTATACAAGGTAAATAATGGGGGTATGATACAAGAAAAACCCACCTACTAGCAAGCCACCCGGAAATGGAACTGAGCCCGCAAAGCCGTAATGAACCTGTACGGCAACCTGCAAGAAACTGGGGCACAACGGGGGTGAGTTGCCAACTCGTGAATAGAAAAACATCTACGCACAGAAATCGCATAAATAACGCAATCCTAGGTCAAAGATCATAATATAGCCTCAAAAATGTATATAACATGTAGCCTATAACAAGGCTAGGGTAAATATCTAACCCGAGTGTAATCTCATGTGCCCGTGTCAGTGCCTCAGGTAGCAATATATCATATGAATGAGGTATGAATGCATGAAAACAGAATACATGTAAATGAAGAAACTGTTTTCATAAATTAGTGAGATTTCCTTCGTATTTTTAAACTGAGGTATCATAAATGAAATCAGTATCAACAGTGTCTAGCATCGACACAAAACATAAATCCCACTGTCTCGAAATATCAATGTCTCAATCTCAATATCTAGGGCGCCGTCAGTCCAGACCGGCCCCTACCATCCATCTCAAGACCACGACGGTATCCTCCGGATATCCGACGCGTCGGGTAATATCACCGGTAGGTAATCTGTCCCCTGCCAGGCTCAACGTCAACACCACATTCATCTTGCCCCGGGGTACCATACCGGGCCCACCATGTACCCGTGACGGTTCCTCCACTCCTCGATACGGATCTCGAAAACCACAGCAAACTCATGGTGGACGACACTTTACATCACTAGAAAACCGCAACATTTTATATTCTAAAAGATCATAAGTTGTAAATTTTGCGGCTTTCCCCAAAATCCAGAAATATCATAAATCTCAAGAAATCATCACAAGTGCATATGTCAATGATAATGAATGCATATGGTATCAATAAGCAAGTTGCAATGTATGATTAATAAACTAGGCATGTAAGGCAGGTGCACTAATATCATATCAACTACTAACTAACAAGCTAAGTCAAGCAAATATATTCTCTAAAGTGTACGTGACATGGCAATTACCGATGAAGATGTGTGTGAGCCGGCAAGTAGGTGTACGTGGTACATACGCATCATCGGTAATGGTGCTGGTGTCCTAACAGCATGATATCAATAATGGAATATGCAGCAAAATAAGTATGCGAGGCAGAGCGAACAACAATAATATGCGGGAGCTGAATACTAGACACAACGATAACTAATCTGTAATAATCTAATATAAGTCCTACAAATGGTGCCTTTTGAAATAACACAAATCATGGGGTTTTGAAAATAGGGGATACGGTGTTTTTATGAAAAGATAAGTCTTTTGAAATATCCATAGGATCCCTTGGGCTGTCTTTAAAAATGCCCACGATTCGTTAGTTTTTAAAATAGGTAAAAAGTCTAATATAATCTAACAACTACACTAAACTATACGGCTGAACTACAAGCTGAACTACAGGTAAGGAAACCGCCTATCATCTGAGTCGATACATATACATACCTGTATATGTATAGCCGGTGATCTCGCCTCAATAATATCATATCCGATACCATATCTATAATCAGGCATCCCAAGTCAAGAGTGCGGATCAATCATCATTATAGCTCGTACGTAAATCCGTCGTACGGCATCCCAATCTGGGTACGGGTCAATATCACATTCATCATACTATTCACCTGGTATCCTCTTTATCAAATATCATGATCGGGGTACTGATCTACGTCTAGTACCATACTGATACCGCCTACGTGTGCATGGACATGTGTGAAACACTACGTCAAGGACCCGCTACAACGTCATGTCGTATCTAAGATACGAACCCTGCTATATTACCGATCTCACGGCCTCAAATCAAATCTCATCGACTCAGCTCAATCCCAAGTATCATCCTCAATCCGTATGTGAACACATAGTCCCATACCCATGTGAACATATAACTATAAAGAATCCCATGAGCACATATCAATAGGAATGTATGCAAGTATGTATGTGTGTATGTGTAGTGCAACACTACCCTAGGGTTCGCAACACTAAAAATAGTCCAACACACCAATATCCATCCTAAGCATCGTTATTAATCCTAAATAACATATAATAAATGTTGGTGTGTATACGTATCCGTATACACCACCACGGACTGCGGGGGTGCTATACGCCATCCACCCGACTTCTCCCCGTAGATATAAATCTACTCACCTGGTCCTCGCTCGCCGTGCCGACGTCGCCACGCGCTTGCTTGTCGTCTCGAAGTCCACATGGGGTACCTACATATCACAACGTATCGTATCGCATAAAAACCCAATTCAAAAATGAAACGGCATACGAAAACTAAATCGGCACGCGTATCATGCATAGGTCAAAACCTATCGCCTACACATGCAAGAATAGCCAAACCAACCCTCGATGTCGATGTACAAACGTCAAAACATCGAGAAAAACCCCAAACACACTCATTTGTACAGTTACAAGCACTAATTATAATATAAAATAGCTTAAAATTCGCAAAAACCCCAATTTCACTGAAAAAGTCATTTTTCCGAAAATCTAGCAAGCACAATTCGCCGTTTTTGTACAAAGCATGTTGTTTTAACAAAACTAATGGCCATAAGGCTCACTAACCATCTTAATTAAGTCATAAAAACAATTCCCATAATTTAATCTCGTTAATTTCCAAAAACCCTAAAATTCTAGTTTACAAAATACCTAAATTTTAACAATTTTATAGCAAAAAATGCACAAACCACAATCTAGCTTGGATTTTCATGAACTAAAGTATTAAACTACACTTAATAATGTTAAAGAAGTCATGAAAAGTATATTTAGATTTTTCTCTTAATTATAATCATAGTTTTCAAAACCTAGTTAGCAAATTAGCGTAATCGTCACAATTTAATTTAACAAAAATGCAACCTAGCAACTTACTTTGATTTAGCAACCATTAATATGTTAAAACATCACACAAGCATAATCTCATAACATAAAACCCTAACTAGCAATTACCCCTATTCTAGAATTCCCAAGCTTTCAAATTAAAACCTAATTAAGCATCTAATTAGATAATAAGGAAGTATTATAGCAACAATTAAGTAACTAATCAAAAATCAAACCATGAGACAAATATTTATACCTCACAAAACTTGAATCAAACATGCAACCTAGCCTCACAAACTTGCTTCTTTCACCATGATCCATACTAGAATAGGTAAAGGAAAAATGGGTAAGAATTGGATTTGAGTTTTAGCTTGATTTTAGGTGGAATTTTGGAGATTTTTTTGAAGGGTTTTGAGTGAAATGAGATGAGAAAAAGGGGAGGACAGCAAGAGGGAGGCTCGGCTGCATCATGAGGAGGAGAGGAGTGAGAGTGAGGTGGGAAAAAGCAAGTGAAGAAAGTTCAAAGTCAACACAAAAGTCAAAGCCCATACTTCAATTAACTTCTTCTCTCTTTATTCTTTTCTTTTCAAATCTTCAAGTGGGGAAAATTGATGGGGCTGCTGAATTCAGCCATGAGAGGAAATAAATGGGGGTGTGTTGGTGTGGGTATGGGTGTGGGGTGATGAAAAATGATAAATACAATACCCCAAACATCCATTTACGCTAAAAAAAAGCCCTTTTTCTTCAATAATTTCTAAACCGTTTTGGCAAATGATTTCGTTCCAAAAACCACATGATAAATTTTTATTTAAAGTTTTATGATGCACAAAATTTGTTTCAACTCATTCCAATTTGTAATTTTCCCTAATTAAATGTATTAGTGACGGCTTAAAATAATAATAAAATAATATTTTTTTCAGAAAATTTGAAATTTCACCAGCGGCTCAATAAACACCAAATAATAGCAATTACATAGCTAGAATATGTATATTTAATTATTATAATAAGATATTTGTATTTTGACTTTTTACAGAAAACCCCTTTATTTTACCGATTTTTCGAAATTTCACCGAAACGATTTTCAAAACGCTACAAGCGAGATCTGAACCTGAGACAGCGCCAATGGATGGAGTTGGTGAAGGATTATGACTGCGAGATTTTATACCATCCGGGCAAGGCGAATGTGGTGGCAGATGCTTTGAGTAGGAGGCCCGGAGGTAGCTTATCTTGTTTGAGCGCAGTAGAGATGCAGTCGACGGCGGATTGGCAGGTTTTATGTGATAGCAGAGTGCAGTTCGAGTTTACTCCTACAGGGGGACAGCTAGCCCATTTCAGAGCACGCCCAAAGTTACTTGACCGTATCCACGAGGCACAGTCCGGCGATGCCCGTACATTAGAGATTATTGAGCAGATTCGGCAGGGCAGAGTTTCCGAGTTCGTGATTGATGATCAGGGGATACTTCGATTTGGGACTCGACTGTGCGTTTCAGATTCAGAGGGACTGAGGCGCGATATTCTCGAGGAGGCACATAGATCAGCATACAGCGTGCATCCAGGTTCCACCAAGATGTACCATGATTTGAGAGAGGTTTACTGGTGGGACGGGATGAAGAAGGATATTACAGACTTTGTGTCGAGATGCCTGACTTGTCAGCAGGTCAAGGCCGAGCACCAGAGGCCAGCCGGCGAGTTACAGCCTTTGACCATCCCTGAGTGGAAGTGGGAGCAGGTCTCCATGGATTTCATTGTGGGTTTACCCAGGACCAGTCGAGGGTATGACTCTATTTGGGTGATTGTGGATCGACTGACGAAAGCGGCTCATTTTCTGCCAGTGAAGACCACTTTTGGATTTTCTCAGTACGCCTAGGTTTTATTGATGAGATAGTGCGACTGCATGTTGTTCCGACTTGCATCGTGTCCGACCGTGGCACCCAGTTTACCAGCCGATTGTGGCAGAAACTCCAGGAAGCATTGGGCACCCGATTGAGTTTTAGCACAGCCTTTCATCCGCAGACTGACGGTTAGTCGGAGCGTACGATTCAGACTCTTGAGGACATGCTCAGAGCTTGTGTTTTAGATTTCGGTGGTGGCTGGGATCGTCATTTTCCTTTGATCGAGTTTTCCGACAATAATAGCTTCCAGGAGACGATTCAGATGGCACCTTTCGAGGCTTTATATGGGAGGAGATGTCGATCGCCTGTATGTTGGACAGAGCTTAGGGAGAGCAGTATTTTGGGGCCGCAGATGGTACAGGAGACGACCGAGAAGATACAGCTGATTCGGGACAGGATGAGAGCGGCACAGAGCAGGCAGAAATCATATGCTGACAGGCGCCGTCGCCGACTCGAGTTCGCTGTTGGCGATCATGTTTTCCTGAAGGTCTCTCCGATGAAAGGTGTGATGAGATTTGGGCGGAAAGGGAAACTGAGTCCTAGATATGTTGGTCCTTTAGAGATCCTAGAGCGTGTTGGTCCGGTCGCTTATCGGTTAGCTCTTCCGCCCAGCTTCCCCGATGTTCACCCCGTGTTCCATGTCTCGATGCTCCGCAAGTACCTTCATGATCCTTCCCATGCGATTCAGCACCAGACGATCCATCTTGAGCGTGATCTTTCTTTCACCGAGCAGCCGGTTGTCATTTTGGATCGGCAGGTGAAGAAATTGAGGTCGAAGGTTATACCGTCCGTCAAGGTCCTTTGGCGTGGCCCGAACAGCGAGGAGGTCACCTGGGAGACCGAGGTCGAGATGAGGAAGAGATATCCCCATCTTTTTGAAGGTACGCGTAGTTAAATTCTAAATTCGGGGACCGAATTTTCTTTAAGGAGGGAACATTGTAACCCTTCGAAAATCGTTTAGGCAGTTTTTCGGTAATCGGTTAATTTTTCGGCTTTTTCCGTAAAAAGTCAAAATAGGTATTTTTCATTGTAGACCTAATTATACAAAATTTAGATAAGATATTACTATAATTTTGTCACTAAAATGTCACTTATAATTTTCTAGTTAAATAAAAAAAAATTCGTAATTAATTATTTTTTTTATTATTTTAGGCTTTTTAAAATACATTAAATTAGTGATAAATACAAATTTAATTAGGTAAATTTCATAATTAGGAATCTTTATAAGCTAAAATTTGGTGTTAATAAAATTGTATCATGACTTGCAAATTTTTGGTTTTAGGGTTGGAAATTTAATGAAAAAATGATGTAAAATGAGGTTTTTTTTGTAAAAGGTTGATGTGAAAGCATTAAATGAGAACATGAGGTGTTTTTAGACCTAGAAACTTCTCCAAAATTCCCCCCATCACCTCCCTTACCTGCTGGCCGACCCCAAGCTGCAGATTTTCCCTCTCTTCTCACTTCATTTTTGCTTCATTTTCATGTCAAAATTCATAGAAAATTCACAAATTTCATTCTCCCATTCAAAGTAAACCCTAATCCACTCTCTCCTCAAACCAATTTAGTTTAAAACTTGAAGAAAGGAGGCTTCTTTGGTGGCTTGAGCATGCTAGGGTTCCACTAGTGAGGTGAAATTTCTAAACTAGTTGTTAAATTGTAGATTGAATGTGCTAAAATTGAAATTTGAAGTGTTAATTTAGTAGTAATTGTTTGTTTAGGAAAATCAAGAGAGGGATTGATTTCAAATTAGGGTTTGTAGCATGGTTGATGGAGTTAAGTTAGGGTTTGGTTATCTAATTGGTTAGAGTGGTAAATTGTGCGATGTTACGCTCGCTAGATCGATAAATTTGCGATATTTGCGTCGAATCGGTATGCAATTGCTTACTAGACTTTTATAAAAATTAGGATGTGATCAAATTGCATTATATTAGCGATATAATTAGCTTCATAAATGACTATTAGAGTGCGCGAACGCGGGGTTTTGTCTAGTCGGGTTTTAGTTTTGTCAATTTCCCCGAAATGACGATTCTAGTTAAAGATTTAGCGATTTTCGTGTGTTTTGCCGCGCACCGAGTGCACGTTATGTTTAATTCGAGAGCGTTGATATTGATATATTGTCACTTGCATCGTTTTAGAATATGTAATCTTATGCTTGGTGTTGTGCAAATATAGGATCGGTCGGGGAAACATCGGACACGGCGCGTAAAGGCAAGGCGGTGGTCGGATCGGATTAGCAAGGCATTCAGGTGAGTAGATGTATTCATCTATGGGGGAATCGTCTGGATGGTGCGAGGCGCCCCCTAGTTAGGATTACCTTATTTCTTGTAAGATTCGTGTTGTTAGTTAGCTTACCCCTTCATTGACATTGCATACCCTTATAGTTAATAGTATGCTAGATTGCATGGATATTCATATGCACATATGCGATAACACTTCGTAGGACACGAACACTATTACCATTGGCATCTGTTGCACGCGCACTATTCATGTGACACACACGCCTTTGGTAATTTCCATGCCACGTGCACTATAGAACCTGCTTAGCTTAGTATCGCCACTTGCATCATACATGATATATGAAATTGCATAGCATGTATATACCTCGCATCATCATCATACTTGCATAGATTTCTAGCCACAATTCACATCGCATACCTTGATATCATGGACATTTATCATATATAACATGTTGGACATTATGACTTTCTTGAGGATTTCAGTATTGCTGCGATTTCTGTATTTTTGGGGAAAACCGCAAGAATTTAACAAAAGCTTATATTTATCATTTTTAAAAAAAGTTGCGGTTTTCTCGTTATGTATGTGTCGTCCACCATGAGTTTTCATGTTTTCTGTTGGATTTCGAGACCCGATTCGAGGAGTGGATGAACCGTCTCGGGTACATGGTGGGCCCGGTATGGTACCCCGGGGCAAGAAGGTCGAGTTGTAGATGATGAGCCTGGCAGGGGAAGACTACCTACCGGTGATGTCTGGCGCGGCGGATATCCGGAGGATACCGACCGTTGTCGTGAGATTTGATGACATGGGCCGATCCGGACTGACGGAGCCCGATATTTGAGATATTGATACAGTGAGATATTGAGACATATATGATTTCATATTTGTTGTCGATGCTTGACACGGGTTTTCAGATGATTTCTTGATGGTACTTAGCTATTATACAGATATTCATTTTCTAAAGTTAAGAATCCAATACCCTTAGTATTTAAAACACTTAAAGATTTAGTAAGGACATTGCATACATGTGCATGCATACTAGAAGTATTATATCACATATGGACATACATGTTGTGATGCATTGCGTGCATTCTTACGATTGCCTTACTAGATGTTATATTCTACTCACGAGCTGGAAACTCACCCCCGTTGTGCCACAGTGTCTTGCAGGTCGGACCCGTCACCCTTGTAGCGGCGGGCTATCTTATCATCAGCTCCTTTTGCTCAGACTCGCGACATCGCCCGTAGGTGGGTTGCGAGCACACTTTATTTCTTTTTGCTTTATCATTGTATCTAGTATTCTCCATCTACCACTTTATATTGTATATGTGACCTAGTGGTGAGACTGAGAGATTTGTATATTTGTGGTTTCTTTTTGGTCGAGCTCACTTGAGCCGGCGTTGTATTTTCTGATATTTTGCGTTTCTTTTATGCTCTTTTCTTGATATTGCTATTATATTGCATGTGGTTGTGATCCGCCTTGGGCGAAGAGCTAGCTCCCGCTTGGGGATGCCATTTTATGATTACAGGTTTATTATCTTGTTGTACCCATTTTGGGGGGATAGAAAATACAGGGGTGACTCTGCCGAAATTTTCGGAAATTTTTGATGTTTTAAAAAGGGATTCTATGAAACTTAAATGATTTTAAAAAAACCATTTTCATTAAAGGTTTTCCTTCACTCTCTTTTGATTTTGGTTTAGATTCTTCTGGGCTTTGGCTGACTTAGGTTACGGTACGCCTTTAGACGTCTCGTAATCTAAGTGCTAGTCGCGTTCCGTACTTTCGGGTCGTGACAGAGTGGCTGGGACGGGAGCTTCCCCTTCTCTCGCTCGCTTAAGGCCGCATTCAGCTGTGCAATCTGGGCCTCGATGGTCTTGATGCTTTGCCCGTGAGCGGCAGTGTGTTGCACTAAGGACTGAATGGAAGACTGGATATTGGCGGTGGATTGTGTCGATTGTTTAACGAACGCCTCCAGACTTCGTTCGAGCGAGGAAACATTATCGTTGTTTGACGGAACAAAGTTGTTTTGGGGAAAAGAATTGTTGGGTGCAAAGTTGTTCGTCTGATTTTGAAAAGGTTGGGGTTGGAAGGGCTGCTGAAACTGATGTTGAGTTTGTTGTTGCGCTTGTTGTTGCGGCGGAGGGGGCCTTTGGAAATTGTTGCCTTGGAATTGATTCTGATTCTGATTCCAGGCGAAATTGGGGTGGTTTCTCCAACGTGGATTGTAGGTGGAAGAGTATGGATCTTTCCTCGGTCTTTGCTGAAATGCAGCATTAACCTGATCCTGTCCTTGCGATGGTGGATTGTATGGACACTCTTCGGTTAAGTGAGAAGGATCGGAACAACAAGCGCAAATGGTACGAAGGGGAAGAACAGGGGCAGGAGCAGAGAATTTGCTCTCTATTGCTTCAAGCTTTCTCGTTATTGCAGCCATTTCAGCTTTCATCGCAATAGAGACATCAAGTTGGTGAATTCCTACCCAAGACTGACCGGTAGAAGTGGAGGTAGAAGAAGAAGAAGTCGGTCTGGTGCTCTCCCATTGTAGCGTTTGCTCCGCAAGGTCGTCAAAGAATTGCCACGCTTCCTCGTCAGATTTCGATAGGAAGTGGCCCTGACAGATGGTTTCCAACAACTGCTTGGTTGCTGGGTTCAGGCCCTCGTATAAGGTTTGGCAAAGTTGCCATTTCTCTATACCGTGGTGAGGACACTGAACAAGAAGGTCTTTGTACCGGTCAAAGCACTTCCAGAAGGGTTCAGAAGGAAGCTGAGAGAATTGGTTGATTTCATTGCGGATCCTTGCGGTTTTATGATTCGGATAAAATTTCTTTAGAAACGCTTTTACAAACTCGTCCAAACTGGTTATGGAGTGGGAAGCGGTGCTATACAGCCATTTTTCAGCAAGATCGCATAAAGTGAACGGAATGACCCGTAGACGTATAGCATCGTCTGACAGCTGGGTGGTTTTCATCATGGCACAAACGTTTTGAAATTTATTGATGAAGATATAGGCATCTTCAGATTCAAGCCCATGAAATCGTGGAAGCATGTTGATGAAGTGGGGCTTAAATTCAAAATTATCCCCATTGGCCGGTGGAAGAGAAAGGCAGGTGGGAAGTGCAGAACGGGTGGGATAGAAACGATCCTGGAGCGCGATTCGCTGCGGCGCTACAACAGGCGGTGGTGGTGGGTTATTGGTCTCCGTAGGAGGTGGAGCCAATCCAGGGGTAGTCAAAGAGATGTTTGGATTAAATCCTGACATCGCGGAAGAAGAGGTTGGTGATGGTGAAGGTGAAGATGTATGAACAGAATTCCGGTCAACGTCGGAGTTGGCCGGCAAAGGTAAGGGTGAAAGAGGAGTGGACGGAGTTTCGACGTCTGAGTCGATCGCGTAGTCGGTAGCGACTAACGTAACGCGGACTAGGCAGGCGCTATTGTCCCGAGTCCAAGCGGACATACACTAAACGAGTTTAGTATAGTCAAAGCGGAGAAGGTGAGGGTAAGAAAACGTCAATGGAGAAATGCGATGGGTGGTGGGTGAAAAATGGATTCTGGCGACAAAGGGCGAGTTTTTATAAAAGTTTTTGATTTTTTCCTTTTTTTTATTTTATTTTTAGAAAGAGCTTTACAGAAACATGTACGGACTTACGGCTTTAAGCAATCACAAGCAAGATATGCACAATCACACCTAGATCTAGGGTCACCTAGGTCTGCTAGACAGCTCCTAACTGTTCCAGAGGGCTAGAATTAGGACCTCAAACCGCCTCTTCTCCGTCAATTGCGGCCAGGTAAGTGCCAGGTAAGTGGGAGGTTGTCCAACGCTTTCGCGAAGTTCCTTAATTAAATAACCACTTGCCTTCGACACACTTGCCTAGACACCGCAAAAGTCAGATAGGATAAACGGCCGATGCCTGCAACTAGTCCTCTGTCCTATTGAGCGCGAAGTCCTTAGGGCTGAGTCTAGTATTTTTTAATTAACAATGGTCAATGCATATGCTTTTTGTGATTTCTGGGGTCCTGGGAAGGGTGATGAAATCCCCACCCAATCTGAATTGGTTTCAAGCCCCTTAAGTCCGTATTAATGAATGCAAAGCGGTAACAAATCAACTGCAAACAATTTTTATTTTAGCGCGGCGCAAAGAATCCTGCACAAGAACAGTTTTTTGGAAGGGGGAAGAGAGTTTGCGCAAAGAATGCTGCAGAAAACACAGTTTATTGGAGTCAAGAGGAGTGGGGGAGAGAAGAGAGACACTTACAGAGAATTTGGCACCCTGAGACTACCAAACGGCCGCGGTTCCGCGGCCTAAGCTTGCTTATGCCGCTGTTCCGCGGCAAGATGGTGGGATTGGGCATTCATTTTTCTGGGTTGTGCTCTGTTGGCTGTCCTCTGCTTGTCTGGATTTGCTGAATCTTGACTTGCTCACTGTATCTGCTCTAGATTTTTACAGTAGACCGTTTGCTTTGTTTTGAATCTGTCGCGGTGTAGCCGCGAAATATGGGTCTATCTTCCCACGTCTTTGGCACTGAACTTGAACTTCGTATATCTCACGTCTTTGGCACTGAACTCGAACTTCGTGTTATCCTGCACACTTGCACAAAAACTAATCAAAAATAACAAGATGGGTTTTTTTTTTTTACAATGTATATTTTTTTTGTTTGTTTTGTTTTTCGGTTAGCTTTATATTCACAAATTAACCCGAAATTACACAAAGAAATAAATTACCGTCTCCCCGGCAACGGCGCCATTTGATTGTTAGAGATTCTGCGTGTTCAAGTTTAGTTAATTACCGCAATCAAAACGGTTTCGCTTGTAGCTAGCCGGTTGAGTACGGGTCGTCCGCAGAGAGATGGGAATCTTTTTCTATGTGCTTTAACGAGTTAAGTCCAATTTTCCAGATTTGTTTGTGATTAACTAAGTGTTAAAATGATATGTAAAGAGAGCTTGTTAGGGTTAGGATTAGGTTAGTTTGAGTTAGGAGTCGCTCACTTCTTTCGTTGCCACTCTTAATATCGGTGTTACGGTAATCGGCAACAACGGGGATTAGCACGACTAGGAAGGAACTTGTGAGTATAAGCAAGGCTTTCCAACGCTTAAGTTCTTCCTTTTGGTGCTTGTCCGTCCGTTCTTGGCTCTTAGCCATAACCTCCGGTTAATTCAACCACAACCGGTCGCACTACGGAATCACCGCTATCATATAGGATAGGATGCCGTAGGGAGCGGATTGTGGTTCAATTAACGGGAGTCGATTTAAGATGTTGGGCAAGGAAAGAGTGAGAGAGATTTCCTTCTCTCAAACTTCCCTTATCCTACCCTAACAAGTATGGAAACTACTCACACATCATAACGAAAAATAAAACAAAAGAGGAAGATAGAAAGAAAGAGATTAGAAGATAACAACTAGCTATTTGCGACCTCACCTTGGCAAGGATCAAGCGTAAGTATCATGGTTGTTTAAGGAAAAAGGAAAAGAGAAAAGAAAGAAACAACAAGAAATAACAACAACTAAATTATCAATTAAAGATTACAAGTAATTAACATAACAAGGGCAAGACAAGTATATTAACAAAATGAACTTCTTTATTCATCATTCTTCACTCACAAAAGCTCACTACAAGTTTTTCAATGGAGAAGAGATGAGAAGAGGAAGAAGAACAACATGTATTCTAAAAGCTAAAAATACAAGATTATGCACCCTTGGCTTCACAAGGTTCTGGGCTATTTATAGGCAGGTAAAAGAAAATCTAGGGCAAAATTCTGAACCCATATGAAAAGACCAAACACCTCCTGAAAACTCAACAGATGCGGCGCCTGTACGGCCGCGGATCCGCGGCATAGACCCTCTATTGGCCGCGGATCCGCGTCCATATGGTGGAGTTGAAGCATGGGATTTTTTGTACTGCCCTGGTCTTCTGTGCCCATGAGTCTGGTATATGTGTTTTCTCATATTTTCTTCACGATTTTTCCAGAACTTCTGTTGAACAAAAAGGTGATGAATGTGGATCTTTTTGTCATGATTTCCTCGAGCTCCGCGTAGATTTCTTGGATCTTGTGTTGCCATTGAGCCTTGTGCATGAAAATGACATTGATTTGCCATTTTGTCTTTTAAACTGGTGTGTGGCAACATACGGATGGAGAGCGGAGACCGTGTTTTATCTGTGGTTGGCAGGAACCCGGGTTTTGTCGTGTTTTTCCATGATTTTCACCGTTTAGAGCCGAGAACCTGTATCCTGCAATTGACTAGCAAACACGGCTCAAGAGTACCACCGATATGCAATGTGATAAAAATTGGGCGGTATGAAAATGCAAAAATCTGATATGAACAGCTCTCCAAACACAGTGCGATATCAACTCCCAATACCCGGAGAGACGAATCCTTTCTAACTACCACTGCCTCCAAGTGCTTCGGGACTGCACCCAACTGCTACCTGTTTGCACGACTCCTTTGAGCCGTGGTTGGGTAGAAATCTAAGAACAGTGGGAACACACTCGAGATGAAGCAACAGTGTCAAGTCTACGGACTATGCTGTACTCATGTCACCTGGGAACTGTTAACTGACGACAGATATAATACCAACCAACAATTCCCTGCAAGTCCTGTCCGGTGTACCCGTAACCTAACGAGCACCTGCATACTATCTCCAGTACAACGTACTAATGGCTGTGGGACAGACCATTTCCCTGCTGGGATGAGAAGCGTACACACTAGTCTACTCTGGAGTATCGATGCCCTGTCTTGATAATCCTATGACTAGGGACCTGAAAATGGATGTGCTTGTAGACTACCCAACCCCCACTAGTGTGACTGCCATCACAACGCTGGTAGTCAAGCAAGATCCTATGGGCTCTAATAATATGTATACGCGATATGCTAAAAGAAATATATACACATATTAAGATAGATATAAACCAAGTAGCAAACTATTATGTTGAGCAAGACTGTTAATACAACTGTGAATATTCCAAGCTTCCATTAAGTAATATACAAGCTAGTATGATACAATAATGGCTCCTAGGGCATATACACTAACAATAAATATACAGATATATCAGTTTAAAATTGGTGCATATCAACGGATATTCAAAACCAAATATTTGCCGTCCGGCAAAAACCCAGGTGATTTCCTCAAATATCACCAATTACAACGAATTCCGATATAATAAGGATGATCACCTAATTTCTAATAAGTTACTCCCACTCATCATCTGTAAAACCATACAAATGTGAGGATCAAACCTGGTAAATACTTTCCCTAGAGCAAGGGTCTAATTGGGAAATCAGTTTTCAATTAACAACACACGGTGAAACTGAAACAATAATATGTTTCGAAGGGGTATCCGAGCATTCCTAGTAACGCCTCTTCCATTATCAGATTCATGACGGTAACCGTATATTTCGTTGCCATATCTCCAAATCCCTTTATTTGTCTTTACTCATTACCTTCTTTACATCCCCTTAGGCTAAATGGTTTTCTTCCTTCCCTACCATTCGGCACCAGCCTATGGTTTGGAAGAAGACTATCCAATAAGCGTAATAGGTGTACTCTCCTAATCCTAGGAGTACTCGCAACCTGAGAGAAGATAAAGATAAAAGACAACTGAATAAACCTTATTCCTATTTCTCCTGAACCAGAATCCATCCTCGAACTGGAACAAGTTGTTGGAGATAGTGCCCTCAGAGTCAATTATTGGATCACAGGAATGCGATTGCAATGATTGAGGGAGGACCTATTCCGGTAGGACAATCTTACTCAAGATGATAGTATGCTATCTGGTTTACCTTTATCATCATGAACTGCTTTAGGTGATCTTACAGGTAACTATTGCACGTTGATAGAGCCCCTAGGATTGTTTCTTGACTGCCAGCAGTATGAGGGCGATCATATACGTGGGAACTGGTAGTCTATAAGCATATCCTTAAAAGGTCCCTAGTCGTGGGAGTTTCGAGACAGGGCATCGATACTCCAGAGTAGACTAGTGTATACAGTCGAGACCCCGACAAGGGGCGGTGGCCGGTCTCATAAGCCACTGGTGTCAGTTGGTTCACCTAAGATGTATACAGGTGCTCATTGGGTTATGAGTACACCGGACAGGACTCACCGGGAATATGCTAGTTGGTCTTATACCTGATGTCAGATAGCAGTTCCCTGGTGACATGTGTACAGGTTAGTTCATCGACCTCAGATCGTCATTTGTCTCGTGTGAGTTCCAACTGTACTTTGATTACTACCTTACCACGCTCAAAGGAGACGTGCAAACAGGTTTTAGTTGGGTACAGTCCCAAGCCACATGGAGGCAGTGAGAGGATCTGCAGGGGTTTGTCTCTCCCGGTATTGGGGGTGAGGTCGTGCTGTGTCTACGAGAGCCCTTACACGAAGTCCTTGGCCAAGGCAGGAGATTTACTGGTAGGTATTCCAGTAGTATCTCAGGGTGTTCTGGGCTACACTCCGACATGACTTGTACCGCTTTTGGGGGTCTGACTTTTACCAACCCCCTAGGCCCGCCATGCGATGCTCGTAGACGAACGGACCGGACTGTACGGATATTGTCACTGACAGGCTCAGTAGGGTGTCAGGATGAGTTCGCTCATCGACGTCCCTTTTGGTCAATACCTGGTAGCCCGTTACGTATAGGCTAATACCTCTGACGTGCTTGTGGTTAAATCCACAGCCAAAGTGTTGACGAGTCTTTAGAGTTCCCCACAGACCGTTTTCTCAAGTTTCGGGCAAAACGCTGTAAAGTCCGTATGGAGATATGGCAGGGTTCGATCAGATACGTGCGGTATTGCACGGATCATGATCGGACGGATAATACTAGCGGGCTTTGGTTTAAGACGGATCCTAGTATTGCACAGTGTAGATTTGTCTCATTGCATTTGTATTTCGGTCGGAATACAAATGCGGGTATGTATATACAGTAGTGGGGTTTTCCTGTAATTTATTACGGGATCAGTTTTTTGGAGTTGCCAGTTTTTTTCTGATTTCGACCATTTTCCTTTGTATCTTTCTTTGGCCGAAAAATGGTGGAGGAGGGCTTATTTGCATTTGTGCAAATAAGCATTTTGGAGGGTTGTTTTTGCAAGTAGTTGCATCATGATGGTTTCATGATGGTGCACTTTCATTTTACTTCTTTTCCTCATCATTGCTTGACTTTGGGTGTGATGATTGGTTGATGGAGTGTTGGACTTTGATTGTGATCATTGCTTATTATCATGACCCTTTCTCTCTCTTGCATTATTCTTGTGGCTCCCTCATCCATACACCCCTCTCTTATTTTTCCTCACTCATGGCCGGCCACTAAAGGGGAGGGGCTGTCCCAAAATTTGGAGGTGCCATTTCATCTCATTTGCTTGCAAAATTCTCTTGGTTCTCCTCCAAAAGTTGAAATCTCATTTCCTCCACAAAAGGGCAACTTCCATAAACCCCATGAGATACATAGCATTCTACAGTTAACCTACAGCAATCCTTGGGCACGTCGGCTCGCCAACTTCGTGCCCAAGTTGCCTCGGTCTAGAGGTGGGAGCCCGTAAAAGAAGCCGGCGATGTGGTGCCCTTCCGGCGAGGAGGTGAAGACCGGAGATTCCGCGGGAGATGAGAACAACGACGAGAAGACTGAAGGACACGGATCGCTCGGTATATCTCTCTACCCCGTTCTTTAGTTTGTTAGGACTAGATTAATGACCCGATCCAGGACTTTTGTGCGCGGTGGTGCCGGTTTGAAAGTTTAAAGTAAATTATCGTTTCCGCATTTTGGCCTCGGATTGACGGCCGGGGCGCCGCCGTGCACTTACATTGGTATCAGAGCCACGCCATTAACCTAGTCTAGCTTGGTCTAATGTGTTTACATCTTCGATCGAACAAAATTCCAAAACTCGCGATTTCAATGCATCAGTTCTCTGTCGAAATTTGTTTGGCTCCAAAATTTTTTTAGGTTGTTTTAGAATACTGTTCAGGAAATTCTAAGACATCTGTGAAAAAATGGTAGCGTGATGCTGTAGAACCACCGCGGAACCGCGGCCAAAACCCCCTTGGCGCCGTGGTTCCGCCGCAGTACAGTGTCTTCGCTGCACCATTTTTCCACAGTGATCTTTGTACAGGGAAATTGGGGTTTTGGAATATTCTTTTTGGGCCCAGAACTTCTTTAAGTGCTACAGTAGTGCTTGGGGGCCTACTTAGGAAAATTTGATCGATCGAAAATTTTAAACACATTAGTTCACAGTATATACATTATATCTACGACCGTGAATGTCATTTGATCGATAAATCCTGTCTAACTGCTATAGCCCTTTTAGACGGATTTGCGAACGTGACATTCACGTTGATGTTCTGTGTTGTGCTGTGATGTTGCGGATTGGTCGTGGGGGATAGCCTGGATGCAATGGTAGTACAGTTTTATTTTATATGTACATTTGATATTGCGGGGTGAGCGTCCGACTTCTGGACTGCCGTCACTGCCAGCTTGTATATTATTCTTTTGGGGCACGACTGGGGTGAGGTCGATGTACCCGTAGTATGCATATTTTACTTTCTGTACTAGAATTACTCCGCGGAGGGGTGCACGGGTATCCGGGTTCTAGAGGGCAACGGGCCCGCATCTCATGGCGTTGAGACGGAGGGGACCTCACTCTAGAATTGGCAGGCTATTCGCCGCACTCGTAGGGGGTACAGGTTGACCCAGGAGGGGTGCCCAAGTTACCGGATTCCGTGAAGTGCTGGGTGGTCCATTCACGTTGCTGAAGGGGGCTGCCTCGTTTCACGTTTTGGCGGGTAACTTGCCGCACCCGTAGGGGTCTAGGATTTCATTGCACAGGCTATCCACACGACCAGGGGAACGTCGGGTTTCAGTAGCGGCTCTATGAAACCCGGGGATCCCAGATATCTGTATTGTTCTGTGATGTTGCATTTTATCACGCCTTGAGCGAATATTATATATTGATATATATACTAGTAGATGTTGTATATGTTTTACATCCGCGCTAGTCCAGTCCCCGCTCTGTCGTTAGTTAAGTAACCTAACGGGTAATGACGGGACCCAGTGGCGAATGCGGATGGCATATACGTACATCATTATTTTCGTTCTTTATTGGTGTGATTAATTGATGGGGCTGCGTTGATTCGGATCAATGCAAGCTAAACAAACCTATTCTGATGTTTTTGGAACATTTTTCGAAAAGCTGTTATTGCAAGGACGTTCACTTTTGTTTTGCACAGTGGTATTCAGTTGGAATATCCTACACCTCAGTCGACGAGGCAAGGGCCGAGATCCCTTCACCGGGAGTGACCCCTTGGACAGAAGTTTGCGTTAGCGTAATAACTTTACTATAGCCGATTACTTTTGCTTTACATCGTGGTATTCAGTTGGAATATCCTGCACCTCATTCTACGGGGAAAGAGCCGAGATCCCTTCACCGGGAGTGACCTCTTTAGCAAAGGTTTTCGTCACTATATTTTTAAAAGCTATCCGGTTCCTTCAACGATATCAAGTTCATTACGTTAAAGGTTTTCTCCAGAAACCATTCGTAGCCCTCCATCATTTCAGTTAAATATTCGATATATAGTATTCAAGCTATATATTTTGACCTCACGCCAAGGCATAGTGATTTGTAGCTGACGGATATTTATATGTTGCATAGATAGAATGCGTTGGTTTGGGACAGTCGTACTACTATTTTGGCCTACGTCAAGGGTATGTTTGGGTGGGTTCAAATTAACCTGGACAATGATGGGTAGAACTTGACATGTGACTTATGACATTTTGACCTCACGCCAAGGTCATAAGTGCATGGGGTAAAAATCACATCGGGAGTTTCTAAAGAAACTGAAACTTGCCAGATATGCACATACCTTCTGGAGTGTGATAACGTGAGCGGATTCCGTTACGTTATCATGCGATGATAGTTGGATCCCGATTCCCACTGATGAGTTGGTTTACTCCTCGGGTGATCCCGACTAATTCTTCTTTCAGGTTTGGAGGAGAATTTGACGGTACAGTGGGAGGTTTCCTGATTAGATAAATTGGTAACCATTCTGATCTGGGTTAGAGTGCACGCTGAGTGTTTCTTTTCTTTCTCTCTTTGGCAGCGACCATTGACCCGACCCTAGACTATGACTCGGTGACCAAAATTAACCGAACCTTCTTAAACACTGGCTTTTGGATTGTCAGAGTTGCAAACCTCATTGCCACTCCTACTTTTACCCTTTTCTCCAGGACACCCCGTATTACTACGAACGTCCACTTCCATTGGATAAAACCATCGTATGGTTATATACGAACTCGAAGTAATTTATTCGAGGATGGTTTCCGGTTCTGGAGAAAAAGAATAGGACTATTCAGTTGTCTTTTCCTTTTACCTTCTCTCAGGTTGCGAGTACTCCTTGGTTTAGGAGATAGTACACCTATTACGCAAATTGGATAGTCTTCTTCCAAACCTTAGGCTGGTGCCGAACAGTGGGGAATGAAGAAAACCAATTAGCATAACGATGGTGTAAAGAAGATATTAAGTGAAGACATATCAAGGGAATAGTAAGAGGGCAAAAGTAAATTGCGACTGCTATTCACGACCAAACCAAGTATTTCTTCGCCAATCCCAAATCACCTTTGTATTTCTCCAGGACACTCTGTATCACTACGACGATCCACAGTTTATTGGATACTCCATCGTATGGTTATATACGAACTCGAAAGGAACTTGTTCCAGTTCGGGGATGGATTCTGGTTCAGGAGAAATAGGAATAAGGTTTATTCAGTTGTCTTTTATCTTCACCTTCCCTCGCATTGCGAGTGCTCCTAGGATTAGGACAGTACACCCATTATGCTTATTGGATAGTCTTCTTCAAAACCATAGGCTGGTGCCGAACGGTAGGGAAGGAAGAAAACCATTTAGCCTAAGAGGGTGTACAGAAGGTAATGACTAAAGACATATAAAGGGATTTGGAGAAATGGCATAGAAATATACGGTTACAGTTGTGAATCTGGATAATGGAAGAAGCATTACTAGGAATACCGGGATACCCCATCGAAACATTTCAATGTTTCAGTTTCACTGTGTACTGTTAAAGGAAAACTGATTTCCCGATTAGATACTTACTCCAGGGTATGTATTTACCAGGTATGATTCTCATATCTGTATAGTTTTACAGATGATGAGTGGGAGTAAGTTATTGGGAATTGGGTGATCATCCTCATTATATCGGGATTCGTTGTAATCGGTGATATTTGAGGAAGTCACCTGGGTTGTTTGCCGGACGGCAAATATTTGGTTTTGAATATCCGCTGTTATGCACCAATTTCAAATTGATATATCTGTACGTCTATTTTTATAGAGTGAGATATACCTTTTTGAAATTATGTCTATGACATTTACCTATACCAGTGGATGGTTAGGTAAGGAGCATTGAACAGCGGTGTAATTCTTCTTAACCATAAGTACAGTTTTCAACCTACGACACACAGTGAATGAGTCACTAGACTCAGGGGACTTATACAGAGTATTGTATATTGTCCAGTGTCCATTAGGACAGAGGGGTTGGTCCTCGTACTATATTCGGTTTACTTATGACTTCTCTAGTTCATAGACAGGTGTTTCGTAGAAACATAAGGTCTGAGTTTTGAGAAGTTATAGGTATATGAATAAAGTAGAGAACCAGGTGTTGCAAGTATCGGAATTCTTCAAGGTGATCGAAGATGTAGATACTTGTGTAGGGTATTCAGTTGATAGTAATGATTAAGAGAACTTGCTTCTCTTTCAGATTACTCATAATTGGAAGCACTCCTAAGTTAAGTAATGCTGATCGGCCTCTCTCCTTTTAGTAGACATGCACTGGAGACAGCTGTATGATTTGAATCTGGTTCAATTAAATCAGTGCCTCTGGTTCTATATTGGATATAGAACAGTTCATATCTTAACGATGTTAAGGTACGGGGAGTTGTCCGGCTTATGCTTAAAACCAGACTCTGGATAACTCAAGGCACATTTCTGTAATGGCTGTTTATGGGTTGACCCAGGCTATGACGAGGGTTGACTTTCTACCATCTGGAAGATCAATAGTTATATTGTTCTAGACTCGCCACAGTTTTAATAAAAATGGATTTTTTCAGAAAACAGAAGTGGGAGTATGGTAGAACTGGAAGTGATTCCAGAACCGCAAACGATTACTGAAAGTTTGATAGGAACCTAAAGATTCAATCTGGCTTGACATTCCATTGGTCACTCCACAGATACGGTGGGTAACCTCAGGCACCCGAGAGGTACTCCGGTAACCTCAAGGACGGTGACAGGGAGGTTCTTGTTTACCCAGACTTGCCATTGCTATTGTTCCAGGCTGCGAGACCCGGCAGGAGGATGAGTATAGCGTCGTTCTAAACTAGTTTTAGAAGTGTACATTTATATGACTCTGCCAGAGGGTTGTCGTAGTCAGTGGGAGCAGCGGAAGCATTGGTGGACAAGTAGCTTATGTCTATTTATAGACTAAAGCAGATATAGCGGAGATAGATCATCTATTTCTGATATGACAGTCATAGGTTTGACTTCATCAGAATAGGGGATGGATCTGTTAAGAAGGTAGTAGGGTGTGATGTCCTAGTATTTGGATGACATACACAGAGTAGGAAGTGATATTCCTATACTCCGATCGGTTATACTTTGGTTGTCACACAGTGGTTTCTCCAAAAATGACTTGGATATTATATCAGACATTCTGGTTACTGGATCTATGGTTTTAGATCTAGATTTGGGTAGTTTCCAAATCTTGGTACTTAGACAACATTCTAAAGGTATTTAGAATAAACGACTACTGGCATGGTGGTGTACCTGCAGGTGATGGAGTCACCCTCTCTATAGGTGTCTAACAGACTAAAGGGGAGAGGGATGTGCATGATTGGCAGATCACTTGCTTAGGCAATTGAGTCGATCATGAGTACCACACCAGATGTTGTTTTTGCAGTAGATGCAATAAATTGATATTGATCCAATCCTGGAGAAACGAACGGAAGCAGTTTTAGAACATAAGTGAATGTTCTAGGGATATGATAACAACAGTCTCATTCGGGAGACAGTTATCATTCCAGGCTTACAAGGTGACATGGATGACAGAGAGGTTGTCAGAGTTATAGTTTTACTTCTGACGAGGGGCAGTATTTTGGACAGGTGGTCCAAGGGGATACTGAGGGAGGCATGGCGCAGGATACTGATTAAGTTCAGTTGACGATACAGTCTAAGAAGTTTGGATTTGGAGTTCATCTATGAGCTAGGTCCCATCAGACATCCAGACACATTCTAAGACAAGTATTGCTCATTTCGGGAGATGACTTTCTCCGCGAACTTGAGATATAGAGAGACATAGAAAGAAACATCAAAGCGGATCCACTCGCTGAGGCTATTCCTCGAACGTAATAGTTTCGCAAACGGGATTTTGTGAGACTGACTAGTAGAGGAGTTGGGTGTTCGGTATCACACGGGCTGTGAGTATGCGACATCGCAATAATTAGCCTTGAGTGCAAGTGGGAGATTGTTGGAGATAGTGCCCTCAGAGTCAATTATTGGATCACAGGCACGTGATTGCAATGATTGAGGGAGGACCTATTCCGGTAGGACAATCTTACTCAAGATGATAGTATGCTATCTAGTTTACCTTTATCATCGTGTACTGCTTTAGGTGACCTTACAGGTCACTATTGCACGTTGATAGAGCCCCTAGGATTGTTTCTTGACTGCCAGCAGTATAAGGGCGATCATATACGTGGGAGCTGGTAGTCTATAAGCATATCCTTAAAAGGTCCCTAGTCATGGGAGTTTCGAGACAGGGCATCGATACTCCAGAGTAGACTAGTGTATACAGTCGAGACCCCAACGAGGGGCGGTGGCCGGTCTCACAAGCCACTGGTGTCAGTTGATTCACCTAAGATGTATACATGTGCTCATTGGGTTATGAGTACACCGAACAGGACTCGCCGGGAACATGCTAGTTGGTCTTATACCTGATGTCAGATAGCAGTTCCCTGGTGACATGTGTACAGGTTAGTTCATCGACCTCAGATCATCATTTATCTCGTGTGAGTTCCCACTGTACTTTGATTACTACCCTACCACGCTCAAAGGAGACGTGCAAACAAGTTTTAGTTGGGTACAGTCCCGAGCCACATGGAGGCAGTGAGTAGATCTGCAGGGGTTCGTCTCTCCAGGTATTGGGGGTGAGGTCTCGCTATGTCTAGGAGAGCCCTTATACGAAGTCCTTGGCCAAGGCAGGAGATTTATTGGTAGGTATTCCAGTAGTATCTCAGGGTGTTCTGGGCTACACTCCGACACGACTTGTACCACTTTTGGGGGTCTGACTTTTACCAACCCCCTAGACCCGCTATGCGATGCTCGTAGACGAACGGACCGGACTGTACAGATATTGTCACTGACAGGCTCAGTAGGGTGTCAGGATGAGTTCGCTCATCGACGTCCCTTTTGGTCAATACTTGGTAGCCCGTTACGTATAGGCTAATACCTCTGACGTGCTTGTGGTTAAATCCACAGCCAAAGTGTTGACGAGTCTTTAGAGTTCCCCACAAACCGTTTTCTCAAGTTTCGGGCGAAACGCTGTAGAGGCCGTATGGAGATATGGCAGGGTTCGATCAGATACGTGCGGTATTGCACGGATCATGATCGGACGGATAATACTAGCGGGCTTTGGTTTAAGCCGGATCCTAGTATTGCACAGTGTAGATTTGTCTTATTGCATTTGTATTTCGGTCGGAATACAAATACGGGTATGTATATATAGTAGCGGGGTTTTTGTTGGAGATAGTGCCCTCAGAGTCAATTATTGGATCACAGGCACGTGATTGCAATGATTGAGGGAGGACCTATCCCGGTAGGACAGTCTTACTCAAGATGATAGTATGCTATCTGGTTTATCTTTATCATCGTGTACTGCTTTAGGTGACCTGATATGTCGCCATTACACGTTGATAGAGCCCCTAGGATTCTTGCTTGACAACCAGCCATATTAGGGCGATCATATACGTGGGAGCTGGCAGTCTATAAGCACATCCTTAAAAGGTCCCTAGTCGTGGGAGTTTCGAGACAGGGCATCGATACTCTAGAGTAGACTAGTGTATACAGTCGAGACCCCGACGAGGGACGGTGGCCGTTCTTACAAGCCATTGGTGTCAGTTGGATCACCTAAGATGTATACAGGTGCTCATTGGGTTATGAGTACACCGGACAGGACTCGCCGGGAACATGCTAGTTGGTCCTATACCTGATGTCAGATAGCAGTTCCCTTGTGACATGTGTACAGGGTCGTCATTTGTCTCGTGTGAGTTCCCACTGTACTTTGATTACTACCCTACCTTGCTCAAAGGAGACATGCAAACAGGTTTTAGTTGGGTACAGTCCCGAGCCACATGGAGGCAGTGAGCGGATCTGCAGGGGTTCGTCTCTCCCGGTATTGGGGGTGAGGTCGCGCTGTGTCTAGGAGAGCCAGAACATGAAAATTCCTTGGCCAAGGCAGGAGATCTACTGGTAGGTATTCCAGTAGTATCTCAGGGTGTTCTGGGCTGATCTCTGATACGACTTGTACCGCTTTTTGGGGTCTGACTTTTACCAACTCCCTAGGCCCGCCATGCGATGCTTATAGACGAACAGACCGGACTGTACGGATATTGTCACTGACAGGCTCAGTAGGGTGTCAGGATGAGTTCGCTCATCGACGTCCCTTTTGGTTAATAGCTGGTAGCCTGTCACGTATGGCTAATACCTCTGACGTGCTAGTGGTTAAATCCACAGCCATAGTATTGACGAGTCTTTAGAGTCCCCCACATTCAGTTGCTCAAGTTTTCGGGCGAAACGCTGTAGAGGCCATATGGAGATATGGCAGGGTTCGATCAGATACGTGCGGTATTGCACGGATCAGGATCGGACGGTTAGTACTAGAGGCCGTATAGATATATAGCAGGGTTCGATCAGATACGTGCGATATTGCACGGATCAGGATCGGACGGATAATACTAGCGGGCTTTGGTTTAAGCCGGATCCTAGTATAGTACAGTGTAGATTTTTGTCTCATTGCATTTGTATTTCGGTCGGAATACAAATGCGGGTGTGTATACACAGTATCGGGGTTTTCCTGTAATTTATTACGGGACCAGTTTTCTGGAGTTGCCGGTTTGCTTTCCGTTTCGGCCATTTTCATTTGTATTTTTCATTGGCCGAAGATTGGTGGAGGAGGGCTTATTTGCATTTGTGCAAATTAGCTATTTGGAGGGTTGTCTTTGCATACTTTTGTTTCATGATGGTTTCATGATGGAGCACCATCCCTTGACCTTCCATGCTTAATGATGGCTTGACTTTTGTAGTGATGATCAGTTGATGGAGTATTGGTTTTGGGAGTGATCATTGTTTCTCATCATCACTTGCTTTTTCCATGACACTCAACCTTGCATTATTCTCTTGATTCACCCCTCTTGAGTTTTGCTCTCATTCATTCTCATGGTCATGGCCGGCCAAGCATGGAGATGGGGCTGTCCCAAATGTTTTGGTGGGGAAATTTGTTCTTTTGTATTGCACAAAATCCATTTAGTTCCATCTCCAAAACTTCATTCCTCCACCTTCTCAAAAGGCAACTTCCTACAACCCCAAAAATGAGACACAAGTTCTACACTATATTCTACAGCAAATCTTGGGCACGTCGACTCGCCTGCTTCATGCCCGAGTTGCCTCGGTATAGAGGTGGGAGCCCGTAAAAGAAGCCGGCGACGTGGTGCCCTTCCGGCGACGAGGTGGAGACTGGAGATTCCGCAGGGAGATCGGGACGACGACGAGAAGACCGAAGGACACGGATCGCTCGGTATATCTCTCTTCCCCATCTTGTAGTTAGCTAGGACTAGTTTAATGGCACAATCCGGGTTTATAGTGCACGGTGGTGCCAGTTTGAAAAGTTAAAGTTAAGCATCGCTTCCGCATTCCGGCGTCGGATTGACGGCCGGGGCGCCGTCGTGCACTTACGGTGGTATTAGAGCGTCACCATTAACATAGTCTTGCTTGGTTTAATGTGTTTGCATTTCCGATCGATCAAAATTCCAAAAACCCGCGTTTTCAATAGCATCAGTTTCTGTCGAAATTTTTTGGACTCGAAAATTTTTTCAGGTAGTCTCAGATTACTGTGCAGGGAAGCATAAGCCTCCTGTAAAAATTTGGTCGCGAGATCTCATTATTCGACCGCGGAACCGCGGCCAAACCCATGCTTGGACCGCGGTTCCGCCGCTGTTTTGACTGATCAGTGCACCAATTTTTTACAGAGGCCTCCAGACTTGAAAATAGGGTTTTTGGAACATTCTTTTTGGGCCCAGAATTTCTTTATGTGCTACAGTAGTGCTTTAGGGCCCACTGGGTAAATTTGATCGATCGGATATTTTAAACACATTAGTTCACTTTATTTACATTATATCTGCGACCGTGAATGTCACTTGATCGGTAAATCCTGTCTAACTGCTATAGCCCGGTTAGATGGATTTGCGAACGTGACATTCACGTTGATGTTCTGTGATTTTGCTGTGATGTTGCGGATCGGTCGTGGGGGATAGCCTGGTTGCAGTGGTAGTACAGTTTTGTTGTATTATGTATATTTGATATTGCGGGGCGAGCGTCCGACATGTGGACTGCCGTCACAGCCTGTTTGTATTATTATTTTGAAGCACGACCAGGTTACGGTCGATGTACCCGTTGTATGTATATTTTACTTTCTGTACTAGGATTATCCCGCGGTGGGGTGCACGGATAGCCGTGTTCTAGAGGGCAACAAGCCCGCATCTCATGGCATTGAGACGGAGGGGGCTTCACTCTAGAATTGGCGGGCTATTCACCTCACTCGTAGGGGATACAGGTTGACCCAGGAGGGGTGCCCAAGTTACCGGATTCCGTGAAGTGCTGGGTGGTCCATTCACGGTGCTGAAAGGGGCTGCCTCGCTTCAGGTTTTGGCGGGTAACTTGTCGCGCCCGTAGGGGTCTAGGATATCATTGCACAGGCTATCCACACGACCAGGGGAACGTCGGGTTTCAGTAGCGGCTCTGTGAAACCCGGGGATCCCAGATATCTGTATTGTTCTGTGATGCTGTACATTTCTGTGATGTTGCATTTTATCACGCCTTGAGCGAAAATTATGTATTATATATATACTAGTAGATGTTGTATATGTTTTGCATCCGCGCTAGTCCAGTCCCCGCTCTGTCGTTAGTTAGCTAACCTAACGGGTAATGACGGGACCCAGTGGCGAATGCGGATGGCATATACGTACATCATTATATTTCGTTCTTTGTTGTGTGATCATTTGATAAGACTGCGTTGATTCGGATCAATGCAAGTTAAAACAAACCTATTCTGATGTTGTTGGAACACTTTCAAAAAACTGTTATTGCAAGGATGTTCACTTTTGTTTTGCACAGTGGTATTCAGTTGGAATATCCTGCTCCTCAGTCGACGAGGCAAGGGCCGAGATCCCTTTACCGGGAGTGACCCCTTGGACAAAAAGTTTGCGTCAGGGCAATAACTTCACTATAGCCGATTACTTTTGCTTTGCACCGTGGTATTCAGTTGGAATATCCTGCACCTCATTCTACGGGGGGAAAGAGCCGAGATCCCTTCACCGGGAGTGACCTCTTTAGCAAAGGTTTTCGTCACTATATTTTTAAAAGCTATCCGTTCCATCAGACGATATCAAGTTCATTACGTTAAAGGTTTTCGCCAGAAACCATTCGTAGCCCTCCGTCGTTTCATATGGGTGGTCAATAGTATTCAAGCTGTGTATGTTGGCCAAAGTCAAGGCACAGTGATTGGTAGCTATTGGGTATTCATATGCAGCATAGATAGATGCGTTGGTTTAGGGCAGTCGTACTACTATTTTGGCCAAAGTCAAGGGTATGTACGGGTGGGCTCAAATTAACCTGGAGAATGACGGGTAGAACTTGACATGTGACTTATGATATGTTGGCCAAAGTCAAGGTCATAAGAGCATGGGGCAGAAATCACATCGGGAGTTTCTAAAGAAACTAAAACTTGCCAGATATGCGCATACCATCTGGAGTGTGATAACGTGAGCGGATTCCGTCACGTTATCATGCGATGATAGTTGGATCCCGATTCCCACTGATGAGTTGGTTTACTCCTCGGGTGATCCCGACTAGTTCTTCTTTCAGGTTTGGAGGAAAATTTGAGGTGATAGTGGGAGGTTTCCAGATTAGATAAAATGGTAACCATTCTGATTTAGGTTAGAGTGCATGCTGAGTGTTTCTTTTCTCTCTCTCTCTCTTCGGCCGCGACCATTGACCCGACCCTAAGACTATGACTCGGTGACCAAGTTGACCGAACCTTCTAAAACACTGACTTTTGGATTGTCAGAGTTGCAAGCCTCATTGCCACTCCTACTTTTACCCTTTTCTCCAGTACACCCCGTATTACTACGAACGTCCACTTCCATTGGACAAAACCATCGTATGGTTATATACGAACTCCAAGGAATTTATTCGAGGATGGTTTCCGGTTCTGGAGGAAACGGATAGGACTATTCAGTTGTCTTTTCCTTTTACCTTCTCTCAGGTTGCGAGTACTCCCTGGTTTAGGAGATAGTACACCTATTACGCAAATTGGATAGTCTTCTTCCAAACCTTAGGCTGGTGCCAAACGGTGGGGAATGAAGAAAACCAATTAGCATAACGATGGTGTACAGAAGGTATTAAGTTAAGACAAAGCAAGGGATTAGTAAGAGGGCAAAGTAAATTGCGACTGATATTCACGACCAAACCAAGTATTTCTTCGCCAATCCTAAAATCACCTTTGTATTTCTCCAGAACACTCCGTATCACTACGAAGATCCACAGTTTATTGGATACTCCATCGTATGGTTATATACGAACTCGAAAGGAACTTGTTCCAGTTCGGGGATGGATTCTGGTTCAGGAGAAATAGGAATAAGGTTTATTCGGTTGTCTTTTATCTTCACCTTCTCTCGCATTGCGAGTGCTCCTAGGATTAGGACAGTACACCCATTATGCTTATTGGATAGTCTTCTTCCAAACCATAGGCTGGTGCCGAACGGTAGGGAAGGAAGAAAACCATTTGGCCTAAAGGGGTGTACAGAAGGTAATGACTAAAGACATATAAAGGGATTTGGAAAGATGGCAAAGAATTATACGGTTACAGTCGTGAATCTGGAAGAGACATTACTAGGAATACCGGGATACCCCATCGAAACATTTCAATGTTTCAGTTTCACTGTGTACTGTTAAAGGAAAACTGATTTCCCGATTAGATACTTACTCCAGGGTATGTATTTATCAGGTATGATTCTCACATCTGTATGGTTTTACAGATGATGAGTGGGAGTAGGTTATTGGGAATTAGGTGATCATCCTCATTATATCGGGATTCATTGTAATCGGTGAGATTTGAGGAAGTCACCTGGGTTGTTTGCCGAACGGCAAATATTTGGTTTTGAATATCCGCTGTTGTGCACCAATTTCAAATTGATATATCTATACGTCTATTTTCATAGAGTGAGATATACCTTTTTGAAATTATGTCTGCGACATTTACCTATATCAGTGGATGGTTAGGTAAGGAGTATTAAACAGCGGTGTAATTCTTCTTAACCATAAGTACAGTTTTCAACCTACGACACACAGTGAATGAGTTATCAGACTCAAGGGACTTATACAGAGTATTGTATGTTGTCCAGGGTCCATCAGGACATAGGGGTTGGTCCTCGTACTATATTCGGTTTACTTATGACTTCTCTAGTTTTTAGACAGGTGTTTCGTGGAAATACAGGGTCCGAATTTTGAGAAGTTATAGGTATATGAATAAAGTAGAGAACCAGGTGTTGCAAGTATCGGGATTCTTCAAAGTGATCGAAGATGTAGATACTTGTGTATGGTATTCAGTTGATAGTAGTGATTAAGAGAACTTGCTTCTCTTTCAGGTTACTCATAATTGGAAGCATTCCTAAGTTGAGTAACGCTGATCGGCCCCCTTCCATTTAGTTGACATGCACTGGAGACAGCTGCATGATTTGAATCTGGTTCAATTAAATCAGTGCCTCTGTTTCTGTATTGGAAATAGAACAGTTCATATCTTAACATTGTTAAGGTACGGGGAGTTGTCCGGATTATGCTTAAAACCAGACTCTGGATAACTCAAGGCACGTTTCTGTAATGGCTGTTTGTGGGATGACCCAGGCTATGACGAGGGTTAACTTTCTACCATCTGGAAGATCAATAGTGATATTGTTCTAGACTCGCCACAGTTTTAATAAAAATGGATTTTTTCAGAAAACATTAGTGGGAGTATGGTAGAAATTGAACTGATTCCAGAACCACAAACGATTACTGAAGATTTGATAGGAACCTAAAGATTCAATCTGGTTTGATATTCCATTGGCCACTCCGCAGATAAAGTGGGTAACTTCAGGCACCCGAGAGGTACTCCGGTAGCCTCAAGGACGGTGACAGAGAAGTTCTTGTTTACCCACACTTGCCATTACTGTTTTTCCAGGCTGCGAGACCCGGCGGGAGGATGAGTATAGCGTCGTTCTAAACTGGCTTTAGAAGTGTACGTCTATATGACTCTGCTAGAGGGTTGTCGTGGTCAGTGGGAGCAGCGGAAGCACTGGTGGACAGGTGGCTTATGTCAATTTATAGACTAAAGTAGAGGTAGCGGAGATAGATCATCTGTTTCTGATGTGACAGTCATAGGTTTGACTTCATCAGAATTGGGGATGGATCTGTTAAGAAGGTAGTAGGGTGTGTTGTCATGGTATTTGGGTGACATTCACAGAGTAGGAAAAGAAATTCCTATACTACAATTGGTTATACTTTGGTCGTCACACAGTAGTTTCTCCACATGGGACTTGGACATTATATCCGACACACTGGTTACTAGATCTATGGTTTTAGATCAAGATTTGGGTGGTTTCCCAATTAAGGGTACTTAGACAGCATTCTAGGAGTATTTAGAATGGACGACTCCTGGCACGGTAGTGTACCTGCAGGTGATGGAGTCACCCTCTCTAAAGGTGTCTTACAGACTAAAGGGGAGAGGGATGTGCATGATTGGCAGATCACTTGCTCAGGCAATTGAGTCAAGCATGAGATGTCAAGTACCACACCAGATGTTGTTCTTTGCAGTAGAAGCAATAAGTTGATATTGATCCAATCCTGGAGAAACAGTCGGAAGCAGTTTTAGAACATAAGTGGATGTTCTAGGGATATGATAACGACAGCCTCATTCGGGAGACAGTGATCATTCCAGGCTTCCAAGGTGACCTGGACGACAAGGAGGTTGTCAGAGTTATAGTTTTCCTTCTGACGAGGGGCAGTATTTTAGACAGGTGGTCCAAGGCAATACTGAGGGAGGCATGGCGCATGATACTGATTAAGTTCAGTTGACGATACAGTCTAAGAAGTTTGGATTTGGAGTTCATTTATGAGCTAGGTCCCATCAGACATCCATACACATTCTAAGACAGGTATTGCTCATTTCGGGAGATGGGTTTCTCCGCGAACTTGAGATATAGAGAGACATAGAAAGAAACATCACAGCGGATCCAGTCACTGAGGCTATTCCTCGAACGCAATAGTTTCGCAAATGAGCTTTGTGAGACTGACTAGTAGAGGAGTTGGGTGTTCGGTATCACACGGGCTGTGAGTATGCGACATCACAATAATTAGCCTTGAGTGCAAGTGGGAGATTGTTGGAGATAGTGCCCTCAGAGTCAATTATTGGATCACAGGCACATGATTGCAATGATTGAGGGAGGACCTATCCCGGTAGGACAGTCTTACTCAAGATGATAGTATGCTATCTGGTTTATCTTTATCATCGTGTACTGCTTTAGGTGACCTGACAGGTCTCCATTACACGTTGATAGAGCCCCTAGGATTCTTGCTTGACTACCAGCAGTATGAGGGCGATCATATACGTGGGAGCTGGCAGTCTATAATCACATCCTTAAAAGGTCCCTAGTCGTGGGAGTTTCGAGACAGGGCATCGATACTCCAGAGTAGACTAGTGTATACAGTCGAGACCCCGAACGGGGCGGTGGCCGGTCTCACAAGCCACTGGTGTCAGTTGGATCACCTAAGATGTATACAGGTGCTCATTGGGTTATGAGTACACTGGACAGGGCTTGCCGGGAACATGCTAGTTGGTCTTATACCTGACGTCAGATAGCAGTTCCCTGGTGACATGTGTACAGGTTAGTTCATCGACCTGAGGATCGTCATTTGTCTCGTGTGAGTTCCCACTGTACTTTGATTACTACCCTACCACGCTCAAAGGATACGTGCAAACAGGTTTTAGTTGGGTACAGTCCCAAGCCACATGGAGGCAGTGAGCGGATCTGCAGGGGTTGGTCTCTTCCGGTATTGGGGGTGAGGTCGCGCTGTGTCTAGGAGAGCCAGAACATGAAAAGTCCTTGGCCAAGGCACGAGATCTACTGGTAGGTATTCCAGTAGTATCTCAGGGTGTTCTGGGCTGATCTCTGACACGACTTGTACCGCTTTTGGGGGTCTGACTTTTACCAACCCCCTAGGCCCGCCATGCGATGCTCATAGACGAATGGACCGGACTGTACGGATATTGTCACTGACAGGCTCAGTAAGGTGTCAGGATGAGTTCGCTCATCGACGTCCTTTTTGGTCAATAGCTGGTAGCCCGTCACGTATGGCTAATACTTCTAACGTGCTAGTGGTTAAATCCACAGCCATAGTATTGACGAGTCTTTAGAGTCCCCCACATTCAGTTGCTCAAGTTTTCGGGCGAAATGATATAGAGGCCGTATGGAGATATGGCAGGGTTCTTTCAGATACGTGCGGTATTGCACGGATCAGGATCGGACGGTTAGTACTAGAGGCCGTATAGATATATGGCAGGGTTCGATCAGATACGTGCGGTATTGTACGGATCAGGATCGGACGGATAATACTAGTGGGCTTTGGTTTAAGCCGGATCTTAGTATAGTACAGTGTAGATTTTTGTCTCATTGCATTTGTATTTCGGTCGGAATACAAATGAGGGTGTGTATACACAGTATCGGGGTTTTCCTGTAATTTATTACGGGACCAGTTTTCTGGAGTTGCCGGTTTGCTTTCCGTTTCGGCCATTTTCATTTGTATCTTTCATTGGCCAAAGATTGGTGGAGGAGGGCTTATTTGCATTTGTGCAAATTAGCTATTTGGAGGGTTGTCTTTGCATACTTTTGTTTCATGATGGTTTCATGATGGAGCACCATCCCTTGACCTTCCATGCTTAATGATGGCTTGACTTTTGTAGTGATGATTAGTTGATGGAGTATTGGTTTTGGGAGTGATCATTGTTTCTCATCATCACTTGCTTTTTCCATGCTACTCAACCTTGCATTATTCTCTTGATTCACCCCTCTTGAGTTTTGCTCTCATTCATTCTCATGGTCATGGCCGGCCAAGCAAGGAGATGGGGCTGTCCCAAAAGTTTTGGTGGGGAAATTTGTTCTTTTGTATTGCACAAAATCCATTTAGCTCCATCTCCAAAACTTCATTCCTCCACCTTCTCAAAAGGCAACTTCCTACAACCCCAAAAATGAGACACAAGTTCTACACTACATTCTACAGCAAATCTTGGGCACGTCGACTCGCCAGCTTCGTGCCCGAGTTGCCTCGGTATAGAGGTGGGAGCCCGTAAAAGAAGCCGGCGACGTGTTACCCTTCCGACGACGAGGTGGAGACCGGAGATTCCGCGGGGAGATCGGGACGACGACGAGAAGACCGAATGTCACGACCCGAGAATTCGACTCGTGACCAGCACTTAACCATGCAACGTCTACAGGCGCAACGCGGCTAAGTAAGCCGAACCCAGAAATCAAAACCAATAAATAAAGAGTGATTTTAAAACATTTTGTAAAAACAATCGTACCTGTCTGGAAAACTTGCATTTTTATTTAGTAGAAATACTTTTTAAGTTCAAGGTTATAAGTTTTATAATTTTGGGCAACATTTCCTTTTTAAAATATTTGTCCCGTAAGTCGGGTAAAAGCAAGGTGTAGCAGAAATAACAAGTGAAATGAATGAAGCATCACAATGAGATATACGACGCCGTAGCGAAGAATACACAGTAAAGCAAGGACAATATCATAAAAGATGAGACTGCAAAAGTAAAGTCGGCTCACATGCGAGCTCGACACCAGAATATAAAATCATACATATCGTCCTCTCAACTGTCTATAAGTCAATACAGAAAGGTAGATGGAGAATACTAGATACATCAATATACAACTGAAAGATAACAGATACCGTACAAAACCCACCTATCAGCAAAAGGCTATCTCTGCTCAAAAAAGGTATCTGTGCCAAAAGATGCGGTAACAGCCAGCCGTGACTACTCCCAAGGGCAACCTGCAAATACTGTGGCACAACGGGGGTGAGTTGCCAACTCGTGAATAGAGATAACATATAAAGGTAATCGCAAGCATGCACGTACAGCGCTACTCTAACCAATGCCAGCAGATGATATCAATGCGGGTAAGCAGTATGCATAATAATAATGCAAGTCCTCTATCAGGTGATATAACTACAGGATGAGATGTGATAATAAATGCTGAGCATGGGAATATAGTATCTACATGAAGTATCAAGGTGGAATACATATGTATGTATGCACCACAAATCCCAACATCCCAAACGCCGGTACTCCATCGGCCCTCATATCCTGTATATCCCTGAGAATCCCGAGTGCCCAACATCGGCACCCAAATATCATAAATACTCGTGTCTAGCATCGACACGCAAAACATCCTGTATCGGGCATCCGTCATTCCGGGTCGGCCCTCTCTCAAAGTATATATCGGGAATCCGTCAGTCCGGGTCATCCCTCTCACAATACATCGGGCATCCGTCCTTCCGGGTCAGCCCTATATCAATCCATCGGCCATCCGTCAGTCCGGGTCAGCCCTCTCTCAAAGCATATATCGGTAATCCGTCAGTCCGGGTCATCCCTCTCTCAATACATCGGGCATCCGTCATTCCGGGTCAGCCCTATATCAATCCATCGGGCATCCGTCAGTCCGGGTCAGCCCTCTCTCAGTACCTGCCTCTAGCACCGAGAAAACACGGGGCGGCGCCCCCAAATATCATATCAAGGGAACCGGGTTTTTTAAATGATTACTTATTTGAAAAGGCCACGGTTCCCAAATCCAGAAATCACATGAAATCTCAACCAATAATACAAGTAATTGTGATGTGATATGTGCATCAAATATGTATATCTAGTCATGTCACAGAAAAATGAGCTACAATGCAACGATCCAATGTGATATAGGTATCAAGTATGAAATTCAAGTCATGTCATATATAGATGAGCTACAACAATACATAACAGTATGATCATGGCAGTCCTATCAGTTCTAAGCAATGTTTATATATATAGCAGGGAATGCAATATGTGATGACAATCCAGGGTATGGTATATGCAGTATATACAATAAGGTCCTATCAGCCCTGACGCATAACGCCATGCGGGCGATATCCCCGTAGATGTGAAATCTACTCACCGTGTCTCGCGCTAAGTGTATCCAACCACTTGCTTGCCCTTCTTCGCAGCGTCCGTCTCACTGGCCTGCGAACCTAAAATCACATAACATATACCACACATAAGCTTAATTCACAAAAACGCGACATTATAATCCAACAAGAAACCCGTGTCGCAAACCAATCGCGCGTGTGCACGATACGCTAAAACGTGTAATCACGCGCCACGAAACTACCCCGACGCGCCGCGATACGCAGAAACCCAAACCTACTCACGTATCACGCGTGTCGCGAAGGTTTAGAAAACGGCAAAACAGGTATTTGGTCCCAGATTTTCCTACAGAACTAAACTTACAAAAATATATATACCAAAACACTACACACAATAGCAGAAACCCACTGGGCCAAACCCTAACCCAAACCCTACCCATCTGGCCGCAATTGGCGGCCAGAAAGGGAAAATTGGCGGCCTACTGTAGCAATATGGGGGTCGGGTTTCACCTGGGGTATCAGCAGTACTCCACTATACTACAGTCAACCCAAATTCATTCAGATCTCATCGGGTCAAAAGCAGATCCAGAAAAGCTCAATTTAGCTTAAAAACGACAAATTGCATCAATTAGGGAAACATGTGGTATTTTAGTGTAACAGGGGTTAAACTAAGTTACTATGGCCTCAACAACTCACTAATGACCTACTGAAACCAATTCTCACCTCATTAGCACAAAGTTCTCACTAAACACCCCATATCGCACTAAAACGCACTAAAATCCATTAACCGATGCAAATCTACACTAACTAGGCAAACTAGGGAAGCAAGATAGGAAGTATACCTCATACTTAACCCTAGGAAGTTGCAGGAAGATGAAGAAGTGGAGGGGAAGAAGCTGCAGTTGCTGCTGTTTCTGTTCACTGCTGCTGCTGCTACTGATCTCTGCTGCTGCTGCTACTACTTCTTGCTGCTGCTGCTGCTCTCATGCTGCTGCTGCTCTCATGCTGCTGCTGCTGCTTCTGGCCTCAGGTAAGTGTGTGTGTGTGTGTGAGTGTGAGGGTGTGAGAGTTTTGAGAGAAAATAAAACAAAAAGAGTTGAGAGCCACAATAATTCATCACACAAAAGTCACCCCCCTCTCTCTCTCTCTTCATTTAATGCAAGCATGGCTTGAGCCATGATGCACCCCTCTCTCTCTCACAAGTCAACCCCTAAACAATTTGAATTAAAGTAACTTGCAATTTACTAATCAACTTAATTTAAACCCAAAGGACTTAATCCTATAATTAACCCACCATGGTTAATAATTATGGTATTTACTAAATTTAAAAACCCTAGTTTACATGCACATGTTTGTGCAAGCCTAGTAAAATTTTGGAAAAATATTTATTAAACTAGGAAAAATATTTAAAACACAATTTGGTAAACTTTTTATTAAAAACCATTATTTAAATATTATTATTCACTAACCCTTATCCTAAGGTGTTACAATCTCTCCCCCTTAAAGAAATTCGTCCCCGAATTTCAAAAATCTAACTACGGTTACCTTCAAAAAGATGGGGATACGTCTTCATCATCTCGCTTTCGGTCTCCCAAGTGACCTCCTCACGGTTCTGACCACGCCAAAGTACCTTAACTGATGAAATGTCCTTCGATCTCAATTTCTTCACTTGCCGATCCAAGATCATCACCGGCTGCTCTGCATAGGAAAGGTCACGCTCAAGTTGGATCGTCGGATGCTGAATCGCATGCGAAGGATCATGTAGATATCTGCGGAGCATCAAGACATGGAATACGGGGTGCACATCTGGAAAGCTGGGCGGAAGGGCTAAACGGTAGGCTACTGCACCAACACGCTCGAGGATCTCGAAGGGGCCCACATACCTGGGACTGAGCTTCCCCTTCTTCCCAAACCTCATCACACCTTTCATTGGGGAGACCCTCAAGAAAACATGATCACCAACAGAAAACTCAAGTCTGCGTCGTCGACGGTCTGCATAAGCTCTCTGCCTACTCTGCGCTGCTCTCATCCTATCGCGAATCAACTGGATCTTCGCGGTCGTCTCCTCAACAATCTGTGGCCCTAAGATACTGCCCTCACTGAGCTCTGTCCAACAAGTGGGCGACCTGCACTCCTCCCATAAAGAGCCTCAAATGGTGCCATCTGAATGGTCTCCTGGTAGCTGTTATTGTAGGAGAACTCTACCAAGGGCAAATGATGATCCCAGCTACCTCCGAAATCTAGTACACAAGCTCTGAGCATGTCCTCGAGAGTCTGAATGGTCCGCTCTGACTGTCCGTCGGTCTGCGGATGAAATGCTGTGCTGAAACTCAAGCGAGTGCCCAAAGCCTCCTGAAGCCTCTGCCATAGTTTACTAGTAAACTGGGTGCCTCTGTCGGACACAATGCACGTCGGGACTCCGTGTAGTCGCACTATCTCGTCAATGTAGATCTGGGCATACTGAGTAAATCCGAAAGTCGTCTTCACCGGTAAGAAGTGAGCCGCTTTCGTCAAACGATCCACGATCACCCAGATGGAGTCATACCCCCGACTAGTCCTGGGTAGACCCACCACGAAATCCATCGAAATCTGTTCCCATTTCCACTCCGGAATGGGTAACGGCTGTAGCTCTCCCGCGGGCCTCTGGTGCTCAGCCTTGACTTGCTGACAAGTCAGGCATCTCGATACAAAATCTGCAATGTCCCTCTTCATTCCGTCCCACCAGTAAACATCTCTCATATCATGATACATCTTGGTGGAACCGGGATGGACGCTATATACCGATCGATGTGCCTCCTCAAGAATCTCGCGCCTCAGTCCCTCAGCATCTGGTACGCACAGTCTGGCTCCAAATCGTAGTACCCCCTGATCATCAATCACGAACTCGGAAAATCTGCCATGTCCAATCTGTGCTATGATCTCTGAACATCGGTCATCATTGAGCTGTGCCTCACGTATACGATCGACCAACTGTGGTCGTGCACGGACATGCGCTATCTGCCCTCCAATCGGCGTGAACTCGAACTGTACCCGGCTGTCGCATAATATCTGCCAATCTGCGGATGACTGCTCCTGTACTGCGCTCAAACAAGATAAACTACTCCCGGGCCTCCTGCTCAAGGCATCCGCCACCACATTTGCCTTGCCCGGGTGATATAAGATCTCACAGTCGTAATCCTTCACTAACTCCATCCATCGACGCTGCCGAAGGTTCAGGTCCCGCTGCTGGAAAATGTATTTCAGACTCTTGTGATCCGTGAATATCTGGCACGACTCGCCGTAGAGATAATGTCGCCAGATCTTAAGTGCGAAGACCACTGCAGCCATCTCCAAGTCATGAGTGGGGTAGTTTTGTTCATGTCTCTTCAATTGTCGCGAAGCATACGCGATCACCCTGTCGTGCTGCATCAAAACACATCCCAGCCCCACTCGAGAAGCATCACAAAAGACCACAAATCCGCCCGGTCCGGAAGGTAAAGATAACACCGGTGCCGTCGTCAGCTGAGTCCGTAACTGCTGGAAACTGTGCTCGCACTCCTCTGTCCAATCAAAAGGAACTCCCTTCCGGGTCAACCCGGTCAATGGTGTAGCAATACGGGAGAAGTCCTGCACAAAACGCCTGTAGTAACCGGCCAATCCCAAAAAGCTGCGAATCTCCGTCACCGATGTGGGTCTGGGCCAACGCAGAACGGCCTCGATCTTCCTCGGGACTACATATATACCGTCTCATGAAATCAGGTGCCCCAAGAAATCTACGCTGTCCAGCCAAAAAGCACACTTAGAGAATTTCGCATAAAGCTGGTGCTCCCTCAAGGTCTGCAATGTAATCCTCAGGTGCTGCTCGTGCTCGTCACTACTCCGGGAATACACCAAGATATCGTCAATGAAGACTATAATGAACAAATCCAAGTAAGGCCGGAAAATACGGTTCATCAAGTCCATGAAGGCTGCTGGCGCATTGGTGAGTCCGAACGACATCACCAAAAACTCGTAATGGCCGTAGCGCGTACGGAAGGCTGTCCGGGGAATGTCCTCCTGTCGAACCCGCAGCTGATGATAGCCCGATCGTAAATCGATCCTCGAAAAGTACCCTGCCCCCTGAAGCTGGTCGAACAAATCGTCGATACGCGGCAAAGGATACCTGTTCCGCACTGTCACCCTGTTCAGCTGGCGGTAGTCGATACAAAGACGCAAACTGCCGTCCTTCTTCTTGACGAACAGGACTGGAGCACCCCAAGGAGAAACACTGGGTCGAATAAGTCCCTTGTCCAGCAAGTCTTGCAACTGGCCCTTCAACTCTCGAAGTTCAGCCGGGGCCATCCGATAAGGCGGTATGGAAATAGGCCCCGCACCAGGAACCAAATCAATATAGAAAGAAATGTCGCGCTCGGGTGGCAACCCAGGAAGCTCATCAGGGAACACATCAGGAAACTCGCTAACAACCGGAACCTGGTCCAATGGAACCTGTGTAGCACTAGCATCGCAAACATATGCGAGAAATCCCTGACATCCCTTCCTCAAAAGCTGTCCAGCGCGAAAAGAAGAAATCACACTGTGAGGGGCGGCACCACGGTCCCCCAACACAACAAAAACCGACTCACCGGGAAAGCAGAATCTAACTGTCTTCTCACGGCAGTCCACAGAAGCATAGCACGTGGCTAACCAATCCATACCCAAAAGAACGTCGAAGTCCAACATCTCCAGAAGGATCAAGTCGACAGGCAACTCTCTCTCGCCAATACAGACGGTACAGGATCGGAACACGTGCCTAGCAACAAACGACTCTCCCACAGGAGTAGTCACCACAAGCGGTTGATCAAGCAAGCCGGACTCTCTACCTAAACTCGGTACAAAGTGCGTGGATACGTACGAGTGTGTGGATCCGGGATCGAACAATACATGTGCATCAACTGAACATACAGGGAGGATACCTGAAACCACTGCATTGGACGCCTGCGCGTCCTGATGTGTTAAAGCAAAAACCCTCGCCTGTCCACCACCTGTGACTGGCTGCCCTCTGCCTCGGTCACCTCGCCCTCTCTGAGCAACTCCTCCACGCCCACGACCTCGCTGTGTATGAGTCTGGCGCGGAGCAACGGTAGGTACGATAGGCAACGCCCTCTGGGGTGGTGAAGGTGGTAATGTGACATGCGGTGCTGTCGCCTCCCTCCGGGGTGTCTCTGGACAATCCCGTACATGATGGTAAGAACTCCCACAGCGAAAACATCCCGACGATGACCGCTGACCGTCCTGGGAATAGGAACTGAATAACCGGCCCCGCCCTGAATCTCTGCTGCCTGCAATACGTCTATCACGGCGCCGAAAAGGCTGTCTCTGTGCTGATGTATCCGCACGAACTCTCTTCGGCTCTGGAACTACCGAAGTCTCAGCAAGGTGCTCCTCGACCACTAGGGCTGCATCTACAGCTGCTGCATAGGTCTCGTAGTGCTGCGCGCTGATCGCGAGGAACAGTGGTGTAAGCAAGCCTCGAACAAATCTCCTGACTCGCAACTCCTCGGTAGCCACTAAATATGGGGCATAGACTGCCAACTCTGTAAACAGCACGTCATACTCTGCCACTGTCATCCCTGGCGTCTGGCGCAAGGACTCAAATCTGCGTGCTCGGGCATCCCTAACACTCTGGGGAAGGAAACGGGCTAGAAATATGGTCACGAACTCCGTCCAGGTCATAGGAGGAAGACCTGCTGCTCTGCCCTTCTCAACGGAATCGCACCACTTCTGCGAAGACCTTCCAGGCGAAAGCTCGCGAACTCGACCCATCTCGCATCTGCGCATCTGAGGGAACGGCATATCCTGGCCATCCTGTCTATGAAAGACTGTGGGTCCTCGGCTGTATCGGTGCCTGTGAAAACCGGAGGCTTCAGCCTCATGAACTCTGATAGCGATACTGTAATCACCTCCGTAGCCGCAGGGACAACTGGCTGTGCGGTAGGTACCATAGCGGTCTCTGGAACTGGTGGAGCTACCTCTGGTCGCTGCGCTCGAAGCGTCTCAACTAGCGATCCTATCATCTGGCGCATCTCCTGCATGCTAGATCCCACCGTCTGGCGCATCTCCTGCATACCAGCCCCTAGCGTGGCGATCTGCTCTGTCACGGCAGGAACAGCCTGCTCGGGTACAACCGGCGTACTGCCCGGATCAGTCCGTGTCTCGGACGAGTCAACTCGAATCTCGGCCCTCGCGGCCGCTCTCTGTGCCCTCGTAGTCTTAGGCGGCATAATGGCTGAAAGAAAAATTAGGATTCGATAAGAACACGGAAATCGAATCGCAAGAATATAAGGAGGGATCAACTCAATAAGTCCTAAGGTCGCGTAGGCGGAGTACCGTGTCGTGAGTATGCCGCGGAACATACGCACGCTACGCTACCCTGCTGCAGCTACCTACTCCATCATACCAGGGTCATCCTACACTCCGAAGGTAAAACCTACGCTCTGATACCAACTTTGTCACGACCCGAGAATTCGACTCGTGACCGGCACTTAACCACGCAACGTCTACAGGCGCAACGCGGCTAAGTAAGCCGAACCCAGAAATCAAAACCAATAAATAAAGAGTGATTTTAAAACATTTTGTAAAAACAATCGTACTTGTCTGGAAAACTTGCATTTTTATTTAGTAGAAATACTTTTTAAGTTCAAGGTTATAAGTTTTATAATTTTGGGCAACATTTCCTTTTTAAAATATTTGTCCCGTAAGTCGGGTAAAAGCAAGGTGTAGCAGAAATAACAAGTGAAATGAATGAAGCATCACAATGAGATATACGACGCCGTAGCGAAGAATACACAGTAAAGCAAGGACAATATCATAAAAGATGAGACTGCAAAAGTAAAGTCGGCTCACATGCGAGCTCGACACCAGAATATAAAATCATACATATCGTCCTCTCAACTGTCTATAAGTCAATACAGAAAGGTAGATGGAGAATACTAGATACATCAATATACAACTGAAAGATAACAGATACCGTACAAAACCCACCTATCAGCAAAAGGCTATCTCTGCTCAAAAAGGGTATCTGTGCCAAAAGATGCGGTAACAGCCAGCCGTGACTACTCCCAAGGGCAACCTGCAAATACTGTGGCACAATGGGGGTGAGTTGCCAACTCGTGAATAGAGATAACATATAAAGGTAATCGCAAGCATGCACGTACAGCGCTACTCTAACCAATGCCAGCAGATGATATCAATACGGGTAAGCAGTATGCATAATAATAATGCAAGTCCTCTATCAGGTGATATAACTACAGGATGAGATGTGATAATAAATGCTGAGCATGGGAATATAGTATCTACATGAAGTATCAAGGTGGACTACATATGTATGTATGCACCACAAATCCCAACATCCCAAACGCCGGTACTCCATCGGCCCTCATATCCTGTATATCCCTGAGAATCCCGAGTGCCCAACATCGGCACCCAAATATCATAAATACTCGTGTCTAGCATCGACACGCAAAACATCCTGTATCGGGCATCCGTCATTCCGGGTCGGCCCTCTCTCAAAGTATATATCGGGAATCCGTCAGTCCGGGTCATCCCTCTCATAATACATCGGGCATCCGTCCTTCCGGGTCAGCCCTATATCAATCCATCGGCCATCCGTCAGTCCGGGTCAGCCCTCTCTCAAAGCATATATCGGGAATCCGTCAGTCCGGGTCATCCCTCTCTCAATACATCGGGCATCCGTCATTCCGGGTCAGCCCTATATCAATCCATCGGGCATCCGTCAGTCCGGGTCAGCCCTCTCTCAGTACCTGCCTCTAGCACCGAGAAAACACGGGGCGGCGCCCCCAAATATCATATCAAGGGAACCGGGTTTTTTAAATGATTACTTATTTGAAAAGGCCACGGTTCCCAAATCCAGAAATCACATGAAATCTCAACCAATAATACAAGTAATTGCGATGTGATATGTGCATCAAATATGTATATCTAGTCATGTCACAGAAAAATGAGCTACAATGCAACGATCCAATGTGATATAGGTATCAAGTATGAAATTCAAGTCATGTCATATATAGATGAGCTACAACAATACATAACAGTATGATCATGGCAGTCCTATCAGTTCTAAGAAATGTTTATATATATAGCAGGGAATGCAATATGTGATGACAATCCAGGGTATGGTATATGCAGTATATACAATAAGGTCCTATCAGCCCTGACGCATAACGCCATGCGGGCGGTATCCCCGTAGATGTGAAATCTACTCACCGTGTCTCGCGCTAAGTGTATCCAACCACTTGCTTGCCCTTCTTCGCAGCGTCCGTCTCACTGGCCTGCGAACCTAAAATCACATAACATATACCACACATAAGCTTAATTCACAAAAACGCGACATTATAATCCAACAAGAAACCCGTGTCGCAAACCAATCGCGCGTGTGCGCGATACGCTAAAACGTGTAATCACGCGCCACGAAACTACCCCGACGCGCCGCGATACGCAGAAACCCAAACCTACTCACGTATCACGCGTGTCGCGAAGGTTTAGAAAACGGCAAAACAGGTATTTGGTCCCAGATTTTCCTACAGAACTAAACTTACAAAAATATATATACCAAAACACTACACACAATAGCAGAAACCCACTGGGCCAAACCCTAACCCAAACCCTACCCATCTGGCCGCAATTGGCGGCCAGAAAGGGAAAATTGGCGGCCTACTGTAGCAATATGGGGGTCGGGTTTCACCTGGGGTATCAGCACTACTCCACTATACTACAGTTAACCCAAATTCATTCAGATCTCATCGGGTCAAAAGCAGATCCAGAAAAGCTCAATTTAGCTTAAAAACGACAAATTGCATCAATTAGGGAAACATGTGGTATTTTAGTGTAACATGGGTTAAACTAAGTTACTATGGCCTCAACAACTCACTAATGACCTACTGAAACCAATTCTCACCTCATTAGCACAAAGTTCTCACTAAACACCCTATATCGCACTAAAACGCACTAAAATCCATTAACCGATGCAAATCTACACTAACTAGGCAAACTAGGGAAGCAAGATAGGAAGTATACCTCATACTTAACCCTAGGAAGTTGCAGGAAGATGAAGAAGTGGAGGGGAAGAAGCTGCAGTTGCTGCTGTTGCTGTTCACTGCTGCTGCTGCTACTGATCTCTGCTGCTGCTGCTGCTACTACTTCTTGCTGCTGCTGCTGCTCTCATGCTGCTGCTGCTGCTTCTGGCCTCAGGTAAGTGTGTGTGTGTGTGTGTGAGTGTGAGGGTGTGAGAGTTTTGAGAGAAAATAAAACAAAAAGAGTTGAGAGCCACAATAATTCATCACACAAAAGTCACCCCCCTCTCTCTCTCTTCATTTAATGCAAGCATGGCTTGAGCCATGATGCACCCCTCTCTCTCTCACAAGTCAACCCCTAAACAATTTGAATTAAAGTAACTTGCAATTTACTAATCAACTTAATTTAAACCCAAAGGACTTAATCCTATAATTAACCCACCATGGTTAATAATTATGGTATTTACTAAATTTAAAAACACTAGTTTACATGCACATGTTTGTGCAAGCCTAGTAAAATTTTGGAAAAATATTTATTAAACTAGGAAAAATATTTAAAACACAATTTGGTAAACTTTTTATTAAAAACCATTATTTAAATATTATTATTCACTAACCCTTATCCTAAGGTGTTACAATCTCTCCCCCATAAAGAAATTCGTCCCCGAATTTCAAAAATCTAACTACGGTTACCTTCAAAAAGATGGGGATACGTCTTCATCATCTCGCTTTCGGTCTCCCAAGTGACCTCCACACGGTTCTGACCATGCCAAAGTACCTTAACTGATGGAATGTCCTTCGATCTCAATTTCTTCACTTGCCGATCCAAGATCATCACCGGCTGCTCTGCATAGGAAAGGTCACGCTCAAGTTGGATCGTCGGATGCTGAATCGCATGCGAAGGATCATGTAGATATCTGCGGAGCATCGAGACATGGAATACGGGGTGCACATCTGGAAAGCTAGGCGGAAGGGCTAAACGGTAGGCTACTGCACCAACACGCTCGAGGATCTCGAAGGGGCCCACATACCTGGGACTGAGCTTCCCCTTCTTCCCAAACCTCATCACACCTTTCATTGGGGAGACCCTCAAGAAAACATGATCACCAACAGAAAACTCAAATCTGCGTCGTCGACGGTCTGCATAAGCTCTCTGCCTACTCTGCGCTGCTCTCATCCTATCGCGAATCAACTGGATCTTCGTGGTCGTCTCCTCAAAAATCTGTGGCCCTAAGATACTGCCCTCACTGAGCTCTGTCCAACAAGTGGGCGACCTGCATCTCCTCCCATAAAGAGCCTCAAATGGTGCCATCTGAATGGTCTCCTGGTAGCTGTTATTGTAGGAGAACTCTACCAAGGGCAAATGATGATCCCAGCTACCTCCGAAATCTAGTACACAAGCTCTGAGCATGTCCTCGAGAGTCTGAATGGTCCGCTCTGACTGTCCGTCGGTCTGCGGATGAAATGCTGTGCTGAAACTCAAGCGAGTGCCCAAAGCCTCCTGAAGCCTCTGCCATAGTTTACTAGTAAACTGGGTGCCTCTGTCGGACACAATGCACGTCGGGACTCCGTGTAGTCGCACTATCTCGTCAATGTAGATCTGGGCATACTGAGTAAATCCGAAAGTCGTCTTCACCGGTAAGAAGTGAGCCGCTTTCGTCAAACGATCCACGATCACCCAGATGGAGTCATACCCCCGACTAGTCCTGGGTAGACCCACCACGAAATCCATCGAAATCTGTTCCCATTTCCACTCCGGAATGGGTAACGGCTGTAGCTCTCCCGCGGGCCTCTGGTGCTCAGCCTTGACTTGCTGACAAGTCAGGCATCTCGATACAAAATCTGCAATGTCCCTCTTCATTCCGTCCCACCAGTAAACATCTCTCATATCATGATACATCTTGGTGGAACCGGGATGGACGCTATATACCGATCGATGTGCCTCCTCAAGAATCTCGCGCCTCAGTCCCTCAGCATCTGGTACGCACAGTCTGGCTCCAAATCGTAGTACCCCCTGATCATCAATCACGAACTCGGAAAATCTGCCCTGTCCAATCTGTGCCATGATCTCTGAACATCGGTCATCACTGAGCTGTGCCTCACGTATACGATCGACTAACTGTGGTCGTGCACGGACATGCGCTATCTGCCCTCCAATCGGCGTGAACTCGAACTGTACCCGGCTGTCGCATAATATCTGCCAATCTGCGGATGACTGCTCCTGTACTGCGCTCAAACAAGATAAACTACTCCCGGGCCTCCTGCTCAAGGCATCCGCCACCACATTTGCCTTGCCCGGGTGATATAAGATCTCACAGTCATAATCCTTCACTAACTCCATCCATCGACGCTGCCGAAGGTTCAGGTCCCGCTGCTGGAAAATGTATTTCAGACTCTTGTGATCCGTGAATATCTGGCACGACTCGCCGTAGAGATAATATCGCCAGATCTTAAGTGCGAAGACCACTGCAGCCATCTCCAAGTCATGAGTGGGGTAGTTTTGTTCATGTCTCTTCAATTGTCGCGAAGCATACGCGATCACCCTGTCGTGCTGCATCAAAACACATCCCAGCCCCACTCGAGAAGCATCACAAAAGACCACAAATCCGCCCGGTCCGGAAGGTAAAGATAACACCGGTGCCGTCGTCAGCTGAGTCCGTAACTGCTGGAAACTGTGCTCGCACTCCTCCGTCCAATCGAAAGGAACTCCCTTCCGGGTCAACCCGGTCAATGGTGTAGCAATACGGGAGAAGTCCTGCACAAAACGCCTGTAGTAACCGGCCAATCCCAAAAAGCTGCGAATCTCCGTCACCGATGTGGGTCTGGGCCAACGCTGAACGGCCTCGATCTTCCTCGGGTCTACACATATACCGTCTCGTGAAATCACGTGCCCCAAGAAATCTACGCTGTCCAGCCAAAAAGCACACTTGGAGAATTTCGCATAAAGCTGGTGCTCCCTCAAGGTCTGCAATGTAATCCTCAGGTGCTGCTCGTGCTCGTCACTACTCCGGGAATACACCAAGATATCGTCAATGAAGACTATAATGAACAAATCCAAGTAAGGCCGGAAAATACGGTTCATCAAGTCCATGAAGGCTGCTGGCGCATTGGTGAGTCCGAACGACATCACCAAAAACTCGTAATGGCCGTAGCGCGTACGGAAGGCTGTCCGAGGAATGTCCTCCTGTCGAACCCGCAGCTGATGATAGCCCGATCGTAAATCGATCCTCGAAAAGTACCCTGCCCCCTGAAGCTGGTCGAACAAATCGTCGATACGCGGCAAAGGATACCTGTTCCGCACTGTCACCCTGTTCAGCTGGCGGTAGTCGATACAAAGACGCAAACTGCCGTCCTTCTTCTTGACGAACAGGACTGGAGCACCCCAAGGAGAAACACTGGGTCGAATAAGTCCCTTGTCCAGCAAGTCTTGCAACTGGCCCTTCAACTCTCGAAGTTCAGCCGGGGCCATCCGATAAGGCGGTATGGAAATAGGCCCCGCACCAGGAACCAAATCAATATAGAAAGAAATGTCGCGCTCGGGTGGCAACCCAGGAAGCTCGTCAGGGAACACATCAGGAAACTCGCTAACAACCGGAACCTGGTCCAATGGAACCTGTGTAGCACTAGCATCGCAAACATATGCGAGAAATCCCTGACATCCCTTCCTCAAAAGCTGTCCAGCGCGAAAAGAAGAAATCACACTGTGAGGGTCGGCACCACGGTCCCCCAACACAACAAAAACCGACTCACCGGGAAAGCAGAATCTAACTGTCTTCTCACGGCAGTCCACAGAAGCATAGCACGTGGCTAACCAATCCATACCCAAAAGAACATCGAAGTCCAACATCTTCAGAAGGATCAAGTCGACAGGCAACTCTCTCTCGCCAATACAGACGGTACAGGATCGGAACACGTGCCTAGCAACAAACGACTCTCCCACAGGAGTAGTCACCACAAGCGGCTGATCAAGAAAGCCGGACTCTCTACCCAAACTCGGCACAAAGTGCGTGGATACGTACGAGTGTGTGGATCCGGGATCGAACAATACATGTGCATCAACTGAACATACAGGGAGGATACCTGAAACCACTGCATTGGACGCCTGCGCGTCCTGATGTGTCAAAGCAAAAACCCTCGCCTGTCCACCACCTGTGACTGGCTGCCCTCTGCCTCGGTCACCTCGCCCTCTCTGAGCAACTCCTCCACGCCCACGACCTCGCTGTGTATGAGTCTGGCGCGGAGCAACGGTAGGTACGATAGGCAATGCCCTCTGGGGTGGTGAAGGTGGTAATGTGACATGCGGTGCTGTCGCCTCCCTCCGGGGTGTCTCTGGACAATCCCGTACACGATGGTAATAACTCCCACAGCGAAAACATCCTGACGATGACCGCTGACCGTCCTGGGAATAGGAACTGAATAACCGGCCCCGCCCTGAATCTCTGCTGCCTGCAATACGTCTATCACGGCGCCGAAAAGGCTGTCTCTGTGCTGATGTATCCGCACGAACTCTCTTCGGCTCTGGAACTACCGAAGTCTCAGCAAGGTGCTCCTCGACCACTAGGGCTGCATCTACACCTGCTGCATAGGTCTCGTAGTGCTGCGCGCTGATCGCGAGGAACAGTGGTGTAAGCAAGCCTCGAACAAATCTCCTGACTCGTAACTCCTCGGTAGCCACTAAATATGGGGCATAGACTGCCAACTCTGTAAACAGCACGTCATACTCTGCCACTGTCATCCCTGGCGTCTGGCGCAAGGACTCAAATCTGCGTGCTCGGGCATCCCTAACACTCTGGGGAAGGAAACGGGCTAGAAATATGGTCACGAACTCCGTCCAGGTCATAGGAGGAAGACCTGCTGCTCTGCCCTTCTCAACGGAATCGCACCACTTCTGCGCAAGACCTTCCAGGCGAAAGCTCGCGAACTCGACCCATCTCGCATCTGCGCATCTGAGGGAACGGCATATCCTGGCCATCCTGTCTATGAAAGACTGTGGGTCCTCGGCTGTATCGGTGCCTGTGAAAACCGGAGGCTTCAGCCTCATGAACTCTGATAGCGATACTGTAATCACCTCCGTAGCCGCAGGGACAACTGGCTGTGCGGTAGGTACCATAGCGGTCTCTGGAACTGGTGGAGCTACCTCTGGTCGCTGCGCTCGAAGCGTCTCAACTAGCGATCCTATCATCTGGCGCATCTCCTGCATGCTAGATCCCACCGTCTGGCGCATCTCCTGCATACCAGCCCCTAGCGTGGCGATCTGCTCTGTCACGGCAGGAACAGCCTGCTCGGGTACAACCGGCGTACTGCCCGGATCAGTCCGTGTCTCGGACGAGTCAACTCGAATCTCGGCCCTCGCGGCCGCTCTCTGTGCCCTCGTAGTCTTAGACGGCATAATGGCTGAAAGAAAAATTAGGATTCGATAAGAACACGGAAATCGAATCGCAAGAATATAAGGAGGGATCAACTCAATAAGTCCTAAGGTCGCGTAGGCGGAGTACTGTGTCGTGAGTATGCCGCGGAATATACGCACGCTACGCTACCCTGCTGCAGCTACCTACTCCATCATACCAGGGTCATCCTACACTCCGAAGGTAAAACCTACGCTCTGATACCAACTTTGTCACGACCCGAGAATTCGACTCGTGACCGGCACTTAACCACGCAACGTCTACAGGCGCAACGCGGCTAAGTAAGCCGAACCCAGAAATCAAAACCAATAAATAAAGAGTGATTTTAAAACATTTTGTAAAAACAATCGTACCTGTCTGGAAAACTTGCATTTTTATTTAGTAGAAATACTTTTTAAGTTCAAGGTTATAAGTTTTATAATTTTGGGCAACATTTCCTTTTTAAAATATTTGTCCCGTAAGTCGGGTAAAAGCAAGGTGTAGCAGAAATAACAAGTGAAATGAATGAAGCATCACAATGAGATATACGACGCCGTAGCGAAGAATACACAGTAAAGCAAGGACAATATCATAAAAGATGAGACTGCAAAAGTAAAGTCGGCTCACATGCGAGCTCGACACCAGAATATAAAATCATACATATCGTCCTCTCAACTGTCTATAAGTCAATACAGAAAGGTAGATGGAGAATACTAGATACATCAATATACAACTGAAAGATAACAGATACCGTACAAAACCCACCTATCAGCAAAAGGCTATCTCTGCTCAAAAAGGGTATCTGTGCCAAAAGATGCGGTAACAGCCAGCCGTGACTACTCCCAAGGGCAACCTGCAAATACTGTGGCACAACGGGGGTGAGTTGCCAACTCGTGAATAGAGATAACATATAAAGGTAATCGCAAGCATGCACGTACAGCGCTACTCTAACCAATGCCAGCAGATGATATTAATGCGGGTAAGCAGTATGCATAATAATAATGCAAGTCCTCTATCAGGTGATATAACTACAGGATGAGATGTGATAATAAATGCTGAGCATGGGAATATAGTATCTACATGAAGTATCAAGGTGGACTACATATGTATGTATGCACCACAAATCCCAACATCCCAAACGCCGGTACTCCATCGGCCCTCATATCCTGTATATCCCTGAGAATCCCGAGTGCCCAACATCGGCACCCAAATATCATAAATACTCGTGTCTAGCATCGACACGCAGAACATCCTGTATCGGGCATCCGTCATTCCGGGTCGGCCCTCTCTCAAAGTATATATCGGGAATCCATCAGTCCGGGTTATCCCTCTCACAATACATCGGGCATCCGTCCTTCCGGGTCAGCCCTATATCAATCCATCGGCCATCCGTCAGTCCGGGTCAGCCCTCTCTCAAAGCATATATCGGGAATCCGTCAGTCCGGGTCATCCCTCTCTCAATACATCGGGCATCCGTCATTCCGGATCAGCCCTATATCAATCCATCGGGCATCCATCAGTCCAGGTCAGCCCTCTCTCAGTACCTGCCTCTAGCACCGAGAAAATACGGGGCGGCGCCCCCAAATATCATATCAAGGGAACCGGGTTTTTTAAATGATTACTTATTTGAAAAGGCCACGGTTCCCAAATCCAGAAATCATATGAAATCTCAACCAATAATACAAGTAATTGCGATGTGATATGTGCATCAAATATGTATATCTAGTCATGTCACAGAAAAATGAGCTACAATGCAACGATCCAATGTGATATAGGTATCAAGTATGAAATTCAAGTCATGTCATATATAGATGAGCTACAACAATACATAACAGTATGATCATGGCAGTCCTATCAGTTCTAAGCAATGTTTATATATATAGCAGGGAATGCAATATGTGATGACAATCCAGGGTATGGTATATGCAGTATATACAATAAGGTCCTATCAGTCCTGACGCATAACGCCATGCGGGCGATATCCCCGTAGATGTGAAATCTACTCACCGTGTCTCGCGCTAAGTGTATCCAACCACTTGCTTGCCCTTCTTCGCAGCGTCCGTCTCACTGGCCTGCGAACCTAAAATCACATAACATATACCACACATAAGCTTAATTCACAAAAACGCGACATTATAATCCAACAAGAAACCCGTGTCGCAAACCAATCGCGCGTGTGCGCGATACGCTAAAACATGTAATCACGCGCCATGAAACTACCCCGACGCGCCGCGATACGCAGAAACCCAAACCTACTCACGTATCACGCGTGTCGCGAAGGTTTAGAAAACGGCAAAACAGGTATTTGGTCCCAGATTTTCCTACAGAACTAAACTTATAAAAATATATATACCAAAACACTACACACAATAGCAGAAACCCACTGGGCCAAACCCTAACCCAAACCCTACCCATCTGGCCGCAATTGGCGGCCAGAAAGGGAAAATTGGCGGCCTACTGTAGCAATATGGGGGTCGGGTTTCACCTGGGGTATCATCACTACTCCACTATACTACAGTCGACCCAAATTCATTCAGATCTCATCGGGTCAAAAGCAGATCCAGAAAAGCTCAATTTAGCTTAAAAACGACAAATTGCATCAATTAGGGAAACATGTGGTATTTTAGTGTAACAGGGGTTAAACTAAGTTACTATGGCCTCAACAACTCACTAATGACCTACTGAAACCAATTCTCACCTCATTAGCACAAAGTTCTCACTAAACACCCCATATCGCACTAAAACGCACTAAAATCCATTAACCGATGCAAATCTACACTAACTAGGCAAACTAGGGAAGCAAGATAGGAAGTATACCTCATACTTAACCCTAGGAAGTTGCAGGAAGATGAAGAAGTGGAGGGGAAGAAGCTGCAGTTGCTGCTGTTGCTGTTCACTGCTGCTGCTGCTACTGATCTCTGCTGCTGCTGCTACTACTTCTTGCTGCTGCTGCTGCTCTCATGCTGCTGCTGCTGCTTCTGGCCTCAGGTAAGTGTGTGTGTGTGTGTGAGTGTGAGGGTGTGAGAGTTTTGAGAGAAAATAAAACAAAAAGAGTTGAGAGCCACAATAATTCATCACACAAAAGTCACCCCCCTCTCTCTCTCTCTTCATTTAATGCAAGCATGGCTTGAGCCATGATGCACCCCTCTCTCTCTCACAAGTCAACCCCTAAACAATTTGAATTAAAGTAACTTGCAATTTACTAATCAACTTAATTTAAACCCAAAGGACTTAATCCTATAATTAACCCACCATGGTTAATAATTATGGTATTTACTAAATTTAAAAACCCTAGTTTATATGCACATGTTTGTGCAAGCCTAGTAAAATTTTGGAAAAATATTTATTAAACTAGGAAAAATATTTAAAACACAATTTAGTAAACTTTTTATTAAAAACCATTATTTAAATATTATTATTCACTAACCCTTATCCTAAGGTGTTACACCGAAGGACACGGATCGCTCGGTATATCTCTCTTCCCCATCTTGTAGTTAGCTAGGACTAGTTTAATGACACGATCCGGGTTTATAGTGCGCGGTGGTGCCGGTTTGAAAAGTTAAAGTTAAGCATCGTTCCGCATTCCGGCGTCGGATTGACGGCCGGGGCGCCGCCGTGCACTTACAGTTTTCCTGTAATTTATTACGGGATCGATTTTTTGGAGTTGCCAGTTTGTTTCCCGGTTTCGGCCATTTTCCTTTGTATCTTTCTTTGGCCGAAAAATGGTGGAGGATGGCTTATTTGCATTTGTGCAAATAAGCATTTTGGAGGGTTGTTTTTGCTAGTAGTTGCATCATGATGGTTTCATGATGGTGCACTTTCATTTGACTTCTTTTCCTCATCATTGCTTGATTTTGGGTGTGATGATTGGTTGATGGAGTGTTGGACTTTGATTGTGATCATTGCTTATTATCATGACCCTTTCTCTCTCTTGCATTATTCTTGTGGCTCCCTCATCCATACACCCCTCTCTCATTTTTCCTCACTCATGGTCGGCCACTAAAGGGGAGGGGCTGTCCCAAAATTTGGAGGTGCCATTTCATCTCATTTGCTTGCAAATTTCTCTTGGTTCTCCTCCAAAAGTTGATATCTCATTTCCTCCACAAAAGGGCAACTTCCATAAACCCCATGAGACACATAGCATTCTACAGTTAACCTACAGCAATCCTTGGGCACGTCGGCTCGCCAACTTCGTGCCCGAGTTGCATCGGTCCAGAGGTGGGAGCCTGTAAAAGAAGCCGGAGATGTGGTGCCCTTCCGGCGAGGAGGTGAAGACCGGAGATTCCGCGGGAGATCGGGACGACGACGAGAAGACCGAAGGACACGGATCGCTCGTTATATCTCTCTACCCCGTTCTTTAGTTTGCTAGGATTAGATTAATGGCCCGATCCGGGACTTTTGTACGCGGTGGTGCCAGTTTGAAAGTTTAAAGTAAATTATCGTTTCCGCATTTTGGCCTCGGATTGACGGCCGGGGCGCCGCCGTACACTTACACAAGTCCCCTCGAGTTCGTATATAACCATACGATGGATTTATCCAATGGAAGTGGATGTTCGTAGTGATACGGGATGTTCTGGAGAAATACAAAGGTGAAGTAGGAGTGGCGATGAAATATGTGGTTTGGTCGCGAATGATAGTAGTCGCAATTTACTTTGCCCGCTTTCTGATCCCTTTATATGTCTTTACTTATTACCTTCTGTACACCACACTTAGGCTAATTGGTTTTCTTCGTTCCCTATCTTTCGGCACCTGCCTATGGTTTGGAAGTAGACTATCCAATAAGCGCAATAGGTGTACCCTCTCCTAATCCAAAGAGCCCTCACAACTTGAGAGAAGGTAAAAGGAAAGACAACTGAATAGTCCTATTCATTTTCTCCAGAACCAGAATCCATCCTCGAATCTAGAACAAGTTCCTTCGTGTTCATATATAACTATACGATGGATTTATCCAATGGAAGTGGATGTTCGTAGTGATACGGGGTGTTCTGGAGAAATACAAAGGTGAAGTAGGAGTGGCAATGATGTATGCAACTCAGACAATCCAAAAGCCAGTGTTTTAAGAAAGTTCGGTTAACTTGGTCACTGGGTCATAGTCTAGGGTCAGGCCATGGTCGCAGTCAAAGAGAGAGAGAGAAAAGAAACACTCTACGTGCACTCTAACCAAGATCAGAATGGTTAATCACTTTATCTAATCTGGATGGCTCCCACTGTTTCCTCGAATTCTCCTCCAAACCTAAAAGGAGAATTAGTCGTAATCACCCGAGGAGTAATCCTACTCATCAGTGGGAATCGGGATCCAACTATCATCGCATGATAACTTGATGGAAGCCACTCAAGTCACCACACTCCAGAAGGTATGCGCATGCCTGGCAAGTTTCATGTATGTTTGAAACTCCCTATGTGTGTTTTTACCCCAAGCGGTTTATGACCTTGACTTTGGTTAACAAATCATAAGCCGCAAGTCAAGTTCTACCCGTCATTATCCTGATTGATTTAGACCCACCCGCACACACCCTTGAGTTTAGCCAACAAAGTGGTACGACTGTCCTAAACTAATGCATATCAATGCAATGAATAAGCAACACATAGCTACCGCACACGATGCCTTGACTTTGGCCAACAAACACCGCACGAATACTATGCGCTACTTATCCGAAATGACGGAGAGTTATGGATGGTTTTTGGCGAAAAAACTTTAACGTAATGAACTTGATGTCGTTGAAGGAATCCAAGTGGTTTTACAAATTTATAGTGGCGAAAACTTTTGCTAAAGAGGTCACTCCCGGTGAAGGGATCTCGGCTCTTTCCTCGTCGAATGAGGTGCAGGATATTCCAAATTGAATACCACGATGAAAAGCAAAAGGAAATGACTATAGTGAAGTTATTACGTTGACGCAAACTTTTACTCAAGGGGTCACTCCCGGTGAAGGGATCTCGGCCCTTGCCTCGTCGAATGATGTGCTGGTTATTCATAACCGAATACCACTGTGCAAAACAAAAGAAAACGTCTTTGCAATAACAGCTTTTTTGAAAAATTGTTTCAACAACATCGAATAGGTTTGTTTTCCTTGCATTGATCAGAATCAATGCAGTCCCATCAATTAATCACACCAGAAAAGAACGAAAACATGATGTACGTATGTACCATCCGGATTCGCCACTGGGTCCCGTCATCACCCGTTAGGTTACTTAACTAACGACAGAGCGGGGACTGGACTAGCGTAGGTGCAAAATATATGCAACATCTACTAGTATATATATAACAATATACAATAATCGCTCCAGGCATGATAAATGCAATATCAAAGAAAAGTAATAAGCATCACAGAACAATACAGATAATCTGGGAGCCCCGGGTTTCCTTTGAGCCACAAATGAAACCCGACGTTCCCGTGGTCGTGTGGATAGCCTGTGCAATGAAAACCTAGACCCCTATGAGTGCGGCAAGTTACCCGCCAAAACCAGAAGCGAGGCAGCCCCCATCAACAAAGTGAATGGACAACCCAGCACTTCACGGAATCTGGTAACTTGAGCACCCCACCTTGGGTCAACCTGTACCCTCTATGAGTGCGGCGAATAACCCGCCAATTCTAGAGTGAAGCCCCCTTCATCTCAAAGACATGAGATGCGGGCCCGTTGCCCTCTAGAACCCGGCTATTCGTGCACTCCACTGTGGGGTAATCCCAGTACAGAAAAGAAAATATGTACAACGGTGACATCGAACTCAACCCGGTCGTGCCCCAAAAGAATAATATACAAACAGGCAGTGACGGCAGTCCACATGTCGGACGCTCGCCCCGCGATATCAAATGTACAAATAAATCCAAACTAAACTAACATTGCACTCAAGCTATCCACCACGACAAATCCGCAACATCACAGCACAACACAGAACATCAACGTGAATGTCACGTTCGCAATTTCGTCTAAAAGAACATATAGCAAATAGACGAGTTATACCGCACTAATGACATTCACAGTCGCAGATAGTAATTTAAGTACTGTGAACTAGCGTATTTAAAATTTCGATCGACAAAATTTCCCGAAGTGGGCCCCAAGTGCAAAGCCCAGCACTCAAACAAATCTGGGCCAAAACAAAATATTCCAGAAACCATAATTCCACATGAAAGATACCCAGAAGAAAAATGGTGCACTGTTGCCACCATACCGCTGTGCAACCGCGACAAACATGATGTTTCCGCCATGGTTCCACGCTTCGATGATGTGAACATGCTCCTAAATTTCTCCGGGGTTCTTAAGAAAGCCTGCACGATTTTCTGACACACTGAAAATAATTTTTCGACCAGTTAAAAAATTCGACAGAAACTTCATGAATGGAAATGCGGTTTTGGAAGATCGATATTTTAAACATGTTAGAACAAGCTAGTAAGGGTTAATGGCTTGGATCTGATACCATGTTGGGTTACGGCAGCGTCCCGGTCGTCTTTCCGAGACCAAATGCGGAACAAAAAATTTTCAAAACTTGGCGCTACCATAACCAAAAACCCGGATCGTTCCATTAACCGTTAACTAGCAATCTACAAAGAAGTTAGAATGGCTATACCGATCGATTCGTGTCTTTCGGTCTTTAGCCACCATTCTTAGTTCCTCGCGGCATCTCCGATCTCGCTCGATCTCCAGTCTCCTCGTCGAAAGGGCACCACGTCAAGAAGTCTTTTTACGGGCTCCCGCTTCAAAACCGAAGCAACTCGAACATGAAGTTTGCTAGCTGACATGTCCAAGGTGAAGTAGAGAATGTGTGTGATAACTTTGTCTCAATTCATCCATTGATTCTCAACATATGAGATTGTATGGATGGACATTGAAGAAGAAGCCATTGATGAGGAGATGGTGAGCTTAAGAGAAGAAAGAAGAATAAGAAGAGCTTGCTATTGTGTGGAATAAATTATGAGAGCTTCAATGATATCTCAAGAGCAAACCCCTCACTAGTGGCTTCCCTCTCTCTCTCCACCCATCAATTCCACATAATAAACAAACATGAAAATGGTCATGGCATAAGAAAACACACCATGAGTCATCACCAATGCACATGCCACATTTAATGCTCTTCATGATGACTTGAGCTCACCATTTCCACCTAATTAAACATTTAAACTAAAATGTTTAATCCAACAAAAAGATATGGCATCAACTAAAGTAAACTCGTGACGGATCACAAGAATACCCCTCATCTGTATATACATACGTGCATCCGCATTCCGACTGAATACGAATGTAACTGAGACTAAAGTAATCCAACAAATCTAATACTAGGATCCGGCTTAAACCAAAGCCTACCAGTATGATACGTCCAATCATGATCCGTGCACAAGTGCACGTATATGATCGAACCCTGCCATAAAACCATACGGCCTCTACAACGTTTCCCCCGAACTTGGGAAACTTTCTGTGGGGGAATCTAATGACTCATCAATACGCTAGCTGTAGATTTAACCGCAAGCACGTCAGTGGCACTAGTTGTGCGTAATGGCTGCCGAGGTACTGAGCGAAAGGGAAGCTGATGAGCGAACTCATCCAGGAACCCTATTGAGCCTAACAATGACAATATCTGTACAGTCCGGTCCGTTCGTCTAAGAGTATCGCATATCGAGTCTAGGGGGTGGATAAAGTCAGACCCTAATAACGCGATAATTCGTGTCGGTATGATGCCCATCACCTCTTGAGAAACTACGGATCCGAATCAGTAATTCTCGACTACGTTGGCCTAGGTTTTCTGGTGATGGCCACCCATGCAGTGTGCGACATCAAGCTCCAATACCGGGAGAGACGAATCCCCAACGATCCGCTCACTGCCTCCATGTGGCTCGGGACTATACCTAACTAAAACCTGTTTGCATGACTCCTTTGAGCAGTGGTAGAGTAGTAATCAAAGCACAGTGGGAACTCACACGTGACAAATGATGATCTCAGGTCGACGGACTAACCTGTACACATGTCACCTGGGAACTGCTATCTGACAATAGGTATAATACCAACTAGCAGGTTCCTGGCGAGTCCGTCCAGTGTACTCATAACCCAATGAGCACCTGTATCCTATCTTAGGTGAACAAACTAAGACCAATGGCTTGTCAGACCTGGCCACCGTCCCTCGTCGGGGTCTCGATCAATATACACTAGTCTACTCTGGAGTATCGCTACCCAGTCTCGAAACTCCCACGACTAGGGACATTTAAGGATGCGCTTATAGACCACCAGCTCCCATATATATGATCGCCATCATAATGCTGGTAGTCAAGCAAGAATCCTATGGGCTCTATCAACATGTAATAGTGATGATAAAGACAAATCAGATAGCATACTATCATCTCGAGTAAGACTGTCCTACCGGTATAGGTCCTCCCTCAATCATTGCAATCACGTGCCTGGGATCCAATAATTGACTTGAGGGCACTATAGCCAACACCATCACCAGAAATCCTTTGCCAAGGTATTCGAGAATTACTGATCTAGGATCGGTAGTTTCTCTTGTGGTGATGGGTTTTATACCGACACGAATTATCAAGTTATTAGGGGGTCTGACTTTATCCGCCCCTAGACTCGATATGCGATACTCATAAATGGATCAGCCGGACTGTACGGATATTGTCACTGTCAGGCTCGGTAGGGGTTCAGGATGAGTTTGCTCGTCGGCCTCCCTTTCACTCAATACATGGGTAGCCGTTACGTACAGCTAGTGCCGCTGACGTGTTTGTGGTTAAACCCACCGCCAGCGTATTGATGGGGTCTTTAGAGTCCCACACAGAGGGTTTCTCTGGTTCTGGCGAAATGATGTAGTAGCCGTATTGTATACGTGCAGGGTTCCGATCGATTGATGTACTTTGTACCCGGACTTTCGATCGAACAGTTGATAATACTAGCCAGCTCGGGTTTGAGCCGGATTATTAAATCAGGTATTCATTTAATAATTTACGTATATGTATTTCGATACGTATATTCTAGTATTATGGACTTTGTGTTATTCTATTTCTTTGGGTATTCGTATTTTGGTACGAATGCAGGTATTTATATACAGTAGAATGCAATCCGTATTTTATCCGGAAAACATTCTAGAAGGTGGCCACCTCATTTTTGGATTTGACCATTTTTTTGGAAAATGGTAAATGAGGTAGAAATTGGAAAATGGGGAGTATGGTGGTGGCCATGCTTGCATAGTGTGCACAAATGAATTTTTAATTCATTTGTGCATACTATTCAAGTATGGGTGGTGTTTTAAAATGAAAGATATTGTTTTACAAAACCTAGCATGCTTGATTTTCTCTCTCATGAGAGCTTCATTATTTTTGAGATGGTTGGTTCTCTCTTGAGCATGCTTTGTTCTCATCACCATTTGCCCTTCACTCCTCTCTTGATTTTCCATGGTTGCCTCCACCTTCATTCACCACCTCCTTTCAACCCTCTCATGTGTTGAGAATTATGAGAGGAGGTGAGATGTCACGACCCGAAATTGGCATGTGAAGGCACTCAAACTACGTAACGTCTATAGGCATAACGCAATTCAAGTAAGCCGAAAACCCAGCAATCTAAACCATCAAAAGTAGTATGTGATAAGAACATTGCTAAAACTTTTAAAAATCTCAAGTAAAAATTCTTTAAAGTCCAAATTTACTTTCTTAAAAATTTTGGCAGCACCTCCTTTGTAAAAACTAGCCCCAAAAATGGGTACATACAAAGATATAAATAAAGTATCCCCAACGGGAGCAAATCTACGCCCAAAGGCGGAAAATAACCACCACAACAGATATACGACGCCGTAGCGAAGAAAATGGACGATGTAAATAAAAACAGCATAAAAGACATCCAAAGTCATAAAATAATATACAATATCGTTCTCACATCTCGTCTCTAAGTCAATACATGAAAGTGGTAGATGGATAGTACTGGATACAACGAATATACAAATGAGCATCATCGGATAATCGCAAAACCTACCTATAGCAAAACTGCACACAGTCAGCCATAGCGGTATCCGCTGCTAAAGATGATACGATGTGATGAAGAAGCCCTGCCGCGACTGCTCTGAGGGACACCTGCAAACACTATGGCACAACAGGGGTGAGTTGCCAACTCGTGAATAGTATATAACATATGCAGGTAATCGCAGGTATGCACGTATTACGGTAATCTATCATATACAAGCTGATAGCAATAAATAGCACTATGTATAGGCAACGGTCATGAAAGGTACTCTATCAGGTACTACTAAAACATGAAGCAATGCATATCAAATAATTGCTGAGTATGAGATAAAACATATCATCAACACGGAATCCTCATCGTGGAGAAGCTAGTGTCCATCAATGACACTCCAAATCCCAATACCATAGGCACCTCATCCTCCGATCGACCCTCGTAACCTGAAAGTCTCATGGAACCTGACTGTCCAACATCGACACCCGAAAACATCATGAAAACTATGCCTGTATATATATACATGTGTGTGTATGTGTATGTGTGTGTGTGTGTCCCTCAACGACACATCAAAATCATGGAACCTGAGTGTTTAACACCGACACTCGAAATATCATGAAACCCATGTCCAGCATCGACACGTAAATCCCCATATCACATCAGTACATCTCATGGAACCTGAGTATACAATATCTGTAAGTGCACGGCGGTGCCCCGGCCGTCATTGCGAGGCCAAAATGCGGAATCATAAATTTTCTTACCTTTTAACCAGCGCCACCGCGGACCATAAACCCGGATCGGGCCATTAACCTACTCCTAGCTAACAAGAGAAGGGGTAGAGAGATATACCGAGCAATCCGTGTCCTTCGGTCTTCTCGTCGTCGTCCCGATCTCCCTGCGGAATCTCCGGTCTTCAAATCCTCGTCGGAAGGGCACCACATCGCCGGGTTCTTTTACGGGCTCCCGTCTCTGGACCGAGGCAACTCGGGCACGAAGTTGGTGAGCCGACGTACCCAAGAAGTGCTGTAGAATAGTGTGGAACTCTATGTCTCATGGGGGTTGAGGAAGTTGCCCTTTTGATAGAGGTGAAGAAAAGAACTTTTGGAGGAGGAGCTATATGATTTTTGCAAAGCCAAAAGAAAAATTTTTCCTCCCAAAAAATTGGGACAGCCCCTATCCAATTTGGCCGGCCTCATGAGGTCAAGGGAGAGAAGAGAAAATCCAAGGGGGGTGTATATCAATCATGCAAGAGAGAGTGTGATCATGAGAAGAAATGATCACCCACCAAAACCAACACTCCACAAACTAATCATAACCCAAAAGTCAAGCAATGATGATGACCAATCATGAAGCAAGAAGTCAAGGGATGGTGCAACCATCATGAAGCATCAATATGCAAAGACCACCCTCCACAATGCTAATTTGCACAATTGCAAATAAGCCCTCCTCCACCAATTTTCAGCCAAGGAAAGATACAAAGGAAAATGGCCGAAACGGAATGCAAACTGGAAACTTCAGAAAACAGATCCCGTAATAAATTACAGGAAACCCCGCTACTGTATATTCATACCCGCATTTGTATTCCGACCGAATACAAATGCAATGAGACAAAATCTACACTGTTCAATACTAGGATCCGGCTGAAACCAAAGCCCGCTAGTATTATCCGTCCGATCATGATCCGTGCAATACCGCACGTATCTGATCGAACCCTGCCATATCTCCATACGGCCTCTACAGCGTTTCGTCCGAAACTTGAGAAAACGGTCTGTGGGGGACTCTAATGTCTCGTCAATACTTTGGCTATGGATTTAACCACTAGCACGTCAGAGGTATTAGCCATACGTGACGGGCTACCAGGTATTGACCAAAAGGGACGTCGATGAGCGAACTCATCCTGACACCCTACTGAGCCTGTCAGTGACAATATCCGTACAGTCCAGTCCGTTAGTCTATGAGCATCGCATGGCGGGCCTAGGGGGCTGGTAAAAGTCAGACCCCCAAAAGCGGTACAAGTCGTGTCGGAGTGTAGCCCAGAACACCCTGAGATGCTACTGGAATACCTACAAGTAAATCTCCTGCCTTGGCCAAGGACTTCGTGTAATGGCTCTCCTATACACAGCGCGACCTCACCCCCAATACCGGGAGAGACAAACCCCTGCAGATCCGCTCACTGCCTCCATGTGGCTCGAGACTGTACCCAACTAAAACCTGTTTGCACGTCTCCTTTGAGCGTGGTAGGGTAGTAATCAAAGTACAGTGGGAACCCACACGAGACAAATGACGATCTCAGGTCGATGAACTAACCTGTACACATGTCACTAGGGAACTGCTATCTGCGTCAGGTATAAGACCAACTAGCATGTTCCCGGCGAGTCCTGTCCGGTATACTCATAACCCAATGAGCACCTGTATACATCTTAGGTGAACCAACTGACACCAATGGCTTGTGAGACCGGCCACCGCCCCTCGTCGGGGTCTCGACTGTATACACTAGTCTACTCTGGAGTATCGATGCCCTATCTCGAAACTCCCACGACTAGGGACCTTTTAAGGATGTGCTTATAGACTACCAGCTCCCATGTATATGATCGCCCTCATACTGCTGGCAGTCAAGCAAGAATCCTAGGGGCTCTATCAACGCGCAATAGTGACCTGTAAGGTCACCTAAATCGGTACACGATGATAAAGATAAACCAGATAGCATACTTTCATCTTGAGTAAGACTGTCCTATCGGGATAGGTCCTCCATCAATTATTGCAATCACGTGCCTGTGATCCAATAATTGACTCTGAGGGCACTATCTCCAACAATCTCCCACTTGCACTCAAGGCTAATTATTGCGATGTCGCATACTCACAGCCCGTGTGATACCGAACACCCAACTCCTCTACTAGTCAGTCTCACAAAACCCGTTTGCGAAACTATTGCGTTCGAGGAATAGCCTCAGTGAGTGGATCCGCTTTGATGTTTCTTTCTATGTCTCTCTTTATCTCAAGTTCACGGAGAAAGCCATCTCCCGAAATGAGTAATACCTGTCTTAGAATATGTCTGGATATCTGATGGGACCTAGCTCATAAATGAACTCCAAATCCAAACTTCTTAGACTGTATCGTCAACTGAACTTAATCAGTATCTTGCGTCATGCCTCCCTCAGTAACCCTTTGGACCACTTGTCCAAAATACTCCCCCTCGTCAGAAGGAAAACTATAACTCTGACAACCAATCTGTCATCCAGGTCACCTTGGAAGCCTGGAATGATAACTGTCTCCCGAATGAGGCTGTCATTATCATATCCCTAGAACATCCACTTATGTTCTAAAACTGCTTCCGACCGTTTCTCCAGGATTGGATTAATATAAATTTATTGCATCCACTGTAAAAACAACATCTGGTGTGGTACTTGACATCTTATGATTGACTCAATTGCCTAAGCAAGTGATCTGCCAATCATGCACATCCCTCTCCCCTTTAGTCAGTAGGACACCTTTAGAGAAGGTGACTCCATCACCTGCAGGTACACTACCATGCTTGGAGTCGTCCATTCTAAAACACCTTCAGAATGCTGTCTAAGTACCCTGATTGGGAAACTACCCAAATCCAGATCTAATACCATATATCCAGTAACCAGAATGTCTGATATAATACCCAATTCCTATGTGGAGAAACCACTGTGTGACAACCAAAGTATAACCGATCATAGTATAGGAATATCACTTCCTACTCTGTGTGTGTCATCCAATTACCAGGACATCACACCCTACTACCTTCTTAACAGATCCATCCCCTATTCTGATGAAGTCAAACCTATGACTGTCACATCAGAAATAGATGATCTATCTCCGCTATATTTGCTTTAGTCTATAAAAAGACATAAGCCACTTGTCCACAAATGCTTCCGCTGCTCCCACTGACTACGACAACCCTCTGGCAGAGTCATATACTCGTACGCTTCTAAAGCCAGTTTAGAACGACACTATACTCATCCTCCTGCCGGGTCTCACATCTGGAACAACAGCAATGGCAAGTCTGGGTAAACAAGAACCTCCCTGTCACCGTCCTTGAGGCTACCGGAGTACCTCTCGGGTGCTTGAGGTTACCCACCGTATCTGCGGAGTGGCCAATGGAATGTCAAACCAAATTGAATCTTTAGGTTCTAATCAAATCTTCAGTAATCGTTTGCGGTTCTGGAATCACTTCCAGTTCTACCATACTCCCACTACTGTTTTCTGAAAAAATCCATTTTTATTAAAACTGTGGCGAGTCTGGAACAATATCACTATTGATCTTCCAGATGGTGGAAAGTCAACCCTCGTCATAGCTTGGGTCAACCCACAAACAGCCATTACAGAAACGTGCCTTGAGTTATCCAGAGTCTGGTTTTAAGCATAAGCCGGACAACTCCCCGTACCTTAACTTCGTTAAGATATGAACTGTTCTATATCCAATATAGAACCAGAGGCACTGATTTAATTGAACCAGATTCAAATCATGCAGCTGTCTCCAGTGTATGTTAACTAAATGGAAAGAGGCCGATCAGTGTTACTCAACTTAGGAATGCTTCCAATTATGAGTGACCTGAAAGAGAAGAAAGTTCTCTTAATCATTACTATTAACTGAATACCCAATACAAGTATATACATCTTCGATCACCCTGAAGAATCTCGATACTTGCAACACCTGGTTCTCTACTTTATTCATATACCTATAACTTCTCAAAACTCAGACCTTGCATTTCTACGAAATACATGTCTAAGAACTAGAGAAGTCACAAGTAAACAGAATACAGTCCGAGCACCAACCCCTCTGTCCTCATGGACACTGGACAACATACAATACTCTGTATAAGTCCCCTGAGTCTAATAACTCATTCCCTGTCTGTCGTAGGTTGAAAACTGTACTTATGGTTAAGAAGAATTACACCGCTGTTTAATACTCCTTACCTAACCATCCACTGATATAGGTAAATGTCATCGACATAATTTTCAAAAAAGTATATCTCACTCTATAAAAATAGACGTACAGATATATCAATTTGAAATTGGTGCATGACAGCGGATATTAAAAACAAAATATTTGCCGTCCGGCAAACAACCCAGGTGACTTCCTCAAATATCACCGATTAAAACGAATCCCGATATAATGATGATGATCACCAAATTCCCAATAACTTACTCCCACTCATCATCTGTAAAACAATACAGATGTGAGAATCATACCTGGTAAATACATACCCTGGAGCAAGAGTCTAATTGGGAAATCAGTTTTCTTTTAACAGTACACAATGAAACTGAATCATTGAAATGTTTCGATGGGGTATCCGGGTATTCCTAGTAATGCCTCTTCCATTATCCAGATTCACAACTGTAACCGTATAATTCTTTGCCATTTCTTCAAATCCCTTTATATGTCTTTAGTCATTACCTTATGTACACCCTCTTAGGCTAAATGGTTTTCTTCCTTCCCTACCGTTCGGCACCAGCCTATGGTTTGGAAGAAGACTATCCAATAAGCATAATGGGTGTACTGTCCTAATCCTAGGAGCACTCGCAACGCGAGAGAAGGTGAAGTCAAAAGACAACCGAATAAAACTTATCCCTATTTCTCCTGAACCAGAATCCATCCCCGAACTGGAACAAGTTCCTTTCGAGTTCGTATTGTTAGTTTTATGTATGCCCTAGAGGCCATTACTATACATAGGATGTATATTGTAGTGGATGCTTGGACATATATAGGGATGACTTTCTTGCTCGATATGATAGTATGCTATCTGGTTACTCTTTACCTTAACGTGTACACTGGTTGTCTCTCTGTTGCATGTTGGTAAAGACCTTAGGATGTGTACTAGACTACATGGACTATGATGCGGATCATACTAGTGCGGACAAGGTAGTCCATAAGTACATCCTTCAAGGTCCCTAGTCGTGGGTGTATCGAGACAGGGCATCGATATATCAGAGTAGACTAGCGTGTACCTTCTCGACCCATATAGATGGGTGATGGATGATCCCATATCCATTGGTGTTTGACATCAGAGATGATATACGGGTGCTCAGTGTAGACTGGGTATACTGGACGGACTCGCAGAGAACTCCCAGATGGTATTATACCTTACGTCAGATGGCAGTTCTCTGGTGACACTGGTACAGGTTAGTCTGTAGACCCGAGATCGTCATAAAGTCTTGTGTGATTCCCACTGTGCTTTGATTTCCACCTTACCACGTCCAAGAGGGCGTGCAAAACGGTGGTTTTTGGGTACAGTCCCGAGTCACATGGAGACAATAAGCGATAGGAGGTGTTTCGTCTCTCCCGGTATAGGGAGTTGATGTTGCGCAGTGCTCGATTGGCTATAACAGGAAGTCCTTGGCCAAGGCTGTTTTAGGGATTTACTGGTAAGTGTTACCAGTAGTTTCTCGACCCGTTATGAGCCTCATATCGACACGACTTATCGAGTTATTGGGGTCTGACGTTTACCACCCCTAGGCGAGATATGCGACATATCAGACGAACAGACCGGACTGTACGGTAAGTGTTACTGGTTGGATTCACAGGAGTGTGAGCGGGCTTGCTCGTTGATCTTCTGATCGCTCAATACCCGGGTGGCCGTTATGTTTAGCAGACCGCTTGCGGCTTGTGGGTGTTTGATATGATCATCACCTGCTGCCGGCGTATTGACGAGTCTTTAGAGTCCTACACAGGGGTGTCCTGGCTTAAGCGAAACGAAATAGGAGCGCATATGAGATATGAGCGGGACCGAGAATAATACCAGTGTGTGATACTGTATTCTATTCTCGTGATTTGTGACATTGATCGGTTGTATAAGATATAGCCGGGTTATCGGATCAAGTGTTGATTCGATAAGTTGTTACTATTGATATTAGTTGGTTATATGCAATATGATCGGATCGTTAAATCAAGTGTTGATTTAATGATTTAATGTATACTTATATATTTAATATATTACTTTATATTAACTAGTATTGGTTCACTTAAGATTGATTTTCTCACTTGATTGTGCACATTGTTTATATGTGATATATACAAGTGTACATGTTTGTATCATGCTTGATGATACAAAAAAGTTGTGTGTATGAGACTTATACCAAATCAAGGTTAAATTCGGGTTTACTATTTTCCTAACAAATAACAAAAGAGTGAGGCTTTGGTCAAAGTTATCAAGCTTCATGAAGCTTGAAGAAACTTTGACAAAGTCAAATCTTTTGTCATTTCCTTAGGATATTAGTTAACCCAACCCTTAACCTAATGCTTTGGTTAATTCTCTACATGAGTTAAGCATGAGAGCTTAACTCAACCATGGTTCCATAATTAAAAGGATATGTTTCATTTGGATATTTATCCTATTGATTCTTTTCTTCTTCTTTTTCATCATCAAGCTCCACAAAAGCTTGCTAGCTCCAATGGTGCCATGAGAAAAAGAGTGAGAAATCCAATTCTAAAGTGAACCCACTTCCTATTTCTTCATCCTCTACTACTTGCCATGTAGTATAGGGCGTTCTCTTCATAAAGTTTTTGACCAAGTGAAGGAATAGCTTGAGTTTGAGTCTCCCCGACGTAGATCATCTTCGGCCTCGAAGTCAACGACCTAGCCCGCTCATTTCTCCGACGAAACCAACGCGAGAGTCCGGGATCCCGATGATCGCAGCGAAGGGATGTCAACACGGAGCTATTGAAGTGAAGGACCGGATCTACAAAGCTTGTAATCTCTTTCACTTGTAGTAAAGTAGTTTACTAGTTTATAGTTTTCGCCTAAGCTCTAGTTAAAGATCTTGCATAGAGTTGTTAGGCACCTAAATTTTTGAATTTGGCATGGTAGATGCCTTGTGGAACCTCTTGATTGTGCCTAGTAACCCTACAGTGGTATCAGAGCCTAGCTAGAGCTTTAGGCGAAGTGTGGACGAAGTTAGAGATCCGATCGAACCCTGAAACCCCGATCAAAACCCTTCTCTGTACATTTTTTCAAAATGTGGATTTTTGTGAATTAAAAATGCTCAGAAAATTAAGCAGCAAAATATAAGAATTACTGTGAAGTACGGACCCCTAACTCAAAAATTTGACCGCGGAACCGCGGCCAAACCAAGGGTTTGGCGGCAGTTCCGCGACCCAAATTGTGAATTAGTCCCTCAAACTTCACATATTTATTCTTAGGTCCTTTCTTGTCATTTTTTTCTGGGAATTTTTTAATTCCACTCAAGTGTTGAGTTTTCTAGGGTTTTATTGGGGACTCGTTAATTCGATCGGATAATTTAACTTCGTTTATGTTTTTCCGGATATTTTAGAAACTGTTAAAAAGTTCGACCGGATATAAATACCCATTTTTTCCCCTGCCGAGAAATTTCCAAGTGTTGGATTTTTCCGTAGTTTAAGAACGTTCTAAGTAGTGCAAGTAACGCGATGGACCCTCTAGAAGACAACAAACCTTAACTCGATTATGTGACCGTCTTGAACTGCCTTTTGAACCTTAGGGTTTTTGGCAGTACGGCGTGCCACATGTGAGGCGTTGGCTTGACCCTTCTAAGGCTGGACCGTTGGTACTGTGGCATGAAATGGATGTTTTTAAACTTATTTCATATGTTGAGCTTTTCGGGAAAACTTAGGTGTTTGATTATTCGATCGGAAAGTTTAACATTGTCTATTTATCTGGAATGTGATACAATATTTGGAATCCACAAGTAGTTATGAGATAACTGAATGAATGTTATAAATCTAGCACTTTAGTCTTACTTGATCGGTTGCCACGGAATTTTGATGTGATCAAAAGTCCGTCGCAATCACGTTGCGTACGCGGATACTCGCCGGGTAAACTTAATAGACAGCCACGCCCCATAGCCCCGACCAAGTGACTGTAGGAGAACCCCGTCGCCGAAAGCATCCGTTCGGGTGCTCGCGGCAGCGGTGTTCCTCCTTGGTGCACTTCGTCGACGGCAACCGGGGGTGCGGCCGTCTACTAAAGTTTGCGACGAGCATTCGATCAGGATATCGGGAATCTTGTTGAATTGCCCGACTTGATATTGAAAAGAGTTTTCGATAATGAGACTAAAATGCGGGGTTTATAATTGTTAGGCATGCGATGTCTAAGGAATTCATTTGGTTAGGCATACGATGTCTAAAGGGGTTGCGGATTCCAACTGTTGTAGTTTTACACTTTCTTTTTTGTGACTGTAAGTGTAATATGTGATATCGCCGGTTTCGTTGCTATATGTCAACGACAATTGGGATGCGCACATTTACTTACGTTGATGACATGTGATGTTATGTGTTGCTGGATATGTTATATTGGATCGTCGCGTTTTGAATAGCCGGGGGTTTTATGTGAGATGAGAGTTTTTATTTTCATTCATGTAAAATTTATTGTATGTAATATTCTTTTATTGGGGCACTTCCGGATTGAGGTTGATGTCACCATTTGTATATTATTTACTTTTCCGCATTAGGATAGACCCAAGGAGGAGAGCACAAGTAACCGGGTTCTAGAGTCCAGTGGGAGACCAACTCGAGAAGCCGAGTCCGAGGTCTCCTAACTCTAGAATTGGTAGGGTTGCTTACCGCTCTCGTAGGGGTCTAGGGGTGTGGGTTTGGCTATTCATCGCGACCGTGGAATCCGTGTTTTATACATGCTCGTATTAAAAACACGGACGTCCTAGTATATCCAATGTTTCATATGTTTCTTCTGCTGCGATATCTGTGATGTGATCATTTGATATGTGATGATAGATACTGTATATGATATATATGATATATTATATAGACGTTACTTATGTTTTACACCCGCGCTAGCCCTGCCCCGCTCTGCCGTTAGTCACCTAACCTAACGGTGCATGAGGGGACATCGAGGCGAATGCGGATGGAATAAGTGTACGTCGTATTTATCTGTGATGTTTAGGTGATTTAAATGATGGGACTTCATTAATATGATTAATGAAAGAAAAGAAACCTAAATGATGTTGTGGAATCGAATTTTCAAAAACAGGTAGCTACAGTTCTTGCTTTGCATCACGGTGTTCCTTGTAGAACATCCTGCACCTTATTCGATAAGGAAAGGGCCGAGATCCCTTCACCGGGAGTGACCCCTTTAGCAATGACTGGCAGATGCTACAACCCTCGGTTTGTCTTTTGATTACTCCTATAGTTCTTGCTTTGCACAGCGGTATATATGATATATCCTGCACCATATTCGATGAGGAAAGGGCCGACGATCCCTTCACCGGGAGTGACCCCTTTAGCAAAACTAAAAAAGCCTAAAAAACACTCCATTTTAAAATCATTTGATTATACAACGATATCAAGTTCATTACGTAATAGGTTTTCAGAAAAACCTGTCGTAGCCCTCCGTCATTTCAGATAAGTCCTGCTTAGTATTCGTGCTGCGTTTGTTGACCTTGTCAACGCGCAGTGTGCGGTAGCTAACTAGTATTTATCTGCTTATGCATATGATGCAGATTGTTTTAGGGTAGTCGTACCGCCTTGTTGACCTTGTCAAGGGTCGTGCGGGTGGGTTTGATTCAATCAAGAAATGACGGGTAGAACTTGACTTACGGTCTATGGTTTGTTGACCTTGTCAAGGTCATAGATCGTTCGGGGCAAAAATTATCGGGAATTTTAAGTGTTGAAATTTGCAATGAGATTGCATACCTTCTATGGGATAGTTGGATCCCGATACCCACTGCGAGTAATTGTTACTCCTGGGAGAGTTTTACACATTACAATTAGCCAATCAAGTAGGTGTCTAGAAAGGTGTCAACGGGGTTACGCCTCTGGGAAAACGAGGTTTACTTTAATTAGGTCCGTGCGAAAGCACGGGGAACCTCCCTCAAAGTACCGACACTGGTCTGGCTGAAAGATTGGCGAACTTGTAGCGTGTAATTAATCCCGGCTAGTCTTTCCTTTTAGGGTTTGAAGGAAGATTTGATAAAAACAGTGGGAGCCATCCTGATTAGATAAAATAATAACCAATCTGATCTTGCAAGAACGCACGCAGAGTGTTTTCTTCTCTCTCTCTCCAGGTAGCGACCATGTCACGCCTTAATCAAGATAATAAAACAGATGTATTGACCGAACCCGCTTGTTATACTGAGCTGGGGAACGTTGGTCCCGCTCCAACTTATAATTGTTATAAGACAGAGCAGGAAATTGGGGATTACCAGAATTCCCGTTCCGCCCAAACGAAGAAAGTGCATACCGATGCATCATCTTCGGGTGTATTCATTACCGAGAACTGTTTCTCAGTGTCCTTTACGTCCTGGGTATTTGATACCGGATCAGGATCCCACATATGTAATATATTACATGGGCTACAGAAAGGTAGAGAACTGAGAACGGGTGATAAGTTTCATGAGGCAGAAAACGGTGCAAGTGTTGCAGCCAAGTCTGTTGGTCACTGTCACCCTGTTTTACCAGAATACATTGATTCTGAACAAATGTTATTAGATACCGAACCTGATATACAAAATCATACAAGTCTTTTTATTAGTAAAGAAAGGATATAATTTTGTATTGATTGGATAATATTTTGAACATTTCCTATATCAAGAGTTGATCGGTTCAGGCACGTTATCTAAAAGAATTTACGTTCTAAATCAAACCAAAGTTCTTAGTATATAGAACACACACAAGAGGAAGAGTTCAGAAATGAACGAATCCTTTTTGAGGTATTGTAGACTAGGTCATATCAATGCGACCCGACTAGCTGAAGTTACATATAGATGCATATTTAAATTAGTTTGAATTTACATCTTGTGAAACTTGCCAGTCATGTCATAGAGATAAGATGACCATAGCTCTGTTTATTGGAAGCAGAGAAAGAGTTAGTGAACTCTTGGGATGATACATATTGATGTATGAAGGTCCCCTGTCTACACATGCCAAGACCGGTTCTTTGTACTTCATTACCTTCTCTGATGATCTCTCAAGATTCAGACATATGTTCCTGTTGAAACACAAGTCCGAACCTTTTGAGATATTCACAGAATATAAGTTAGAAGTAGAGAACCAAAAACGGGTATAAGTATTATGTCCTTTAATGTGATCAAGGAGGAGAATACTTGAGCACGGGATTCCTGGACTATTCCAAGAATGAGATTCTCTCTCGGCATACTCCTCCGTATACACCACAGCACCTCGGTGTATCGGGGCGGAGCAAACACACACTATTAGATATGGTGTGCTCTATGATGAGTACTACTGAGTTTCTTATGCACTTATGAAGTTGCATACCTATTGAATAGGGTTCCGATCAAATCAGTTGCCTACCACTTCATATATGATATGGAAAGGGAAGAGCCCATATCTTAAGTTTGTTAAGATTTGGGGTTGTCCAGCCTATGTTTAAAAGCATAATCCGGACAAGCTCGAGGCAAAGTCAGTTCTGTGGAAGTTTATTGGATATCCCAAGCATTCACAAGGGAATATCTTCTACCTAACCGAGGAACAAAAGATGTTTTGTTACTCAGCATGCCACCTTTGTGAAAGGGAATTTCTTATGAAGAAATTTAAGGGCATGAGGTAGAACTGGAAAGAGTTCCAGCTATACAAACTGCAGCTGATGATTTGGTAGAACCAAAGGATTCAATAGCAACCAATGAACCTCAGCCTTTCCGCCGATCTAGTAGGGTTTCTCACCCACCTGAGAGATACTTTAGTTTCTCTATGACAGTGGGAGCAAGGATTGCATCATTAGATGATGACCCAACTAGTTTCGAGCTGGCCATCAGGAGTAGGACTCTGTAAGAATGGCTGGATGCTTAACGATCTGAGATGGAATCCTTATACACCAACAAAGTATGGACTTTGGTTGCTTTATCTGAAGGGTTAAATCCCTATCAGGAGAAAGTATATCTTGAGAAGATTACTTGGTGTACATGGAAAAGTTGAGACTTTCAAAGCTAGACTTGTTAAAGGTTTGCATCATTGACCAGGTATGGATTATAATGAAACCTTTTCTATGTAACTATGCTTAAGTCCATCCAGATCCTACTTGCCACGGCTACATACCATGACTACGATATCTGGCGGTTGGGTGTCATGACTGCTTTTCTAAATGATGTTTTAGAAGAGAGAGTCTGTAAGTACACAGTCAGAAGGCTTCGTAGACAGTGGGAGCAGCGGAAACGTGTGCAAGATGTTTTATGTGATAAAGCAGGCATCACGGAGTTGGAACATCTGTTTTGATGTGTTAGTCAAAGTGTTTGACATCATCAAAATGGTAGATGAACCTAGTATATACAAAAAGGTAGTAAGGAGTGTGGTGGTGATCCTCGTAGAGTACTTGGATGACATACTCTTGATAGGGAAGGAGTTTCCTATACTACGCTCGGTCAATCTCCGCTTATCACAAGGATTCTCCATATAGGATAATAATGATACCTCCTGAATCCTGGATTTTGGATCTATGAGATAGATCTAATTGGATCTTAGGATACTCACTAATTGTAGTGAGATGGTATCAATTGATCCTGGGGAGAATCACTGGAAAGGTTCCAGGGTGATAAGGACGACTGAATGTCAGTCACAGGCATTGTCTTTACCCTCAGTAAAGGGACGGTATGTTGGAAGAGTTCCAAGCTAGATACCGTGGCATACTAGACGATAAAGGATGGATACATCGCTACTAAAGATGCTACCAAAGAGGCAGTCTGGATGTATAATAGTTCATGAGATGAACTTCGTTCCTCCCATTGTGTGACAATAGAGTTGTGGCTTATACCAAGGAACACCCGTCCCTTCAGTAATCCAGACATATTTTAAGGCAGTATCACCTGATCATGGAGATGGTTGATCTCCAGGGGATCGAGGTTAGGAGAGTAGACTAAGAGGACGACACGTCGGATCCACTCACAAAGGCCTTTTCCCAGAGATAGACTTTTATGGGATGGTTGAGTATGAGATACTACAACCACTGATATAGATGGCCCTAGTGCAAGTGGAAGATTGTTAGTTATATGTATGCCCTAGAGGCCATTACTATACATAGGATGTATATTGTAGTGGATGCTTGGACATATATAGGGATGACTTTCTTGCTCGATATGATAATATGCTATCTGGTTACTCTTTACCTTAACATGTACACTGATTGTCTCTCTGTTACATGTTGGTAAAGCCCTTATGATGTGTACTTGACTACATAGACTATGATGCGGATCATACTAGTGGGGACATGGTAGTCCATAAGTACATCCTTCAAGGTCCCTAGTCGTGGGTGTATCGAGACAGGGTATCGATATACCAGAGTAGACTAGCGTGTACCTTCTCGACCCATATAGATGGGCGATGGATGATCCCATATCCATTGGTGTTTGACATCAGAGATGATATACGGGTGCTCAGTGTAGACTGGGTACACTGGACGGACTCGCCGAGAACTCCCAGATGGTATTATACCTTACGTCGGATGGCAGTTCTCTGGTGACACTGGTACAGGTTAGTCTGTAGACCCGAGATCGTCATAGAGTCTTGTGTGATTCCCACTGTGCTTTGATTTCCACCTTACCACGTCCAAGAGGGCGTGCAAAACTGTGGTTTTTGGGTACAGTCCCGAGTCACATGGAGACAATGAGCGATAGGAGGGGTTTCGTCTCTCCCGGTATAGGGAGTTGATGTTGCGCAGTGCTCGATTGGCTATAATAGGAAGTCCTTGGCCAAGGCTGTTTTAGGGATTTACTGGTAAGTGTTACCAGTAGTTTCTCGACCCGTTATGAGCCTCATATCGACACGACTTATCGAGTTTTTGGGGTCTGACGTTTACCACCCCTAGGCGAGATATGCGACATATCAGACGAACAGACCGGACTGTACGGTAAGTGTTACTGGTTGGATTCACAGGAGTGTGAGCGGGCTTGCTCGTTGATCTTCTGATCGCTCAATACCCGGGTGGCCGTTACGTTTAGCAGACCGCTTGCGGCTTGTGGGTGTTTGATATGATCATCACCTGCTGCCGGCGTATTGACGAGTCTTTAGAGTCCTACACAGGGGTCTCCTGGCTCAAGCGAAACGAAATAGGAGCGCATATGAGATATGTGCGGGACCGAGAATAATACCAGTATGTGATACTATATTCTATTCTCGCGATTTGTGACATTGATCGGTTGTATAAGATATAGCCCGGTTATCGGATCAAGTGTTGATTCGATAAGTTGTTACTATTGATATTAGTCGGTTATATGCAATATGATCGGATCATTAAATCAAGTGTTGATTTAATGATTTAATGTATAGTTATATATTTGATATATTACTTTACATTAACTAGTATTGATTCACTTAAGATTGATTTTCTCACTTGATTGTGCACATTGTTTATATGTGATATATACAAGTGTACATGTTTGTATCATGCTTGATGATACAAACAAGTTTTGTGTATGGGACTTATACCAAATCAAGGTTAAATTCGGGTTTACTATTTTCCTAACAAATAACAAAAGAGTGAAACTTTGGTCGAAGTTATCAAGCTTCATGAAGCTTGAAGAAACTTTGACAAAGTCAAATCTTTTGTCATTTCCTTAGGATATTAGTTTACCCAACCCTTAACCTAATGCTTTGGTTAATTCTCTACATGAGTTAAGCATGAGAGCTTAACTCAACCATGGTGCCATAATTAAAAGGATATGTTTCATTTGGATATTTATCCTATTGATTCTTTTCTTCTTCTTCTTCATCATCAAGCTCCACAAAAGCTTGCTAGCTCCAATGGTGCCATGAGAAAAAGAGTGAGAAATCCAATTCTAAATTGAACCCACTTCCTATTTCTTCATCCTCTACTACTTGCCATGTAGTATAGGGCGTTCTCTTCATAATGTTTTTGACCAAGTGAAGGAATAGCTTGAGTTTGAGTCTCCCCGACGTAGATCATCTTCGGCCTCGAAGTCAACGACCTAGCCCGCTCATTTCTCCGACGAAACCAATGCTAGAGTCAAGGATCCCGATGATCGCAGCGAAGGGACGTCAACACGGAGCTATTGAAGTGAAGGACCGGATCTACAAAGGTTGTAATCCCTTTCACTTGTAGTAAAGTAGTTTACTAGTTTATAGTTTTCGCCTAATCTCTAGTTAATGATCTTGCATATAGTTGTTAGGCACCTAAATTTTTGAATTTGGCATGGTAGATGCCTTGTGGAACCTCTTGAGTGTGCCTAGTAACCTTACACATATATAACCATACGATGGAGTATCCAATAAACTGTGGATCTTCGTAGTGATACGGAGTGTCCTGGAGAAATACAAAGGTGAAATGGTAGTGGTAATGAAATATTTGGTTTGGTTGTGAACAGCAGTCGCAATTTACTTTTCCCTCTTACTAATCCCTTGATATGTCTTTACTTAATACCTTCTGTACACCATCGTTATGCTAATTGGTTTTCATCATTCCCCACCGTTCGGCACCAGGCTAAGCTTTAGAAGAAGACTATCCAATTTGCGTAATAGGTGTACTATCTCCTAAACCAAGGAGTACTCGCAACTTGAGAGAAGGTAAAAGGAAAAGACAACTGAATTGTCCTATTCGTTTTCTCCAGAACCGGAAACCATCCTCGAATAAATTCCTTCGAGTTCGTATATAACCATACGATAGTTTTATCCAATAGAAGTGGACGTTCGTAGTAATATGGGGTGTCCTGGAGAAAATGGTAAAAGTAGGAGTGGCAATGAGATTTGCAACTCTGACAATCCAAAAGTCAGTGTTTTAAGAAGGTTCGGTTAATCTTGGTCACTGAATCATAATCTAGGGACAGGTCAATGGTCGCTGCCAAAGAGAGAGAGAAAAGAAACACTCAGCGTGCACTCTAACCTAGATCAGAATGGTTACCACTTTATCTAATCAGGAAACATCCCACTGTACCGTCAAATTCTCCTCCAAAACTGAAAGAAGAATTAGTCGGGATCACCCGAGGAGTAAACCAACTCATCAGTGAGAATCGGGATCCAACTATCATCGCATGATAACGTGACGGAATCCACTCACATTATCACACTCCAGAAGGTATGCGCATGCCTGGAAAGTTCAGTTTCTTTAGAAACTCCTGATGTGTGTTTTTACCCCAAGCGGCTTACCACCTTGACTAGGTCAACAAACCATAAACCGCTAGTCAAGTTCAACCCGTCATTATTCTGGACCGCATTAAACCCACCCGTACGTGCCCTTGACTAGGTCAACAAGGCTGCACGACTGTCCTAACCAATCCCATTTATGCAACAAATAAGCACCACTTAGCTACCGAACACTACGTCTTGACTAGGTCAACAAACGCAGCACGAATACTAAATAATACCCATAAGAAATGACGGAGGGCTACGGCTGGTTTTTGGTGAAAAACCTTTAACGTAATGAACTTGATATCGTTGAAGGAACATCATAACTTTTTATAAAAATATAGTGACGAAAACCTTTGCTAAGGAGGTCACTCCCGGTGAAGGGATCTCGGCTCTTTCCCCGTAGAATGAGGTGCAGGATATTCCAACTGAATACCACGATGCAAAGTAAAAGTAATCGGCTATAGTGAAGTTATTACCCTGACGCAAACTTCTGTCCAAGGGGTCACTCCCGGTGAAGGGATCTCGGCCCTTGCCTCGTCGACTGAGGTGCTGGATATTCATAACCGAATACCACTGTGCAAAACAAAAGTGAACGTTTTTGCAATAACAGCTTTTTGAAAAATTATTCCAACAACATCAGAATAGGTTTGTTTAGCTTGCATTGATCCGAATCAATGCAGTCCCATCAATTGATCACACTAATAAAGAACGAAAATAATGATGTATGTATATGCCATCCGCATTCGCCACTGGGTCCCGTCATCACCCGTTAGGTTACTTAACTAATGACAGAGCGGGAACTGGACTAGCGCGGATGCAAAACATATACAACATCTACTTGTATATATATCAATATATAATATTCGCTCAAGGCGTGATAAAATGCAACATCATAGAAATGTAATAAGTATCACAGAATAATACAGATATCTGGGATCCCCGGGTTTCATAGAGCCGCTACTGAAAACCCGACGTTCCCCTAGTCGTGTGGATAGCCTGTGCAATGAAAACCTAGACCCCTACGGGCGCGACAAGTTACCCGCCAAAACCTGAAGCGAGGCAGCCCCCTTCAGCAACGTGAATGGTCTACCCAGCACTTCACAGAATCCGGTAACTTGGGCACCCCTCCTGGGTTAACCTGTACCCCCTACGAGTGCGGCGAATAACTCGCCAATTCTAGAGTAAATCCCCCTCCATCTCAAAGCCGTGAGATGCGGGCCCGTTTCCCTCTAGAACCCGGCTATCCGTGCACCCCACCTTAGGGTAATCCTATGTAACATTTCAAAAAAATAATATATTATTTTTGGGAATTTTCATAATTTAATATTAATTTTTAATGAATATTTTAATAGTCGGTATAATTAAATACTGATAAATGGTGAAAATTCTGGATAAAATTTTGGAAATTCTAAAATAGGTTATTTTGTGGAAATAAGTCATTTTTAAGCTTTTATGGTTACGTAAATGCTATGTTGGTATTAATCGCGATCAAAAATCGCTAATTTGATTTTTGGCTTTTTGTGCAAAAATATTGCACATAACATTTTCTACACTTGTTGCACTTGTTTCATATTTTGGACTTATGGTGGCCTAGGGTTGAACCATGTTTAGATGACCATGGTGGGTTGAACCATTTGATTAGGTTAATTGGGTTAATTAAGGGTTTAGCTTGTTAAGGGTGATTAGGGTTGACTTGTGTAGGGAGAGTGTGAGACATGATGGCTTGTGTGAGCTAGCTTTTAAGAGAGAGAGAGGGGTGGCTCTAGGGTGTCATGGTCCCTCTCATATCAACTCTTTTGCTTTCATCTCTCATATCTCCCTCTCACTCACACACCCCATTCACACCACATCACTCTCACACTTCACCAAAGCCACCACCACTACTAAAACAGCTTTAGCCCAGAATATTTCAGCAGCTGAAACATTGCTACAGCCACCCTAACTCCATAAAAACAGCAACAAAAAGCATCAGCTGCATCAGCAGCCACCCCATCCCCTAAATTCAGCTGCACCAGCCACCTACACACTCACATCAGCCACCTACAACAACTACTTCAGCTGCAGCCACCCTATCCACTAGCATCAGCTGCAACACCCTAGCTCCTAGCAACATAACTAACACCTACATCATCAGTTCAGCCACCATCAGCCCCACACCCATCGTACATCAGCAGCTTCAGCCCCTACTGTCAAACTTCAGCCCCCAATACCATAACATTAGCTCAATTTTTATCACTTCAACTGCTGAAACCATACATCAGCCCAACACAACAACCACAACATATGCCCCCCTTTCATCTGCTGCTGCTACAACCAACAGCAACAACCTCATTCTAAAATATATAGCAACAACAGCAACAAAGCATCAACCTAACACATTAGCCCCAATTTTTCTTCATCAGCATCCACACCAGCCCTTAGCATCACTGCAACATCACCACACCACCACACCCATACCAAAGCAGCAACAACACCAGCCACAACCAAAAACCACAACATCAGTAACAAAACTGCTGTTGAAAACAGCATCAGCACCAGAAAACAGCACCTGCAGCAGCAACATCAGTAGCATTTGGAGCAGCTCCACAGCAGCAACAACCCTTCCTCCTTCCTCCTCCTCCCCTTTCTCCTTCATTCTAGAATTTCCTTGAGGTATAATCTTGCAACCCAACTCCTATCTTGCTAAGTCATAGTTGTTAGCTGAAATTTTACTGTTATATCGGTGATCTAGTGCTAGTTTAGGGAAATTGAGTGAGATTTAACTAAGTGTTGGATTTGATGGTTGGTATAGCCTTATTAGGTGTATTTAAGACCATTGTAACCAAGATTACCCCAGAGTCCAGTGTCACACCTGAAAGTTTAGAATCGGTGTAATTTAGCGTTTTTATCGATTTTGTGACCTTTCTGAGATCTGCTTTCAACCCGGACCTCCTAAAATAATTTTGACTTGACAGTAGGATGTGCAGGCAGATAGGAACCAACACCCAAAACCCTAGCCCCAACCACCATTTTTGGGCCGCCATTTAATTCCTTCTGGCCGCAATTTGCGGCCAGACCTGGGTGGAAACTCCTCGTTTTGCGTGCACAGCCCTATTTCATGTAAACTTAACCCCATGTATGTCTAGTTTTGACTGTTTCCTGTTAGGATAAAATCTGGGTTGGTTTTCATGAGTTGGCGTATGATTTCCGAATTGATTTCGTATGGATTTTGGGTATTTGGTGATTCGTTTCCGTCGGGTGGCGTTTGAACGCCAACGACCAGTGAGCATTGACTGTGTTTGCATGCAAGACGATAGGTTTTTACTTATTGGCGTAACGTGCACCATTTTGGCTTCCGACATGGTTTTTATGTGTTTTAGCGTGTGATATCCTTGTAGGTACCCCACGTGGCGTCGGAGCGTTGGAGATGCAAATGGAGACATCGGCACCGGCACACATGAACAAGGTGAGTAGATTTATATCTACGGGGAGAAGTCGGGTGGATGGCGTATAGCACCCCCGCAGTCCGAGGTGATGTATACGGATGCGTATACACACCTACAATTTATTATATGTTGTTTGGGAATTATTTTTGATGTTTAGGATGGATAATTGATGGACTTGGATGATTTAGTGTCGCGAAACCCTAGGTAATGGGTACACTACACATATATATACACACATACATCTACACACATACATATTTGCATACATCCTTACTTCATAAGTGCATAGATGGGATTCTATAGATATGTGTTCACATAGGTATGGGACTATGTGTTCACATACGGATTTGAGAATGATACATGGGATTGATTTGAGTCGATGAGTTTGATATAAGATTATGATATCGGTGATATGATAAAATTCATAATTGAAGTACGTCTTAATGCCTTAGAGGATTTTGGGAATAATGATGCCATAGGAATGATGACATAAGTATATAATGATCGACACGTGATTATATTAGGAGATATGATATGATATGATATGACCAGAAAATTATGATAGGCCGCATTTGGCGATGTTTACTCCTTATGATGATATATGATGATGATATCGATTTATACTAGACTGTCGATTAGTAGTCAGATCTGGATTATAGTGATGATATTAGCATTGTACTAGACATAGGTCAGTACCCCAGATAATGATCTTGATAAAGAGAATACTAGATGAATGATATGACCGATGTGATATTGACCCGTACCCAGATTTGGGGATGCCGTACGACAGATTTACGTACGAGCTATAAATTGATGTTTGATCCGCACTCTTGATTTGGGAATAACTGATTATAGAGATATGTTATCGGATGTGATATTATCGAGGCGGGATCACCGACTATATGTATATGTATATATCGACTCAGAGGTTAGGCGGTTTCCCTTACCTACTGTTAGCCTTAGCTCAGCCTTGTAGTGGTATAGCTATGTGACTCTTACGACATTAGATGCAGTTTAGCTATCTTTATGTTCAGTATTACAGCTCCCGCATATTATTATTGTTGCTCTGCATCGCATACTGTTGTGATTTATATTCCATTATTGATATCATGCTGTTAGGACACCAGCACCATTACCGATGATGCGTATGTACCACGTACACTTATTTGCCGGCGCACACACATCTTCATCGGTAATTGCCATGTCACGCACACTTAGAAAATATTATTGCCTGATTTAGCTTGTTAGCTAGTAGTGACATGATATTAGTGCATTCGCCTTATATGCCAGCTTGACATTATAGCTATTGCTTGTCACATCATGCATACTGTTGTTCATTATATGCCGCATTCATGGATTCTCATGCTTATATTCATGGTTTACATACTATTGATGATTCGGATTTCCATGATGTTTTCTGGATTTGGAGGAAAACCGCAAAACATATATAAACTGCGTTCTCTTTTTTTTAAATAAATGCGATTTTTCCCATGATGTATGAGTCGTCCACCATGAGTTTGCTGATGGATTTCGAGACCCGATTCGAGGAGTGGAGGAACCGTTTCGGGTACATGGTGGGCCCGGTGCGGTACCCCGGGACAAGAGGATCGCAGATGATGGCGTTGAGCCTGGCAGGGGAGCACGACCGACCGGTGATTTTACCCGACACGTCGGATATCCGGAGGATACCGTCGTAGTCATGAGATGGATGGTAGGGGCCGATCTGGACTGACGGCGCCCTGGATTTATGATTGAGATATTGAGATTTGAGATATTGAGGTACAGAGATTGTGATTCAGAGATATCGAGATATTGAGATTATGTTTTGTGCCGATGCTAGGCACTGTTTTATGCTGATTTCATTATGATACCTCATTTTAAAAATACAGAAATCGCACAAAGTTACAAAAGTAGTTTTCTTCAGTACATGCATTCTGTTTCATGCATTCATACATCATTCATATGATATATTACCACCTGATGCACTGACACAGGCACATGGGTTTACACTTGGGTTAGATATTTACCCTAGACATGGTTAGGGATTGCTGGTCATATATTTGAGGACTATATATTATGATCGTATGACCTAGGATTGCGTCATACATGCGATTTTTCTGTTCGTAAATATTTTTCTACTCACGAGTTGGCAACTCACCCCCGTTGTGCCCCAGTTTCTTGCAGGTTTGTCGTACGGGTTCCATTACGGCTTTGCGGGCACGGTTTCTTTTCGGGTGACTTGCTATCCGCTAGTAGGTGGGTTATTGTATCATACCCATCATTATACATTGTATATTATATTTCAGTCGTATCTAGAAGTTCCATCAACCAAACATGTATTTATTTTTGAGATAGAGACCAGTGATGTTATTCTTTCGACCTTAGAGTCGCGTGTTATATTTCCATGGGTTCTTGCTGGTTGAATTTCTTTCTGCTGTGATCCTCGCCTTTAGGCGCTGTATATTATGTTGCATACAGGTTGTTTTGATATGGTTCTTCCTACTCTCTACTATTTTTCTTGGTTTGGATTTCTGGGTTCGGCTTACTTAGAGTACGTACGCCTCGAGACGTTCGTAGTCTAAGTGCCGGTCATGCCCCGTACTTTCGGGTCGTGACATCCTAGTACAGAAAGTAAAATATACATACAACGGGTACATCGACCTCACCCCGGTCGTGCCCCAAAAGAATAATATATAAACAGGCAGTGACGGCAGTCCACATGTCGGACGCTCGCCCCACAATATCAAATGTACATATAAAATGAAACTGTACTAACATTGCATCCATGCTATCCCCCACGACCAATCCGCAACATCACAGCACAACACAGAACATCAACATGAATGTCACGTTCGCAAATCCGTCTAAAAGGGCTATAGCAGTTAGACAGGATTTACCGATCAAATGACATTCACGGTCGCTGATATAATGTAAATACTGTGAACTAACATGTTTAAATTTTCGATCGATCAAATTTACCGAAATGGGCCCCAAGCATTACTGTAGCACTCAAAGAAAATCTGGGCCCAAACAGAATATTCCAAAACCCCCATTTTCAACTCAGGAGGCCTCTGTAAAAAATTGGTGCATTGAACATCCAAAGTGGCGGTGGAACCGCGACCCAAGCATGGGTTTGGCCGCGGTTCCGCGGTGGAATAGTAAGAACATGCAACCAAATTTTCACAGAATGCTTATAATTCCCTGCATGTATTTCTGCAACACACTGAAAAAAATTTCGAGCCAAAAAAATTTCGACAGAAACTGATGCAATGAAAACGCGGTTTTTGGAAAATCCGTTCGATCGAACTTGTAAACACGTTAGAACAAGCTAGACTAGGTTAATGGCGTGGCTCTGATACAATGTAAGTGCACGGCGGTGCCCCGGCCGTCATTCCGAGGCCAAAATACGGAATCATAAATTTTCTTAACTTTTAACCGGCGCCACCGCGGACCATAAACCCGGATTGGGCCATTAACCTACTCCTAGCTAACAAGAGAAGGGGTAGAGAGATATACCGAGCGATCCGTGTCCTTCGATCTTCTCGTCGTCGTCCCGATCTCCCTGCGGAATCTCCGGTCTTCAAATCCTCATCGGAAGGGCACCACATCGCCGGGTTCTTTTATGTGCACCCGCCTCTGGACCAAGGCAACTCGGGCACGAAGTTGGCGAGCCGACGTGCCCAAGAAGTGCTGTAGAATAGTGTGGAACTCTATGTCTCATGGGGGTTGAGGAAGTTGCCCTTTTGATAAAGGTGAAGAAAAGAACTTTTGGAGGAGGAGCTATATGATTTTTGCAAAGCCAAAAGAACAATTTTTCCTACCTAAAAAATTGGGACAGCCCCTATCTAATTTGGCCGGCCTCATGAGGTCAAGGGAGAGAAGAGAAAATCCAAGGGGGGGTGTATATCAATCATGCAAGAGAGAGTGTGATCATGAGAAGAAATGATCACCCACCAAAACCAACACTCCACAAACTAATCATAACCCAAAAGTCAAGCAATGATGATGCTTAATCATGAAGCAAGAAGTCAAGGGATGGTGCAACCATCATGAAGCATCAATATGCAAAGACCACCCTCCACAATGCTAATTTGCACAATTGCAAATAAGCCCTCCTCCACAAATTTTCAGCCAAGGAAAGATACAAAGGAAAATGGCCGAAACGGAATGCAAACTGGCAACTTCAGAAAACAGATCCCGTAATAAATTACAGGAAACCCCGCTACTGTATATACATACCCGCATTTGTATTCCGACCGAATACAAATGCAATGAGACAAAATCTACACTGTTCAATACTAGGATCCGGCTTAAACCAAAGCCAGCTAGTATTATCCGTCTGATCATGATCCGTGCAATACCGCACGTATCTGATCGAACCCTGCCATATCTCCATACGGCCTCTACAGCGTTTCGCCCGAAACTTGAGAAAACGGTCTGTGGGGGACTCTAAAGACTCGTCAATACTTTGGCTGTGGATTTAACCACTAGCACGTCAGAGGTATTAGCCATACGTGACGGGCTACCAGGTATTGACCAAAAGGGACGTCGATGAGTGAACTCATCCTGACACCCTACTGAACCTGTCAGTGACAATATCCGTACAGTCCGGTCCGTTCGTCTATGAGCATCGCATGGCTGGCCTAAGGGGTTGGTAAAAGTCAGACCCCCAAAAACGGTACAAGTCGTGTCGGAGTGTAGCCCAGAACACCCTGAGATACTACTGGAATACCTACCAGTAAATCTAACCTTGGCCAAGGACTTCATGTAATTGCTCTCCTAGACACAGCGCGACCTCACCCCCAATACCGGGAGAGACAAACCCCTGCAGATCCGCTCACTGCCTCCATGTGGCTCGGGACTGTACCCAACTAAAACCTGTTTGCACGTCTCCTTTGAGCGTGGTAGGGTAGTAATCAAAGTACAGTGGGAACTCACACGAGACAAATGACGATCTCAGGTCGATGAACTAACCTGTAGACATGTCACCAGGGAACTGCTATCTGACGTCAGGTATAAGACCAACTAGCATGTTCCCGGCGAGTCCTGTCCGGTGTACTCATAACCCAATAAGCACATGTATACATCTTAGGTGAACCAACTGACACCAATGGCTTGTGAGACCGGCCACCGCCCCTCGTCGGGGTCTCGACTGTATACACTAGTCTACTCTGGAGTATCGATGCCCTGTCTCGAAACTCCCACGACTAGGGACCTTTTAAGGATGTGCTTATAGACTACCAGCTCCCACGTATATGATCGCCCTCATACTACTGGCAGTCAAGCAAGAATCCTAGGGGCTCTATTAACGCGCAATAGTGACCTGTAAGATCACCTAAATCAGTACACGATGATAAAGATAAACCAGATAGCATACTATCATCTTGAGTAAGACTGTCCTATCGGGATAAGTCCTCCATCAATCATTGCAATCACGTGTCTGTGATCCAATAATTGACTCTGAGAGCACTATCTCCAACAATATCGACACTCGCAATCCTCGGAACATGAATGTCCAACCTCGACACTCGCAACCCCATATCCATACATTTCTCGGAACATGAATGTCCCACCTCGGTACTCGCAATCCTCGGAACAAGAATGTCCAACCTCGACACTCGCAATCCCCAAATCCTTATATCTCTTGGAACATAAGTGCCCAACATCGACACTCGAAAATCCCCAAATCCAGAGAAAACGGGTTTTCAAAAAATACATAATTTTCTTGAAATACCCCTACAGTTCTCAAATCCATGAAACAACAAGTAATGAATAAGAATGCTTGCATTGATCATTATGATATATATATATATATATTATATATCTGTACATATATAACAGCGACCCATACCACTGATATATATATATATATATATATATATGTATATATCAGCATCCTATACCACTGATATATACCCACAGGAGTAAAACATCCAGAAAATATCATATGAAATCCCTATCTCAATGCGAACTCCATGAAATATAATATATGCAACATGAAACAGTAATATGAGCATATAAAGGAAGAACCGCTATTTAACTGCAACAAGTTATTAAATATACCATGCGGTTCCTAATTTCTCGAAATCAAATGCAACATCATATACAGGTGAACATGTAGCTATAACCAGGTATATGTGTAAACATGTAGGTATGCAGGTATACTACCTATCATATGCGCAATCGAATAAGAATCAATAACCCTATGTTAATGACAATACAATACCACATAGATATATGTAACCCTAGCAAGTTAAGTGGGTGTACATGTTGTTAGTGTATATGCCCTAAAGGCCATTACTGTATCATACTGGTTTGTATATTACTTAATGGAAGCTTGGGATATTCACCTTGTATATACAATCTTGCTCAAAATAGTAGTATGCTACTTGGTTTGTTTCTACTTCAATGTGTACATGTGTTTATTTTATCATATCACTTATACGCATTAGTGGAGCCCTTAGGATCTTTGCTTGATTACCAGCGTTGTGATGGCAGTCACACTAGTGGGGGCTGGGTAATCTATAAGCACATCCTTATACAGGTCCCTAGTCGCAGGACTATCGAGACAGGGCATCGATACTCCGGAGTAGACTGGCGCATGCGCTTCTCATCCCAGTATGGGAGACGGTCTGTCCCACAGCCGTCAGTACGTCGTACTTGAGATAGTATGCGGGTGCTCGTTAGGTTACGAGTACACTGGACAGGACTCGTCGGGAACTGACAAGTTGGTATTATACCTATCGTCAGTTATCAGTTCCCAGGTGACATGAGTACAGCTTAGTCCACTGACTTGACACTGGCACTTCGCCTCGAGTGTGTTCCCACTGCACTTTGATCACTACCCTACCACGGCTCAAAGGAGTCGTGCAAACAGGTAGTGGTTGGGTGCAGTCCCGAAGCACTTAGAGGCAGTGACGGTTAGACAGGATTCGTCTCTCCCGGTATTGGGGGTTGACATCGCGCTGTGTCTAGGAGAGCCATTACACGAGTAGTCCCTGGCCAGGGCAAGCGAGATATACTGGTAGGCTTCCAGTGTTATCTCAGGGTGTTTTGGGCTTCACTCCGACACGACTTGTACCGCTATTAGGGGACTGACGTTTACCGCCCCCTAGGCCCGACATGCGATGTATCAGACGAACAGACCGTACTGTATGGAGACTGTCACATTCAGACTCAGTGGGAGTTCCGATGGGGTTCACCTCATCAGTCTTCTTGTCGACATCTACCTGGGGATCGTTACGCACAGCTAGTGCCGCTTGCGGTCTGTGGTTAAACCCATTGCCAGCGTAGTGTCGAGTCTTTAGAGTCCCACAGAGAGGGCTATTCGCCTCTGGGCAAAACAGAGTAGAGGTCGCATGGTTTTGCGACAGGGTTCGTTCTCATCCGCGCACTTGTGCACGTTTGGAGTCCGGACAGATATTACTAGCTGGCTCTGGTTTGAGCCAAATACTGGTATATGTTTTGGGGTTGATTTTATCTCATTGTATTCATGTTCCTCAGAACAAGAATGCGGGTGTGTATGCACAGTTGATTGAGGCGGAGGAAGAGGATTTTCATTAGGGTTTCGGAACGGGTGCGTATGCACAGTTGACAGTCGTCTTTTTACAAACCCTAATGAATTTATGTTATATCAATTAATAATATTAATTAAATGAAATTGTGTCATGGTTGGTTTTGTTGACTTGTTGACCAAGGTTGACTTGTTGACCATGGTTGAAATTTTGACCATCATCATTACATATCAAAGATGCTCTTTGATTCTAGCAAAATTCATTTAATGAATGTATTGATAATGGTCATTCCAAACCTTCCATCAACTATTTCATTTTTATTATTATTGTTAATTTGATAATTCTTTTCATTTTGTTATGGTTGCAAAATGAGAAGGATTTTTTTTTCTATCATAACACTTCTCTCTCCTCACTTCTTCTTCTTCCTCCTCTAGTTCAAGGAGATCCCTTCTCATGTGTTAAGAATCCCTCTCCTTGAGATAAAAACACCCCAAAGCCACTCTCTACTCACTCTAGGGTTAGAGGTTTAGCAAGCCAAAGATCCTAGTTCTCTTAAAGTTCGAGAAAGGAGCCCGAAGGTCGAACCCTCAGGTGGATCCATCTTTGACGGAAGAAGGCGACGAGGAAAGCACCATCAAACCCTACAAAGGTTTCAAGAAGAAGGAGTTCAAGTTAGGTATAACCTTTTATCCGAGTAGCTAACTCTCTTTAGCTTGATAGCTAGTTTAGTTTAGTAAAGATCCCGACTTTGATAGTCCATGTTGCCCTTTGCGCTAAAAATTTGATTTTTATACCGTTTCCGCCTCCCCGCAAGAACCGGGGACGGCAACGTGGACTTAAAGTGGTATCAGAGCCTAACTAAACTTAAACTAGCTTAGTAGTAAAGTGTATGGAAGTTCGAACGGAAAAATCCCAAAAACCGGAAAAACAAAAACCCTAACTTTCTGTTGAAATTTTTTGTGCTCTAAAATTAAAATGTTTTACTCCTAAAATCGGCTCAGGGTTTTGTGAGAACACCCACCAAAAACGATCCCCTGATTCCCTCAAACCACCGCGGTTCCGCGGCAATAGGTATGCATTTGCCGCGGAACCGCCGCCGTTTGGGCTCCTCTCGTGATTGGGTTTTGTGCAGTGTTCTTCTGGTAGGGTTTTGGGATTTTTCAGATGGTTTATTTGTGCCCAGGTTTTCCAGAAAAGAAATTTGTTTTTGGGGGCCTATAAATCCGTATTTTTATCGAACTTCACTACACTTTGACTATATTGGTTATATCTGTGATGTTTATATGTATTGAACGTCGGCTAATCGCTATATGTCGATTAGTCAGGGTTATACATATCTGTGATCTGTGTATGATGATGGTTTGTGTATATGAATGCGTTGGACTGTCGCGGGTGAATAGCCGGGGTGGATGTGAGATGAGTGTTTCTTTTTCTTTCATTCATGTAAAATGTAAATTGATGTAATATTATTATTTGTATGGCCGCACAACCGGGTCGGGGTTGTAGCCGTCATTGTATAATTCTTTTTACTGTTTTTGCTCCTAGGATAGACCCATGGAGGGGTGCACAAACTACCGGGTATCTCGAAGTGCCGAGTGGCCTACTCACGGCGATGAGGGAGGTTGCTCCACTTCGGGGTACTTGGCGGGTAGTTTGCCGCACCCGTAGGAGTCTTGGGTGGGGTTTTGGCTATTCACCGCGACCGTGTAATCCGCTTTTCGTTGCAGGCTCGAAAGGATTGCGGATTCCTAGTATATCCAATGTATTCATCTGTGATCTGTAATGTCTATCATTGCTATATATATTAATAACTATTTAGGCGTTGCTTATGTTTTACAGCCGCGCTAGCCCAGCCCCCGCTCTGTCGTTAGTTAAGTAACCTAACGGGTGATGACGGGACCCCGTGGCGAATGCGAATGGCATAAGCGTACGTCATATTTTGGTTGTTTTCTGCAATGGTAGGATTAAATGATGGGACGCATTAAAAGAACTAATGCAAGAATATCACGCATTAAAAGAACTAATGCAAGATAATAAACCAAGCTAAAGTCGTTGGAACACTTTCGAAAAACCACTCGGTTCTTTTCAAAACTAACTTTTAAATGCGGAGCTTGAGCCACTCCTTTTAAAAGCTATCTCGTTCCATCGATTATATCAAGTTCACTACGTTCACGGTTTAGCCAAAACCATTCGTAGCCCTCCGTCGTTTCACATGAATAGTCAATAGTATTCAAGCTGTGTTTGTTGGCCAAAGTCAAGGCATAGTGATTGGTAGCTATTGGGTACTCATGTGTAGCATAGATAGATGCGTTGATTTGAAACAGTCGTACTTCCTTGTTGGCCAAAGTCAAGGGTAGGTACGGGTGGATTCAAATTAACCTGGAGAATGACGGGTAGAACTTGACATGTGACTTATGATTTGTTGGCCAAAGTCAAGGTCATAAGAGCATGGGGCAAAAATCCACATCGGGAGTTTCATAAGTACTGAAACTTGCTAGATTTGCATACCATTTGGAGTGTGATGATTCTGGTAGGATTCCTTCAGTTTCGTCACGCGATGATATTTGGATCCCGATCCTACTTTGAGTATATGCTACTCCTCGGGAAATTTCTCACTAAACGATCAATGCTATAAACCTAGTAGGTGCCTAGAAAGGTGTTAGCGGGGCTACGCCCCCAGGGAAAAGAGGTTCTTAAATTAAGGAACTTCGCGAAAGCGTTGGAAAACCTCCCTCGAAGTACCGACACTTGTCTGGCTGAACGGTTAAGCAAGTATTGTGCGGTGGGATTGATCCCGACTAATTCTTCCTTTATGGTTTTAGGAAGAATTCGAGAGACAGTGGGAGCCATCCTGTTTAGAAAAATTAAAAACCATTCTAAAATTGCAAGAGCATCGTGCTGAGTGTTTCTTCTCTCTCTCCTAATTGCAGCGACCAATCAACATGACTGGACTTAAGTTACTTCTAGATAAAAACATACTGACAGGGCCAAACTACAAAGATTGGCTCAGGAATGTCAAGATGGCCATCACTTACGACAAGCTGGGGTATCTTCTTACCACCAAAGCTCCCCCCGTCCCAGGTCCCACCTCCAGCGTCGCGGATAAGGAAATCCGTAAGACTTGGGAGATTGATTGCGCGAAGGCCAAGTGCCTCGTGCTTGCCTCTATGGACAACGAACATCAGAGGAGGCACGAGAATATGGACCAGGAATCCATATTTCTCCATACAAAAGAACTGTATGGAGAGCAGTCTCGTATCGCAAGATACGAAATATCGAAAAAGTTATTTTCGGCAAGATTGGCCGTCGGATCATCGGTAGCGGAACACGTGCTTAAGATGATTGGCTACATTGAGGAGCTCGCAGAACTTGGGACCACGTTGGAGAGTGAGCTCTATACGGACTTAATTCTCCAGTCCCTTCCTTCCACTTACGCCCAGTTTATACTGAACTTCAACTTACAAGAAAAAGAAGTTGAACTTTCAGAACTCCTCAACATGCTGAGGAGCGCAGAGGGCACCCTACAAAAGGTAGGGAAACACCCACTTTGTTTGTAGGAGGATCTTCTTCTTCTAGGTCCAAGGCGAAAGCCAAGGGAAAGAAGAAGAAAGCCCCCGCCAAACCAAGAGGCGGTGTTAGTAAAGTGGATACGAAGGGAAAGGTAAAGGCAAAAAAGATAGCGGGGAAGCTTGTGGGTAAAGAAGAATACTTCTATTGTCATAAGAGTGGACACTGGAAGAAAGATTGCAGGGCTTGGAAAGCCAGGACACAGGAACTGAAGCAGGTTACGGCTTCAGCTTCAGGTGTGTATGTTATTGAAAACTGTCTTTCGATAAACTCTACTTCCTGGGTATTGGATACCGGATCAGGATCTCATATATGTAATTCTTTGCAGGCATTGAGAAACCGTAGGGTTTTGAAGGCAGGTGACATAACCCTCAAAGTTGCGAACGGAGCTAGCATGGATGCTAAAGCCGTGGGGGACTATCACCTGGGAATGTCAGATGGACATGTTTCGGTTTTACGTAATTGCTTTTTTGTACCCAACGCAACTTGTAATATCATTTCTGTATCTTTGGTTTCAAAAGAAGGTTATGAATTTGTGTTTGTAAGTAATGTTGTAAACATTCACCTTAATCAAGTTCTGATTGGGTCAGGTACACTGAGCAATGGTATATACGTATTAAACCAACCACAGATTTTCAATGTCCAGAATACACACAAAAGAAAGTCTCCAGATATTAATCAGACTTTCTTATGGCATTGTAGACTGGGTCACATCAATGAGAGAAGGTTGACTAAGTTATATACAGAAGGATATTTGGATCCGTTCGAATATCAATCATATGCCACTTGTCAATCCTGTCTCAAAGGAAAGATGACAAAGACTCCGTTCACTGGACAAGGAGTAAGAGCGAGCGAGCTCTTGGGACTCGTACACAGCGACGTGTGCGGTCCAATGTCTACACATGCGCGAAGCGGTTATTCTTACTTCATTACTTTTACGGATGACTTTTCAAGGTACGGTTATGTCTTCTTGATGAAACATAAGTCCGAAGCTTTTGAAAAGTTCCAGGAATATAAGAATGAAGTAGAAAAACAAACCGGCAAAAGTATCAAGATTCTAAGATCGGATGGAGGTGGTGAATACTTGAGTGCCGAGTTCCTGAACTATTTAAAAGAGAATGGAATTCTCTCTCAGCTTACTCCTCCATACACTCCGCAACATAACGGTGTATCGGAGAGACGGAACCGGACCCTGTTGGATATGGTACGGTCCATGATGAGTAATGCTGAGTTACCGCGATCATTCTGGGGGTATGCGCTAGAATCAGCTGCATACCTTTTGAACCGAGTTCCTACTAAAACTGTGCCTACCACACCATTTGAGATGTGGTGTGGGAAGAGGCCCCATCTTAATCACATTAAGACATGGGGATGTCCAGCTTTTGTCAAAAAGCAGCATGCGGACAAGCTCGAGGCACGCTCAGTACAGTGCAAGTTTGTGGGATATCCAAAGAACTCCAAGGGATATTTCTTCTACTGTGAAGAGGAACAAAAAGTTCTTGTTTCTCGTCATGCCTACTTCTTGGAAACTGAGTTTTTGGAAAACCAGATAAGTGGGAGCACAGTAGAACTGGAAGAAATTCCAGAACCACAGACTATTACTGAAAGTTTAGTGGAACCAGAAGGTTCAAAAGAACAGGACATTCCTACGCCGCTCCGCAGGAGTAGTAGGCAGTCTCATCCGCCCGAGAGATACTACGGTTTTCTCATAGACGGGGATAGAGAGGATTGCATCATAGATTATGATGAGCCTACTAGCTTCCAGCAGGCCGTTCAGAGCGTTGACTCGGTAAAATGGCTGGATGCAATGCGGACCGAAATGGAGTCCATGTACACCAACAAAGTATGGACGTTGGACATTGCTCCAGACGGGGTAAAACCCGTAGGATGCAAGTGGATCTTCAAAAGGAAGATTGGTGTAGATGGACAGATTGAGACCTATAAAGCTAGACTTGTAGCAAAGGGTTTTCGTCAAAGACCCGGTTTGGACTATGACGAAACCTTTTCTCCAGTGGCTATGCTGAAATCCATTCGGATCCTTCTTGCCATTGCTACCTTCCACGATTATGAGATTTGGCAAATGGACGTAAAGACCGCTTTTCTAAATGGAAATTTAGAGGAGTGTGTCTATATGGACCAGCCAGAGGGTTTCATTCAGAGTGGGAGCAGCGGAAAGGTGTGCAAGTTGCTTAAGTCCATTTATGGACTAAAGCAGGTATCGCGGAGTTGGAACATCTGTTTTGATGAGACGGTCAAGGAATTTGGCTTTATCAAAAATCCAGATGAACCATGCATCTATAGTAGATTTGTAGCGAGAACTGTAGTATTCCTCGTTTTATACGTGGATGACATTCTCTTAATAGGAAATGACATTCCTATGCTACAATCTGTCAAGGGATTCTTGTCACACAGGTTCTCCATGAAAGACCTGGGTGATGCCTCATACATCCTGGGGATCCGGATCTATCGTGATAGATCCAAGAGGATATTAGGACTTTCACAGTCCAGGTACATCGACACTATACTGAAGAGATTCAGTATGGAAGATTCCAAGTGCGGTAACCTACCGGCTTGTCACGGGATCACCCTCTCTAAAGAGATGTCTCCCAAGACTGATTTAGAGAGGGATCGCATGTCTATTATACCCTACGCTTCTGCGGTAGGCTCTATAATGTATGCGATGTTGTGTACCAGACCGGATGTAGCTTATGCACTAAGTGTGGTAAGCCGGTATCAGTCAAACCCTGGGGAGAAACACTGGATAGCAGTAAAGAACATTCTTAAGTACCTAAGAAGGACTAAGGAGATGTTCTTGGTGTATGGCGGAAAAGACCTCCAGATCGAGGCCTTTGCTGACTCCAGCTTCCAGAGTGACAAGGATGATTCCAAGTCCATGTCGGGTTTTGTCTTTACCCTCAATGGAGGGGCGGTGTGTTGGAAGAGTTCCAAATAGGAAACCGTTGCAGACTCGACGATGGAAGCGGAATACATCGCTGCATCTGATGCCGCAAAAGAAGCTGTCTGGATGAGGAAGTTCTTGAAAGAACTTCAGGTGGTTCCGTCCATTGTTGACCCAATACCTCTGTATTGCGACAACAACGGGGCTATAGCTTTAGCGAAGGAACCCAGGTCCCATCAGAGATCCAGACACATCTTGAGGCGGTATCACCTGATCAGAGAGATCGTGGATCGCAAGGAGATCGAGGTTCGGAGGGTTGCTTCAGAAGAAAACACTGCAGATCCATTCACCAAGGCCCTACCCCAGACACTGTTCGAGCGGCTGATCGAGATGATAGGTCTTCGATACGCCAGTACATGGCCTTATTGCAAGTGGGAGATTGTTAGTGTATTTGCCCTAGAGGCCATTACTGTATCATACTGGTTTGTATATTACTTAATGGAAGCTTGGGATATTCACCTTGTATATACAATCTTGCTCAAAATAGTAGTATGCTACTTGGTTTGTTTCTACTTCAATGTGTACATGTGTTTATTTTATCATATCACTTATACGCATTAGTGGAGCCCTTAGGATCTTTGCTTGATTACCAGCGTTGTGATGGCAGTCACACTAGTGGGGGCTGGGTAATCTATAAGCACATCCTTATACAGGTCCCTAGTCGCAGGACTATCGAGACAGGGCATCGATACTCCGTAGTAGACTGGCGCATGCGCTTCTCATCCCAGTGTGGGAGACGGTCTGTCCCACAGCCGTCAGTACGTCGTACTTGAGATAGTATGCGGGTGCTCGTTAGGTTACGAGTACACTGGACAGGACTCATCGGGAACTGACAAGTTGGTATTATACCTATCGTCAGTTATCAGTTCCCAGGTGACATGAGTACAGCTTAGTCCGCTGACTTGACACTGGCACTTCGCCTCGAGTGTGTTCCCACTGCACTTTGATCACTACCCTACCACGACTCAAAGGAGTCGTGCAAACAGGTAGTGGTTGGGTGCAGTCCCGAAGCACTTGGAGGCAGTGACGGTTATACATGATTCGTCTCTTTCGGTATTGGGGGTTGACATCGCGCTGTGTCTAGGAGAGCCATTACACGAGTAGTCCCTGGCCAGGGCAAGCGAGATATACTGGTAGGCTTCCAGTGTTATCTCAGGGTGTTTTGGGCATCACTCCGACACGACTTGTACCGCTATTAGGGGACTGACGTTTACCGCCCCCTAGGCCCGACATGCGATGTATCAGACGAACAGACCGGACTGTACGGAGACTGTCACATTCAGACTCAGTGGGAGTTCCGATGGGGTTCACCTCATCAGTCTTCTTGTCGACATCTACCTGGGGATCGTTACGCACAGCTAGTGCCGCTTGCGGTCTGTAGTTAAACCCACTGCCAGCGTAGTGTCGAGTCTTTAGAGTCCCACACAGAGGGCTATTCGCCTCTGGGCAAAACAGAGTAGAGGTCGCATGGTTTTCCGACAGGGTTCGTTCTCATCCGCGCACTTGTGCACGTTTGGAGTCCGGACAGATATTACTAGCTGGCTCTGGTTTGAGCCAAATACTGGTATATGTTTTGGGGTTGATTTTATCTCATTGTATTCATGTTCCTCGGAACAAGAATGCGGGTGTGTATGCACAGTTGATTGAGGCGGAGGAAGAGGATTTTCATTAGGGTTTCGGAACGGGTGCGTATGCACAGTTGACAGTCGTCTTTTTCCAAACCCTAATGAATTTATGTTATATCAATTAATAATATTAATTAAATGAAATTGTGTCATGGTTGGTTTTGTTGACTTGTTGACCAAGGTTGACTTGTTGACTTGGGTTGAAATTTTGACCATCATCATTACATATCAAAGATGCTCTTTGATTCTAGCAAAATTCATTTAATGAATGTAATGATAATGGTCATTCCAAACCTTCCATCAACTATTTCATTTTTATTATTATTGTTAATTTGATAATTCTTTTCATTTTGTTATGGTTGCAAAATGAGAAGGATTTTATTTTATTTTTTCTATCATAACACTTCTCTCTCCTCACTTCTTCTTCTTCCTCCTCTAGTTCAAGGAGATCCCTTCTCATGTGTTGAGAATCCCTCTCCTTGAGATAAAAACACCCCAAAGCCACTCTCTACTCACTCTAGGGTTAGAGGTTTAGCAAGCCAAAGATCCTAGTTCTCTCAAAGTTCGAGAAAGGAGCCCGAAGGTCGAACCCTCAGGTGGATCCATCTTTGACGGAAGAAGGCGACGAGGAAAGCACCATCAAACCCTACAAAGGTTTCAAGAAGTAGGAGTTCAAGTTAGGTATAACCTTTTATCCGAGTAGCTAACTCTCTTTAGCTTGATAGCTAGTTTAGTTTAGTAAAGATCCCGACTTTGATAGTCCATGTTGCCCTTTGCGCTAAAAATTTGATTTTTATACCGTTTCCGCCTCCCCGCAAGAACTGGGGACGGCAACGTGGACTTACACATGTAAGTATGTATGCATGACGTAATGTAGCTATATCCAGGTATGTGTATATACATATCAATAATGATGCAAACCCTCCAGGTATATGTATAGCAGTAGCATAGCAAGGTATATATGTGTACATGTGAATAATGATGCAATACCCTCCAGGTATATGCGTAGCAGTAGCATAGCAAGGTATATATGTGTACATGTCAATAATGATGCAATACCCTCCAGCTATATCCCTAACCAATACAATATCACGTATGTATAGGTGTTGTGCGTGTCTTGGCAGTTATCGACGGTGTGGGTGTAGCATACAATTTGTGCTCTTGCAATATGATCCGTCAATAATAGTGCAGTGTCCAATGGGTACAAGTCCCAGCACAACAAGTAATAATATGAAATGAAGTTCATGCACAATCTCTATATGTGCAATACTTGTAACTAATAATCAAGTCATATAATCCAGTTCAGATGCATAATGCCATGCGGGCGATTCCCCTATAGATGTTAAATCTACTCACAGATGATCTTGAGCTAAGTAATCCGACCACCCGCTTACCTTTCTTCCCAGCGTCCGAAGTCCCTGGTCGCGATCCTAAAATTTCACAAACACAACACATAAGACTAAATATCCTGCGTCGACACAAAGACAACGAAACGCAAGGATAACGTCCTCAAGATAAATACACTGTGCATTCAGTGCACAAAACGTGTACGATATCGGCACAACCCTAGCTAGGATGACACAACCACCAAGCCTAGACCCCGATCGTACCGATCGCGTATTCACAACACAATATAAATCGTGGAAACTAATATATATAACATCACAACGTCCATTGAAACCCACACCTAATTTGTCCGAAAATTTAGTAAGCAACTTTTAATCATTTTAGCCCAAATCTACAAGTTTAACCAAAACTAGTAATCACAATCATCTCATAATAGCTTGATTAAACCACAAAAACCCTTACTAGAATTTTAATCTCACCCAAATAAGATTTAGAAAAGTTTAGTTTGCACTTAAGCTTAATTAGATAATTAGGAAAAATATCATTTAACAATCTTGCACTAGGTTAAGTTTTATCCAAGTCTAAACTTCACACTTAACCATTACAATAAACAAAACCCTAACTTGATTATCAAAAACCTTTTCTAGAAATTCTAAATATGCAAATTAAAGCCATATTTAAATATCTAACAAGCTAGCATAATATATTAAAGCAACAACTAAGTTTAGGGTTAGGATTTATACCTCACACTAAAATCACAAACTAGCAACTAGAAATCCAAATTAGCCTCCAAAATGCTAACTTTCATGAAAATCCATGCAAGAATTAGGCTAAAGAATAATGGGTATTGATTTTTTTTTGAGTTTGTGGGATTATTTGATGAATTTTGATGAGTTTTTGAAGCTTGAAGGAGTGCAAATGGGTGAAGAAAAAGTTTGGGCAGCAAGGGGAAAGGGTTCGGCCACCAAGGAAAAATGGAGAATGATGTGGAGTTGTGTGGAAAATATCTAGCTAAAACTATTATTAAAGCTTAGTAAAACAAAATTCCTTATGCCGCCTTTTATTCTTTTCTTTAAAGTTTTCTTTTAATTCAACAAATATCTAGATATTTGTAGGATATTTTGCATGGATGGATTAATGCTTAATCTTGTGATTAAGTTAGCATAGATTCCCTTTAGCATAATTAACCCAATCAAATTTGTAATTACCGCTAATTAAGTGCATAATTAAAAGCTTATAATAATATTTTAATTAAGAAAAAAATATTAAAATGCACTAAAATTACAAGTGACTTACTAAAAACCGCAAACTAGCAATTTCCTAGTTAAACTAGGTACAGTGAATTCTACACAGATAAAAGATCACTATAAAGTTTTTACGGAAAAACACTGCCTATTTTACCTATTAACGGAAAATTCGCATAACGATTTCTAAAACGTTGCATGTGATGAGATAGACCAACACTTGGATTACATACACTACATCCTAAGCTTTCTTGAGTAGCATCCTAGAAACTCTAGTTGCTTCACTTGCATCCATTATGTGAAGCTAGAGCCACAACTACATCTCTCGGGTGGATCATCATCGATGGAGGGATACCGGCGACCAAGCTTGATCAAGGGGCCTCTATGAGCTTGGGAAGATGGTTGAAAACTTAAGGACACGGATCAACTCGGTATAACCATTCCTAACTCCTTTTATTTTCTTGCTAGTATAGGGTTTAGGGTAGATCCAGGCATCGGGTAATGGTAGCGCCAGTTTAGTAAATTTTTGTTCCACATTTAGCCAAGGTTTGATGGCCGGGGCACTGCCGTAACCCAACATGGTATCAGAGCCAGGTTTTAAACCCTTGGAAAGCTTGTTTAGAAAATGTTAAAGTATCGAAACCGAAACGACCCCGAAACAGTGAACTGCATATTCCAGGTTCTGTCGAATTTTCAAAGTCTTCAAAATTTTTTTTAAGCAACTGCAGAAGACTACCTGAGTGACCACTAGAACACCCTACAAAAACGAGCCCAAACCGTCGGATTTGACCCGGCGAGATTGCTTAAAAAACGGGTGAGGCCGGTCTAATGTTGGAGTTTGGTCTTTAATTTTGTAGGGTGGTCTAGTCTCTGGAATATTGGCTCAGTGGTATTGCTTTTTTTGCCCATTTTGGATATTATGTTATCTTTTGTTCAGGGGCAATTCGGGGTGTTTCGAAATCGATAATTTAACACTGTTTAAATGTTTATCAGTCATGCATTACTATCTGCGACCGTGAATGTCATTCGAGCGGTACAACTCATCTAATTGCTATATGTTCTTTTAGACGGGTTTGCGAACGTGAAATTCATGTTGATGTTCTGTGTTGTGCTGTGTTGTGGTTGGATCGTCGTGGTGGATAGCTATGGTGTAATGGTAGTACAGTTTAGTTTCATTTGTACATTTGATATTGCGGGGCGAGCGTCCGACATGTGGACTGCCGTCACTGCCAGTTTGTATATTATTTGTTTGGGGCACGGCCGGGTTAAGGTCGTTGTCACCCTTGTATATTATTTTCTTTTCTGTACTAGGATTACCCCGCGGTGGAATGCACGAATAACCGGGTTCTAAAGGCAACGGGTTTGCATCTCATGGCGTTGAGACGAAGGGGACCTTACTCTAGAATTGGTGGGCTATTCGCCGCACTCATAGGTGGTATAGGTTGACCCACGGAGGGGTGCTCAAGTTACCGGATTCCGTGAAGTGCTGGGTGACCCATTCACGTTGTTGAAGGGGCTTGCCTCACTTCTGGTTTTGGCGGGTAACTTGCCGCACTCGTAGGGGTCCAGGTTTCATTTCACAGGCTATCCACATGATAGGGAATGTCGGGTCTCATTTGCGGCTCAAGTGAAACCCGTGGCTCCAGGATTATCCACTATTCTGTGTTGCTTCTGTGATACTTCTGTGATGTTGCTTATATCATGCTTGGGACGATTGTTATATATATTTATATATATACTAGCAGATGTTGTATATGTTTTGCAACCACGCTAGTCTAGTCCCCGCTCTGTCGTTAGTTAAGTAACCTAACGAGTGATGACAGGACCCAGCGGCGAATGCGGATGGCATATACGTACATCATATTTTTGTTCTTTTCTGGTGTGATTAATTGATGGGACTGCATTGATTCTGATCAATGCAAGGATAAAAAAAACCTATATGATGTTGTTAGAACCAAGTTTTTAAAAACTGACATTACATCAGTTTTCTTTTTCTTTGCACAGTGGTATTCGGTTATGAATATCCAGCACCTCAATCGACGAGGTAAGGTCTGAGATCCCTTCACCGGGAGTGACCCCTTGGGCAGAAGTTTGCGCCATTGTAATAACTTCACTATAGTCAATTCTTTTGCTTTGTATCGTGGTATTCAGTTTGGAATATCCTGCACCTCATTCGTCGAGGAAAGAGCCGAGATCCCTTCACCGGGAGTGACCTCTTTAGCAAAAGTTTTCACCACTATAAATTTGTAAAAACCACTTGGATTCCTTCAACGATATCAAGTTCATTACGTTAAAGGTTTTTCTCCAAAAACCAGCCGTAGCCCTTCGTCATTCTAGATTAGTATTTCTTAGTATTCGTGCTACGTATGTCATGTTTAGCCGAGGAGTAGTGTTCGGTAGCTATGTAGCGCTTTTCTGTTGCATGGATATGCGATTGGTTAGGAAAGTCATGCGGTCATTTTGGCTTAATCAAGGACTCGTGCGGGTGGGTCTAATACAATCAAGATAATGACGGGTTGAACTTGAGTAGGATCCTTTGATATGTTGGCTCAGTCAAGGTCACATGGGTCCTTGTAACGTTTTCAAAATAATAAAATAGGATTTTTGGGAATTTTTATAATTTAATATTATTTTAATGAATATTTTAATATTCTGGTATAATTAAATACAAATAAATAGGGAAAAATTATGGAAAATTCTAAAATAGGGTATTTTATGGAATTATGCCATTTTAAAGTTTTTAAGATTAGTTATATGCTAATTTAGTACTAATCGCGATTAAAAATCGCTAATCGGATTTTTCGCATTTTTGTGCAAAAATGTGCACATATCATTTTCCACACTTGTTACACTTGTGTTACATTTTTATTGCCATGGTTGTTCATTTGGGTTCACTATTAGAGTGAGAAAGAAAAGAAAGAAAAAGTAAGTATGAGAGAGAGAGAGAGACCAAGTCAACCCTCACCTTTTGAACCATACTCCCATCATTTTCCCCTTCTCATTCTCTCTCCTCTCCCTCTCTTGAGCTGCTGCTACCCCTCTCCCTCTCTCTCCCTCTTCATGAAACCCTAGATCCACAATGAAATCAAACCCAAAACCCTATTCCCACTTCACAAAACTTGCTCCCAAGCTCACTAGCTACACTTTGAACCTAGCAAGGTTGGATTTGGAGGACTTTGAGCAACTCAAGAAAATTCTTGAGTTGCCAAAGAAGGTACCCTACGTGATGTTGAGGCAAAGAAGATGAAGATGGCGACATCGGCACCGACACATGAGAAGCAAGGTGAGTAGATTATATCTACGGGGAGAAGTAGGGTGGATGGCGTATAGCACCCCCGCAGTCCGTGGTGATGTATACGAATACGTATACACACATATATTTATTATGTGTTGTTATGATTATTGATGATAATAATGGAATTATTGATGATGTGCGAACCCTAGAGTAGTGATTGCACTCACACATACACGCACACATATACTTGCATTCATTCTTTCATTTATCTGTGCGCATACGGAGGTGTGTATATCTATACATGGGTATGGGACTATATGTTCTTATACGAGATTTGAGGATGATACGTGGGATTGAGATGAGTCGATGAGATTCGTTTGAGGCCGTGAGTTTTGGCAACATGACAGAGTTCGTATTGGAGATGTGGTATGATAGTAGTGATACCTGTTATGTGAAGAGATAATGTGATATGACTTAGGTTTAGGTGGTTTTCATATTCCTCCCGATTGACTTGATTGTTGGGTTCGTAGTTCGCATAGTAGGCGTTAGACTAGACCCGAGTCATACCTATTTCAAAACTAACGAATCGGGGATATTTTAAAGATAGGCAAAAGGGATTCTACGGATATTTTCAAACGACACATCTTTTCATAAAACACCGTAGCCCTTATTTTACCAAAAATCCTGATTCGTCTTATTTCAAAAAGGCAAGGCTGCATGATATATATTTATTGAGGCAGGTTCTTTACCGTTGTGTTGATTATTCGATTCCGCATATTCATGCTATTTGCATCGCATCGCTTGTATTGTTGATAAATTTCAGTCATGCTGCTAGGACACCAGTACCATTATCGATGATGCGTATGTTCCACGTACACTTGTTTGCCGGCTCACACACTTCATCATCGATAATTGCCATGTCACTACACTGTAGTACTGTTGCATTCAGTGTATGTTGCTTACATTTCTTTACATGTCGCATACATCATGCTTTCTGATTATACGCATCGAGATATGTTGTTTCCATGATATTTCTGGTTTTTGGGAACCGTGGGTGTTTCAAAATGAGAATATGTAATTGTTTTAAAACCCGGTTACCCTTGATATGATATTTCAGTGCGTCCACCATGTGTTTTCTCGATGCTGAGAGCGACATGTGAAACCCAATTCGAGGAGGCGGATGAGGCCGATTGCGGGTACATGGTGGACCCGGTATGGTTCCTCGGGGCAAGAAATGTTTTTCGTGGAGTAGACGATGAGCCTGGCAGGGTGGCGAGTACCTACCGGTGATTGGTTGGACCTGGCGGTTATCCGGAGGATACTGACCAGAGTCGATAGATGGATATGGGCGTACTGCCGGGGCCGAGGGTCGATACCGCAGACAGAGCCCGTGGGCCGATCCGGACTGACGGAGCCCGATATATGAGGATTTACGTGCCGATGCTGGGCACAGTTTTCATGATATTTTCGAGTGTCGATGCTGGTCACTCCGGTTCCATGATTTTGACGTGTCACGAGGGACACAGATGGTTTATATCCTCATATCCCATGCACATGCTTTATGATATTTACATGCATGATGGTTATTGTCATTGGGTGACGAGTGGACGGGATCCACGTACATGCAGATTTGATTACATTGATCATACCTCACATTTATGATATGCTATTACCTGAGGCACGAGCACTTGGCACTACACTCATGCATAGAGATTACCTTGCCAGTTTAGCATGCTTCAGACTTTTCATATTGAGGTTTATTTATATCTGATCGTATTGACCTAGGATGGGTCATACATTCGATCTCTGCTTGTAGATATTTTCTATTCACGAGTTGGCAACTCACCCCCGTTGTGCCACAGTCCTTGCAGGTTTTGCCGTACAGATTCCATAGTGGCATTTCTGGCACACTGCTTCCATATGGGTGACTTGCGTTGGTAGGTGGGTCCTTTTGTATCGGAACCGCCATTGTTCCTGTATTATTCATTGTATCTAGAAATTCCATCAACCAAAACTTGTATATTGTATCAGACTTAGAAAACAGTGTTGTATTATTTCGACCTTAGAGTCGCGCTTGTAGTATTACGGTTTTCCGGCTGTTTGAATGTCTTTTTGGGTTTTAATCCTCGCCCTTTGGTGTTGTATATTATTTTTGCTTGCGTGGTTGTGACCGTCGATTGATGAAAAGCTAGCTCCCGCTTGGGGATGCCTTTTATCATTTCATATATATTATTCTTGTTGTACCCCGTTCGGGGCCAGTTTTTACAAAGGAAACTCTGCCGAAATTTTCAGGAAAGGTTAAACATTTTAAAAATGCATATTCGACTTAGTTATTTAAAAACTTGATTTTTGAAACATGATTTCTTTACTTCTTAAAACCAGTTTTCCTTATTTACTATTTAAATGGTTTTAGATTTCTGGGCTTTTGGCTTACTTGGATCAGATGGGGTCCTATAGACTTTATATGGTTCAAGGGCCAGTCACGTGCTCTTTCGGGTCGTGACAGTCCTAGGGGTAAAAACACACATCGGGAGTTTCAAACAAATAGGAAACTTGCCAGGCATGCGCCCTTCTGGAGTGTGGTGACTTGAGTGGCTTCCATCAAGTTATCATGCGATGATAGTTGGATCCCGATTCACACTAATGAGTAGGATTACTCCTCGGGTGATTTTAGATGATCCTGACTAATTCTACTCTTGGGTTTGGACGAGAATTCGAGGAAACAGTGAGAGCCATCCAGATTAGATAAAGTGATTAACCATTCTGATCTAGGTTAGAGTGCACGCTGAGTGTTTCTTTTCTCTCTCTTTTGCAGCGACCATGGCTCGACCTTTAACTAAAACTCATGAACCAAGTTAACCGAACCTTCTTAAAACATTTTTTGATTTTTGGAATGTCACGGTGTCACATATATCATTGCCACTTCAATATCACCTTTGCATTCCTCCAGAACACCCCGTATCACTACGAACATCCACTCCTATTGGATATCCATCGTATAGTTACATACGAACTCGAAGGAACTTGTTCCAGATTCGAGGATGGATTGTGGTTCTGGAGAGATTGAATAGGATTATTCGGTTGTCTTTTTCCTTTACCTTCTCTCAGGTTATGAGGGCTCCTAGGATTAGGAGATGGTACACCTAGTAAGCTTATTGGATAGTCTTCCTTCAGACCATAGGCAATTGCCGAAAGGTGGGGAAGGAAGAAAACCAATTAGCCTAAAGGTGGTGTACAGAAGGTAATAAGTAAAGACATATAAAGGGATTAGAATAATGGCAAAGAAAATTGCGACTGCTATCATTCACGACAAAACCGTGTATACCCCTGCCACTCCCACATCCACTTTGGATTTCTCCAGAACACTTCGTATCACTACGAATGTCCATAATACTTGGACATGCCATCGTATAGTTACATACGAACTCGGAAGTAATTCGTTCCAGATTCGAGGATGGTTTCCAGTTCAGGAGAAATAGAATAGGATTATTCAGATGTATTTTCCCATTACCTTCTCTCAGGTTGCGAGGGCTCCTGGCATAAGGAGTGTACACCTATTACGCTTATTGGATAGTCTTCTTCCAAACCTTAGGCTGGTGCTGAAGGGTAGGGAAGGAAGAAAACCAATTAGCCTAAAGGTGGTGTACAGAAGATAATAAGTAAAGACATAATAAAAGGATTGAAGTGAGGGCAGGTAAGTATATGGTTACTGTTATGAATTAGGATAGTGGAAGAGGCGTTATTAGGAATACCAGGTTAACCCCTTCGAAACATTTTCATGTTTCAGTCAGACTGTACGATATTAATTGAAAACTGATTTTCCAATTGGAATCTAACTCCTGGGTATGTGTTTATCAGATCAGTTTCTCACATCTATATGGTATTATAGATGGTGAGTGGGAGTAAGATAATGGGAATTAAGTGATTATATCCTCATTATATTAGAATTCATTGTAATTGGTGATATTTGAGGAAATCACCTGGGTTTTTGCCGGACGGCAAATATTTGGTTTTGAATATCCGTTGTTATGCACCAATTTCAAACTAATATATCTGTACGTTTAATCTATAAAGTGAGATATAACCTTTTGAAATTATCTCTATGACATTTACCTATATCAATTGGTGATTAGGTAAGATACATTCAACAGCGGTGTAATTCTTCTTGACCATAGTATAATTTTCAACCGAGGACGCTCAAGGTTTGAGTAATTGAACTCAATGGACTTGTACAAAGTATTGTATATTGTCCAGTGTCCATTAGGACAATGGGGTTGGTACTCGTACTATATTCTGTTTACTCATGACTTTTCCAGTTCTGGACAAGTATTTCATTGAAACACAAGGTCCAGATTTTGAGAAGTTATAGGTATAAGAATAAAGAAGAGAACCATTTGTTTGAAGTATCAGGATTCTTCGAGGTAGTCAAAGATGTAGATACTTGTGTTTGGTATTCTATTAATAGTAATGGTTTTGAGAACTTATTTCTCTTTCAGGTTACTCATATATGGATACACTCCTTGATGAGTAATGCTGATTGACCTCTTTCCATTTGGTTGATATGAACTGGAGACAGCTGCATGATTTTGAATCTAGTTCAAATTAAATTAGTGCTTTTGTTTCTATATTGGATATATATAGAATCAATTTATATCTTAACGATGTTAAGGTATAGGGAGTTATCCGGCTGATGCTTAAAACCAGAATCCGGAAAAACTCAAGGCACGTTTCAGTAATGCCAGTTTGTGGGTCATCCCGGGCTTTGACGAGGGTTAAATTTCTACCATCAGGAAGATCAATAGTGATATTGTTCTTGACTTGTCACGGTTTTAGTAAAATGGATTTTTTTCACAAAACAAAAGTGGGAGTATGGTAGAACTGGAAGTGATTCCAGAACCACAAACGATCACTGAATATTTAATAGAACCTGAGGATTCAATTGGATTTGACATTCCATTAGCCACTCCGCAGATTTGGTGGGTAACCACAGGCACCTGAGAGGTACTTCGGTTATCTCAGAGACGGTGACAGAGAGGTTCTTGTATACCCAGACTTGTCATTGCTGTTGTTCTAGACTATAAGACCCGGCAGGAGGTTGAGTATAGCGTCGTTTTAAACTAGCTTTAGAAGTGCATGTGTATATGACTCTGCCAGAGGGTTGTTGTAGTCAGTGGGAGCAGCGGAAGCATACTGGGTAAGTAGCTTATGTCTACTTATAGACTAAAGTAGGTATAGCGGAAATAGATCATCTATGTTTGATGTGACAGTCATAGGCTTTGACTTCATCAGAATAGGAGATGGATATGGTAAGAAGGTAGTAGGGTGTGATGTCCTGGTATTTGGGATGGCATGCACTTTATAGGAAGTGAAATTCCTATACTACGATCGGTTATACTGTGGTTGTAACACAGTTGTTTCTCCACAGAGGACATGGATATAATATTAGGGTTTCTGGTTACTAGATCTATGGTTTTAGATCTAGATTTAGGAAGTGTCCCAATTTGGGTACTTGACACTATTCTAAAGTATTTTAGAATAGACGACTCCTGGCATGGTGATGTACTTGCAGGTGATGGAGTCACCCTCTCTAAACGTGTCTTACAGAATAAAGGGGAGAGGGATCTGCATGATTAGTATATCACTTGCTTAGGCAATTGAGTTAATCATGAAATGTCAAGTACCATACTAGATATTGTTTTTGCACTAGCTACAATAAACATATATTAATCCAATCCTGGAAAAATGTAGGGAATCAGTTTATCAACATAAATGGATGTTCTAGGGATATGTTAACGGCAGCCTCCTTCAGGAGACAGTTATCATTTCAGGCTTCCAAGGTGACCTGGATGACAGAGTGGCTGTCTGAGTTATAGTTTTTCCCTCTTCTGAGGGACAATATCTTGGACAGGTGGTCCAAGCGGATACTGAGGAAGGCATGGCGCAGGATACTGATTAAATTCAGTGGATGATACAGTCTAAGAAGTTTGCTGGATTTGGAGTTCATTTCTGAACTGGGTCCCATCATATATCCAGACAAATTCTAAGAAAAGGTATTGCTCATTTCGGGAGATGGTTATTCTCCGTGAAGTTGAGATACAGAGAGATACAGAAAGAAACACTGGAGCGGATCTACACACTGAGGCTATTTCTCGAACACAATAGTTTTACAAACGAGCTTTGTGAAACTGCTTAGTAGAGAAGTTGGGTGTTCGGTATCACACGAGCTGTGATTATGCGGCACTGCAATAATTGGCCTTATGTGCAAGTGGGAGATCGTTGGCTATAGTGCCCTCAAGGAAATTATCGTAGTCGCAGGCAGGTGATTATGATGATTGAGGGAGGACCTATACCGGTAGAACAGTCTTACTCGAGATGATAGTATGTTATCTGGTTTGTCTTTATCATCACTATTGCATGTTGATAGAGCCCATAGGACTCTTTCTTGACTACCAGCATTATGATGGTGAGGGGGTCTATAAGCAAATCATTAAATGTCCCTAGTCATGGGAGTTTCGAGACCGGGCATCGATAATCCAGTGTAGACTAGTGTATACTGATCGAGACCCCGATAAGGGGCGGTGGCAAGGTCTCACTAGTCATTGGTGTTAGTTTGTTCACCTAGGATAGTATACAAGTGCTCATTGGGTTATAAGTATACTGGACGGACTCGCCGGGAACCTGCTAGTTGGTACTATACCTATTGTCAGTTAGCAGTTCCCAGGTGACTTGTGTACAGGTTAGTCTGTCGACCTGAGATCGTCATTTGTCTCGTGTGAGTTTCCACAGTGCTTTGATTACTACCCTACCACGGCTCAAAGGAGTCGTGCAAACAGGTTTTAGTTGGGTACAGTCCCGAGCCACATGGAGGCAGTGAGCGGATTATCGGGGAATCGTCTCTCCCGATATTGGGGGTTGATGTCGCGCAGTTCACGGGTGGCCATCACCAGAAATTCTTTGAAAAGGTAGTCGAGAATTACTGATCTAGGATCGGTAGTTTCTGTTGTGGTGATGGGTTTCATACCGACACGAATTATCAAGTTATTAGAGGTCTGACTTTATCTACCCTCCTAGACTCGATATGCGATACTCATAGACGAATGGACCAGACTGTACGGATATTGTCACTGACAGGCTTGGTAGGGGTTCAGGATGAGTTTGCTCGTCGGCCTCCCTTTCGCTCAATACCTGGGTAGCCGTTACGTACAGCTAGTGCCTCCGACGTGCTTGTAGTTAAATCCACTGCCAGCGTATTGATGGGTCTTTAGAGTCCCACACAGAGGGTTTCCCTGGTTCTGGAGAAATGATGTAGTAGCCGTATTGGATACGTTCTGGGTTCCGATCGATTGATGTACTTTGTACCCGGACTTTCGATCGGACAGTTGATAATACTAGCCAGCTTGGGTTTGAGCCGGATTATTAAATCATGTATTGATTTAATAGTTTACGTATATGTATTTTGATACGTATATTCTAGTATTATGTTCTTTGTGTTATTCTATTTCTTTGGGTATTTGTATTTCGGTACGAATGCAGGTATGTATATACAGTATAAAGTAATCCGTATTTTATCCGGAAAACATTCTAGAAGGTGGCCTCCTCATTTTTGGATTTGACCATTTTTTTGGAAAATGGTAAATGAGGTGGAAATTTGAAAATAGGGAGTATGGTGGTGACCATGCTTGCATAGTATGCACAAATGAATTTTTAATTCATTTGTGCATACTATTCAAGTATGGGTGGAATTTTAAAATGAAAGATATTGTTTTACAAAACCTAGCATGCTTGATTTTCTCTCTCATGAGGCTTCATAATTTTTGAGATGATTGGTTTTCTCTTGAGCATGCTTTGTTCTCATCACCATTTGTGTTTCACCCCTCTCTTGATTTTCCATGGTTGCCTCCACCTTCATTCACCACATCCTCTCAACCCTCTCATGTGTTGTGAATCATGAGATGAGGTGAGATGAGATAGACCAACACTTGGATTACATACACTACATCCTAGGCTTTCTAGAGTAGCATCCTAGAAACTCTAGTTACTTCACTTGCATCCATTATGTGATGCTAGAGCCATGACTACATCTCTCGGGTGGATCATCATCGATGGAGGGAGACCGGCGACCAAGTTTGATCAAGGAGCCTCTAGGAGCTTGGGAAGATGGTTAAAGACCGAAGGACACGGATCATCTTGGTATAACCATTCCTAAATCCTTTTATTTGCTTGCTAGTATAGGGTTTAGGGTAGATCCGGGCATCGGGTAATGGTAGCGCCAATTTAGTAAATTTTTGTTCCGCATTTGGCCACGTTTTGATGGCCGGGACGCTGCCGTAACCCAACACTAGACTCAGACATGACCTATCAGGTTATTAGTGGTCTAACGTTGTTGGCAATAGTGACCTCAAGGCAATTATCGTAGTCGCAGGCAGGTGAATATGATGATTGAGGGAGGACCAATACCGATAAAAAATTCTTACTCGAGATGATAGTATGCTATCCGGTTTGTCTTTATCATCATGTATATGTTGATAGAGCCCATAGGATTCATGCTTGACTACCAGCATTATGATGGAGATCATATACGTGGGAGCTGGGGGTCTATAAGCGCATCCTTAAATGTCCCTAGTCGTTGGAGTATCGAGGCTGGGCATCGATACTCTAGTGTAGACTAGTGTATACTTATCTAGACCCTGACGAGGGGCGGTGGCAGGTCTCACAAGCCATTGGTGTTATTTGTTCATCTAAGATAGTATACAGGAGCTCATTGGGTTATGAGTACACTGGACGGACTCGCCGGGAACATGCTAGTTGGTATTATACCTATTGTCAGATAGCAGTTCCCAGGTGACATGCGTACAGGTTAGTCTGTCGACCTGAGATCGTCATTTGTCTCGTGTGAGTTCCTACTGTGCTTTGATTACTACCCTACCACGGCTCAAAGGAGTCGTGTAAATAGGTTTTAGTTGGGTACATTCCCGAGCCACATGGAGGCAGTGAGCAGATCGTCGGGGATTCGTCTCTCCCGGTATTGGGGGATGATGTCGCGCAGTGCACGGATGGCCATCACCAGAAATCCTTGGTCGGGGTGTACAAGAATTACCGATCTAGGATCGATAGTTTCTCAGGTGGTGATGGGTTTCATACCGACATGAATTATCGCGTTGTTAGGGGTCTGACTTTATCCACCCTCCTAGACTCGATATGCGATACTCATAGACGAACAGACCAGAATGTACGGATATTATCACTGACAGGCTCAGTAGGGTTTGAGGATGAGTTCGCTCAGCGGCTTCCCTTTTGGTCAATACCTGGGTAGCCGTTACGTACAGCTAGTACCGCTGACATGCTTGTGGTTAAACCCACTGCCAGCGTATTGACAAGTCTTTAGAGTCCCCCACAGAAAGTTTTCCTAAGTTCATGCGAAACGTTGTAGAGGCCGTATGGTTTTATGGCAGGGTTCGAACATACACGTACACTTATGCACGTGTCATGATTCGGACGGATCATACTACCGTCCTTTGGTTTAAGCTGGATCCTAGTAATAGATTTGTTGGATTACTCTCGTCTTATTGCATTTTTATTCAGTCGAAATGCGAATGCAGGTATATATATACAGATGAGGGGTATTCTTATGATCCGTCACGAGTTTACTTTAGTTGATGCCATATCTTTTTATTGGATTAAACATTTAGTTTAAATGTTTAGTGGAGGAAAATGTGAGTGCAAGTTTTGTCCATATGCATCATTTCATGCCACATGCACATGGTGACTCATGGTCTTGGTTTATGTGACCATTATTGTGACATGGATTGATTTTGGGGGCTAATTATGAATAGTGGGGGATATTTTGGCAGCCAAGTATTGGTTTGGGATTTTTGGTTATTGATATATTTATCCCTCTCTTTAAAAAATATGACACACAAAATAAGCCATTTCACTTCTTCTTCTCTTGAGCTCACATTCTCCTCTAATGGCTTCTTCTTCAACCTCCATCCATCCCTTTCATAAGTTGAGAATCCATGGGTGTCTTGAGACAAAGTGATCATACACATTCTCTACTTCACCTTGGACATGTCGGCTAGCAAACTTCATATTCGAGTTGCTTCGGTTTTGAAGCGGGAGCCCGTAAAAAGATTCCTTGACGTGGTGCCACTTCGACGAGGAGACCGGAGATCGAGCTTGATCAGAGATGCCGCGAGGAGCTACGGATGGTGTCTAAGGACCGAAGGACACGGATAGATCGGTATAGTCGTTCTAACTTCTTTGTAGTTAGCTAGTTTATTGTTAATGGAACGATCCGGGTGAAAGTCTGCGTTAGCGCTAGTTTATAAAAGTTTTTGTTCCGCGTTTGGCCTCGGATTGATGGCCGGGGCGCTACCGTACACTTACATGGTATCAAAGCCAAACTATTAACCGTTTACTAGTTGGTTTAGACATATTAAAGTATCGAAATCGAAGCAGACCCGAAACATCATCTATTGCATTTCATTCTCTGTCGATTTCTAAAGTGTCTTCTAAAATTATTTAAACAAGTGCAGAAGACTACTGAAATGACCAATATCCTACACCCCAAACACGACCCCAATCCCTCAGATTTTGGCCGAGCACATGCATGGTAAAACCGAGGAGGCTGGCCATTTTGGGGCATTTAGGTGTCGTTTTTGGGGTGCAGTCTGGTCTCTATAATGTTGGTGCAGTGGTGTTGTTTGTTTAGCCCAGTTTAGATATGATTTTATCAAGTTGTTTGGGGCTATTCGGGGGTTATTTCGAAGTCGATATTTTCTAACATTGTTTAATGTTTGTAGTACATTACATTTCTATCTGGGCCCGTGAATGTCATTCGAGAGGTAAATCTTGTCTAATTGCTATAGCTCTTTTAGACGGGTTTCGCAAACGTGACATTCACGTTGATATTCTGTATTGTGCTGTGATGTTGGCTGGATCGTCGTGGTGGATAGCTTGGGTGCAATGTTAGTACAGTTCAGTTTCATTTTATTTGTACATTTGATATTGCGGGGCGAGCGTCCGACATATGGACTGCCGTCGCTGCCAGTTTGTATATTATTTGTTTGAGGCATGACCGGGTTGAGGTCGATATCACCCTTGCATATTATTTTCTTTTCTGTACTAGGATTACCCCGTGGTGGAGTGCACGAATAGCCGGGTTCTAGAGGGCAACGGATCCGCATCTCATGAGGTTGAGACGGAGAGGACTTTACTCTAGAATTGGCGGGCTATTCGCCGCACTCGTAGGGGGTATAGGTTGACCCACGGAGGGGTGCACAAGTTACCAGATTCCGTGAAGTGCACGGTGGCCCATTCATGTTGTTGAAGGGGGTTGCATCACTTCTGGTTTTGGCGGGTAACTTGTCACGCTCGTAGGGATCTAGGTTTCATTGCACAGGCTATCCATACGACAGGGAACGTCGGGTCTCATTTTCGGCTCAAGTGAAACCCTGGGTTCCAAGATTATCCACCATTCTGTGTTACTTCTGTGATGTTGCTTTATATCATGCCTGGGACGAATGTTATATATATATTTATATATACTAGTAAATGTTGTATATGTTTTGCACCCGCGCTAGTCCAGTCCCCCCTCTGTCGTTAGTTAAGTAACCTAACGGGTGATGACGGGACCCAGTGGCTAATGCAGATGGCATATACGCACATTTTATTTTTTCGTTCTTTTCTGGTGTGATATGATAATTGATGGGACTGCGTTGATTCTGATCAATGCAAGGGAAACAAATCTATTTGATGTTGTTGGAACCAATTTTAAAAACTGACACTACAGACGTACGCTTTTGCTTTGCACAGTGGTATTCGGTTATGAATATCCAACACCTCATTCGACGAGGCAAGGGACGAGATCCCTTCATCGGGAGTGACCCCTTGAGTAAAAGTTTGCGTCGACGTAAAAACTTTACTGTAGTCGATTATTTTTTCTTTGCATCGTGGTATTCAATTTGGAATATCCTACACCTCATTCGACGAGGAAAGAGTCGAGATCCCTTCACCGGGAGTGATCTCTTTAGCAAAAGTTTTCGCTACTATATATTTGTAAAAAGCTATCAGGTTCCTTCAACGATATCAAGTTCATTACGTTAATGGTTTTTCGCTAAAACAAATTCGTTAAAAACCATTCGTAGCCCTCCGTCATTTCAGAAGGGTAGCACTTAGTATTCATGCTATGTTTGTTGGCCTATGCCAAGGTATAGTGTATGGTAGCTATTTGTTACTTTTCTGTTGCATAGATAAATGCGTTGGTTTGGGACAGTCGTACTACTTTATTGGCCTACGTCAAGGGTATGTATGGGTGGGTTCAAATTAACCTGGACAATGACGGGTAGAACTTGACATGTGACTTATGATTTGTTGGCCTACGTCAAGGTCATAAGAGCATGGGATAAAAATTCACATTGGGAGTTTCAAACATACAGGAAACTTGCCAGGCATGTGCATACCTTCTGGAGTGTGATAACTTGAGTGGCTTCCATCAAGTTATCATGCGATGATAGTTGGATCCCGATTCTCACTGATGAGTAGGGTTACTCCTCAGGTGATTTTAGATGATCCCGACTAATTCTCCTTTTGGGTTTGGAGGAGAATTCGAGGAAACAGTGGGAGCCATCCTGATTAGATAAAATGATTAACCATTCTGATCTAGATTAGAGTGTACGCTGAGTGTTTCTTATCTCTCTCTCTCTATGGCAGCGACTATGACCCGCCCTAAACTAAAACTCATGAACCCAGTTAACCGAACCTTCTTAAAAAAATTTGGCTTTTGGAATGACACGGTGTCGCATATATCATTACCACTTCTATATCACCTTTGCATTTCTCCAGAACACCCCGTATCACTACGAACATCCACATATATTGGATAAATCCATCGTATAGTTACATGCGAACTCGAAGGAACTTGTTCCAGATTCGAGGATGGATTCTGGTTCTGGATAGATAGAATAAGATTATTCGGTTGTCTTTTTCTTTACCTTCTCTCAGGTTGTGAGGGCTCCTAGGATTAGGAGAGGGTACACCTATTGAGCTTATTGGATAGTCTTCTTCTAAACCTTAGGCTGGTGCCGAACGGTAGGGAAGGAAGAAAAGCAATTAGCATAAATGTGGTGTACAGAAGGTAATAAGTAAAGACATATAAAGGGATTAGAATAACGGCAAAGAAATTGCGACTGCTATCATTCACGACAAAACCATGTATACCCCTGCCACTCCTACTTCCACTTTGGATTTCTCCAGAACACTTCGTATCACTACGAACGTCCATAATACTTGGACATGCCATCGTATAGTTACATATGAACTCGAAGGAATTCGTTCCAGATTCGAGGATGATTTCCGGTTCAGGAGAAATAGAATAATATTATTCAGATGTCTTTTTCCTATTACCTTCTCTCAGGTTGCGAGGGCTCCTGGCATAAGGAGTGTACACATATTACGCTTATTAGATAGTCTTCTTCCAAACCTTAGGCTGGTGCCGAAGGGTAGGGAAGCAAGAAAACCAATTAGCCTAAAGAAGGTGTACATAAGGTAATAAGTAAAGACATAATAAAGGGATTGGAGTGAGGGCACGGAAGTATACGGTTACAGTCATGAATCAAAATAGTGGAATATACATTACTAAGAATACCAGTTAACCCCTTTGAAACATTTTCATGTTTCAGTTTCACTGTGCGATGTTAAGTGAAAACTGTTTTTCCCAATTGAATTGTAACTCCAGGGTATGTATTTACCAGATTCGCTTCTCACATCTGTATAGTGATACAGATGGTGAGTGTGAGTAAGATATTGGGAATTGGGTGATTAGATCCTCATTATATCGGATTTCGTTGTAATTGGTGATATTTGAGGAAATCATCTGGTTTTTGCCTGACGACAAATATTTGGTTTTGAATGTCTGTTGTTGTGCACCAATTTCAAACTGATATATCTGTACGTTTATTTTATAAAGTGAGATATAACTTTTTGAAATTATGCCTGTGACACTTACCTATATCAGTTGATGGTTAGGTAAGGTGCATTCAACTGCGGTGTAATTCTTCTTAACCATAGTACAGTTTTCAAACTGCGATGCACAAGATTTAAGTTATTCAACTCAGGGGACTTATACAAAGTATTGTATGTTGTCCAGTGTCCATTAGGACAAAGGGGTTGGTCCTCGTACTATATTATGTTTACTTGTGACTTCTCAAGTTTTAGACAAGTGTTTCGTAGAAATATAAGGTCCAGATTTTGAGAAGTTATAGGTACAAGAATAAAGTAGAGAACCATGTGTTACAAGTATCAGGATTCTTCAAGGTGATTGAAGAAGTAGATACTTGTGTTTGGTATTCAGTTGATAGTAATGGTTTTGAGAACTTGCTTCTCTTTAAGATTACTCATATCTGGATGCACTCCTAAGTTGAGTAATGCTGATCGGCCTCTCTCCATTTAGTTGACAAGCATTGGAGACAGCTGGATGATTTCAATCTGGCTCAAATTAAATCAGTGCCTCTGTTTCTATATTGTATATAGAATAGTTCATATCTTAACGATGTTCAGGTATTTGGAGTTGTCCGGCTTATGCTTAAAACCAGACTCTGGACAAACTCTAGGCACGTTTCAGTAATGGTAGTTTGTGGGTTATCCCGGGCTTTGACGAGGGTTAACTTTCTACCATCAGGAAGATCAATAGTGATATTGTTCTTGATTCGCTACAGTTTTAGTAAAATGGATTTTTTTAGAAAACAGAAGTGGGAGTATGGTAGAACTAGAAGTTATTTCAGAACCACAAACGATTACTAAAAATTTAATAGAACCTAAGGATTCAATTGAATTCGACATTCTATTGGCCACTCCGCAGATTTGGTGGGTAACCACAGGCACATGAGAGATACTTCGGTCTTCTCAGAGACGGAGATAGGTAGGTTCTTGTTTACCCAGACTTGCCATTGTTGTTGTTCTAGACTATAAGACCCGGCAGGAGGATTAGTATAGCGTCGTTCTAATCTAGCTTTAGAAGTGCACGTGTGTATGACTCCGCCAGAGGGTTGTTGTAGTCATTGGGAGTAGCGGAAGCATAGTGGGCAAGTAGCTTATATATATATTTATAGACTAAAGCAGGTATAGCGGAAATAGATCATCTATTTTTGATGTGAAAGTCATAGTCTTTGACTTCATCAGAATATTAGATGGATCTGTTAAGAAGGTAGTAAGGTGGTATGTCGTGGTATTTCGATGACATACACTTGTAGGAAGTGATATTCCTACACTACAATCGGTTATACTGTGGTTGTCACACAGTGCCTTCTCCGCATAGGATTTGGATATTATATCTGGCATTCTGGTTACTAGATCTATGGTTTTAGATCTAGATTTGGGTAGTTTCCCAATTTCGGTACTTAGACACTATTCTAAAGGTGTTTTAGAATAGACGATTTCTGGCATAGTAGTGTACCTGCAGGTGATGGAGTCACCCTCTCCAAAGGTGTCTTACAGACTAAAGAGGAGAGGGATGCGCATGATTGACATATCACTTGCTTAGGCAATTGAGTCAATTATGAGATGTCAAGTACTACACCAGATGTTGTTTCTGCACTAGATGCAATAAGTTGATATACCAATCCAAACCTGGAGAAACGTTTGGAAGTAGCTTATAAACATAAGTGGATGTTCTTGGGATATAGTAACGGCAGCCTCCTTCGGGAGACGGTTATCATTTTAGGCTTCCAAGGTGACATGGATGATAGAGTGGCTGTCGAAGTTATAGTTTTTCCCTCTTCTGAGGGACAGTATGTTGGACAAGTGGTCCAAGCGGATACTGAGGAAGGCATGGTGCAGTATACTGATTGAGTTCAGTGGACGATACAGTCTAAGATGTTTGATGGATTTGGAGTTCATTTGTGAACTGGGTCCCATCAGATATCCAGACATATTCTAAGAAAGGTATTGCTCATTTCGGGAGATAGCTTTCTCCGCGAAGTTGAGATATAGAGTGATACAGAAAGAAACACTGCAGCGGATCGACTCACTGAAGCTATTTCTCGAACACATTAGTTTCACAAACAGGCTTTGTGAGACTGATTAGTAGAGATGTTGGGTGCTCGATATCACACGGGCTGTGAGTATGCGACATCGCAATAATTGGCCTTAAGTGCAAGTGGGAGATTGTTGGAAATAGTGCCCTCAAGGAAATTATCGTAGTCGCAGGCAGGTGATTATGATGATTAAGGGATGACCTATACCGATAAAACAGTCTTACTTGAGATGATAGTATGCTATCTGGTTTGTCTTTATCATTATGTATATGTTGATAGAGCCCATAGGATTCTTGATTGACTACCAGCATTATGATGTCGATAATATACGTGGGAGCTGGGGTTCTATAAGCGCATCCTTAAATATCCCTAGTCATAGGAGTATCGAGACTGGGCATCGATACTCCAGTGTAGACTAATGTATACTTATCCAGACCCTGACGAGGGGCGGTGGCCGGTCTCACAAGCCATTGGTGTTAGTTGTTCACCTATGATAGTATACAGGTGCTCATTGGGTTATGAGTACACTGGAAGGACTCACCGGGAACATGCTAGTTGGTATTATACCTATTGTCAGATAGCAATTCCCAGGTGACATGTGTACAGGTTAGTCTGTCGACCTGAGATCGTCATTTGTCTCGTGTAAGTTCCCACTATGCTTTGATTACTACCCTACCACGGTTCAAAGGAGTTCTGCAAACAGGTTTTAGGTGGGTACAGTCCCGAGCCACATGGTGGCAGTGAGCAGATCGTCGGGGATTCGTCTCTCCCAGTATTGGGGGTTGATGTCGCGCAGTGTACGGGTGGCCTTCACCAGAAATCCTCGGCCGGGATATACAAGAATTTTCCGATCCAAGATCGATAGTTTCTCAGGTGGTGATGGGTTTCATACCGACACGAATTATCGCGTTGTTAGGGGTCTGACTTTATCCACCCCCCTAGACTCGATATGCGATACTCATAGACGAACAGACCGGACTGTACGGATATTGTCACTGACAGGCTCAGTAGGGTTTCAGGATGAGTTCGCTCATCGGCCTACCTTTTTGTCAATACCTGGGTAGCCGTTACGTACAGCTATTTGTAAAATTTCAAAAAAATAAAATATTATTTTTGGCAATTTTTATAATTTAATATTATTTTAATGAATATTTTAATATTTTGGTATAATTAAATACCGATAAATGGGGAAAATTTTGGAAAATTTTTGGAAAATTATAAAATAAGGTATTTGGTGGAATTTTCCCATTTTTAAGTTTGTATGATTAGTTTGACACTAATTTAGTGCTAATCGCGATTAAAAATCGCTAATCGGTTTTTTAGCATTTTGTGCAAAAATGTGCACATATCATTTTTCCACACTTATTATATTTTCCTACATGTTGTGGGTACATGGTGGCCTAGGGTTACCATTTTGGGAGAAGGATAAAGGAAAAAGAAAAAGGAAAAGAAAAAGATAAAGTATGATGATGAGAGAGAGAAGGGGGGCACTTTTGACTTGTTTGACCCCTCCCCCATCATTTTATTATCTCCTTTCTCTCTCCCCTTCCATGAGCTGCTGCTGCTCCTGCCCTTTCCCTCTTCCTCCTCCCTCTCCAAACCCTAGATCTACCATGAATACAACCCCGAAACCCCATTTCGACTTCACAAAACTTGTTCCCGAGCTCGCTAGCTACACATTGGACCAAGCAAGATAGGATTTGGAGGACTTTGAGCAACTCAAGAATTTTGTTGAGTTGCCAAAGGAGGTAATTTTTGCACTTATTAGAGTAGTATTTCATTTTTTTATGCATCTATACTAGTTTCATGTCGATAGTATGTCGTTTTGAGGACTTCTGAAAATTCAAGTTAGGGTTTAAGGTTTGATCTGAAACAAAAGGTGAATTGAGGTGTAATTAGAGGTTACAACCCCTGTGGTGATTGAATGGAGACCCAAACCAGAGAATTTAACCCAGAATACGGATTTAGTGAATCGATATCGGGATAAAACTGTAAATCTGTCACTGTTTTTGGAGATCTGCTATCACCCGAGATACCTGAAAATTATTTTGGTTTGACAGTGAGATGTGCAGGCAACTAGGAACCACCACATAAAACCTAGCCCCAACCTCCTATTCCAGGCCGCCAATTAATTCCTTCTGGCCGCAATTTGCGGCCAGAGCAGGGGGGAATCATCTCGTTCTTGGTCCATAGCCCTATCTCCAGTAAACTTGACCCCTGGCATGTGCAATTTTGTCTGATTCCATTTAGGGTAAAATCTGGGCTAGTTTTCATCTGTTGGCGCATGATTTACGACTTGTTTTAGCATGGATTTTGGTATTTGGTGATTCGTTTCTGTCGGATGGCGTTTGAACGTCAACATCAAAGGGTTATTGATCGTGTTTGCATGCGAGACTATAGGTTTTTACCTATGGGCATAGCGTATACCGTTATGGTTTCCGATGTGATTTTCATGTGCTTTAGCATTTTTGATATCCTTGTAGGTACCCCACGTGACGTCGAGGCATTGAAGATAAAGATGGCGACATTGGCATCGGCACACAAGAAGCAACGTGAGTAGATTTATATCTACGGGGAGAAGTCGGGTGGATGGCGTATAGCACCGCCGCACTTCGTGGTGATATATATACGAATACGTATGCACACCAATATTGATTATATATTGTTTGAGATTATTGATGATAAAGAGGGATTCTAGGTGTGATTGGACTGGTTTAGTGTTGCGAAACCCTAGAGTAGAGGTTGCACCACACATATACACACACACCCATACGTGCATACCTTCTTCTTTTATATGTACGTATATGGGATTATATATTTATGTGTTCACATGGGTATGGGACTATGTGATCATATACTGGATTTGAGGATAGTATTTGGGATTTGAGGTGAGTCGATGAGATGTGATTTGAGACCGTGAGATCGGTGATATGGAAGGATTCATACTTGAGATACTTCCTGATGTTTTAGCGGATCTTTGGACGATGATACTATGTGAATGGTAATATAAATAAAATGGTAGACATGTGATCGTGATATGAGATATGATATGCTAGGAGGCTGATGATAGGCCGTATTGGGCGATGTATACCTCCTTCATGATTATATGTGCTGATGATATCGATTTGTACGAGACTGTCGATCAGTAGTCAGATCATGATCATATTGATGATATTAGTATTGTACTAGACGTAGGTCAGTACCCGGATTATGATCTTGGATAAAAAGGATATCTGATGAATAATGTGATGAATGTGATAGTGACCCGAACCCAGATTTGGGATGCCGTACGACGGATTTACGTACGAGCTATATATTGATGTTTGATCCGCACTCTTGACTGGGGAATATTTGATTATAGAGATATGGTATCGGATGTGATATTATCGAGGCGGGACCACCGACTAATATATATATATATATATATATATATATATATATATATCGACTCAGATGTTAGGCGGTTTCCTTACCTTCAGTTAGCCTGGTAGCTCAGCCCTATAGTTTAGTGTAGCTGTATGACTCATAGGATATTAAATGCAGATTAGTTATCATTGTGTTTAGTTTTCAGCTCCCGCACATTATTTCTATTCTCTCCGCATCGCATACTTATGTTATGATTCATATTCTATTGTTGATATCTTGCTGTTAGGACACCAGCACCATTACCGATGATGCGTATGTTCCATGTACACTTACTTGCCGGTTCACACACATCTTCATCGGTAATTGCCATGTCACATAAGCTTTAGAGAATACTATTTCCTTGACTTAGCTTGTTAGCTAGTAGTTTCGACATGACATTAGTGTAATTTCCATATATGCTAGTGTAGACATTGCAATTATTACTTGCTAGTTATGCATATTGCTATTCACTGTTATGCCGCATTCATGGATTTTTATGCCTATATTCATTGTTTCACGTGCTATTGATGATTTGGATTCGGATTTCTATGAGATTTCTTGGATTTGGGGGAAAACCGCAAAAACATAAATAAACTTCTTCTCTCTCTTTTTAAATAAAAAGTGCGGTTTTCCTATGATGTATGAGTCTGTTGGAGATAGTGCCCTCAGAGTCAATTATTGGATGATAGGCACGTGATTGCAATGATTGAAGGAGGACCTGTCCTAGTAGGACAGTCTTACTCAAGATGATAGTATGCTATCTGGTTTATCTTTATCATCGTATACTGCTTTAGGTGACCATACAGGTCACTATTGCGCGTTGATAGAGCCCCTAGGATTCTTGCTTGACTGCCAGCAGTATGAGGGCGATCATATACGTGGGAGCTGGTAGTCTATAAGCACATCCTTAAAAGGTCCCTAGTCGTGGGAGTTTCGAGACAGGGCATCGATACTCCAGAGTAGACTAGTGTATACAGTCGAGACCCCGACGAGGGGTGGTGGCCGGTCTCACAAGCCACTGGTGTCAGTTGGTTCACCTAAGACGTATACAGGTGCTCATTGGGTTATGAGTACACCGGACAGGACTCGCCGGGAACATGCTAGTTGGTCTTATACCTGACGTCAGATAGCAGTTCCCTGGTGACATGTGTACAGGTTAGTTCATCGAACTGAGATCGTCATTTGTCTCGTGTGAGTTCCCACTGTACTTTGATTACTACCCTACCACGCTTAAAGGAGACGTGCAAACAGGTTTTAGTTAGGTACATTCCCGATCCACATGGAGGCAGTGAGCGGATCTGCAGGGGTTCGTCTCTCCCGGTATTGGGGTGAGGTCGCGCTGTGTCTAGGAGAGCCATTACACAAAGTCCTTGGCCAAGGCAGGAGATTTACTGGTAGGTATTCCAGTAGTATCTCAGGGTGTTCTGGGCTACACCCCAACACGATTTGTACCGCTTTTAGGGGTGTGACTTTTACCAACCCCCTAGGCCCGCCATGCGATGCTCATAGACGAACGGACCGGACAGTACGGATATTGTCACTGACAGGCTTAGTAGGGTGTCAGGATGAGTTCGCTCATCGACGTCCCTTTTGGTCAATACCTGGTAGCCCGTTACGTATAGGCTAATACCTCTAACGTGCTAGTGGTTAAATCCACAACCAAAGTATTGACGAGTCTTTAGAGTCCCCCACAAACCAGTTTCTCAAGTTTCGGGCGAAACGCTGTAGAGACCGTATGGAGATATGGCAGGGTTCGATCAGATACGTGCGGTATTGTACGGATCATGATCGGACGGATAGTACTAGCGGGCTTTGGTTTAAGACGGAACCTAGTATTGCTCAGTGTAGATTTGTCTCATTACATTTGTATTTCAGTCGGAATACGAATGCGGGTATGTATATACAGTAGCGGGGTTTTCCTGTAATTTTTTACAGGATCAGTTTTTTGAAGTTGCCAGTTTGCATTCCGTTTCGGTCATTTTCTTTTGTATCTTTCATTGGATGAAAATTGGTGGAGGAGGGCTTATTTGCAGTTGTGCAAATTAGGATTATGGAGGGTCTTATTTGCAAGTTGTTGCTTCATGATGGTTGCACCATCATTTGACCTCTTCACTTCATGATTGCTTGACTTTAGGTGTGATGATGGTTGATGGAGTATTGGTTTTGGTTAGTGATCATTATATTTCATCATCATCCTTTTTCTCTCTCATGCATGATAGCCTTTTCTCTTTCTCTCCCTTGGATGATGGTGGGGCTCCCTCATATTTTTGATACTCCCCTTTTTCCTTGCCATGGCCGGCCAAACAAGAGGGTGGGCTGTCCAAAATTTTGATGTGGGAAATTTTGCTCTTTTCATGCTACAAAAATTCCTAAGTTCATCCACAAAAGGTTCACATCTCATTCCTCCACCAAAAGGCAACTTCTAGCAACCCTTTGAGACATAGAGCACTACACTCATTCTACAGCACTTCTTGGGCACGTCGGCTCGCCAACTTCGTGCCCGAGTTGCCTCGGTCCAGAGGTGGGAGCCTGTAAAAGAAGCCGGCGACGTGGTGCCCTTCCGGCGAGGAGGTGAAGACCGCAGATTCCGCGTGGAGATCGGGACGACGACGAGAAGACCGAAGGACACGGATCGCTCGGTATATCTCTCTACCCCTTCTCTTGTTAGCTAGGATTAGATTAATGGCCCGATCCTGTTTTAAAGTGCGCGGTGGTGCCGGTTCAAAAGTTTAAAGTAAATTATCGTTTCCACATTTTGGCCTCGGATTGACGGCCGGGGCGCCGCCGTGCACTTACATGGTATCAGAGCCAGGCCATTAACCTAGTCTAGCTTGGTCTAATGTGTTTACACTTTCGATTGAACAAAATTCCAAAACTCGCATTTTCAAAAGCATCAGTTTTTGTCGAAATATTTTTGGCTCGAAATTTTTTTCAGGTTGTTGCAGAAAAATGTGCAGGGAAGTATAAGCACTCTGGTAAAATTTGGTCGCATGAACCCATTACCCCACCGCGGAACCGCGGCCAAATCCATGTTTGGGCCGCGGTTCCGCCGCCATCTTTAATGTTCAGTGTATCAAATTTTTCCAGAGAGTCTCTGTGTTGAAAATAGGGGTTTTGGTATATTCTTTTTGGGCCCAGAATTTCTTTATGTGCTACAGTAGTGCTTGGGGCCCACTTAGGTAAATTTGATCAATTGAATATTTTAAACATGTTAGTTCACAATATTTACATTATATCTGCGACCGTGAATGTCACTTGATCGGTAAATCCTATCTAACTGCTATAGCCCGGTTAGACGGATTTGCGAACGTGACAGTCACGTTGATGTTCTGTGTTGTGCTGTGATGTTGCGGGTTGGTCGTGGAGGATAGCCTGGATGCAATGGTGGTACAGTTTCATTTTATATGTACATTTGATATTGCGGGACGAGCGTCCGACATGTGGACTGCCGTCACTACCAGATTGTATATTATTCTTTTGGGGCACGACCGAGGTGAGGTCGATGTACCCGTTGTATGTATATTTTACTTTCTGTACTAGGATTACCCCAAGGTGGGGTGCACGGATAGCCGGGTTCTAGAGGGAAACGGGCCCGCATCTCATGGCATTGAGACGGAGGGGGCTTTACTCTAGAATTGGCGGGCTATTCGCCGCATTCGTAGGGGGTACAGGTTGACCCAGGAGGGGTGCCCAAGTTACCGGATTCCGTGAAGTGCTGGGTGGTCAATTCACGTTGCTGAAGGGGCTGCCTCACTTCAGGTTTTGGCGGGTAACTTGCCGCGCCATTAGGGGTCTAGGATTTCATTCCACAGGCTATCCACACGACCAGGGGAACGTCGAGTTTCAGTAGCGGCTCTATGAAACCCGGGGATCCCAGATATCTGTATTGTTCTGTGATGCTTATTACACTTCTGTGATGTTGCACTTTGTCACGACCCGAAAGCACGGAACATGACCGGCACTTAAACTATGAAACGTCTCGAGGCGTACGTAATCTAAGTAAGCCGAAAACCCAGAAATGCAAACCAAGAAAAGTAGTAGAGTGAATGAAAACCAATTTAAATAAGTAGTTTTAATAGCATAAGCCGAATTATGCGGGTTTCTAAAAACATCAAAAATTTCCTGAAAATTTCAGAGTCTTCATTGTAAATACAGGCCCCCAAACGGGATACAACATGAATAGTATATGAAATCAATAAAAAGGCATCCCCAAGCGGGAGCTAGCTCTTCGTCAATCGACGGTCACAACCACACAAGCAATATAATATACAACGCCAACGGCGAGGATCAAAATTCAAAAGGAAACTCAAAACCACAAGAAAACCACAGAAATATAACGCGCGACTCTAAGGTCGAAGGAATAACATCACTGGTCTCTATCTCAAAATAAATACATGTTTGGTTGATGGAACTTCTAGATACAACAGAGTAATAATATACAAGTTATATAATAGGGGGTACGATACAAGTAAACCTACCTACTAGCAAATCACCCGAAGGAAACTATGCCCGCAAGCCGTAATGAAACCTGTACGACAAACCTGCAAGAAACTGGGGCACAACGGGGGTGAGTTTCCAACTCGTGAATAGAAAAACATCTACGCACAGAAATCACATAAATAACGCAACCTAGGTCAATGATCATAATATATCCTCAAATATATGAATAACATGCAGCCTATAACAATGGCTAGGGTAATATCTAACTCGAGTGTGATCTCATGTGCCCGTGTCAGTGCCTTAGGTAGCAATATATCATATGAATGAGGTATGAATTCATGGAACAGAATGCATGTACTGACGAAAACTGCTTTCATAAATCAGTGAGATTTCTGAATTTTAAAAGTGAGGTACCATAAATGAAATCAGCATAAAACAGCGCCCAGCATCGACACAAAACAAGTGTCCAAATATCTCGATATCCCTGTATCACAATCTCTGTACCTCAATATCTCAAAATCTCAATATCTCAACCACAATATCTAGGGCGCCGTCAATCCAGACCGGCCCCTACCATCCATCTCAAGACCACGACGGTATCCTCCGGATATCCGACGCGTCGGGTAATATCACCGGTCGGTAGTGCTCCCCTGCCAGGCTCAACGTCAACAACACGATCCTCTTGCCCCAGGGTACCGCACCGGGCCCACCATGTACCCGAAACGGTTCCTCTACTCCTCGAATCGGGTCTCGAAATCCATCAGCAAACTCATGGTGGACGACTCATACATCATGGGAAAACCGCACTTTTTATTTTAAAAGAGAGAAAAGGTTTATTTATGTTTTTTTTGCGGTTTTCCTCCAAATCCAGAAAATCTCATGGAAATCCGAATCCAAAACCTCAATAACACGTAAAATAGTGAATATATGCATGAGAATCCATGAGTGCGGCATAACAATGAATAACAGTATGCATGAAGTAGCAGGTAATAACTACAATGTCTAAACTAACATATAAGGCAAGTACGCTAATATCATGTCTAAACTATTAGCTAACAGGCTATGTCAAGCAATAATATTTTCTAAGGTGTACGTGACATGGCAATTACCGATGAAGATGTGTGTGAGCTGGTAAGTAAGTGTACGTGGTACATACGCATCATCGGTAATGGTGCTGGTGTCCTAACAGCATGATATCAATAATGGAGTATGAAACATAATATAAGCATGCGATGCGAAGCGAACCACAATAATGAGCGGGAGCTGAATACGAGACGCAACTATAACTAAACTGTATTAATCTAATATAAGTCCTACAAATTGTGCCTTTTGAAATAACACGAATCATGGGGTTTTGAAAATAGGGGCTACGGTGTTTTTATGAAAAGGTACGTCTTTTGAAATGTCCGTAGGATCCCTTGGGCTGTCTTTTAAAATACCCACGATTCGTTAGTTTTTGAAATAGGTAAGAATCGAATCTAATCTAACAACTAAACTAAACTAAAGGGCTAAGCTAACAAGCTGGACTACAGGTAAGGAAACCGCCTAACATCTGAGTCGATCCATATACATACCTGTATATATATTAGTCGGTGATCCCGCCTCAATAATATCATATCCGATACCATATCTATAATCAGACATCCCAAGTCAAGAGTGCGGATCAATCATCAAGATATAGCTCGTACGTAAATCCGTCCTACGGCATCCCCAAATCTGGTTACGGGTCAATATCATATTCCTCACACCATTCCTCTGGTATCCTCTTTATCCAAGATCATAGTCTAGGGTACTGACTTATGTCTAGTACAATAATAATATCCTCAATATACTCATGATCTGACTACTGATCGACAATCTCGTACAACCGATATCGTCAGTACATATCATCATCAAGGGGTATACATCGCCCGATACGGCCTAATATCAATATCCTAGCATATCATGCCTCATATCACGATCACATGTCGACCATTTTCTTTATAACACTATTCACCCGTACCGCCGCCCCAAGATCCGTTATAACACCACGACGTACCTCAAGTACGAATCCTGCCATATCACCGATATCACAACCACAAAACAAATCTCATCGACTCAGCTCAATCCCAAGTATCATCCTCAAATCCGTAGGTGAACACATAGTCCCATACCCATGTGAACACATAACTATAAAGAATCCCATGAGCACATATAAATAGGAATGTATGCAAGTATGTATGTGTGTATGTGTAGTGCAACACTACCTTAGGGTTCGCAACACCAAAATAATCCAACACACCAATATCCATCCTAAACATCGTTATTAATCCCAAATAACATATAATAATTGTTGGTGTGTATACGCATCCGTATACACCACCACGGACTGCGGGGGTGCTATACGCCATCCACCCGACTTCTCCCCGTAGATATAAATATACTCACCTGGTCCTCGCTAGCCGGTGCCGACGTCGCCACGCGCTTGCTTATCGTCTCGAAGTCCACATGGGTTACCTACATATCATAACGCACCGTATCGCATTAAAATCCGACTCATGACCAAAACGACTCACGAATCCCACATAGGTCAAAACCTATGGTTGCTTTCACAAATCGACCCAAAAACCCTCGACGTCGGCGTACAAACGCCAAACCATCGAGAAAACTCCCAACACACTCATTTGTACAGTTAAAAGCACTAATTATAATATAAAATAGCTTAAAATTCACAAAAACCCCAATTTCACTTAAAAAGTCATTTTTCCGAAAATCTAGCAAGCACAAATCACCGTTTTAGTACAAAACTCGATGTATAAACGGATCTAGCGGCCACAATATCCACTAAATATCATAACAAAGTCATATAAACCATTCCTATAATTTATTCTCATCAATTAGCATAAATTTCAAAATCCTAGTTTGCAAAAATATCAATTTTCAACACCTTTTAAAGCAAAATTCACAATTCAACCATTAAGCTTAGTTTTGCATAACCTAAGATATTAAACCACTCATTATAATATTAATAATAACATGAAACCATAATTATATTTTAATCTAAGGCATTTAATAATTTTCCAAAAACCCAAGTTAGCAAAATAGCTTAATTAGTAAAATTAAAAAAAATACAATTAACAAACTAGTTACTAGGTAAGGTTTTACAATTCCACAAGATGATAATCTACACTTGATTATCCTATTAGTGATGGTTAAACCCAAATTAGCTTCAAACCATACTCTTGAATTCTCAAATTAGAAACAAGAACCAAATTAACACTTTAATAACTTAGCTTTAAGAAATTAACTAACAAATTAAGCAAAAATGGTTAGAATTTATACCCAATAAATTGAAGATCCACATGCACACACATTGCCTCCCAAATTGGAATCTTGTTCCCTAGATCCATGCAATTTTGGCTATAGGGAAATGGGTAGGAGTCGGATTTTGATTTTGTGAGGGTTTGTGTTGATTTTTGTTGATTTTTTGAAGGAAAATGGAGGTGAAGGAAGATGGATACTTGGAGAAAATGGGGGGGGGGGCTGATTCTGGCCGAGAGTGGGGAGGGTGAGGTGAGTGGGAGAGTGAGAGAGAGAGGGTGTTGGTTTCAAAGTCAAAGAAACAGTCAAAAGCCCATTCTTATACATTCTTTTATCCTTTCTTTTCCTTTTCTTTTCTTTTGAAATTCAAGTGGGGAAAATTGATGGGGGCTGCTGAATTCAGCAAAGGGAAGAAATAAATGGGGGTGTGTGAGTGTGGGTATGGGTATGGGATGATTGAAAATGATAAATACTATACCCCAAACATCCATTTGCACTAAAAAAAGGCTTTTTTCTTCAATAATTTCTAAACCGTTTTGGCAAACCATTTTATTTCAAAAACCATATGATAAAATTTTGTTTAATGTGTTATGATGCACAAAATTTGTTTCAACTCATTCCAGTTTGTAATTTTCCCTAATTAAATGTATTAGTGACGGTTTAAAATAATAATAAAATAATTTTTTTTTCAGAAAATTTGAAATTTCACCAGTGGCTCAATAGACACCAAATACTAGCAATTATATAGCTAGAATATTTATATTTAATTTTTATAATAAGATATTTGCATTTTGACTTTTTACAGAAAACCCCCTTATTTTACCGATTTTCCGAAATTTCACCGAAACGATTTTCAAAACGCTACAATCTTCCCCCCTTAAAAAAATTCGGCCCCGAATTTAAAGTAAAACTCCCCCCAAATACTAAAACATCTAAACCAAAACCATCAAGTCGTCGGGGCTCCGAAATTGTAAATACATAAAACAAATCGTAGCGCAGCGCATGCGCATGAAAAATGAGCATATAACTTAAATCAAAACTCCGTCAAGCATCCCGCAATCATCGGGGTCATGGGGAAGACATCAATGCCAAATCCAAAGCAAAACCAATATGATATAACTCGAAACTATACATGTAAATATCGAATCTATATATGTAAGTATCTGAAGGAAATGCATGCCAAATCTCTTTAAGTTGCTGTGCAACGCGTATAACACTGCACAATGGCGGACGTCTATCATAAGAAAATAACTATATACATATATACCTTTGTTTGAAATGTACGTTCCGCCGTTTTGGAAACAATTTAGAAGGGTCTCCTTGTTTTAAACATTTCGTGTCATATCAAACACGTAGGTAAATGCTGAGGCTATAGCTCGCTTTTTGGAAATCCCTTCAATAACTATCAATGCATGCAAAATATATTCAGGTACTGTCCTCTGACTAGTCCTGCTCAGTACGAAAACACATAGCAATATTATAAAAACGTACTGCTCTATAAGAAAAATCAATCCCAAAATACGCGTATGAATACTACGTGCGTCTGGTGCGCACGGAAATCAAAATCCAAATATGTGCCATACATATACACAGAAACAACATTTAAGTGCATCGGGTGTGCACGAAACATCTGTCGTAGGCAACATGTGTGCCTGACAGCAAAATCAGGTGCATCTGACATGCACGAAAAATCTCGATTTAGTGCATCTGGTGTGCACCAAAATCACACTTCAAAACATGCGCCCAACATACGCGAAAATCCAAATCAGGTGCATCCATCGTGCACGAAATCATGAAATCCAATATCAAGTGCCGAATACACGCAAAATCCAATCAGGTGCACAAGGTGCACAAAACAAATATCGAACATCACCATCGAAATCGAAGTCCAGGGCATCTAAATGCACAACATACGTAACACTGCACTGCAAGCATATATGAACTATACCGAGTGCAAAAACCAAATCGTGTGCGTATATACGCACAAATCAACTCAACTGTATGAAACCCATACAATCATAAACGTGAGAAACCAAGGCACGAAAACGATATCAAGTGCAACAACTGTGCAAAAATCGGAAATACTTAGTAGGTGCAACCATGGTGCCTGAAAACGATATCATGAAACTCAATCATCAAAATCAATCATGCAAATAGATCGCTCAAAATACCAAATCAAGTATGGCGGAATAGTCCCGCTCAAGCACTTCCTCTAAGAACCTCTGGCCAACTATCGTGGTCACTCATAGCATGTCTCGTCGACGATCCTGAACTCTGGCCTGCTGGTGTGCGTAACATGACCACTCCTGGGTCCAAGTCTTCTCGTAATTCATTCCAGAAAGGTCTTGTCGAGGTCTCTTTCCAAATCACGTCTCTGCCGAACTGTCCGGAAGTCATCGTCCTTTATTAAATTCGTTTCTTGTTCCGGAATGGCTGGATACTCATCGCGACTCCTTCTGGAAGGTATATCCAAGTACAATGCTTCGGCAAACGTATCGCATCTCTAGTGTCGGTGGAGTGGAACGTCGTTTCATCTAGATCTGGTACGAACCTCTTACTTCACCTTTCTCTAATGTCGGCCGCTTCGGACTCGTCTCGTCGTGGCTGCATGGACTGAGCTCCAACGGCTATCCTCGTATCGGGAGTCTCCCAAGAAATGCATCTTACCACCTAGCATCCGAATTAAGTCGAGCCATCCGATCGAGTCGTCAAAACCTCATAATCCCCCAAGAGCTCAACATCTTGGGCACAGTTTAATAGTATCGAGTACATACCACAGCATCGGTGGTCCAGCCGTAGAAGGGCAAACCCAAGCCTCACTAATGGCGCCATAGAACTGCCGCAAACCCGAAGGTTCAAAGGCTTTCACACGGTCATTAAGTCGAGTTAGGGTTTCATTCTTCTAGAGGGACCATAGAATTGCCTGCATGTCTTTCCAACTACTTTAAACTTGGAATAATAGGTTTCTGACATTCGATCATCTCTGTCGACTCCCAATGTCTCCGCGTGAAGTCGTCTCTAGCTGGAATCAATCTATCTGATGACCTCGCATCGGGGTAGGCGAACGAACCACCTGTCCTAGTCATTCATCATCGAGTGACTAGCGACCTTCTATCATCTCTTAGTACAACTCATTCTGCACTAACTCCAGCATCTGGGGCAATATCTCGTCGTTCGCAGCAATAACTGGCTCGCTCATCTGCACGCTGAACGGTGCCTCAATCATCAGGAGTAAGCAATATTTCAATGGTCATCAAAATCTGGCTGGCCTCTATCAGTGGCTCAATCCTCTAGTGCAAATCGGCACGTCCGAGTAATCTCATACAGCAATCTACCAAACATTCGTGGCGTGAAGACACAATGAAAAGACACATCTCTGCAATCGTGTGTCGCCGGAATCATGCCCTGGTCAGTCCTCGTTCTTGACGAGCTCATGCTGACCGCAACTCTAGCCGTAGCTCTTCCTGCCCGTAATCGTGGCAGCAAAACCATAACTGGTACTGATGAGGCTAGATCAGAATGAATATAATACTGAGCAAAGAAATGTACATACTAAGGCTTCTTAAGTGGAGTAGCGTATCGTAAATATGCCGCGGAACATACCTACGGTACGTCACTCTACTTTAGTCACCTATTCCATCAACCAAGGGTCATCCTACGCTCCGAAGGTAAAAGCTAACGCTTTGATACCAACTTTGTCACGTCCCGAAAGTACGGAACATGACCAGCACTTAAACTACGAAACGTCTCGAGGCGTACGTAATCCAAGTAAGCCGAAAACCCAGAAATGCAAACCAAGAAAAGTAGTAGAGTGAAGGAAAACCAATTTAAATAAGTAGTTTTAATAGCATAAGCCGAATTATGCGGGTTTCTAAAAACATCAAAAATTTCCTAAAAATTTCGGCAGAGTCTCCTTTGTAAATACTGGCCCCCAAACGGGATACAACATGAATAGTATACGAAATCAATAAAAAGGCATCCCCAAGCGGGAGCTAACTCTTCGTCAATCGACGGTCACAACCACACAAGCAATATAATATACAACGCCAACGGCGAGGATCAAAATTCAAAAAGAAACTCAAAACCACAAGAAAACCACAGAAATATAACGCGTGACTCTAAGGTCGAAGGAATAACATCACTGGTCTCTATCTCAAAATAAATACATGTTTGGTTGATGGAACTTCTAGATACAACAGAGTAATAATATACAAGTTATATAATGCGGGGTACGATACAAGTAAACCCACCTACTAGCAAATCACCCGAAGGAAACTATGCCCGCAAGCCGTAATGAAACCTGTACGGCAAACCTGCAAGAAACTGAGGCACAACGGGGGTGAGTTGCCAACTCGTGAATAGAAAAACATCTACCCACATAAATCGCATAAATAACGCAACCTAGGTCAATGATCATAATATATCCTCAAATATATGAATAACATGCAGCCTATAACAATGGCTAGGGTAATATCTAACTCGAGTGTGATCTCATGTTCCCGTGTCAGTGCCTCAGGTAGCAATATATCATATGAATGAGGTATGAATGCATGGAACAGAATGCATGTACTGACGAAAACTGCTTTCATAAATCAGTGAGATTTCTGTAATTTAAAAGTGAGGTACCATAAATGAAATCAGTATAAAACAGTGCCCAGCATCGACACAAAACAAGTGTCCAAATATCTCGATATCTCTGTATCACAATCTCTGTATCTCAATATCTCAAAATCTCAATATTTCAATCACAATATCTAGGGCGCCGTCAATCCAGACCGGCCCCTACCATCCATCTCAAGACTACGACGGTATCCTCCGGATATCCGACGCGTCGGGTAATATCACCGGTCGGTAGTGCTCCCCTGCCAGGCTCAACGTCAACAACACGATCCTCTTGCCCCGGGGTACCGCACCGGGCCCACCATGTACCCGAAACGGTTCCTCCACTCCTCGAATCGGGTCTCGAAATCCATTAGCAAACTCATGGTGGACGACTCATACATCATGGGAAAACCGCACTTTTTATTTTAAAAGAGAGAAAATGTTGGTTTTCCTACAAATCCAGAAAATCTCATGGAAATCCGAATCCGAAACCTCAATAACACGTAAAATAGTGAATATATGCATGAGAATCCATGAGTGCGACATAACAATGAATAACAGTATGCATGAAGTAGCAGATAATAACTACAATGTCTAAACTAACATATAAGGCAAGTACGCTAATATCATGTCTAAACTATTAGCTAACAGGCTATGTCAAGCAATAATATTTTCTAAGGTGTACGTGACATGGCAATTTCCGATGAAGATGTGTGTGAGCCGGCAAGTAAGTGTACGTGGTACATACGCATCATCGGTAATGGTGCTGGTGTCCTAACAGCATGATATCAATAATGGAGTATGAAACATAATATAAGCATGCGATGCGAAGCGAACCACAATAATGAGCGGGAGCTGAATACTAGATGCAACTATAACTAATCTGTATTAATCTAATATAAGTCCTACAAATTGTGCCTTTTGAAATAACACGAATCATGGGGTTTTGAAAATAGGGGCTACGGTGTTTTTATGAAAAGATACGTCTTTTGAAATATCCGTAGGATCCCTTGGGCTGTCTTTTAAAATACCCACGATTCGTTAGTTTTTGAAATAGGTAAGAATCGAATCTAATCTAACAACTAAACTAAACTAAAGGGCTAAGCTAACAAGCTGGACTACAGGTAAGGAAACCGCCTAACATCTGAGTCGATCCATATACATACCTGTATATATATTAGTCGGTGATCCCACCTCAATAATATCATATCCGATACCATATCTATAATCAGACATCCCAAGTCAAGAGTGCGGATCAATCATCAAGATATAGCTCGTACGTAAATCCGTCGTACGGCATCCCTAAATCTGGGTACGGGTCAATATCATATTCCTCACACCATTCCTCTGGTATCCTCTTTATCCAAGATCATAGTCTAGGGTACTGACCTATGTCTAGTACAATACTAATATCCTCAATATACTCATGATCTGACTACTGATCGACAATCTCGTACAACCGATATCGTCAGCACATATCATCATCAAGGGGTATACATCGCCCGATACGGCCTAATATCAATATCCTAGCATATCATGCCTCATATCACGATCACATGTCGACCATTTTCTTTATAACACTATTCACCCGTACCGCCGCCCCAAGATCCGCTATAACACCACGACGTACCTCAAGTACGAATCCTGCCATATCATCGATATCACAACCACAAAACAAATCTCATCGACTCAGCTCAATCCCAAGTATCATCCTCAAATCCGTAGGTGAACACATAGTCCCATACCCATGTGAACACATAACTATAAAGAATCCCATGAGCATATATAAATAGGAATGTATGCAAGTATGTATGTGTGTATGTATAGTGCAACACTACCCTAGGGTTCGCAACACTAAAATAATCCAACACACCAATATCCATCCTAAACATCGTTATTAATCCTTAATAACATATAATAATTTTTGGTGTGTATACGCATCCGTATACACCACCACTGACTGCGGGGGTGCTATACGCCATCCACCCGACTTCTCCCCGTAGATATAAATATACTCACCTGGTCCTCGCTAGCCGGTGCCGACGTCGCCACGCGCTTGCTTGTCGTCTCGAAGTCCACATGGGTTACCTACATATCATAACGCACCGTATCGCATTAAAATCCGACTCATGACCAAAACGACTCATGAATCCCACATAGGTCAAAACCTATGGTTGCTTTCACAAATCGAACCAAAAACCCTCGACGTCGGCGTACAAATGCCAAACCATCGAGAAAACTCCCAACACACTCATTTGTACAGTTACAAGCACTAATTATAATATAAAATAGCTTAAAATTCACAAAAACCCCAATTTCACTTAAAAAGTCATTTTTCCGAAAATCTAGCAAGCACAAATCACCGTTTTAGTACAAAACTCGATGTATAAACGGATCTAGCGGCCACAATATCCACTAATTATCATAACAAAGTCATATAAACCATTCCTATAATTTATTCTCATCAATTAGCATAAATTCCAAAATCCTAGTTTGCAAAAATATCAATTTTTAACACCTTTTAAAGCAAAATTCACAATTCAACCATTAAGCTTAGTTTTGCATAACCTAAGATATTAAACCACTCATTATAATATTAATAATAACATGAAACCTTAATTATATTTTAATCTAAGGCATTTAATAATTTTCCAAAAACCCAAGTTAGCAAAATAGCTTAATTAGTAAAATTAAAAAAAATACAATTAACAAACCAGTTACTTGGTAAGGTTTTACAATTCCACAAGATGATAATCTACACTTGATTATCCTATTAGTGATGGTTAAACCCAAATTAGCTTCAAACCATACTATTGAATTCTCAAATTAGAAACAAGAACTAAATTAACACTTTAGTAACTTAGTTTTAAGAAATTAACTAACAAATTAAGCAAAAATGGTTAGAATTTATACCCAATAAATTGAAGATCTACCAGCACACACATAGCCTCCCAAATTGGAATCTTGTTCCCTAGATCCATGCAATTTTGACTATAGAGAAATGGGTAGAGTCGGATTTTGATTTTGTGAGGGTTTGTGTTGATTTTTGTTGATTTTTTGAAGGAAAATGGAGGTGAAGGAAGATGGATACTTGGAGAAAATGGGGGGGCTGATTCTGGCCGAGAGTGGGGAGGGTGAGGCGAGTGGGAGAGTGAGAGAGAGAGGGTGTTGGTTTCAAAGTCAAAGAAAATGTCAAAAGCCCATTCTTATACATTCTTTTATCCTTTCTTTTCCTTTTCTTTTCTTTTAAAATTCAAGTGGGGAAAATTGATGGGGGCTGCTAAATTCAGCCAAGGGAAGAAATAAATGGGGGTGTGTGAGTGTGGGTATGGGTGTGGGGTGATGGAAAATGATAAATACTATACCCCAAACATCCATTTGCACTAAAAAAAAGCCTTTTTTCTTCAATAATTTCTAAACCGTTTTGGCAAACCATTTCATTTCAAAAACCACATGATAAAATTTTTTTTAATGTGTTATGATGCACAAAATTTGTTTCAGCTCATTCCAGTTTGTAATTTTCTCTAATTAAATGTATTAGTGACGGCTTAAAATAATAATAAAATAATTTTTTTTTTCAGAAAATTTGAAATTTCACCAGTGGCTCAATAAACACCAAATACTAGCAATTACATAGCTAGAATATGTATATTTAATTTTTTTAATAAGATATTTGCATTTTGACTTTTTACAGAAAACCCCCTTATTTTACCGATTTTTCGAAATTTCACCAAAACGATTTTCAAAACGCTACACATTTTATCACGCCTTGAGCGAAATTATATATTGATATATATACTAGTAGATATTGTATATGTTTTGCATCCGCGCTAGTCTAGTCCCCGCTCTGTCGTTAGTTAAGTAACCTAACGGGTAATGACGGGACCCAGTGGCGAATGCGGATAGCATATACGTACATCATTATTTTTGTTCCTTATTGGTGTGTTCAATTGATTGGACTGCATTGATTCGGATCAATGCAAACTAAACAAACATATTCTGATGTTGTTGGAACACTTTTCAAAAAGCTGTTATTGCAAGGACGTCCACTTTTGTTTTGCACAGTGGTATTCAGTTGGAATATCCTGCACCTCAGTCGACGAGGCAAGGGCCGAGATCCCTTCACCGGGAGTGACCCCTTGGACAGAAGTTTGCGTCAGGGTAAGAACTTCACTATAGCCGATTACTTTTGCTTTGCATCGTGGTATTCAGTTGGAATATCCTGCACCTCATTCTACGGGGAAAGAGCCGAGATCCCTTCACCGGGAGTGACCTCTTTAGCAAAGGTTTTCGTCACTATACTTTTAAAAGCTATCCGGTTCCTTCAACGATATCAAGTTCATTACGTTAGTGTTTTCGCCAGAAACCATTCGTAGCCCTCCGTCGTTTCATATGGATAGTCAATAAGTATTCAAGCTGTGTTTGTTGGCCAAAGTCAAGGCACAGTGATTGGTAGCTATTGGGTATTCATATGCAGCATAGATAGATGCGTTGGTTTGGGGCAGTCGTATAGCCTTGTTGGCCAAAGTCAAGGGCTTGTACGGGTGGGCTCAAATTAACCTGGAGAATGACGGGTAGAACTTGACATGCGACTTATGATTTGTTGGCCAAAGTCAAGGTCATAAGAGCATGGAGAAGAAATCACATCGGGAGTTTCTAAAGAAACTGAAACTTGCTAGATATGCACATACCTTCTGGAGTGTGATAACGTGAGCGGATTCCGTCACCTTATCATGCGATGATAGTTGGATCCCGATTTCCCCTGATGAGTTGGTTTACTCCTCGGGTGATCCCGACTAATTCTTCTTTCAGATTTGGAGGAGAATTTAACGGTACAGTGGGAGGTTTCCAGATTAGATAAATTGGTAACCATTCTAATCTAGGTTAGAGTGCACGCTGAGTGTTTCTTTTCTCTCTCTATTTGGCAGCGACCTTGACCCGACCCTAAGACTATGACTCAGTGACCAAAATTAACCGGACCTTCTTAAACACTGGCTTTTTGGATTGTCAGAGTTGCATACCTCATTGCCACTCCTACTTTTACCCTTTTCTCCAAGACACCCCGTAGTGCTACGAACTTCCACTTCCATTGGACAAAACCATCGTATGGTTATATACGAACTCGAAAGAATTTATTTGAGGATGGTTTCCGGTTCTGGAGAAAACGAATAGGACTATTCAGTTGTCTTTTCCTTTTACCTTCTCTCAGGTTGCGAGTACTCCTTGGTTTAGGAGATATTACACCTATTACGCAAATTGGATAGTCTTCTTCCAAACCATAGGCAGGTGCCGACCGGTAGGGAATGAAGAAAACCAATTAGCCTAACGATGGTGTACAGAAGGTATTAAGTAAAGACATATCAAGGGATTAGTAAGAGGGCAAAGTAAAATTGCGACTACTATTCACGACCAAACCAAGTATTTCATCGCCACTCCCGCATCACCTTTGAATTTCTCCAGAACACTCCGTATCACTACGAAGATCCACAGTTCATTGGATACTCCATCGTATGGTTATATACGAACTCGAAAGGAACTTGTTCCAGTTCGGGGATGGATTCTGGTTTAAGAGAAATAGGAATAAGGTTTATTCAGGTGTCTTTTAACTTCATCTTCTCTCGCATTACGAGTGCTCCTAGGATTAGGACAGTACACCCATTATGCTTATTGGATAGTCTTCTTCCAAACCATAGGCTGGTACCGAACGGTAGGGAAGGAAGAAAACCATTTGGCCTAAAGGGGTGTACAGAAGATAATGACTAAAGACATATAAAGGGATTTGGAAATATGCAAAGAATTACACGGTTACAGTTGTGAATCTGGATAATGGAAGAGGCGTTACTAGGAATACCAAGATACCCCATCGAAACACTTCAATGTTTCAGTTTCACTGTGTATTGTTAAAAGAAAACTGATTTCCCAATTAGACACTTGCTCCAGGGTATGTATTTACCAGGTATGATTCTCACACCTGTATGGTTTTACAGATGATGAGTGGGAGTAAGTTATTGGGAATTAGGTGATCGTCCTCATTATATCGGAATTCATTGTAATTGGTGATATTTGAGGAAATCACCTGGGTTGTTTGCCGGACGGCAAATATTTGGTTTTGAATATCCGCTGTTATGCACCAATTTCAAATTGATACATCTGTACGTCTATTTTTATAGAGTGAGATATACCTTTTTGAAATTATGCCCATGACATTTACCTATATCAGTGGATGGTTAGGTAAGGAGCATTAAACAGCGGTGTAATTCTTCTTAACCATAGGTACAGTTTTCGACCTACGACACACAGGGATTGAGTTATCAGACTCAAGGGACTTATACAGAGTATTGTATGTTGTCCAGTGTCCATTAGGACAGAGGGGATGGTCCTCGTACTATATTCGGTTTACTTATGACTTCTCTAGTATTTAGACAAGTGTTTCGTAGAAACACAAGGTCCGAATTTTGAGAAGTTATAGGTATATGAATAAAGTAGAGAACCAGGTGTTGCAAGTATCGGGATTCTTCAAAGTGATCAAAGATGTAGATACTTGTGTAGGGTATTCATTTGATAGTAATGATTAAAAGAACTTGCTTCTCTTTCAGGTTACTCATAATTGGAAGTACTCCTAAGTTGAGTAACGCTGATCGGCCTCTTTCCATTTAGTTGACATGCACTGGAGACAGCTGCATGATTTGAATCTGGTTCAATTAAATTAGTGCCTCTGTTTCTGTATTGGATATAGAACGGTTCATATCTTAACGATGTTAAGGTACGGGGAGTTGTCCGGCTTATGCTTAAAACCAGACTCTGGATAACTCAAGGCACGTTTCTGTAATGGTTGTTTGTGGGTTGACCCAGGCTATGACGAGGGTTGACTTTCTACCATCTGGAAGATCAATAGTGATATTGTTCTTGACTCGCCACAGTTTTAATAAAAATGGATTTTTGTTCAGAAAACAGTAGTGGGAGTATGGTAGAACTGGAAGTGATTCCAGAACCGTAAACGATTACTGAAGATTTGATAAGAACCTAAAGATTCATTCTGGTTTGACATTCCATTGGCCACTCCACAGATACGGTGGGTAACCTCAGACACCCGAGAGGTACTCCGGTAGCCTCAAGGACAGTGACAGGGAGGTTCTTGTTTACCCAGACTTGCCATTGCTGTTGTTCCAGGCTGCGAGACCCGGCAGGAGGATGAGTATAGCGTCATTCTAAATTAGCTTTAGAAGTGTACGTGTATATGACTCTGCCAGAGGGTTGTCGTAGTCAGTGGGAGCAGCGGAAGCATTGGTGGACAAGTGGCTTATGTCTATTTATAGACTAAAGCAGATATAGCGGAGATAGTTCATCTATTTCTGATGTGACAGTCATAGGTTTGACTTCATCAGAATAGGGGATGGATCTGTTAAGAAGGTAGTAGGGTGTGATGTCCTGGTATTTGGATGACACACACAAAGTAGGAAGTGATATTCCTATACTACGATCGGTTATACTTTGGTTGTCACACAGTGGTTTCTCCACATGGGACTTGGATATTATATCAGACATTCTGGTTACTAGATCTATGGTTTTAGATCTAGATTTGGGGAGTTTCCCAATCAGGGTACTTAGACGGCATTCTAGAGGTGCTTTAGAATGGACAACTCCTGGCATGGTGGTGTACCTGCAGGTGATGGAGTCATCCTCTCTAAAGGTGTCTTACAGACTAAAGGGGAGAGGGATGTGTATGATTGGCAGATCACTTGCCTAGGCAATTGAGTCGATCATGAGTACCACACCAGATGTTGTTTTTGCAGTAGATGCAAGAAATTGATATTAATCCAATCCTGGAGAAACGGTCGGAACCAGTTTTAGAACATAAGTGGATGTTCTAGGGATATGATAACGACAGCCTCATTCTGGAGACAGTTATCATTCCAGGCTTCCAAGGTGACCTGGATGATAGATTGGTTGTCAGAGTTATAGTTTTCCTTCTGACGAACGGCAGTTTTTTGGACAGGTGGTCCAAGGGGATACTGAGGGAGACATGACGCTGGATACTGATTAAGTTCAGTTGACGATACAGTCTAAGAAGTTTGGATTTGGAGTTCATTTATGAGCTAGGTCCGATCAGACATCCAGACACATTCTAAGACAAGTATTGCTCATTTCGGGGGATGGCTTTCTCCGCGAACTTGAGATATAGAGAGACATAGAAAGAAACATCAAGGCGGATCCACTCACTGAGGCTATTCCTCAAACACATTAGTTTCGCAAACTGGTTTTGTGAGACTGATCAGGAGAGGAGTTGGGTGTTCGATATCACACGGGCTGTGAGTATGCGACATCGCAATAATTAGCCTTGAATGCTAGCAGGAGATTGTTGGAGATAGTACCCTCAGAGTCAATTATTAGATCACAGGCACGTGATTGCAATGATTGAGAGAGGACCTGTCCCAGTAGGACAGTCTTAATCAAGATGATAGTATGCTATCTGGTTTATCTTTATCATCGTGCACTGCTTTAGGTGACCATACGGGTCACTATTGCGCGTTGATAGAGCCCCTAGGATTCTTGCTTGACTGCCAGCAGTATGAGGGCGATCATATAAGTGGGAGCTGGTAGTCTATAAGCACATCCTTAAAAGGTCCCTAGTCGTGGGAGTTTCGAGACAGGGCATTGATACTCCAGAGTAGACTAGTGTACACAGTCGAGACCCCGACGAGGGGCGGTGGCCGGTCTCACAAGCCACTAGTGTCAGTTGGTTCACCTAAGATGTATACAGGTGCTCATTGGGTTATGAGTACACCGGACAGGACTCGCCGGGAACATACTAGTTGGTCTTATACCTGACATCAGATAGCAGTTCCCTGGTGACATGTGTACAGGTTAGTTCATCGAACGGAGATCGTCATTTGTCTCGTGTGAGTTCCCACTGTACTTTGATTACTACCCTACCACGCTCAAAGGAGATGTGCAAACAGGTTTTAGTTGGGTACAGTCCCGAGCCACATGGAGGCAGTGAGCGGATCTGCAGGGGTTCGTCTCTCCCGGTATTGGGGGTGAGGTCGCGCTGTGTCTAGGAGAGCCATTACACGAAGTCCTTGGCCAAGGCAGGAGATTTACTGGTAGGTATTCCAGTAGTATCTCAGGGTGTTCTGGGCTACACTCCGACACGACTTTTACTGCTTTTGGGGGTCTGACTCTTACCAACCCCCTAGGCCCGCCATGCGATGCTCATAGACGAACGGACCGGACTGTACGGATATTGTCACTGACAGGCTCAGTAGGGTGTCAGGATGAGTTCGCTCATCGACGTCCCTTTTGGTCAATACCTGGTAGCCCGTTACGTATAGGCTAATACCTCTGACGTGCTAGTGGTTAAATCCACAACCAAAGTATTGACGAGTCTTCAGAGTCCCCCAAAGACCAGTTTCTCAAGTTTCGGGCGAAACGCTATAGACGCCGTATGGAGATATGGCAGGGTTCGATCAGATACGTGCGGTATTGCACGGATCATGATCGGACGGATAGTACTAGCGGGCTTTGGTTTAAGCCGGATCCTAGTATTGCTCAGTGTAGATTTGTCTCATTACATTTGTATTTCGGTCGGAATACAAATACGGGTATGTATATACAGTAGCGGGGTTTTCCTGTAATTTTTTACGGGATCAGTTTTTTGAAGTTGCCAGTTTGCATTCTGTTTCGGCCATTTTCCTTTGTATCTTTCATTGGCTGAAAATTGGTGGAAGAGGGTTTATTTGAAGTTGTGCAAATTAGCATTATGGAGGGTGTTATTTGCAAGTTGTTGCTTCATGATGGTTGCACCATCATTTGACATCTTCACTTCATGATTGCTTGACTTTAGGTGTGATGATGGTTGATAGAGTATTGGTTTTGGTTAGTGATCATTATATTTCATCATCATCCTTTTTCTCTCTCATGCATGATAGCCTTTTCTCTTTCTCTCCCTTGGATGATGGTGGGGCTCCCTCATATTTTTGATACTCCCCTTTTTCCTTGCCATGGCCGGCCAAACAAGAGGGTGGGCTGTCCAAAATTTTGTTGTGGGAATTTTTGCTCTTTTTATGCTACAAAAATTCCTAAGTTCATCCACAAAAGGTTCACATCTCATTCCTCCACCAAAAGGCAACTTCTAGCAACCCTTTGAGACATAGAGCACTACACTCATTCTACAGCACTTCTTGGGCACGTCGGCTCGCCAACTTCGTACCCGAGTTGCCTCGGTCCAGAGGTGGGAGCCCGTAAAAGAAGCCGGCGACGTGGTGCCCTTCCGGCGAGGAGGTGAAGACCGGAGATTCCGCGGGGAGATCGGGACGACGACGAGAAGACCGAAGGACACGGATCGCTCGGTATATCTCTCTACCCCTTCTCTTGTTAGCTAGGATTAGATTAATAGCCCGATCCGGTTTTAAAGTGCGCGGTGGTGCCGGTTCAAAAGTTTAAAGTAAATTATCGTTTCCGCATTTTGGCCTCGGATTGACGGCCGGGGCGCCGCCGTGCACTTACAGAGTCGTCCACCATGAGTTTGCTAATGGATTTCGAGACCCGATTCGAGGAGTTGGATGAACTGTTTCGGGTACATGGTGGGCCCGGTGCGTACCCCGGGGCAAGAAGATCGCAGATGATGGCGTTGAGCCTGGCAGGGGAGCACTACCGACCTGTGATTTTACCTGACGTGTCAGATATCCGGAGGATACCGTCGTGGTCTTGAGATTGATGGTAGGGGCCGGTCTGGACTGACGGCGCCCTAGATAGTGAGATTGATACAAAGATTCTGAGATCTTGAGGTACAGAGATTTGATGATACAGGTCAGTCCGGATAGCCGGAGCCTGAGATATTGAGACTTTGGGATTTATGTTTGGTGTCGATGCTAGACACTGTTTATGCTGATTTCATTTATGATACCTCTTTTAAAAATACAAAGGAAATCTCACTAATTTATGAAAGCAGTTTTCTTCAGTACATGCATCCTGTTTCATGCATCCATACATCATCCATATGATATATTGCTATCTGAGGCACTGACACGGGCACATGGGATTACACTTGGGTTAGATATTTACCCTAGCCATTGTTATAGGCTGTTGGTTATAATTGAGGATTATATTATGATCGTATGACCTAGGATTGCGTCATACATGCGATTTCTGTTCGTAGATGTATTCTATTCATGAGTTGGCAACTCACCCCCGTTGTGCCACAGTTTCTTGCAGGTTTTGTCGTACATGTTTCAGTATGGCTTTGCTGGCACTACTTCCATTTCCGGGTGATTTACTAGTAGGTGGGTTTATTTTGTATCGTACCCATCAGTATACCTTGTATATTATTATTCTGTTGTATCTAGAAGTTCCATCAACCAAACATGTATTTATTTCAGATAGAGACCAGTGATGTTTATTCTTTCGATCTTAGAGTCGCGCGTTGTATTTCTATGGATTTCATGCTGTTTGAGTTTCCTTTTCTGTGGTGATCCTCGCCCTTCGGCGTTGTATATTATAGTGCTTGCGTGGTTGTGACCGTCGATTGACGAAGAGCTAGCTCCCGCTTGGGGATGCATTTTTCATTGTATATATGCTTTATCAGGTTTTGTACCCATTGGGGTCAGTTTTTACAAAGGAAACTCTGCCGAAATTTTTTGAAAAGACTTGTGATTTTAAAATGCATATTTCGGGATATGTTGCAAACTATTTGATTTGAAAATGGTTTTTCCATCACTCTACTACTTTTCTTGGTTTGGATTTCTGGGCTTTCGGCTTACTTAGGTTACGTACGCCTCGAGACGTTTCGTAATTTAAGTGCCGGTCATGCTCCGTAGTTTCGGGTCGTGACACTATTACCACTGACATGCTTGTGGTTAAACCCACTGCCAGCGTATTGATGAGTCTTTAGAGTCTCCCACAGAAAGTTTTCCCAAGTTCGGGCGAAACGTTGTAGAGGCCGTATGGTTTTATAGCAGGGTTCGAACATACACGTACACTTATGCAGTGTCATGATTCAGACGGATCATACTAGCGGCTTTGGTTTAAGTCGGATCCTAGTATTAGATTTGTTGGATTACTCTCGTCTCATTGCATTCGTATTCAGTCGGAATGCGGATGCTGGTATATATATACAAATGAGGGGTATTCTTGTAATCTGTCACGAGTTGACTTTAGCGGATGCCATATCTTTTTATTGGATTAAACATTTAGTTTAAATGTTTAGTGGAGGAAAATGTAGGTGCAAGTTTTGTCCATATGCATTATTTCGTGCCACATGCACTTGGTGACTCATGGTCTTGGTTTATGTGACCATTATTGTGACATAGATTGATTTTGGGGGCTAATTATGATCAGTGGGGGATATTTTGGAGAGAGAGGGCAACCAAGTATTGGTTTGGGATTTTTGGTTATTGATATATCTATCCTTCTCTCTCAAAAATATGACACACAACATAAGCCATTTCACTTCTTCTTCTCTTGAGCTCACATTCTCCTCTAATGGCTTCTTCTTCAACATCCACCTATCCCTCTCATGAGTTAAGAATCCATGGGTGTCTTGAGATAAAGTGATCAAACACATTCTCAACTTCACCTTGGACATGTCAACTAGCAAACTTCATGTTCGAGTTGCTTCGGTTTTGAAGCAGAAGCCCGTAAAAAGATTCCTTGACGTGGTGCCACTTCGACGAGGAGACCGGAGATCGAGCTTAATCGGAGATGCCGTGAGGAGCTATGGATGGTGGCTAAAGACCGAAGGACACGGATCGATCGGTGTAGGCATTCTAAATTCTTTGTAGTTAGCTAGTTTATGGATAATGGAACGATCCGGGTGAAAGTCTGCGTTAGCGCTAGTTTATAAAAGTTTTTGTTCCGCGTTTGGCCTCGGATTGACGGCCGGTGCGCTACCGTACACTTACAGATGTTGTCCACCCTCTAGATCTGATATGCGATACTCTTTGACAAAGAGACCGGACTGTATGGAGATTGTCACATTCAGGCTCAGTAGGGTAAGGACGTACTTGATTGTCGACCCCCCTTTCGACAAGTATCTGGGCCGTTACGTACAGCTAGTACCGCTGACGTGCTTGTGGTTAAACCCACTGCCAGCGTATTGTTGAGTCTTTAGAGTCCCACACAGAGGGTTTTCCCAGTTCAGGCGATAGATGTAGGAGCCGTACGTTGGTACGTGTAGGGTTCCGATTAAATATGTGTATATACACAGACTTTAATCGGACGGTTGATAATACTAGCCGGCTTAGGATTAAGCCAGATTATTAAATCAGGTTTTGATTTAATAATTTATATATGTATTTTGATACATATATTCTAGTATTATTGTTCACTATTTATTTTCTCTCTTTGGTGCTATCCGTATTTTATACGGATACGCGTATATGTAGCGATACATATACGAGGTGAAGTATTCTGTATTTATATGGAAATGCTTCTAGAAGAAGAACACCTAATATTTATTTTTCTATTTAGAAAATAAAACGGAAATGAGGTGGACATGATGTGTAAAGTGAAGCTTGGTTCATTACATGTAGAGAGGGATGGGTTTGGATTTTAAATTAATTAAATCCATTTGTGTTCACTATTTGGTGCATGGTTGATATTTATGTAGCCATTCCTTTTTACATAAGAACTTGATGATTTTCTTCATCTCCTCCTAGCATGCTTCATGCTCTCCTTTAGCTCTTCTCCTTCTTCTTCTTGCTCTCATTTTGAGCATGGTACAAGAGAGGAAATTTTAGTGGAGTATTCGTACATCACCGACCATCTAAACCTAGCGAGCTTGGATCGTCGGTTAGAGCCTCCCTCGCATTCTCTAGGGTGGATCGTTTTCGGCAAGTGTGGTCGATTCTCAAGCGTGATCCCGGTGGCTACGAGTTTGGAACGATCTTCCACAATTGGATGGACACACGATAAAGGTTATATTTCTCAAATCTTGCATGTTTTAGATTTCTAGTTTAGGGTGTTTGGATCGAATCCTCGGGTGTGAGCGTCCGGTGCCCGTAAAAAGTTTTTGTTTTCGCTTCCGCCTCGCCCACGGCCACCACGGCACGGGTGCCGGATCATAACAGTTTAAGAGATACTTCTTCTTTTCTAGATCTATATTTAATATGATTTCTATTAATTAAAATAAAAGCATAGTTTATATTAATTAGATTTAAAAACAACCTATCAATTATTAAAACATCATTTAGAAACTATATCAAACATCTATGTTTCTAGTTAACTAAAAGTACCCTATATTTAATCTTCGATTAACAGTATTAGGTAGCCAATCTATACTATTATTTTATTGAATTAACCAAGAGCCCTTTAATTACCTAGGTTGAATTTTTTTTAATCTAATTCTTTTCTTACCCTCCCTAATTAGGTTTCTAGTTTGTCGGATCATTATTAGCCTAATGACTTTTTAGGTATATCATCAATTCCTAGATCTAATTCAAAGCGTCAATTATCCCTATAAGATCTAGTTTATATGATGAAAACATAAAAAGAAAGGAATTAATCAAAAGAAACTTCATAAATTAAGCATAAGAAAAGAAGAGTTTGAAATTGTCCAACAACTAGAATTAAACAACACAAACCCTAGAATGAAATTATGTACTCATGTTTATAAAAGAAAAATAAAACTTATTCATAATCAAGAGTACTTAGAATAGACTCGATCTCTTCTTCTTGAAAACTCTAATGAGAAGCCTATGAGAGAGATGATAGAGATATGAAACCCTGACTTGAATGCTTATATAGGGCTAAGCAAGATTGGAGAACAAGTAATAGAAGATACAAGAGAATCTACTTTCTAACAATTATGATAATCTAATCTGATTGCTCTGTTGGATTCCGTTACGTTCCTTTAGAATCTTCAAAAGATGAAACCCTATATCTCATATTAATCTATATGGAAAGACGATCGTGTCTATAAAAAATCTCATCGAACGACCCAAAATAGACCGCCGATCCACCCTTAATTGACTTGATTCGCCGTCGAATTTTGGATTCGTGGTTCCATATTTTTTCTATGGTTTTATCGTCAATTTAGATAATTTTTGAGCTCATAAAATCTTGAATATCTCTCTGTGTTTCTATGGTTGCGTCGATCTCCGAATTGTTCCCAAATTTGGCATATAATTAGGCAGGTTGATTTGTTGTTTTTTTATTTAATTTGGTTTCTCAATCTGATTTGTTGTTGTGATGATTGATTCACCTCTATTTGTTGCAACATTTGCTGATTTATAATGATATTCCTAAATTTGTTCCAAATTTGCAAATTTTTTTTTGATTTTCTGAATAATTCCCTTAAGTCTCCATTATAAGCACGTAATCCTCATTTTAGCACAATTTTCCGTCTTTTTGCATCCAAGCCCTGTTATCTATAATAATTCATAAAAGATATCTAGAATAGTATAATGTATGATAATAAAATGATAAATGGGATAGAAAAATGTGCAATAAATTACACCAATCAAATACCTCTACACTTATCTTTTGCTAGTGCTTGATCAAATCTAGGGTTTCAAACTCTAAACTAAACTAAACTACTATCTAACTAAATGCTACTCCTGCTCTTATTCCTAAAAAAGAAAATAAAAGAAACAAAAATAAGAAAATGAAAACTATATACAAAGATAGGAATATATAAGAAAAATACTAAAAACAGGAGTTTAAACTTTACTAGATTTTCAGTTGTCAAGAACCATGCCTTAATAGATTTTGATCTATGCCGAAAATTACTTCACCATCATTCTTCCAATCTTTCCTACCTATTTTGCTTCCAAACATGATCATATACCCTTACGTGTGTGAAAAAATCATCTCTACACTCGGAGAATTCAATTCAACCTCTCATACTCTTACCCTTAGCTCCCTATTAATTTTTTAATCAGTGGATCAAATTGATAGATTTATTCCCATATTTTTCATGCGATCGTTAATATTTCGTGAGGCACTAACCAACTGATTACCGAATGTGATCACTTATTAGGCGTAAATAATATTATCCTAATCTTGCAACACATAAAAACCATCAAATGATTCTAAACCAGTTGGTTTAAGTCACTAGATGATGAAGCACCCTCGCTGAATTTTTTTATGCTATCTTGATAATTGCAAGATAATGTTCAATTTTTTATGGTGATATTAAATTTTTTTCCGTATTAGGGCATAACAGACAAGAGCATGACAGGTCACTTCTACTATCCCAAACTTCAAGATGTGTGCATGTGCATATAGTAGGGTATCAACGTTCAAATATTTGGATTCAAAAATAGGCTCCACTTATATCTTCTCAAACTTATCAACTCCTTCATGAAACTAGCCATTTGGGAACAGGCTCATGACAACTTATTACCAGATCCATTTAACCATATCTTTTTCTCATTTTTTCTTAAAATCTCTCTCTCTTTTATATACATTTTTCACTTTTTCATTTCTATATTCTAATTTTTTTAACTTATGTACAAAACCACCCCCACACTTAAACTAGACAGTGCCCTCATTGTCTACTACCCCTTATTCTTCCTCAAATAAATACTTCAATACTTTCGCTAACCCATAGGTTGATATTAACCAGTCAAAATTTTTACCTATGATCATGCAAGCGTAGTAAAATAAGATGTTGCAGTAAGCATCAATAAACACCCTAAAATGGATATGCAAAATATTGGTATAGTGTTTATATATGGGTGAAGAAAATTGTGATCCGTGTTTTGCTGAAAAAACTAGTACATAAATAAATGATGAACATTTCAAAGAATTATCTAACTGTACCATCTTGTCGAAATATTGGCTAATTGGATCAAATTCTAAACCACGAACATGCGGAGTATAAATAAGTGGTCCAGTTATAGGAGTTAAAAGCACAACTTCATCTTTCTTTTCAATAGGATTGGTTTTAATAATAACCGAAAGTAGTGGAGGGTTTGGCTCGACTGTTAAAACCTCAAAAGGATACTCACAATTTCTAGGATGATTTGGGAAATCTAAATCATCTAGAAGATTAAGTTCATCTTTAAAAATTTCCTAAAAACTTTGATCGAAATATACTTCTTCAAAATTAACTATCATCTCATCATTCATTTCTTCTATTATAATAGGTGAATCTTCTTCAACAAATCACCCGTCCAACAATTATTTTACCTCTTCCTTAAATTGACTTATACGATGATTTTAATCTTCTGGTTTAGGATCCTACTCTAAATTTTCTTCAAAAATTTCATTATTCATTCCTAATGAAGGTGTGGGTTCCCAATCAATAGTTTTCTCAAATATTATATGTCACGGCTTGAAATGGCACGTGACTGGCACTTGAATCATATGAAGTCTATAAGAACCCATCTAATTCAAGTAAGCTAAAATCCCAGAAATCTAAACCATTTGAAAAGAGAGAGAAGGAAAATTTTAGTTTTAAAGTAAGTAGTTTAACAATATAAGCCGAAGTATTGCGTTTTTAAAAGCTCAAGTCTTTTTTGAAAATTTCGGCAGAGTTTCCTTTATAAATACTGGTCCCAAAAGGGTACAACACAAGAAATATATATAAAGGCATCCCTAAGTGGGAGCTAGCTCTTCGCCAATTGGTGGTCACAACCACGCAAGAAATATAATATACAACGCCGAAGGTCGAGGATCAAAACTCAAAAGGAAACCCAAAATCATCAAGAAAACCATAATAATACAAGCGCGACTCTAAGGTCAAAAGAATATACACTGATCTTCTAAGTATAAACAATATACAAGTCTGGTTGATGGAGTTACTAGATACAACTGAAATAATAAAAGTACAATGGTGATCACGATACGAGTAAACCCACCTACCAAAGCAATCACCTAGAAAGAGCAGTGTGCCAGCAAAGCCGCCAAGAAAACCTGTATGGCAAAACCTGCAAGAAACTGTGGCACAACGGGGGTGAGTTGCCAACTCGAGAGTAGAAAACATCAACGAGCAGAAATCGCATGTATGACTACATCCTAGGTCATACCATAATATCAATATAAAATATAACCTGAAACATCTGCTAATGGCCAGGGTAAACATCTACACAAGTGTAATACCAAGTGCTCGTGTCAATGCCTCATGTAGCAACACATCATATATATGATGTATGAAAGCATGAAAACAGAATACATCTAAATGAGAAAACTGTTTTCTTATCTCAGTGAGATTTCTGTATAAAAATCGAGTATCATCAATGAAATCAACAGGAAATTAGTGTCCAGCATCGACACAAAATATATAACTGGCTATCTCAATATCTCGGGCTCCGGCAATCCGGACAGGCCCGTATCATTAAATCTCAATACCCCAGGCTCCGACAATCCAGACTGGCCTAAATCCTCAAAATCTCAAGACTACGGCGGTATCCTCTGGATATTCACCGCGTCACAATAAAATCACCGGTCGGTAGTGCTCCCCTGTCAGGCTCAACGCCATCATCTGCGACCATCTTGCCCCGGGGTATCGCACCGGGTCCACCATGCACCTACAGACGGTTCCTTCTCCTCCTCGGATCGGGTGTATGATATTACTCAAGAGCCGAGAAAACTCATGGTGGACATATCTCAAATCATATCATGAGAAAATCGCAATTTTATCTTTAGAAATAATAATCAGTTTATAAAATCCTTGCGGTTTCTCCAAATCCATAAATCTCATGGAAATCCGAAAACTCAAAATCACGATGTCAATAGACAGTGAATACTGGCATAAAGCTCCATAATATTTCATGACAAACGAATGTATAAATGCAATATCTAATCTAGCACAGTAATGATATATTGGAACTATCAGCTAGCAAGCGATATCAATGAATTAATATTCTCTAAAGTGTACGCGACATGGCAATTACAGATGATGATGTGTATGAGCCGGCAAGTAAGTGTTCGCAGACATACGCATCATCGGTAATGGTGCTGGTGTCCTGATAACATGGGTTCAATATAACAATAAAAACACATTTAAACATGCAATGCGATGCGAATAGCAAGAATATGCGGAAAATGAAAATAAATGCAGCAATAAAGAATCTACATTAATATACACTAGTCATACCATTTGGCGTTGAAATAGCACGAATCGTGGTGTTTAGAAAATACGGGCTACGGTGTTTTTTAAGAAAAGGTACGTCCTTTGAAATATCTGTAGTATCCCTTGGCCTGTCTTTAGAATACTCACGATTCGTTAGTTTTGGAAATAAGTATGACTCGAGCCCAGTCTAGAACTTACTAAGTAAACTGTTGGGATTCCTTAGCTCCCTACTGGGTTTTCACAGCAACTACCATAACAAATTTAAAAATCTAAGGTGCTAATCTATCCAAAGCTAGGATCAAGCTAGAGTAAATAGACAATACATAGCATGTAATCTACCATTACACAAAATGAATGAGGAATACAACCTTTGTAGACCGGTCCTTCACTTCTAAAGCTTCGTGTTGACTGTTAGTTATATGTATGCCCTAGAGGCCATTACTGTACATAGGATGTATATTGTAGTGGATGCTGGAACATATATAGGGATGACTTTCTTGCTCGACATGATAGTATGCTATCTGGTTACCCTTTACCTTAATGTGTATGCTGATTGTCTCTCTGTTACATGTTGGTAAAGCCCTTAGGATCTGTACTTGACTACCTGGACTATGATGCGGATCATACTAGTGGGGACATGGTAGTCCATAAGTACATCCTTCAAAGTCCCTAGTCGAGGGTATATCGAGACGGGGCATCGATATACCAGAGTAGACTAGCGTATACCTTCTCGACCCATACAGATGGGCGATGGATGATCCCATATCCATTGGTGTTTGACATCAGAGATAATATACGGGTGCTCAGTAGAGACTGGGTACACTGGACGGACTCGCCGAGAACTCCCAGATGGTATTATACCTCACGTCAGATGGCAGTTCTCTGGTGACACTGGTACAGAGTAGTCTGTTGACCCGAGATCGTCATAGAGTCTTGTGTGGTTCCCACTGTGCTTTGATTTCCATCTTACCACGTCCAAGAGGGCGTGCAAAACGGTGGTTTTTGGGTACAGTCCCGAGTCACATGGAGGCAATGAGCGATAGGAGGGGATTCGTCTCTCCCGGTATAGGGAGTTGATGTTGTGCTGTGTTCGATTGGCTATAACAGGAAATCCCTGGCCAGGGTTGCTGAGATTTACTGGTAAGTGTTACCAGTAGTTTCTCGAATAGTTATAGACCTCATATCGACACGACTTATCGAGCTATTGGGGTCTGACGTTTACCACCCCTAGGCGAGATATGCGACAGATCAGACGATGAGACCGGACTGTACGGTAGTGTTACTGGTTGGATTCACTGGAGTGTGAGCGGGCTTGCTCGTCGATCTTCAGATCGCTCAATACCCGGGTGGCCGTTACGTTTAGCAGACCGCTTGCGGCTTGTGGGTGCTTGATATGATCATCACCTGCTGCCGGCGTATTGACGAGTCTTTAGAGTCCTACACAGAGGTTTCCTGGCTCAAGCGAAACGAAATAGGAGCGCATATGAGATATGTGCGGGACCGAGAATAATGCGTGTATGTGATACCGTATTCTATTCTCGCGATGAATGTATCGAATGGTTGTATGCGATATAACCTAGTTATCGAATCAAGTATTGATTCGATAAGCCGATACATTGAATACTAGTCAGTTGTGTGCGACATGACCGGATCATTGAATCAAGTGTTGATTTAATGATTTAATGCATAGTTATATATTTGATATATTACTTTGCATTAACTAGTATTGGTTCACTTTAAATGGATTTTCTCACTCGGTTTGTGCGCATTGCATATGCGATATGATTTTGTGCACTTGCTTGTATCATGTTTGATGATGCATGCCTTTTGGTTAAGTGTAAAGAATTAAACCTTGGTTAATGAAATGGTTAGGGTTTACTTTTTCCTTATTCATTTTATTCATTTATTTATTCTTTTGGAAAAAGAAAAGGAAATGATAAAATGGTGGCTTTCTTTATTTTTTCATGAAGCTTCATGAATACTTTGACCAAGTCACCATTTTTGTCTCATCCTTAAACCTAACCATTCCATTTAACCATGATTCATTCTCTACACTAAACCATGGTTTGAATATGATAAGGTTTGATTTTCTTTTCTATTTTAATCAACACTTATCATATTCTTCATCTTCTTCTTCTTCTTCATTTAAAAGAAAAGCTTGAAAGCATTAATGGCAAAGTGAGAAAAAGAGCAAGAAATCCAATTCTAAAGTGAACCCACTTCCTATTTCTTCATCCTCTACCTCTTGCCAAGTAGTAGAGTGTGTTTTCTTCACAAGTTTCAAGACTTGGTGAAGGTGGAGCTTGATCTAGCGATGCCTCGACGTAGATCATCTTCGGCATGGACATCGACGACCTAGTTCGCCTATTCTCCGATGAAGCCGATGCTAGAGCCCGGATTTGATTTGGACAGTGGAGAGGACTTCGTTGCGGAGCTATGGAGGTGGAGCACCGGATCTACAAAGGTTGTATTTCTGTATTCCCTTAGTTAATTGTTAACTAGTTCATTTTTCGCCTAAACTTCTAGCCGACGATCCGTAGTCGGGTTTCTCGGCACCGTTAAAATTTGAAATTGGCATGTTTGATGCCTTGTGAGACCTCACTAGGGTGTCTAGGAACCCTACAGTGGTATCAGAGCCTAGCTAGAGCCTTAGGCGAAGTCTAGACGGATTTTGAAGTCCGAACGACCCGAAACCCCAACCGGAAAATGCTCTCTGGACGTTTTCTGAAAACGTGGATTTTTTCAAATTAAAAATAGCTAAAAAATCCAGCAGAAAAAAAATAAGAATTATGATGCAAATTTTTTTCGATGAACAGTAAAAACCGCGGCGGAACCGCGGCAGAATCCTGCCTTCTGCGGCGGTTCCGCGGCGGAATGATGACGTCATCGTACACTGTTTGCACAGTAACTCCTATTATTTTATGCTGGATTTTCTGGGTATTTTTAAAATTTATTCCAGAGTTGTATTTTCTGGGATTATTTTGGGGATTCGGTGTTTCGATCGGAGTATCAAATTTTGTCTGTGTGGCTTTCCGGATAATTTTTTAATTATGTTAAAAAGTTCGACCGGATATAAATACCCAATTTTTTCCCTGTCGGGAAATTTCCAAGTGTTGGATTTTTCCGAAGTTTAACGACGTTCTAAGTAGTGCAAGTAACGCGATGGTCCCTCTAGAAGACAACAAACCTTAACTTGATTATGTGACCGTCTTGAACTGTCCTTTGAACCTTCGAGTTTGGGGCAGTACGGCGTGCCACATGTGAGGCGTTGGCTTGACCTTTCTACGGCTGGACCGTTGGTACTGAGGCACGAACTGAATGTTGTTAGACTTATTTCATGTGTTGATCTGTATCGGGAAAACTTGGGTGTTCGATTGTTCGATCGGAAAGTTTGACATTTTCTATTTATCCGGAATGGGATATAATAATTGGAATTCACAAAAAGTTATGAGATAACTGAATGAATGTTTTAAACACAGCAGTTTAGTCTCACTTGATCGGTTGCCACGGAATTTTGATGTGATCAAAAGTCCGTCGCAATCACGTAGCGTACGCGGATACTCGCCGGGTAAACTTAATAGACAGCTACACCCCATAGCCCCGACCAAGTGACTGTAGGAGAACACCGTCGCCGAAAGCATCCGTTCGGGTGCTCGCGGTAGCGGTGTTCCGCCTTGGTGCACTTCGTCGACGGTATCGGGGGTGCGGCCGTCTACTGAAGTTTGCGACGAGTATTCGATCAGGATGTCGGGAATCTTGTTGAATTGCCCGACTTGGTATTGAAAAGTGTTTTCGATAAAGAGACTAAAATGCGGGGTTTATAATTGTTAGGCATGCGATGTCTAAGAAATTCATTTGGTCAGGCATGCGATGTCTGAGGTGATTGCGGATTCCAACTGTTGTAGTTTTACACTTTCTTTTCTGTGACCGTAAGTGTAATATGTGATATCGCCGGTTTCGTTGCTATATGTCAACGACAATTGGGATGGACATATTTACTTACGTTGATGACATGTGATGTTATGTGTTGCTGGATATGTTATATTGGATCGTCGTGTTTGAATAGCCGGGGTTTTTTTATGTGAGATGAGTGTTTTTCATTTTCATTCATGTAAAAACTTGTATGTAATATTCTTTTATTGGGGCACTTCCAGGTTGCGGAAGATGTCACCGTTTGTATATTATTTACTTTTCTACACTAGGATAGACCCAAGGAGGAGGGCACAAGTAACCGGGTTCTGGGGTCCAGTGGGAGACCAACTCGAGGAGTCGAGTCCGGGTCTCCTAACCCTAGAATTGGTAGGGCTGCTTGCCGCTCTCGTAGGGGTCTAGGGGTGTGGGATTGGCTATTCATCACGACCGTGGAATCCGTGTTTTATACTGGCTCGTATTGAAAACACGGACGTCCTAGTATATCCAATATTTCATATGATTCTTCTGCTGCGATATCTGTGATGTGATCATGTGATGTTCTATGATAGATACAGTATATAGTATATATGATATATTATATAGACGTTACTTATGTTTTACACCCGCGCTAGCCTTGCCCCGCTCTGCCGTTAGTTACCTAACCTAACGGTGCACGAGGGGACATCGAGGCGAATGCGGATGGCATAAGTGTACGTCGTATTTATCTGTGATGTTTAGGTACTTAAATGATGGGACTTCATTAATGTGATTAATGAAATAAAAGAAACCTAAGATGTTGTAGAATCGAATTTCAAAATAAAACAGGTAGCTACAGTTCTTGCTTTGCACAGCGGTATATATAATATATCCTGCACCTTATTCGATAAGGAAAGGACCGAGTTCCCTTCACCGGGAGTGACTCCTTTAGCAATAACTGGCAGATGCTACACACTCAGTTTGTCTTTTGATTGCTTTTAAGAGTTTTTGCTTTGCACAGTGATATATATGATATATCCCGCACCTCATTCGACGAGGAAAGGACCGACGATCCCTTCACCGGGAGTGACTCCTTTAGCAAAACTAGAAAAGCCTAAAAAACACTCCATTTCAAAATTCATTTGATTCTACAACGATATCAAGTTCATTAAGCAATAGGTTTTCAGAAAAACCTGTCGTAGCCCTCCGTCATTTCAGATAAGTTGTATATAGTATTCGTGCTGCATTTGTTGGCTTTCGTCAAGGTGCAGTGTGCGGTAGCTATATGCTGCTTATCTGTCAGCATACGATGCGATTGGATTAGGGTAGTCGTGCGGCTTTGTTGGCTTTCGTCAAGGGTCGTGCGGGTGGGTTTAATTCGATCAAGAAATGTACGGGTTGAACTTGACTAGCGGGCTATGGTTTGTTGGCTTTCGTCAAGGTCATAGCACGTTAGGGGCAAAACATTATCGGGAATTTCAAGTGTTGAAATTTGCAATGAGATTGCATACCTTCTATGAGATAGTTGGATCTCGATACCCGCTGCGAGTAAGTGTTACTCCTGGGAGAGTTTTATACATTACAATTAGCCGATCAAGTAGGTGTCTAGAAAGGTGTCAACGGGGTTACGCCTCTGGAAAAACGAGGTTTACATTAATTAGGTTCGTGCGAAAGCACGGGGGACCTCCCTCAAAGTACCGACACTGGCCTGGCTGAAAGATTGGCGAACTTGTAGTGTGTAATTAATCCCGGCTAGTCTTTCCTTTTAGGGTTTGAAGGAAGATTTGATAAAAAGCAGTGGGAGCCATCCTGATTAGATAAAATTATAACCAATCTATTCTTGCAAGAGCGCACGCTGAGTGTTTTCTTCTCTCTCTCTCCAGGTAGCGACCATATCACGCCTTAATCAAGATAATAATACGGAATATTGACCGAACCCGCTTGTTATACTGAGCTGGGGAACGTTGGTCCCGCTCCAACTTATAATTGTTATAAAACAGAGCAGGAAATTGGGGAATACCAGATTTCCCGTGCCGCCCAAACGAAGAGAGTGCATGCTGATGCATCATCTTCGGGTGTGTTCATTACAGAGAACTGTTTCTCAGTGTCCTTTACGTCCTGGGTATGTGATACCAGATCAGGATCCCAGATATGTAATATGTTACATAGGGCTACAGAAAGGTAGAAAAACTGAGAACGGGTGATAAGTTTCATGAGACAGAAACCGGGGCAAGTGTTGCAGCCAAGTCTGTTGGTCACTGTCACCCTGTATTACCAGTACATTGATTCTGAACAAATGCTATTAGATACCGAACCTGATATACAAAATCATATCAGTCTCTTTATTAGTAAAGAAAGGATATAATTTTGTATTGATGGATAATGTTTTGAACATTTCCTATATCAAAAGTTGATCGGTTCAGGCACGTTATCTAAAAGCATTGATGTTCTAAATCAAACTACAGTTTTTAGTATATGGAACACACACAAGAGGAAGAGTTCAGATATGAACGAATCCTTCTTGTGGTATTGTAGACTAGGTCATATCAATGCGACCCGACTGGCTGAGTTACATTTAGATGCATATTTAAATCAGTTTGAATTTACATCTTATGAAACTCGCCAGTCATGTCACAAAGATAAGATGACCACAGCTCTGTTTATTGGAAACAGATAAAGAGTTAGTGAACTCTTGGGATGATACATGTTGATATATGTAGGTCCCCAGTCTACAAATGCCAGGACTGGTTCTTTATACTTCATTATATTCTCTGATAATCTCTCAAGATTCAGTCATATGTTCTTGTTGAAACATGAGTCCGAACCTTTTGAGATATTCACAGAATATAAGCTAGAAGTAGAGAACCAAAATACGGGTATAAGTATTATGTCCTATGATGAGATCAAGGAGGAGAATACTTGAGCACGGAAATCCTGGTCTATTCTAAAGGAGAATGAGATTCTCTCTCAGCATTACTCCTCCGTATACACCATAACACGATGGTATATCGGGGCGGAGCAATCGCACCTATTTGATATGGTGTGCTCTATGATGAGTAATACTGAGTTACCCGTTTCCTTTTTGGGAGTTATGCGCTTGAGAAGCTGCATACCTATTGAATAGGTTCGAATCAAATCAGTTGCCTACCATTTCATATGTGATATGGAAAGGGAAGAGCCCATATCTTAAGTTGGTTAAGATTTGGGGTTGTCCGGCCTATGTCTAAAACCATAATCCGGACAAGTTCGAGGCAAGGTCTGTTATGTAGAACTGGAATAGTTCCAGCTATACAAGCTACAGCAGATGATTTGGTACAACCAAAGGATTCAGTAGATACCAACGAACCTCAGCCTCTCCGCCGATCTAGTAGGGTTCCTCACCCACCTGAGAGATACTTCGGTTTCTCTATGACAGTGGGAGCGAGGATTGCATCATGAGATGATGACCCAACTAGTTTCGAGCTGGCCATCAGGAGTAAGACTCTATAAGAATGGCTGGATGCTTAGTGATCTGAGATGGAATCCTTATACACCGACAAAGTATGGACTTTAGTTGCTATATCTGAAGGGTTAAATCCCCATCAGGAGCAAGTATTTCTTGAGAAGATTACTTGGTGTACATGGAAAGGTTGAGACTTTCAAAGCTAGACTTGTTAAAGGTTTTCATCATCGACCAGGTGTGGATAATGATGAAACCTTTTCAAGTAGCTATGCTTAAGTCCATCCAGATCCTACTTACCACGGCTGCATACCATGACTACGATCTCTGGTGGTTGGGTGTCTTGACTGCTTTTCTAAATAATGATTTGGAAGAGAGCGTCTATAAGTACACAGCCAGAGGGCTTCGTAGACAGTAGGAGCAGCGGAAACGTGTGCAAGAGGCTTTATAGGATAAAGCAGGCATCGCGGAGTTGGAACGTCTGTTTTGATGGATTAGTCAAAGAGTTTGACATCATCAAAATGGTAGATGAATCTTGTATAAACAAAAAGGTAGTAGGGAGTATGGTGGTGATCCTCGTAGAGTACGTGGATGACATACTCTTGATAAGAAAGGAGTTTCTTATGCTACGCTCGATCAATCTCCGTTTATCACATGGATTCTCCACATAAGGATCAAAGTGATACCTACTAAATCCTGGATTTTGAATCTATGAGATAGATCTAATTGGATGTTAGGACTCTCACTAGTTGTAGTGAGACGGTATCAACAGATCCTGGGAAGAATCACTGGAAGGGTTCCAGGGTAATAAAGATGACTGAGTGTCAGTCACAGGCATTGTCTTAATCCTCAGTAGAGGGACGGTATGTTGGAAGAGTTCCAAGCTAGATACCGTGACATACTAGACGATAAAGGCAGGATACATTGCTACTTAAGATGCTACCAAAGAGGCTGTTTGGGTGTATATTGGTTCATGAGATGAACTATGTTCCTCCCATTGTGTGACAATGGAGTTGTGGCTTATGCCAAGGAACGCCGGTCCCATCAGTGATCCAGACATATTCTAAGGCAGTATCACTTGATCATGGAGATGGTTGATCTCCAGGGAGATCGAAGTTAGGAGAGTAGATTCAGAGGACAACACAGCGGATCCACTCACAAAGGCCTGTTCCCAGAGAGAGACTTTCATGGGATGGTTGAGTATGAGATACTGCAACCACTGCTACAGATGGCCCTAGTGCAAGTGGGAGATTGTTAGTTATATGTATGCCCTAGAGGCCATTACTGTACATAGGATGTATATTGTAGTGGATGCTGGGACATATATAGGGATGACTTTCTTGCTCGACATGATAGTATGCTATCTGGTTACCCTTTACCTTAACGTGTATGCTGATTGTCTCTCTGTTACATGTTGGTAAAGCCCTTAGGATCTGTACTTGACTACCTGGACTATGATGCGGATCATACTAGTGGGGACATGGTAGTCCATAAGTACATCCTTCAAAGTCCCTAGTCGAGGGTATATCGAGACGGGGCATCGATATACCAGAGTAGACTAGCGTATACCTTCTCGACCCATACAGATGGGCGATGGATGATCCCATATCCATTGGTGTTTGACATCAGAGATGATATACGGGTGCTCAGTAGAGACTGGGTACACTGGACGGACTCGCCGAGAACTCCCAGATGGTATTATACCTCACGTCAGATGGCAGTTCTCTGGTGACACTGGTACAGAGTAGTCTGTTGACCCGAGATCGTCATAGAGTCTTGTGTGGTTCCCACTATGCTTTGATTTCCATCTTACCACGTCCAAGAGGGCGTGCAAAACGGTGGTTTTTGGGTACAGTCCCGAGTCACATGGAGGCAATGAGCGATAGGAGGGGATTCGTCTCTCCCGGTATAGGGAGTTGATGTTGTGCTGTGTTCGATTGGCTATAACAGGAAATCCCTGGCCAGGGTTGCTGAGATTTACTGGTAAGTGTTACCAGTAGTTTCTCGAATAGTTATAGACCTCATATCGACACGACTTATCGAGCTATTGGGGTCTGACGTTTACCACCCCTAGGCGAGATATGCGACAGATCAGACGATCAGACCGGACTGTACGATAGTGTTACTGGTTGGATTCACTGGAGTGTGAGCGGGCTTGCTCGTCGATCTTCAGATCGCTCAATACCCGGGTGGCCGTTACGTTTAGCAGACCGCTTGCGGCTTGTGGGTGCTTGATATGATCATCACCTGCTGCCGGCGTATTGACGAGTCTTTAGAGTCCTACACAGAGGTTTCCTGGCTCAAGCGAAACGAAATAGGAGCGCATATGAGATATGTGCGGGACCAAGAATAATGCGTGTATGTGATACCGTATTCTATTCTCGCGATAAATGTATCGAATGGTTGTATGCGATATAACCTAGTTATCGAATCAAGTATTGATTCGATAAGCCGATACATTGAATACTAGTCGGTTGTGTGCGTCATGACCGGATCATTGAATCAAGTGTTGATTTAATGATTTAATGCATAGTTATATATTTGATATATTACTTTGCATTAATTAGTATTGGTTCACTTTAAATGGATTTTCTCACTCGGTTTGTGCGCATTGCATATGCGATATGATTTTGTGCACTTGCTTGTATCATGTTTGATGATGCATGCCTTTTGGTTAAGTGTAAAGAATTAAACCTTGGTTAATGAAATGGTTAGGGTTTACTTTTTCCTTATTCATTTTATTCATTTATTTATTCTTTTGGAAAAAGAAAAGGAAATGATAAAATGGTGGCTTTCTTTATTCTTTCATGAAGCTTCATGAATACTTTGACCAAGTCACCATTTTTGTCTCATCCTTAAACCTAACCATTCCATTTAACCATGATTCATTCTCTACACTAAACCATGGTTTGAATATGATAAGGTTTGATTTTCTTTTCTATTTGAATCAACACTTATCATATTCTTCATCTTCTTCTTCTTCTTCACTTAAAAGAAAAGCTTGAAAGCTTTAATTGCAAAGTGAGAAAAAGAGTGAGAAATCCAATTCTAAAGTGAACCCACTTCCTATTTCTTCATCCTCTACCTCTTGCCAAGTAGTAGAGTGTGTTTTCTTCACAAGTTTCAAGACTTGGTGAAGGTGGAGCTTGATCTAGCGATGCCTCGACGTAGATCATCTTTGGCATGGACATCGACGACCTAGCTCGCCTATTCTCCGATGAAGCCGACGCTAGAGCCCGGATTTGATTTGGACAGCGGAGAGGACTTCGTTGCGGAGCTATGGAGGTGGAGCACCGGATCTACAAAGGTTGTATTTCCGTATTCCCTTAGTTAATTGTTAACTAGTTCATTTTTCGCCTAAACTTCTAGCCGACGATCCGTAGTCGGGTTTCTCGGCACCGTTAAAATTTGAAATTGGCATGTTCGATGCCTTGTGAGACCTCACTAGGGTGCCTAGGAACCCTACATTGACGTCCCTTCGCTGCGATCATGGATCTCCCGAACTCTAGTATGGGTTCCCTCAGAGAAATGAACAAGCTTGCTCGTAGTCTTCGAGGCCAAAGATGATCTACGTCGAGAAGACTCAAACTCAAGCTAACGCTTCACTAGGTCATGAACTTTGTGAAGAGAACACCCTATAATACCCAAGCAAGTGTATAGGATGATGAAATAGGAAGTGGGCTCACTTTAGATTTTATTTTCTCACAATATTTTCTCTCTTTAGAAAACCTTAGCAAGCTTTTTTCTCAAGGAAGAAGAAGAGGGGCAAAAAAAATAAGAATGAACTAATGATGTGAGAGAACGAACCATGGGTGAGTTTGTATCATATACTAACTCATGTAGAGACATAACCATGGCTAAATTATAATGGTTAGGTTAATAAATATCTTAAGTGAAACAAAATTAGTGGACTAAGTCAATGCATCCACAAGCTTCATGAAGCTTCATGCATGTGAGATATTATCCACTAATTTGGAATTACTTCAAATACTAAAACCTAACATTATAATTTGTATGGTGTAAGTCTCATACACCCATGTAGTGTGTATCAACAACCATGATACAAAATAAAACACAATTAATATATTTCACATATATATTAAGTGTGCACATGTGAGAATAATAAATGCTTAAGTGTGCTAATATTAGTTAATATAAATTAGTATATCAAATATACAATTATATACTAAATTATCAAATCAACACTTGATTTAATAATCCGGCTATATCACATATAACCGATTAATATTAAATGTACCAACTTATCGAATCAACACTTGATTCGATAACCCGGCTATATCACATATAACCGTCGGATACAAATATCGCAAGAATAGAATACGGTATCACATACTCGCATTATTCTCGGTCCCGCACATATCACATATGTGCTCCTACTTCGTTTCGCCTTAGCCAGGAAACCTTTGTATAGGACTCTAAAGACTCGTCAATACGCCGGCAGTGGGTGATGATCATATCAAACACAACAAGCCACAGGAGGCATGCTAAACGTAACGGCCACCCGGGTATTGAGCGATCAGAAGATCAACAAGCAAGCCTGCTTATACTCCTGCGAATCCAATCAGTAACACTTACCATACAGTCCGGTCTCTTCGTCTGATATGTTGCATATCTCGTCTAGGGGTGGTAAACATCATACCCCAGTAACTCGATAAGTCGTGCCGATGTGAGGCTCATAACAGGTCGAGAAACTACTGGTAACACTTACCAGTAAATCACAAAATCAGCCCTGGCCAGGGACTTCATGTTATAGCAAATCGTGCACAGCGCAACATCAACCCCCAATAACGGGAGAGCCGAATACCCTCCTATCGCTCATTTCCTTCATGTGACTCAGGACTGCACCCAAAAACCACCATTTTGCACGTCCTCTTGAATGTAGTAAGGTGGAAATCAAAGCACAGTGGGAATTACACAAGACTCTATGACGATCTCGGGTCGATAGACTAACCTGTACCAGTGTCACCAGAGAACTGTCATCTGACGTAAGGTATAATACCATCTAGGAGTTCCACCTTCCAAGTGTACCAGTGTCCCTATATATGTCCAAGCATCTACTACAATATACATCTCATGTACAGTAATGGCCTCTAAGGCATACATATAACTAACAATCTTCCACTTGCACTAGGGCCATCATATAGCAGTGGTTGTAGTATCTCATACTCAACCATCCCATAAAAGTCTCTCTCTAGGAAAAGGCCTTTGTGAGTGGATCCGCCGTGTTGTCCTCTTAGTCTACTCTCCTAACTTCGATCCCCTGGAGATCAACCATCTCCACGATCAGGTGATACTGCCTTAGAATATGTCTGGGTCACTGATGGGACGGGGGTTCCTAGGCCTAAGCCAAAACTCCATTGTCACACAATGGTAGGAGCAAAGTTCATCTCATGAACTAATATACACCCAGACTTCCTCTTTGGTAGCATCTTAGGTAGCGATGTATCCAGCCTTTATCGTCTAGTTTGCCACGGTATCTAGCTTGGAACTCTTCCAACATACCGTCCCTCCACTGAGGGTAAAGACAATGCATGTGACTGACATTCAGTCAACCTTACCACCCTAGAAGCTATCCAGTGATTCTCCCCAGGATCGATTGATACCATCTTACTACACCTAGTGAGAATACTAAAATCCACTTAGATCTATCTCATAGATCCAAAACCCAGGATTTAGGAGGTATCACCTTGATCCTATATGGAGAATCCTTGTGATAAGTGTAGATTGACCGAGCGTAGCATAGGAAACTCCTTTCCTATCAAGTGTATGTTATCCATGTACAATACGAGGAAGACCACCTTACTCTCGACTACCTTTTTGTTTATACAAGGTTCATCTACCATTTTGATGAATTCAAACGCTTTGACTACCATATCAAAACAGATGTTCCAACTCCGTGATGCCTGCTTTAACCCGTAAAGCAACTTGCACATGTTTTCGCTGCTCCCACTGTCTAGAAGCCCTCTGGCTGTGTACTTATAGACGCTCTCTTCTAAATCACTATTTAGAAAAGCAGTCATGACACCCAACCGCCAGATTGTAGTCATGCTATGTAGCAATGGCAAGTAGGATCCTGATGGACTTAAGCACAGCTACAGGAGAAAAGGTTTTATCATAATCTACACCTGGTCAATGACGAAAACCTTTTACAACTAGTCTAGCTTTGAAAGTCTCAACTTTTCCATGTACACCAAGTAATCTTCTTAAGATATACTTGCTCTTGATGGGGATTTAACCCTTCAGATATAGCAATCAAAGTCTATACTTTGTTGGTGTATATGGATTCCATCTCAGATCGCTTAGCATCCAGCCATTCTCACAGAGTCCCCACTCTTGATGGCCTGCTCGAAACTAGTTAAGTCATCATCTCATGATGCAATTCTCGCTCCCACTGTCATAGAGAAAACCGAAGTATCTCTCAGGTGGGTGAGGAACCCTACCAGATTGGCGGAGAGGCTAAGGATCGTTGGGAACTATTGAATCCTCCGGTTCTATCAAGTGCAATAGATATGCACAAATCACAACCCAACACAATGGTGTATAAAACATATCTCAAGCGCAATACTATGCACAAAATGTAAATACCCAGTAGGTGCAACCATGGTGCACGAAAACGATATCATGAAACTCAATCATCAAAACTCAAATCCAAGCGATATAAGCGTGATACTCGGATCACAAACGCAAATCGCAATAAATGACATCGAAGTACACCTCCTACAATGTCGAAAATGAATCGGTGCGCCTAAAACTGGCAGAACAAGAATATCCGCTTGCCTCCTGTTCACGGTCTGGCATCCTCAGTCTCTGGATCCTTATCTTCTCTGCAAATTCACCAATCTCGCAATCCATCGGCTCATCGGCCCGGTCAGGTGTGCTAACGGGAATCGCGCTAGCACTTCTCTGGTCATCTCTCGGCCAATCATCATGACCACTCGTAAAGCAGCACGTTACTGGCGTCGGCCTCTGGTCCTCTGAATACACGTGACACAACTGATCTTGTGTGCAAATCTCATTGCAGCAGTGTCTGGAAGGAATCCTGCTCAAGGTCTCTTTCGATCTCGCCTATGCCGAACTGTACGGAGGCTGGTACTCTTACATAATCTTTTCTCATTTTCTGGACATTTACGTGTTCCGCACACATTTCCTCAGGAACTGGCGGTATCCCAACACCTCTGTATACATATCAGATCTCTAATCTTGACGGGGAGTAGCAACAGCTCGTCAGCATCTCGCATGAACCTCTGGCTCCACTTGTCTTTATCATCGTCCGGTTCGACATCACGTCTTGCTGTCTGCGTGATGCTACTGTTCTCGGCCACGGTCAATCCGAAGTCTCTCACACAGACTCGAAATCGCGTACTCTGTATTTTCATCACTCTGTAGAAGATATCTGGCCGAACACGTCCTTGGGAACTCATCCCAACCATCGGAAGAATACTCAACGCTCGTCCGTTCTCTATCAACTCACAACGCATCTGGGTGAGGTCCTCTATCTGAAGCCGGTCAACTTGCTGATCTCTTATCACATGATATCCGGACGACGTTAATCCTTTCGATCGAGTCATCAAGGTCCCAAAATTTCCCGAAAGCTCAACACCTGAGCATAGTCTAAAATATCTGGTACTTACCACAGTACCTCTGGACCATCCGTAGAAGGGCAAACCAAAGCTTCACTGATGGCACCGCTAAACTGCCGCAAACCCTAAGGTTCAAAAGCAGTTCCATAGTCATCATGCCGAGTTAGGGTTTCATTCTTATAGAGGGTCCACGGAATTACCTGCATGTTCTTCCGAATACTTAAACTGGGAAAAATGGATTCTTGACATTCGTTCGAACTTTTTAACTTCATCTAGGCGACATGCGAATAGCCTCCGTCCGCACGCTAAACAATGCCTCAATCCTCCAGGAAAGAAGGTACATCAACGATCATCTCGGGATCGGTCTGCTCTAGATCTGAGTAAGACTCTCCACACTGGAAATCTTCAACTCAACTGGGCCTACGTCGGCGCATCAACCTAACGAATCATCCTCGTCTCTCAACTCGGGATAAACTAGCTATCAGCTGTCGCATCTCTGCCTGGAAGCTCCAGCGATCTCAGCTCGTAAGCCCTGGAAGAGATATCCTATCAATCTCAGCAACAGCTGGGTCATCTGTCTGCATGGTAAACAACATCACAGTCTCTGAGGTAGGCTGTACATCAACAGTCCACTCGCAACTGGAAGCTCTAACAATGGCCCGATCATCCGGTGCAAAACCAAACACTCGCCTCACAGGAGGTCACAACACAATACTACATCAAGACGTTCCCATGTCACCAGAAACACAATGGTCAGCCCTCGTACCAGATGAGTTTGACCTGACCGCAACACTAGCAGCAGCTCAAACTGCGCTCAAACCATAGTGGCAGGAACCTCAATCGGGTATCGAAGAGAGAAGATCAATAGCAAGAAAGGAAACAACAGATCTAGAATGGATACATGATCATAAGAAGGAACAGTATCAAAGAGAGTATGATCATGGAAACAAATAGAATCGAGGATCTCAAATGGATGTATAATCAAGGGTACGAAGAGAATCATAGATCTCGAAATATGTATATCCTAAGGTTTCTTAAGTGGAGTATCGTATCGTAAATATGCCGCGGAACATACGTATGGTACGCCACTCTACTCAAGCTACCTACGCCATCAATCATGGTCAACCTATGAAACGAAAGTTCGGGTCTAATACCCCCCCGTTCAAGTCTAAGTTCTGGAAGGTCAAGCCTAGATTCCGAAATACATACCCGCCCTAGACTCCATATAGTCAAACATAGACTTGAACCAAGGTTAAACCTAGCGCTCTGATACCAACTTTGTCACGACCCGAAATATTAGCTCGTAACCAGCACTTAAATCACGCAACTGTTAGTTGTATGTATGCCCTAGAGGCCAGTATTGTACAGATGTTGTATATTATATTGGATGCTTGGACATATATAGAGATGACTTCCTTGCTCGATACGATAGTATGCTATCTGGTTACTCTTTATCTTAACATGTACACTAGTCTCTTTATACTGTCTTATAGTTACATGTTGGTAAAGCCCTTAGGATGTGTACATGACTACCTGGACTATGATGCAGATCATACTAGTGGGGACATGGTAGTCTATAAGTACATCCTTCAAGGTCCCTAGTCGTGGGTGTATCGAGACGGGGCATCGATATACCAGAGTAAACTAGCGTATGCGCTTCTCGACCCATGTGATGGGCGATGGATGATCCCATATCCATTGGCGTTTGACATCAGAGATGGTATACGGGTGCTCAGTAGAGACTGGGTACACTGGACGGACTCGCCGAGAACTCCCAGATGGTATTATACCTCACGTCAGATGGCAGTTCTCAGGTGACACTTGTACAGGTTAGTCTGTAGACCCGAGATCGTCATAGAGTCTTGTGTGATTCCCACTGTGCTTTGATCTCCACCTTACCACGTCCATGAGGGCGTGCAAAACGGTGGTCTTTGGGCACAGTCCTGAGTCACATGGAGGCAATGAGCGATAGGAGGGGTTTCGTCTCTCCCGGTATTGGGGGTTGATGTTGCGCAGTGCTCGATTGGCCGTAGCAGGGAAGTCCCTGGCCAGGGCTGATCAGAGATTTGCTGGTAAGTGTTACCAGTAGTTTCTCGACCCGTTATGAGCCTCACATCGGCGTGACTTATCGGGTTATTGGGGTCTGATGTTTACCACCCCTAGACTTGATATGCGACATATCAGACGAAGAGACCGGACTGTACGGTAAGTGTTACTGGTCGGATTCGCAGGAGTGTGAGCGGGCTAGCTCGTCGATCTTCTGATCGCTCAATACCCGGGTGGCCGTTACGTTTAGCAGACCGCTTGCGGCTTGTGGGTGCTTGATATGATCATCATCTGCTACCGGCGTATTGACGAGTCTTTAGAGTCCTACACAGAGGTTTCCTGGCTCGAGCGAAACGAAATAGGAGCGCATATGAGATATGTGCGGGACCGAGAATAATGCGTGTATGTGATACCGCATTTCATTCTCGCGATAAATGTTTCGATTGGTTATATTCGATATGACCTAGTTATCGAATCGTTGATTCGATAAATCGATACATTGGATACTAGTCGGTTATGTGCGACATGACCGGATCATTGAATCAAATGTTGATTTAATGATTTAATGTATAATTATATATTTGATATATTACTTTGCATTAGCTGGTATTGGTTCACTTTATATGGATTTTCTCACTTGATGCACATTGTATATGTGATATACTTTTGTGCACATATTTGTATCATGTTTGATGATACTTGATCATTTGGTTAAGTGTGAAGGATTAAACCATGGTTAAGTGATAATTAGGGTTTTGCTTAATCATTTATTTATTCATTTCTTTATTTATTTATTTGGAAATGATTGTCATTAGAATGGTGGCTTTCTTTGTCTTTTAGTTGAAGCTTCATGAAGCTTTGACTTCTTAACCATTCTTGTCATCATGCTTAACCCTAACCCATCCATTAACCATGGTCTATTCTCTACACTTAACCCTTGTTGGAATTATGATAAGTATTTTATTTTCTTTTCATTTTAAAAGACTTATCATTTTTCTAGCTCATCTTCTTCTTCATCTTCAAGTTTGAAACCTTGAGGCCATTAATGGCAACTTGAGCTAAAGAGTGAGAAATCCAATTCTAAAGAGAACCCACCTCCTATTTCTTCATCCTCTACCTCTTGCCAAGTAGTAGAGTGTGTTTTCTTCACAAGTTTTACAAGTTTGTGAAGTCGGAGCTTGAACTTGCGATGCCTCGAGGTAGATCGTCTTTGACACAAAGCCGACGACCTAGCTTGCCCGTTTCTCCGATGAAGCCAACGTTCGAGTTTTGGAATCGAGATGGACAGCGAGAGGATGCCTTCGTGGAGCCAAGGAAGAGGGTAACCGGATCTATAAAGGTTGTAGCATCTAACCTTTAGTTAATATGTTAACTAGTTTAGTTTTTCGCCTAGAATTCTAGCAACGATCCGTTAACTAGGGTTTCTCGGCACGATATTTTTGTAAAATGGCATGGTTGATGCCTTGTAAGACCTCTATAGAGTGCCTAGGAACCCTACAGTGGTATCAGAGCCTAGCTAGAGCCTTAGGCGAAGTCTAGACGGAGTTTGAAATCCGGACGAACCGAAAACCCAACCCCAAATTAGCTCTATGGAAATTTTTCAAATTTATGGTTTTTTGTCAATTAAAAATGCTTAAAAAATTCAGCAATGAAATCTAAGAATTACGATGCAAAAAGTTTCCCATGAACAGTGTTTTGTGCGGCGGAACCGCGGCAGAAGCATGGCTTCTGCGGCGGTTCCGCGGCGCTTTGATGACGTCAGCCCTTGGTTTTTGCACAATAATTCCTGATTAATTGTTCTGAGTTTTCTGGGAATTTTAATTTGACTCCAGAGTTGAGTATTCTGGGGTTGTATAGGGGATCATCGATTCGATCGGATTATCGAGCTTTGTCTAAGTGTTTTCCGGATAATTTTTTTGAATATGTTAAAAAGTTCGACCGGATATAAATACCCAATCTTTCCCCTGCCAATAATATCCAAGTGTTGGATTATTGTGTGGTTTAAGGACGTTCTGAGTAGTGCAAGTAACGCGATGGTCCCTCTAGAAGACAACAAACCTTAACTCGATTATGTGACCGTCTTGAACTGCCCTTTGAACCTTCGGGTTTGGGGCAGTACGGCGTGCCACATGTGAGGCGTTGGCTTGACCCTTCTACGGCTGGACCGTTGGTACTGAGGCATGAAACGAATGTCTTTGAACCTATTTCATGTGTTGGATGGTTTCGGGAAAACTTGGGTGTTCGAATGTTCGATCGGAAAGTTTGATATATTCTATTTATCTGGAATGGGATACAATAATTGGAATTCACAAACAGTTATATGATAACTGAATGAATGATATAAATCTAGCGGTTTAGTTTCATTTGATATTGAAAAGAGTTTTCGATAATGAGACTAAAATGCGGGATTTATATCTGTTAGGCATGTGATGTCTAAGTATTTCATTTGATTAGGCATGCGATGTCTAAAGAAGTTGCGGATTCCAATTGTTGTAGTTTTACACTTTCTTTTCTGTGACCGTAAGTGTAATATGTGATATCGCCGGTTTCGTTGCTATATGTCAACGACAATTGGGATACGCATATTTACTTACGTTGATGACATGTGATGTTATGTGTTGCTGGATATGTTATATTGGATCGTCGTGTTTGAATAGCCGGGGGTTTTTATGTGAGATGAGTGTTTTTCATTTTCATTCATGTAAAAACTTGTATGTAATATTCTTTAATTTGGGGCACTTCCAGGTAGCGGAAGTTGTCACCCTTTGTATATTATTTACTTTTCCGCATTAGGATAGACCCAAGGAGGGGAGCACAAGTAACCGGGTTCTGGGGTCCAGTGGGAGACCAACTCGAGGAGTCGAGTCCGGGTCTCCTAACCCTAGAATTAGCATGGTTGCTTGCCGCTCTCGTAGGGGTCTAGGGGTGTGGGATTGGCTATTCATCACGACCGTGGAATCCGTGTTTTATACTGGCTCATATTGAAAACACGGACGTCCTAGTATATCCAATATTTCATATGATGATTCTGCTGCGAAATCTATGTTGTGACTCTGTGATGGATATAGTATATAGTATATATGATATATTATATAGACGTTACTTATGTTTTGCACCCGCACTAGCCCTGCCCTGCTCTGTCGTTAGTTACCTAACCTAACGGTGCACGAGGGGACATCGAGGCGAATGCGGATGGCATAAGTGTACGTCATATCTATCTGTGATGTTTAGGTATTTAAATGATGGGACTTCATTAATGTGATTAATGAAAGAAAAGAAACCTTAGATGTTGTAGAATCAGATTTTAAATAAAACAGGTAGCTACAGTTCTTGCTTTGCATAGCGGTATATATGATATACCCCGCACCTTATTCGATGAAGAAAGGACCGAGATCCCTTCACCGGGAGTGACTCCTTTAGCAATAACTGGCAGATGCTGCACACTCGGTTTGTTTTTGATTGCTTTTATAGTTTCTGCTTTGCACAGTGATATATATGATATATCCCGCACCTCATTCGACGAGGAAAGGGCCGACGATCCCTTCACCGGGAGTGACCCCTTTAGCAAAACTGAAAAGCCTCAAAATCACTCCATTTCAAAACTTCATTTGATTCTACAACGATATCGAGTTCATTACGCAATAGGTTTTCAGAAAAACCTGACGTAGCCCTCCGTCATTTCAGATAAAGACTATTTAGTATTCGTGCTGCGTTTGTTGACCTCTGTCAAGGCGTAGTGTGCGGTAGCTAACTAGTAATTATCTGCAAAGCATGTGATGTGATTGGATTAGGGTAGTCGTGCGACCTTGTTGACCTCTGTCAAGGGTCGTGCGGGTGGGTTTGATTCAATCAAGAAATGACGGGTTGAACTTGACTAGTGCACTATGATTTGTTGACCTCTGTCAAGGTCATGGTACACTAGGGGCAAAATATTATCGGGAATTTCAAGTGTTGAAATTTGCAATGAGATTGCATACCTTCTATGAGATAGTTGGATCCCGATACCCGCTGCGAGTAAGAGTTACTCCTGGGAGAGTTTTACACATTGCAATTAGCCGATCAAGTAGGTGTCTAGAAAGGTGTCAACGGGGTTACGCCTCTGGGAAAACGAGGTTTACATTAATTAGGTTCGTGCGAAAGCACGGGGGACCTCCCTCAAAGTACCGACACTGGCCTGGCTGAAAGATTGGCGAACTTGTAGTGTGTAATTAATCCTCGCTAGTCTTTCCTTTTAGGGTTTGAAGGAAGATTTGATAAAAAGCAGTGGGAGCCATCCTGATTAGATAAGATAATAACCAATCTGATCTTGCAAGAGCATACGCTAAAGTGTTTTCTTCTCTCTCTCTCCAGGTAGCGACCATTTCATGCCCTAATAAAGATAATAATATGGATGTATTGACCGAACCCGCATGTTATACTGTGCTGGGGAACGTTGGTTCCGTTTATTCTTATAAGAGTTATAGGAATGAACAGGATATAGGGGAATACCAGGATTCCCATGCCACCCGAATGAAGAAAGTACATATTGATGCATTTTCTTCGGGTGTGTTCGTTACTGAAAACTGTTTCTCCATTTGCTCTACGTCCTGGGTATTGGATACCGGATCGGGATCCCATATATGTAATCAGTTACATGGGCTTAAGAAAGGTAGAGAACTTGGAGAAGGTGATAAAGACATTAGAGTTGGAAATGGTGCAATTGTTGCAGCTAAGACTGTCGGGGAATATCACCTTGTATTACCAACTGGTAATACATTGGTTCTGAACGAATGCTATTACATGCCGAACCTGATATGCAACATTATATCGGTTTCTTTATTAAGTAAAGAGGGATATAATTTTGTATTACAGGACAATGTTATGAACATTTTCCATAACCAAAAGTTGGTTGGATCAGGCACGTTATGCAATGGCATTTATGTTCTAAATCAATCAACAGTTCTGAGCATAACAAACACACACAAGAGGAAGAGTTCTGAACTCAACGAATCCTTCTTGTGGCATTGTAGACTGGGTCACATCAATGCGACACGACTGGCTAAGTTGCATAAGGATGGGTATTTGAAACCATTCGAATTTTCATCTTATGACACTTGCCAGTCATGTCTCAAAGGCAAGATGACCAAAACTCCGTTTACGGGACACGGAGAAAGAGTTACCGAACTCTTGGGACTAATACATAGTGATGTATGCGGTCCCATGTCTACACATGCCAGGGATGGTTCTTCGTACTTCATTACATTCACTGACGATCTCTCAAGATACGGACATGTGTACTTGATAAGACACAAGTCTGAAGCTTTTGAGAAATTTAGAGAATATAAACAATAAGTCGAGAAACAAACCGGAAAAAGTATTAAAATCCTTCGATCTGATCGAGGAGGTGAATACTTGAGCAATGAATTCCTGGACTTCCTGAAAGAGAATGGGATTCTCTCTCAGCTTACTCCTCCTTATACACCACAGCACAACGGTGTATCGGAGCGGAGGAATCGCACCCTATTAGATATGGTGCGCTCTATGATGAGTACAGCTGAGTTACCTATTTCCTTCTGGGGGTATGCGCTTGAAGCAGCGGCATACCTATTGAATCAAGTTCCAACTAAATCTGTACCTACCACACCATATGAGATATGGAGTGGGAAGAGACCATGTCTTAAACGAGTTAAGATATGGGGTTGTCTGGCCGATGTCAAAAGGCAAAATCCAGACAAACTCGAGGCACGGTCAGTTCTATGTAAGTTTGTGGGATATCCTAAACATTCAAATGGATATCTCTTCTACCACAGTGAACAGCAAAAAGTGTTTATTGCTCAACATGCCACCTTTTTAGAAAAGGAATTTCTTGCAAAAGAGATTAGTGGCTCTGAGGTAGAACTGGAAGAAGTTCCAGAAACACAAACTATAACTGAAGATTTAGTGGAACCAGAAGATTCGGTAGTACCCGACGAACCTCAGCCTCTCCGCCGATCTGGTAGGGTTTCTCGTCCACCTGAGAGATACTACGGTTTTCTCATTGATGGTGGAAGCGAGGATTGCATCATGGAGGATGATGACCCAACTAGCTTCGAGCAGGCCATCACGAGTGGGGACTCAGTGAAATGGCTGGATGCTATGCGGTCTGAGATGGAATCCATGTACACCAACAAAGTATGGACTTTGGACGTTGCTCCTGAAGGGGTAAAACCCATTGGGAGCAAGTGGATCTTCAAGAAGAAACTTGGTGTAGATGGGAAAGTGGAGACTTTCAAAGCTAGACTTGTAGCAAAGGGTTTTCGTCAAAGACCAGGTGTGGACTATGACGAAACCTTTTCTCCAGTGGCTATGCTTAAATCCATCCGGATCATGCTTGCCATCGCTGCATATCATGATTACAAAATCTGGCAAATGGATGTTAAGACCGCCCTTCTAAACGGTGATTTAGAAGAGTGCGTGTACATGACTCAGCCAGAGGGCTTCGTAGACAGTGGGAGCAGCGGAAAGGTGTGCAAGCTGCTTAAATCCATTTATGGATTAAAGCAAGCATCGCGGAGTTGGAATATCTGCTTTGACGTCGTTATCAAAGAGTTTGATTTCGTCAAAAATCCAGATGAACCTTGTATCTACAAGAAGGTGGCAGAGAGTAAGGTTGTCTTCCTCGTATTGTACGTGGATGACATACTCTTGATAGGAAATGATATTCCTATGCTGCAATCGGTCAAGCTCTTCTTATCACAAAGATTCTCAATGAAAGATCTTGGTGATGCCTCCTGCATATTGGGAATTAGGATCTATAGAGATAGATCCAAACGGATTTTGGGATTGTCCCAATCCAGGTACATTGACACCATACTAAAGAGGTTTAGTATGGAAGAGTCCAAACTTGGGAACTTGCCCACGATCTCTGGAGTCACTCTCTCCAAGGAGATGTCTCCCAAGACTGATTTGGAGAGAGCTCGCATGCAAGCGATACCCTATGCTTCGGCAGTAGGCTCTATCATGTATGCGATGCTATGTACCAGACCCGATGTAGCATACTCACTAAGTATAGTGAGCAGGTATCAAGCTGATCCTGGAGAGAGTCACTGGACAGCTGTGAAGAGCATTCTCAAGTATTTGCGAAGGACTAGAGATATGTTCTTGGTGTATGGTAACGGAGAACTCCAAGTGGAGTCCTTTACCGATTCCAGCTTCCAGAGTGATAAGGACGACTCTAAGTCGCAGTCGGGTTTTATCTTTACCCTTTACGGAGGGGCGGTTAGCTGGAAGAGTTCCAAGCAGGAAACCGTGGCAGACTCGACGATGGAGGCTGAATACATCGCTGCCAACGATGCTGCTAAAGAAGCTGTCTGGATCAAGAAGTTCATTACTGAACTTGGTGTGGTTCCATCCATTGAGCATCCAATACCTTTGTATTGCGATAACAATGGAGCAGTGGCTTTGGCCAAGGAACCCAGGTCCCATCAGCGATCCAGGCATATTCTGAGGCGGTATCACCTGATCCGGGAGATAGTTGATCGCCGGGAGATCGAGGTCAGGAGGGTTGACACAAAGAACAACACGGCGGATCCACTCACGAAGGCCATTCCCCAGATACAGTTTGAGAGACTCTTCGGGATGCTCGGTATGCGATACTACAGCAGCTGGCCCTAGTGCAAGTGGGAGATTGTTAGTTGTATGTATGCCCTAGAGGCCAGTATTGTACAGATGTTGTATATTATATTGGATGCTTGGACATATATAGAGATGACTTTCTTGCTCGATATGATAGTATGCTATCTGGTTACTCTTTATCTTAACATGTACACTAGTCTCTTTATACTGTCTTATAGTTACATGTTGGTAAAGCCCTTAGGATGTGTACTTGACTACCTGTGTAGCGTCTTGAAAAGTCGTTTTGGTGTTTTCCTGAAATTCGGTGAAAATTTGGTATTTTTCCGAAAACTGTCTTTCTCGTTATTTTGCAGTTTAGGGCTAATTATACCTAAAATGGATAGGTAATTGCTTGTTTTTAGTAGCTAATGAGTTAATTATGAAATTCTGGTCGTTTAAAAATTTTCCCTAATTTTTCAATTTTTTAATATTATTTTAAGCCGGTAAGAAAATACATTAATTTAGCGATAAATACAAATTTTTCCGGGCTAATTTTAATCTTTAAAATTATGTTAATTAAAATCTAGTGGTAACATAAATTTTTACTATTTTATTTTGATTTTTAACAAATTTTTATGATAGGAAACGAATTTATTGAATTTTAAGCTAAAACTTGCAATTTTTGACTTGTAGGGGGCCTTTTTGCATAAAATTTCTTTTGTAAAACCCCTCTCTCTTTTCCCTCAGCCCTAGGACAGCCCCACCTTGTGCAAGTCCAGAAATTTCTGGCCTCATGTTGGTTTCTTTCTTGTGTTGAAAATAGGGTTCTTTATGAATTTATTTTAAATATAGTTGATAAGGTATGGTGCATTGACTTTGGAGACTTGACCCTTGACCTTTCCCACACACCCACACCCTCCCCCTTACCTCATTTCTGGCCCAAATCTGCACCTCCCCCTCTTCATCTCTTTTCTTCTCATTTTCTTCTAAATTCTTCAAGTTTAATTCATCAAAATTGCAAATTAAAGCTTACAAATTAAACCCATCCTTCATCTTTCTTTTCCTTCACCTCCCTAGCTTGGATCTTGATGCTTGAGGCCATCATTTGGAGCAAATTTATTCTTGCTAGATCTCAATTTGAGGTATAATTTCTATCAAGTTAATTTCTTTTGGCTAAATTCCTTTAAGTATATGGTTTTAGTGTTAAAAGATTAACTAATTTCTAATCTAGTTTATAAAAGAGTAGTTTGTTTAAACTAGGGTTTTGAAGCCATGATAGTTAATTGAATTGTTTTGTAGTTAATCTAGTTGTTACTTAACTAATCTATATGGTTACCTTGATTAAGCGGCTTCCTATTAACCTATTCTATGTTAAACTTGTGTGAAATTGCATTAGGTTTGCTAAATTACCAAAATCTAGAAAGGGTTTATGTATGGAAAATGGGTTGTGAAGCATGATAAATGAGTTGAATTAAGGTTTAGAAACCATTATGTAGTTGATTAAATCTAAATTGTTATCTAGTTGTTTTGCTAACCTAATCTAGAAGGTTAACTTGCTAATTGAGTTATAAATTAGTGTTAATTTAAGGTTTTCATATAAAGTTTGGATTAAGAATTGCTAGGTTATATGATTCAAAGTAATGGTTGTTTATGGAAAATAAGTTTTGAATCTTTGCTAATGTGTTGTAATTATAGTGTTTGTAGATTGCTTGTTGTGTGGTTGGATTGTGATAACCGTATCGCTAATTTTCGATTTTCGCACCAAAATTGCTAGTTTGTGCTTACTAGGTTTTTATTAAAATTATTTGGTGAATTATTTGTGATACCTTGGGGATGTTTTTAGCATCTCCTATGACGTTAGGATGCGTGAGCGCGGAGTTTTGAGTAGTCGGGTTTTAGTTTTGCCGGGCGACCAAATCGGCGTTTTTTGGCAGTTTTTGCGATTTTCGCGTGTGTTCCGCGCACCCTGCGCACGTTGTACCTAGTTAGTGAACTTTAGTAGTTTCGTTGGGTTTTGCGTCGTTCTTGATAAGTAACCTTATGTTTGGTATTGATGTAAATTCCAGGTTCGGTCGCGGAGACGTCAGACGCGGCGCGAAAGGGGAAAGCGGTGATTGGACACAGCTAGCCAGGGATTCCGGTGAGTAGATGTAACATCTACGGAGGACTATCGTTGGATGGCGCAAGCCGCCCGATAGTTTTAGTAACTTACAAGATCCTTAGTGATGTTAGTAATTAGGGGTGAAATACTTAGTTGACTATTTGCTGCATCCATGCATTATATTGACATACCTATACGAAACCATTTTATAGGACACCTGCACCATCACCAGGGTTTTTATATGCAGCACGAGCACTATTCATGCTTACACACACACCCTGGTAATTGCCATGCCACCACACTAGATAACCTTTAAATTGAAACCTTTTACTAATTGATACTTAAACTTGTGCTATTGCCTTTAATTCCTTAAAATGAAACCGTAGGATTGCTATTCATGTGCATGTACTTCATCATATTAATTGTTCATGCCTAATCTATTAATCACACATCGCAACTTGATTATTGATACCATATGCATTCATTATCATTGATATATGCACTTATGAGGATTTCTTGAGATTTTATGATATTTCTGGATTTCGGGGGAAAGCCGCAAAATTTCTAAACTTATTATATTTTTAAAATATGTAAATTACGGTTTTCTAGTGATGTAAGTGTCGTCCACCATGAGTTTGTTGTGGTTTTGGAAATCCGTGTCGAGGAGTGGAGGAACCGTCACGGGTACATGGTGGGCCCGGTAAGGTACCCCGGGGCAAGAGGAATGTGGTGTTGACGTTGAGCCTGGCAGGGGACGGATTACCTACCGGTGACTGTTTGGGACGGCGGATATCCAGAGGATACCGACCGTGGCCGCTAGATGATGAGATATTGATATTTGAGATGGGTCAGCCGGACGGCTGAGGCCAGAGATACGTTGATATGAGATTTGAGACAGTTTTGAGGTGTCGATGCTGGACACAGGTTCTTGTTGATTCTATTGGTATTGTGCTGGTATTTCAAAAGACATTCTTAAAGGGAAAAACATGATTTCTTATACTTACACATTCAGATCATGAGTTGATTCGCATTGCATTCATACCTGCTAGTATATCCATATTGCATACATACTTGCCATTATGTCCTGCCTTACCTGTATTTAGATGCTAGGATGCTTGTGTGCATGCATTCAATAGCCTGTGTAGATGTTATTTATTACTCACGAGTTGGCAACTCACCCCCGTTGTGCCATAGCCTTTTGCAGGTCCGCTCCGTCAGTACAGTAGCGGCGGGTGCGCTTGCTTCTTTTGCCTCTTTTGCCTGGACTCGAGGTTTTGCTCCTAGGTGGGTTATATCATTATTTTGTACCACCTTGTATATTCTTTGTATCTAGTGCACTCCATCTACTGTTTCTACCAGTATTATTGTATATTGACCTAGAGATGAGACTGTGAGGTTTGTGGACTTTTATGCTATATTTTGGGGTCGGGCTCACTTGAGTCGACATGATGTTTTCTTATGCTTCATTATGATTATTTCGCATGTTGTTTCTTTATATTGCGTGGGATTTGTGACCGCCTTGTGGCGAAGAGCTAGCTCCCGCTTGGGGATGCCCTATTTTGTTGGATTCATATATATTTTTGTTGTACCCAGTTTGGGGGCCAGTATTTACAAAGGAGACTCTGCCGAAATTTTCGGAAAAGTTGGTATTGTTTTTAAAAAGGGTTTTACATGACTTATTTGATAAACTCGCTTTCATCTGATTGGGTTTTCTTCACTCTTTTGCTTAATTGGTTTTGTTTTCTGGGCTTTGGCTTACTTATTTTACGGACGTCTTTAGACGTTTCGTAAACTTAAGTGCCAGTCACGTTCCGTACCCTGCGGGTCGTGACAACCTGGACTATGATGCAGATCATACTAGTGGGGACATGGTAGTCTATAAGTACATCCTTCAAGGTCCCTAGTCGTGGGTGTATCGAGACGGGGCATCGATATACCAGAGTAGACTAGCGTATGCGCTTCTCGACCCATGTGATGGGCGATGGATGATCCCATATCCATTGGTGTTTGACATCAGAGATGGTATACGGGTGCTCAGTAGAGACTGGGTATACTGGACGGACTCGCCGAGAACTCCCAGATGGTATTATACCTCACGTCAGATGGCAGTTCTCAGGTGACACTTGTACAGGTTAGTCTGTAGACCCGAGATCGTCATAGAGTCTTGTGTGATTCCCACTGTGCTTTGATCTCCACCTTACCACGTCCATGAGGGCATGCAAAACGGTGGTCTTTGGGCACAGTCCCGAGTCACATGGAGGCAATGAGCGATAGGAGGGGTTTCGTCTCTCCCGGTATTGGGGGTTGATGTTGCGCAGTGCTCGATTAGCCGTAGCAGGGAAGTCCCTGGCCAGAGCTGATCAGAGATTTGCTGGTAAGTGTTACCAGTAGTTTCTCGACCCGTTATGAGCCTCACATCGGCGCGACTTATCGGGTTATTGGGGTCTGACGTTTACCACCCCTAGACTTGATATGCGACATATCAGACGAAGAGACCGGACTGTACGGTAAGTGTTACTGGTCGGATTCGCAGGAGTGTGAGCGGGCTAGCTCGTCGATCTTCTGATCGCTCAATACCCGGGTGGCCGTTACGTTTAGCAGACCGCTTGCGGCTTATGGGTGCTTGATATGATCATCATCTGCTACCGGCGTATTGACGAGTCTTTAGAGTCCTACACAGAGGTTTCCTGGCTCGAGCGAAACGAAATAGGAGCGCATATGAGATATGTGCGGGACCGAGAATAATGCGTGTATGTGATACCGCATTTCATTCTCGCGATAAATGTTTCGATTGGTTATATTCGATATGACCTAGTTATCGAATCGTTGATTCGATAAATCGATACATTGGATACTAGTCGGTTATGTGCGACATGACCGGATCATTGAATCAAATGTTGATTTAATGATTTAATGTATAATTATATATTTGATATATTACTTTGCATTAGCTAGTATTGGTTCACTTTATATGGATTTTCTCACTTGATGCACATTGTATATGTGATATACTTTTGTGCACATATTTGTATCATGTTTGATGATACTTGATCATTTGGTTAAGTGTGAAGGATTAAACCATGGTTAAGTGATAATTAGGGTTTTGCTTAATCATTTATTTATTCATTTCTTTATTTATTTATTTGGAAATGATTATGATTAGAATGGTGGCTTTCTTTGTCTTTTAGTTGAAGCTTCATGAAGCTTTGACTTCTTAACCATTCTTGTCATCATGCTTAACCCTAACCCATCCATTAACCATGGTCTATTCTCTACACTTAACCCTAGTTGGAATTATGATAAGTATTTTATTTTCTTTTCATTTTAAAAGACTTATCATTTTTCTAGCTCATCTTCTTCTTCATCTTCAAGTTTGAAACCTTGAGGCCATTAATGGCAACTTGAGCTTGAGAGTGAGAAATTCAATTCTAAAGAGAACCCACCTCCTATTTCTTCCTCCTCTACCTCTTGCCAAGTAGTAGAGTGTGTTTTCTTCACAAGTTTCACAAGTTTGTGAAGTCGGAGCTTGAACTTGCGATGCCTCGAGGTAGATCGTCTTTGACACAAAGCCGACGACCTAGCTTGCCCGTTTCTCCGATGAAGCCAACGTTCGAGTTTTGGAATCGAGATGGACAGTGAGAGGATGCCTTCGTGGAGCCAAGGAAGAGGGTAACCGGATCTACAAAGGTTGTAGCATCTAACCTTTAGTTAATATGTTAACTAGTTTAGTTTTTCGCCTAGAATTCTAGCAACGATCCGTTAACTAGGGTTTCTCGGCACCATATTTTTGTAAAATGGCATGGTTGATGCCTTGTAAGACCTCTATAGAGTGCCTAGGAACCCTACAGCAACGTCTAAAGGCGTAACGTAATTCAAGTAAGCTGAAACCCAGAAATCTAAACCTTTTTAAGAAAATAAAGGATGTGAAGTTTTGAAATAAAGGTATAATGAAATCAAGTTTTCTTAATGCATAGAAAAGGAACATAAAAATGCAAGTGAAACTTACTAATTTGAAAACGTGTTTCGTCTTTTAAAAATCTGGGCTGCACCTCCTTTGTATATTTTGATCCAAAACCACCAATAATAACAAGAATAATGGCATCCCCAAGCTGGAGCTAGCTCTTCGCCAAACGGCGGATCACAACCATGCAAAATAGTATATGTAAGTATACGACGCCCAACGGCGAAGTTCACCACAAAAGATAAAGAAATAAGCAAGACTTCAAAACCACAAGTAGCAGAAAACCCCTCGCTCTAAGTCTTGCAACCACAATCTCACTAAGTCTTATTACTTATACAAATACTAATTTTGATTGATGGAGTTGACTAGATACAATATGAAATATAAATACAAGAGTGGGTACGATACAAATGTCCCACCTACCACTGCAAAATACCCAAATAAAGCTATGTGCCAGCAATGCCGCTACGGATCCGTGCGGTCAACCTGAGAGAACTGTGGCACAACGGGGGTGAGTTGCCAACTCGTGAGTAGAAAAATATCTACAAGTAGAAATCGAATAAACAACGACTCCTAGATCAACTATATCATAAAGGTAATACTATGATATCTAGGGTGACCGGGTCATCATATATGCCAACAATGTAATCAATACCTATATGTATGCGGATATAATCCAACAATATAATCAATGTATGTATGCATGTGGATCCCGTCCAACCTATAATCAATGTAGGTATGCATGTGGATCTCGTCCAACCATATAATCAATGTAGGTATGCACGTAAATATCATAAAAGAGTGTGCATGAAAGTATGAGGATATAAATCAACGGTGTCTCTCGTGACACATCAAAATCATGGAACCTGGGTGTCCAACATCGAAACCCGAAAACATCATGAAACTCATGTCTAGCATCGACATATAAATCCTCATATCTCGGGCTCCGTCAGTCCGGATCGGCCCATATCATCGGTATCCTCCGGATATCCGCCGAGCCCAAATACCATCACCGGTAGGTAGTAGTCCCACTGCCAGGCTCACCATCTGCAGCACAGCAATCCGTTCTCGCCCTGGGGTACCATACCGGGTCCACCATGTTCCCGCAATCGGCCTCATCCAACTCCTCGAATCGGGTTTCACATGTCACTCTCAGAACCGAGAAAACACATGGTGGATGCACTAAAATATCATATCAAGAGAAACCGAGTTTTTTAAAATAGTACATGCTTTCTTTTAAAATGTCCATGGTTCTCAAATCTAGAAATCTCATGAAAACAACATATCTCAATGCGTAAAATCATAGAGCATGGTGTATGCGACATATAATAGAAATGTAAGTATATACGTATATCATGCAACATAGAACAGTGATATGACATAGGAAAACCTCTATTTTAAATGATTCTAGTTTTTAAAATATAATATGCGGTTCCCAATTTCCCAATAAAACCAGTTATCTATGTAGGTACAATATGTATATGCACAAGTATAGAGGTACCAATGTATGTGTGCACCAATATGGATATACAAATGCGTATGTGCGCAAGTATGGATATATCAAAGTATATGTGCACCAATATGAATATACAATGTGTATGTACGCAAGCATGTTATGCGAAGAGTCATATCATGATGCAGCAATCCTACTGTGTAGTGACATGGAAATTATCGATGATGAAGTGTGTGGGCCTATAATCTGTGTACGTGCAACATATGCATCATCCATAATGGTGCAGGTGTACTATAACCGGTATAAGTAATGCAATGCGAATAACATGAAGACAGCATAAAGTAAATCATTTGCAAATGCTGACGGGTATACGTATCTAAGATGACCGAGTCGGTGTATCTAACAATCGGCATCTATCCATATCACATCACGTACGGTATAATCCATCGTACGGCATCCTCTAGTCAAGGATATGGATCAATCATCAAGTCAAACTCATCTCGCACGGAAAATCATCGTACGTCGGCACTAAAACATTATGGATCCTATCAACCTTTACGAAATTATGGGGTACGGACCTAACGTCTCGTACGACATATCACACATGATTCACGACATATATAAATATCTTTATATACCTATGTCCTAGGTCACATCCGCAACAATCTCATATCAAGGGACCGGCAGGGTATCAATCATCTCAATCGACTCGCATCTGTATACCAACATATCACCCAATTATCATGTCACGTCATATATTCTTTTCATCGCATTTATATCCCTCATCAAGTCAATTTTATAAATACATTCTACCTTTACTATAAGCATATGTATCTAATCTAACATAAACACCCGAACCATACAAACAGTTTTTTTGAAAGATGCGAATCGTAGTTTTGAAAGTAGGGGCTACGGTGTTTTTAAATAAATGATATCATTTGAAAATCAGTAACATCCCTTAAGGTATCCATTTAAAATATGCATATGATTTTTCAGTTTGGAAATAGGTATGGTTCGGATGACACACCTACGTCGAATATCTAGTCCTATAGTACCCTAAACGGCAATATCATCAAATATCATCCTCAAGTTCCGTCATCACATACTAGTCGTATCATATCACTTCTAACTATCCTTTAGTTTCTAATATGGTTCTCTAACTACCCTTTTTACTCTATCTATAGTTTTCTATTAAAGGTTTCATTATCCATAATCTATACATAAATCGGTTTCCATCAAAGTGTGCGGGGGTGTTATACGCCATCCACCCGACTTCCCCTGTAGATATACATCTACTCACCTTGATCCTTGCTTGCCGAAGTCGATGACTCCATGCTCCGTGTCTTGGAATCCACGCGAGGGTACGTACAACCAATACACAATCGTAAAAGCTTATAAAAATCAAGTCGGAGAAACCAAAACGGCACAAGTTTCGCTCATAGGTTAAAACCTATAGCTTCCCGTGCAAAACACGACTAAAAATCCTAGTCGTTGACGTTCAAACGCCACACGACCAAATACAAATCCCAATATCAAAACCAAGCATCCCAAAATATGGAAAACATAGCCAAAAACATCCCCAATGTGCTCCCAGATTTTACCCTAGATGAATTTAGCCAATTTTGCATATATAAAGGGTCTAGTGTACTGGTGATGGAGCAACAGAACAAGCACGAATCAAATCCAACCCACCCTGGCCGAAATTTGTGGCCAGAATAAATAAATCTGCGGCCTGGGCTTTGGGTTAGGGGCTCGGGTCTTTAGGGTATGCTACATACTGCCTGCACATCTCTCTGTATTTGCTAAATAATTCCTAGTGCCCCGGGGTGATAGAAGATCACAAAATACCAACACAATTTCCACAATTTCACGATATCGACGAATCTAAAGTTCGTGTTTTGGGCTTTGGTCACTGGTCCAGGTCAAGAATTGGTCTCTAGGGTCTTATAACAGCCACTAAGCATCCCCCAATCCACACAACACTCAAACCCCTCTCTAAAATTTTCCAAGTTCACAAATCCACATCTTAAACCCATTTCTAACTAACTAGAATATAAAGAAACTTAAAACTATCAAAATGGTAGAAATTATACATCATGGATGCAACTCAAGAAAAACCCTAGTTTGCCAATGTTGTCAAAATCCCACTTTTCTTGGTCCAATGTGTAGAGGAGAAGGAAGGGATGAACTTTTGTGAAGGGAGTATAGGGTTTAGGTGAATGTTTGGAGGTGGATCTTGGGGTAGAGGTGGAGGGAAGTGAGTTGAAGGAGGAGATGAAAACAAATGGGGGAGGATGAAGATGGCTGCCCTCTCTCTCTCTTTCCTCTCTTATTCTCACCCTCACTCACTATTTACCCTTTTACCCTTTCTCTTTTTAAACCCTTTTCTTTTTATTTAAAACCAAACCATATAGTATCCCAAAACAACACAAGAACAACATGTAACCAGAATGTGACATGCCATGGTGCACTAGCCATGAAAAACTGTAAAAACACGGATTTGGCCTAATCGCGATTAACAGTGCACTAATCGGGTTTTTATCTAAACTGCATATAATAAATTTTAAAAATGCCAAATCCTATAAATATATTATTAAATGAATAAATCATTTTAATTTCCATTTATTTCACAATTATTGGTATATATTTATACCATTTATCGAAAACCCCAATTTCGCAAATTAGGCAGTTTTCAGGAAAAATATTATTTTAATATTAAATTCCAAAAATAATATTTTATATTTTCTGAAATGTTACATAACGTACCTGAACCGATCAACTCTTGATATAGGAAATGTTCAAAATATTATCCAACAATACAAAATTATATCCTTCTTTGCTAAATAAAGAGACTGATATGATGTTGTATATCACGTTCGGTATTTAATAACATTTGTTCAGAATCAATGTATTTGATTATACAAGGTGATAACTGCCAACACTTTAGCTGCGACAATTGCACCGTTTCCAACTCTTGAAACTTATCACCCATTCCCAGTTCTCTACCAATCTGTAGCCCATGTAACAGATTACATATGTGGGATTCTGATCCGGTATCTCATACCCAGGACGTAGAGGATACTAAGAAACAGTTTTCGGTAATGAACACACCCAAAGAAGATGCATCAATATGCACTTTCTTCGTTTGGGCTGCACGAGAATTCTGGTAACCCCCTATTTCTTGCTCGGTCTTATAACAATTATAAGTTGGAGCGGGACTAACGTTCCCCAGCACAGTATAACAAGCGGGTTCGGTCAATACATCCATATTATTAACTTGATTAAGGCGTGACATGGTCGCTACCTGGAGAGAGAGAGAAGAAAACACTCAGCGTATGCTCTTGCAAGATCAGATTGGTTATTGTTTTATCTAATCAGGATGGCTCCCACTGTTTTTATCAAATCTTCCTCTAAACCCTAAAAGGAAAGACTAGCCGGGATTAATTATACCCTACAATTTCGCCAATCTTTCAGCCAGGCCAGTGCTGGTACTTTGAGGGAGGTTCCCCGTGCTTTCGCACGGACCTAATTAAAATAAACCTCGTTTTCCCAGAGGCATAACCTCGTTGACACCTTTCTAGACACCTACTTGATCAGCTAATTGTCCTGTGTAAAACTCTCCCAGGAGTAACCCTTACTCGCAGTGGGTATCGGGATCCAACTATCTCATAGAAGGTATGCAATCTCATTGCAAATTTCAACACTTGAAATTCCCGATAATATTTTGCCCCTAACCCCCTATGACCTTGTCAAAGGCCAACAAATCATAGGATGCTAGTCAAGTTCAACCCGTCATTTCCTGATTGAATCAAACCCACCGGCATGACCCTTGACAAAGGCCAACAAGGTCGTACGACTACCCTAATCCAATCTGCATCATATGCATAAGCAGATAAGCGCCATTCAGCTACCGCACACTACGCCTTGACAAAGGCTAACAAACGCAGCACAAATACTAAACAGTCCTTATCTGAAATGACGGAGGGCTACGACAGGTTTTTCAGAAAACCTATTGCGTAATGAACTTGATATCATTGTAGAATCGAGTAAATTTTGAAAAGAAGTGTTTTGGAGGCCTTTACTAGTTTTTCTAAAGAGGTCACTCCCGGTGAAGGGATCTCGGCTCTTTCCTTATCGAAAAAGGTGCAGGATATTTCACAAATACCACTATGCAAAGCAAAAACTATAAAATCAATCAAAAGACAAACCGAGTTTGTAGCATCTGCTAGTTTCGCTAAAGAGGTCACTCCCGGTGAAGGGATCTCAGCTCTTTCCTTATCGAATAAGGTGCTGGATATTCTACAAGGAATACCGCTATGCAAAGCAAGAACTATAGCTACCGGTTTTTAAAACAAATTTCTACAATATTTTTAGGTTTCTTTTATTTCATTAATCTCATTAATGAAGTCCCATCATTTTAAGTTACCTAAGCATCACAGATAAATACAACGTACGCTTATGCATCCGCATTCGCCTCGATGTCCCGTCATGCACCGTTAGGTTAGGTAACTAACGGCAGAGCAGGGCAGGGCTAGCGCGGGTGTAAAACATAAGCAACGTCTATATAATATATTATATATACTATATACAGTATCTATCTCAACATATCAAATGATCACATCACAGATATCGCAGCAGAAAACAACATATGAAATATTGGATATACTAGGATTTCCGGGTTTTATATTAAGCCGGTATAAAACACGGATTTCACGGTCGTGATGAATAGCCAAACCCACATCCTTAGACCCATACGAGATCGGCAAGCAACCCTACCAATTCTAGAATTAGGAGACCCGGTCTCGACGCCTCGAGATGGTCTCCCACTGGACTCTAAAACCCGGTTACTTGTGCTCCCCTCCTTGGGTCTATCCTAATGCGGAAAAGTAAATAATATACATCAACAGTGACATCTCCCTCAACCCGGAAGTGCCCCAATAAAAGAATATTACCTACAAGTTTTTACATGAATGAAAATGAAAACTCTCATCTCACATAAAATAAACCCGGCTATTCAAACACGACAATCCAATATAACATATCACAGCAACACATAACATCACATGTCATCAACGTAAGTAAATATGTGTATCCAAATTGTCGTTGACATATAGCAACGAAACCGACGATACACCACATATTACACTTACGGCCGCAAAAAATAAAGTGAAAATCTACAACAATTGGAATCTGCACTGCCCTCAGACATCATAAAACCGGAATATCACATATTCTGGATTTCATACTTAACAATGCAAATTTTACATTTAGGTCCCAACCATGAAAATACTTTTCAAAGGAGGTCGGGTAATTCAACAAGATTCCCGATTCCGTCCGAGGCCGAAATGTTAAACTTGCTTGCAACTAAATAGATTCCAATTATTTTATCCCATCACATGATATCCGGACCACGATAAACTTTTCGATCGATTTATCAAAGTACCACAATTTCCCGACAGCTCAACACTTGAGCACAGTTTTAATAATACCCGGAACATGCCGCGGTACCTATGAACCAACCGTAGAAGGGCAAACCCAAGCCTCACTCAAGTCGCCATGGAACTGCGGCAAACCCTAGGGTATGTCCGCGGTTCCGCGATCCAAAAAAGTCAAGTTGGGGTTTCATTTTTCTAGACGGTCCACAAAATTACTTGCATGTATTTCCGAATACGTTAAACTTGGAAAAATGGGTTTTTGACATTTGATCGAACTTTTTAATGTCACCTAGATAACTTGTGAAAACCCAAATGCAATGTTAAACTACGAATACGAAACACTTAGAATTGTTTATAGTGTAAGATTCCATCTCATGAAAAATTAGCAAAAACAAACAACACCTGAAACACCAAAATACAGAGATGAGCACATGACAAAAATTTGAACACCAAATGCCACAACTGGGCCGGCCTGCTCGGACAAAACCCCTATGTGCACGGCCAAATTCCGAGCACTGGGTCCCAAATTTTAGCCATGTTCTTAGAATCTCTAATATATCATTCTGCAATTGTTTGAAAAAATTTTAGAGCTCATTTAAAAAACGACAGAATGCAGGTTTTTATATTTAAAGTTTCGGAGCAGTTTCGGTTTCGTAATCTAACAAACACCGTTTAATACTCTAACCCGGCTCTGATACCAATGTTGGGATTCCTTAGCACCATACTGGGTTTTCAAAGCAACTACCATGCCAAATTTAAAAATCTAAGGTGCTAATCAATCCAAAGCTAGGATCAAGCTAGAGTAAATAGACAAGACATAACATGTAATTTAAAATTACACTAAGTGAATGAGAAATACAACCTTTGTAGACCGGTCCTTCACTTCTAAAGCTCCGTGTTGACATCCCTTCGCTGCGATCATTGATCTCCCGAACTCTAGTATGGGTTCTCTCGGAGAAATGAACAAGCTTGCTCGTAGTCTTCGAGGCCGAAGATGATCTACGTCGAGGAGACTCAAACAAGCTAACCCTTCACTAGGTCATGAACTTTGTGAAGAGAACACCCTATAATACCCAAGCAAGTGTATAGGATGATGAAATAGGAAGTAGGCTCACTTTAGATTTTATTTTCTCACAATATTTTCTCTCTTTAGAAAACCCTAGCAAGCTTTTTGCTCAAGGAAGAAGAAGATGAGCAAAAGAAAATGAGAATGAACTAATGAGGTGAGAGAATGAACCATGGGTGAGTTTGTATCATATACTAACTCAAGTAGAGACATAACCATGGCTAAATTATAATGGTTAGATTAATAAATATCTTAAGTAAAACAAAATTAGTGGACTAAGTCAATGCATCCACAAGCTTCATGAAGCTTCATGCATGTGAGCTATTATCCACTAATTTGGAATTACTTTAAATACTAAAACCTAACATTATAATTAGTATGGTGTAAGTCTCATACACCCATGTAGTGTGTATCAACAACCATGATACAAAATAAAACACAATTAATATATATCATATATATATTAAGTGTGCACATGTGAGAATAATAAATGCTTAAGTGAGCTAATATTAGTTAATGTAAATTAGTATATCAATATACAATTATACACTAAATTATCAAATCAACACTTGATTTAATAATCCGGCTATATCACATATAACCGACTAATATTAAATATACCAACTTATTGAATCAACACTTGATTCGATAACCCGGCTATATCACATATAACCGTCCGATACAAATATCGCGAGAATAGAATACGGTATCACATACTCGCATTATTCTCGGTCCCGCGCATATCACATATGTGCTCCTACTTCGTTTCTCCTGAGCCAGGAAACGTCTGTGTAGGACTCTAAAGACTCGTCAATACGCCGGCAGTGGGTGATGATCATATCAAACACACATAAGCCGCAAGAGGCATGCTAAATGTAATGGCCATCCGGGTATTGAGCGATCAGAAGATTAACAAGCAAGCCTGCTTATACTCTTGTGAATCCAATCAGTAACACTTAACGTACAGTCCGGTTTCTTCGTCTTATATGTTGCATATCTCGTCTAGGGATGGTAAAAGTCAGACCCCAGTAACTCGATAAGTCATGCCGATGTGAGGCTCATAACAGGTCGAGAAACTACTGGTAACACTTACCAGTAAATCTCAGAATCAGCCCTGGCCAAGGACTTCAAGTTATAGCCAATCGTTCACAGCGCAACATCAACCCCAAATACCGGGAGAGACGAATCCCCTCCTATTGCTCATTGCCTCCATGTGACTCGGGACTGCACCCAAAAACCACCGTTTTGCACCTCCTCTTGAACGCGGTAAGGTGGAAATCAAAGCACAATGGGAATCACACAAGACTCTATGACGATCTCGGGTCGACAGACTAACCTGTACCAGTATCACCAGAGAACTGCCATCTGACGTGTGGTATAATACCATCTGGGAGTTCTCGGCGAGTCCGTCTAGTGTACCCAGTCTCCACTGAGCACCCGTATATCATATCTGATGTCAAACACCAATGGATATGGGATCATCCATCGCCCATTTACATGGGTCGAGAAGGTATACGCTAGTCTACTCTGGTATATCGATGCCCCGTCTCGATACACCCACAACTAGGGACATTAAAGAATGTACTCACAGACTACCATTTTCCCACTAATATTATCTGCATCACAATCCAGGTAGTCAAGTACACATCCTAAGGGCTTTACCAATATGTAACAGAGAGACAATCAGTGTATATGTTAAGATAAAGAGTAACCAGATAGCATACTATCATGTCGAGCAAGAAAGTCCTCCCTATATATGTCCAAGCATCCACTACAATATACATCTCATTTACAGCAATGGCCTCTAGGGCATACATATAACTAACATAAACTACAGGACTAAACTAACAGACTAGTCGAAGGGTAAGGAAAACCACCTAAGTCGAGTCGATATATATCTAGTAGTCGGTGATCCCGCCTCAATAGTATCACGTATGATACAATATATAATATGACATCCTCGAGTCAAGAGTGAGGATCTATCATCATACTTATCTCGCGTACGGTAAATCCATCGTACGACATCCCAATCAGGGTACGGGTCGAATATCACATATAATACAACATCCATATGGTATCATCATCACATATCATGAACTGGGGGTACTGATCTAAAGTCTAGTACATACTGATACCATCAACTTATATATATGCGTGTGTATGAGAACACATCGCTCAACGACCTGCTATAATATCATGTCGTATCTCATAATACGAACCAAGTCATATCACCGATCTCGTGGCATCATGCCCAATCACATCGACTCATCTCCAAGTACCATATACTATCCTCATAATACATGTATATGTATATGTATGTATGTGTGTGTGTGTGTGTGTATATACATACTCACATACATATATGTATATATATATATATCCCCATATACGCACAAGAAAATAAAATGTATGTGTGTATGCGCGCGCACGCGTATCTTATTCAAGGGTTTCGCGACTAAAAACTAGCTAACGACACTATCATCCGATTACACTAAAATTTAACCCATGATCTCCTAAAACCTTCTTCATAATCGAAAACATTTCACATAACACATAGTATGTATGTATACACGATATAACATAGGCTACACTATGAACTTTGGGGGTGCTATACGCCATCCACCCGACTTCCTCCGTAGATATATATCTACTCACCTTGATTCTCGCTTGCCGGAGTCGATGACACCATGCTCTCCTCGTCGTTTCGAAGTCCACATGGGGGGTACCTACAATTTCTAATGCGCCATATAGTAACAAAATCGAACATGAAAACTAAAACGGCACGCGGGACACACATAGGTTAGAACCTACGGCCAACGCATGCAAGATCAACCGAACAACTCTCGATATCGACGTACAAACGTCAAGTGATCGAGATAAAACACAAATACCCAAAATTCAAGTTACAGAATTCACAAAACCGTAATTAGAAATGATGTAAAAGACTTCCAGATTTTACCCTAAGTGAAATTGTCCAATTCTGCATATGTGGAGGGTCTAATTTACTGAGAATGGAGCCATGGACCAAACACGAAGCCCATCACTCCAGACCTGGCCGCAATTTGCGGCCAGAAAGAATAAATCTGTGGCCATGGGAGATGGTTCGGGTCTCGGGTCTTCAGGGTAGCTTCTAGGTTGCCTGCTTGTCTCACTGTATCTGCAAAATATTTTTTAGGTGCCCCGAGTCATAGCAGATCTCTAATTATCACCACAATTCCTATAAAATCTCGATATCGGCAAATCTAAAGTTCACAAAATGGGGTTTAGTCTCAGGTTTTGTCCTGAATTCTAGCACTAGAGGGGTTTAAGATCACTACCAAACCTTAATTGCACTATCTCAACTCAATTTGATCCCTAACCTTCATCTAGGAATTTTCAAAGATCGCTAAACCTCAATATATCGATTCTAAACTAAACATAGAAGCTAATGGAATGAATTACCACACTATTGATGAAAGAATTACCTCATTTGGCAACTCAAGAAAATTCTTGAGTTGCCCCAAGTGCTCAAAATCCAACATTCTTGGTCCAAAATGCTTGTAGTGAGCTTGTGCATGATTTTAGTGAAGGGAATGAGGTGTTTTGATGTGGAAATGGAGGTGTAGTGAGGAGGTGAAGGAGGTGGAAGAAGAGGGCAGCCAAGTGAGGAAAATGAGAGGAAAATGATGAAGAAAATAATGAAGGGGACAATGAGCCATGGTTCAAAGAGACCCCTCACCCTCTCTCTTTCTTCTCTCTCTTGCCCATACCTAATTCCATATTCATTTTCTTTTCTTTTCTTTAGTTTTCTTATGGTTTGTTTTTTTAAACAATTGCAAAAACACAATGAAGACTTGAAATCATGCTTCATAAAAATGTAACAAGTATTTTTTGAAAAAAGTGGCATGGTGCATGTTATGTGCATACAAGCTTAATGCACGATTAGTGATATTTAATCGAGATTAGCACTTAACCCTATTTTAAATGAGTATTTAAAATCTATAAATGCTCATATCATATAAAACATCCTCATTCAGTAATTCTTATAAATTTCCAAATATTTCTCAATTTATCGGTATATAATTATAACGCATCATTAAAATATTCATAATATTTATTATTTAATTATATAAATTCCCAAAAATAATATTTTTTTTTTCTGAAATGTTACAGTCTTCCCCCTTAAATAAATTCGGTCCCCGAAAATAAATTTAAACCTCTCAAATACTAAAACATTTCAGTAAAAAGATCAAGTCGTCGGGGCTTCGAAATCATAAATACATAAAACACATCGTAGTACAATGCATGCGCATGAAAAACGAGTATATAAACCAAAATCAAAACTCCGTCAAGCATCCCACAATCATCGGAGTAATGGTGAAGACACCAATGTCAAAGCCCAATACGAAACCAACATGATATACATCAAAACTATAACATGTACATAACACGCATCGTTGTAAATTCGTTAAACATCTGAAAAAGAAATGCATGCCAAACTTTTCAAGCCGTTTTACGATGCGCGTATCACAGTACAGGTAGTGGACGTTTATTGTAAGAAAATAATATATATATATATCCATTGTTTAACATACGTCCCGCCGTTTTGAAAATAATTTAGAAGGGTTTCTTTTGTTAAATGTATCGTGTCATCTCGGACAAGTGGGTAAATACTGAGACTATAGCTCCATTTTGGAAATCCTTTCAATAACTATCAATGCATGCAAAAATATATTCAGGTACTATCCTCGGACTAGTCTTGCTCAACCACTATACCAAATAGTAAATATTATAAAACATACTGCTCAAGAGAAATCATACTCAAAATGTGTATAAGAATGCCACGTGCGTCTGATGCGCACGGAAATCGAAATCCATGAATATGCCATACATGTGCATAGAAACAAAATCTAAGTGCAACGGGTGTGCACGAAACACCTGTCAAGGGAAATGGTATGCCTGACAACAATATCAGGTGTATCTGATATGCAGGAAGAATCCCGATTTAGTGCATCTGGTGTGCACCAAAATCGCATCAAGCGTGTCAAGTATGCGCAAGAATCCAAATCAAGTGCACAAGGTGCACGAAAACAAATATCGAGTATCACAATCGAAATCGACGGTATACATCACATCTCAAACCAAATCAGGTATACCGTGGTATATAATCTCATAACCATGTGCATCAGCATGCACAAGAATCGAATCCAAATACTGAAAGTGCATGAAAACTATGCCGAAAGCACAAGTCAAATCACATGCATACCATAGGCATGAAATAAAAATCAACATCTCGAATGATATCAAATCGAAACCGAGTGCAACTATAGTGCACAAAACCTCAATCATGCATATAAATCGCCCAAAATACCGAAATCCAAGATGACGGAAACAGTCCCGCTCTGGCACATCCTCTAAAGATCACTGGCCATACTGTCATGGTTACTCATAACATGTCTCGTCGACGATACCGAACTCTGGCCTACTGGGTGTGCACAATACTACTGATCCTGGGTCCATGTCTTCTCGTTTAGTATTTCCAAAAAGATCTTGTCGGGGTCTCTCCCAATCTCGTTTCTGCTGAACTGCCCGGAAGTTATCATCCTTTACTAAATCTATTTCTTATACCGGAACGGCTGCATACTCATCACGACTCCTTCTGGAAGATATATCCATATATAACGCCTCTGCATGCGTATCACATCTCTGATGTCAACTGAGTGGAACGTCATCTCGTCGAAAGCTCATACGAACCTCTTACTCCACTTTTCTCTAATGTCGACTGATTCGGACTCGTCTCTTCGTGGCTGCATGGACTGCGCTCCAATGGCTATATTCATATCTGGAGTTTCCCAAGCAATGTATCCCATCACATGATATCCGAACGAAATCGAACTTTTCGATCGATTCGTCAAAGTCCCATAATTCCCTGAGAGATCAACTTTTGAGTACAGTTTAATAATATCTAGTACATGCCACAGTACCTATGGACCAGCCGTAGAAGGGAAAACCCAAGCCTCATTAATGGCATCGCGGAACTGCCGCAAACCCTAAGGTTTCAAAGCGTTCCCATGGTCATTATATCGAGTTAAAGTTTCATTCTTCTAGAGGGTCCACAGAATTACTTTCATTTTTTTTCCGAATACTTTAAACTTGGAAAAATGGGTTTCTGACATTCGATCCTTTTCTATCGACTTTCAACGTGCCTGCGTGAAGTCTTCTCTAGCTGGAATCAATCAATCTGATGACCTCGCATCGGGGTAGGCAATGAACCACATGTCCAAGTCATTCCTCTTTGGGTGACTAGCGATCTTCTATCATATCTCTATGTACAACTCGTGCTGCATTAGCTTCAAACATCTGGGGCGATATCTCGTCAGTCGCCGCAACAAATGAATCATTCGTCCACGCTGAACAGTGCCTCAATCATCAAGAATAATCGGTGCATTGACGGTCATCACATTCTGGCTGGTCTCTAGCAGTGGCCCAATCCTCTATTGCTGATCTACACGTTCGAGAAATTTTGTAAAAGCAATCCATCAAACGCTCATGCACGAAAACACAATAAAATGAAACGTCTACACAATCGTGTGTCGCCGGAATTACGCACTGGTCAGTCCTCGTCCGTGATGAGCTCATGCTGACCGCAACTCTAGCTACAGCTCTCTCTGCCCGTGTAATCATGGTAGCAAAAACCATAAACCAATATCGATGAGGATAGATCATAGGAATGAATATAATACTGTGCAAGGAAATGTACATCCTAAGGCTTCTTAAGCGGAGTAGCGTATCGTAAGTATGCCGCGGAACATACACATGGTACGTCACTCTACTTAAGTAACCTACTCCATCAACCAAGGTCAACCTACGCGACGAAAGTTCAGGTCTAATACCCCCTCGACCAAGTCTAAGTTCCATAAGGTCAAGCCTAGGTTCCGAATATATATACACCCTTGACTCCGCATAGTCAAACATAGACTCGAACCAAGGTTAAACCTAGCGCTCTGATACTAACTTTGTCACGACCCGAAATGGAACGTGAGTTGCACTTGTGTCATTTGAAGTCTATAGCAACCCTTCTAATTCAAGTAAGCCAAAATCCCAGAAATCTAAACCATTTGAAAAGAGAGAGAAGGAAAAGTTTAGTTTTAAAGTAAGTAGTTTAACAACATAAGTCGAAGTATTGCGTTTTTAAAACCTCAATTCTTTTCTGAAAATTTCGGCAGAGTTTCCTTTATAAATACTGGCCCCAAAAGGGTACAGCACAAGAAATATATATAAAGGCATCCCCAAGCGGGAGCTAGCTCTTCGCCAATTGGCGGTCACAACTACGCAGGCAATATAATATACAACGCCGAAGAGTGAGGATCAAAACTCAAAAGGAAACCCAAAATCATCAAGAAAACTATAATAATACAAGCGCGACTCTAAGGTCGAAAGAATATACACTGGTCTTCTAAGTCTAAACAATATACAAGTCTGGTTGATGGAGTTACTAGATACAACTGAAATAATAAAAGTACAATGGTGGTCACGATACGAATGAACCCACCTACCAAAGCAATCACCCGGAAAGAGCAGTGTGCCAGCAAAGCCGCCAAGGAAACCTGTACGGCAAAACCTGAAAGAAACTGTGGCACAACGGGGGTGAGTTGCCAACTCGTAAGTAGAAAACATCACCGAGTAGAAATCGCATGTATGACTCCATCCTAGGTCATACCATAATATCCATATAAAATATAACCTGAAACATCTGCTAATGGCCAGGGTAAACATCTACACAAGTGTAATACCAAGTGCTCGTTTCAGTGCCTCAGGTAGCAACATATCATATATATGATGTATGAAAGCATGAAAACATAATACATCTAAATGAGAAAACAGTTTTCTTATTTCAGTGAGATTTCTGTATAAAAATCGAGTATCATCAATGAAATCAACAAGAAATCAGTGTCTAGCATCGACACAAAATATATATCTCGCTATCCCAATATCTGGGGCTCCGGCAATCCGGAATGGCCCGTATCATCAAATCTCAATACCTCAGGCTCCGGCAATCCGGACTGGCCTAAATCCTTAAATCTCAAGACCACGGCAGTATCCTCCGGATATCCGCCTGTCACAATAAAATCACCGGTCTGTAGTGCGTCCCTGCCAGGCTCAACGCCATCATCTGAGACCATCTTGCCCTGGGGTACCGCACCGGGTCCACCATGCTGTAAGTCTACGGTAGCGTCCCGACCGTCATTCTGACGCCAAACGCGGAACAAAAACTTTTACAACTGGCGCTATCTCTTACTATAACCCGGATCTTGCCATTAACGCTAAACTAACAAACTGTAAAGAGGTAGAAAGGCTATACCGATCGATCTGAGTCCTTCGGTCTTTAGCCATCATCCCACGCTCCTCGCGGCAACTCCGATCTCCTATCTCCTCGTCAAGGTGGCACCACATCAACGGATCTTTAAATGGGCTCCTGCCTCTATACCGAGGCAACTCGGACATGAAGTATGCTAACCGACATGTCCAAGATGAAGTAGAGAATGAGTAGAATACCTTGTCTCAAACACCCTAGGGTTCTCATCACATGAGAAGGTTAGGGTAGAGGTTGAGGAAGATGCAAAGAGTTGGAAATTGTGAGCTCAAAAAACTATCTCAAGAGAGAAAAATCCAAGAATACAAAAATAACCCTTGGCTGCCCTTATCTTTTGTGTGTGATATATATAAGGTTTTGTTTTGGAGAAACAAAGAAAATATCTTACAAAAATATCTCTAACTCAACCCTAAAATATCTCACCCAAAACAAACTCAATTAATTCATCATAAGTCACTACATGACTCATTAGCATGAGTCATTAGTGAACATGCTAGAATTAATGAGTCACCAAAATGAGTCACCCTTTCCAAAACTAATAATCATTTAAACCAAAATGATTAATCCAAAAAGAAATGCATCTTCTAAAGTATTCTCGTAACGGATTACGAGAATACCCCTCACCTGTATATACATACCTGTATCCGTATTCCGACCGAATACGAATACGAGAGACTAAAATATTCCGACTCAATATATTACTTGGATTGGCTTAAACCAAAGCCCACTAGTATTATCTGTCCGAAATATGACACGTGCACAAGTGCACATGCAATTTCGAACCCTGCCATAAAACCATACGGCCTCTACAACGTTTCGCCCGAACTTGGGAAACTATCTGTGGGGGACTCTAAAGACTCGTCAGTACCCTGGCAGTGGGTATAACCACAAGCACGTCAGCGGCACTAGCTGTGCGTAACGACTGCCAATATACTGACCGAAAGGGAAGCTGATGAGCGAACTCATCCTGGAACCCTATTGAGCCTGACAGTGACAATATACATACAGTCCGGTCCATTCGTCTATGAGCATCGCATATCGGGCCTAGGGGGCTGGTAACGTCAGACCCCAATAGCGGTATAAGTCATGTCGGAGGGTAGCCCTGAACACCCTGAGAAACTACTGGAATTTCTACCGGTAATTTTCACCTGCCTTGGTCAAGGACTTGGTGTAATGGCTCTCCTAGACACAGCGCGATCTCGCCCCCAATATCGGGAGAGACGAATCCCTGCCGATCCGTTCACTTGCCTCCATGTGGCTCGGGACTGTACCCAACTAAAACCTGTTTGCACGACTCCGTTTAGCCGTGGTAGGGTAGTAATCTAAGCATAATGGGAACTCACACAAGAAAAATGACGACCTCAGGTTGATGAACTAACCTGTACACATGTCACCAGGGAACTGCTATCTGACGCTAGGTATAAATACCAACTAGCAGGTTCCCGGCAAGTCCTGTCCGGTGTACTCATAACCCAATGAGCACCTGTATATATCTTAGGTGATCCAACTGACACCAATGGCTTGTGAGACCGGCCACCGCCCCTCGTCGGGGTCTCGACTGTATACACTAGTCTACTCCGGAGTATCGATGCCCTGTCTCGAAACTCCAACGACTAGGGACCACTTTTAAGGATGTGCTTATAGACTACCCAACTCTCACGTATATGATCGCCATCATACTTTTGGTAGTCAAGCAGGATCCTGAGGGCTCTATCAACGTGTAATAGTGATCATGTCACATAAAGCTGTACACGACTTGATAAAGGCAAACCAGATAGCATACTATCATCTTGAATAAGACTGTCCTACCGGTATAGGTCCTCCCTCAATCATTGCAATCACATACCTGCGATCCAATAATTGACTTTGAGGGCACTATATCCAACAATCTCCCACTTGCACTTAAGGCTAATTATTGCGATGTCGCATACTCACAGCCCGTGTGATACCGAACACCCAACTCCTCTACTAAACAGTTTCACAAAGCTTGTTTGTAAAAACTCTTGTGTTTGAGAAATAGCCTCAGTGAGTGGATCCGCCCTGTTGTATCTTTCTATGTCTCTCTTAATCTCAAATTCGCGGAGAAAGCCATCTCCCGAATTGAGTAATATCTGTCTTAGAATATGTCTGGATATCTGATGGGACCTAGTTCATAAATGAACTCCAAATCCAAACTTCTTAGACTGTATCGACAACTGAAACTAATCAGTATCCAGCACCATGCCTCCCATAGTATCCTGTTGGACCACTTGTCCATAATACTGCCCCCTTCGTCAGAGGGAAACCTATAACTCTGACAATCACTCTGTCATCCATGTCGCCTTTGGAAGCCTGGAATGATAACCGTCTCCCGAAGGAGGCTGCCGTCATCAAATCCCTAGAACATCCACTTATGTTCTAAAACTTCTTCCGTATGTTTCTCCAGGATTGGGTTAATATAAACTTATCGCATCTAGTGCAAGAACAACATCTGGTATGGTACTTGACATCTCACGATTGACTCAATTGCTTAAGCAAGTGATATGCCAATCATGCACACCCCTCTCCCCTTTATTCTATAAGACACTTTTAGAGAGGGAGACTCCATCACCTGCAGGTACACCACCATGCCAGGAGTCGTCCATTCTAAAATACTATTAGAATACTGTCAAAGTACCCACATTAGGAAACTACCCAAATCTTGATCTAAAACCATAGATCTAGTAACCAGAATGTCAGATATTATATCCATATCCTTTTATGGAGAAACAACTGTGTGACAACCACAGTATAACCGATCGTAGTATAGGAATTTTACTTCCTACTCTATGTATGTCATCCAAATACCAGGACATCACACCCTACTACCTTCTTAACAGATCCATCCCTTATTCTGATGAAGTCAAAGCCATGACTGTCACATCAAAATTAGATGATCTTTCTCCGCTATATCTGCTATAGTCTATAAATAGACATAAGCCACCTGCCCACTATGCTTCCGCTGCTCCCACTGACCACAACAACCCTTTGGCAGAATAATATATACGTGCACTTCTAAAGCTAGTTTAGAACGACGCTATACTTAACCTCCTGCCGGGTCTCATAGCCTGGAACAATAGTAGTGTCAAGTCTGGGTAAACTAGAACCTCCCTGTCTCCGTTCTTGAGGCTAACGGAGTGCCTCTCGGGTGCCTGAGGTTACCCACCATATCTGCGGAGTGGCTAATGGAATGTCATACCTGATTGAATCTTTAGGTCCTATTAAATTTCCCGTAATCATTTGCGGTTCTGGAATCACTTCCAGTTCTGCCATACTCCCACTACTGTTATCTGAAAAAAATCCATTTTACTAAAACTGTGGCGAGTCAAGAACAATATCACCATTGATCTTCTAGATGGTAGAAAGTAAACCCTCGTCATAGCTTGGGCCAACCCACAAACTGCCATTACAGAAACGTGCCTTGAGTTATCCAGAGTCTGGTTTTAAGCATAAGCCGGACAACTCCCCATACCTTAACATCGTTAAGATATGAACCATTCTATATCCAATATAGAAACTTTGGCACTTATTTAATTGGAACCAGATTCTAATCATGCAGCTGTCTTCAGTGCATATCAACATAATGGAGAGAGGCTAATCAACATTACTCAATTTAGGAATACATCCAATTATGAGTAACCTGAAAGAGAAACAGGTTTCTCAAAACCATTACTATCAACTGAATACCAATCACAAGTATCTATATCTTCGATTACCTTAAAGAATCCCGATACTTGCGACACCTGGTTCTCTACTTTATTCCTATACCTATAATTTCTCAAAACTTAGACATTGTATTTGTACAAAACACTTGCCTGAAAACTAGAGAAGTCACAAGTAAACAGAACATAGTGTAGGGTTCCTAGGCACACTAGTGAGGTCTCCCAAGCCATCAACCATGCCAATTTCAAAAATTATGGTGCCGAGAAACCCTAAACTACGGATCGATAACTAGATGTCTAGGCGAACATAGAACTAGTTAACACTTAACTAATGAGAATACGGAAATACAACCTTTGTAGATCCGGTCCTCCACCTCCACGGCTCCGCAACGAGGTCGTCTCCGCTGTCCAAATCAAATCCGGGCTCTAGAGTTGGCTTCGTCGGAGAATGGGCAAGCTAGGTCGTCGATGTCCATGCCGAAGATGATCTACGTCGAGGCATCGCTAGATCAAGCTCAGACTTCACCAAGTCAAGAAACTTGTGAAGTAAACACACTCTACTACTTGGCAAGAGGTAGAGGATGAAGAAATAGGAAGTGGGTTAACTTTAGAATTGGATTTCTCACTCAAAAACATCAATCACCATTGATGAGGTAAGCTTTTCTTCACTTGAAGCAAGGAAGAAGAAGAAGAAAAATTATGATAAGTTAAAAGAAAAAGAAAAGAATAATCAAAACTTATCATGACTAAACCATGGTAAAGTGTAGAGATTCAACTAGGGTTAAAACAAATGGTTAGGTTAAGCATGAGATAAGAATGGTGGACAAAGTCAAAGGTTCATGAATCTTCAACTACAATCCAAAACAAGCCACCATTTTCCTCATTTCCTTTTCCAAAAAGAAAATAAATAAATAAATAAATAAATAGATAAATAAAGGAAATGAAACCGTAACCATTCTTTTAACCATGGTTTAAATCTTTGCACTTAACCAAGTAAACATGTATCATCAAACATGATACAATCAAATGCACAAAATCATATCGCATATGTAATGCGCACATCCGAGTGAGAAAATCCATCTTAAGTAAACCGATACTAGTTGATGCAAAGTAATATATCAAATATATAAATATGCATTAAATCATTAAATCAACACTTGATTCAATGATCCGGTTATGTCGCACACAACCGACTAGTATACAATATATCGGCTTATCGAATCAACGCTTGAATCGATAACTAGGTTATATCGCATACAACCTTCGATACATTTATCGCGAAAATAGAATACGGTATCACATATACGCATTATTCTCGGTCCCGCACATATCTCATATGCGCTCCTATTTCGTTTCGCTTGAGCCAGGAAACCTCTGTTTAGGACTCTAAAGACTCGTCAATACGCCGGCAGCGGATGATGATCATATCAAACACCCACAAGCCGCAAGCGGTCTGCTAAACGTAACGGCCACCCGGGTATTGAGCGATCTGAAGATCGACGAGCAAGCCCGCTCACACTCCAGTGAATCCGACCAGTAACACTACCGTACAGTCCGGTCTGATCGTCTGATATGTCGCATATCTCGCCTAGGGGTGGTAAACGTCAGACCCCAATAGCTCAATAAGTCGTGTCGATATGAGGTCTATAACTATTCGAGAAACTACTGGTAACACTTACCAGTAAATCTCAGCAACCCTGGCCAGGGATTTCCTATTATAGCCAATCGAACACAGCGCAACATCAACCCTCTATACCGGGAGAGACGAATCCCCTCCTATCGCTCATTGCCTCCATGTGACTCGGGACTGTACCCAAAAACCACCGTTTTGCACGCCCTCTTGGACGTGGTAAGATGGAAATCAAAGCACAGTGGGAACCACACAAGACTCTATGACGATCTCGGGTCAACAGACTACTCTGTACCAGTGTCACCAGAGAACTGCCATCTGACGTGAGGTATAATACCATCTGGGAGTTCTCGGCGAGTCCGTCCAGTGTACCCTGTCTCTACTGAGCACCCGTATATCTCCTCTGATGTCAAACACCGATGGATATGGGATCATCCATCGCCCATCTGTATAGGTCGAGAAGGTACACGCTAGTCTACTCTGGTATATCGATGCCCCGTCTCGATACACCCTCGACTAGGGACTTTGAAGGATGTACTTATGGACTACCATGTCCCCACTAGTATGATCCGCATCATAGTCCAGGTAGTCAAGTACAGATCCTAAGGGCTTTACCAACATGTAACAGAGAGACAATCAGCATACACGTTAAGGTAAAGGGTAACCAGATAGCATACTATCATGTCGAGCAAGAAAGTCCTCCCTATATATGTCCCAGCATCCACTACAATATACATCCTATGTATAGCAATGGCCTCTAGGGCATACATATAACTAACAATCTCCCACTTGCACTAGGGCCATCTGTAGCAGTGGTTGTAGTATCTCATACTCGACCATCCCATAAAAGTCTCTCACTGGGAACAGGCCTTTGTGAGTGGATCCGCTGTGTTGTCCTCTGAGTCTACTCTCCTAACCTCGATCTCCCTGGAGATCAACCATCTCCATGATCAAGTGATACTGCCTTAGAATATGTCTGGATCACTGATGGGACGGGCGTTCCTTGGCATAAGCCACAACTCCATTGTCTCACAATGGTTGGAACGTAGTTCATCTCATGAACCACTATACACCCAAACATCCTCTTTGGTAGCATCTTAAGTAGCGATGTATCCTGCCTTTATCGTCTAGTATGCCACGGTATCTAGCTTGGAACTCTTCCAACATACCGTCCCTTTACTGAGGGTAAAGACAATGCCTGCGACTGACATTCAGTCGTCTTTATCACCCTGGAACCCTTCCAGTGATTCTCCCCAGGATCGATTGATACCATCTCACTACAACTAGTGAGAATCCTAACATCCATTTAGATCTATCTCATAGATCCAAAATCCAGGAGTTAGTAGGTATCATTATGATCCTATATGGAGAATCATTGTGATAAACGGAGATTGACCGAGCGTAGCATAAGAAACTCTTTTCTTATCAAGAGTATGTCATCCACGTACTCTACGAGGATCATCACCACACTCCCTACTACCTTTTTGTTTATACAAGGTTCATCTACCATTTTGATGATGTCAAACTCTTTGACTAACTCATCAAAACTGATGTTCCAACTCCGCGATGCCTGCTTTATCCTATAAAGCATCTTGCACACGTTTCCGCTGCTCCCACTGTCTACGAGGCCCTCTGGCTGTGTACTTATAGACTCCCTCTTCTAAAACATCATTTAGAAAAGCTGTCATGACACCCAACCACCAGATATCGTAGTTATGGTATGCAGCCGTGGTAAGTAGGATCTGGATGGACTTAAGCATAGCCACTGGAAAAGGTTTCATCATTATCCACGCCTGGTCAATGAAGAAAACCTTTAACAAGTCTAGCTTTGAAAGTCTCAACTTTTCCATCTACACCAAGTAATCTTCTCAAGATATACTTGCTCCTGATGGGGATTTAACCCTTCAGATCTAGCAGCTAAAGTCCATACTTTGCTGGTGTATAAGGATTCCATCTCAGATCGATAAACATCCAGCCATTCTTACAGAGTCTCACTCCTGATGGCCAGCTCGAAGCTAATTGGGTCATCATCTCATGATGCAATCCTCGCTCCCACTGTCATAGAGAAACCGAAGTATCTCTCAGGTGGGTGAGGAACCCTACTAGATCGGCGGAGAGGCTGAGGTTCGTTGGTATCTACTGAATCCTTTGGTTCTACCAAATCATCTTCTGTTGTTTGTATAGTTGGAACCTTTCCAGTTGTACATAACAGATCTTGCCTCGAGCTTGTCCGGATTTTGCTTTTAGACATAGGCCGGACAACCCCAAATCTTAACTAACTTAAGACATGGGTTCTTCCCATTCCATATCACATATGAAGCGGTAGGCAACTGATTTGATTTGAACCCTATTCAATAGGTATGCAACTTCTCAAGTGCATAACTCCCAAAAGGAAATAGGTAACTCAGTAGTACTCATCATAGAGCACACCATATCAAATAGGGTGTATCTGCTCCGCCCCGATATACCATCGTGCAATGGTGTATACGGAGGAGTAATGCTGAGAGAGAATCTCATTCTCCTTTAGAATAATCTAGGAATTCCGTGCTCAAGTATTCTCCTCCTTGATCTCATCATAGGACATAATACTTATACCCTTATTGGTTCCCTACTTCTAACTTATATTCTGTGAATATCTCAAAAGGTTCGGACTCGTGTTTCAACAGGAACATGTGTCTGAATCTTGAGAGATTATCAGAGAATGTAACGAAGTACAAAGAACCAGTCCTGGCATGTGTAGACAGGGGACCTTCATACATCAACATGTATCATCCCAAGAGTTTACCAACTCTTTCTCTGTTTCCAATAAACAGAGCTATGGTCATCTTATCTTTGTGACATGACTGGCGAGTTTCACAAGATGTAAATTCAAACTGATTTAAATATACATCTATATGTAACTCTAGTCAGTCGGGTCGCATTGATCTGACCTAGTCTACAATGCCTCAAGAAGGATTCGTTCATTTCTGAACTCTTCCTCTTGTGTGTGTTCCATATACTAAGAACTGTAGTTTGATTTAGAACATTAATGCTTTTAGATAACGTGCCTGAACCGATCAACTTTTGATATAGGAAATGTTCAAAACATTATCCAACTATACAAAATTTTATCATTTCTTTACTAATAAAGAGATAGATATGATTTTGTATATCAGGTTCGGTATCTAATAACATTCGTTCAGAATCAATGTACTGTAATACAGGGTGACAGTGACCAACAGACTTGGCTGCAACATTTGCCCCGTTTTCTGCCTCATGAAACTTATCACCCGTTCTCAGTTCTCTACCTATCTGTATCCCTATGTAACAGATTACATATCTGGGATCCTGATCTGGTATCACATACCCAGGACGTAAAGGATACTGAGAAACAGTTCTTTGTAATGAACACACCCGAAGATGATGCATCAGCATGCACTCTCTTCGTTTGGGCGGCACGGGAATTCTGGTAATCCCCAATTTCCTGCTCTGTCTTATAACAATTATAAGTTGGAGCGGGACCAACGTTCCCCAGCTCAGTATAACAAGCGGGTTCGGTCAATATTCCGTATTATTATCTTGATTAAGGCGTGATATGGTCGCTACATGGAGAGAGAGAGAAGAAAACACTCAGCGTGCGCTCTGTCAAGAATAGATTGGTTATTATTTTATCTAATCAGGATGGCTCCCACTGCTTTTTATCAAATCTTCCTTCAAACCCTAAAAGGAAAGACTAGCCGGGATTAATTACACACTACAAGTTTGCCAATCTTTCAGCCAGGCCAGTGTCGGTACTTTGAGGGAGGTCCCCCGTGCTTTCGCACGAACCTAATTACTGTAAACCTCGTTTTCCCAGAGGCGTAACCCCGTTGACACCTTTCTAGACACCTACTTGATCGGCTAATTGTAATTTATAAAACTCTCCCAGGAGTAACTCTTACTCGCAGCGGGTATCGGGATCCAACTATCTCATAGAAGGTATGCAATCTCATTGCAAATTTCAACACTTGAAATTCCCGATAATATTTTGCCCCTAGCTCGCTATGACCTTGACGCATGCCAAACAACCCATAGTCTGCTAGTCAAGTTCAACCCGTCATTTCCTGATTGAATTAAACCCACCCGCACGACCCTTGACGCATGCCAAACAACGCCGTACGAATACCCTAATCCAATCGCATCATATGCTAGCAGATAAGCACTAGTTAGCTACCGTACACTACGCCTTGACGCATGCCAAACAACCGCAGCACGAATACTAACTAATACTTATCTGAAATGACGGAGGGCTACGACAGGTTTTTCTGAAAACCTATTGCGTAATGAACTTGATATCGTTGTAGGATCGAATGAATTTTTGAAATGGAGTGTTTTTGAGGCTTTTCTAGTTTTGCTAAAGGAGTCACTCCCGGTGAAGGGATCGTCGGTCCTTTCCTCGTCGAATGAGGTGCGGGATATATCATATATATCACTGTGCAAAGCAAAAACACTTAAAAGCAGTCAAAATACAAACCGAGTGTGTAGCATCTGCCAGTTATTGCTAAAGGAGTCACTCCCGGTGAAGGGATCTCGGTCCTTTCCTTATCGAATAAGGTGCAGGATATATCACATATACCTCTGTGCAAAGCAAGAACTGTAGCTACCTGTTTTATTTTGAAATTCGATTCTACAACATCTTAGGTTTCTTTTATTTCATTAATCACATTAATGAAGTCCCATCATTTAAGTACCTAAACATCACAGATAAATACGACGTACACTTATGCCATCCGCATTCGCCTCGATGTCCCCTCGTGCACCGTTAGGTTAGGTAACTAACGACAGAGCGGGGCAGGGCTAGCGCGGGTGTAAAACATAAGTAACGCCTATATAATATATCATATATACTATATACTGTATCTATCACAGAACATCACATGATCACATCACAGATATCGCAGCAGAAGAAACATATGAAATATTGGATATACTAGGACGTCCGTGTTTTCAATACGAGCCAGTATAAAACACGGATTCCACGGTCGTTATGAATAGCCAAACCCACACCCCTAGACCCCTACGAGAGCGGCAAGCAACCCTACCAATTCTAGAGTTAGGAGACCCGGACTCGACTCCTCGAGTTGGTCTCCCACTGGACTCCAGAACCCGGTTACTTGTGCCCTCCTCCTTGGGTCTATCCTAGTGCGGAAAAGTAAATAATATACAAACGGTGACAACTTCCGCAACCTGGAAGCGCCCCAATAAAAGAATATTACATACAAGTTTTTACATGAATGAAAATGAAAAACACTCATCTCACATAAAAACCCCCGGCTATTCAAACACGACGATCCAATATAACATATCCAGCAACACATAACATCACATGTCATCAACGTAAGTAAATATGTCCATCCCAATTGTCGTTGACATATAGCAACGAAACCGGCGATATCACATATTACACTTACGGTCACAGAAAAGAAAGTGTAAAACTACAACAGTTGGAATCCGCAACCACCTCAGACATCGCATGCCTGACCAAATGAATTCCTTAGACATCACATGCCTAACAATTATAAACCCCGCATTTCAGTCTCATTATCGAAAACACTTTTCAATATCAAGTCGGGCAATTCAACAAGATTCCCGATATCCTGATCGAATGCTCGTCGTAAACTTTAGTAGGCGGCCGCACCCCCGATACCGTCGACGAAGTGCACCAAGGAGGAACACCGCTACCGCGAGCACCCGGACGGATGCTTTCGGCGACGGGGTTCTCCTGCAGTCACTTGGTCGGGGCTATGGAGTGAGGCTGTCTATTAAGTTTACCCGGCGAGTATCCGCGTACGCTACGTGATTGCGACGGACTTTTGATCACATCAAAATTCCGTGGCAACCGATCAAGTGAGACTAAATTGCTACGTTCATAACATTCATTCAGTTATCTCATAACTTTTTGTGAATTCCAATTATTGTATCCCATTCCGAATAAATAGAAAATGTTAAACTTTCCGATCGAACAATCGAACACCCAAGTTTTCCCGATACAGATCAACACATGAAACAAGTCTAACAACATTCAGTTCGTGCCTCAGTACCAACGGTCCAGCCGTAGAAGGGTCAAGCCAACGCCTCACATGTGGCACGCCGTACTGCCCCAAACCCGAAGGTTCAAAGGGCAGTTCAAGACGGTCACATAATCGAGTTAAGGTTTGTTGTCTTCTAGAGGGACCATCGCGTTACTTGCACTACTTAGAACGTCGTTAAACCACGGAAAAATCCAACACTTGGAAATTTCCCGACAGGGGAAAAATTGGGTATTTATATCCGGTCGAACTTTTTAACATATTCTAAAATTTATCCAGAAAGCCACACAGACAAAATTTGATACCCCGATCGAAACACCGAATCCCCAAATCAACCCAGAAAATTCAACTCTGGAAAAAATATTAAAAATTCCCAGAAACACCAGAAATAATATATAAGAATTACTGTGCTGAAAGTGATGCACAAAACGCCAAATGGGCCGCGGTTCCGCCGCCTGAGCCTCTTGTAAGGCCGCGGATCCGCGCTATGTTTAATGAATCATTCGCCTGAATTTAAACAGTAATTCTTAGATTATTTTACTGAGTTTTCTGAATATTTTTAATCTGGAAAAATCCCAGTATTTCAAAATCATCCAGAGAGCAATTTTGCGGGTAGGGTTTCGGTTCGATCGGGTTTCAGATTCCGTCTGGACTTCGCCTAAGGCTCTAGCTAGGCTCTGATACCACTGTAGGGTTCCTAGGCACACTAGTGAGGTCTCCCAAGCCATCAACCATGCCAATTTCAAAAATTATGGTGCCGAGAAACCCTAAACTACGGATCGATAACTAGATGTCTAGGCGAACATAGAACTAGTTAACACTTAACTAATGAGAATACGGAAATACAACCTTTGTAGATCCGGTCCTCCACCTCCACGGCTCCGCAACGAGGTCGTCTCCGCTGTCCAAATCAAATCCGGGCTCTAGAGTCGGCTTCGTCGGAGAATGGGCAAGCTAGGTCGTCGATGTCCATGCCGAAGATGATCTACGTCGAGGCATCGCTAGATCAAGCTCAGACTTCACCAAGTCAAGAAACTTGTGAAGTAAACACACTCTACTACTTGTCAAGAGGTAGAGGATGAAGAAATAGGAAGTGGGTTAACTTTAGAATTGGATTTCTCACTCAAAAACATCAATCACCATTGATGAGGTAAGCTTTTCTTCACTTGAAGCAAGGAAGAAGAAGAAGAAAAATTATGATAAGTTAAAAGAAAAAGAAAAGAATAATCAAAACTTATCATGACTAAACCATGGTAAAGTGTAGAGATTCAACTAGGGTTAAAACAAATGGTTAGGTTAAGCATGAGATAAGAATGGTGGACAAAGTCAAAGGTTCATGAATCTTCAACTACAATCCAAAACAAGCCACCATTTTCCTCATTTCCTTTTCCAAAAAGAAAATAAATAAATAAATAGATAAATAAAGGAAATGAAACCGTAACCATTCTTTTAACCATGGTTTAAATCTTTGCACTTAACCAAGTAAACATGTATCATCAAACATGATACAATCAAATGCACAAAATCATATCGCATATGTAATGCGCACATCCGAGTGAGAAAATCCATCTTAAGTAAACCGATACTAGTTGATGCAAAGTAATATATCAAATATATAAATATGCATTAAATCATTAAATCAACACTTGATTCAATGATCCGGTTATGTCGCACACAACCGACTAGTATACAATATATCGGCTTATCGAATCAACGCTTGAATCGATAACTAGGTTATATCGCATACAACCTTCGATACATTTATCGCGAAAATAGAATACGGTATCACATACACGCATTATTCTCGGTCCCGCACATATCTCATATGCGCTCCTATTTCGTTTCGCTTGAGCCAGGAAACCTCTGTGTAGGACTCTAAAGACTCGTCAATACGCCGGCAGCGGATGATGATCATATCAAACACCCACAAGCCGCAAGCGGTCTGCTAAACGTAACGGCCACCCGGGTATTGAGCGATCTGAAGATCGACGAGCAAGCCCGCTCACACTCCAGTGAATCCGACCAGTAACACTACCGTACAGTCCGGTCTGATCGTCTGATATGTCGCATATCTCGCCTAGGGGTGGTAAACGTCAGACCCCAATAGCTCAATAAGTCATGTCGATATGAGGTCTATAACTATTCGAGAAACTACTAGTAACACTTACCAGTAAATCTCAGCAACCCTGGCCAGGGATTTCCTGTTATAGCCAATCGAACACAGCGCAACATCAACCCCCTATACCGGGAGAGACGAATCCCCTCCTATCGCTCATTGCCTCCATGTGACTCGGGACTGTACCCAAAAACCACCGTTTTGCACGCCCTCTTGGACGTGGTAAGATGGAAATCAAAGCACAGTGGGAACCACACAAGACTCTATGACGATCTCGGGTCAACAGACTACTCTGTACCAGTGTCACCAGAGAACTGCCATCTGACGTGAGGTATAATACCATCTGGGAGTTCTCGGCGAGTCCGTCCAGTGTACCCAGTCTCTACTGAGCACCCGTATATCTCCTCTGATGTCAAACACCGATGGATATGGGATCATCCATCGCCCATCTGTATGGGTCGAGAAGGTACACGCTAGTCTACTCTGGTATATCGATGCCCCGTCTCGATACACCCTCGACTAGGGACTTTGAAGGATGTACTTATGGACTACCATGTCCCCACTAGTATGATCCGCATCATAGTCCAGGTAGTCAAGTACAGATCCTAAGGGTTTTACCAACATGTAACAGAGAGACAATCAGCATACACGTTAAGGTAAAGGGTAACCAGATAGCATACTATCATGTCGAGCAAGAAAGTCCTCCCTATATATGTCCCAGCATCCACTACAATATACATCCTATGTATAGCAATGGCCTCTAGGGCATACATATAACTAACACATAGTACGAGGACCAACCCCTTTGTCCTGATGGACACTGGACAACATACAATACTCTGTATAAGTCTGCTGAGTTGAATAACTCAAAACCTGTGCATCGTAGGTTGAAAACTGTACTTATGTTTAAGAACTACTCCGTTGTTCAATGTTCCTTACCCAATCGTCAACTGATATAGGTAAATGTCACGGACATAATTTCAAAAAGTTATATCTCACTTTATAAAAATAAACGTACAGATATATCAGTTTGAAATTGGTGCACAACAACGGATACTCAAAACCAAATACTTGCCGTCCGGCAAAAACCCAGGCGATTTCCTCAAATATCACCAATTATAACGAATTCCGATATAATGAGGATGATCACCTTATTCCCAATAACTTACTCCCACTCATCATCTGTAAAACCATACAGATGTGAGAATCATACCTGGTAAATACATACCCTGGAGTAAGTATCTAATCGGGAAATCAGTTTTCCTTTAACAATGCACAGTGAAACTGAAACATGAAAATGTTTCGTAGGGGTATCGTGGTATTCTTAGTAATGTCTCTTCCATAATCCAATTCATACCGTAACCGTATATTTCTTTGCCATCTCTCCAAATCCATTTATTTGTCTTTAGTCGTTACCTTCTGTACACCTTCGTTAGGCTAAATGGTTTTCTTCCTTCCCTACCGTTCGGCACCTATGGTTTGGAAGAAGACTATCCAATAAGCGTAATAGGTGTATACTCCTATTCCTAGGAGTACTCGCAACTTGAGAGAAGGTGATGATAAAATACAGCTTGAATAAACCTTATTCTATTCCTCCTCAACTGGAGAAAAACAAAGGTGAAATAGGAGTGGCGATGAACTACGCGGTTTGGTCGTGAACGATAGTAGTCGCAATTTACTTTGCCCTTTTTCTAATCCCTTTATTTTTTTTTACTTATTACCTTCTGTACACCCTACTTAGGCTAATTAGTTTTCTTCATTCCCTACCTTTCAACACCTGCCTATGGTTTGGAAGAAGACTTTCCAATAAGCGTAATAGGTGTACTCTCCTAAACCAAGGAGCCCTCGCAACCTGAGAGAAGGTGATAATAAAAGACATATGAATAAACCAATTCAATTTCTCCTGAACCTGAATCCATCCCCGAAGAAGTTCCTTCGAGTTCATATATAACCGATGGATCTATCCAATGGAAGTGGATGTTCGTAGTGATACGAGGTGTTCTGAGAAATGCAAAGGGTAAAAGAAGGAGAGGCAATGACTTATGCAACTTAGACAATCTGAAAGCCAGTATTTTAAAAAGGTTCGGTAAATCTTGGTCACTGAGTCATAGTCTAGGGTCGGTCAATTGTCGCTGCCAGAGAGAGAGAGAGAGAGAAAAGAAACACTCTGCGTGCACTCTAACCTAGATCAGAATGGTTCACTTTATCTAATCAGGAAACCTCTTACTGTACTGTCAAATTCTCCTCCAAACCTGAAAGAAGAATCAATCGGAATCACCCGAAGAGTAAACAAACTCATCAGTGGGAATCGGGATCCAACTCTCATCGCATGATAACGTGAAGGAATCCACTCATGTTATCACACTCCAGAAGGTATGCGCATGCCTGGCAAGTTTCAGTTTCTTTAGAAACTCCCGATATGATTTTTACCCCATGCTCTTATGACCTTGACGAAGGCCAACAAATCATAAGTCACATGTCAAGTTCTACCCGACATTATCTTGTTAATTTGAACCAACCCATACATGCCCCTGACGTTGGCCAAATGGCAGAACGACTGTCCCAAACCAACTCATCTATCTATGCAACAGAAAGGTAACAAGCAGCTACCATCCACTATGCCTTGACGAAGGCCATGAAACATAGAATGAATACTACGTGCTACCCTTCTGAAAGGACGGAGGGCTACGGCTGGTTTTTGGCGAAAAACCTTTAACGTAACGAATTTGATATCGCTGAACGAACCTGATAGCTTTTTACAAAAATATAGTGGCGAAAACCTTTGCTAAAGAGGTCACTCCCGGTGAAGGGATCTTGGCTCTTTCCTCGTGGAATGAGGTGCAGGATATTCCAACTGAATACCGCGATGAAAAGCAACAAGTAATCGACTATAGTGAAGTTATTACTCTGACGCAAATTTCTGCCTAAGGGGTCACTCCCGGTGAAGGGATCTCGGCCCTTGCCTCATCGAATGAGGTGCTGGATATTTCAACTGAATACCACTGTGCAAAACAAAAGAAAACGTCCTCGTAATAACACTTTTTAAAACTGTTCCAACAACGTCAAACAGGTTTGTTTTTTCTTTGCATTGATCAGAATCAACGCAGTCCCATCAATTAATCACACCAGAAAAGAACGAAAATAAAATGTACGTATATGACATCCGCATTCGTCACTGGGTCTCATCATCACCCGTTAGGTTACTTAACTATCGACAGAGCGGGGACTGGACTAGCACGGGTGTAAAACATATACAACATCTACTAGTATATATACCAATATACAATAATCGCTCTAGGCGTGATAATATGCAACATTACAGAAAAGTAATAAGCATCACAGAACAATACAGATAATCTGGGATCCCCGGGTTTCACAGAGCCGCTGCTGAAACCCGACGTTTCCCTGGTTGTGTGGATAGCCTATGCAATGAAAACCTAGACCCCTACGAGTGCGGCAAGTTACCCGCCAAAACCTGAAGCGAGGCAGCCCCCTACAGCAAAGTGAATGGACCACCCAGCACTTCACGGAATCCGGTAACTTGGGCACTCCATCTTGGGTCAACCTGTACCCTCTACGAGTGCGGCGAATAGTCTGCCAATTCTAGAGTGAGGCTCTCTGCCTCTCAAAGCCATGAGATGCGGACCCGTTTCCCTCCAGAACCCGGCTATCCGTGCACTCCGCCGCAGGGTAAACCTAGTACAGAAATGAAAAATATGTACAACGGGTACATCGACCTCAGCCCGGTCGTGCCCCAAAAGAATATTATACAAACTGGCAGTGACGGCAGTCTACATGTTGGACGCTCGCCCCGCAATATCAAATGTACAAATAAATCCAAACTGCACTACCATTACACACAGCTATCCACCACGACAAATCCGCAACATCACAGCACAACACAGAGCATCAACGCGAATGTCACGTTCGTAAACTCGTCTAAAACAGCTATAGCAATTAGACGCAATTTACAGCTCGAATGACATTCATGGTCGGAGATATAATGTAAGTACTGTAAACTAACACGTTTAAAATTCCGATCGACAAAACTTCCCGAAGTGAATACAGTTTCAGTACTCAAACAAAATCTGGGCCCAAACAAAACATTCCAGAAACCACAATTCCACATGAAAAACACCCATAAGAAAAATGGTACACTGTTGCTTCAAAACGGCAGCGGAACCGCGGCCAATACATGGCTTGTGCGGCGGTTCTGCGACGTTCTTGAAGTTACAGTCGACCAAATTTCTTCCAGAGTCTTAAAAAAACCTGCTCGATTTTCTGAGATACTCAAAATTATTTTTAGACCAGTTTAAAAAATCGACAGAAACTTTAACATGAAAAGTGCGGTTTTGGAAATTTCGTTCGATCGATGTTTTAATCATGTTAGAACAAGTTAGTAAAGGTTAATGGCGTGGCTCTGATACCATGTAAGTCTACGGTAGCGTCCCGGCCGTCATTCTGACGCCAAACGCAGAACAAAAACTTTTACAACAGGCGTTATCGCATACTATAACCCGGATCTTGCCATTAACGCTAAACTAACAAACTGTAAAGAGGTAGAAAGGCTATACCGATCGATCCGAGTCCTTCGGTCTTTAGCCATCATCCCACGCTCCTCGCGGCAACTCCGATCTCCTGTCTCTTCGTCGAGGTGGCACCACATCAACAGATCTTTAAACGGGCTCCCGCCTCTATACCGATGCAACTCGGACATGAAGTATGCTAAGCGACATGTCCAAGATGAAGTAGAGAATGAGTAGAATAATTTGTCTCAAACACCCTAGGGTTCTCATCACATGAGAAGGTTAGGGTAGAGGTTGAAGAAGATGCAAAGAGTTGGAAATTGTGAGCTCAAGAAACTATCTCAAGAGAGCAAAAACCAAGCATACAAAAATAACCCTTGGTTGTCCTTATCTTTTGTGTGTGATATATATAAGGTTTTGTTCTGGAGAAACAAAGAAAATATCTTACAAAAATATCTCCAACTCAACCCTAAAATATCTCACCCGAAACAAATTCAATTAATTCATCATGAGTCACTACATGACTCATTAGCATGAGTCATTAGTGAACATGCTAGAATTAATGAGTCACCAAAATGAGTCACCCTTTCCAAAACTAATAATCATTTAAACCAAAATGATTAATCCAAAAAGAAATGCATCTTCTAAAGTATTCTCGTAACGGATTACGAGAATACCCCTCACCTGTATATACATACCTTTATCCGTATTCCGACCGAATACGAATACGAGAGACTAATATATTCCGACTCAATATAATACTTGGATCCGGCTTAAACCAAAGCCCACCGGCATTATCTGACATGTGTACAAGTGCACGTGCAATTTCGAAGCCTGCCATAAAACCATACGGCCTCTACAACGTTTCGCTCGAACTTGGGAAACTATCTGTGGGGGACTCTAAAGACTCGTCAGTACCCTGGCAGTGGGTATAACCACAAGCACGTCAGCGGCACTAGCTGTGCATAACGGCTGCCCATGTACTGACCGAAAGGGAAGCAGATGAGCGAACTCATCCTGGAACCCTACTGAGCATGACAGTGACAATATACGTACAGTCTGGTCCGTTCGTCTATGAGCATCGCATATCGGGCCTAGGGGGCTGGTAACGTCAGACCCCCAATAGCGGTATAAGTCGTGTCGGAGGGTAGCCCTGAACACCCTGAGAAACTACTAGAATGTCTACCAGTAATTCTCACCTGCCTTGGCCAAGGACTTGGTGTAATGGCTCTCCTAGACACAGCGCGATCTCACCCCCAATACCGGGAGAGACAAATCCTCTTCTGATCCGCTCACTTGCCTCCATGTGGCTCGGGACTTTACCCAACTAAAACATATTTGCACGACTCCTTTGAGCCGTGGTAGGGTAGTAATCTAAGCATAGTGGGAACTCACACAAGACAAATGATGACCTCAGGTTGATGAACTAATCTGTACACATGTCACCAGGGAACTGCTATCTGATGCTAGGTATAAATACCAACTAGCAGGTTTCCGGCGAGTCCTTTCCGCTGTACTCATAACCCAATGAGCACCTGTATACATCTTAGGTGATCCTACTGACACCAATGGCTTGTGAGACCGGACACCGCCCCTCGTCGGGGTCTCGACTGTATACACTAGTCTACTCTGGAGTATCGATTCCCTGTCTCGAAACTCCTACGACTAGGGACCACCTTTAAGGATGTGCTTATAGACTACCCAACTCTCATGTATATGATCGCTATCATACTGTTGGTAGTCAAGCAGGATCCTAAGGGCTCTATCAACGTGTAATAGTGATCATGTCACCTAATGCTGTACACGACTGATAAATGCAAACCAGATAGCATACTATCATCTTGAGTAAGACTGTCCTACCGGTATAGATCCTCCCTCAATCATTGCAATCACGTACCTGAGATCTAATAATTGACTTTGAGGGCACTATATCCAACACATGCACCCACAGACGGTTCCTCCTCCTCCTCGAATCGGGTGTATGATATCGCTCAAGAGCCGAGAAAACTTATGGTGGCAATATCTCAAATCATATCATGAGAAAACAGCAATTTTATCTTTAGAAATGAAAATTAGTTTATAAAATTCTTGCAGTTTCTCCAAATCCATATATCTCATGGAAATCTGAAATCTCAAAATCATGATGTCAATAGACAGTGAATACTGGCATAAAGCTCCATAATATTTCATGACAAACAAATGTATAAATGCAATATCTAATCTAGTACAATAATGATATATCGGAACTATCAGCTAGCAAGCGATATCAATGAATTAATATTCTCTAAAGTGTACATGACATGGCAATTACAGATGATGATGTGTGTGAGCCGGTAAGTAAGTGTTCGTAGACATACGCATCATCGGTAATGGTGCTGGTGTCCTGATAACATGGGTTCAATATAACAATAAAAACACATTTAAACATGCGATGCGAATAGCGAGAATAGGAGTAAAATGAAAACAAACGCAACAATAAAGAATTTACATTAATATGCACGAGTCATACCATTTGGCATTGAAATAGCACGAATCGTGGTGTTTAGAAAATATGGGTTGCGGTGTTTTTAAGAAAAGGTACGTCCTTTGAAATATCCGTAGTATCCCTTAGCCTGTCTTTAAAATACTCACGATTCGTTATTTTTGGAAATAAGTATGACTCGAGCCCAGTCTAACATTTACTAAGTAAACTACATGACTAACCAAACAGACTAGTAGAAGGGTAAGGAAAACCACCTGAGTCTGATTCGATATATATATATCTAGTAGTCGTCGATCCCTCCTCAATAGTATCACGTACGATACAATATATAATATGACATCCTCGAGTCAAGAGTGCAGATCTATCATCATACTTATCTCATGTACGGTAAATCTATCGTACGGCATCCCAATCAGGGTACGAGTCGAATATCACATATAACACAACATCCATATGGTATCATCATCACATATCATGAACTATGGGTACTGATCTAAAGTCTAGTACATATTGATACCATCAACTTATATATATGCGTGTGTATGAAAACACATCGCTCAACGACCCACTATAATATCATGCCGTATCTCATAATACGAACCAAGTCACATCATCGATCTCGTGGCATCATGCCCAATCACATCGACTCATCTCCAAGTACCATATACTATCCTCATAATACATGTATACGTATACATATATATATATATATACATACTCACATACATATATGTATATATATATATATATCCCCATATACGTACAAGAAAATAAAATGTATGCGTGTGTGCGCGCGTGCATGTACTTTATTTTAGGGTTTCGCGACTAAAAACTAGCTAGCGACACTATCATCCGATTACACTAAAATTTAACCCATGATCTCCTAAAACCTTCTTGATAATCAAAAACGTTTCACATAACACATAGTATGTATGTATACACGATATAACATAGGCTACACTACGAACTGCGGGGGTGCTATACGCCATCCACACGACTTCCCCCGTAGATATATATCTACTCACCTTTATTCTCGATTGCAGGAGTCGATGACGCTACGCTCTCCTCGTCGTCTCAAATTCCACGTGGGGGGTACCTACAATTTTCAATGCGTCATATAGTAACAAAATCGAACATGCAAACCAAAACGGCACGCGGGACACACATAGGTTAGAACCTACGGCCAACGCATGCAAGATCAATCGAACAACTCTCGATATCGACGTACAAACGTCAAGTGATCGAGATAAAATACAAATACCCAAAATTCAAGTTACAGCATTCGCAAAACCGTAATCAGAAACGATGTAAAACACTTCCAGATTTTACCCTATGTGAAATTAGCCAATTATGCATATGTGGAGGGTCTAATTTACTGAGAATGGAGCCATGGACCAAACACGAAGCCCATCACCCCAGACCTGGCCGCAATTTGCGGCCAGAAAGAATAAATCTGCGGCCATGGGAGATGGTTAGGGTCTCGGGTCTTCACGGTAGCTCTAGGTTGCCTGCTTGTCTCACTGTGTTTGCAAAATATTTTTTAGGTACCCCGAGTCATAGCAGATCTCTAATTATCACCACAATTCCTACAAAATTCCGATATCGGCAAATCTAAAGTTCACAAAATGGGGTTTAGTCTCAGGTTTTGTCTTGAATTCTAGCACTAGAGGGGTTTAAGATCACTACCAAACCTTAATTGCACCATCTCAACTCAATTAGATCCCTAACCTTCATCTAGGAATTTTCAAAGACCACTAAACCTCAATATATCGATTCTAAACTAGACATAGAAGCTAATGGAATGAATTACTACACTATTGATGAAAGAATTACCTCATTTGGAAACTCAAGAAAATTCTTGAGTTGCCCCAAAAGCTCAAAATCCAAACTTTCTTGGTCCAAAATGCTTGTAGTGAGGTTGTGCATGATTTTAGTGAAGGGAATGAGGTGTTTTGATGGGGAAATGGAGGTGTAGTAAGGAGGTGAAGAAGGTGGAAGAAGAGGGCAGCCAAGTGAGGAAGAGGAGGGGAAAATGATGAAGAAAATAATGAAGGGGACAATGAGCAATGGTTCAAGGAGACCCATCACCCTCTCTCTCTCTCTCTCTCTCTCTCTCTTCTCTCTCTTGCCCATACCCAATTCTATATTCATTTTCTTTTCTTTTCTTTTCTTTTCTTTTCTTATGGTTTGTTTTGTAAAACAATTGCAAAAACACAATGAAGACTTGAAATCATGCCTCATAAAAATGTAACATGTACTTTTAGAAAAAAGTGATATGGTGCATGTTATGTGCACAAATCAAGCTTAATGCACGATTTGTGATATTTAATCGAGATTAGCACTTAACCCTATTTTAAATGAGTATTTAAAATCTATAAATGCTCATATCATATAAAACACCCTCATTTTAGTAATTCTTATAAATTTCCAAATATTACCCAATTTATCGGTATATAATTATACCGCATCATTAAAATATTCATAATATTTATTATTTAATTATATAAATTCCCAAAAATAATATTTTATTTTTCTGAAATGTTACATTATATCTAAGCCAACGCCATCAAAATCACAAGTTTCCTTTACAGAAGAAGTTTCTATATCTAAAATTTTCTCAAAATTTATATCTACTATTGCTAATTCGTCAGAAATATCTTTCTCAAAAATTTTACAATCAGTTAAATCAAACATCTCAATCTCAAACGGATTATCAATTAAATCATTTTCATATAAATTTGTTGTTGGAGGACAAATTGGAAATTCAAAATTTTGAGGGTAGGTTTCAAACTCACTAGAAGGAGACTCGTCATCACTTCCCTCATGTTTCAATAAATCAGACTTATCTAAACCACAAGATTCAAACGTGATTCACAAATTGGGCACTCCTTATATCGCTCAATCTTCCTTGACGTAAATTCGCACCCGCACATAAGACACTTATGACTTAAACGTTCTTCGGTTATACATTCCAAACCATAGTTATTCTCAACCACTTTCTCAATAGGTTTGTTATGATGTTCTAAGCTATTGGGAACAATCGAGCTTGGGTGGGTTTGCATTGGGATGGTCTCTTTCTCTTTCTTGAGTAGTTATTTGGCCAAGAAGAATTTCAATATTAGCTAATAATTGCTTAATTGGTATAATTTCATCTTGCATAATTGTAACCAACCGCTGTTTAACATATGTACATCTCATCTCCTCATCATTATCAACATCTAATGGTGGAAAATTTTGGTATGCTTGATAATAATCTAATTGGATATTGTCATAAAGAGGGCCAACATCATAGTATGAGTACGATTGAAATTGGTGCTGGTCTATAAAATTAGAAGGAATGAATGTTGGTTCGGTTGTGGTGTAAGGTGAATTATAACCCCTCCTATATTTATTTATTCTAATATGATCAGCAAGTGTTGGGTTAACTGGATAACATAGTTCATATAAGGTTGGTTTAGCATGTTCGCCGCACATTTTTTGTTGAATGCAAAAACTAAGATGATCAAGTATTCTAAAAATTACAATCAAAGATGCGCAAACAAGCTAGATCAAGTTACTAGACCCAGTTCTAACTGCTAAGAGACAAATTGTGGGATATATTCTTTAACAGCTCTTTAACAACTTTGAGGCCAGATCTGTGCCAGTTAAGTGGGAGGGTTCCGCTATACGAATCAGCGAAATAACGAGCCTTAATTAAATAACCAAAACTAGTCACACGTCACTAGACACCTCAATATTGAATCGGATAACTGTTAGATTACAAACTACCTTCTCTTGTCCTATTGAGCGCGATATGTTTAAGGGCTGAAGTCTAGATATTTTTTAAATTACTGTAGGTAAATATGGATGTTTGGTTGTGATTTGTGGGGCGTAGAAAGGGTGATGAGATCCCCACCTATTCTAGATTTGGGTTGTTTCCCCTTAGAATCTTTTTAAATATGCAATCCAATCTAAAACAATAAAAAATTAAAAATCTAAACTAATTTTTTTATATGGCGCAAAGAATCCTGCAAATATCTGTTAGTTGGAATCAAATTGAGATTTTGGGAAGAACAAGATCTTACCTAGATTTGCCTATGTTTGTCTTGATCTTCTCTTGCAGTAAGTTCGTCTCGATTTCTAAAATTTTAAACAGAAATTTACAGAATCAAACGCACTAAAGGAAATATAATTCAATCTACAACTAAAATCTAAAACTTAAATTTAAATATAATTGAACTACACTTCTCCGGTAACGGCGCTAAAAACTTGATGGGGATTTTATTAGTCTCTAAATTTAACCGCAAATATACACTTTATCGCAGTTTTACTTGAGTATCGTTCCCACAGAGAGGTGTGTTAACTACCTTTAAACTAAGTTAAAGAAAGCAAGAAAATTTAAAAGGTTGGATTTTATAAAGAGAAAAGTCTGGGGTTTTGTATTGTTTTATCTTCTAGAGTTGTTTAAGAGATACTTTTTCTTTTCTAGATCTATATTTAATATGTTTTCTATTAGCTAAAACAAAAGCATATGTTATATTAATTAGATTTAAAAATAACCTTTCAATTATTAAAATATCATCTAGAAACTATATCAAACATCTATATTTCTAGTTAATTAAAAGTACCTTACATTTAATCTTTGATTAACAGTATTAGGTAGCTAAACTATACTATTTTTTATTAAATTAATCTAAAACTCTTTAATTACCTATGCTGAACTTATTTTAATCTAATTATTTTCTTACCATCCCTAATTAGATTTCTAGTTTGTCGGACCGTTATTAGCCTAATGAGTTTTTATGTGTATCAGCAATCTTTAGATCTAATTCAAAGCATCAGTTATCCTTATAAGATCTAGTTTATATGATGAAAACATAAAAAGAAATGAATTAAATCAAAAGAAACATCATAAATTAAGCATAAGAAAAGAAGAGTTTGAAATTGTCCAACCACTAGAATTAAAAAACACAAACCCTAGAATGAAATTAAGTAGTCATGTTTATAAAAGAAAAATAAATTTTATTCATAATCAAGAGTACATACAATAGACTTGATCTCTTCTCCTTGAAAACCATAATGAGAAGTCTATGAGAGAGATGATAGAGATATGAAACCTTAACTTGAATGCTTATATAGGACTAAGGAAGATTAGAGAACAAGTAATAGAAGATATAAGAGAATTTACTTTCTAACAATTATGATAATCTAATCTAATTGCTTTGTTAGATGCAGTTACATGCCTTTAGAATCTTCAAAGACGAAATCCTACATCTCATATTAATCTATACAGAAAGAAGATCGTGCCCATAAAAAATCTCATCAAACGGCCCAAAATCGACCGCTGATCTGCCCCTAATTGACTTGATTTGCTCCTGATCCGCCGCCGAATTTTGGCTTCGTGGTTCCATATTTTTTCTGTGGTTTTATCGTTAATTTAGATGATTTTTGAGCTCATAAAATCTTGAATATCTCTCTTTATTTCTATAGTTGCGTGGATCTCCGAATTATTCCCAAATTTGGCATATAATTAGGAAAGCTGATTTGTTGTTTTTTGATTTGATTTGATTTCTCCATATGATTTGTTTTTGTGATGATCGATTCACCTTTATTTGTTGCAACCTTTACTGATTTATAATGATATTCCCAAATTTGTTCCAAATTTGCAAATTTTCTTTTGATTTTCTGAATAATTCCCTTAAGTCTCCATTATACGCAAGTAATCCTCATTTTAGCACAATTTTCCTTTTTTTGCATCCAAGCTCTGTTATCTGTAATAATTCACAAAAACACCCGAAACAGTATAATATATGACAATAAAATGATAAATGGGTTAGAAAAATGTGCAATAAATTACACCAATCAATGACCCTGGCAGTGAAAGAAGTATTACTAGGTATACCCGGCCATCCATCGAAATATTTTGATATGTCATGTTTTTTATATGATCGTAATCGAAAATTATTTTCCAATTAATTCTGATTCCTGGGTATAATACATATTGGATTTCCTGGGTTAAGGCAGCGCCCCGGCCATCAAACCATAGCCAAATGCGGAACAAAAATTTACAGAACCAGCGCTACCATTTCCCGATGCCCGGATCAACCTTAAACCTAAATCTAGCATGCTTTATAAAGAAGTTAGAATGGTTATACCGAGTTGATCCGTGTCCTTCAGTCTTCATTCCAAGCTCCTAGTGGTTCCTTGATCAAGTTTGGTTGCCGGTCTTCCTCCATCTACGATGATCCACCTGAGGGAAACGGCGCAAGCTTCAGCTTCGTCGAACGAGGCAACCAACGCTCCAAGGTTGCTAGCAATGGAGAGTAGAGGTGTAGGAATGTGTCACTATAATTTTTCTCTCATTTCATATGCTCAATGAGAAACCATAGATGATGAAGAAGAGGTAAGGAAACCATGGCATAAGCAACTCAAGAATGGATAAGTATTTTTACCAAGTGAGAATGAGAGTGTAATGAATAGCAAGTGAAGAAAACAAATGCAAGCACACCCCAAGAGTTGTGGCTGCCCCCTTTCTCTCATTCTCACAAAATATCTCATTTCTTTTTCCAATAAACAAATCCAAACCATACCTCAAGCCCATGCCTTCATCCATGCTCATGCCAACTCACCCTCCACCTCATTTCCTAATTGATTTTCTAAAAAGAAAATCAATTAATGAGGTGGACATCTTCTAGAAACCATTCCGTATAAATACGGAACTCAACCTTATACATGTATCGAAATACTTATATGTGTATTCGTATAAAAATACGAATAGCCAAGAGAGAAAATGAATAGTGAACAATAATACTAGAATACATATAAATATATATATAAATTATTAAATCAAAACCTGATTTAATAATCTGGCTTAATCCTAAGCCGCTAGTATTATCAACCGTCCGATTAAAGTTTGTGCAGCATGTACACATATTTAATTGGACACCTGTATGTACCAACATACGTCATATACACCATATCTCCTGAACCGTTAAAACCCTCTGTGTGGGACTCTAAAGACTCATCAATACGCTGCCAGTGGGTTTAACCACAAGCACGTCAGCGGCACTAGCTGTACGTAACGGCTACCTAGGTATTCAGCGAAAGGGAGGCCGACGAGCAAACTCATCCTGAATCCCTACTGAGCCTGAAAGTGACAATATCCGTACAGTCTCGTCTATTCGTCTAAGAGTATCGCATATCGAGTCTAGGGGGTGGATAAAGTTAGACCCCTAACAACGTGACATTTAGTGTCAGCATGAAACCCATCACCTCCTGAGAAACTATCAATCCTGGATCGGTAATTCTCGTCCATCATGGCCATGGATTTATGGTGATGGCCACCCGTACACAATGCGACATCAACCCCCAATACCGGGAGAGCCGAATCCCCGACAATCCAATCATTGCCTCCATGTGGCTCGGGACTGTACCCAACTAAAACCTGTTTGCACGACTCCTTTGAGCCGTGGTAGGGTAGTAATCAAAGCACAGTAGGAACTCACACGAGACAAATGATGATCTTAGGTCGACAGACTAACCTGTACACATGTCACCTGGGAACAGCTATCTGACAATAGGTATAATACCAACTAGCACGTTCCCGGCGAGTCCGTCCAGTGTACTCATAACCCAATGAGCACCTATATACTATCTTAGGTGAACAAACTAACAACAATGGCTTGTGAGACCTAGCCACCGCCCCTCGTCGGGGTCTCGATCAGTATACACTAGACTACACTGGAGTATCGATGCCCAATCTCAATACTCTCATGACTAGGGACATTTAAGGATGTGCTTATAGACCCCCAGCTCCCACTTATTATGATCGCCATCATAATGCTGGTAGTCAAGCAAGAATCCTATGGGCTCTATCAACATGTACATGATGATAAAAACAAACCAGATAGCATAATATCATCTCGAGTAAGACTGTTATACCGGTATAGGTCCTCACTCAATCGTCGTAATCACCTGTCCGCGACTATGATAATTGCCTTGAGGGCACTATAACCAACAATCTCCCACTTGCACTTAAGGCCAATTATTGCGGTGTCGCATGCTCACAGCTCGTGTGATACCGAACACCTAACTTCTCTACTAATCAGTTTCGCAAAGCCCGTTTGCAAAACTATCGCGTTCGAGAAATAGCCTCAGTGAGTGGATCCGCTCCAATGTTTCTTTCTGTGTCTCTCTATAACTCAACTTCGCGGAGAAAGCTATCTCCCGAAATGAGGAATACTTGTCATATAATTTGTCTGGATATCTGATGAGACCCAGCTCACAAATGAACTCCTAATCCAACAAACTTCTCAGACTGTATTGTCCACTAAAGTTAATCGGTATCATGTTCCATGCCTTTCCTCAGTATCCGCTTGGACCACCTATCCAACATACTGTCCCTCAAAAGAGGGAAAACTATAACTCTGACAGTCACTTTGTCATCCAGGTCACCTTGGAAGCCTGAAATGATAACCGTCTCCTGAAGTAGGCTGTCGTTACTGTAGGGTTAGCTTAGCACCTTAGATAGGTTTTGGCAAGCATCAAACATGTTATATTAAAAATTTTGGGGTGCTAAACAAACCAACCAAGTAATCGAACTAGAGAATTAGGGTTAACTTTGCATGTAAACAACTTTACATCTAAGTGATAAGGATTACAACCTTTGTAGTCCGTTCCTTCGCTTCATAAGCTCCGAGTAGTGGTCCCTTCGCTGCGATCCATGAACTCCCGGACTCTTGAAAGGCTCCACAATATGTATGATGCATCATTGCTTGAAATCTTCAAAGTCTGCGATGATCTACGTCGAGAAAACACGGACTCAAGCTCTCTCTTCACTAATATAGAATTAGTGAAGCTAACACACTAATCTATATGGCTAGTATAGAAGAGGATGATGAAGTAGGAATTTAGCTCACTTTAGTATTTAATTTCTCACTATTTTTCTTCTTGATCTTAAAAACAAGTGAGCTCAAAAGAGATGAGGAAGAAGAAGAAGAAAAATATCTCAAGTGATGAAAAATATCTCTCTTGGTTCAAATGCAACCCTTGAGTGAGTATATCATCCATACACTAACCCATGTATAGAATTAACCATGGTAAAGGTTAATGGTTAGGTCACAAAATATCTTAAGTAAAAACAAAAGAGTGGACTAAGTCAAAGCTTATCTACAAGCTTCTATATGCTTCTAGCTTTGATTAAATCCACTAATTTTTAATTACTTAATGATAAAGGAAACCCTAACATAAACCCTAGCATGGTATGAGTCTCATACATACATGTTGCATGTGTAACCTAGCATGTCACAATATTATATATCACATATATAATATTCATGTAACAAAAGAAAACAATACAATAAACATATATCACATATATGTTAAATGCATCAGAAGTGAGAATAATAAATATTTAAGTGAGCATAATATATATATATATATATATACATACATACATACATACATACACATATATATTATATTTTATTTCATCGAATCAACACCTGATCCGATAACCCGGCTATATCACATATAACCGGCCGATATCACATATCGCGAGAATAGAATACGGTATCGCATACGCGTATCAATCTCGATCCTGCGCATATCATATATGTGCTCCTACTCCGTTTTGCCAAGCATGGAAACCTCTATATAGGACTCTAAAGACTCGTCAATACGCCGGCAGTAGGTGATGATCACATCAAACAGCAACAAGCCGCAAGCGGTCAGCTAAACGTAACGGCCACCTGGGTATTGAGCGATCAGAAGATTAACAAGCAAGTCTATTCTAACTCCTGTAAATCCAAACAGTAACACTACCGTACAGTCCGGTCTCTTCGTCTGATATGTCGCATATCCAGTCTAGGGGTGGTAAACGTCAGACCCCGGTAACCGATAAGTCGTGACGATGTGAGGCTCATAACAGGTCGAGAAACTACTGATAACACTTACCAGTAGATCTCCATATCAGCCATGGCCAGGGAATTCCAGTTATAGCCAATCGAGCACAGCGCAATATCAACCCCCAATACCGGGAGAGACGAAACCCCTCATATCGCTCATTGCCTCCATGTGATTCGAGACTGTACCTAAAAGCCACCATTTTTCACGTTCTCATGAACGTGATAAGGTGGAAATCAAAGCACAGTGGGAATCACACAACACTCTATGACGATCTCGGTTCTACAGACTAACCTATACAAGTGTCACCAGAGAACTGCTATCTGACGATAGATATAATACAAACAAGGAGTTCTCGGCGAGTCCGTTCAGTGTACCCAGTCTCCACTGAGCACCCGTATACCATCTTTGATGTCAAACACCAATGGATGTGGGATCATCCATTTCCCATCATATGGGTCAAGATGCGTATATGCTAGTCTACTCAGGAGTATCGATGCCCTGTCTCGATACACCCTCGACTAGGAATAGTTATAAGTTGTACTCGTAGACTACCTTGTCCCCACTAGTATGATCTGCATCATAGTCCTAGCAGTCAAGCACATATCATAAGGGTTTTATCAACATGTGAGAGCAAGACAGTAACCCAATACCATTCAACATGTTAAGACAAAGTTAAACCAGATAGCATACTATCAAATCAAGCAAGAAAGTCCTCTCTATATATTTCCAAGCATCCACTATAATATACATCATATGTACAACAATGGCCTCTAGGGCATATACATAACTAACAATCTCCTACTTGCACTAAGGCCAGCTGTTGTAGTATCTCATACCCAACAACCCGAAGAGTCTCTCAAAATTTATCTGGGGTATGGCCTTCGTGAGTGGATCCGCAGTGTTATCCTTCGTGTCAACTCTCCTGACCTCGATCTCTCGGCGATCAACTATCTCTCGGATCAGGTGATACCGTCTCAGAATATGCCTGGATCTCTGATGGGACCTGGGTTCCTTGGCCAAAGCCACAGCTCCATTGTTATCACAATACAAAGGTATTGGATGCTCAATGGACGGAACCACTCCAAGTTCAGTTATGAACTTCTTTATCCAGACAGCCTCTTTGGCAGTATTGTTGGCAGCGATGTATTCAGCCTCCATCGTCGAGTCTGCAACGGTTTCCTGTTTGGAACTCTTCCAACACACCGCCCCTCCATTGAGGGTAAAGACAAATCCCGAGTGCGACTTAGAGTCGTACTTATCACTTTGGAAGCTCGAATCGGTAAAGGACTCCACCTGGAGTTCTCCGTTACCATACACCAAGAACATCTCTTTAGTCCTTCTCAAGTACTTGAGAATGTTCTTCATATCTGTCCAATGATTCTCTCCAGGATCTGCTTGATACCTACTCACTACACTTAGTGAGTATGCTACATCGGGTTTGGTACATAGCATCGCATACATGATAGAGCCTACTGCCAAAGCATAGGGTATCCCTTGCATGCGATCTCTCTCCAAATCAGTCTTGGGAGACATCTCTTTGGAGAGAGTGAGTCCAGAGATCGTGGGTGAGTTCCAACGCTTGGATTCTTCCATACTAAACCTCTTTAGTATGGTGTCAATACACCTGGATTGGGATAATCCCAGTATCCGTTTTGATCTATCTCTATAGATCTTAATCCACAAAATGCAGGAGGCATCACCTAGATCTTTCATTGAAAATCTTTGTAATAAGAAGAGCTTGACCGAGTGCAGCATAGGAATATCATTTCCTATCAAGAGTATGTCATCCACGTACAATACGAGCAAGACAACCTTACTCTCTGCCTCCTTCTTGTATATACAAGGTTCATCTACGTTCTTGATGAAGTCAAACTCTTTGACTACCACATCAAAGCAGATGTTCCAACTCCGCGATGCTTGCTTTAACCCGTAGATGGATTTAAGAAGCTTGCACACTTTTCCGCTGCTCCCACTGAAGGGTTACCTACGACGGCAGCAAGGTTTCGGGAGGCATCGTCCATGCCAAATTAAAATTTTGCCGATTTAGATAACCCTAAACTAGATCGTCTACTAGAAATAATACGGGATAGATATACAAACACTTTTCTATATGTAAAGAGAGCGAGGAATACAACCTTTGTGGACCGGTCCTTTACTTCAATAGCTCCGTGTAGTAGTCCCCTCCGCTGCGATCTCAAGCTCCAGACTCTAGAGAGGCTCCGTAGAAGAAACGAACGTGCTTGCTTCGAAGACCTCGAGGCCGAAGATGATCTACGTCGGGGAGATACTAACTCAAGCTATTCCTTCACTAGGTCATGAACTTTGTGAAGAGAACACCCTATACTACATGGCAAGTAGTATAGGATGATGAAGTAGGAAGTGGGCTCACTTTAGAATTGATTTTCTCACACTTTTTATCATACCACCATTAAAGCTAGTGAGCTTTTTTGAGAGGAAGAAGAATAAGTGTTGTGAATAATTCATCCAAATGAAACTTATCCATATGAATCATTCACCTATGGTTGAGTTAAGCCCTCATGCTTAACTCATGTAGAGAATTAACCAAGGTCTAAGGCTAAGGGTTGGGTTAAGCAATATCTAAGGAAATGACAAAAGAGTGGACTTTGTCCATGTTTCTCAAAGCTTCTTCCAAGCTTGAGAACTTTGACTAAGTCTTGCTCTTTTGTTAAATCTTAAGATAAAATAAAAACCCTAATCTTAACCCTAATCATGGTATAAGTCTTATACACCCATCTAACATGTATCATCAACCATGACACAATGCATGTACGCAAACATATCATATATGTACAATGTGCACACAAAGTGAGAAAACAAATCATAAGTGAGCTCATACTAGTTAATGTAATGTAATTTATCAAATATATAATTATACATTAAATTATTAAATCAACTCTTGATTTAATAATCCGGCTATAACCGACTAATATCATGTGTAACAACTTATCGAATAACCACTTGATCCGATAACCCGGCTATATCGCATATAACTGACCAATGTTATAAATCGCGAGAACAGAATACGGTATCTCATATCGTATCAATCTCGGTCCCGCACATATCACATATGTTCTCCCACTCTGTTTCGCTTGAGCCAGGAAACCCCTGTGTAGGACTCTAAAGACTCATCAATACGCCGGCAGTAGGTGATGATCATATCAAACACCCACAAGCCGCAAGCGGTCTGCTAAACGTAATGGCCACCCGGGTATTGAGTGATCAGAAGGTCAACAAGCAAGTCTGCTCACACTCCTGCGAATCCAATCAGTAACACTACCGTACAGTCCGGTCTCTTCGTCTGATATGTCGCATATCTCGTCTAGGGGTGGTAAATGTCAGACCCCGGTAACTCGATAAGTCATGTCGATATGAGGATCATAACGGGTCGAGAAACTACTGATAACACTTACCAGTATATCTCTGAAGCTGTCTTGGCCAAGGACTTCCTATTATAGCCAATCGAATACAGCGCAACATCAACTCCCTATACCGGGAGAGAAGAAACCCCTCCTATCGCTCATTGCCTCCATGTGATTCGGGACTGTACCCAAAAGCCACCATTTTGCACGCCCTTTTGGACGCGGTATGATGGAAATCAAAGCACAGTGGGAATCACACAATACTCTATGACGATCTCGGGTCTACAGACTAACTTGTACCAGTGTCACCAGAGAACTGCCATCTGACGTGAGGTATAATACCATCTGGGAGTTCTCGGCGAGTCCATCCAGTGTACCCAGTCCCTACTGAGCACCCGTATACTGTCTCTGATGTCAAACACCAATTGATATGGGATCATCCACCGCCCATCTACATGGATCGAGAAGCTATATGCTAGTTTACTCTGGTATATCGATGCCCTGTCTCGATACACCTACGACTAGGAACATTTGAAGGATGTACTTAGCGACTACACTGTCCCCACTAGTATGATCTGCATCATAGTCATGGTAGTCAAGTACTCATCCTAAGGGCATTATCAACATGTAACATAAAGACAATCAGAGTACATGTTAAGATAAAGAGCAACCAGATAGCATACTATCATGTCGAGCAAGAAAGTCCTCCCTATATATGTCCAAGCATCCACTACAATATACATCGTATGCACAGTAATGGCCTCTAGGGCATACATATCACTAACAATCCCCCACTTGCACTAGGGCCATCTGTTGTAGTATCTCATACCCAACAATCAGCAGTGGTTGACGTATCTCATACTCAACCATCCCATAAAAGTCTCTACTGGGAATAGGCCTTTTATGAGTGGATCCGCGCTGTTGTCCTCTATGTCTACTCTCCTAACCTCGATCTCCCTGGAGATCAGCCATCTCCATGATCAGGTGATAATGCCTAAGAATATGTCTGGATCTCTAATGGGACGGGGGTTCCTTGGCCAAAGCCATAACTCCATTGTCACACAATGGTAGGAACGAAGTTCATCTCATGAACTAATATACATCCAGAATGACTCTTTGGTAGCATCTTAGGTAGCAATGTATTAGCCTTTAATCCAATAGATTTGTCACGGTATCTAGCTTGGAACTCTTCCAACATACCGTCCCTCTACTGAGGGTAAAGACAATGCCTATGACTGACATTCAGTCGTCCTTATCACCCTGGATCCTATCTAGTGATTCTCCCCAGGATCGATTGATACCATCTCACTATACCTAGTGAGAATCCTAACATCCACTTAGATCTATCTCATAGATCCAAAATCCAGGATTTAGGAGGTATCACCTTGATCCTATATGGAGAATCCTTGTGATAAGAGGAGATTGACCGAGCGTAGCATAGGAAACACCTTTCCTATCAAGAGTATGTTATCCACGTACAATACGCGGATCTTCACCATACTCCCTACTACCTTTTTGTATATACAAGGTTCATCTACTATTTTGATGAATTCAAACACTTTGACTACCACATCAAAACAGATGTTCCAACTCCGCGATGCCTGCTTTAACTCATAAAGCAACTTGCACATGTTTCCGCTGCTCCCACTGTCTACGAAGGCCTCTGGCTGTGTACTTATAGACTCTCTCTTCTAAATCACTATTTAGAAAAGTAGGCATGACTCCCAACCGCCAGATATCGTAGTTATGGTATGTAGCAATAGCAAGTAGGATCTGGATGGACTTAAGCATAGCTTTGAAAGTCTCAACTTTTCCATGTACACTAAGTAATCTTCTCAAGATATACTTGCTCCTGATGGGGATTTAACCCTTAAAGCAACCAAAGTCCATACTTTGTTGGTGTATATAGATTCCATCTCAGATCGCTTAGCATCCAGCCATTCTCACAGAGTCCCCACTCCTGATGGCCAGCTCGAAACTAGTTGGGTCATAATCTCATGATGCAATCCTCACTCCCAATGTCATAGAGAAAACCGAAGTGTCTCTCAGGTGGGTGAGGAACCCTACCAGATCGGCGGAGAGGCTGAGGTTCATTGGAAGCTATTGAATCCTCTGGGTTTACCAAATCATTAGTTGCAGTTTGTATAGCTGGAACTCCTTCAAGTTATACCTCATGACCACTAATTTCTTCACAAGAAATTCCCTTTCTCAAAGGTGGAATGCTGAGAAACAAAACACCTTTTGCTCCACAGTTTGGTAGAAGATATTCCCTTGCGAATGCTTGGGATATCCAACAAACTTCCACAGAACTGACCTTGCCTCGAGTTTGTCCGGATTTTACTTTTAGACATAGGCCGGACAATCCCAAAGCTTAAAATCCTTAAGAGATGGGCTCTTCCCATACCATATCGCATATGGAGTGGTAGGCACTGATTTGATTGGAACCCTATTCAATAGGTATGCAGCTTCACAAGTGCATAAACCCCAAAATGAAATAGGCAACCTAGTAGTACTCATCATAGAGCACACCATATCAGATAGGGTGCGATTGCTCCGCCCCGATATACCAATGTGCTGTGGTGTATACGGAGGGGTAATGCTGAGAGAGAATCTCATTCTCCTTTAGAATAGTCCAGGAATTCCGTGCTTAAGTATTTTCCTCCCTGATCTCATCATAGGACATAATACTTATACCCATTTTGGTTCTCAACTTCTAACTTATATTCTTTAAATATCTTAAAAGTTTCAGACTTGTGTTTCAATAGGAACATATGTCCGAATCTTAAGAGATCATCAGTGAATGTAATGAAGTACAAAGAACCTGTCCTGGTATGTGTAGACAGGGGACCTACATACATCACCATGTATCAATCCCAAGAGTTCACTAACTCTTTCTCTGTTTCTAATAAACGGAGCTATGGTCATCTTATCTTTGTGACATGACTGGCAAGTTTCACAAGATGTAAATTCAAACTGATTTAAATATGCATCTTTATGTAACTTTAGCAAGTCGGGTCGAATTGATATGACCTAGTCTACAATGCCTCAAGAAGGATTCGTTCATTTCTGAACTCTGCCTCTTGTGTGTGTTCTATACGTTAAGAACTGTAGTTTGATTCAGAACGTATATGCTTTTAGATAACGTGCCTGAACCGATTAACTCTTGATATAGGAAATGTTCAAAACATTATCCAACAATACAAAATTATATCCTTCTTTACTAATAAAGAGACTGATATGATGTTGTATGTCAGGTTCGGTATCTAATAACACTCGTTCAGAATCAATGTATTTGGTAATACAGGGTGATAACTGCCAACAAACTTGGCTGCAACACTTGCACCATTCCCAACTCTTGAAACTTATCACCCGTTCTCAGTTCTCTACCTATCTGTAGCCCATGTAACATATTACATATGTGGGATCCTGATCCGGTATCTCATACCCAGGACGTAAAGGATACTGAGAAACAGTTCTCAGTAATGAACACACCCGATGAAGATGCATCATCATGCACTTTCTTCGTTTGGGCGGCACAGGAATTCTGGTAATCCCCTATTTCCTGCTCGGTCTTATAACAATTATAAGTTGGAGCGGGACCAACGTTCCTAAGCGCAGTATAACAAGCGGGTTCAGTTAATACATCCGTATTGTTATCTTGATTAAGGCGTGACATGGTCGCTACCTTGAGAGAAAGAGAAGAAAACACTCAGCGTATGCTCTTGCAAGATTAGATTGGTTATTTATTTATCTAATCAGGTTGGCTCCCACTGTATTAATCAAATTTTTCTTCAAACCCTAAAAGGAAAGACTAGCCGGGATTAATTACACCCTACAAGTTCGCCAATCTTTCAGCCAGGCCAGTGCCGGTACTTTGAGGGAGGTCCCCCGTGCTTTCGCACGGACCTAATTAAAATAAACCTCGTTTTCCCAGGGGCGTAACCATGTTGACACCTTTCTAGACACCTACTTGATCGGCTAATTGTAATGTGTAAAACTCTCTCAGGAGTAACTCTTACTCCCAGTGGGTATCGGGATCCAACTATCTCATAGAAGGTATGCAATCTCATTGCAAATTTCAACACTTGAAATTCCCGATAATGTTTTACCCCTAGCATCCTATGACCTTGACGGAGGCCAAACTACCCATAGTCTGCTAGTCAAGTTCAACCCGTACATTTCTTGATTGAATTAGACCTACCCGCACGACACTTGACGGAGGCCGAACTACGCCGTACGAATACCCTAATCCAATCGCATCGTATGCTAGCAGATAAGAACTAGTTAGCTACCATACACTATGCCTTGATGGAGGCCAAACTACCGCAGCACGAATACTAAGTAGTACTTATCTGAAATGATGGAGGGCTACGACAGGTTTTTAAGAAAACCGTTTGCGTAATGAACTTGATATCGTTGTAGAATCGAGTGATTTTGAAAAGGAGTGTTTTTTAGGCTTTTACTAGTTTTGCTAAAGATGTCACTCTCGGTGATGGGATCTCGGCTCTTTCCTTATCGAATAAGGTGCAGGATATTTCACAAATACGACTGTGCAAAGCAAAAACTATAAAAGCAATAAAAAGACAAACCGAGTTTGTAGCATCTGCTGGTTTCGCTAAAGAGGTCATTCCCGGTGAAGGTATCTCGGCTCTTTCCTTATCGAATAAGGTGCTGGATATTCTATAAGGAATACCGCTATGCAAAGCAAGAACTAGAGCTACCAGTTTTCGAGACAAGTTTCTACAACATCTTTAAGTTTCTTTTATTTCATTAATCTCATTAATGAACTCCCATTTTTTATTATGCTTCCCAAGCATCAGATATGAAACGAAATCAACAATGTATAATATATATCACATATATATAATATAAGCATTCGTCTCAGGCAGTAATATGATCTCATTACAGAACATTGCGGCAGAAGAACATATATGAAATATTGGATATACTAGGATCTCCGTGCTTTATATCAAGTCAGTATAAAACACGGATTCCACGGTCGTGATTGTTGGATATAGTGCCCTCAGAGTCAATTATTGGTTCACAGGCACGTGATTGCAATGATTGAGGGAGGACCTATACCGGTAGGACAGTCTTACTCAAGATGATAGTATGCTATCTGGTTTATCTTTATCATCGTGTACATGCTTTAGGTGACATTACAGGTCACTATTGCACGTTGATAGAGCCCATAGAATTCTTTCTTGACGGCCAGCAGTATGATGGCGACCATATACGTGGGAGCTGGGGTCTACAAGCACATCCTTAATGTGGTCCCTAGTCATGGGAGTTTCGAGACTGGGCATCGATACTCTATTAGTAGACTAGTGTATACAGTCGAGACCCCGATGAGGGGCGGTGGCCGGTCTCACAAGCTATTGGTGTCAGTTGGTTCACCAAAGATGTATACAAGTGCTCATTGGGTTATGAGTATACCGGACAGGACTCGCCGGGAACATGCTAGTTGGGATTATACCAGACGTCAGATAGCAGTTCCCTGATGACATGTGTACAGGTTAGTTCATCGACCTGGGATCGTCATTTGTCTCGTGTGAGTTCCCACTATGCTTTGATTACTACCCTACCATGGCTTAAAGGAGTCGTGCAAACAGGTTTTAGTTGGGTACAGTCCCGAGCCACATGAAAGCAGTGAGCGGATCGGCAGGGGTTTCGTCTCTCCCGGTATTGGGGGTGAGATTGCGCTGTGTCTAGGAGAGCCATTACACGAAGTCCTTGGCCAAGGCAGGAGATTTACTGGTAGGTATTCCAGTAGTATCTCAGGGTGTTCTGGGCTACACTCCGACACGACTTGTACCACTTTTGGGGGTCTGACTTTTACCAACCCCTTAAGCCCGACATGCGATGCTCATAGACGATCGGACCGGACTGTACGGATATTGTCACTGACAAGCTCAGTAGGGTGTCAGGATGAGTTCTCTCATCGACCACCCTTTTAGTCAATACCTGGTAGCCCGTTACGTACGGCTAGTACCACTGACGTGATAGTGGTTAAATCCATGGCCAGTGTATTGACGAGTCTTTAGAGTCCCCCATAGACAGTTTCTCAAGTTTCGGGCGAAACGTTGTAGAGGCCGTATGATATATGGCAAGGTTCGATCATATTCGTGCAGTAGTGCACGGATCATGATCGGGCGGATCATACTAGTGGGCTTTGGTTTAAGCCGGATCCTACTATTAGATTTGTAGGATTACTTTAGTCTCATCGCATTCGCATTTAGTCGGAATGCGGATGCAGGTATGTATATACAGGTGAGGGGTGTCTTTGTGATCCGTCACGAATTAACTTTAGATGTTGCCGTATCTTTTTATTGTTGTAAACATTTGGGTTAATGTTTACTTTGGTGGAAATAGTTGTTGGAGGTAGTACCCTCAGAGTCAATTATTGGATCACAGGCACGTGATTGCAATGATTGAGGGAGGACCTATCCCAGTAGGACAGTCTTACTCAAGATGATAGTATGCTATCTGGTTTATCTCTATCATCGTGTACTGCTTTAGGTGACCTTACGAGTCGCTATTACACGTTGATAGAGCCCTTAGGATTCTTGCTTGACGGCCAGCAGTATGATGGCGATCATATAGGTGGGAGCTGGGGTCTATAAGCACATCCTTAAAAGGTCCCTAGTCGTGGGAGTTTCGAGACTGGGCATCGATACTCCATTAGTAGACTAGTGTATACAGTCGAGACCCCGACGAGGGGCGGTGGCCGGTCTCACAAGCCACTGGTGTCAGTGGGTTCACCTAAGATGTATACAGGTGCTCAATGGGTTATGAGTACACCGGACAGGACTCGCCGGGAACCTGCTAGTTGTGATTATACCAGACGTCAGATAGCAGTTCCCTGGTGACATGTGTACAGGTTAGTTCATAGACCTGAGATCGTCATTTGTCTCGTGTGAGTTCCCACTGTACTTTGATTACTACCCTACCACGACTCAAAGGAGTCGTGCAAGCAGGTTTTAGTTGGGTACAGTCCCGAGCCACATGGAGGCAGTGAGCGGATCTGCAGGGGTTCGTCTCTCCCGGTATTGGGGGTGAGGTCGCGCTGTGTCTAGGAGAGCCATTACACAAAGCCCTCGGCCGAGGTAGGAGATTTACTGGTAGGTATTCCAGTAGTATCTCAGGATGTTCTGGGCTACACTCCGACACGACTTGTACCGCTTTTGGGGGTCTGACTTTTACCAACCCCCTAGGCCCGCCATGCGATGCTCATAGACAAACGGACCGGAATGTACGGATATTGTCTCTGACAGGCTCAGTAGGGTGTCAGGATGAGTTTACTCATCGACGTCCCTTTTGGTCAATAGCTGGTAGCCCGTCACGTATGGCTAATACCTCTGACGTGCTTGTGGTTAAATCCACAGCCATAGTATTGACGAGTCTTTAGAGTCCACCACACACAGTTACTCAAGTTTCGGGCGAAACGCTGTAGAGGCCATATGGAGATATGGCAGGGTTCAATCAGATACGTGCAGTATTGCACGGATCGTGATCGGACGGATTTTACTAGCCGGCTTTGGCTTAAGCCGGATCCTAGTATTAGACAGTGTAGATTTTGTCTCTTTGCATTTGTGTTCAGTGGGAATACAAATGAGGGAATGTATTTGTAGTTGCGGGGTTTTCCTGTAATTTATTACGGGATCAGTTTTCTGAAGTTGCTAGTTTGCATTCCGTTCCGGCCAGTTTTCCTTTGTTCCTTCACGGCCGGACTTTCTGATGGAGGGGGTTATTTGCAAGTTTGCAAATAACTTATTATGGAGGGGTTTATTTATGATTGTGGCTTCATGATATGATTATCATCATGAGATGCTTTATCCATCTTTTCCTTTGCATTAATTGAGATTAGAATGGATTTGATATTGATATGATATTGTTATCATTGCTTTGGATGTGGTCACCTTTCTACTTTTACTACTCTCACCTTCCTTCATGTTTATGATTGCTCCACCATTTCTATCATCAAAAGGGGCCGGCCACATTAAAGGAGAGAGAGAGGGGTTCATTTTAGATGAGGGAAATTTTATCATCTCATTTTTTCATGCTTCACAAATTCATCCACCTCACTCCAAAGTCCATTGCTCATTCCTCCATCAAAGGCAACTTCATAACCCCAAAGAGACAAGCTACTACACTTAGTCTACAGAAAATCTTGGACGCGTCGGCTAGCCAACTTCGCACCCGAGTTGCCTTCGTCCTGAGGTGGGAGCCCGTAAAAGAATCCGGCTACGTGGTGCCCTTTCCGACGAGGAGGTGACGGACGGAGATTCCGCGGGAGATCGGAGTGGAGACGAAGACCGAAGGACACGGATCGCTCGGTATAGCATTCTACCCCATCTCTTGTTTGCTAGCATTAGGTTAATGGTTACGATCCGGGTTTTATTGTCCGCGGTAGCGCCGGTTTAAAGTTAAGAAAATTTTTGATTCCACATTTTGGCCTCGAGTAGACGGTAGGGGCGCTGCCGTGGCACAACATGGTATCAGAGCCACGCCATTAACCTAGTCTAGCTTGGTCTAATGTGTTTACATTTCCGATCGAACAAAATTCCAAAACCGCATTTTTAAAAGCATCAGGTTTCTGTCGAAAATTTTTGGGCTCTAAAAATTTTTCAGGTTGTTGCAGAAGCATGATCAGGGAAATATATGCACTCTGTAAAAATTTGGCTGCATGAACTCATCATCTCACCGCGGAACCGCGGCCAAACCCATGCTTGGGCCGCGGTTCCGCCGCTTAATTTACTATTCACTGCACCAATTTTTTACAGAGGCCTCCTGACTTGAATATAGGGTTTTTGGAACATTCTTTTTGGGCCCAGAGTTTCTTTAAGTGCTACAGTAGTGCTTGGGGGCCCACTTAGGAAAATTTGATCGATCAAAAATTTTAAACACATTAGTTCAAGTATTTACATTATATCTGCGACCGTGAAAGTCACTTGATCGATAAATCCTGTCTAACTGCTATAGCCCGGTTAGACGGATTTGCGAACGTGACATTCACGTTGATGTTCTGTGTTGTGCTGTGATATTGCGGATTGGTCATGGGGGATAGCCTGGATGCAATGTTAGTACAGTTTTGTTCTATATGTACATTTGATATTGCGTGGCGAGCGTCCGACATGTGGACTGCCGTCACTGCCTGTTTGTATTATTCTTTTGGGGCATGACCGGGTCGAGGTCGATGTACCCGTTGTATGTATATTTTACTTTCTGTACTAGGATTACCCCAAGGAGGGGGCACGGATAGCCGGGTTCTAGAGGGCAACAAGCCCGCATCTCATGGCATTGAGACGGAGGGGGCTTCACTCTAGAATTGGCGGGCTATTCGCCGCACTCGTAGGGGGTACAGGTTAACCCAGGAGGGGTGCCTAAGTTACCGGATTCTATGAAGTGCTGGGTGGTCCATTCACGTTGCTGAAGGGGGCTGTCTCGCTTCAGGTTTTGGCGGGTAACTTGCCGCGCCCGTAGGGGTATAGGATTTCATTGCATAGGCTATCCACACGACCAGGGGAACGTCGGGTTTCAGCAGCGGCTCTGTGAAACTCGGGGCTTCCAGATATCTGTATTGTTCTGTGATGCTGGTTACATTTCTGTGATGTTGCATATTATCACGCCTTGAGAGAATATTATATATTGATATATATACTAGTAGATGTTGTATATGTTTTGCATCCGCGCTAGTCCAGTCCCCGCTCTGTCGTTAGTTAAGTAACCTAACGGGTGATGACGGGACCCAGTGGCGAATGCGGATGGCATATACGTACATCATTATTTTCGTTCTTTATTGGTGTGATCAATTGATGGGACTGCGTTGATTCGGATCAATGCAAGCTAAACAAACCTATTCTGATGTTGTTGGAACATTTTTCAAAAAGCTGTTATTGCAAGGACGTTCACTTTTGTTTTGCACAGTGGTATTCAGTTGGAATATCCTGCTCCTCAGTCGACAAGGCAAGGGCCAAGATCCCTTCACCGGGAGTGACCCCTTGGACAGAAGTTTGCGTCAGGTCAATAACATCACTATAGCCGATTAGTTTTGCTTTGCATCGTGGTATTTAGTTGGAATATCCTGCACCTCATTCTACGGGGAAAGAGCCGAGATCCCTTCACTGGGAGTGACCTCTTTAACAAAGGTTTTCGTCACTATATTTTTTATAAAAAGCTATGCAGTTCCTTCAACGATATCAAGTTCATTACGTTAAAAGTTTTTCGCCAAAAACTAGACGTAGCCCTCTGTCATTTCTTACAAGCATTGCTTAGTATTCGTGCTGCGTTTGTTGACTGTGTCAAGGCGTAGTGTTCAGTAGCTAAGTAGTGTTCGTTTGTGGCATATTAATAGGATTGGTTAGGACAGTCGTGAGGCCTTGTTGACTGTGTCAAGGGCTTGTACGGGTGGGTTTAATGCAATCCAGGATAATGACGGGTTGAACTTGACTAGGACTCTTTGATTTGTTGACTGTGTCAAGGTCACTTGGGTCCTAGGGGTAAAAATCACATCGGGAGTTTCTATAGAAACTGAAACTTGCCAGACATGCGCATACCTTCTGGAGTGTGATAATGTGAGTGGATTCCGTCACGTTATCATGCAATGATAGTTGGATCCCGATTCCCACTGATGAGTTGGTTTACTCCTCGGGTGATGCCGACTAATTCTTCTTTCAGGTTTGGAGGATAATTTGAGGTTACAGTGGGAGGTTTCCTAATTAGATAAAGTGACAACCATTCTGATCTAGGATAGAGTGCACGCTGAGTGTTTCTTTTCTCTCTCTCTTTGGCTGCGACCATTGACCCGACCCTAGACTATGACTCAGTGACCAAAATTAACCGAACCTTCTTAAACACTGGCTTTTGGATTGTCAGAGTTGCAAACCTCTTTGCCACTCCTACTTTTACCCTTTTTCTCCAGGACACCCCGTATTACTACGAACGTCCACTTCCATTGGACAAAACCATCGTATGGTTATATACGAACTCGAAGGATTTTATTCGAGGATGGTTTCCGGTTCTGGAGAAAATGAATAGGGCTATTCAGTTGTCTTTTCCTTTTACCTTCTCTCAGGTTGTGAGTACTCCTTGGTTTAGGAGATAGTACACCTATTACGCAAATTGGATAGTCTTCTTCCAAACCTTAGGCTGGTGTCGAACGGTGGGGAATGAAGAAAACCAATTAGCATACCGATGGTGTACAAAAGGTATTATGTAAAGACAAAGAAAGGGATTAGTAAGAGGGCAAAGTAAATTGCGACTGCTATTCAGGACCAAACCAAGTACACCTTTGTATTTCTCCAGGACACTCCGTATCACTACGAAGATCCACAGTTTATTTGGATACTCCATCGTATGGTTATATACGAACTCGAAAGAAACTTGTTCCAGTTCGGGGATGGATTCTTGTTTAGGAGAAATAGGAATAAGGTTTATTCAGATGTCTTTTATCTTCACCTTCTCTCGCATTGCGAGTGCTCCTAGGATTAGGACAGTACACCTATTATGCTTATTGGATAGTCTTCTTCCAAACCATAGGCTGGTGCCGAACGGTAGGGAAGGAAGAAAACCATTTAGCCTAAAGGGGTGTACAGAAGGTAATGACTAAAGACATATAAAGGGATTTGGAGAGATGGCAAAGAATTATACGGTTACAGTTGTGAATCTGGTTAATGGAAGAAGCATTCTAGGAATACCCGGATACCCCATCGAAACATTTCAATGTTTCAGTTTCACTGTATACTGTTAATAGAAAACTGATTTCCCAATTAGACACTTGCTCCTGGATATGTATTTACCAGGTATGATTCTCACATCTGTATGGTTCTACAGATGATGAGTGAGAGTAAGTTATTGGGAATTAGGTGATCATCCTCATTATATCGGGATTCGTTGTAATTGGTGATATTTGAGGAAGTCACCTAGGCTGTTTGCCGGATGGCAAATATTTGGTTTTGAATATCCGTTGTTATGCACCAATTTCAAATTGATGTATCTGTACGTCTATTTTTATAGAGTGAGATATACCTTTTTAAAATTATGTCTATGATATTTACCTATATCAGTGGATGGTTAGGTAAGGAGCATTAAACAGCGGTGTAATTATTCTTAACCATAAGTACAGTTTTCAACCTACGACACACAGGGAATGAGTTATCTGACTCAAAGGGACTTATACAGAGTATTGTATGCTGTCCAGTGTCCATTAGGACAGAGGGGTTGGTCCTCGTACTATGTTCGGTTTACTTATGACTTCTCTAGTCTTTAGACAGGTGTTTCGTAGAAACACAGGGTCTAAGTTTTGAGAAGTTATCGGTGTAAGAATAGAGTAGAGAACCAGGTGTTGCAAGTATCGGGATTCTTCAAGGTGATCGAAGATGTAGATACTTGTGTATGGTGTTCAGTTGATAGTAATGATTAAGAGAACTTGCTTCTCTTTCAGGTTACTCATAGTTGGAAGCATTCCTAAGTTGAGTAACGCTGATAGGCCTTCTTCCATTTAGTTGACATGCACTGGAGACAGCTGCATGATTTGAATCTGGTTCAATTAAATCAGTGCCTCTATTTCTATATTGGATATAGAACAGTTCATTTCTTAACGATGTTAAGGTACGGGGAGTTGTCCGGCTTATGCTTAAAACCAGACTCCGGATAACTCAAGGCACGTTTCTGTAATGGCTGTTTGTGGGTTGACCCAGGCTATGACGAGGGTTGACTTTCTACCATCAGGAAGATCAATAGTGATATTGTTCTTGACTCGCCGCGGTTTTAACAAAAATGGATTTTTTTCAGAAAACAGTAGTAGGAGTATGGTAGAACTGGAAGTGATTCCAGAACCGCAAACGATTACTGAAGATTTGATAAGAACCTAAAGATTCAATCTGGTTTGACATTCCATTGGCCACTCCGCAGATATGGTAGGTAACCTCAGGCACCCGAGAGGTACTCCGGTAGCCTCAAGGACGATGACATGGAGGTTCTTGTTTACCCAGACTTTCCATTGCTGTTGCTCCAGACTGTGAGACCCAGCAGGAGGATGAGTATAGCATCATTCTAAACTAGCTTTAGAAGTGCACGTGTATATGACTCTGCCAGAGGGTTGTCGTGGTCAGTGGGAGCAGCGGAAGCATTGGTCGACAAGTGGCTTATGTCTATTTATAGACTAAAGCACTTATAGCGGAGATAGATCATCTATTTCTGATGTGACAGTCATAGGATTGACGTCATCAGAATAGGGGATGGATCTGTTAAGAAGGTAGTAGGGTGTAGTGTCCTGGTATTTGGATGACATACACAGAGCAGGAAGTGAAATTCCTTTACTTCGGTCGGTTATACTTTGGTTGTCACACAGAGTTTTCTCCAGATAGGACTTGGATATTATATCAGATATTCTGGTTACTAGATCTATGGTTTTAGATCTAGATTTGGGTGGTTTCCCAATCAGGGTACTTAGACAGCATTCTAAGAGTATTTAGAATGGACGACTCCTGGCATGGTGGTGTACCTGCAGGTAATGGAGTCACCCTCTCTAAAGGTGTCTTACAGACTAAAGAGGAGAGGGATACGCATGATTGGCAGATCACTTGCCTAGGCAATTGAGTCAATCATGAGATGTCAAGTACCACACCAGATGTTGTTCTTACAGTAGGTGCAATAAGTTGATATTGATCCAATCCTGGAGAAACGATCGGAAGCAGTTTTAGAACATAAGTGGATGTTCTAGGGATTAGATAACGGCAGCCTCCTTTAGGAGACGGTTATCATTCCAGGCTTCCAAGGTGACCTGGATGGCAGAGTGACTGTCAGAGTTATAGTTTTCCCTCTGACAAGGGGCAGTATTTTGGACAGGTGGTCCAGGTAGATACTGAGGGAAGGCATAGCGCAGGATACTGATTAAGTTCAGTTGACGATACAGTCTAGGAAGTTTGGATTTGGAGTTCATTTATGAGCTAGGTCCCATCAGACATCCAGACACATTCTTAGACAGGTATTGCTCATTTCGGGAGACGGCTTTCTCCGCGAACTTGAGATATAGAGAGACATAGAAAGGAACATCAAAGCGGATCCACTCACTGAGGCTATTCCTCGAACGCAATAGTTTCACAAACGGGCTTTGTAAGACTGACTAGTAGAGGAGTTGGGTGTTCGGTATCACACGGGCTGTGAGTATGCGACATCGCAATAATTAGCCTTGAGTGCAAGTGGGAGATTGTTTGAGGTAGTGCCCTCAAAGTCAATTATTGGATCACAGGCACGTGATTGCAATGATTGAGGGAGGACCTATCCCAGTAGGACAGTCTTACTCAAGATGATAGTATGCAATCTGGTTTATCTCTATCATCGTGTACTGCTTTAGGTGACCTTACGAGTCGCTATTACACGTTGATAGAGCCCTTAGGATTCTTGCTTGACGGCCAGCAGTATGATGGCGATCATATACGTGGGAGCTGGGGTCTATAAGCACATCCTTAAAAGGTCCCTAGTCGTGGGAGTTTCGAGACTGGGCATCGATACTCTATTAGTAGACTAGTGTATACAGTCGAGACCCCGATGAGGGACGGTGGCCGGTCTCACAAGCCACTAGTGTCATTTGGTTCACCTAAGATGTATACAGGAGCTCATTGGGTTATGAGTACACCGGACAGGACTCGCCGGGAACCTGCTAGTTGGGATTATACCAGACGTCAGATAGCATTTCCCTGGTGACATGTGTACAGGTTAGTTCATCGACCTGAGATCATCATTTGTCTCGTGTAAGTTCCCACTGTACTTTGATTAATACCTTACCACGACTCAAAGGAGTCGTGCAAACAGGTTTTAGTTGGGTACAGTCCCGAGCCACATGGAGGCAGTGAGCGGATCTGCAGGGGTTCGTCTCTCCCGGTATTGGGGGTGAGGTCGCGCTGTGTCTAGGAGAGCCATTACACAAAGCCCTCGGCCAAGGCAGGAGATTTACTAGTAGGTATTCCAGTAGTATCTCAGGGTGTTCTGGGCTACACTCCGACATGACTTGTACCGCTTTTGGGGGTCTGACTTTTACCAACCCCCTAGGCTCGCCATGCGATGCTCATAGACGAACGGACCAGACTGTATGGATATTGTCACTGACAGGCTCAGTAGGGTGTCAGGATGAGTTCGCTCATCGACGTCCCTTTTGGTCAATAGCTGGTAGCCCGTCACGTGTGGCTAATATCTCTGACGTGCTTGTGGTTAAATCCACAGCCATAGTATTGACGAGTCTTTAGAGTCCACCACACACAGTTACTCAAGTTTCGGGCGAAACGCTGTAGAGGCCGTATGGAGATATGGCAGGGTTCAATCAGATACGTGCGGTATTGCACGGATCGTGATCGGACGGATTTTATTAGCCGGCTTTGGCTTAAGCCGGATCCTAGTATTAGACAGTGTAGATTTTGTCTCTTTGCATTTGTGTTCAGTGGGAATACAAATGAGGGCATGTATATGCAGTTGCGGGGTTTTCCTGTAATTTATTACGGGATCAGTATTTTGAAGTTGCCAGTTTGCATTCCGTTCCGGCCAGTTTTCCTTTGTTTCTTCACGGCCGGACTTTCTGATGGAGGGGATTATTTGCAAGTTTGCAAATAACTTATTGTGGAGGGGTTTATTTGTGATTGTGGCTTCATGATATGATTATCATCATGAGATGCTTTATCCATCTTTTCCTTTGCATTAATTGAGATTATAATGGATTTGATATTGATATGATATTGTTATCATTGCTTTGGATGTGGTCACCTTTCTACTTTTACTACTCTCACCTTCCTTCATGTTTTTGATTGCTCCACCATTTCTATCATCAAAAGGGGCCGGCCACATTAGAGGAGAGAGAGAGTGGTTCATTTTGGATAAGGGAAATTTTATCATCTCATTTTTGCATGCTTCACAAATTCATCCACCTCACTCCAAAGTCCATTGCTCATTCCTCCATCAAAGGCAACTTCATAACCCCAAAGAGGCAAGCTACTACACTTAGTCTACAGCAAATCTTGGACGCGTCGGCTAGCCAACTTCGTGCTCAAGTTGCCTCATTCCAGAGGTGGGAGCCCGTAAAAGAATCCGGCTACGTGGTGCCCTTTCCGACGAGGAGGTGACGGACGGAGATTCCGCGGGAGATCGGAGTGGAGACGAAGACCGAAGGACACGGATCGCACGGTATAGCATTCTACCCCATATCTTGTTTGCTAGCATTAGGTTAATGGTTACGATCCGGGTTTTATTGTCCGCGGTACCGCCGGTTTAAAGTGAAGAAAATTTTTGATTCCGCATTTTGGCCTCGAGTAGACGGCCGGGGCGCTGCCGTGGTACAACAATAGTGAGCTTAATTCATGATGAGGTGCATTAATTATGACATGGACAAGGGTGGTGACTTATGGTCTTATTCTTTGAACCATGTCATGTTTAGTGATTGATTTATGAGTTGAAATGAGAGGGAGAGAGAAAGGGGGCAGCAAAAGAGAGGGTTTGCCCTTGTATTATCTCACTCTGACTCTCTCATTTGGATCATAGAACACAAGAAAGAAAAGCCTCTTCTTCTTCTTCTTCCTCTAGCTCACCATTTCCATTAATGGCTTCATCTTCAACCTCCATCCATACACTCTCATGCGTTGAGAATCAATGGATGCAAGAGACAAAGTGATCACACACATTCTCTACATCACCTTGGACATGTCGGCTAGCAAACTTCGTGTCCGAGTTGTTTCGGACGAAGCGGGATCCCGTAAAAGGATTCGAAGATGTGGTGCCCTTTTTGACGAGGAGACCGGAGATCGGAGATGCCGCGAGGAGCTTGGGTTGGTGGCCAAAGACCGAAGGACACGGATCGATCGGTATTGCTTTTCTAACCCTTCTCTAGTTAGCTATGTAAGTCGACGTTAGACACCCCACGGGTTGCAGGGAGGCGGAATAGGTAAAACAATCATTTTTTTTAAAACAAATATCGACTAACTTACGGATCTTTGCCAAACCCTAACTAACAACAGCATAGGAGAGATTAGCTACTATGAAAGAAGATTATACCTAATGAACCAAGTCCTTCTTGTTCTCGATGACCACCTCCTCGTCGGCCTACTCTTTGTGATAGAAGATCCACCCGAGAGCTACTACTCCAAGCTTGACCTCTAACTTGAGGTAACTAGGTTACTAAAAGTGCTAATCAAAGCAACCTAGGGGATATAGAGTAGGATTAGGGATTAATAAGTCTTGCTAACGCTTGATCTCAACACATGAGAGGGTTTGAAGAGAGAGAGCTTGAGGAGAGAGAAGGTGAGAGTGAGAAATGAAATGAATTATTTCTCATTTCCAATATATGATGAAGCATAAAGAATATCAAATAAATCAATTAAATGATATTAACAAGCATGCTTCATTTAATATATGCAATGAATCATCAAGTGAGTCATTAAGCAATAAATGCTTCATTAACTCATTTGAATGATTCATCTCATGAGTCACTAATCCATTTAATGTAAATGCCACCTTAGCCTCCAAGTCATCAACCTTCTAGAAGCTTCTCGACAATTTACGAGAATGCCCCTCCTATCAACACGGAAATACTTTAGACTGTATAAATCCAATAATCCAATACTAGAATCTGGTTTAAACCAAAGCCCGCTAGTAAAAACTGTCCGAACATCGGACGTGCATAATAAATGCATGTGCGTGTCCAAACCCTGTCGTAAAACCATACGACCTCTATATCGTTTCGCCCGAAGCAAGGAAACTCTCTGTGTGGGACTCTAAAGACTCGACTACTACGCTGGCAGTGGGTTTAACCATAGACCGCAAGCGGCACTAGCTGTACGTAACGGTTCCCAGGTAGATGTCGATAAGAAGGCCGATGAGGAAACCCATCCGAACTCCTACTGAGCCTGATGTGACAATCTCCATACAGTCCGGTCTATTCGTCTAGGACTATCGCATATCGGGCCTAGGGGGCGGCAAGCTTCAGTCCCCTGAAAGCGGTATAAGTCGTGTCGGAGTGAAGCCCATTACACCTTGAGAAACTACTGGAAAACCTACCAGTAAATCTCGCTTGCCCTGGCCAGGGACTTTGGATAATGGCTCTCAAGACACAGTGCGATATCAACTCCCAATACTAGGAGAGACGAATCCTGTCTAACCGCCACTGCCTCCAAGTGCTCGGGACTGCACCCAACTGCTGCCTGTTTGCACGACTCCTTTGAGCCGTGGTAGGGTAGCAATCTAAGAACAGTGGGAACACACTCGAGGCGAAGCAGCAGTTTCATGTCTGCGGACTATGCTGTACTCATGTCACCTGGGAACCGTTAATTGACGACGAGTATAATACCAACCAACAGTTCCCCGCGAGTCCTGTCCGGTGTACCTGTAACCCAATGAGCACCTGTATACTATCTCCAGTACGACGTACTGATGGCTGTGGGACATACCATCTCCCCAACTGGGATGAGAAGCGTACACACTAGTCTACTCCGGAGTATCGATGCCCTGTCTCGATAATCCTACGACTAGGGACCTGAAAAAGGATGTGCTTGTAGACTACCCAGCCCCCACTAGTGTGACTGCCATCACAACGCTGTTATGTCAAGCAAGATCCTAAGGGCTCTATCAATACGTACACACATATTAAGATAGATATAAACCAAGTAGCATACTACCATGTTTAGCAAGACTGTTAATATAACTGTGAATATCCCAAGCTTTCATTAAGTAATATAGAAGCTAGTATGATACAATAATGGCATCTAGGGCATATACACTAACAATCTCCCACTTGCACTAGGGCCATGTACTGGCATATCATAGACCGATCATCTCGAGTAGCCTCTTGAACTGAATCTGAGGTAAGGCCTTTGTGTATGGATCAGCAGTGTTCTCCTCTGTAGCAACTCTCCGGACCTCGATCTCCCGGCGATCTATGATCTCCCTGATAAGGTGATACCACCTTAAGATGTGTCTGGACTTCTGATGAGACCTGGGTTCCTTCGCTAAAGCTATAGCTCCGTTGTTGTTGCAATACAGCGGTATTGGATCAACAATGGTAGGAACCACCTGAAGTTCTGTTTGGAACTTTTTCATCCAGACCGCTTCTTTTGCGGCATCGCAAGCAGCAATATACTCCGCTTCTATCGTCGAGTCAGCAACGGTGTCCTTCTTGGAACTCTTCCAGCATACCGCCTCTCCATTGAGTGTAAAGACATAACCTGATATGGACTTGGAGTCATCCTTATCACTCTGGAAGCTGGAATCAGCAAAGGCCTCGATCTTGAGGTCTTTTCCACCGTAAACCAAGAACATCTCCTTAGTTCTTCTCAGGTACTTGAGAATGTTCTTTACTGCTATCCAGTGCTTCTCCCCTGGGTCTGACTGATACCTGCTTACCATGCTCAGTGCGTAAGCTACATCTGGTCTGGTGCACAACATCGCATACATTATAGAGCCTACCGCAGAAGCGTAGGGTATAATAGACATGCGATTCCTTTCCATATCAGTCTTGGGAGACATCTCTTTGGAGAGGGTGATTCCGTGACAAGCCGGTAGATTACCGCGCTTAGAATCTTCCATACTGAATCTTTTCAGTACAGTGTTTGTTGGAGATAGTACCCTCAGAGTCAATTATTGGATCACAGGCACGTGATTGCAATGATTGAGGGAGGACCTATCCCGGTATGACAGTCTTACTCGAGATGATAGTATGCTATCTGGTTTACCTTTATCATCGTGTACTGCTTCAGGTGACCTGACAGGTCACTATTGCACGTTGATAGAGCCCCTAGGATTCTTGCTTGACCACCAGCAGTATGAGGGCGATCATATAAGTGGGAACTGGGGTCTATAAGCACATCCTTAAAAGGTCCCTAGTCGTGGGAGTTTCGAGACAGGGCATCGATTCTCCAGAGTAGACTAGTGTATACAGTCGAGACCCCGACGAGGGGCGGTGGCCGGTCTCACAAGCCACTGGTGTCAGTTGGATCACCTAAGATGTATACAGGTGCTCATTGCGTTATGAGTACACCGGACAGGACTCGCCGGGAACATGCTAGTTGGTCTTATACCTGACGTCAGATAGCAGTTCCCAGGTGACATGTATACAGGTTAGTTCATCGACGTGGGGATCGTCATTTACCTCGTGTGAGTTCCCACTGTGCTTTGATTACTACCCTACCACGGCTCAAAGGAGTCGTGCAAACAGGTTTTAGTTGGGTACTGTCCCGAGCCACATGGAGGCAGTGAGCGGATCTTCGGGGGTTCGTCTCCCCCGGTATTGGGGGTGAGGTCGCGCTGTGTCTAGGAGAGCCATTACACGAAGTCCTTGGCCAAGGCAGGAGATTTACTGGTAGGTATTCCAGTAGTATCTCAGGGTGTTCTGGGCTACACTCCGACACGACTTGTACCGCTTTTGGGGGTCTGACTTTTACCAACCCCCTAGGCCCGCCATGCGATGCTCGTAGACGAACGGACCGGACTGTACGGATATTGTCACTGACAGGCTCAGTAGGGTGTCAGGATGAGTTCGCTCATCGACGTCCCTTTTGGTCAATAGCTGGTGGCCCGTCACGTATTGGCTTATACCTCTGACGTGCTGGTGGTTAAATCCACAGCCATAGTATTGACGAGTCTTTAGAGTCCACCACACTTTCAGTTACTCAAGCTTTCGGGCGAAACACTGTAGAGGCCGTATGGAGATATGGCAGGGTCCGATCAGACACGTGCGGTATTGCACGGGTCAGGATCGGACGGTTTGTACTAGTGGCCGTATGGATATATGGCAGGGTTCGATCTGATACGTGCGGTATTGCACGGATCAGGATCGGACGAACATTACTAGCCGGCTTTGGTTTAAGCCGGATCCTAGTTTAGTACAGTGTAGATTTTGTCTCATTGCATTTTTATCCGGTCGGAATACTGATGCGGGTGTGTATGCACAGTATCGGGGTTTTCCTGTAATTTATTACGGGACCAGTTTTCTGGAGTTGCCAGTTTGCATTCCGTTCCGGCCGGTTTTCCATTGTTCTTTCCCGGCCGGACTTTTTCGATGGAGGGTGTTATTTGCAAGTTTGCAAATAACACATTGTGGAGGGGTTTCTTGCAAATGTTTTAATTATGAACGCATCTTTTGATACCATTCTTTTCTATCATCATCACTAGCTTTTTGTTGATTTGAGGTGATTAGTAGTTGATGTGAGTTAGTTATGATGATGTTTGGATATGGTCACCCTCTCTCTTTTCCTACACTCACCTCCCTCTTGCTTATGTATTCTTTCCTCCACCATTCTAAAATGATAAGGTTTCATTTTGAGAGTAGAGAAGATGAGAGCATCTTTTTTTTTTGAGAGTGTAGCATTTTGATCTCTTTTCATGTTAAGAAAAATGCAAGCACCATTTTTCTTATCTTGATTCCTCCATCATCTTCAAAGGCAACAAAACCCCAAATGAGACATAGCCTCAACCCTACACATTCTACAGCAAATCTTGGACGCGTCGGCCAGCCAACTTCGCGCCCGAGTTGCCTCGGTATTGAGGTGGGAGCCCGTAAAAGATGCAGGCGATGTGGTGCCCCCTTCGGCGAGGAAGCGACGATATGGAGACAGGACTTTCCGCGGGAGATCAGGACGATGACGAGAAGACCGGAGGACTCGGATCACTCGGTATATCTCTAACCCGTCTTGTAGTTAGCTAGAACTAGTTTAATGGTCCGATCCGGGTGTTTTGTGCGCGGTGGTGCCGGTTTGCTAAGTTCGCAAAATCAAAGTTTATCACCGCTTCCGCATTTGGCCATCGGATTGACGTCCGGGGCGCCGCCGTGAACTTACAGTGGTATCAGAGCCTCGCCATTAACTTCGTCTAGCTTCGTTTGATATGTTTGCATTTCCGATTGACCAAAATTCCAAAAAACCACGTTTTTCCTTACATCAGTTTTCTGTCGAAATTTTTTGAAGTCCAAAAATTTTTCAGGTTGTAGAAAGCTAATGTACTGGAAATTCTAAGACTACTGGAAAAATTCGACACAGTCAGTCGACCATTGAAGCGCGGAACCGCGGCCAAACCCCCCTTGGGCCGCGGTTCCGCCGCACATTGGTGTCGTCACTGCATCAATTTTTTCCAGTGGGCTTCTGGGCTAATTTTAGGGGTTTTGGAATATTAATATTGGGCCCATATTTTCTGTGAGTGCTACAGTATTGCTTGGGGCCCACTTGTTAATTTTTGATCGATCGGATATTTTAAACACATTATTTCACAGTATTTACATTATATCTGCGACCGTGAATGTCACTTGATCGGTAAATCCTGTCTAACTGCTATAGCCAGGTTAGACGGATTTGCGAACGTGACTTTTACGTTGATGTTCTGTGTTTTTGCTGTGATGTTGCGGATCGGTCGTGGGGGATAGCCTGGATGCAATGCTAGTACAGTTTTGTTGTATTATGTACATTTGATATTGCGGGGCGAGCGTCCGACATGTGGACTGCCGTCACTGCCTGTTTTTATTATTCTTTTGGGGCACGACCTGGTTGCGGTCGATGTACCCGTTGTATGTATATTTTACTTTCTGTACTAGAATTGCCCCGCGGTGGGGTGCACGGATAGCCGGGTTCTGGAGAGCAACAAGCCCGCATCTCATGGCATTGAGACGGAGGGGGCTTCACTCTAGGATTGGCGGGCTATTCGTCGCACTCGTAGGGGGTACAGGTTGACCCAGGAGGGGTGCCCATGTTACCGGATTCCGTGAAGTGCTGGGTGGTCCATTCACGGCGCTGAAGGGGGCTGCCTCGCTTCAGGTTTTGGCGGGTAATTTGCCGCGCCCGTAGGGGTCTAGGATTTCATTGCACAGGCTATCCACACGACCAGGGGAACGTCGGGTTTCAGTAGTGGCTCTGTGTAACCCGGGGATCCCAGATATCTATATTGTTCTGTGATGCTGTACATTTCTGTGATGTTGCATTTTTATTCACGCCTTGAGCGAAATATAATATATTGGTATATATATTAGTAGATGTTGTATATGTTTTTCATCCGCGCTAGTCCAGTCCCCGCTCTGCCGTTAGTTAGCTAACCTAACGGGTGATGACGGGACCCAGTGGCGAATGCGGATGGCATATACGCACATCAGTATATTTTCGTTCTTTGTGGTGTGATCAATTGATGGGACTGCATTGATTCGAATCAATGCAAGATAAAACAAACCTATTCTGATGTTGTTGGAACACTTTTCAAAAAGCTGTTATTGCAAGGACGTTCACTTTTGTTTTGCATCGTGGTATTCATTTGGAATATCCTGCTCCTCAGTCGACGAGGCAAGGGCCGAGATCCCTTCACCGGGAGTGACCCCTTGGACAGAAGTTTGCGTCAGGGCATTAACTTCACTATAGCCGATTACTTTTGCTTTGCATCGTGGTATTCATTTGGAATATCCTGCACCCCATTCTACGGGGAAAGAGCCGAGATCCCTTCACCGGGAGTGACCTCTTTAGTAAAGGTTTTCGTCACTATATTTTCTAAAAAGCTATCCGTTCCTTCAACGATATCAAGTTCATTACGTTAAAGGTTTTCGCCAGAAACCATTCGTAGCCCTCCATCGTTTCATATGGGTAGTCAATAGTATTCAAGCTGTGTTTGTTGGCCAAAGTCAAGGCACAGTGTTTGGTACCTGTTGGTTATTCATATGCAGCATAGATAGATGCGTTGGTTTGGAACAGTCGTACTGCCTTGTTGGCCAAAGTCAAGGGTAGGTACGGGTGGATTCAAAACAACCTGGAGAATGACGGGTAGAACTTGACATGTGACTTATGATTTGTTGGCCAAAGTCAAGGTCATAAGAGCATGGGGTAAAAATCCACATCGGGAGTTTCAAAAGAACTGAAACTTGCTGGATATGCGCATACCTTCTGGAGTGTTATAGCGTGAGCGGATTCCGTCACGTTATCCTGCGATGATAGTTGGATCCCGATTCCCACTGATGAGTTAGTTTACTCCTCGGGTATCCCCGATTAATTCTTCTTTTAGGTTTGGAGGAGAATTTGAGGTACAGTGGGAGGTTTCCTGATTAGATAAATTGGTAACCATTCTGATCTAGGTTAGAGTGCACGCTGAGTGTTTCTTTTCTCTCTCTCTTCGGCAGCGACCATTGACCCGACCCTAAGACTATGACTCAGAGACCAAGTTAACCGAACCTTCTTTACACTGGCTTTTGGATTGTCAGAGTTGCAGACCTCATTGCCACTCCTACTTTTACCCTTTTCTCCAGGACACCCCGTATTACTACGAACGTCCACTTCCATTGGACAAAACCATCGTATGGTTAGATACGAACTCGAAGGAATTCGAGGATGGTTTCCGGTTCTGGAGAAAACGGATAGGATTATTCAGTTGTCTTTTCCCTTTTACCTTCTCTCAAGTTGTGAGTACTCCTTGGTTTAGGAGATAGTACACCTATTATGCAAATTGGATAGTCTTCTTCCAAACCTTAGGCTGGTGCCGACCGGTGGGGAATGAAGAAAACCAATTAGCCTAAACGGTGTGCAGAAGGTATTAAGATTAAGACAAAGCAAGGGATTAGTAAGAGGGCAAAAGTAAATTGCGACTGATATTCACGACCAAACCAAGTATTTCTTCGCCAATCCTAAATCACCTTTGTATTTCACCAGGACACTCCGTATCACTACGAAGATCCACAGTTTATTGGATACTCCATCATATGGTTATATACGAACTCGAAAGGAACTTGTTCCAGTTCGGGGATGGATTCTGGTCCAGGAGAAATAGGAATAAGGTTTATTCAGTTGTCTTTTACCTTCACCTTCTCTCGCATTGCGAGTGCTCCTAGGACTAGGACAGTACACCCATTATGCTTACTGGATAGTCTTCTTCCAAACCATAGGCTGGTGCCGAACGGTAGGGAAGGAAGAAAACCAACTGGCCTAAAGGGGTGTGCAGAAGGTAATGACTAAAGACATATAAAGGGATTTTGAGTGGTGGCAAAGAATTATACGGTTATAGTTATGAATCTGGATAATGGTAGAGGCATTACTAAGAATACCAGGATACCCCATCGAAACATTTCAATGTTTCAGTTCAACTGTGTACTGTTAAAAGAAAACTGATTTCCCGATTAGACACTTGCTCCAGGGTATGTATTTACCAGGTTTGATTCTCACATCTGTATGGTTTTACAGATGATGCGTGGGAGTAAGTTATTGGGAATTGGGTGATCATCCTCATTATATCGGGATTCGTTGTAATCGGTGATATTTGAGGAGATCACCTGGGCTGTTTGCCGGTCGGCAAATATTTGGTTTTGAATATCCGCTGTTGTGCACCAATTTCAAATTGATATATCTGTATGTCTATTTTCATAGAGTGAGATATTGTTGGAGATAGTGCCCTCAGAGTCAATTATTGGATCACAGGCACGTGATTGCAATGATTGAGGGAGGACCTATCACGGTGGGACAATCTTACTCGAGATGATAGTATGCTATCTGGTTTATCTTTATCATCGTGTACTGCTTTAGGTGACCTGACATGTCGCTATTACACGTTGATAGAGCCCCTAGGATTCTTGCTTGACGACCAGCAGTATGATGGCGATCATATACGTGGGAGCTGGTAGTCTATAAGCACATCCTTAAAAGGTCCCTAGTCGTAGGAGTTTCGAGACAGGGCATCGATACTCCATTAGTAGACTAGTGTATACAGTCGAGACCCCGACGAGGGGCGGTGGCCGGTCTCACAAGCCACTGGTGTCAGTTGGTTCACCTAAGATGTATACAGGTGCTCATTGGGTTATGAGTACACCGGACAGGACTCGCCGGGAACCTGCTAGTTGGTCTTATACCAGATGTCAGATAGCAGTTCCCAGGTGACATATGTACAAGTTAGTTCATCGACCTGAGGATCGTCATTTGTCTCGTGTGAGTTCCCACTGTGCTTTGATTACTACCCTACCACGGCTCAAAGGAGTCATGCAAACAGGTTTTAGTTGGGTACAGTCCCGAGCCACATGGAGGCAGTGAGCGGATCTTCAGGGGTTCGTCTCTCCCGGTATTGGGGGTGAGGTCGCGCTGTGTCTAGGAGAGCCATTACGCAAAGCCCTCGGCCGAGGCAGGAGATTTGCTGGTAGGTATTCCAGTAGTATCTCAGGGCGTTCTGGGCTACACTCCGACACGACTTGTACCGCCTTTGGGGGTCTGACTTTTACCAACCCCCTAGGCCCGCCATGCGATACTCATAGACGAACGGACCGGACTGTACGGATACTGTCACTGACAGGCTCAGTTGGGTATCGGGGTGAGCTTCCTCATCGACGTCCCATTTGGTCAATAGCTGGTGGCCCGTCACGTATTGGCTTATACCTCTGACGTGCCAGTGGTTAAATCCACAGCCATAGTATTGACGAGTCTTTAGAGTCCACCACACTTTCAGTTACTCAGCTTTCGGGCGAAATGCTGTAGAGGCCGTATGGAGATATGGCAGGGTCCGATCAGATACGTGCGGTATTGCACGGATCAGGATCGGACGGTTTGTACTAGTAGCCGTATAGGTATATGGCAGGGTTCGATCAGATACGTGCGGTATTGCACGGATCAGGATCGAACGGATTTTACTAGCCGGCTTTGGCTTAAGCCGGTCCCAGTCTAGTACAGTGTAGATTTTGTCTCATTGCATTTGTATCCGGTCGGAATACAGATGCAGGTGTGTATGCACAGTGTCGGGGTTTTCCTGTAATTTATTACGGGACCAGTTTTCTGGAGTTGCCAGTTTGCATTCCGTTCCGGCCGGTTTTCCTTTGTTCTTTCCCGGCCGGACTTTTCCGATGGAGGGGGTTATTTGCAGTTTTGCAAATAACACTTTGTGGAGGGGTTTTCTTGCATTATGATTGATTATGATAGCTTTCTTATCTTTCAACCATGCTTGCTTTATTGTGATTTGAAGGGTTATGGAGTGAATAGGAGAAGAAGCATGGTTGAATGTTTTCTTGTCTAGGATGTGGTCACCTTTCTTTAGCTCCTACACTCACCTCCCTTTGCATTATGTTTTTCTTTCCTCCACCCTTCTCATTCTCACTTGAAGAAAGTCTTTCATGGTTATGAGAAAAGAGAGAAGAAGAAAAAGAAAGAGAGAAAGAAAAAAGAATGAGAGAGTTCATCTTGATTATGTGAGGAATTCTTCATCTCCTTCTTCTTCTTGTTTTAGAAAAATGAAAGCACCATTTTTCTTAACCCCAATCCTCCAACATGGCAACTACAAACCCCAAATGAGACTAGCATCATCTACACTACATTCTACAGCACTTCTTGGGCATGTCGAGTTGCCGGCTTCATGCTCGAGTTGCCTCGGTATTGAGGCGGGAGCCCGTAAAAGACGAAGGCGATGTGGTGCCCTTTCCGGCGAGGAGGCGACGATGTGGAGGCAACACTTTCCGCGGGAGATCGGGACGATGACGAGAAGACCGGAGGACTCGGATCACTCGGTATACTTCTCACCCCATCTCTAGTTAGCTAGCGTAGGTTAATGGTAAACGATCCGGGTTTTTCTTTGTCCGCGGTAGCGCCGGTTTCCGAGCAAGGAAAAATTTTGATTCCGCAATTTGGCCTCGAGTAAGACGGCCGGGGCGCTGCCGTGGCGCAACATGGTATCAGAGCCTAGCCATTAACCTTACCTAGCTTGTTCTAATGCGTTTTACTTATCCGATCGACCAAAATCTCAAAAAACCGTATTTTGTTCACATCAGTTTTCTGTTGGAATTTTTTGGTGTCTAAAAATTTTTCAGGTGATCTCAGAAAGATGTGCAGGGAGTTATAAGAACTCTGGAGAAAAATGATACAGTGATCCCATAGTGCTAGCGCGGAAGCGCGGCAATACCTTCACTTCTGCCGCTCTTCCGCGGCAAGATGGTGGGCCCACTTTATAATTTTTCTTCAGTTGCTTTCTGGGATAGAAATAGGGCTTTTGGGATATTAATATTGGGCCATTTATTTCTGTAAATGCTACAGTTTTCATTTGGGGCCCGCTTGTTAATTATTTGATCGATCGGATATTTTTTAAACACATTATTTCACAGTATTTACATTATATCTGCGACCGTGAATGTCACTCGATCGGTAAATCCGGTCTAACTGCTATAGCCCGGTTAGACGGATTTGCGAACGTGACTTTCACGTTGATGTTCTATGTTTATGCTGTGATGTTGCGGATCGGTCGTGGGGGATAGCCTGGATGCAATGCTAGTACAGTTTTGTTGTATTATGTACATTTGATATTGCGGGGCGAGCGTCCGACATGTGGACTGCCGTCACTGCCTGTTTGTATTATTCTTTTGGGGCACGACCTGGTTGCGGTCGATGTACCCGGTGTATGTATATTTTACTTTCTGTACTAGGGTTGCCCCGCGGTGGGGTGCACGGATAGCCGGGTTCTGGAGGGCAACAAGCCCGCATCTCAGGGCATTGAGACGGAGGGGGCTTCAGTCCAGGATTGGCGGGCTATTCGCCGCACTCGTAGGGGGTACAGGTTGACCCAGGAGGGGTGCCCAAGTTACCGGATTCCGTGAAGTGCTGGGTGGTCCATTCACGGTACTGAAGGGGGCTGCCTCGCTTCAGGTTTTGGCGGGTGACTTGCCGCGCCCGTAGGGGTCTAGGATTTCATTGCACAGGCTATCCACACGACCAGGGGAACGTCGGGTTTCAGCAGCGGCTCTGTGAAACCCGGGGCTTCCAGATATCTGTTTTGTTCTGTGATGCTGTACATTTCTGTGATGTTGCATTTTATTCACGCCTTGAGCGAAATACTATATATTGGTATATATATTAGTAGATGTTGTATATGTTTTTCATCCGCGCTAGTCCAGTCCCCGCTCTGCCGTTAGTTAGCTAACCTAACGGGTGATGACGGGACCCAGTGGCGAATGCGGATGGCATATACGTACGTCAGTATATTTTCGTTCTTTGTGGTGTGATCAATTGATGGGACTGCATTGATTCGGATCAATGCAAGTTTAAACAAACCTATTCTGATGTTGTTGGAACACTTTTCAAAAAGCTGTTATTGCAAGGACGTTCACTTTTGTTTTGCATCGTGGTATTCATTTGGAATATCCTGCTCCTCAGTCGACGAGGCAAGGGCCGAGATCCCTTCACCGGGAGTGACCCCTTGGACAGAAGTTTGCGTCAGGGCATTAACTTCACTATAGCCGATTACTTTTGCTTTGCATCGTGGTATTCAGTTGGAATATCCTGCACCTCATTCTACGGGGAAAGAGCCGAGATCCCTTCACCGGGAGTGACCTCTTTAGCAAAGGCTCTCGTCACTATATTTTTTATAAAAACTATGCAGTTCCTTCAACGATATCAAGTTCATTACGTTAAAGGTTTTTCGCTAAAAACCAGTCGTAGCCCTCCGTCATTTCTTACAAGTATTACTTAGTATTCGTGCTGCGTTTGTTGACTGTGTCAAGGCGTAGTGTGCGGTAGCTAAGTAGTGTTTGTTTGCAGCATATTAATGGGATTGGTTAGGACAGTCGTGCGGCCTTGTTGACTGTGTCAAGGGCTCGTACGGGTGGGTTTAATGCAATCCAGGATAATGACGGGCTGAACTTGACTAGGACTCTTTGATTTGTTGACTGTGTCAAGGTCACTTGGGTCCTAGGGGTAAAAATCACATCGGGAGTTTCAAAAGAACTGAAACTTGCCAAGCTTGCGCATACCTTCTGGAGTGTGGTGACGTGAGTGGATTCCGTCACGTTATCATGCAATGATAGTTGGATCCCGATTCCCACTGATGAGTTGGTTTACTCCTCGGGTGATCCCGACTAATTCTTCTTTCAGGTTTGGAGGAGAATTTGAGGTACAGTGGGAGGTTTCCAGATTAGACAAATTGGTAACCATTCTGATCTAGGTTAGAGTGCACGCTGAGTATTTCTTTTCTCTCTCTCTGGCAGCGACCATTGACCCGACCCTAAGACTATGACTCAGTGACCAAGTTGACCGAACCTTCTTAAACACTGGCTTTTGGATTGTCAGAGTTGCAGACCTCATTGCCACTCCTACTTTTACCCTTTTCTCCAGGACACCCCGTTTTACTACGAACGTCCACTTCCATTGGACAAAACCATCGTATGGTTATATACGAACTCGAAGGATTTCGAGGATGGTTTCTGGTTCTGGAGAAAACGGATAGGACTATTCAGTTGTCTTTTCTTTTCACCTTCTCTCAGGTTGCGAGTACTCCTTGGTTTAGGAGATAGTACACCTATTACGCAAATTGGATAGTCTTCTTCCAAACCATAGGCTGGTGCCGACCGGTAGGGAATGAAGAAAACCAGTTAGCCTAAAACGGTGTACAGAAGGTATTAAGTTCAGACAAAGCAAGGGATTAGTAAGAGGGCAAAGTAAATTGCGACTGATATTCACGACCAAACCAAGTATTTCTTCGCCAATCCTAAATCACCTTTGTATTTCTCCAGGACACTCCGTATCACTACGAAGATCCCATTTTATTGGATACTCCATCGTATGGTTATATACGAACTCGAAAGGAACTTGTTCCAGTTCGGGGATGGATTCTGGTTCAGGAGAAATAGGAAATAAGTACATTCATGTGTCTTTTATCTTCACCTTCTCTCGCATTGCGAGTGTTCCTAGGATTAGGACAGTACACCCTTTATGCCTTTTGGATAGTCTTCTTCCAAACCATAGGCTGGTGCCGAACGGTGGGGAAGGAAGAAAACCATTTGACCTAAAGGGGTGTGCAGACGGTAATGACTAAAGACATATAAAGGGATTTGGAGAGGTGGCAGAGAATTATACGGTTACAGTTGTGAATCTGGATAATGGAAGAGGCATTACTAGGAATACCAGGATACCCCAACGAAACATTTCAATGTTTCAGTTTCATTGTGTACTGTTAATGGAAAACTGATTTCCCAGTTAGACACTTGCTCCAGGGTATGTATTTACCAGGTATGATTCTCACATCTGTATGGTTTTACAGATGCTGAGTGGGAGTAAATTATTGGGAATTGGGTGATCATCCTCATTATATCGGGATTCGTTGTAATCGGTGATATTTGAGGAAGTCACCTGGGTTGTTTGCCGGACGGCAGTTATTTGGTTTTGAATATCCGCGGTTATGCACCAATTTCAAATTGATATATCTGTACGTCTATTTTCATAGAGTGAGATATACCTTTTGATATTATGTCTATGACATTTACCTATATCAGTGGATGGTTAGGTAAGGAGCATTAAACAGCGGTGTAATTCTTCTTAACCATAAGTACAGTTTTCAACCTATGACGCACAGTGAAAGAGTTGTTAGACTCAGCGGACTTATACAGAGTATTGTATGTTGTCCAGTGTCCATTAGGACAGAGGGGTTGGTCCTCATACTATATTCTGTTTACTTTTAACTTCTCTAGTTCTTAGACATGTGTTTCGTAGAAACACAGGGTCTAAATTTTTGAGGAGTTATAGGTATTTGAATAGAGTAGAGAACCAGGTGTAGCAAGTATCGGGATTCTTCAAAGTGATCGAAGATGTAGATACTTGTGTATGGTATTCAGTTGATAGTGATGATAAAGAGAACTTGCTTCTCTTTCAGGTTACTCATAATTGGAAGCATTCCTAAGTTGAGTAACGCTGATCGGCCTCCTTCCATTTAGTTTACATGCACTAGAGATAGCTGCATGATTTGAATCTGGTTCAATTGAATCAGTGCCTCTGGTTCTATATTGGATATAGAACAGTTCATATCTTAACGATGTTAAGGTACGGGGAGTTGTCCGGCTTATGATTAAAACCAGACACTGGACAACTCAAGGCACGTTTCTGTAATGGCTGTTTGTGGGTTGACCCAGGCTATGACGAGGGTTGACTTTTTACCATTTGGATGAACAATAGCAATATTGTTCTAAACTCGCCACAGTTTTAACAAAAATGGATTTTTCAGAAAACAGTAGTGGGAGTATGGTAGAACTGGAAGTAATTCCAGAACCACAAACGATTACTGAAGATTTGATAAGGAACCTAAAGATTCAATCTGATTTGACATTCCATTGGCCACTCCGCAGATTAGGTGGGTAACTTCAGGCACCCGAGAGGTACTACGGTAGCCTCAAGGACGGTGACAGGGAAGTTCTTGTTTACCCACACTTGCCATTGCTGTTGTTCCAGGCTGCGAGACCCGGCAGGAGGATGAGTATAGCGTCGTTCTAAACTAGCTTTAGAAGTGCACGTCTGTATGACTCTGCCAGAAGGTTGTCGTAGTCAGTGGGAGCAGCGGAAGCATTGGTGGACATCAGGCTTATGTCTATTTATAGACTAAAGCAGATGTAGCGGAGATAGATCATCCATTTCTGATGTAACAGTCATAGGTTTGACGTCATCAGAATAGGGGATGGATCTGTTGAGAAGGTAGTAGGAAGTGATATTCCTATACTACGATCGGTTATACTTTGGTCGTCACACAGTGTTTTCTCCACATGGGACTTGGATATTATATCAAACATACTGGTTACTAGACCTATGGTTTTAGATCTAGATTTGGGTGGTTTCCCAATCAGGGTACCTTGACAGCATTCTATAAGTATTTAGAATGGACGACTCCTGGCATGGTAGTGTACCCGCAGGTAATGGAGTCACCCTCTCTAAAGGTGTCTTACAGACTAAAGGGGAGAGGGATATGCATGATTGACAGATCACTTGCTTAGACAATTGAGTCAATCATGAGATGTCAAGTACCACACCAGATGTTGTTCTTGCACTAGATGCAATAAGTTGATATTGATCCAATCCTGGAGAAACAGTCGGAAGCAGTTTTAGAACATAAGTGAATGTTCTAGGGATATGATAACGGCTGCCTCCTTTAGGAGACGGTTATCACTCCAGGCTTCCAAGGTGACATGGACGACAAGGAGGTTGTCAGAGTTATAGTTCTCCCTCTGACAAGGGGCAGTATTTTGGACAGGTGGTCCAAGGCAATACAGAGGGCGGCATGGCGCAGGATACTGATTAAGTTCAGTTGATGATACAGTCTAAGAAGTTTGGATTTGGAGTTCATTTATGAGCTAGGTCCCATCAGACATCCAGACATTCTAAGACAGGTATTGCTCATTTCGGGAGATGGCTTTCTCCGCGAACTTGAGATATAGAGAGACATAGAAAGAAACTTCTCTGCGGATCCACTCACTGAGGCTATTCCTCGAACGCAATAGTTTCGCAAACGAGTTTTGTGAGACTGAATAGTAGAGGAGTTGGGTGTTCGGTATCACACGGGCTGTGAGTATGCGGCATCGCAATAATTAGCCTTGAGTGCAAGTGGGAGATTGTTGGAGATAGTGCCCTCAGAGTCAATTATTGGATCACAGGCACGTGATTGCAATGATTGAGGGAGGACCTATCACGGTGGGACAATCTTACTCGAGATGATAGTATGCTATCTGGTTTATCTTTATCATCGTGTACTGCTTTAGGTGACCTGACATGTCGCTATTACACGTTGATAGAGCCCCTAGGATTCTTGCTTGACGACCAGCAGTATGATGGCGATCATATACGTGGGAGCTGGTAGTCTATAAGCACATCCTTAAAAGGTCCCTAGTCGTAGGAGTTTCGAGACAGGGCATCGATACTCCATTAGTAGACTAGTGTATACAGTCGAGACCCCGACGAGGGGCGGTGGCCGGTCTCACAAGCCACTGGTGTCAGTTGGTTCACCTAAGATGTATACAGGTGCTCATTGGGTTATGAGTACACCGGACAGGACTCGCCGGGAACCTGCTAGTTGGTCTTATACCAGATGTCAGATAGCAGTTCCCAGGTGACATATGTACAGGTTAGTTCATCGACCTGAGGATCGTCATTTGTCTCGTGTGAGTTCCCACTGTGCTTTGATTACTACCCTACCACGGCTCAAAGGAGTCGTGCAAACAGGTTTTAGTTGGGTACAGTCCCGAGCCACATGGAGGCAGTGAGCGGATCTTCAGGGGTTCGTCTCTCCCGGTATTGGGGGTGAGGTCGCGCTGTGTCTAGGAGAGCCATTACGCAAAGCCCTCGGCCGAGGCAGGAGATTTGCTGGTAGGTATTCCAGTAGTATCTCAGGGCGTTCTGGGCTACACTCCGACACGACTTGTACCGCCTTTGGGGGTCTGACTTTTACCAACCCCCTAGGCCCGTCATGCGATACTCATAGACGAACGGACCGGACTGTACGGATACTGTCACTGACAGGCTCAGTTGGGTGTCGGGGTGAGCTTCCTCATCGACGTCCCATTTGGTCAATAGCTGGTGGCCCGTCACGTATTGGCTTATACCTCTGACGTGCCAGTGGTTAAATCCACAGCCATAGTATTGACGAGTCTTTAGAGTCCACCACACTTTCAGTTACTCAGCTTTCGGGCGAAATGCTGTAGAGGCCGTATGGAGATATGGCAGGGTCCGATCAGATACGTGCGGTATTGCACGGATCAGGATCGGACGGTTTGTACTAGTAGCCGTATAGGTATATGGCAGGGTTCGATCAGATACGTGCGGTATTGCACGGATCAGGATCGAACGGATTTTACTAGCCGGCTTTGGCTTAAGCCGGTCCCAGTCTAGTACAGTGTAGATTTTGTCTCATTGCATTTGTATCCGGTCGGAATACAGATGCAGGTGTGTATGCACAGTGTCGGGGTTTTCCTGTAATTTATTACGGGACCAGTTTTCTGGAGTTGCCAGTTTGCATTCCGTTCCGGCTGGTTTTCCTTTGTTCTTTCCCGGCCGGACTTTTCCGATGGAGGGGGTTATTTGCAGTTTTGCAAATAACACTTTGTGGAGGGGTTTTCTTGCATTATGATTGATTATGATAGCTTTCTTATCTTTCAACCATGCTTGCTTTATTGTGATTTGAAGGGTTATGGAGTGAATAGGAGAAGAAGCATGGTTGAATGTTTTCTTGTCTAGGATGTGGTCACCTTTCTTTAGCTCCTACACTCACCTCCCTTTGCATTATGTTTTTCTTTCCTCCACCCTTCTCATTCTCACTTGAAGAAAGTCTTTCATGGTTATGAGAAAAGAGAGAAGAAGAAAAAGAAAGAGAGAAAGAAAAAAGAATGAGAGAGTTCATCTTGATTATGTGAGGAATTCTTCATCTCCTTCTTCTTCTTGTTTTAGAAAAATGAAAGCACCATTTTTCTTAACCCCAATCCTCCAACATGGCAACTACAAACCCCAAATGAGACTAGCATCATCTACACTACATTCTACAGCACTTCTTGGGCATGTCGAGTTGCCGGCTTCATGCTCGAGTTGCCTCGGTATTGAGGCGGGAGCCCGTAAAAGACGAAGGCGATGTGGTGCCCTTTCCGGCGAGGAGGCGACGATGTGGAGGCAACACTTTCCGCGGGAGATCGGGACGATGACGAGAAGACCGGAGGACTCGGATCACTCGGTATACTTCTCACCCCATCTCTAGTTAGCTAGCGTAGGTTAATGGTAAACGATCCGGGTTTTTCTTTGTCCGCGGTAGCGCCGGTTTCCGAGCAAGGAAAAATTTTGATTCCGCAATTTGGCCTCGAGTAAGACGGCCGGGGCGCAGCCGTGGCGCAACAGATATACCTTTTGATATTATGTCGATGACATTTACCTATATCAGTGGATGGTTAGGTAAGGAGCATTAAACAGCGGTGTAATTCTTCTTAACCATAAGTACAGTTTTCAACCTACGACACACAGTGAAAGAGTTGTTGGACTCGGCGGACTTAAACAGAGTATTGTATATTGTCCAGTGTCCATTAGGACAGAGGGGTTGGTCCTCATACTATATTCTGTTTACTTTTAACTTCTCTAATTCTTAGACATGTGTTTCGTAGAAACACAGGGTCTAAGTTTTGAGGAGTTATAAGTATTTGAATAGAGTAGAGGACCAGGTGTAGCAAGTATCGGGATTCTTCAAAGTGATCGAAGATGTAGATACTTGTGTATGGTATTCAGTTGATAGTAATGATAAAGAGGAATTGCTTCTCTTTCAGGTTACTCATAATTAGGAAGCATTCCTAAGTTGAGTAACGCTGATCGGCCTCTCTCCATTTAGTTGACATGCACTGGAGACAGCTGCATGATTTGAATCTGGTTAAATTAAATCAGTGCCTCTGGTTCTATATTGGATATAGTACAGTTCATATCTTAACATTGTTAAGGTACGGGGAGTTGTCCGGCTTATGATTAAAACCAGACTCTGGATAACTCAAGGCACGCTTCTGTAATGGCTGTTTGTGGGTTGACCCAGGCTATGACGAGGGTTGATTTTCTACCATCTGGCAGATCAATAGAAATATTGTTCTGGACTCGCCACAGTTTTAATAAAAATGGATTTTTCAAAAACAGTAGTGGGAGTATGGTAGAACTGGAAGTGATTCCAGAACCGCAAACGATTACTGAAGATTTGATAAGGAACCTAAAGATTCAATCTGTTTTGACATTCCATTGGCCACTCCGCAGATAAGGTGGGTAACTTCAGGCACCCGAGAGGTACTCCGGTAGCCTCAAGGACGGTGACAGGGAAGTTCTTGTTTACCCACACTTGCCATTGTTGTTGTTCCAGACTCCGAGACCCGGCAGGAGGATGAATATAGCGTCATTCTAAACTAGTTTTAGAAGTGCACGTCTATATGACTCTGCCAGAGGGTTGTCGTAGTCAGTGGGAGCAGCGGAAGCATTGGTGGACATCAGGCTTATGTCTATTTATAGACTAAAGCAGATATAGCGGAGATAGATCATCTATTTCTGATGTGACAGTCATAGGTTTGACGTCATCAGAATAGGGGATGGATCTGCGGAGAAGGTAGTAGGGTGTGATATCCTGGTATTTGGATGATATACACAGAGTAGGAAAAGAAACCCCTATACTACGATCGGTTATACTTTGGTCGTCACACAGTGGTTTCTCCACATAGGACTTGGATATAATATCCGACATTCTGGTTACTAGATCTATGGTTTTAGATCTAGATTTGGGTGGTTTCCCAATCAGGGTACTTAGACAGCATTCTATGAGTATTTAGAATGGTTGACTCCTGGAACGGTAGTATACCTGCAGGTGATGGAGTCACCCTCTCTAAAGGTGTCTTAGAGACTAAAGTAGAGAGGGATGTGCATGATTGACAGATCACTTGCTTAGGCAATTGAGTCAATCATGAGATGTCAAGTGCCACACCAGATGTTATTCTTGCAGTAAGTGCAATAAGTTGATATTGATCCAATCCTAGAGAAACAGTCGGAAGCAGCTTTAGAAAATAAGTGGATGTTCTAGGGATATGATAACGACAGCCTCATTCGGGAGACAGTTATCATTCCAGGCTTCTAAGGTGACATGGACGACGCGGAGGTTGTCAGAGTTTTAGTTTTCCTTCTGATGAGGGACAGTATTTTGGACAGGTGATCCAAGACAATACTGAGGGAGGCATGGCGCAGGATACTGATTGAGTTCAGTTGACGATACAGTCTAAGAAGTTTGGATTTGGAGTTCATTTATTAGCTAGGTCCCATCAGACATCCAGACATTCTAAGACAGGTATTGCTCATTTCGGGAGATGGTTTTCTCCGTGAACTTGAGATATAGAGAGAGACATAGAAAGAAACATCTAGGCGGATCCACTCACTGAGGCTATTCCTCGAACGCAATAGTTTCGCAAACAGGCTTTGTGCGACTGACTAGTAGAGGAGTTGGGTGTTCGGTATCACACGGGCTGTGAGTATGCGACATCGCAATAATTTGCCTTGAGTGCAAGTGGGAGATTGTTGGAGATAGTTCCCTCAGAGTCAATTATTGGATCACAGGCACGTGATTGCAATGATTGAGGGAGGACCTATCCCGGTATGACAGTCTTACTCGAGATGATAGTATGCTATCTGGTTTACCTTTATCATCGTGTACTGCTTCAGGTGACCTGACAGGTCACTATTGCACGTTGATAGAGCCCCTAGGATTCTTGCTTGACCACCAGCAGTATGAGGGCGATCATATAAGTGGGAACTGGGGTCTATAAGCACATCCTTAAAAGGTCCCTAGTCGTGGGAGTTTCGAGACAGGGCATCGATTCTCCAGAGTAGACTAGTGTATACAGTCGAGACCCCAACGAGGGGCGGTGGCCGGTCTCACAAGCCACTGGTGTCAGTTGGATCACCTAAGATGTATACAGGTGCTCATTGGGTTATGAGTACACCGGACAGGACTCGCCGGGAACATGCTAGTTGGTCTTATACCTGACGTCAGATAGCAGTTCCCAGGTGACATGTGTACAGGTTAGTTCATCGACCTGGGGATCGTCATTTGTCTCGTGTGAGTTCCCACTGTGCTTTGATTACTACCCTACCACGGCTCAAAGGAGTCGTGCAAACAGGTTTTAGTAGGGTACAGTCCCGAGCTACATGGAGGCAGTGAGCGGATCTTCGGGGGTTCGTCTCTCCCGGTATTGGGGGTGAGGTCGCGCTGTGTCTAGGAGAGCCATTACACGAAGTCCTTGGCCAAGGCAGGAGATTTACTGGTAGGTATTCCAGTAGTATCTCAGGGTTTTCTGGGCTACACTCCGACACGACTTGTAGCGCTTTTGGGGGTCTGACTTTTACCAACCCCCTAGGCCCGCCATGCGATGCTCGTAGACGAACGGACCGGACTGTACGGATATTGTCACTGACAGGCTCAGTAGGGTGTCAGGATGAGTTCGCTCATCGACGTCCCTTTTGGTCAATAGCTGGTGGCCCGTCACGTATTGGCTTATACCTCTGATGTGCTGGTGGTTAAATCCACAGCCATAGTATTGACGAGTCTTTAGAGTCCACCACACTTTCAGTTACTCAAGCTTTCGGGTGAAACGCTGTAGAGGCCGTATGGAGATATGGAAGGGTCCGATCAGACACGTGCGGTATTGCACGGGTCAGGATCGGACGGTTTGTACTAGTGGCCGTATGGATATATGGCAGGGTTCGATCTGATACGTGCGGTATTGCACGGATCAGGATCGGACGAACATTACTAGTCGGCTTTGGTTTAAGCCGGATCCTAGTTTAGTACAGTGTAGATTTTGTCTCATTGCATTTTTATCCGGTCGAAATACTGATGCGGGTGTGTATGCACAGTATCGGGGTTTTCCTGTAATTTATTACGGGACCAGTTTTCTGGAGTTGCCAGTTTGCATTCCGTTCCGACCGGTTTTCCTTTGTTCTTTCCCGGCCGGACTTTTTCGATGGAGGGTGTTATTTGCAAGTTTGCAAATAACACATTGTGGAGGGGTTTCTTGCAAATGTTTTAATTATGAAAGCATCTTTTGATACCATTCTTTTCTATCATCATCACTTGCTTTTTGTTGATTTGAGGTGATTAGTAGTTGATGTGAGTTAGTTATGATGATGTTTGGATATGGTCACCCTCTCTCTTTTCCTACACTCACCTCCCTCTTGCTTATGTATTCTTTCCTCCACCATTCTAAAATGATAAGGTTTCATTTTGAGAGAAGAGAAGATGAGAGCTTCTTTTTTTTTTGAGAGTGTAGCATTTTGATCTCTTTTCATGTTAAGAAAAATGCAAGCACCATTTTTCTTATCTTGATTCCTCCATCATCTTCAAAGGCAACAAAACCCCAAATGAGACGTAGCCTAAACCCTACACATTCTACAGCAAATCTTGGACGCGTCGGCCAGCCAACTTCGCGCCCGAGTTGCCTCGGTATTGAGGTGGGAGCCCGTAAAAGATGCAGGCGATGTGGTGCCCCCTTCGGCGAGGAGGCGACGATATGGAGACAGGACTTTCCGCGGGAGATCGGGACGATGACGAGAAGACCGGAGGACTCGGATCACTCGGTATATCTCTAACCCGTCTTGTAGTTAGCTAGAACTAGTTTAATGGTCCGATCCGGGTGTTTTGTGCACGGTGGTGCCGGTTTGCTAAGTTCGCAAAATTAAAGTTTATCACCGCTTCCGCATTTGGCCGTCGGATTGACGTCCGGGGCGCCGCCGTGCACTTACAGTGTTGATATACCTGGACTGCGAAAGTCCCAACATCCTCTTGGATCTATCACGATTGATCCGGATCCCCAGAATGTAAGAGGCATCACCCAGGTCTTTCATGGAGAACCTGTGTGACAAGAATCCTTTGACAGATTGTAGCATAGGAATGTCATTTCCTATCAATAGAATGTCATCCACGTACAAGACGAGGAATACGACAGTTCGTACTACAATTTTACTATATATACACGGTTCATCTGGATTTTTGATAAAGTCATATTCTTTGACCGTTTCATCAAAATAGATGTTCCAACTCAGCGATGCCTGCTTCAGTCCATAAATGGACTTAAGCAACTTCCACACTTTCCCGCTGCTCCCACTCTGATTGAAACCTTCTGGCTGATCCATATAGATGCACTCTTCTAAATTTCCATTTAGAAAAGCCGTCTTTACGTCCATCTGCCAAATCTCATAATCATGGAAGGCTGCAATAGCAAGAAGGACCCGAATGGATTTGAGCATAGCCACTGGAGAAAAAGTTTCGTCATAGTCTAAACCAGGTCTTTGACGAAAACCCTTTGCAACAAGTCTAGCCTTATAGCTTTCTACCTGTCCATCTACACCGATCTTTTTCTTGAAGATCCATTTGCATGCTATAGGTTTTACCCCATCTGGAGCAAAGTCCAAAGTCCATACTTTGTTGGTGTACATGGACTCCATCTCGGTCCGCATTGCTTCTAGCCATCGTACCGAGTCGCCGCTCTGGATGGCCTGCTGGAAGCTAGTAGGTTCATCATCATCAATGATGCAATCCTCTCTATCCTTATCTATGAGAAAACCGTAGTATCTCTCAGGCAGATGAGACGGCCTACTTCTCCTGTGGAGGGGTGCAGGAATGTCCTATTCTTCTTGAACTACTGGTTCTACCAAACTTTCAGTAGTAGTTTGTGGTTCTGGAATTTCTTCCAGTTCTATTGCGTTCCCACTTGTTTCCTTTTCTAAAAACTGATGTTCTAGAAAATAGACATTACGAGAAACAAAAACCTTTTGTTCCTCTGCGTAATAGAAGAAATATCCTCTGGAGTTCTTTGGATATCCCACAAACTTACACAGTACTGATCGTGCCTCGAGTTTGTCTGCATGCTGCTTTTTAACAAAAGCTGGACATCCCCATATCTTCAGATACTGAAGATAGGGTTTCTTCCCACTCCACATCTGATATGGAGTGGTAGGCACAGTCTTGGTAGGAGCCATGTTCAAAAGATATGCAGCTGATTCTAGCGCCTAACCCCAGAAAGATCGCGGTAACTCAGCATTATTCATCATGGAACGTACCATATCCAATAGGGTTCGATTCCGTCTCTCCGATACACTGTTATGCTGTGGAGTGTATAGAAGAGTAAGCTGAGAGAGAATTCCTTTCTCTTTTAGGTAACCTAGGAACTCGGCACTTAAGTATTCACCACCTCGATCAGATCTCAGTGTCTTGATATTTTTGCCGGTTTGGTTTTCTACTTCATTCTTATACTCTTGGAATTTCTCAAAAGCCTCGGATTTATGTTTCATCAAGAAAATGAATCCATACCTAGAGTAATCATCCGTAAAAGTAATGAAATAGGAAAAACCACCTCTTGCATGTATGGACATTGGACCACATACATCGCTGTGTATGAGTCTTAAGAGCTCGCTCGCTCTTACTCCATGTCCAGTAAATGGAGTCTTTGTCATCTTTCCTTTGAGACATGATTGAAAAGTGGCATAAGATTGATATTCGAACGGATCCATATATCTTTCTCTATGTAACTTAGTTAACCTTGTCTCATTGATGTGACCTAGTCTACAATGCCATAAGAAAGCCTTATTTAAATCTGGAGACTTTATTTTAGTGTGTTATGGACATTGAAAATCTGTAATTGGTTTAAGATATATATACCGTTATCTAGTGTACCGGACCCAATCAAACCATGATTAAGGTGGATGTTAACAACATCGCTTACAAACGTGAAATCATAATCTTCTTTTGATAACAACGAAACCGATATGATATTACACGTTAAACTGGGTACACAAAAATAGTTATGCAAAACCAAAATATGTCCACTCGTCAATCCAAGATGATAATCCCCTGCGGACACAGCACCCACGCTAGCTCCGTTAGCAACCTGGAGGGTCATATCACCAACTTTCAGCACTCTACGGTTTCTCAGTGCCTGCAATGAATTGTATATATGAGATCCTGATCCGGTATCCAATACCCAGGAAGTAGAGTTGATTGAAAGACAATTTTCAATTACAAACACACCTGAAGTCGAAACCACAGCTTGCTTCGGTTCCTGGTTCTTGGCATTCCAAGCTTTGCAATCTTTCTTCCAGTGCCCTTTCCTACGACAGTGGAAGCACTCGTCCTTTGCCACTACTGGTACTGCAATCTTTATGTTTTCCTTAGCTCCCACCTTACTAACACCACCTCTTGGTTTGGTAGCGGCCTTCATCTTCCTTCCTTTGGCCCTAGCCTTGGACCTGGAAGAAGAAGCACCGCGAACAAACATAGCGGGTGTTTCCCTTGCCTTCTACAAGGTTCCCTATGCACTCCTCAACATTTTAAGGAGTTCTGGAAGTTCAACTTCTTTTCTTTGAATGTTGAAATTCAGAATAAACTGGGCGTAGGTGGAAGGAAGGGACTGGAGAATCAAGTCTGTATAGAGCTCGTTCTCCAAAGTCGTCCCAAGGTCTGCGAGCTCTTCTATATAACCAATCATCTTTAGGACATGTTCTCTTACAGACGATCCGATGGCCAACCTCGACTGAAACAAGTTCTTCGAGGTCTCGTATCTTGCTATACGAGATTTCTCCCCATACAGATCCTTTGTATGGAGAAATATGGATTCAAGATCCATATCCCCGTGCCTCCTCTGATGTTCATTATTCATAGAGGCAAGCACGATGCATTTAGCCTTCGCACAATCTAACTCCCAGGTCTTGTGGATTTCCTTATCCGCATTACTGGATTTAGGACCAGGGACAACAGGTGCCTTAGTGGTAAGGACATACCCTAATTTGTCATAAGTCAAAGCCATCTTGACATTCCGCAGCCAATCTTTATAGTTTGGCCCTGTCAATATATTTTTCTCTAATAGTAACTTAAAGCCTGTCATGTTTTGGGTCGCTGCAATGAGAGAGAGAGGAAACACTTTAGCATAATGCTCTTGCAAGTTTAGAGTGGTTTTTAGTTTATCTAAACAGGATGGCTCCCACTGTTTCTCAAATCCCTCCTCAAACCAAAAAGGAAGAACTAGCCAGGACTATTCTTACCGTACAATACTTGCTTAACCGTTCGGCCAGGCCGGTGTCGGTACTTCGAGGGAGATTTTCCAACGCTTTCGCGAAGTTCCTTAATTAAATAACCTCTTTTCTCTGGGAGCGTAGCCCCGCTGACACCTTTCTCGGCACCTACTTGGTTTATAGCATTGATCGATAAGTGACGAATCTCCTGATGAGTAGCGGATACTCACAGTAGGATCGTGATCCAAATATCATCGTATGATAATGCTGAAGGAATCCTACCAATATTCATCAAACTCCAAATGGTATGCATCTCTTTGCAAATTTCAGTTTCTTTAGAAATTCCAGATATAAATTTCAGCCCCATGCTCTTATGACCTTGGCGTTTGGTCAAAATGTCATAAGTCATATGTCAAGTTCTACACATCATTATTTTGTTAATTTGAACCCATCCATACATACTCCTGACGTCGGCCAAATGATAATATGACTGTCCCAAACTAACTCATCTATCTATGCAACAAATGAATACCCAGTAGCTACTAAACACTATGCCTTGGCGTTAGGTCAAAATACATAGCTTGAATACTACTGAATATCCAAATGAAATGATGGAGGGCTACGAATGGTTTTGGCGAAACCGTGAACGTAGTGAACTTGATATGACCGAAGGAACCTGATAGCTTTTAAAAGGAGTGGTTAAAGCTCCGCAATTAAAAAAATATCCTCTGTTTTAAAATAACCGAGTGGTTTCTTTTAAACTGTTCCAACGATTCAACTTTGGTTTATTTTCTTTGCATTAATATAATACGTCCCGTCAATTAACCTATCATTGCAGAAAACAACGAAAATACAGCGTTCTCTTATGCCATCCGCATTCGCCACTGGGTCCCGTCATCACCCGTTAGGTTACTTAACTAACGACAGAGCGGGGGCTGGGATAGCGCGGGTGTAAAACATAAGTGATGCCTAATAGCTATCATATATAGATATTGTACATTCTTCAGACGCAAAAATCGGCATTCCAGATCACAGATGAACATATTGGATTTTCTACGAATCCGCATTTCTTTTGAGCCTGCAAAGAAAGACGGATTACACAGTCGCGATGAATAGCCAAAACCCCACCCTAGACCCCTACGGGTACGGCAAACTACCCGCCAAGTACCCGAAGTGAAGCGGTCTCCCTCAACAACGTGAGTAGGCCACTAAACACTTCAAAGTACCCGGTAGTTTGTGCACCCCACCTTGGGTCTATCTTAGGAGCAAAAATCAGTAAATGAAATAATACAACGGTGGCTACAACCGCAACCTGGATGTGCCCCGCAAAAGAATATTACAACAATTTACAAATTACATTTGAATGAAAGAAACGCTCGTCTCACATCCCCGGCTATCCATTCACGACAATCCAACAAGTCCACAAACACAAACAGTAAAAACCATTACAGAAATGTGCAACCCCCCGCCAACCGACATACTAGCAGTTAGGGGAGGTTTACGAACACATTATAAAAATCATAGATATAATCAAATTAGCCAAACATCTTAGAATTTCGATCGATCAAACGCAAATGATTTTACTCCAAAAACTTCTCTGTGCACCTGAGACTTGAGCAGAAACAAAATATCACAGAAATACCAAAATTAACACAGAAGAGTTACTGGGGAATTTTGGGGTGACTCGGCTTCAACTCGGCCGCGGATCCGCGGCGGATCGCTTGGATCGGCCGCGGTTCTGTGGATGTATGGCCGAGTCAGGAACCCAAATTTCTCCAATATTCTTATATTTTCCTGCTTGTAATTTTAAGGGTCCCTGAAAAAATTTTAGACTCCGTTTTAAAATCGACAGAAACTATGTGAAAATGATGATTTTTCCGGTTCGTTTCTCGATCGAATTTCTAACGACTTTGCTAACAAGTTAGTTATGGTTTAGCGAGGCTCTAATACCACTATAAGTCGACGTTAGACACCCCACGGGTTGCGGGGAGGCGGAATAGGTAAAATAATCATTTTGTTTAAAACAAATATCGACTAACTTACAGATCTTTGCCAAACCCTAACTGACAACAGCATAGAAGGGATTAGCTACTATGAAAGAAGATTATACCTAATGAACCAAGTTCTTATTGTTCTTGATGACCACCTCCTCGTCGGCCTCCTCTTTGTGATAGAAGATCCACCTGAGACCTACTACTCCAAGCTTGACCTCTAACTTGAGGTAACCAGGTTACTAAAAGTGCTAATCAAAGCAACCTAGGGGATATTGAGTAGGATTAGGGATTAATAAGTCTTGTTAACCCTTGATCTCAACACATGAGAGGTTAGGGTTAGGGTTTGAAGAGAGAGAGCTTGAGGAGAGAGAAGGTGAGAGTGAGAAATGAAATGAATTATTTCTCATTTCCAATATATGATGAAGCATAAAGAATATCAAATAAATCAATTAAATGATATTAACAACCATGCTTCGTTTAATATATGCAATGAATCATCAAGTGAGTCATTAAGAAATAAATGCTTCATTAACTCGTTTGAATGATTCATCTCATGAGTCACTAATCCATTTAATGTAAATGCCACCTTAGCCTCCAAGTCATCAACCTTCTAGAAGCTTCTCGACAATTTACGAGAACGCCCATCCTATCCATGAAAACATGATAATACTTTAGACTGTATAAATCCAATAATCCAATACAAGAATCTGGCTTAAACCAAAGCCCGCTAGTAAAAACTGTCCGAATATCGTACGTGCATAAATGCACGTGCGTGTCCGAACCCTGTCGTAAGACCATACGACCTCTATATCGTTTTGCTCGAAGCAGGGAAACTCTCTGTGTGGGACTCTAAAGACTCGACTACTACGCTGGCAGTGGGTTTAACCACAGACCGCAAGCGGCACTAGCTATACGTAACGGTCCCCAGGTAGATGTCGATAAGAAGGCCGATGAGGAAACCCATCCGAACTCCTACTGAGCCTGATGTGACAATCTCCATACAGTCCGGTCTGTTCGTCTAGGACTATCGCATATCGGGCCTAGGGGGCGGCAAGCGTCAGTCCCCTAAAAGAAGTATAAGTCGTGTCAGAGTGAAGCCCATTACACCTTGAGAAACTACTGGAAAACCTACCAGTAAATCTCGCTTGCCTTGGCCAGGGACTTTGTGTAATGGCTCTCCAGACACAGCGCAATATCAACACTCAATACCGGGAGAGACGAATCCTGTCTAACTGCCACTGCCTCCAAGTGCTCGGGAATGCACCCAACTGCTACCTGTTTGCACGACTCCTTTGAGCCGTGGTAGGGTAGCAATCTAAGAACAGTGGGAACACACTCGAGGCAAAGCAGCAGTGTCATGTCTGTGGACTATGCTGTACTCATGTCACCTGGGAACTGTTAACTGACGACGGGTATAATACCAACCAACAGTTCCCTGCGAGTCCTATCCGGTGTACCCATAACCCAACGAGCACCTGTATACTATCTCCAGTACGACGTACTGATGACTGTGGGATAGACCATCTCCCCAACTAGGATGAGAAGCGTACACACTAGTCTACTCCGGAGTATCGATGCCCTGTCTTGATAATCTTACGACTAGGGACCTGAAAAAGGGTGTGCTTGTAGACTACCCAGCCCCCACTAGTGTGACTGCCATCACAACGCTGGTAGTCAAGCAAGATCCTAAGGGCTCTATCAGTACATACACACATATTAAGATAGATATAAACCAAGTAGCATACTACTATGTTTAGCAAGACTGTTAATATAACTGTGAATATCCCAAGCTTCCATTAAGTAATATACAAGCTAGTATGATACAATAATGGCCCCTAGGGCATATACACTAACAAGCTAGTAGTAGGTTAATGGTTCGATCCGGGATTAAAGTCTGCGATAGCGCCGGTTTCAAGTTTAGAAAAAGTTTTCGTTTCCGCATTTTGGTCTCGGATAGACGGCCGGGGCGCTATCGTAGACTTACATGGTATCAGAGCTACGCCATTAACCTTTACTAGCTTGCTCTAACGTGTTTAAAACATCGATCGAACGAAATTTCCAAAACCGCGATTCCAATTTTGCAGTTTCTGTCGAATTTTTTTTGTGGTCTAAAATTTTTTTTGGGTATGTCAGAAAATCAGGCAGGCATTTCTAAGTCCACTGCAGAAATTTCGTAACATGATATCACTGTAGCGCCGCGGAACCGCGGCCGTACCCACGTTTTGGCCGCGGTTCTACCGCAGTACTGTAGCGTCACTCCACCAAATTTTCTACAGTGGTCTCTGACTTGGAATTGGGGTTTCTGGAATTTTTATTTTTGGCCCAGATTATTTTGAGTGATTGATTTGTGCTTGGGGCCCACTTCGGGAAATTTTGTCGATCGAAAATTTAAACATGTTGGTTTACAGTACTTACATTATATCTGTAACCGTGAATGTCATTCGAGCGGTAAATCTTGTCTAATTTCTATAGTTCTTCTAAACGGATTTGCGAACGTGACATTCACGTTGATGTTCTGTGTTGTGCTGTGATGTTGCGGATTTGTCGTGGTGGATAGCCTGGATGCAATGGTAGTATAGTTTGGTTGTATTTGTACATTTGATATTGTGGGGCGAGCGTCCGACATATGGACTACCGTCACTGCCTGTTTGTATATTATTCTTTTGGGGCACGACCGGGCTGAGGTCGATGTACCCGTTGTATATTTTACTTTCTGTACTAGGATTACCCCGCGGTGGGGTGTACGGGTAGCCGGGTTCTAGAGGGCAACGGGCCCGCATCTCATGGCTTTGAGACGGAGGGGGCTTCACTCTAGAATTGGCGGGCTATTCTCCGCACTCATAGGGGGTACAGGTTAACCCAAGTAGGGGTGCTCAAGTTACCACATTCCGTGAAGTGCTGGGTGGTCCATTCACTTTACTGTAGGGGGCTTCCTCACTTCAGGTTTTGGCGGGTAACTTGCTGCGCCCGTAGGGGTCTAGGATTTCATTGCATAGGCTATCCACACGACCAGGGGAACTTCGGGTTTCAGTAGCGGCTCTATGAAACCCGGGGATCCCAGATTATCTGTATTTTTCTGTGATGCTTATTACTCTCTGTGATGTTGCATTTTATCACGCCTTGAGAGAATATTATATATTGATATATATATATATATATACTAGTAGATGTTGTATATGTTTTACACCCGCGCTAGTCCAGTCCCCGCTCTGTCGTTAGTTAAGTAACCTAACGGGTGATGACGGGACCCAGTGGCAAATGCGGATGGCATATACATACATCGTATTTTCGTTCTTTTGTGGTGTGATTAATTGATGGGACTGCATTGATTCGAATCAATGCAAGCTAAACAAACCTATTCTGATGTTGTTGGAACATTTTTCAAAAAGCTGTTATTGCATGGACGTTCTCTTTTGTTTCGCACAGTGGTATTCGGTTATGAATATCCAGCACTTCAGTCGACAAGGCAAGGGCCGGGATCCCTTCACCGGGAGTGACCCCTTGGACAGAAGTTTGCATCAGGGTAATAACTTCACTATAGCCAATAACTTTTTGCTTTGCATCGTAGTATTCAGTTGGAATATCCTGCACCTCATTCTACGGGGAAATAGCCGAGATCCCTTCACCGGGAGTGACCTCTTTAGCAAAGGTTTTCGCCACTATATTTTTATAAAAAGCTATCCGGTTCCTTCAACGATATCAAGTTCATTACGTTAAAGGTTTTTCGCCAAAAACCATTCGTAGCCCTCCATCATTTCAGACGGGTAGCACTTAGTATTCATGCTATGTTTGTTGGCCTTTGTCATGGCATAGTGTATGGTAGCTATTTGTTACTTTTCTGCTGCATAGATAGATGCGTTGGTTTGGGACAGTCATATAGCCTTGTTGGCCTTCGTCAAGGTCTTGTACGGGTGGGTTCAAATTAATCTGGATAATGACGGGTATAACTTAACATGTGACTTATGATATGTTGGCCTTCGTCAAGGTCATAAGAGAATGGGGTAAAAAAATCATATCGGGAGTTTCTAAAGAAACTGAAACTTGTCAGATATGCGCATACCTTCTAGAGTGTGATAACGTGAATGGATTCCATCACGTTATCATGCGATGATAGTTGGATCCCGATTCACACTGATGAGTTGTTTTACTCCTCAGGTGATCCCGACTAATTCTTCTTTCAGGTTTGGAGGAGAATTTGACGATACAGTGGGAGGTTTCTTGATTAGATAAAGTGATAACCATTCTGATCTAGGTTAGAGTGCACGCAGAGTGTTTCATTTCTCTCGCTTTTTGGCAGCGACCATGGCCCGACCCTAGACTATGACTCAGTGACCAAGTTAACCGAACCTTCTTAAATACTGGCTTTTGGATTGTCAGAGTTACATACCTCATTGCCACTCCTACTTTTACCCTTTTCTCCAGAACACCCCGTATTACTAAGAACATCCACTTCCATTGGATAAAACCATCGTATGGTTATATACGAACTCGAAGGAACTTGTTCCAAATTCAAGGATTGTTTCCGGTTCTGGAGAAAATGAATATGACTATTCAGTTGTCTTTTCCTTTTACCTTCTCTTAGGTTGCGAGTGCTCCTTGGATTAGGATGGTACACCTGTTACGCTAATTGGATAGACTTCATCCAAACCATAGGCAGGTGTCGAACGGTAGGGAATGAAGAAAACCATTTAGCCTAAAAGGTGTACAGAAGGTATTGAGTAAAGACAAATAAAGGGATTAGTAAGAGGGCAAAGTAAATTGTGACTGCTATTCTTGACCAAACCAAGTATTTCATCGCCACTCCTACTTCACCTTTGTATTTCTCCAGGACACTCCGTATCACTACGAAGATCCACAGTTATTTGGATACTCCATCGTATGGTTATATACGAACTCGAAAGGACTTGTTTTAGTTCGGGGATGGATTCTGGTTCAGGAGAAATAGGAATAAGTTTTATTCAGTTGTCTTTTATCTTTACCTTCTCTCTCGTTGCGAGTGCTCCTAGGATTAGGAGAGTACACCCATTATGCTTATTGGATAGTCTTCTTCCAAACCATAGGCTGGTGCCGAAAGGTAGGGAGGGAAGAAAACCATTTAGCTTAAAGGGGTGTACAGAAGGTAATGACTGAAGACATATAAAGGGATTTGGAGAGATAGCAAAGAAGTATACGGTTATAGTTGTGAATCTGATAATGGAAGAGCCATTACTAGGAATACCCGGATACCCCTTCGAAACATTTATATGTTTCAGTTTCACTGTGTATTGTTAAAAGAAAACTGATTTCCCAATTAGCCCTTGCTCCAGGGTATGTATTTACCAGGTTTGATTCTCACATCTGTATGGTTTTACAGATGATGAGTGGGAGTAAGTTATTGGGAATTGGGTGATCATCCTCATTATATCGGGATTCGTTGTAATTTGTGATATTTGAGGAAATCACCTGGGTTGTTTGCCGGACGGCAAATATTTGGTTTTGAATATCCGTTGTTATGCACCAATTTCAAATTGATATATCTATACGTTTATTTTTATAAAGTGAGATATAACTTTTTGAAATTATGTCCATGACATTTACCTATATCAGTGGATGGTTAGGTAAGGAGCATTAAATAGCGGTGTAATTCTTCTTAACCATAAGTACAGTTTTTAACCTACGACACACAGGGAATGTGTTATTAGGCTCAGGGGACTTATACAGAGTATTGTATGTTGTCCAGTGTCCATGAGGACAGAGGGGTTGGTACTCGTACTATATTCTGTTTACTTGTGACTTCTTTAGTTCTTATACATATGTTTTGTAGAAATGCAACGTCTAAGTTTTGAGAAGTTATAGGTATAATAATAAAGTAGAGAATCAGGTATTGCAAGTATCAGGATTCTTCAAGGTGATCAAAGATGTAGATACTTATGTATGGTATTCAGTTTATAGTAATAATTAAGAGAACTTGTTTCTCTTTCAGGTTACTCATAATTGGAAGCACTCCTAAGTTGAGTAATGCTGATCGGCCTCTCTCCATTTAGTTGACATGCACTAGAGACAGCTGCATGATTTGAATCTGGTTCCAATTAAATCAGTGTCTCTGTTTCTATATTGGATATAGAATAGTTCATATCTTAACAATGTTAAGGTACAGGGAGTTGTCCGGCTTATGCTTAAAACCAGACTCTGGATAACTCAAGGCACGTTTCTGTAATGGCTGTTTGTGGGTTGACCCAGGCTATGACGAGAGTTGACTTTCTACCATCTGGAAGATCAATAGTGATATTATTCTTGACTCTCCACAGTTTTAGTAAAATGGATTTTTTCAGAAAACAGTAATGGGAGTATGGTAGAACTGGAAGTGATTCTAGAACCGCAAACGATTACTGAAAATTTGATAAGAACCTAAAGATTCAATCTGGTTTGGCATTCCATTGGCCACTCCGCAGATATGGTGGGTAACCTCAGGCACTCGAGATGTACTTCAGTATGCTCAAGGACGGTGACAGGGAGGTTCTTGTTTACCCAGACTTGCCATTGCTGTTGTTCCAGACTGTGAGACCCGGCAGGAGGATGAGTATAGCGTCGTTCTAAACTAGCTTTAGAAGTGTACGTGAATATGACTCTTCCAGAGGGTTGTCGAAGTCAGTGGGAGCAGCGGAGGCATAATGGACAAGTAGCTTATATCCATTTATGGACTAAAGCAGATATAACGGAGATAGATCATCTATTTCTGATGTGACAGTCATAGGTTTGACTTCATCAGAATAGGAGATAGATCTGTTAAGAAGGTAGTAGGGTGTGATGTCCTGGTATTTGGATGACATACACAGAGTAGGAAGTGAAATTCCTATACTTCGATCAGTTATTCTTTGGTTGTCACACAGTAGTTTTTCCACAGAGGACTTGGATATAATATCAGACATTATGGTTACTAGATCTATAGTTTTAAATCTAGATTTGGACAGTTTCCCAATCAGGGTACTAAGACAGCATTCTAAAGAAGTTTTAGAATGGAAGACTTCTGGCACGGTAGTGTACCTGCAGGTGATGGAGTCACCCTCACTAAAGGTGTCTCACAGACTAAAGGGGAGAGGGATGTGCATGATTGGCAAATCACTTGATTAGGCAATTGAGTCAATCATGAGATGTCAAGTACCACACCAGACGTTGTTTTTTTGCACTAGATGCAATAAATTGATATTAATCCTATCCTGGAGAAACGTTCGGATGCAGTTTTAAAACATAAGTGGATGTTCTAGGGATATGATGACAACAGCCTCTTTTAGGAGACAGTTATCATTCCAGGCTTCTAAGGTGACCTGGATACAGAGTGACTGTCAGAGTTATAGTTTTCCCTCTGACAAGGGGCAGTATTTTGGACAGGTGGTCCAAACGAATACTGAGGGAGGCATGGCGCAGGATACTGATTAAGTTCAGTTGACGATACAGTCTAAGAAGTTTGGATTTGGAGTTCATTTATGAACTAGGTCCCATCAGATATCCAAACATATTCTAAGACAGGTATTGCTCATTTCGGGAGATGGCTTTCTCCGCGAACTTGAGATAAAGAGAGACATAGAAAGAAACATTAGGGCGGATCCACTCACCGAGGCTATTCCTCGAATGCAATAGTTTCGCAAACGGGCTTTGTGAAACTGATTAGTGGTGGAGTTGGGTGTTCGATATCACACGGGCTGTGAGTATGCGACATCGCAATAATTAGCCTTGAGTGCAAGTAGGAGATTGTTGGATATAGTGCCCTCAGAGTCAATTATTGGATCGCAGGCACGTGATTGCAATGATTGAGGGATGACCTATACCGGTAGGACAGTCTTACTCAAGATGATAGTATGCTATCTGGTTTATCTTTATCATCATGTACATGCTTTAGGTGATATTACAGGTCACTATTGCACGTTGACAGAGCCCATAGGATTCTTGCTTGACGGCCAGCAGTATAATGGCGATCATATACGTGGGAGATGGGGTCTACAAGCCCATCCTTAATGTGGTCCCTAGTCGGGGGAGTTTCGAGACTGGGCATCGATACTCCATTAGTAGACTAGTGTATACAGTCGAGACCCCGACGAGGGGCGGTGGCCAGTCTCACAAGCAATTGGTGTCAGTTGGTTCACCTAATATGTATACAGGTGCTCATTGGATTATGAGTACACCGGACAGGACTCGCCGGGAACATGCTAGTTGGTATTATACCTGACGTCAGATAGAAGTTCCCTGGTGACATGTGTATAGGTTAGTTCATCGACCTGAGATCGTCATTTCTCTCATGTGAGTTCCCACTGTGCTTTGATTACTACCCTACCATGGCTCAAAGGAGTCGTGCAAATAGGTTTTAGTTTGGTACAGTCCCGAGCATATGGAGGCAGTGAGCGGATCGGCAGGGGTTTCGTCTCTCCCGGTATTGGGGGTGAGATCGAGCTGTGTCTAGGAGAGCCATTACACGAAGTCCTTGGCCAAGGCAGGAGATTTACTGGTAGGTATTCCAGTAGTTTCTCAGGGTGTTCTGGGCTACACTCCGACACGACTTGTACCGCTTTTGGGGGTCTGACTTTTACCAACCCCCTAGGCCCGTCATGCGATGCTCATAGACAAACAGACCGGACTGTACGGATATTGTCACTGACAGGCTCAGTAGGGTGTCAGGATGAGTTCGCTCATCGACGTCCCTTTTGGTCAATACCTGGTAGCCCGTTACGTATGGCTAATACCTTTGACGTGCTAATGGTTAAATCCACGGCCAGTGTATTGATGAGTCTTTAGAGTCCCCCCACAGACAGTTTCTCAAGTTTCGGGAGAAACGTTGTAGAGGCCGTATGATATATGGCAGGGTTCGATCATATACGTGCAGTAGTGCACGGATCATGATCGTGTGGATCATACTAGTGGGCTTTGGTTTAAGCCGGATCCTTGTATTAGATTTGTTGGATTACTTTAGTCTCATCGCATTCGCATTAAGTCGGAATGCGGATGCAGTTATGTATATACATGTGAGGGGTATCCTTGTGATCCGTCACGAGTTTACTTTAGATGTTGTCGTATCTTTGTTTTAATGTAATCATTTGGGTTAATGTTTAGTTTGGTGGAAATAGTGAGCTTAATTCATGATGAGGTGCATTAATTATGACATGGACAAGGGTGGTGACTCATGGTCTTATTCTTTGAACCATGTCATGTTTAGTGATTGATTTATGAGTTGAAATGAAAGGGGGAGAGAGAGAGAGGACAGCAAAAGTGAGGGTTTGCTCTTGTATTATCTCACTCTCACTCTCACTCTCTCATTTCGATCATAGAACACAAGAAAGAAAAGCCTCTTCTTCTTCTTCTTCCTCTAGCTCACCATTTCCATCAATAGCTTCATCTTCAACCTCCATCCATACACTCTAATGCGTTGAGAATCAATGGATGCAAGAGACAAAGTGATCACACACATTCTCTACATCACCTTGGACACGTCGGCTAGCAAACTTCGTGTCCGAGTTGCTTCGGACGAAGCGGGAGCCCGTAAAAGGATTCGAAAATGTGGTGCCATTTCCGACGAGGAGACCGGAGATCGGAGATGCCGTGGGGAGCTTGGGTTGGTGGCCAAAGACTGAAGGACACGGATCGATCGGTATTGCTTTTCTAACCCTTCTCTACTTAGCTAGTTGTTGGTTAATGGTTCGATCCGGGATTAAAGTCTGCGATAGCGCCGGTTTCAAGTTTAGAAAAAGTTTTCGTTTCCGCATTTGGGCCTCGGATAGACGGCCGGGGCTCTACCGTAGACTTACACATGATGAATAGCCAAACCCACATCCCTAGACCCATACGAGAGCGGAAAATAACCCTGCCATTTCTAGAGTTAGGAGACCCGGTCTCGACTCCTCGAGATGGTCTGCCACTGGACTCCAGAACCCGGTTACTTGTGCTCCCCGCCATGGGTCTATCCTAATGAGGAAAAGTAAATAATATACAATGGTGACATCATCCTCAACCCGGAAGTGCCCCAATAAAAGAATATTACATACAATGAATTTTACATGAATGAAAAAGAAAACTCTCATCTCACATAAAACCCCCGGCTATTCAAACGCAATGATCTAATATAACATATCACAGCAACACATAACATCACATGTCATCAACGTAAGTAAATATGCGTATCCTAATTGTCGTTGGCATATAGCAACGAAACCGGCGATACACTACATATTACACTTACGGTCGCAGAAAAGAAAGTGAAAAACTACAACAGTTGGAATCCGCAACCACCTTAGACATCAAAAACCCAATGTATCACATACTTTGGATTTCATGCATAACCAAATGAATTACTTAGACATCGCATGCCTAACAATAATAAACCCAGCATTTTAGTCTCGATCTCGAAAACACTTTTCAATATCTAGTCGGGCAATTCAACGCTAAACTATCACACCAACGCCTCACATGTGAAACGCTAAACTATCACAAACCCTAGGGTTCAAGTGCTGGTTTTGACGACCACATAATCGAGTTAAGGTTTCGTTCTTCTAGAGGGTCCACAGAATCATTTGCATATTTTTCCGAATACGTTAAACTTGGAAAAATGAGTTTTTGACATTCGATCGAACTTTTTAACATTGCCTAGACAATATGTGAAACACCCGAAACAATGTTAAAACTACGAATACGAAACACTCCGATTTGCTTATAGTGTAAAATTAAATCACATGCAAAATTAGCAAAAATAAACAACACCTGAAAGATCAAAACCATGTCACTGGAACACATGCAAAAAATCAGGGGGGGGCTCGGTTTTGGCCCGATATGGGACCTATGGTAGCCGGCCACTTTTTTAGGGAATGCTCTGAAATTTTGTGTGTGTTCATGATATATCATATACATCACTTTGTACTTGTTTAAAAAAAAAATTTGACAACATTTAAGAAACGACAGCAAGCAAGATTTCCGTTTCAAGTTTCGGAGTTGTTTCGGTTTCGTAATCTTAACAAAATCTGTATTTATTTCTAGCATGTCTCTGATACCACTGAAGGGTTACCTACGACGGCAGCAAGGTTTCGGAAGGTATCGTCCATGCCAAATTAAAATTTTGCCGATTTAGATAACCCTAAACTAGATCGTCTACTAGAAATAATACGGGATAGATATACAAACACTTTGCTATATGTAAAGAGAGCGAGGAATACTGTAAGTGCACGGCGGCGCCCCGGCCGTCAATCCGACGGCCAAATGCGGAAGCGGTGATAAACTTAAATTTTCTTGAACTGGCAAACCGCCGCGCACTAATACCCGGATCGAACCATTAATTAGTCCTAGCTAACTATAAGATGGGGAAGAGAGATATACCGACTGATCCGAGTCCTCCGGTCTTCTCGTCGTCGTCCCGATCTCCTGCGGAAGCTCCGGTCTCCACCTCGTCGCCGGAAGGGCACCACATCGCCTACTTCTTTTACGGGCTCCCACCTCAATGCCGAGGCAACTCGGGCACGAAGCTGGCTAGTCGACGTGCCCAAGGTTTGCTGTAGAATATCTAGTGAGTAAGTCTCATTTGGGGTTCATGGAGATGCCATTTTGGTGGAGGGATGATACATGTAATTTTTGTGGAGCTATAGGATTTTTACAATGCCAAAAGAGATAAAATCCCTCTTGCAAAAATTTGGACAGCCCCTCTCATGGAATGGCCGGCCAAGACAATGGTGGTGGGGTGAATGAGAGAGTGGGAGTATCAAAGAAAATGAGAGAGCCATCCAATAATACAATGGAGAGAGAGAGAAAGCTATCATGCAAAAGGAATCATCACCAAATCAAAACCCACACTCAACCACCAACCTCATCATCAACAACCATGATGAGCTAAAGTCAAGCCATGATCAACTAAAGAAAGTCAAGGTATGGTGCTATAATCATGATGCAACAAAAATGCAAAGACCCCCTCCACAACCACTTATTTGCAACAATGCAAATAAGCCCTCTTACACCAATCTTCGGCCAATGAACGATACAAAGGAAATCGGCCGAAACGAAAAGCAAACTGGCAACTCCAAAAAACTGGTCCCGTAATAAAATACAGGAAAACCCCGATACTGTGCATACACACCCGCATTTGTATTCCGACCGAAATACAAATGCAATGAGACAAAATCTACACTGTACTATACTAGGATCCGGCTTATACCAAAGCCGGCTAGTATTATCCGTTCGATCCTGATCCGTGCAATACCGCACGTATCTGATCGAACCCTGCCATATAACCATACGGCATGTAGTACAAACTGTCCGATCCTGATCCGTGTAATACCGCACGTATCCGATCGGACCTTGCCATATCTCCATACGGCCTCTACAACCTTTCGCCCGAAAGCTGAGTAACTGAATGTGGGGGACTCTAAAGACTCGTCAACACCTTGGTTGTGGATTTAACCACTAGCACGTCAGAGGTATAAGCCAATACGTAACGGGCTACTAGGTATTGACTAAAAGGGACGTCTGTGAGCGAACTCAGCCTGACAACCCTACTGAGCCTGTCAGTGACAATATCCGTACAGTCCGGTCCGTTCGTCTATGAGCATCGCATGGTGGGCCTAGGGGGTTGGTAAAAGTCAGACCCCCAAAAGCGGTACAAATCGTGTCGGAGTGTAGCCCAGAACACCCTGAGATACTACTGGAATACCTACCAGTAAATCTCCTTGCCTCGGCCGAGGGCTTCGTCTAATGGCTCTCCTAGACACAGCGCGACCTCACCCCCAATACCGGGAGAGACGAACCCCTGAAGATACGCTCACCGCCTCCATGTGGCTCGGGACTGTACCCAACTAAAACCTGTTTGCACGACTCCTTTGAGCCGTGGTAGGGTAGTAATCAAAGTACAGTGGGAACTCACACAAGACAAGTGACGATCCCCAGGTCGATGAACTAACCTGTACATATGTCACCAGGGAACTGCCATCTGACGTCTGGTATATGACCAACTAGCATGTTCCCGGCGAGTCCTGTCCGGTGTACTCATAACCCAATGAGCACCTGTATACATCTTAGGTGAACCAACTGACACCAGTGGCTTGTGAGACCGGCCACCGCCCCTCGTCGGGGTCTCGACTGTATACACTAGTCTACTCTGGAGTATCGATGCCCTATCTCGAAACTCTCATGACTAGGGACCATTTAAGGATGTGCTTATAGACCCCAGCTCCCACTTATATGATCGCCCTCATACTTCTGGTGGTCAAGCAAGAATCCTAGGGGCTCTATCAACGTGTAATAGCGACTTGTCAGGTCACCTAAAGCAGTACACGATTATAAAGGTAAACCAGATAGCATACTATCATCTCGAGTAAGACTGTCCTACCGGGATAGGTCCTCCATCAATCATTGCAATCACGTACCTGTGACCTAATAATTGACTCTGAGGGCACTATCTCCAACAATCTCCCACTTGCACTCAAGGCTAATTATTGCGATGTCGCATACTCACAGCCCGTGTGATACCGAACACCCAACTCCTCTACTAGTCAGTCTCACAAAGCTCGTTTGCGAAACTATTGCGTTCGAGGAATAGCCTTAGTGAGTGGATCCGCTTTGTTGTCTCTTTCCATGTCTCTCTATATCTCAAGTTCGCGGAGAAACCCATCTCCCGAAATGAGCAATACCTGTCTCAGAATGTGTCTGGATGTCTGATGGGACATAGCTCATAAATGAACTCCAAATCCAAACTTCTTAGACTGTATCATCAACTGAACTTAATCAGTATCCTGCGCCATGCCTCCCTCAGTATTGCCTTGGACCACCTGTCCAAAATACTGCCCCTCGTCAGAAGGAAAACTATAACTCTGACAACCTCCCTGTCGTCCAAGTCACCTTGGAAGCCTGGAATGATAACTGTCTCTCGAATGAGGCTATCGTTATCATATCCCTAGAACATCCACTTATGTTCTAAAACTGCTTCCGACTGTTTCTCCCGGATTGGATCATTGTCAACTTATTGCATCTAGTGCAAGAACAACATCTGGTGTGGTACTTGACATCTCATGATTAACTCAATTGCCTGAGCAAGTGATCTGCCAATCATGCGCATCCCTCTCCCCTTTAGTCTGTAAGACAGCTTTAGAGAGGGTGACTCCATCACCTGCAGGTACACTACCGTGCCAGGAGTCGTCCATTCTAAATACTCTTAGAATGCCGTCAAAGTACCCTGATTGGGAAACCACCCAAATCTAGATCTAAAACCATAGATCTAGTAACCAGTATGTCTGATATAATGTCCAAGTCCCATGTGGAGAAACCACTGTGTGACGACCAAAGTATAACCGATCGTAATATAGGAATATCACTTCCTACTCTGTGTATGTCATCCAAATACCAGGACATCACACCCTACTACCTTCTCAACAGATCCATCCCCTATTCTGATGAAGTCAAACCTATGACTGTCACGTCAGAAATAGATGATCTATCTCCGCTATATCTGCTTTAGTCTATAAATAGACATAAGCCACCTGTCCACCAATGCTTCCGCTGCTCCCACTGACTACGACAACCCTCTGGCAGAGTCATATACACGTACACTTCTAAAGCAAGTTTAGAATGACGCTATACTCATCCTCCTGCCGGGTCTCGTAACCTGGAACAACAGCAATGGCAATTGTGGGTAAACAAGAACTTCCCTGTCACCGTCCTTGAGGCTACCGTAGTACCTCTCGGGTGCCTGAAGTTACCCACCTTATCTGCGGAGTGGCCAATGAAATGTCAATCCAGATTGAATCTTTAGGTTCCTATCAAATCTTCAGTAATCGTTTGTGGTTCTGGAATCACTTCCAGTTCTACCATACTCCCACTACTGTTTTCTGAAAAAATCCATTTTTGATAAAATTGTGGCGAGTCTAGAACAATATCGCTATTGTTCATCCAGATGGTAGAAAATCAACCCTCGTCATAGCCTGGGTCAACCCACAAACAGCCATTACAGAAACGTGCCTTGAGTTGTCCAGTGTCTGGTTTTAATCATAAGCCGGACAACTCCCCGTACCTTAACACCGTTAAGATATGAACTGTTCTATATCCAATATAGAACCAGAGGCACTGATTTAATTAAACCAGATTCAAATAATGCAGCTGTCTCCAGTGCATGTCAACTAAATGGAAGGAGGCCGATCAGCGTTACTCAACTTAGGAATACTTCCAATTATGAGTAACCTGTAAGAGAAGTAAGTTCTCTTAATCATTACTATCATCTGAATACCATGCATAAATATCTACATCTTCGATCACTTTGAAGAATTTCGATACTTGCAATATCCGGTTCTCTACTTTATCCTTATACCTATAGCTCCTCAAAACTTAGACCCTGTGTTTCTACGAAACACATGTCTAAGAACTAGAGAAGTTAAAAGTAAACAGAACATAGTATGAGGACCAACCCCTCTGTCCTAATGGACACTGGACAACATACAATACTCTGTATAAGTCCGCTGAGTCTAACAAATCTTTCACTATGTGTCTTAGGTTGAAAACTGTACTTATGATTAAGAAGAATAACACCGCTGTTTAATGCTCCTTACCTAACCATCCACTGATATAGGTAAATGTCATAGACATAATATCAAAAAGGTATATCTCACTCTATAAAAATAGACGTACAGATATATCAATTTGAAATTGGTGCATAACAGCGGATATTCAAAACCAAATATTTGCCGTCCGGCAAACAACCCAGGTGACTTTCTCAAATATCACCAATTACAACGAATTCCGATATAATGAGGATGATCACCTAATTCCCAATAACTTACTCCCACTCATCATCTGTAAAACCATACAGAAGTGAGAATCATACTTGGTAAATACATACCCTGGAGTAAGTATCTAATCGGGAAATAAGTTTTCTTTTAACATTACACAGTGAAACTGAAACATTGAAATGTTTCGATGGGGCATCCAGTATTCTTAGTAATGCCTCTTCCATTATCCAGATTCACAACTATAACCGTATAATTCTTTGCCACCTCTCCAAATCCCTTTATATGTCTTTAGTCATTACCTTCTGCACACCCCTTTAGGCCAATTGGTTTTCTTCCTTCCCTACCGTTCGGCACCAGCCTATGGTTTGGAAGAAGACTATCCAATAAGCATAATGGGTGTACTGTCCTAATCCTAGGAGCACTCGCAATGCGAGAGAAGGTGAAGATAAAAGACAACCGAATAAACCTTATTCCTATTTCTCCTGGACCAGAATCCATCCCCGAACTGGAACAAGTTCCTTTCGAGTTCGTATATAACCATACGATGGATTATCCAATGAACTGGGATCTTCGTAGTGATACGGAGTGTCCTGGAGAAATACAAAGATGATTTAGGATTGACGAAGAAATACTTGGTTTGGTCGTGAATATCAGTCGCAATTTACTTTGCCCTCTTACTAATCCCTTTCTTTATCTTAACTTAATACCTTCTGTACACCATCGTTAGGCTAATTGGTTTTCTTCATTCCCCACCGTTCGGCACCAGCCTAAGGTTTGGAAGAAGACTATCCAATTTGCGTAATAGGTGTACTATCTCCTAAACCAAGGAGTACTCGCAACCTGAGAGAAGGTAAAAGGAAAAGGCAACTGAATAATCCTATCCGTTTTCTCCAGAACCGGAAACCATCCTCGAATAAATTCCTTCGAGTTCGTATATAACCATACGATGGTTTTGTCCAATGGAAGTGGACGTTCGTAGTAATACGGGGTGTCCTGGAGAAAAGGGTAAAAGTAGGAGTGGCAATGAGGTTTGCAACTCTGACAATCCAAAAGCCAGTGTTAAGAAGGTTCGGTCAACTTGGTCACTGAGTCATAGTCTTAGGGTCGGGTCAATGGTCGCTGCCAAAGAGAGAGAGAAAAGAAACACTCAGCGTGCACTCTATCCTAGATCAGAATGGTTACCAATTTATCTAATCTGGAAACCTCCCACTGTACCTCAAATTCTCCTCCAAACCTGAAAGAAGAATTAGTCGGGGTCACCCGAGGAGTAAACTAACTCATCAGTGGGAATCGGGATCCAACTCTCATCGCATGATAACGTGACGGAATCCGCTCACATCATCACACTCCAGAAGGTATGCGCATATCTGGCAAGTTTCAGTTCTTTTGAAACTCCTAATGTGATTTCTGCCACATGCTCTTATGACCTTGACTTTGGCCAACATATCATAAGTCACATGTCAAGTTCAACCCGTCATTCTCCAGGTTAATTTGAATCCACCCGTACCTACCCTTGACTTTGGCCAAAATGGCAGTACGACTGTCCCAAACCAACGCATCTATCTATGCAACAGATAAATACCCGGCAGCTACCAATCACTATGCCTTGGCGTGAGGTCAAAATACATAGCTTGAATACTACCGAATATTTAACTGAAATGACGGAGGGCTACGAATGGTTTCTGGCGAAAACCTTTAACGTAATGAACTTGATATCATTGAAGGAACTGATAGCTTTTAAAAAATATAGTGACGAAAACTTTTGCTAAAGAGGTCACTCCCGGTGAAGGGATCTCGGCTCTTTCCCCGTAGAATGAGGTGCAGGATATTCCAACTGAATACCACGATGCAAAGCAAAAGTAATCGGCTATAGTGAAGTTAATGCCCTGACGCAAACTTTTGTCCAAAGGGTCACTCCCGGTGAAGGGATCTCGGCCCTTGCCTCGTCGACTGAGGAGCAGGATATTCCAACTGAATATCACGATGCAAAACAAAAGTGAACGTCCTTGCAATAACAGCTTTTTGAAAAGTGTTCCAACAACATCAGATTAGGTTTGTTTTTAACTTGCATTGATCCGAATCAACGCAGTCCCATCAATTGATCACACCAAAAAGAACGAAAATATACTGATGTACGTATATGCCATCCGCATTCGCCACTGGGTCCCGTCATTACCCGTTAGGTTAGCTAACTAACGACAGAGCGGGGACTGGACTAGCGCGGATGCAAAACATATACAACATCTACTAATATATATACCAATATATTATATTCGCTCAAGGCGTGATAAAATGCAACATCACAGAAATGTACAGCATCATAGAAACAATACAGATATCTGGGATCCCCGGGTTTCACAGAGCCACTACTGAAACCCGACGTTCCCCTGGTCGTGTGGATAGCCTGTGCAATGAAAACCTAGACCCCTACGGGCGCGGCAAGTTACCCGCCAAAACCTGAAGCGAGGCAGCCCCCTTCAGCAACGTGAATGGACCACCCAGCACTTCACGGAATCCGGTAACTTGGGCACCCCTCCTGGGTCAACCTGTACCCCCTACGAGTGCGGCGAATAGCCCGCCAATCCTAGAGTGAAGCCCCCTCCGTCTCAATGCCATGAGATGCGGGCTTGTTGCCCTCTAGAACCCGGCTATCCGTGCACCCCTCCGCGGGGTAATCCTAGTACAGAAAGTAAAATATACATACAACGGGTACATCGACCGCAACCAGGTCGTGCCCCAAAATAATAATACAAACAGGCAGTGACGGCAGTCCACATGTCGGACGCTCGTCCCGCAATATCAAATGTACATAATACAACCACAACTGTACTAGTATTGCATCCAGGCTATCCCCCACGACCGATCCGCAACATCACAGCAAAAACAGAACATCAACGTGAAAGTCACGTTCGCAAATCCGTCTAACCGAGCTATAGCAGTTAGACTGGATTTACCGATCAAGTGACATTCACGGTCGCAGATATAATGTAAATACTGTGAAATAATGTGTTTAAAATATCCGATCAATCAAATTTTAACAAGTGGGCCCCCAAGTATTACTGTAGCAGATCAGGAAATTCTGGGCCCAATATTAATATTCCAAAACCCCTAAAATAACCCATAAAGCCCACTGGAAAAATTGTACACACTGATCCATCAATACTGCGGCGGAACCGCGGCAACAAGTAGGGTTTTGCCGCGGTTCCGCGCTCCCCTGAAGAGATCAGTGTCTCGAATTTCTACAGTAGTCTTAGGTATTCCAGCACAGTACTTTTTTACAACCTGAAAAATTTTTCGAGACCAAATAATTTCAACAGAAAACTGTCGTGAAGGAAATACGGGTTTTGGAACATTTGATCGATCGGAACTGAAAAACACATTAAACCAAGCTAGACTAAGTTAATGGCGAGGCTCTGATACCACTGTAAGTGCACGACGGCGTCCCGGCCGTCAATCCGACGGCCAAATGCGGAAGCGGTGATAAACTTAAATTTTCTTGAACTGGCAAACCGCCGCGCACTAATACCCGGATCGAACCATTAATTAGTCCTAGCTAACTACAAGATGGGGAAGAGAGATATACCGACTGATCCGAGTCCTCCGGTCTTCTCGTCGTCGTCCCGATCTCCTGCGGAAGCTCCGGTCTCCACCTCGTCGCCGGAAGGGCACCACATCGCCTACTTCTTTTACGGGCTCCCACCTCAATGCCGAGGCAACTCGGGCACGAAGCTGGCTAGTCGACGTGCCCAAGGTTTGCTGTAGAATATCTAGTGAGTAAGTCTCATTTGGGGTTCATGGAGATGCCATTTTGGTGGAGGGATGATACATGTAATTTTTGTGGAGCTATAGGATTTTTACAATACCAAAAGAGATAAAATCCCTCTTGCAAAAATTTGGACAGCCCCTCTCATGGAATGGCCGGCCAAGACAATGGTGGTGGGGTGAATGAGAGAGTGGGAGTATCAAAGAAAATGAGAGAACCATCCAATAATACAATGGAGAGAGAGAGAAAGCTATCATGCAAAAGGAATCATCACCAAATCAAAATCCACACTCAACCACCAACCTCATCATCAACAACCATGATGAGCCAAAGTCAAGCCATGATCAACTAAAGAAAGTCAAGGTATGGTGCTATAATCATGATGCAACAAAAATGCAAAGACCCCCTCCACAACCACTTATTTGCAACAATGCAAATAAGCCCTCCTCCACCAATCTTCGGCCAATGAACGATACAAAGGAAATCGGCCGAAACGAAAAGCAAACTGGCAACTCCAGAAAACGGGTCCCGTAATAAAATACAGGAAAACCCCGATACTGTGCATACACACCCGCATTTGTATTCCGACCGAAATACAAATGCAATGAGACAAAATCTACACTGTACTATACTAGGATCCGGCTTATACCAAAGCCGGCTAGTATTATCCGTTCGATCCTGATCCGTGCAATACCGCACGTATCTGATCGAACCCTGCCATATAACCATACGGCTTGTAGTACAAACTGTCTGATCCTGATCCGTGCAATACCGCACGTATCCGATCGGACCTTGCCATATCTCCATACGGCCTCTACAACCTTTCGCCCGAAAGCTGAGTAACTGAATGTGGGGGACTCTAAAGACTCGTCAACACCTTGGTTGTGGATTTAACCACTAGCACGTCAGAGGTATAAGCCAATACGTAACGGGCTATCTGGTATTGACTAAAAGGGACGTCTGTGAGCGAACTCAGCCTGACAACCCTACTGAGCCTGTCAGTGACAATATCCGTACAGTCCGGTCCGTTCGTCTATGAGCATCGCATGGCGGGCCTAGGGGGTTGGTAAAAGTCAGACCCCCAAAAGCGGTACAAGTCGTGTCGGAGTGTAGCCCAGAACACCCTGAGATACTACTGGAATACCTACCAGTAAATCTCCTTGCCTCGGCCGAGGGCTTCGTGTAATGGCTCTCCTAGACACAGCGCGACCTCACCCCCAATACCGGGAGAGACGAACCCCTGAAGATACGCTCACCGCCTCCATGTGGCTCGGGACTGTACCCAACTAAAACCTGTTTGCACGACTCTTTTGAGCCGTGGTAGGGTAGTAATCAAAGTACAGTGGGAACTCACACAAGACAAGTGACGATCCCCAGGTCGATGAACTAACCTGTACACATGTCACCAGGGAACTGCCATCTGACGTCTGGTATATGACCAACTAGCATGTTCCCGGCGAGTCCTGTCCGGTGTACTCATAACCCAATGAGCACCTGTATACATCTTAGGTGAACCAACTGACACCAGTGGCTTGTGAGACCGGCCACCGCCCCTCGTCGGGGTCTCGACTGTATACACTAGTCTACTCTGGAGTATCGATGCCCTATCTCGAAACTCTCACGACTAGGGACCATTTAAGGATGTGCTTATAGACCCCAGCTCCCACTTATATGATCGCCCTCATACTGCTGGTGGTCAAGCAAGAATCCTAGGGGCTCTATCAACGTGTAATAGCGACTTGTCAGGTCACCTAAAGCAGTACACGATGATAAAGGTAAACCAGATAGCATACTATCATCTCGAGTAAGACTGTCCTACCGGGATAGGTCCTCCATCAATCATTGCAATCACATACCTGTGACCTAATAATTGACTCTGAGGGCACTATCTCCAACAAATACAACCTTTGTAGACCTGTCCTTCACTTCAATAGATCCATGTAGTAGTCCCCTCCGCTGTGATATCTAGCTCCGGACTCTAGAGAGGCTCCGTAGAATAAACGAACGTGCTTGCTTCGAAGACTTCGAGGCCGAAGATGATCTACATCGGGGAGACACTAACTCAAGATATTCCTTCACTAGGTCATGAACTTTGTGAAGAGAACACCCTATACTACATGGAAAGTAGTAGAGGATGATGTAGTAGGAAGTGGGCTCACTTTAGAATTGATTTTCTCACACTTTTTATCATACCTCCATTAAAGCTAGTGAGCTTTTTTGAGAGGAAGAAGAATAAGTGTTATGAATAATTCATCCAAATGAAAACTTATCCATATGAATCATTCACCCATGGTTGAGTTAAGCCCTCGTGCTTAACCCATGTAGAGAATTAACCAAGGTCTAAGGTTAAGGGTTTGGTTAAGCAATATCTAAGGAAATGACAAAAGAGTGGACTTTGTCAATGTTTCTCAAAGCTTCTTCCAACCTTGAGAACTTTGACTAAGTCTTGCTCTTTTGTTAAATCTTAAGATAAAATAAAAACCCTAATCTTAACCCTAATCATGGTATAAGTCTTATACACTCATCTAACATGTATCATCAACCATGACACAATGCATGTACACAAACATATCACATATGTACAATGTGCACACAAAGTGAGAAAACAAATCATAAGTGAGCTAATAATAGTTAATGTAATGTAATATATCAAATATATAATTATACATTAAATTATTAAATCAACTCTTGATTTAATAATCCGTCTATAACCGACTAATATCATGTGTAACAACTTATTGAATCAACACTTGATCCGATAACCCGGCTATATCGCATATAACCGACCAATATCACAAATCGCGAGAACAGAATACGGTATCTCATATCGTATCAATCTCGGTCCAGCACATATCATATATGTGCTCCTACTTCGTTTCGCTTGATCCAGGAAACCCATGTGTAGGACTATAAAGACTCGTCAATACGCCGGCAGTAGGTGATGATCATATCAAACACTCACAAGCCGCAAGCGATCTGCTAAACGTAACGGCCACCCGGGTATTGAGCGATCAGAAGATCAACAAGCAAGCATGCTCACACTCCTGCAAATCCAATCAGTAACACTACCGTACAGTCCGGTCTCTTCGTCTGATATGTCGCATATCTCGTCTAGGGGTGGTAAACGGCATACCCCAGTAACTCGATAAGTCGTGTCGATATGAGGCTCATAACGGGTCGAGAAACTACTGATAACACTTACCAGTATATCTCTGAAGCTGCCTTGGCCAAGGACTTCCTGTTATAGCCAATCGAACACAGCGCAACATCAACTCCCTATACCGGGAGAGACGAAACCCCTCCTATCGCTCATTGCCTCCATGTGATTCGGGACTGTACCCAAAAGCCACCGTTTTGCACCCCTTTTTGGAAGTGGTATAATGGAAATCAAAGCATAGTGGGAATCATACAAGACTCTATGACGATCTCGGGTCTACAGACTAACCTGTACCAGTGTCACTAGTGAACTGCCATCTGACGTGAGGTATAATACCATCTGGGAGTTCTCGGCGAGTCCGTCCAGTGTACCCAGTCCCCACTGAGCACCCGTATACTGTCTCTGATGTCAAACACCAATGGATATGGGATCATCCACCACCCATCTACATGGGTCGAGAAGCTATACGCAAGTCTACTCTGTTATATCGATGCCCTGTCTCGATACACCTACGAGTAGGGATGTACTTAGCGACTACACTGTCCCCACTAGTATGATCTGCATCAAAGTCCTGGTAGTCAAGTACTCATCCTAAGGGCTTTATCAACATGTAACATAGAGACAATCAGAGTACATGTTAAGATAAAGAGCAACCAGATAGCATACTATCATGTCGAGCAAGAAAGTCCTCCCTATATATGTCCAAGCATCCACTACAATATACATCGTATGCACAGTAATGGCCTCTAGGGCATACATATCACTAACACCCACTGTCTACGAAGCCCTCTCGCTGAGTCATGTACACGCACTCTTCTAAATCACCATTTAGAAAGGTGGTTTTAACATCCATCTGCCGGATTTCGTAGTCATGGTATGCAGCAATAGCAAGTAGGATCCGGATGGACTTAAGCATAGCCACTGAAGAAAAGGTTTCGTCATAATCCATACCTGGTCGTTGATGAAAACCCTTTTCAACATGTCTAGCTTTGAAAGCCTCAACTTTTCCATCTACACCAAGTTTCTTCTTTAAGATCCATTTGCTCCCAATGGGTTTTACCCCTACGGGAGAAACTTCCAAAGTCCATACTTTGTTGGTGTACATGGATTCCATCTCAGATCGCATTGCATCCAGCCATTTCACAGAGTCCTCACTCGTGATGGCCTGCTCGAAGCTAGTCGGGTCATCATCTTCCATGATGCAATCCTCGCTCCCACCGTCTATGAGAAAACCGTAGTATCTCTCAGGTGGATGAGGAACCCTACTAGATCGGCGGAGAGGCTGGGGTTCCTGGGGAACTACTGAATCCTCTGGTTCTACCAAATCTTCTGTTGCAGTTTGTGTAGCTGGAACTACTTCCAGTTCTACCTCATTGCCATTAATTTATTTCATAAGAAAACCCTTTTCTAAGAAAGTGGCATGTAGAGAAACAAACACTTTTTGTTCCTCGGAGTGGTAGAAGATATACCCTTGTGAGTTCTTGGGATATCCTACAAACTTGCACAGGACAGACCTTGCCTCGAGTTTGTCCGGATTGTGCCTTTTGACATAGGCCGGACAATCCTATATCTTAACATAATTAAGAGATGGTCTCTTCCCCTTCCATATCTCGTATGGAGTGGTAGGCACTGATTTGGTAGGAACCATATTCAATAGGTGTATGGCTGTCTCAAGCGCATACCCCCAAAAGGAAATAGGCAACTCAGCAGTGCTCATCATAGAGCGCACAGTAGCTAATAGGGTGCGATTCCTCCGTTCCGATAAACCGTTGTGATGTGGTGTATAGGGAGGAGTAAGCTGAGAGAGAATCCCATTCTCTTTTAGATAGTCCAGGAACTCATTGCTCAAGTATTCTCCTCCTCGATCAGATCGAAGGATCTTAATACTTTTACTCGTTTGGTTCTCGACTTCGTGCTTATATTCTCTGAATTTCTCAAAAGCTTCTGACTTTTGTTTCAACAGGAACACATGTCCGTATCTTGAGAGATCGTCAGTGAATGTAATGAAGTATGAGAAACCATTCCTGGCATGTGTAGACATTGTTGCGCCACGGGAGCGCCCCGGCCTCGTACTCGAGGCCAAATTGCGGAATCAAAATTTTTCCTTACTCGGAAACCGGCGCTACCGCGGACAAAGAAAAACCCGGATCGTTAACCATTAACCTACGCTAGCAATCAAGAGATAGGGTGAGAAGTATACCAAGAGATCCGAGTCCTCCGGTCTTCTCATCATCGCCCCGATCTACCGCGGAAAGTGTAGTCTCCATATCGTCGCCTCCTCGCCGGAAAGGGCACCACATCGCCTTCGTTTTTTACGGGCTCCCGCCTCAATACCGAGGCAACTCGAGCATGAAGCCGGCAACTCGACATGCTCAAGATATGCTGTAGAATGTAGTGTAGAAGATGCTTTGACTCAATGGGGTTAAGTTGCCATGATGGAGGAATCAAGACTAGAAAAATGGTGCTTGCATTTTTCTAGCATGGAAATGAGATCAAGAAGAATGAAACTCTCAAGAAGGAAAACTCTCTTCTTCTTCTTCTCTCTTTCTTTTTCTTCTCATGAAAAACTTATCATTTCCTTAGAATAAAAAGGTGGAGGAAAGAAAGTATATCAAGCATGAAGGGAGGTGAGTGTAGGAGAATGGTGGAGGTAACCACAACCCAAGACAAGAAAACATGCAACCATGCTTAACACTATACAACCCATAACCTTTCATATCACATAAAAGCAAGCATGGTTGAAAGATATGAAATCTATCATAATCAAACTTTATGCAAGAAACCCCCCCACAAAGTGTAATTTGCAAAACTGCAAATTACCCCCTCCATCGGAAAAGTCCGGCCGGGAAAGAACAAAGGAAAACCGGCCGGAACGGAATGCAAACTGGCAACTCCAGAAAACTGGTCCCGTAATAAATTACAGGAAAACCCCGATACTGTGCATACACACCCGCATCTGTATTCCGACCGGATACAAATGCAATGAGACAAAATCTACACTGTACTAAACTAGTACCGGCTTAAACCAAAGCCGGCTAGTAAAATCCGTTCGATCCTGATCCGTGCAATACCGCACGTATCTGATCGAACCCTGCCATATAACTATACGGCCACTAGTACAAAACTGTCCGATCCTGATCCGTGCAATACCGCACGTATCTGATCGGATCCTGCCATATCTCCATACGGCCTCTACAGCGTTTCGCCCGAAAGCTGAGTAACTGAAAGTGTGGTGGACTCTAAAGACTCGTCAATACAATGGCTGTGGATTTAACCACTAGCACGTCAGAGGTATAAGCCAATACGTAACGGGCCACCAGCTATTGACCAAAAGGGACGTCGATGAGCGAACTCATCCTGACACCCTACTGAGCCTGTCAGTGACAATATCCGTACAGTCCGGTCCGTTCGTCTATGAGTATCGCATGGCGGGCCTAGGGGGTTGGTGAAAGTCAGACCCCCAAAAGCGGTACAAGTCGTGTCGGAGCGTAGCCCAGAACGCCCTGAGATACTACTGGAATACCTACCAGTAAATCTCCTGCCTCGGCCGAGGGCTTTGCGTAATGGCTCTCCTAGACACAGCGCGACCTCACCCCCAATACCGGGAGAGACGAACCCCTGCAGATCCGCTCACTGCCTCCATGTGGCTCGGGACTGTACCCAACTAAAACCTGTTTGCACGACTCCTTTGAGCCGTGGTAGGGTAGTAATCAAAGCACAGTGGGAACTCACACGAGACAAATGACGATCTCAGGTCGATGAACTAACCTGTACACATGTCACCAGGGAACTGCTATCTGACATCTGGTACAAGACCAACTAGCAGGTTCCCGGCGAGTCCTGTCCGGTGTACTCATAACCCAATGAGCACCTGTATACATCTTAGGTGAACCAACTGACACCAGTGGCTTGTGAGACCGGCCACCGCCCCTCGTCGGGGTCTCGACTGTATACACTAGTCTACTAATGGAGTATCGATGCCCAGTCTCGAAACTCCCACGACTAGGGACCTTTTAAGGATGTGCTTATAGACCCCAGCTCCCACGTATATGATCGCCATCATACTGCTGGTCGTCAAGCAAGAATCCAAGGGGCTCTATCAACGTGTAATAGCGACATGTCAGGTCACCTAAAGCAGTACGCGATGATAAAGATAAACCAGATAGCATACTATCATCTCGAGTAAGACTGTCCTACCGGGATAGGTCCTCCCTCAATCATTGCAATCACGTGCCTGTGATCCAATAATTGACTCTGAGGGCACTAACTCCAACAATCTCCCACTTGCACTCAAGGCTAATTATTGCGATGTCGCATACTCACAGCCCGTGTGATACCGAACACCCAACTCCTCTACTAGTAAGTCTCACAAAACCTGTTTGCGAAAATATTGCGTTCGAGGAATAGCCTCAGTGAGTGGATCCGCTGTGATGTTTCTTTCTATGTCTCTCTATATCTCAAGTTCGCGGAGAAAGCCATCTCCCGAAATGAGCAATACCTGTCTTGGAACGTCTGGATGTCTGATGGGACCTAGTTCATAAATGAACTCCAAATCCAAACTTCTTAGACTGTATCGTTAACTGAACTTAATCAGTATCCTGCGCCATGCCTCCCTCAGTATTGCCTTGGACCACCTGTCCAAAATACTGCCCCTCGTCAGAGGGAGAACTATAACTCTGACAACCTCCTTGTCGTCCATGTCACCTTGGAAGCCTGGAGTGATAACCGTCTCCTAAAGGAGACAGCCGTTATCATATCCCTAGAATATTCACTTATGTTCTAAAACTGCTTCCCACTGTTCCTCCAGGATTGGATCAATATCAACTTATTGCACCTACTGCAAGAACAACATCTGGTGTGGTACTTGACATCTCATGATTGACTCAATTGCTTAAGCAAGTGATCTGTCAATCATGCGTATCCCTCTCCCCTTTAGTCCGTAAGACACCTTTAGAGAGGGTGACTCCATTACCTGCAGGTACACTACCATGCCAGGAGTCGTCCATTCTAAATACTCATAGAATGCTGTCAAGGTACCCTGATTGGGAAACCACCCAAATCTAGATCTAAAACCATAGATCTAGTAACCAGTATGCCTGATATAATGTCCAAGTCCCATGTGGAGAAAACACTGTGTGACGACCAAAGTATAACCGATCGTAGTATAGGAATATCATTTCCTACTACCTTCTCAACAGATCCATCCCCTATTCTGATGACGTCAAACCCATGACTGTCACATCAGAAACAGATGATCTTACTCCGCTATATCTGCTTTAGTCTATAAATAGACATAAGCCTGATGTCCACCAATGCTTCCGCTGCTCCCACTGACTACGACAACCCTATGCCAGAGTCATATAGACGTGCACTTCCAAAGCTAGTTTAGAACGACGCTATACTCATCCTCCTGCCGGGTCTCGCAGCCTGGAACAACAACAATGGCAAGTGTGGGTAAACAAGAACTTCCCTGTCACCGTCCTTGAGGCTACCGGAGTACCTCTCGGGTGCCTGAAGTTACCCACCTTATCTGCGGAGTGGCCAATGGAATGTTAAATCAGATTGAATCTTTAGGTTCCTTATCAAATCTTCAATAATCGTTTGCGGTTCTGGAATCACTTCCAGTTCTACCATACTCCCACTTCTGTTTTTGAAAAAATCCATTTTTAATAAAACTGTGGCGAGTCTAGAACAATATTTCTATTGATCTGCCAGATGGTAGAAAATCAACCCTCGTCATAGCCTGGGTCAACCCACAAACATCCATTACAGAAACGTGCCTTGAGTTATCCGGAGTCTGGTTTTAAGCATAAGCCGGACAACTCCCCGTACCTTAACATCGTTAAGATATGAACTGTTCTATATCCAATATAGAACCAGAGGCACTGATTCAATTGAACCAGATTCAAATCATGCAGCTGTCTCCAGTGCATGTCAACTAAATGGAGAGAGGCCGATCAGCGTTACTCAACTTAGGAACGCTTCCAATTATGAGTATCCTGAAAGAGAAGCAATCTGTCTTCATCATTACTATCAACTGAATACCATACACAAGTATCTACATCTTCGATCTCTTTGAAGAATCCCGATACTTGCTACACCTGGTTCTCTACTCTATTCAAATACCTATAACTCCTCAAAACTTAGACCCTGTGTTTCCACGAAACAGCTGTCTAAAATCTAGAGAAGTCATAAGTAAACCGAATATAGTACGAGGACCAACCCCTCTGTCCTGATGGACACTGGACAACATACAATACTCTGTATAAGTCCGCTGAGTCTAACAACTCTTTCACTGTGTGTCGTAGGTCGAAAACTGTACTTATGGTTAAGAAGAATTACACCGCTGTTTAATGCTCCTTACCTAACCATCCACTGATATAGGTAAATGTCATCGACATAATATCAAAAAAAGCATATCTCACTCTATGAAAATAGACGTACAGATATATCAATTTGAAATTGGTGCATAACCGCGGATATTCAAAACCAAATAATTGCCGACCGGCAAACAACCCAGGTGACTTCCTCAAATATCACCGATTGCAACGAATCCCGATATAATGAGGATGATCACCCAATTCCCAATAACTTACTCCCACTCATCATCTGTAAAACCATACAGATGTGAGAATCATACCTGGTAAATACATACCCTGGAATAAGTGTCTAATCGGGAAATCAGTTTTCTTTTAACAGTACACAGTGAAACTGAAACATTGTAATGTTTCTGTGGGGTATTCTGGTATTTCTAGTAATGCCTCTACCATTATCCAGATTCACAACTATAACCGTATAATTCTTTGCCACCTGTCCAAATCCCTTTATATGTCTTTAGTCATTACCGTCTGCACACCCCTTTAGGCCAATTGGTTTTCTTCCTTCCCTACCGTTCGGCACCAGCCTATGGTTTGGAAGAAGACTATCCAAAAAGCATAAAGGGTGTACTGTCCTAATCCTAGGAGCACTCGCAACGTGAGAGAAGGTGAAGATAAAAGACACCTGAATGTACTTTATTCCTATTTCTCCTGAACCAGAATCCATCCCCGAACTGGAACTAGTTCCTTTCGAGTTCGTATATAACCATACGATGGAGTATCCAATAAACTGTGGATCTTCGTAGTGATACGGAGTGTCCTGGAGAAATACAAAGGTGATTTAGGGTTGGCGAAGAAATACTTGGTTTGGTCGTGAATAGCAGTCGCAATTTACTTTGCCCTCTTACTAATCCCTTTCTTTGTCTTAACTCAATACCTTCTGTACACCATCGTTATGCTAATTGGTTTTCTTCATTCCCCACTGTTCGGCACCAGCCTAAGGTTTGGAAGAAGACTATCCAATTTGCGTAATAGGTGTACTACTCCTAAACCAAGGAGTACTCGCAACCTGAGAGAAGGTGAAAAGAAAAGACAACTGAATAGTCCTATCCGTTTTCTCCAGAACCAGAAACCATCCTCGAAGTCCTTCGAGTTCGTATCTAACCATACGATGGTTTTGTCCAATGGAAGTGGACGTTCGCGGTAATACGGGGTGTCCTGGAGAAAAGGGTAAAAGTAGGAGTGGCAATGAGGTCTGCAACTCAGACAATCCAAAAGCCAGTGTTAAGAAGGTTCGGTCAACTTGGTCACTGAGTCATAGTCCAGGGTCGGGTCAATGGTCGCTGCCAGAGAGAGAGAAAAGAAACACTCAGCGTGCACTCTAACCTAGATCAGAATGGTTATCACTTTGTCTAATCTGGAAACCTCCCACTGTTCCTCAAATTCTCGTCCAAACCTGAAAGAAGAATTAGTCGGGGATCACCCGAGGAGTAAACCAACTCATCAGTGGAAATCGGGATCCAACTCTCATCGCATGATAACGTGACGGAATCCACTCACGCCACCACACTCCAGAAGGTATGCGCATGCCAGGCAAGTTTCAGTTCTTTTGAAACTCCCGATGTCTGTTTTTACCCCTAGGACCCAAGTGACCTTGACAATGCCAACATATCAAAGAGTCCTAGTCAAGTTCAGCCCGTCATTATCTTGATTGCATTAAACCCACCCGTACGAGTCCTTGACAATGCCAACATAACTGTACGACTGTCCTAACCAATCCACTTATCCAAGCGACAGAAAAATATTACACAGCTACCGAACACTACGCCTCGGCAATGCACGACATACGTAGCACGAATACTAAGTAATACTAATCTGAAATGACGGAGGGCTACGGATGGTTTTTGGCGAAAAACCTTTTACCGTAATGAACTTGATATCGTTGAAGGAACTGGATAACCTTTTTAGAAAATATAGTGACGAAAACCTTTACTAAAGAGGTCACTCCCGGTGAAGGGATCTCGGCTCTTTCCCCGTAGAATGAGGTGCAGGATATTCCAACTGAATACCACGATGCAAAGCAAAAGTAATCGGCTATAGTGAAGTTAATGCCCTGACGCAAACTTTTGTCCAAGGGGTCACTCCCGGTGAAGGGATCTCGGCCCTTGCCTCGTCGACTGAGGAGCAGGATATTCCAAATGAATACCACGATGCAAAACAAAAGTGAACGTCCTTGCAATAACTGCTTTTTTTTGAAAAAGTGTTCCAACAACATCAGATTAGGTTTGTTTATCTTGCATTGATCCGAATCAATGCAGTCCCATCAATTGATCACACCACAAAGAACGAAAATATACTGACGTACGTATATGCCATCCGCATTCGCCACTGGGTCCCGTCATCACCCGTTAGGTTAGCTAACTAACGGCAGAGCGGGGACTGGACTAGCGCGGATGTAAAACATATACAACGTCTACTAATATATATACCAATATATAGTATTTCGCTCAAGGCGTGAATAGAATGCAACATCACAGAAATGTACAGCATCACAGAACAATACAGATATCTGGAAGCCCCGGGTTTCACAGAGCCGCTGCTGAAACCCGACGTTCCCCTGGTCGTGTGGATAGCCTGTGCAATGAAATCCTAGACCCCTACGGGCGCGGCAAGTCACCCGCCAAAACCTGAAGCTAGGCACCCCCCTTCAGTACCGTGAATGGACCACCCAGCACTTCACGGAATCCGGTAACTTGGGCACCCCTCCTGGGTCAACCTGTACCCCCTACGAGTGCGGCGAATAGCCCGCCAATCCTGGACTGAAGCCCCCTCCGTCTCAATGCCCTGAGATGCGGGCCCGTTGCCCTCCAGAACCCGGCTATCCGTGCACCCCACCGCGGGGTAACCCTAGTACAGAAAATAAAATATACATACACCGGGTACATCGACCGCAACCAGGTCGTGCCCCAAAAGAATAATACAAACAGGCAGTGACGGCAGTCCACATGTCGGACGCTCGCCCCGCAATATCAAATGTACATAATACAACACTGTACTAACATTGCAACCAGGCTATCCCCCACGACCGATCCGCAACATCACAGCATAAACATAGAACATCAACGTGAAAGTCACGTTCGCAAATCCGTCTAACCGGGCTATAGCAGTCAGACCGGATTTACCGATCGAGTGACATTCACGGTCGCAGATATAATGTAAATACTGTGAAATAATGTGTTTAAAAAATATCTGATCGATCAAATTATAACAAGTGGGCCCCCAAGAAAACTGTAGCACACACAGAGAAACTGGGCCCAAATTTAATATCCCAAAAGCCCTAGTTTAAGCTCATAAGACAACTGAAGAAAAATGACAAACTGGGCCCACCATAGTGCGGCGGAAGAGCGGCAGAAAGAGGGTAATTGCCGCGCTTCCGCGGTCTAATTGAGGGATCACTTTGTCGTTTTTTCCCAGAGTTCTTAGAACTCCCTGCACATCTTTCTGAGACCACCTGAAAAATTTTTAGACACCAAAAAATTTCAACAGAAACTGATGTGAACTAAAATACGGTTTTTGAGATTTTGGTCGATCGGATAAGTAAAACGCATTAGAACAAGCTAGGTAAGGTTAATGGCGTGGCTCTGATACCATGTTGTGCCACGGGAGCGCCCCGGCCTCGTACTCGAGGCCAAATTGCGGAATCAAAATTTTTCCTTACTCGGAAACCGGCGCTACCGCGGACAAAGAAAAACCCGGATCGTTAACCATTAACCTACGCTAGCAATCAAGAGATAGGGTGAGAAGTATACCAAGAGATCCGAGTCCTCCGGTCTTCTCATCATCGCCCCGATCTACCGCGGAAAGTGTAGTCTCCATATCGTCGCCTCCTCGCCGGAAAGGGCACCACATCGCCTTCGTTTTTTACGGGCTCCCGCCTCAATACCGAGGCAACTCGAGCATGAAGCCGGCAACTCGACATGCTCAATATATGCTGTAGAATGTAGTGTAGAAGATGCTTTGACTCAATGGGGTTAAGTTGCCATGATGGAGGAATCAAGACTAGAAAAATGGTGCTTGCATTTTTCTAGCATGGAAATGAGATCAAGAAGAATGAAACTCTCAAGAAGGAAAACTCTCTTCTTCTTCTTCTTCGCTCTTTCTTTTTCTTCTCATGAAAAACTTATCATTTCCTTAGAATAAAAAGGTGGAGGAAAGAAAGTATATCAAGCATGAAGGGAGGTGAGTGTAGGAGAATGGTGGAGGTAACCACAACCCAAGACAAGAAAACATGCAACCATGCTTAACACTATACAACCCATAACCTTTCATATCACATAAAAGCAAGCATGGTTGAAAGATATGAAATCTATCATAATCAAACTTTATGCAAGAAACCCCCCCACAAAGTGTAATTTGCAAAACTGCAAATTACCCCCTCCATCGGAAAAGTCCGGCCGGGAAAGAACAAAGGAAAACCGGCCGGAACGGAATGCAAACTGGCAACTCCAGAAAACTGGTCCCGTAATAAATTACAGGAAAACCCCGATACTGTGCATACACACCCGCATCTGTATTCCGACCGGATACAAATGCAATGAGACAAAATCTACACTGTACTAAACTAGTACCGGCTTAAACCAAAGCCGGCTAGTAAAATCCGTTCGATCCTGATCCGTGCAATACCGCACGTATCTGATCGAACCCTGCCATATAACTATACGGCCACTAGTACAAAACTGTCCGATCCTGATCCGTGCAATACCGCACGTATCTGATCGGATCCTGCCATATCTCCATACGGCCTCTACAGCGTTTCGCCCGAAAGCTGAGTAACTGAAAGTGTGGTGGACTCTAAAGACTCGTCAATACAATGGCTGTGGATTTAACCACTAGCACGTCAGAGGTATAAGCCAATACGTAACGGGCCACCAGCTATTGACCAAAAGGGACGTCGATGAGCGAACTCATCCTGACACCCTACTGAGCCTGTCAGTGACAATATCCATACAGTCCGGTCCGTTCGTCTATGAGTATCGCATGGCGGGCCTAGGGGGTTGGTGAAAGTCAGACCCCCAAAAGCGGTACAAGTCGTGTCGGAGCGTAGCCCAGAACGCCCTGAGATACTACTGGAATACCTACCAGTAAATCTCCTGCCTCGGCCGAGGGCTTTGCGTAATGGCTCTCCTAGACACAGCGCGACCTCACCCCCAATACCGGGAGAGACGAACCCCTGCAGATCCGCTCACTGCCTCCATGTGGCTCGGGACTGTACCCAACTAAAACCTGTTTGCACGACTCCTTTGAGCCGTGGTAGGGTAGTAATCAAAGCACAGTAGGAACTCACACGAGACAAATGACGATCTCAGGTCGATGAACTAACCTGTACACATGTCACCAGGGAACTGCTATCTGACATCTGGTACAAGACCAACTAGCAGGTTCCCGGCGAGTCCTGTCCGGTGTACTCATAACCCAATGAGCACCTGTATACATCTTAGGTGAACCAACTGACACCAGTGGCTTGTGAGACCGGCCACCGCCCCTCGTCGGGGTCTCGACTGTATACACTAGTCTACTAATGGAGTATCGATGCCCAGTCTCGAAACTCCCACGACTAGGGACCTTTTAAGGATGTGCTTATAGACCCCAGCTCCCACGTATATGATCGCCATCATACTGCTGGTCGTCAAGCAAGAATCCTAGGGGCTCTATCAACGTGTAATAGCGACATGTCAGGTCACCTAAAGCAGTACGCGATGATAAAGATAAACCAGATAGCATACTATCATCTCGAGTAAGACTGTCCTACCGGGATAGGTCCTCCCTCAATCATTGCAATCACGTGCCTGTGATCCAATAATTGACTCTGAGGGCACTAACTCCAACAGACATGGGACCACATACATCACTATGTATCAGTCCCAAGAGTTCTGTAACTCTTTCTCCGTGTCCACTAAACGGAGTTTTGGTCATTTTGCCTTTGAGACATAGTGGTAAGTGTCATAAGATGAAAATTCGAACTGATTCAAATGTCCATCCTTATGCAACTTAACCAGTCATGTCACATTGATATGACCAAGTCTACAATGCCACAAGAAGGATTCGTTCATTTCTGAACTCTTCCTCTTGTGAGTGTTTTGTACATTAAGAACTGTGGTTTGATTTAGAATGTATATGCCATTATGTAACGAGCCTGATCCAATCAACTTTTGATTTAGGAAGATGTTCATAATATCATCCTGTATTACAAAATTATATCCTTCTTTACTTAATAAAGAAACTGATATAAGATTGCATATCAGGTTCGGTATGTAATAGCATTCGTTCAGAATCAATGTATTACCATTTGGTAATACAAGGTGATATTCCCCAACTGCTTTGGCTGCAACATTTGCACCATTCGCTACTCTTACGGAATGATCACCTATTCTCAGTTCTCTACCTATCCTTAGCCCATGCAACATATTGCATATGTGGGATCCTAATTCGGTATCTAATGCCCAGGACGTAGAGTGAACTGAGAAACCGTTCTCGATAACAAACACACCCGAAGAAGATGCATCATTATGCTTATTCTTCGTTTGGGCGGCATGTGAATCCGGATATTTCCCTATTTCCTGTTCAGTCTTATAACAATTATAAGAAAAAATGGAACCAACGTTCCCCTACTCGGTATAATAAGTGGGTTCAGTCAATACATCCATATAATTATCTTGATTAAGGCCTGACATGGTCGCTACCTGGAGAGAGAGAGAGAAGGAAACACTTTAGCGTATGCTCTTGCAAGGTTATATTGGTTATTATCTTATCTAATCAGGATGGCTCCCACTGTTTTTCATCAAATCTTCCTTTAAACCCAAAAGGTAAGACTAACCTGATTTAATTACACCTTACAAGTTCGCCAATCTTTCAGCCAGGTCAGTGTTGGTACTTTGAGGGAGCTTCCCCATGCTTTCACACGGACCTAATTAAGATAAACCACGTTTTCCCAGAGGTATAACCCCGTTAACACCTTTCTAGAGACCTACTTGATCAGCTAATTATCATGTGTAAAAGTCTCACAAGAGTAACTCTTACTCGCAGTGGGTATCGGGATCCAAATAACTCATAGAAGGTATGCAATCTCATTGCAAATCTCAACACTTGAAATTCCCGATAATACTTTTTACCCCTAGCGTGCTATGACCTTGACGAATGCCAAACAACCCATAGTCCGCTAGTCAAGTTCAACCCGTACATTTCTTGATTGAATTAAACCCACCCGCACGACCCTTGACGAAAGCCAAACAACGTCGTACAAATACCCTAATCCAATCGCATCATATGCAGCAGATAAGCAGTAAATAGCTACAGCACACTACGCCTTAACGAAAGCCAAACTACCGTAGCACGAATACTAAATAATGCTTATCTGAAATGACGGAGGGCTACGCAGGTTTTTAAGAAAACCATGAGCGTAATGAACTTGAAATCGTTGTAGAAACAAGAGATTTTGAAAAAGGAGTATTTTTGAGGCTTTTATTAGTTTCGCTAAAGAGGTCACTCCCGGTGAAGGGATCTCGGCTCTTTCCTTATCGAATAAGGTGCTGGATATTCTACAAGGAATACCACTATGCAAAGCAAAAACTATAGAAGCAATCAAAAACATAACCGAGTGATTTATAGCATCTGCTAGTTTCGCTAAAGAGGTCACTCCCGGTGAAGGGATCTCAGCTCTTTCCTTATCGAAAAAGATGCTGGATATTCTATAAGGAATACCGCTATGCAAAGCAAAAACTAGAGCTACCCTTTTTGAAAATTTGATTCTACAACATCTTTTAGGTTTCTTTTCTTTTCGTTAATCTCATTGATGAATTCCCATCATTTATGCTTCCTAAGCATCACAAAAGAAACGAAAGAAATAATATTTATATATCATATATATATAGTATAAGCATTCGTCTCACGCATATAAAATGATCACATCACAGAATATCAGCAGCAGAAGAATCACATATGAAATATTGGATATACTAGGAATTCCGTGATTTATTTAAGCCAGTAAAAACTCGGATTCCACTATCGTGATGAATAGCCAAACCCATATCCCTAGACCCCTACGAGAGCGGCAAGCAACCCTACCAATTCTAGAGTTAGGAGACCCGGACTCGACTCCTCGAGTTGGTCTCCCACTGGACTCTAGAACCCGGTTACTTGTGCTCCCCGCCTTGGGTCTATTCTAATGCGGAAAAGTAAATAATATACAACAATGGTGGCATCATCCTCAACCCGGAAGTGCCCCAATAAAAGAATATTACACACAATGAATTTTACATGAATGAAAATAAAAACTCTCATCTTTCATAAAACCCCCGGCTATTCTAATCACGACGATCCAATATAACATATCACAACAACACATAACATCACATGTCATCAACAAAAATAAATATGCGTATCCCAATAGTCGTTGATGTATAGCAACGAAATCGGCGATACACCACATATTACACTTACGGTCGCAGAAAAGAAAGTGAAAAACTACAACATTTGGAATCCACAATTACCTTAGACATCATAAACCTGAAATATCACATATTACGGATTGCATGCATAACTATATGAATTCCACATATTGTATCACAATCACAGATAGCTATGCGAAGTTAGATAATTCGATCGATTCAAAAAATTCCCAAAATTTCCCAGAGAGCTCAACACTTGAGCACTGTTAAAGTTACCCAGAGACATACCACAGTTCCTACGGACCTACAGCTGAAGGGCCCGACCCAAGCCTCTCAAGTGGCGTCGTGGATCCGCCGCCAAAACTACGTTTTGGCCGCGGATCCACGGTCACTTTGACGAGTTAGGGTTTTGTTCTTCAGGTGTGCCCATAGAATTGCCGGCATGATTTTTTGAATATTTTTAACATGAAAAATTTCAACTTTTTGAAAAATTTCCAGAGAGGGGGTCCAAATCGGGTTTTCGGAGTTCGATCGAAATTCTAATTTCGTCTAGACAACGCCTAATGCTCTAGCTTGGCTCTGATACCAATGTAGAGTTAGCTTAGCACCTTAGATAGGTTTTGGCAAGCATCAAACATGCTATATTAAAATTTTTGGGGTGCTAAACAAACCAAGTAATCGAACTAGAGAATTAGGGTTAACTTTGCATGTAAACAACTTTACATCTAAGTGATAAGGATTACAACCTTTGTAGTCCGTTCCATCACTTCATAAGCTCCGAGTAGTGGTCTCTTCGCTGCAATCCATGAACTCCCGGACTCTTGAGAGGCTCCACAAGATGTATGATGTATCCTTGCTTGAAGTCTTCAAAGTCTGCGATGATCTACGTCGAGGAAACACGGACTCAAGCTCTCTCTTCACTAATATGGAATTAGTGAAGCTAACACACTAATCTATATGGCTAGTATAGAAGAGGATGATGAAGTAGGAATTTAGCTCACTTTAGTATTTAATTTCTCACTATTTTTCTTCTTGATCACAAAAACAAGAGAGCTCAAAAGAGATGAGGAAGAAGAAGAGAAAAAATATTTCAAGTGATGAAAAATATCTCTCTTGGTTCAAATGAAACCCTTGGGTGAGTATATCATCCATACACTAACCCATGTAGAGAATTAATCATGGTAAGGGTTAATGGTTAGGTCACAAAATATCTTAAGTAGAAATAAAGAGTGGACTAAGTCAAAACTTATCTACAAGCTTCTACAAGCTTCTAGCTTTGATTAAATCCACTAATTTGTAATAACTTAATGATAAAAGAAACCCTAACATAAACCCTAGCATGGTATGAGTCTCATACATACATGTTGCATGTGTAACCTACCATGTCACAATATTATATATCACATATATAATATTCATGTAACAAAAGAAAACGATACAATAAACATATATCACATATATGTTAAATGCATTATAAGTGAAAATAATAAATATTTAAGTGAGCATAATATATATATATATATATATATATATATATATATATATATTATTTCATTGAATCAACACTTGATCTGAAAACCTGGCTATATCACATATAACCGGCCGATATCACATATCGTGAGAATAGAATACGGTATCACATACGTGTTCATATCAAATTTTTGCATTTTTATACCGCCCAATTTTTATCACATTGCTTATCGGTAGGTACTCTTGAGCCATGTTTGCTAGTAAATTGCAGGATACAGGTTCTCAGCTCTAAACAGTGAAATTCATGGAAAAGCACGACAAATTCCGGATTACTGCCAACCACAGATAAAACACGGGTCTCCGCTCTCTATCCGTATGTTGCCGCACACCAGTTTAAGGGACAAAATGGCAAATCAATGTCATTTTCATGCACAAAGCTCAATGTCAACTCAAAATCCAACATATCTACGCGGAGCTCAAGAAAATCATGGCAAAAGATCCACATCACATCACCTTTTGATCTGCTGAAAATATGGAAGAAATGTGAAGGGATTCTGAGAAAAGTACTATACCAAACTCAAGAGGACTACAAACCAAGGAAACCCTGAAAAATCGTCAGCCCAATTCCCCAGTAAGGCCGCGGATCCGCGGCCGTACAGGCTTGTCAGCTGATGAATTTTTAGGAGATGTTTTATCTTTTCATCATGGTCCAGAATGTTGCCCTAGAATTTCTGTTTCCTGCCTATAAATAGTCCAGAACTTGCCAAAGCCAAGGGTGCTTATTCTTGTATTTAGATTTTAGAATACATGTTGTTATTCTTCTTCCTTTTCTCATCTCTTCTCCATTAAAAACTTGTAGTGAGCTTTTGTGAGTGAAGAATGAATAAAAGAGTTATCTTTGTTATCATGCTTGTCTTGTTCTTTTGTTAATTATAATTGCTTGTAATTTCCATTTGCTAATCTAGTTGTTGTTATTTGTTGTTTGTTTCTTTCTTGTTCTCTTTTTCTTTATCCTTAAACAACAATGATGCTTAAGCTTGATCCTTGCTAAGGTGAGGTCTCAAATAGCTAATTGTAATCTTCTAAACTTTTTCTTTCTATCTTCCTCCTTTGTTTTATTTTCTTTTTCTTATAATGGGTGAGTAGTTTTCATACTTGTTAAGGTAGGATAAGGAAAGTTTGAGAGAAGGAAATCTCTCTCACTCTTTTCTTGCCCAACATCTTAATTCGGACTCCCATTAATTGAACCACAATCCGCTCCCTACGGTACCCTATCCTACATGATAGCGGTGATTCCTTAGTGAGACCGGTTGTGGTTGAATTAACCGGAGGTTAAGGCTAAGAGCCAAGAACGGACGGACAAGCACCAAAAGGAAGAACTTATGCGTTGGAAAGCTTAGCTTATACTCACAAGTTCCTTCCTAGTCATGCTAATCCCCGTTGTTGCCGATTACCATAACACCGATATTAAGAGTGGCAACGAAAGAAGTGAGCGACTCCTAACTCAAACTAACCTAATCCTAACCCTAACAAGCTCTCTTTATATATCATTTTAGCACATAGTTAATCTCAAAACAAATCTGGACATTTGGACTTAACTCGTTAAAGCACATAAAAAAAGATTCTCATCTCCCTGCGGACGACCCGTACTCAACCGGCTAGCTACAAACGAAACCGTCTTGATTGCGGTAATTAACTAAGCACGCAAAAAATCTACCAATCAAATGGCGCCGCTGCCGGGGAGACGGTAATTTATTTCCTTGTGCAATTTCGGGTTAATTTGTGAATATAAATATAACCGAAAAAAAATATACATTGTAAAAAAAACCAGCTTGTTATTTTTGATTAGTTTTTGTGCAAGTGTGCAGGATAAAAAGAAGGTCGAGTTCAGTGCCAAAGACGTGGGAAGTTAGACCCATATCTTGCGGCTACACCGCGTTTGATCAAAACGGAACCAACTGTCTACTATGAAATTCTAGAGCAAACCCAGTAAGCAAATCAAGATTCTGGAGCTCCAGAAAAGAAGAGGACACCCATCTTAGCACACCACATGAATTTCAAAACCCACCTCCACCTTACTGCCGCGGAATCGCGGCATAAGCAAGCTTAGGCCGCGGAACCGCGGCCACTTTGTGCATTCTGCATCTCAAAACTTCTGTGAGTATCTCTTCTCTCTTCCCCACTCCTCTGAACTCCACTAAACTGTGTTTTCTGCAGCATTCTTTGCACAAATTCTCTTCCCCTTCCAATAAATTGTTTTTGTGCTGGATTCTTTGCGCCGCGCTAAAAAAATAAAAATTGATTGCAGTTGATTGTTATTGCTTTGCATATATTAATACGGACTTTAAGAGGCTTGAAACCAATCCAGATTGGGTGGGGATTTCATCACCCTTCCCAGGACCCAAGAAATCACAAAAAGCATATGCATTGACCCTTTTTTAATTAAAAAATACTAGACTCAGCCCTAAGGACTTCGCGCTCAATAGGACAGAGGACTAGTTACAGGCATCGGCCGTTTATCCTATCCTAACTTTGCGGTGTCTAGGAAAGTGTGTCCAAGGCAAGTGGTTACTTAATTAGGACCATTACTTACGTAGTGGGGAGCCTCCCACTTACCTGGCACTTACCTGGCCGCAATTGGCCGAGAAGAGGCGGTTTGAGGTCCTATTTCTAGCCTTTTGGAACAGTTAGGAGCTGTCTAGCTGACCTAGGTGACCCTAGATCTAGGCATGATTGTGCATATCTTGTTTGTGATTGCTTGAACCCGTAAGTCCGTACATATTTCTGTAAAGCTCTTTCTAAAAAAAACACAAAACCAAAATTTTTTTATAAAAACTTGCCCTTTATCGCCAGAATCCATTTTTTCACCCACCACCCATCGTGTTTCTCCATTGAAGTTTTCTTACCCTCACCTTCTCCGCTTTGACTATACTAAACTCGTTTATTGTATGTCCGCTTGGACTCGGGACACTAGAGTCCGCCTAGTCCGCGTTACGTTAGTCGCTACCGACTACGCGATCGACTCAGACGTCGAAACTCCGTCCACGCCTCTTTCACCCTTACCTTTGCCGGCCAACTCCGACGTTGACCGGAATTCTGTTCATACATCCTCACCTTCACCATCACCAACCTCTTCTTCCGTGATGTCAGGATTTAATCCAAACATCTCTTTGACTCCCCCGGGATTGACTCCACCTCCTACGGATGCAAATAACCCACCACCACCGCCTGTTGTAGCGCCGCAGCGAATCGCGCTCCAGGATCGTTTCTATCCCACCCGTTCTGCACTTCCCACTTGTCTTTCCCTTCTACCGGCCAATGGGGATAATTTTGAAATTAAGCCCCACTTCATTAACATGCTTCCGAAATTTCATGGCCTTGAATTTGAAGATGACTATATCTTCATCAACAAGTTCCAAAATGTTTGTGCCATAATGAAAACTACCCAGCTATCGGACGATGCTATATGGCTACGGGTCATTCCGTTCACTTTGTGCGATCTTGCTGAAAAATGGCTGTATAGCACCGCTCCCTACTCCATAACCAGTTGGGACGAGTTTGTGAAAGCGTTTCTCAAGAAATTCTATCCGAATCATAAAACTGCAAGGATCCGTAACGAAATCAACCAATTCTCTCAGCTTCCTTCTGAACCCTTCTGGAAGTGCTTTGACCGGTATAAAGACCTTCTTGTTCAGTGCCCTCACCACGGTATTAAGAAATGGCAACTTTGCCAAACCTTATACGAGGGCCTGAACCCAGCAACCAAGCAATTGTTGGAAACCATTTGTCAGGGCCACTTCCTATCGAAATCTGACGAAGAAGCGTGGCAATTCTTCGACGACCTTGCGGAACAAACGCTTCAATAGGAGAGCACCCGACCAACTTCTTCTTCTTCTTCCTCCACTTCTACTGGTCAGTCTAGGGTAGGAATTCACCAACTTGATGTCTCTATTGCGATGAAAGCTGAAATGGCTGCAATAACGAAAAAACTTGAAGCGATAGAGAGAAAATTTTCATCTCCTGCTCCTGCCCCTGTTCTTCCCCTTCGTACCATTTGTGCTTGTTGTTCCGATCCTTCTCACTTAACCGAAGAGTGTCCTTACAATCCACCATCTCAAGGACAGGATCAGGTTAATGCTGCATTTCAGCAAAGACCGAGAAATGATCCATACTCTTCCACCTACAATCCCGGTTGGAGGAACCACCCCAATTTCGCCTGGAATCAGAATCAGCAACAATTCCAAGGCAACAATTTCCAGAGGCCCCCTCCTCCGCAACAACAAACTCAACATCAGTTTCAGCAGCCCTTCCAACCCCAACCTTTTCAAAATCAGACGAACAACTTTGCAGCCAACAATTCTTTTCAACCAAACAACTTTGTTCCGTCAAACAACGATAAGGTTTCCTCGCTAGAACGAAGTCTGGAGGCATTCGTTAAACAATCGACACAATCCACCGCCAACATCCAGTCGTCTATTCAGTCTTCGGTGCAACACACTGCTGCACACGGGCAACGTATCAAGACCATCGAAGCCCAGATTGCACAGCTGAATGCGGCAATAAAGGAGCGAGAAAAGGGGAAGCTTCCATCTCAACCACTCCCAAATCCCGGTCACCCACATAACGTACATGTTGCTCTTGAACAACAGAACCATAATGTGAGTGCCTTGACTACATTGAGATCGAGAAGGATGCTGCACAACAACATCGGCACAACAATTGAGGATAATGACACCCCGGCCGCTTCTTCTTCTTCTTCTTCTTCTTCGTCTTCTGAGCCTATTCTCCATTCGTCAAAAGGCTCTTCTTCTTCTTCTTCTTCTTCTTCTTCTTCTTCTTCTTCTGCTCTGAACGAACCCACTTCTCACTCCACGAAAACACCAGCTCTGGGATCCGTTCCAACTCCACAATCTCCTCCACAAGCATTGGACTCAACCAATTTTAAAACGCTCCATTTCCAAACCGGTTGAGGTTCAATAAACAAAATCCACAAATGGAGAAGATTCTGGAGTTGTTTAAGCAGGTTAACATCAACATTCCCCTTTTAGATGTTGTCCAACAAGTCCTGTCCTACGCGGTTATCTTAAAGGACTTGTGCACGAAAAAGAGAAAGTCTCAGCTACCCAAGAAAGTTTTCTTGGCTAGTGCTGTGAGTGATGCTCTTACCCAATCTTTACCGCAAAAACGAAAGGACCCTGGCTGTCCTACGATTTCTATTACCATTGGGGATAAGAACATCAACCGCGCACTATTATATCTTGGTGCCAGTGTTAACCTGCTTCCGTACTCAGTATATGAGCAATTAGGTGTAGGAGAGCTGAAACCCACACACTGTACTCTTCAAATGGCCGACCGATAAATCACCCATCCTAGGGGTGAGCTAGAGGATGTGTTAATCAAAGTTGAGGACTTCATATTCCCCGTTGACTTCATTGTATTAGACACACAGCCTGTAGCTAACCCCCGGAATCAAATTCCGGTGATACTCGGTCGCCCATTCCTTACAACTTCAAATGCTGTGATCAATTGTCGCAATGGTTCGATGAACCTATCTTTTCGAAACATGACAATTGAACTCAACATTTTTAGGTTGGGGAATCAGCCCACCGAACCTAATGCTCATATATTAGACGTTTGCTCAATCCAGGAGATCACCCCAGAAGAGTGTGAATTCGAGGAGTTTTTGTTCGATCACGATAACCTTAACGCCACTAGTGCGTTCCTCTTCGAACCTGCTGCTGTTTCTGCGCCCGACAATGACTATGAGTGTTTCACTTTCTCGAACGATCTTAGCTACTCACCACCCGAGTTTGAATCCTTCGAATTTCCGGATGAGTTACCTGAACCATCCAACTCGGTCGCTTACACTCGTTTTGAACCTTTGCTGGAATCCTTTGAGTTCGAGACCTTTTCACCAATCTTGCCTTCAATCGTTTCACCTCCAACGCTCGAACTCAAGCCTTTGCCGTCTTACCTTAAGTACGCTTACTTGGGTGAGAACGAGCCCCTCCCTGTTATCATCTCGGCTTCTCTAGCTCCAGAGCAAGACAAAGCCCTTCTTGCGGTCTTGCACAGCAATAGGCAAGCTTTTGGCTGGTCCATGGCGGACATCAAGGGGATTAGTCCCCTGATCGTTGAACATCACATTCATCTGATGGATGATGCCAAACCAGCCAGGGATCCACAAAGGCGACTCAACGCAGTCATGAAGGAGGCTGTGAAAAAGGAAATCATGAAGTGTCTGGATAGTGGTATCATTTACCCTATCTCTGATAGCCAGTGGGTTAGCCCCATTCACGTTGTCCCCAAGAAATCAGGCATGACGGTCATTACTAATGAGGAGAACGAGTTAATCCCTACTCGCACCCAAACTGGGTGGCGAGTATGCATCGATTACAGAAAACTCAACGCCGCAACGCGGAAAGACCACTTTCCGCTACCTTTCATTGACCAAATGCTTGAACGATTGGCTGGACATGAGTACTTCTTATTTCTTGATGGCTACTATGGCTATAATCAGATTCCCATCGCTGAAAAAGACTAGGACAAGACCACATTCACTTGTCCTTTCGGCACGTTCGCATATCGTCGCATGCCCTTTGGGTTATGCAATGTGCCCGCTACCTTCCAGCGGTGTATGACAGGAATCTTCTCAGACATGGTGGAGAAATTCCTGGAGATCTTCATGGATGATTTCTCCATCTTCGGCGATTCCTTTAACGAGTGTTTGCTGCATCTTGACGATGTCCTTACCCGTTGTAAGGACAAGAACCTCACTTTGAATTGGGAGAAGTGCCACTTCATGGTGCGCGAAGGTATTGTCTTAGGACATATCATTTCGCAAAATGGCATAGAGGTTGACAAAGCGAAGATTGAGGTCATTTCCAATCTCCCTCCTCCCAGATGCGTCAGAGACATCCGAGCCTTCCTTGGCCATGCCGGTTTCTATAGACGATTCATCAAGGACTTTAGCAAGATTGCTAGGCCCTTGACTCTTCTACTGGCCAAGGACACGCCATTCGACTTCAACTCAAGCTGTGTGACTGCGTTCGAGTCATTAAAAAGCTCACTCACTTCTGCTCCCGTTCTTTCTTCAGCTGACTGGACGCACCTATTTGAGATTATGTGCGATGCATCCGAATTTGCCATTGGTGCTGTCCTTGGACAACACATCAACAAGATGCCGCACGTAATCTATTATGCTAGTCGAACCCTGAACGACGCCCAACTTAATTATACAACAACTGAGAAGGAATTCTTGGCTGTTGTATTTGCTTTAGAAAAGTTCAGGCCCTACCTCATCGGCTCTCCAGTCATTGTCTACACAGACCATTCTGCTCTGCGCCATCTTTTTGCGAAGAAAGATGCAAAATCTCGGCTGATACGTTGGATCCTCTTGCTTCAAGAGTTTGACCTTGTCATCAAGGACAAAAGAGAATGTGAAAACGTAGTCGCCGACCATCTCTCACGACTTCGTTCTTCACCGTCGCCTCAACTTCCGATCAACGACGTTTTTCCGGATGGACAACTCTTGACAGTATCTCGCGAACCCTGGTTCGTAGATATTGTGAACTATTTGGCCACAGGGTTACTCCCGACTGAATGGTCAAGTCAGGACAGACTTCGATTCTTATCCCAAGTAAAACACTTTTACTGGGACGAACCCTATTTGTTCAAGTACTGTCCCGACCAGATTATTCGTCGGTGTGTCCCTAACGATGAATTCAAGAGTGTGCTATCATTTTGCCACGATCAAGCATGTGGCGGGCATTTTGGCCCCAGAAAGACAGCTGAGAAGATCTTGCAATGTGATTTCTACTGGCCACAACTCTTCAAAGACGCTCATGACTATTGCAAGACTTGCTCCCGGTGCCAACACTTGGGCCGGATATCCTGGAGGAACGAGATGCCGCTCCAACCAATCTTGGTTGTGGAGATTTTCGACGTTTGGAGGATAGATTTCATAGGGCCATTTCCCAGCTCTTTCGAGAACTTGTACATCCTTCTCACTGTTGATTACGTCTCTAAGTGGGTCGAGGCTGTGTCCAGCCTCGTTAGGTTTCTTAAAGAAAACATTTTCTCCCGGTTTGGGCACCCCCGAGCGATCATTAGCGACAATGGAACTCATTTCTGCAATAAGACTTTCGAGGCCTTGATGCGGAAATATTCCATTAATCATAAGCTATCTACGCCCTACCATCCCCAAACCTGTGGGTAAGCCGAAGTTTTAAATCGGCAAATCAAGCAGATACTGGAGAAGACGGTTTCCAAGAACCGAAAGGATTGGTCGTTGAAACTCATTGATGCCCTTTGGGCATTTCGAACGGCTTATAAGACCTATCTTGGCATGTCTCCCTATCAGCTTGTGTACGGAAAGGCTTGCCACCTCCCTGTCGAAATAGAGCATCGCGCATTTTGGGCGATAAAAGAGCTGAATCTGTCTCTCGAAGATGCGGGCAGCCATCGGAAGCTGCAACTGAATGAATTGAGCGAGCTTAGGGATGAGGCTTACGATAACGCGGTTGTCGTTAAGAACCGAACGAAGGTGTTTCACGATAAACACTTTTTGCGCAAAACTTTCGTACCTTGTCAACAGGTACTGCTTTACGATACCCAGCTACACATCCATCCAGGAAAGCTCAGATCTCGCTGGAAAGGGCCGTATTTTGTGCGGAATGTGTATCCGCATGGCGCTGTGGATTTGGAGAATCCAAAGGACGGTTCATTTTTCAAAGTAAATGGACACCGACTTAAACCGTACCTTAGCGCCGAACCAACAGAGGAGCTCCTGGTCTTACAGGAGCAGGATTACCGTGCATAATCTTCCTCTGCCTACCACCAAACTTCGGTTATCCAGCCAAGAACAGTGGACACTGTTCCAAATAAGTTTGGGGGTATGTATATACCATTTTGTATTTATGTGTGGATATTCTTTTCCATTTTTACTCTTTAAAAACATAAAGAAAAAAAATTGTATATCTAACCGACAATTTTGACCTTTCAAATGATCTCTTCATGCTATGACAGTGAGGACACTGTCCAGTTTAAGTTTGGGGGTACGCTCGGTACGCATTTCTAACCTTCGCATTCATATGTATATTTTGCATCTTCATATTAAAATCCATAAAATCCATAAAAATCAGAAAATTTTCTAAAAACATAAAAACTTTTATATCAAGTTAGCTAGTGGGAGAACTCTGATTCAACATTTCGACGGTTTTGTTTGATAAGATAAGAATAACTAAATCTTATTTTTAGATTTTGAAAACCTGAAAGAACTATAGAAGCAATCAAAAACATAACCGAATGATTTGTAGCATCTGCTAGTTTCGCTAAAGAGGTCACTCCCGGTGAAGGGATCTCAGCTCTTTCCTTATCGAAAAAGGTGCTGGATATTCTACAAGGAATACCGCTGTGCAAAGTAAAAACTAGAGCTACCCTTTTTGAAAATTTGATTCTACAACATCTTTTAGGTTTCTTTTCTTTTCATTAATCTCATTAATGAATTCCCATCATTTATGCTTCCTAAGCATCACCAAAAAAACGAAAGCAATAATATTTATATATCATATATATATAGTATAAGCATTCGTCTCACGCATATAAAATGATCACATCACAGAATATCAGCAGCAGAAGAATCACATATGAAATATTGGATATACTAGGAATTCCGTGTTTTATTTAATCCAGTAAAAACTCGGATTCCACTGTCGTGATGAATAACCAAACTCATATCCCTAGACCCCTACGAGAGCGGCAAGCAACCCTACCAATTCTAGAGTTAGGAGTCCCGGACTCGACTCCTCGAGTTGGTCTCCCACTGGACTCTAGAACCCGGTTACTTGTGTTCCCCGCCTTGGGTCTATTCTAATGCGGAAGAGCAAATAATATACAACAATGGTGACATCATCCTCAACCCGGAAGTGCCCCAATAAAAGAATATTACACACAATGAATTTTACATGAATGAAAATAAAAACTCTCATCTTTCATAAAACCCCCGACTATTCTAATCACGACGATCCAATATAACATATCACAACAACACATAACATCACATGTCATCAACGTAAATAAATATGCGTATCCCAATTGTTGTTGATGTATAGCAACGAAATTGGTGATACACCACATATTACACTTACGGTCGCAGAAAAGAAAGTGAAAAACTACAACATTTGGAATCCACAATTACCTTAGACATCATAAACCCGAAATATCACATATTATGGATTGCATGCCTAACTATATGAATTCCACATATTGTATCACAATCACAGATAGCTAGGCGAAGTTAGACAATTCGATCGATTCAAAAAATTCCCAAAATTTCCCAGAGAGCTCAACACTTGAGCACTGTTAAAGTTACCCAGAGACATACCACAGTTCCTACGGACCTACAGCTGAAGGGCCCGACCCAAGCCTCTCAAGTGGCGTCGTGGATCCGCCGCCAAAACTACGTTTTGGCCGCGGATCCACGGTCACTTAGACGAGTTAGGGTTTCGTTCTTCAGGTGTGTCCATAGAATTGCCGGCATGATTTTTTGAATATTTTTAACATGAAAAATTTCAACTTTTTGAAAAATTTCCAGAGAGGGGGTCCAAATCGGGTTTTCGGAGTTCGATCGGAATTCTAATTTCGTCTAGACAACGCCTAATGCTCTAGCTTGGCTCTGATACCAATGTAGAGTTAGCTTAGCACCTTAGATAGGTTTTGGCAAGCATCAAACATGCTATATTAAAATTTTTGTGGTGCTAAACAAACCAAGTAATCGAACTAGAGAATTAGGGTTAACTTTGCATGTAAACAACTTTACATCTAAGTGATAAGGATTACAACCTTTGTAGTCCGTTCCATCGCTTCATAAGCTCCGAGTAGTGGTCTCTTCGCTGCAATCCATGAACTCCCGGACTCTTGAGAGGCTCTACAAGATGTATGATGTATCCTTGCTTGAAGTCTTCAAAGTCTGCGATGATCTACGTCGAGGAAACACAGACTCAAGCTCTCTCTTCACTAATATGGAATTAGTGAACCTAACACACTAATCTATATGGCTAGTATAGAAGAGGATGATGAAGTAGGAATTTAGCTCACTTTAGTATTTAATTTCTCACTATTTTTCTTCTTGATCTAAAAAACAAGAGAGCTCAAAAGAGATGACGAAGAAGAAGAGAAAACATATCTCAAGTGATGAAAAATATCTCTCTTGGTTCAAATGAAACCCTTGGGTGAGTATATCATCCATACACTAACCCATGTAGAGAATTAATCATGGTAAGGGTTAATGGTTAGGTCACAAAATATCTTAAGTAGAAATAAAAGAGTGGACTAAGTCAAAGCTTATCTATAAGCTTCTAGCTTTGATTAAATCCACTAATTTGTAATTACTTAATGATAAAAGAAACCCTAACATAAACCCTAGCATGGTATGAGTCTCAAACATGTTGCATGTGTAACCTACCATGTCACAATATTATATATCACATATATAATATTCATGTAACAAAAGAAAACAATACAGTAAACATATATCACATATATGTTAAATGCATTATCAGTGAAAATAATAAATATTTAAGTGAGCATATGATATATATATATATATATATATATATATATATATATTATTTCATCGAATCAACACTTGATCTGAAAACCCGGCTATATCACATATAACCGGCCGATATCACATATCGCGAGAATAGAATACGGTATCACATACGCTTATCAATCTTGATCCTACACATATCACATATGTGCTCCTTGTAATGTTTTAGAAATCTTTTTGCGAATTTTTCCGTTTTAGGGCAAAATAGTCGGTATTTTTCATTTTAACCCGATTTCGATCAAACTTCCATTGAAACTTACCAGCATCTTTTTTAGCTAAAATAAAGCTTGTGCACGAACTTTGGGGGTATATGGGAGGTTTTGGTTCAGATAGAATTTTTCCCAAATAAAATATTATTTTAGCCGGTAAAATATGCACGTAAATCGAGAAATTTCTTCTAAATGAGAATCATTTGAAATCATCACTACAATTATTTTAGAACCTTCTTTTTAAATATCTAGATTTTTTTTGGTCAATGGAATTAAAATTTAAAAAAAAAGAAAAGAAAAGAAAGAAAGGTGGCAAAATGCATTTAATTAAGCATTTATTGTATTTTTTCCTTCTAGAAAATTCCACACACCTCCACAGAAGCCCTAGCTTCTTCCTTGGCCGGCCACACTCATTTCCTTGCTGCCCATCATTTTTCTTCACTCATTTCTTCTCATTTTACTTCAAAAAAATGATGTAAAATCCAAATAAATTCATACAAATTCAAATATAAATCAAACCCATTATCATTCTTCTTCAATCATGCTTGGATCTTCATTCTAGTGGGGATTTTGGAGGCTAATTTTGGAGATTTTTGCTAGTTTTTGAAATCAAGTTTGAGGTATAAATCCTAACTCTAAGCTTAAGTTCTTGTATTATTACTTTAATTAGCTTAATTAGATATTTAATATAGCTTTTAAATCATCATAAATTCATTATTCATAATTTTTATGAAATTCAAGTTAGGGTTAAAGCTTGATTAAGTGTTTAATGTTAATTAAAGTGTTAATTTGTGATTAGGAAAAGCTTAATCTAGTTGAAAATGATAATTTTTGTTAATTACTACTTTGTTTAGTTAAGGGTTTTTGCTAAAACTTAATTAGTAAGTATTAAAATTTTGGAAACGGTTTGGATAGCTTAGTTAAGGTAATATAAGATATTTGTAATCGCTAGATTTGTGTTAGCTTTTTTCTAGTGCGAATTATTGCGATAAGTTGTTTACTAGGTTTCGGGGTTTTTCCGACATGGTTTCAATTGGTCGTTGCGAGGTGATTTCTATTATATTCCTCGCATTTAATTGTTTTGTGTTGCGCGATCAGAACGATCGGAGTCTAGACTTAGTGTTTCGTAGTTTAGCGACCCTAATTAGGGTTTTTGACCGATGTCGTGCGCATTAGATGCGCTAAGTGCGCAGTGTAATTTTCAGGGCATTATCCTTGCGTTTCTTTGTCTTTTCGTCGATGTAGGATATTTAGCTTATATGATATATTTGTGAAATTTTAGGTTCGCAGGTGGGGACTTCGGACGCTGCGAATAGGGGAAGCGAGTTGTAGGCTTTACTTAGCCAGGAGCATTTGTGAGTAGATTTAACATCTACAGAGGAATCGCCCGCATGACGTTATGCGTCTGGGCTAGAAATGACTTGACTTGTCGCATATTCTATTTCATATTTAGAATTTGCGAATACACTTTATTGCTTAGATATTGTTGCGCTTGGACTAGTACCCTTAGGACACTGCACATATTATTAACGATTCATGTTGCACGAGCACTGATTGTATACCACACACACCGTCAATAATTTCCATGTCACGCACAACCCACTTATAGATATGATATTGTTTGGTTAGGGACATTGAGACATTAATTCATATTTCTTTACGCATATGACATATAGCATACCTGTATACCCACATGCTTACACATATGCCTTGACATACTTACATGCTAGTTACCTGTATACTTATAGGGTATTGTACCATTAGTGATAGGTACATACACACATAATGACATAGTTACATGTATACTTTGCATACATACTTCACTTATACCCGGGGGGTATATTACATCATTTCTGATAGGTAGATATCTATATCTTGCTATACCTTTATGTTTACGCATATATCAGTTATAGCTACATGTTTACCTTTACTTGATGTTATTTAGAATTGGAGAAATTAGGATCCGCGTGAAATTTATATTAACTTGTTGCAGTTAATTAGCGGCTTTTCCTTATATGCATACATTACAGTTTTATGTTGCGTATATTTTATTCATGAATTTTCGCATTGAGATATGGATTATTCATGATGTTTTCTGGATTTGGGGACCGTGGTAGTTTCATGAAATTATGCATTATTTGAAAATACCGGTTTCCCTTGATATGATATTTCAGCACCCACCATGAGATTTATCGGTTTTGATATATATAGCCCATGCGAGGAGTCGGGGGCCGTATGAGGGTACATGGTGGGGCCCGGTACGGTTCCCCTTGGCAAGATGATCGACGGTCCATGCCGATTGAGCCTGGAAGGTGGGCAAGTACCTATCGGTGACACTACCTATAACTCGGCGGTTATCATGGAGATACTGACGGGAGTCATGTGCGTATAGATACGTCGAGAGGCGAGGGTCAGAGCTAGACACTCGAGCTTTCGGTATAGCGTATGATACGTACCTATCAGGGCGCCAGTCTTGGTGACATTGTTAGGTCCACGTTACCCACCCCAGTTCTTTCGGGGAGGCAGAATTGGTAAAACAAAAAATTTTCCTAGCTAGGTAACATGGACTGTTTCATGAAGGATCGTTGCTAAACAAAACTAATATCAAATCTACAAGTTCTAACTACTATGTAGAATGGTTATACCTAGTATTGAACTCCTTCTCTTCTTGTTGTTCTCCTCCTTGCTTGCTCCTTATAATAGTTTGAACGGCTCCTCCTTCTTGTCTCCTCTTTGCCGAAGATAGATCCACCCGAGGGCCTCGAACTTGAGCTCCTACCTCAACCTAGAGGTAACTAAGGTATTTGGTTTGCTAAACCTAGTACCCTAGAATGAGTAGAGATGTGTTATGGTGGCTTTGTCTCAAAAACTTATGATTTCCAACACATGGAACACTTAAGCTTTGAGAGATGAAGAAGAAGAGCTTTTTGCAAAGAGAGAGAAAAAATATGATAGAATTAGAGCTCTCTCTTGCAACCATGCTCATATGAGAATAATAGATTAACAATAATAATCAAAAAGGAAAATGTGATGGTGAGTATGGAATGACCATTATCATTTCATAATAAATGCAATTTGCAAAGATCAAGAAGCATCTTCGATATGAAATGATTATGGTCAAAAATGTCAACAATGGTCAAAATGTCCACCATGGTCAAATGGTCAACTTAACCATCACACAACAATCCTTGATTATCATTATTAATCATATTTATCATTCTCATTAGGGTTTGGAAAAAGTCAACGGTCAACAAGTCAACCAAAGTCAAACGGTCAACAACCCTAATGAGAATTCTCTGCCTCTGCCTCTATCAACTGTGCATACACACCCGCATCCGCGTTCCTAGGAACACGAATACAATGAGACAAAACCAATCCCAAAACCAATACCAGTATCTGGTTTAAACCAAAGCCCACTAGTAATAACTGTCTGGTCACCAAATGTGCACAAGTGCGCGAGTGTGAACGAACCCTGTCACAAAACCATGCGACCTCTACTCAGTTTTGCCCAAAGGCGAGTAACCCTCTGTGTGGGACTCTAAAGACTCGACACTACGCTGGCAGTGGGGTTAACCACAGACCGCAAGCGGCACTAGCTGTACGTAACGGTCCCCAGGTAGATGCCGATAAGAAGACTGATGAGGTGAACCCATCCGAACTCCTACTGAGCCTGTATGTGACAATCTCCGTACAGTCCGGTCTGTTCATCTAAGAACATCGCATGGCGGGCCTAGGGGGCGGTAAACGTCAGTCCCCTAATAGCGGTACAAGTCGTGTCGGAGTATAGCCCAAAACACCCTGAGAATCTTCTGGAAAACCTACCAGCAATTCTCGCTTGCCCTGGACAGGGACTTTGTGTAATGGCTCTCCTAGACACAGCGCGATATCAACCCCCAATACCGGGAGAGACGAATCATGTCTAACCGTCACTGCCTCCAAGTGCTTCGGGACTGCACCCAACTACTACCTGTTTGCACAACTCAGTAGAGCCGTGGTAGGGTAGTAATCTAAGAACAGTGGGAACACACTTGAGGCGGAGCGACAGTGTCAAGTCAACGGACTAAGCTGTACTCATGTCACCTGGGAACTGTTAACTGACGATAGGTATAATACCAACCAACAGTTCCCGACGAGTCCTGCCCGGTGTACTCGTAACCTAACGAGCACCTGCATACTATCTCCAGTATGACGTACTGATGGCTGTGGGACAGACCATCTCCCCTGCTGAGAAGAGAAGCGTATGCACTAGTCTACTCTGGAGTATCGATGCCCTGTCTCGATAATCCTACGATTAGGGACCAAAATAAGGATGTGCTTATAGACTACCCATCCCCCACTAGTGTGATCGCCATCACAACGCCGGTAGTCAAGTAAAGATCCTAAGGGCTCTTCCAATATGTTTTAAGCGATATGTTAAAAGAAACATATACACATATTAAGATAGAAACAAACCAAGTAGCATACTACTATATCGAGCAAGACTGTCGTAATACCATATATATATCCCAAGCCTCCAAAATGTATTATATAAACCAGTACTATACAATAATGGCCTCTAGGGCATATATATCTAACAATCTCCCACTTGCACTAAAGGCCAGTAATTGGTGTACCGCATACCCAACGACTGCACTAAGGCCAGCTGCCGGCGTACCGCATACCCAATAGCTCAAAAAGTCGCTCGAACTGTGTTTGAGGGAGGGCCTTCATGAATGGATCCGCAGTGTAGTCTTTTGTGTCCACTCTCCGTACCTCGATCTCCTGGCGATCAATGATCTCTCTGATCAGGTGATACCGCCTTAAAATGTGTCTGGATTTCTGATGGGACCTTGGTTCCTTCACTAAAGCTATAGCCTCATTGTTATCGCAATACAAAGGTATTGGGTCAACAATGGACGGAACCACCTGAAGTTCACTAATGAACTTCTTTATCCAGACCGCCTCTTTTGCGGCATCGCTTGCAGCAATGTATTCAGCCTCCATCGTCGAGTCTGCGACGGTATCCTGTTTGGAACTCTTCCAACATACCCCCCTCCGGTGAGGTTAAACACAAAACCCGAGACAGACTTGCTGTCATCTTTGTCACTCTGGAAGCTTGAATCGATAAAGGACTCGACCCTGAGGTCTCCATTACCGTAAACCAGGAACATCTCCTTAGTCCTTCTCAGGTACTTGAAAATGTTCTTCACTGCCATCCAGTGGTCCTCACCTGGGTCTGACTGATACCGGCTCACCATGCTCAGCGCGTAAGCTACATCTGGTCTTGTACATAGCATCGCATACATTATAGATCCTACCACCGAAGCGTAGGGTATAGTGTTCATGCGAACCCTCTCCTCGTCAGTCTTAGGAGACATCTTCTTGGAGAGGGTAATTCCGTGCAATGCGGGTATGTTACCGTGCTTGGAATCCTCCATACTAAATCTCTTTCGTACGGTCTCTATCTACCTGGACTGCGAAAGTCCCAGTTGTCTCTTGGATCTATCTCTGTAGACCTTGATCCCCAGAATGTACGAGGCATCACCCAGGTCCTTCATGGAGAACCGTTGTGACAAGAATAGCTTTGACCGATTTTAGCATAGGAATTTCATTTCCTATCAAAAGAATGCCGTCCACGTACAAGACTAGGAACACGACAGTTCGTCCTACAATCTTCTTATAGACACAAAGTTCATCTTCGTTCTTGATGAAATCAAATTCCTTGATTGCCTCATCAAAACAGATGTTCCAGCTCCGCGATGCCTGCTTCAATCCATAAATGGATTTGAGTAACTTGCACACCTTCCCGCTGCTCCCACTGTCCACGAAACCTTCTGGCTGATCCATGTAAACGCACTCTTCTAAACAGCCATTCAGAAAAGCCGTTTTAACGTCCATTTGCCAGATTTCATAGTCATGAAAGGCAGCAATGGCAAGTAGGATCCGAATGGATTTGAGCATAGCCACTGGAGAAAAAGTTTCATTATAGTCCAAACCTGGTCTTTGACGAAAACCTTTTGCAACGAGTCTAGCCTTATAGGTTTCCACCTGCTCATCCACACCAAGTTTCCTTTTGTAGATCCATTTGCATCCAACGGGTTTTACCCCAGGTGGAGCAATATCCAAAGTCCACACTTTATTGGTGTACATGGACTCCATCTCGAATTGCATTGCATCCAGCCACTTATCAGATTCCCTACTGATAATGGCCTGCCTGAAACTGGTAGGGTCATCTTCTTCCAAGATGCAATCCTCTCGATCCCCGTCTATAAGAAAACCGCAGTATCTTTCGGGCGGATGAGAAATCCTACTACATCTGTGGAGTGGCTGAGGTTCGTCTGGGGTTATTGAATCCAGTGGTTCCTCCAAATTTTCACTTACATTTTGTGGTCGCTGAATTTCTTCCAGTTCTACCGAACTCCCACTAGTTTCTTTTGCAAGAAACTCCCTTTCTAAAAAGGTAGCGTGGCGAGATACAAACACCTTCTGTTCCTCAGTGTAGTAGAACAGATATCCTAGTGAGTCTTTAGTATATCCCACAAATTTACACAGAACTGATCGTGCCTCTAGCTTGTCCGGTTTCTGTGTTTTCACATAGGCCGGACAACCCCATATCTTAAATCGCTTAAGATACGGATTTCTTCCACTCTATATTTCATATGGAGTCTTAGGCACTGATTTGGATGGAACGTAATTCAGTAGGTATGCCGCTGTCTGAAGCGCATGTCCCCAAAATGAAAGAGGCAACTCGGCACTACTCATCATGGAGCGAACCATATCCAATAGGGTACGATTCCTCCGTTTTGATACACCGTTGTGCTGTGGTGTATAAGGAGGAGTAAGCTGAGAGAGAATTCCATTCTCTTTTAAGTAATCTAGGAATTCCGTGCTTAAGTACTCCCCTCCTCTATCGGACCGGAGGATCTTGATACTTTTTCCAGTCTGGTTCTCTACTTTGTTTCTAAATTCCTTGAATTTCTCAAAAGCTTCAGATTTGTGTTTCATAAGATACATATATCTGAATCTAGAGAGATCGTCAGTGAATGTGATGAAGTACGAGAACCCACCCCTTGCATGTATAGACATCGGACCACATACATCACTGTGTATGAGTCCCAAGAGCTCTGCTGCCCGTTCTCCATGTCCGGTGAACGGAGATTTGGTCATCTTCCCTTTGAGACAAGACTGACAAGTTTCATAAGATGAAAACTCGAACGTATTCAAGAGTCCATCTTTATGCAACTTACTTAGTCTTTTCTCTCCGATATGACCAAGTCTACAATGCCACAAGTAGGATTCATTCGTATCTGAATTCTTCCTCTTGCGTGTGTTTTGTACATTGAGAACTGTATTCTGATTTAGAACGTAGATACCATTACACAGTATACCTTCTGCAACCAGTACCTTATGAAGGTAGATGTTCATGATATTTCTATCAAGAACAAAGTTATATCTATCTTTATCGAGTAAAGAAACTGATATGATGTTGCAAACCATGGAAGGTACATAGTAGCAATCGTTCAAAATCATAGTATTGCCATTTGGCAACACTAGGTGATATTCACCGACGGCTGCAGCATCAACTTGTGCTCCGTTCGCTACTCTGAGCGACATATCACCAGGTACAACTTTCCTACTTTTTCTCAGTCCCTGCAATAAATTACAGATATGAGATCCTGATCCGGTGTCAAGTACCCAGGAGGTAGGGCTGACCGTAAAGCAGTTCTCAATTACAAGAACACCTGAAGTAGATGCAAAACCATGCTTCTTCTTCAACTGGGTATCCTTGGAATCCATACAATCCTCTTTCCCTTGCTCATACTTATGACTGTTGTCGTAAGTTAGAGCTGAACCAACGTTCCCCAGCCCCGAATAAGAATTTGGATCGGTCAAGCGATACATTTTATTATCTTGATTAGGGCGTGAAATGGCTGCTACCTGGAGAGAGAGAAAATAAACACTCAGCGTGCGCTCTTGAAAGATTAGATTGGTATATTGATTTATCTAAACAGGATGGCTCCCACTGTTTCCTCAAATTCTTCTTCAAACCCTAAAATAAGAACTAGTCAGGATTAATCGCACGTCACAATACTTGCTTAACCTTTCACCCAGGCTAGTGTTGGTACTTCGAGGGAGGTTTTCCAACGCTTTCGCGAAGTTCCTTAATTAAATAACCTCTTTTCCCTGGAGGCGTAGCCCCGCTAACACCGTTCTAGATACCTACTTGGTTTATAGCATTGATTGTTAAGTGAAAAAATCTCCCGAGAGTAATCCAACTCATCAGTGGGATCGAGATCCAACTATCATTGTGCGATGACCTAGATGGAATCCACTCTAATCACCACACTCTAAAAGGTATGCTAAATCTGCAAGTTTCAGTTTCTTTAGAAACTCCCAATGTGGATTTTTGCCCCTAGGACCCAAGTGATCTTGACGGAGTCAACAAATCAAAGAGTCCTAGTCAAGTTCAACCCGTCATTATCTGGATTGCATTAAACCCACCCGCATAACCCTTGACGGAGTCAACAAGGTTATACGACTGTCCTAACCAATCCCATATACTGCTACAAACAAGCAGCACTCAGCTACCGTACACTACGCCTTGACGGAGTCAACAAACGCAGCACGAATACTAAGTGTTACTTGTAAGAAATGACTGTAGGATTCCTAGGCAAACTAAGGAGGTTCCACAAGGCATCAACCATGCCAAACAAAAATTTTCCGGTGCCGAGAAACCCTAATGAAGATCGTTAACTAGAGAATAGGCGAAAAGAAAAGCTAGCAAACAACTTTGCTACTAAGTGAAAGGGATTACAACCTTTGTAGATCCGGTCCTCCACTTCTTTAGCTCCGTGTTGACGTTCCTCCGCTGCAATCATCGGGTCCCGGACTCTAGCGATGGTTTCGTCGGAGAAATGATCGGGCTAGGTCATTGACTTCGAGGCCGAAGATGATCTACGTCGGGGAGACTCAAACTCAAGCTATTCCTTCACTCAGTCAAAAACTTTGTGAAGAGAACACCCTATACTACATGGCAAGTGGTAGAGGATGAAGAAATAGGAAGTGGGTTCACTTTAGAATTAGATTTCTCACTCTTTTTAGCATGGCACCATTGGAGCTCTCAAGCTTTTGTGAGCTTAATGAAGATGAAGAAGAAGAAATAATCATATGAATTATTATCCAAAATGAAACTTATCCAAAAGAATAATGGCACCATGGTTGAGTTAAGCCCTCATGCTTAACTCATGTAGATATTTAACCAAACCATTAGGTTAAAGGTTAGGTTAACTAATATCTTTAAACATATGACAAAAGAGTTGACTTTGTCAATGTTTATCAAGCTTCATGAAGCTTGATAACTTTGACCAAAGTCACACTCTTTTGTTATATGCTTAAGAAAATAGTAAACCCTAATCTAACCTTGATTTGGTTCAAGTCTCATACACATAACTTGTTTGTATCATCAAGCATGATACAAACATGTACACTTGCATATATCACATATAAACAATGTGCACATTCAAGTGAGAAAATCAATCTTAAGTGAACCAATACTAGTTAATGTAAAGTAATATATCAAATATATAATTATACATTAAATCATTAAATCAATACTTGATTTAACGATCCGGTTACATCGCATATAACCGACTAATATCATGTGTATCAATGTATCGAATCAACACTTGATTCGGTAACCCGGCTATATCGCATATAACCGACCGATGATACAAATCGCGAGAATAGAATACAGTATCATATACTGGTATTATTCTCGGTCCCGCACATATCTCATATGCGCTCCTATTTCGTTTCGCTTGAGCCAGGAAACCCCTGTGTAGGACTCTAAAGAGTTGTCAATACGCCGGCAGTAGGTGATGATCATATCAAACACCCACAAGCCGCAAGCGGTCTGCTAAACGTAACGGCCACCCGGGTATTGAGCAATCAGAAGATCAACGAGCAAGCCCGCTCACACTCTAGTGAATCCAACGAGTAACACTACCGTACAGTCCGGTCTGTTCGTCTGATATGTCGCATATCTTGTCTAGGGGTGGTAAACGTCAGACCCCAATAACTCGATAAGTCGTGTCGATATGAGGCTCATAATGGGTCGAGAAACTACTGGTAACACTTACCAGTAAATCCCTAAAGCAGCCTTGGCCAAGGACTTCCTGTTATAGCCAATCGAACACTGCGCAACATCAACTCCCTATACCGGGAGAGACGAAACCCCTCCTATCGCTCATTGCCTCCATGTGATTCGGGACTGTACCCAAAAGCCACCTTTTTGTATGCCCTCTTGGACGTGGTATGATGGAAATCAAAGCACAGTGGGAATCACACAAGACTCTATGACTATCTCGGGTCTACAGACTAACCTGTACCAGTGTCACCTGAGAACTGCTATCTGACGTAAGGCATAATACCATCTGGGAGTTCTCGGCGAGTCTGTCCAGTGTACCCAGTGTCCACTGAGCACCCGTATATCATCTCTGATGTCAAACACCAATGGATATGGGATCATCCATCGCCCATCTGTATGGGTCGAGAAAGTATACGCTAGTCTACTCTGGTATATCGATGCCCCGTCTCGATACACCCACGACTAGGGACTTTGAAGGATGTACTTATGGACTACCACGTCCCCACTAGTATGATCCGTATCATAGTCTAGGTAGTCAAGTACACATCCTAAGGGCTTTACCAACATGTAACAGAGAGGCAATCAGTGTACACGTTAAGGTAAAGAGTAACCAGATAGCATACTATCATATCGAGCAAGAAAGTCATCCCTATATATGTCCAAGCATCCACTACATTATACATCCTATGTATAGTAATTGCCTCTAGGGCATACATATAACTAACAATCTCCCACTTGCACTAGGGCCATCTGATAGCAGTGGTTGTAGTGTCTCATACTCAACCATCCCATAAAAATCTCTCTCTGGGAAAAGGCCTTTCGTGAGTGGATCCGCCGTGTTGTCCTCTGAAGCTACTCTCCTAACCTCGATCCCCTGGAGATCAACCATCTCCACGATCAGGTGATACTGCCTAAGAATATGTCTGGATCACTGATGGGACGGGCGTTCCTTGGCATAAGCCACAACTCCATTTTCACACAATGGGAGGAACGAAGTTCATTTCATGAACTAATATACACCCAGACTTCCTCTTTGGTAGCATCTTTGGTAACGATGTATCCAGCCTTTATCATCTAGTATGCCACGGTATCTAGCTTGGAACCCTTCCAACATACCGTCCCTTTACTGAGGGTAAAGACAATGCCTGCGACTGACATTCAGTCGTCCTTATCACCCTGGAACCTTTCCAGTGATTCTCCCCAGGATCGATTGATACCTTCTCACTACAACTAGTGAGTATCCTAACATCCAATTAGATCTATCTCATAGATCCAAAATAAGCATTTAGGAGGTATCACTTTGATCCTATATGGAGAATCCTTGTGATAAGCGGAGATTGACCGAGCGTAGCATAGGAAACTCCTTCCCTATCAAGAGTATGTCATCCACGTACTCTACGAGGATCACCACCATACTCCCTACTACCTTTTTGTATATACAAGGTTCATCTACCATTTTGATGATGTCAAACTCTTTGACTACCACATCAAAACAGATGTTCCAACTCCGCGATGCCTGCTTTATCACATAAAACATCTTGTACACGTTTCCGCTGCTCCCACTGTCTATGAAGCCCTCTGACTGTGTACTTATAGACTCTGTCTTCTAAATCATTATTTAGAAAAGCATTCATGACACCCAACCGCCAGATATCGTAGTTATGGTATGTAGCCATGGCAAGTAGGATCTGGATGGACTTAAGCATAGGCCCCAGAAAAGGTTTCATCATTAGTCACAATTGGTCTATGATGCAAACCTTTAACGAGTCTAGCTTTGAAAGTCTCAACTTTTCTATATACACCAAGTAATCTTCTCAAGATATACTTGCTCCTGATGGGGATTTAACCCTTCAGATAAAGCAACCAAAGTCCATACTTTGTTGGTGTATAAGGATTCCATCTCAGATCGCTAAGCATCCAGCCATTCTTACAGAGTCCTACTCCTGATGGCCAGCCCAAAACTAGTTGGGTCATCATCTCATGATGCAAACCTTACTCCCACTGTCATAGAGAAACCGAAGTATCTCTCAGGTGGGTGAGGAATCCTACTAGATCGGCGGAGAGGCTGAGTTTCGTTGGTTGCTATTGAATCCTTTGGTTCTACCAAATCATCTGCTTCAGTTTGTATAGCTGGATCTTTTCCAGTTCTACATAACAGACCTTGCCTCGAGCTTGTCCGGATTTTGCTTTTAGACATAGTCCGAACAACCCCAAATCTTAACTGACTTAAGAAATGGGCTCTTCCCTTTCCATATCTCATATGAAATGGTAGGCATCTGATTTGATCGGAACCCTATTCAATAGGTATGCAACTTCTCAAGTGCATAACTTCCAAAAGGAAATAGGAAACTCGGTAGTACTCATCATAGAGCACACCATATCACATAGGGTGTTATTGCTCCGCCCCGATATACCATCGTGCTGTGGTGTATACGGAGGAGTAATGCTGAGAGAGAATCTCATTCTCCTTTAGAATAATCCAGAAATTCCGTGCTCAAGTATTCTCCTCCTTGATCACATCAAAGGACATAATACTTTTACCCGTATTTTGGTTCTCTACTTCTAACTTATATTCTATGAATATCTCAAAAGGTTCGGACTTATGTTTCAACAGGAACATATGTCTGAATCTTGAGAGATTATCAGAGAATGTAATGAAGTACAAAGAACCGATCTTGGCATGTGCAGACAGGGGACCTACATACATCAACATGTATCATCCTAAGAATTCACTAACTCTTTCTCTATTTCCAATAAATAGAGCTATGGTCATCTTATCTTTGTGACATGACTGGCAAGTTTCACAAGATGTAAATTCAAACTGATTTAAATATGCATCTTAATGTAACTTAGCTAGTCGGGTCGCATTGATATGACCTAGTCTACAATACCACAAGAAGAATTCGTTCATTTCTGAACTATTCCTCTTGTGTATGTTCTGTATACTAAGAATTGTAGTTTGATTTAGAACGTTAATGCTTTTAGATAACGTGCCTGAACCGATCAACTCTTGGTATAGGAAATGTTCAAAACATTATCCAACAATACAAAATTTTATCCTTCTTTAATGAATAAAGAGATTGATATGATTTTGTATATCAGGTTCGGTATCTAATAACATTTGTTCAGAATCAATATATTCTGGTAATACAGGGTGACAGTGACCAACAGACCTGGCTGCAACACTTGCACCGTTTTCTGCCTCATGAAACTTATCACCCGTTCTCAGTTCATTACCTTTCTGTAGCCCATGTAATATATTACATATGTGGGATCCTGTTCTGGTATCAAATACCAAGGACGTAAAGGACACTGAGAAACAGTTCTCGGTAATGAACACACCCGAAGATGATGCATCAACATGCACTCTCTTCGTTTGGGCGGCACGGGAATTCTGGTAATCCCCAATTTCCTGCTCTGTCTAATAACATTTATAAGTTGGAGCGGGACCAACGTTCCCCAGCTCAGTATAACAAGCAGGTTCGGTCAATATATCCGTTTTATTATCTTGATTAAGGCGTGACATGGTCGCTACCTGGAGAGAGAGAGAAGAAAACACCCTGCGTGCGCTCTTGCAAGATCAGATTGGTTATTATTTTATCTAATCAGGATGGCTCCCACTGTTTTTTATCAAATCTTCCTTCAAACCCTAAAAGGAAAGACTAGCCGGGATTAATTACACGCTACACGTTCGCCAATCTTTCAGCCAGGCCAGTGTCGGTACTTTGAGGGAGGTCTCCCGTGCTTTCGCACGAACCTAATTAATGTAAACCTCGTTTTCCCAGAGGCGTAACCCCGTTGACACCATTCTAGACACCTACTTGATCGGCTAATTGTAATGTGTAAAACTCTCCCAGGAGTAACAATTACTCGCAGTGGGTATCGGGATCCAACTATCTCATAGAAGGTATGCAATCTCATTGCAAATTTCAACACTTGAAATTCCCGATATTATTTTTCCCCAAGCGATCTATGACCTTGACTGAGTCAACAAACCATAGACCGCAAGTAAAGTTCAACCCGTCATTTCCCGATTAAATTAAACCCACCCGCACGACCCTTGACTGAGTCAACAAGGTCGCACGACTACCCTAATCCAATCGCATCATATGCTTTGCAGATAAGCACTAATTAGCTACCGCACACTACGCCTTGACTGAGTCAACAAACGCAGCACTAATACTAACTATTACTTATCTGAAATGACGGAGGGCTACGACAGGTTTTTAAGAAAACCCTTTGCGTAATGAACTTTATATCGTTGTAGAATCAAATGATTTTAAATGGAGTGTTTTTGAGGCTTTTCTAGTTTTGCTAAAGGGGTCACTCCCGGTGAAGGGATCGTCGGCCCTTTTCTCGTCGAATAAGGTGCAGGATATATCTTATACATCACTGTGCAAAGCAAGAACTAGAGAAGCAATCAAAAGACAAACCGAAGGTTGTAGCATCTGCCAGTTATTGCTAAAGGAGTCACTCCCGGTGAAGGGATCTCGGTCCTTTCCTTATCGAATAAGGTGCAGGATGTTCTACAAGGAACACCGCGATGCAAAGCAAGAACTGTAGCTACCTGTTTTTGAAAATTCGATTCCACAACATCTTTAGGTTTCTTTTCTTTCATTAATCACATTAATGAATTCCCATCATTTAAGTACCTAAACATCACAGATAAATACGACGTACACTTATGCCATCCGCATTCGCCTCGAAGTCCCCTCGTACACCGTTAGGTTAGGTAACTAACGGCAGAGCGGGGCAGGGCTAGTGCGGGTGTAAAACATAAGTAACGCCTATATAATATATCATATATACTATATACTGTATCTATCACAGAACATCACATGATCACATCACAGATATCGCAGCAGAAGAAACATATATGAAATATTGGATATACTAGGACGTCCGTGTTTTCAATATGAGCCAATATAAAACACGGATTCCATGGTCACGATGAATAGCCAAACCCACACCCCTAGACCCCTACGAGAGCGGCAAGCAACCCTATCAATTCTAGAGTTAGGAGACCCGGACTCGACTCCTCGAGTTAGTCTCCCACTGGACTCCAGAACCCGGTTACTTGTGCTCCCCTCCTTGAGTCTATCCTAGTGCAGAAAAGTAAATAATATACAATGGTGACATCTTCCGCAACCTAGAAGTGCCCCAATAAAAGAATATTACATACAAGTTTTTACATGAATGAAAATGAAAAACACTCATCTCACATAAAAAAAACCCGGCTATTCAAACACGATGATCCAATATAACATATCCAGCAACACATAACATCACATATCATCAACGTAAGTAAATTTGCCCATCCCATTTGTCGTTGACATATAGCAACGAAACCGGCGATATCACATATTACACTTACGGTCACAGAAAAGAAAGTGTAAAACTACAACAGTTGGAATCCGCAACCGCTTTAGACATCGCATGCTTAATCAAATGAATTCCTTACACATCACATGCCTAACAATTATAAACCCCGCATTTTAGTCTCAATATCGAAAACACTTTTCAATATCTAGTCGGGCAATTCAACAAGATTCCCGATAAACTGATCGAATGCTCGTCGCAAACTTTCGTAGACGGCCGCACCCCCAATACCGTCGACGAAGTGCACCAAGGCGGAACACCGCTACCGTGAGCACCCGAACGGATGCTTTCGGCGACGGGGTTCTCCTACAGTCACTTGGTCGGGGCTATGGGGTATGGCTGTCTATTATGTTTACCCGGTGAGTATCCGCGTACGCTACGTGATTGCGACGGACTTTTGATCACATCAAAATTCCGTGGCAACCGATCAAGTGAGACTAAAGTGCTATGTTTATAACATTCAAATCAGTTATCTCATAACTACTTGTGGATTCCAAATATTGTATCACATTCCAGATAAATAGAAAATGTTAAACTTTCCGATCGAATTATCAAACACCCAAGTTTTCCCGAAACAGCTCAACTCTTGAAATAAGTTCAAAAACATACAGTTCATGCCTCAGTACCAACGGTTCAGCCGTAGAAGGGTCAAGCCAACGCCTCACATGTGGCACGTCGTACTGCCCCAAACCCGAAGGTTCAAAGGGCAGTTCAAGATGGTCACATAATCGAGTTAAGGTTTGTTGTCTTCTAGAGGGTCCATCGCATTACTTGCACTACTTAGAACGTCTTTAAACTACGGAAAGATCCAACACTTAGAAATTTCCCGACAGGGGAAAAAGTGAGTATTTATATCCGGTCGAACTTTTTAACATATTCAAAAAATATCCGGAAAACAAATAGACGAAGTTAAATGAACCGTTCGAATCATTGAATCCCCAAAACAACCCAGAAAAACTCAACTGTTGAGCATATATTAAAAAATACCCAGAAAACACAGGAATCAAATAAGGAGTTACTGTGTAGAAATAGAGTATCAAAGTCACTGAACGGCCGTGGAACCGCGGCACGAGCCATGCTCGTGCCGCGTTTCCGCGGCGCTTTAATCGAATTAGCAACTCGTATTTCACAGTAACTCCTAAAAACACATGCTGATTTTTCTGCATATTTTTAATTTGGAAAAATCCACAGTTTTGAAAATTGTCCAGAGAAGGGTATAACTTAGTGTTTCTAGATTCGATCGGCTTTCTAACTTCGTCTACTAATCGTCTAAAGCTCTAGTTAGGCTCTGATACCACTGTAGGGTTCCTAGGCACACTAAGGAGGTTCCACAAGGCATCAACCATGCCAAACAAAAATTTTCCGGTGCCGAGAAACCCTAATGAAGATCGTTAACTAGAGAATAGGCGAAAAGAAAAGCTAGCAAACAACTTTGCTACTAAGTGAAAGGGATTACAACCTTTGTAGATCCGGTCCTCCACTTCTTTAGCTCCGTGTTGACGTTCCTCCGCTGCGATCATCGGGTCCCGGACTCTAGCGATGGTTTCGTCGGAGAAATGATCGGGCTAGGTCATTGACTTTGAGGCTGAAGATGATCTACGTCTGGGAGACTCAAACTCAAGCTATTCCTTCACTCGGTCGAAAACTTTGTGAAGAGAACACCCTATACTACATGGCAAGTGGTAGAGGATGAAGAAATAGGAAGTGGGTTCACTTTAGAATTGGATTTCTCACTCTTTTTACCATGGCACCATTGGAGCTCTCAAGCTTTTGTGAGCTTAATGAAGATGAAGAAGAAGAAATAATCATATGAATTATTATCCAAAATGAAACTTATCCAAAAGAATAATGGCACCATGGTTGAGTTAAGCCCTCATGCTTAACTCATGTAGATATTTAACCAAACCATTAGGTTAAAGGTTAGGTTAACTAATATCTTTAAACATATGACAAAAGAGTTGACTTTGTCAATGTTTATCAAGCTTCATGAAGCTTGATAACTTTGACCAAAGTCACACTCTTTTGTTATATGCTTAAGAAAATAGTAAACCCTAATCTAACCTTGATTTGGTTCAAGTCTCATACACATAACTTGTTTGTATCATCAAGCATGATACAAACATGTACACTTGCATATATCACATATAAACAATGTGCACATTCAAATGAGAAAATCAATCTTAAGTGAACCAATACTAGTTAATGTAAAGTAATATATCAAATATATAATTATACATTAAATCATTAAATCAACACTTGATTTAACGATCCGGTCACATCGCATATAACCGACTAATATCATGTGTATCAATGTATCGAATCAACACTTGATTCGGTAACCCGGCTATATCGCATATAACCGACCGATGATACAAATCGCGAGAATAGAATACAGTATCACATACTGGTATTATTCTCGGTCCCGCACATATCTCATATGCGCTCCTATTTCATTTCGCTTGAGCCAGGAAACCCCTGTGTAGGACTCTAAAGACTCGTCAATACGCCGACAGTAGGTGATGATCATATCAAACACCCACAAGCCGCAAGTGATCTACTAAACGTAACGGCCACCCGGGTATTGAGCGATCAGAAGATCAATAAGCAAGCCCGCTCACACTCCAGTGAATCCAACGAGTAACACTACCGTACAGTCCGGTCTGTTCGTCTGATATGTCGCATATCTTGTCTAGGGGTGGTAAATGTCAGACCCCAATAACTCGATAAGTCGTGTCGATATGAGGCTCATAACGGGTCGAGAAACTTCTGGTAACACTTACCAGTAAATCCCTAAAGCAGCCTTGGCCAAGGACTTCCTGTTATAGCCAATCGAACACTGCGCAACATCAACTCCCTATACCGGGAGAGACGAAACCCCTCCTATCGCTCATTGCCTCCATGTGATTCGGGACTGTACCCAAAACCCACCTTTTTGCATGCCCTCTTGGACGTGGTATGATGGAAATCAAAGAACGGTGGGAATCACACAAGACTCTATGACGATCTCGGGTCTACAGACTAACCTGTACCAGTGTCACCAGAGAACTGCCATCTGACGTAAGGTATAATACTATCTGGGAGTTCTCGGCGAGTCCGTCCAGTGTACCCAGTCTCCACTGAGCACCCGTATATCATCTCTGATGTCAAACACCAATGGATATGGGATCATCCATCGCCCATCTGTATGGGTCGAGAAGGTATACGCTGGTCTACTCTGGTATATCGATGCCCCATCTCGATACACCCACGACTAGGGACTTTGAAGGATGTACTTATGGACTACCACGTCCCCACTAGTATGATCCGCATCATAGTCCAGGTAGTCAAGTACACATCCTAAGGGCTTTACCAACATGTAACAGAGAGACAATCAGTGTACACGTTAAGGTAAAGAGTAACCAGATAGCATATTATCATATCGAGCAAGAAAGGCATCCCTATATATGTCCAAGCATCCACTACATTATACATCCTATGTATAGTAATGGCCTCTAGGGCATAGATATAACTAACAATGACGGAGGGCTACGGCTGGGTTTTTAGCGAAAAAACCCTTTAACGTAATTAACTTGATATCGTTGAAGGAACATGATTGCCTTTTTGAAAATATTGTGGCGAAAACTTTTGCTAAAGAGGTCACTCCCTGCGAAGGGATCTCGGCCCTTTCCTCGTCGAATGAGGTGCAGGATATTCCAAACTGAATACCTCGATGCAAAGCAAGAATAATCGACTATAGTGAAGTTATTACCCTGACGCAAACTTTTTGTCTAAGGGGTCACTCCCGATGAAGGGATCTCGGCCCTTGCCTCGTCGACTGAGGTGCTGGGCATTCATAACCGAATACCTCTATGCAAAACAAAAGAGAACGTCCTTGCAATAACAGCTTTTTGAAAATTTTTCCAACAACGTCTTTTTGGTTTATTTTTTCTTTGCATTAATTTAATGCGTCCCATCAGTTAATCCTACCATTGCAGAAAACAACGAAAATATGACGTACGCTTATGCCATCTGCATTCGCCACGGTGTCCCGTCATCACCCGTTAGGTTACTTAACTAATGACAGAGCGGGGGCTGGACTGGCGCGGATGCAAAACATAAGCAACGCCTAAATAGATATCATATATAGATATATATTCACATTCGTCAGATGAAATGATAGCCATTCCAGGTCACAGATGAATACTTTGGATATAATAGGAATCTGCATTCCGTTCGAGCCTGCAACGAAAAACAGATTACACGGTCGCGATGAATAGCCAAATGCCCCACCCTAGACCCCTACGGGTGCGGCAAACTACCCGCCAAATACCCGAAGTGAAGCAACCTCCCTCAACAAAGTGAGTAGGCCACTCGGCACTTCGAGGTACCCGGTAGTTTGTGCACCCCACCTTGGGTCTATCCTAGGAGCAAAAACAGTAAAAGAAATTATACAATGACGGCTACAACCTCATCCCGGATGTGCGGCCAAACAAATAATATTACATCAATTTACATATTACATGAATTGAAAGATAAAGAAAACTTTCATCTCACAACCCCCTGGTATTCATCCGCGACAATCCAACAAATTCATATACACAAACCATCAACATTACAGATATAACCCATTATCCAAAGTCTACAGAGCTTCGATCAAAATACGTATTTGTAACCACCCCAAACACAAATTTGTTCTCTGGAAAATCTGGGCAGAAAAAACATATACTAAAAATCCCAAAACATCCAAATAAGAACACTGCACAAAACCAGATCCACGGCCGAGTCAACTCGGCCGCGGTTCCACGGCAGGAAGCATGTTCTTGCCGCGGATCCGCGGCGCTTTGACCGAGTCACTGGAACGTTTTTGTTCTGTGTTTTTACAAAACCCTGAGCCGATTTTTCATGTATGTTAAATCATTTTTAGAGCAGTATAAAAAATCGGCAGAAACATGGTTTTTCCCGAACGTGTTTTGCGATTTTTGTCCGATCGAAATTCTAAATACTTTGCTAACATGCTAGTTTATGTTTAGCTAGGCTCTGATACCACTGTTAGGTCCACATTACCCACCCCGGTTCTTTTGGGGAGGCGGAATAGGTAAAACAAAAATTTTCCCTAGCAATGTAACATGGACCGTTTCATGAAGGATCGTTGCTAAACAAAACTAAAATCAAATCTACAAGTTCTAAATACTATGTAGAATAGTTATACCTAGTCTTGAACTCCTTCTCTTCTTGTTGTTCTCCTATTTGCTTGCTCCTTGTAGTAGTTTGAACGGCTCCTCCTTCTTGTCTCCTCTTTGCCGAAGATAGATCCACCCGAGGGCCTCAAACATGAGCTCCTACCTCAACCTAGAGGTAACTAAGGTATTTGGTTTGCTAAACCTAGTACCCTAGAATGAGTAGAGATGTATTATGGTGGCTTTGTCTCAAAAACTTATGATTTCCAACACATGGAACACTTAAGCTTTGAGAGAGGAAGAAGAAGAGCTTTTTGCAAAGAGAGAGAAAAAATATGATACAATGAAAGCTCTCTCTTGTAACCATGCTCATATGAGAATAATAGATTAACAATAATAATCAAAAAGGAAAATGTGATGGTGAGTATGGAATGACCATTATCATTTCATTATAAATGCAATTTGCAAAGATCAAGAAGCATCTTTGATATGAAATGATTATAGTCAAAAATGTCAACAATGGTCAAAATGTCCACCATGGTCAAATGGTCAACCTAACCATCACACAACAATCCTTGATTATCATTATTAATCATATTTATCATTCTCATTAGGGTTTGGAAAATGTCAACGGTCAACAAGTCAACCATAGTCAAACGGTCAACAACCCTAATGAGAATCCTCTGCCTCTATCAACTGTGCATACACACCCGCATCCGCGTTCCGAGGAACACGAATACAATGAGACAAAACCAATCCTAAAACCAATACCAGTATCTGGCTTAAACCAAAGCCCACTAGTAATATCTGCCTGGTCACCAAACGTGCACAAGTGCGCGAGTGTGAACGAACCCTGTCGCAAAACCAAGCGACCTCTACTCAGTTTTGCCCAAAGGCGAGTAACCCTCTGTGTGGGACTCTAAAGACTCGACACTACGCTGGCAGTGGGGTTAACCACAGACCGCAAGCGGCACTAGCTGTACGTAACGGTCCCCAGGTAGATGCCGATAAGAAGACTGATGAGGTGAACCCATCCGAACTCCTACTGAGCCTGTATGTGACAATCTCCGTACAGTCCGGTCTGTTCGTCTAAGAACATCGCATGGCGGGCCTAGGGGCGGTAAACGTCAGTCCCCTAATAGCGGTATAAGTCGTGTCGGAGTATAGCCGAAAACACCCTGAGAATCTACTGGAAAACCTACCAGCAATTCTCGCTTGCCCTAGCCAGGGACTTTCTGTAATGGCTCTCCTAGACACAGCGCGATATCAACCCCCAATACCAGGAGAGACGAATCCTGTCTAACCGTCACCGCCTCCAAGTGCTTCGGGACTGCACCCAACGACTACCTGTTTGCACGACTCAGTAGAGCCGTGGTAGGGTAGTAATCTAAGAACAGTGGGAACACACTCGAGGCGGAGTGACAGTGTCAAGTCAACGGACTAAGCTGTACTCATGTCACTTGGGAACTGTTAACTGACGATAGGTATAATACCAACCAACATTTCCCGACGAGTCCTGTCCAGTGTACTCGTAACCTAACGAGCACCTGCATACTATCTCCAGTACGACGTACTGATGGCTGTGGGACAGACCATCTCCCCTGCTGGGAAGAGAAGCGTATGCACTAGTCTACTCTGGAGTATCGATGTCCTGTCTCGATAATCCTACAACTAGGGACCAAAATAAGGATGTGCTTATAGACTACCCAGCCCCCACTGTTGGGGTAAAAATTTACACCCCGGTTGACCAAGTCAAAATCAAAGTCAACCCCAAGCCAAGTGGGCCCAAGCCCAGATCCAGTAGGCCCATGCCCGGGTCGAGCCCGAACATGAAGCGGCCGGCCTCCCCCCATGCCAAGATAAAAATTTTGTAATAAATAATTTTGTTGTATTTCTTTTATTTTATTTTATGGACGAATGCAAGAAAAATAGGCATAAAGCCAAAATTTTGTAAAGCCCATGGCTTATGTGCAAAAAGAAATGGCACATGAGCCATGGGATAGGCAAAATGCCATTTTATGAAGCCCAAGGGGCTATGTGTAAAATGTATGGCCTATAAAGGCAAGGATAATGAAATATCCCAATAACTTTTTCTCTCTCCAAAAAAGTTTCAGAGCTGAGCTCTTTCCTCCTTCTTCAAGGTTCCAAAACCTTCTTCTTTCTTTTGAATTAAATCAAGAGTTTTACTCTTTCTTTTTCAAAACTAAATAGTTTTCCACCACAAAACCCACAAAGGGGAACTTGGATCTGTCATCAGATCTTAAAAGGGAGAGATTTTAAGATTTCACATCTCTTGATCTTCAAGATCCAGCAAGCGACAGGAGGAAGAAGAAGAACCACTTCCATTAAACCCAAAACACATTCAGGAGCCCGACTCATCTCTGATTTCTCCTTTGAGAAATCCTTTTTTTCAGGCTAAAAGCCTCTTGTGCCTCTCCGGCGCGCAGCGCAAGTGCGCAAGGCGCCAGCGTGCCGACACGTGGCGCGCGCGCTTGCGCACCTGCGCGCTTGCGCAAGTGCGCAAGGCGTCCGCGTGCCGACACGTGGCGCGCGCGCTTGCGCACCTGCGCAAGTGCGCAAGGCGCCCGCGTGCCGATACGTGGCGCGCAGCGCGCGCTGAGCGCACAGCACCTAAGCGCACAGCGCCCAAGGTGCTGCCCCACGCATCCCTTGGATGCCTTTTCCCCCTCTTTTTATGTATATACATATACATATACATATGTATACAAATTCACACATATACATACTCCGCCACATTCTCCCCCTCCAAAAAAATTTTCGGGCCGGGGCGCTGCCCCGAACCCCGCAAGGGGGCTGCTAGCCCCCTTGACCCCCAGCCCGCTATCCGGGTAGCGGGACCCCCGTAAAAACTCTGCGTGGCTCCCGATATATCCGAAACCCCCTTTCAAAACAAAACACACGCACACTGCACATTGAGTTCGCATGACCAATTTAACCCGTTAATCGGAGGTTCCCTCGCCCCAAAGGCGGGGGGGTAATTAACGGCAGCTTAGTCCGCGGCTGCCGGAGATTCGGATCCCCACAATCATTAAACCCCGGCCTACCCTAGGCAGGGGGAATCTGTAGTACGCCTGACAAGCGCTCGCGTATTCCCATCTCACCGGGGTGACGAAAAACACCCTACAGATTCTGGCACGCCCGGTGGGACCAATCTCTCCTCCCATATTTCGGGTTAAACGTTCATACGAACTCAATCAATATACATATCGATTGCCTATACTGAAATGATGTTTTTTTTCCGTGCAGCAATCAACCTTCAACGACAATGTCTTCCCAGACGAATTCAACTTCCAAAGCGACCCCGATTCCGTACGTGGTCAAGATCAACGCTCGTGTGGTTCTCCCCGCAAGCCTCAGTCGACAATGGGAGGAACCACCCCGCCAGTTTGGCTCTGTCATCATCTACCCTGCCGGAAGCGCTCATCTGGCAGAGATCCCAGCGGAACAAGTGGCCAAGCCGGTCTCAAGGGGTAAGAGGCCGAATGTCGTGATCGCCAAGGCACCACAACCGAAACTTAAGATGGTGTCTGAACGAGTCCCTGGCGCTCTAGCTGGGGGCAAGACTTCCGATGTGAAGGGCAACATTAAAAGTTGCGGACGAGCTCAGGCGATGACTCCAACAAATGCACAATCGGGCGTATCTCCAAGGCCCTCCATCAACCGGTATGCGGCGTCTTCCCAAAAAGCCGAAGTCTGCAAGGTGCTTAGAACAGAAAAGTTAAGGCAGAAGCGGCTCAGGTATCGAGCCAACAAAAGGGCCAAGGCTTCGGCCAAATGGAATCGTGTAAGTTCCAAGTGCAGGGTTGCCCCGCGACGACGGCTGAGTCGGACGTAAGAATCAGCAATTCCTTCGAGCCTCTAAAGTGGGTTCAGAACAATGCCATGACCGCCAGAATCAAGAAGACAGCGGTCCGAACAGTGCCGCAAAGAGACGTGTCCCGGCCCCAACAGAAAAAGTATGACACTGTCTCATCAAGAGTCTATGAAGCACTCTGTGCCGCACGAAAGCAGCGGGGAAAACCCAGAAAAGAAGCGCCAGCACCATTCAAGAAACTGGTTAAGCCAGACGCCTTCAATCGACTACCAGCTACCGAAACAAGGGGGTCAAGACAGCGATCCACGAAATCAACTGCCAATGATAGAAAGACGGCCGGATATATCATCCATACGGTCTATATGGCGGGCGGGCGCCCCAGCGACAACCTTCACAGCAAAAGCAAGGATGGGGCCACCACATCCCAAGCCTAATCTAGCCTAAATGTGGTTGCCGCCGCCCAAGAACAGCCGCCCCCGCTAGATGAAGAAAACCCTCTCGATGAGGATGATAGGCAGAAAGACACCTCGGTCCATGCAGAGTCAAGCTCGGACAGCGAGGAAGAGCCGACTTTCCGCCCCAGGACTGCGGAGCAAGAGCTGCTTCAAGAGCTTCGAAAACAGCTCAGGAGCAAAGATAAAGAGATGGCCAAGCTCTACTCGAAGATTGACGACTTAACGAACGTGGTGATGCAGCTTACGGCTCAAATTGCTCGAGCACCTCCCAACCAAGCACAAGCCGCTACTAATCAGCCGGGTGATGACAATCCGAGGCAGCCAATGCCTGTTCCTTTGGGACCAAGACTGGTCGAGCCAAATGAAAGCCGGCTACATTCCGCTTCTGGGGACGCCTTGGCCCCAGATAGCACCATCCCGCTAACACAGGATCGGATAATGGATTTGGTCACCAACAAGGTTAAAACATTGGTGGCCGAAGCTGAAGCTCAGAAAGAAATCGACAGTAGTGGGCGGCCATATCCCGCGCAGTACGATCTGATTGAGTTCCCAAGCGGCTACGTCATTCCTAAGTTTGGAAGATTTGATGGAACGGGGAATGCAAACCAGCACGTCGCCCACTTCAAAGCATCGTGCGGAAATACAGGGGGCAATGACGCGCTCCTTCTTCGTCAGTTTGTCAACAGCCTGACCGGCGTCGCCTTCGACTGGTATGCGAGTATACCGGACGGGTCCGTCATTACCTTTGCCCAAATGGAGTCCCTGTTTCGGCAAAGGTTCATGAGTGTCAGTGATAAAATCTCCATTGCCGACCTTGTGAGGACTAAGCCGGGGAAGAATGAAAGCAACACCGACTTTATCGCCCGATGGCGTAATCTCACAGTCAAATGCGAACCGCCGCTGGAGCAGGACCAGTCCGTCAGCCTTCTCATTGGGAACCTCAGCAATTGGATGGTCCCATTCTTGTATACAGCGGGCCTCAAGACATTTCAGGAGCTAACCAAGAAAGTTCAAATGCTAGAACGCTCGAAGCAAGAGTCCCCGCCGGACTCTCAGAGAGACAAAACCTGGAAAAGCAAGCGGGACGACAACCGTAGAAGCGGGAGTTCCAGCAGTACCAATGTCTTCAATGCGTCCGACAATGAAGAAAAGCGAAGGGCGGGCGAATCCAAAACCAACCGGTCGCGAAAGCCATTGCTGGGAGGAGATGGGCCTTCCCTAGAGGAGAAAAAGAACAAGGTTTACTCTTTCAGAAGGGACAAGGTCCGCAAGATATTTAAAGATGCCTTGAACAACGGCTTACAATTGCCGGAGTCGAAAAGACCCCAAGAAGCAAAAATGACTGACAATCCTCTGTATTGCCCGTACCACCGAGTAGTGAGCCATGCGATCGAGGATTGCTATATCTTCAAAGACTGGGTCGAGAAGCAGTACAAGGCTGGAGAGATCGAGCTATCCAAAAGCGTGTTGGTGAACAATCAAGTTGCAACCGCCAACTTTATACAGACGGAAGCCGAAGCCTTCTGGGAGCAGACAGCCGAACCCGCGGCCCTAAGAAATGAAACTGACTCATCGCGGCCTCCGTGGAGTACGCACATATCTAATAAGACGAAGAAGATGCTAAAGCTACTTCGGAAAGAACCCAGGATGGAATGGGAATGGCAGAAGAAGCCTACCAGTCCAGCTGCCAATGCAGCTCCATCAGGCTCAAAATCCAAGAAGCTGAAGAAGAAGAAAAGTGCAGCTCGGCGCGAAAAAGAGTCTGCAGGGAGATCGACCATTCAAAAATATATCGATTCTCTCGAAGAATATGAACAAAAGGAAAGAACATTGATTCAATTGAAGGAGTTCTTCCCTGTACAAGCGGCTGAAATTCTGGAGGAGTTAGAAGAAGACTCCAATGAAGAGATCCCAGTAGCGACCTGCTACGCCATCCATCTTGGCAGCGACTCCGAGGATGATCTCTGTTTTCCGGAAGAGGACGAGGAGCTCACCACAAAGGCCAATCAAATCCAGCTCAGAAGCGGCAGGGCTCTACCGCAAAATCAGGGCAACGCCCCAAAAGGGAAGGAAAAACATGTCGCTAATGAAGAAGATGGCAGAGAACCGGCCGATGAAAACATAAGTCCTTCCTCGGTGGACTATAATGTCTTGGCACATCTCCGGAAGCTTCCATCTCTCCTGAGCATCTACGACGTCTTGGTCCTATCTAAGGAGCTTAGAGACGTTCTCATTCACGCTCTACAAAACCCCGAGCGGTATCAGGCTCACTTTGCGGAAATTAATATGAAAGAAGCCCAGCACGCTTTGCATGCCGCCGCAGTCACATTTAAGGATGAAGACTTGCTACTGGGAACGGCTGAGCATAATCGGCCGCTTTACGTGACCGGGTACAGCGACGGAGATCGAATTAATCGCATATTGATTGATCCGGGGTCCTCAGTGAACATCATGAACTTGCGAACTCTGAAGAGTTTGTCAATGGACGTCCGACACCTGTCGAGGGAAAGGATTGTCATTCAAGGGTTCAACCAAAATTGCCAGCAAGTTCTAGGGTCTATAGCTTTGCCAATCAAATTCGGGGATCTGCAAACTGAAGCTAAGATATACATGATCGACGCCGACACGTCTTATAAGATTCTCTTGGGGCGGCCATGGCTCCACGATTATGGCATCATTCCGTCAACTCTCCATCAATGCATGAAATATACTAAAAATGGCGAAGAAAGACGCATTGACGGAGACATCCAACCGTTCGGTGTGCATGAAGTCCGCTACGAAGATTCTCGGTACTTTATGAATCACCAAAATGCTAAGCCACAACTGACTGAGGATAGACCGGCTCCAAGACTCAAAAGCAAATCTGCGCCGGCTATCACTTTCAAAAGCAAAAATACCCAAGTATGCCCGCATTTCGGCAGCGACACTGATGAGTCCGACGCTGGAAGCCCGTCCTTCCATAAAACTCGCCCTCGTTTCGGCAGCGATGCGGACGAATCTGTTACTGAAGGTCCATCTAGCAGCAAAGTCCGCCCTCATCTTGGCAGTGACACTGAAGAGTCAGAAGAAGAGGACCTGCCGTACGACAGCTGTGCAGATCGACCCCCCATGCAGCAAGCGAAACTACGAGAGACCTTCGAAGTCGCAGAAGGGTCCCTGGCTATCACAAGGGTGCCGGAACGGATGTGCAAAGAGCTCGACGCATTGTCAGTCTCTACCGTGGACCAGCTGAAAACTTTCTACGTGCCCGGGAGGAAAAATGGACAGAAGGGCATCCTGTTTTACAAGTCAAACCCCGTTGTGCACCCGGACGATCTTTCTGTCGCGTGCCTTCCCTATGAGAGAGGCATAAGAGCCGTCCTCAATCCCAGATACTATGCGCCCGAGATGCGGGAATACTTTAAGAAGTGCGGATGCCGGTTATATCAAACGGAGTCCGAAGCAAAGTTTTACGAAGGGCTATGGTATCCGCCCCAGGTCCGAGCACTCATCGATGGACGAATTCCAGATAGACGGGGCATAGGCTACATTCAACCTGATTCCAAAGCGTGCTACATAATCCATGTTGGTGAAGCTGGTGAAAGATCAAATGATGACGACGAGATAGCCGAGCCAGAAGAAGCTCCTCAAGAGCTCGAAGATGGAGGACAAGCAACCTTTGACGAGCTAACCGAGATTGACTTAGGAACGCCCGATAATCCAAGGCCGACCTACATCAGCTCGCTCTTGTCAGAGGAAATGAAAGAGCAGATAATTGCCCTGTTGCGTGAGTTCGTTGACTGCTTCGCGTGGACATACAAAGAAATGCCTGGCCTTTCCCCTGAGGTAGCCGTGCATAAGCTGGCTATATCTCCTGATGCTAAGCCAGTCAAACAAGCTCCTCGAAGAATGAGAAGGGAGTTGGAAGAAAAGGTCATCGAGGAAACCAAGAAGCTCATCGATGCCGGCTTCATCAGAGAAGAGAAATATGCGGACTGGATCGCATGCATAGTCCCAGTCAAGAAGAAAAATGGGCAGATCCGAGTCTGTGTCGATTTCAGGGACCTCAATAAGGCATGTCCTAAAGATGACTTCCCGCTACCGGTCATGGAAATGATGGTCGATGACACCTCAAATTATGAACTGTTCACCTTTATGGACGGCTTGTCTGGATATAATCAGATCAAGATGTCGCCTGAGGATGAGAAGCACACAGCATTTCGAACCCCGATCGGAATATATTGCTACAAGGTAATGCCATTCGGACTGAAGAACGCAGGTGCTACATATCAAAGGGCGATGACTAATATCTTTGATGACCTAATCCATAAAGTCGTCGAATGTTATGTTGATGATCTGGTCGTCAAGACTAAAGCCAAGGCCGATCATATCCAAGATCTCAGGACCGTTCTCACCAGACTGAGGGAATACGATCTGAAGATGAACCCTCTGAAGTGCGCTTTTGGCGTGTCATCGGGAAAATTCCTGGGCTTCATAGTCCGACATCGAGGGATCGAAGTTGACCCATCAAAGATAAAGGCCATCATGGAGATGCCCCCTCCGAAGAGTCTGACGCAGCTAAGATCTTTTCAAGGCAAGCTTGCTTATATACGGAGGTTTATCTCAAATTTATCAGGGAGATGTAGGCCCTTCTCAAAGCTCATGAAGAAAGGAGCTCCTTTTATCTGGGATGCCGAATGTCGAGCAGCGTTCGAAAGCATTAAACAATACTTGTTGCACCCTCCAGTGCTGGCCGCTCCCATTCCGAATAAACCGCTGATTCTCTACACTGCCGCGCTGGACGAGTCACTCGGTGCACTCCTTGCCCAGAATAATGAGGAAGGAAAAGAAAATGCCCTCTACTACCTCAGTCGAACTCTAATCGGGGCGGAACACAACTACTCCCCAATCGAAAAGCAATGCCTGGCTCTGATATTTGCTGTGAAGAAGCTGAGGCACTATCTGCTCGCTCATCGGGTTATGCTGATCTCCAAGGTCGACCCGCTCAAACACTTGATGACCAAAGCAAGCCTAGCCGGCAGAATGGCAAGATGGGCTGTCATGCTACTTGAGTTTGACATAGTATATACTCCTCAAAAAGCAGTAAAAGGTCAAGCTCTTGCAGACTTCCTCGCTGCTCATCCCATACCAGAAGGGTCACCACTCAATTGTGAGTTACCCGACGAACAGGTGCTACACCTAGAGAATGACGAGCCATGTTGGGAGCTCTACTTCGATGGGGCCTCATCGATAAGGACCTCCAGTAAATCAAGTGTCTCGGAGATAAAAGCAGGGATAGGATTGGTATTCATCACACCATCAATGGGAACCCTACGGCGTTCTTTTGCTCTCACCGAGCCTCGGACAAACAATGAAGCTGAGTATGAAGCTCTGATAGCTGGTTTGGAGCTCGCCATAGAAATGGAAATCCGTCGGCTACGAGTTTACGGTGACTCCCAGCTCGTCGTCAACCAAGTAAGCGGCGACTATAAGATATACAAACCCGAGTTAGCTCGGTACAGAGGTCGAGTGGTGGAACTCATGAAACGGTTCACTCATATTGAACTAACGAGAGTCCCTAGAGCGTTGAACGGAAAGGCTGATGTACTCGCTCGCTTGGCCAAGGAACTGGCTGATCCTGAAATGGACGAAATTCTGATCACAGTCAGGAGCCGGCAAATTCTACCCCCAGTCTCTCTACGAGAAGAGGAAAGCGCGGAACAGAAGAGCAGTCCTGCAGAAGAAGCTTCGATCATCCAAGACGAGCCCGATTGGAGAGAACCCTTCATAGAGTACCTCCGATACGACAAGCTGCCCGAAGAAAAATCTGCGAGGATTCAGCTGAAGAAAAGAGCTCTCCGATACGTGTTTGTAAATGACACGTTATACCGCAGGTCATATGACCAACTCTGGCTCAGGTGTCTGTCGTTAGCCGAAGCCCAAAAGGTCATGAAAGATGTCCACTCGGGCGTTTGCGGTGCTCACCAATCTGGCCCCAAGATGCGACTTCTAATCAAACGGCTTGGGTATTACTGGCCCACCATGATACAGGATTGCGGAGAGCATGCAAAGAAATGTTATATCTGCCAAATTCACGGTGATTTTATTCACAAGCATCCCAACCCATTGCATCCTACAGTGGCGTCGTGGCCCTTCGAAGTTTGGGGCACCGACATTGTTGGCCCAATTGATCCTCCGTCATCTAAAGGCCACCGGTTCATACTGGCCGCGACAGACTACTTCTCCAGGTGGGCTGAAGCTGCCCCGCTAAAAGAAGTCAAGACAAAGGATATTCTGACATTCTTCCAGCATAATATTCTATACCGCTTCGGTACACTGAGAAGAATCATTTCTGACAACGGGCCTTCTTTCAAGAGCTTCAATGTCTCAAGATTCGCTACTCAGCACAAGATAGACTGGAGGTATTCCTCCATCTATAATCCAAGAGCCAATGGGCTAGCCGAAGCCTTCAATAAGACTCTATGCAAGCTTCTGAGGAAAAATGCTTCAGCCAACAAGAGAGACTGGAATCTCAAGCTTCACGAGGCATTGTGGGCATATCGTACCACGCACCGTACTCCAACTCAGTCCACTCCATACTCATTGCTCTTCGGAGTGGAGGCGGTCCTCCCCCTCGAAGTTGAAGTTCTAAGCTTAAGAATGGCCGTTCAGCACGAGTTGACGGAGGAGGAAAACGTGCTCCTTCGACTTGAAGAGCTCGATGCCCTCGAAGAAAAGAGGCTCGCGGTACAGCAAAATCTGGAGCTATACCGAGCCCAAATGTCACGGGCCTATGACAAGATAACCCGTCTCCGCGCTTTCAAGAAAGGTGAATTAGTGTTGGTCCTCAAAAGACCGATCATCCCCAATCGACATGCCAAGGGAAAATTCGAGCCAAACTGGGAAGGACCATACGTCATCGAGAAAGTGTTCGAGGGAGGATCCTACCAACTAATAAGTGCCGAGGGAGAAAGGCCCATGCCACCCATCAATGGCCGATATCTCAAGAAATACTACACGTGAATGCTCCAAGTCGCAGGCGAATTGAGCACATTAGCCCTACAGTCTGGATCAGACATCCTGCAAAACCGTATACAATCCACGGGCGTAAATAACCCCTATTTCTCCCAAATCCTGCCGGTGAGACTACTTTTAAAGTCCCACCAGCGGCAAAAAAAAGGAAAAAGAAAGAAAAAGAAAAAAAGAAGAAGAAGAAATAAACGGTATGTCCACAAGCAAAACGGGCACGGATGAAAACCCGAAAGGGCTCCGTGAGTAAAAACAGCAGGACTACCGGCGAGTCTGTGAAAACCCGAAAGGGCGCAAACTCGTGAAAAGAGATGAAATACACTCGCAAAGTCCTCTCGACCTTGTGAGGAGAAAACCCCTGCGTGAGATCCTTACGACTCACAATGGAGCAACACACTTAGGAATCCTCACGATTCCTAAGGAGAAAATACACCTGCGGGATCCTTACGACTCGTAGGGAGAAAATGCTTTATGGGACCCTCACGGCCCATAAAATTGAAAAGCCTTAGGTGATAGGGACCCAAACCTATCTCCTAAGCCATCGTTCCCCAACGGGCAACGGCAAATGATGAGTCGCTCCTGGCATTTCGCTTCAGTGTTAGCGGTGCTGATGCCGACCAAAAACCCAAATCCCAAGTCCTCCCAAGGAAAATGATGAGTTGCTCCTGGCATTATTCCAGTGCAGCAATGCTGATGCCAAATAAGATCCAAATTCCAAGTCCCCAACCCCAAAGTGGCGAATGATGAGTCGCTCCTGGCATTATTCCAGTGTAGCGATGCAGACGCCAACCAAATTCCAAATTCTATACCCCAACGGCGAATGATGAGTCGCTCCTGGTACCACATTCCAGTCCAGTGATGCAGACGCCAACAAAGCCCTGAAATTTTTCCGGCCCTACGGTCTGGATCATACATCCTGCAAAACCGTATACAATCCACGGGCGTAAAACAATCCCAACCTCTCCCAAGTCCTACCGGTGAGACCACATTCAGAGTCCCACCAAAAAAAAAAAAATCCCAAATTCTCTCGGGGCAAATGATGAGTTGCTCCTGGCATTATACCAGTGCAGCAATGCAGACGCCAAACAAAAACCAAAATCCCAAAGTCCTCTAAATGACAGATGATGATTCGCTCCTGGTACCATATTCCAGTATAGCGATGCTGATGTCAACCCAAATCAAAATCAACAAGTCAACTTCCACTCCGACACCGCAAGAAGCGGAGCAAGTCAAGTCTGCCCCTGACATTGCAAGAAGCAGAGCAAGTCAAATCAAGCATCGACCGTCCACGTCGCTAAAATGGCAGAACCGACCGTCCACATCGCAAAAAGGGCAGAATCGACCGTCCACGTCGCTAAAAGGGCAGCATCGACCGTCCACGTCGCTAAAATGGCAGAACCGACCGTCCACGTCGCTAAAAGGGCAGCACCGACCGTCCAAGTCGCAAAAATGGCAGCATCGACCGTCCACGTCGCTAAAATGGCAGAACCGACCGTCCAAGTCGCAAAAAGGGCAGAATCGACCGTCCACGTCGCTAAAAGGGCAGCATCGACCATCCACGTCGCAAAAAGGGCAGAACCGACCGTCCACGTCGCTAAAAGGGCAGCATCGACCGTCCACGTCGCTAAAAGGGCAGAACCGACCGTCCACGTCGCAAAAAGGGCAGAACCGACCGTCCACGTCGCTAAAAGGGCAGCATCGACCGTCCACATCGCTAAAAGGGCAGAACCGACCGTCCACGTCGCAAAAAGGGCAGAATCGACCGTCCACGTCGCTAAAAGGGCAGCACCGACCGTCCAAGTCGTTAAAAGGGCAGCATCGACCGTCCACGTCGCAAAAAAGGCAGAATCGACCGTCCACGTCGCTAAAAGGGCAGCACCGACCGTCCAAGTCGCTAAAAGGGCAGCATCGACCGTCCACGTCGCAAAAAGGGCAGAACCGACCGTCCACGTCGCTAAAAGGGCAGCACCGACCGTCCACGTCGCTAAAAGGGCAGCAACGACCGTCCAAGTCGCAAAAAGGGCAGCACCGACCGTCCAAGTCGCAAAAAGGGCAGTGCAGGATTCCTACAAAGCGGGAACCAGATAACTCCGGGCCAGGGAAAACGTCTATCACGGACACTCCGTCTCGGAGACATGTCAAGCAACGACCGTCCATGTCGTAAAAAGGGCAGTGCCAGCTTCCCAAAAAGCGGGAACCAAACCAAGTCGCCTCCACGTGAAAGAAGATCCATCAATTTCATGCACACGACCCACATATGTGGTGTGCATTTATTGATGGGGGGCAATTTGTTGGGGTAAAAATTTACACCCCGGTTGACCAAGTCAAAATCAAAGTCAACCCCAAGCCAAGTGGGCCCAAGCCCAGATCCAGTAGGCCCATGCCCGGGTCGAGCCCGAACATGAAGCGGCCGGCCTCCCCCCATGCCAAGATAAAAATTTTGTAATAAATAATTTTGTTGTATTTCTTTTATTTTATGGACGAATGCAAGAAAAATAGGCATAAAGCCAAAATTTTGTAAAGCCCATGGCTTATGTGCAAAAAGAAATGGCACATGAGCCATGGGATAGGCAAAATGCCATTTTATGAAGCCCAAGGGGCTATGTGTAAAATGTATGGCCTATAAAGGCAAGGATAATGAAATATCCCAATAACTTTTTCTCTCTCCAAAAAAGTTTTAGAGCTGAGCTCTTTCCTCCTTCTTCAAGGTTCTAAAACCTTCTTCTTTCTTTTGAATTAAATCAAGAGTTTTACTCTTCCTTTTTCAAAACTAAATAGTTTTCCACCACAAAACCCACAAAGGGGAACTTGGATCTGTCATCAGATCTTAAAAAGGAGAGATTTTAAGATTTCACATCTCTTGATCTTCAAGATCCAGCAAGCGACAGGAGGAAGAAGAAGAACCACTTCCATTAAACCCAAAACACATTCAGGAGCCCGACTCATCTCTGATTTCTCCTTTGAGAAATCCTTTTTTTCAGGCTAAAAGCCTCTTGTGCCTCTCCGGTGCGCAGCGCAAGTGCGCAAGGCGCCAGCGTGCCGACACGTGGCGCGCGCGCTTGCGCACCTGCGCGCTTGCGCAAGTGCGCAAGGCGTCCGCGTGCCGACACGTCGCGCGCGCGCCTGCGCAAGTGCGCAAGGCGCCCGCGTGCCGACACGTGGCGCGCGCGCTTGCGCACCTGCGCAAGTGCGCAAGGCGCCCGCGTGCCGACACGTGGCGCGCGCGCGCTGAGCGCACAGCACCTAAGCGCACAACGCCCAAGGTGCTGCCCCACGCATCCCTTGGATGCCTTTTCCCCCTCTTTTTATGTATATACATATACATATACATATGTATACAAATTCACACATATACATACTCCGCCACATTCTCCCCCTCCAAAAAAATTTTCACATTGAGTTCGCATGACCAATTTAACCCGTTAATCGGAGGTTCCCTCGCCCCAAAGGCGGGGGGGTAATTAACGGCAGCTTAGTCCGCGGCTGCCGGAGATTCGGATCCCCACAATCATTAAACCCCGGCCTACCCTAGGCAGGGGGAATCTGTAGTACGCCTGACAAGCGCTCGCGTATTTCCATCTCACCGGGGTGACGAAAAACACCCTACACCCACTAGTGTGATCGCCATCACAACGCCGGTAGTCAAGCAAAGATCCTAAGGGCTCTACTAATATGTTTTAAGCGATATGTTAAAAGAAACATATACACATATTAAGATAGAAATAAACCAAGTAGTATACTACTATATCGCGCAAGACTGTCGTAAAGCCATATATATATTCCAAGCCTCCAAAATGTATTATACAAACCAGTACTATACAATAATAGCCTCTAGGGCATACATATCTAACAGACAGCACCTGATAGATCACTATTTTGTGTTGATGCTTGACACTTGGTTTTCATGATATTTTATTTCTAAGTATATAACAGTGGAATGGGACGCTGTTATACTTGCATATATAAATATATATTAGTGGAATGGGATGCTAATATATATGTATACATATAAATTCATATACCTTTCATGATTATTGCATTCATATGACCTTTTATTGCTATTAATTGCATATGTTAGATTCGCGCTGTATGTGCATACTTGTGATTACCTGCATATGTTATTTACTATTCATGAGTTGGCAACTCACCCCCGTTGTGCCAAAGTTGTTTTGTAGGGTGTTCCCCAGAGTACTCGAGGCAGGCTATTCATCTATCTTATCATATTTTGCTACGGATACTGCATCAGCTCACATTGTGCAGTTTGCTTAGGTGGGTTTTGTGGTTTTTCGTTTTTGTATTGTATATTCGTTGTATCCTTGTACTCTCCATCTACTATTTTCATGTTGACTTAGAGACTTGACGGGGACGATATTGTATATTATTTTGTGACTTGGTTGTCTTTTATACAGTTTCCTTTTTATCGTCTTTTATTTCTTCGCTACGGCGTCGTATATTTGTTGTGGTGGTTGTTTTCCGTCTTTGGGCATGTATTTGCTCCCATTTGGGGATGCTTTACTTTATATTTATGTTGTACCCATTTTTGGGGTTGGTTTTTACAAAGGAGGTGCTGCCAAAATTTTCAAGAAAGTAAATTGGACTTACAGAATTTATACTTGAGATTTTCAAAAGTTTAAACAATATTTCTTATCTTTTGTTGTCTTTTAATGGTTTAGATTTCTGGGTTTTGGCTTTCTTTTACTGCGTTACGCCTGTAGACGTTGCGTAGTATTAGGGCCGTCACGTGCCAATTTCGGGTCGTGACAAAATTGGTATCAGAGCGCTAGGTTTTACCTTTTGGAGTGTAGGATGACCTTGGTATGATGGACTAGGTAGCTTAAGCAGAGTAACGTAGTGTGTGTATGTCCGCAACATACTCACGATGCGGTACTCCGCCTAAAGTGACCTAAGTACAAATTGCTTGAAATTCTTTCCTTGATGACATATCCTTGTGATTCGATTTCCGTGTTCATGTCGAATCCTATCTCTATTTATAGCCTTTGCCGCCGACGACTATGGAAACTCAGAGTGATGCAGCGAGGGCCGAGGTCAGAGTTTACTCGAGTGGGTCAAGGACTGACCAGGATGGCGCACTCGTTGCACAGGAGCAGACGGATCCGCCTTCGACAGATAGTATCGCTAGGCTTGTAGCAGATTGTAGGGTGTTTTTCATCACCCCATTGAGATGGGAATACGCACGCGCTTGTCAGGCACATTACAGATTCCCCCTGCCTAGGGTAGGCTGGGGTTTATTAATTGTGGGGATCCGAATCTTCGGCAGCCACGGACTAAGCTGCCATTAATTACCCCTCGCATTTGGAGCGAAGGAACCTCCGATTGACGGGTTAAACCGGTCATGCGAACTCAATGTGCAGTATCGTGTTTTGAAGGGGTTTGGAAACATCAGGGCCCCGCAGAGTTTTTACGGGGGTCCCGCTACCCGGATAGTGGGCTGGGGGTCAAGGGGGCTAGCAGTGTCGTGGAGTCTGTGTGTGTTTTCCTTCCCCCCTTTTTTTAAAGTGGAGTTTAATTTCAAAGGGAATTTTATTGTGGAGTTAAACTCCAAAGAATTTTAGATGGAGTTAAACTCCTAAAAGAATTTTATGCGGAGTTAAACTCCCAAAACAGAACTTTATTGTGGAGTTAAACTCCAAAGAATTTATTATTTTTTTTAAAAAGTTTCCAAAAGGGATTTTATTGGGGAGTGCACGTAAAACGAGGGGGGAAAGAAAACAAAATGGCGTCTAAGGGACGCTCGCATGGCAGGTAGGCGCCTTAATGCTCGGGGTCACATGCGCGCACGTGACCGATGGGCGCTTTGGCGCCCCCGGGGTCACGTAGGCACACATGACCAAAGGGCGCCTTGACGCCTCGGGGCCACGTGCGCACATGTGACCGATGGGCGCCCCGGGCGCCCTCGGGGTCACGTAGGCACACGTAACCGATGGGTGCCTTGGCCCCCCGGGGTCACGTGCGCACACGTGACCAATGAGCGCCTTGGCCCCCCGGGGTCACGTAGGCACACGTGACCGATGGGAGCCTTGGCGCCCCGGGGTCACGTGCGCACACGTGACCGATAGGCGCCTTGGCACCCCAGGGTCACGTGGGCATACGTGACCGCGGGAAAAACCCGTAGAAAAGGAGGCCTAGCCCCTAGGCTGGGGAGTTGAACTCCCAAGGGGATTTTTAGAGTTGAACTCCTAACAGAAACAAATTTATGGAGTTAAACTCCAACAGAAACTAATTTATAGAGTTAAACTTCAGCAGATCTAGAAAGGAGTTAAACTCCTGGGGAATTATTGCTCTCCTTTTGAGCCTTGGGTCTGTCCAAAGTTAGATTTTGGGAGATGGGTCTCCTTCTTCTTGCTCTTGATCGGCGGGATCTTGGAGAAAAGGGGATGAGACTTAAAAGCCTCCCCTTTTCGAGATCTGATTGGAGATCCGAGCTCCCCTTCGTGGGTTTTGTGGTGGAAATCTATTTATTTTGAGAAAAGGAAGAGTTGAACTCTTGATTTAATTCAAAAGAAAGAAGAAGGTTTTAGAACCTTGAGGAAGGAGAAAGAGACAGATCTGGATTCTTTTTTAGGGAGAGAGAAAAAGTTGTTAGGATATTTTCATTATCTTAGCCTTTATAGGCTATACACTTTACACATAGCCCTTTGGGCTTCACAAAATGGCATTTTGCTTATCCCATGGCTCTTGTGCCATTTTTTTTTGCACATAAGCCATGGGCTTTACAAAAATTTGGCTTTATGCCCATTTTCTTACATTTATTCATAAAATAAAATACAAGAAATACAACAGAATTTTGGCATGGGGGAAGGCCGTCCGCTTCATGTTCGGGCTCGCCCCGGGCATGGGCCCACTTGATCTGGGGTTGACTTTGATTTTGACTTGGTCAACCGGGGTGTAAATTTTTATCCCAGCAAATTGCCCCCCTATCAATAAATGCACACCACACATATGGGCCGTGTGCATGAAATTGATGGATCTTCTTTCACGTGGAAGCGACTTGATTCGGTTCCCACCTTTTGGGAAGCTGGCACTGCCCTTTTTACGACGTGGACGGTCGATGATTGACGTGTCTCCAAGACGGAGTGTCTGATTGACTTGATTCCGAGGCGGAGCATTATTCCTACGGGGAGGTCGTTGCTGCCCTTTTAGCGACATGGACGGTCGGTGGTGCCCTTTTAACGGCGTGGACGGTCGGTGCTGCCATTTTAGCGACTTGGACGGTCGGTGCTGCCCTTTTAGCGACGTGGACGGTCGTTGCTGCCCTTTTAGAGACCTGGACGGTCGGTGCTGCCATTTTAGCGACTTGGACGGTCGGTTCTGCCCTTTTTGTGACTTGGACGGTCGGTGCTGCCCTTTTAGTGACGTGAACGGTCGGTGCTTCCATTTTATCGACTTGGACGGTCGGTGCTGCCATTTTAGTGACTTGGACGATCGGTTCTGCCCTTTTTGAGACTTAGACGGTCGGTGCTGCCCTTTTAGTGACGTGGACGATCGGTGCTGCCATTTTAGCGAATCGGACGGTCGGTTCGGCCCTTTTTGCAACTTGGACGGTCGATTCTGCCCTTTTTGTGACTTGGACGGTCGGCGCTCTGATCCGGAGCGATTTGGTTCCCGATTTGTGGGAAGCCTGCACTGCCCTTTTTCACGACATGGACGGTCGATTCTGATTTGATGTGAATTGGGTTGACATCAGCATCGCTACACTGGAATATGGTACCAGGAGCGAATCATCATTTGCCGTGAGGGAATTTCCCTTGTTCCCAGTTTAACGACTTAGGGGTCATCTGTTTCCAGTTTAACGACTTAGAGGTCATCTATTCCCAGTTTAAAGACTTAGGGGTCTATTGGATTGGAGTTTGGAATTTTGGGATTAGGGTAGGCATCAGCGTTGCTAACACTGAAGCACATGTGCCAGGAGCAATTCATCATTTGCCTTTTCTTGTTGGGGGCGATGGCTTAGGAGACAGGTTTAGGTCCCTATCACCTAAGGCTTTTCGATTTTATGAGCCGTAAGGGTCCCAAAAAAGCATTTTCTCCCTACGAGTCGAAAAGATCTCGTAGGTGTACTTTCTCCTTAGGAGTCATGGGGACTCCCAAGTGTGTTTATCCTTTGTGAGTCATAAGGATCCCACGAAGGTTTGTTCTCCTCATGTATCGTTAGGACACATGAGTGGGTCTTTCCTGATGGAGCATAATTCCAAGGGCGGAGACCGGCAGCTGGACTGGTGATTGCGGTAGAGCATGGGTATGCTGAGGATTATTTGAGCCCGTGGATTGTATACGGTAGTCAAGTTGGGGACTGACCGTAAGGCCGGGAGAATTTTGAGAAATTGGATTTTGGTTGGCGTCTGCATCGCTGCACTGGAATATGGTACCAGGAGCAACTCATCATTCACCGTTTGGGGATTTGGAATTTAGATCTTGTTTGGCATCAGTATTGCTGCACTGGAATAATGCCAGGAGCAACTCATCATTTGCCCCCGGAGGACTTGGGGATTTTGGGTTTTTGGTCGGCATCAGCACCGCTAACACTGAAGCGAAATGCCAGGAGCGACTCATCATTTGCCGTTTCCCGTTGGGGAACGATGGCTTAGGAGACAGATTTAGGTCCCTGTCACATAAGACTTTTCAATTTTACAAGCCGTAAAGGTCTCATAAAAGCATTTTCTCCCTACAAGTCGAGAGGATCTCGCAGGTGTATGTTCTCCTTAGGAATCGTGAGGATTCCTAAGTGTGTTTCTCCTTTATGAGTCGTAAGGATCTCACGCAGGAATTTTCCCCTCACAAGGTCGAGAGGACTTTGCAAGTGTATTTCGTCTCTTTTCACGAGTTTGCTCCCTTTTCGGTTTTTACAAACTCGTCGTTAGTCCTGTTGTTTTTACTCACGGAGCCCTTTCGGGTTTTCATCCGTGCCCGTTTTGCTTGTGGACATACTTTTTTTTGCGCTGGTGGGACTTTTTTAAAGTAGTCTCACCAACCGGATTTGGGAGAGATAGGGGTCGTTTACGCCCGTGGATTGTATACGGTTTTACAGGATGTATGATCCAAACCGTAGGGCTGGTGTGCTCAATTCGCCTGGGACTTGGAGCATTCACGCGTAGTATTTCTTGAGATACCGGCCATTGATGGGTGGCATGGGCCTTTCTCCCTCGGCACTTATTAGTTGGTAGGATCCTCCGTCGAACACTTTCTCGATGACGTATGGTCCTTCCCAGTTTGGCTCGAATTTTCCCTTGGCATGTCGATTGGGGATGATCGGTCTTTTGAGGACTAATACTAATTTGCCTTTCTTGAAAGTGCGGAGACGAGTCATCTTGTCATAGGCCCGTGACATTTGGGCACGGTACAGCTCCAGATTTTGCTGTACTGCAAGCCTCTTTTCTTCGAGGGCGTCGAGCTCTTCAAGCCGAAGGAACACGTTTTCCTCCTCCATCAACTCATGCTGAACGACCATTCTTAAGCTTGGAACTTCGACTTCGAGGGGGAGGACCGCCTCCACTCCGAAGAGCAAGGAGTATGGAGTGGACTGAGTTGGAGTACGGTGCATGGTACGATGCGCCCACAACGCCCCGTGAAGTTTGAGATTCCAGTCTCTCTTGTTGGATGAAGCATTTTTCCTCAGGAGCTTGCATAGAGTCTTATTGAAAGCTTCGGCTAGCCCATTGGCTCTTGGATTATAGATGGAGGAATATCTCCAGTCTATCTTGTGCTGAGTAGAGAACCTTGAGACTTTGAAGCTCTTGAAAGAAGGCCTGTTGTCAAAAATGATTCTTCTTGGTCTACCGAAGCGGTATAGAATATTTTGCTGGAAGAATGTCAGAATATCATCTGTCTTGACTTCTTTTAGCAGGACAGCTTCAGCCCATCCAGAGAAGTAGTATGTTGCGGCCAATATGAACCGGTGGCCTCTGGATGACGGAGGATCAATTGGGCCAATTATGTCGGTGCCCCAAACTTCGAAGGGCCACGACGCCACCGTAGGATGCAATGGATTGGGATGCTTGTGAATGAAATCACCATGGATTTGGCAGAGATGGCATTTCTTTGCATGCTCTTCGCAATCCCTTATCATGGTGCGCCAGTAATATCCAAACCGTTTGATCTGAAGCCGCATTTTAGGGCCGGACTGGTGAGCCCCGCAAACGCCTGAGTGAACTTCTTTCATGACCTTTTGGGCTTCGGCTAATGACAAACACCTGAGCCAGAGTTGGTCATATGACCTGCGGTATATAGTGTCATTTACAAACACATATCGGAGAGCTCTCTTCTTCAACTGAATCCTCGCAAATTTTCCTTCGGGCAGCTTGTCGTATCGAAGGTACTCTATGAAGGGTTCTCTCCAATCGGGCTCGTCTTGGATGATCGAAGCTTCTTCGGCAGGAGTGTTCTTCTGTTCCGCGCTCTCCTCTTCTCATAGAAAGACTAGGGATAGAATTTGCTGGCTCCTGACCGTGATCAGAATTTCTTCCATGTCAGGATCAGCCAGCTCCTTGGCTAAGCGAGCGAGTACGTCATCTTTTCCATTCAACGCTCTAGAGACTCTTATTAGTTCAATATGAGTGAACTGTTTCATGAGTTCCACCACTCGGCTTCTGTACCGAGCTAACTCGGGTTTGTATATCTTATAATCGCCGCTTACTTGGTTGACGACAAGCTGGGAGTCACCATAAACCCGTAGCCGACGGATTTCCATTTCTATGGCGAGCTCCAAACCAGCTATCAGAGCTTCATACTCAGCTTCATTATTTGTTTGAGGCTCAGTGAGAGCAAAAGAACGTCATAGGGTTCCCATCGATGGCGTGATGAACACCAGTCCTATCCCTGCTTTTATCTGCGGGACGCTTGATTTGCCGGAGCTCCTTATTGATGAGGCTCCATTGAAGTAGAGCTCCCAATATGGCTCATCTTCCTCTAGGTCCAGCACTTGTTCGTCGGGTAGCTCGCAATTAAGCGGTGACCCCTCTGATACGGGATGAGCAGCAAGGAAGTCTGCAAGAGCTTGCCCTTTTACTGCTTTCTGAGGAGTATAAACTATGTCAAACTCAAGTAGCATGACAGCCCATCTTGCCATTCTGCCGGCTAGGCTTGCCTTGGTCATTAAGTGTTTGAGCGGGTCGACTTTGGAGATCAACATGACCCGATGAGCAAGCAGATAGTGCCTCAGCTTCTTCACAGCGAATATCAGAGCCAGGCATTTCTTTTCGATCGGAGAATAGTTGTGTTCTGCCCCGACTAAAGTTCGACTGAGGTAGTAGAGGTCAATCTCTTTTCACTCCTCGTTGTTCTGGGCAAGGAGCGCACCGAGTGACTCATCTAGCGCGGTAGTGTAGAGAATCAGCGGTTTATTTGGAATGGGAGCGGCCAGCACTGGAGGGTGCAAGAAGTACTGTTTGATGCTTTCGAACGCCTCTTGACATTCGGCATCCCAGATAAAAGGAGCTCCTTTCTTCATGAGCATTGAGAAGGGCCTACATCTTCCCGATAAATTCGAGATAAACCTCCGTATATAAGCAAGCTTACCTTGAAAAGATCTCAGCTGCGTCAGACTCTTTGGAGGGGGCATCTCCATGATGGCCTTTATCTTGGATGGGTCGACTTCAATCCCCCGATGTCGAACTATGAAGCCCAGGAATTTTCCCGATGACACGCCAAAGGCACACTTCAGGGGATTCATTTTCAGATCGTACTCCCTCGGCCTGGTGAGAATGGTCCTAAGATCTTAGATGTGATCGGCCTTGGCTTTAGTCTTGACGACCAGATCATCAACATAATATTCGACGACTTTATGAATTAGGTCATCAAAGAAATTGGTCATTGCCCTTTGATATGTAGCACCTGCGTTCTTCAGTCCGAACAGCATCACTTTGTAGCAGTATATTCCGATCGGGGTTCGAAATGCTGTGTGTTTCTCATCCTCAGGTGACATCTTGATCTGATTATATCCAGACGAGCCATCCATAAAGGTGAACAGCTCGTAATTTGAGGTGTCATCGACCATCATTTCCATGACTGGTAGCGGGAAGTCGTCTTTAGGACATGCCTTGTTGAGGTCCCTGAAATCAACACAAACTCTGATCTGCCTATTTTTCTTCTTCACTGGGACTATGCATGCGATCCAGTCCGCATATTTCTCTTCCCTGATGAAGCCGGCGTCGATGAGCTTCTTGGTTTCCTCGATGACCTTTTCTTCTAGTTCCCTTCTCATTCTTCGAGGAGCTTGTTTGACTGGCTTAGCATCAGGAGATATAGCCTGCTTATGCACGGCCACTTCAGGGGAAAGGCCAGGCATTTCTTTGTATGTCCACGCGAAACAATCGACGAACTCATGCAGCAGGGAAATTAACTGCTCTTTCATTTCCTCTGACAAGAGTGAGCTGATGTAGGTCGGCCTTGGATTATCGGGCGTTCCTAAGTCAATCTCGGTTAGCTCGTCAAAGGTTGCTTGTCCGCTATCTTCGAGATCTTGAGGAGCTTCTTCCGACTCATCTAGCTCGTCTTCATCATTTGACTCTTCGCTGGTTTCCCCAATATGGATTATGTAGCAAGCCTTAGAATCAGGCTGGATGAAGCCTATGCCCCGCCTATCTGGAATCCGTCCATCGATAAGTGCTCGGACATGAGGTGGATGCCATAGCCCTTCGTAAAACTTTGCTTCGGACTCCGTTTGATATAACCGGCATCCGCACATTTTAAAGTATTCCCATATCTCGGGCGCATAGTATCTGGGATTGCGGACGGCTCTTATGCCTCTCTCATATGGAAGGCACGCGACAGACAAATCGTCCGGGTGCACAACAGGGTTTGACCCATAAAAAAGGATGCCTTTCTGTCCACTTTTCCTTCGGGCACGTAGAAAGTTTTCAGCTGGTCCACGGTGGAGACTGAAAACGCATCGAGCTCTTTGCACATCTGCTCTGGTACCCTTGTGATGGACAGGGACCCTTCTGCAATTTCGAGGGTCTCTCGTAGTTTCGCTTGTGGTATGGGGGTCCAATCTGCACAGCTGTTGCGAGGCAGGTCCTCTTCCTCCGACTCTTCAATGTCACTGCCAAGATGAGGGCGGACTTTGCTGCTAGATGGGCCTTCAGTATCAGATTCGTCCGTATCGCTACCGAAACGAGGGCGAGTTTTACGGAAGGACGGACTTCCAGCGTCGGACTCATCAGTGTCACTACCGAAATGCGGGCGCACTTGGGCGTTTTTGCACTTGAAAGTGACAACCGGCTCAGATTTGCTTTTGATTCTTGGGGCCGCTCTATCCCCAGTCAGTTGTGGCTTAGCATTTTGCTGGTTCATAAAGTACTGAGAATCTTCATATCTGACTTTATGCACACCGAACGGCTGGATGTCTCCGTCAATGCGTCTTTCTTCACTATTTTTAGTATACTTCATGCATTGATGGAGAGTTGACGAAATGATGCCGTAATCGTGGAGCCACGGCCGTCCCAAGAGAATTTTATAAGACGTGTCAGCGTCGATCACGTATATCTTAGCTTCAATTTGCAGATCCCCAAATTTGATTGGCAGAGCTATGGACCCCAGAACTTGCTGGCAATTTTGGTTGAAGCCTTGAATGACAATCCTTTCCCTTGAGAGGTGTCGGACGTCCATTGACAAACTCTTCAAAGTTCGCAAGTTCATGATGTTCACTGAGGACCCCGGATCGATCAATATGCGATTAATCCGATCTTCGTCGCTGTACCCGGTCACGTAAAGCGACCGATTATGCTCAGCCGTTCCCAGTAGCAAGTCTTCGTCCTTAAACGTCACTGCGGCGGCTTGCAAAGTGTACTGAGCTTCTTTCATATTAATTTCCGCAAAGCGAGCCTGATACCGCTCAGGGTTTTGTAGAGCATGAATGAGAACATCTCTAAGATCTTGAGATAGAACCAAGGCATCTTAGATACTAAGGAGAGACGGAAGCTTTCGGAGGCGAGCCAAGACATTATAGTCCACTGGGGAGGACTCGAATCTTCATTCGCCGGTTCCCTGCCATCTTCCTCATTAACCACATGTTTTTCCTTTCCTTTTGAGGCGTTTCTCTGATTTGGCGGTAGAGCCCTGCCGCTTCTGAGCTGGATCTGGTTGGCCATTGTGGAGAGCTCCTCGTCCTCTTCGGGAAAACAGAGCTCCTCCTCAGAGTTGCTGCCAAGATGCATGGCGTAGCAGGTCACTACTGGGATCTCTTCATTGGAGTCATCATCCAACTCCTCCAAAATCTCCGCTGCCTCAACAGGGAAGAACTCCTTCAGTTCAATTAGATTTCTTTCCTTCTGTTCATAGTCTTCGAGGGAATCGACATATTTTTGAATGGTCGATCTCCCTGCAGACTCTTTTTCGCGTCGAGCTGCACTTTTCTTCTTTTTGAGCTTTTTGGATTTTGAGCCTGATAGAGCCGCATTGGCAGCTGGTATGGCAGGCTTCTTCTGCCCTTCCCATTCCGTTCTGGGCTCTTTCCGAAGTAGCTTTAGCATCTTCTTCGTCTTGTTAGATATGTGTGCGTACTCCATGGAGGCCGCGATGAGTCCGTTTCATTTCTCAGGGCAGCGGGTTCGGCTGTCTGCTCCCAGAAGGCTTCAGCTTCTGTCTGTATAAAGTTGGTGGTTACAACTTGATTGTTCACCAACACACTTTTGGACAGCTCGATCTCTCAAGCCTTGTACTGCTTCTCGACCCGGTCTTTGAAGATATAGCAATCCTCGATCGCATGGCTCACTACTCGGTGGTACGGGCAATACAGGGGATTGTCGGTCATTTTTGCTTCTTGAGTTCTTTTCGACTCTGGCAATTGTAGACCGTTGTTCAAGGCATCTTTAAATATCTTCCGGACCTTGTCCCTTCTGAAAAAGTAAACCTTGTTCTTTTTCTCCTCTAGGGAAGACCCTTCTCCTCCCAGCACTGGCTTTCGAGACCGGTTGGTTTTGGATTCGCCCGCCCTTCGCTTTTCTTCACTGCCGGACACATTGAAGACATTGGTACTGTTGGAACTCCCGCTTCTACGGTTGTCGTCCCGCTTACTTTTCCAAGTCTTGTCTCTCTGAGAGTCCGGGATAGAATCTTGCTTCGAGCGTTCCAGCATTTGGACTTTCTTGGTTAGATCTTGAAACATCTTGAGACCTGCTGTACACAAGAATGGGACCATCCAATTGCTGAGGTTCCCAATGAGAAGGCTGACGGACTGGTCCTGCTCCAGCTGTAGTTCACACTTGACCGTGAGATTACGCCATCGGGCGATAAAGTCGGTGTTGCTTTCATTCTTCCCTGACTTGGTCCTCACAAGGTCAGCAATGAAGATTTTATCACTAACACTCATGAACCTTTGCCGAAACAGAGACTCCATTTGGGCAAAGGTAATGACGGACCCGTCTGGTATACTTGCGTACCAGTCAAAAGCGACACCGGTCAGGCTGTTGACAAACTGACGAAGAAGGAGCGCATCATTGCCCCCTGTATTTCCGCACGATGCTTTAAAATGGGCGACGTGCTGATTTGCATTTCCCGTCCCATCAAATCTTCCGAACTTAGGAATGACGTAGACGCTCGGGAACTCGATAAGATCGTACTGTGCGGGATATGGCCGCCCACTGCTGCCAATCTCTTTCTGAGCTTCAGCTTCGACCACCAATGTTTTAACCTTGCTGGTGACCAAATCCATTATCCCATCTTGTGTTAACGGGATAGTGTTATCTGGGACCAAGGAGTCCCCAGAAGCAGAATGTGGTCGGCTTTCGTGCGGCTCGACGAATCTTGGACCCAAAGGGACAGGCACCAGCCGCTTCGGATTGTCATCATCCGGCTCATGAGTAGCGACTTGTGCTTTATTGGGAGGCGCTCAAGCAATTTGAGCCGTACGTTGCATCACAACTTTCGTCAAGTCGTCAATCTTCGAATAGAGCTTGGCCATCTCCTTATCTTTGCTCTTGAGCTGTTTCCGAAGCTCTTAGAGCAGCTCTTGCTCCGCGGTCCTGGGACGGAAAGTCGGCTCTTCCTCGCTCTCCGAGCTTGACTCTGCCTGGACCGAAGGGTCTTTCTGCCAATCGTCCTCTTCGAGAGGGTTTTCAACATCCAGCGGAGGCGGCTGTTCTTGGGGAGCGGCGACCACATTCAAGCCAGATTGGGCTTGAGATGTGGTGGCCCCATCCCTGCTTTTGCTGCGAAGGTTGTCGCTGGGGCGCCCGCCCGCCATATAGACCGTATGGACAACATATCCAGACGTCATTTTATTATCGGCGGCTGATTTCATGGATCGTTGTCTTGGCCCTCCTGTCTCGGTAACGGGCAGTCGATTGAAGGTGCTGGCCTGACCAGGTTCTTGAATGGTGCTGACACTTCTTTTCTGGGTTTGCCCCGCTGCTTTCGTGCTGCACAAAGTACCTGATAGACTCTTGAAGAGACAGTGTCATACTTTTTCTGTTGGGGCCGGGACACGTCTCTTTGTAGCGACGTTCGGACCGCTGTCTTCTTGATTGTGGCGGTCATGGCATTTTTCTGAACCCATTTCATAGGTTCGAAGGAATTGCCGGATTTTACGGTCGATTCAGTCGTCGTCGCAGGATGACTCTGCTCTCAGAATCTCACACGACTCCACCTGGCCGAAGTCCTGGCCCTCTTGTTGGCTCGATACCTGAGCCGTTTCTGCCTTAACTTTTCTGATTTGAGTGCTTGGCAGGTTCCGGCTCTTCAGGAGGCCACCGTAGACCAGGCGATGGAAGACTTTGGAGATACGCCTGATTATGCATCTGTTGGGGTCATTGCCTGAGCTCGTCCACAACATTTGATGTTGCCTTTTGTGCCGGAAGTCTTTCCCCCAGCTGGAGCACCCGAGAGTCGTTCAGACACCATCTCAAGTTTCGATCGCGGTGCCTTAGCGATCACAACATTCGGCCTCTTGCCCCTCGAGACCGGCTTAGCCACCTGTTTTGCCGGGATTTCTGCCAGATGAGCGCTTCCGGCAGGGTAGATGATGACGGAACCGAACTGGCGGGGCAGTTCCTCCCACTGTCGACTGAGGCTTGCGGGAAGAACCACATGAGCATTAATCTTGACCACGTACGAGATCGGGGTCGCGTTGGAAGCTGAATTCGTCTTGGGAGACATTGTCGTTGAAAGTTGATTGCTGCACGAAAGAAAGAAATTATTTCAGTACAAACATCGGCATATATGCTAAATGAGTTCGCATGAACGCTTAACCCGATATATGGGAGGAGAGACTGGTCCCACCGGGCGTGCCAGAAGCTGTAGGGTGTTTTTCGTCACCCCATTGAGATGGGAATATGCACGTGCTTGTCAGGCGCATTACAAATTCCCTCTGCCTAGGGTAGGCTGGGGTTTATTGATTGTGGGGATCCGAATCTCCTGCAGCCGTGGACTAAGCTGCCGTTAATTACCCCTCGCATTTGGAGCGCAGGAACCTCCGATTGACGGGTTAAACTGGTCATGTGAATTCAATGTGCAGTATCGTGTTTTGAAGGGGTTTTGGAAACATCGGGGCCCCACAGAGTTTTTACGGGGGTCCCGCTATCCGGATAGCGGGCTGGGGGTCAAGTGGGCTAGCAGCCCCCTTGTGGGGTGCAGGGCAACGCCCCATTAGAAATTTTTTCTAACGGAAGACAGTGTCGTGGAGTCTTTGTGTGTTTTCCTTCCCCCTTTTTTTTAAAGTGGAGTTTAATTTCAAAAGGAATTTTATTGTGGAGTTAAACTCCAAAGAATTTTAGATGGAGTTAAACTCCTAAAAGAATTTAATGCGGAGTTAAACTCCCAAAACAGAACTTTATTGTGGAGTTAAACTCCAAAGATTTTTTTTAAAAAAAAAGTTGAATTCCAAAAGGGATTTTATTGGGGAGTGCATGTAAAACGAGGGGGGAAAGAAAACAAAATGGCGTCTGAGGGACACTCGCATGGCAGGTGGGCGCCTTAATGCCCGGGGTCACGTGCGCGCACGTGACCGATGGGCGCTTTGGCACCCCCGGGGTCACGTGGGCACACGTGACCGAAGGGCGCCTTGACGCCCCGGGGCCACGTGCGCACACGTGACCGATGGGCGCCCTGGGCGGCCTCGGGGTCAGGGTCATGTGCGCACACGTGACCGATGAGCGCCTTGGCGCCCTGGGGTCACGTGGGCACACGTGACCGATGGGAGACTTGGCGCCCTGGGGTCACGTGCGCACACGTGACCGATGGGCGCCTTGGCGCCCCGGGGTCACGTGCGCACACATGACCGATGGGCGCCTTGGCGCCCCGGAGTCACGTGGGCACACGTGACCGCAGGAAAAACCCGTAGAAAGGGAAGCCTAGCCCCTAGGCTGGGGAGTTGAACTCCCAAGGGGATTTTTGGAGTTGAACTCCTAACAGAAACAAATTTATGGAGTTAAACTCCAACAGAAACTAATTTATGGAGTTAAACTCTAGCAGATCTAGAAAGGAGTTAAACTCCTGGGGATTTATTTCTCTTCTTTTGAGCCTTGGGTCTGTCCAAAGTTAGATTTTTGGAGATGGGTCTCCTTCTTCTTGCTCTTGATCGGAGGGATCTTGGAGAAAAGGGGATGAGACTTAAAAGCCTCCCCTTTTCGAGATCTGATTGGAGATCCGAGCTTCCCTTCGTAGGTTTTGTGGTGGAAATCTATTTATTTTGAGAAAAAGAAGAGTTAAACTCTTGATTTAATTCAAAAGAAAGAAGAAGGTTTTAGAACCTTGAGGAAGGAGAAAGAGGCAGATCTGGATTCTTTTTTGGGGAGAGAGAAAAAGTTTTCCGGATATTTTCATTATCTTGGCCTTTATAGGCTATACACTTTATACATAGCCACTTGGGCTTCACAAAATGGCATTTTGCCTATCCCATGGCTCTTGTGCCATTTCTATTTGCACATAAGCCATGGGCTTTACAAAAATTTGGCTTTATGCCCATTTTCTTACATTTATTCATAAAATAAAATACAAGAAATACAACAGAATTTTGGCATGGGGGATGGCCGGCCGCTTCATGTTCGGGCTCACCCCGGGCATGGGCCCACTTGATCTGGGGTTGACTTTGATTTTGACTTGGTCAACCGGGGTGTAAATTTTTACCCCAACACAGATATGCAGGACTTACGCTAGGCGATGAGTTCATTGGTTGAGGCCATTCGAGCACAGCGACAGGAGGTTGTCACCCCTGTTATCCAGTTGTCCCTTGCGATCAGCATGCAGCATTCCGTCACCTACATATCACCAGTGGATACAGCCCCAGTTGACGAGGCACGCCTTCCAGAGACTTTGGGAGTCCGGAACAGTGGAGGACTAGTACCGGTGTACCAGCCCAGAGACAAAGGCCTAGTCGTCAAGACAGATTTCGTGATCGTCGTGGGAGTAGCAGAGGCTTAGGACGAGGGCAGTCGTTCAGCTCTCATCCCCAGGAGGGTCAGCAGCCATCGTATGGATGTTTTCGATGCGGGAGCCTTCATCACCTCATCAGGGATTGTTCCTTAGCACTGTGACAGGGTCGTTTTCAGAGAGGTCGTGGACGCGGAAGGTTCACTCAGAGGGGATAGGTTGGCAGAGGAAGATTTCAGCCAGTTGCGGGTGAGGGGCAGACACGAGAGTTTGCTTCTACTCATCGGGACGCGCGGGCGTCCAATGGAGAGTTTTCATGTATTTTTAATTTGTATGTTCTTTTGATGCACTTGTTGTTTTACACACTTAGTGCCGTGGTTGGGTCGAAGATCGTGTTAGCTAGATCAGTCGTTTGTTGTGTTAACTTCTGTCAGCGATTCTTTTGTTGCGCGACACGTAATTCAGTCATGTGCTAATCGAATAGAAGATAAAGATTCGTCAGTCACTTGATCCTTCTAGAGATGTTGGATTTGAGGTTCTCCTGGGCATGAACTGGTTAGCTACGTGCTAGGCGTCTATGGACTACCATGAGGAAACAGTCAGGTTTTGTTTTCCCGGCAAGTCAGTTCTTGTTGTGCGGGAGGACAGTGGTGCCGCCTCTCACAGCTTGAATTCAGCCTTTTAGCTAGTCGGCTTTTGAGGAGAGGATGTCGAGGATTCTTGGCGTTCATTCGTGATACCGGAGCCACAGTGGGTTTGTTGGACCGGGTTTCTTTCGTGCGAGAGTTTTCCGACGTTGTTCCAGATGAGCCGGCGAAGCTTAGGGAGCTTAAGGATCAGCTGCAGAGTTGTTTGTTGGGGGGCTTGTGCGTCTGAGTGTTTCGCATTGGGGATCTCCTATTCTGTTCGTCCGGAGAAGGACGGCAGTTGAGGTTGTGTATCGATTGATCGTCAATTTAACCGGCTTACGGTGCGTATAGGTATCCTTTACCTCGCATTGACAATTTCTTCGATCAGCTCCCGAGTGCGAGACAATTTCTAAGTTTGTTTGGGATCAGGGCATCATTGTTGCGTGTTCGGAGTGATGACATTCTGAAGACTGCCTTGTGCGTGCTATAGGCTTTGCGTGTTTTGGTGGTGTCATTGGACTCACCAATGCCCTAACAGCATTCGTAGAGGTGATGAACCATATTTCTTCAGGCCGTTCCTCGACCGGTTATTGTTGTGTTATTGACGACATTCTGGTCTATTCAATGTGTCATGAAGGACAGGAGTAGCACTTGAGGATTTGTTTTGCAGACATTGGGAGAGCCCCAGCTGTTGGTAGATTCTCGGAGTGTTCCTTCAGGCTTGTTTGTGTTGACTCCTAGGTCTTGTAGTTACGGGAGACGGTTTTTGTATGATTCCAAGGAAGATCGAGGCCATACAGCTTTGGCCCAGACTTGTGTACGGACGGAGGTCCGCAGATTTTTGGGCTTAGCAGGTTTTTACCGCCGTTTCGTGCAGGATTGCTAGTGTAGTGCTGCACCGTTGACTGAACTGACCGAAAGGGAGGTTTCTTTTCTTTGGACTGAGGCATGCGTGCAGAGTTTTTCAGCAGTTGAAGACTCGGTTAACAACTGCATCAGTTCTTTCCTTGCTTTCTGGTTCGGGCGACTTTGTTGTTTAACTGTAATGTTTCGCGAGTGGGGCTCGATTGTGTACTGAGATGACACTATAGAGTTATCGCTTTTACTTCCCTACATCTGGAGGAAGACGAGCAGGATATCCTGCTCATGATCTGGAGATGGCTGCGGTGGTCGTGCGTTGGAGATTTAGAGACACTACTTGTTCGAGAGTCGTGTCAGATTTTCACGGACTACCAAAGCTTAATATACATCTTCCTGCAGTGGATGTTGATTATTGAGACAGTCTTCTGCAGATTTACAGTTCTTGTGCAATCATTGTGTACAGCTTAAGTTCGCCTCTACTGAGGGGACAGCTTGCCCATGTCTGCGTCCGACCACTTTTCCTTAATCGCTTCCGCGAGGCACTGCCCACCGATGCTCGTTCGTCAAACATTCTTGAGCATACTTGGCTGGGTAATGATTCGGAGTCCTTGATTTGTGACAAGGGTGTGCTAAATTTAGGGACGCGTTTGTGTACCTGATACTATTGGGCAAAGACGTGAAATCCTAGAGCAGGCACATCTGTCAACTCTCTGTACTCATTCAAGTTCCACCAGCATTTGACGTGACTTGTGAGATACTTACGGGTGGGCAGGGACGTAAAGAGAAGTTTCGAGTTTCGTTTCAAGGTGTCTGTCTTGTTGTGTGCTTAGGTTGAGCATCTGAGACCGGCTGGAGAGTTATAACCTTTAACCGTTCCGAAGTGGGAGTGGGAGCTGATCTCCACGAATTTCGTTATGGTGTCTACCCAGGTTTAGTCAGGGTGTGACTCCATTTGAATGTTTACCGTCTGGTTATACTCGGTTTGCTTAGTTGTCCTTTGTTAAGTTTGTGCGTTGCACGGAGTTCCTTCATGGGTCGTATTCAATGAAGGCACCCTGTTCGCTTGTCGTCTTGGGCAGGAGCTTCAGGAAGCCTTAGGTACTGGTTGAGCTTTAGCTCCGCCTTTCCATCCGCAGGATGATGGTTTTGTGCGAGCGGGATATACCGACTCTGGAGGATATTCTTGTGCGTACGTATTAATTGTTGTCAGCAGTTGGGATCGTCACTTGCCATTGTTAGGATTCTCCTTCGATAGCTGTTATCAGGAGGCACTCCAATTGGCAACCTTTAAGTTTTGTTTGTTAGGTGGTGTCGATCTCCAGTCTGTTTTTCTGACTCTGCGAGATTAGGATTTTTGGACCCCAACTAGTTTAGAGACTTCGGAAATGATCCATTTGGTTCAGGTCAGGATGATGACAGCCCAGTGCAGACAGATGTCTTATGTCGACCGTTGTGGTCGCAGACTTGAGTTCGCAGCGGGAGCTCATGTATTCCTACGGATTTTTCCGATGAATGAAGTGTTGAGTTTTGGGAAGCTTATCGTAGAATCGTAGGTCCTTTTAAGATCCTTAAAGCGAATTAGTTCCGTTGCCTTTGATTTTGCACTTCCGCCGAGATTATTGAGTGTCTACCCCGTATTCCTTGTGTCGACCTTTGCTATTACCTTCACACCTTTGTCACATGATTCAGCATCAGACTATTTGGCTTGGACGCAATCGTTTCGTTCACCGGCAGCCAATTGTATTAATGGCTTGGCAGGTGGAGAAACTTCGGACAAGGGTCTTGCCATCTGTGAAGGATTTTCTTGGACGTAGCCGTATAGTGAGGTGCTCACTCGGAAGGCTGCGAGCGAGATTTGGGAGTTTTGTAATCTTCTCTTTGAAGGTACGCTTAGTAAAAATTTTAAATTCGGAGAAGAATTTTTATAAGGGGGGAGATTGTAATATTTTAGAAATCGTTTTGCGAATTTTTCCGTTTTAGGGCAAAATAGTCGGTATTTTCCGTTTTAACCCGATTTCGATCAAACTTCCGTAGAAACTTATCGGCACCTTTTTTAGCTAAAATAAAGCTTGTGCGCGAACTTTGGAGGTATATGGGAGGTTTTGGTTCAGATAGAATTTTTCCCAAATAAAATATTGTTTTAGCCGGTAAAATATGCACGTAAATCGAGAAATTTCTTCTGAATGAGAATCATTTGAAATCATCACTACAATTATTTTAGAACCTTCTTTTTAAATATCTAGATTTTTTTTGGTCAATGGAATTAAAATTTAAAAAAAGAAAGAAAGAAAGAAAGGTGGCAAAATGCATTTAATGAAGCATTTATTGTATTTTTTCCTTCTAGAAAATTCCACACACCTCCACACTAGCCCTAGCTTCTTCCTTGGCCGGCCACACTCATTTCCTTGCTGCCCATCATTTTTCTTCACTCATTTCTTCTCATTTTACTTCAAAAAAATGATGAAAAATCCAAATAAATTCATACAAATTCAAATATAAATCAAACTCATCATTCTTCTTCTTCAATCATGCTTGGATCTTCATTCTAGTAGGGATTTTGGAGGCTAATTTTGGAGATTTTTGCTAGTTTTTGAAATCAAGTTTGAGGTATAAATCCTAACTCTAAGCTTAAGTTCTTGCATTTATACATTAATTAGCTTAATTAGATATTTAATATAGCTTTTAAATCATGATAAATTCATTATTCATAATTTTTATGAAATTCAAGTTAGGGTTAAAGCTTGATTAAGTATTTAATGTTAATTATAGTGTTAATTTGTGATTAGGAAAAGCTTAACCTAGTAGAAAATGATAATTTTTGTTAATTACTATTTTGTTTAGTTAAGGGTTTTTTCTTACTAGGTTTTTGCTAAAATTTAATTAGTAAGTATTAAAAATTTGGAAATGGTTTGGATAGCTTAGTTAAGCTAATATAAGATATTTGTAATCGCTAGATTTGTGTTAGCTTTGTTCTAGTGCGAATTATTGCGATAACTTGTTTACTAGGTTTCGGGGTTTTTCTGAAGTGGTTTCAATTGGTCGTTGCGAGGTGATTTCTATTATATTCCTCCCATTTAATTGTGTTGTGTTGTGTTGCGCGATCGGGACGATCGGAGTCTAGACTTAGTGTTTCGTAGTTTAGCGACCTTAGTTAGGGTTTTTGACCGATGTCGTGCGCGTTAGATGCGCTAAGTGCGCTGTGTAATTTTCAGGGCGTTATCCTTGCGTTTCTTTGTCTTTTCGTCAATGTAGGATATTTAGCTTATGTAATATATTTATGAAATTTTAGGTTCGCAGGCGGGAACTTCGGACGCTGCGAAGAGGGGAAGCGAGTGGTAGGTGTTTCCCCCAATCAGAGCAAAGCTCTATTTGAATTTCAAAAATTCAAAAATTGAAGCAACGCTTCAAATCCCGTGCGCTGCGCACGACGCGCCACGTGTCAGAAGTTGATACGTCAGCACAGCGCCCAAGGCAGCGTGCCCAATCAGAGCAAGGCTCTATTTAAAACAAAAAATAACAGGAAGCAACGCTTCAGTTGCGCAAGCGCTGCACTGCGCGACACGTGTCAGCGCAGTTGTACTGCGCTGTGCGCTGCGTGACACGTGTCAAGCGCTGAGACGTTTGCGCCAAACAGAATTAAAATTCCAGTAAGATCTTTTTGTTCTTGTTAAAACAAGAAGATTGTCTTCTGTAAAACAGAAGCCCTTGGATCAAAGATCCAACGGTGGGGAAAATTCCCCAAATCACTCAGAGAAGGATCTCTTTAACAAATTTAACAAATTAATGGGCACTATATAAAGGCCCCTAGACTCCAATTCAAAGGAGATGAATCAAGATCGAGAACAAGAAGAACTTCAAAAACAACAAAACAGATAGAACTCTGAAGAATTGTGAGAAGAACTCAAGAAGGGAAAGAAGGTAAAAACCTTTTTAAAAAAAGAGAAGAACTTCTTCTGAATAGATCATTGATCTAAGAACAGGATCAATGATCATGAATAAAAAATAAATAATAACAGTGCCTTGCACTTTTTTATAAACCATTGGTTCTGGAATCTTAAAGATTCTCATGTTATTGAAAATAGTACCTTGCAGTTGCAAAAACTGCACTGTTGCGCTCCTGGGTTGGCGCAAGCCACCAGAGAGCGCCACGTGTCAGCTCCAAAACCACTTGCGCTATGCGCTTTTAAAAACAGAGCATTGCTCTTTAAAGTTGGCGCAACTCACCAGAGCGCGCCACGTGTCAGTAGCGCACTGGCGCAGCGCACTGCGCTGTTGCGCTTGCGCTCACCAGAGTGTGACACATGTCACCACGACAAGCGCTTGCGCTCAGTAATTGGCGCAAAGCGCCTGATAAGCCACTGTCAAGTAATTAATGCACTGCAGAATGGCCAAGCCCAATTAAAAAAGGCCTAACAGGCCAAATAAAATGCAATGCATTATTTTAAAAAGGGGCAGAGCCCAAACCAAAACAGATGCTCTGCATCATTTACAAAGGGACTGAGCCCAAACCAAAACATATGCCCTGCATCATTTACAAAGGGACTGAGCCCAAATCAAAAAGGCCTAGCAGGACAGAATAAAATGCAGTGCATTATTAAAAAGGGGCAAAGCCCTAGCACAGGCCTAATAGGCCAAAGATAAAAACGTCAAACATCCTCAACTGGACTTAGCCCAATCATGGCAATAAGTCCTCAAATTAAATTGACTGAGCACGACTGCTCCCTTAAATCAATTTACATCCGGTTCAAGGGTACATCTCTGAACTCCTCTGACACATATCGTTGTAATCATTCAACGACGTCAGAGAGGTGACGGGTCCCAACAACCACACATCGACACGGACTGTGAGGTCCTTAAACTCATGGACTTATGTGTCTTTAAACCAAGATACGGACTGTGGGGTCCTTAAACCCACGGACTTATGCGTCCTTAAACTAATGGACTAATGCGTTCTTAAACCAAGATACGGACTGTGGGGTCCTTAAACCCAAGGACTTATGCGTCCTTAAACTAACATCCATCCCCAAAACGGGAAAAATGGACCGCAATGTCCCTAAACTACCTATGGACCACTACATCCCTAAACTGGAACAATAGAGCTCCCAAATGCTCTTTTGTCGGATCTAAACGATCCTGTTTAAGTTGATCTTAGCCTCAAATATGGCTAACGTATCCTTAAACATTCAAACAGACTTTAGTCCCAAATTAGACTATAAGACCCCCAATCAACTTTGGTCTAAAGGTACATCTCTAAACTCCTATGACACCTATCGTTGTAATCCTTCAACGACGTCAGAGAGGCGACGGGTCCCGATGGCCATGCATACTATGGACCACCACGTCCCTATACTGAAACAATAGAGCCCCTAAATGCTCTTTCCGTTAAGTTGATCTTAGTCTCAAATCATGTAAGTCCACGTTACCTCTCCCGGTTCTTTCGGGCTTGCCGAAATGGTGAAAAAAGATTTTTAGGGTTTAGGTAACATGGACTACGAAAACGGATCTTGGCTAAACTACACACTAGCAACAACAAGAGAGTTATCTACTCGGTTAGGGGTTATACCTAAACTTGAACTCCTTCTCTTTGACTCTTGATGGTGGTCGGATGATGCTTTCCTCGTTGCCTTCTCTTGTCGAAGATGGATCCACCTGAGGGTTTCTTCCTTGAGCTCCTTTCTCGAACTTTGAGAAAACTAAAGTCTCCGGCTTGCTAGACCTTCAACCTTAGGAAGAGTAGAGAGTGGCTTAGGGCATTTTATCTCCAAGGAGAGGTTTATCAACTCATGAGAATGATTCTCCTTGAACTAGAGGAGGAGGAAGATGAAGAGAGGAGAGAGAATGGTTATGATAGAATGAGAATAGTTTTACAACCATAACAATATATGTGAATTATCAAATTAATAATATTAATCCAAAATGAAAAAGGTGATGGTTGGTTTGATAAGACCATTATCATTTCACATTAAATGATTTTGCAAAGATCAAAGAGCATCTAGAAAAGAAATGATGATGGTCAAAGTTTCAACCATGGTCAACTAGTCAACCTTGGTCAACAAGTCAACAAACCCAACCATGACACAATTTTATTTAAATAACATTATTAATTGATATATCACAAATTCATTAGGGTTTTGAAAAAGACGACTGTCAACTGTGCATACGCACCCGTTCCAAAACCCTAATGAAAAACCTCTTCCTCCCTCAATCAACTGTGCATACACACCCGCATTCGTGTTCCGAGGAACATGAATACAATGAGATAAAACTAACCCCAAAGCATATACTAGGATCTGGCTCAAACCAGAGCCCGCTAGTAATGTCTGTCCGGATGCCAAACGTGCACAAGTGCGCGGATGTGAACGAACCCTGTCGCAAAACCACGCGACCTCTACTCTGTTTTGCCCAAAGGCGAAAAACCCTCTTTATGGGACTCTAAAGACTCGACACTACGCTGGCAGTGGGTTTAACCACAGACCGCAAGCGGCACTAGCTGTACGTAACAGTCCCCAGGTAGATGCCGATAAGAAGACGGACGAGGTGAAACCCATCTGAACTCCTACTGAGCCTAAATGTGACAATCTCCGTACAGTCCGGTCTGTTTGTCTGAGAACATCGCATGGCGGGCCTAGGGGGCGGTAAATGTCAGTCCCCTACTAGCTGTACAAGTCGTGTCGGAGTGTAGCCCAGAACACCTGAGATAACACTGGAAACCTACCAGTCTATCTCGCTTGCCCTGGCCAGGGACTTTGTGTAACGGCTCTCCTAGACACAGCGCGATATCAACCCCCAATACCGGGAGAGACGAATCCTGTCTAACCGTCACTGCCTCCAAGTGCTTCGGGACTGCACCCAAAAACTACCTGTTTGCACGACTCCTTTGAGCCATGGTAGGGTAGTAATCAAAGTGCAGTGGGAACACACTCGAGGCGAAGTGACAGTGTCAAGTCAACGGACTAAGCTGTACCCATGTCACCTGGGAACTGATAACTGACGATAGGTATAGTACCAACTAACAGTTCCCAACGAGTCCTGTCCAGTGTACTCGTAACCTAACGAGCACCCGCATACTATCTCAAGTACGGCGTACTGACAGCTGTGGGACAGACCGTCTCCCAAGCTGGGATGAGAAGCGTATACGCTAGTCTACTCCGGAGTATCGATGCCCTGTCTCGATAGTCCTACGACTAGGGACCTGCATAAGGATGTGCTTATGGATTACCCAGCCCCTACGAGTGTGACTGCCATCACAACGCTGGTAATCAAGCAAAGATCCTAAGGGCTCCACTAATGTGTAAAGGCGATATGCTAAAAGAAACACATGCACACATTTAAGCAGAAACAAACCAAGTAGCATACTACTATATTGAGCAAGATTGTCTATACAAGGTGAATATCCCAAGCTTCCATCAAGTAATATACAAACTAGTATGATACAGTAATGGCCTCTAGGGCATATACACTAACAAATCAGACTAACGTATCCTTAACGAACGTTTAAGTTGATCTTAGCCTCAATATGGCTAACGTATCCTTAAACCAAAACACCAAACCCAAATCTAAGTAAATACGGATTTGGACTAATCCACGTCCTACGGGCGATGGCATAACTTAGTCTCCGTATACAATCCACGGGCATCCACAAACAAAACAAACACAAACAACACGAAGTGAAATTCTGGAGAAGGAGAAAGTGGCTACCGCAATGCGGTAGCGTAATTAACTGCAGCGGCTTGCGCCTGCAGGGAAGAGCGTCCCCACAATCAAAAACCCCTCAAACGAGGGGGAATCTGACGAAGTCTGCTACATTGGCCGCATCCGTCTAAACCTCCGATACACGGTGCCATAAATCAACTTGGCATCTTCGAAGAGGTAGACAGATAAAACCATATAGCATCTGCCCCCAGATTCAGGCAAGACGTCAGTCTTTCCCGGTTTCCGGTGGTAAACAGATTCTGGCACGCCCGATGGGTCCTTTTCCTCTTTCCACTCCACACTTCGTGTGTCGTGTTCGTGAACAAATCGCAGTTTGCTGTGGTTGCCTGTGGATTCGAGGTACTAAGATTTGGTTTCTTGCTCCGTGCAGAAAACAGAAGATCAATGGCTTCAAACTATACTGCCTGCTACTGCAACTCTCGCTCCGTCCTTGCGGGAGGAGTGACTTAAGGGCCCCAAGCGGCCTCCCTTTTCAAGATGCCCGTGGAGAAAATAACTCAAGCCACCACTGGACTATTCTTCGGGACCATGCTCCCACCGATGAGCTTCAATGCCCTAATGACGTTGCAAAAAGCCCCAAAGAAGTCGTTCTTTGATCGACTTACCACTGCCGCGGTCCCTCTCAACGGGTCGCCCAACTCCACTGCCTCAGTTTTTATCAGGCTAGGTCAGAGCTCCAACGGGCCCATGAAAAAGCCAGCAATACCAGAAGATGTTATCCCGAAGAGGATAGCTATCCCTACTCCAGTTTCAGGCGAGATCACCAAGGTTTCTTCCCCTGCTCGGAAGTCTGCTTTTGACAGGTTGGCCGTCCCCTTTCAACGGACGTCGGTCTTTAGAAAGTTGATGCCAGCAGATTCTGACCAACACAGGGGGCATGAGGAGGTCACCCCTGCGGCTCAATCAATTCCACCCGCACGACGCGCCACTGGCATCGAGTAAGGAAGGCTGGGGGCAACTCCCCCTCTGGATTTACGCCACCAGCTCCGATGGTGGGGATCGAGGCTGCTGTTCCAACCGGGAACAGCTTTGAATTGCTGAACACGGTGCACAGAAACTCTCCTACTGTGGTGTTGAAACGAACTCCTTCATCTGTGAAGAATACTCCAGAGAAGAAGCTAGAGCAGCCCCCTCAACGGATGTCCTCTAAAATTTACAAAGTCTGGCGACAGATCCAGGAGTCGGTGATTGATGAAAACTATCTCCGCCGACAGAAAATGATGAAGGTTTGGCAGGGGAAGGATTACTCCGTCAAGCCACAAAAAGCAACGGCTACTTGGGTGCCCACTACAACGGCCCCCTCAACTTCAACCACTCAAAAGAAAAGGAGGCTGCAAAAAGCCCCTGTGAACATGGCGAACCGTAAACGCACTGAGCACAAACACCCCAAGTCTGGGGGCATGGTGGTGCACACTGTTTATATGGCTTCTGGAAAGGAGGAAAGCCGTGCTTCGACAGGTCACCGGCCGCTCACCCGATCCGTGACGAAAGCCCAAGAGCAGCAACAGAAGCTTCAGGAGATGATGACTGCAATGGCCACACTTACCGGGCCAAAAGAAAGGTCGGAGGCATCATCAGAGCAGCGTCATGAACAAGAAACTGATGCTGACTATCTACGCAGAGTCCTCGAAAAGAAGGACAAAGAGGCAGCAGAACAAGCTGCCAACATAAAACAAATTGCGCTCCTCTTCCAAGATATGGTAGGGATGATGTTACAGCCGGACCCTCCAGCTGAAGACCCTCCGATCATTGTTGGAGACGACAGAAGGGAGACATCTAATCCTCCTCCGGCTCTTTCAGCAGCCAAGGAAGAAACCATTTCTAAGGCCGCACTGGATGACTATATAGCTCAGCAAATACGAGCTCATCAGGCGAGTGAAGCGGCTGGGCAAATTGTTAGAACTGGACGACCCTATCCGGGCTGGTATGACCAAATCAGTTACCCGCCGGGATATACGATCCCTAAGTTCCACGTATATAAAGGGACAGGGAATCCGCATCAGCATGTCGCTCAATTCAGGGCCTTATGCGGCAATACAGGAGGCGATGACAAATTGCTGCTTTGCCAATTCGTCGGCGGCTTAGCGAAAACAGCCTTTGAATGGTATTCAGAGCTACCTAACGACTCTGTCAAAACATTTGCAGAGATGGAGCTATTGTTTACACAAAGATTCACGAGTGCTAGTGAACGCACCCCGATAACAGCACTGATAAATGCCAGGATAAGGCCAGGCGAAACGTGGGTCCAATACGCAACACGATGGCGGAACCTATGGTCGAAATGCGAACAACGTATAGAAGAGGCTCCTGCAGTAGGCATGTTCGTGGGAACCCTTGATCCGCAGGCGACCATATCGCAATTCATAATGTTCTTCAGGCCGACCACCTTCCAGGCCTTGATCGAAAAATTAGCCCAAATGGACCAGATAGGCCATGGACCGTCTCCTCCAAAACCAGACTCTCGAAATGAGAAAGGAAAAGGCAAAGTGATCGTCGTCGCCAATGCTCAATAGCAGCCGAGCAACTCAAAACCGGTTGTTCGCCAAAACAACGTGCGTCCACGCCCATCCCTCGAGGAGAGACTGGTACGTCCTTACTCGTTTCCTCAGAATAAAATGAGAAGACTATTTGAGCTGGCAGTGCGTAACAGACTCATCAATCTGCCGAGTCTAAAACGTCTGTCGCAGCCAGGCGATCTCAATAATCCCAATTATTGCCCTTACCACCAAACGGTAAGTCACCTGATCGAGGATTGCTTCGTCTTTAAGGGATGGATCGAGGATCAGTACCTACAAGGCAAGTTCGCGCTTTCTGAAAAGTGGAAAGTAAACCCGCCACAGACGCACACTCCAAAGAAGATGGACACGCTGGGGCCAGCTTGTTCTTTTGTTGAGGACGAAAACGACGGAGAAGACTCATCAGATGAATCCGAAGACTACGTAGCGAGTTGCCATGTAATCTCTCACTCATTAATGGATGATGAAGAGGCTCCTTGCGCCGAGAAACCGAGAGCGTACCTTGAACCAGAAATTCTGCGGCCGTCAGACGAGATGATCGACGCCTTCCTGAATGAGATTCGTCTGAAAGTTAAAGCCAATTAAGAGCGTGAGGTGGCCATACTGGAAGGAGCCAAACACCGACGACTGGACCAAAGAGTCAAGGCACTCCCTTCAAATCAAAAGCCATCCGCTGCGGATAAAAACAAATTCAAGACGAGGAAAAGGTTTGCTAAAGCCCTGTCAGCGGGAATGAAGCTACCACCCTCTGAAGAAAATTCTCTCGGTGGATTAGAGATGCATCCTAACTTCTACTTATATCATCAGAAGATCATACATCCTACCGAAGACTGCGACTCCTTTAAGTGTTGGTGGCAAGGGTATGTCGCTCAAAAGCAACACTTCAACAGGACAAAGCGTGGAGCTCGTAGACATCAGAAAAATGCGATAGATGAGCGCAAAAGAGCCGCCGATGACTGTCACATAGCCGACTCCAAGGGATCGCAAATTATCATCTTCGGAAGCGACTCTAACGAAGAAGCTACCCTCAACCCTCTCCTCAAGGAATCCATTTCAAAAATGAAAGAATTGAGGAGTTGCGAGAACGTTCAGCCGTGCAATCGCACGCTACTCGGAAAAAATCTCGGCCTCGCGAACAAAGGATCGAGCAAAAAGGATAAAGAGAGAGGAAAACAGCCCTCGTAGCCCATACTCAACAGCAATCGAGTGGCCCTAGACCGGTTGTTTGCTGAAACAACAAGCGGAAACCCCTCGAGGAGAAGTTGAAACGTCCTTACTCGTTTCCTCAAGATAAAACAAAGAGACTGTTCGAGCTGGCAGTGCGCGACAGACTCATCAAGCTGCCGAGTCCAAAACGTCCGTTGCGGTCAGGCGATGTCAACGATCTCGATTATTGCCCTTACCACCAAACGGTAGGTCACCTGATCGAGGATTGCTACGTCTTCAAAAACTGGGTTGAAGATCAATACCAACAAGGTAAGTTCGTCATATCCGAAAACTGGAAGGTGAGCCCGCCACAACCGCACGCGACGGGAAAGATGGAGACTGCTGGGGCATCATGCTCATTCATAGAGAAATCCCCATAGACCGAAAAGTCAGTAAACTAGAGCTTCTCCTCAAATATGGCGATGACCGACCGAAACGTCCTTAAACTAATGATGGACCGCAATGTCCTAAACCTTACAAACGACAGAGACATCTTTAAACTACTACCGCAACATCCTTAGGCTGACGAGATAAAAAACAAATATATAAAATATATATATATATATATATATATATATAATAAACGGTATGTCCATAAGCAAAATGGGCACGGATGAAAACCCGAAAGGGCTCCGTGAGTAAAAACAGCAGGGCTACCGGCGAGTCTTGTGAAAACCCGAAAGGGCGCAACCTCGTTAGAAAAAAGAATTAAAAGAATTAAAAAAAACGGTACGTCCATAAGCAAAATGGGCACGGATGAAAACCCGAAAGGGCTCCGTGAGTAAAAACAGCAGGATTGCCAGCGAGTGTTTGTGAAAACCCGAAATGGCGCAACCTCGTTAAAGGACACTTACAGGGTACTCTCGACCTTGTAAGGAGAAATCACCCGCGTGAGATCCTTACGGCTCACAAGGGAGCAACACACTTAGGGATCCTCACGATTCCTAAGGAGAAAATACACTTACGAGATCCTCACGACTCATAAGGAGAACTCCCTTATGGGACCCTTACGACTCATAAGATTTGAATGTCTTAAGTTACAGAGACCCAAACCTGTGCTTAAGCAACCCCCACAACCTTCGATATTGCCCTACAAGTGGCTCAACACTGACTCTTATATACAATCCACGGGCGTGAAGAAACATTTCCCTAACCAAGTCCCATCCGTGACTAGGGATATGTTCTTACAGTGAACAACCTTTGTAAGCCCTCTCGACTTATAAGGAGAAAACCCTTTTGTAAGATCCTTACGACTTACAGGGGAACATACACTTAGGAATCCTCATGATTCCTGAGGAGAAAACACACCTACAAGATCATCACGACTCGTAGGGAGAAATACCTTTGTGAGACCCTTACGGCTCATGATGTCAAAAGCCTTAGTCGACAGGACCATAACAGCTGTTTGCTAAGCCACCTTTGTTCGACATCGACAGAGGCAAATAATGATTCGCTCCTGGCAATATCCCAGTTGTAGCGATGCTGATGCCGAAATCGGTGTCTAATTCCAGGCTTACAGCGAAAAGCCAGCAAGCCGCACATGCATACGAAATAGCCAAAATGATGGGGCAACTTGCAATAAAAAGCAGCAAGTAAAAACGTATGCACACAAAATAGCCGAAATGATTGGGCAACTCGCAATAAAAAGCAGCGAGTAAAAAGAAAAATAGCCGAAATGATCGGGCACCGCGAAAAATAGTCGAAATGATTGGGCAATCGCGATTTTCGTGATATAAAAAGCTGAAATGATAGAATATTGCGGAAAGAATAAAAAAATGATGAAAGAATAAAACTTTTTGCCCTACAGGTGAGATCACATCGATCCCTGTATACAATCCAGGGGCACAAACAAGAAGTGAACCATACCTTCCCACTAGGCTCCATCCGAAAGAGAGCCAAGTCTCGACGGTTCACCAACAACCTAGAAACAACTGCGACACTCGTCTCGATACAACAGATGCAATGCCGCCAAACGAAGCGAAGGCCAAATTCCTAGCTTCAGGGTCTTAACGGCAAGTCATATAAAGCCTGAAAGACAATCGGAGATCATCTTGCACCAGTGCGGAATGGTCACCACCTCAACGTTCGTCTTGATACAGCAGACGGGACGTCACCCCACCGTTCTTCCTCCAGCAGGGTTCAGACGCGACAATCAAACAAACGGAGCCACGGCAAAATCCCCAGTTCTAAACCTCGAAGGTTCACCAACAACCTAGAGACAACCTCGACGTTCGTCTCGATACAGCAGACGAGATGTCACCCCAGCATTCTTCCTCTGGCAGGATTCAGACGCGACAATCATACAAACGGAGCCATGGCAAAATCCCTAGTTCCAAACCTCGACGGTTCACCAGCAACCTAGAGACAACCTCGACGTTCGTCTCGATACAGCAGACGAGATGTCACCCCAGCGTTCTTCTTCCAGCAGGGTTCAAACGCGACAATCAAACTAATGGAGCCACGGCAAAATCCCTAGTTCCAAACCTCGACGGTTCACCAGCAACATAGAGATAACCGCGACATTCGTCTCGATACAACAGACGTGATGCCAGCAAACGAAGCAAAGGCCAAATTCCTAACTTCAAGGTCTTGACGGCAACTCACATAAAACCTGAAAGACTATCAGAGATCATACCACACCAGCGCGGAGTGGTTATGACTCATCGGGGCTCTCCAAAATGAGCCTAACCTCAAGTAAAAAGCAGCATGGCAAAATTCCTAACGCTTGCTCTTTCGACGGTCAAACTGCCAAGGAGGATTGCTTGAAGACGTCTTTTCCAGCCCCCGAAGGGATCAGAGACACGGCAGTCGTAGGGCTACTCGAACAGCACGATTGCCTATCGAGGAATATATCAGCTGATGCGACGGTACGACGGCCAAAACCCTAAGTACCACAGACCCTAACGGACTTCTGTCGTAAAGAGCAGAGGTTAACTGTGATGTTAGGATATTCTTGCGAGAAATGCTCGATTCGTCTCGACTTGTGAAGAAATTGATGTCTTTGCGAGAACTTATCGATGCAGCTCGACTCGTAAGACAAAGCCTTAGGCGGCGGGGATTAAAAAACTTGCTTCCTAAGCACTGGGACCCTGCAAATCGGCCCAAAATGGTCTCTTGCATACTATCCACGGGTCTCACTCTCCAAAGTCGAATCTCGACAAGGAGGGAAACAACCGCTTACAAGTCCTCTTGACTCGTAAGAGGGAAAATTCTCTTGTAAGATCCTTACGACTTATGAGAAAAAACGCACTTAGGAATCCTCACGATTCCTAAGGAGAAAATCCACCTACGAGATCCTCTCGATCCGTAGAGGGAAAAGCCTCTATGAGACCCTCACGGCTCATAGAGTTGAAAAGTCTTAGGCGGAAGATCTGAACCTGCAGCCTAAGCCATCGCTATCTCTTGAAGAAATCAAGATGCTTACTCTATTATCTGTCAGCCATGTTTATCAAGACAGCATGCCGATAATAAGAGAAGGGAGAAAGCAAAGAAATGATACAAGACATTGCAAAAAAAAATGTGTATCTTTATTTATTAATTCAATCAAGTACAAGGTGAATCGTACAAAAGAATAACGAATGGAAACATCTTATTCGAAAAAGAAAACTTTTACAGGTATATTGATACAAGGGCAACTACTGGGAAGGAAGCGTCTTAAATAGCCCTATCAGTTGTTCACGCACTTCCTTCCACGCCTTTTCCTGGTCGGCCATCACCGCCAGTTCCGCCTTCACTTGAGCCCGATGCCATAAAAAGGATGCAAGCTGCTCCCCGATGGCCTGCTGAGCTGCTTCGCGGCCTTGGGCGTCACGCTCGGCGGCATCAAGCTTCCGCTTCAAGTTTAGCCCATTAGAGATACGCTCCAAAAGGCCCTCGAAGATAGCCTTCACCTGGGCAGCGTTCGCCTCAACCTCAGCACGCAGACGAGCCTTCTCGTTCGAGGTCTCTTGGCATTCTCTCAACCTTAAAGCCGCTTCTTGTTCCAGGTGATGGAAGTAAGAAGCGCTTTGCTCAATCCATGCTGCTCTTTGATTGCTTGCGGCTAAGGTCTCGGGAGCAGGGCGCATAAGCTCCGATTGATGCAGGCGGACCTCGATTTCCCTGCAGTGATTAACCCAAAGCTCGACGACGCCTCCATCATGAAAAGTCACAAGCGCCGCCAACATCGGGTTAACCTCCACAGCGAAATCCACAGCTGATGGGAGAGCGTCTGTGTCAAGCTCCTCGACGTATCCGCTCAGCATACCCAAGCTCATTACAGCACCCTTTGAAGACGGACGTCTCAGGAAGGGGCCTGCCGGCATTATAACGCGAGACTCAAAGGGCGCCGGGATCGGGACGACAGCTGAAAGAACAAAATATGATTAGATGACAGTTCAAGAAATATAAAAAAAAGAGTCATCGATGCGATAGTTTACTATACCAGCTGCAGCAGGTGGCAAGGCCGGGAGGACCGGTGGCGTGACCGATCTTTCAGCCCCTCCTTCGATTTGTAGCACTGCAATCAGGATGAGGGAAAGTCAGAAATAATTCCATTACTGAAAAAAGAAAGACATCAAATGGAAATTATACTCACTAGCGCCACCGGAGGAAGAAGCGAGTTCAGATGGGAAGGAGAAGTGCGGGTGCAACACCTGATAGAGATGATCAAAAAGCACTCCTGAAAAGACGCAATAGTACGACATTAGTACATAAATTATGCGGCTAAAAGATAAAACTAATGGGTTACAAATCCATACCTTCCAACATCTTTGATGGTACAAAGGAAGGCTGAGAGGTGACCACCGCCAAGGCAGTAGTTGACGGCGCTCCCTTGAGCAATGGAGCATCGGCACTGGCCGCACCTGCGTTAAAAACAAAGATAAACTTGTCAGAAAGAATCGCAAGATATAAAAAAAGGGGGGACAATAACTCGAAATTTACCCGACGAGCCGCCAGCCGAAACGGAGGCGTCTCCCTCCTCCATTGATACGAGTCCACCTCCCGTGGCCTCATCACCGGACTCTACGGGGGCCGTCGTCGTGCTCGCGAGGCCAGGAAACGACGGAGGGCCGTAAGCGGGGAGAGCAATGATCGGAGCATTCCCAGACTCTTGAAAAAGAGCGGCCGGCTCGTCCTCAGGAATCATGCCCACCTCACCCGCTACTCCCTCGGGCTCGACGGTCGCCATTGTCTCATCCGCCATCACCATGGGGTCACCGGCCTCAGGCGCCTCGTCCGCCGCTGCCCTAGGCTCAGTTATAGCGGTCGTCTCATTTGCCGCCACCTCAGGCTCGGCATCAACGACCTTCTCTGGTGCAGCTCCCTCAGCCCCCAGCTCAGGCTCAGCAACCCCGGCGATGTTGCCCAGCGTCAACTCGGGTTCGGTCAGTGCCTCTTCCTCTGTCCCCTTAGGTTCGACGGTCTCCGCCTCCCCTTCGGTTGGACTTGGCCCTGCATGACAAGATATATAAGAACCGACAAGTTTACAATTCTTACAAACAAATCTTGAAAGATAGATTACCTGAGGTAGACTTATCATTTGCCCCGCGAGCTGCACGTGCCACCTGTCTGCGGGCTGTGGACAAGGCGACCGGGGGCTCTTCTGAGAGGGTATCAGCACGAGGGACGGTGCTTGGGCCAGCTCCCACAGCCAAAGCAGCCCTACGTGCCTTCGCCTCGCGCCTTAGCCTCTTTCTCTCCTCCTGAACCGTTGAGAAAGACCTCTTCAAAGCCTTCTTCATTGAGACGTCCTCGTCTGTGAATAGGGATGCCTCCAAATCCTTCAAGGCATCCCTCGTCGACTTGTCGAGTTGAGGCTCTTGCGGCAACCCCGAGGAGACTGGGACTTCAGTAGCGGGCCAGGAGAGAGTCCCTGCATCAGCTGGCGCAGCCCCTGCAAAGAAGAAAAGGAAGAAGGTTAGGTTGACCATCAGAAAAGAGGATAAAAACTTAATAAGGCGAGACGTACCGATGCCCATTAAAGCACGCTTCTCTTCCTCCTCCTCGAAGGTTTTTAAAGAGGCAGCGACGGCTTCTTTGGTAGTGACACCTGTTAAAAAAGGGGGAAAGCATTAGTCGAAGATAATAATAAAAATGCTATAAAATGACGAAGAGTGCAGCTAATGATTACCTGCTTGAGCGAGTTTATCCAACCACGCTTCGAGCCTCGCTGATCGCGCAGAAGCCACAATGGTAGCCGCCAGGTCAATGTCTGCGGGGTCTACCGAGAAGCCTTTATTGCTACCATACTCGCTTATACCTTCGGTAAGAGGGGCCTGAGGCTCTAAACCGAGGATCGCGTTGAAAGAGTGGAGCGACTTCTTCGTCCTCTTCTGCCCACCAGCCCTGGGCACACTCGAGATCAACTTGCGCTTTGCAGGCACCCTAGGGTGGCGGGTCCCGATATCTGCGCCCACGCCGGACTCCGGTGAAACCACATCTACCGTCTCCACTGGAGCATGGGGCGCTGGTGGTGCATCCGCAGTACCACGGAGCGGCAGTCCGCGCGGAGGGCTCAACACGCGCGGTGGCACGGTTCCGGCATCTTTCAGCGGAGGAATGACCGGGGTCCTTCGCTTCAAGGGAGCCTTGCGATCGCCGCCGGGAGGTCCACCCTTGCGGTCAACCAGCATGCGCTTCTCCATAAGGATAACTGAACCCACTGCATGCGCGTACCAAGCCACGTACGCATTGAGCACCTTGGGGACGCAGCTCGTCTCGCTGATGAAGAAATAGGAACCCGTGTTAAGCCGCATGAAATGGTGTATTGCATTCCTTATCCCCTCTCGGCTAGCCACAGGTTTTTCCAAGAAAGCTTCCATCGGGATCCCCTGGTGATAGCTCGATTACTGAGCGAACCAGTGAGGGTTATACCTCATGAAGAGTGCCGTCTCATTCTGCCTAAACACCAGGTAGCCCGGCCGAATAGAGTAGAGGTGGAGGATCTCCCGAGCTTTCAGTACGGAAGCCCCGTCCTTGAAGTCATCGCGCAGCGGCACCACTGACTTGGTAGTTTCTGAGCCTATGGTTATGACTTTAACCAAAAAAGAAACCTTAGCTCCGACCAGGTGTGGACGGAGGAGCAACCCCCTATCCTCCCGCGGAGACGCAATCACGATCGAAGCGCCGACCAACCGCATGACTCTTGGGAGCCTGCACTTCTCAAAAAACGGAGGGATCTTGTGGGCGCAGAACACCCCGTGCACATGCAGTTCCATCCAATAGGTAAAGTAGTGCATCGTGAAGTTAGCAGGCTGCACCCCAGGCTCATTAGCATCCGCCGCTACGCTAAGTCCATTATAAAGGTGAGCTAGCCCGGCGATTCCTACTGTCAACTACAGACCAGCCACCATCCGATGCGCTGGGTAGAAAATAGACGGCCGTATATGGCGTGGGTGCATGGGGAGCGCAAAGCTGCACAGCCACAATCCCAGGAACCCTACAAAAAAGGTCTCCTCATCTATGCTCGGGATGGTGATTTCTGACAAGGGCATGAAGGCGGTGCCGGGGAAATAAAAGTCCTTGTGATCATCCTCCGATGTGGGTCGGCAGTCCAAGACGAAGCCAAAAGGCTCATCAAGCTGGGCGAACTTCTCGCTCCGCTCCGATAGGAACTCCGGTCGAATGAAGCGGGCGATGAAATCTACGAAACTAACTCCCCGGGTGCCCGATTCCAGATAGAGCCCTTCATAGATCTCCAGCACCTTCACCAAGCCCGGAAACTGGTTCTGAATAGTGTTCTCCGGCGTCAGATCAAACACCAATGGCTTGGTGGCAAAGACGTATTCGTCAGGAGGAAGCATTTCCTCGTAATGCTCCCCCCTCATCGGCAAACCCGAGATTTCAGCAAACTCCTCCATGGAGACAGAAACTTCCCTGTCCGTCGTCAGGAAGGTGTGGGTGGGGATATTCCATTGTTCAATAAAAGCCTTAACCCACCACGTTTGTAACGCCTAGAAAAGTCGTTTTGGTGTTTTCCCGAAAATCGGTGAAAATTTGGTATTTTTCCGTAAATCGTCTTTTTTGTTATTTTGCAGTTTAGGCCTAATTATATTTAATTTGGATAGGTAATTGATAGTTTTTAGTAGCTAATGAGTTGCTTATGAAATTCTGGTCGTTTAAAAATTTTCCCTAATTTTTCAATTTTGAATATTATTTTAAGCCGGTAAAAAAAATACATTAAATTAGCGATAAATACAAATTTAAATGGGCTAATTTTAATCTTTAAAATCATGTTAATTAAAATCTAGTTGTAATATAATTTTTTGGTATTTTATTTCAAGTTTTAATGGTTTTTATTATGGAAAACAAAAAATATAATTATTTTGAACTAAAACTTGCAATTATGGCATTGTGGGGGGTCTTTTTGCATAGAATTTCTTTGTAAATTCTCTCTCACTCATTCCTCACTACTTTTTTCGGCCCCACCACTGCTGGATCAGCCACTTCCCCCTCCATTCTTTGCTTCTTTGACTCATTCAAATGATTTAAATATAGGTTTTTATTATATTATTTTAGATGGGGGTATTATGGTAATTTGGGAGGGGCTTTGACTTAGATTCTTTTCCACAACTCCCCCACACATCTCCCCACTACCACCTCAGCTGAAATTCCTGCAATAAACAGCCCCAAAATTTTCCCTCTCATTTTTCTTCTAAACTCATCAAAATTCCATTTAAACTTCACAATTTCAAGCCCATCCTTCATCCATTCTTCTTAACCTTTCTTGCATGGATTTTGGATGCTAGGAGGCCATCTTTGGAGTTAAAATTTCTTGCTAGATCTCTAGATCTAGAGGTATAATTCTTACCCATTTAAATTCTTATGGTTCGATTTCTTTAAATGAGTTGTTTTAGTGTTAATATTGGTGCTATTTTCATCTAGGATCTTCAAGAGAATGGTTTGAGTTAAACTAGGGTTTTTAGCATACCATTATTAAGTTAATTATTCTATTTTGCTATCTAGTGTTTTATACAAACCAAATCTAAGAGTTTAACTTGCTTTTTGGGCTTCAAATTAGTGCTAATTTAGTGTTTCATGTATAGTTTGGGTTGGATTTTGTTAGTTATAAAATTCAAGAAAGGGTATGAATGCAAGTTAGGGTTTTGTGAAATTGGTGTATGGTTGTGTATTGTATTAGGCTCTTATGGCTTGTTAAAACAAAGTTAGTAGCTAGTTGTTAATTGTTAGTTTAAAAATTATGATAATTACGCTAAATTGCTAACTAGCTATTTAAAATTGGTTAAATAATTGGGTTAAAAATGTAATTATGTTTTTATGACATCATTAACATTATTATGAGTGGTTTAATATCTTAGGTTATGCAAAACCAAGCTTAATTGTTGAATTGTGAATTTTTCTTTAAAAGGTGTTAAAAATTGATATTTTTGCAAACTAGGATTTTGGAATTTATGCAAATTGATGAGAATAAATTATAGGAATGGTTTATATGACTTTGTTATGATATTTAGTGAATATTGTGGATGCTAGGTTCGTTTATACATCGAGTTTTGTACTAAAACGGTGATTGTGCTTGCTAGATTTTTCGGAAAAAATGACTTTTTAAGTGAAATTGGGGTTTTAGTGAATTTTAAGCTATTTTATATTATAATTAGTGCTTGTAATTGTACAAATGAGTGTGTTGGGAGTTTTCTCGATGGTTTGGCGTTTGTACGCCGACGTCGAGGGATTTTGGGTCGATTTGTGAAAGCAACCATAGGTTTTGACCTATGTGGGATTCGTGAGTCGTTTTGGTCATGAGTCGGATTTTAATGCGATACGGTGCGTTATGATATGTAGGTAACATATGTGGACTTCGAGACGACAAGCAAGCGCGTGGCGACGTCGGCACCGGCTAGCGAGGACCAGGTGAGTAGATTTATATCTACGGGGAGAAGTCGGGTGGATGGCGTATAGCACCCCCGCAGTCCGTGGTGGTGTATACGGATGCGTATACACACCAACAATTATTATATGTTATTTGGGATTAATAACGATGTTAGGATGGATATTGGTGTGTTGGATTACTTTAGTGTTGCGAACCCTAGGGTAGTGTTGCACCACACATACACACATACATACACACATGCATACTTGCATACATTCCTATTTATATGTGGTCATAGGATTCTTTATAGTTATGTGTTCACATGGGTATGGGACTATGTGTTCACATACGGATATGAGGACGATACTAGGGATTGAGCTGAGTCGATGAGATTTGTTTTGTTGTTGTGATATCGGTTTGTACGAGACTGTCGATCAGTAGTCAGATCATACCTATATTGATGATATTAGTATTGTACTAAACATAGGTCAGTACCCTGAACTATGATCTTGGATAAAGAGGATACCAGATGAATAGTGTGATGAATATGATATTAACCCGTACCCAGATTTGGGGATGCCGTACGACGGATTTACGTACGAGCTATATTTTGATGATTGATCCGCACTCTTGACTTGGGATGTCTGATTATAGATATGGTATCGGATATGATATTATTGAGGCGGGATCATCGACTAATATATATACAGGTATGTATATATATCGACTCAGATGTTAGGCGGTTTCCTTACCTGTAGCCCACCTGGTCAGCTTAGCCCTTTAGTTTAGTTTAGTTATTAGATTAGATTCGATTCTTACCTATTTCAAAACTAACGAATCGTGGGTATTTTAAAAGACAGCCCAAGGGATCCTACGGATTTTTCAAAAGACGTATCTTTTCATAAAAACACCATAGCCCCTATTTTCAAAACCCCATGATTCGTGTTATTTCAAAAGGCACCATTTGTAGGACTTATATTAAATTAATGCAGGTTGTTACAGTTGCGTCTAGTATTCAGCTCCCGCTTATTATTGTGGTTCGCTTCGCATCGCATACTTATGTTATAATTTCTTATTGAAATGTTGATATCATATTGTTAGGACACCAGCAACATTACCGATGATGCGTATGTACCATGTACACTTACTTGCCGGCTCACACACATCTTCATCGGTAATTGCCATGTCACGTACACCTTAGAAAATATTATTGCTTGACTTAGCTTGTTAGTTAGTAATTTGACATGATATTAGTGTACCTGCCTTATATGCCAGCTTAACATTGTAGTTATTACTTGTCACTTCATGCATACTGCTATTCATTGTTATGCCTATATTCATGGTTTTACATGCTATTGATGATTTGGATTCGGATTTCCATGAAATTTTCTGGATTTGGGGGGAAAACCGCAAGACTTATATAACTGATTTCTCTCTTTTTAAATAAAAAGTGCGGTTTTTCCCATGATGTATGAGTCGTCCACCATGAGTTTGCTGATGGATTTCGAGACCCGATTCGAGGAGACGGATGAACCGTTTCGGGTACATGGTGGATCCGGTAAGGTACCCCGGGGCAAGAAGCGCGTGATGATGACGATGTGAGCCTGGCAGGGGAGCACTACCTACTAGTGATTTTACTCGACGCGTCGGATATCCGGAGGATACCGTCGTGGTCTTGAGATGGATGGTAGGGGCCGGTCTGGACTGACGGCGCCCTAGATTTTGTGATTGAGACATTGAGATTTCGAGATATTGAGGTATAGAGACTGTGATACAGAGATATCGAGATATTGGGATTACGTTTTGTGCCGATGCTAGGCACTGTTTTATGCTGATTTCATTATGATACCTCATTTTAAAAATACAAAGGAAATCTCACTAATTTATGAAAACAGTTTCTTCATTTACATGTACTCTGTTTTCATGCATTCATACCTCATTCATATGATATATTGCTACCTGAGGCACTGACACGGGCACATGAGATCACACTCGGGTTAGATATTACCCTAGCCATTGTTATAGGCTGCATGTTATTCATATATTTGAGGATATATTATGATCATTGACCTAGGATTGCGTTATTTATGCGATTTCTATTCGTAGATATTTTTCTATTCACGAGTTGGCAACTCACCCCGTTGTGCTCCAGTTTCTTGCAGGTTTGCCGTACAGGTTTCATTACGGCCTTGCGGGCATAGTTTCGTTCAGGTGATTTGCTAGTAGGTGGGTTTACTTGTATCGTACCCTCATTCTATATCTTGTATATCATTATTCTGTTGTATCTAGAAGTTCCATCAACCAAACATGTATTTATTTTGAGATAGAGACCAGTGATGTTATTCCTTCGACCTTAGAGTCGCGCGTTATATTTCTGTGGTTTTCTTGTGGTTTTGAGTTTCCTTTTGAATTTTGATCCTCGCCGTTGGCGTTGTATATTATATTGCTTGTGTGGTTGTGACCGTCGATTGACGAAGAGCTAGCTCCCGCTTGGGGATGCCTTTTTATTGATTTCGTATACTATTCATGTTGTATCCCGTTTGGGGGCCAATATTTACAAAAAAGACTCTGCCGAAATTTTCAGGAAATATTTGATGTTTTTTTTAAAACGCATAATTCGGCTATGCTATTAAAACTACTTGATTTAAATTGGTTTTCCTTCACTCTACTACTTTTCTTGGTTTGGATTTCTGGGTTTTCGGCTTACTTAGATTACGTACGCCTCGAGACGTTCGTAGTTTAAGTGTCGGTCATATTCTGTACTTTCGGGACGTGACAAAGTTGGTATCAGAGCGTTAGGTTTTACCTTCGGAGCGTAGGATGACCCTTGGTTGATGGAATAGGTGACTAAAGTAGAGTGACGTACCGTAGGTATGTTCCGCGGCATATTTACGATACGCTACTCCACTTAAGAAGCCTTAGGATGTACATTTCTTTGCTCAGTATTATATTCATTCCGATCTAGCCTCATCAGTACCAGTTATGGTTTTGCTGCCACGATTACGGGCAGGGAGAGCTACGGCTAGAGTTGCGGTCAGCATGAGCTCGTCAAGAACGAGGACTGACCAGGGCATGATTCCGGCGGCACATGATTGCAGAGATGTGTCTTTTTATTGTGTCTTCGCGCCACGAGCGTTGGGTGGATTGCTGTATGAGATTACTCGGACGTGCTGATTTGCACTAGAGGATTGAGCCACTGATAGAGGCCAGCCAGATTTTGATGACCATTGAAGTATTGCTTACTCCTGATGATTGAGGCACCGTTCAGCGTGCAGACGAGCGAGCCAGTTGTTGCTGCGAGCGACGAGATATTGCCCTATATGTTGGAGCTATTGCAGTACAAGTTGTACTAAGAGATGATAGAAGGTCGCTAGTCACCCGAGGATGAATGACTAGGACATGTGGATCGTTCGCCTACCCCGATGCGAGGTCATCAGATAGATTGATTCCAGCTAGAGACGACTTCACGCGGAGACATTGGGAGTCGACAGAGACGATCGAATGTCAGAAACCTATTATTCCAAGTTTAAAGTAGTCGGAAAGACATGCAGGCAATTCTATGGTCCCTCTAGAAGAATGAAACCCTAACTCGACTTAATGACCGTGTGAAAGCCTTTGAACCTTCGGGTTTGCAGCAGTTCTACGGCGCCATTGGTGAGGCTTGGGTTTGCCCTTCTACGGCTGGACCACCGATGCTATGGTATGTACTCGATACTATTAAACTGTGCCCAAGATGTTGAGCTCTTGGGGGATTATGAGGTTTTGACAATCGATTGGATGGCTCGACTTAATTCGGATGCTAGGTGGTGAGATGCATTTCTTGGGAGACTCCCGATACGAGGGTAGCCATTGGAGCTCAGTCCATGTAGCCACGATGAGACGAGTCTGAAGCAGTCGACATTAAAGAAAGTGGAGTAAAGAGGTCCGTACAAGATCTGGATAAGATGACGTTCCACTCCCCCGACATCAGAGATACGATACGCATGCCGAGGCATTGTACTTAGATATACCTTCCCGAAGGAGTCGCGATAAGTATGCAGCCGTTCCGGAACGAGAACAGATCTAGTAAGGGACGATGACTTCCGGACAGTTCGGCAGAGACGAGATTTGGGAGAGATCTCGATAGGACCTTTCTGGAATAAATTACGAGAAGACTTGGACCCAGGAGTGGTCATGTTATGCACACTGGCAGGCCAGAGTTCAGGATCGTCGGCGAGACATGCTATGAGTGACCACGACAGTTGGCCAGGGATTCCCGGAGGATGTGTTTGAGCGGGACTATTCCGCCATTTATGATTTCTGTATTTTGGGCGGTCTATTTGCATGATTGATTTTGTTGATGGAGTTCCATGATATTCGTTTTCATGCGCCATGATTGCACCTACTGAGTATTCACGATTTTTGCACAGTTGTTGCACTTGAGATAGTTTTCGTGCCTTGATTTCTTATGTTTGTGATTATATGGATTTCATACAGTTGAGTTGATTTGTGCGTATATACGCACACGATTTGGTTTTGCACTCGGTATAGTTCATATATGCTTGCAGTGCAGTGTTACGTATGTTGTGCATTTAGATGCACTGGACTTCGATTTCGATGGTGATGTGCGATATTTGTTTTGTGCACCTTGTGCACCCGATTGGATTTTGCGCGTATTCGGCACTTGATATTGGATTTCATGATTTCGTGCACGATGGATGCACCTGATTTGGATTTTCGCGCATGTTGAGCGCATGTCTTGAGATGCAATTTTGGTGCACTCCAGATGCACTAAATCGAGATTTTTCGTGCATGTCAGATACACCTGATTTTGCTGTCAGGCACACATGTTGCCTACGACAGATGTTTCATGCACACCCGATGCACTTAGATATTGTTTCTGTGCATATGTATGGCACATATTTGGATTTTGATTTCCGTGCGCACCAGACGCACGTAGTATTCATACGTGTATTTGGGATTGATTTTTCCTATAGAGCAGTACGTTTTTATGATATTTGCTATGTGTTTTCGTACTGGGCAGGACTAGTCAGAGGACAGTACCTGAATATATTTGGCATTCATTTCCTTCAGATATTTACATGTATAGTTCCGAATTAGAGTATATCGGTTTTGCTTTGGATTTGGCATTCGTGTCTTCACCTTGACTCCGATGATTGCAGGATACTTGACGGAGTTTTGATTTTGAGTTATATACTCATTTTTCATGCGCATGCGTTGCGCTACGATTTGTTTTATGTACTTATGATTTCGGAACCCCGACGACTTGATGGTTTCGCTCGGATGTTTTAGTATTTGGGGGAAGTTTTAATTTAAATTCGGGGACCGAATTTCTTTAAGGGGGAAAGATTGTAACGCCGAGAAAAGTCGTTTTGGTGTTTTCCCGAAAATCGGTGAAAATTTGGTATTTTTCCGTAAATCGTCTTTTTTGTTATTTTGCAGTTTAGGCCTAATTATATTTAATTTGGATAGGTAATTGATAGTTTTTAGTAGCTAATGAGTTGCTTATGAAATTCTGGTCGTTTAAAAATTTTCCCTAATTTTTCAATTTTTAATATTATTTTAAGCCGGTAAAAAAAATACATTAAATTAACAATAAATACAAATTTAAATGGGCTAATTTTAATCTTTAAAATCATGTTAATTAAAATCTAGTTGTAATATAATTTTTTGGTATTTTATTTCAAGTTTTAATGGTTTTTATTATGGAAAACAAAAAATATAATTATTTTGAACTAAAACTTGCAATTATGGCATTGTGGGGGGTCTTTTTGCATAGAATTTCTTTGTAAATTCTCTCTCACTCATTCCTCACTACTTTGTCCGGCCCCACCACTGCTGGATCAGCCACTTCCCCCTCCATTCTTTGCTTCTTTGACTCATTCAAATGATTTAAATATAGGTTTTTATTATATTATTTTAGATGGGGGTATTATGGTAATTTGGGAGGGGCTTTGACTTAGATTCTTTTCCACAACTCCCCCACACATCTCCCCACTCCCTCCTCAGCCGAAATTCCTACAATAAACAGCCCCAAAATTTTCCCTCTCATTTTTCTTCTAAACTCATCAAAATTCCATTTAAACTTCACAATTTCAAGCCCATCCTTCATCCATTCTTCTTAACCTTTCTTGCATGGATTTTGGATGCTAGGAGGCCATCTTTGGAGTTAAAATTTCTTGCTAGATCTCTAGATCTAGAGGTATAATTCTTACCCATTTAAATTCTTATGGTTCGATTTCTTTAAATGAGTTGTTTTAGTGTTAATATTGGTGCTATTTTCATCTAAGATCTTCAAGAGAATGGTTTGAGTTAAACTAGGGTTTTTAGCACACCATTATTAAGTTAATTATTCTATTTTGCTATCTAGTGTTTTATACAAACCAAATCTAAGAGTTTAACTTGCTTTTTGGGCTTCAAATTAGTGCTAATTTAGTGTTTCATGTATAGTTTGGGTTGGATTTTGTTAGTTATAAAATTCAAGAAAGGGTATGAATGCAAGTTAGGGTTTTGTGAAATTGGTGTATGGTTGTGTATTGTATTAGGCTCTTATGGCTTGTTAAAACAAAGTTAGTAGCTAGTTGTTAATTGTTAGTTTAAAAATTATGATAATTACGCTAAATTGCTAACTAGCTATTTAAAATTGGTTAAATAATTGGGTTAAAAATGTAATTATGTTTTTATGACATCATTAACATTATTATGAGTGGTTTAATATCTTAGGTTATGCAAAACCAAGCTTAATTGTTGAATTGTGAATTTTGCTTTAAAAGGTGTTAAAATTTGATATTTTTGCAAACTAGGATTTTGGAATTTATGCAAATTGATGAGAATAAATTATAGGAATGGTTTATATGACTTTGTTATGATATTTAGTGAATATTGTGGATGGTAGGTTCGTTTATACATCGAGTTTTGTACTAAAACGGTGATTTGTGCTTGCTAGATTTTTCGGAAAAAATGACTTTTTAAGTGAAATTGGGGTTTTTGTGAATTTTAAGCTATTTTATATTATAATTAGTGCTTGTAATTGTACAAATGAGTGTGTTGGGAGTTTTCTCGATGGTTTGGCGTTTGTACGCCGACGTCGAGGGATTTTGGGTCGATTTGTGAAAGCAACCATAGGTTTTGACCTATGTGGGATTCGTGAGTCGTTTTGGTCATGAGTCGGATTTTAATGCGATACGGTGCGTTATGATATGTAGGTAACCCATGTGGACTTCGAGACGACAAGCAAGCGCGTGGCGACGTCGGCACCGGCTAGCGAGGACCAGGTGAGTAGATTTATATCTACGGGGAGAAGTCGGGTGGATGGCGTATAGCACCCCCGCAGTCCGTGGTGGTGTATACGGATGCGTATACACACCAACAATTATTATATGTTATTTGGGATTAATAACGATGTTAGGATGGATATTGGTGTGTTGGATTACTTTAGTGTTGCGAACCCTAGGGTAGTGTTGCACCACACATACACACATACATACACACATACATACACACATACATTCCTATTTATATGTGCTCATGGGATTCTTTATAGTTATGTGTTCACATGGGTATGGGACTATGTGTTCACATACGGATATGAGGACGATACTAGGGATTGAGCTAAGTCGATGAGATTTGTTTTGTGGTTGTGATATCGGTTTGTACGAGACTGTCGATCAGTAGTCAGATCATGACTATATTGATGATATTAGTATTGTACTAGACATAGGTCAGTACCCTGGACTATGATCTTGGATAAAGAGGATACCAGATGAATAGTGTGATGAATATGATATTAACCCGTACCCAGATTTGGGGATGCCGTACGACGGATTTACGTACGAGCTATATTTTGATGATTGATCCGCACTCTTGACTTGGGATGTCTGATTATAGATATGGTATCGGATATGATATTATTGAGGCGGGATCACCGACTAATATATATACAGGTATGTATATGTATCGACTCAGATGTTAGGCGGTTTCCTTACCTGTAGCCCAGCTGGTCAGCTTAGCCCTTTAGTTTAGTTTAGTTGTTAGATTAGATTCGATTCTTACCTATTTCAAAACTAACGAATCATGGGTATTTTAAAAGACAGCCCAAGGGATCCTACGGATATTTCAAAAGACGTATCTTTTCATAAAAACACTATAGCCCCTATATTCAAAACCCCATGATTCGTGTTATTTCAAAAGGCACCATTTGTAGGACTTATATTAGATTAATGCAGGTTGTTACAGTTGCGTCTAGTATTCAGCTCCCGCTTATTATTGTGGTTCGCTTCGCATCACATACTTATGTTATAATTTCTTATTGAAATGTTGATATCATATTGTTAGGACACCAGCACCATTACCGATGATGCGTATGTACCACGTACACTTACTTGCCGGCTCACACACATCTTCATCGGTAATTGCTATGTCACGTACACCTTAGAAAATATTATTGCTTGACTTACCTTGTTAGTTAGTAATTTGACATGATATTAGTGTACCTGCCTTATATGCCAGCTTAACATTGTAGTTATTACTTGTCACTTCATGCATACTGTTATTCATTGTTATGCCTATATTCATGGTTTTACATGCTATTGATGATTTGGATTCGGATTTCCATGAAATTTTCTGGATTTGGGGGGAAAACCGCAAGACTTATATAACTGATTTCTCTCTTTTTAAATAAAAAGTGCGGTTTTTCCCATGATGTATGAGTCGTCCACCATGAGTTTGCTGATGGATTTCGAGACCCGATTCGAGGAGACGGATGAACCGTTTCGGGTACATGGTGGACCCGGTATGGTACCCCGGGGCAAGAAGCGTGTGATGATGACGATGTGAGCCTGGCAGGGGAGCACTACTTACCGGTGATTTTACCCGACGCGTCGGATATCCGGAGGATACCGTCATGGTCTTGAGATGGATGGTAGGGACCGGTCTGGACTGACGGCGCCCTAGATTTTGTGATTGAGACATTGAGATTTCGAGATGTTGAGGTACAGAGACTGTGATACAGAGATATCGAGATATTGGGATTACGTTTTGTGCCGATGCTAGGCGCTGTTTTATGCTGATTTCATTATGATACCTCATTTTAAAAATACAAAAAAATCTCACTAATTTATGAAAACAGTTTCTTCATTTACATGTACTCTGTTTTCATGCATTCATACCTCATTCATATGATATATTGCTACCTGAGGCACTGACACGGGCACATGAGCTCACACTCGGGTTAGATATTATCCTAGCCATTGTTATAGGCTGCATGTTATTCATATATTTGAGGATATATTATGATCATTGACCTAGGATTGCGTTATTTATGCGATTTCTATTCGTAGATATTTTTCTATTCACGAGTTGGCAACTCACCCCGTTGTGCCCCAGTTTCTTGCAGGTTTGCCGTACAGGTTTCATTACGGCCTTGTGGGCATAGTTTCGTTCGGGTGATTTGCTAGTAGGTGGGTTTACTTGTATCGTACCCCCATTATATATCTTGTATATCATTATTCTGTTTTATCTAGAAGTTCCATCAACCAAACATGTATTTATTTTGAGATAGAGACCAGTGATGTTATTCCTTCGACCTTAGAGTCGCGCGTTATATTTCTGTGGTTTTCTTGTGGTTTTGAGTTTCCTTTTGAATTTTGATCCTCGCTGTTGGCGTTGTATATTATATTGCTTGTGTCGTTGTGACCGTCGATTGACGAAGAGCTAGCTCCCGCTTGGGGATGCCTTTTTATTGATTTCGTATACTATTCATGTTGTATCCCGTTTGGGGGCCTGTATTTACAAAGGAGACCCTGCTGAAATTTTCAGGAAATATTTGATGTTTTTTTTAAAACGCATAATTCGGCTATGCTATTAAAACTACTTGATTTAAATTGGTTTTCCTTCACTCTACTACTTTTCTTGGTTTGGATTTCTGGGTTTTCGGCTTACTTAGATTACGTACGCCTCGAGACGTTCGTAGTTTAAGTGCCGGTCATATTCCGTACTTTCGGGACGTGACAACGTTGGAGGAGAGGGATACTCAAAGAGCGAGACGTAGATGGCCGAATACAAACCAATCTTCATCAGATGAGTCGTCTTCGCTGATAAGATGTACCGGGCCTACTGCAAATATCCGGCGGGCGAGCGCGGGATCAATCCAATGTTATAGGCCTGTCCCCAAAGGCGTGCTTCACCCTGAAAGATTCGCCTCCCCAAAATGTCTATTGCCGGCGGCGGCTGCACGGGAATAGCCCCAATTGCAGGCTGGAGGAGGTCATCCGAATTCCAATTTTTGACCTCCACGACATACTTCACCGGGGGTTCATCCTCATAGGGGATCGAAAATATGGGCTCGGACGGCGTAGCGAAATCGAAGCTTCGGTGACCCTGGATGATATCGTTATACCACCTACCCCACAAGTGAAGGTTCTTATGCTCGAGGTCATGATCCTTGATGAGAGTGAGCACCTTTCGGTCCACTGGTGCCTGGGGAAATCCTCCCTCCGAGCGAACAAACGGGAATGATAGATTTGCAGGCATGTTTCCTGTGGAGGGACAAAAATTAGCCGTCAGTGTTGTAATTCCAACGCTTGGCATTTTAAAAATTTACACCACACTGCAATGCAGTGGGTAGGGGACCAAATGGGGACCCACAAAATCTGAATGACAGTGCATCAGTTAATAGGACAACCCCATCATTGGATGAGACTGTCAATTAATCCCCAAGAGAATATTCTCATTAATAAAGATCCCTATAGACAAGGAGAAAATCTCCTCTTTCAGAGCAAAACTCTGTCACAGAGTAACACTTGTAAAACTCTGGTCTCAAGGGAATAAAATTCCTTAAAAGTGCCTAGCTCGGTGATAATGATGAGAAAATCTATTAAAATAAAAAATTTCTTTAAACTCCTAAAGATTAAAAATTTTGGGATCTCAAAGATCCATGAAAACTCTTAGGAGTTCTTCATTTTCAGATCAAAAAGATCTACATTTGATCCAAGAGTAAAGCTCTGTTCATGGGTTAAAACCCATGAAACAAGATCTCTGTAGATCTATGAACTCTTGAGAGCAAGGCTCTGTTGGTGAAACCCCAAAGGGGTTTTCTTTAGATCAAAGATCTATAAGAGCTAGGCTCTGTTGATTAAAGTTAATTTAATTTAATTTAAGTTAAGTTAAATTTTACCTAAGATGATCTAAAATTTGAACTCTGAAGTTCTTGGGAAGAAACGAGAGCAAGGCTCTAAAATTCTTAAACAAGAGCAAGGCTCTGAAAACTCAAGTTCTTGAAAAATGGTAAAACATTTACTAAGGACCAAGGGTCCTATTTATAGGCGCCTGCGCCCCTTCAACTCATCCGTTGATCCAACGGCCAAGATCTTGCCACCGCTGCACTCACATGCGCGCCACGTGAGCACAACGGTGTGGGGGCATTTGTTTCCCCCAATCAGAGCAAAGCTCTGTTTGAATTTCAAAAATTCTAAAAATTGAAGCAACGCTTCAAATCCCGTGCGCTGCGCCCGACGCGCCACGTGTCAGAAGTTGATACGTCAGCGCAGCGCCCAAGGCAGCGCGCCCAATCAGAGCAAGGCTCAATTTAAAAACAAAAAATTACAGGAAGCAACGCTTTAGTTGCGCAAGCGCTGCGCTGCGCGACACGTGTCAGCGTAGGTGTGCAAGCGCAGTTGCCCAAGTGCTGTGCGCTGCGCGACACGTGTCAGCGCAGTTGCACAAGCGCAGTTGTGCTGCGCGACACGTGTCAACGCAGTTGCGCAAGCGCAGTTGCGCTGCGCTGTGCGCTGCGTGACACGTGTCAAGCACTGAGGCGTTTGCGCCAAACAGAATTAAAATTCCAGTAAGATCTTTCTGTTCTTGTTAAAATAAGAAGATTGTCTTCTGTAAAACAGAAGCCCTTGGATCAAAGATCCAACGGTGGGGAAAATTCCCCAAATCACTCAGAGAAGTATCTCTATAACAAATTTAACAAATTAATGGGCACTATATAAAGGCCCCTAGACCCCAATTCAAAGGAGATAAATCAAGATCGAGAACAAGAAGAACTTCAAAAACAACAAAACAGAGAGAACTCTGAAGAATTGTGAGAAGAACTCAAGAAGGGAAAGAATGTAAAAACCTTTTAAAAAAAAAAAAGAAGAACTTCTTCTGAATAGATCATTGATCTAGGAACAAGATCAATGATCTTGAATAAAAAATAAATAATAACAGTGCCTTGCACTTTTTTATGAACCATTGATTCTGGAATCTTAAAGATTCTCAAGTTATTGAAAATAGTGCCTTGCACTTGCAAAAACTGCACTGTTGCGCTCCTGGGTTGGCGCAAGCCACCAGAGAGCGCCATGTGTCAGCTCCAGAACCACTTGCGCTATGCACTTTTAAAAACAGAGCATTGCTCTTTAAAGCTGGCGCAACTCACCAGAGCGTGCCACGTGTCAGTAGCGCAACAGCGCAGCGTCCTGGCGCAGCGCACTGCACTGTTGCGCTTGCGCTCACCAGAGTGTGACACGTGTCACCAAGACAAGCGCTTGCGCTCAGTAATTGGCGCAAAGCGCCTGATAATCCACTGTCAAGTAATTAATGCACTGCAGAAGGGCCAAGCCCAATTAAAAAAGGCCTAACAGGCCAAATAAAATGCAATGCATTATTTTAAAAAGGGGCAGAGCCAAATCCAAAACTGATGCTCTGCATCATTTACAAAGGGACTGAGCCCAAACCAAAACAGATGCCCTGCATCATTTACAAAGGGACTGAGCCCCAATCAAAAAGGCCTAGCAGGCCAGAATAAAATGCAGTGCATTATTAAAAAGGGGCAAAGCCCTAGCACAGGCCTAATAGGCCAAAGATAAAAACGTCAAACATCCTCAACTGGACTTAGCCCAATCATGGCCATAAGTCCTCAAATTAAATTGACTGAGCACGACTGCTCTCTTAAATCAATTTACATCCGGTTCAAGGGTACATCTCTGAACTCCTCTGACACATATCGTTCTAATCCTTCAACGACGTCAGAGAGGTGACGGGTCCCAACAACCACACATCGACACGGACTGTGAGGTCCTTAAACTCATGGACTTATGCGTCCTTAAACCAAGATACGGACTGTGGGGTCCTTAAACCCACGGACTTATGCGTCCTTAAACTAATGGACTTATGCATCCTTAAACCAAGATACGGACTGTGGGGTCCTTAAACCCACGGACTTATGCGTCCTTAAACTAACATCCATCCCCAAAACGGGAAAAATGGACCGCAATGTCCCTAAACTACCTATGGACCACTACGTCCCTAAACTGGAACAATAGAGCTCCCAAATGCTCTTTTGTCAGATATAAACGATCCTGTTTAAGTTGATCTTAGCCTCAAATATGGCTAATGTATCCTTAAACATTCAAACAGACTTTAGTCCAAAATTGGACTATAAGACCCCCAATCAACTTTGGTCCAAGGGTACATCTCTGAACTCCTCTGACACCTATCGTTGTAATCCTTCAACGACGTCAGAGAGGCGACGGGTCCCGATGGCCATGCATACTATGGACCACTACGTCCGTAAACTGGAACAATAGAGCCCCTAAATGCTCTTTCCGTTAAGTTGATCTTAGTCTCAAATCAGACTAACGTATCCTTAACGAACGTCTAAGTTGATCTTAGCCTCAATATGGCTAACGTATCCTTAAACCAAAACACCAAACCCAAATCTAAGTAAATACGGATTTGGACTAATCCACGTCCTACGGGCGATGGCATAACTTAGTCTCCGTATACAATCCACGGGCATCCACAAACAAAACAAACACACACGACACAAAGTGAAATTCTGGAGAAGGAGAAAGTGGCTACCGCGATGTGGTAGCGTAATTAACTGCAGGGGCTTGCGCCTGCAGGGAAGAGCGTCCCTACAATCAAAAACCCCTCAAACGAGGGGAAATCTGACGAAGTCTGCTACATCGGCCGCATCCGTCTAAACCTCCGATACACGGTGCCATAAATCAACTTGGTATCTTCGAAGAGGTAGACAGATAAAACCATATAGCATCTGCCCCCAGATTCAGGCAAGACGTCAGTCTTTCCCGGTTTCCGGTGGTAAACAGTAGGCTTCACTTAGCCAGGAGCATTTGTGAGTAGATTTAACATCTGCAGGGGAATCGCCCGCATGGCGTTATGCGTCTGGGATAGAAATGACTTGACTTGTCGTATATTCTATTTCATATTTAGAATTTGCGACTACACTTTATTGCTTAGATAATGTTGTGCTTGGACTAGTACCCTTAGGACACTGCACATATTATTAACGATTCATGTTGCACGAGCACTGATTGTATGCCACACACACCGTCAATAATTTCCATGTCACGCACAACCTACTTATAGATATGATATTGTTTGGTTAGGGACATTGAGACGTTGATTCATATTTCTTTACGCATATGATATATAGCATACCTGTATACCCACATGCTTACACATATGTCTTGACATACTTACATGCTAGTTACCTGTATACTTATAGGGTATTGTACCATTAGTGATAGGTACATACACACATAATGACATAGTTACATGTATACTTTGCATACATACTTCACTTATACCCGGGAGGTATATTACATCATTTCTGATAGGTAGATGTCTATATCTTGCTATACCTTTATGTTTACGCATATATCAGTTATAGCTACATGTTTACCTTTACTTGATATTCTTTAGAATTGGAGAAATTAGGAACCGCATGAAATTTATATTAACTTGTTGCAGTTAATTAGCGGTTTTTCCTTATATGCTTACATTACAGTTTTATGTTGCGTATATTTTATTCATGGATTTTCGCATTGAGATATGGATTTTTCATGATATTTTCTGGATTTGGGGACCGTGGTAGTTTCATGAAATTATGCATTATTTGAAAAACCCGGTTTCCCTTGATATGATATTTCAGCATCAACCATGAGATTTATCGGTTCTGATATATATACCCCATGCGAGGAGTCGGGGGCCGTATGAGAGTACATGGTGGGGCCCGGTACGGTTCCCCTCGGCAAGATGATCGACGGTCCATACCGATTGAGCCTGGAAGATGGGCAAGTACCTACCGGTGACATTACCTATGACTCGGCGGTTATCATGGGATACCGACGGGAGTCATGTGTGTATAGATACGTCGAGAGGCGAGGGTCAGAGCTAGGCACTCGAGCTTTCGGTATAGCGTATGATACGTACCTATCAGGGTGCCAGTCTTGGTGACAACACCTGATAGATCACTATTTTGTGTCGATGCTTGACACTTGGTTTTCATGATATTTTATTTCTAAGTATATATAACAGTGGAATAGGACGCTGTTATATATGCATATATATATATATATATATATATATATATATATATATATTAGTGGAATGGGACGCTAATATATATGTATACATATAAATTCATATACTTCATCATATTTATTCATGCAAATATACCTAGAATATAAGGGATTCACTTGATATTGGATTTAGGACATTTGAGATTACTTGATATTGTACATAAAGGGTATATGAGATTCACTTGACTTTGTACATTCATGATATATGAGATTTATTCGATATTGTACATTAAGGATTTGTGAGACTTATATGATATGAGAGCCAATTTGGGGGCTGATTTGAGGAATTGGGATTTGGATTGTCTTGATGGATTGTGATCCTACCACGATGTCAGGATTCCATGGAAATGACATGTTTTATTCCATACTCCACATTTATTGTTTATGCACTGCTTCATGTATTAGTTGTACCTGATAGAGTACCTTTCATGACTGTTGCATTTACATACCTTTTTTTATATGCATTACTTCATGTGTTAGTTGTACCTGCTAGAGTACCTTTCATGACTGTTGCATATATACATTTTCATATCATTATTGAATGATTATTGCATACCGATTGTCATATTATTATTGCTTCATGTATTAGTTGCACCTGCTAGTGTACCTTTCATGATTATTGCATTCATATCACCTTTTATTGCTATTAATTGCATATGTTAGATTCGCGTTGTATGTGCATACTTGCGATTACCTGCATATGTTATTTACTAATCACGAGTTGGCAACTCACCCCCGTTGTGCCACAGTTGTTTTGCAGGGTGTTCCCCAGAGTACTTGAGGCAGGCTATTCATCTATCTTATCATCTTTTGCTACGGATACTGCATCAGCTCACATTGTGCAGTTTGCTTAGGTGGGTTTTATGGTTTTTCGTTTTTGTATTGTATATTCGTTGTATCCTTATACTCTCCATCTACTATTTTCATGTTGACTTAGAGACTTGGTGAGGACTATATTGTATATTATTTTGTTATTTGGTTGTCTTTTATACAGTTTCCTTTTTATCGTCTTTTATTTCTTCGCTACGGCGTCTATTTGTTGTGGTGGTTGTTTTCCGCCTTTGGGCATGTATTTGCTCCCGTTTGGGGATGCTTTACTTTATATTTATGTTGTACCCATTTTTGGGGTTGGTTTTTACAAAGGAGGTGCTGCCGAAATTTTCAAGAAAGTAAATTGGACTTAAAGAATTTATACTTGAGATTTTCAAAAGTTTAAACAATATTTCTTGTCTTTTAATGGTTTAGATTTCTGGGTTTTGGCTTTCTTTTACTGCGTTACGCCTGTAGACGTTGCGTAGTATTAGGGCCGTCACGTGCCAATTTCGGGTCGTGACACTCCTACACCGTTTTACCTGAGCCTGGAAACCTCTATGTAGGACTCTAAAGACTCGTCAATACGCCGGCAGTAGGTGATGATCACATCAAACACCAACAAGCCGCAAGCGGTCAGCTAAACGTAACGGCCACCCGGGTATTGAGCGATCAGAAGATCAACAAGTCATGTAAATCCAATCAGTAACACTACCGTACAGTCCGGTCTCTTCGTCTGATATGTCGCATATCTAGTCTAGGGGTGGTAAATGTCAGACCCCGGTAACCGACAAGTCGTTTCGATGTGAGGCTCATAACAGGTCGAGAAACTACTGATAACACTTACCAGTAGATCTCCATATCAGCCCTGGCCAGGGACTTCCAGTTATAGCCAATCGAGCAAAGCGCAACATCAACCCCCAATACCGGGAGAGACGAAACCCCTCCTATCGCTCATTGCCTCCATGTGATTCGGGACTGTACCCAAAAGCCACTGTTTTGCACATTCTCATGAACGTGGTAAGGTTGAAATCAAAGCACAGTGGGAACCACACAAGACTTTATGACGATCTCGGGTCTACAAACTAACCTGTTCCAGTGTCACCAGAGAACTGCTATCTGACGATAGGTATAATACCAACAAAGACTTCTCGGTGAGTCCGTTCAGTGTACCCAGTCTCCACTGAGCACCCGTATACCATCTTTGATGTCAAACACCAATGGATGTGGGATCATCCATTGCCCATCATATGGGTCAAGATGCGTATAGGTGTTAGTTATATGTATGCCCTAGAGGCCATTACTGTACATTGTAGTGGATGCTGGGACATATATAGGGAGGACTTTCTTGCTCGACATGATAGTATGCTATCTGGTTGCTCTTTACCTTAACGTGTACATTGATTGTCTCTCTGTAACATGTTGGTAAAGCCCTTAGGATGTGTACTTGACTACCTGGACTATGATGCGGATCATACTAGTGGGGACATGGTAGTCCATAAGTACATCCTTCAAAGTCCCTAGTCGTGGGTGTATCGAGACGGGGCATCGATATACCAGAGTAGACTAGCGTATACCTTCTCGACCCATACAGATGGGCGATGGATGATCCCATATCCATTGGTGTTTGACATCAGATATGATATACGGGTGCTCAGTGGAGACTGGGTACACTGGACGGACTCGCTGAGAACTCCCAGATGATAATATACCTTGCGTCAGATGGCAGTTCTCTGGTGACACTGGTACAGAGTAGTCTGTTGACCCGAGATCGTCATAGAGTCTTGTGTGGTTCCCACTGTGCTTTGATTTCCATCTTACCACGTCCAAGAGGGCGTCCAAAACGGTGGTTTTTGGGTACAGTCCCGAGTCACATGGAGGCAATGAGCGATAGGAGGGGATTCGTCTCTCCCGGTATAGGGAGTTGATGTTGCGCTGTGTTCGATTGGCTATAACAGGAAATCCCTGACCAGGGTTGCTGAGATTTACTGGTAAGTGTTACCAGTAGTTTCTCGAATTGTTATAGACCTCATATCGACACGACTTATCGAGCTATTGGGGTCTGACGTTTACCACCCCTAGGCGAGATATGCGACATATCAGACGATCAGACCGGACTGTACGGTAGTGTTACTGGTTGGATTCACTGGAGTGTGAGCGGGCTTGCTCGTCGATCTTCAGATCGCTCAATACCCGGGTGACCGTTACGTTTAGCAGACCGCTTGCGGCTTGTGGGTGTTTGATATGATCATCACCTGCTGCCGGCGTATTGACGAGTCTTTAGAGTCCTACACAGAGGTTTCCTGGCTCAAGCGAAACGAAATAGGAGCGCATATGAGATATGTGCGGGACCGAGAATAATGCATGTATGTGATACCGTATTCTATTCTCGCGATGAATGTGTCGAATGGTTATATGCGATATAACCTAGTTATCGAATCGAGGGTTGATTCGATAAGCCGATACATTGGATACTACTCGGTTATATGCGATATGACCGGATCGTTAAATCAAGTGTTGATTTAATGATTTAATGCATTATTATATATTTGATATATTACTTTGCGTTAACTAGTATTGGTTCACTTTAAATGGATTTTCTCACTCGGATGTGCACATTGTATATGTGATATACTTTTTGTGCACTTGATTGTATCATGTTTGATGATACATGTTTGCTAGGGTTTTTGTGTAAAGATCAAACTATGGTTACATGTTAATGGTTAGGGTTATGTTTTATTCACTTATTTATTTATTTATTGATTTTTGGAAAAATGATAAGCATAAAGGAAAATGGTGGCTTTGTTTGTTTTCTAGTTGAAGCTTCATGAAGCTTTGACCAAAGTGACCATTTTGTCTCATGCTTAACCCTAACCACTCCATTAACCCTAGTTTAATCTCTACACTTGACCATGGTTCATGATATGATAAGTATTGATTTTCTTTTCAATATTAATTAACTTATCATAACACTTTCTTCTTCTTCTTCATCTTCTTCAATGAAGAAAGCTTCACTTCATCAATGGTGGATTGATGAAATTAGTGAGAAATCCAATTCTAAAGTGAACCCACTTCCTATTTCTTCATCCTCTACCTCTTGCCAAGTAGTAGAGTGTGTTTTCTTCACAAGTTTCATCACTTGGTGAAGTTGGAGCTTGATCTAGCGATGCCTCGACGTAGATCATCTTCGGCACGAAGCCGACGACCTTGCCCGCTCTTTCTCCGATGAAGCCGACGCTAGAGCCCGGATTTTGATTTGGACAGCGGAGATGACTTCATCACGGAGCCGTGGAGGTGGAGGACCGGATCTACAAAGGTTGTATTTCCGTATTCTTGTAGTTAAGTGTTAACTAGATTTCTTCTTCGCCTAGATTTCTAGCCAACGATCCGTAGTCGGGTTTCTCGGCACCGTTAAAATTAGAAATTAGCATGGTTGATGCCTTCTATGACCTCATTAGGGTGCCTAGGAACCCTACAGTGGTATCAGACCCTAACTAGAGCCTTAGGCGAAATCTAGACGCAATTTGAAGTCCGAACGAACCGAAACCCCAAAATTTCCATGCTCTCTGGACATTTTCTAAAATCGTGGTTTTTTCCAGATTAAAAATATGCAGAAAACACATCAGGAATATATAAGAGTTACTGTGAAATTCGGCCGCCTAATTCCACATTTTAACCGCGTTTCCGCCGCATGAGCAAGGCTCATGCGGCGGTTCCGCGGCCGTACGGCCACAGTGTGTAAATCATTTTGCACAGTAATTCGTATTTTCCTGTGGTGATTTTTCTGGGAATTTTTAATATTTTTTCAAGTGTTGAATTTTCTGGGTTGTTTTGGGGGCTCGGTGTTTCGATCGGATTGTCAAATTTTGTCTATGTGTTTTTCCGGATAATTTTTTGAATATGTTAAAAAGTTCGACCGGATATAAATACCCACTTTTTCCCCTGTCGGGAAATTTCCAAGTGTCGGATTTTTCCGTAGTTTAACGACGTTCTAAGTAGTGCAAGTAACGCGATGGACCCTCTAAAAGACAACAAACCTTAACTCGATTATGTGTCCGTCTTGAACTGCCCTTTGAACCTTCGGGTTTGGGGCAGTACGGCGTGCCACATGTGAGGCGTTGGCTTGACCCTTCTACGGCTGGACCGTTGGTACTGAGGCACGAACTGAATGCTGTTAGACTTATTTCATATGCTGAGCTGTATCGGGAAAACTTGGGTGTTTGACTGTTCGATCGGAAAGTTTAACATTTTCTATTTATCTGGAATGGGATACAATAATTGGAATTCACAAGTTGTTATGAGATAACTGAATGAATGTTATAAACATAGCACTTTAGTCTCACTTGATCGGTTGCCACGGAATTTTGATGTGATCAAAAGTCCGTCGCAATCACGTAGCGTACGCGGATACTCGCCGGGTAAACTTAATAGACAGCCTCGCCCCACAGCCCCGACCAAATGACTGTAGGAGAACCCCGTCGCCGAAAGCATCCGTTCGGGTGCTCCCGGTAGCGGTGTTCCGCCTTGGTGCACTTCGTCGACGGTATCGGGGGTGCGACCGTCTACTAAAGTTTGCGACGAGCATTCGATCAGGATGTCGGGAATCTTGTTGAATTGCCCGACTTTATATTGAAAAGTGTTTTCGATTTGGAGACTAAAATGCGGGGTTTATAATTGTTAGGCATGTGATGTCTAAGGAATTCATTTGGTCAGGCATGCGATGTCTGAGGTGGTTGCGGATTCCAACTGTTGTAGTTTTACACTTTCTTTTCTGTGACCGTAAGTGTAATATGTGATATCGCCGGTTTCGTTGCTATATGTCAACGACAATTGGGATGCGCATATTTACTTACGTTGATGACATGTGATGTTATGTGTTGCTGGATATGTTATATTGGATCGTCGTGTTTGAATAGCCGGGGATTTTTATGTGAGATGAGTGTTTTTCATTTTCATTCATGTAAAAACTTGTATGTAATATTCTTTTTTTTGGGGCACTTCCAGGTTGCGGAAGATGTCACCGTTTGTATATTATTTACTTTTCCGCACTAGGATAGACCCAAGGAGGGGAGCACAAGTAACCGGGTTCTGGAGTCCAGTGGGAGACCAACTCGAGGAGTCGAGTCCGGGTCTCCTAACTCTAGAATTGGTAGGGTTGCTTGCCGCTCTCGTAGGGGTCTAAGGGTGTGGGTTTGGCTATTCATCACGACCGTGGAATCCGTGTTTTATACTGGCTCGTATTGAAAACACGGACGTCCTAGTATATCCAATATTTCATATGTTTCTTCTGCTGCGATATCTGTGATGTGATCATGTGATGTTCTATGATAGATACAGTATATAGTATATATGATATATTATATAGGCATTACTTATGTTTTACACCCGCGCTAGCCCTGCCCCGCTCTGCCGTTAGTTACCTAACCTAACGGTGCACGAGGGGACATCGAGGCGAATGCGGATGGCATAAGTGTACGTCGTATTTATCTGTGATGTTTAGGTACATTAAATGATGGGACTTCATTAATATGATTAATGAAATAAAAGAAACCTAAGATGTTGTAGAATCGAATTTCAAAATAAAACAGATAGCTACAGTTCTTGCTTTGCACAGCGGTATATGTGATATATCCTGCACCTTATTCGATGAGGAAAGGACCGAGATCCCTTCACCGGGAGTGACTCCTTTAGCAATAACTGGTAGATGCTACACACTTGGTTTGTCTTTTGATTGCTTTTAAAGTGTTTTTTGCTTTGCACAGTGATATATATGATATATCCTGCACCTCATTCGACGAGGAAAGGACCGACGATCCCTTCACCGGGAGTGACTCCTTTAGCAAAACTAGAAAAGCCTCAAAAGCACTCCATTTTAAAATCATTTGATTCTACAACGATATCAAGTTCATTACGCAATAGGTTTTCAGAAAAACCTGTCGTAGCCCTCCGTCATTTCAGATAAGTACTAGTTAGTATTCGTGCTACGTTTGTTGACTATGTTAAGGCGTAGTGTGCGGTAGCTAATTAGTGCTTATCTGCATAAGCATATGATGTGATTGGATTAGGGTAGTCGTGCGACTTTGTTGACTATGTTAAGGGTCGTGCGGGTGGGTTTAATTCAATCGGGAAATGACGGGTTGAACTTGACTAGCACTTATGATTTGTTGACTATGTTAAGGTCATATAACTGCTAGGGGCAAAATATTATCGGGAATTTCAAGTGTTGAAATTTGCAATGAGATTGCATACATTCTATGAGATAGTTGGATCCCGATATCCGCCGCGAGTAATTGTTACTCCTGGGAGAGTTTTACACATTACAATTAGCCGATCAAGTAGGTGTCTAGAAAGGTGTCAACGAGGTTACGCCTCTGGGAAAACGAGGTTTATATTAATTAGGTTCATGCAAAAGCACGGGGGACCTCCCTTAAAGTACCGACACTGGCCTGGCTGAAAGATTGGCGAACTTGTAGTGTGTAATTAATCCCGGCTAGTCTTTCCTTTTAGGGTTTGAAGGAAGATTTGATAAAAAGCAGTGGGAGCCATCCTGATTAGATAAAATAATAACCAATCTATTCTTGCAAGAGCGCACGCTGAGTGTTTTCTTCTCTCTCTCTTCAGGTAGCGACCATATCACGCCTTAATCAAGATAATAATACGGAAATTTTGACCGAACCCGCTTGTTATACTGTGCTGGGGAACGTTGGTCCCGCTCCAACTTATAATTGTTATAAGACAGAGCAGGAAATTGGGGAATACCAGAATTCCCGTGCAGCCCAAACGAAGAGAGTGCATGCTGATGCATCATCTTCAGGTGTGTTCATTACAAAGAACTGTTTCTCTGTATCCTCTACGTCCTGGGTATGTGATACCAGATCAGGATCCCAGATATGTAATCAGTTACATAGGGCTACAGAAAGGTAGAGAACTGAGAACGGGTGATAAGTTTCATGAGGCAGAAAACGGGGCAAGTGTTGCAGCCAAGTCTGTTGGTCACTGTCACCCTGTATTACCAATACATTGATTCTGAACGAATGTTGTTAGATACCGAACCTGATATACAAAATCATATCAGTCTCTTTATTAGTAAAGAAATGATAAAATTTTGTATTGTTGGATAATGTTTTGAACATTTCCTATATCAAAAGTTGATCGGTTCAGGCACGTTATCTAAAAGCATTAATGTTCTAAATCAAACTACAGTTCTTAGTATTCAGAACACACACAAGAGGAAGAGTTCAGAAATGAACGAATCCTTCTTGAGGTATTGTAGACTAGGTCATATCAATGCGACCCGACTAGCTGAAGTTACATGTAGATGCATATTTAAATCAGTTTGAATTTACATCTTGTGAAACTTGCCAGTCATGTCACAGAGATAAGATGACCATAGCTCCGTTTACTGGAAACAGAGAAAGAGTTAATGAACTCTTGGGATGATACATGTTGATGTATGTAGGTCCCCTGTCTACACTTGCCAAGACCGGTTCTTTATACTTCATTAAATTCTCTGATGATCTCTCAAGATTCAGACATATATTCCTGTTGAAACACAAGTCCGAACCTTTTGAGATATTCACAGAATATGATTGAGAAGTAGAGAACCAAAACACGGGTATAAGTATTATGTCCTTTGATGTGATCAAGGAGGAGAATACTTGAGCACGGAATTCCTGGATTATTCTAAAGGAGAATGCAATTCTCTCTCAGCATTACTCCTCCGTATACACCATAGCACGATGGTATATCGGGGCGGAGCAATAACACCCTATATGATATGGTGTGCTCTATGATGAGTACTACTGAGTTACCTGTTTCCTTTTTGGGAGATATGCGCTTGAGAAGCTGTATACCTATTGAATAGGGTTCGAATCAAATTAGTTGCCTACCACTTCATATGTGATATGGAAAGGGAAGAGCCCATATCTTAAGTTAGTTAAGATTTGGGGTTGCCCGGCCTATGTCTAAAAGAAAAATCCGGACAAGCTCGAGGCAAGGTCAGTTATGTAGAACTGGAAATGTTCCAGCTATACAAACTACAGCTGATGATTTGAAAGAACCAAAGGATTCAATAGTTACCAACGAACCTCAGCCTCTCCGCCGATCTAGTAGGGTTCCTCATCCACCTGAGAGATACTTCGGTTTCTCGATGACAGTGGGAGCGAGGATTGCATCATGAGATGATGACCCAACTATTTTCGAGCTGGCCATCAGGAGTAAGACTCTGTAAGAATGGCTGGATGTTTAGTGATCTGAGATGGAATCCTTATACACCAACAAAGTATGGACTTTGGTTGCTATATCTGAAGGGTTAAATCCCCATCAGGAGCAAGTATATCTTGAGAAGATTACTTGGTGTACATGGAAAAGTTGAGACTTTCAAAGCTAGACTTGTTAAAGGTTTTCGTCATCGACCAGGCATGGATTATGATGAAACCTTTTCAAGTGACTATGCTTAAGTCCATCCAAATCCTACTTGCCACGGCTACATACCATGACTACGATATCTGGCGGTTGGGTGCCATGACTGCTTTTCTAAATGATGTTTTAGAAGAGGACGTCTATAAGTACACAGCCAGAGGGCTTCGTAAACAGTGGGAGCAGCGGAAACGTGTACAAGATGTTTTATAGGATAAAGCAGGCATCGCGGAGTTGGAACATCTGTTTTGATGGATAAGTCAAAGAGTTTGACATCATCAAAATGGTAGATGAACCTTGTATAAACAAAAAGGTAGTAGGGAGTATGGTGACGATTCTCGTAGAGTACGTGGATGACATACTCTTGATAGGGAAGAAGTTTCGTATGCTACGCTCGATCAATCTTCGATTATCACAAGGATTCTCCATATAGGATCAAAGTGATACCTACTAAATCCTGGATTTTGGATCTATGAGATAGATCTAAATGGATGTTAGGATTCTCACTAGTTGTAGTGAGATGGTATCAATCGATCCTGGGGAGAATCACTGGAAGGGTTCCATGGTGATAAAGACGACTGAATGTCAGTCACAGGCATTGTCTTTACCCTCAGTAAAGGGACGGTATGTTGGAAGAGTTCCAAGCTAGATACCGTGACATACTAGACGATAAAGGCTGGATACATCGCTACTTAAGATGCTACCAAAGAGGCAGTCTGGGTGTATATTAGTTCATGAGATGAACTTCGTTCCTTCCATTGTGAGACAATGGAGTTGTGGCTTATGCCAAGGAACGCCGGTCCCATCAGCGATCCAGACATATTCTAAGACAGTATCACCTGATCATGGAGATGGTAGATCTCCAGGGAGATCGAGATTAGGAGAGTAGACTCAGAGGACAACACGGCGGATCCACTCACGAAGGCCTTTTCCCAGAGAGAGACTTTTATGGGATGGTTGAGTATGAGATACTACAACCACTGCTACAGATGGCCCTAGTGCAAGTGGGAGATTGTTAGTTATATGTATGCCCTAGAGGCCATTACAGTACATTGGATGTATATTGTAGTGGATGCTGGGACATATATAGGGAGGACTTTCTTGCTCGACATGATAGTATGCTATCTGGTTGCTCTTTACCTTAACGTGTACATTGATTGTCTCTCTGTTACATGTTGGTAAAGCCCTTAGGATGTGTACTTGACTCCCTGGACTATGATGCGGATCATACTAGTGGGGACATGGTAGTCCATAAGTACATCCTTCAAAGTCCCTAGTCGTGGGTGTATCGAGACGGGGCATCGATATACCAGAGTAGACTAGCGTATACCTTCTCGACCCATACAGATGGGCGATGGATGATCCCATATCCATTGGTGTTTGATATCAGAGATGATATACGGGTGCTCAGTGGAGACTGGGTACACTGGACGGACTCGCTGAGAACTCCCAGATGGTAATATACCTTGCGTCAGATGGCAGTTCTCTGGTGACACTGGTACAGAGTAGTCTGTTGACCCGAGATCGTCATAGAGTCTTGTGTGGTTCCTACTGTGCTTTGATTTCCATCTTACCACGTCCAAGAGGGCGTCCAAAACGGTGGTTTTTGGGTACAGTCCCGAGTCACATGGAGGCAATGAGCGATAGGAGGGGATTCGTCTCTCCCGGTATAGGGAGTTGATGTTGCGCTGTGTTCGATTGGCTATAACAGGAAATCCCTGGCCAGGGTTGCTGAGATTTACTGGTAAGTGTTACCAGTAGTTTCTCGAAATGTTATAGACCTCATATCGACACGACTAATCGAGCTATTGGGGTCTGACGTTTACCACCCCTAGGCGAGATATGCGACATATCAGACGATCAGACCGGACTGTACGGTAGTGTTACTGGTTGGATTCACTGGAGTGTGAGCGGGCTTGCTCGTCGATCTTCAGATCGCTCAATACCCGGGTGGCCGTTACGTTTAGCAGACCGCTTGCGGCTTGTGGGTGTTTGATATGATCATCACCTGCTGCCGGCATATTGACGAGTCTTTAAAATCCTACACAGAGGTTTCCTGGCTCAAGCGAAACGAAATAGGAGCGCATATGAGATATGTGCGGGACCGAGAATAATGCATGTATGTGATACCGTATTCTATTCTCGCGATGAATGTGTCGAATGGTTATATGCGATATAACCTAGTTATCGAATTGAGGGTTGATTCGATAAGCCGATACATTGGATAATAGTCGGTTATATGCGATATGACCGGATCGTTAAATCAAGAGTTGATTTAATGATTTAATGCATAATTATATATTTGATATATTACTTTGCGTTAACTAGTATTGGTTCACTTTAAATGGATTTTCTCACTCGGATGTGCACATTGTATATGTGATATACTTTTTGTGCACTTGACTGTATCATGTTTGATGATACATGTTTGCTAGGGTTTTTGTGTAAAGATCAAACTATGGTTACATGTTAATGGTTAGGGTTATGTTTTATTCACTTATTTATTTATTTATTTATTTTTGGAAAAATGATAAGCATAAAGGAAAATGGTGGCTTTGTTTGTTTTCTAGTTGAAGCTTCATGAAGCTTTGACCAAAGTGACCATTTTGTCTCATGCTTAACCCTAACCACTCCATTAACCCTAGTTTAATCTCTACACTTGACCATGGTTCATGATATGATAAGTATTGATTTTCTTTTCAATATTAATTAACTTATCATAACACTTTCTTCTTCTTCTTCATCTTCTTCAATGAAGAAAGCTTCACTTCATCAATGGTGGATTAATGAAATGAGTGAGAAATCCAATTCTAAAGTGAACCCACTTCCTATTTCTTCATCCTCTACCTCTTGCCAAGTAGTAGAGTGTGTTTTCTTCACAAGTTTCATCACTTGGTGAAGTTGGAGCTTGATCTAGCGATGCCTCGACGTAGATCATCTTCGGCACGAAGCCGACGACCTTGCCCGCTCTTTCTCCGATGAAGCCGACGCTAGAGCCCGGATTTTGATTTGGACAGCGGAGATGACTTCATCACGGAGCCGTGGAGGTGGAGGACCGGATCTACAAAGGTTGTATTTCCGTATTCTTGTAGTTAAGTGTTAACTAGATTTCTTCTTCGCCTAGATTTCTAGCCAACGATCCGTAGTCGGGTTTCTCGGCACCGTTAAAATTAGAAATTGGCATGGTTGATGCCTTCTGTGACCTCATTAGGGTGCCTAGGAACCCTACAATACGCTAGTCTACTCTGGAGTATCGATGCCCTATCTCGATACACCCTCGACTAGGAACAGTTATAGGATGTACTCGTAGGCTACCTTGGCCCCACTAGTATGATCTACATCATAGTCCCAGTACTCAAGCACATATCCTAAAAGCTTTATCAACATGTGAGAGCAAGACAGTAACCCAATACCATTCAACATGTTAAGACAAAGTAAAACCAGATAGCATACTATCATATCGAGCAAGAAAGTCCTCTCTATATATATCCAAGCATCCACTATAATATACATCATATGTACAACAATGGCCTCTAGGGTATATACATAACTAACAGTTACCATATCCCAAGAACATTCACTTATGTTCATAAACTGCTTCCCTTCATTTCTCCAAGATTGGATTAATATATGTTTATTGCAGCTAGTGCAAAAACAACATCTGGTGTGGTACTTGATATTTCACGATTAATTAAATTGCCTAAGCAAATGATATGCTAATCATGCAGATCCCTCTCCCCTTTAGTCTGTAAGACACCTTTAGAGAGGGTGACTCCATCACCTGCAAGTATACCACCATGCCAGGAGTCGTCCATTCGAAAATCCCTTTAGAATAATGTCAAAGTACCCAGATTGGGATACTTCCCAAATCTAGATCTAAAACCATAGATCTAGTAACCAGAAACCCTGATATTATATCCATATCCAATGTGGAGAAACAACTTTGTGACAACCACAGTATAACCGATCGTAGTATATGAATATTTCTTCCTATCAAGTGCATGACATCCCAATGTCTGGACATCACTCTCTACTACCTTCTTACCAGATCCATCTCCTGTTCTGATGAGGTTAAGGCCTATGGCTGTCGCATCAAAAATAGATGATCTATTTCCGCTATACCTGCTTTAGTCTATATATAGACATAAGCTACTTGCCCACTATACTTCCGCTGCTCCCACCGACTACAACAATCCTCTGGCAAAGTCATATACACGTGCACTTCTAAAGCTAGTTTAGAACGATACTATACTCATCCTCCTGCTGGGTCAAATAGTCTAGAACAGCAGCAATGGTAAGTCTGGGTAAACAAGAGCCTCCATGTCACCGTCTCTAAGAAGACCAAATTACCTCTCGGGTGCCTGAGGTTGCCCACCAAAATCTGTGGAGTGGCTAATGGAACGTCGAAACTAATTGAATCCTTAGGTTCTATTAAACCTTCAGTGATCGTTTGTGGATCTGGAATCATTTCCAGTTCTACCATACTCCCACTTCTGTTTTTCCGAAAAAATCCATTTTACTAAAACTGTGGCGAGTCAAGAACAATATAAATATTGATCTTCCTGATGGTTGAAAGTTAACTCTCGTTAAAGCTTGGGATAACCCACAAACAGCCATTACAGAAACATGCCTTGAGTTTATCCGGATTCTTGTTTTAAGCATCAGCCGGACAACTCCCTATACCTTAACATCGTTATGATATAAATTGATTCTATATATATCTAATATAGAAACAAAAGCACTAATTTAATTGGAACCAGATTCAAAATCATGCAGCTGTCTCCAATGCATGTCAACCAAATGAAAAGAGGCCAATCGGTATTACTCATCTAGGAGTACATCCATATATGAGTAACCTGAAAGAGAAGCAAGTTCTCAAAACCATTACTATTAACGGAATACCAAACACGAGTATCTACATCTTCGACTTCCTCGAAAAATCCTAATATTTCCAACAAACGGTTCTCTACTTTATTCTTGTACCTATAACTTCTCAAAATCTAAACCTTGTATTTCAACGAAATACTTCTCTAGGACTAGAGAAGTTATGAGTAAACAAGAAAATATAGTACGAGTACCAACCCTATTGTCCTAATGGGCACTGGACAACATACAATATTTTGTATAAGTCCCCTGAGTTCAATAACTCAAACCCTGTGCGTCGTAGGTTGAAAAACTGTACTATGGTTTAGAAGAATTACACCGCCGTTGAATTCACCTTACCTAATCACCAACTGATATAGATAAATGTCACAGACATAATATCAAAAAGTTATATCTCACTTTATAAAATAAACGTATAGATATATCAGTTTGAAATTGGTGCATAATAACGGATATTCAAAACCAAATATTTGCCATCCGGCAAAATCCAGATGATTTCCTCAAATATCACCAATTACAACGAATTCCGATATAACGAGGATCTAATCACCCAATTCCCAATATTTTACTCCCACTCACCATCCGTAATAACATACAGATGTGAGAAACTGATCTGGTAAACACATAACCTGGAGTCAGATTCCAATTGGGAAAACAGTTTTCAATTAACATCGCACAGTGAAACTGAAACATGAAAATGTTTCGAAAGGGTAATTGGGTATTCCTAGTAATGCCTCTTCCACTATCCTGATTCATGACAGTAACCATATACTTACCTGCCCTCACTCTAATCCCTTTATTATGTCTTTACTTATTACCTTCTGTACACTTTCTTTAGGCTAATTGGTTTTCTTCCTTCCCTACCCTTCGGCACCAGCCTAAGGTTTGGAAGAAGACTATCCAATAAGCATAATAGGTGTACTCTCCTAATCTTAGGAGCCCTCGCAACCTGAGAGAAAGGAATAGGAAAAGACATCTGAATAATCCTATTCTGTTTCTCCTGAACCGGAAACCATCCTCGAATCTGGAACGCATTCCTTCGAGTTCGTATGTAATTATACGATAGCATATCCAATAGGAGTGGATATCCGTAGTGATACGGAGTGTTCTGTAGAAATCCAAAGTGGATGTGGGAGTGGCAGGGGTATACACGGTTTTGTCGTGAATGATGGTGGTCGCAATTTTCTTTGCCCTTAATTTAATCCCTTTATATGTCTTTACTTATTACCTTCTGTACACCACACTTAGGCTGATTGGTTTTCTTCCTTCCCTACCATTCGGCACCTGCCTATGGTTTGGAGAAAGACTATCCAATAAGCTCAATAGTTGTACCCTCTCCTAATCCTAGGAGCCCTCACAACCTGAGAGAAGGTAAAGAGAAAAAACAACCGAATAATCCTATTGAATCTCTCCACAACCAGAATCCATCCTCGAATCTGGAACAAGTTCCTTCGAGTTCATATGTAACTATATGATAGATTTATCCAATGGACGTGGATGTTCGTAGTGATATGGGGTGTTCTGGAGAAATGCAAAGGTGATATATAAGTGACAATGATATATGCGACACCGTGACATTCCAAAAGCCAAAGAGTTTTAAGAAGGTTCGGTTAACTTGGTTCATGAGTTTTAGTCAAGGGTCGGGCCATGGTCACAGCCAGAGAGAGAGAAAAGAAACACTCAGCGTGCACTCTAACCTAGATCAGAATCGTTAATTACTTTATCTAATCAGGATGGCTCCCACAGTTTTCTCGAATTCTCCTCCAAACCCTAAAGGAGAATTAGTCGGGATCATCTAAAATCACCCGAGGAGTAATCCTACTCATCAGTGGGAATCGAGATCCAACTATCATCGCATGATAACTTGATGGAAGCCACTTAAGTTATCATACTCCAGAAGGTATGTGCAAGCCTGACAAGTTTCCTGTATGTTTGAAACTCCCGATGTGCGTTTTTACCCCTAACGACTTCATGGACTTGATAGAGACCAACGTGACATAAGTCGCTAGTCACGTTCAACCCGTCATTATCCAAGATTTATCTAAACCCACCCGCATAATCCCTTGATAGAGACCAACGTGACTATACGGCTGTCCTAGATAATCGCATATCCATGCTACAAACACGTATCATGCAGCTACCGTACAATATGCCTTGATAGATACCACCGTACATAGCACGAATACTATGAGATACCTATCTGAAATGACGGAGGGCTACGACTAGTTTTTGGCGAAAAACCTTTAACGTAATGAACTTGATCTCGTTGAAGGAATCCAAGTGGTTTTACAAATAAATAGTGGGGAAAACTTTTGCTAAAGAGGTCACTCCCGGTGAAGGGATCTCGACTCTTTCCTCGTAGAATGAAGTGCAGGATATTCTAAACTGAATACCACGATGAAAAACAGAAGGAAACGAATAAAGTGAAGTTATTATGTTGACGCAAACTTTTACTCAAGGGGTCACTTCCGGTGAAGGGATCTCGGCCCTTGCCTCGTCGATTGAGTTGCTGGATATTCATAACCGACTACCACTGTGCAAAGCAAAAGAGAACGTTTGTAATGTCAGTTTTTTTTAACATCATATAGGTTTGATTTATCCTTGCATTGATCAGAATCAACTCAGTCCCATCAATTAATCACTCCAGAAAAGAACGAAAATAAAATGTACGTATATGCCATCCGCATTCGTCACTGGGTCCCGTCATCACCCGTTAGGTTACTTAACTAACGACAGAGCGGGGACTGGACTAGCGCGGGTGCAAAATATATACAACATCTACTAGTATATATAAATATGTATATATATATAACATTCGTCCCAGGCATGATATAAGCAACATCACAGAAATATCACAGAAGCAACACAGAATAGTGGATAAACTTGGAGCCCCGGGTTTCACTTGAGCCGCAAATGAGACCCGACGTTCCCTGTCGTGTGGATAGCATGTACAATGAAAACTAGACCCTATGAGCGCGGCAAGTTATCCGCCAAAACCAGAAGCGAGGCAGCCCCCTTCAACAACGTGAATGAGCTACCCGATACTTCATGGAATCCGGTAACTTGGGCACCCGTCCGTGGGTCAACCTATACCATCTACGAGTGCGGCGAATAGCCCGCTAATTCAAGAGCAAGGTCCCTTCCGTCCCAACGCCATAAGATGCGGACCCATTGCCTCTAGAACCCGGCTATTCATGCACTCCACCGCGGGGTAATCCTAGTATAGAAAAGAAAATAATATACAAGGGTGACATCGACCTCAACCCGGTCGTGCCCCAAATAAATAATATACAAACTGGCAGTGACGGCAGTCCACATGTCGGACGCTCACCCCGCAATATCATATGTACAAATGAAACTAAACTGTACTAACATTGCACCATAGCTATCCACCACGACGATCCAACCACAACACAGCACAACACAGAACATCAACGTGAATGTTACGTTCGCAAACCCTTCTAAAAGAACATATAGCAATTAGACGAGTTGTACCGATCTAATGACATTCACGGTCGCAGATAGTAATGTAAGTATTGATAAACATTTAAACAGTGCTGAATTATCGACTTCGAAACACCCCGAATTGCCCCTGAACAACAGATAACATAATATCCAAAATGGGCAAAACAAACAATACCACTGAACCAATATTCCAGAGACTAGACCAGACCAAAAATTTCAAGCCCAGAATCCAAAATTGGACCGGCCTGCTCGGATTTTTGAGCAATGTGCTCGGGTCAATTTGGGTGGAATTGGCTCGTATTTGGGGTGCGGTCTAATGGTCATCTCAGTAGTCTTGTTTGAAATTTTTTTTTGAAGACTTTGAAAATCGACAGAGTCTGAAATCTGCAGTGCATCGTTTTCAGGTTGTTTCGATTTTGACACATTAACATTGTCTAAACTAGCTAGGTTAGTGTTTAAAGGCTGGCTCTGATACCATGCTGGGTTACGGCTGCGCCCCAGCCATCAAACCGTGGCCAAATGCGGAACAAAAATTTACAGAACCGGCGCTAAAATTTCCCGATGCCCGGATCTACCATAAACCCTAAACTAGCAAGCTTTATAAAGAAGTTAGAATGGTTATACCGAGTTGATCCATGACCTTCGGTCTTCATTCCAAGCTCCTAGTGGTTCTTTGATCAAGTTTGGTTGTCGGTCTTCCTCCATCTACGATGATCCACCTGAAGGAAACGGCGCAAGCTTCAGCTTCGTCGAACGAGGCAACCGACGCTCCAAGGTTGCTAGCAATAGAGAGTGGAGGTGTAGGAATGTGTCACTATAATTTTTCTCTCATTTCATATGCTCAATGAGCAGCCATAGAAGATGAAGAAGAGGTGAGGAAACCATGGCATAAGCAACTCAAGAATGGCTAAGTATTTCTACCAAGTGAGAATAGAGTGTAATGAATATCAAGTGAAGAAAACAAATTCAAGCCCACCCCAAGAGTTGTGGCTGCCCCCTCTCTCTCATTCTCACAAAATATCTCATTTCTTTTTCCAATAAACAAATCCAAACCATACCTCAAGCCCATGCCTTGATCCATGCTCATGCCAACTCACCCTCCACCTCATTTCCTAATTGATTTTCTAAAAAGAAAATCAATTAATGAGGTGGACATCTTCTAGAAACCATTCCGTATAAATACGGAACTCAACCTGGTACATATATCGAAATACATATACGCGTATTCGTACAAAAATACGAATAGCCAAGAGAGAAAATGAATAGTGAACAATAATACTAGAATACATATAAATATATATAAATTATTAAATCAAAACCCGATTTAATAATCCGGCTTAATCCTAAGCCGCTAGTATTAGCAACCGTCCGATTAAAGTTTGTGCAGCATGTACACATATTTAATCGGACACCTGTATATACCAACATACGTCATATACACCATATCGCCTAAACCATGAAAACCCTCTATGTGGGACTCTAAAGACTCATCAATACGCTCGCAATGGGTTTAACCACAAGAACGTCAGCGACACTAGCTGTACGTAACAGCTATCCAGGTATTGAGCGAAAGGGAGGCCAACGAGCAAACTCATCCTGAACCCCTACTGATCCTGACAGTGACAATATCCGTACAGTCTGGTCTGTTCGTCTAAGAGTATCTCATATCGAGTCTAGGGGGGTGGATAAAGTCAGACTCCTAACAACGCGACATTTAGTGTCGGCATGACACCCATCACCTCTTGAGAAACTATCGATCCTGGATCGGTAATTATTGTCCACTATGGCCATGGATTTGTGGTGATGGCCACCCGTGCACAATGCGACATCAACTCTCAATACCGGGAGAGACGAATCCCCGACGATCTGATCACTGCCTCCATGTGGCTCGGGTGTAGGGTTACTAGGCACACTCAAGAGGTTCCACAAGGCATCAACCATGCCAAACAAAAATTTTCCGGTGCCGAGAAACCCTAATATAGATCGTTAACTAGAAGTAAAGGCGAAAAGCAATCAAGTAAACAACTTTATTGCTAAGTGAAAAGGGACTACAACCTTTGTAGATCCGCTCCACCATTTCTTTAGCTCCGTGTTGACGTCCCTCCGCTGCGATCATCGGATCCTGGACTCTAGCGATGGTTTCGTCGGAGAAATGATCGGGCTAGGTCATTGACTTCGAGGCCGAAGATGATCTACGTCGGGGAGACTCAAACTCAAGCTATTCCTTCACTTGGTCAAAACTTTGTGAAGAGAACACCCTATACTATTAGAGATAGTGCCCTCAGAGTCAATTATTGGATCACAGGCACGTGATTGCAATGATTGAGGGAGGACCTATCCCGGTAGGATAGTCTTACTCAAGATGATAGTATGCTATCTGGTTTATCTTTATCATCGTGTACTGCTTTAGGTGACCTTACAGGTCAATATTGCACGTTGATAAAGCCCCTAGGATTCATGCTTGACTGCCAGCAGTATGAGGGCGATCATATACGTGGGAGCTGGTAGTCTATAAGCACATCCTTAAAAGGTCCCTAGTCGTGGGAGTTTCGAGACAGGGCATCGATACTCCAGAGTAGACTAGTGTATACAGTCGAGACCCCGACTAGGGGCGGTGGCCGGTCTCACAAGCCACTGGTGTCAGTTGGTTCACCTAAGATGTATACAGGTGCTCATTGGGTTATGAGTACACCGGACAGGACTCGCCGGGAACATGCTAGTTGATCTTATACCTGACGTCAGATAGCAGTTCCCTGGTGACATGTGTACAGGTTAGTTCATCGACCTGAGGATCGTCATTTGTCTCGTGTGAGTTCCCACTGTACTTTGATTACTACCCTACCACGCTCAAAGGAGACGTGCAAACAGGTTTTAGTTGGGTACAGTCCCGAGCCACATGGAGGCAGTGAGCGGATCTTCAAGGGTTCGTCTCTCCCGGTATTGGGGGTGAGGTCGCGCTGTGTCTAGGAGAGCCATTACACGAAGTTCTTGGCCAAGGCAGGAGATTTACTGGTAGGTATTCCAGTAGTATCTCAGGGTGTTATGGGATACACTCCGACACGACTTGTACCGCTTTTGGGGGTCTGACTTTTACCAACCCCCTAGGCCTGCCATGCGATGCTCATAGACGAACGGACCGGACTGTACGGATATTGTCACTGACAAGCTCAGTAGGGTGTCAGGATGAGTTCGCTCATCGACGTCCCTTTTGGTCAATAGCTGGTAGCCCGTCACGTATGGCTAATACCTCTGACGTGCTAGTGGTTAAATCCACAGCCATAGTATTGACGAGTCTTTAGAGTCCCCCAAATTCAGTTACTCAAGTTTCGGGCAAAACGCTGTAGAGGCCGTATGGAGATATGGCAGGGTTCGATCAGATACGTGCGGTATTGCACGGATCAGGATCGGACGGTTAGTACTAGAGGTCGTATGGATATATGGCAGGGTTCGATCAGATACGTGCGGTATTGCATGGATCAGGATCGGACGGATAATACTAGCCGGCTTTGGTTTAAGCCGGATCCTAGTATAGTACAGTGTAGATTTTGTCTCATTACATTTGTATTTCGGTCGGAATACAAATGCGGGTATGTATATACAGTAGCGGGGTTTTCCTGTAATTTATTACGGGACCAGTTTTCTGTAGTTGCCAGTTTGCTTTCCGTTTCAGCCATATTTCTTTGTATCTTTCATTGGCCGAAGATTGGTGGAGGAGGGCTTATTTACATTTGTGCAAATAAGCATTTGTGGAGGGTGTTCTTTGCATTTTGTTACTTCATGATAGCTCTTGTTTGACCTTGACTTCTTGACTTCATGATGCTTTATGATTGCTTGACTTTTGGAAGTCATCATAGTTGTTTGAGTATTAGTTTTGTTTGGTGATCATTTTCTTTTCATGATCACAATTTGATTCCTCTCCCTTGTATGATGGTGAGGCTCCCTTCATTTTTGTTACCCACTCCCATTCTTGAGGGAGTCATGGCCGGCCAAGCTCTTAGGGGCTGTCCAAATTTCATGTGTGGGATTTTGTTCTCTTTTGGTTTTGCAAAAATTCCATAACACCATCTCCATTTGCTTATCTCATTACTCCACTCAGAGGGCAACTTCCACAACTCCAAAAATGAGACACAAGTTCTACACTACATTCTACAGCAAATCTTGTGTACGTTGACTCGCCAGCTTCGTGCCCGAGTTGCCTCGGTCCAGAGGCGGGAGCCTGTAAAAGAAGCAGGCGACGTGGTGCCCTTCCGGCGACTTGGTGGAGACCGGAGATTCCGCGGGGAGATCGGGACGACGACGAGAAGACCGAAGGACACGGATCGCTCGGTATATCTCTCTATCCCTTCTCTAGATAGCTAGGACTAAATTAATGGCACGATCCGGGTTTATAATGCGTGGTGGTGCCGGTTTGAAAAGTTAAAGTAAATCACCGCTTCCGCATTCCGGCGTCGGATTGACGGCCGGGGCGCCGCCGTGCACTTACAGTGGCATCAGAGCCTCGCTATTAACATAGTCTAGCTTGGTCTAATGTGTTTACGTTTCCGATCGAACAAAAATCCTAAAACTGCGTTTTCATGCATATCAGTTTTCTGTCGAAATATTTTTGGCTCCAAAATTTTTTCAGTATGTTGCAGAGTGATGTGCAGAGAAATATAAGACATCTGTGAAAATTTGGTGAACTGATACAGTAGGATGACCGCGGAACCGCGGCCAAACCCCCCTTCTGGCCGCGGTTCCGCCGCAGATCAGTGTCTTCAGTGCACCATTTTTGCACAGTAATCTTTTTACAGGGAAAATAGGGGTTTTGGAATATTATTTTTGGGCCCAGAATTTCTTTGAGTGCTACAGTAAAGCTTGGGGCCCACTTGGTAAAATTTGATAGATCGAAAATATTAAACACATTAGTTCACAGTATTTACATTATATCTGCGACCGTGAATGTCACTTGATCGGTAAATCCTGTCTAACTGCTATAGCCCGGTTAAAAGGATTTGCGAACGTGACATTCACGTTGATGTTCTGTGTTATGCTGTGATGTTGCGGATTAGTCGTGGGGATAGCCTGGTTGCAATGCTAGTACAGTTTTTGTTGTATTATGTACATTTGATATTGCGGGGCGAGCGTCCGACATGTGGACTGCCGTCACTGCCTGATTGTATATTATTCTCTTGGGGCACGACCAGGTTGCGGTCGATGTACCCGTTGTATGTATATTTTACTTTCTGTACTAGGATTACCCTGCGGAGGGGTGCACGGATAGCCGGGTTCTAGAGGGCAACGAGCCTGCATCTCATGGCATTGAGACGGAGGGGGCTTCACTCTAGAATAGGCAGGCTATTCGCCGCACTCGTAGGGGGTACAGGTTGACCCAGGGGGGTGCCCAAGTTACCGGATTCCGTGAAGTGCTGGGTGGTCCATTCACGGTGCTGAAGGGGGCTGCCTCGCTTCAGGTTTTGGCGGGTAACTTGCCGCACCCATAGGGGTCTAGGATTTCATTGCACAGGCTATCCACACGACCAGGGGAACGTCGGGTTTCAGTAGTGGCTCTGTGAAACCCGGGGATCCCAGATATCTGTATTGTTCTGTGATGCTGTACATTTCTGTGATGTTGCATTTTATCATGCCATGAGCGAAATATTATATATTGATATATATACTAGTAGATGTTGTATATGTTTTGCATCCGCGCTAGTCCAGTCCCCGCTCTGTCATTAGTTAAGTAACCTAACGGGTAATGACGGGACCCAGTGGCGAATGCGGATGGCATATACGTACGTCATTATTTTCGTTCTTTATTGGTGTGATCAATTGATGGGACTGCGTTGATTCGGATCAATGCAAGTTAAAAACAAACCTTTTCTGATGTTGTTGGAACACTTTTTCAAAAAGCTGTTATTGCAAGGATGTTCTCTTTTGTTTTGCATCGTGGTATTCAGTTGGAATATCCTGCTCCTCAGTCGACGAGGCAAGGGCCGAGATCCCTTCACCGGGAGTGACCCCTTGAACAAAAAGTTTGCGTTAGGGCAATAACTTCACTATAGCCGATTACTTTTGCTTTGAACCGTGGTATTCAGTTGGAATATCCTACACCTCATTCTACAGGGAAAGAGCCGAGATCCCTTCACCGGGAGTGACCTCTTTAGCAAAGGTTTTCGTCACTATATTTTCATAAAAGCTATCCAGTTCCTTCAACGATATCAAGTTCATTACGTTAAAGGTTTTCTCCAGAAACCATTCGTAGCCCTCTATCGTTTCATATGGGTGGTCAATATTATTCAAGCTGTGTATGTTGGCCAAAGTCAAGGCACGGTGATTGGTAGCTATTGGGTATTCATATGCAGCATAGATAGATGCGTTGGTTTGGGACAGTCGTACTACTATTTTGGCCAGAGTCAAGGGTATGTACGGGTGGGCTCAAATTAACCTGAAGAATGACGGGTAGAACTTGACATGTGACTTATGATATGTTGGCCAAAGTCAAGGTCATAAGAGCATGGGGCAGAAATCACATCAGGAGTTTCTAAAGAAACTGAAACTTGCCAGATATGCGCATACCTTCTGGAGTGTAATGACGTGAGCGGATTCCGTCACGTTATCATGCGATGATAGTTGGATCCCGATTCCCACTGACGAGTTATTTTACTCCTCGGGTGACCCCGACTAATTCTTCTTTCAGGTTTGGAGGAGAATTTGAGGTTACAGTGGGAGGTTTCCAGATTAGATAAATTGGTAACCATTCTGATCTAGGTTAGAGTGCACGCTGAGTGTTTCTTTTCTCTCTCTTTGGCAGCGACCATTGACCCGACCCTAAGACTATGACTCAGTGACCAAGTTGACCGAACCTTCTTAAACACTAGCTTTTGGATTGTTAGAGTTGCAAACCTCATTGCCACTCCTACTTTTACTCTTTTCTCCAGGACACCCCGTATTACTACGAACGTCCACTTCCATTGGACAAAACCATCGTATGGTTATATACGAACTCGAAGGAATTTATTCGAGGATGGTTTCCGGTTCTGGAGAAAACGAATAGGACTATTCAGTTGTCTTTTCCTTTTACCTTCTCTCAGGTTGCGAGTACTCCTTGGTTTAGGAGATAGTACACCTATTACGCAAATTGGATAGTCTTCTTCCAAACCATAGGCAGGTGCTGACCGGTAGGGAACGAAGAAAACCAATTAGCCTGACGATGGTGTACAGAAGGTATTAAGAAAAGACATAACAAGGGATTAGTAAGAGGGCAAAGTAAATTGCGACTGCTATTCACGACCAAACCAAGTATTTCTTTGCCAATCCTAAATCACCTTTGTATTTCTCCAGAACACTCCATATCACTACGAAGATCCACAGTTTATTGGATACTCCATCGTATGGTTATATACGAACTCGAAAGGAACTTGTTCCAGTTCGGGGATGGATTCTGGTTCAGGAGAAATAGGAATAAGGTTTATTCGGTTGTCTTTTATCTTCACCTTCTCTCGCATTGTGAGTGTTCCTAGGATTAGGACAGTACACCCATTATGCCTATTGGATAGTCTTCTTCCAAACCATAGGCTGGTGCCGAACGGTAGGGAAGGAAGAAAACCATTTGGCCTAAAGGGGTGTACAGAAGGTAATGACTAAAGACATAGAAAGGGATTTGGAAAGATGGCAAAGAATCACACGGTTACAGTTGTGAATATAGATAATGGAAGAGGCATTACTAGGAATACCGGGATACCCCATCGAAACATTTCAATGTTTCAGTTTCACTGTGTACTGTTAAAGGAAAACTGATTTCCCAGTTAGACACTTGCTCCGGGGTATGTATTTACCAGGTATGATTCTCACATATGTATGGCTTTACAGATGATGAGTGGGAGTAAGTTATTGGGAATTAGGTGATCATCCTCATTATATCGGGATTCGTTGTAATCGGTGATATTTGAGGAAGTCACCTGGGTTGGTTGCCGGACGGCAAATATTTGGTTTTGAATATCCGCTGTCATGCACCAATTTCAAATTGATATATCTGTACGTCTATTTTCATAGAGTGAGATATACCATTTTGAAATTATGTCTACGACATTTACCTATATCAGTGGATGGTTAGGTAAGGAGCATTAAACAGCGGTGTAATTCTTCTTAACCATAAGTACAGTTTTCAATCTGCAACACACAGGGAGTGAGTTATTAGACTCAAGGGACTTATACAGAGTATTGTATGTTGTCCAGCGTCCATGAGGACAGAGGGGTTGGTCCTCGTACTATATTCATTTTACTTATGACTTCTCTAGTTTTTAGACAGGTGTTTCGTGGAAACACAGGGTCCGAATTTTGAGAAGTTATAGGTATTTGAATAAAGTAGAAGACCAAGTATTGCAAGTATCAGGATTCTTCAAGGTGGTCGAAGATGTAGATACTTGTGTATGGTATTCAGATGATAGTAATGATTAAGAGATCTTGCTTCTCTTTCAGGTTATTCATAATTGGAAGCATTCATAAGTTGAGTAACGCTGATCGGCCTCTTTCCATTTAGTTGACATGCACTGGAGACAGCTGCATGATTTGAATCTGATTCAATTAAATCAGTGCCTCTATTTCTGTATTGGATATAGAACATTTCATATCTTAACGATGTTAAGGTATGGGGAGTTGTCTGGCTTATGCTTAAAACCAAACTCTGGATAACTCAAGGCACGTTTCTGTAATGGCTGTTTGTGGGTTGACCCAGGCTATGACGAGGGTTGATTTTCTACCATCTGGAAGATCAATAGCGATATTGTTCTAGACTCGCCACAGTTTTAATAAAATGGATTTTTTCAGAAAACATTAGTGGGAGTATGGTAGAACTGGAAGTAATTCCAGAACCGCAAACGATTACAGAAGATTTGATAAGGAACCTAAAGATTCAATCTGGTTTGACATTCCATTGGCCACTTCGCAGATAAGGTGGGTAATCTCGGGCACCCAAGAGGTACTCCGGTAGCCTCAAGGACGGTGACAGGGAGGTTCTTGTTTACCCACACTTGCCATTGCTGTTGTTCCAGACTGTGAGACCCGGCAGGAGGATGAGTATAGCGTCGTTCTAAACTTGCTTTAGAAGTGTACGTTTATATGACTCTGCCAGAGGGTTGTCGTAGTCAGTGGGAGCAGCGGAAGCATTGGTGGACACGTGGCTTATGTCTATTTATAAACTAAAGCAGATATAGCGGAGAAAGATCATCTATTTCTGATGTGACAGTCATAGGTTTGACTTCATCAGAATAGGGGATGGATCTGTTAAGAAGGTAGTAGGGTGTGATGTCCTGGTATTTGGATGACATACACAGAGTAGGAAGTGATATTCTTATACTACGATCGGTTATACTTTGGTCGCCACACAGTGGTTTCTCCACATGGGACTTGGACATTATATCAGACATACTGGTTACTAGATCTATGGTTTTAGATCTAGATTTGGGTGGTTTCCCAATCAGGGTACTTAGACTGCATTCTAAGAGTATTTAGAATGGACGACTCCTGGCACGGTAGTGTACCTGCAGGTGATGGAGTCACCCTCTCTAAAGGTGTCTTACAGACTAAAGGGGAGAGGGATGTGCATGATTGGCAGATCACTTGCTCAGGTAATTGAGTCAATCATGAGATGTCAAGTACCACACCAGATGTTGTTCTTGCACTGGATGCAATCAGTTGACATTGATCCAATCCTGGAGAAACAGTCGGAAGCAGTTTTAGAACATAAGTAGATGTTCTAGGGATATGATAGTGACAACCTTTTTTAGGAGACAGTTATCATTCCAGGCTTCCAAGGTGACCTGGACGACAAGGAGGTTGTCAGAGTTATATTTTTCCTTCTGACGAGGGGCAGTATTTTGGACAGGTGGTCCAAGCCAATACTGAGGGAGGCACGGCGCAGGATACTGATTAAGTTCAGTTGATGATACAGTCTAAGAAGTTTGGATTTGGAGTTCATTTATGAGCTAGGTCCCATCAGACATCCAGACACATTCTAAGACAGGTATTGCTCATTTCGAGAGATGGGTTTCTCCGCGAACTTGAGATTAAGAGAGACATGGAAAGAAACATCAAGGCGGATCCACTCAGTGAGGCTATTCCTCGAACGCAATAGTTTCGCAAACGAGCTTTGTGAGACTGACTAGTAGAGGAGTTGGGTGTTCGGTATCACACGGGCTGTGAGTATGCGACATCGCAATAATTAGCCTTGAGTGCAAGTGGGGGATTGTTGGAGATAGTGCCCTCAGAGTCAATTATTAGATCACAAACACGTGATTGCAATGATTGAGGGAGGACCTATCCTGGTAGGACAGTCTTACTCAAGATGATAGTATGCTATCTGGTTTATCTTTATCATCGTGTACTACTTTAGGTGACCTTACAGGTCACTATTGCACGTTGATAAAGCCTCTAGGATTCATGCTTGACTGCCAGCAGTATGAGGGCGATCATATACGTGGGAGCTGGTAGTCTATAAGCACATCCTTAAAAGGTCCCTAGTCGTGGGAGTTTCGAGACAGGGCATCGATACTCCAGAGTAGACTAGTGTATACAGTCGAGACCCCGACGAGGGGCGGTGGCCGGTCTCACAAGCCACTGGTGGCAGTTGGTTCACCTAAGATGTATACAGGTACTCATTGGGTTATGAGTACACCGGACAGGACTCGCCGGGAACATGCTAGTTGGTCTTATACCTGACGTCAGATAGCGGTTCCCTGGTGACATGTGTACAGGTTAGTTCATCGACCTGAGATCGTCATTTTTCTCATGTGAGTTCCCACTGTACTTTGATTACTACCCTACCATGCTCAAAGGAGACGTGCAAACAGGTTTTAGTTGGGTACAGTCCCGAGCCACATGGAGGCAGTGAGCGGATCTTCAGGGGTTCGTCTCTCCCGGTATTGGGGGTGAGGTCGCGCTGTGTCTAGGAGAGCCATTACACGAAGTCCTTGGCCAAGGCAGGAGATTTACTGGTAGGTATTCCAGTAGTATCTCAGGGTGTTATGGGCTACACTCCGACACGACTTGTACAGCTTTTGGGGTCTGACTTTTACCAACCCCCTAGGCCCGCCATGCGATGCTCATAGACAAACGGACCGGACTGTATGGATATTGTCACCGACAGGCTCAGTTGGGTGTCAGGATGAGTTCGCTCATCGACGTCCCTTTTGGTCAATAGCTGGTAGCGCGTCACGTATGGCTAATACCTCTAACGTGCTAGTGGTTAAATCCACAGCCATAGTATTGACGAGTCTTTAAAGTCCCCCACATTCAGTTACTCAAGTTTCGGACGAAACGCTGTAGAGGCCGTATGGAGATATGGCGGGGTTCGATCAGATACGTGCGGTATTGCACGGATCAGGATCGGACGGTTAGTACTAGAGGCCGTATGGATATATGGCAGGGTTCGATCAGATACGTGCGGTATTGCACGGATCAGGATCGGACGGATAATACTAGCCGGCTTTGGTTTAAGCCGGATCCTAGTATAGTACAGTGTAGATTTTGTCTCATTATATTTGTATTTCGGTCGGAATACAAATGCGGGTATGTATATACAATAGCGGGGTTTTCCTGTAATTTATTACGGGACCAGTTTTCTGGAGTTGCCAGTTTGCTTTCCGTTTCGGCCATATTTCTTTGTATCTTTCATTGGCCAAAGATTGGTGGAGGAGGGCTTATTTGCATTTGTGCAAATAGGCATTTGTGGAGGGTGTTCTTTGCATTTTGTTGCTTCATGATAGCTCTTGTTTGACCTTGACTTCTTGACTTCATGATGCTTCATGATTGCTTGACTTTTGGAAGTCATTATAGTTGTTTGAGTATTGGTTTTGTTTGGTGATCATTTTCTTTTCATGATCACAATTTGATTCCTCTCCCTTGTATGATGGTGAGGCTCCCCTCATTTTTGTTACCCTCTCCCATTCTTGAAGGAGTCATGGCCGGCCAAGCTGTCACGACCCGAAGTTTGGCCCATGACCGGCACTTAACCACGTAACGTCTACAGGCGTAACGCGACTAAGTGAACAGAAAACCAAGAAATCAAACCAGTGAAAGTATAGAGTGTTATAAGTTTTAATGAAGCACTTACTAACGTGATAAGAAATTTAAATAAACAATCACCAAGATAGTAATATACGATGCCGTAGCGAAGATCAAGATCCACAAGTGGGAACAACACAGATAGGATAAACTACAAGTACAGTCGGCTCACAACGAGCTCGACACCAGAAACAAATAAAGTACAACATCGTCCTCACACTGTCTCTAAGTCAAATACATACATGGTAGATGGAGAATACTAGATACAACAATGTTCATACAGAAAGATAACAGATACCGCACAAAACCCACCTATCAGCAAAAGAGCTAGTACACCAACTATGGGGGTATCTGTGCCAAAAGATGCAACCGCAGCCTGCCGCGACTACTCCGAAGGGCAACCTGCAAACACTGTGGCACAACGGGGGTGAGTTGCCAACTCGTGAATAGAGATAACATATAAAGGTAATCGCGAGCATGCACGTACTACGCTACTCTATCATATGCCAACAGATGATATCAATGTGTGATAAGCAGTATGTGCAATAATCATGCAAATGCTCTATCAGATAATGTAACTACAGGATGAGGTAGCAATAGTAAATGCTGAGCAGGGGCAATATAATATCTACATGGAATGTCAACGTGGAATATATAATCGGTGTCCCTCAATGCACCAGATCCCCCAAATAGCTCAGACGCCGGCACTCTCATCGGCCCTCAAATCCTATACATCTCTGAGAATCCCGAGTGCCCAACATCGGCACCCAAATATCATAAATACTCGTGTCCAGCATCGACACACAAATCCTCATCCATCGGGCCCCGTCAGTCCGGGTCAGCCCACGGGCTCCGTCTGCGGTATCGGCCCTCGGCCCCGGCATTACGGATCACCCCGCATCCATCTATAGACTCTGATCAGTACCCTCCGGATAACTGTCAGGTCCAACCAATCACCGGTAGGTAGTAGTCCCTCTGCCAGGCTCACCGTCTACTGCACAGCGAAACCGTTCTCGCCCCGGGGTACCATACCGGGTCCACCATGTACCCGTAATCGGCCTCAACCAGCTCCTCGATTCGGGTTCACATATATCACTCTAGCACCGAGAAAACACATGGTGGACGCACCGAAATATCATATCAAGGGAACCGGGTTTTTAAATGATTATATATTTGCAATAGCCACGGTTCCCAAATCCAGAAATCACATGTAATCCAAACCAAAATACAAGTCAATGATCCGATATGATATGTGCGTCAAATATAAATAGCATGTCAAGTCACATATAGATGAGCTACAATATGATGATCCGATGTGCTATAGGCATCAAGTATGAATATCAAGTCATGTCACATATAGATGAGCTACAATGTAATGATCCGATGTGATATAGGCATCAAGTATGAATATCAAGTCATGTCACATATAGATGAGCTACAATGTAATGATCCGATGTGATATAGACATCAAGTATGAATAGCATGTCAAGTCACATATAGATGAGCTACAATATGATGATCCGATGTGATATAGGCATCAAGTATGAATATCAAGTCATGTCACATATAGATGAGCTACAATGTAATGATCCGATGTGATATAGGCATCAAGTATGAATATCAAGTCATGTCACATATAGATGAGCTACAATGTAATGATCTGATGTGATATAGGAATCAAGTATGAATATCAAGTCATGTCATATATAGATGAGCTACAATGTAATGATCCGATGTGATATTGGCATCAAGTATGAATATCAAGTCATGTCACATATAGATAAGCTACAATGTAATGATCCGATGTGATATTGGCATCAAGTATGAATATCAAGTCATGTCACATATAGATGAGCTACAATGTAATGATCCGATGTGATATTCTACAGTGTGAGTGTCATGGCAATTACTAACGGTGTGTGTGTAACATGCTGGATAGTGCTCGTGCAACATAGACCGTTAGTAATGGTGCGGTGTTCTATCAATTCTAGTTTATATCCAAATAGCAGGGAATGCAGCATGCACTAAATAGTAGCCATGAATAGTCAATGTATACAAAGGAAACTATAAGGTCCTATCAGCCCTGACGTAGAACGCCATGCGGACGATATCCCCGTAGATGTGAAATCTACTCACCGTAGTCCCTCGCTAGGTGTAACCAACAACTTGTTTTCCCTTCTGCGCGGCGTCCGCCGTACTCGCCTGCGAACCTAGAATTATACAATATATCATACGTAAGCTTGAAGTCACACATACGCGACATTAAAACCGAACTAGTAACTCGTGTCGTGAACCAAACGCGCGTATGCGCGATACGCTAAAACGTGTGGTTACGCGCCTGAAACCACTCCGACGCGTCGCGATACGCAGAAACCCCAAACCCACAAACACGTATCATGCGTGTCGCGAAAGATTGAAAATACGAGAAAATAGGTAATCACCTCCAGATTTTGATACAAGAAAGATATTGTAAAACTATATATACCAAAACAACACACGCAGCAGCAGACACCCACACCCCAAACCCCAACCCACAACTCCCCCATCTGGCCGCAAATTGCGGCCAGAATGAATATTTTGGCGGCCTGGGTGGGGAATTGGGCTCCCAGGTTTGGTGTGTGCACTCTAAACCCCACATACATGCTACAGTAACCTCTAGTTTCACTCTGAAATGTCTCGGGTAGCAGCAGATCCTACAGGGCCTAATTTCTAGTTAAAATTCACACTTTGCACTAAAAATGGAACTTTAGGGTATTTTTGTGCAACCTGAAGTGCAACCTGGTTAAAATAGCTCTAATAACACTCAAAAGAGTTAACTAAACTATGAGAACACCAATCTAACATATACTTCACAAATATCCTCTAATATCACAAAACAATGCACAAAATGAGATCTTTACTTAAGAATACAACAAGTTATGGAAAAAAGGAGGTTAAGTCAAGAATTTATACCTTCTAAAAGACCCTAAAAACACCAAAGTTTCAGCTTCACTCTCAGTTTTGCAGATTAGCCTTCAAACACCTCAAAAATTCATTTTTCCTAGGGTTTTGTGATGAAAATGTGTGGTTTTTATGTAGGATTTGTTTGGGAATTAAAGGGAAGTGAAAAGGAGAAGAAAAGATGAAGTAAATGGGGGTTTCTCTGCTGGAAATTCAGCAAGAAAACTGAAGTGAGGAGAAGAGAGAGAAAAGAGCAAGGAAATGGGTCAAAAAGTCAAAATCTTTACCTAACACCATGCTCATTTGTTTTATTAGGATTTGAAATTATAAAAAGAGTTTTGTGAAAGGATTAGATGGTGGGGAAAATAACTTTGCAACCATGCACAAAGAATGGTTAACAAGTCATAAGAAAAAGTCTAAGTATGCAAGTGTGCACAAACACAAGAAAATTCCCAATATGCAAACACTACTAAATATAACTAATAATCCTAGGAACACATATATAATAACACGTACGATCACTAATTATCACGAAAGACATTCAAACGGAAATCCAAAGTGTTACAATCTACCCCCCTTAAAGAAATTCGGTCCCCGAATTTAAAAATCTAACTATACGCACCTTCAAAAAGATGGGGATACCTCTTCCTCATCTCGCTCTCGGTCTCCTAAGTGACCTCCTCTCCGCCTCGGCCATGCCAAAGTATCTTGACGGACGGTATCTCCTTTGACCTCAATTTCTTCACCTGTCGATCCAAGATCATCACCGGCTGCTCTGCATAGGAAAGGTCACACTCAAGCTGGATCGTCGGGTGCTGAATCGCATACGAAGGATCATGAAGATATCTGCGGAGCATCGAAACGTGAAATACGGGGTATACGTCTGGAAAACTGGGTGGAAGGGCTAATCGATACGCAACCGCGCCAATACGCTCAAGGATCTCGAAGGGGCCCACGTATCTGGGACTAAGCTTCCCCTTCTTCCCAAACCTCATCACGCCTTTCATTGGGGAGACCCTCAAGAAAACATGATCACCAACGGAAAACTCAAGTCTGCGCCGACGACGGTCCGCATAAGATCTCTGCCTACTCTGGGCTGCTCTCATCCTATCGCGAATCAACTGGATCTTCGCGGTCGTCTCCTCCACAATCTGCGGCCCTAAGATACTGCTCTCACTGAGCTCCGTCCAACAGGTGGGCGATCTGCATCTCCTCCCATAAAGAGCCTCAAACGGTGCCATCTGAATGGTCTCCTGGTAGCTGTTGTTGTAGGAGAACTCTACTAAGGGCAAATGATGATCCCAGCTACCTCCGAAGTCTAAAACGCAGGCTCTGAGCATGTCCTCGAGAGTCTGAATGGTCCGCTCTGACTGTCCGTCGGTCTGCGGGTGGAATGCTGTACTAAAACTCAAGCGAGTGCCCAAAGCCTCCTGAAGCCTCTGCCATAGCCGGCTGGTAAACTTGGTGCCTCTATCGGACACGATGCATGTCGGAACTCCGTGCAGTCCTACAATCTCATCAATATAAATCTGGGCATACTGAGTAAATCCGAAAGTCGTCTTCACCGGTAGGAAGTGAGCCGCTTTCGTCAAACGATCCACGATCACCCAGATGGAGTCATACCCTCGACTAGTCCTGGGTAGACCCACAATGAAATCCATAGATATCTGTTCCCATTTCCACTCCGGAATGGGTAACGGCTGTAGCTCTCCCATGGGCCTCTGGTGCTCAGCCTTGACTTGCTGACAAGTCAGGCATCTCGACACAAAATCTGCAATGTCCCTCTTCATGCCGTCCCACCAGTAAACATCTATCAGATCATGGTACATCTTGGTGGAACCGGGATGAACACTATATACCGACCGATGTGCCTCCTCAAGAATCTCGCTCCGCAATCCCTCAACATCTGGTACGCACAGTCTAGCTCCAAATCGTAGTATCCCCTGATCATCGATCACGAACTCGGAAAATCTGCCCTGTCCCATCTGTGTCCTGATCTCTGAACAGGGTCATCACCGTGCTGTGCCTCGTATATACGGTCAAGAAACTGTGGGCGTGCACGAACATGCGCCATCTGTCCTCCGATCGGCGTAAACTCGAACTGTACCCGACTGTCGCATAAGATCTGCCAATCCGCCGATGACTGCCTTTACACTGCGCTCAAACAGGATAGACTACCCCCGGGCCTCCTGCTCAAAGCATCCGCCACTACATTCGCCCTGCCCGGGTGATACAAGATATCACAATCGTAGTCCTTCACTAACTCCATCCATCGGCGCTGTCTAAGGTTCAGGTCTCGCTGCTGAAATATGTACTTTAAGCTTTGTGGTCAGTGAATATCTGGCACGACTCTCCATACAGATAATGTCGCCAGATCTTGAGTGCAAAGACCACCACAGCCATCTCCAGATCATGAGTAGGGTAATTCTGTTCATGTTTCTTTAATTGCCGCGAAGCATACGCAATCACCCTGTCATGCTGCATCAAAACGCACCCCAGCCTACTCGTGAAGCATCGCAGTAGACCACAAATCCGCCTGATCCTGAAGGCAATGATAGCACTGGTGTCGTAGTCAGTAGAGCCCGTAGTCGCTGGAAACTGTGCTCACACTCCTCCGTCCAATCGAAGCGAACTCCCTTCCGGGTCAACCCGTTCAAAGGTGTAGCAATGCGAGAGAAGTCCTGCACGAATCGCCTGTAATAACCTGCCAGCCCTAGAAAGCTGCGAACCTCCGTCACTGACGTTGGTCTAGGCCAACTCCGAACTGCCTCTATCTTCCTCGGGTCGACACATATACCATCTCGTGTAATCACGTGCCCCAAGAAGTCTACGCTGTCTAGCCAGAATGCACACTTGGAGAATTTGGCGAAAAGCTGATGCTCCCTCAAGGTCTGCAGTGTAATCCGCAGGTGCTGCTCGTGCTCCTCTCTACTCCGAGAATACACCAAGATATCGTCAATAAACACTGTAATGAATAGATCAAGATACGGCCGGAAAATACGGTTCATCAAATCCATAAATGCTGCTGGCGCGTTGGTGAGTCCGAACGACATCACCAAAAACTCATAATGGCCGTAACGTGTGCGGAAGGCTGTCCTAGGAATGTCCTCCTGTCGAACCCACAGCTGATGGTAGCCTGATCGCAAATCGATCCTCGAAAAGTATCCTGCCCCCTGAAGCTGGTCGAACAAATCGTCGATGCGTGGCAAAGGATATCTGTTCCGCACTGTCACCCTGTTCAGCTGGCGGTAGTCAATACACAAACGCAAACTGCCGTCCTTCTTCTTGACGAACAGGACTGGAGCACCCCAAGGAGAAACACTGGGTCGAATAAGTCCCTTATCCAGCAGATCCTGCAACTGACCCTTCAATTCTCTAAGTTCCGCTGGGGCCATCCGATAAGGCGGTACAGAAATAGGCCCCGTGCCAGGAACCAAGTCAATGCAGAAAGAAATATCGCGCTCGGGCGGTAGCCCAGGAAGCTCGTCAGGGAACACATCAGGGAACTCGCTAACAATCGGAACCTGATCCAGCGGAACCTCTGTAGCCCTAATATCGCAAACATATGCGAGAAATCCCTGACATCCCTTCCGCAAAAGGTGTCCAGCGCGAAAAGAAGAAATCACACTGTGAGGGGTGGCACCACGGTCCCCCAACACAACAACAACTGACTCGCCGGGAAAACAGAATCGAACTGTCTTCTCGCGGCAGTCAACAGAAGCATAGCACGTGGCTAACCAATCCATGCCCAAAAGAATGTCGAAGTCCAACATCTCCAGAAGGATCAAATCGACCGGCAACTCTCTCTCGTCAATACGGACGGTACAGGATCGGAACACGTGCCTAGCAACAAACGACTCTCCCACAGGAGTAGTCACAACAAACGGCTGGCCAAGCAAACCGGACTCTCTACCCAAACTCGGCACAAAGTGTGTGGATACGTACGAGTGCGTGGATCCGGGATCGAATAACACGTATGCATCAACCGAACATACAGGAAGGATACCTGAGACCACCGCATTGGGCGCCTGCGCGTCCTGATGCGTCAAAGCAAAGACTCGCGCCTGTCCTCCACCTGCAACTAACTGCCCCCTGCCGGCCGCTGGCTGCCCTCTACCTCGGCCACCTCGTCCTCTATGAACAAATCCTCCGTGACCACGACCTCTCTGTGTATGCGTCTGACGCGGAGTAACAGTAGGTACTATCGGCAATGCCGTCTGGGGTGGTGAAGGTGGTAATATAACATGCGGTGCTGCCGCCCCACTCCGGGGTACCTCAGGACAATCTCGCACACGATGATAAGAGCTCCCGCAACGGTAACATCCCGATGACGGTCGCTGACCCTTCTGGGAATAGGAGCTAAACAATTGGCCTCGTCTCGAATCTCTGCCACCTGCATGGTGTCTGTCACGACGCCGGAACGGCCGTCTCTGCACTGACGTATCTGCACGAACTCTCTTCGGTCCTGGAACTGCCGAAGTCTCAGCAAGGCGCTCCTCAACTAATAATGCTGCATCTACTGCTGCTGCGTATGTCTCGTAATGCTGCGCGCTGATAGCAAGGAATAGTGGTGTAAGCAAGCCTCGAACAAATCTCTTGACTCGCAACTCCTCAGTAGCCACTAGATACGGAGCATAAACGGATAGCTCGGTGAACAGCACATCGTGCTCTGCCACTGACATCTCTGGCGTCTGGTGTAAGGACTCGAACCTGCGTGCTCGGGCATCCCTAACACTCTGGGGAAGAAAACGGGCAAGGAATAGCGCCACAAACTCGGTCCAGGTCATAGGAGGAAGACCTACTGCTCTGCCCTTCTCAACCGAATCACACCATTTCTGCGCAAGACCTTCTAGGCGAAAGCTCGCGAACTCGACCCATCTCGTATCTGCGCATCTGAGGGAACGGCATATACGGGCCATTCTATCAATGAAAGACTGTGGATCCTCGGCCACATCGGTGCCTGTGAAGACCGGAGGCTTCAGCCTCATAAACTCTGACAGCGATACTGTAATAACCTCTGTAGTCGCAGGTGCAACTGCCTGAACTGTGGGTACCACCGCGGTCTCTGCAACGGGTGGAACTACCTCTGGTCGCTGCGCTCGAAGTGTCTCAACTAGAGATCCCATCATCTGGCGCATCTCCTGCATACTGGATCCCATCGTCTGGCGTATCTTCTGCACACCAGCCCCTAACATAGCAATCTGATCTGTCACGGCAGGAACAGCCTGCTCGGGCACAACCGGTGTACTACCCGGATCAGTCCTCGTCTCGGACGAGTCAACTCGAATCTCAGCCTTCGCGGCCGCTCTCTGCGCCCTCGTAGTCTTTGGAGGCATATTGGCTGAAAGGAATAATAGGATTCGATAAGGATACGGAAATCGAATCGCAAGAATGTATATACTCAAGAAGGAATTTACGTCAACAAGTCCTAAGGTCGCGTAGGCCGAGTATCGTATCATGAGTATGCCGCGGAACATACACACGCTACGCTACCCTGCTGCAGCCACCTACTCCATCATACCAGGGCCATCCTATACTCCGAAAGGTAAAACCTACGCTCTGATACCAACTTTGTCACGACCCGAAGTTTGGCCCGTGACCGGCACTTAACCACGTAACGTCTATAGGCGTAACGTGACTAAGTGAACCGAAAACCCAGAAATCAAACCAGTGAAAGTATAGAGTGTTATAAGTTTTAATGAAGCACTTACTATCTTGGTGATTGTTTATTTAAACTTCTTATCACGTTAGTAAGTGCTTCATTAAAACTTATAACACTGTATACTTTCACTGGTTTGATTTCTGGGTTTTCGGTTCACTTAGTCGCGTTACGCCTGTAGACGTTACGTGGTTAAGTGCCGGTCACGGGCCAAACTTCGGGTCGTGACAGGGTCGTGACTAAGTGAACCGAAAACCCAGAAATCAAACCAGTGAAAGTATAGAGTGTTATAAGTTTTAATGAAGCACTTACTAACGTGATAAGAAATTTAAATAAACAATCACCAAGATAGTAATATACGCCGCCGTAGTGAAGATCAAGATCCACAAGTGGGAACAACAAAGATAGGATAAACTGCAAGTACAGTCGGCTCAGAACGAGCTCGACACCAGAAACAAATAAAGTACAACATCGTCCTCACACTGTCTCTAAGTCAAATACATACATGGTAGATGGAGAATACTAGATACAACAATGTTCATACAGAAAGATAACAGATACCGCATAAAACCCACCTATCAGCAAAAGAGCTAGTACACCAACTATGGGGGTATCTGTGCCAAAAGATGCAACCGCAGCCTGCCGCAACTACTCCGAAGGGCAACCTGCAAACACTGTGGCACAACGGGGGTGAGTTGCCAACTCGTGAATAGAGATAACATATAAAGGTAATCGCGAGCATGCACGTACTACGCTACTCTATCATATGCCAACAGATGATATCAATGTGTGATAAGCAGTATGTGCAATAATCATGCAAATGCTCTATCAGGTAATGTAACTACGGGATGAGGTAGAAATAGTAAATGCTAAGCAGGGGCAATAAAATATCTACATGAAATGTCAACGTGGAATATATAATCGGTGTCCCTCAATGCACCCAGATCCCCCAAATAGCTCAGACGCCGGCACTCTCATCGGCCCTCAAATCCTGTACATCTCTGAGAATCCCGAGTGCCCAACATCGGAACCCAAATATCATAAATACTCGTGTCCAGCATCGACACGCAAATCCTCATCCACCAGGCCCCGTCAGTCCGGGTCAGCCCACGGGTTCCGTCTACGGTATCGGCCCTCGGCCCCGGCAGTACGGATCACCCCGCATCCATCTATAGACTCTGATCAGTACCCTCCGGATAACTGTCAGGTCCAACCAATCACCGGTAGGTAGTAGTCCCTCTGCCAGGCTCACCGTCTACTGCACAGCGAAACCGTTCTCGCCCCGGAGTACCATACCGGGTCCACCATGTACCCGTAATCGGCCTCAACCAGCTCCTCGATTCGGGTTCACATATATCACTCTAGCACCGAGAAAACACATGGTGGACGCACCGAAATATCATATCAAGGGAACCGGGTTTTTAAATGATTATATATTTGCAATAGCCACGGTTCCCAAATCCAGAAATCACATGTAATCCAAACCAAAATACAAGTCAAAGATCCGATATGATATGTGCGTCAAATATAAATAGCATGTCAAGTCACATATAGATGAGCTACAATATGATGATCCGATGTGCTATAGGCATCAAGTATGAATATCAAGTCATGTCACATATAGATGAGCAACAATGTAATGATCTGATGTGATATAGGCATCAAGTATGAATATCAAGTCATGTCACATATAGATGAGCTACAATGTAATGATCCGATGTGATATAGGCATCAAGTATGAATATCATGTCAAGTCACATATAGATGAGCTACAATATGATGATCCGATATGATATAGGCATCAAGTATGAATATCAAGTCATGTCACATATAGATGAGCTACAATGTAATGATCCGATGTGATATAGGCATCAAGTATGAATATCAAGTCATGTCACATATAGGTGAGCTACAATGTAATGATCCGATGTGATATTGGCATCAAGTATGAATATCAAGTCATGTCACATATAGATGAGCTACAATGTAATGATCCGATCACATATAGATGAGCTACAATGTAATGATCCGATGTGATATTGGAATCAAGTATGAATATCAAGTCATGTCACATATAGATGAGCTACAATGTAATGATCCGATGTGATATTCTACAGTATGAGTATCATGGCAATCACTAACGGTGTGTGTGTAACATGCAGGATAGTGCTCGTGCAACATGGACCGTTAGTAATGGTGCGGTGTTCTATCAATTCTAGTTTATATCCAAATAGCAGGGAATGCAGCATGCACTAAATTGTAGCCATGAATATTCAATGTATACAAAGGAAATTATAAGGTCCTATCAGCCCTGACGTAGAACGCCATGCGGGCGATATCCCCGTAGATGTGAAATCTACTCACCGTAGTCCCTCGCTAGGTGTAGCCAACAACTTGTTTCCCCTTCTGCGCGGCGTCCGCCGTACTCGCCTGCGAACCTAGAATTATACAATATATCACACGTAAGCTTAAAGTCACACATACGCGACATTAAAACCTAACTAGTAACTCGTGTCGTGAACCAAACGCGCGTATGCGCGATACGCTAAAACGTGTGGTTACGCGCCTGAAACCACTCCGATGCGTCGCGATACGCAGAAACCCCAAACCCACACACACGTATCACGCGTGTCGCGAAAGATTGAAAATACGGGAAAATAGGTAATCACCTCCTGATTTTGATACAGGAAAGATATTGTAAAACTATATATACCAAAACAACACACACAGCAGCAGACACCCACACCCCCAAACCCCAACCCACAACTCCCCCATCTGGCCGCAAATTGCGGCCAAAATGAATATTTTTGCGGCCTGGGTGGGGAATTGGGCTCCCAGGTTTGGTGTGTGCACTCTAAACCCCACATACATGCTACAGTAACCTCTAGTTTCACTCTGAAATGTGTCGGGTAGCAGCAGATCCTACAGGGCCTAATTTCTAGTTAAAATTCATACTTTGCACTAAAAATGGAACTTTAGGGTATTTTTGTGCAACCTGAAGTGCAACCTGGTTAAAATAGCTCTAATAACACTCAAAAGAGTTAACTAAACTATGAGAACGCCAATCTAACATATACTTCACAAATATCCTCTAATATCATAAAACAATGCACAAAATGAGATCTTTACTTAAGAATACAACAAGTTATGGAAAAAAGGAGGTTAAGTCAAGAATTTATACCTTTTAAAAGACCCTAAAAACACCAAAGTTTCAGCTTCACTCTCAGTTTTGCAGATTAGCCTTCAAACACCTCAAAAATTCATTTTTCCTAGGGTTTTGTGATGAAAATGTGTGGTTTTTGTGTAGGATTTGTTTGGGAATTAAAGGGAAGTGAAAAGGAGAAGAAAAGATGAAGTAAATGGGGGTTTCTCTGCTAGAAATTCAGCAGGAAAACTGAAGTGAGGAGAAGAGGGAGAAAAGAGCAAGGAAATGGGTCAAAAAGTCAAAATCTTTACCTAACACCATGCTCATTTGTTTTATTAGGATTTGAAATTATAAAAAGAGTTTTGTGAAATGATTAAATGGTGGGGAAAATAACTTTGCATCCATGCACAAAGAATGGTTAACAAGTCACAAGAAAAAGTCTAAGTATGCAAGTGTGCACAAACACAAGAAAATTCCCAATATGCAAACACTACTAAATATAACTAATAATCCTAGGAACACATATATAATAACACGTACGATCACTAATTATCACGAAAGACATTCAAACGGAAATCCAAAGTGTTACACAAGGGGCTGTCCAAATTTCATGTGTGGGATTTTGTTCTCTTTTGGTTTTCCAAAAATCCCATAACACCATCTCCATTTGCTTATCTCCTTACTCCACTCAAAGGGCAACTTCCACAACCCCAAAAATGAGACACAAGTTCTACACTACATTCTACAGCAAATCTTGTGCACGTCGACTCGCCAGCTTCATGCCCGAGTTGCCTCGGTCCAAAGGCGGGAGCCCGTAAAAGAAGCCGGCGACGTGGTGCCCTTCCGGCGACTTGGTGGAGACCGGAGATTCTGCGGGGAGATCCGGAGGACGACGAGAAGGCCGAAGGACGCGGATCGCTCGGTATATCTCTCTATCCCCTCTCTAGATAGCTAGGACTAGATTAATAGCACGATCCGGGTTTATAGTGCGCAGTGGTGCCGGTTTGAAAAGTTAAAGTAAATCACCGCTTCCGCATTGGCGTCGGATTGACGGCCGGGGCACCGCCGTGCACTTACATATACTACATGGCAAGTGGTAGAGGATGAAGAAATAGGAAGTGGGTTCACTTTGGATTTCACACTCTTCTTCTCATGGCACCATTGGAGCTCTCAAGCTTTTGTAAGCTTGATGAAGATGAAGAGGAAGAAAAGAATCCTATGAATTAAAAGAATAATATGAATACTTATCCTTTTAATCATGGTGCCATGGTTGAGTTAAGCCCTCATGTTTAACTCATGTAGAGAATTAACCATAGCATAAGGTTAAGGGTTGGGTTAGCTAATATCTTAAACAAATGACAAAGAGAGTTGACTTTGTCAATGTTTATCAAGCTTCATGAAGCTTGATAACTTTGACCAAAGTCACACTCTTTTGTTATATGCTTAGAAAAATAGTAAACCCTAATCTAACCTTGATTTGGTCCAAGTCTCATACACATAACTTGTTTGTATCATCAAGCATGATACAAACATGTACACTTGCATATATCACATATAAACAATGTGCACATTCAAGTGAGAAAATCAATCTTAAGTGAACCAATACTAGTTAATGTAAAGTAATATATCAAATATATAATTATACATTAAATCATTAAATCAACACTTGATTTAACGATCCGGTCATATCGCATATAACCGACTAATATCAATAGTAACAACTTATCGAATCAACACTTGATCCGATAACCCGGCTATATCGCATACAACCGATCAATGTCACAAATCGCCAGAATAGAATACAGTATCACATACTGGTATTATTCTCGGTCCCGCACATATCTCATATGCGCTCCTATTTCGTTTCGCTTGAGCCAGGAAACCCCTGTGTAGGACTCTAAAGACTCGTCAATACGCCGGCAGTAGGTGGTGATCATATCAAACACCCACAAGCCGCAAGCGGTCTGCTAAACGTAACAGCCACCCGGGTATAGTGCGATCAGAAGATCAACGAGCAAGCCCGCTCACACTCGTGTGAATCCAACGAGTAACACTACCGTACAGTCCGGTCTGTTCGTCTGATATGTCGCATATCTCGTCTAGGGGTGGTAAAAGTCAGACCCCAATAACTCGATAAGTCGTGTCGATATGAGGCTCATAACGGGCCGAGAAACTACTGGTAACGCTTACCAGTAAATCCCTAAAACAGCCTTAGCCAAGGACTTCCTGTTATAGCCAATCGAGCACAGCGCAACATCAACTCCCTATACCGGGAGAGGCGAAACCCCTCCTATCGCTCATTGCCTCCATGTGATTCGGGACTGTACCCAAAAACCACCGTTTTGCACGCCCTCTTAGACGTGGTAAGGTGGAAATCAAAGCACAGTGGGAATCACACAAGACTCTATGACGATCTCGGGTCTACAGACTAACCTGTACCAGTGTCACCAGAGAACTGCCATCTGACGTAAGGTATAATACCATCTGGGAGTTCTCGGCGAGTCCGTCCAGTGAACCGAGTCTCCACTGAGCACCCGTATATCATCTCTGATGTCAAATACCAATGGATATGGGATCATCCATCGCCCATCTGTATGGGTCGAGAAGGTATACGCTAGTCTACTCTGGTATATCGATGCCCCGTCTCGATACACCCACGACTAGGGACTTTGAAAGATGTACTTATGGACTACCATGTCCCCACTAGTATGATCTGCATCATAGTCCAGGTAGTCAAGTACACATCCTAAGGGCTTTACCAACATGTAACAGAGAGACAATCAGTGTACACGTTAAGGTAAAGAGTAACCAGATAGCATACTATCATAACGAGCAAGAAAGTCATCCCTATATATGTCTAAGCATCCACTACAATATACATCCTATGTATTGTAATGGCCTCTAGGGCATACATATAACTAACAATCTCCCACTTGCACTAGGGCCATCTGATAGCAGTGGTTGTAGTATCTCATACTCAACCATCCCATAAAAGTCTCTCTATGGGAAAAGACCTTTCGTGAGTGGATCCGCCGTGTTGTCCTCTGAGTCTACTCACCTAACCTCGATCCCTTGGAGATCAACCATCTCCACGATCAGGTGATACTGCCTAAGAATATGTCTAGATCACTGATGGGACGGGCGTTCCTAGGCATAAGCCACAACTCCATTGTCACACAATAGGAGGAACGAAGTTCATCTCATGAACTAATATACACCCAGACTTCCTCTTTGGTAGCATCTTTGGTAGCGATGTATCCAGCCTTTATCTTCTAGTATGCCACGGTATCTAGCTTGGAACTCTTCCAACATACCGTCCCTTTACTAAGGGTAAAGACAATGCCTGCGACTGACATTCAGTCGTCCTTATCACCCTGGAACCCTTCCAGTGATTTTCCCCAGGATCGATTGATACCATCTCACTACAACTAGTGAGTATCCTAACATCCAATTAGATCTATCTCATAGATCCAAAATCCAGGATTTAGTAGGTATCACTTTGATCCTATATGGAGAATCCTTGTGATAAGCGGAGATTGACCGAGCGTAGCATAGGAAACTTCTTCCCTATCAAGAGTATGTCATCCACGTACTCTACGAGGATCACCAGCATACTCCCTACTACCCTTTTGTATATACAAGGTTCGTCTACCATTTTGATGATGTCAAACTCTTTGACTAATCTCATCAAAACAGACGTTCCAACTCCGCGATGCCTGCTTTATCATATAAAACATCTTGCACACGTTTCCACTGCTCCCACTGTCTATGAAGCCCTCTGGCTGTGTACTTATAGATTACCTCTTCTAAATCTTTATTTAGAAAAGCAGTCATGACACCCAACCGCCAGATATCGTAGTCATGGTATGTAGCCGTGGCAAGTAGGATCTGGATGAACTTAAGCATAGGTACTTAGAAAAGGTTTCATTATAATCCATACCTGGTCAATGATGCAAACCTTTAACAAGTCTAGATTTGAAAGTCTCAACTTTTCCATGTACACCAAGTAATCTTCTCAAGATATATTTGCTCCTGATGGGGATTTAACCCTTCAGATAAAGCAACCAAAGTCCATACTTTTTTGGTGTATAAGGATTCCATCTCAGATCGATAAACATCCAGCCATTCTTACAGAGTCACACTCCTGATGGCCAGCTCGAAACTAGTTTGGTCATCATCCCATGATACAATCCTCGCTCCCACTGTCATAGAGAAACCGAAGTATCTCTCAGGTGGGTGAGGAACCCTACTAGATCGGCGGAGAGGCTGAAGTTCGTTGGTTGCTATTGAATCCTTTGGTTCTACCAAATCATCAGCTGCAGTTTGTATAGCTGGAATTGTTTCCAGTTCTACCTCATAACCAATAATTTCTTCATAAGAAATTCCCTTTCACAAAGGTGGCATGCTGAGAAACAAAACATTTTTGTTCCTCGGTTAGGTAGAAGATATTCCCTTGCGTATGCTTGGGATATCCAAAAAACTTCTACAGATCTGACTTTGCCTCGAGCTTGTCCGGATTTTGCTTTTTAGACATAGGCCGGACAACCCCAAATCTTAACAAACTTAAGATATGGGCTCTTCCCTTTCCATATCTCATATGAAATGGTAGGCATCTGATTTGATCGGAACCCTATTCAATAGGTATGCAACTTCATAAGTGAATGACTCCCTAAAAGGAAATAGGAAACTCAGTAGTACTCATCATAGAGCACACCATATCACATAGGGTGCTATTGCTCCGCCCCGATATACCATCGTGCTATGGTGTATACGGAGGAGTAATACTGAGAGAGAATCTCATTCTCCTTTAGAATAATCCAGGAATTCCGTGCTCAAGTATTCTCCTTCTTGATCACATCAAAGGACATAATACTTTTACCCGTATTTTGGTTCTCTACTTCTAACTTATATTCTGTGAATATCTCAAAAATTTCGGACTTGTGTTTCAACAGGAACATATGTCTGAATCTTGAGAGATCATCAGAGAATTTAATGAAGTACAAAGAACTGGTCTTGGCATTTGTAGACAGGGGACCTTCATACATCAATATGTATCATCCCAAGTGTTCACTAACTCTTTCTCTGCTTCCAATAAACAGAGCTTTGGTCATCTTATCTCTGTGACATGACTGGTAAGTTTCACAAGATGTAAATTCAAACTAATTTAAATATGCATCTATATGTAACTTTAGCTAGTCGGGTCGCATTGATATGACCTAGTCTACAATACCTCAAGAAGGATTCGTTCATTTCTGAACTCTTCTTCTTGTGTGTGTTCTATATACTGAGAACTGTAATTTGATTTAAAACGTCAATACTTTTAGATAACGTGCCTGAACCGATCAACTATTGATATAGGAAATGTTCAAAACATTATCCAACAATACAAAATTATTTCCTTCCTTACTAATAAAGAGACTGATATGATTTTGCATATCAGGTTCGGTATCTAATAACATTTGTTAAGAATCAATGTATTCTGGTAATACAGGGTGACAGTGACCAACAGACTTAGCTACAACACTTGCACCGTTTCCTGCCTCTTTTAACTTATCACCCGTTCTCAGTTCTCTACCTTTCTGTAGCCCATGTAACAGATTACATATGCGGGATCCTGATCAGGTATCACATACCCAGGACGTAAAGGATACTGAGAAACAGTTCTATGTAACGAACACACCCGAAGATGATGCATCAACATGCACTTTCTTCGTTTGGGCGGCACGGGAAATCTGGTATTCCCCTATTTCCTGCTCTGTCTTATAACAATTATGAGTTGGAGCGGGACCAACGTTCCCCAGCTCAGTATAACAAGCGGGTTCGGTTAATATATCCGTTTTATTATCTTGATTAAGGCGTGATATGGTCGCTACCTGGAGAGAGAGAGAAGAAAACACTCAGTGTATGCTCTTGCAAGATCTGATTGGTTATTATTTTATCTAATCAGGATGGCTCCCACTGTTTTTATCAAATCTTCCTTGAAACCCTAAAAGGAAAGACTAGCCGGGATTAATTGTAAGTCTACGCTAGTGCCCCGGCCGTCTACAGACGCCAAATGCGGAACAAAAACTTTTTAACTGGCGCTATCGTGTACTTTAACCCGGATCTGCCATTATTGCTAAACTAACAAACTGTAAAGAGTGTAGAAAGGTTATACCGAACGATCCGAGTCCTTCGTTCTTTAACCATCATCCCACGCTCCGTTGCGGCTGCTCCGATCTCATCGATCTCCAATATACTCGTCTAGGTGGCACCACATCACTGATTCTTTAAACGGGCTCCCGCCTCTGACTCGAGGCAACTCGGTCGTCAAGTTTGCTAAAAGAGACGACCAAGAATGATGTAGAGAATGAGTAGATGACTTTGTCTCACTTCGTCCAAAGCCGTGGACGATCGGTTAATGAAGTTGCCGATGGAAATGAAATGGAACAAGAAATGAACTATGAAATTTCCATGCATCCAAAACTTTAGTCTTTTCTTTTTAGCAACCATAATTTCTCAAATGAGTAAGTGAAGGAGGAGAGAGAGGGCCGGCCATATATATGCAAAGAGGGAGGTGAGTGTAGGAGAGGGGAGAGTGACTATAAGAACAAATATCAAGCACAAATATCCTTCATGCAAACAAAACCTCATTAATGCAAATGGTGATTCATTAACCTAGTCACCATTGCATTAATGGTTCCATTAAAGCACTAATGACTCACCATGTCAAGTCACCCTTTCTAGAACCTTCTAGAAGCATGACTCACCCTCATCCAAGAAAAGATAAATCCGTCTTTAACCGAATGTTAAAAGACGGCTGATAGAAAACTGGAAACTGGCAACTTCCAAAAGTGATCCTGAAACGACTTTCAGGATAACCCCGAAACTGTATAAATATACCCGCATTTGTATTACGATCGAATACAAATGCAACTGAGACAAAGATATTATATCTACTCAATATAATACTTGGATCCGGCTTAAACCAAAGCCGACCAGTATCATCTGTCCGAAAAAAATAACACGTGCGTAAACGCACGTGCATTTTCCGAACCCTGCCATAAAACCATACGGCCTCTACAACGTTTCGTCCGAACTTCGGAAACTGTCTGTGGGGGACTCTAATGACTCGTCAGTACCCTGGCAGTGGGTTTAACCACAAACCGTCAGCGGCACTAGCTATGCATAACGGCTGCCCATGGACTGACCTCAAGGGAGGCCGATGAGCGAACTCACCCGGAAACCCTACTGAGCCTAACAGTGACAATGTATATACAGTCCGGTCCGTTCGTCTATGAGTATCGTATATCTGCCTAGGGGATAGTAACGTCAGACCCCCAATAGCAGTATAAGTCGTGTCGGAGTGTAGCCCAATAACACCCTGAGATACTACTGGAGTACCTACCAGTAAATCTCCTGCCACGGCCGTGGGCTATGTGTAATGGCTCTCCTAGACACAGCACGATCTCGCCCCCAATACCGGGAGAGACGAATCCCCTGCCGATCCGCTCACGTGCCTCCATATGGCTCGGGACTGTACCCAAAAACTACCTATTTGCACTACTCCTTTGAGCCGTGGTAGGGTAGAAATCAAAGCACAGTGGGAACTCACATGAGACAAATGACGACCTCAGGTCGATGAACTAACCTGTACACATGTCACCAGGGAACTGCTATCTGACGATAGGTATAGTACTAACTAACAGATTCCCGGCGAGTCCTGTCCGGTGTACTCATAACCCAATGAGCACCTGTATACATCTTAGGTGATCCAACTGACACAAGTGGCTTGTGAGACCGGCCACCGCCCCTCGTCGGGGTCTCGACTGTATACACTAGTCTACTCCGGAGTATCGATGCCCTGTCTCGAAACTCCTACGACTAGGGACCACAATTAAGGATATGCATATAAACCACCCAACTCTCACGTATATGATCGCCATCATACTGTTGGTGGTAAAGCAAGATCCTAAGGGCTCTATCAAAGTGTAACATGTAATCAGTCACCTGAACATGTACACGACTGATAAAGGCAAACCAGATAGCATACTATCATCTCGAGTAAGACTGTCCTACCGGTATAGGTCCTCCGCAATCATTGCAATCACGTACCTGCGATCCAATAATTGACTATGAGGGCACTATCTCCAACAATCTCCCACTTGCACTCAAGGCTAATTATTGCAATGTCGACTACTCACAGCCCGTGTGAAACCGAACATCCAACTCCTCTACTAATCAGTTTCACAAAGCCCGTTTGTAAAACTATTGTGTTCGTGAAATAGCCTCAGTGAGTGGATCCGCCTAGAAGTTTCTTTCTATATCTCTCTTAATCTCAAATTCACGGAGAAAACCATCTCCTGAATCGAGTAATACCTGTCTTAGAATATGTCTGGATATCTGATGGGACCTAGTTCATAAATGAACTCCATATGCAAACTTCTTAGACTGTATCGATCACTGAACCTAATCAGTATCGGGCACCATGCCACCCACAGTACCCTCTTGGACTACTTGTCCATAATACTGTTCCTCATAAGAGGGAAAACTATAACTCTGACAATCACTCTGTCAACCATGTCACCTTTGAAACCTGGAATGATAATCGTCTCCCGAAGGAGGGTGCCGTCATCATATCCGTAGAACATGTATTTATGTTCTAAAACTGCTTCCTTATGTTTCTCCAGGATTGGATTAATACAAACTTATTGCATCTAGTGCAAAAACAACATCTGGTGTGGTACTTGACATCTCATGATTGACTCAATTGCCAAAGCAAGTGATCTGCCAATCATGCACATCCCTCTCCTCTTCAGTCCGTAAGACACCTTTAGAGAGGGTGACTCCATCACTTGCAGGTACACCACCATGCCAGGAGTCATCTATTCTAAAAACCATTAGAATACAGTCAAAGTACCCACATTGGGAAACTATCCAAATCCAGATCTAAAACCATAGATCTAGAAACCAGAATGTCAAATATTATATCCATATCCTGTCTGGAGAAACAACTGTGTGACGACCACAGTACAACCGATCGTAGTATAGGAATTTTACTTCCTACTCTGTGTATGTCATCCAGATACCATGACATCACACCCTACTACCTTCTTAACAGATCCATCCCCTATTCTGATTGAAGTCAAACCCATGACTGTCACATCAAAATTAGATGATCTATCTCCGCTATAACTGCTCAAGTCTATAAATAGATATAAGCATCTTGCCACTATGCTTCCGCTGCTCCCACTGACTACGACAACCCTCCTACCGGGTCTCATAGCCTGGAACAACAGTAGTATCAAGTCTGGGTAGATAAGAACCTCCCTGTCACCGTCCTTGAGCCTACCGAAGTACCTCTCGGGTGTCTGAGGTTACCCACCATATCTGCGGAGTGGCTAATGGAATGTCAAACCTGATTGAATATATAGGTCCTATTAAATTTTCCGTAATCGTTCGCGGTTCTGGAATCACTTCCAGTTCTACCATACTCCCACTACTGTTTTCTGAAAAAGATCCATTTTACTAAAACTGTGGCGAGTCAAGAACAATATCACTATTGATCTTCCAAATGGTAGAATATCAACCCTCGTCATAGCCAGGGTCAACCCACAAACAGCCATTACAGAAACGTGCCCTGAGTTATCCAGAGTCTGGTTTTAAGCATAAGCTGGACAACTCCCCATACCTTAATATCTTTTAAGGTACGATCCATTCTATATCCAATATAGAAACTTTGGCACTTATTTAATTGGAACCATATTCAAATCATGCAGCTGTCTCCAGTGCATATCACTTTAATGGAAAGAGGCTAATCAGCATTACTCAACTTAGGAATCCATCCAATTAAGAGTAACCTGAAAGAGAAACACGTTTCTCAAAACCATCACTATCATCTGAATACCAATCACAAGATCGATCTCTTTGAAGAATCCCGATACTTGTGATACCTGGTTTTCTACTTTATTCTTATACCCATAACTTCTCAAAACTTAGACCTTGTATTTCAACGAAACACTTGTCTAAATACTAGAGAAGTTATAAGTAAACAGAACATAGTACGAGGACCTACCCCTTTGTCCTGATGGACACTGGACAACATACAATACTCTGTATAAGTCCGCTGAGTTGAACAACTCAAAAACCTGTGCATCGTAGGTTGGAAACTGTACCCTGGCGATTTCCTCAAATATCACCAATTACAACGAATTCCGATATAATGAGGATAATTACCTAATTCCCAATAACTTACTCCCACTCATCATCTGTAAAACCATACAGATATGAGAATGAAACCTGGTAAATACATACCCTTGGAGTAAGTATCCAATCGGGAAAACAGTTTTCCTTTAACAATGCACTGAAACATGAAAATGTTTCGTAGGGGTATCCTGGTATTCATAGTAATGCCTCTTCCATAATCCAATTCATGACATCAACCGTATATTTTATTGCCATCTCTCCAAATCCCTTTATTTGTCTTTAGTCAGTTACCTTCTGTACACCATCGTTAGGCTAAATAGTTTTCTTCCTTCCCTACCGTTCGGCACCAGCCTATGGTTTGGAAGAAGACTATCCAGTAAGCATAATAGGTGTACCCTCCTAAACCAAGGAGTACTCGTATCTTGAGAGAAGGTGATGATAAAAGACAACTGAATAATATCTTATTCCTTTAAAGGTAAAATAGGAGTGGCGATGAAGTACGCGGTTTTGGTCGTGAATGATATCAGTCGCAATTTACTTTGCCCTCTTTCTAATTCCTTTATTTTGTCTTTACATATTACCTTCTGCACACCCTACTTAGGCTAATTGGTTTTCTTCATTCCCTATCTTTCGGCACCAGCCTATGGTTTGGAACAAGACTATCCAATAAGCGTAATAGGTGTACTCTCCTAATACCAAGGAGCTCTCGCAACCTGAGAGAAGGTGATAATAAAAGACAACTGAATAAACCAATTCTATTTCTCCTGAACCTGGATCCATCCTCGAAGAAGTCCCTTTGAGTTCGTATATAACCATACGATGGATCTATCCAATGGAAGTGGATATCCGTAGTAATACGGGTGTTCTGAGAAATGCAAAGGGTAAAAGAAGGAGTGGCAATGACTTATGCAACATAGACAATCCAAAAGCCAGTATTTTAAGAAGGTTCGGTCAACCTGGTCACTGAGTCATAGTCTAGGGTCGGTCAAAGGTCGCTGCCAAAGAGAGAGAGAAAAGAAATACTCTGCGTGCACTCTAACCTAGATCAGAATGGTTATCACTTTATCTAATCCGGAAACCTCCCACTGTACTGTCAAATTCTCCCCAAACCTGAAAGAAGAATCAATCGGGATCACCCGAAGAGTAAACCAACTCATCAGTGGGAATCGGGATCCAACTCTCATCGCATGATAACGTGACGGAATCCACTCGCGTTATCACACTCCAGAAGGTATGCGCATGCCTGGCAAGTTTCAGTTTCTTTAGAAACTCCCGATAAGATTTTTACCCCATGCTCTTATGATCGTGACTAAGGGCCAACCCATCATAAGTCACATGTCAAGTTCTTCCCATCATTATCTTGTTAATTTGACCCCACCCGTACTCGCCCTTGACTAAAGGCCAACAAGGCTGTACGACTGTCCCAAACCAACGCATCTATCTATGCAACATATGAACACCCCAGCAGCTACCAATCACTATATCCTAGCTAAGGGCCAGACCAACATAGCTTGAATACTACTGACCATTCAAATGAAATGACGGAGGGCTACGGCTGGTTTTTGGCGAAAAAACCTTTAACGTAATGAACTTGATCTCGTTGAAGGAACCTGATAGCTTTTTAAAATATAGTGGCGAAAACCTTTTGCTAAAGGGGTCACTCCCGGTGAAGGGATCTCGGCTCTTTCCTCGTGGAATGAGGTGCAGGATATTCCACTGAATACCGCTATGCAAAGAAACTTGTAATCGACTATAGTGAAGTTATTACCCTGACACAAACTTCTGCCCAAGGGGTCAGTCCCGATGAAGGGATATCGGCCCTTGCCCCGTCGAATGAGGTGCAGGATATTCCACTGAATACCGCTAAGCATAACAAAAGGAAACGTCTTTGCAATAACACATTTTAAATTTGTTCCAACAACTGCAAACATGTTTGTTTTACTTTGCATTGATCAGAATCAACGCAGTCCCATCAATAATCATACCAGAAAAGAACGAAAATAAAATGTACGTATATGCCATCCGCATTCGTCACTGGGTCCCGTCATCATCCGTTAGGTTACTTAACTAACGACAGAGCGGGGACTGGACTAGCGCGGGTGTAAAACATATACAACATCTAATAGTATATAAACCAATATACAATAATCGCTCCAGGCGTGATAATATACAACATTACAGAAAAGTAATAAGCATCACAGAACAATACAGATAATCTGGGATCCCCGGGTTTCACAGAGCCGCTGCTGAAACCCGACGTTCCCCTGTCGTGTGGATAGCCTGCAATGAAACCTAGACCCCTACGGGTGCGGCAAGTTACCCGCCAAAACCTGAAGCGAGGCAGCCCCTTACAGCATAGTGAATGGACCACCCAGCACTTCACGGAATCCGGTAATCTTGGGCACCCCTCCTTGGGTCAACCTGTACCCCCTACGAGTGCGGCGAATAGTCTGCCAATTCTAGAGTGGGACCCCTCTGCCTCTCAAAGCCATGAGATGCGGACCCGTTGCCCTCCAGAACCCGGCTATCCGTGCACTCCATCGCGGGGCAAAACCTAGTACAGTAATGAAAAATAGTACAACAGGTACATCGACCGCAACCTGGTCGTGCCCCAAAAGAATATTATACAACAGGCAGTGATGGCAGTTCACAAGTTGGACGCTCGCTCCGCAATATCAAATGTACAAATAAATCCAAACTGTACTACCATTGCACACTGCTATCCACCACGACAAATCCGCATCATCACAGCACAACACAGAACATCAACGCGAATGTCACGTTCGCAAACCCGTCTAAAAGAACTATAGCAATCAGACGCGGTTTACCGATCAAATGACATTCCCGGTCGGAGATATAATGTAAGCACTGTAAACTAACATGTTTAAATTTCGATCGACTAAATATCACAAAGTGGGCCCCACGCAAATCTGCTGAACAGTAATAAAATCTGGGCCCAAAAGATATATACCAAAAGTCCCAATTTCCAACATAGAATGCACTGTAGAAAATTGGCTAAGTAACGTCACTTTCCTGCGGCGGATCCGCGGCCAAAACCATGCTTGGGCCACGGATCCACGGCGGAACAGTCGAATCACTTGGTCGAATTTCTCCAGTATTACTAAAAAACCCTGCTTGATTTTCTGGTATGGTCAAAATGACATTTGGACCAGTTTGAAAATTAACAGAAACTGTCAAATTGAAAAATTGCGATTTTTGATTTCCGGTTCGATCGATATTTTAAACGCGTTAGCACAAGTTAGTATAGCAAAATGGTGAGGCTCTGATACCACTGTAAGTCTACGCTAGCGCCCCGGCCGTCTACAGACGCCAAATGCGGAACAAAAACTTTTTAACTGGCGCTATCGTGTACTTTAACCCGGATCTGCCATTATTGCTAAACTAACAAACTGTAAAGAGTGTAGAAAGGTTATACCGAACGATCCGAGTCCTTCGTTCTTTAACCATCATCCCACGCTCCGTTGCGGCTGCTCCGATCTCATCGATCTCCAATATGCTCGTCTAGGTGGCACCACATCACTGATTCTTTAAACGGGCTCCCGCCTCTGACTCGAGGCAACTCGGTCGTCAAGTTTGCTAAAAGAGACGACCAAGAATGATGTAGAGAATAAGTAGATGATTTTGTCTCACTTCGTCCAAAGCCGTGGACGATCGGTTAATGAAGTTGCCGATGGAAATGAAATGGAACAAGAAATGAACTATGAAATTTCCATGCATCCAAAACTTTAGTCTTTTCTTTTTAGCAACCATAATTTCTCAAATGAGTAAGTGAAGGAGGAGAGAGAGGGCCGGCCATATATATGCAAAGAGGGAGGTGAGTGTAGGAGAGGGGAGAGTGACTATAAGAACAAATATCAACCACAAATATCTTTCATGCAAACAAAACCTCATTAATGCAAATGGTGATTCATTAACCTAGTCACCATTGCATTAATGGTTCCATTAAAGCACTAATGACTCACCATGTCAAGTCACCCTTTCTAGAACCTTCTAGAAGCATGACTCACCCTCATCCAAGAAAAGATAAATCCGTCTTTAACCGAATGTTAAAAGACGGCTGATAGAAAACTGGAAACTGGCAACTTCCAAAAGTGATCCTGAAACGACTTTCAGGATAACCCCGAAACTGTATAAATATACCCGCATTTGTATTACGACCGAATACAAATGCAACTGAGACAAAGATATTATATTTACTCAATATAATACTTGGATCCGGCTTAAACCAAAGCCGACCAGTATCATCTGTCCGAAAAAAATAACACGTGCGTAAACGCACGTGCATTTTCCGAACCCTGCCATAAAACCATACGGCCTCTACAACGTTTCGCCCGAACTTGAGAAACTGTCTGTGGGGGACTCTAATGACTCGTCAGTACCCTGGCAGTGGGTTTAACCACAAACCGTCAGCGGCACTAGCTATGCATAACGGCTGCCCATGGACTGACCTCAAGGGAGGCCGATGAGCGAACTCACCCGGAAACCCTACTGAGCCTAACAGTGACAATGTATATACAGTCCGGTCCGTTCGTCTATGAGTATCGTATATCTGCCTAGGGGGCTAGTAACGTCAGACCCCCAATAGCAGTATAAGTCGTGTCGGGGTGTAGCCCAATAACACCCTGAGATACTACTGGAGTACCTACCAGTAAATCTCCTGCCACGGCCGTGGGCTATGTGTAATGGCTCTCCTAGACACAGCACGATCTCGCCCCCAATACCGGGAGAGACAAATCCCCTGCCGATCCGCTCACGTGCCTCCATATGGCTCGGGACTGTACCCAAAAACTACCTGTTTGCACTACTCCTTTGAGCCGTGGTAGGGTAGAAATCAAAGCACAGTGGGAACTCACACGAGACAAATGATGACCTCAGGTCGATGAACTAACCTGTACACATGTCACCAGGGAACTGCTATCTGACGATAGGTATAGTACTAACTAACAGATTCCCGGCGAGTCCTGTCCGGTGTACTCATAACCCAATGAGCACCTGTATACATCTTAGGTGATCCAACTGACACCAGTGGCTTGTGAGATCGGCCACCGCCCTTCGTCGGGGTCTCGACTGTATACACTAGTCTACTCCGGAGTATCGATGCCCTGTCTCGAAACTCCCACGACTAGGGACCACAATTAAGGATATGCATATAAACCACCCAACTCTCACGTATATGATCGCCATCATACTGTTGGTGGTAAAGCAAGATCCTAAGGGCTCTATCAAAGTGTAACATGTAATCAGTCACCTGAACATGTACACGACTGATAAAGGCAAACCAGATAGCATACTATCATCTCAAGTAAGACTGTCCTACCGGTATAGGTCCTCCGCAATCATTGCAATCACGTACCTGCGATCCAATAATTGACTATGAGGGCACTATCTCCAACAATAATTACACGCTACAAGTTCGCCAATCTTTCAGCCAGGCTAGTGTCGGTACTTTGAGGGAGGTCCCCCGTGCTTTCGCACGAACCTAATTAATGTAAACCTCATTTTCCCAGAGGCGTAACCCCGTTGACACCTTTCTAGACACCTACTTGATCGGCTAATTGTAATGTGTAAAACTCTCCCAGGAGTAACAATTACTCGCAGTGGGTATCGGGATCCAACTATCTCATAGAAGGTATGCAATCTCATTGCAAATTTCAACACTTGAAATTCCCGATAATTTTGCCCCCAGCGTCCTATGACCTTGACGCAGGCCAACAAACCATAGTGCGCTAGTCAAGTTCAACCCGTCATTTCCTGATTGAATTAAACCCACCCGTACGACCCTTGACGCAGGCCAACAAAGTCGCACGACTATCCTAATCCAATCTGCATCATATGCATAAGCAGATAAATACTAGTTAGCTACCGCACACTATGCCTTGACGCAGGCCAACAAACGTAGCACGAATATTAACTACTACTTATCTGAAATGACGGAGGGCTACGACAGGTTTTTCTTAAAACCTAATGCGTAATGAACTTGATATCGTTGTAGAATCAAATGATTTAAAATGGAGTGTTTTTGAGGATTTTCTAGTTTTGCTAAAGGGGTCACTCCCGGTGAAGGGATCGTCGGCCCTTTCCTCATTGAATAAGGTGCAGGATATATCATATATACAGCTATGCAAAGCAAAAACTATAGAAGCAATCAAAAGACAAACCGAGGGTTATAGCATCTGCCAGTTATTGCTAAAGGAGTCACTCCCGGTAAAGGGATCTCGGTCCTTTCCTTATCGAATAAGGTGCAGGATGTTCTACAAGGAACACCGCGATGCAAAGCAAGAACTGTAGCTACCTGTTTTTGAAAATTCAATTCCACAACATCTTTAGGTTTCTTTTTCTTTCATTAATCATATTAATGAAGTCCCATCATTTAAGTTACCTAAACATCACAGATAAATACGACGTACACTTATGCCATCTGCATTCGCCTCGATGTCCCCTCGTGCACCATTAGGTTAGGTAACTAACGACAGGGCGGGGCGGGGCTAGCGCGAGTGCAAAACATAAGTAACGTCTATATAATATATCATATATACTATATACAGTATTTATCACAGAACATCAAATGATCACATCACAGATATCGCAGCAGAAGAATCATATGAAATATTGGATATACTAGGACGTCCGTTTTTTTTTAATACGAGCCTGTATAAAACACGGATTCCACGGTCGCGATGAATAGCCAAACCCACACCCCTAGACCCCTACGAGAGCGGCAAGCAACCCCACCAATTCTAGAGTTAGGAGACCCGGACTCGACTCCTCGAGTTGGTCTCCCACTGGACTCCAGAACCCGGTTACTTGTGCCCTCCTTCTTGGGTCTATCCTAGTGCGGAAAAGTAAATAATATACAATGGTGACATCTTCCGCAACCTGGAAGTGCCCCAATAAAAGAATATTACATACATCAAATTTTACATGAATGAAAATGAAAAACACTCATCTCACATAAAAAAAACCCGGCTATTCAAACACGACGATCCAATATAACATATCCAGCAACACATAACATCACATGTCATCAACGTAACTAAATATGCGCATCCCAATTGTCGTTGACATATAGCAACGAAACCGGCGATATCACATATTACACTTACGGTCGCAGAAAAGAAAGTGTAAAACTACAACAGTTGGAATCCGCAAACTCTTTAGACATCGTATGCCTAACCAATGAATTCCTTAGACATCGCATGCCTAACAATTATAAACCCCGCATTTTAGTCTCATTATCGAAAACACTTTTCAATATCAAGTCGGGCAATTCAACAAGATTCCCGGTATTTTGATCGAATGCTCGTCGCAAACTTTAGTAGACGGCCACACCCCCTATGCCGTCGACGAAGTGCACCAAGGCGGAACACCGCTGCCGCGAGCACCCGGACGGATGCTTTCGGCGACGGGGTTCTCCTACAGTCACTTGGTCGGGGCTATGGGGTGTAGCTGCCTATTAAGTTTACCCGGTGAGTATCCGCGTACGCTACGTGATTGCGACGGACTTTTGGTCACATCAAAATTCCGTGGCAACCGATCAAATGAGACTAAAGTTCTATGTTTATAACATCCAAATTCAGTTATCTCATAACTACTTGTGGATTCCAAATATTGTATCACATTCCAGATAAACAGAAAATGTTAAACTTTCCGATTGAACAATCAAACACCCAAGTTTTCCCGAAACAGCTCAACTCTTGAAATAAGTTCAAAACCCACCATTTCATGCCACAGTACCAACGGTCCAGCCGTAGAAGGGTCAAGCCAACGCCTCACATGTGGCACGCCGTACTGCCCCAAACCCTAAGGTTCAAAGGGCAGTTCAAGACGGTCATATAATCGAGTTAAGATTTGTTGTCTTCTAGAGGGTCCATCGCATTACTTCCACTAATTAGACGTTCTTAAACTACGGAAAAATCCAACACTTGGAAATTTCCCGGCAGGGGAAAAATTGGGTATTTATATCCGGTCGAACTTTTTAAAATGTTCTAAAAATATCCGGAAAGCCCAACGAAATCAAATATTCCGATCGAAACATCGACTACAAAATAAACCCCAAAATACTCAACACTTGAGTCAGATAAAAATACCCAGAAAAGATCAAGAAATTAAATAGAAACATTACTGTGAAAAAGGACAGAGGTGACGTCATATTATGGCCGCGGAACCGCCGCACGAGCCATGCTCGTGCCGCGGTTCCGCGGCGGTTTAAGAGCCAAACTTTGTCGTTTTTCACTATGTTTCTTAGAATTTCCTGCTGATTTTTTTAGGCATTTTTAATTAAGAAAATTCACAGATTTTAAAAATTGTCCAGAGAGGGGTGTATTTTGCGGTATTCGGGTTCGATCGGGGTTTTAACTTCATTAACACATCGCCTAATACTCTAGTTAGGCTCTGATACCACTGTAGGGTTACTAGGCACACTCAAGAGCTTCCACAAGGCATCAACCATGCCAAACAAAAATTTTCCGGTGCCGAGAAACCCTAATATAGATCGTTAACTAGAAGTAAAGGCGAAAAGCAAGCAAATAAACAACTTTATTGCTAAGTGAAAAGGGACTACAACCTTTGTAGATCCGCTCCACCATTTCTTTAGCTCCGTGTTGATGTCCCTCTGCTGCGATCATCGGATCCTGGAATCTAGCGATGGTTTCGTTGGAGAAATGATCGGGCTAGGTCATTGACTTCGAGGCCGAAGATGATCTACGTCGGGGAGACTCAAACTCAAGCTATTCCTTCACTTGGTCAAAACTTTGTGAAGAGAACACCCTATACTACATGGCAAGTGGTAGAGGATGAATAAATAGGAAGTGGGTTCACTTTAGAATTGGATTTCTCACTCTTTTTCTCATGGCACCATTGGAGCTCTCAAGCTTTTGTAAGCTTGATGAAGATGAAGAAGAAGAAAAGAATCCTATGAATTAAAAGAATAATATGAATACTTATCCTTTTAATCATGGCACCATGGTTGAGTTAAGCCCTCATGCTTAACTTATGTAGAGAATTAACCATAGCATAAGGTTAAGGGTTGGGTTAGCTAATATCTTAAACAAATGACAAAAAGAGTTGACTTTGTCAATGTTTATCAAGTTTCATGAAGCTTGATAACTTTGACCCAAGTCACACTCTTTTGTTATATGCTTAGGAAAATAGTAAACCCTAATCTAACCTTGATTTGGTTCAAGTCTCATACACACAACTTGTTTGTATCATCAAGCATGATACAAACATGTACACTTGCATATATCACATATAAACAATGTGCACATTCAAGTGAGAAAATCAATCTTAAGTGAACCAATACTAGTTAATGTAAAGTAATATATCAAATATATAATTATACATTAAATCATTAAATCAACACTTGATTTAACGATCCGGTCATATCGCATATAACCGACTAATATCAATAGTAACAACTTATCGAATCAATACTTGATCCGATAACTTGGCTATATCGCATACAACCAATCAATGTCACAAATCGCCAGAATAGAATACAGTATCACATACTGGTATTATTCTCGGTCCCGCACATATCTCATGTGCGCTCCTATTTCGTTTCGCTTAAGCCAGGAAACCCCTGTGTAGGACTCTAAAGACTCATCAATACGCCGGCAGTAGGTGATGATCATATCAAACACCCACAAGCCGTAAGCGGTCTGCTAAACGTAACGGCCACCCGGGTATTGAGCGATCAGAAGATCAACGAGCAAGCCCGCTCACACTCCTGTGAATCTAACGAGTAACACTACCGTACAGTCCGGTCTGTTCGTCTGATAAGTCGCATAGCTCGTCTAGGGGGGGTAAACGTCAGACCCCAATAACTCGATAAGTCGTGTCGATATGAGGCTCATAACGGGTCGAGAAACTACTGGTAACGCTTACCAGTAAATCCCTAAAACAGCCTTGGCCAAGGACTTCCTGTTATAGCCAATCGAGCACAGCGCAACATCAATTCCCTATACCGGGAGAGGCGAAACCCCTCCTATCGCTCATTGCCTCCATGTGATTCGGGACTGTACCCAAAAACCACCGTTTTGCACGCCCTCTTGGACGTGGTAAGGTGGAAATCAAAGCACAGTGGGAATCACACAAGACTCTATGACGATCTCGGGTGTATAGACTAACCTGTACCAGTGTCACCAGAGAACTGCCATCTGACGTAAGGTATAATACCATCTAGGAGTTCTCGACGAGTCCGTCCAGTGTACCCAGTCTCCACTGAGCACCCGTATATCATCTCTGATGTCAAACACCAATGGATATGGGATCATCCATCGCCCATCTGTATGGGTCGAGAAGGTATACGCTAGTCTACTCTGGTATATCGATGCCCCGTCTCGATACATCCACGACTAGGGACTTTGAAGGATGTACTTATGGACTACCATGTCCCCACTAGTATGATCCGCATCATAGTCCAGGTAGTCAAGTACACATCCTAAGGGCTTTACCAACATGTAACAGAGAGACAATCAGTGTACACGTTAAGGTAAAGAGTAACCAGATAGCATACTATCATAACGAGCAAGAAAGTCATCCCTATATATGTCTAAGCATCCACTACAATATACATCCTATGTATAGTAATGGCCTCTAGGGCATACATATAACTAACAGGGACTGTACCCAACTAAAACCTATTTGCACGACTCCTTTGAGCCATGGTAGGGTAGTAATCAAAGCACAGTAGGAACTCACATTTGACAAATGACGATCTCAGGTCGACAGACTAACCTGTGCACATGTCTCCTGGGAACAGCTATCTGACAATAAGTATAATACCAACTAGCACGTTTCCTGCGAGTCCGTCCAGTGTACTCATAACCCAATGAGCACCTGTATACTATCTTAGGTGAACAAACTAACACCAATGGCTTGTGAAACCTAGCCACCGCCCCTCGTCGGGGTCTCGATCAGTATACACTAGTCTACACTGGAGTATCGATGCCCAGTCTCGAAACTCCCATGACTAGGGACATTTAAGGATGTGCTTATAGACCCCCAGCTCCCACGTATTATGATCGCCATCATAATGCTGAAAGTCGAGCAAGAATCCTATGGGCTCTATCAATATTTACATGATGATAAAGACAAAGAAGATAGCATACTATCATTTCGAGTAAGACTGTTCTACCGGTATAGGTCCTCACTCAATCATCATGATCACCTATCCGCGACTATGATAATTGCCTTGAGGGCACTATAGGCAACAAGATTAGTATCCCACATTTGTAAGATATTATAGATGTTGTGAAGGATTACAGTATTTGGAAATGTGATTTAATCCTTAATGTCGGAAATCGGAGCAATTATTGCTATTGAGAAAATCGTCTGGTTTTTCCTATCGGCAAACTTTTGGTTTTGAATAATCGTTATAATACACCAATTTTTAAAACTCATATACCCGTCTCTTTATTTGATAAAATAGGATATAAATTTTGAAAAACATATTATGAACATTTGTCTTTATCATTTGATGATTGGGTAAGGTGCATTGAATAACGGGATAAATATTCTTAAACAAAATACAATTTTCAAATTACAACATATAGCGTATGGGTTGGTGAACTCACGGGATTTATATATAGTGATGTATGTTGTCCGGTGTCCACATGGACGAAAGGTTGGTACTCATACTTCATTTCGTTTTCCTATGGGTTCTCTGGTTTTAGATACGCATTCCTGTTGAAATGTAAAGTCTAAACATTTTTTAGAAATTTATCGGATATAAGAATAAAGTAGAGAACTAAACGTCGGAAATATTAAGATTTTTCGAGGTGTTCGAACATGTGGATACTTATGCTAGGTATTCCGTAATCGGGAATTTGATTCTCTCTCAGATTACTCATCCGTGGGTGCACTCTTTAATGAGTAATACTGTATGGCCTTTTTCATTAAAGGATATGCACTGGAAACAGTTGCATACCAATTGAATATGGTTCCATCTAAATTAGTACCTGTGATTCTATATGAGATATAGAATGAGTACATATCTTAAGAGTGTTAAGATATGGAGTTATCTGGTTTATGCTTAAAATCAAAATCCGGACAAACTCAAAGCACATTTCAGTAATAGGCAGTTTGTGGGTTATCCCAAACTTTAGCAAGGGTTTAACTTTTACCATTTTCGGGATCAAAAGTTGTTTTGTTCTTGATACCCCACCTTTTTAGAAAAGGAATTTCGTGCAAAAGAAATTAGTGGGAGTATGGTAGAACTGGAAGTGATTCTAGAATCACAAACGGTTACTAAAGATTTAGTAGAACCTGGAGATTCAATTGACCCTAACAGACTTCAGCCACTCCGCTGATTTAGTAGGTAACCTCAGCCACCTGAGAGATACTTCGGTTTTCTCGTAAACGTGACAGGGAGGCTTGCATAATGTGATGATGACCCTACTATATCAGCAGGCCATAAGAAGTGGTGATTTCTGACTAATGGCTGGATGCCGAGTTATCCATGTTAGACTCCATACACTGCAACAAAGTGTGGACTTTGTTGGGTGTTCCTGAAGGGGTATAACCCATAAAGAGCAAATGGATCTTTTGAGATCAGTGCAAATGGAAAAGTATTAACCTAATAAAACTAGACTTTTAGTAGAATTTTTTTTATCAAATACCAAGTGTGGATTGTGATGAAACTTTAGTTCAGTGTTTGTGTTGAAGTCCATACGAATATAACTTGCCATTGCTGTTTTTTGATGACTATGATGTCTGGAAGATGGATGAATATAACGTTTTTCTAAATAGGGATTTAGAAGTGAACGTGTATATGACTCTGCCAGAGGGTTATCATAACCAGTGGAAGCAGCAGAAGATGTGCAAGTAGCTTAGGTCTATTTATAGACTAAAATAGGCAAAGCGGAGATGGATCATCCGTTTTGATGTCATGATTAAAGTGTTTGACTTCATTAAAATGATTGATGAAACTGGTATTTGTTAGAAGGGTATAGGGAGTACTGTCATGTTCCTCATATTATATATGGATGACAAACTCCTGATAGGAAGTGAAATTCCTATACTACAGTTCGGTTAAACTATGGTTGTCACAAATGTTTCTCTATATAGAATTTGGATAATATGTCAACTGATTATGATGACTAGGTCTATAAAGATAGATCTATTAAGTTTTAGGATTGTCCCAATTTAGATAAGATGACACCATTCTAAAGCAGTTTAGAATGGAGGACTCATAGTGCGGTATTGTACCCGCATCTGGAAGAGTCACCCTCTCTAAAAAGATGTCTTTTGGACTGATGAGAAGATGGACTCACATGAATGACTTTTTACTTGCTTCGGTAGTTGGGTCAATCATGTAATGTCATATACCAAACCAAATATTGCTTTTGCACTTAATGTAATAGGCAAATATTAGTCCGATCTAGAGAAACATAAGAAACCAATAAAGAGAATATGTGGATGTTCTTGGTGTATGGTAATGGTAGCCACCATTAGGAGGTAGTTACTGATTCTGGTTTCCTAGGTGACATGAAAGACATGAAAGACAGAGTATCTATCACGATTTATAAGTTTACTCTTTTTAGTGGGAGCAGTATATTGGAAAGAGTTCAAAGTAGGATACTGGGATAGTCATAACGCTAGGTGCCGATTATGAATCAGCTGTGATACAGCCAAGAATTTGCTTAATAAAATTGTTCATTTATGAACTTTGTCCCATCATCTATCTAGGTAAATTCTAAGGCAGGTATCTCTCAATTCGGAAGATAGTTGATCTCCGCGAAATTGAGATATAGAAAGATAAAGATAGATTCATTGCAGCGGATCCACTCACTGAGGATGTTTCTTGAATACAGTTTGTGAAACTGTTAGTAGAGAAGTTGGGTAAGTAATACCGCAATAATTGGCTTTAAGTGCAAGTGGGAGATTGTTGGATATATGTGCCCTCAAGACAATTATTGTAATTGAAGAAGGACCTATACGAGAGAACAATTTTACTCGATATGATAGTATGCTATCTGGTTTGTCTTTATCATTAAGGTGAATATGTTTTACTCGTTATCACGTATCGCTAATACATAATGATAAAACCTGTAGGATTTTTGCTTGACTGCCAGAATTATGATATGGATCAAACTAATGGGACCTAAGCAGTCTATAAGCACATCCTTAAAAGTCCCTAGTCGAGAGAGTATCGAGACCGGGTATCGATACTCCAGATTAAACTAGTTTATACGTTTCTTGACCCCGACCGGGGCGATGGTTGATCTCATAGCCATTAATATTTGACACTAAATATTGTATACAGGTGCTCATTAGATGAATGAGTTTCACTGGACGGACTCACCTGAGAACTCCTAGATGGTATTGTACCTATCGTCAGATAGCAGTTCCCATGTGATATGAGTACAGGGTAGTCTGTAGACCTAAGATCATCATAGTGTCTTGTGTGTGTTCCCACTGTACTTTGATTACTACCATACCACAACTTTAAAGAATCGTGCAAGCAGGTTTTAGTTGGATATAGTCCCGAAGCACATGGAGGTAGTGAGCGATCGAAGGGATTTCGTCTCTCCCGGTATAGAGAATCGAGGTCGTGCTGTGCCAGATCAACTATAACCATAAGTTCTTGGCCAAAACAGTTGAGATTTACTGATAAGTGTTATCAGTAATTTTTTGAGTGGTTATAAGTTTATGATCGATACGACTTATCGGGTTATTAGGAGTCTAATTGTTTCCACCTTCCAGACCCGATATGCGACACTCTTAGACGAAGAGACCGGACTATACGGTGATTGTCACTGATAGAATTTTCAGGGTTCAGATGAGTTTGCTCGTTGACCTTCTTTCAATCAATATCTAGGTAGTCGTTATGTGCAGCTAGTACCGCTGACGTGCTTATAGGCTATGAATATGATCGTAACCTACTATAAGTGTATTGTCGAGTTTTTAGAGTCCCACACTGAGGTTTGCTAGCTCAGGAGAAACGATGTAGCAAGCGTATAGGGATACATGCAGGAGTTCGATTAAACACGTGTATACGTATTTTAATCCGGTGTTTAATGATATTAGCCGGTTAATATATGTTATAACCGGATTATTAAATCAAGTGTTGAGTGTATGAGATGCACATACAAATATCATGTTCACTTTATTATTTCTTCTCTCTCCATATATTTATATATGATATAAATATATGTATCATGTTAGCTAATACATGTGAGTTGTGTGTATGAGATGCACATACAAATTTAGCTAATACATGATTGTTGTGCATATAAGAATTACATTGGAAACAAGATGAGATCTAATGATTTACTTATTTATTTTTTTAGGAAAAAGAATAAGTCATTTTCTATAGTTGTGTGTAGAATGTATGACTCATTTTTGTTTTACCTAAAATTATAAATATGGCTAATTTTTTAATCTCATGAGAATTTTTCTAAGCCATTCTCATCACCATGGCTCTCTCTTGAGTTTTCATAAGTAAGGAAGGAAAAAAGAAAAGAGAAGAAAATTAATGAGCCAATTATTCTACATCACTTAATAATCATTTCTAGCAAGTTTGATTAGTGAGTTGCTTCAATTTGATATGATCATTTGAAATTATAGATTGTGTTGGAATTATCTCAAGGTGGATCATCTTTGGCGAGTAGATCGCCGAGCAAGCTTGTTTCGGACCTAGTGGAGACTTGCCGGAGTTCAAGGGGATGTAGCTAACGCGCTACAAATGTTGGAGTCCGCCATACTTCTCTTATTTTAGCTTACTATTTTGTTGCAAGTTGTAATAGTTGGTCTTGATTCTTGGTTTGCATGCTATACCTCTCTTGAAATTTTAAAATTATTGCTTCCGTTTACTTTAAAACTGTACCAAGAGGTTAGAGCATCCTTACAAAAAATTGTATTATTTGAGTTATTTTTATAATTTCAATTTTTTGGTCAACGATTTTCATTAAAAGAATTTCGATTCGACTGGCATGTGGGGTCGATTCTGGTGGCTATACAACCAAAAAGCAAAATTAGAAAACAATGTGAGTAACTGTAGTTGCAGTTGATTGAGATATATACCAGTCTAGTCTCTTAATGCAACTCTGCCACTTGCCTCAGATTCCTGGCATCAGGCCATCCACCAAACCTCAAACTTACCTCACTTCATCAAAGAGAAAGTATAATTTGTGAGGATTTTTAGGTTATAAACAATGGAGAAAACAAACACAGAATATTTGAAAAGAAAGGATAATATGGAAAAACATAACTAAACACAAGAAATTCTTCCAATTTCTCTACTTTTATTCAACTTAATGCCAATTACAAAATCTTCTACTTCTCTTCTTCTTCCTGAACAAAATATCCTAATCAATCTATATTTATAGTCGTAGAATTCCTAAACCTATTCCAATTAGGATATCATCAAATCTCGAAAACAATTTCTAACAAATCTTTTCACAAATCTCCTGACAAATCTACGAATGACTCTCCAACAAACTTTCCTAATTAATCTCCAAAACGAATTTTTACCAAAACCAAAACCAAAACCTAGAAGGACTCGTCGACAGACGTTTGAGCCGGCTTAAAATTATCTCGAGACGTCTCATACAAACAGAAAAAAATATATAATTCCAGATATGTTGTGAGATGTCTCAAAATTTACTGAACCGTCTCAACTTCAATGAATCGAGAATACAAGGCAAACTCAACATAATTAAATTTGTCCTTGTTTATATATCTCCTCTTTAATGGATGAGAACAACTGAAAGGAAAACATTTGGACCAAACTTGTCATTACCTCTAAGGCTTGATTAAAGGGCTCACAAGGGCTTCAAAGGTCAATGAAAGAAATAGAAAAACAATGCATGTATTCAAAAATTTGATTTGAGTATATTATATTACACATTAAAGTTTCAGAGTTTATGCCCACGATTTTATGTAAGGTTCTGACTTTCAATATTTTAACTTATATATAATATACATAGAACCCCCCCCCCCCCCCCCCAAAAAAAAAGTTTGGTATACATAATAATATAACTCCACTTAGTAGCTAACAAAGTCATATTTGAACCATGTCATGGTTCAAAGTTCAGACCTCAGACTTCAATATTATCATAAAACACAAAAGGAAGGAGGGGAGAAAAGATAAGAAAGGAAAGTTCAGCTTAGGTCCCTGGCTCCAAAAAGTGAGGGATCAGTTCCGCGACCAAAAAAAATGGTTGGGGAAACTTTTTATGACCGTAAGGAAGTGTTTTTATATTGCTAATCGTTTTTTATTTTTCAAAATTCTTATACCTTCCTTGTAAGTTTTTTGGTAGATAACTGGTAAATTTAGTAGTTATCATGTAAATGCAATATTTATCTTATAAATTTAGTAATCAGCCGTCAAAAGTAACAAGCATAGAAATATGGAAGGAAAAAAAAAGTTAAAAAAAGGCTTAGGACTTGAAATGCCTTTTTCTGTAGCAGTAAGTTTTCCGAGAAGTTTTTGGCTAGGGAACTAAACCCACCATTTTTCTTTTCTTTTTAACCAAGGACTAGATCCATTTCTCCCAAAAGAATCATCTAGCAAGGGCCCATTTATGCTTGATGCGAAAGTTCTTGTTAGTTGACTTTTAATAATTAAGGAGACTTTTGGCAAACTTAGAAATAAATAAAACATAATTTGCAATTAATGGGAAAGCACAAAGTGTTATTTATGTGCTTTAGTTTACTTCACTTGTAATTTTTTACTCATCAACCTCCTTTTGCCTAATGGAGTGGTTGGATATGTTGCTTCTATGAGAAAATTCAAAAACGAGGAGAAAGAATGTCTAGAGCAATAATCTAAGAGAGGACCTATTTTTTTTTTATAAAAAAGTGAACATAAGTAATTAAAAACAAATCCGAAAATCAATCCTCCCGTGTTATGTTATCTGTAGAATCAATTTATCAAAATTTAAATCTCTCTCCCTCTTCCTCCCCTTCAAAGCAATCCACATCATCATTTTTCTAATTTAAAATAATAAGCCGGCTAAATATTTCAACCATACCCATCAATACACAAAATATTATTTTTCTCAATTAAAATTTTAAATTGGCTTATTTACTTTTCTCACTTAATATTTTAAATTGGTTTATTTATTTCAACCATCCTAGTTCCCATCCACATACGCATACACACAAATTAATTTTCTGCACTTATGTCGCAAATAAAAGAACTAGTAAAACCATAATGATTTGGAAGTCGTTTAATAAAGATCCAACCATATATGTGTTTACTAATGGGAAATTAATTTTCTTCTTAAAAGTGAGTGAGGGCGACTGGTTTGGATAGATGAAAGAGTGGCAACCAAAGTAATTGTGATGGGGTTAATTTAAAAAGAAAAAACATGGTTAATAAAAAGGAGAGGAATCCACTCTAAGAATTTGCTTTTCAATCAAGCCAGCAATATATATAAATGAATATAATGAGACAAGCTACGCAACCTTGACTTCAATGCTCTCTGCGGTCCATGTCTATCACATGCCCCCGAAGATTTGAATAGACCATTAAGCCCCAAATATATCTATATACCAGCAAGTGGGAGATTGCTCGGTTGGCGAATTAAATGTTGGAGATAAGTGGGAGATGAATATATGAAAGGAATGAATGGGTCCCACAACTAAACCCTGAAAAGGATGATTTGGAAGGATGACTTGGAAGCAAGGGCGGATCCATAGGTTAGAAAATGACGTTTTACCGACCGGTTCTCCGTCGCTCCAGACAAATAAAAATCTTTAATGGAATCCACTAGCTCCTGTGTCACGACTCAAATTAGGAACGCGACCGGCATTTAAATCACGCAACGTCTAAAAGCGTAACATAATTCAAATAAGCCGAAAACCCAGAAATCTAAATCATGAAAAGATAGAGTGATAAAATATTAGTTAAAAACATTTAAAATCTCAAGTTAAAAATCTCAAAACTTAAATTATTTTCTTAAAAATTTCGGCGGTATCTCCCTTGTAAAAACTAGTTCCAAACGGGTACAAAACATAGAATAATAAAAGCATCCCTCAATCGGGAGCAACTCACGCCTAAAGGTGGAACACAACCACAACAGGTAAATATACGACACCGTAGCGAAGAAGTAAGCAATTAAGAAGTGAAAACAGCATAATAAGAGGTAAAACAATATTGCAGCATGAAATAAAAGCCGGCTCACACGAGCATGACAACTAGAGTCACATATAATACAATATCGAACCTCACAATCTCGTCTCTAAGTCAAATACATATAAGTGGTATATGGAGAGTACTAGATACAAAATAATATATACGAGCGGAAGTATATGGATACCCGCACAAAAACCCACCTACAAGAGTTTTCACACCCAACAGTAGCAGTATCCGCCGAAATGATGCAATAAAAAGCCTGCCGCGACTATACTGAGGGTCAACTTGCAAAACACTGTGGCACAACGGGTGTGAGTTTCCAACTTGTGAGAAGTAAATAACATCGTACATGTAATCACATGCATGCACGATAAACAACCAATCCTATGTATGCAATCATAGTGGCATATGTGCAATAATATGAGATGCAGTGAAATCATAATCAAAATACTATATCGGGGTACTACGACTATATGTACAGAGTATATCATAAAAATCCTGAGCGTGGGATAAAACAGATCATCAATAAGCCCTCATCATAGAAATCCGGTGTCCATCAACGACACCTAAAATCCCAATATCTCAAGCGCTGTCACTCTAATCGGTCCTTATATCCGTCTCATCATCTACTCCGAACAATATCCTCCGAATATTCGCCAAATCTCCATGCAATCACCGGTAGGTAGTGATCCCTCTGCCAGGTTCATTGTCATCCTCACGATCTTTTCGCCTCGGGGTATCTTACCGGGTCCACTATGTACCCGCAAACGGCTCAGCCACTTCTCGAATCGGGTATGCTTATAACTCAGAACCTAGAAAACTTATGGTGGACACGAAATATCATATCAAGGAATAAACATCCTTTTTAAATATCTCAAGTTTCAAAATATTCTTGCGGTTTCCTAAATCCACAAAGCAGAAATCTCGTGAAAATGTCATATAAGAATTAGCACTATAACAATGTATGGATGCTACTAACATGATGCGTGCTAGTACAAGAATCAATATTTCACTGCCAATAATGAATACAGTACAAATATATTTGTCCGTGGAAATTTCAATAGTGTGCATGACATGGCAATTACCAATAGTGTGTGTGGCATATAAATCAGTGCTCATGCAATATGAACCTTTAGTAATGGTGCAGTGCCCTATTAACGATATATCAATGTATGACAGGTAATAGGATGTACAAAATGGTACTCATGCACAATCACAATATGTATATATATAAGCATATCATACTAGGTTATATCACTTGAATCTAACCATCGGCATTTAATGCCATACAGGCGATTCCCCCGTAGATGTTAAATCTACTCAACGGACGATCTCGAGCTAAGTGAATCCGATCATCTCTTTCCCCTTCCTAACTGCGTCCGAAATCCCTGCCTATGATCCTAGCATCACACAAAACAAAACCTCATAAAATTAGTAAACTTACGATAACACACGGACACAAACGCATAACAAACGAATCGACTCTCACAAGCTATCAAGTGTTAGCTTAGCGGGCTAAACGTGTGCAGGGACACCCTAGACCTTACCTATGGCTGTTAAACGAACGAAACACAAAAACAAAAGTCGGATAAATCCATATCGCACATTGCCGAAACGCTTGAATTCTTGCTAAACAGTCCCGGATTTTTATACACAAGGAATTAGAGAAAGTTGCGTATGCCACAAGTCTACAAATAACCCCAGAGACCCCACGACCAAGATTCACCCCATTTCTCCATACTCTGGCCGCAAATTGTGGCCATAATCAATTAATCCGCGGCCACCTTAAAGGGGAATGGGCTCATGTTTTTATAGTAGGTTCTAGGCTTCTAAACTACGTCTCTGTGATGGTAACTTCTCAAACTAACACCTAGGTCGATAGCAGGTTCAAACAGAGCCCTTAAACTTAACACGAAAACGATATCGACACTAATTTAAAATATTAAGGTATAATACTAAAACTATTTAACAAAACAAACTTCCTTAGAGTCTAAACAAGGGTTAAAGATCATTACCTCAAACACTAGCCATCTAAGCTCTATGTCATCACAAGAGGGTTAAACATACTTAGTTGGGGTTTTAGTAAGGTTTGATGTTGATTTGGCTCAAGGTTAATGGAGAAAATAAGGATCAAGTGAAGATTTTTAGTAAAGAAGAAGAAGAAGAGGAACAATGAGAGAGAGTAAGGGTGTTCAGTTGAGAAAATGAGAGATGAGAGAGTGTTGAGGGTGAGGGTGAAAGATAAGAGCCATGCTATTTCTTTCTCCTCATTAAATGCCTCCCATGCCTTGTCCCCTCATGTCTCCCATGTCTCATTTCTTTATTATTTTCCTTCTCTCATTTAAAAATAAAACCCTTTTTACTTTAAAAACAAATGTGCATATATGTAACATGACATAAAATAAAAGGGTTAAGTGTGCCATGGCTAATAAAGCATGGTTAACACATACTCAACCCTAGATTAGCATGCACAAGTGTGTGCAAGTACAAAAATAATTAATAAAATATTAATTAATTATAATAAAATATGTGAAAATAATTTTTTTGTTAAATTTATTTAAAACCGGCATTATACAGCTTAATTAACTCTAATCACATCCTAAGGTGTTACAATCTTCCCTCCTTAAAAAACTTCGGTCCCTGAATTTAAAATCTTACTATACATACCTTCGAAGAGATGATGGAATTTCTTTCGCATCTCGCTCTTGGTTTCCTATGTGACCTCTTCGCTACCTGGGCCATACCACAAAATCTTCATCGACGGCAAGACCTTTGACCAAAATTTCTTCATCTGCTGATCTAATATAACTTCCGGCTGTTCGGTGAACGAAAGATCGCGCTCCAGTTGGACGGTCTGGTGCCGAATCACGTATGAAGGGTCATGAAGGTACTTGCAAAGTATCGATACATGAAATACGGGATGTACATCTGGAAAACTGGGCGAAAGTACCAAACGATAGGCAACGGTACCAACTCGCTCAAGGATCTCAAAAGGACCCACAAATCTGGAACTAAGCATTCCTTTATTTCCAAATCACATCACGCCTTTCATCGGAGAAATCCATAGGAATACATGATCACCCATTGCGAACTCAAGTCTGCGACGACGATGGTCGGCATAAGACTTCTGCCTGCATTGGGCGGCTCTCATCCTGTCCTGAATCAACTGGATCTTCTCCGTAGTCTCCTGAACTAGCTGTAGTCCCAAAATCCTGCTCTCGCTGAGTTCGGTTTAACAGACTGGCGATCGACACTTTCTTCTATACATGGCCTCAAAAGGCGCTATCTGAATCGTCTCCTGAAAACTGTTATTGTAAGATAACTCTATCAAAGGCAAGTGACGATCCCAACTTCCACCAAAATCAAGCATGCACGCTCGAAACATATCCTCAAGAGTCTGAATAGTCCGCTCTGACTGACCATCGGTCTGCGGATGGAAAGCGGTGTTGAAACTCAATCGGGTACCCAAAACTTCCTGAAGTTTCTGCCAAAGACGGCTGGTAAACTGGATGCCTCTATCGGATACAATGCATGTAGGAATGTCGTACAAATGCACAATCTCATCAATATACAACTGAGCACACTGAGCATATCCGAAAGCGGTCTTCCAGGAAGGAAGTGAGCCGCTTTCGTCAACCGGTCAACAATCACGCAAATAGAGACATACCCTTGACTGGACCTGGGTGGACCCACAACGAAATCCATGGAGATCTGCTCCCATTTCCACTCTGGAATGGGCAAAGGCTGCAACTCTCCTGCCGGTCTCTAATGCTCAGCCTTGACCTGATGGCAAGTCAGGCACCTCGAAATGAAGTCCGAAACCTCCCTCTTCATCCATTCCCACTTGTAGATAGCTTTCAAATCATGATACATCTTGGTGGAATCCGGATGAACACTGCATGTTGACTGATGTGCCTGCTCTAGGATCTTGCGTCTCTGCCCCTCGGAATCTGGTACACATAAATGAGTCCTAAAATATAGCACACCCTAGTCATCAATCACAAACTCTGAATCTTTACCCTGCCGAACATGATCTAAAATCTCAGACAAACGAGCATCGTCGGATTGTGCCTCACAGATACGATCAAGTAGAAGTGGACGAGCACGAACATGAGCAAGCTGTCCCCCAGAGGAAGTGAACTCAAACTGTACCCTACTATCGCACAAGATCTGCCAATCTGTAGAAACTTTCTCTGAACTGCGCTCAAATGGAACAGGCTACCTCCAGACCTACGACTCAAAGCATTAGCTACCACATTCGCCTTCCCCGGATGATAAAGGATTTCATAATCATAATCCTTTACAAGCTCCATCCAACGACGTTGTATCAAATTCAAATCCCGCTGTTGGATGATTTACTTTAAGCTCTTGTTGTCCATGAAGATCTGACACGACTCTCTGTACAAGTAATGTCTCCAAATCATGAGCACAAAGACCACAGCGGTCATCTCTAGATCATGAGTGGGATAATTCTGCTCATACTTCTTCAACTGCCGAGAAGCATAAGCGATAACCTATCATGCTGCATTAATACGCAACTGAGCCTGACTCGCGAAGCATCACAATAAACAACATAGCCGTCTGATCCAGAAGGAAAAGATAGAACCAGTCCAGTCGTCAAACGTGTCTTCAACTACTGAAAACTCTGCTCACATACCACAGTCCAAAGAAAAGGAACTCCCTTCCGGGTCAGTCTGGTCAGAGGTGCAGTGATACTCGAGAAATCCTGCATGAAACAACAGCGATAACCGGCTAAGCCCAAGAAGCTGCGGACCTCAGTCACTGATACAGGTCTAGGCCAAAGTTGTACGGCCTCGATCTTCTTTGGGTCCACTCGTATACCGTCTCCCGTAACCACATGACCTAAGAAGTCAACACTATCAAGCCAGAAAGCACATTTCGAGAATTTACCAAACAGCCGGTGCTCTCTCAATATCTGCAACGTAATCCTCAAGTGCTGCTCATGATCTTCTCGACTTCTGGAATAGACCAGAATGTCGTCAATAAACACAATAATGAATTGGTCAAGGAATGGCCTGAAAATCCGGTTCATCAAATCCATAAACGCTGCTGGGGGCATTGGTGACTCCGAACGACATCACTAAATACTCATAATGCCCGAAGCGCGTACGAAAAGCAGTCTTCGGAATGTCATCATTCCGAACCCGCAATTGATGATAACCCGACCTCAAATCAATCTTGGAAAAATATCCCGCACCCTGGAGCTGATCAAATAAATTTTTAATACGAGGTAGAGGATACCTATTCCGCACCGTAATTCGGTTCAATTGACGATAATCAATGCACAGTCTCATATTGCCGTACTTCTTCTTAATGAACAGAACAGGAGCTCCCCAAAGTGAAACACTCGGACAAATAAGTCCCCAATCAAGCAACTCTTGCAACTGATCCTTAAGCTCTTTAAGCCCTACCGGGGCCATCCGATAAGGCGGTATAGAAATAGGCCCCGTGCCGGGAATCAAATCGATGCAAAACACGATATCGCGCTCTGGAGGCAATCCAGGTAACTCTGTTGGAGATAGTGCCCTTAGAGTCAATTATTGGATCACATGCACGTGATTGCAATGATTGAGTGAGGACCTATACCGGTAGAACAGTCTTACTCAAGATGATAGTATGCTATTTGGTTTATCTTTATCATCGTGTACTGCTTTAGGTGACCTTACAGGTCATTATTGCGCGTTGATAGAGCCTTTAGGATTCTTGCTTGACGGCCAGCAGTATGATAGCGATCATATACGTAGGAGCTGGGGTCTATAAGCACATCCTTAAAAGGTCCCTAGTCGTGGGAGTTTTCGAGACAGGACATCGATACTTCAAAGTAGACTAGTGTATACAGTCGAGACCCCGACGAGGGGCGGTGGCCGGTCTCACAAGCCACTGGTGTCAGTTGGTTCACCTAAGATGTATACAGGTGCTCATTGGGTTATGAGTACACCGGACAGGACTCGCCGGGAACATGCTAGTTGGTCTTATACCAGACGTCAGATAGCAGTTCCCTGGTGACATGTGTACAGGTTAGTTCATCGACCTGAGATCGTCATTTTTCTCGTGTGAGTTCCCACTGTAATTTGATTACTACCCTACCACGGCTCAAAGGAGTCGTGCAAACAGTTTTTAGTTGGGTACAGTCCCGAGCCACATGGAGGCAGTGAGCGGATCTTTAGGGGTTCGTCTCTCCCGGTATTGGGGGTGAGGTCGCGCTATATCTAGGAGAGCCATTACACGAAGTCCTTGGCCAAGGCATGAGATTTACTGGTAGGTATTCCAGTAATATCTCAGGGTGTTCTGGGCTACACTCCGACACGACTTGTACCGCTTGTAGGGGTCTGACTTTTACAAACCCCCTAGGCCCGTCATGCGATGCTCATAGACGAACGGACCGGACTGTATGGATATTGTCACTGACAGGCTCAGTAGGGTGTCAGGATGAGTTCGCTCATCGACATCCCTTTTGGTCAATACCTGGTAGCCCGTTACGTATGGCTAATACTTCTGACGTGCTAGTGGTTAAATCCACAGCCAAGGGATTGATGTGTCTTTAGAGTCCCCCAGAGACAGTTTCTCAAGTTTCGGGCGAAACGCTGTAGAGGCTGTATGGAAATATTGCAGGGTTCGATCATATACGTGCGGTATTACACGGATCATGATCGGACGGATAATACTAGCGGGCTTTGGTTTAAGCCGGATCCTAGTATTGTACAATGTAGATTTTGTCTCATTGCATTTGTATTCGGTCGTAATACAAATGCAGATATGTATATACAGTCGCGGGGTTTTCCTGTAATTTATTACGGGATCGATTTTTTGAAGTTGCCAGTTTGCTTTCCGTTTCGGCCATTTTCCTTTCTATCTTTTCTTTGGCTGATAATTGGTGAGGAGGGGGTTATTTGTAAATGTGCTTTTAATAATGGAGAAGACTTTTTATGGCACATGGTTGGTTCATGATGATTCTAGCTTCCATTGACTTCCTTTTGTTCATCATTGCTTACTTGATATGATGGGATTAGGTTTTGACATGGTTGTGATGATTATTTCTAATGATCACACATCCTCTCTTTCTTGCATGATTCTCTCTCCCCTTGACAAAAGTATGGCCGGCCACTATTGTGTGGGTGAGGGAAATTCTTTTTTAGTGTGAGGTTTTTGGTATCTCTTTTCCACTCATGCAAAAGAAAAGGCTCCATTTTCATTGCTCATTTTTTTGATCTCATTCCTCCACCACAAATGGCAACCTCACTAACCCCTTGAGACAAAAGTGATCTACATGTATTCTACAGCATTCTTGGACACGTCGGCTTGCCAACTTCGTGTCCGAGTTGCCTCGGATCAAGAGGTGGGAGCCCGTAAAAAGAACCCGACGATGTGGTGCCCTTTCCAACGAGGAGATGAAGACCGGAGATTCCGCGGGGAGATCGGGATGGCGACGAGAAGACTGAAGGACACGGATCGCTCAGTATAGCTCTCTACCCTTTCTCTAGTTCGCTAGTAGTAGGTTAATGGTCCGATTCGGGTTTAAAGTCCGCGGTAGCGCCGGTTTCTGTTTAAAGAAAAGTTTTCATATTCTGCATTTTGTCCTCGTTCAGATGGCCGAGGCGCTGCCGTGCACTTACATTGGTATCAGAGCCACGCCATTAACCTAGTCCAGCTTGCTTTAACGTGTTTACAAGTTCGATCGAACGGATTTTCCAAAAACCCCATTTTCAAGTCCAGGTTTCTGTCGAATTTTTGCTGTGCTCAAAAAATTATTTGGTACATTACAAAAATACGTGCAGGGATTTATAAGAATTATGTGAAAATTTGGTCGGCTGAAATTACTGCAGTGCGGTGGATCAGCAGCCAAAACAACGTTTTGGCCGCGGATCCGCCGCCGTACTGTGGCCAAACAGCACCAAATTTCTACAGTGGGTTTCTGACATGGAAATAGGGTTTCTGGTATATTCTTTTTGGGCCCAGATTTATTTTGAGTGCTACAGTAGTGCTTAGGGCCCACTTCGGGAAATTTAGTCGATCGAAAATTTTAAACATGTTAGTTCATAGTATTTACATTATATCTGCGACCGTGAATGTCATTTGATCGGTAAATCCTATCTAACTGCTATAGCCCTTTTAGACGGATTTGCGAACGTGACATTCACGTTGATGTTCTGTGTTGTGCTGTGATGTTGCGGATTTGTCATGGTGGATAGCCTTGATGCAATGGTAGTACAGTTTGGTTGTATATGTACATTTGATATTGCGGGACGAGCGTCCGACATGTGGACAGCCGTTACTGCCTGTTTGTATATTATTCTTTTGGGGCACGACCGGGCTGAAGTCGATGTACCCGTTGTATATTTTACTTTCTGTACTAGGATTACCCCGCGGTGGGGTGCACGGATAGCCAGGTTCTAGAGGGCAACGGACCCGCATCTCATGGCGTTGAGACGGAGGGGGCTTTACTCTAGAATTGGCGGGCTATTCGCCGCACTCGTAGGGGGTACAGGTTGACCCAAGGAGGGGTGCCCAAGTTATCGGATTCCGTGAAGTGCTGGGTGGTCCATTCACGTTGCTGAAGGGGGATGCCTCGCTTCAGGTTTTGGCGGGTAACTTGCCGCGCCTGTAGGGGTCTAGGATTTCATTGAACGTCGGGTTTCAGTAGCGGCTCTATGAATCCCGGGGATCCCAGATATCTGTATTATTCTGTGATGCTTATTACATTTCTGTGATGTTGCATTTTATCACGCCTTGAGCGATTATTATATATTGATATATATACTAGTAGATGTTGTATATGTTTTGCACCTGCGCTAGTCCAGTCCCCGCTCTGTTGTTAGTTAAGTAACCTAACGGGTGATGACGGGACCTAGTGGCGAATGCGGGTGGCATATACGTACATCGTATTTTCGTTCTTTATTGGTGTGATCAATTGATGGGACTGCATTGATTCGGATCAATGCAAGCTAAACAAACCTATTCTGATGTTGTTGGAACATTTTTCAAAAAGCTGTTATTGCAAGGATGTTTCCTTTTGTTTTGCACAGTGGTATTCGGTTATGAATATCCAGCACCTCAGTCGACGAGGCATGGGCCGAGATCCCTTCACCGGGAGTGACCCCTTGGACAGAAGTTTGCGTCAGGGCAATAACTTCACTATAGCCGATTACTTTTACTTTGCATCGTGGTATTCAGTTGGAATATCCTGCACCTCATTCTACGGGGAAAGAGCCGAGATCGCTTCACCGGGAGTGACCTCTTTAGCAAAGGTTTTCGTCACTATATTTTTATAAAAAGCTATCCGGTTCCTTCAATGATATCAAGTTCATTACGTTAAAGGTTTTTCGCCAAAAAACATTCGTAGCCCTCCGTCATTTCAGAAAGGTAGCACTTAGTATTCATGCTATGTATGTTGGCCTTCGTCAAGGCATAGTGTATGGTAGCTATTTGTTACTTTTCTGCAGCATAGATAGATGCGTTGGTTTGGGACAGTCGTACTACTATTTTGGCCTTCGTCAAGGGTATGTACGGATGGGTTCAAATTAACCTGGATAATGACAGGTAGAACTTGACATGTGACTTATGATATGTTGGCCTTCGTCAAGGTCATAAGAGCATGGGGTAAAAAATCACATCGGGAGTTTCTAAAGAAACTGAAACTTGCCAGATATGCGCATACCTTCTGGAGTGTGATAGCGTGAGTGGATTCCATCACGTTATCATGCGATGATAGTTGGATCCCGATTCCCACTGATGGGTTAGTTTACTCCTCGGGTGATCCCGACTATTTCTTCTTTCAGGTTTGGAGGAGAATTTGATGTTACAGTGGGAGGTTTCCTGATTAGATAAAGTGATAACCATTCTGATCTAGGTTAGAGTGCACGCTGAGTGTTTCTTTTCTCTCTCTCTTTGGCAGCGACCATGACCCGACTCTTGACTATGACTCAGTAACCAAAATTAACCGAACCTTCTTTAAGACTGGCTTTTGGATTGTCAGAGTTGCATACCTCATTGCCACTTCTACTTTTACCCTTTTCTCCAGGACACCCCGTATTACTACGAACGTCCACTTCCATTGGATAAAACCATTGTATGGTTATATACGAACTCGAAGGAATTTATTCGAGGATGGTTTCCGGTTCTGGAGAAAACGAATAGGACTATTCAGTTGTCTTTTCCTTTTACCTTCTCTCAGATTGCGAGTGTTCCTTGGATTAGGACGGTACACCTATTACGCAAATTGGATAGTCTTCTTCCAAACCATAGGCAGGTACCGAACGGTAGGGAAGGAAGAAAACCAATTAGCCTAACGATGGTGTACAGAAGGTATTAAGTAAAGACAAATAAAGGGATTAGTAAGAGGGCAAAGTAAATTGTGACTGCTATTCACGACAAAACCAAGTATTTCTTTGCCAATCCTACATCACCTTTGTATTTCTCCAGAACACTCCGTATCACTACGAAGATCCACAGTTTATTGGATACTCCATCGTATGGTTATATACGAACTCGAAAGGAACTTGTTCCAGTTCGGGGATGGATTCTGGTTCAGGACAAATAGGAATAAGGTTTTATTCGGTTGTCTTTTATCCTCACCTTCTCTCAGGTTGTGAGTGCTCCTAGGATTAGGACAGTACACCTATTATGCTTATTGGATAGTCTTCTTCCAAACCATAGGCTGGTGTCGAACGGTAGGGAAGGAAGAAAACCATTCGGCCTAAAGGGGTGTACAGAAGGTAATGACTAAAGACATATAAAGGGATTTGGAGAGATGGCAAAGAAATACACGGTTACAGTTGTGAATTTGGATAATGGAAGAGGCATTACTAGGAATACCCGGATACCCCTACGAAAAATTTCAATGTTTCAGTTTCACTGTGTACTGTTAAAAGAAAACCGATTTCCCAATTAGACACTTGCTCCAGGGTATGTATTTACCAGGTTTGATTCTTACATCTGTATGGTTTTTATAGATGATGAGTGGGAGTAAGTTATTGGGAATTAAGTGATCATCCTCATTATATCGGAATTCGTTGTAATTGGTGATATTTGAGGAAATCACCTGGGTTGTTTGCCGGACGGCGAATATTTGGTTTTGAATAACCGTTGTTATGCACCAATTTCAAATTGATATATCTGTACGTCTATTTTTATAGAGTGAGATATACCTTTTTTAAATTATGTCTGTGACATTTACCTATATCAGTGGATGATTAGGTAAGGAGCATTAAACAGCGGTGTAATTCTTCTTAACCATAAGTACATTTTTCAACCTACGATACACAGGGAATGAGTTATAAGACTCAGGGGACTTATACAGAGTATTGTATGTTATCCAGTGTCCATGAGGACAGAGGGGTTGGTACTCGTACTATATTCTGTTTACTTATGACTTCTCTAGTTCTTAGACAAGTGTTTCGTAGAAACACAAGGTCCAAGTTTTTGAGAAGTTATAGGTATATGAATAAAGTAGAGAACCAGGTGTTGCAAGTATCGGGATTCTTCAAGGTGATCGAAGATGTAGATACTTGTGTATGGTATTCAGTTGATAGTAATGATTAAGAGAACTTGCTTCTTTTTCAGGTTACTCATATCTGGATACATTCCTAAGTTGAGTAACGTTGATCGGCCTCCTTCCATTTAGTTGACATGCACTGGAGATAGCTGCATGATTTGAATCTGGTTCTAATTAAATCAGTGCCTCTGTTTCTATATTGGATATTGAACGGTTCATATCTTAACGATATTAAGGTACGGGGAGTTGTCCGGCTTATGCTTAAAACCAGACTCTGGATAACTCAAGGCACGTTTCTGTAATGGCTGTTTATGGGTGACCCAGGCTATGACAAGGGTTGACTTTCTACCATCTGAAAGATCAATAGTGATATTGTTCTAGACTCGCCACAGTTTTAAGTAAAATGGATTTTTTCAGAAAACAGAAGTGGGGGTATGGTAGAACTGGAAGTGATTCCAGAACCGCAAACGATTACTGAAAATTTGATAAGAACCTAAAGATTCAATCTGGTTTGACATTCCATTGGCCACTCCGCAGATATGGTGGGTAATCTCAGGCACTCGAGAGGTACTTCGGTATGCTCAAAGACCGTGACATGGAGGTTCTTGTTTACCCAGACTTGCCATTGCTGTTGTTCCAGACTGTGAGACCCGGCAGGAGGATGAATATAGCGTCGTTCTAAATTAGCTTTAGAAGTGCACGCGTATATGATTCTGCCAGAAGGTTGTCGTAATCAGTGGGAGCAGTGGAAGCATTGGTGGACAAGTGGCTTATGTCTATTTATAGACTAAAGCAGAATTAGCGGAGATAGATCAGCTATTTCTGATGTGACAGTCACAGTTTTGACTTCATCGGAATAGGGGATGGATCTGTTGAGAAGGTAGTAGGGTGTGATGTCCTGGTATTTGGATGACATACACAGAGTAGGAAGTGAAATTCCTATACTACGATCGGTTATACTTTGGTTGTACACAGTGGTTTCTCCACATAGGAATTGGGTATTCTATCAGACATTCTGGTTACTAGATCTATGGTTTTAGATCTAGATTTGGGTAGTTTCCCAATCTGGGTACTTAGACAGCATTCTAAAGGTGTTTTAGAATGGACGACTCCTGGCACGGTAGTGCACCTGCAGGTGATGGAGTCACCCTCTCTAAAGGAGTCTTACAGACTAAAGGGGAGAGGGATGTGCATGATTGGCAGATCACTTGCTTAGGCGATTGAGTCAATCATGAGATGTCAAGTACCACCCCAGATGTTGTTTTTGCAGTAGATGCAATAAGTTGATATTGATCCAATCCTGGAAAAACATTCGGAAGCAGTTTTAGAACATAAGTGGATGTTCTAGGGATTTGATAATGGTGGCCTCCTTTAGGAGACGGTTATCATTTCAGGCTTCCAAGGTGACTTGGATGACAGAGTGACTGTCAGAGTTATAGTTTTCCCTCTGACGAGGGACAGTATTTTGGACAGGTGGTCCAAACGGATACTGAGGGAGGCATGGCGCATGATACTAATTGGTTTCTGTTGATGACACAGTCTAAGAAGTTTGGATTTGGAGTTCATTTATGAACTAGGTCCCATCAGATATCCAGACATATTCTAAGACAGGTATTGCTCAATTCGGGAGATGGCTTTCTCCGCGAACTTGAGATTAAGAGAGACATAGAAAGAAACATTAGAGCGGATCCACTCACTGAGGCTATTCCTCGAACGCATTAGTTTCGCAAGCAGGTTTTGTGAGACTGATTAGTAGAGGAGTTGGGTGTTCGGTATCACACGGGCTGTGAGTATGCGACATCGCAATAATTAGCCTTGAGTGCAAGTGGGAGATTGTTGGAGATAGTGCCCTCAGAGTCAATTATTGGATCACAGGCACGTGATTGCAATGATTGAGTGAGGACCTATACCGGCAAGACAGTCTTACTCAAGATGATAGTATGCTATCTGGTTTATCTTTATCATCGTGTACTGTTTTAGGTGACCTTACAGGTCACTATTGCGCGTTGATAGAGCCCTTAGGATTCTTGCTTGACTGCCAGCAGTATGATGGCGATCATATACGTGGGAGCTGGGGTCTATAAGCACATCCTTAAAAGGTCCCTAGTCGTGGGAGTTTTTGAGACAGGACATTGATACTCCAGAGTAGACTAGTGTATACAGTCGAAACCCCGACGAGGGGCGGTGGCCGGTCTCACAAGCCACTGGTGTCAGTTGGTTCATCTAAGATGTATACAGGTGCTCATTGGGTTATGAGTTGTCACGCCCCGCTTCCCAGAGTACGCTAAAATAGGTACGTGACATAGCCAACCATGCTGCCTGTGGTTAGGAAAAATGCTTCCGCAGTCACATTACGGCTGTAGAGATATCAAGAACAGGAAATTAAACTAACTATCTAGTACATGTCCATAAAGCCAGAGTAAAAGAGTCAAGAAATACTATAGTATGCGGAAGCAAAAGATCAAATAAACACCTGGAAAGTAAGACTGGATACCGACATGATTCCTACCGCTCGATCTAACAGCGGCAAAACTCCTGATCAGTCTGCAACAAAGGTAGAGGATCTGGGCCATGCAAAACCCAGACGTCAGCGTGGCATAACATCAAGCAATAATATATAAACAGGGTAGCAAGACATGCAGGTATAATCATAAAAGGTATAGCAAGTGTAACAGCAATATAAATAAGAGTAGTGAAAGGTAGTGTGCAGTGAGTAATCTAAACTGGTATATTGGGTTAAATACTCTCAAGTCTTTGAAATCAATTTGATGAATCATCGATGTAACTCAATAGTATCACGTGCATGCCCGGGACTACGGTCTCAGATTCTCGGGCTGAACCGAGACATGCCGCTGGGCACTAAAGGAAAAGGGTACAGATGAATGATGTCTATGGCATCATCCCAAGGCTAGCCTAGCCTCAAAAAGAAAATGAATAACGATGGATGATGTCAGCAGCATCATCCCAAGGCTGGCCCAGCCTCTAAAACTAGTCGGTAAAGGTATCACACTGTCGAGTTACAAATCAGGTTTCATCATTGATTTCCCCATACCCCCAAGTTATATGTGTATGTCAAGTCAGGTATTCAGTAATCAAGAACTAATGCTAACATAGGATCAGGTAAGAGCAGGTTTGTCTGGAAAGACAACAGGAACGGTCCGTGAGGACTACATGTCAGGTTTGTTGGCATTAGACTCAAGATCAGGTAACAGGTCAAGCCATGGTACATCAGGTCAAGTCAAGTAGTGTACGGTACCATATCGGGTCAAGTAATATGTGTGTAACAAGTCAGGCCAGGGTGTAAAAGATATCATGTGGGTGCTCATAATCAACTAACATAATCATGGTTATAAATAAACAAGCATGGGTATTATCAGAACAGTAAACTGGCACATGTAATATGATATGCGAATAGATACAGATTAAACTACTTGGATGCACGGTTATCAGTTTGGGTTTAAGACATAGTTTCAACATTACATGCATGCAGTATAATAAATGTGGATGATAAAATCATATTAATATGTATTAAAACAATCTAGAGATGTGTTTGAATATGAATTAGACTAGATGTATGCAACCGGTCGTCCGATAGGGTATAAACTACAAAAGGGTATTATAGCTATGCAAACAATTGGGATTATGAGATCTAACATATAAATGTGGTTATTAGGTTTAGTAAACTAAATGCGACAATTAGGTTTCAAATTCTAGATCTAAAATATGTAAACGGGACATCATGCTGCTTACTTGGAACTTATGGATTTAGATTCTATTTACAGATTTAATAAGAAAATAGATAAATTAATATAGGAATAGTAGGAATAGCATGTAGCAAGTTTCACTTGCCTCGACGGATCGCGAAGCGGTAAACGGAACGTCACGCGTCGGCTGGAAAAGTCGTGACGCGCGCACGGTACACGGAATGAGTCCAAACAGCGAACAGTGGGATCACACGGGTCAGATGTCCTCGCTGGGTCGTCGAGATCGTCGACGGCCCGACTGGATTCCGGCGATCTAAAAACAACAGTGAATAAAAGAGAACAGAAAATGCACAAAGAAACAAGAAGAGAAGAAGGGAAAGAAAGGAAGAGGAATGAGACTAAACTAGCTTACTGGGTTGTAGTGGGGTGATCTGGTGATGGCGAGGTGAGGAGACGATGACGAGGCGACGGACGCGGGCGAAGAAGGAAGGCGGAAAAGAAAAATATAATGGGGAAGACGAAGAGGGAGGAGAGAGAGACGTGTTAATATTTAAGGGTAACAAATCATTTATGCATGTGCAGAGAGAGAGATAGAGAGAGATATAAACTGTTTAAAAATATATAAAATATATTTTTTTTTAGATAGAGTGAAAATCAGGAGAGAGAAAGAGAGGAGAGAGAGAGAATCAGGAGAGAGAGAGAGACGAGACAGAGAGAGAAAGAGAGAATCAACAAAGAGAGAGAGAGAGACACGAGACAGAGAGAGAAAGAGAAAATCAGGAGAGAGAGAGAGAGACGAGATAGGGAGAGAAAGAGAGATTCAGCAGAGAGAGAGAGAGAGAGACGAGACAGAGAGAGAAAGAGAGAATTAAGAGAGAGAGAGAGAGACGAGACAGAGAAAGAAAGAGAGATTCAGGAGAGAGAGAGAGACGAGAGAGAGAGAGAAATTTTAATTTTATTAAATGATTATAAAATATTTATATAGTTAAAGAAGATTTGAATAATATTTTAATATTAGTCCGTTTTGAGATTTTGGCAAATACAAATTTACTCCAAAACACGTCCGGGTCGGATCTAAAAATTCAAATTTAAAATATAAAAAATAAATGTGACTTCCGAATTTTAAAACGAGTGCTCGGGTAACGAAAAGCATACCCCCAAAAACGGATGCACGTACGTGCGCGTAGCCATCCAAACACGCTCGTTTCACTGAACGGGACGAGAACAAGATGCGCGGATGCTACCACAGGGTTAGGGGTATCATGCAGGCTATGAAATGCAATTTTAAATTATTTTACGTGATTTAAATTGTTATATGCAAAAGATGCGATACTAGATAAAATGTCAGTATGCAGTATACATGAGATGCACGCGTCTATATAACAAGTCAGGATAATCTATAAATATGAATCAACCAGTTCAAGCAAGCGGGTCGGGTCGAATGCAATGTAAAAGTAAACTACTATTCGCATCCAAACATGATAAATCAATAAAATACCACAGACAAACAAATACGGAAACAGAAATTAGTATAACTGAACTCGGTTGTTATATTACACCCAACTACCAAAAGAATTTCGTCCTCGAAATTCCAAGAACAAGAAAGGATAAACAATCAACATACTACAAGAATAGATGTGGAAACTTTTGCCGGATTTCATCTTCTCGTTCCCAAGTTGATTCTCCACCTGAGCGATTACCCCAAGAAACAAGTACAAGAGGGATAACTTTGTTCTTAAGAACCTTTTCTGTTCGATCCACAATCGACATCGGTCGCTCCTCAAAAGTCAAATCTTCTCGGACAGTCAGCTCCGAAAGATGCAGCACGTGTGTTTCATCTCGAACATATTTACGGAGTTGAGATACATGAAACACGTCATGAACATTCTCCAAAGATTGTAGTAACACTAAACGATATGCCACTTCTCCAACACGCTCAAAATCTCAAAAGGTCCAACGAATCGAGGACTAAGCTTTTCTCGACTTCCGAAACGAATCACCCCTCTAGTCAGTGATATCTTCAAGAATACCAAAACATCCACGGCGAACTCTAGAGGTCTTCTCGACGTATCTGCCTAACTCCTTCTATCAGTCTTGTACAGCTTTCATATGATTCCAAATAGTATTAACCTTCTCAACTGTCTGCACAACCAAATCTGGTCCCAATAATCTTCGTTCACCAACATCGTCCCAACAAACGGTGAACGACACTTGCGACCATATAAATCCTCGATGGAGCCATCTGAATAGCTGCCTGGAAACTGTTGTTGTAAGAAAACTCCACCAAATGTAGATGATCCTCCCATGAACCCTTGAATTCTAACATGCAAGCTCTCAACATGTCTTCAAGAGTTTGGATCGTTCTCTTCGATTGGCCATCTGTTTAAGGATGATAAGCTGTGCTAAACTTCAATCGAGTCCCCAAACTTTCCTGTAAGCTCCTCCAAAAGTATGATAAGAAACGAGTGTCACGGTCGGACACGATACTCACCGGTACTCCATGCAATCTTACAATCTCCTGCATGTACCGTTCTGCCAAAACTTCTGTTGATTGACCAACTCGAAAAAGGATGAAATGAGCTGCCTTGGTCAATCTATCAACAATCACCCAAACTGCATTATGGCCCTTTGGACTCCGCGGTAAAGCCATCACGAAATCCATGGTTATATGTTCCCACCTCCACTGAGGAATTGGAAGTGGTTGCAATAAACCAGCAACCCTTTGATGTTCAGCCTTAACTTGCTGACACACCAAGCACTTTGCTACAAAGCGGGCAATCTCCCGTTTCATGCCTTCCCACCAGAAATACCGTCGTAGATCATGGTACATCTTTGTGCCTCCTGGATGTACGGAATATGCTGAACTGTGTGCCTCCTTCACAACTTCTTCGTGAATATTTTCCTTTGGCATACACAAATGATTGCCATACCGTAACGAACTATCTTCATGAATCAATAAGTCCGTTCGAAGTCTAGCTTCAACCTGTTCTCGAAACTTTTGCAATCTAGGGTCCTGTAACTGCGCTGCTTTAATATTCTCGATCAACAACGATTGTACTTGCAGCTGCATCAACTGTCCCCCAAGAAGGCGGTAGCACAATCTCCAAATCAAAATTTTGAAAGTCTTCAATAAGTTCCTTCTGTGCAGTCAACATCTGAATTGCTGGCAACCGACTAAGCGCATCTGGCACGACATTAACTTTCCCCGGATGGTACCTAAGATCAAGATCGTAGTCAGCCATCATCTCCAACCATTTACGCTACCTCATATTTAGCTCCTTCTGAGTGAACACGTACTTTAGGCTTTTGTGATCGGTGAATACTTCGACCCTTTCGCCGAATAGGTAGTGTCTCCAAATCTTCAAAGCGAAGATCACAGCTGCAAGCTCCAAGTCATGAGTTGGGTAATTCTTCTCATGGGTCTTCAACTGTCTTGATGCGTACGCTATAACCTTCCCATGCTACATCAAAACACATCCCAATCCTTTCCCAGATGCGTCGCTGTGAATCATCAATCCTCTGGAACTGTCTGGCACGGTCAGAATAGGAGTGGTTATCAATCTCTGCTTCAACGTCTTAAAGGCTGACGCACACTTCTCCGTCCACACAAAAGGTTCCTTCTTGCGCGTAAGCTTGGTCAACGGCTCCGCCAGACGAGCAAAGAAATTCTCCACGAACCTTCTATAGTATCCTGCAAGTCCAAGAAACTTCTGATCTTTACAGCGTTCTTCGGAATCGTCCAGTCTTGAACTGCTGCAATCTTCCCTAGGTAAACGGCGATGCCATCTCCAGCTACGATATGCCCCAAAACTTTACTTCTTCAAGCCAAAACTTGCACTTGCTCATCTTTGCATATAATCTTTCTTGCCTCAATGTCTGCAGTGCGATCTTCAAGTGTTCTACATGCTCTTCAATGCTCCTCGAGTAGACCAGAATATCCTCAGCGAACACCACTATAAACTGGTCCAAGAATGGCGAAAAGATTCGGTTCATCAAGTCCATGAATATCGCTGGTGCATTCGTAACTCCGAAGGGCATCACTAAGTACTCGTAATGTCCATACCGAGTTCGGAACGCCGTCTTGCAAATATCCTCTGCTTTCACTCGGACCTGATGATATCCGGATCGCAAATCTAGCTTCGAGAATACCCTCGCGCCACTAAGCTGCTCAAATAATTCGCCAATGCGAGGGATCGGGTACTTGTTCTTAATAGTCACCCGGTTTAATTCTCGATAGTCGATGCACATCCTTCTTGTGCCATCTTTCTTCTTGACTAGAAGAACTGGAGCTTCTCAAGGCGAGTTACTGCTTCGAATCCAACCCTTCTCAAGTAATTCGGTAACCTGCTTCTTAACTTCTTCCAACTCCACTGGTGCCATTGGATAATACGCTTTAGAAACTGGCGCCGCACCAGGAACAAGATCAATCGCGAACTCCACGTCTCGCCTCGGCGGTAAACCTGATATGTCTTTAAACACATCCATGAATTCTCGAACTATAGCCGACGCTTCTTTATTATCAATTTCCATCGACAAAAGGACACTGTTTGTCGGCCTAGCCCTAAACTCGACTGGCCCGACAGAACTGCTTCCTCCAACAAAACAAACTTCGGATGTCCGGAAATCTGGAGAATCACTTTCCTTTCCTTACCATCAATATAAGCGTGGAAAGTGCTACGAAAATTCATTCCCAAGACCACAACAAACAAGGGATGCACCAGGATTGAATGATCCTAATGCGGGAAAAACAAGAACAAGTAAGATACCGAGATGACTTCATCCGAAGTCAAGATACCGAAGATGATTAAGCACGGGAAACATGATTCAAGCTGGCGATAAAATAATAGCTGGTAAGCAATGAAACCGAGAAAAACAAGGTAATACAACGATCATGAAATAAGGAAGTGAATCAAGACCAGAACTCCAAGTTACTCAAATAGAGTACCGCATTGTAACCATGCTGCAGTTCATGGGTACAATTACATAACTCCACTCAAGTTGCCCAGATCCTAGTATCAGAATCAAGGAACAGGGAGGGACAATAGTGAACCCAAAAGATTTCAAGCCGAGATGCAAAGTCGTTTGCATATCGTCAAGAAAAGGATCAAAAGAAAGATATGATTCAAGAATCACGATAACAAGGTGGCAGGACATGTTCCTAATCACGAGTATTCTGATTCGTATATTGGGTCCAATACCCAACTATAAAAGAATCAAACCCGATTAACCTATATCCCATTGCTCTGATACCAAAAAACCATGTCACGCCCCGCTTCCCAGAGTACGCTAAAATATGCACGTGACATAGCCAACCATGCTGCCTGTGGTTAGGAAAAATCCTTCCGCAGTCACATTACGGCTGTAGAGATATCAAGAACAGGAAATTAAACTAACTATCTAGTATATGTCCATAAGCCAGAGTAAAAGAGTCAAGAAATACTATAGTATGCGGAAGCAAAAGATCAAATAAACACCTGGAAAGTAAGACTGGATACCGACATGATTCCTACCGCTCGATCTAACAGCGGCAAAACTCCTGATCAGTCTGCAACAAAGGTAGAGGATCTGGGCCATGCAAAACCCAGACGTCAGCGCGTCATAACATCAAGCAATAATATAGAAACAGGGTAGCAAGACATGCAGGTATAATCATAAAAGGTATAGCAAGTGTAACAGCAATATAAATCAGGGTAGTGAAAGGTAGTGTGCAGTGAGTAATCTAAACTGGTCTATTGGGTTAAATACTCTCAAGTCTTTGAAATCAATTTGATGAATCATCAATGTAACTCAATAGTATCCCGTGCATGCCCGGGACCACGGTCTCAGATTCTCGGGCTGAACCGAGACATGCCGCTAGGTACTAAAGGAAAAGGGTACAGATGAATGATGTCCATAGCATCATCCCAAGGCTGGCCTAGCCTCTAAAAGAAAATGAATAACGATGGATGATGTCAACAGCATCATCCCAAGGCTGGCCCAGCCTCTAAAACTAGTCGGTAAAGGTAGCACACTGTCGAGTTACAAGTCAGATTTCATCATTGATTTCCCCATACCCCTAAGTTATATGTGTATGTCAAGTCAGGTATTCAGTAATCAAGAACTAATGCCAACACAGGATCAGGTAAGAGCAGGTTTGTCTGGATAGACAACAGGAACGGTCCGTGAGGACTACATGTCAGGTTTTTGGCATTAGACTCAAGATCAGGTAACAGGTCAAGCCATGGTACATCAGGTCAAGTCAAGTAGTGTACGGTACCATGTCGGGTCAAGTAATATGTGTGTAACAAGTTAGGCCAGGGTGTAAAAGATATCATGTGGGTGCTCATAATCAACTAACATAATCATGGTTATAAATAAACAAGCATGGGTATTATCAGAACAGTAAACTGGCACATGTAATATGATATGCGAATAGATACAGATTAAACTACTTGGATGCACGGTTATCAGTTTGGGTTTAAGAGATAGTTTCAACATTACATGCATGCAGTATAATAAATGTGGATGATAAAATCATATTAATATGTATTAAAACAATCTAGAGATGTGTTTGAATATGAATTAGACTAGATGTATGCAACCGGTCGTCCGATAGGGTATAAACTACAAAAGGGTATTATAGCTATGCAAACAATTGGGATTATGAGATCTAACATATAAATGTGGTTATTAGGTTTAGTAAACTAAATGCGACAATTAGGTTTCAAGTTCTAGATCTGAAATATATAAACGGGACATCGTGCTGCTAACTTGAAACTCATGGATTTAGATTCTATTTACAGATTTAATAAGAAAATAGATAAATTAATATAGGAATAGTAGGAATAGCATGTAGAAAGTTTCACTTGCCTCGACGGATCGCGAAGCGGTAAACGGAACGTCACGCGTCGGCTGGAAAAGTCGTGACGCGCGCACGGTACACGGAATGAGTCTAAACAACAAACAGTGGGATCACATGGGTCAGATGTCCTCGCTGGGTCGTCGAGATCGTCGACGGCCCGACTGGATTCCGGCGGTCTAAAAACAACAGTGAATAAAAGAGAACAGAAAATGCACAAAGAAACAAGAAGAGAAGAACGGAAAGAAAGGAAGAGGAATGGGACTAAACTAGCTTACTGGGTTGCAGTGGGGTGATCTGGTGATGGCGAGGTGAGGAGACGACGATGAGGCGACGGGCACGGGCGAAGAAGGAAGGCGGAAAAGAAAAATATAATGGGGAAGACGAAGAGGGAGGAGAGAGAGACGTGTTAATATTTAAGGGTAACAAATATTTTATGCATGTGCAGAGAGAGAGATAGAGAGAGATATAAACTGTTTAAAAAATATAAAATATTTTTTTAGAGATAGAGAGAAAATCAGGAGAGAGAGAGAGAGAGAGAATCAGGAGAGAGAGAGAGAGAGAGACGAGACAGAGAGAGAAAGAGAGATTCAGGGGAGAGAGAGAGAGAAATTTTAATTTTATTAAATGATTATAATATATTTATATAGTTAAAGAAGATTTGAATAATATTATAATATTAGTCCGTTTTGAGATTTTGGCAAATACAAATTTACTCCAAAACACGCTCGGGTCGGGTCTAAAAATTCAGATTTAAAATATGAAAAATATATGTGACTTCTGAATTTTAAAACGAGTGCTCAGGTAACGAAAAAGCATACCCCCAAAAACGGATGCACGTACGTGCGCGTAGCTGTCCAAACACGCCCGTTTCACTGAACGGGACGAGAACAAGATGCGCGGATACTACCACAGGGTTAGGGGTATCATGCAGGCTATGAAATGCAATTTTAAATTATTTTACGTGATTTAAATTGTTATATGCAAAAGATGCGATACTAGATAAAATGTCAGTATGCAGTATACATGAGATGCACGTGTCTATATAACAAGTCAAGATAATCTATAAATATGAATCAACCAGCTCAAGCAAGCGGGTCGGGTCGAATGCAATGTAAAAGTGAACTACTATTCGCATCCAAACATGATAAATCAATAAAATACCACAGACAAACAAATACGGAAACAGAAATTGGTATAACTGAACTCGGTTGTTACATGAGTACACCGGACAGGACTCGCTGGGAACATGCTAGTTGGTCTTATACCAGACGTCAGATAGCAGTTCCCTGGTGACATGTATACAGGTTAGTTCATCGACCTGAGATCGTCATTTTTCTCGTGTGAGTTCCCACTGTACTTTGATTACTACCCTACCACGGCTCAAAGGAGTCGTGTAAACAGGTTTTAGTTGGGTACAGTCCCGAGCCACATGGAGGCAGTGAGCGGATCTGCAGGGGTTCGTCTCTCCCGGTATTGGGGGTGAGGTCGCGCTGTGTCTAGGAGAGCCATTACACGAAATCCTTGGATAAGGCAGGAGATTTACTGGTAGGTGTTCCAGTAATATCTCAAGGTGTTCAGGGCTACACTCCGACACGACTTGTACCGTTTTTGGAGATCTGACTTTTACCAACCTCCTAGGCCCACCATGCGATACTCATAGACGAACGGACCGGACTGTACGGATATTGCCACTGACAGGCTCAGTAGGGTGTCAGGATGAGTTCGCTCATCGACGTCCCTTTTGGTCAATACCTGGTAGCCCGTTATGTATGGCTAATACCTCTGACGTGCTAGTGGTTAAATCCACAGCCAAGGGATTGACGAGTCATTAGAGTCCCCAACAGACAGTTTCTCAAGTTTCGGGCGAAACGCTGTAGAGGCCGTATGGAAATATGGCAGGATTCGATCATATACGTACGGTATTGCACGGATTATGATCGGACGGATAATACTAGCGGGCTTTGGTTTAAGCCGGATCCTAGTATTGTGCAGTGTAGATTTTGTCTCATTGCATTTGTATTCGGTCGCAATACAAATGCGGGTATGTTATATACAGTCACGGGGTTTTCCTGTAATTTATTACGGGATCGATTTTTTGAAGTTGCCAGTTTGCTTTCCGTTTCGGCCATTTTCCTTTCTATCTTTCTTTGGCTGATAATTGGTGTGGAGGGGGTTATTTGTAAATGTGCTTTTAATAATGGAGAAGACTTTTTGTGGCACATGGTTGGTTCATGATGATTCTAGCTTTCATTGACTTCCTTTTGTTCATCATTGCTTACTTGATATGATGGGATTAGGTTTTGACATGGTTGTGATGATTATTTCTAATGATTACACATCTTCTCTTTCTTGCATGATTCTCTCTCCCCTTGACAAAAGTATGGCCGGCCACTATTGTGTGGGTGAGGGAAATTCTTTTTTAGTGTGAGGTTTTTGGTATCTCTTTTCCACTCATGCAAAAGAAAAGGCTCCATTTTCATTGCTCATTTTTTTGATCTCATTCCTCCACCACAAATGGCAACCTCACTAACCCCTTGAGACAAAAGTGATCTACATGTATTCTACAGCAATCTTGGACACGTCGGCTTACCAACTTCATGTCCGAGTTGCCTCGGTTCAAGAGGTGGGAGCCCGTAAAAAGAACCCGGCGATGTGATGCCCTTTCCGACGAGGAGATGAAGACCGGAGATTCCGCGGGGAGATCGGGATGGCGACGAGAAGACCGAAGGACACGGATCGCTCGATATAGCTCTCTACCCTTTCTCTAGTTCTCTAATAGTAGGTTAATGGTCCGATTCGGGTTTAAATTCCGCGGTAGCGCCGGTTTCTGATTAAAGAAAAGCATTCATATTCCGTATTTTGGCCTCGTTCAGACGGCCGGGGCGCTGCCGTGCACTTACAAACTCATCAGGAAATACGTCAGGAAACTCTCTCACAATAAGAACCTAGCCCAATGGATTTGTTGTGGCTCCAGTATCATGAATATAAGCCAAGAATCCCTGACATCCTTTCCTTATGAGCCGACTAGCGCAAAAGGCAGAAATCAAACTGTGAGGGGCGTCACTGCAGTCCCCCTGCACAACAAGAACCGACTCACCCGAAGAAAAAAACCTAATTGTCTTCTCACGGCATTCCACAGACGCATAGCAAGTAGCTAACCAGTCCATGCTGAGGAGAACGTCAAAGTCCAATATATCAAGAAGGATCAAATTGACGGACAAATCTTTTGAATGTCTACCCTAGCACCACCTTGAGGTTTTAGAAGTATCAAGCATGCCAAATTTTAATTTTTACTAGGTGCTAAGTTAGAATAACAAGATCTTTACTAGAATACTTAGGTTTTGCTATGATGATATAAACTACTAAAGAGAAGGGAAGATTGTTATACCCTCGTAGATCGAGTCCTTCTCTTCTTTAGCTCCGGGTTGTAGTCTACGTGACTCCACTAGGCTCCTCTTCGAGTTGAACGAGCCTCCTTCGTGATCTTCGCGCCGAAGACGATCCACCTGAAGTCCCTCTAGCTCAAGCTAGCTTTACATTAAACTCTTTTAGTGTAAGTAGACTTGATTGCTAGTCAAGTATAGCATGATAAATTAGGAGTTTTGAAAGCTCACTAAAGATCTCACAAGCTCAATGATTCACATCACATATGAGGGTTTTGAGCTTGGAGATGATGTGAGAAAATTTGGAAAGCAAGAGAGAGCAAGAGCTCATGAAAAAATGGCTAAGGCAAAATGACCAAGTCAAGAATGAATGATGAATAGCTACTCACTTATTCAAGCATGGAATAAATTGCAATTTTAAATTGCAACCATTCTTGAATAGTGAGTCAAGACCAATAAAATATGATAAGAGCCATGCCTCAAACCATACCCAAAATATCTCCACATTTTACACCTCATTTTTCTATTTTCTCAAAATAGAAAAATATGCCTTGCTTCATATAATATATATATATATATATATATATATATATATATATAAAGCAATTAGTGAGCTAATGATATTAGTTAATATATAATTATATCAAATATAAATAAATATCAAATTATTAAATCATCATTTGATTTAATAATCCAGTTATATCACATATGACCGACTAATATCATTTATCTGTGTATCACATTATCAAATCAACACTTGATTCGATAATCTGGTTATATCACATATAACCTAACTTGATAACAGATAACTGCTAGATCACAATAAGATATCATATACACATATTTAATCAGGCTCACGCACATATCACATATGTGCCCTACTTCGTTTCTCTTGAACCAGGAAACTTCTGTGTGGGACTCTAAAGACTCGTCAATATGCCTGCAGTAGGTGATGATCACATCAGTCGTTTACAAGAAATCAGCGGTACTAGCTGGACGTAACAGCTACCCGAGTATTGAGCGATATGAAGATCAACAAGCAAGCTCATCCATACTCTCCATGAAGCTTATAAGTAACACAACCGTACAGTCCGGTCTCTTGGTCCGATATGTCGCATATCATGTCTAGGGGTTGTAAATGTCAGACCCCAGTAACGTGATAAGTTATGCCGATGTTAGGCCTATAACGGTTCTAGAAACTACTGATAACTATTATCCGTAAATCTCAGCAGCAGCCCTGGCTATGGACTTCCAGTTATAGCCAATCGAGTATAGCGCAACATCAACCCCCAATACCGGAAGAGACAAAACCCCTCTTATCGCTCATTGCCTTTATGTAACTCGGGACTGTACCCAAATTTCGCCTGTTTTCACGTATCCTTTGAGCGTGGTAGGGAGGAAATCAAAGCACAGTGGGAGGCACACAAGAATCTATTACGATCTCGGGTCTACTGACTAACCTGTACCGGTGTCACCAGAGGACTTCTATCTGACGTTAGGTATACTACCAACTAGGAGTCCTCGGCGAATCCTGTTCGGTGTACCCATTCTCTAATGGGCACCTGTGTACAATCTTTAATGTCACACACACCAATGGTTGTGGGATCAACCATCGCCCTCCAAGGGACAAGAAACGTACACACTAGTCTACTCTGGATTATTGATGCCCTACTCTCAATATCCCCTCGACTAGGAACTGATCAAAGGATGTACTTTTGGACCATCTTAGCCTCACTAGTATGATTTCATCATAATCCTGGTAGTCAAGTACATATCCTGAGGGCTTTACCAACCTGTGAGAGAAAGACAGTAAAGAATACCAGTCAACGTGTTAAGATAAAGAGTAACCAGATAGCATACTATCATGTCGAGAAAGAAAGTCCTATATATATATATATATGTCCAAGCATCCACTATAATATATATCAATGAACAATAATGGCCTCTAGGGAATACATATTCCTAATATCTCTATCCCCAATACGAACAGTACATGACAGAAACATATGTCGCGCAACAAAAGACTCTCCAATGGGCATAATCATGACAAGTGGCTCATTTAACAAGGACGAATCTCGGCCTAACCTCAGTACGATGTGTGTGGACACATACGAATGCGTAGATCCCGGGTCGAACAACACGCGCGCATCGAAAGAACACACTAAAATAGTACCTGTCACCATGGCATTCGACGCCTGTGCATCCTGTGGGGTCAATGCAAAAACTCAGGCCTGTCCTCTACCGGCATCCGGCTGTCCTCCGCCCCTGCCACCTCGTCCCATCTGAACAAGACCGCCACAGCCACGACCTTTCGGAGCATCGGCCTGGGGTGAAGCAATATCAGGCGTAAGAGGCAATGCTCTCTGAGATGGTGAAGGTGGTAAGGTAACTTGTGGAATTGCTGCCTCGTCCTGGCGTACCTCAGTACAATCCCTGATGTGGTGATACCGACTCCTACACTGAAAACATCCCGACGACGGATGTTGACCATGTGGGTAAGAGCTATATAACTGGCCTCGTCTCATTCCTCTGCCATCATTACTGCCTAGAGGGGATCTTCCGCGGCGTCTATTTAACTGCCTCTGAGTTGACACACTGGTACGAATCTGATTTGGTCCTGGAACGATCGAAGTCTCGGAAAGACACTCCTCTATGAGTAGGACTGCGTCCACCGCGGCTACATACGTATCAGAGCACTGGGCGCCTATAGAGAGGAAGAAATGGGTAGCAAGGCCTCGTATGAATCTCTTGACGCGCTTCTATTCAGTATCCACCAAATATGGAGCATATACGGATAGCTGGATGAACTGAATATCATACTCTGCCACTGTCATACTAGGAGTCTGGCGCAACGACTCAAAACTGCGAGTTCGGGCAACCCTGACGCTCTATGGAAGAAATCAAGCAAGAAAAATCGTTGCGAACTCATCCCGGGTCATAGATGGAAGACCTGTAGCTCTACCCCTCTCTATAGACTCGCACCAAGTCTGGGCAAGCCCCTCCAGACGGAAACTAGCAAACTTGACCGATCTCGCATCGGAACATCTCAAGGAATGATAGATCCTGGCCATCCGGTCAAGAAACGACTGTGGATCCTCCACTATATCGGAGCCAGTAAAAACCAGAGGGTTTAGCCTCATAAACTCTTCTAAAGATACAACGATATTCTCTGTGGCGGTACGTACGACTGTCTGAGCAGTAGGCACAATCACGGTCCTCGTAGTAGGTGGAACAATATCTTATCTCTGTGCTCGATTGATTCAACCAAGGATCCAATCATCTTACATAAGTCCTAAACACTGTCCTCTAAACTAGCAATACGTCCTAGAGAAGGTGGGTCAGTCTGCTCCTGAAGGATAGGCGTACCGCCCTAGTCAGTCTTCGTCTCAGACGAGCCGACCCTGACCTCATCTCTAGCGGCAGCTCTCTGTGCCCTTGTAGTCTTTGGCGGCATATTGGCTGGAACAAGGAAACAGAATTCAATAAGAACATAGAAATCAAATCATAAGGATATATATAATCAAGGAAGGAATTACAACCAAATATGTCCTAAGGTCACTTAGGCGGAGTACCGTGTCGTAAGTATGCCGCAAAACATACACACGCTACATCACTTTGCTTAAGCTACTTACTCCATCATACTGAGGGTCATCCTACACTCCGAAAGGTACAACCTAATGTTATGATACCAACTTTGTCATGACCTAAATTAGGAACGCGACCGGCACTTAAATCACGCAATATCTACAAGCGTAACGTAATTCAAGTAAGCCGAAAACCCAGAAATCTAAACCATGAAAAAATAGAGTGATAAAACATTGGTTAAAAACATTTAAAATCTCAAGTTAAAAATCTCAAAACTTAAATTATTTTCTTAAAAATTTCGGCAGCATCTCCTTTGTAAAAACTAGTCCAAAACAGATACAAAATATAGAATATGTAAGTCGATGTAGTACACCCCAGTACTTGTGGGGAGGCGGAAATTTCAAAAACGATCTTGTTTAGTGAACGAACATCGACTAACCGCTTAAATCGAAGCTAAACTATAAATAACCGTACACAAAGAGTTTCTTATCAATTGTGTTTAGGGATTATACCTAATGAAACCGGTCCTTCGTCTTTGTGTCCTCCTTTGTTCTCCTCGACCTTCTCTAGGTAGTAGACGATCCATCCGAGAGCAAAACACCAAGCTACACCTCTAACTTGAGGTAACTAATCTACTTTGATTGCTAATCAAAGAAGAAAGGATGATATAGAGTGAAGGTAATGGATGTTTAAGTCTAACTAATCCTTTGATCTCAACACATGAGGATTAAGGATTAGGGTTTGAAGATGAGAGCTTGAGGAGAGAGAAGATGATAATGATAATGAGATGAGATTGTGAGTGTATCATAATATATTATGAAGCATTCTTATTATAGAAAAATGAATAATAGAAATGAATAAGCATGCTTCATAAATGCAAAGTGGTGATTCATTAAGCATGTGTCATTATCATTTATGGTGCAATAATGATAATGATGAATCACCCTCATGACTCACAATCTTATCCAAAGTAACCTCCTTAGTCAAATCTTCTAGAAGCTTCTCGCACAATTACGAGAACGCCCCTCCGATCCGCAAAAATATGGAAAAACTTTAGACTGTAAAAATCCAATAACCGGATACCAGTAACTGGCTTAAACTAAAGCCGACTGGTAAAAACTGTCCGAAAGTCGTACGTGCGTAAACGCACGTATGCGTCCGAACCCTTTGTCGCAAAACCATGCAACCTCTATATCGTTTCGCCTGGAGTAGGAAACTCTCTGTGTGGGACTCTAGAGACTCGACTACTACGCTGGCAGTGGGTTTAACCACAAACCGCAAGCGGCACTAGCTGTACGTAACGGTCCCCAGGTAGTTGTCGATAAGAAGGCCGATGAGAAAACCCATCCGAACTCCTACTGAGTCTGATGTGACAATCTCCATACAGTCCGGTCCGTTCGTCCAAGACTATCGCATATCGGGCCTAGGGGGGCGGCAAGCGTCAGTCCCCTAATAGCGGTATAAGTCGTGTCGGAGTGAAGCCCATTACACCCTGAGAAACTACTGGAACCTACCAGTAAATCTCGCTTGCCCTGGCCAGGGACTTTGCGTAATGGCTCTCTGACACAGCACGATATCTACTCCCAATACCGGGAGGGACGAATCCTGTCTAACCGCCACTGCCTCCAAGTGCTCGGGACTGCACCCAACTGCTACCTGTTTGCACGACTCCTTTGAGCCGTGGTAGGGTAGCAATCTAAGAACAGTGGGACACACTCGAGGCGAAGTAGCAGTGTCAAGTCTGCGGACTACGCTGTACTCATGTCACCTGGGAACTGCTCACTGACGACTGGTATCAAACCAACCAACAGTTCCCTGTGAGTCCTGTCCGGTGTACCCGTAACCTAACGAGCACCTGCATACTATCTCCAGTACGACGTACTGACGGCTGTGGGACAGACCATCTCCCCAACTGGGATGAGAAGCGTACACACTAGTCTACTCCGGATATCGATGCTCTGTCTCGATAATCCAACGACCAGGGACCTGAATAAGGATGTGCTTGTAGACTACCCAGCCCCCACTAGTGTGACTGCCATCACAACGCTGGTAGACAAGCAAGATCCTAAGAGCTCTATCAATACGTACACTCACATATTAAGATAGAAAAACCAAGTAGCATACTACCATGTTTAGCAAGACTGTTATATACATGTGAATATCCCAAGCTTCCATTAAGTAATATACAAACTAGTATGATACAGTAATGGCCTTCTAGGGCATAAACACTAACAGAATAATAAAGACATCCCCCAATCGGGAGCAACTCATTCCTAAAGGCGGAATACAGCCACAACAGGTAAATATACAACGCCGTAGCAAAGAAGTAAGCAATTAAGAAGTGAAAACAACATAATAAGAGGTAAAACAATATCGCGGCATGAAATAAAAGCCGGCTCACAGGAGCGCGACAACCAGAGTCACATATAATACAATCTCGAACCTCACAATCTCGTATCTATGTCAAATACATATAAGTTGTAGATGGAGAGTACTAGATACAAAATAAGATATACGAGTAGAAGTATATGGGTACCCGCACAAAAACCCACCTACAAGAGGTCTCACACCCAACAGTAGCGGTATCCACCGAAAAGATGCAAAAAAGAGCCTGCCGCGACTATACTGAGGGTCAACCTGCAAAACACTGTAGCACAACGGGGTAAGTTGATAACTCGTGAGAAGTAAATAATATCGTACAGGTAATCACATGCATGCATGATAAGCAACCAATCCTACATATGCAATCATAATGGCATATGAGCAATAATATGAGATGTAGTGAAATCATAATCAAGATACTATATCGGGATACAACGACTATATGTACAGAGTATATCATAAAAATCCTGAGTTTGGGATAAAACAGAGTCATCATCAATAACTCCTCATCATAGATATCCTGTGTCCATCAACGACACCCAAAATCCCAATATCTCAGGCGCCGTAACTCTGAGCGGCCCTCATATCCATCTCATCATCTACTCCGAACAGTATCCTCCGGATATCCATCAAGTCTCCATACAATCACCGGTAGGTAGTGCTCCCCCTGCCAGGCTCATCGTCATCCTTACGATCTTCTCGCCCCGGGGTCCCTTACCGAGTCCACCATGTACCCGCAGACGGCTCAGCCACTCCTCGAATCGGATATGCTCATAACTAAGAACCGAGAAAACTTATGGTGGACACGAAATATCATATCAAGGGAAAACCCTCCTTTTTAAATATCTAAAGTTTCAAAATGTTCTTACGGTTTTCTAAATCCACGAAACAGAAATCTTTTGAAATATGAGAAATAGCACTATAGCAATGCATGGATGCTGCTAACATGATGCGTACTAGTACAAGAATCAATATTTCACTGTTAATAATGAATACAGTACAAATATATTTGTCCATGGCAATTTCTATAGTGTGCGTGACATAGCAATTACCAACGGTGTGTGTGGTATATAAATCAGTGCTCGTGCAATATAAACCGTTAGTAATGGTGCAGTGTCCTATTAACGATATATTAATGTATGACGGGTAATAGGATGTACAAAATGGTACTCATGCACAATCACAATATGTATGTATATATATATATATATAAGCATATCATACTAGGTTATATCACTTGAATCTAGCCATCGGCGTTTAACGCCATACAGGCGATTCCCCCGTAAATATTAAATCTACTCACCGGACGATCTCGAGCTAAATGAATCCGATCACCTCCTTTCCCTGCCTGGCTGCGTCCGAAGTCCCCGCCTGTGATCCTAGCATCACACAAAATCAAAACTCGTGAAATTAGTAAACTTACGATAACACACGGACACAAACGCCTAACTAACGAATTGACTCCCAGAAGCTACCAAGTGTTAGCTTAGCGGGCTAAACGTGTGCAGGGACACCCTAGACCATATCTATGGCTGTTAAACGCACAAAACACTCAAACAAAAGTCGGATAAATCCATATCGCACGTTGTCGAAATGCTTGAATTCTAGCTAAACGGTTCCGGATTTTTATACACAAGGAATTAGAGAAAGTTGCACATGCCACAAGCCTACAAATAACCCCAAAGACCCCACGACCAAGATTCACCCCATTTCTCCATACTCTGGCCGCAAATTGCGGCCAGAATTAATTAATCTGTGGCCACCGTAAAGGGAAATGGGCTCAGGTTTATATGGTAGGTTCTAGGCCTCTAAACTATGTCTTTGTGATGGCAACTTCTCATACTAACACCTGGGTCGATAGCAGGTTCAAACAGAGCCCTTAAACTTAACATGAAAACGATATTGACACTAATTTAAAATATTAAGGTATAATATTGAAACTTTTTAACACAATAAATTTCCTTAGAGCCTAAACAAGGGTTAAAGATCATTACTTCTCCAAAACTTGGGAAAACCCCTAGTCATCTAAGCTCCATGTCATCACAAGAGGGTTAAATATGCTTAGTTGGGGTTTTAGTGAGGTTTGATGTTGATTTGGCTCAAGGTTAGTGGAGAAAATAAGGATCAAGTGAAGATTTTTGGGGAAGAAGAAGAAAAGGAACAATGAGAGAGAGTGAGGGTGTTGAGTTAAGGAAATGAGAGATAAGAGAGTGTTGAGGGTGAGGGTGAGAGAAAAGAGCCATGATCTTTCTCTTTCCTCATTAAATGCCTCTCATGCCTTGTCCCCCTATGTCTCCCATGCCTCATTTCTTTATTCTTTTCCTTCTCTCATTTAAAAATAAAAACCTTTTTACTTTAAAATCAAATGTGCATATATGTAACATGACATAAAACAAAAGGGTTAAGTGTGCCCTGCCTAGTAAAGCATGGTTAACACATACTCAACCCTAGATTAGTATGCACAAGTGTGTGCAAGTACAAAAATAATTAATAAAATATTAATTAATTATAATAAAATATGTGAAAACAATTTTTTTGTTAAATTTATTAAAAACCCGTATTATATTGCTTAATTAACTCTAATCGCATCCTAAGGTGTTACATCCTGCATCTGGTTTTTGTGTGTCTTTGATGATACTCGTAAGTGGGTATTTCCCCTATCACGAAACATTGCACATGATGTATCATTCATATATGCTAACTAGATTCCTGAGGGTTACTAAACTGGAATAAAGGAACTTTCTCAGTACCTCGCTTCCGAGACTCCGTCCGAAGAATAGGCTACGACCTCTCAGGGCCTCCCCCGGATGCATTCCTTCTTCGACCAACTGTATTATTTCAGAAAATGGAAAATATTCTTTTAGAATTTAAATAATAATGTAATGAGTTTTATGGATATTATACCGAGTATGGATTTGAGTTTTCGTAAATTGATAATTATACGCCTCTATTTTGGAAAATAATTGGAATTTAAAACGAATTATTATTTATGAAAGCATTTATTTAATTGAAGTTTTCATAAATTAGCGTATAATTATACCCGTATAAGTTTAAAATTAAAATTAATTAGTGTTTTACTATTTACGAAATTAAGCCAAGTTTATTTGTTAAACATGCTTTAAATTGCCAAGACATATTTATAAGAGAAGGTTAACATTTTATTTGTGTTTTTTAAAGTATGGTTTTATGTTTTAAAGAAAAGAAAAGAATATGAGAGAAGAGAAAGAGAGACATGAGAGCATAAGGGTATTATTATATTGAGTTTGGACAAGGAGAGAGAGCGGGGGTTATGTTTGGCACCATGCATTAATCATATCACTTTTACTTATCTCGTTTTTCATCCTCTTCTCTTCCTCCACCTCGCACTACCACCACAAATACCCACACAAAACCCCTCAAAACACAGTGAGGCCTTCACAAAAAATGTTCCTATCCTCATCTTAAATATAGTGTATTGATCAAGTCTCCACTTTGAGACCCTTTGCAAGCTTGGAACTTTCCCGAGTCACAATCTTGAGGTAAAAACCCCACTTTTATATAAGTTTTAAGTATCCTTTCCATGGCAACTAGTTTAAAGCTTAAAGTGTATGTTTTCCAGACTTGAGGTTTTCAAAAGCGAGTTTTTATGGATATAACTTGTAGTTGTGGTGTAGTAGAACTTTAGTGAGTGATAACAACCTTATTTGTGATAGCTAGGAGTGTTTTAGTGGAAGTATCATTGGTTTAAATTAGTTTTGAAGTTATAAAACTTGCTTTTCATTGAGGTTTTGAAGTTCATATGGAATCTGGAGCAATTAAGGTTCTATGAAAAATATTTAGAGGATACAGTGAAATGCATAGACCGGTAGAAGACCATCGTGAAAGGTCGAGCCCCCAATTCCGATCCCAAACCGAAAATTTAATCTCCTGGACCGCAAATTGCGGCTAAGTTGATGAGTTACTGTTTCAATTTTTTTCTATAGCTCACTTACTTAATAACTAAGCTTACCTTATATGCTAAATAGTCCCAAATCACCCGAGTAAAAATCTGTGTGCATTTTGACTTGTTTTTGGCGATGTTTTCTGATATTTGAAATTTAGATTTTGCATATTTGTGTCTTGAATCGGTCGTTCAACGTTCGTATGTCGACGTCGGGAGGAATTTTGTTGGTTTAGCACGCGTTGACCATAAGTTCTAACCTTTGTGTACTTCGCTCGTCGTATCGGTTTTCATATAGGGTTTTATGTGATTTTTTATGATTTCAATTGTAGGTACAATCACGGGGACTTCCGAGACGACGAAGAAGAGCAAGGCATCCATTGGTTTCGATTAAGGTGAGGCGTTTAGATGAGTAGATGTATATCTACGGGGGAAGTCGGGTGGATGGCATATAGCACCCCCGCAACCATAATAGTTAGGATACTATATATCCTATAATTATATACCTAGTCTAACCATATGCGATAGTAGTATATTTAGGAGATGATTATTCCCTAGTACTATTTTATAGCCATTGAGCTATACACACACACACATATGAGTACGCCATATACTATAAGTATATATGTGACATGAGAATGGATACGTTATGAATATATATGATATGATATGAGATGAGATGATGTGCGCGACTATAAATCCGTATCATATTGATTGGATGATATCATACGCGGTCGGGTGGATGGCATATACCACCCCCAAAACCGTAGAAGTTAGCGTACTATATATCCTAGAATTATATACCTAGTCTAACCATATGCGATGGTAGTATACTATACTTAGTAGATGATTATACCCCTAGTACTATTTTATAGCCATTGAGGTTGAGGTATATATATATATATATGTATGTATATATGAAAATATATACATGAGTACGTTATATGCTATAAGTATATATGCGACATGAGAATGGATACGGTATGAGTACACATGATATGATATGAGATGAGATGATGTACGCGACTATAGATCCGTACCATATTGATTGGATGATATCATACGCGGGATATTCCGTACGTGATATGATAAGGATTGATTGCCGAATGCAGCCGATATTTATTTCTGAAAGTCTACCCTAGCACCACCTTGAGGTTTTAGTGGCATCAAGCATGCCAAATTTTGAAATTTTTAGGTGCCAAGTTAGACTAACCAAGATCTTAACTAGAAGATTAGGGTTTAACCTATGATGAAATGAAAAACTAAAGAAGAGAAGATGGCTATACCCTTGTAGATCGAGTCCTTCACTTCTAAAGCTCCGGGTTGCAGTCCACGCGACTCCACTAGGCTCCACTTGAGAGTTTGGATGAGCTTCCTCGATGACCTTTGTGTTAGTGATATGTATGCCCTAAAGGCCATTACTGTATATACGATATATATTGTAGTGGATGCTTCGACATATATAGGGAGGACTTTCTTGCTAGACATGATAGTATGCTATCTGGTTGCTCTTTATCTTAACATGTACTTTGATTGTCTCTATGTTACATGTTGATAAAGGCCTTAGGATGAGTACTTGACTACCAGGACTATGATGCAGATCATACTAGTGGGGACAGTGTAGTCACTAAGTACATCTTTCAAATGTTCCTAGTCGTGGGAGTACCGAGACAAGGCATCGATACTCCAGAGTAGACTAGTGTATGCGCTTCTTGACCCATATGATGGGCGATGGATGATCCCATATCCATTGGTGTTTGACATTAAATAAGGTATACGGGTGCTCAGTGGAGACTGGGTACACTGGAAGGACTCGCCGAGAACTCTTAGATGGTATTATACCTCATGTCAGATGGCAGTTCTCTAGTGACACTGGTATATGTTAGTTTGTAAACCCGAGATCGTCAGAGAGTCTTGTGTGATTCCCACTGTGATTTGATTTCCACCTCACCACGTCCAAGGGGGCGTGCAAAATGGTGGCTTTTGGGTACAGTCCCGAATCACATGGATGCAATGAGCGATAGAAGGGGTTTCGTCTCTCCCGGTATAGGGAGTTGATGTTGCGCTGTGTTCGATTGGCTATAACTGGAAATCCCTGGCCAGGGTTGCTGAGATTTACTGGTAAGTATTATCAGTAGTTTCTCGAACTGTTATGGACCTCATATCGACATGACTTATCGGTTACTGGGGTCTGACATTTACCACCCCTAGACTTGATATGCGACATATCAGACGAAGAGACCGGACTGTACGGTATTGTTACTGATTGGATACACAGGAGAATGTACAGGCTTGCTTGTTGATCTTCTGATCACTCAATACCTGGGTGGCTGTTACGTTTAGCTGACCGCTTGCAGCTTGTGGGTGTTTGATATGATCATCACCTACTGCCGGCGTATTGACGATTCTTTATAGTCCAACACAGAGGTTTCCTGGCTCAGGCAAAACAGAGTAGAAGCACATATGTGATATGTGCGGGACCGAGAATATTACGATATGAGATATCGTATTCCATTCTCACGATATATGATATCGGCCGGGTATATGTGATATAGACGGGTCATCGGATTAAGTGTTGATTCGATGAATCGGTATATGTTATATTAGTCGGTTATATGCGATATAGCCGGATTGTCGGATCAAGTGTTGATTCGATAATTTAATGTATAATTATATATGTGATATATTGCATTACATTAACTAATATAAGCTCGCTTTATTGATTCATTTTCTCACCGGATAATACATTGATATATATGCGATATATGTTAATTGTATTATTTTCTTTTGTTATAAAAATATATTATATATGTGATATATAATATTGTAACAAGTTATGATTACAAATACAACATGATTTGTGGAGATTAAACAAGTTAGGATTTAATTTGGGTTAGCATTTGGGTTAGCTTTTTCATGAAGCTTTTAGAAGCTTTATTTTGTTTTAAGCTTAGATATTTTGTATAGATATTTTGTGTTGATATTTATTAACCCAACCCAAACCCTTTACCCTAGTTTACTCTCTACATGGGTTAAGCCTTCATTCTTAACCCATGGTTGATTTGTAACCATAAAAAAAAGATTTCATTATTCATCACAAATAGATTTCTTCTTCTTCCTCTTGGAAAAGCTTTCTAGCTTTTTACATGTGATGATTTAAAAGTGAGAAATTGAAAACAAATGAGAGCAAAATTCCTACTTCATCATCCTCATCTATTCTAGCCACATAGATTAGGGTGTTCACTTCTCTAATAAATTGTTTAGTGAAGTGTAAGCTTGGGTTAAAGATTCTTCAAGGTAGATCATCTTCGAAAAGGAAGACTTCAAGCAAGTATGGATCATTCAGCTTGTGGAGCCTCTCTAGAGTCCGGAAGTTCATGGATCACGACGAAGGGACTACTACTCGGAGCTTATGAAGCGAAGGAACGAACCACAAAAGTTGTAATCTCTCTCTTTTAGATGTAAAGTTGTTTACATGCTATGTTTACCCTATGTCTCTAATTAAGATCTTGGTTAGGGTTTGTTTAGCACCCCAAAAATTTTAAAGTAGCATGATTGATGCTTGCCAAAACCTTCTCAAGGTGCTATGCTAACCCTACACTTCGTGCCGAAGATGATCCATGTAAAGCCCACTAGCTCAAGCTACCTCTTCACTAATCTCCTATTAGTGAGGAAACACGCCATACCAAAGTGCTAGTTTGGTGTGGGATGGTGAAGTAGGGGATTTGAAGCTCACTAGTTTGTTCAAAACTCCATAGTTCACATCACATGTGAGGGGTTGGAGTTTTGATGCATGATGAGGAAGTAGAAGAAGTAGAGAGCTCAAGAGAGCAACACTAGAAAATGGCTAAGTGTTGTGAATGAAGTGAAGAATGGCAACCCCCTTGACTCTCACTCATTCAAGCATGGAGTAAATTGCAATATAAAATTGCAAGCATGCTTGAATAGTGAGTCAAGAGAAATAAATAAATGAAAAATGCCATGCCTCACCATACCTCCTTATTTTCCACATCTTTTTCTATTTTCCAAAAATATAAAAATCATGCCATATTTCATAATATATATGTAGCGCCTTGAAATGTCGTTTTGGTGTTTTCCCGAAAATCGGTGAAAATATGGTATTTTTTCCGTAAATCGTCTTTTTGTTATTTTGTAGTTTAGGACTAATTATACCTAATTTGGATAGGTAATTGCTTGTTTTTAGTAGCAAATGATTTACTTATGAAATTCTGGTCGTTTAAAAATTTTCCCTAATTTTTCATTTTTTAATATTATTTTAAGCCGGTAAGAAAATATATTAAATTAGCAATAAATACAAATTTAAATGGGCTAAATTTAAGCTTTAAAATCATGTTGATTAAAATCTAGTTATAACATAAATTTTTAGTATTTTATTTTAAGTTTTAACTAATTTTTATTATAGAAAACGAAATTTATGGAATTTAAGCTAAAACTTGCAATTTTGGACTTGTAGGGGGTCTTTTTGCATAAAATTTCTTTTGTAAAACCCCATTCACCCATCCCTCACTCCCTTGGCCGGCCCCACCTCCTACTGCAGCACATTTTCCCCCCCTCCAAATTGTATTCTTCAACTCCTTTTAAATTGTTTAAAAAGGGTTTAAAATGTGGTAATGGGTGGGGGTATTTTCGGGGGGGGGGGGTTTGACTTAGACTTTTACACCATCCCTTCACATCCCCCATCCCTCTCCTCTCAGCAGAAAATCCTGCACCAACAGCCCCAAATATTTTCCCCATTTCTTCTTCTCTTTTGCTTCATTTTCATCTCAAAAATTCAACAAAATCCACAATTTCCTTCACAAATTCATCACAAAACCATATTCCATCTCTTCTCCAACCTAATTTGGTTCAAATCAAGGAGAAAGGAGGTGTCTTGGGAGGCTTGAGCAAGCTTAGGATTGAACTTTTGAGGTATAATTTCTAATCAAATGGTTAAATTGTAGCTTAAATGTGCTAAACTAGAACCTTGAAATTTGTTTAGTGTTAAATTTAGTGTTTGTTTCTAATCTATTTTTTTTAAGAGAGTAGTTTGTTTAAACTAGGTTTTTTTAGCACCATTGATTAGTTAATTAAGTTATCTTGTTATCTAGTTTTATACAAACCTAAATTGAGAGATTACTTTGTTTAAGTGGGCTTCGATTTGTGTTAATTTAGGTTTTTCAAGTGTGAAATTGGATTTAAATTGGTGGTTATAAAAAATCAAGAAAAAGGATGTTTATGGAAACATGGGATTTGAAGCTTTGTAATGCGTTTTAATCAAAGTGATTGTGGTTAACTAGTTGCGGTTGGATGTTATGCTAGGTTGTAGTCCTTTTTGTCGCAAAACGGCGATGTTGCGCCGATTTGTGGAATGTTGGTGCTTGCTTGTCTTACTAAATTTTTGTGGTGATGTATGTGCGACATCTTGATGTTATATTTTTGGCATACCCTATGACTTTTAGGATGTGAGAGTGCGGTTTTTTTTGAGTGGTCAGGTTTAGTTTGGTCGGGCGACCAATCGACGTTTTAGATAGATTTTTGCGATTTTCGCGTGTGTTCCGCGCACCTTGTGCACGTTGTACCTAGCTTGTGAACGTCGGTATTTTTAGTTTGGGTTTTGCGTCGTTCTTGATATGTAACCTTATGTTTGTATTGATGTAAATTCCAGGTTCGGTCGCAGAGACGTCAGACGCGGCACGAAAGGAGAAAGCGGTGATTGGACGTGACTAGCTAGGGATTCCGGTGAGTAGATGTAACATCTACGGGGGACTATCGTTGGATGGCGCAAGCCGCCCGATAGTTTTAGTAGCTTAAAAGGATTCTTAGTAATGTTAGTAATTAGGGGTGTAATACTTGTATGATTATTTGCTACATTCATGCCTTATATTGACATACATATGCGAACCCATTTTATAGGACACCTGCACCATTGCCAGGGTTTTTATATGCAGCACGAGCACTATTCATGCTTACACCCACGCCCTGGTAATTGCCATACCACCACACTAGATAACCTATAAATTGAAACCTTTTACTATAATTGATACTTAAACTTGTGCTATTGCCTTTAATTCCTTAAAATGAAATCGTAGGATTGCTATTCATGTGCATGTACCTCATCATATTATTTGTTCATGCCTAGTCTATTAATCACACATTGCAACTTGATTATTGATAGCATATGCATTCATTATCATTGGCATATGCATTTATGAGGATTTCTTGAGATTTTGTGATATTTCTGGATTTCGGGGGAAAGCCGTAAAATTTCTAAACTTATTATATTTTTAAAATATGTAAATTGCGGTTTTCTAGTGATGTAAGTGTCGTCCACCATGAGTTTGCTGTGGTTTTCGAGACCCGTTTCGAGGAGTTGGATGAACCGTCTCGGGTACATAGTGGGCCCGGTAAGGTACCCCGGGGCAAGAAGCTCGTGGTGCTGACGATGAGCCTGGCAGGGGGCGGATTACCTACCGGTGACTGTTTGGGACGGCGGATATCCAGAGGATACCGACCGTAGCCGCGAGATGATGAGATATTGATATTGAGATGGGTCAGCCGGATGGCTGAGGCCAGAGATACTATGACATGGATATATGAGATTTGTGATAGTTTTGAGGTGTCGTTGCTGGACACAGGTTCTTGTTGATTCTAGTGGTATTATGCTGGTATTTCAAAAGAGGTTCCTAAAGGAAAAACATGATTCTTATACTTACACATTCAGATCATGAGTTGATTCACATTGCATTCATACCTGCTAGTATATTCATATTGCATACATACCTGCTATTATGTCCTGCCATACCTGTATTATAGATGCTAGGATGCTTGTGTGCATGCATTCGATAGCCTGTGTAGATGTTATTTATTACTCACGAGTTGGCAACTCACCCCCGTTGTGCCACAGCCTTTTTCAGGTCCGCTCCGTCAGTACAGTAGCGGCGGGCGCACTTGCTTCTTTTGCCTGGACTCGAGGTTTTGCTCTTAGGTGGGTTATATTATTATTTTTTTACCACCTTGTATATTCTTTGTATCTATTGTACTTCATCTACTGTATCTACCAGTATTATTGTATATTGACCTAGAGATGAGACTGTGAGGTTTGTGGACTTTTATGCTGTATTTGGGGTCGAGCTCACTTGAGTCGACATGCAGTTTTTCTCATGCTCTTTATGATTATTTTGCATGTTGTTGTTTTATATTGCGTGGGATTTGTGACCATCTTGTGGCGAAGAGCTAGCTCCCGCTTGGGGATGCCATATTTGTTGGATTCATATATATTCTTGTTGTACCCATTTTGGGGGCCAGTATTTACAAAGGAGACTCTGCCGAAATTTTCGGAAAAATTGATATTGTTTTTTTAAAAGGTTTTATATGACTTATTGGATAAACTCGCTTTCAATTGATTGGTTTTCCTTCATTCTTTTGCTTATTTGGTTTTGGTTTCTGGGCTTTGGCTTACTTATTTTACGGACGTCTTGAGACGTTTCGTAACTTAAGTGCCAGTCACGTTCCGTACCCTGCGGGTCGTGACAATATATATATATATATATATATATATATATATCTGTGTGTGTGTGTTAGTGTAATATGCCCTAGAGACCATTATTGTATAGTACTAGTTTGTATATTACATTTTGAAAGCTTGGGATATATACACGGATTTTATGACAGTCTTGCTCAATATGGTAGTATGCTACTTGGTTTGTATCTATTTTAATATGTGTGTATGTTTCTTTTAACGTATCGCTAATACATATTGGTAGAGCCCCTAGGATCTTTGCTTGACTACCAGCGTTGTGATGGCAGTCACACTAGTGGGGACTGGGTAGTCTATAAGCACATCTTTATATAAGTCCCTAGTCGTAGGATTATCGAGACAGGGCATCGAAACTCCAGAGTAGACTAATGTATACGCTTCTCATCCCAGCAGGGGAGATGGTCTGTCCCACAGCCATTAGTACGTAGTACTGGAGATAGTATACAAGTACTCATTGGGTTATGAGTTACACTGGACAAACTCGTGTGGTACTGCTGGTTGGTACTATACCTATCGTCAGGTAGCAATTCCCAGGTGAAATGAGTACAGCATAGTCCGTTGACTTGACACTGCTATTTCGCCTCAAGTGTGTTCCCACCGTTCTTAGATTACTACCCTATCACGGCTCTATTGAGTCATACAAACAGGTAGTGATTGGGTGCAGTCCAGAAGCACTTGGAGGCAGTGGCGGTTAGATAGGATTCATCTCTCCCGGTATTGTGGGTTGATGTCGCGCTGTGTTCGGAAAGCCATTACACAAAGTCCCTGGCCAGGGCAAGCGAGATTTACTGGTAGGTGCTCCAGTAGTTCCTCAGGGTGTTTTGGGCTGCACTCCGACACGAATTATTGCGCTATTAGGGGTCTAACATTTACTGCCCCTAGGCCCGATATGCGATACACTTAGACGAACAGATCGGACTGTACGGAGATTGCCACAGACAGGCTCAGTAGGAGTTCAGATGAGTTTGCTCATCGTCCTTCTTATCGACAGATACCTGGGTAGCCGTGACGTGCAGCTAGAACCGCGACGTGCTTGTGGTTAAACCCACTGCCAGCGTACTGTCGAGTCTTTAGAGTCCTGATTTGTTCAAAAAAAGAATAATATGTAGTTTAGTAGTAACCGCAATCAATAACGGTGTCGCGTGTAGCGAGCGTTAGTGAGCACGGGTCGTCCTTTAGGATTTGAGGAATTTGTAAATTCTTGCTTTAGTTGAGTCGAAAGAACTAGTAAAGAAATTCAAGAAATTGCTTAAGATTTGGTTGAATTAATATTTTCAAGAAAATCAAGAAATTATTTTCAAGAAAGGAAATCAAGAAAATGTTCAATCTCTAATTATCCAGAAAATATGAAGAAGGCTTGTAGGATTCGATCGGATTTAGTAGCCATGGATGACTAATAAAGGCAACTCATCTTTTCTATTGACAGTTTAATGCTAGATTGATGGCGTTGAATGCGGATTAGGGTTTTTTGGAAGAAACTAGGGTTTCTTCACTATAGTCCCTTATCCTTTTATTGATCCCATTCATTTTCTAGCCCTTCACAAAAAGATCATTAATCTTATCTCATATTGTGGTCAAGATATCAATGGATTGATATCGTACCCAATGAGGATGTTAACGATTCTTTTGCGAAGGTCTGTAAACTTCATAAGACAAAAGAAAAGTGTAGAATTCTATCATCCATCGATCTACCCTAATCCTACGAATCCTATCAAGCGAAGATTTACTCGCGCATCATGAAAATCGAAGAAAGATTAGAAAAAGAACTCATATTGCGAAAATTAAAAGAAAGAGAAATTGAAACTAATTATCACCTTTATTATTCAACTTCAAATTACAACTTCTTAAATCCGAGATTACAAGAAGAATCGCTCTCGATCACTCCCTTGAAGAGGTAATTTTTCCGTCGATCTTCATGTCGCTCGATCACCGTGAGTCTTGGACTTGTCGTGGATCGCTTGCTCGTTGATGATGATCGGCTTTGTGTAAAGGACCTTTTGTTCAATCGCTTGATAAACTTCTCGATGATTCTTGATTTTGGATCTTGGATTTGATGTTGGCTCTTTTCTTAATTTGATTGATGAATGAATTTGGAGAAAATTAGGAAGTAATTGGGAACCATTCTAGGAACCCTTCTCTTCATGACCTTGGTCCTTTTTATAGCCATCTTTTTATAGCCATCTTTTTAAGCTTCCCCAACAACCTAGGTTGTTATAGAGAAGTTTCCAGAACAAGCTTGTTACAATGAGGCGTCCCCAACAAGGTAGGACGTTGAGAAGAAGTTTCCAGAGACATCCCGACCCCGAAGCCCCTGAATTGGCCGCGGATCCGCGGCAAATCGTCTTGACTCGGCCGCGGTTCCGCGGCCAATTGGTGACTTCATTGCTTCAAAATTCTTTGCTCTTCTTCTGTTGATCTATGGGTCTTTATGTCATATCTGGAATTTTCTTATCTCTTCTGAATTTCTTCCAGTATTTAATTCTTCGACTTTCTCGTATTTTATCGGCAGATTCCTGATTCCCGATATCTGACCTGAGCTAATTTTGCACAAAATCTCAATGATGAATGTGAGATACAAAATATTATGCATAAAAATATTAAACATACAATTTCCTTCATAATGTTGATTATAATGTATACCATATGGCAAATGATATTTTGCAGATGAACTTCTAATATGTGTTATACTTATCGCAAATACCTTTAGATGATTAAGAAAAGTAAAGAAATTGTCATGTTAAAAGTGCACTATTTTCGACTGAACAAATACCCCCAAACTTGACTTTGAACGTTCCGAGCAAACTTTATTTATTCAAGAGAGGGAGAAAAATAGAAAGAAAAAGAAAAACTAACTAGCACACTTTCTTAGGCAATACGATTGCACTGAGCAGTGCAACAAGCCTTTAAAACTCTAGGTGTCCCTAGTAGGAGGAGTGTTGTCTCCTGAGAGTTTTTAGCGGATGGCACCCACAAAATCCTATAATAAAAGAAAGACTATGAAACTTAGATATAAAGATAAGAATTATAAAAGGAAGAACTTAAAAATCAAAGTTTCCAACTACACTAGCTTTTTGGTTGTCATGAGCCCTATCTTAATAGTCATGAAAAGATATTAGAAATCACATCATCCCTCAATAAAACATCGCCTTTATTCTTCATCTCTACCTTTCTTCCAAACACCGATAATATACCCCTACGTGTGTATAAAAGACATCCCTACACTCGGAGAATTCAATTCAAGCTATCATACCCTTGTCCATCTACCTCAGTACTTTTTAGTCGGTGAATATTTTAGATGGAATTGCTCACACATTCTTCATGCAACAGTTAATACTTCTTGAGATACTAACCGACCGATTACTAAATATGCTCACTTATTAGGCGTAATTACCTAATTAGCAATTTTCTCATATTGCAACACATAAAGCTTAGCAGTGACTCTCAAACCAGTTGGTCTAAAGCACTAGGTGATGGAGCACCCTCGCTATATTTTTTTATGCTGCCTTGGTGAATACAAAACCATTGTTTATTTTTCTTCATCATTTTATACTTTTATATTTCATTTTTATTTTCTTCGTACTTTGGCTTTTAGACAAGAGCATTTAAAGGTATCCTCTACTATCTCAAGTTTCAAGATGTGTATTAGTGTGTATAGTAGTGTATCAACGTTCGAATGTTTGGCTTCCAGAATAGGAAATATTTTTCAGACTTATTTTTATCCTCAGATTAGTGACTTCCTTTGTTTTACTAACCCTTGGGACAACGGCTCATAACTACTTATTACTAGTTTCGTTTAAGAAAACATCCAACTTTCTTGGTTTTCTTAAATTCTTCCAATCTTTTAAATGTAATTTTTCACTTTCTAATCTTTTATTATAAAAGAAAATTTTTGAAAATTTTGTGCTTATGCAAAGTGTAACGCAAAGTAATGCGTAAATAAGTACAAACTTTCCCCAAACCTGTTTACAGCAGTATCCTCACTGTTGTCATCTTTAAAATCTCAAAAACCTGTAGACTTGGGAGGAAAAGTTATTAACGGGCTACAAGAATAAATGAACGTGAAAACCTCCCCCAAACTTATTTTTGGCTCACAATTTTGTGCACAATTTTTTTTCAGGAGCCAAAAATATACCCCCCAAACTTGATTTAAACAATATTAAGCTTTTTAAAATTATAAGAGGGGGGTAAAGTTATTGATCAATATAAACCTTTACAAAGACCAAAAGTTAATACTAACCATTCAAAGATTTTATCAATGTAATGCACCGGTTGGTGGAAGAACATGTTATATATAGCCAAGTAGAAGTGGGGAGGAGATAAGTGGTGTAATAGAACGGGTTTACGTCTCTGTTTATAGAGACGAAACAATGATCATGGATAAAAATGAGAATGTGAATGATTAGGAATATTTGCATTCTCGTATTTTATAAGAAAAAATGGTGGTGGTTCAACTTCGTTAGGTGGAAGTTGATTAATCACAAAATCCGTGTTGTTTAGGAATGCGAGTTTGTCGGCAAAAATTTCTTCAAAGCATTCATCGATATCTTCGAAACTTTCATCGATGGTGTGATTGAACGTTTCACTGTCAATAAGGGTTGTGCCAGAATTTAGCATACTTAATTTGTCAAAAATTATGGAGGTAGTAGACTCAAAAACTCATCTACCTCATTCTCAAAAGTATCTAAATCAAGTTGGCTTTCTAGAATTATCGAACTTGAAATATCGAATTGTGATATATCAACACTCGCTAAACTTAAAGGAAGAATAGAAGAACCAGAGAAAGTGGAAGATGAAATGGGTAAATAAATTGGTGTGTTGAGTATCGCTGAACCAGATGTGTAAATTGAAGGTTGAATTTCTTTTTGCTTTTCGGTTATACAATTATCATCAACTTCAAGACGTATATGGGGTTCCGGAAGAACAGTTAAAGGCTCGAGATGATGACCGCACGTGAGTGAAAGTACCTGATGAATTGCCGGGACAAATTCATCCAAAATTTCGGGTTCATCATCCAATATATCCCCAACGTCAATCTCATTCAAGTGAAGGTTAGAAGTCTCAAACATCCCATCTAAAGTATGGTTTCAATCAATTTCGGCTCTAGAGTGGAGGTGTGGAGATCATAAGGATTGGGTGTGATTTCACTTGGAATGTACCCTTCACAATCGGGTAAATCAAACACTACAAAGTCACACAACTTATCAGACATTCTATCTTCAATTGGTGCACTCGATAGATCAGTGAAACTGGAGTTATGGATTTCAATTTGGGATGGGGAGGTTTGATTAGGAAGGGTGTATCGTTCTCTCTCACTACCCAAATTCTCAATTTGCCCAATGGCCGTATCTTACATTGAAAGATTTTGAGCTGGTTCGAAACTAGTAGCTTGTTATTTTTGTTTATTGAAGACGGTCAAGGACTCCTTCAATTCCTTTCTGATGCGGCTCGTAATTACCACATATTCTTCTAATGTCTGCTCAAGACTAGACATGGGTCGAGAAGAGGTTTCAACATAAGATTGAAATTCTTGTTGATAGGTAAAACTCCTAAATGACTAATTAGAAGGACTGTCTAGAGAAGGTATAAAAGTCGGGTAGGATTGATAGGAATTGAATGGTTGTAAAAATTGGGTAGGAGTAGGATTAGTATTGAAATAAGAAGAATATTGATATTGGTTGGTTGGCGATTTTCAACAGACATCATATACGCTACAAACCGAGTATGAAAATCTTCTTTAGAAAGTGGTGGTGTTTGTTGTCCTAATGGTCTGACTGGATTGAAACTTTGGCCATTAGCCCTCGCTATATACTCAGTGATGGAAATGCGTTTAAGAGTTTTCTCACTCGGAGTATCAACATAAAAAGATGTTGAATTAGGATGCAGTTGATAGGACCTGGACTGAGGTGGCCAGCTGTTTCCATCTGCTTGTTCTATCCGATCTCGTAAGGACATAGGAGAGTCGGGTGGTATACCGAAGCGATTACGAAAATAAGTAATATCTGGTTCTAGATAGCAAAGATCGGCAAGAGTTCGTCTATTTGGATTACCTATTATAAGAAGAAAAGAGGAGGGAGGGTATAAAGGGAAAAGAAAAAAGATTTAAGATTTAATTGGTTTGTTTTGTTTTAAAAGTGGGACTTGAGGGTTGACTCACAAAATCACAAAAGTGTACAAACAACCCTAGAACTAAGGTTACCGATATTAAGTCACTAGACCGCTCCTAGACTTCCAGGGAACAAATCGCAGGATCAATCCTCTACTTCCTCTTGATCCCTCTTGTGGCTAGGTAAGTGCCAGGTAAGTGGGAAGTATCCGCTATGTAAATAGCGGGCCTAATTAAGTAACCACTTTCTTTAGACACACTTGTCTAGACACCACAAAAGAAATGCGGATAAGCAGTAGATTACCCACGACCTTCCTCTGTCCTAATTGAGCACGACGGTCCTTAGAGTCTTGGTCTAGATATTTTTTAATTAATGAAGGGTGATGCGGATGCTCGTTTTGTGATTTGTGGGGCTTAGGAAGGGTAATGAAATCCCCACCTAATCTGAATTTGGTCTTTGCCCCTTAATTTTCCGTATTACAATATGCAACAACAAAACCAATATAAAGTCACGCAACAAGGATTTTTAAAGCGGCGAATTGTTTGCAAAGAATCCGGCAGTGAAATGGTTATTTGACTTTTGCAGAGGAGAGAGAGGAGAAGATAGGACATATATGAGAGAAAGATGAATCCAAGAATCGAACAAAGCGCCGCGGTTACGCGGCAAGAATGGGGTTATTACCGTGGTTCCGCGGCCAACTTGATGAATCTTGAAAATATTTTTTCTACAGTTGCTTTCCTTTCTCCTCTGGTCTTGATGAATGCTTCTGAATCTTTATCTCCTCAATACAGTGATTCCAGATTCCCTCGCAAAAAATTCACACACTAATCGTTAAGCACACGATACGTTCTTGATTTATATTTCGATGGAATAATAATACTTCAACCCAAATAGCAAGAAAGAACAAATTACGCACGTATCCCCAGCAACGATGCCATTTGATTTTTTCAAAAAGAGAATAATATGTAGTTTAGTAGTAATCACAATCAATAACGGTGTTGCGTGTAGCGACCGTTAGTGAGCACGGGTTGTCCTCTGGGATTCGAGGAATTCGTAAATTCTTGCTTTAGTTGAGTCGAAAGAACTAGTAAAGAAATTCAAGAAATTGTTTAAGATTTGATTGAATTAATATTTTCAAGAAAATCAAGAAATCGTTTTCAAGAAAGGAAATCAAGAAAATGTTCAAGATCTAAGTACCAAGAAAATATGAAGAAGGATTGTAGGATTCGATCGGACTTAGTAGCCATGAATGACTAATAAAGGCAACTCATCTTTTCTATTGACAGTTTAACGCTAGATTGATGGCGATGAATGCAGATTAGGGTTTTTTTTGGAAGAAACTAGGGTTTCTTCACTATAGTCCCTTGTCCTTTCATTGATCCCATTCATTTTCTAGCCCTTCACAAAAAGATCATTAATCTTATCTCACATCGTGGTCAAGATAATCAATGATTTGATATTGTACCCAATGAGGATGTTAACGATTCTTTTGCGAAGGTTTGTAAGCTTCATAAGACTAAAGAAAAGTATAAAATTCTATCATCCATCGATTTACCCTAATCCTACGAATCCTATCAAGCGGAGATTTACTCGCGCATCATTAAAATCGAAGAAAGATTAGAAAATGAATTCATAATACGAAAATTAAAAGAAAGCGAAATTGAAACTAATTATCGCCTTTATTATTCAACTTCAATACAACTTCTTAAATCCGAGATTACAAGAAGAATTGCTCTTGATTACTCTCTTGAAGAAGTAATTTTTCCGTCGATCTTCACGTCACTCGATCACCGTGAGTCTTGGACCTGTCGTGGATTGCTTGCTCGTTGATGATGATCGGCTTCGTGTAAAGGATCTTTTGTTGAATCGCTTGATGAACTTCTCGATGATTCTTGATTTTCGATCTTGGATTTGATGTTGGCTCTTTTCTTGATTTGACTTGATGAATGAATTTGGGGAAAATTAGGAACTAATTGGGAACCATTCTAGGAACCTTTCTCTTCATGACCTTGGTCCTTTTTATAGCCCTCTCTTTAAGATTCTCCAAGAAGCTAGGTTGTTATAGAGAAGTTTCCAAAACAAGGTTGTTATAACGAGGCTTCCCCAAGAAGCTAGTATGTTGAGAAGAAGTTTCCAGGGACTTCCCGACCCCGAAGACCCTGAATCGGCTGCGGATCAACGGTGAATCGGCCTGACTCGGCCGCGGTTCCGCTTCCAATTGGTGACTTCATTGCTTCAAAATTCTTTGGTCTTCTTCTATTGATCTATGGGTCTTTATGTCATATTTGGAATCTTCTTATCTCTTCTGAATTTCTGCCAGTATTTGATTCTTCGACTTTCTTATATTTTATCGGCAGATTCCTGATTCCCGATATCTGACCTGAGCTAATTTTGCACAAAATCTCAATGAAGAATGTGAGATACAAAATATTATGCGTAAAAATATTAAACATACAATTTCCTTCATAATATTGATTATAATGTATAACACATGGCAAATGATATTTTGTAGATGAACTTCTCATATGTGTTATATTTATCGCAAATACCTTTAGATGATTAAGAAAAGTAAGGAAATTGTCATGTTAAAAGTGTACTATTTTCGACTGATCAGGTCCCATACAGAGGGTTTCCCTACTTCGGGCGAAACGATGTAGTGGTCGTATAGTTTTACGACAGGGTTCGATCACATACGTGTACTTGTGCGCGTATGATGTTCGGGTGGATAATACTAGTGGGTTTTGGTTTAAGCCAGATCCTAGTATTAGATTATTGGATTAGTTTCGCCTCATTGTATTCGTGTTTCTTGGAAAACGGATACGGGTATGTATATACGGATGTGAGGGGCATTCTTTTAATTACTCAAGATTGTTTTTAGATGAGTACACCTTATTACTTGAATTAGCATTTAGGTTAAATGCTTAATGAGGTGGATTTCTTAGTTTATGTGATAATTGACCATGGAAACTTTTTGACTCTTGAGACACTATTAAGGTAAATGAAGACTTAGATATTTTGAGATATTTGTGTGAGATATTTTCATTTGCCATATAGTCTTCACATGAGCCATTTTCAATTATCATTATCACAAATATTTTCTCTTCCCTCAAGTTTTCTTCTTCTTCCTGACAAGAACCCTAATTGTCTCATGAGTTGAGAATCCTACGGTTAGTGAGACTAATAGATCCATAATCACTCTCTACTCACTCTAGACTACTTAGTTTAGCACACCAAGTACCCTAGTTATCTCATCTTAGTGGTTAGAGCTCACAGTTGGCATTCTAGGGTAGATTTTTTTTGACGTGGAGAAGTCGACGAGGAGGCGTGAGCCATTCTCACTCCAAGGAGATCACGACGAGGAGAAGGACAAGGAGGAGAAGAAAGACTAGTAGCTTGAGGTATAACCTTCTTACATAGTAGTCAGACCTCATAGTAATTTGTTAGTTAGGCTTTAGTATCGATCCTGGAGTTTAGTCGATATTATGAAGCATATAAAAATCATTTTTTGCAAACTCCGCCTTCCCGCGAACACGTGGGGTGCGTGGCATCAACTTACAGTGATATCATAGCTAACTAAACCATAACTAACTTGTTAGCAAGTCGTTAGAACTTCGATCGTCGGAAAAACTCGAAAAATTAACACAAAACCCTAGCTTTCTGTTTTTTTTAAAATCTGGACATAAAAATATTTCAGAGGTCTTAAAAATTAAAGCAGAGAATTCTAAGATCACTCAAGAAACACGATTCTCTAACTCGTCAAGACTGCTGCTGAAGAATGGCGAATCGGTATGATTCGCCGCCGTTCCACGACCGAGTCAAGGCAGAGTTGACTCGTTTTTCTTGTGTTGGTCTTATCTGTTGTGTTATGCTTTCTGGTATATTTTGTTTCTACCCACTGTTGTCTGTGTGCTGGTTTGCATTTGGGGTAGACACTAAAATTATGTTTCGATCGAATTTCTATCGTTCTTGGCTATGTATCGTTTCTGTGTTCTTAAACTTCCGCTAATTGCTATATGTCGGGTAGTTGGAGGTTGCACATATCTGTGATGATTGGTTTGTGTATATGAATATTATTGGATCGTCGTGAATGAATAGCCGGGGATGTGAGATGAGAGTTTATTTCATTAAAATGTAAATTGTAATTTGATGTAATATTTTTTCGCGGGGCACATCCAGGTTGAGGTTGTACCCATCGTTGTATTATTTCATTTACTGTTTTTAGCTCCTATGATAGACTCAAGGTTGGGTGAACAAACTACTGGGTACTTTGAAGTGCCAAGTGGCCTACTCTTTTTACTGAGGGAGGTTGCTTCACTTCGAGTATTTGGCGGGTAGTTTGCCACACCCGTAGGGGTCTAGGATAGGGTTTTGGCTATTCATCATGACCGTGGAATCCGTCTTTCGTTATAGGCTTAAACGAAATGTGGAATTTCTAGTATATCCAATATGTTCATCTATGATCTGGAATGCCTATTATTGCGTCAGACGAATAGATATTATATATATATATAAAATAGATGCTGCTTATGTTTTGTTTCCGCGCTAGTCCAGTCCCCAGCTCTGGCGTTAGTTAAGTAACCTAACGGTGTAAGACGGGGCCCAGTGGCGAATGTGGATGGCATAAGCGTACGTTGTATGTTCGTTTCTTTCTGCAATGGTAGGTTAATTGATGGGACTGTATTACATTAAAACAATCCAAAGCTGAATCGTTGGAATAATTAAAACCACTCAATTTTTTTCAAAACAGCAAAACTTTTAAAATGCGGAGCTTAAACCACTCCTTTTAAAAGCTATCAGGTTCCTTCGATTATATCAAGTTCACCACGTTCACGGTTTCGCCAAAACCATTCGTAGCCCTCCATCATTTCAGTTGGGTATTCAGTAGTATTCAAGTTATGTATTTTAACCTTCGCCAAAGCATAGTGATTGGTAGCTGCTGAATATTCATCTGTAGCATAAATAGATGTGTTGGTTTGGGACAGGCGTACTACTATTTTGGCCTTCGTCAAGGGTATGTACGGGTAGGTTCAAATTAACCTGCACAATGATGGGAAGAACTTGACATGTGACTTATGATATGTTGGCCTTCGTCAAGGTCATAATAGCATGGGGGGAAAATCCACATCGGGAGTTTCTAAAAAAACTGGAACTTGATAGTACCATTTGGAGTGTGATAATTTTGGTAGGATTCCTTTGACTTTATCACACAATGATATTTGGATCCCGATCCTACTGTGAGTATATGCTACTCCTCAGGAGATTTTTTCACTTAATGATCAATGCTATAAACCAAGTAAGTGTCTAGAAAGGTGTTAGCGGGGCTACGCTAATTAATAGGGAATTTATGCTTACGCTATTTGTGATCAAAGAATTAACCGCAATCAAGAACGGTGTAGCTTGGTAGCTAGCCGGTTTAATACGGGTCGGTCCATAGGGATTTTGTGTATTTTCTAGTTATTCTAACGAGTCAATTCCAATTGTGGTAGGTTTGATTATCAATAAAAATTAAAGTTGAGTTTGATTAGGATTAAAACCTTGCTAGGCTTAGGTTTAGATTAGTTTGGAAAATCAATTATTCTCACTGCTTCCTATGCCCTAATTAAGAACTTTTAGGTGTTAAGGTAATAGTTAATAAAGGGGATTGGTATGATCGGGAAGAAACTAGGTTTCTTCCTCTTGGTCCTTGTCCGTCCTTTCTTAACTCTTACCCTAACCTCCATAGAAATCATACACAACCGGTCTTTAACTATGGTATCACCGCTACCTCGTGGGATAGGTGCCGTAGTGAGCGGTGTGTGTATGTATGCATAGAGTCCTACTTTAAAATGTATAACGGGCAAGAAAGGGGTGAGAGATTTTCATCTTTCAAACCTTCCCTAAACCTAACCCTAACATGTGAGGAACTACTCACTCATTAGGGAATTGATAAACGAGTTCATTTTTTTAGTTTTAATTTAACGACTACGGCATATAAGAAATTTATAACTACGGCAGAGAAATAAAATTGCAAGATAAATAACTAGGGCAGAAAAGAAATTAAACTAAGGCAAGATAAAGAAAAACTTACTTTTTATTTGATGCACTCTTCGAACATTTACAGAGAATAAAAATTCTAAAACTAGGAATTAAAAAGAGGCATGTTCCGAAAAGAGCTGTAGGGTTCCTATTTATAGAGAATAGAAACCCTAGGGTTTACATCTGATCCATATTTAGAATTACAAAAATACCCTAAGAAAACCGGGTCAACGCACCGACTCCACCGACACGCACCGACACGTACCGTCACGTGCACAACACGGCCATGGATCCGCGGCCATATGCCTTGTTTGGCCGCGGATCCGCGGCCATCTTGGAGGCTCTTGGGCTCTGTTTCTCAGGTATACTTCATGTTTCTTTTTCCTTGACTTTTCTTCACTTGGTTCTTTAGAATGTCTTCTAGTTTCTTCCAGATTTCCACAGTGCAGAATGTTGTGGACTTTTACCATTCGCTTAGCATTGAAGTCTTGAATCTTTGTGCTGCCTGTGTGCTTTGTGCAATTGAACTGTTCATTGATCTTCACTTGTTCCTTAAACTGTAGGCGGCATCATAAAGATTCTTCTTTTTGTTGGTCGTAGTCTCACTTTTGTAGCGTCTTTTCACCATTTACACTGTATTGTTCCGAGAACCTGTAACCCGCAACTATTCAACAGACATGGATCAAAAGAACCTATTTATTTGTAAAATGATTAAGAATGGGGAATATAATAATGCAAAATTATGATATGAACAAATACCCCCAAACTTATCTTTTGCTCGTCCCGAGCAAAACCGGTTTTATTCTCGAAAAAGCCTAAGTTCACTTTCGCAGGGAAACGCGATTGCACTGAGCTCGTGCAACAAGCCGTTAAACCTCTAGGTGTCCCTAGTAGGAGGAGTATTGTCTCCTAAGGGTTTTCAGCGGTTACTACCCACAAAATCTGATCAATTTGGCTTATTGACTTTTATTCTTCAATTCAGTGTTCTAGCAAGAAATTCTATTATCTTCAACTCAAATTATCAACCCATATTTTTCACTCTTTCTTATCATTTAACTTAAGATTGTATATGTTCTGTAAATTTACTTAGCTTTTAGCATCTTTTGAATTTTCCTTCTAAGTTTCCATCTCAACTTAGGAATTTTTATCATCTCTACTAAAAATATAAGTCCTATTTTTCATTCCTATCTCTCATCCAAAACCCAATCATATACCCCTACGTGTGTTTATATATCACCCCTACACTTGGAAATTCAATTCAAGCTATTATACTCTTGTCCATCATCCAAAGTATTTTTAGTTGGTGAATTTTTAGATGAAATTGCTCACACATCCTTCATGCGACCGTTAATACTTCTTGAGGTACTAACGACCGATTACAAAATGTGTTTGCACATAAAGACGTAATTGCTCGTCTTGTAATACCTAAGGCTTTAGTAGTGACTCCCAAACCAGTTGGTCTAAGGCACTAGGTGATAAAGCACCCTCGCTATATATATTTTTATTTTACGCAGCCTTAAGTAATTACAAAACCAGTGTTCATTTTTTATATCTCTTTATTCACACTTATAATTTTATTTTTCTTCATACTAAGGATTTTAGACAAGAGCATTTCAAGGTATCCTCTACTATTCCAAGTTTCAAGGTTCGTGTTTGTGCAAGTTGTAGGGTATATATTTTTAGAATTTAGACTTAAGCTTAGGGATTATTTTTCAGACTTACATTTTAATAAAAATTTCAATACTCTTCCCTTATTTTGACTTAGCCCAAGAAGTGAACTCAAAATTTTCCTATTTCTAAATAAACTATAAGGACATATATTTTTTACAGTTAAATTTTAAGAAAGGTTATTTTTAGGGTTTGTAATTTACTAAGTCTAAGATCTAGTTTTTCCTAGCTAGTTAACCGTCTTGTCAAACTCAAGTCAATTATGGCCAAAATTGAATTTTAAAATTTTTTCAGTTTTTATTTGATTTTTCTTTTTATATATATTTTTCATTTTCAATTTTTATTTTCAATTTTTATAACGTCATTTTTATAAAGACTCAATGCAATGCAGAATTAAACATGCAAAAGAAAAAGAAAATATATATACAAAAATTTTGAAAGAAAGTATGCGATGCAATGATAACTATTTACAACCACTACCTCCCCCAAACTTACCAAAAGCAGTGCCCTCACTGCTCGGCCCCACGCCGCCCCCTTGAGCATGAACGGGAACGCTCCTCCCTAGCCAGTAGGGTTCGGATTCCCTGCTCTACTTCAGTCAAACGCCTATCATGCTCCCTCAGCATCCCCCTCAACCCGTCAATCCCCCTAACAGCTCTTCTCATTAATTGTGCATGTTTTAAGGGGGTGAGCTCTCCCTCGCTCGCTGTCGAGCTAGAGCTAGGTGTTTTGGCGAGCACGTGTTCCGCCGGTTCTGTTCTTGACCAAACATCTGTCAAGCGTGTATAGGACGTAGATACGCCCTCAATAAGAGGCCTGACGGGTATGCCTCCAAGCATGTAAAATTCAAACTCCTGCACGAGGAGGAAATAGCGACACAGATGTGTCACTAGCATGGGGCAAGGGTAGTTTGCGGCTCTTTTGCCTGCACCAATTGAGTTAAGCCGAACCGTGCACATGTCGAATCTATGGTTCCTTGTCATAAGTGTGTGCACGATATGCAGTGAGGGGATGAAAAATGTGGTGTTATGGGAACTCCTAAAAATATTGTTTTGTGCCCACCGGCACACTGTTAAAACGTTAGCAAAAAGGGTTCTCGCTTGGATTCCTTTCCGTGGTTCCCTCGAGCAATCATTGTCCATTAAGGGCATGTAATTCTCAAACTGCAGTGGTTGATTATCGATAGGTATCCTAGGAATTAAAGTGACTTCATGTATGAAGTCTCTATCAATTATTATCTCCCTATCACCCCACAGTAATTTTATAAAGCCATATTGGGCGAGACAACCGTCTTCCATGCACTCATAAAAACGAGTGACTAATTCCGGAAGGGCGTAAGAATTTGGGTGATTATAGATAAAAAAATTCTAGCCCCTACGTGCGATTTCATTAGCAAAGTAACTCCCATATATCATGTGTGACAAGATCTGTGAGAAATCACGCTCTAGTTGCATACTTGGTGCCATCAGATAAGCTACAGATCTAAAAAATTAAAAACAGAGCGGAGTTTCAGAGATCGAACCTCCCCTGAAAAAATCAGGGGGTGAAGGCACAGGGGCGCGGCGGAACCGCGGCCGTTAGTGTGTTCCTGCGGCGGAAGGGCGGCGCTACGGGGAGTTCTCTCTGCAAAAACTAAGGTTTGAGGAGAGCAAAATTTTTTTCGGGTTTGTGAAACAGAGAGGGGTCGGGTATATTTATAGGGGGGAAGTGTTTGGTTATTTATAAATAAACCCCTCTAAAAAGAGGAAATTATTAGCAAATAAAAAAAATTATTTTTATTATTTTTTTTATTAAATCTGGAAATTTTCAAAAATACCAATTTTTTATGTTAATTTCAAATTTTTATTTTTTATGTTATTTTGAATTTATATAATTACAAATGATACATACCCCCAAACTTGTTTGAAACAATGTTTTGGCTAGATAATCGAAAATTTGGGGGTAAATGGAGGAGGATTAGTCAGTGTAGATCGGCTCCTGCAAAAACAGGAGCTCCTCCGACGGGTCCGCAGTGAGGAACGGTTTAAGTCGATGTCCATTTACTTTAAACAGTATATCGTCCTCCGTGTTTTTTAGATCTACCGCACCGTGCGGATATACGGTGCGTACCAAAAATGGCCATTTCCATCGAGATTTGAGCTTGCTAGGATGGAAATGTAACCGAGTGTCATAAAGAAAAACCTGTTGACCATGTTTGAAAGTCTTGCGCAAAGGTGTTTTTCGTGGAACACCTTCGTTCGGTTTTTAACAATTACCGCGTTCTCATAGGCCTCATCCCGCAGCTCATCTAATTCATTCAATTGCAGTTTTCTATTGCTGCCCGCATCTCCCAAGGATAAGTTCAACTCTTTAATCGCCCAAAATGCCTTGTGCTCTATTTCAACTGGATGGTGGCAAGCCTTCCCATAAACAAGCCGGTATGGAGACATGCCAAGATCGGTCTTATAGGCAGTACGGAATGCCCATAGTGCATCAATCAGTTTTGATGACCAATCTTTACGGTTTTTGGAAACCGTTTTCTCCAATATTTGTTTAATCTACCGATTCGAGATCTCGGCTTGCCCACAAGTTTGGGGATGATATGGTGTTGACAATTTGTGAGTAATGGAGTATTTGCGCATTAAGAACTCAAAAGTCCTATTACAGAAGTGAGATCCATTATCACTGATGATCATGCGAGGATGCCCAAACCGAGAAAAAAAATGTTTTCTTTGAGAAATTTAACGACAACCTTGTGTCATTAGTTCGGCTGGGCACAGTCTCGACCTATTTTGAAACATAGTCAACAGCAAGTAGAATGTACATGTTCCCAAAAGAGTTGGGAAATGGTCCCATGAAGTCTATTCCCCAAACATTAAAAATTTCAACAACCAAAATTGGTTGGAGCGGCATTTCATTTCTCCGAGATATCCGGCCCAAGTTTTGGCACCGGGAGTATGTCTTGCAGTATTCGTATGCATCTTTAAAAAGTCATGGCTAGTAAAAGCCCCACTGCAAGATTTTTTCTGCTGTCTTCTTAGGGCTAAAATGCCCGCCACACGGTTGATCGTGACAAAAAGACAGCACGCTCTTAAACTCGTGGTCGGGGACACACCGACGAATGATTTGGTCGGAACAGTATTTAAAGAGATACAGTTCATCCCAGTAAAAATGTTTTACTTAGGACAGGAATCAGAGTTTGTCCTGATTCGACCAATCTTTTGGTATCAGTACGGTGGCCAAATAATTTACTATATCAGCAAACCAAGGTTCGCATGACATGGTTAAGAGCTACTCATCGGGAAAAACATCTTTAATAGGAACTTCAAGTGTAGGCGAAGAAGGAAGTTGTGAAAGGTGGTCGGCAACTACGTTTTCACATCCTCTCTTGTCTCTTATGACAAGGTCAAACTCTTGTAGCTAGAGAATCCAACGTATTAGTCGAGATTTAGCATCCTTCTTCGCGAAAAGATGGCGAAGAGCTGAGTGGTCCGTGTAAACAAAGACTGGAGAGCCGATTAAAAAGGGCCTGAATTTTTCTAGTGCAAACACAATGGCTAAGAATTCTTTTTCTGTTGTTGTGTAATTCAATTGGGTCTCATTTAATGTTCGGCTAGCGTAATAAATTACGTGCGGCATCTTATTTATGTGCCGTCTAAGGACAACACCAATGGCGAAATCAGATGCATCGCACATAATTTCAAATGGATGCGTCCAGTCGAGAGATGAAAGAATGGGCATAGAAATAAAGGAGTGTTTCAATGACTCGAACGCTGTCATGCAGGTTGAGTCAAAATCAAAAGTTGTGTCCTTGGCCAACAAAAGAGTCAAGGGTCTAGCTATTTTGCTAAAATCCTTGATGAGCCGTTTATAAAAACCGGCATGGCCAAGGAAGGCTCGGATGTCTTTGACGCACTTGGGAGGAGGAAGATTGGAAATGACTTTAATCTTGGCCTTATCAACCTCAATGCCATTTTGCGAGATGATATGTCCTAAGACAATACCCTCTCGTACCATAAAGTGGCATTTCTCCCAATTTAAAGTGAGGTTCTTATCCCTACAGCGGGTAAGAACTACGTCTAAGTGTAGCAAACACTCATCGAAGGAGTCGCCGAAAATGGAAAAATCATCCATAAAAATTTCCAAATTTTTTTCCACCATGTCTGAAAAGATCCCTATCATACACCGCTGGAAAGTAGCGGGTGCATTGCATAACCCAAAAGGCATGCGACAGTAAGCGAATGTACCAAAAGGACAAGTAAATGTGGTCTTGTCTTGATCCTTTTCGGTGATGGGAACTTGATTATAGCCGGAGTAGCCATCTAAAAAGCAGTAAAATTCGTGCCCAGCCAATCGTTCTAGCATTTGGTCTATAAAAGGTAACGGAAAGTGGTCTTTCCTTATCGCGGCGTTGAGTTTTCTATAATCGATGCAAACTCGCCACCCAGTTTGGGTGCGAGTAGGTATTAACTCATTCGCCTCATTTGTTATGATCATTATGCCCGATTTCTTTAGGACAACATGAATGGGGCTAACCAACTGGCTATCAGAGATAGGGTAAATGATACCACTATCAAGACATTTTACAATCTCTTTTTTGACAGCCTCCTTCATTATGGGGTTGAGGCGTCTCTGTGGATCCCTTACTGGCTTGGCATCATCCATCATATGTATATGATGTTCAACTATGAGGGGACTAATCCCCTTGATGTCTGCCATAGTCCAGCCAAAAGCTTGCAGGTTATTTTGTAAGACCATTAAAAGGGCTTTCTCTTGCTCGAGGGCTACTGATACCGATATGATAATAGGAAGGGTCTCATTCTCACCTAGGTAAGCGTATTTAAGGTGAGACGGCAAAAGCTTGAGTTCGAGTTTCGGAAGTGAAACAATTGAAGGTAAAATTGGTGAAACTGTCTCGAACTCGAAAGATTCCAACAATGGTTCGAAGCGAGTGTAAGCAATCGAGTCAGATGATTCAGCTAACTCATCCGAAAAATCAAAGGACTCAAACTCGGGTGGTGAGTCTTCAAAATTATACAAAAAAGTGAAACACTCATAATCGTTATCGGGTGTAAAAGCTGTGTCAGATTCAAGGAGGAACGCACTAATGGCGTCAAAACTGCTGTGATTGAACAGAAATTTTTCGAGCCCACAGTCCTCCTGCGTGATCTCTTGGATCGAGCAAACATCAAGTATACTAGCATTAGGCTCGGAGGGCTGATTTCCCAACTTAAAAATGTTGAGTTCAGTTGTCATATTTCCAAAAGATAGGTTCATCGAACCATTTCGACAATTGATCACCACATTAGAAGTCGCAAGGAATGGTCGACCGAGTATCACCGGAATTTGACTCCGGGGGTCAGCTACAGGCTGTGTGTCCATAACAATGAAATCAACGGTAAAAATGAAGTTCCCCACTTTAATTAGCACATCCTCTAACTCACCCCTAGGATGGGTGATGGATCGGTCGGCCATTTGGAGAGTACAATGTATGGGTTTAAGCTCTCCAACGCCTAATTGTTCATATACTGAATAGGATAGCAAATTAACACTAGCACCAAGATCTTAAAGTGCTCGATTGATGTTCTTATCCCCAATTGTTATTGAAATTGTAGGACAGCCAGGTCCTTATGTTTTTGGGGTAAAGGTTAGGTAAGAGCATCACTTACAACACTAGCCACGAAAACTTTCTTTGGTACTTGTGATTTCCTCTTTTTGGTGCATAAGTCCTTTAAGATTTTAGCGTAAGAAGGGAATTGTTGGATTGCATCCAAGAGAGGTATGTTAATTCTAACCTGCTTAAATAACTCCACAATCTTCTCCATTTGTGGAGTTGGTTTATTAGATCTCAACCTGTTTGGAAATGGAATATTTTGAAAATTTGTTGAGTCCAATGTTTGTGGAGTAGATTATGAAGTTGGAACGGATCCCAGTGTTGGTGTTTTCATGAGGTGAGATGTGGGTCCATTCGAATTAGAAGAAGTAGAGCCTTGTGAAGAATGAAGAACAGGCTCTGACGAAGAAGAAGATGGAAGAAGATGAAGAAGAAGATGAAGAAGAAGAAGATGCGGCGGCCGGGGTGTCATCACTAATTTCCAAATTATTGTGCAACACTCTTCCAGATCTCAACGTGGTCACAGCATTTACATTATGATTTTGTTGTTCATAAGCAACATGTGTGTTGTGTGTGTGACCGGGATTTGGCCATGGTTGAGACGGAAGCTTTCCCTTTTCTCGCTCGCTTAATGCAACATTTAGTTGTGCAATTTGGGCCTCAATTAATTTGATGCTCTGATCATGTGAAGCACTGTTTTGCACTAAAGACTGAATGGAAGTCTCCAACCTTGCTGCGGATTGTGTAGATTGTTTTAAAAATGCATCCAAATTTCGTTCTAGCGAGGAAACCTTATCGTTATTCAGCTGAACAAAATTGTTTTGAGGATAAGAGTTGTTGGGTACAAAATTGTTCATTTGGTTTGGGTAAAGTTGGGGTTGGAAAGGTTGCTGATATTAAGTTTGTTGAGGGGCTTGCTGTTGTGGAGGAGGCCTTTGAAAGTTGTTGTTGCCTTGGAATTGTTGTTGATTTTGATTCCAAGCAAAATTTGGGTGGCTCCTCCAACCAGGATTATAAGTCGAAGAGTATGGATCATTTCTTTGTCTTTGCTGAAAGGCAGCGTTGACTTGATCTTGTCCTTGAACAGGTGGATTGTAAGGACACTCTTCAGTTAGATGGGATGGATCCGAACAACAAGTGCAAACTGTGCGTGGGGGTAAAGCTGGGGCAGGAGAAGGCGATAAGAATTTGCTCTCAATTGCTTCAAGTTTTTTCGTAAGTGCAACCATTTTGGCCTTCATTGCAATCGACATATCAAGTTGATGTATGCCTGCCCTAGACTGACCTGATGAAGTAGATGAGGTAGTCTTAGTGCTTTCCCACTGAAGTGTTTGTTCAGCAAGATCGTCGAGAAATTGCCAAGCTTCCTCGCTTGATTTTGTAAGAAAGTGACATTGACAAATGGTTTCCAACAACTGCTTAGTTGCTGGGTTCAGTCCTTCGTATAAAGTTTGGCAAAGTTGCCAATTCTCGATACCGTGGTGAGGGCACTGAACAAGTAGGTCCTTAAATCTTTCAAAACACTTCAAAAAAGGTTCGGAAGGAAGCTGGGAAAATTGAATAATTTCGTTGCGAATTCTCACGGTCTTGTGGTGTGGGTAAAACTTTTTTAGGAAAGCCTTAACAAACTCTTCCCAATTTTTTATATAATATGATGCTGTGCTATATAACCATTTTTCGACTAGGTCACATAAAGTGAATGGAATGACACGTAGTCTTATAGTATCATCAGAAAGTTATGTGGTCTTCATCATTGCGCAAACATTCTGGAATTTGTTTATGAAGATGTAGGCATCTTCGGATTCTAGCCCGTGAAATTTGGGCAACATATTGATGAAGTGGGGTTTAATTTCAAAGTTATCCCCATTAGCCGGTGGAAGTGAAAGACAAGTGGGAAGTGCGGTGCGGATGGGATAGAAAAGATCCTGTAGCACGATTCGTTGGGGCGCTTCGACAGGAGGGTGTGGTGGGTTATTCGCACCTAGTGGAGGTGGAATCAGTCCCGCAGGTAAGGGGTTGTTAGGATTGAATCCCGACATCTCCTTAGAACATGATGAATATGAAGATGAAGGTAAAGAAGTGGAGGGAATTTCGACTTCGGAGTCGAAAGCGTCGTTGGTCGGCACTAACAAGACACGGACTAAACGGGCGCTAGTGTCCCTAGTCTAACTGGACATACACTAAAGAAGGGTTGTGTAGTCAAAAGGTAAAAATAGAAAGTAGGGGTTAGAAAACGTTAATGGAAGAAAAGTGGGTGCAAGTGGGGTGCAATGGATTTCTTAGCAACAAAATGGCAAGTTTTTTTGTAAAAATTTTGTTTTGTATTTTTTTTATAAGGAGTTTTTGCAAAAGAGTTTTAATAAGAAGCTTAGAAACACGTTCAAGCAATCACAGTATGCACAATCAAGCCTAGATCTAGGGTCTCCTAGGTCAACTAAACTGCTTCTAACTGTTCCAAAGGGCAAGTTGTGAGATCCTCAAATCGCCTCTTCACCGCCAATTGTGGCCAGGTAAGCACAAGTAAAGAAAGGAGGGATCCGGTCAAGAATCACGTTGAGATGGGCCTTTTAAAATTACCTTTCCCACTTGTCTAGCCTAGGCACCACAAAGTCTGGTTTAGATAAACGACCGATGCCTACAACTATTCCTTTGTCCTAATGAGCATGACAGTCCTTATAGGCTGAGTCTAATCTTTTTTAATTAACTCGAAAGTTAATGCAAAATGCTTTTTGTGATTTTTGGGGTCCTAGGAAGGGTAATGAAATCCCCACTCAATCTGGATTGGTGTTAAAGCCCCTTAAAAGTCAGTTTTAAAAATGCAAAGCAGTAAATACAAAACATTTGCAAAATTTTTTATTTATTGCGGCGCAAAGAATCCTGCACAAGATCAAGTTATTGGAGAAGGGAGAGAAGTTTTTTTTTGCGCAAAGAACCCTGCAGGAAAATTTTCCAGAGGAGTTTAGGGGGTTACAGAGAAGTAAAGAAAGCTTACAGAGAGGTTTTGGCTTGCTGACGTCAGCAAGCCGCGGCGGATCCGCGGTCAAATGCACTGTGTTGCGGCAGTTCCGCGGTTGACTTAGCGGTTCAGATCTCCAAAATTCTTCTGTTTCTCAGTTGTGGTTCTCCTCTGTTTGTTCAGATTTGCTGTTTGCTGTTTTGCTCACTGGATTTTTCCAGATCTGAATCTGTTCGTCTTTTCGATCCTGCACAATTCAAACGAAAACCCTTCAAAAATAACAAGATGATAAATTTTTTTATATTTTTTATTTTTCAGTTTTTTATGATTTTTCAATTTTTAATTAACCTGAAATTGCAAAAAGAAAATAACTACGCCATCCCCGGCAACGGCGCCATTTGATTGATAGGGAATTTATGCTTACGCTATTTGTGATCAAAGAATTAACCGCAATCAAGAACGGTGTCGCTTGGTAGCTAGCCGGTTGAATGCGGGTCGGTCCACAGGGATTTTGTATATTTTTTAGTTGTTCTAACGAGTCAATTCCATTTGTGGTAGGTTTGATTATCAATAAAAATTAAAGTTGAGTTTTATTAGGATTAAAACCTTGCTAGGGTTAGGTTTAGGTTAGTTTGGAAAATCAACTATTCTCACCGCTTCCTATGCCCTAATTAGGAACTTTTAGGTGTTAAGGTAATAGTTAACAAAGGGGATTAGTACGATCGGGAAGAAACTAGGTTTCTTCCTCTTGGTCCTTGTCCGTCCTTTCTTAACTCTTACCCTAACCTCCATGGAAATTATATAAAACCGGTCTTTAACTATGGTATCACCGCTATCTCGTGGGATAGGGTGCCGTAGTGAGCGGTGTGTGTATGTATGCATAGAGTTCTACTTTAAAATGTATAACGGGCAAGAAAGGGGTGAGAGATTTTCATCTCTCAAACCTTCCCCAAACCAAACCCTAACAAGTGAGGAACTACTCACTCATTAGGGAATTGATAAACGAGTTCATTTTTTTAGTTTTAATTTAACAACTACGGCAGATAAGAAATTTATAACTACGGCAGAGAAATAAAATTGCAAGATAAATAACTAGGGCAGAAAAGAAATTAAACTAAGGCAAGATAAAGAAAAACTTACTTTTTATTTGATGCACTCTTCGAACATTTACAGCGTATAAAAATTCTAAAACTAGGAATTAAAAAGAGGCATGCCCCGAAAAGAGCTGTAGGGTTCCTATTTATAGAGAATAGTAACCCTAGGGTTTACATCTGATCCATATCTAGAATTAAAAAAAAACCCTAAGAAAACCGGGTCAACGCACCGACTCCACCGACACGCACCATCACGTCCACAGCACGGCCGCGGATCCGCGACCATATGCCTTGTTTGGCCGTGGATCCGCCACCATCTTGGAGGCTCTTGGGCTCTGTTTCTCAGGTATACTTCATGTTGCTTTTTCTTTGACTTTTCTTCACTTGGTTCTTCAGAATGTCTTCTAGTTTCTTCCAGATTTCCACAGTGCAGAATGTTGTAGACTTTTACCATTCGCATCGCGTTGAAGTCTTGAATCTTTGTGCTACCTTCGTACTTTGTGCAATTGAACTGTTCATTGATCTTCACTTGTTCCTTAAACTGTAGGCGGCATCATATAGATTCTTCTTTTTGTTGGTCGTAGTCTCACTTTTGTAGCGTCTTTTCACCATTTACACTGTATTGTTCCGAGAACCTGTAACCTGCAACTATTCAACAGACATGGATCAAAAGCACCTATTTATTTGTAAAATGATTAAGAATGGGGAATATAATAATGCAAAATTATGATATGAACATACGCCTCCAGGGAAAAGAGCTTATTTAATTAAGGAACTTTGCGAAAGTGACGTAAAACTTTCCTCGAAGTACCGTCACTAGCATGGGTGAAAGGTTAAGAAAGAATTGTACGGTGATATTAATCCTGACTAATTCTTCTTTAATGGTTTGAGGACGGATTCGAGAAACAGTGGGAGCCATCCTATTTAGATAAACTAAAAACCAATCTAAACTTGTAAGAGCATCATGCTAAAGTTTTTCTTCTCTCTCTCCTAATTGCAGCGAACAAGATTGTTGGAGATAGTGCCCTCAAAGTCAATTATTGGATCGCAGGTACGTGATTGCAATGATTGAGGCAGGACCTATACTGATATAACAGTCTTGCTCAAGATGATAGTATGCTATCTGGTTTGTCTTTATCATCGTATACATGCTTTAGTTCGCTATTGCATGTTGATAGAGCCCATAGGATTCTTGCTTGACTGCCAGCAGTATGATGGCGATCATATACGTGGGAGCTGGGGTCTGTAAGCACATCCTTAAAGTGTCCTTAGTCGGGGGAGTTTCGAGACAGGGCATCGATACTCCAGAGTAGACTAGTGTATACAGTCGAGACCCCGACGAGTGGCGGTGGCCGGTCTCACAAGCCATTGGTATCAGTTGGTTCACCTAAGATATATACAGATGCTCATTGGGTTATGAGTACACCGGACAGGACTCGCCGGGAACATGCTAATTGGTATTATACATATCGTCAGATAGCAGTTCCCTGGTGACATGCGTACAGGTTAGTTCATCGACCTGAGGTCGTCATTTGTCTTGTGTGAGTTCCTACTGTGCTTTGATTTCTACCCTACCACGGCTCAAAGGATTCGTGCAAACAGGTCTTTTTTGGGTACAGTCCCGAGCCACATGGAGGCAAGTGAGCGGATCGGCAGGGGATTCGTTTCTCCCGGTATTGGGGGTGAGATCGCGCTGTGTTTAGGAGAGCCATTACACAAAGCCCTCGGCCGATGCAGGAGATTTACTGGTAGATACTCCAGTAGTATCTCAGGGTGTTCTGGGCCATTCTCTGACACGACTTATACTGCTATTGGGGGTCTGACGTTACCAGCCCCTAGGCCGATATGCGATACTCATAGACGAACGGACCGGACTATATGTTTATTGTCACTGTTAGGCTCAGTAGGGTTTAGAGATGAGTTTGCTCGTCAGCTTCCCTTCCAATCAATACATAGGCAAACGTTACGTACAGCTCATACCTCTGACGTGCTAGTGGTTATACCCAGTGCCAGTGTGTTGATGAGTCATTAGAGTCCCCCACAGACACTTTCCTAAGTTCGGGCGAAACGTTGTAGATGCCGTATGGGTTTATGGCAGGGTTCGGAAAATGCACGTGCGTTTTCGCACGTGTCATTTTTCGGGCAGATAATACTGGTCGGCTTTGGTTTAAGCCGGATCAGAGTATTATGCTGTGTAGATATAATATCTTTGTCTCAGTTGCATTTGTATTCGGTCGTAATACAAATGCGGGTATGTTTATACTGATACGGGGTTATCCTGAAATTCGTTTCAGGATTACTTTTGGAAGTTGCTAGTTTCCAGTTTTCTATCAGCCGTATTTAACATTGGGTTAAATACGGATTTATCTTTTCTTGAGATGAGTGTGAAATTTTCTAGAGGCTTCTAGAAGGTGGTGACTAGGTTCATGCATCTTTGTGACTCATTAGTGCATTTAATGATGTTTGATAACTAGGGTTATGATTCATCACTTGCATTATATGTGTTCATACTAGGTGTCATGGTGAATCATCATCTCTTTTAATCTTGTGGTCACCTCCTAGCTCCTACACTCACCCCCTTCCTCTTTATATCATGGCCGGCCATTCATTTGGTGGAATGCATGGTTGTTGTTTTGAAAAGATTTAAGTTTTGGTGCATAGAAATTAGATGTGATCGGTTTCTCTTTTCACCCGATCCAAAAGGCAACTTCATTAACCATTCGTCCATAGCTTTGGACGTAAAGAGACAAAGTGTTCTACTCATTCTCTACATCATCTTGGTCGTCTCTTTTAGCAAACTTGACAATCGAGTTGCCTTGGTTCAGAGGCGGGAACCCGTTTAAAGATCCGTCGACGTGGTGCCACCTGAACGAGAAGACTGGAGATTCAGGAGATCGGAGCAGCCGCAACAAAGCGTGGGATGATGGTGGAAGACCGAAGGACTCAGATCATTCGGTATAACAATTCTACCCACTTTGTATTTTGTTAGTTTAGTTTTAATGGCAGATCCGGGTTATAGTACGCGATAGCGCCAGTTGTAAGAAGTTTTTGATCCGCATTTGGCGTCTGTTAGACGGCCGGGGCGCTACCGTGGACTTACAAAGATGACAGGCCTTAAGTTACTTTTAGATAAAAACATATTGATGAGGCCGAACTATAAAGATTGGCTCAGGAATATCAAGATGGCCATCACATATAACAAACTGGGCTATCTTCTTACTAATACAGGCCCTGCCGTCCCAGGTCCAGATTCCAGTATCGCGGATAAGGAATCCGTAAGACCTGGGAAATTGACAGTGCAAAAGCCAAGTGCCTCGTACTGGCCTCTATAGACAATGAACACCAGAGGCAGCATGAGAATATAGATCTTGAATCCATATTCCTCCATACCAAGCACTTATATGGAGTTCAATCTCGTATCGCAAGATACAAGACCACGAAGAAGCTATTTCAACCGAGATTGGCTATCAGGTCATCTGTAGGGGACTACGTCCTTAAGATGATCAGCTACATTGAGGAGCTCGCGGACCTGGAGACCACGTTGGAGAACGAGCTGTATACATACTTGATTATGCAGTCCCCCCTTTTACCTACGCCCAGTTTATCTTGAATTTTAATATTCAAGGTAAAGAAGTTACACTTCCAAAACTCCTCAACATGTTGAGGAGCACTGAGGGCACCCTGCAGAAGTCCAGGGAAACACCCGCTCTGCTTGTTGGTAGAGCTTCTTCTTCTAGATCCAAGGCGAAAGCCAAGGGAAAGAAGAAGAAGCCCCCCACTAAGACGAAAGGCGGTGTGAGTAAGGTAGAAGCAAAGGGCAAGGAAAAAGTTGGGGGGCTGATAGTAGGGAAGGAAGAATGCTTCTACTATCATAAGAATGGCCATTGGAAAAAGGATTGCAGGGCCTGGAGAGCCAAGAACCAGGACTCGAAGCAAGTTGTGGTTTCGGCTTCAGGTGTGTTTGTAATTGAAAACTGTTTGTCAATCAACTCTACTTTCTGGGTATTGGATACCGGATCAGGATCTCATATCTATAAGTCTTTGCAGGTACTGAGAAGCTGTAGAGTTCTGAAGACGGGTGATATGACCCTCAGGGTTGCTAACGGAGCGACTGCGGATGCTGTGTCCGTAGGTATCACAGAGGGTTGACAAGTGAACATATTTTTGTTTTACGCAACTATTTTTGTGTACCTAGTTTGACTTGTAATATCATTTTTGTATCTTTGTTATCAAAAGAAGGTTATGATTTTACATTTGTAAGCGATGTCGTAAACATCCACCTTAACCATGGTTTGATTGGTTCGGGTACACTAAACAACGGTATATACTTATTAAACCAACTACAAGTTTTCAACGTCCAGAACAAACACAAAAGAAAGACTCCATAATTAAATCAAGCTTTCTTATGACATTGTAGATTGGGTCACATCAACGAAACACGGTTGACCAAGTTACATAAAGATAGATATTTGGATCCGTTCGAATATCAGTCTTATGCAACTTGTCAAGCATGTCTCAAAGGAAAAATGACAAAGACTCCGTTCACTGGACACGGAGTAAGAGCGAGCGAGCTCTTAGGACTCATACACAGCGACGTGTGTTGTCCAATGTCTACACATGCAAGAAGTGGTTATTCCTATTTCATTACTTTTACGGATGATTTCTCTACGTATGGACATGTCTTCTTGATGAAACATAAGTCCGAGGCCTTTGAGAAATTCCGAAAATATAAGAATGCAGTGGAAAAACAAACCGACAAAAGTATCAAGACACTGAGATCTGATCGAGATGGTGAATACTTGAGTGCCGAATTTCTGGATTACCTAAAAGAGAATGAAATTCTCTCTCAGCTTACTCCTCCATACATGCCATAACACAACGGTGTATCAGAGAGACGGAACCGAACCTTATTGGATATAGTACGTTCCATGATGAGTAACGCTGAGTTACCGCGATCATTCTGGGGCTATGCACCAGAATCAGCTACATATCTTTTAAACAAGGTTCCTACCAAGACTGTGCCTACCACACCATATCAGATGTGGAGTAAGAAGAAACCCTTGTTGGGATGCGGCGGCGCCCCGGCCGTCAAACTGACGCCAAATGCGGAACAAAAACTTTTTATGAAACCGGCGCTACCGCAACCCAATACCTGGATCGTTCCATTAACCGTAAACTAGCGAAACGTAAAAGTAGTTTGGAAAGATTATACCGATCGATCCGTGTCCTTCGGTCTTCAATCTCTGCACCAGACTCCTCGCTGCTGCGCCGACGAAGTCCGCTCCCGGTCTCGCTCGTCAAAGTGGCACCACGTCAATGAATCTTTATACGGGTTCCCGCCTCAATACCGAGGCAACTCGGACATGAAGTTTGCTAGCCGACATGTCCAAGAATGAAGTAGAGAGAGTGTAGAATCTTTTGTCTCAAGGCACCCAAACGATTGGGTGGAGGTAAATTGGAGTTGCCATAGAGTTGTGAGCAAGGGATTTTTAGCAAAGAAAAAACAAGCATTGAAATGGCTTGGAGAAAGGAGAAGAGCTCGGCCCCTGAACATATGAAAAATGTTCTCTCGATTTTGATGATGTGCAAGTGGTCAGGGAATTGACCCACTAAAATAAAAAACTTACATCGCAAAAAACCCTTGCCATTTTACAACTGGTGAAATTGCATATGCCCACCCCCAATGGCCCATGCTGCCCCCTCACTCAAAAGAACATGCTGCCCCCTCATTCAAAATGGGGCATGCCCGTTTAATGCATTAAATGCAGCATGGGGCAGAGAATGGCCAGAAAAAAAGGGGGGGGGGAACAAAACCTCACAGTAATTAAACAAGGTGTTTGAGGCGGAAAAAGAAACTGGCAACTCCGGGAGTGATCCCGTAACGAATTACGAGATTAACCCTCAACTGTAAATACATACCCGCATTTGTATTCCGACCGAATACAAATGCAATGAGACAAAAATATTCCAACAATATAATACTAGAATCCGGATTAAACTATAGCCCGCTAGTATTATCCGTCCGATCCTGCCATAAATCCATACGGCCTCTACAACGTTTCTCCCGAACTTGGGAAACTTTCTGTGGGGGACTCTAATGACTCATCAATACACTGGCACTGGGTATAACCACTAGCACGTCAGAGGTACTAGCTGTACGTAACAGTTGCCTATGTATTGAACGGAAGGGAAGCTGGCGAGCGAACTCATCCTGAAACCCTACTGAGCCTGACAGTGACAATATCCATACAGTCCGGTCTGTTCGTCTACGAGTATCGCATATAGGGCCTAGGGGGCTGGTAAACGTCAGACCCCCAATAGCGGTATAAGTCGTGTCGGAGAGTAGCCCAGAACACCCTGAGATACTACTGGAATACCTACCAGTAAATCTCGATTACCCGGGCCAGGGATTTCGTGTAATGGCTCTCCTAAACACAGCGCGATCTCACCACCAATACCGGGAGAGACGAATCCCTGACGATCCGCTCACTGCCTCCATGTGGCTCCGGACTGTACCCAACTAAAACTTGTTTGCACGACTCCTTTGAGCCGTGGTAGGGTAGTAATCAAAGCACAGTGGGAACTCACACGAGACAAATGACGATCTCAGGTCGACAGACTAACCTGTACACATGTCACCTGGGAACTGCTATCTGACGATATGTATAATACCAACTAGCATGTTCCCGGCGAGTCCTGTCCGGTGTACTCATAACTCAATGAGCACCTGTATACATCTTAGGTGAACCAACTGACACCAATGGCTTGTGAGACCGGCCACCGTCCCTCGTTAGGGTCTCGACTGTATACACTAGTCTACTCTGGAGTATCGATGCCCTGTCTCGAAACTCCCACGACTAGGGACACTTTAAGGATGTGCTTATAGACCCCAGCTCCCACGTATATGATCGCCATCATACTGCTGGCAGTCAAGCAAGAATCCTATGGGCTCTGTCAACATGCAATAGTGAACTAAAGCATGTACACGATGATAAAGACAAACCAGATAGCATACTATCATCTCGAGCAAGACTGTCCTACCGGTATAGGTCCTGCCTCAATCATTGCAATCACGTACCTGCGATCCAATAATTGACTTTGAGGGCACTATATCCAACAATCTCTCACTTGCACTTAAGGCTAATTATCGCGATGTCGCATACTCACAGCTCGTGTGATACCGAACATCCAACTCCTCTACTAATCAGTTTCACAAAGCTCATTTGTAAAACTATCGTGTTCGAGAAATAGCCTCAGTGAGTGGATCCGCCTTGATGTTTCTTTCTATGTCTCTTTTTTTCTCATGTTCGCGGAGAAAGCCATCTCTCGAATTGAGTAATACCCGTCTTAGAATATATCTGGATATCTGATGGGACCTAGCTTACAAGTGAACTCCAAATCCAACAAACTTCTTAGACTGTATCTTCAACTGAAATTAATCAGTATCCTGCGCTATGCCTTCCTCAGTATCCGCCTGGACTACCTTTCCAAACTACTGCCACTCATCAGAGGGAAAACTATAACTCTGATAGTCACTTTGTCATTCGGGTCACCCTGGAAGCCTGGAATGATAACTGTCTCCCGAAGGAGGCTGTCGTTATCAAATCCCTAGAACAACCACTTATGTTCTAAAACTGCTTCCGAACGTTTCTCCAGGATTGGATTAATATCAACTTATTGCATCTAGTGCAAAAACAACATCTGGTGTGGTATTTGACATCTCATGATCAACTCAATTGCCTAAGCAAGTGATCTGCCAATCATACACATCCCTTTCCCCTTTAGTCTGTAAGACACCTTTAGAGAGGGTGACTCCATCACCTGCAGGTTCACCACCATGCCAGGAGTCGTTCATTCTAAAATACCTTTAGAATGCTGTCAAAGTACCCAGATTGGGAAACTACCCAAATCTAGATCTAAAACCATAGATCCAGTATCCAGAATGCCTGATATTATATCCATATCTTATGTGGAGAAACTACTGTGTGACAACCATAGTTTGGCTGATCGTAGTATAGGAATTTCACTTCCTACAATGTGTATGTCATCCAAGTACCAGGACATTACACCCTACTACCTTCTTAATAGATCCATCTCCTATTTTGATGAAGTCAAATCCCATGACTATCACATCAAAAATAAATGATCCATCTCCGCTATATCTGCTTTAGTCTATAAACAGACATAAGCTATTTGTCCACTATGCTTCCGCTGCTCCCACTGACTACGACAACCCTCTGGCAGAGTCATACACACGTGCACTTCTAAAGCTAGTTTAGAATGACGCTATACTCATCCTCCTGCTGGGTCTCATAGTCTGGAACAACAATAGTATCAAGTCTGGGTAAACAAGAACCTCCCTGTCACCATCTTTGAGGCTACCGGAGTACCTCTCGGGCGCCTGAGGTTACCCACCATATCTGCGGAGTGGCAAATGGAATGTCAAACCTGATTGAATCTTTAGGTTCTATTAAATTTTCAGTAATCGTTTGCGGTTTTGGAATAACTTCCAGTTCTACCATACTCCCACTACTGTTTTCTGAAGAAATCCATTTTACTAAAATTGTGGCGAGTCAAGAACAATATCACTATTGATCTTCCAGATGGTAGAAAGTTAACCCTCGTCATAGCCCGAGTTAACCCACAAACAGCCATTATAGAAACGTGCCTTGAGTTATCTAGAGTCTAGTTTTAAGCATAAGCCGGACAACTCCCCGTACCTTAACATCGTTAAGATACGAACCATTCTATATACAATATAGAAATAGAGGCACCAATTTAATTGGAACAAGATTCAAATCATGCAGCTGTCTCCAGTGCATGTTCTTTAAATAGAGAGAGGCCGATCGACATTACTCAACTTAGGAGTGTATCCAATTATGAGTAACCTGGAAAAGAAACAAGTTTCTCAAAACCATTACTATCTACTGAATACCATCCACAATTATATACATCTTCGATCAGCTTAAAGAATCCCGATACTTGCAACACGTGGTTCTCTACTTTTTTCTTTTATCTATAGCTTCTCAAAATTAGACCTTGTATTTCTACGAAACACTTGTCTAAACCTTGAGAAGTCACAAGTAAACAGAATACAGTACGAGGACCAACCCCTTTGTCCTAATGGACACTGGACAATATACAATACTTTGTATAAGTCCCCTGAGTTGAATATCAAAATCTGTGCGTCGTAGGTTGAAAACTGTACCCAGGCGATTTCCTCAAATATCACCAATTACAACGAATTCCGATATAATGAGGATGATTACCTAATTCCCAATAACTTACTCCCACTCATCATCTATAAAACCATACAGATGTGAGAATCACACCTGGTAAATACATACCCTGGAGCAAGGGTCTAATTGGGAAATCAGCTTTCTATTAACAGTACACAGTGAAACTGAAACATGAATGTGTTTCGAAGGGGTATCCGGGTATTCCTAGTAATGCCTCTTCCATTATCAAGATTAATGACTGTAACCGTATATTTCCCTGCCATATCTCCAATTCCCTTTATTTGTCTTTACTCATTACCTTCTGTACACCACACTTAGGCTAATTGGTTTTCTTCTTTCCCTACTGTTCGGCACCAGCCTATGGTTTGGAAGAAGACTATCCAATAAGCATAATAGGTGTACTCTCCTAAATCTAGGAGTACTCGCAACCTGAGAGAAGGTAAGGATAAAAGACAACTGAATAAACTTATTCTTATTTCTCCTGAACCAGAATCCATCCTCGAAAAAGTTCCTTCGAGTGCGTATATAACCATACGATGGATTTATCCAATAGAATTAGATGTTCGTAGTGATACGGGGTGTTCTGGAGAAATACAAAGGTGAATTAGGAGTGGCGATGAAATATGTGGTTTGGTCGTGAATGATAGCAGTCGCAATTTACTTTGCCCTCTTTCTAATCCCTTTATTTGTCTTTACATATTACCTTCTGTACACCACACTTAGGCTAATTGGTTTTCTTCATTCCCTACCTTTCGGTACCTGTCTATGGTTTGGAAGAAGACTATCCAATAAGCGTAATAGGTGTAACCTTTCCTAATCCTAGGAGCCCTCACAACCTGAGAGAAGGTAAAAGGTAAATACAACTGAATAGTCCTATTCAATCTCTCCAGAACCAGAATCCATCCTCAAAGAAGTTCCTCTGAGTTCGTATATAACCATACGATGGATTTATCCAATGGAAGTGGATGTTCGTAATAATACGGGGTGTTCTGGAGAAACTCAAAGGATACAAGAAGGAGTGGCAATGATGTATGCGACTCAGACAATCCAAAAGCTAGTGTTATAAGAAAGTTCGGTTAACATGGTTACTGAGTTATTGTCTAGGGTCGGGTCATGGTCGCAGTCAAAGAGAGAGAGAAAAGAAACACTCTGCGTGCACTCTAACCTAGATCAGAATGGTTAATCACTTTATCTAATCAGGAAACATCCTACTGTTTTCTCAAATTCTCCTCCAAACCTGAAAGAAGAATTAGTCGGGGTCACCCGAGGAGTAAACCAACTCATCAGTGGGAATCGGGATCTAACTATCATCGCATGATAACATGATGGAATCCACTCCCATTATAACACTCCAGAAGGTATGCGCATGCCTGGCAAGTTTCCTGTATATTTGAAACTCCCGATGTGTGTTTTTACCCCTAGGACCCAAGTGACCTTGACACAGTCAACAAATCAAAGAGTCCTAGTCAAATTCAACTCGTCATTATCCAGGATTGCATTAAACCCACCCGTACGAGCCCTTGACACAGTCAACAAGGCCGCACGTCAGTCCTAACCAATCACATTAATATGCTACAAACAAGCACTACTTAGCTACCGCACACTACGCCTTGACACAGTCAACAAACACAGCACGAATACTAAGCAATACTTGTAAGAAATGACGGAGGGCTATGGCTGGTTTTTGGCGAAAAACTTTTAACGTAATGAACTTGATATCGTTGAAGGAACCGAATATCTTTTTATTAAAATATAGCGAAAATTTTTGCTAAAGAGGTCACTCCCGGTGAAGGGATCTCGGCTCTTTCCCCGTCGAATGAGGTGAAGGATATTCCAAACTGAATATCACGATGCAAAACAAAAAGTAATCGACTATAGTGAAGTTATTACCATGACGCAAACCTCTGTCCAAGGGGTCACTCCTGATGAAGGGATCTCGGCCCTTGCCTCGTTGAATGAGGTGCTGGATATTCATAACCGAATACTACTGTGCAAAACAAAAGAGAACGCCCTTGTAATAACAGCTTTTGAAAAATTGGTTCCAACAGCATCATATATAAGTTTGTTTTTCTTGCATTGATAAGAATCAACGTAGTCCCATCAATAGATCACACCAGAAAAGAATGAAAATATGATGTACGTATATGCCATCCGTATTCGCCACTGGGTCCCGTCATCACCCGTTAGGTAACTTAACTAACGACAGAGCAGGGACTGGACCAGCGCGGGTGTAAAACATATACAACATCTACTAGTATATATATCAATATATAATAATCGCTCCAGGCGTGATAAATGCAACATCACAGAAAAGTAATAAGCATCACAGAACAATATAGATAATCTGGGATCCCTGGGTTTCGTAGAGCCGCAAATAAAATCCGACGTTCCCCTGGTCATGTGGATAGCCTGTGCAATGAAAAGCTAGACCCCTACAAGCGCGGCAAGTTACTCGCCAAAACCTGAAGCGAGGCGGCCCCCTTCAACAACGTGAATGGACCACCCAGCACTTCATGGAATCCGGTAACTTGAGCACACCTCCTTGGGTCAACCTGTACCCCCTACGAGTGCGGCGAATAGCCCGTCAATTCTAGAGTGAAGCCCCCTCCGTCTCAACGCCATGAGATGCGGGCCCGTTGCCCTCTAAAACCCGGCTATCCATGCACCCCACCGCGGGGTAATCTTAGTACAGAAAAGAAAATATATACAACGGGTACATCGACCTCAACCCGGTCGTGCCCCAAAAGAATAATATACAAACAGGCAGTGACGGCAGTCTACATGTCGGACGCTCGCCCCGCAATATCAAATATACAAATAAATCCAAACGACACTACCATTGTACAGGAGCTATCCACCACGACAAATCCGCAACATCACAGCACAACACAGAACATCAACGTGAATGTCACGTTCGCAAATCCGTCTAAAAGGACTATAGCAATTAGACAAGATTTACCGCTCAAATGATATTCACGATCGCAGATATAATGTAACCATTGTAAACTAACACATTTAAAATCTTGATCGACAAAACTTCCCGAAGTGGGCCCCATGTACAAATCCAGTACTCAAAATAAAATCTGGGCCCAAACAAAATATTTCAGAAACCACAATTCCATGTTAAAGACCCAAAGCAAAAATTTAGTGCACTGAAAACTCAACAATGCGGTGGAACCACGGCCAAAACGTGGGTACGGCCGCGGTTCCGCGGCGGTGCAGAGGGATTATGCTACCAAAATTTTACAGTTGTCTTATAAAAGTCTGCCTGATTTTCTGAAACACTCAAAATAATTTTTCGACCAGTTTACAAATTCGACAGAAACTTAAGTTTTGAAATTGTGGTTTCAGAAATTTTGTTCGACTGATATTTTAAACATGTTAGAATAAGCTAGTAAGTGTTAATGGCGTGGCTCTGATACCATGTTAGGATGCGGCGGCGCCCCGGCCATCAAACCGACGCCAAATACGGAACAAAAACTTTTTATGAAACCGGCGCTACCGCAACCCAATACCCGGATCGTTCCATTAACCGTAAACTAGCGAAATGTAAAAGGAGTTTGGAAAGATTATACCGATCGATCCGTGTCCTTCGGTCTTCAATCTCTGCACCAGACTCCTTGCTGCTGCGCCGACGAAGTCTGCTCCCGGTCTCGCTCGTCAAAGTGGCACCACGTCAATGAATCTTTATACGGGCTCCCACCTCAATACCGAGGCAACTCGGACATGAAGTTTGCTAGCCGACATGTCCAAGAATGAAGTAGAGAGAGTGTAGAATCTTTTGTCTCAAGGCACCCAAACGATTGGGTGGGGGTAAATTGGAGTTTCCATAGAGTTGTGAGTAAGGGATTTTTAGCAAAGAAAAAACAAGCATTGAAATGGCTTGGAGAAAGGAGAAGAGCTCGGCCCCTGAACATATGAAAAATGTTCTCTGGATTTTGATGATGTGCTAGTGGTCAAGGAATTGGCCCACTAAAATAAAAAAAACTTACACCACAAAAAACCTCTTGCCATTTTACAGCTGGCGAAATTGCAGATGGCCCCCCCGACTGGCCCATGCTGCCCCCGAATGGCTCATTCCCATGCTGCCCCCGAATGCCCATTTAATGCATTAAATGCAGCATGGGGCAGAGAATGGCCAGAAAAAAATGTGGGGGGGGGGGGGAACAAAACCTCACAATAATTAAACAAGGTGTTTGAGGCGGAAAAAGAAACTGGCAACTCCGAGAGTGATCCCGTAACGAATTACGAGATTAACCCTCAACTGTAAATACATACCCGCATTTTTATTCCGACCGAATACAAATGCAATGAGACAAAAATATTCCAACAATATAATACTAGAATCTGGCTTAAACCAAAGCCCGCTAGTATTATCCGTCCGATCCTGATCCGTACGAATTACGAGATTAACCCTCAACTGTAAATACATACCTACATTTATATTCCGACCGAATATAAATGCAATGAGACAAAAATATTCCAACAATATAATACTAGAATCCGGCTTAAACCAAAGTCCGCTAGTATTATCCGTCCGATCCTGATCCATGCACAAGTGCACGAATATGATCGAACCGTGCCATAAATCCATACGGCCTCTACAACGTTTCGCCCGAACTTGGGAAACTTTCTGTGGGGGACTCTAATGACTCATCAATACACTGGCACTGGGTATAGCCACTAGCACTTCAGAGGTACTAGCTGTACGTAACGGTTGCCTATGTATTGAACGGAAGGGAAGCTGGCGAGCGAACTCATCCTGAAACCCTACTGAGCCTGACGGTGACAATATCCGTACAGTCCGGTCTGTTCGTCTATGAGTATCGCATATAGGGCTTAGGGGGCTGGTAAACGTCAGACCCCCAATAGCGGTATAAGTCGTGTCGGAGAGTAGCCCAGAACACCTTGAGATACTACTGGAATACCTACCAATAAATATCGAATACCCTGGCCAGGGATTTCGTGTAACGGCTCTCCTAAACACAGTGCAATCTCACCCCTAATACCGGGAGAGACGAATCCCTGACGATCTACTCACTGCCTCCATGTGGCTCGGGATTGTACCCATGATTGATAGATTTTCCATTGTGTTTGTAAAGAATGGTAAAGAAATCACAACCAAAAATTATTTTGACCCCAATCAAACTACGGTGTCAATTGTAGTTCATGAATGAGTGCGGATTGTCCACAGGGATTGCACGATTCATTTATATCTTTGATACGTTTGAAATGAAAAGTTAAGCAACAATAAAAGAAAACATGATTCAAGAATGATTTGTATTCGAGTGTCAGTATTCTTTATGCAAGAATCAAGAAACTATAAACAATCAAGAATCGGTGTTTCGATAATATTTCCAATCAACAATCAAGAATATAAGAGAGGCTCGTAGGAATCGATAGGATCAATAGACGTGATGTAATCTAAAGATATCGTGTTCTTGTCCTTCGAAGGATTGATACTAGATTGATGATGATCGACGAGAGTTGGGGCTTTATCGTGAAACTAGGGTTTCATCCTATAACCCTTGTTCTTTCGTCGATATCATTCCTTTTCTAGCCTCTACCAAATTCAAGAAACGATCGTAACTCCCCAATTTTCGATCGATGTCAATCAAGAAAGCATCGAAACGAAATGGGTCGTCGTTTCTTGAACTTGCTAGGGTTTACAAAACTCGTGGGACTCAAGAATCGATTAAAGCTATGTTACATCATCATTCTATTATCCGTCTCGACTCCTCGACGAGCGGAGTTTTATTCACACATCACAACACAGAAAAGATTTACGAATTGTAAAGAATTCATGATGCAGAAATTAAAGAAAACAAGATAAAAGAATATCACCTTTATTGATCTCAACAATTTTGATTACATTTGCTTCAAGAACTAAAAGAAGAAGAATCTAGATTGTTGATCGGGCGTCGCTCGGCTTCGTGAGTCGTGGATCGGCTTCGGATCGCTTGCTCCGTTGAAATCGGCTCCGCTCCTAAAGGTTGTAAGGCTTCTTGCTTAATGGGTACTCGGGATTCTTGATGTTTGGCTTGGAATTAGGGTTAGGGTTTCCTACAAGCTCTCTCACTAAACTTGAGGAAGAGGGGATGAAGAAAGAGATTGGCTAAAACTATAAAATGGGTTGAATTTTCCAAGATCTCCCAACATTCAACTTCTACAATGAGTGAGCCTAGGGTCTTATTTATAGAACTCCCAAACCCTAGGTTTGAGTTTGAATTTCCCTTTCCCTCCAAAAGTTTGTTGAGGAGTTTCTAGAAGGAGTTTGTTAGGAGCTAGCTTAGGGTTTAAGCTAGGGTTTAGGGAAAGTTCTAGAATAATAGGCTAATTAAGTGAAGCTCAAAGTGTTTGCTGATCTGGTAGAAAGTTCAGGAGCCTTCTGGAACTTTGAGTGTATTTCTGAACTGTGGGCCCAAGTAGAAGCATTTTGGTCCAAAGAACACTTGATGATGTCACCATATAGCCGCGGATGCGCGGCACAAGCATGACTTTAGCCGCGCATCCGCGGCCATCTTGGGGATTTGGAGCTTGTGTCTTCTGTAGTGATCTTAGGTTGATGTTTAGGGCTTCAGTTGATATGTTGAATTCCAGTTGCTCTTTTGGATTAGTACCAGATTTGAATTTAGTGAGTTTACGAGCGGTGTAATGGTCGAGCAAGCTTCTCTTTTCCTGCACAGACTTCGAAACACGGGTTGCGATATATAGAAAATATGCTATGTGATGAAATGCAGTCAATTTCCCTAGAAATGCCGGTTTTAAGGTCGAATACATGTAATCTGATATTTTGCGACCGATTTGCTAATATGTGAATTATGAATACCGTACACTTCTATATGGATGCAAATGATAAGGAAATTGCCGGTTAAAATATGCAATATTTTCGACTGATCAAATACCCCCAAACTTAATTTCGATCGTCTCGAGCGAATGTTTTATTAAAAAGAGAAGGAGAAAATAAAGAAAGAGAAAAACTAACTAGCACACTTTCGTAGGCAACACGATTGCACTGAGCATGTGCAACAAGCCTTTAAACCTCTAGGTGTCCCTAGAAGGAGGAGTGTTGTCTCCTGAGGGTTTTCAGCGGATTACACCCACAAAATCCAATAATAAAAGGAAGATCATGAATATTACATTTAAAGAAGAGAATCGTAAAAGAAAAGCTTTGAAAATTAGGGTTTCCAACTAAGCTAGCTTTTCGGTTGTCATGAGCCCTATCTTAATGGTCATGAAAAGATGTTAGAAATCACGTCCTCCCTCAATAAAACATCGTCTTATTCTTCATTCCTATCTTTCTTCCAAACATCGATCATATAACCCTGCGTGTGTGTAAAGGACATCCCTACACCCGGAGAATTCAATTCAAGCTATCATACTCTTGCCCATCAGCCTCAGTACTTTTTAATTAATGAATATTTAGATGAGATTGCTCACACACTTTCATGCGACCGTTAATACTTCTTGAGGTACTAACCGACCGATTACTCCTGTGCTTGCTTACTTGGTGTATTTTCCTCGTCTTGCACCACCTCAGGCATAGCAGTGACTCCCAGACCAGTTGGCCTTAGGGCACTAGGTGAAGAAGCACCCTCGCTATACATTTTTCTTGCCTTCGGTGATAACAAAACCAGTGTTCATTTTTCTCACCACTTTATATTTTCTTTATTCATTTTTTTTTCTTTTTATTTCCTTCATACTTTTGGCTTTAAGACAAGAGCATTTCAAGGTATCCTCTACTATCCCAGGCTTCAAGACGTGTGTAAGTGCGAATAGCAGGGTATCAACGTTCAAAAATATTTGGCTTCCAGAATAGAAACTATTTTTCAGACTTATTTTTATCCTCAGATTAGTGACTTCTTTCATCTTACTAACCCTTGGGACAACGACTTATAACTACTTATTACTAGTTCGTATAAGAAAACTTCTAATTTTCTTAGTTTTCTAAAATTTTTCTAATCTCATGGATGTAATTTTTCACTATCTAAACTTTCATTATCTTATTTATATACAAAAAAGTGTAAATATTAAAATTATTTTTATATTTGAAATTTTTTTAAATTTTTATGGGTTTTGAAAATTTTTCAATTTTTATAGATTTTTAAAAGAAATGTTTTGTGCTTATGCAGATGATATGCAAATGATGCAAAAATAAGCACAAACCTCCCCCAAACTTGTTTTCAACAGTGTCCTCACTGTTGCCGACGGCTATATCTATAAAACCTGTAAATCTGGGGGGAATTATTAGTGGGGGCAAAATATATAAGTGAAGAACTTTCCCCAAACTTATTTTTGGCTCATCATTTCGTAAAAAATTTTCTTTTCAGGAGCCAGAAAAAATTATACCCCCAAACTTGAATTATGCAATGTTAAACTTTGAAAATCACAAGTGGGGGTCAAAAATCATTGGTCGATGCCAAGCTTTGCAAAGACCGAAGGTTAACACCAACCATTCAAAATTTTTATCAATGCAGTGCTCTGGTTGGTGGAAGAAGAAGTGGGGAAAGGTTAAGTGGTGGAATAGAATGTGTGTGCGTCTCATTTTGGAGAGACGATGCAGTGAATGTGATGGATTACTCGCATTCTTTTTACATTTCAGAAGAAGGGGTGGAGGTTCAATTTCAGTGATTGGGAGATGATTCATCTCAACACCCGTGTCATTCAAAAATGCGAGTTCATCAGCGAAGATTTCCTCAAAAGTTTCATCTATACCCCGAAGAATAATGTCATCACAAGGTGCGGGGTGATCTTCAGACTCTAAAAGCATTTCATAATCGGTGTTAATTGCAGACCCGGACATCTCGGTGGAAGAGTCCGTATGTGTATGATACATAGTTGGGTCAAACAATAACGTATGAAAAGAGTCTAGATCGGTATCAGGAGGATTATCTAATTCGCTGCTGTCGATATCCATTAAGTCGACAGAACAGACCTGAACAGTAGGTTCGGAGGGTACACTTCCTAACTTATAAATGTTCATCTCAATTGTCCTGTTTCCGAAGGATAGGGTCATGGAACCGTTACGACAATTGATGATAGCATTGGAAGTGGCCAAAAAGGGGCGACCTAAAATCACCGGAATTTGATTCCGTGAGTTCGCTACAGGTTGTGTATCAATTACAATAAAGTCCACCGGGAATATAAATTCTCCGATTTTTATCAACACATCCTCTAGTTCACCCCTAGGTCTGGTGATTGATCGGTCAGCCATCTGGAGAGTGCAAGGAGATGGTTTCAACTCTCCGATCCCTAACTGCTCATAAACTGAGAAAGGAAGCAGGTTAACACTTGCCCCAAGATCTAGTAGAGCACGGTTAATGTGTTTCTCCCCAATAGAGATGGAAATCGTAGGATATCCAGGATCCTTACGTTTCCTCGGTAATTGTTGGAGGAAAGCTGTGTCTACTGTCTTTGCCATGAATATCTTCTTGGGCATTTGTTTCTTCCTCTTTCTAGTGCAAAAGTCTTTAAGAACTTTAGCATATGCAGGGACTTGTTGAATTGCATCTAGAAGAGGGATATTGATGTTAACCTGTTTAAACATCTCAGTGATCTTCTCCATATGTGGACTTGGTGTGTTAGCCCTTAACCGATTAGGGTAAGGTGCTTTAGCAATAAGCGCTGGGTCCATCATAGGAGAAGGAAGTGTGTGTGGAACCGATCCCAGTATAGAAGTGGGGATCGTCCGTGGAGGGGTAAAAGAGGTGGGCTGTAGTGGCGAGCCTTTTGGGAAATGGAGAATAGGCTCGGAAGAGGGTGGTGGGGTAGAAGAAGTAGGGTCAGAAGTGTGTGTGTGTGGAAAGGTCTCAGCCGGGGTGTTAATAGGAATATCAGTATCATCAACTCCTTCCCCAACATGATTGTCAAGCACTCTTCCAGATCTCAACGTGGTGATTGCATTCACATGATGTGAATAGCCAGGATTGGGTAAGGGTTGAGCTGGAAGTTTCCCTTTCTCTCTTGCACTAATTTCGGCTTTTAATCGTGCAATTTCTTCTTCCATCGATTTAATACTCTCGATTTGGGACGCAGAGTTTCTCTTCATGTCATCGACGGAAGATTTCATTTCAGCCGAAACTTGCATGATATTTGTCAAGACCAAATTCATGTATTGTGCAAAAGAAGAGGATTCATCAGTCCCGGTCAACTGTAAAGGACTAGACAGTGCAGGTGTGTTGACCGGATTTTGAAAATTATGTGCTTGAAAGGGGTGCTGACTCAATTGAAGTTGTGGCTGCTGTTGTGGTGGAGGGACCCTTTGGAAATTGTTTTGGTTTGGAACCGTGTTTTGTGATTGTGATTGGTTCCAAGAAAAATTGGGGTGATTCCTCCATCCCTGATTATATGTGGAAGAAAAAGGATCGTTTCTAGGTCGTTGAAATGTGGCATTGGTATGCTCACGACCTTGAAACGGACATTCTTCCGTCAAGTGAGACGGATCAGAACAGCAGCTACATACAGTTTTGGAAAGTGACATTTGATTAAGGGAGGCGGCTAAAAATTTGTTTTCCATAATCTCGAGTTTCTTTTGTATAGCTGAAATGTCAGCTCTAACTCCTATGGAAACATCTGATTGGTTGTTGCCACTCCTAAATGATGGACTTTCCCACTGTAAAGACTTTTCAGCGAACTCTTCTAAGTATCGCCAAGCTTCCCCATCATCCTTAGACATGAAGGTACCTTGACACATGTTTTCAAGGCTCTGTTTAGTATTAGGGTTACTGCCCTCATATATGATTCGGCAAAGCTCCCATCTCGGGATGCCGTGATGAGGACACTGAACCAATAGATCCTTGAAACGTTCAAAGCATTTTGAAAATGGTTCAGCAGGGAGCTGGGCAAATTGATTCAGTTCGCTACGGATTCGAGCTGTCTTTTGTATTGGGTAAAATTTCTTAAGGAATGCAGCGACGAATTCTCCCCAATTCGTAATAGAATGTGTGGTAGTGTTGTATAGCCACTTCTCGGCTATATCGCACAAGGTAAATGGGAGAAGTCGTAGACGCATCGCATCCACTGAAAGTTGTGACGTACCCATCATTGCGCATACGTTTTCAAATTTGGTAATGAAAACGTAAGCGTCCTCAGTCTCGAGTCCGTGGTATTTGGGTAAAAGATTGATATACTGGGGCTTAATCTCAAAGTTATCCCCATTGGCTGGTGGTGTGGATAAGCAAGTCAAAAGAGGACCTCTATGTGGATAGCATCTTTCCTGGAGAGAAATGTGGGGAGGATTCTGCGCACCAACGGACGGCGGCAGATTAGGGTCAAAGAAGTTTGATGGATTCGGATCCATCGGTGTGGGTGTGGTAGTAGGTAAAGGAAAGGTAAATGGAGAAATATCGACTTCGGAGTCGATAAAGGGTACGCGGACTAAACGGGCACTAGAATCCCGTGTCCAGCCTATCTTGTACTAAAAAGGGTTAGTACAAGTGGCAGCGTTGACTTATAATTAGGGGTAAAATGAATGCGGTGCTTGCTTTTGAAAAAGGGACGGATTTTTGAAAAAATGATGCGACAAAACAAATGCAGCACACAAACCCTAGAATCTAGTGGTCACCTAGGTCCGGCTCTAGACCGCTCCTAACTGCCAAAAGACAAGTCGCAGGATAGAATCCTCCACTGCCTCTTTGTTCCCCTGTGGCCGGATAAGTGCCAGGTAAGTGGGAAGGTACTCCACTACGTAAGTAGTGGGCCTAATTAAAAACCACTAGCCTTAGACACACTCGCCTTAGGCACCACAAGAAAACGCGGATAAGCAATGAATTACCCACGACCTTCTCTTGTCCTAATTGAGCGCGACAGTCCTTAGAGTCTTCTCTAGATTTCTTTTAATTAATGAGGGTAATGCGGATGCAAGTTTTGCGATTTTCGGGGCCTAGGAAGGGTAATGAAATCCCCACCTAATTTGGATTTGGCCGTGCCCCTTAAATTTCCGTATTAGAATGCAAACAACCAAGAAATCAAAATCACACATAATTTTAATTTTGCTTTTGCGCGCTGCGATTATTTGCAAAGAATCCTGCAGCAAAGTGTTAGTTGGAGCTAAAAGAGGAGAGGGGAGAGAGCAAGAAATTACCTGCACTGAAAAGAATTTGCAGAGAACCCTTCAAGTAGCCGCGTTTCCGCCGCAATAATACCCTATTTGCCGCGCTTCCGCGGTTGAGTATTGGAATCAGTGCACAATTTTTCAACAGCTGCCTTCTATTTCTATCTTTAGCTCTCTGGTATATCCCAAATAATTTTCTAGATTCCCAGTAAGCTCCAGATCACCTTGCAATTAATTCACAACACACGTATAAGAGTTTGTACGAATTTTGATTTCAAGAAGTAAAATGTAATAATTCTTTCACTTCAAACTAAAAATGTAAATGAATTAGCGCGATCCCCGGCAACGGCGCCATTTTGATTGATAGATTTTCCGTTGTGTTTGTAAAGAATGGTAAAGAAATCACAACCAAAAATTATTTTGACCGCAATCAAACTACGGTGTCAATTGTAGTTCATGAATGAGTGCGGATCGTCCACAGGGATTGCACGATTCATTTATATCTTTGATACGTTTGAAATGAAAAGTTAAGCAACAATAAAAGAAAACATGATTCAAGAATGATTTGTATTCGAGTGTCAGTATTCTTTATGCAAGAATCAAGAAACTATAAACAATCAAGAATCGGTGTTTCGATAATATTTCCAATCAACAATCAAGAATATAAGAGAGGCTCGTAGGAATCGATAGGATCAATAGACGTGATGTAATCTAAAGATATCGTGTTCTTGTCCTTCGAAGGATTGATACTAGATTGATGATGATCGACGAGAGTTGGGGCTTTATCGTGAAACTAGGGTTTCATCCTATAACCCTTGTTCTTTCGTCGATATCATTCCTTTTCTAGCCTCTACCAAATTCAAGAAACGATCGTAACTCCCCAATTTTCGATCGATGTCAATCAAGAAAGCATCGAAAGAAATGGGTCGTCGTTTCTTGAACTTGCTAGGGTTTACAAAACTCGTGGGACTCAAGAATCGATTAAAGCTATGTTACATCATCATTCTATTATCCGTCTCGACTCCTCGACGAGCGGAGTTTTATTCACACATCACAACACAGAAAAGATTTACGAATTGTAAAGAATTCATGATGCAGAAATTAAAGAAAACAAGATAAAAGAATATCACCTTTATTGATCTCAACAATTTTGATTACATTTGCTTCAAGAACTACAAGAAGAAGAATCTAGATTGTTGATCGGGCGTCGCTCGGCTTCGTGAGTAGTGGATCGGCTTCGGATCGCTTGCTCCGTTGAAATCGGCTCCGCTCCTAAAGGTTGTAAGGCTTCTTGCTTAATGGGTACTCGGGATTCTTGATGTTTGGCTTGGAATTAGGGTTAGGGTTTCCTACAAGCTCTCTCACTAAACTTGAGGAAGAGGGGATGAAGAAAGAGATTGGCTAAAACTATAAAATGGGTTGAATTTTCCAAGATCTCCCAACATTCAACTTCTACAATGAGTGAGCCTAGGGTCTTATTTATAGAACTCCCAAACCCTAGGTTTGAGTTTGAATTTCCCTTTCCCTCCAAAAGTTTGTTGAGGAGTTTCTAGAAGGAGTTTGTTAGGAGCTAGCTTAGGGTTTAAGCTAGGGTTTAGGGAAAGTTCTAGAATAATAGGCTAATTAAGTGAAGCTCAAAGTGTTTGCTGATCTGGTAGAAAGTTCAGGAGCCTTCTGGAACTTTGAGTGTATTTCTGAACTGTGGGCCCAAGTAGAAGCATTTTGGTCCAAAGAACACTTGATGATGTCACCATATAGCCGCGGATGCGCGGCACAAGCATGACTTTAGCCGCGCATCCGCGGCCATCTTGGGGATTTGGAGCTTGTGTCTTCTGTAGTGATCTTAGGTTGATGTTTAGGGCTTCAGTTGATATGTTGAATTCCAGTTGCTCTTTTGGATTAGTACCAGATTTGAATTTAGTGAGTTTACGAGCGGTGTAATGGTCGAGCAAGCTTCTCTTTTCCTGCACAGACTTCGAAACACGGGTTGCGATATATAGAAAATATGCTATGTGATGAAATGCAGTCAATTTCCCTAGAAATGCCGGTTTTAAGGTCGAATACATGTAATCTGATATTTTGCGACCGATTTGCTAATATGTGAATTATGAATACCGTACACTTCTATATGGATGCAAATGATAAGGAAATTGCCGGTTAAAATATGCAATATTTTCGACTGATCAACCCAACTAAAACCTGTTTGCACGAATCCTTTGAGCCGTGGTAGGGTAGCAATCAAAGCATAGTGGAAACTCACATGAGACAAATGACGATCTCAGGTCGACAGACTAACCTGTACACATGTCACCTGGGAACTGCTATCTGACGATATGTATAATACCAACTAGCATGTTCCCGGCTAGTCCTGTCCGGTGTACTCATAACTCAATGAGCACCTGTATACATCTTAGGTGAACCAACTGACACCAATGGCTTGTGAGACCGGCCACCGCCCCTCGTCGGGGTCTCGACTGTATACACAAGTCTACTCTGGAGTATCGATGCCCTGTCTCGAAACTCCCACGACTAGGGACACTTTAAGGATGTGCTTATGGACCCTAGCTCCCACGTATATGATCGCCATCATACTGCTGGCAGTCAAGCAAGAATCCTATGGGCTCTGTCTGTTGGAGATAGTGCCCTCAGAGTCAATTATTGGATCACAGGCACGTGATTGCAATGATTGAGGGAGGACCTGTCCCAGTAGACAGTCTTACTCGAGATGATAGTATGCTATCTGGTTTATCTTTATCATCGTATACTGCTTTAGGTGACCTGACTGTTAGTTGTATGTATGCCCTAGAGGCCAGTATTGTACAGATTATGTATATTATATTGGATGCTTGGACATATATAGAGATGACTTTCTTGCTCGACATGATAGTATGCTATCTGGTTACTCTTTATCTTAACATGTACACTAGTCTCTTTATACTGTCTTATAGTTACATGTTGGTAAAGCCCTTAGGATTTGTACTTGACTACCTGGACTATGATGCAGATCATACTAGTGGGGACATGGTAGTCCATAAGTACATCCTTCAAGGTCCCTAGTCGTAGGTGTATCGAGACGGGGCATCGATATACCAGAGTAGACTAGCGTATACGCTTCTCGACCCATGTGATGGGCGATGGATGATCCCATATCCATTGGTGTTTGACATCAGAGATGGTATACGGGTGCTCAGTGTAGGCTGGGTACACTGGACGGACTCGCCGAGAACTCCCAGATGGTATTATACCTCACGTCAGATGGCAGTTCTCAGGTGACACTTGTACAGGTTAGTCTGTAGACCCGAGATCGTCACAGAGTCTTGTGTGATTCCCACTGTGCTTTGATCTCCACCTTACCACGTCCATAAGGGCGTGCAAAACGGTGGTCTTTGGGTACAGTCCCGAATCACATGGAGGCAATGAGCGATAGGAGGGGTTTCGTCTCTCCCGGTATTGGGGGTTGATGTTGCGCAGTGCTCGATTAGCCGTAACAGGGAAGTCCCTGGCCAGGGCTGATCAGAGATTTGCTGGTAAGTGTTACCAGTAGTTTCTCGACCCGTTACGAGCCTCACATCGGCACGACTTATCGGGTTATTAGGGTCTGACGTTTTCCACCCCTAGACTTGATATGCGACATATCAGACGAAGAGACCGGACTGTATGGTAAGTGTTACTGGTCGGATTCGCGGGAGTGTGAGCGGGCTAGCTCGTCGATCTTATGATTGCTCAATACCCGGGTGGTCGTTACGTTTAGCAGACCGCTTGCGGCTTGTGGGTGCTTGATATGATCATCATCTGCTACCGGCGTATTGACGAGTCTTTAGAGTCCTACACAGAGGTTTCCTGGTTCAAGCGAAACGAAATAGGAGCGCATATGAGATGTGTGCAGGACCGAGAATAATGCGTGTATGTGATACCGCATTTCATTCTCGCGATATATGTTTCGATTGGTTATATTCGATATGACCTAGTTATCGAATCATTGATTCGATAAATCGATGCATTGAATACTAGTCGGTTATGTGCGACATGACCGGATCATTGAATCAAGTGTTGATTTAATAATTTAATGCATAATTATATATTTGATATATTGCATTGCATTAACTAGTATTGGTTCACTTTAAACAGATTTTTTCTCACATGGATTGCACATTGTATATGTGATATACTTTCGTGCACATCTTTGTATCATGTTTGATGATACTTGATCACATAGTTAAGTTTATAGAATTAATCCATGGTTAATTTGATAATTAGGGTTTTGCATATTCATTTATTTATTTATTTGTTTATTTATTTATTTGAAATGGATTAAGATAAGAATGGTGGCTTTATTTGTTTTATATTGAAGCTTCATGAAGCTTTGACTTTGCTAACCATCCTTATCTTCATGCTTAACCCTAACCCATCCAAGTGACCATGGTTAATTCTCTACACTTAACCCTAGTTCAAGTTATGATAAGTATTTGATTTAAATTTATTTTTATCACAAGACTTATCATATTCTTTTCTTGAGCTCATCTTCTTCTTCTTCTTCAAGCTTGCTACAACAATGGCAACTTGAGATCTAGTGAGATAAATCCAATTCTAAAGTGAACCCAACTCCTATTTCATCACCCTCTACCTCTTGCCAAGTTGTTTTGGGTGTTTACTTCACAAGTTTCACAAGTTTGTGAAGTCGGAGCTTGAGTTTGTGCAACCTCGACGTAGATCGTCTTTGACACAAAGCCGACGATCTATTCCGCTTGTTTTCCCGATGAAGCCGACGGAGGAGTCTAGGATTCATGATGTACAGTGAGAAGACTTCGTTGCGGAGCCGTGGAGGTGGATATCCGGATCTACAAAGGTTGTAATTTCCGTATCCTAGTAGTTAAGTGTTAACTATGTTTTCATTTCGCCTAAACATCTAGTTTAAGATCCGTAGTCTAGGGTTTCTCGGCACCAAAAATTTTAAATTGGCATGTTCGATGCCTTGTGAGACCACTATAGGGTGCCTAGGAACCTTTCACTGGTATCAGAGCCTAGCTAGAGCCTTAGGCGAAGTCCCGACGACGTTTGAAACCCGATCGAACCGAAATCCAAAACCTTAAAATGCTCTCTGGACTTTTTCTAAAAAATAGGATTTTTGTCAATTAAAAATATGTAGAAAATCAAGCAGGGTGTTATTAGAATTACTGTGAAATACGAGGGGCTAATTCGACTTTTCCACCGCGGAAACGCGGCACATGCTAGGCATGTGCGGCGCTTCCGCGGCCGTACTGTTCCCTTGAATAATTATTTCTACACAGTAACTCTTGTAATATAATGCTATATTTTCTGGGACATTTTTATTATGACTCTACAGAAGAGTATTCTAGGGTTGTATTGGGAATCAAAGATTCGATCGGATTATCAAATTTCGTCTTTGTGGTTTTTCCAGATAACTGTAGAATATATTAAAATGTTTGACCGGATACAAATACCCAACTTTTCCCCTGCCGGAAAATTCCAAGTGTTGGATTTTTCTGTGGTTAAAAGACGTTCGAAGTAGTGCAAGTAACGCGATGTTCCCTCTAGAAGACAACAAACCTTAACTCGATTATGTGACCGTCTTGAACTGCCCTTTGAACCTTCGGGTTTGGGGCAGTACGGCGTGCCACATGTGAGGCGTTGGCTTGACCCTTCTATGGCTGGACCGTTGGTACTGAGGCATGAAGTGAATGTTTTTGAACCTATTTCATGTGTTGATCGGTGTCGGGAAAACTTGGGTGTTCGAGTGTTTGATCGGAAAGTTTAATATATTCTATTTATCCGGGATTGGATACAATAATTGGAATTCACAAACAGTTATGAGATAACTGGATGAATGTTATAAATCTAGCAGTTTAGTCCCATACGATATTGAAAAGAGTTTTCGATAATGAGACTAAAATGCGGGGTTTGTAACTGTTAGGCATGTGATGTCTAAAGTAGTTGCGGATTCCAATTGTTGTAGTTTTACACTTTCTTTTCTGTGACCGTAAGTGTAGTATGTTCATATCGCCGGTTTCGTTGCTATACGTCAACGACAATTGGGGTATGCATAATTACTTACGTTGATGACATGTGATGTTATGTGTTGCTGGATATGTTATATTGGATCGTCGTGTTCGAATAGCCGGGGTTTTTTTATGTGAGATGAGTGTTTTTCATTTTCATTCATGTAAAAACTTGTATGTAATATTCTTTTATTTGGGGCACTTCCAGGTAGCGGAAGATGTCACCTTTTGTATATTATTTACTTTTCCGCATTAGGATAGACCCAAGGAGGGGAGCACAAGTAACCGGGTTCTGGGGTTCAGTGGGAGACCAACTCGAGGAGTCGAGTCCGGGTCTTCTAACCCTAGAATTGGCAGGGTTGCTTGCCGCTCTCGTAGGGGTCTACGGGTGTGGGTTTGGCTATTCATCACGACCGTGGATTCCGTGTTTTATACTGGCTCGTATTGAAAACACGGACGTCCTAGTATATCCAATATTTCATATGTTTATTCTGCTGCGATATCTGTGTTGTGACTCTGTGATGGATATAGTATATAGTATATATGATATATTATATAGACGTTACTTATGTTTTACACCCGCGCTAGCCCTGCCCTGCTCTGTCGTTAGTTACCTAACCTAACGGTGCACGAGAGGACATTGAGGCGAATGCGGATGGCATAAGTGTACGTCATATCTATCTGTGATATTTAGGTATTTAAATGATGGGACTTCATTAATGTGATTAATGAAAGATAAGAAACCTAAGATGTTGTAGAATCGAATTTTAAAATAAAACAGGTAGCTACAGTTCTTGCTTTGCACAGCGGTATATATGATATACCCCGCACCTTATTCGATGAGGAAAGGACCGAGATCCCTTCACTGGGAGTGACTCCTTTAGCAATAACTGGCAGATGCTACACACTCGGTTTGCTTTTGACTGCTTTTAGGTTTTTGCTTTGCATAGCGATATATATGATATATCCCGCACCTCATTCGACGAGGAAAGGGCCGACGATCCCTTCGCCGGGAGTGACCCCTTTAGCAAAACTGGCAAAGCCTCAAAATCACTCCATTTCAAAACTTCATTTGATTCTACAACGATATCAAGTTCATTACGCTTATGGTTTTATGAAAACCTGCGTAGCCCTCCGTCATTTCAGATAAGTACTAGTTAGTATTCGTGCTGCGGTTGTTTGGCATGCGTCAAGGCGTAGTGTACGGTAGCTAACTAGTGCTCATTTGCTAGCATACGATGCGATTGGATTAGGGTATTCGCACGGCGTTGTTTGGCATGCGTCAAGGGTCGTGCGGGTGGGTTTAATTCAATCAGGAAATGACGGGTTGAACTTGACTAGCGGACTATGGGTTGTTTGGCATGCGTCAAGGTCATAGCACTCTAGGGGCAAAAGATTGTCGGGAATTTCAAGTGTTGAAATTTGCAATGAGATTGCATACCTTCTATGAGATAGTTGGATCCCGATACCCACTGCGAGTAAGAGTTACTCCTGGGAGAGTTTTACACATTACAATTAGCCGATCAAGTAGGTGTCTAGAAAGGTGTTAACGAGGTTACGCCTCTGGGAAAACGAGGTTTACAGTAATTAGGTTCGTGCGAAAGCACGGGGGACCTCCCTCAAAGTACCGACACTGGCCTGGCTGAAAGATTGGCGAACTTGTAGTGTGTAATTAATCCCGGCTAGTCTTTCCTTTTAGGGTTTGGAGGAAGATTTGATAAAAAGCAGTGGGAGCCATCCTGATTAGATAAGATAATAACCAATCTGATCTTGCATGAGCATACGCTAAAGTGTTTTCTTCTCTCTCTCTCCAGGTAGCGACCATTTCACGCCCTAATAAAGATAATAATATGGATGTATTGACCGAACCCGCATGTTATACTGTGCTGGGGAACGTTGGTTCCGTTCTTTCCTATAAGAGTTATAGAACTGAACAGGATATAGGGGAATACCAGGATTCTCATGCCACCCGATTGAAGAAAGTACATGTTGATGCATTTTCTTCGGGTGTGTTCGTTACTGAGAACTGTTTCTCCATTTGCTCTACGTCCTGGGTATTGGATACCGGGTCGGGATCCCATATATGTAATCAGTTACATGGGCTAAGGAAAGGTAGAGAACTTGGGGAAGGTGATAAAGACATTAGAGTTGGAAATGGTGCAATTGTTGCAGCTAAGACTGTCGGGGAATATCACCTTGTATTACCAACTGGTAATACATTGGTTCTGAACGAATGCTATTACATGCCGAACCTGATATGCAACATTATATCGGTTTCTTTATTAAGTAAAGAGGGATATAATTTTGTATTACAGGACAATGTTATGAACATTTTCCATAACCAAAAGTTGGTTGGATCAGGCACGTTGTGCAATGGCATTTATGTTCTAATCCAATCAACAGTTCTGAGCATAACAAACACACACAAGAGGAAGAGTTCAGAATTGAACGAATCCTTCTTGTGGCATTGTAGACTGGGTCACATCAATGCGACACGACTAGCTAAGTTGCATAAGGATGGATATTTAAATCCGTTTGAATTTTCATCCTATGACACTTGCCAGTCATGTCTCAAAGGCAAGATGACCAAGACTCCGTTTACGGGACACGGAGAAAGAGTTACCGAACTCTTAGGACTGATACATAGTGATGTATGCGGTCCCATGTCTACACATGCCAGGGATGGTTCTTCGTACGTCATTACATTCACTGACGATCTCTCTAGATTCGGATATGTGTTCCTGATGAAACACAAATCAGAAGCTTTTGAGAAATTTAGAGAATATAAACAAGAAGTCGAGAACCAAACCGGAAAAAGTATTAAAATCCTACAATCTGATCGAGGAGGGGAATACTTGAGCAATGAATTCCTGGACTTCCTAAAAGAGAATGGGATTCTCTCTCAGCTGACTCCTCCTTATACACCACAGCACAACGGTGTATTTGAACGGAGAAACCGCACCCTATTAGATATGGTGCGCTCAATGATGAGTACAGCTGAGTTACCTATTTCCTTCTGGGAACATGCGCTTGAAACAGCCATGGACCTATTGAATAGAGTTCCTACCAAATCAGTGCCTACCACTCCATATGAGATATGGAAAGGGAAGAGACCACATCTTAATTATATTAAGATATGGGATTGTCCAGCCTATGTCAAAAGACAAAATCCGGACAAACTCGAGGCAAGATCTGTCTTATGTAAGTTTGTAGGATATCCCAAAAATTCACAAGGGTATATCTTCTACCACCCCGAGGAACAAAAGGTGTTTGTTTCTCGACATGCCACTTTCTTAGAAAAAGGTTTTCTTATGAAACAGATAAGTGGCATTGAGGTAGAACTGGAAGAGGTTCCAGCGACACAGACTACAACAGAAGATTTGGTTGAACCCGAGGATTCCATAGTTCCCGATGAACCCCAGCCACTCCGCCGATCTAGTAGGGTTCCTCGCCAACCTGAGAGATACTACGGTTTTCTCATGGACGGTGGCAGCGAGGATTGCATCATGGAGGATGATGACCCAACTAGCTTTGAGCAGGCCATCACGAGTGGGGACTCAGTGAAATGGCTGGATGCTATGCGGTCTGAGATGGATTCCATGTACACCAACAAAGTATGGACTTTGGAAGTTGCTCCTGAAGGGGTAAAACCCATTGGGAGCAAGTGGATCTTCAAGAAGAAACTTGGTGTAGATGGGAAAGTGGAGACTTTCAAAGCTAGACTTGTAGCAAAGGGTTTTCGTCAAAGACCAGGTGTGGACTATGACGAGACCTTTTCTCCAGTGGCTATGCTTAAATCCATCCGAATCATGCTTGCCATTGCTGCCTTTCATGACTACGAAATCTGGCAAATGGATGTTAAGACTGTCTTTCTAAATGGTGATTTAGAAGAGTGCGTGTACATGACTCAGCCAGAGGGCTTCGTAGATAGTGGGAGCAGCGGGAAGGTGTGCAAGCTGCTTAAATCCATTTATGGATTAAAGCAAGCATCGCGGAGTTAGAACATCTGCTTTGACGTCGTTATCAAAGAGTTTGATTTCGTCAAAAATCCAGATGAACCTTGTATCTACAAGAAGGTAGCAGAGAGTAAGGTTGTCTTCCTCGTATTGTAACGACATACTCTTGATAGGAAATGATATTCCTATGCTGCAATCGGTCAAGCTCTTCTTATCACAAAGATTCTCAATGAAAGATCTTGGTGATGCCTCCTGCATATTGGGAATTAGGATCTATAGAGATAGATCCAAAAGGATTTTGGGATTGTCCCAATCCAGGTACATTGACACCATACTAAAGAGGTTTAGTATGGAAGAGTCCAAGCGTGGGAACTTGCCCACGATCTCTGGAGTCACTCTCTCCAAAGAGATGTCTCCTAAGACTGATTTGGAGAGAGCTCGCATGCAAGGGATACCCTATGCTTCGGCAGTAGGCTCTATCATGTATGCAATGCTATGTACCAGACCCGATGTAGCATACTCACTAAGTGTAGTGAGCAGGTATCAAGCTGATCCTGGAGAGAGTCACTGGACAGCTGTGAAGAGCATTCTCAAGTACTTGCGAAGGACTAGAGATATGTTCTTGGTGTATGGTAACGGAGAACTCCAAGTGGAGTCCTTTACCGATTCCAGCTTCCAGAGTGATAAGGACGACTCTAAGTCGCAGTCGGGCTTTGTCTTTACCCTTTACGGAGGGGCGGTTAGCTGGAAGAGTTCCAAGCAGGAAACCGTGGCAGACTCGACGATGGAGGCTGAATACATCGCTGCCAACGATGCTTCCAAAGAGGCTGTCTGGATCAAGAAGTTCATTACTGAACTTGGAGTGGTTCCATCCATTGAGCATCCAATACCTTTGTATTGCGATAACAATGGAGCGGTGGCTTTGGCCAAGGAACCCAGGTTCCATCAGCGATCCAGGCATATTCTGAGGCGGTATCACCTGATCCGGGAGATAGTTGATCGCCGGGAGATCGAGGTTAGGAGAGTTGACACGAAGAACAACACGGCGGATCCACTCACGAAGGCCATTCTCCAGATACAGTTTGAGAGACTCTTCGGGATGCTCGGTATGAGATACTACAGCAGCTGGCCCTAGTGCAAGTAGGAGATTGTTAGTTGTATGTATGCCCTAGAGGCCAGTATTGTACAGATTATGTATATTATATTGGATGCTTGGACATATATAGAGATGACTTTCTTGCTCGACATGATAGTATGCTATCTGGTTACTCTTTATCTTAACATGTACACTAGTCTCTTTATACTGTCTTATAGTTACATGTTGGTAAAGCCCTTAGGATTTGTACTTGACTACCTGGACTATGATGCAGATCATACTAGTGGGGACATGGTAGTCCATAAGTACATCCTTCAAGGTCCCTAGTCGTAGGTGTATCGAGACGGGGCATCGATATACCAGAGTAGACTAGCGTATACGCTTCTCGACCCATGTGATGGGCGATGGATGATCCCATATCCATTGGTGTTTGACATCAGAGATGGTATACGGGTGCTCAGTGTAGACTGGGTACACTGGACGGACTCGCCGAGAACTCCCAGATGGTATTATACCTCACGTCAGATGGCAGTTCTCAGGTGACACTTGTACAGGTTAGTCTGTAGACCCGAGATCGTCATAGAGTCTTGTGTGATTCCCACTGTGCTTTGATCTCCACCTTACCACGTCCATAAGGGCGTGCAAAACGGTGGTCTTTGGGTACAGTCCCGAATCACATGGAGGCAATGAGCGATAGGAGGGGTTTCGTCTCTCCTGGTATTGGGGGTTGATGTTGCGCAGTGCTCGATTGGCCGTAACAGGGAAGTCCCTGGCCAGGGCTGATCAGAGATTTGCTGGTAAGTGTTACCATTAGTTTCTCGACCCGTTACGAGCCTCACATCGGCATGACTTATCGGGTTATTGGGGTCTGACGTTTACCACCCCTAGACTTGATATGCGACATATCAGACGAAGAGACCGGACTGTATGGTAAGTGTTACTGGTCGGATTCGCGGGAGTGTGAGCGGGCTAGCTCGTCGATCTTCTGATCGCTCAATACCCGGGTGGTCGTTACGTTTAGCAGACCGCTTGCGGCTTGTGGGTGCTTGATATGATCATCATCTGCTACCGGCGTATTGACGAGTCTTTAGAGTCCTACACAGAGGTTTCCTGGTTCAAGCGAAACGAAATAGGAGCGCATATGAGATGTGTGCAGGACCGAGAATAATGCGTGTATGTGATACCGTATTTCATTCTCGCGATATATGTTTCGATTGGTTATATTCGATATGACCTAGTTATCGAATCATTGATTCGATAAATCGATGCATTGAATACTAGTCGGTTATGTGCGACATGACCGGATCATTGAATCAAGTGTTGATTTAATGATTTAATGCATAATTATATATTTGATATATTGCATTGCATTAACTAGTATTGGTTCACTTTAAACGGATTTTTTCTCACATGGATTGCACATTGTATATGTGATATACTTTCGTGCACATCTTTGTATCATGTTTGATGATACTTGATCACATAGTTAAGTTTATAGAATTAATCCATGGTTAATTTGATAATTAGGGTTTTGCATATTCATTTATTTATTTATTTGTTTATTTATTTATTTGAAATGGATTAAGATAAGAATGGTGGCTTTATTTGTTTTATATTGAAGCTTCATGAAGCTTTGACTTTGCTAACCATCCTTATCTTCATGCTTAACCCTAACCCATCCAAGTGACCATGGTTAATTCTCTACACTTAACCCTAGTTCAAGTTATGATAAGTATTTGATTTAAATTTATTTTTATCACAAGACTTATCATATTCTTTTCTTGAGCTCATCTTCTTCTTCTTCTTCAAGCTTGCTACAACAATGGCAACTTGAGATCTAGTGAGATAAATCCAATTCTAAAGTGAACCCACCTCCTATTTCTTCACCCTCTACCTCTTGCCAAGTTGTTTTGGGTGTTTACTTCACAAGTTTCACAAGTTTGTGAAGTCGGAGCTTGAGTTTGTGCAACCTCGACATAGATCGTCTTAGACACAAAGCCGACGATCTATTCCGCTTGTTTTCCCGATGAAGCCGACGGAGGAGTCTAGGATTCATGATGTACAGCGAGAAGACTTCGTTGCGGAGCCGTGGAGGTGGATATCCGGATCTACAAAGGTTGTAATTTCCGTATCCTAGTAGTTAAGTGTTAACTATGTTTTCATTTCGCCTAAACATCTAGTTTAAGATCCGTAGTCTAGGGTTTCTCGGCACCAAAAATTTTAAATTGGCATGTTCGATGCCTTGTGAGACCACTATAGGGTGCCTAGGAACCTTTCACTGACATGTCGCTATTACACGTTGATAGAGCCCCTAGGATTCTTGCTTGACCACCAGCAGTATGAGGGTGATCATATAAGTGGGAGCTGGGGTCTATAAGCACATCCTTAAAAGGTCCCTAGTCATGGGAGTTTCGAGACAAGGCATCGATACTCCAGAGTAGACTAGTGTGTACATTCGAGACCCCGACGAGGGGCGGTGGCCGGTCTCATAAGCCACTAGTGTCAGTTGGTTCACCTAAGATGTATACAGGTGCTCATTGGGTTATGAGTACACCGGACAGGACTCGCCGGGAACCTGCTAGTTGGGATTATACCAGACGTCAGATAGCAGTTCCCTGGTGACATGTGTACAGGTTAGTTCATCGACCTGAGGATCGTCATTTGTCTCGTGTGAGTTCCCACTGTACTTTGATTACTACCCTACCACGCTCAAAGGAGACGTGCAAATAGGTTTTAGTTGGGTACAGTCCCGAGCCACATGGAGGCAGTGAGCGGATCTTCAGGGGTTCGTCTCTCCCGGTATTGGGGGTGAGGTCGCGCTGTGTCTAGGAGAGCCATTACACGAACCCCTCGGCCGAGGCAGGAGATTTACTGGTAGGTATTCCAGTAGTATCTCAGGGTGTTCTGGGCTACACTCCGACACGACTTGTACCGCTTTTGGGGGTCTGACTTTACCAACCCCCTAGGCCCGCCATGCGATGCTCATAGACGAACGGACCGGACTGTACGGATATTGTCACTGACAGGCTCAGTAGGGTGTCAGGTTGAGTTCGCTCATCGACGTCCCTTTTGGTCAATACCTGGTGGCCCGTTACGTATTGGCTTATACCTCTGACGTGCTAGTGGTTAAATCCACAACCAAGGTGTTGACGAGTCTTTAGAGTCCCCCACATTCAGTTGCTTAAGTTTTCGGGCGAAACGCTGTAGAGGCCGTATGGAGATATGGCAGGGTTCGATCAGATACGTGCGGTATTGCACGGATCAGGATCGGACGGATATTACTAGCCGGCTTTGGTTTAAGCCGGATCATAGTATAGTACAGTGTAGATTTTGTCTCATTGCATTTGTATTTCGGTCGGAATACAGATGCGGGTGTGTATACACAGTATCGGGGTTTTCCTGTAATTTATTACGGGACCAGTTTTTGGAGTTGCCAGTTTGCTTTCTGTTTCGGCCATATTTCTTTGTATCCTTCATTGGCCGAAGATTGGTGGAGGAGGGCTTATTTTCATTTGTGCAAATAAGCATTTGTGGAAGGGGTCTTTGCATATTATTGTATCATGATACTTGCACCATCACTTGACTTTCTTTGTTCATGATGGCTTGACCATTTTGGAGTCATCATGCTTGTGATGATGGTTGTTTTGGAGTATGGGTTTGATTTTGTGATCATTGCTTTTTTTATGATAACATTGTTTTCCCTCTTGCATTATTGGTGAGGCTCTCCCCCATTTTTCCACTCAACTCTCTCTCACCATTTTGTGATGGCCGGCCACTTCCCATGGGGGGCTGTCCAAACATTTTGTGGAGGGGGGGTTTGGTTCATTTCATGTTGGAAAAATCCCACAACACCATCTCCAAAAAGCTTATATCATTTCCTCCACCATAAGGCATCTCCATAACCCCAAAATAAGACATGGTTCTACACCATTCTGCAGCAAACCTTGGGCTCGTCGACTCGCCAGCTTCGTGCCCGAGTTGCCTCGGTATAGAGGTGGGAGCCCGTAAAAGAAGCCGGCGACGTGGTGCCCTTCCGGCGACGAGGTAGAGACCGGAGCTTCCGCGGGAGATCGGAACGACGACGAGAAGACCGGAGGACACGGATCAGTCGGTATATCTCTCTTCCCCATCTTGTAGTTAGCTAGGACTAGTTTAATGGCACGATCCGGGTTTTTAGTGCGCGGTGGTGCCGGTCAAGAAAAATTAAAGTTAACCATCGCTTCCGCATATAGCCTCGGGATGGAGGCCGGGGCGCCGCCGTGCACTTACAGTTTTATCAGAGCCTCGCCATTAACATAGTCTAGCTTTGTTTAATGTGTTTTACATTTCCGATCGAACAAAATCCCAAAACCCGCGTTTTCATGCATATCAGCTTTTGTCGAAATTTTTTTGTCTCGAAAAATTTTTCAGGGTGTTGCAGAATGATGTGCAGGGAATCCTAAGAACACTGTAGAATTTTGGTCACCTGATCCTTCCGTACGACCGCGGAACCGCGGCCATAACCCCTCTTTGGCCGCGGTTCCACCGCAGGAATTTGGATTCACGTCACCAAATTTTTGCAGTGGGCTTGTGGTCTGAAAATAGGGGTTTTGGTATACTTTGTTTGGGCCCAGAATTTCTGTGAGTGCTACAGTATTGCTTGGGGCCCACTTGGTAAAATTTGATCGATCGGATATTTTAAACACATTAGTTCACAGTATTTACATTATATCTGCGACCGTGAATGTCACTTGATCGGTAAATCCTGCCTAACTGCTATAGCCCGGTTAGACGGATTTGCGAACTTGACATTCACGTTGATGTTCTGTGTATTGCTGTGATGTTGCGGATTGGTCATGGGGATAGCCTGGTTGCAGTGGTAGTACAGTTTTTTTGTATTATGTACATTTGATATTGCCGGGCGAGCGTCCGACATGTGGACTGCCGTCACTGCCTGTTTGTATTATTCTTTTGGGGCACGACCAGGTTGCGGTCGATGTACCCGTTGTATGTATATTTTACTTTCTGTACTAGGATTACCCCAAGGAGGGGTGCACGGATAGCCGGGTTCTAGAAGGCAACAAGCCCGCATCTCATGGCATTAAGACGGAAGGGGCTTCACTCTAGAATTGGCGGGCTATTCGCCGCACTCGTAGGGGGTACAGGCTGGCCCAGGAGGGGTGCCTAAGTTACCGGATTCCGTGAAGTGCTGGGTGGTCCATTCACGTTGCTGAAGGAGGCTGCCTCGCTTCAGGTTTTGGCGGGTAACTTGCCGCGCCCATAGGGGTCTAGGATTTCATTGCACAGGTGTCACGACCCGAAAGTACGGAACATGACCGGCACTTAAACTACGAACGTCTCGAGGCGTACGTAATCTAAGTAAACCGAAAACCTAGAAATCCAAACCAAGAAAAGTAGTAGAATGCAGGAAAAACCAACTTAAAGCAAGTAATTTCAATAGCATAAGCCGAATTATGCGGTTTTTAAAACATCAAAAATTTACTGAAAATTTCGGCAGAGTCTCCTTTGTAAATACTGGCTCCCAAACGGGATACAACATGAATAGTATACGAAATCAAGAAAAAGGCATCCCCAAGCGGGAGCTAGCTCTTCGTCAATCGACGGTCATAACCACACAAGCAATATAATATACAACGCCAACGGCGAGGATAAAAACTCAAAAGGGAACTCAAAACCACCAGAAATCCACAGAAATATAACGCGCGACTCTAAGGTCGAAGGAATGACATCACTGGTCTCTATCTCAAAAATAATACATGTTTGGTTGATGGAATTTACTAGATACAACCGAATAATATTATACAAAGTAATATGATGGGTACGATACAAGAAAAACCCACCTACTAGCAAGTCATCCGAATGAAACTGAGCCCGCAAAGCCGTAATTGAACCTGTACGGCAAAACCTGCAAGAAACTGGGGCACAACGGGGGTGAGTTGCCAACTCGTGAATAGAAAAACATTTACGCACAGAAATCGCATAAATAACGCAATCCTAGGTCAATGATCATAATATATCCTCAAAAATGTATATAACATGCAGCCTATAACAATGGCTAGGGTAGTATCTAACCCGAGTGTAAACTCATGTGCCCGTGTCAGTGCCTCAGGTAGCAATATATCATATGAATGAGGTATGCATGCATGAAAACAGAATACATGTAAATGAAGAAACTGTTTTCATAAATTAGTGAGATTTCCTTCGTATTTTTAAACCGAGGTATCATAAATGAAATCAGTATCAACAGTGTCTAGCATCGACACAAAACATAAATCTCACTGTCTCGAAATATCAATGTCTTAATCTCAATATCTAGGGCGCCGTCAGTCCAGACCGGCCCCTACCATACATCTCAAGACTACGACGGTATCCTCCGGATATCCGACGCGTCGGGTAATATCACCGGTCGGTAGTGCTCCCCTGCCGGGCTCAACGTCAACACCACATTCCTCTTGCCCCGGGGTACCGCACCGGGACCACCATGTACCCGAAACGGTTCCTCCACTCCTCGAATCGGGTCTCGAAATCCATCAGCAAACTCATGGTGGACGACTCATACATCATGGGAAAACCGCACTTTTTATTTTAAAAGGGAGAAAAGGTTTATTTATGTTTTTGCGGTTTTCCTCCAAATCCAAGAAATCTCATGAAATCCGAATCCAAGTCATCAATAGCATGTAAATAGTGAATATAGGCATGAGAATCCATGAATGCGACACAACAGTGAATAATAACATGCATGAAGTAGTAGGCAATAACTACAATGTCTAACTAGCATATAAGGCAAGTACGCTAATATCATGTCTAAACTATTAGCTAACAACCTATCTCAAATGAAATAGTATTTTCTAAAGTGTTCGTGACATGTCAATTACCGATGAAGATGTGTGTGAGCCGGCAAGTAAGTGTACGTGGTACATACGCGTCATCGGTAATGGTGCTGGTGTCCTAACAGCATGATATTAATAATGCAATAAGAAATTATAATATAAGTATGCGATGCGGAGCGAACAGTAAAAATGAGCGGGAGCTGATGCTAGACGCAACTATAGCTAATCTGCACTAATCTAATAAGTCCTACAAATGGTGCCTTTTGAAATAACACGAATCATGAGGTTTTGAAAATAGGGCTACGGTGTTTTTAAGAAAAGATACGATTTTGAAATATCCGTAGAATCCCTTGACCTGTCTTTTAAAAAAACGCATGATTCGTAAGCTTTGAAATAGGTAAGAATCGAATCTAATCTAACAACTAAACTAAACTAAAGGGCTAAGCTAACAAGCTGGACTACAGGTAAGGAAGCCGCCTAACGTCTGAGTCGATACATATACATACCTGTATATATATTAGTCGGTGATCCCGCCTCAATAATATCATATCCGATACCATATCTATAATCAGACATCCCAAGTCAAGAGTGCGGATCAATCATCAAGATATAGCTCGTACGTAAATCCGTCGTACGGCATCCTCCAATTCTGGGTACGGGTCAAAATCACATTCATCATACTATTCACCTGGTATCCACTTTATCAATATTATGATCTGGTACTGATCTACGTCTAGTACAATACTGATATCGCCTAAGTATGCATGCACGTGTGTAAAAACTACGTCAAGGACCCGCTACAACGTCATGTCGTATCTCAAATACGAACCCCGCTATATCACCGATCTCACGGCCTCAAATCAAATCTCATCGACTCATCATAAATCCCAAGTACTATCCTCAAATCCGTATGTGAACACACAGTCCCATACCTATGTGAACACATAACTATATATTCCCGAATAAGCACAAAAGAAAGAAGAAAGTATGCAAGTATGGGTGAGTGTGTGCAAGTGTGGTGCGACCGCTACTCTAGGGTTTCGCGACATTCAATCATCCAAGAACACCAAATATACATATTTATCATCAATAACTCAAACAATATATAACCAATATATATATGTGTGTATATGTGTCCGTATACATCACCACGAACTGCGGGGGTGCTATACGCCATCCACCCGACTTCTCCCCGTAGATATAAATCTACTCACCTGGTCCTCGCTAGCCGGTGCCGACGTCGCCACGCGCTTGCTTGTCGTCTCGAAGTCCACATGGGGTACCTACATATCATAACGCACCGTATCGCATTAAAACTAAATTCGACGTCGAAACGGCATACGAAAATCAAATCGGCACGTGTATCACGCATAGGTCCAAACCTATCGCCTACGCATGCAAGAATAATCAAACCAACCCTCGATGTCGATGTACAAACGTCAAATCATCGAGAAAAATCCAATCACACTCATTTGCACATTCACGAACACTAATTTTTATATAAACTAGGTTAAAACTCACAAAAACCCCAATTTCACTTAAAAAGTCATTTTTCCGAAAATCTAGCAAGCATAATTCGCCGTTTTTGTACAAAGCAGGAGGTTTAAATGAATGTAGCGGCCAATATATTTATTAAATATCTTAAATAAGTCATAAAAACAATTTCCATAATTTAATCTCATTATATTCCATTAACCCCAAAATTCTAGTTTACAATTTTTACCCAATTTTAACACTTTTAAAGCAACAATACATAATTCAACAACTAGACTAGGTTTCGCACAACCTAAGGTGTTAAAATACTCATTAACATGCCAAAGACATGATGAAACCCTTACCATATTTTAATTCTCAATTAAACATAATATTTACAAAAACTAGTTTGCAATATATATACTTATCACAAATTTAAATTAACAAAAATGCAACTAGCAACTGGATTTGATTTTAGCAAGCAATTATATGTTAATCTACCCATCACAATCCTAATCAAATGCTCAAGCCCTAATCTTCATTCAAAACCCTACACTTGAAATTTCAAACTTCAATTCAAAACCCTTTTTCTTTCCTAAACACCTAATTAAACACTTAATTAACTTAGATTAAGCAACTAGATAACAAATTTAGCAAAAGCATGAGATTATACCTCCCATGAGATCAAGCTCAAGATCTAGCCTCCTAAAATGCCATTTTGATCCCTAGATCCGTGCTAGAATGGCTAATGAGAAATGGGTAGGAGTTGGATTTTGATTTGGATTTTTGCTTGATTTTTAGTGGATTTTTCTTTGGATTTTCTTTGATGGAACAAAGAGAGGAGAAGAGGAAAAGGGGGCTGTTGGGGGGTTGCTGGTTTCGGGCAGAAATGTGGGGGGTTGGGTGCGGGAGGAGAGAGAGTGAGGTGGGGAAAGTTAGTTCAAGTCAAAGTCAACTCAAATTATATCATTTTCTACTCTTTTCTTTTCTTTTCTTTTGACCAAAGAAGTGATTGGAGAGAGGGAGAGGGGGAGGGCTGTCATGGTGGGGCCGGCCATAAGGGGAAGGGGGAGAGAGGGTGAGGTGTGGGTGTGTGGGTTAGGAAAAAGATAAATGCTAAACCCCAATTCCCATTAACGCTAATTTCACCGAAAAAAGCCTTTTTCTTCGATATTTTCTAAACCGTTTCAGCAAACGATTTCATTCCAAAAACCACTTGATAAAATTTTATTTAATGTTTTATGATGCACAAAATTTGTTTCAACTCATTCCAATTTGTAATTTTCCCTAATTAAATGTATTAGTGACGGCTTAAAATAATAATAAAATAATTTTTTTTCAGAAAATTTGAAATTTCACCAGCGGCTCAATAAACACCAAATAATAGCAATTACATAGCTAGAATATGTATATTTAATTTTTATAATAAGATATTTGTATTTTGACTTTTTACAGAAAACCCCCTTATTTTACCGATTTTTCGAAATTTCACCGAAACGATTTTCAAAACGTTACAATCTTCCCCCCTTAAAGAAATTCGGTCCCCGAATTTAAATTCAAACTCCCCCAAATACTAAAACATCTAAGAAAAACCATCAAGTCGTCGGGGCTTCGAAATTGTAACTACATAAAACAATTCGTAGCGCAGCGCATGCGCTTGAAAAATGAGTATATAACTCAAATCAAAACTCCGTCAAGCATCCCGCAATCATCGGAGTCATGGAGAAAACATCAATTCCAAATCTAAATCAAACCAATATGATATAACTCGAAACTATACATGTAAACAACGAATCTATATCTGTAAGTCTCTGAAGGAAATGCATGCCAAATCACTTAAGTCGCTGTGCAACGCGTATAACACTGCACAGTGGCGGACGTCTATCATAAAAAAATAATTATATACATATATACTGTAACCCTTCGAAAAACGTTTAGGCAGTTTTTCGGTAATCGGCAAATTTTTCGGCTTTTTCCGTAAAAAGTCAAAATTGATAATTTTCATTGTAGACCTAATTATACAAAATTTAGATAAGATATTACTATAATTTTGTCACTAAAATGTCACTTATAATTATCTAGTTAAATAAAAAAAAATTCGTAATTAATTATTTTTTTTATTATTTTAAGCCTTTTTAAATACATTTAATTAGGGATAAATACAAATTTAATTAGGTAAATTTCTTAATTAGGAGTCTTTATAAGCTAAAATATGGTGTTAATAAAATTATATCATGTCTTGCAAACTTTTAGATTTTTGGTGGGAAAATTATGAAAAAATGGCTTAAAAGGGGGTTTTTTTGTAAAAAGGTTGAAATGAAAGCATTAAATAATAACATGATGGGTTTGTAGACCTAGAAACTTCTCCCAAAAATCCCACACATCCCCCTCAACCTGCTGGCCGACCAAAACTGCAGGAAATCCCCTCACCTCTCATTTCATTTTGCTTCATTTTGCTATCAAAAATCCATTGAAAATTCACAAATTTCATTCTCAATTCAACACTAAACCTTAATCCACTCTCTCCAACCAAATTAGTTCAAAAGCTTGATGAAAGGAGGCTTTCTTGGTGACTTGATCATGCTAGGATTCAATTGGTGAGGTAAAAATTCTAAACTAGTTTGCTAACTTGTAGTTTATTTGTGCTAAAATCAAATTTTTAAGTATTAATTTAGTGTAAATCCTTGTTCATGAAAAATCAAGAGAAGGTTTTGATTTTTAAAAATTAGGGTTTGTAGCATAATGGTTGGATTATGTTAGGGATGGTTATCTAATTGATTAGAATGGTTAATGGTGTAATTATATGCTCGCTAGATCGTTAAATTTCGATGTTTGTATCAAATCGGCTAGAAATTCGCTTACTAGATTTTTGTAGAAAATAGAATGCGGTCAATTTGTGTTAGGTTAGCAATATTATTAGCTTCGTATAGGATTATTAGAATGCGCGAACGCGGGGTTTTGTCTAGTTGGGTTGTAGTTTTGTCGATTTCCCCGAAATGACGATTTTAGTGAAAGGGTCGCGATTTTCGTGCGTTTTTCCGCGCACTGAGTGCATGCTACGATTAATTTGAGAGCGTGGATAATTGTATGTTGTGACTTGCATTGTGTTAGGTTTTGTAATCTTATGCTTGATATTGTGCGAATATAGGATCGGTCGGGGAAACTTCGGATACGGCGCGAAAAGGCAAAGCGGTGGCCGGATCAGATTAGCGGGGATTTCAGGTGAGTAGATGTATTCATCTATGGGGGAATCGTCTGGATGGCGCGAGGCGCCCCCCTAGTTAGGATTACCCTACTTTTTCCAAGATTATATTGTTAGCTAGCTTATCCATTCAGGTACACTGCATACCCTTATAGCGAACAGTTTGTTAAATTGCATGGACATTCATCTCTACCTATGCGATATCATTTCGTAGGACACGAACACCATTACCATTGGCATCTGTAGCACGCGCACTATTCATGTGACACACACGCCTTTGGTAATTGCCATGCCACGTGCACAATAGAACCTGTTTATTTTAATATCGTCACCTGCATCCATACTTGATATATGAAACTGCATCGCATGCACATATCTCGCATCATCATCATATTTACATAGAACTCTAGCCAAAATTCACATCATACACATTGATATCATAGACATTTATCATATATATAACATGTGGACATTATGATTTTCTTGAGGATTTCAGTTTTGCTGCGATTTCTGGATTTTTGGGGAAAGCCGCAAGAATTTAACAAAACCTTATCTTTATCATTTTCAAAACAAAGTTGCGGTTTTCTCGTGATGTATGTGTCGTCCACCATGAGTTTTCAGGTTTTCTGTTGGATTTCGAGACCCGATTCGAGGAGTGGATGAACCGTCTCGGGTACATGGTGGGCCCGGTATGGTACCCCGGGGCAAGAAGATCGAGTTGTAGACGATGAGCCTGGCAGGGGAAGACTACCTACCGGTGATGTCTGGCGCGGCGGATATCCGGAGGATACCGACCGTTGTCGTGAGATTTATGATATGGGCCGATCCGGACTGACGGAGCCCGATATTGAGACAGATATGATTCCTTTTTGGTGTCGATGCTTGACACGGGTTTTCAGATGATTTCTTGATGATATTTAGCTATTATACAGATATTCATGTTCTAAAGTTAAGAATTCAATAACCTTAGCTTTTAAAACACTTAAAGACTTAATAATGACATTGCATACCTGTGCATGCATACTAGAGATATTATAGCACATATGGACATGCATGTTGTGGTGCATTGCGTGCATTCTTACGATTGCCTTATTAGATGTTATATTTACTCACGAGCTGGCAACTCACCCCCGTTGTGCCACAGTGTCTTGCAGGTCGGACCCGTCAGTCTTGTAGCGGCGGGCTATCTTGTCATCAGTTCCTTTTGCTCAGACTCGTGACATCGCCCGTAGGTGGGTTGCGAGTATACTTTATTTCTTTTTGCTTTATCATTGTATCTAGTATTCTCCATCTACCACTTGTATTGTACATGCGACCTAGTGATGAGACTGAGAGAATTGTATATTTGTGGTTCTTTTGGGTCGAGCTCACTTGAGCCGGCGTTGTGTTTTCGGATATTTTGCGTTTCTTTCATGCTCTTTTCTGGATATTGCTATTATATTGCATGTGGTTGTGATCCGCCTTGGGCGAAGAGCTAGCTCCCGCTTGGGGATGCCATTTCTATGATTACAGGTTTATTATCTTGTTGTACCCATTTTGGGGGATAGAAAATACAGGGGAGACTCTGCCGAAATTTTCGGAAATTTTTGATGTTCTTTTTTTGGATTCTATGCAACTTAATTGATTTAAAAACCGTTTTCATTTAAGGTTTTCCTTCACTCTCTTTTGATTTTGGGTTAGATTTCTGGGCTTTGGCTGACTTAGGTTACGGTACGCCTTTAGACGTCTCGTAATCTAAGTGCCAGTCGCGTTCCGTACTTTCGGGTCGTGACAAAGTTGGTATCAGAGCGTAGGTTTTACCTTTCTGAGTGTAGGACGACCTTGGTAGATGGAGTAGGTGACTTAAGCAGAGTGGCGTAGCGTGGGTATGATCCGCGGCATACTTAGGATACGGTACTCTGCTTAAGTGACCTTAGGACATAATTGCTTGTATTTCCTTTCTTGATTCCTTGCATTCCTTGATTCAATTGCAATGTCCTTATCAGTCCTGTTTCTTATTCCAGTTTCGATGCCGCCAAAGACTACGAGAGGTCAGCGGGCTGCCGCTAGGGATGAGATTCGAGCGGGCTCGTCTGAGGCGAGGATCGAGCGGGATGATACACCTACCCCTCAGGGTCATACGGATCCGCCTTATCCTGACCGTATTGCCAGATTAGAGGCCGGCATGCAAGAGTTGCGGCAGATGATGGGATCTTTAGTTGAGTCCAGCCGGGCACAGAGATCCGAGGACGTTCCTTCCACCGCACAGACCACGATCGTACCTGCTGCACAGATGGTCACTCCTGCTGCTACTACGGAGACTATCCCTGTTTCACTACAGGAGTTCATGAGATTGAGACCTCCAGCTTTTACCGGTACAGATGCGACAGAGGACCCACAGGCATTTCTCGATAGGATGGCGCGGATTGGCCGTTCGTTGAGGTGTTCTGAGGATAGATTGGTGGAGTTTGCGAGTTTTCGTCTGGAGGGTCTTGCCCAGACATGGTACGATTCAGTAGAGAGAGGCCGAGCTGCAGGTCTGCCTTCTATGACCTGGGATGAGTTTACAGCTGCATTTCTTGCCCGTTTTCTTCCGGAGAGTGTCCGAGATGCTCGAGCCCGTAGTTTTGAGTCTTTGCGCAAGACTCCTGGGATGACAGTGTCGGAGTATGATATACAGTTTACCCAGTTGTCTCGATATGCTCCGTACCTAGTCGACACAGAAGAGAAGAGAATAAAGAGGTTCGTACGAGGGCTTGATACACAGCTATTCGTTGCCATCGGCACCCAGCAATTTGATACATACGCTGCCGCGATGGATTCAGCCTTACTTTTGGAGGAGCGTATTTCTGAGACTCCGGTCGTTTCTGGGCCGAAGAGGATCCGTACTGATACGCCAGCTCAGCGGCAGATGGGCAGACACCGCGATAGATTATTTCCGGGAGATGGTGGAGGCAAAGGATTGAGACGAGGTCAGTTATTTGGTTCATATCCCCAGACCCAGCAGTCGTCTCCAGGATGTTTTCGGTGTGGGAGTCAGTACCACCGTGTCAGAGACTGTACCATGGGACGCCAGGGCGCGGCGACAGTCCCGCATGTGACCTTACCACCCTCACCACCTTCTCAGAGAGCTTTACTTCCTACTCCTGATGATGCTCCACGCCAGTCAGATGCTTCTAGAAGCCGTGGGCGTGGCGGTCCGGTTCCGAGAGGACGAGGCGACAGAGGCAGAGGCAGAGGCCGAGGTAGAGGCAGAGGACAGCCAGCTATTAGTGGTGGACAGGCCCGAGTGTTCGCGTTGACTCCTCAGGATGCACAGGCATCCAATGCCGTCGTGACAGGTACTCTGCCAGTATGTTCTTTTGATGCACGGGTATTATTTGATCCAGGCTCCACACATTCCTATGTTTCCACGTACTTTGCACCGAGGTTGGGCCGAGAGTCTTCTCCGTTAGATCAGCCGCTTGTCGTTATTACCCCGGTAGGCGAGTCTTTTGTTGCCCGTTTTGTGTATCGATCGTGTTCTGTTCGTATCGGGGAGAGAGATTCTTCAGTTGATTTGATTCTCCTCGATATGCTAGACTTTGACGTTCTTCTTGGTATGGACTGGCTAGCCACCTGTTATGCATCCGTGGACTGCCGTGATAAAGCAGTCAAATTCAGTTTTCCTGGTGAGCCGGTTCTTGTTATTCAGGGAGATCGTAGTGCTACCCTTCCCAGCTTGATTTCTTCTCTTCGCGCTGGTCAGCTCCTAAGGAAAGGGTGTCAGGGATTCTTAGCCTATATTTGTGATACTCGTTCCACAGAGGTTCCGTTGGACCAGGTCCCTGTTGTGAGAGAGTTTCCTGATGTATTCCCTGATGAGCTGCCTGGTCTGCCACCAGAGCGCGAGATTGAGTTCTGTATTGACTTGATCCCTGGCACGGGGCCTATTTCTATACCTCCTTATCGGATGGCCCCGGCGGAGCTGAGAGAGCTAAAGGATCAATTACAGGACTTGCTGGACAAGGGGCTTATCCGACCGAGTGTGTCACCTTGGGGTGCTCCCGTCTTGTTTGTTAAGAAGAAGGACGGAAGTATGCGTTTATGCATTGATTATCGTCAGCTGAACCGGGTTACTGTGCGGAACAGGTATCCCCTACCCCGCATTGATGACTTATTTGATCAGCTCCAAGGTGTAGGGTTCTTCTCGAAGGTTGATTTACGATCAGGTTATCACCAGTTGCGGGTTCGGAAGGAGGATATTCCGAAGACCGCTTTCCGTACTCGATATGGTCATTACGAGTTCTTGGTGATGTCGTTCGGGCTCACCAATGCCCCGGCAGCTTTTATGGATTTGATGAACCGCGTATTCAGGCCGTATCTCGATCAGTTCATCATTGTGTTCATTGACGACATCTTGGTTTATTCTCGGAGCCGGGAGGAGCATGAGCAGCACTTACGTATCACATTGCAGACTTTGAGGGAGCATCAGCTGTTCGCCAAATTCTCCAAGTGCGCATTCTGGCTGGACAGTGTCGACTTCTTGGGTCATGTGGTGACGAGAGATGGTATTTGCGTGGACCCGAAGAAGGTCGAGGCAGTTCAGCGTTGGCCTAGACCAGTATCAGTTACAGAGGTTCGCAGTTTTCTAGGTTTGGCCGGCTATTATCGACGTTTTGTCCAGGATTTCTCCCGCATTGCTGCACCGTTGACCGGGTTGACCCAGAAGGGGGTTCCTTTTGATTGGACCCAGGCATGTGAGGATAGATTCCAGCAGTTGAAGACTCGTCTGACTACTGCACCAGTGTTAGCATTGCCTTCAGGATCAGGCGGGTTCGTGGTATATTGTGATGCTTCTAGAGTGGGGCTGGGATGTGTATTGATGCAGCACGACAGAGTTATCGCGTATGCTTCTCGGCAGCTGAGGAAACACGAGCAGAACTACCCCACCCATGATTTAGAGATGGCTGCAGTGGTGTTTGCACTCAAGATCTGGAGACATTACCTATACGGTGAGTCGTGCCAGATATTCACTGACCATAAGAGTTTGAAGTATATCTTCCAGCAGCGAGACCTGAACTTGAGACAGCGCCGTTGGATGGAGTTGGTGAAGGATTATGACTGCGAGATTATATACCATCCGGGCAAGGCGAATGTGGTGGCAGATGCTTTGAGTAGGAGGCCCGGAGGTAGTTTATCTTGTTTGAGCGCAGTACAGATGCAGTCGACGGTGGATTGGCAGGTTTTATGTGATAGCAGAGTGCAGTTCGAGTTTACTCCTACAGGGGGACAGCTGGCCCATTTCAGAGCACGCCCACAGTTACTTGACCGTATCCGCGAGGCGCAGTCTGGCGATGCCCGTATATTAGAGATTATTGAGCAGATTCGACAGGGCAGAGTTTCTGAGTTCGTGCTTGATGATCAGGGGATACTTCGATTTGGGACTCGACTGTGTGTGCCAGATTCTGAGGGACCGAGGCGTGATATTCTCAAGGAGGCACATAGATCAGTATACAGTGTGCATCCGGGTTCCACCAAAATGTACCGTGATTTAAGAGAGGTTTACTGGTGGGACGGGATGAAGAAGGATATTACAGATTTTGTGTCGAGATGCCTGACTTGTCAGCAAGTCAAGGCCGAGCACCAGAGGCCAGCCGGCGAGTTACAGCCTTTGCCCATCCCTGAGTGGAAGTGGGAGCAGGTCTCCATGGACTTCGTTGTGGGTCTACCCAGGACCAGTCGAGGGTATGACTCTATTTGGGTGATTGTGGATCGACTGACGAAAGCGGCTCACTTTCTGCAAGTGAAGACCACTTTTGGATTTTCTCAGTACGCCCAGGTTTATATTGATGAGATAGTGCGACTGCATGGCGTTCCGACTTGCATCGTGTCACACCGTGGCACCCAGTTTACCAGCCGATTGTGGCAGAAACTCCAGGAAGCTTTGGGCACCCGATTGAGTTTTAGCACAGCCTTTCATCCTCAGACTGACGGTCAGTCGGAGCGTACGATTCAGACTCTTGAGGACATGCTCAGAGCTTGTGTTTTAGATTTCGGTGGTAGCTGGGATCGTCATTTGCCTTTGATCGAGTTTTCCTACAATAATAGCTTCCAGGAGACGATTCAGATGGCACCTTTTGAGGCTTTATATGGGAGGAGATGTCGATCGCCTGTATATTGGACAGAGCTCAGGGAGAGCTGTATTTTGGGGCCTCAGATCGTACAGGAGACGACCGAGAAGATACAGCTGATTCGGGACAGGATGAGAGCGGCACAGAGCAGGCAGAAATCATATGCTGACAGGCGTCGTCGCCGACTCGAGTTCGCTGTTGGCGATCATGTTTTCGTGAAGGTCTCTCCGATGAAGGGTGTGATGAGATTTGGGCGGAAAGGGAAGCTGAGTCCTAGATATGTTGGTCCTTTCGAGATCCTAGAGCGTGTTGGTCCAGTCGCTTATCGGTTAGCTCTTCCGCCCAACTTCCCCGATGTTCACCCCGTATTCCATGTCTCGATGCTCCGCAAGTACCTTCATGATCCTTCCCAGGCGATTCAGCACCAGACGATCCAGTTAGAGCGTGATCTTTCTTTCACCGAGCAGCCGGTTGTCATCTTGGATCGGCAGGTGAAGAAATTGAGGTCGAAGGTCATACCGTCTGTCAAGGTTCTTTGGCGTGGCCCGAACAGCGAGGAGGTCACCTGGGAGACCGAGGTCGAGATGAGGAAGAGATATCCCCAACTTTTTGAAGGTACGCGTAGTTAAATTCTAAATTCGGGGACCGAATTTCTTTAAGGGGGGGAAGATTGTAACCCTTCGAAAAACGTTTAGGCAGTTTTTCGGTAATCGGCAAATTTTTCGGCTTTTTCCGTAAAAAGTCAAAATTGATAATTTTCATTGTAGACCTAATTATACAAAATTTAGATAAGATATTACTATAATTTTGTCACTAAAATGTCACTTATAATTATCTAGTTAAATAAAAAAAAATCGTAATTAATTATTTTTTTATTATTTTAAGCCTTTTTAAATACATTTAATTAGGGATAAATACAAATTTAATTAGGTAAATTTCTTAATTAGGAGTCTTTATAAGCTAAAATATAGCGTTAATAAAATTATATCATGTCTTGCAAACTTTTAGATTTTTGGTGGGAAAATTATGAAAAAATGGCTTAAAAGGGGGTTTTTTTTGTAAAAAGGTTGAAATGAAAGCATTAAATAATAACATGATGGGTTTGTAGACCTAGAAACTTCTCCCAAAAATCCCACACATCCCCCTCAACCTGCTGGCCGACCAAAACTGCAGGAAATCCCCTCACCTCTCATTTCATTTTGCTTCATTTTGCTATCAAAAATCCATTGAAAATTCACAAATTTCATTCTCAATTCAACACTAAACCTTAATCCACTCTCTCCAACCAAATTAGTTCAAAAGCTTGATGAAAGGAGGCTTTCTTGGTGACTTGACCATGCTAGGATTCAATTGGTGAGGTAAAAATTCTAAACTAGTTTGCTAACTTGTAGTTTATTTGTGCTAAAATCAAATTTTTAAGTATTAATTTAGTGTAAATCCTTGTTCATGAAAAATCAAGAGAAGGTTTTGATTTTTAAAAATTAGGGTTTGTAGCATAATGGTTGGATTATGTTAGGGATGGTTATCTAATTGATTAGAATGGTTAATGGTGTAATTATATGCTCGCTAGATCGTTAAATTTCGATGTTTGTATCAAATCGGCTAGAAATTCGCTTACTAGATTTTTGTAGAAAATAGAATGCGGTCAATTTGCGTTAGGTTAGCAATATTATTAGCTTCGTATAGGATTATTAGAATGCGCGAACGCGGGGTTTCATCTAGTTGGGTTGTAGTTTTGTCGATTTCCCCGAAATGACGATTTTAGTGAAAGGGTCGCGATTTTCGTGCGTTTTTCCGCGCACTGAGTGCATGCTATGATTAATTTGAGAGCGTGGATAATTGTATGTTGTGACTTGCATTGTGTTAGGTTTTGTAATCTTATGCTTGATATTGTGCGAATATAGGATCGGTCGGGGAAACTTCGGATACGGCGCGAAAAGGCAAAGCGGTGGCCGGATCAGATTAGCGGGGATTTCAGGTGAGTAGATGTATTCATCTATGGGGGAATCGTCTGGATGGCGCGAGGCGCCCCCCTAGTTAGGATTACCCTACTTTTTCCAAGATTATATTGTTAGCTAGCTTATCCATTCAGGTACACTGCATACCCTTATAGCGAACAGTATGTTAAATTGCATGGACATTCATCTCTACCTATGCGATATCATTTCGTAGGACACGAACACCATTACCATTGGCATCTGTAGCACGCGCACTATTCATGTGACACACACGCCTTTGGTAATTGCCATGCCACGTGCACAATAGAACCTGTTTATCTTAATATCGTCACCTGCATCCATACTTGATATATGAAACTGCATCGCATGCACATATCTCGCATCATCATCATATTTACATAGAACTCTAGCCAAAATTCACATCATACACATTGATATCATAGACATTTATCATATATATAACATGTGGACATTATGATTTTCTTGAGGATTTCAGTTTTGCTGCGATTTCTGGATTTTTTGGGAAAGCCGCAAGAATTTAACAAAACCTTATCTTTATCATTTTCAAAACAAAGTTGCGGTTTTCTCGTGATGTATGTGTCGTCCACCATGAGTTTTCAGGTTTTCTGTTGGATTTCGAGACCCGATTCGAGGAGTGGATGAACCGTCTCGGGTACATGGTGGGCCCGGTATGGTACCCCGGGGCAAGAAGATCGAGTTGTAGACGATGAGCCTGGCAGGGGAAGACTACCTACCGGTGATGTCTGACGCGGCGGATATCCGGAGGATACCGACCGTTGTCGTAAGATTTATGATATGGGCCGATCCGGACTGACGGAGCCCGATATTGAGACAGATATGATTCCTTTTTGGTGTCGATGCTTGACACGGGTTTTCAGATGATTTCTTGATGATATTTAGCTATTATACAGATATTCATGTTCTAAAGTTAAGAATTCAATAACCTTAGCTTTTAAAACACTTAAAGACTTAATAATGACATTGCATACCTGTGCATGCATACTAGAGATATTATAGCACATATGGACATGCATGTTGTGGTGCATTGCGTGCATTCTTACGATTGCCTTATTAGATGTTATATTTACTCACGAGCTGGCAACTCACCCCCGTTGTGCCACAGTGTCTTGCAGGTCGGACCCGTCAGTCTTGTAGCGGCGGGCTATCTTGTCATCAGTTCCTTTTGCTCAGACTCGTGACATCGCCCGTAGGTGGGTTGCGAGTATACTTTATTTCTTTTTGCTTTATCATTGTATCTAGTATTCTCCATCTACCACTTGTATTGTACATGCGACCTAGTGATGAGACTGAGAGAATTGTATATTTGTGGTTCTTTTGGGTCGAGCTCACTTGAGCCGGCGTTGTGTTTTCGGATATTTTGCGTTTCTTTCATGCTCTTTTCTGGATATTGCTATTATATTGCATGTGGTTGTGATCCGCCTTGGGCGAAGAGCTAGCTCCCGCTTGGGGATGCCATTTCTATGATTACAGGTTTATTATCTTGTTGTACCCATTTTGGGAGATAGAAAATACAGGGGAGACTCTGCCGAAATTTTCGGAAATTTTTGATGTTCTTTTTTTGGATTCTATGCAACTTAATTGATTTAAAAACCGTTTTCATTTAAGGTTTTCCTTCACTCTCTTTTGATTTTGGGTTAGATTTCTGGGCTTTGGCTGACTTAGGTTACGGTACGCTTTTAGACGTCTCGTAATCTAAGTGCCAGTCACGTTCCGTACTTTCGGGTCGTGACATATACCTTTGTTTGAAATGTACGTTCCGCCGTTTTGGAAACAATTTAGAAGGGTCTCCTTGTTTTAAACATTTCGTGTCGCATCAGACACGTAGGTAGATACTGAGGCTATAGCTCGCTTTTTTTTCTTTCTTTTTTTTTTTGGAAATCCCTTCAATAACTATCAATGCATGCAAAATATATTCAGGTACTGTCTTCTGACTAGTCCTGCTCAGTACGAAAATACATAGCAATATCATAAAAACGTACTGCTCTATACGAAATCAATCCCAAATACGCACATGAATGCTACGTGCGTCTGGTGCGCACGGAAATCAAAATCCATGAATGTGCCATACATGCGCACAGAAACAACATCTAAGTGCATCGGGTGTGCACGAAACATCTGTCGTAGGCAACATGTGTGCCTGACAGCAAACTTAGGTGCATCTATCATGCACGAAATCATGAAATCCAATATCAAGCGCCGAACGTGCGCAAAATCAATCAGGTGCACAAGGTGCATAAAACAGTTATGGAGTATCACAATCGAATCGAAGTCCAGTGCATCTAAGTGCCCAAAAGGCGTATCACTGCACTGCAAGCATATATAAACTATACAGAGTGCAGGAACGAAATCGTGTGCATGCATACGCACAAAACCAACTCAACTGTTCAAAACCGTAAAATCACAAACATGTGAAACTAAAGCACGAAAATGATATCAAGTGCAACACTGTGCAAAGATCGTAAATCCTCAATCATCAAAATCAAATCATACGAATAATTCACCCAAAACATCGTAATCAATAATGGCGGAATAGTATCGCTCAAGTGCATCCTCTAAGAATCTCGGGCCAACTGTCCGGAAGTCATTGTCCTTTCCTATATCTGCATCTTTCTCTGGAACGACTGCATACTCATCGCGACTCCTTCTGGAAGGTAAGTCCAAGTACCATGCCTCGGCATGCGCATCGCATCTCTGATGTCGGCGGAGTGGAACGTCATCTCGTCTAGATCTGGTGCGAACCTCTTACTCCACTTTTCTCTAATGTCGTCTGCTTTGGACTCGTCTCGTCGCGGCTGCATGGACTGAGCTCCAACGACTATCCTCGTATCTGGAGTCTCCCAAGAATGCATCTCACCACCTAGCATCCGATTGAAGTCGAACCATTCGATCGATTCGTCAAAATCTCATAATCCCCCAAGAGCTCAACATCTTGGGCACAGTTTAATAGTATCGAATATATATACCACAGCATCGGTGGTCCAGCCGTAGAAGGGCAAACCCAAGCCTCACTAATGGCGCCGCAGAACTGCCGCAAACCCTAAGGTTCAAAGGCTTTCACACGGTCATTAAGTCGAGTTAGGGTTTCATTCTTCTAGAGGGACCATAGAATTGCCTGCATGTCTTTTCGACTACTTTAAACTTGGAATAATAGGTTTCCGACATTCGATCGTCTCTGTCGACTCCCAACGTCTCCGCGTGAAGTCGTCTCTAGCTGGAATCAGTCTATCTGATGACCTCGCATCGGGGTAGGCGAACGATCCACATGTCCTAGTCATTCATCCTCGATGACTAACGACCCTCTATCATCTCTTAGTACAACTTATACTGCAATAGCTCCAACATCTGGGGCGATATCTCGTCGTTCGCAGCAATAACCGGCTCACTCGTCTGCATGCTGAACCGTGCCTCAATCATCAGGAGTAAGCAACACACCAACGGTGATCAAAATCTGGCTGGCCTCCATCATTGGCTCAATTCTCTAGTGTCGATCAACACCTCCGAGTAACCTCATAAAGGCGATCCGCCAAACGCTCGTGGCGCGGAAACACAATAAAAAGACACATCTCTGCAATTGGGTGTCGCCGGAATCACGCCCTGGTCAGTCCTCGTTTGTGACGAGCTCCTGTTGACCGCAACTCTAGCCGTAGCTCTCCCTGCCCGAAATCGTGGCAGCAAAACCAAACTGGTAACGATGAGGCTAGATCAGGAAGGAATATAATACTGAACAAGGAAATGTACATCCTAAGGCTTCTTAAGTGGAGTGGCATGTCGTAAATATGCCGCGGAACATATCAACGGTACGTCACTCTACTTTAGTCACCTATTCCATCAACCAAGGGTCATCCTACGCTCCGAAGGTTAAAACCTAACGCTCTGATACCAACTTTCTCACGACCCGAAAGTACGGAACATGACCGGCACTTAAACTACGAACGTCTCGAGGCATACGTAATCTAAGTAAACCGAAAACCCAGAAATCCAAACCAAGAAAAGTAGTAGAGTGCAGGAAAAACCAACTTAAAGCAAGTAATTTCAATAGCATAAGCCGAATTATGCGGTTTTTAAAACATCAAAAATTTACTGAAAATTTCGGCAGAGTCTCCTTTGTAAATACTGGCCCCCAAACGGGATACAACATGAATAGTATACGAAATCAAGAAAAAGGCATCCCCAAGCGGGAGCTAGCTCTTCGTCAATCAACGGTCACAACCACACAAGCAATATAATATACAACGCCAACGGCGAGGATAAAAACTCAAAAGGGAACTCAAAACCACCAGAAATCCACAGAAATATAACGCGCGACTCTAAGGTCGAAGGATTGACATCACTGGTCTCTATCTCAAAAATAATACATGTTTGGTTGATGGAATTTACTAGATACAACCGAATAATATTATACAAGGTAATATGATGGGTACGATACAAGAAAAACCCACCTACTAGCAAGTCACCCGAATGAAACTGAGCCCGCAAAGCCGTAATTGAACCTGTACGGCAAAACCTGCAAGAAACTGGGGCACAACGGGGGTGAGTTGCCAACTCGTGAATAGAAAAACATCTACGCACAGAAATCGCATAAATAACGCAATCCTAGGTCAATGATCATAATATATCCTCAAAAATGTATATAACATGCAGCCTATAACAATGGCTAGGGTAGTATCTAACCCGAGTGTAAACTCATGTGCCCGTGTCAGTGCCTCAGGTAGCAATATATCATATGAATGAGGTATGCATGCATGAAAACAGAATACATGTAAATGAAGAAACTGTTTTCATAAATTAGTGAGATTTCCTTCGTATTTTTAAACCGAGGTATCATAAATGAAATCAGTATTAACAGTGTCTAGTATCGACACAAAACATAAATCTCACTGTCTCGAAATATCAATGTCTCAATCTCAATATCTAGGGCGCCGTCAGTCCAGACCGGCCCCTACCATCCATCTCAAGACCACGACGGTATCCTCCGGATATCCGACGCGTCGGGTAATATCACCGGTCGGTAGTGCTCCCCTGCCGGGCTCAACGTCAACACCACATTCCTCTTGCTCCGGGGTACCGCACCGGGCCCACCATGTACCCGAAACGGTTCTTCCACTCCTCGAATCGGGTCTCGAAATCCATCAGCAAACTCATGGTGGACGACTCATACATCATGGGAAAACCGCACTTTTTATTTTAAAAGGGAGAAAAGGTTTATTTATGTTTTTGCGGTTTTCCTCCAAATCCAAGAAATCTCATGAAATCCGAATCCAAGTCATCAATAGCATATAAACAGTGAATATAGGCATGAGAATCCATGAATGCGACACAACAGTGAATAATAACATGCATGAAGTAGTAGGCAACAACTACAATGTCTAACTAGCATATAAGGCAAGTACGCTAATATCATGTCTAAACTATTAGCTAACAACCTATGTCAAATGAAATAGTATTTTCTAAAGTGTTCATGACATGTCAATTACCGATGAAGATGTGTGTGAGCCGGCAAGTAAGTGTACATGGTACATACGCGTCATCGGTAATGGTGCTGGTGTCCTAACAGCATGATATTAATAATTCAATAAGAAATTATAATATAAGTATGCGATGAGGAGCGAACAGTAAAAATGAGCGGGAGCTGAATGCTAGACGCAACTATAGCTAATCTGTACTAATCTAATAAGTCCTACAAATGGTGCCTTTTGAAATAACACGAATCATGAGGTTTTGAAAATAGGGGCTACGGTGTTTTTAAGAAAAGATACGTTTTTGAAATATCCGTAGAATCCCTTGACCTGTCTTTTAAAAAAACGCATGATTCGTAAGCTTTGAAATAGGTAAGAATCGAATCTAATCTAACAACTAAACTAAACTAAAGGGCTAAGCTAACAAGCTGGACTACAGGTAAGGAAGCCGCCTAACGTCTGAGTCGATACATATACATACCTGTATATATATTAGTCGGTGATCCCGCCTCAATAATATCATATCCGATACCATATCTATAATCAGACATCCCAAGTCAAGAGTGCGGATCAATCATCAAGATATAGCTCGTACGTAAATCCGTCGTACGGCATCCTCCAATTCTGGATACGGGTCAAAATCACATTCATCATACTATTCACCTGGTATCCTCTTTATCAATATTATGATCTGGTACTGATCTACGTCTAGTAAAATACTGATATCGCCTAAATATGCATGCACGTGTGTAAAAACTACGTCAAGGACCCGCTACAACGTCATGTCGTATCTCAAATACGAACCCCGTTATATCACCGATCTCACGGCCTCAAATCAAATCTCATCGACTCATCATAAATCCCAAGTACTATCCTCAAATCCGTATGTGAACACACAGTCCCATACCAATGTGAACACATAACTATATATTCCCGAATAAGCACAAAAGAAAGAAGAAAGTATGCAAGTATGGGTGAGTGTGTGCAAGTGTGGTGCGACCGCTACTCTAGGGTTTCGCGACATTCAATCATTCAAGAACACCAAATATCCATATTTATCATCAATAACTCAAACAATATATAACCAATATATATATGTGTCTATACGTATCCGTATACATCACCACGAACTGCGGGGGTGCTATACGCCATCCACCCGACTTCTCCCCGTAAATATAAATCTACTCACCTGGTCCTCGCTAGCCGGTGCCGACGTCGCCACGCGCTTGCTTGTCGTCTCGAATTCCACATGGGGTACCTACATATCATAACGCACCGTATCGCATTAAAACTAAATTCGACGTCGAAACGGCATACGAAAATCAAATCGGCACGCGTATCACGCATAGGTCCAAACCTATCGCCTACGCATGCAAGAATAGTCAAACCAACCCTCGATGTCGATGTACAAACGTCAAATCATCGAGAAAAATCCAATCACACTCATTTGCACATTCACGAACACTAATTTTTATATAAACTAGGTTAAAACTCACAAAAACCCCAATTTCACTTAAAAAGTCATTTTTCCGAAAATCTAGCAAGCACAATTCGCCGTTTTTGTATAAAGCAGGAGGTTTAAATGAATGTAGCGGCCAATATATTTATTAAATATCTTAAATAAGTCATAAAAACAATTTCCATAATTTAATCTCATTAAATTCCATTAACTCCAAAATTCTAGTTTACAATTTTTACCCAATTTTAATACTTTTAAAGCAACAATACATAATTCAACAACTAGACTAGGTTTCGCACAACCTAAGGTGTTAAAATACTCATTAACATGCCAAAGACATGATGAAACCCTTACCATATTTTAATTCTCAATTAAACACAATATTTACAAAAACTAGTTTGTAATATATATACTTATCACAAATTTAAATTAACAAAAATGCAACTAGCAACTGGATTTGATTTTAGCAAGCAATTATATGTTAATCTACCCATCACAATCCTAATCAAATGCTCAAGCCCTAATCTTCATTCAAAACCCTACACTTGAAATTTCAAACTTCAATTCAAAACCCTTTTTCTTTCCTAAACACCTAATTAAACACTTAATTAACTTAGATTAAGCAACTAGATAACAAATTTAGCAAAAGCATGAGATTATACCTCCCATGAGATCAAGCTCAAGATCTAGCCTCCTAAAATGCCATTTTGATCCCTAGATCCGTGCTAGAATGGCTAATGAGAAATGGGTAGGAGTTGGATTTTGATTTGGATTTTTGCTTGATTTTTAGTGGATTTTTCTTTGGATTTTCTTTGATGGAACAAAGAGAGGAGAAGAGGAAAAAGGGGGCTGTTGGGGGGTTGCTGGTTTTGGACAGAAATGTGGGGGGTTGGGTGAGGGAGAAGAGAGAGTGAGGTGGGGAAAGTTAGTTCAAGTCAAAGTCAACTCAAATTATATCATTTTCTACTCTTTTCTTTTCTTTTCTTTTGACCAAAGAAGTGATTGGAGAGAGGGAGAGGGGGAGGGCTGTCATGGTGGGGCCGGCCATAAGGGGAGGGGGGAGAGAGGGTGAGGTGTGGGTGTGTGGGTTAGGAAAAAGATAAATGCTAAACCCCAATTCCCATTAACGCTAATTTCACCGAAAAAAGCCTTTTTCTTCGATATTTTCTAAACCGTTTTAGCAAACGATTTCATTCCAAAAACCACATGATAAAATTTTATTTAATGTTTTATGATGCACAAAATTTGTTTCAACTCATTCCAATTTGTAATTTTCCCTAATTAAATGTATTAGTGACGACTTAAAATAATAATAAAATAATTTTTTTTCAGAAAATTTGAAATTTCACCAGCGACTCAATAAACACCAAATAATAGCAATTACATAGCTAGAATATGTATATTTAATTTTTATAATAAGATATTTGTATTTTGACTTTTTACAGAAAACCCCCTTATTTTACCGATTTTTCGAAATTTCACCGAAACGATTTTCGAAACGTTACAACAGGCTATCCACACGACCAGGGGAACGTCGGGTTTCAGCGGCTCTGTGAAACCCGGGGATCCCAGATATCTGTATTGTTCTGTGATGCTGTACATTTCTGTGATGTTGCATTTTATCACGCCTTGAGCGAAATATAATATATTGGTATATATATTAGTGGATGTTGTATATGTTTTGCATCCGCGCTAGTCCAGTCCCCGCTCTGTCGTTAGTTAGCTAACCTAACGGGTAATGACGGGACCCAGTGGCGAATGCGGATGGCATATATGTACATCTGTATATTTTCGTTCTTTGTGGTGTGATCAATTGATGGGACTGCGTTGATTCGGATCAATGCAAGTTAAAAACAAACCTAATCTGATGTTGTTGGAACTTTTTCAAAAAGCTGTTATTGCAAGGACGTTCTCTTTTGTTTTGCATCGTGGTATTCAGTTGGAATATCCTGCTCTTCAGTCGACGAGGCAAGGGCTGAGATCCCTTCACCGGGAGTGACCCCTTGGACAAAAGTTTGCGTCAGGGCAATAACTACACTATAGCCGATTACTTTTGCTTTGCACCGTGGTATTCAGTTGGAATATCCTGCACCTCATTCTACGGGGAAAGAGCCGAGATCCCTTCACCGGGAGTGACCTCTTTAGCAAAGGCTTTCGTCACTATATTTTTATAAAGCTATCCGTTCCTTCAACGATATCAAGTTCATTACGTTAAAGGTTTTCGCCAGAAACCATTCGTAGCCCTCCGTCGTTTCATATGGGTGGTCAATAGTATTCAAGCTGTGTATGTTGGCTAAAGTCAAGGCACAGTGATTGGTAGCTATTGGGGTATTCATATGCAGCATAGATAGATGCGTTGGTTTGGGACAGTCGTACTGCCATTTTGGCCAAAGTCAAGGGTAGGTACGGGTGGGTTCAAATTAACCTGGAGAATGACGGGTAGAACTTGACATGTGACTTATGATATGTTGGCCAAAGTCAAGGTCATAAGAGCATGGGGCAGAAATCACATCGGGAGTTTCTAAAGAAACTGAAACTTGCCAGATATGCGCATACCTTCTGGAGTGTGACACCGTGAGCGGATTCCATCACGTTATCATGCGATGATAGTTGGATCCCGATTCCCACTGATGAGTTAATTTACTCCTCGGGTGACCCCGACTAATTCTTCTTTCAGGTTTGGAGGAGAATTTGAGGTGACAGTGGGAGGTTTCCAGATTAGATAAATTGGTAACCATTCTGATCTAGGTTAGAGTGCACGCTGAGTGTTTTTTTTCTCTCTCTCTTTGGCAGCGACCATTGACCCGACCCTAGACTATGACTCAGAGACCAAAATTAACCGAACCTTCTTAACACCGGCTTTTGGATTGTCAGAGTTGCAGACCTCATTGCCACTCCTACTTTTACCCTTTTCTCCAGGACACCCCGTATTACTACGAACGTCCACTTCCATTGGACAAAACCATCGTATGGTTATATACGAACTCGAAGGAATTTATTCGAGGATGGTTTCCGGTTCTGGAGAAAACGGATAGGATTATTCAGTTGTCTTTTCCTTTTACCTTCTCTCAAGTTGTGAGTACTCCTTGGTTTAGGAGATAGTACACCTATTACGCAAATTGGATAGTCTTCTTCCAAACCTTAGGCTGGTGCCGAACGTAAGGGAATGAAGAAAACTAATTAGCCTAAATGGTGTACAGAAGGTATTATGTAAAGACAAAGAAAGGGATTAGTAAGAGGGCAAAGTAAATTGCGACTGATATTCACGACCAAACCAAGTATTTCATTACCACTCCCACTTCACCTTTGTATTTCTCCAGGACACTCCGTATCACTACAAAGATCCACAGTTTATTGGATACTCCATCGTATGGTTATATACGAACTCGAAAGGAACTTGTTCCAGTTCGGGGATGGATTCTGGTTCAGGAGAAATAGGAATAAGGTTTATTCGGTTGTCTTTTATCTTCACCTTCTCTCGCATTGCGAGCACTCCTAGGATTAGGACAGTACACCCATTATGCTTATTGGATAGTCTTCTTCCAAACCATAGGCTGGTGCCGAACGGTAGGGAAGGAAGAAAACCACTTGGCCTAAAAGGGGTGTGCAGAAGGTAATGACTAAAGACATATAAAGGGATTTAGAGAGGTGGCAAAGAATTATACGGTTACAGTCGTGAATCTGGAAGAGGCATTACTAGGAATACCGGATACCCCAACGAAACATTTCAATGTTTCAGTTTCGCTTTGTACTGTTAAAAGAAAACTGATTTCCCAATTAGTCCTTACTCCAGGGTATGTATTTACCAGGTATGATTCTCACATCTATGTGGTTTTACAGATGATGAATGGGAGTAGGTTAGTGGGAATTAGGTGATCATCCTCATTATATCGGGATTCGTTGTAATCGGTGATATTTGAGGAAGTTACATGGGTTGTTTGCCGGTCGGCAAATATTTGGTTTTGAATATCCGCTGTTATGCACCAATTTCAAATCGATATATCTGTACGTCTATTTTTATAGAGTGAGATATACCTTTTTGAAATTATGTCTACGACATTTACCTATATCAGTAGATGGTTGGGTAAGGAGTATTAAACATCGGTGTAATTCTTCTTAACCATAAGTACAGTTTTCAACCTACGACACACAGTGAATGAGTTATCAGACTCAAGGGACTTATACAGAGTATTGTATGTTGTCCAGGGTCCATCAGGACAGAGGGGTTGGTCCTCGTACTATATTCGGTTTACTTATAACTTCTCTAGTTTTTAGACAGGTGTTTCGTGGAAACACAGGGTCCGAATTTTGAGAAGTTATATGTATATGAATAAAGTAGAGAACCAGGTGTTGCAAGTATCGGGATTCTTCAAAGTGATCGAAGATGTAGATACTTGTGTATGGTATTCAGTTGATAGTAGTGATTAAGAGAACTTGCTTCTATTTCAGGTTACTCATAATTGGAAGCATTCCTAAGTTGAGTAACGCTGATCGGCCTCCTTCCATTTAGCTGACATGCACTGGGGACAGCTGCATGATTTGAATCTGGTTCAATTAAATCAGTGCCTCTGGTTTTATATTGGATATAGAACAGTTCATATCTTAACGATGTTAAGGTATGGGGAGTTGTCTGGCTTATGATTAAAACCAGACTCTGGATAACTCAAGGCACGTTTCTGTAATGGCTGTTTGTGGGTTGACCCAGGCTATGACGAGGGTTGAATTTCTACCATCTGGAAGATCAATAGTGATATTGCTCTTGACTCGCCGCAGTTTTATTAAAAATGGATTTTTTTCAGAAAAACAGTAGTGGGAGTATGGTAGAACTGGAAGTGATTCCAGAACCACAAACGATTACTGAAGATTTGATAGGAACCTAAAGATTCAATCTGGTTTGACATTCCATTGGCCACTCCGCAGATAAGGTGGGTAACTTTAGACACCCGAGAGGTACTCCGGTAGCCTCAAGGACGGTGACAGGAAAGTTCTTGTTTACCCAGACTTGCCATTGTTGTTGTTCCAGACTGTGAGACCCGGCAGGAGGATGAGTATAGCGTCGGTCTAAACTTGCTTTAGAAGTGTACGTTTATATGACTTTGCCAGAGGGTTGTCGTGGTTAGTGGGAGCAACGGAAGCATGGTGGACATGTGGCTTATGTCTATTTATAGACTAAAGCAGATATAGCGGAGATATATCATCTGTTTCTGACACGACAGTCATAGGTTTGACTTCATCAGAATAGGGGATGGATCTGTTAAGAAGGTAGTAGGGTGTGATGTCATGGTATTTGGATGACATACACAGAGTAGGAAAAGAATCTCCTATACTACGGTCGGTTATACTTTGGTCGTCACACAGTGGTTTCTCCACATGGGACTTGGACATTATATCCGACATACTGGTTACTAGATCTATGATTTTAGATCTAGATTTGGGTGGTTTCCCAATCAGGGTACTTAGACAGCATTCTAAGAGTATTTAGAATGGACGACTCCTGGCACGGTAGTGTACCTGCAGGTGATGGAGTCACCCTCTCTAAAGGTGTCTTACAAACTAAAGGGGAGAGGGATGTGCATGATTGGCAGATCACTTGCTCAGGAAATTGAGTCAATCATGAGATGTCAAGTACCACACCAAATGTTGTTCTTGCACTAGATGCAATAAGTTGACATTGATCCAATCCTGGAGAAACAGTCGGAAGCAGTTTTAGAACATAAGTGGATGTTCTAGGGATATGATAACGACAGCCTCATGCAGGAGACAGTTATCATTCCAGGCTTCCAAAGGTGACCTGGACGACAGGGAGGTTGTCAGAGTTATAGTTTTTCCTTCTGACGAGGGGCAGTATTTTGGACAGGTGGTCCAATGCAATACTGAGGGAGGCATGGCGCAGGATACTGATTGAGTTCAGTTGACGATACAGTCTAAGAAGTTTGGATTTGGAGTTCACTTATGAGCTAGGTCCTATCAGACATCCAGACACATTCTAAGACAGGTATTGCTCATTTCGGGAGATGGGTTTCTCCGCGAACTTGAGATATAGAGAGACATAGAAACATCAAGGTGGATCCACTCACTGAGGCTATTCCTCGAACGCAATGGTTTCGCAAACGAGCTTTGTAAGACTGACAAATAGAGGAGTTGGGTGTTCGGTATCACACGGGCTGTGAGTATGCGACATCGCAATAATTAGCCTTGAGTGTAAGTGGGAGATTGTTGGAGATAGTGCCCTCAGAGTCAATTATTGGATCACAGGCACGTGATTGCAATGATTGAGGGAGGACCTGTCCCAGTAGGACAGTCTTACTCGAGATGATAGTATGTTATCTGGTTTATCTTTATCATCGTGTACTGTTTTAGGTGACCTGACATGTCGCTATTACACGTTGATAGAGCCCCTAGGATTCTTGCTTGACCACCAGCAGTATGAGGGCGATCATATAAGTGGGAGCTGGGGTCTATAAGCACATCCTTAAAAGGTCCCTAGTCGTGGGAGTTTCGAGACAGGGCATCGATACTCCAGAGTAGACTAGTGTGTACATTCGAGACCCCGACGAGGGGCGATGGCCGGTCTCACAAGCCACTGGTGTCAGTTGGTTCACCTAAGATGTATACAGGTGCTCATTGGGTTATGAGTACACCGGACAGGACTCGCCGGGAACCTGCTAGTTGGGATTATACCAGACGTCAGATAGCAGTTCCCTGGTGACATGTGTACAGGTTAGTTCATCGACCCGAGGATCGTCATTTGTCTCGTGTGAGTTCCCACTGTACTTTGATTACTACCCTACCACGCTCAAAGGAGACGTGCAAACAGGTTTTAGTTGGGTACAGTCCCGAGCCACATGGAGGTAGTGAGCGGATCTTCAGGGGTTCGTCTCTCCCGGTATTGGGGGTGAGGTCGCGCTGTGTCTAGGAGAGCCATTACACGAAGCCCTCGGCCGAGACAGGAGATTTACTGGTAGGTATTCCAGTAGTATCTCAGGGTGTTCTGGGCTACACTCCGACACGACTTGTATCGCTTTTGGGGGTCTGACTTCACCAACCCCGTAGGCCCGCCATACGATGCTCATAGATGAACGGACCGGACTGTACGGATATTGTCACTGACAGGCTCAGTGGGGTGTCAGGATGAGTTCACTCATCGACGTTCCTTTTGGTCAATACCTGGTGGCCCGTTACGTATTGGCTTATACCTCTGACGTGCTAGTGGTTAAATCCACAACCAAGGTGTTGACGAGTCTTTAGAGTCCCCCACATTCAGTTGCTCAAGTTTTCGGACGAAACGCTGTAGAGGCTGTATGGAGATATGGCAGGGTTCGATCAGATACGTGCGGTATTGCACGGATCAGGATCGGACGGATATTACTAGACGGCTTTGGTTTAAGCCGGATCATAGTATAGTACAGTGTAGATTTTGTCTCATTGCATTTGTATTTCGGTCGGAATACAGATGCGGGTGTGTATACACAGTATCGGGGTTTTCCTGTAATTTATTACGGGACCAGTTTTTTGGAGTTTCCAGTTTGCTTTCCGTTTCGGCCATATTTATTTTTATCCTTCATTGGCCGAAGATTGGTGGAGGAGGGCTTATTTGCATTTGTGCAAATAAGCATTTGTGGAGGGGGTCTTTGCATATTATTGTATCATGATACTTGCACCATCACTTGACTTTCTTTGTTTATGATGGCTTGACCATTTTGGAGTCATCATGCTTGTGATGATGGTTGTTTTAGAGTATGGGTTTGATTTTGTGATCATTGCTTTTTTTATGATAACATTGTTTTCCCTCTTGCATTATTGGTGAGGCTCTCCCCCATTTTTCCACTCAACTCTCTCTCACCATTTTGTGATGGCCGGCCACTTCCCATGTGGGGCTGTCTAAACATTTTGTGTGGGGGAGGGGGTTTGGTTCATTTCATGTTGGAAAAATCCCACAACACCATCTCCAAAAAGCTTATATCATTTCCTCCACCATAAGGAATCTCCATAACCTCAAAATGAGACATGGTTCTACACCATTCTGCAGCAAACCTTGGGCACGTCGACTCGCCAGCTTCGTGCCCGATTTGCCTCGGTATAGAGGTGGGAGCCCGTAAAAGAAGCCGGCGACGTGGTGCCCTTCTGGCGACGAGGTGGAGACCGGAGCTTCCGCGGGAGATCGGGACGACGACGAGAAGACCGGAGGACACGGATCAGTCGGTATATCTCTCTTCCCCATCTTGTAGTTAGCTAGGACTAGTTTAATGGCACGATCCGGGTTTTTAGTGCGCGGTGGTGCCGGTCAAGAAAAATTAAAGTTAACCATCGCTTCCGCATATAGCCTCGGGATGGAGGCCGGGGCGCCGCCGTGCACTTACACTGTCAACAAGCAATAGTGAACAAAAGCATGTGCACGATGATAAAGATAAACCAGATAGCATACTATCATCTCGAGCAAGACTGTTTACCGGTATAGGTCCTCCCTCAATCATTGCAATCACGTACCTGCAATCCAATAATTGACTTTGAGGGCACTATATCCAACAACCCTATCTTCAGTATCCAAAGATATGGGGATGTCCGGCTTTTGTTAAAAAGCAGCATGCGGACAAGCTCGAGGAATGCTCAGTACTGTGTATGTTTGTGGGATACCCAAAGAACTCTAGGGGGTATCTTTTCTATTACGCAGAGGAACAAAAGGTTTTTGTTTCTCGTCATGCCCACCTTTTGGAAAATCAATTTTAAAAAAAGAAACTAGTGGGAGTGTAATAGAACTGGAAGAAATTCCAGAACCACAAGCTATTACTGAAAGCATGGTAGAACCAGAGGTTTCAAAAGAACAGGATATCCCCGCGCCACTCCGCAGGAGTAGTAGGCTGTCTTATCCGCCCGAGAGATACTACGGTTTTCTCGTAGACGGGGATAGAGAGGATTGCATTATTGATAATGATGAGATAACTAACTTCCAGCAAGCCATTCCGAGCGCACACTCGGTAAAATAGTTGGATGCAATGCGGACCGAGATGGAGTCCATGTACCCCAACAAATTATGGACTTTGGACATTGCTCCAGAAGGGGTAAAACCCATAGGCTGCAAACGGATCTTCAGAAAGATGATTGGTGTAGATCGAAAAGTTGAAACCTATAAAGCTAGACATGTTGCAAAAGGATTTCGTCAAAGACCTGGTTTGGACAATGATGAAACTTTTTCTCCAGTGGCTATGCTCAAATCCATTCAGATCTTTCTTGCCATTGCTGCCTTCAACGATTATGAGATTTGGCATATGGACGTAAAGACCGCTTTTCTAAATGGATATTTGGAAGAGCGTGTCTATATTGACCAGCCGAAGGGTTTCATTCAGAGTGGGAGCGACGGGAAAGTGTGAAAGTTGCTTAAATCCATTTATGGATTAAAACAGGCTTCACAGAGTTGGAATATCTATTTTGACGAGACAGTCAAATAATTTGACTTTATCAAAAATCCAGATGAACCATGCATCTATAGTAAGATTGTAGCAAGAACTATAGTATTCATCGTCTTATACGTAGATGACATTCTCTTGATAGGAAATAACATTCCTATGCTATAATCTGTCAAAAGATTCTTGTCACAAAGGTTTTCCATGAAAGACCTGAGTGATGCCTCTTACATTCTGGGGATCCAGATCTATCGTGATAGATCTAAAAGGATGTTAGGACTTTCACAATCCAGGTACATCGACACCATACTGAAGACATTCAGTATTGAAGATTCAAAGTGCGGTAATCTACCGGCTTGTCACGGAATCACCCTCTCCAAAGAGATGTCTCCCAAGACTGATTTGGAAAAGGATCCCATGTCTATTATACCCTAGGCTTCTGCGGTAGGCTCTATAATGTATGCGATGTTGTGTACCAGATCAGATGTTGCTTACACACTAAACGTGGTGAGTCGGTATCAGTCAACCCTTGGGGAGAAGCACCAAATAGCATTAAAGAACATTCTCAAGTACCTGAGAAGGACTAAAGAGATGTTCTTGGTGTACGGCAAAAAAGACCTCCAGATCGAGGCCTTTGCTGACTCCAGCTTCCAGAGTGACAACGATGACTCTAAGTACATGTCGGGTTATGTCTTTACCCTCAATGGAGGGACGGGCTATTGGAAGAGATCCAAATAGGACACTATTGCTGACTCGACGATGGAAGCGGAGTATATCGCAGCTTGTGACGCTACAAAAGAAGCTGTTTGGATAAGGAAGTTCTTAACAGAACTTCAGGTGGTTCCGTCCATTGTTGACCAAATAACTCTGTATTGTGACAATAACGGAGCTATAGCTTTAGCAAAAGAACCCAGGTCCCATCAGAAGTCCAGACACATCTTGAGGCGTTATCACCTGATCAGGGAGATCGTGGATCGCCGGGAGATCGAGGTGCGGAGAGTTGCTACGGAGAAAAACACTGCAAATCCATTCACAAAGGCCATCTCTCAGACGCATTTCAATAGGCTATTCGAGATGATAGGTCTGCGATATGCCATCACATGGCCTTAGTGCAAGTGGAAGATTGTTAGTGTAATATGCCATAGAGGCCATTATTGTATAGTACTAGTTCGTTTATTACATTTTGGAAGCTTGGGATATATACACGGATTTTATGACAGTCTTGCTCAATATGGTAGTATACTACTTAGTTTTTATCTATCTTAATATATGTGTATGTTTCTTTAACGTATTGCTAATACATATTGGTAGAGCCCTTATGATTTTCGCTTGACTACCAGCGTTGTGATGGAAGTCACACTAGTGGGGGCTGGATAGTCTACAAGCACATCCTTATACAGGTCCCTAGTCGTAGGATTATCGAGACAGTGCATCGATACTCAAGAGTAGACTAGTCTATATGCTTCTCACCCCAGCAGGGGAGATGGTCTGTCCCACAGCTATTAGTACGTAGTACTGGAGATAGTATGCAAGTGCTCATTGGGTTATGAATTACACTGGACGAACTCATGGGGTACTGCTGGTTGGTATTATACCTATCGTCCGATAGCAGTTCCCAGGTGACATGGGTACAACATAGTCCGTTGACTTGATACTGCTACTTCGCCTCAAGTGTGTTCCCACTGTTCATAGATTACTACCCTACCACGACTTTATTGAGTCGTGCAAACAGGTAGTGATTGGGTGTAGTCCCGAAGCACTTGGAGGAAGCGGCGGTTAGATAGAATTTGTCTCTCCCGGTATTGGGGGTTGATGTCGCGCTATGTTCGGAAAGCCATTACACAAAGTCCCTGGCCAGGGCAAGCGAGATTTACTGGTAGGTACTCTAGTAGTTTCTCAGAGTGTTTTAGGCTACACTCCAACACGACTTATTGCGCTATTAGAGGTCTGACGTTTACCGCCCCCATAGGCCCGATATGCGATACTCTAAGACGAACAGACCGGATTGTATGGAGATTCCCACAGACAGGCTCAGTAGGAGTTTGGATGAGTTTTCTTTTCGTCCTTCTTTTTGACAGATACCTAGGTAGCCGTTACGTGCAGCTAGTACCGCTGACGTGCTTATGGTTAAACCCACTTCTAGCGTACTGTCGAGTCTTTAGAGTCCTACACAGAGGATTTTCCTGTTTCGTGCGAAACGATGTAGAGGTCGTATGGTTTTATGATAGGGTTCGATCACATATGTGTACTTATGCGTGTATGATGTTCTGGCAGATAATACTAGTGGACTTTGGTTTAAGCCGGATCTTTGTATTAGATTATTGGATTAGTTTCCTCTCATTGTATTCGTGTTTCTCGGAATACGGATACGGGTATGTATATATGGATGAGAGGGGCATTCTTGTAATTACTCAAGATTGTTTCTAGATGAGTACACCTCATTACTTGAATTAGCATTTAGGTTAAATGCTTAATAAGGTGGAGTTATGAGGTATTTTTGTGATAATTGACCATGGCAACTTCTTGACTCTTGAGACACTATTGAGGCAAATGAAGACTTAGATATTTTGAGATATTTTTGAGATATTTGTGTGAGATATTTTCATTTTCTATATAGTCTTTACATGAGCCATTTTCAATTATCATTATCATTTATACTTTCTCTTTCCTCAAGCTTTCTACTTCTTCTTCCTCTCAAGAACCCTAATTATCTCCTGAGTTGAGAATCCTAGGGTTAGTGAGACTAATAGATCCATAATCACTCTCTACTCACTCTAGTCTACTTATTTTAGCACACCAAGTACCCTAGTTACCTCATCTTAGAGGGTAGAGCTCAAGGTTGGCACTCTCGGGTGGATCTTATTTGACGTGGTGAAGCTGACGAGGAGGTGCGATCCATTCTCACTCCAAGGAGGTCACGACGAAGAGAAGGACCGCGAGGAGAAGAAGGACTAGTAGCTTGAGGTATAACCTTCTTATATAGTAGTTAAATCTCATAGTTAGTTTGTTAGTTAGGGTTTAAGATCGATCCTGGAGTTTAGTCGATATTACGAAGCATATAAAAATCGCTTTTTGCAAACTCTGCCTCCCCGCGAACATATGGGGTGCGTGGCATCGACTTATAATATATATATATATATATATAATATTAATATATATATTATGAAGAATAATTAGTGAGCTAATGATATTAGTTAAGATATAATTATATCAAATATAATATATAACATATTATTAAATCAACACTTGATTTAATAATCCGGTTATATCACATATAACTGACTAATATCATTTATCTGTATATCACATTATCAAATCAACACTTGATTCGATAGTCCGGTTATATCACATACAACTTAACTGATAACAGATAACTCCTAGATTATAATACGGTATCACATACACGTATTTAATCTGGCCCACAGACATATTACATATGTGCCCTACTTCGTTTCGCTTGAACCAGGAAACTTTTGTGTGGGACTCTAAAGACTCGTCAATACGCCAGCAGTAGGCAATCATCACATTAGTCACCTACAAGCCGTCAGCGGTACTAGCTGGACATAACGACTCCCTGAGTATTGAGCGATATGAAGATCAACACGCAAGCTTGTTCATACTCTTACCAGGACTATGATGCAGATCATACTAGTGGGGAAAGTGTAGTCGCCAAGTACATCTTTCAAATGTTCCTAGTCGTGGGAGTGCCGAGACAGGGCATCGATACTCCAGAGTAGACTTGCGTATGAGCTTCTTGACCCATATGATGGGCAATGGATGATCTCATATCCATTTGTGTTTGACATCAGAGAAGGTATACGAGTGCTCAGTGGAGACTGGGTACACTGGACGGACTTGCCGAGAACTCCCAAATGGTATTATACCTCACGTCAGATGGCAGTTCTCTGGTGACACTTGTACAGGTTAGTCTGTAGACCCGAGATCGTCATAGAGTGTTGTGTGATTCCCACTGTGCTTTGATTTCCATCATACCACGTCGAAGAGGGCGTGCAAAAAGGTGGCTTTTGGGTACAGTCCTGAATCACATGGAGGCAATGAGCGATAGGAGGGGTTTCGTCTCTCCCGGTATAGGGAGTTGATGTTGCGCTGTGTTCGATTGGCTATAACTGGAAATCCCTGGCCAGAGTTGCTGAGATTTACTGGTAAGTGTTATCAGTAGTTTCTCGAACTGTTATGGAACTCATATCGACACGACCTATTGTAACATTTCAAAAAAATAAAATATTATTTTTGGGAATTTTCATAATTTAATATTATTTTAATGAATATTTTAATATTTCGGTATAATTAAAAACCGATAAATGGGGAAAATTTTGGAAAAATTATGGAAAATTCTAAAATAGGGTATTTAGTGGAATTATGCCATTTTTAATTTTTTATGATTAGTTTGACACTAATTTAGTGCTAATCGCGATTAAAAATCGCTAATCGGCTTTTTAGCAATTTTGTGTAAAACATGCACATATCTTTTTTTTTCCTACACTTATGCATTTTCTATCATGTTGTTTTGGGGTTACTATTGATGTGAGAAGGATTTAGAGGGAAAAGAGAAGAAAAGAATAGAAATGGAAAAGGATTATTATATGAGGTATGGGTGTGAGAGAGAAAGTGAGGGGTGTTTACCTTTGACTTGTATGGGCCATTCCTCCATTTTCTTCACCATTCCTCTTTCCCTCTTCTTTGCTTGCTGCTGCTGCTGCTTCCTTCACCTCCCTCCCCACTTCACCTCCTCAAAACATCTCAAAAACAACTCCAAAACCCTATCTTCATTTCACTAAAATTGTGCACAAGCTCAAGACCAACACATTGGACCAAGAAAGCAAGGATTTTGGCCACTAGGGGCAACTCAAGAAAATTCTTGAGTTGCCAAATGAGATATTTTCTGGATCATTAGCTTAGTTTTAGCATTTCTTTTACCCCCATGCTAGATTAGAACCGATATTGTGTGTTTTGATGGACTTTGGAAAATTCAAGTTAGGGTTTAGGGTTTGATCTGAAATCAAAGATGAATTGAGGTGTAATTAGAGGCTACAACCCCTGTTGTGAAGTTACATTGGACCAAAATAGAGATTAGAATCTAGAATACGGATTTGTAGAATCGATATCGGGAAAAACTGTAAATCTGTGAGTGTATTTGGAAATCTGCTATTACCCGAGCCACCTGAAAATAATTTTGGTTGGACAGAGAGATGTGCAGGAACCTAGGAACCCTTACCCAAAGCCCTAGCCCCTCTCCCCTCTTCCAGGCCGCAGATAAACTCCTTTTGGCCGCAATTTGTGGCCAGAGTAGGGGGGTTTGGTCTCGTTTTTGCTGCATAGCCCTATCTCCAGTAAACTTGACCCATGGCATGTGCAATTTTGACTGATTCCACCTATGGTAGAATCTGGGATGATTTTCATGTGTTGGCGCATGTTTTACGACTTGTTTTAGCATGGATTTTGGTATTGGTGATTCGTTTCTGTCGGGTGGCGTTTGAACGTCAACGGCAAAGGGTTATTGGTCATGTTTGCATGCGGGACTATAGGTTTTTACCTATGCGAGTAGCGTGTGCCGTTTTGGTTTCCGATGTGGTTTTCATGTGCTTTAGTATTTGTGATATCCTTGTAGGTACCCCATGTGACGTCGAGGCGTTGAAGATAAAGATGGCGACATCGGCATCGGCACACGAGAAGCAAGGTGAGTAGATTTATATCTACGGGGAGAAGTCGGGTGGATGGCGTATAGCACCCCCGCACTTCGTGGTGATATATATACGAATACGTATACACATATACATTGATTATATATTGTTTGAGATTATTGATGATAAAGATGGATATTTGGTGTGATTGGATTGGTTTAGTGTTGTGAAACCCTAGAGTAGAGGTTGCACCACACACACACACACACACCCATACTTGCATACATTCTTCTTCATATGTGCTTATATGGGATTATACATTTATGTGTTCACATGGGTATGGGACTATGTGTTCATATACTGGATTTGAGGATAGTACTTGGGATTTGAGATGAGTCGATGTGATTTGATTTGAGGCCGTGAGATCGGTGATATGACAGGGTTAGTATTTGAGATACGTCATGATGTTATAGCAAATTTTTGGACGACGATACCATATGAATAGTGATATAAATAAACTGGTCGACATGTGATCGTGATATGAGATATGATACGTTAAAATAACTATAATGGGTCGCATTGGGCGATGTATACTTCTTTATGATGATTTGTGCTGATAATATCGGTTTGTATGTGGCTGTAGATTAGTAGTCAGATCAGGATTATTGATGACATTAGTATTGTACTAGACTTAGATCAGTACCCCGGATTATGATCTTTGATGAAGAGGATACCAGATGAATAATATGATGAATGTGATATTGACCCGTACCCAGATTTGGGATGCCGTACGACGGATTTACGTACGAGTTATATATTGAGGTTGATCCACACTCTTGACTTGGGAATGTCTGATTATAGATATGGTATCAGATATGATATTATTGAGACGGGATCACCGACTAATATATCTATATGTATCGACTCAGATGTTAGGTAGTTTCCTTATCTTTAGTACAGCTTGTTAGCTCGGCCCTATAGTTTAGTGTAGTTGTTAGATTAGACTCGATTCCTACCTATTTCAAAACTAATGAATCGTGGGTATTTTAAATGACAGGTCAAGGGATTCTGCGGATATTTCAAAGGACGTATCTTTTCTTAAACGCACCGTTGCCCTTATTTGCAAAACACCACGCTTCGTGTTATTTCAAAAAGCACTACTGTATGACTTATAGTTATCATTGTGCTTAGTATTCAGCTCCCGCACCTCTTTGGCTGTTCGCTCCGCATTGCATACTTATATTGTGATTCATATACCATTATTGACAACATGTTGTTAGGACACCAGCACCATTACCGATGATGCGTATGTTCCACATACACTTACTTGCCGGCTCACACACATTCTCATCGGTAATTGCCATGTCACGTACACTTAGAAAATATTATTGCATTGACATCGTTGTTAGCTAATAATTTCGACATGATATTAGTGTACTTGTCCTATATGCTAGTTTAGATATTGTAGTTATTACCTGCTACTTCATGCATGTTATTGTTCACTGTTATGCCGCATTTATGGATTCTTATGCCTATATTCACTGTTTACATGCTATTGATGATTTCGATTCAGATTTCCTGGATTTAGGGGAAAACCGCAAAAACATTTATAAACTTCTTTTCTCTCTCTTTTAAATGAAAAGCGCGGTTTTCCCATGATGTATGAGTCGTCCACCATGAGTTTGCTGATGGAATTCGAATCCCGATTCGAGGAGTTGGATGAACCGTTTTGGGTACATGGTGGACCCGGTAAGGTACCCCGGGGCAAGAAGCGCGTGGTGATGACGATGTGAGCCTGGCAAGGGAGCACTACCTACCGGTGATTTTACCCGACGCGTCGGATATCCGAAGGATACCGTCGTGGTCTTGAGATTGATGGTAGGGGCCGGTCTGGACTGACGGCGCCCTAGGTAGTGAGATTGAGACATTGAGATTTTGAGATATCGAGGTACTGAGATTTGATGATCCAGGCTTGTCCGGATAGCCGAAGCTTGAGATATTGAGATATTGGGATTTATGTTTTGTGTCGATGCTAGACACTGTTTATGTTGATTTCATTTATGATACCTCGTTTTAAAATACAGAAATCTCACTAAATTATGAAAGCAGTTCTTCAGTACATGTATTATGTTTTCATGCATTCATACCTCATCCATATGATATATTGCTATCTGAGCCACTGACACGAGCACTTGGTATTACTGTTGTTTAGAGGTATACCCTAGCCATGGTTATAGGCTGCTGGTTATATATTTGAGGATATATATTGATTGTATGATCTAGGATTGCGTCATACATACGATTTCTGTTCGTAGATGTTTTCTATTCACGAGTCGGCAACTCACCCCCGTTGTGCCACAGTTCTTGCAGGTTTTGCCGTACAGGTTTCATTACGGCTTTGCTGGCACTGCTTCTTTTCGGGTGACTTGCTAGTAGGTGGGTTTATTTGTATCGTACCCATCAATATACCTTGTATATTATTATTCTGTTGTATCTAGAAGTTCCATCAACCAAACATGTATTTATTTCGGATAGAGACCAGTGATGTTTATTCTTTCGACCTTAGAGTTGCGTGTTGTATTCCTTTGGATTTCTTACTGTTTTGAGTTTCCTTTTCTGTTGTGATCCTCGCCTTTCGGCGCTGTATATTATATTGCTTGCGTGGTTGTGACAGTCGATTGACGAAGAGCTAGCTCACGCTTGGGGATGCCTTTATTCATTATATATGCTTTATCAGGTTTTTTACCCATTTGGGGTCAGTTTTTACAAAGGAAACTCTGCCGAAATTTTTAGAAAAGACTTGTGATTTTAAAAATGTACATTTCGGTGTATTATGCAAACTACTTGATTTAAAATGGTTTTCCCTCCACTCTACTACTTTTCTTGGTTTGGATTTTTAGGTTTTTGGCTTACTTAGATTACGTACGCCTCGAGACGTTTCGTAGTCTAAGTGCTGGTCTTGTTCCGTACTTTCGGGGCATGACAAAGTTGGTATCAGAGCGTTAGGTTTTACCTTCGGAGTGTAGGATGACCCTTGGTTGATGGAATAGATAGCTTGAGTAGAGTGATGTACCGTACGTATGTTCCGTGGTATATTTACGATACGCTACTCTACTTAAGAAGCCTTAGGATGTACATTTCTTTGCTCAGTATTATATTCATTCATGATCTAGCCTCATCGGTACCAGTTATGGTTTTGCTTCCATGATTATGGGCAGGGAGAGCTACGGCTAGAGTTGCGGTCAGTACGAGCTCGTCACGAACGAGGACTGACCAGGGCGTAATTCCGGCAACACACGATTGCAGAGATGTGCCTTTTTATTGTGTTTTCACGCCACGAGCGTTGGATGGATCGTTGTATGAGATTATTAGGACGTGCAGATCAGCACCAGAGGATTGAGCCACTGATAGAGGCCAGCCAGATTTTGATGACCGTTGATGTATTCCTTATTCATGATGATTGAGGCACTGTTCAGCGTGCAGACGAGTGAGCCAGTTATTGCTGCGAACGATGAGATATCGCCCCAGATGTTGGAGCTATGGCAGTACGAGTTGTACTAAGGGGTGATCGAAGGTCGCTAGTCACCGAGGATGAATGACTAGGACATGTAGTTCGTTCGCTACAACGAGGTCATCAGATAGATTGATTCCAGCTAGAGACGACTTCACGCGGATACGTTGAGAGTCGACAGAGGCGATCGAATGTCAGAAACCTATTATTCCAAGTTTAAAGTATTCGGAAAGACATGCAGGCAATTCTATGGACCCTCTAGAAGAATGAAACCCTAACTCGACATAATGACCATGTGAAAGCCTTTGAACCTTAGGGTTTAAGGCAGTTCCGCGGCGCCATTAGTGAGGCTTGGGTTTGCCCTTCTACGGCTGGACCATCGATGCTGTGGTACGTACTCGATACTATTAAACTGTACCTAAGATGTTGAGCTCTTGGGGGATTATGAGGTTTTGACGAATCGATCGGATGGTTTGACTTCGTTCGGATGCTAGGTGGTGAGATGCACTTTTTGGGAGACTCCGGATACGAGGATAGCCGTTGGAGCTCAGTCCGAAGCAGTCGACATTAGAGAAAAGTGGAGTAAGAGGTTCGTACAAGATCTGGATGAGATGACGTTCCACTCCGTCGACATCAGAGATGCGACGCGCATGCCGAGGCATTGTATTTGGATATACCTTCCAGAAGGAGTCGCGATGAGTACGCAGCCGTTCGGGAACAAGGAACAGATATAGTAAAGGACGATGACTTTCGGACAGTTAGGCAGAGATGAGATTTGGGAGAGACCCCGACAGGACCTTTCTGAAATAAATTACGAGAAGACTTGGACCCATGAGTGGTCATGTTACGCACACCAGCAGGCCAGAGTTCAGGATCGTCGACGAGACATGCTATGAGTGACCACGATAGTTGGCCAGAGATTCTTGGAGGATGTGCTTGAGCGGAACTATTCCTCCATACTTGATTTCGGTATTTTGGGCGATTTATTCGCATGATTGACTTTGATGATTGAGTTTCATGATATTTGTTTTCATGTACCATGGTTGCACCTATTGAGTATTTACGATTTTTGCACAGTTGTTGCACTTGATATCATTTTCATGCCTTGGTTTCTCATGTTTATGATTTTATGGGTTTCATACAGTTGAGTTGATTTTGTGCATATGTACGCACACGATTTGGTTCTTGCACTCGATATAGTTCACATATGCTTGCAGTGCAGTGATTCGCATTTTGTGCACTTAGATGCACTGGACTTCGACTTCGATTGTGATGCTCGATATTTGTTTTGTGCACCTTGTGCACCTGATTGGATTTTGCGCATGTTCGGCGCTTGATATTGGATTTCCTGATTTCGTGCATGATGGATGCACCTAATTTGGATTTTCGGGCATGTTGGGCGCATGTTATGAGATACGATTTTGGTGCACACTAGATACACTAAATCGAGATTCTTCGTGCATGTCAGATGCACCTGTTTTTGCTGTCAGGCACACCTGTTGCTCTTGATAGATGTTTCGTGCACATCCGATGCATTTAGATATTATTTTTGTGCACCTGTATGGAACCTGTATGGATTTTGATTTCCGTGCGCACCAGACGCACGTAGTATTCATACGCACATTTTGGGATTGATTCCTTATGGAGCAGTACGTTTTTATGATGATTTCTATGAGTTTTTGTACTGAGCAGGACTAGTCAGAGAACAGTACCTGAATATATTTTTCATGCATTGATAGTTATCGAAGGGATTTCCAAAAAGTGAGCTATAGTCTCAGTATTTATCTACGTGTCTGATATGACACGAAACGTTTAAACAGGAAGCCCTTCTAAATTGTTTCCAAAACGGCGGAACGTACGTATTAAACAAAAGATATATATATATATATGGTTAATTTCTTACGATAAACGTCCGCCACTGTGCAGTGTTATGCGCATTGCACAGAAACTTTAAAAGATTTGGCATTCATTTCCTTCGGATATTTACATATATAGATTTGATATTTATGTGTATAGTTCTGATTTATATCATTTTGGTTTTGCTTTGGATTTGACATTCGTGCCTTTACCTTGACTCCGAGGATTGCGGGATACTTGACGGAGTTTCAATTTTGAGTTATCTGCTCATTACTCATGCGCATGCCTTGCGCTATGATGCGTTTTATGTATTGATGATTTCGGAGCCCCGATGACTTGGACTTTCCATTGAAATGTTTTAGAATTTGGGGGTTTAAATTTAAATTTGGGGACCGAATTTCTTTAAAGGGGGAAGATTGTAACATTTCAAAAGAATAAAATATTATTTTTGGGAATTTTCATAATTCAATATTATTTTAATGAATATTTTAATATTTCGGTATAATTAAATACCGATAAATGGGGAAAATTTTGGAAAAATTATGGAAAATTCTAAAATAGGGTATTTAGTGGAATTATGCCATTTTTAAGTTTTTATGATTAGTTTGACATTAATTTAGTGCTAATCGCGATTAAATATCGCTAATCGGCTTTTTAGCAATTTTGTGCAAAACATGCACATATTTTTTTTTTTCTACACTTGTGCATTTTTTATCATGTTTTTTTGGGGTTACTATTGGTGTGAGAAGGATTTAGAGGGAAAAGAGAAAAGAAAAGAAAAGAAATGGAAAAGGATTATTATATGAGGTATGGGTGTGAGAGAGAAAGTGAGGAGTGTTTACCTTTGACTTGTATGGGCCATTCCTCCATTTTCTTCACCATTCCTCTTTCCCTCTTCTTTGCTTGCTGCTGCTGCTGCTTCCTTCACCTCCCTCCCCACTTCACCTCCTCAAAACATCTCAAAAACAACTCCAAAACCCTATCTTCATTTCACTAAAATTGTGCACAAGCTCAAGACCAACACATTGGACCAAGAAAGCAAGAATTTTGGCCACTAGGGGCAACTCAAGAAAATTCTTAAGTTGCCAAATGAGGTATTTTCTGGATCATTATCTTAGTTTTCGCATTTCTTTTACCCCCATGCTAGATTAGAACCGATATTGTGTGTTTTGATGGACTTTGGAAAATTCAAGTTAGGGTTTAGGGTTTGATATGAAATCAAAGATAAATTGAGGTGTAATTAGAGGCTACAACCCCTGTTGTGAAGTTACATTGGACCAAACTAGAGATTAGAATCCAGAATATGGATTTATAGAATCGATATCGGGAAAAACTGTAAATCTGTGAGTGTATTTGGAAATCTGCTATTACCCGAGCCACCTGAAAATAATTTTGGTTGGACAGAGAGATGTGCAGGAACCTAGGAACCCTTACCCAAAGCCCTAGCCCCTCTCCCCTCTTCCAGGACGCAGATAAACTCCTTCTGGCCGCAATTTGCGGCCAGAGTAAGGGGGTTTGGTGTCGTTTTTGCTGCATAGCCCTATCTCCAGTAAACTTGACCCATGTCATGTGCAATTTTGACTGATTCCACCTGGGGTAGAATCTGGGATGATTTTCATGTGTTGGCGCATGTTTTACGACTTGTTTTAGCATGGATTTTGGTATTGGTGATTCGTTTCTGTCGGGTGGCGTTTGAACGTCAACGGCAAAGGGTTATTGGTCATGTTTGCATGCGGGACTATAGGTTTTTACCTATGCGAGTAGCGTGTGCCGTTTTGCTTTCCGATATGGTTTTCATGTGCTTTAGCGTTTGTGATATCCTTGTAGGTACCCCACGTGACGTCAAGGCGTTGAAGATAAAGATGGCGACATTGGCATCGGCACACGAGAAGCAAGTTGAGTAGATTTATATCTACGGGGAGAAGTCGGGTGGATGCCGTATAGCACCCCCGCACTTCGTGGTGATATATATGTGCTTATATGGGATTATACATTTATGTGTTCACATTGGTATGGGACTATATGTTCATATACTGGATTTGAGGATAGTACTTGGGATTTGAGATGAGTTGATGTGATTTGATTTGAGGCCGTGAGATCGGTGATATGTCAGGGTTAGTATTTGAGATACGTCATGATGTTATAGAAGATCTTTGGACGACGATACCATGTGAATAGTGATATAAATAAAATGGTCGACATGTGATTATGATATGAGATATGATACGTTAAAATAGCTATAATGGGTCGCATTGGGCGATGTATACTTCTTTATGATGATTTGTGCTGATAATATCGGTATGTATGAGGCTATAGATTAGCAGCCAGATCAGGATTATTGATGACATTAGTATTGTACTAGACGTAGATCAGTACCCCGGATTATGATCTTTGATGAAGAGAATAGCAGATGAATAATATGATGAATGTGACATTGACCTGTACCCAGATTTGGGATGCCGTACGACGGATTTACGTACGAGCTATATATTGATGTTGATCCGCACTCTTGACTTGGGAATGTCTGATTATAGATATGGTATCGGATGTGATATTATTGAGGTGGGATCACCGACTAATATATCTATATGTATCGACTCAGATGTTAGGCGGTTTCCTTACATTTAGTTCAGCTTGTTAGCTCGCCCCTATAGTTTAGTGTAGTTGTTAGATTAGACTCGATTCCTACCTATTTCAATACTAACGAATCGTGGGCATTTTAAATGACAGGTCAAGGGATTCTATGGATATTTCAAAGGATGCATCTTTTCTTAAACGCACCGTAGCCCTTATTTGCAAAACACCACGATTCGTGTTATTTCAAAAGGCACTGCTGTATGACTTATAGTTATCATTGTGTTTAGTATTCAGCTCCCGCACCTCTTTGGCTGTTCGCTCCGCATTGCATACTTATATTGTGATTCATATACCATTATTGACAACATGCTGTTAGGAAACCAGCACCATTACCGATGATGCGTATGTTCCACATACACTTACTTGCCGGCTCACACACATCCTCATTGGTAATTGCCATTTCACGTACACTTAGAAAATACTATTGCATTGACATCGTTGTTAGCTAATAATTTCGACATGATATTAGTGTACTTGCCCTATATGCTAGTTTAGACATTGTAGTTATTACCTGCTACTTCATGCATGTTATTATTCACTGTTATACCGCATTCATGGATTCTTATGTCTATATTCACTGTTTACATGCTATTGATGATTTGGATTCGGATTTTCATGAGATTTCCTGGATATGGGGCAAAACCGCAAAAACATTTATAAACTTCTTTTCTCTCTCTTTTAAATGAAAAACGCGGTTTTCCCATGATGTATGAGTCGTCCACCATGAGTTTGCTGATGGATTTCGAAGCCCGATTCGAGAAGTTGGATGAACCGTTTTGGGTACATGATGGACCCGGTAAGGTACCCCGAGGCAAGAAGCGCGTGGTGATAACGATGTGAGCCTGGCAGGGGAGCACTACCTACCGGTGATTTTACCCGACACGTCGGATATCCGGAGGATACCGTCGTGGTCTTGAGATTGATGGTAGGGGCCGGTCTGGACTGGCAGCGCCCTAGATAGTGAGATTGAGACATTGAGATTTTGAGATATCGAGGTACTGAGATTTGATGATCCAGGCTACTCAGGATAGCCGGAGCCTGAGATATTGAGACATTGAGATATTGGGATTTATGTTTTGTGTCGATGCTAGACACTGTTTATGCTGATTTCATTTATGATACCTCATTTTAAAATACAGAAATCTCACTAAATTATGAAAGCAGTTCTTCAGTACATGTATTCTGTTTTCATGCATTCATACCTCATCCATATGATATACTGCTATCTGAGGCACTGACACGAGCACTTGGTATTACTGTTGTTTAGAGATATACCCTACCCATGGTTATAGGCTGCTGGTTATATATTTGAGGATATATATTGATTGTATGACCTAGGATTGCGTCATACATGCGATTTCTGTTCGCAGATGTTTTCTATTCACGAGTCGGCAACTCATCCCCGTTGTGCTACAGTTCTTGCAGGTTTTGCCGTACAGGTTTCATTACGGCTTAGCTGGCACTGCTTCTTTTCGGGTGACTTGCTAGTAGGTGGGTTTATTTGTATCGTACCCATCATTATACCTTGTATATTATTATTCAGTTGTATCTAGAAGTTCCATCAACCAAACATGTATTTATTTCGGATAGAGACCAGTGATGTTTATTCTTTCGACCTTAGAGTCGCGCGTTGTAGTCCTTTGGATTTCTTGTTGTTTTGAGTTTCCTTTTCTGTTGTGATTCTCGCCTTTCGGCGTTGTATATTATATTGCTTGCGTGGTTGTGACCGTCGATTGACGAAGAGCTAGCTCCCGCTTAGGGATGCCTTTATTCATTATATATGCTTTATCAGGTTTTGTACCCGTTTGGGGTCAGTTTTTACAAAGGAAACTCTGCCGAAATTTTTAGAAAAGACTTATGATTTTAAAAATGCACATTTCGGCGTATGTTGCAAACTACTTGATTTAAAATGGTTTTCCCTCCACTCTACTACTTTTCTTGGTTTGGATTTCTGGGTTTTCGTCTTACTTAGATTACGTACACCTCGAGACGTTTCGTAGTCTAAGTGCCGGTCATGTTCTGTACTTTCGGGGCGTGACACTTATCAAGCTATTAGGGTCTGATGTTTACCACCCCTAGGCGAGATATGTGACATATCAGACGAAGTGACCGGACTGTACGGGAGTGTTACAGGTTGGATTCACGGGAGAATGTATAGGCTTTCTTGTTGATCTTCTGATTGCTCAATACCTAGGTGGCTGTTACGTTTAGCTGACCGCTTGTAGCTTCTGGGTGTTTGATATGATCATCACCTACTGCCGGCGTATTGACAATTCTTTAGAGTCCTACACAGAAGTTTCCTGGCTCAGGCAAAATGGAGTAGGAGCACATATGTGATATGTGGGGGACCGAGAATAATACGTGTATGCGATACCGTATTAGATTCTCGCGATATGAGATATCGGCCGGATATATGTGATATAGCCGGGTCATCGGATCAAGTGTTGTATCGATGAACTGATACAGATTATATTAGTCGGTTATTTATGAAATAGCCGGATTATCGGATCAGGTGTTGATTCAATAATTTAATGTATAATTATATATTTGATATATTAAATTACATTAACTAATATAAGCTCACTTAAAGATTCTTTTTCTCACTCGGGTAATACATTGATATATATGTGATATATGTTAATTGTATTATTTTATTTTGTTACAAAATATATTATATATGTGATATATAATATTGTAACAAGTTAAGGTTACAAATGCAACATGTTTTGTGGAGTTTAAACATGGTTAGGGTTTGGATTAGGGTTAAGCCTTCTAAAGCTTCTAGAAGCTTTATTTTGTTTTTAAGCAAAGATATTTTGTAAAGATATTTTGTTGATATTTCTTAACCAAACCCAAACCCTTCACCATAGTTAATTCTCTACATGGGTTAAGTCTTCATTCTTAACCCATGGTTGCATTTCTAACCTCACACAAATTTTCATTATTCATCACAAAGTAATTTCTTCTTCTTCTTCCTTTGGAAAAAGCTTTCTAGCTTTTTCATATGTGATGATTTTGAGTGAGATAAAGAAAACAAATGAGAGCTAAATTCCTACTTCATCATCCTCATCTATTCTTGCCACTTAGATTAGGGTGTTTGCTTTGCTAATACTTGATTAGCAAAGTAAGAGCTTGGGTTTGAGTTTCTTCAAGGTAGATCATCTTTGTTATAGAAGATCGGAAGCAAGATTGCATCTTTCTCTTCATGGAGCCTCTCTAGAGTCCGGGTACTCGATGATCGCAGCGAAGGGACCTCAACACGGAGCTTTAGAAGTGAAGGAATGGAGTACAAAGGTTGTAATCCCAAACTCTTAGAAGTAAAGTTGTTTACTTGCTTTGTTTCGCCTAATCTCTAGTCTAAGATCTTGGTTAGGGTTGTTCGGCACATGAAAATTTTGATTTTGGAATGGTTGATGCCTTGTAGAACCTTGTGATAGTGCCTTGTAACCCAACAGGTATTGGATGCTCAATGGTAGGAACCACATCTAGTTCATCTTATGAACTTATTCATCCAGATAGCCTTTTTGGAAGTATCGTTGGTAGCGATGTAATCAATCTCTATTAATGAGTCTGCTGCGGTATATAACTTAGAACCCTTCCAACATACTGTCCCTCCACTGAGGGTAAAGACAAAACCGAAGACTGACTTTCAGTCATCCTTATCACTCTGGAAGCTCGAATCGGTAAAGGACTCGACCTGGAGTTCACTGTTACCATACACCAAGAACATTTCTTTAGTGCTTCTCAAGTACTTAAGAATATTCTTCACAGCTGTCCAGTGCTTTTTCCCAGGATCTGATTGATACCTACTCACTACACCTAGTGAGTAAACTACATCTGGTCTCGTACATGACATCGCATACATGATTGACCTGACTGCCGAAGCGTTGGGTATCCTTTGTATGCGAGCCCTCTCCAAATCAGTCTTGAGAGACATCTCTTTGGAGAGAGTGATTCCTGAGCAAGCTGGTACATTACCATGCTCAGAACCTTCCATACTAAACCTCTTTAGTATGGTGTCTATATACCTGGATTGGGACAATCCCAACATCCATTTAGATCTATCTCTATAGATCTATATCTCCAAAATGTAGGAGGCATCACCTAGATATTTCATGGAGAACTTATGTGATAAGAAGAGCTTGACCGAGTGTAGCATAGGAACATTATTTCCTATCAAGAGTATGTCATCTGCGTACGATACGAGGAAGACAACCTTACTCTCTACAACTTTCTTATATATACATGGTTCATCTACATTTTTGATGAAGTCAAACTCTTTGAAAGCTTCATCAAAACAGATGTTCCATCTCCGCGATGCCTTCTTTAATCCATAAATAGATTTAAGCAGCTTGCACACGCTTCCGCTGCTCCCACTGTCTACGAAGCCCTCTGGCAGTATCATATAAACGCTCTCTTCTAAATCACCATTTAGAAAAGTGGTTTTGACGTGCAATCTGCTAAATTTCGTAGTTATGGTATGCAGCAATGGCAAGTAGGATCCTGATGGACTTAAGCATAGAGACAGGAGAAAATGTTTCATCATAGTTGACACCAGGTCGTTGACGAAAAACCTTTTGCTATAAGTCTAGCTTTGAAAGTCTCAACTTTTCCATCCACACCAAATTATCTTTTTCAAAGATCCACTGGTTCCCGATGGGTTTACCCATTCAGGAGCAACATCCAAAGTCAATACTTTGTTGGTTTACATGGATTCCATCTCAGATCGCATAGCATCCGGCCAATTCATAGAGTCCCCACTCGTGATGGTCTGCTCGAAACTAGTTGGGTCATCATCTTCCATAATGCAATCTTCGCTCCCACCATCTATAAGAAAACCGTAGTATCTCTCAGGTGGACAAGGAACCCTACTAGATCTGCGGAGTGGCTGCGGTTCGTCGAGGACTATTGAATCCTCCGGTTCCACCAAATCGTCAGTTATAGTTTGTGTTGCTGGAACATCTTCAAGTTCTACTTTATTACCACTAATTTCTTTCACAAGAAATTCCTTTTCTAAAAAGGTGGCATGTCGAGAAACAAACACCTTTCGTTCCTCAGTGTGGTAGAAGATATACCTTCGCGAATGTTTAGGATATCCTACAAACTTGCACAGAACCGACCTTGCCTTAAACTTGTCCGTATTTTGATTTTCAATATAGGGCGGACAACCCTAAATCATAACTCGTTTAAGAGATGGTCTCTTCCCATTCCATATCTCATATGGAGTGGTAGGTAACGGATTTGTTCAGAACTCTATTCAATAGATATGCAGTTGTCTCAAGTGCATAACCCCAAAAAGAAATAGGCAACCCAGCAATACTCATCATAGAGCACACCATATCTGATAGGATGCGATTCCTCCACCTCGATATACCGTTGTGCTGTGGTGTATACGGAGGAGTAAGCTGAGAGAGAATCTTATTCTCTTTTAAATAGTCTCGGAATTCTACGCTCAAGTATTCTCCTCTCCGATCAGATCGAAGGATTTAATATTTTTACCCATCTGGTTCTCAACTTTATACTTATATTCCTTGAATTTCTCAAAAGATTCAGATTTGTGTTTCAACAGGAATACATGTCTGTATCTTTAGAGATCATTGGTGAATATAATAAAGTACGAGAAACCATTCCTGGCATGTGTAGACATAGGATCGCATACATCACAATGTATCTATCCAAGAGTTCAGTAGCTCTTTCTTCGTGTCTAGTAAACGGAGATTTGATCAACTAGCCTTTGAGACATGACTAGCAAGTTTCATAAGATGTAAATCCGAACGGATTCAAATATGCATCCTTATACAACTTTAGCTAGTCTTGTCACATTGATATGACCTAGTCTACAATGCCACAATAAGATTTCGTTCATTTCTGAGCTGTTCCTCCTGTGTGTGTTCTGTATATTTAGAATTGTGGTTTGATTCAGAACGTATATACCGTTACATAACGTACCAAACCCAATCAACACTTGATTTAGGAAAACATTCACAATATTTTTGGTATGAAATAACAGTTGCTCAGAATCATTGTATTACCAGTTGGTAACACCAGGTGATATTTGCCAACTTCTTTGGCTGCAACAATGGCACAATTCCTTACTACTAGAGACATATCATCCTTTCCCAGTTCTCTATCTCTCTTTAGCCCATGTAACAAATCACATACGTGGGATCTTGATCCGGTATCCAATACCCAGGATGTAAAACAAACTGAGAAATAGTTCTCGGTAACGAACACACCCGAAGAAGATGCATCAACATGCCGATTCTTCGTTTGGGTGGCATGGGAATCTGGATATTTCCCTATTCCTTGCTCAGACTTATGAAAATTATAAGATAGATCGGAACCTAGCCCAGTATAATAAGTGGGTTCGGTCAATACATCCATATTATTATCTTGATTAGGCATGTCATTGGTCGCTACCAGGAGAGAGAGAAGTATAATCACTTTGCGTGCGTTCTTTGCAAGATTAGATTGGTTATTATTTAATCTAATCAGGATGGCTCCTACTATTTTTATCAAATCTTCTTTCAAACCATAAAAGGTAAGATTAGCCGGGATTAATTGCATTCTTCAAGTTCGCTAACCGGTTAGCCATGCTAGTGTCGGTGCTCCGAGGGTGGTTCCCCGTGCTTTTGCATGGACCTAATTAAAATAAACCCCGTTTCCCTAGAGGCATAACCCTGTTGACACCTTTCTAGACACCTACTGGATTAGCAATTTGTAAATTGCAAAACTCTCTCAGGAGTAAGTTTTACTCGTAGTGGGTATCGAGATCCAACTATCATATAGAAGGTATGCAATCTTATTGCAAATTTCAACACTTGAAACTCCTGATAATGTTTTTACCCCTAGCTTCTTATGACCTTGACGGAGGCCAACAAACTATAGGCCGCTAGTCAAATTCAACCCGTTCATTTCTTGATTGAATTAAACCCACCCGTACGACCCTTGACGCAGGGCAAACAACGCCGTACAACTACCCTAATCCAATCGCATCACATGCTGCAGATAAGCACTAATTTAGCTACCGCATACTACGCCTTGACGCAGGCCAACAAACGTAGCACGAATACTAAAATGGCACTTATTTGAAATGACGGAGGGCTACGCAGGTTTTTAAGAAAACTAGGAGCATAATGAATTTGATGTCGTTGTAGAATCTAATGATTTAGAGTGTTTTAAGCTCCGTTTAAAAATCGAATAGTTTTGTAGCGTTTGCTAGTTTTGCTAAAGAGGTCACTCCCGGTGAAGGGATCTCGGCTCTTTCCTCATCGAATGAGGCGCTGGATATTCATCAAGAAATACCACTATGCAAAGCAAGAACTAGTGCAGCTTGCAAAACTAAATGAATGAGTTGTAGCATTTGCTAGTTTTTCTAAAGAGGTCACTCCCGGTGAAGGGATCTCTGCTCTTTCCTCATCGAATGATGTGCTGGATATTCATCAAGGAATACCACTTTACAAAGCAAGAAATTGAGCTACCTGTTTTTTTAAAATTTGATTCTACAACATCTATAGATTTCTTTCTTTTCATTAATCTCATTAATGAAGTTCCATCATTTAATATTTCCTAAACATCATAGAAAAATGAAACGAAAATAGAACGTACGTTTATGCCATCCGCATTTGCCACTAGGACTCGTCATGCACCGTTAGGGTACTTAACTACCGACAGAACGGGGGCTGGACAAGCGCGGGTGCAAAACATAAACAACATTTATTATATATCATATATATAATATAACATTTGTCTCACGCAGTTATATGATCACATCACATAACCAAGCAGCAGAAGCAACATATGAAATATTGGATATACTAAGATTTCCGTGTTTTAAATTTAGCCAGTAATGTAAAACACAGATTCCACGGTCATGGAGAATAGCCAAACCCACGTCCGTAGACCCCTACAAGAGCGGCAAGTAACCCTACCAATTCTAGAGTTAGGAGACCCAGTCTTAACTCTTTGAGATGGTCTCCCACTGGACTCTAGAACCCGGTTACTTGTGCTTCCCTTCTTGGGTCTACCCTAATGCGGAAAAGTAAATAATATACATCAATGGTGACATCATCCTTAACCCGGAAGTGCCCCAATAAAAGAATATTACATACAGATTTTACATGAATTAAAATGAAAAACTCTCATCTCACATAAAACCCTGCGGCTATTCAATCATGACGATCCAATAAATCATATCACCAGCAACACATAACATCACATGTTATCAACGTAAGTAAATATGCGTATCCCGAATTTCGTTGACATATACCAACGAGATCGGGATACCCCATATATTACACTTACGGTCGTAGAAAAGAAATGGAAAACTACAATAATTAGAATCTGTATATCCTTAGAAATCATAAACCTGGAATATCTCATATTCCGGATTTCATGCCTAACCTATAAACCTTGTATTTTAGTCTCAAATTGAAAACACTTTTCAGTTACTTTAGTCGGGTAATTCAACAGGATTCCCGATTACATTATCGAATACTCGTCGAAAACTTTAGCAGATGGCCCACCCCTGATGCCGTTGACGAAGTGCACCAAGGCGGAACACCGTAGCCACGAGCATCCGAGTGGGTGCTTTTGGCAACAGGGTTCTCCTACAGTCACTTGGTTGAGGCTATAGGGCGTCGCTGTCTACTAGAGTTACCCGTCAAGTGTTCGCGTATAATACGCGATTGCGATGGAGTTTTGATCCGAATCAAAACACCATAGAAACCGATAAACCGAGACTAATACACTAGATTTATAATATACTAACTAGTTTTCGCAAAACTAATTAATCCGGATTATAACAATTGTATCACATATCATCAAGATCTATACGACATTAAACATGTCGATCGATTAAACAAACGCCCATAAATTTCAGAGAGCTCAACAACTAGAGAATTATTAAAAACTCCCAGAAAGTGCTAAATGAAACCATGGAGCAGCATAAGAAAAATTGACCCACAGCTCCCCAAAAAGGCGGCGGAATCGCGATAAAACAAGGGTTTTGGCCGCGGTTCCACGGTGCTTTAGGGGAATTGGGACTCCAAATTTCTTGGGGCTCCATAGAAAACCCTGCACGATATTTTGGATATTTTTAATCATGAAAATTCAAACTTTTTTAAAATTCGACAGAAACTTGAAAAATTTGCGGTTTCGAAAACCGATCGAATACTTTAACGTCGTAAAGACCTACCCAAAAATTCTAGTTTTGCTCTGATACCATGAAAGTCTACCCTAGCACCATAAGCTTTTAGTAGCATGAAGCATGCCAAATTTTAAAAGTTTTTGGTGCTAAATTAGACTAACCAAGATTTTAATAAGTGGAGATCCCAACTTTTTCTAAAGAAAAGAAGATGTCTATACCTTCGTAGATCGAGTCCTTCACTTCTAAAGCTCCGGGTTGTAGTCCACGCGACTCCACTAAAGCTCCACTTGAGATTTTGGACGAGCTTTCTCCGATGACTTTCGTGGCGAAGATGATCCACGCGAAGCCCACTAGCTCAAGCTACCTCTTCACTAATCTCCTATTAGTGAAGGAAACACGCCACACCAAAGTGCTAGTTTGGTATGGGATGGTGAAATAGGGGATTTGAAGCTCACTAGTTTGTTCAAAACTCCATGGTTCATATCACATGTGAGGTGTTGGAGTTTTGATGCATAATGAGGAGGAAGAAGAAGTGGTAGAGAGCTCAAGAGAGCAACACTAGAAAAGGGCTAAGTGTTGTGAACAAAGCAAAGAATGGAAACCCCCATAACCCTCACTCATTCAAGCATGGAGTAAATTGCAATATAAAATTGCAACCATGCTTGAATAGTGAGCCAAGAAAAATAAATAAATGAAAAATGCCATGCCTCACCATACCTCCTTATTTTCCATCTCTTTTTCTATTTTCCAAAATTAGAAAAATCATGCCATACTTCAATATATATATATATATCATATATATTAATATATATATATTATGTAGAATAATTAGTGAGATAATGATATTAATTAAGATATAATTATATCATATTATTAAATCAACACTTGATTTAATAATCCAGTTATATCAAATATAACCGACTAATATCATTTATCTATATATCACATTATCAAATCAACACTTGATTCGATAGTCCGGTTATATCACATACAACCAAACTGATAACAGATAACTGCCAGATTACAATACAGTATCATATACACGTATTTAATCAGGCCTACGCACATATCACATATGTGCCCTACTTCGTTTCGCTTGAACCAGGAAACTTCTATGTGGGACTCTTAAGACTCGTCAATACGCCGGCAGTAGGCGACGATCACATCAGTCACCTACAAGCCGTCAGCGGTACTAGCTGGACGTAACGGCTACCCGGGTATTGAGTGATATGAAGATCAACAAGCAAGCTTGTCCATACTCTCCATGATGCTTATTAGTAACACTACCGGATAGTCCGGTCTTTTCGTCTGATATGTCGCATATCGAGTCTAGGGGTGGTAAATGTCAGACCCCAGTAACTTGATAAGTCATGCCGATGTCTGGCCTATAACGGTTCGAGAAACTACTGATAACTCTTATTAGTAAATCTCAGCATCAACCCTGGCCAGGGACTTCCAGTTATAGCCAATCGAGCATAGCGCAATATCAACGCCCAATATCGGGAGAGACGAAAGCCTTCCTATCGCTCATTGCCTCTATGTGACTAGGGACTGTACCAAAAATCCACTTGTTTGCACGACTCCTCTTAAGTATGGTAGGGAGGAAATCAAAGCACAGTGGGAGCCTCACAAGACTCTATGACGATCTTGGGTCTACAGATTAATCTGTACCAGTGTCACCAGAGGACTGCTATCTGATGATAGGTATACTACCAACTAGGAGTCCTCGATGAGTCTGTTCAGTGTACCCATTCTCTAATGAGTACCTGTGTACAATCTTTGATGTCACACACCAATGGCTGTGGGATTAACCATCGCCCTCTAAGAAACAAGAAACGTACACTATCTCAATATCCCCTCGACTAGGAACTGTTAAAGGATGTACTTTTGGACCACCCTGGCCCTACTAGTATAATCTCATCAAAATCCTGATAGACAAGTACATATCCTAAGGGCTTTATCAAAATATAAGAGACACACAGTATTATAATACCAGTCTACATGTTAAAATAAATGCAACCAGATAGCATACTATCATGTCGAGCAAGAAAGTCCTCCATATATATGTCCAAGCATCCGCTATATCATATAATAATGGCCTCTAGGGCATACATATCACTAATAATTTCGACTCGAGAAGTTTCGTTAAAATCCCAAAATTGAAGTTATGAGTTGTTTAGAGCCGTACTTACTTTCAAAACTAACGATTCGTTACTTACTTTTAAATGATAACGTCAAGAATGCTCTACAACTTTTCAAATGATATTTATTTCAAAAATATCGTAGTCTCTTATTTCCAAAATAACGTTTCATGTTATTTTAAAATATAACTGTATGGCTCATACGTAGTTGGATATTTTAATATTTTTTCACGTTAAGATTTCATTATTCTGTATACGCTCGCATTTTGCTTTCCTTATTTTTTCATACGCTCGCGCTTCGATTATTTACGATATATACTACGTTCATACCTTTAAGTCTGCTTAACTTCATGTGTTAGGAAACACACACCATTATCGATGATTTCATATTGCACTTGTACATACTCGCCTGTTACACTTACACCTCATCGGTAATTGCCATGCCACATACATATATAGGACTTGTAATGTCACTCGTATCGCATTATACCCTGTTAGTATTATAGATTACTGTTTAGTACGCAGCACCACATACTTTTCTGGATATTATACTTTCTTTATATTGCTCATACGAACACTCTTATATGAACACACTTGCTATGCTATTATGTAATACCAATGTACTCGTGTCCGTGTCATAAAGTAGTACCATGTCATGTGTATTATGTATAAATGCATCATCCAACGTGTGTCCAGCAACGACACACAAAATCATAATAAAACCTGAGTGCCCAGCATCGACACTCGAAAACATCATGAAAACCGTGTCCAGCAGCGACATATAATCCTCATATCTCAGGCTCCGTCTCATCGGATCGGCCCCATATCCATTTGATCTCATGACTCCGATTAGTATCCTCCGAATATCCATCGAGCCAACTATCACCGGTCGGTAGTACTCCTCTTCCTGGCTCAACGTCTCTCTATACGATCTTCCTTCCCTAGGGTACTGCACCGGGTCCAATATGTACCCGCAGACGGTGCCTCCTCTCTCCTCGAATCGGTTATACATTTAGCTTAAGAACCGAGAAAACTCATGGTGGATGTCACACATCATATCAAGGAAAAACGCAATTTTCTTTTAAAAAGATCATAAGTTTTCAAAATTCACATGCGGGTTCCCAAATCCAGACATCTCATGAAAACCAAAAACTCATAATCATGAGCCAATAATGAAACAATGAATATCGGCATAAAGCAAATCTACAGTACATAACTAGAATGTATATCTAAATGAATGTGGCATCTAAATACAAAATGCAATATCTAAACTCATGTGAGACCATGAATACTAAGCAATACTATTAAACTATAGGTTAACAGGTTATATGACGAAGTAACGATTTCTAATGTATATGTGTCATCGAAATTACCAATGATGATGTGTGTGAGCGGGCAAGTAAGTGCATGTGCAACATGCGCATCATCGGTAATGGTGCATGTGTCCTAGCAGACGAGGTTATAACAGCTAAAGAAAGAACACACACACACACACACACACACACACACACATACACATACACATACACATATATATAAATGCAATGAGAATAATATGAGCATAGTAGAAAAGTAAACAGTAAATGCAACAATATAAAATATATATCTATATACGAGCCATACAGTTATAGTATTTAAAATAGCACAAATCGTTGTTTTTAGAAAAATATGGGCTACGGTGTTTTTGAGAAAAAGAGATACTTTTTGAAAATTCATAGTGTCCCTCCGGTTTGTCTTTTGAAAATGCATACGATTAATTAGTTTTGAAAATAGGTATGGCTCTAGTTATACTTTAATGTCTACTAAGTGAATAAAAAACTAAACTAATTCCGAGTCGAAAGTGATTAGAAATCTATAACATTTCCGAGTCGATAAATCTTAGAAGTGCGTTCGATTGGTTCAATATCGATGAACCTTGAAAGTCTATCAGTCGGCGATCCAGCCTTATAATATCATGTATGGTATAGTTCCTCGTACAACATCCTCAAGTCAAGAGTGCGGATCAATCAACATATATATCATATCTCGTATGGTATGATCCGTCGTATGATAAGCTCAAATCATGAATATGGGTCAATCATATATATATATATATATATCATATCTCGTACAGTATCATCCGTCGTACGATATTATAATTCAAGGGCACGGATCTATGGTCACGTACATCTAGTCACATGTCATCACATGTTATGTGTATATCACCCAATGATCTTGTAATATCTCATATCATAACATGGTGTTTCGGTCTCAAATCATATATCATGACCTCGTGACATCATGTCCGATCATATCGACTCATATCTATCTAAAATATTATATCATCATCTTACATTTATATGTATGTATGTATGCATGTATGTATGTATGTATGTATGTATATATAAACATAAACACACACACACACACACACACACACACACACATCTCATATCACACCAAGTGTGCGTGTATGCGTGCGCGCGACAATATAAAACCAAAGGCTCACGACTAAGAGGAGATAAGGCTAATGGTATACCTTCTTACGAGTATGCTTATCATAATCTATAGTCTCCTAGAACCCTATTTGCTAAGTATCCATATCTCACATTGGCATATATATATATATATATAATAAATATAATATAATATAAGTATCATAATCTACGATTGCGGAGGTGCTATACGCCATCCACCCGACTTTCCCCATAGATATACATCTACTCACATATTATCCTTTCTTTAGTCGAAGTCGATGATGCCTTGCTCTCCATTGTCGTCCCGAAAGTCCATGTGATGGTACTTACAGTTCAAGCACGTCGTATCGTAAACAAGAATCGAATATGAAAACCGATACGGCACGCGAATTGCACATAGGTAAGAACTTACGGCTTACATATGCAAGAATAACTAAACAACTCTCGACGTTGACATACAAACGTCAAACAACCGAGTCAAAACTTAAATACCAAAATTCAAGTCGATAAAAGTCGTAAAAAGAAAGCAGCAACTTAGGAAAACACTCTCAGATTTTACCCTAGGTTGAATTAGTATATTTTGCATATAGGGTAGGCCTAATTACTAGATAAAGGAGCCATGGACCAAGCATGAAGCCTAAACTTCATGCCCAGGCCGCAAATTGTGGCTAGAAAGCATTTATTTGCAGCCATAAAGTGGAGTTGGGGTCTCGGGTCTCTAGGGTATGCTCCTAATCACATGCACATCTCTTTGTGATCGGTAAATATTTTTTAGAGTCTCCGGGTTCTAGCAGATCCTAATATCTCATCACATTTTCCACAAAACTCGATATCGGTAAATTCTAAATTAATGTTTTGGGGTTCTAGTATCAAGTTTAGTCCAAAATTCTAGCACTAGAAGGGTTGGGGTTAGAACTAAACGTTAATACACCATCACAACTCAAAATATTCTCTAAACCTCACCTTCGAATTTTCCAAGATCATTTAATTACACTTATTTAACTCAAAACTACCACAGAAGGTTAGGAGAACTAATAACTTAACTAAAAGTGTAGGAATTTACCTCATGGAGCAACTAAAGAAAACTCTCGGATGACCCAAAGTTCTCGAAGTCCCAACTTGATTCATCCATGGGGTGTAGGATGAGATTGTGGTCATTTTTTATGAAGGGGGTGTGAGGTTTTGGTTGAGTTTTGGAGGTGGTGTATGGTGGTAGAGGAGGTGGAGGGATGAAGGAGGAGGAGATGAAGAATGGAGGTGAGGAAAATGAAGAGAATGAAGAGGTAGGGAAATATGTAGAATGTTGGGTTACGGCAGCGCCTCGGCCATCAATCCGTGACCAAATGCGGAACAAAAATTTATAAAACCTGGCGCTACCACAACCAATTACCCGGATCTACTCATAAGCCCTAGATAACAAAACATGCAAAGCAGTAAGAATGGTTATACCGAATAGATCCGTGTCCTTCGGTCTTCAACCATCATCCCAAGCTCTTAGGGGCATCCTAGATCAAGCTTGATCTTCGGTCTCCCTCCATCGAAGATGATCCACCCGAGAGTCTATGCAACGAGCTCCAACCTCATTTCTGAAGCAACACCTAGATCGCTCCTCTAGATATCGTAGATGAAGTAGAGAGTGATGAAGGATTAATTTGTCTCAAGACATCTACGGATTCTCAACTCATGAGAGGGTTTGGGTGGAGCTAGAAGAAGAAGATGCCATGAGAATGGGGTGTTGAGAGTAACTCAAGAGAGAGAGAGAGAGAAAGAAAATGAATAATGGCTTTATCTTTTGTGTGTTGTGAGTGTTAATAAGAAATAATGGAGCCATCACAATAAATATGTTAAGTCTCCAAAATATTTAGAGTCAACAAAAATAACTCAAGTCAACAAACAATCTCACAACAAACAAAAACCCTAAGCATGCTTGAATAGTAACCATGGGTCACTAATTAGCCATGCCACCAAAAATGCAATAAACACCTCATCCTACACCTCAATAACCTTTTAATCCAAAAAGGTCTAAACCATGATGAGGTGTAATCTTATAAAAGTAATCTTGTAATAAATTACAAGAATGCCCCTCAACTGTATATACATACCCGCATCCGTATTCCGAAGAATACGAATACAATGAGATGAAAATAATACAATAATGTAATACTAGGATCCGTCTTAAACTAAAGCCCACTAATATTATCCATTCGAATATCATCAGTGCACAAGTCCACGTATGTGATCGAACCTTGCCGTAAAACCATACGGCTTCTATATCATTTCGCCCGAAGCAGGAAGACCCTCTGTGTGGGACTCTAAAGACTCGTCAATATGCCGACAATAGGTTTAACAATAAGCACGTCAGCGGCACTAGGTGTACATAACGGCTACCCAGGTATTGAGCGATAAGGAGGCCGACGAGCAAACTTATCCTAAAACCCCTATGCCTGACAGTGACAATATCCGTACTGTCTGGTCCGTTCGTCTATGAGTATCGCATATCGAGTCTAGGGGTGGATAAAGTTTGTCCCCTAATAACGAGACATTTAGTGTCGGTATGAAGCCCATCACCACCTGAGAAACTACTTATCCGAATCAGTAATTCTTGACTACCTCGGCCAAGGACTTCTGGTGATGGTCACCCTGCACACCGCGACATCAACCCCCAATACCAGGAGAGACGAATCCCCTGACGATCCGCTCACTTCCTCCATGTGGCTCGGGACTGTATCCAACTAAAACCTGTTTGCATTGCTCCTTTGAGCCGTGGTAGGGTAGTAATCAAAGCACAGTGGGAACTCACACGAGACAAATGACGATCTCAGGTCGATGGACTAACCTGTACACATGTAACTAGGGAACTGCTATCTGACAATAGGTATAATATCGACTAGCATGTTCCCGGCGAGTACGTCCGGTATACTCATAACCCAATGAGCACCTGTATACATCTTAGGTGAACCAACTAACACCAATGGCTTGTGAGACCGGCCACCGTCCCTCGTTAGGGTCTCGATCCATATACACTAGTCTACTCTTGGAGTATCGATACCTAGTCTCGAAACTCCCACGACTAGAGACACTTTAAGGATGTGCTTATAGACCACCCAACTCTCACGTATATGATTGCCATCATACTACTGGTAGTCAATCAAGAATCCTATAGGCTCTATCAACATAATAGAGATCTGTAATGTCACTTGAAGCATGTACATGATGATAATGAGAAACCAGATAGTATACTATCATCTCGAGTAAGACTGTTCTACCGGTATAGGTCCTCCCTCAATCATTGCAATCACGTGCCTGTGATCGAATAATTGACTTGAGGGCACTATAGCCAACAATCTCCCACTTGTACTTAAGGCTAATTATTACGGTGTCGCATACTCATAGCCCGTATGATACCGAACACCCAACTTCTTTACTAATCAGTTTCACAAAACTTGTTTGTAAAACTATTGCGTTCGAGAAATAGCCTCAGTGAGTGGATCCGCTCCAATGTTTCTTTTTATGTCTCTCTTTATCTCAAGATCGCAGAGAAAACCATCTCCCGAAATGAGCAATACCTGTCTTAAAATATGTCTGGATATCTGATGGGACCCAGTTCAAAAATGAACTCCAAATCCAACAAACTTCTTAGATTGTATCGTCCACTGAATTTAATCCGCATCCTGCGCCATGCCTTCTTCAGTATCCGCTTGGACAACCTGTCCAAACCACTGCCCCTCAAAAGAGGGAAAACTATAACTCTGACAGCCACTCTATCATCCAGGTCACCTTGGAAGCCTGGAATGATAACCGTCTCCCGAATGAGCCTGCTGTTACCAAATTTATAGAACATCCACTTATGTTCATAAACCGCTTCCAAACATTTCTCCAGGATTGGATTAATATACAAACTATTGCATCTAGTGCAAAAACAACATCTGGTGTGGTACTTGACATCTCATGATTGACTCAATTGCCTAAGCAAGTGATATGCTAATCATGAATATCCCTCTCCCCAGTCTGTACAACACCTTTAGAGAGGGTGACTCCATGAGCTGCAGGTACACCACCATTCTAGGAGTCGCCCATTCTAAAATCACCTTTAGAATACTGTTTAAGTACCCAGATTGGGAAACTACCCAAATCTAGGTCTAAAACCATAGATCTAGTAACTAGAATGCTTGATATAATATACATATCCTATGTGGAGAAACCACTATGTGACAACCACAGTATAACTGACCGTAGTGTAGGAATTTCACTTCCTATAAAGTGTATGTCATCTAAATACCAGGACATTACACCCTACTACCTTCTTAACAGATCCATCACCTATTTTGATGAAGTCAAAGCCTTTGACTCTCATATCAAAAATAGATGATCTCACTCCGCTATACCTACTTTAGTCTATAAATAGACACAAGCTGCTTGTCCACTATGCTTCCGCTGCTCCTACTGACTACAACAATCCTCTGGCAGAGTCATATACACGTGCACTTCTAAAGCTAGTTTAGAACGATGCTATACTCATTCTCCTGCCGGGTCTCATAGTCTAGAACAACAGTAATAGCAAGTTTGGGTAAACAAGAACCTCCCTGTCACCGTCTTTGAGGATACCGAAGTACCTCTCGGGTGCCTGAGGTTACCCACCATATCCGCGGAGTGGCTAATGGAATGTCTAACCCGATTGAATCTTTGGGTTCTATTAAATTTTCAGTAATCGTTTATAGTTTTGGAATCACTTCCAGTTCTACCATACTCCCACTACTGTTTTATGAAAAAGTTCATTTTACTAAAACTGTGGCGAGTCAAAAACAATATCACTGTTGATCTTCCAGATGGTAGAAAGTTAACACCCGTCATAGCCCGGGATAACCCACAAGTTCCATTATAGAAATGTGCCTTGAGTTATCCATAGTCTGGTCTTAAGCATAAGCCGGACAACTCCATATACCTTAACATTGTTAAGTTATGTGCCCCGAAGAATCCTGATACTTGCAACACATGGTTCTCTACTTTATTCTTGTACTTATAACTTCTCAAAACTTGGACCTTGTATTTCTATGAAATACTTGTCTAAAACTGTAGAAGTCATAAGTAAATAGAATATAGTACGAGCACCAACCCTTTTGTCCTATTGGACACTGGACAACATACAATACTTTGTATAAGTCCCCTGAGTTGAATAACTCAAACCCTGTGCGTCGTAGGTTGAAAACTGTATTATGGTTATGAAAGGTTTGCTTAGCACCCTATGTAGAGTTTTGAAGCATCACATGTCTCAAAGTTTAGATTTTTATGGTGCTAAACAAGCATACAAAGGAATCGATCCTAGAAAATTAGGGTTTCGAAAGTTAAAGCCAATAAAAACTAGGGTTTCGAGACTGCAACCTTTGTAGCTCCCTTTCGCTGGACTCTTTGGTCTCTTGGGTGTTGGAAGAAGGTCCTCTTGAAGTCCTCTCACGTCCACGACGATCCACCCGGAGTTCCTCGTCCAAGCTCGCAACTTCGATTATCACGATGAGAAACGAAGAGAACACTCTAAACAAGTTGGCTAAATTTGTGTAGAATGATGTTGTGGTTTATATTCTCACTTCAAAAACCTTTCTTTATGTGTGTTTTACTCACTAGAAAAAACTAGAGAGCAAATAGTGAAGGAGGATGAAGATGGTAGCTTTCTTTTAACAAGAGTAAAATAATAACCATTGAAAAGAAATGAAATATATCTATATATATTTTATTTCTTCTCACTACAAACCATGGTTAAATCTTTGAGTTATTATTTAATTAGGGTTTAAAACATATAAGGAAAGTTTAATCCAAGGTTAAGGGTAGGTGAGAATGGTTAGGTTAAAGAAGAGTGTAGAAACAACTCAAGAATTATCCTTTCCTTTTCTATTTTGTTTTAAACATAAAATTAAATAATAATCCATATATTTATCCATGGTGTGAGTCTTATATTGCCACCATTTCCATGTGTAAACAACCATGATAGATGGGTGTATGTATGTATGTATGCACATCCATATGTGCATGAAACTAGAAAGAAAGAAAGAAACACATACATGCATGCATGCATACATCCATCATATTCAAGAAAGGTTTTAAGTGAGAAAACTAATGGTTAAATGATAAATCAACACTTGATTTATCAATCCGGCCATATCACATATGACCCTACCAAAAGCAAGCCGCCCGATCAATGTACGGTATCATATACGCGCATTTTAATCGGGTCCATGCGCAATCGCATACGCGCACTACAACGTTTCGCCTGGACTAGGTAACTCCTGTGTGGGACTCTAAGACTCGTCAATACGCCGGCAGAGGGTGATGATCATATCAAGCACCCCCAAGCCGCAAGCGGTCAGCTAAACGTAACGGCCACCCGGGTATTGAGCGATCAGAAGAAAATAAGCGAACCTGCTACAACTCCCGTCGAGCCAACCGGCAACACTACCGTACAGTCCGGTCTCTTCGTCAGATATGCTGCATATCGAGCCTAGGGATGGTCACGTCGATCCCAATAACTCAATAAGTCATGCCGGTGAATGGTCTATAACAGATCGAGAAACTACTGATAACACTTATCAGCAAATCTCAGCAGCCCTGGCCAGGGACTTACTGATATAACCAGTCGGGCACAGCACAGCATCAACTCCCAATACCGGGAGAGACGAAACCCCTCCTATCGCTCATTGCCTTCGTGTGTCTCGGGACTGTACCCAACGGCCACCTGTTTGCACGACTCAGTAGAGCCGTGGTAGGGTGGCAATCAAAGTACAGTGGGAGAACACACAAGACTCTATGACGATCTCGGGTCTACAGACTAACCTGTACCAGTGTCACCTGAGAACTGCTATCCGACAATAGATATAATTCCATATAGGAGTTCTCGGTGAGTCCGTCCAGTGTACCCAGTCACCACTGATCACCCGTATATGATCTTGATGTCAAACATCGATGAATGTGGGAACATTCATCGTCCATCGTATGGGTCTAGTATCATATACGCTAGTCTACTCTGGTATATCAATGCCCCATCTCGATATACCTACGACTAGGGACTTTCCAGGATATGCTTATAGACTACAGATGTCCTACTAGTATGATCTCTATCATAATCAGAGCAGTCAAGCCGATATCCTCCGGGCTTTATCAGCATGTATGAATGAATAAAAGCATGATCAAATCAACATGTCAAATAAAGAAGAACCAAATAGCATACTATCATGTCGAGCAAGAATGCATACTGAATATATATATACATGTATAGATACATCCACTATCATATAATGGCCTCTAGGGCATACATATATCCAACAATCTCCCACTTGCACTAAGGCCAGTTATTGGCGTATCTCATACCCAACATCTCAAAAAGTCGCTCATGCTGCGGCTGAGGGAGGGCCTTGGTGAATGGATCCGCAGCGTTATTCTTTGTGTCTACTCTCCTAATCTCGATCTCCCAGCGATCTACAATCTTTCGGATCAAATGAAAACGCCTCAGGATGTGTCTGGACCGCTGATGGGATCTGGGCTCCTTGGCTAACGCCATAGCCCCATTATTATCACAATACAAAGGTATTGGATCAATAATGGTTGGAACTACTCTAGCTCCGAGACGAACTTCTTCATCCAGACGGCTTCCTTGGCAGCATCATTTGCAGCAATGTACTCATCTTCCATCGTAGAGTCTGCAACGGTATCTTGTTTGGAACTCTTCCAACTCACCGCCACTCCATTGAGGGTAAATACAAACCCAGAGATAGATTTGCTGTCGTCCTTATCGCTTTGGAAGCTCGAATCGGTAAAGGCCTCCATTTGGAGATCTCCATTACCATACACCAAGAACAATTCTTTAGTCCTTCGTAAGTACTTAAGAATGTTCTTCACAGCTGTCCAGTGATTCTTCCCTGGGTTGGATTGATACCTGCTTACAACACTAAGTGCATAAGCTACATCTGGGTGTGTACATAACATCGCATACATTATAGATCCTACTGCCGAAGCATAGGGTATAACACTCATGCGAGCTCTCTCTTCATCGGTCTTTGGACAAGAATCCTTAGAGAGAGTGACCCCATGACAAGCGGGTAAGGCACCCCGCTTGGAGTCTTCCATACTAAACCTTATTAGGATGGTGTCAATGTACCTGGTTTGGGACAATCCCAATAACCTTTTAGATCTATCCCTATAGATCCTTATGCCCAGAATGTATGTGGCATCACCCAGGTCCTTCATGGAGAACCTCAGTGATAAGAAAGATTTGACCGACTGTAGCATAGGAATATCATTTCCTATCAGAAGAATGTCGTCCACGTACAATACGAGGAATGTGACAGCTCTCCCTACAGCCTTCTTATAAACACAAGGTTCATCTGGATTTTTGATGAAATCAAACTCTTTGATGACATCATCGAAACAGATGTTCCAACTCCGTGATGCCTGCTTTAACCCATATATGGATTTAAGCAATTTACATGCTTTCCCGCTGCTCCCATTGTCAATGAAGCCCTCTGGCTGATCCATATAAACGCATTCTTCTAAATTTCCATTTAGAAATGTGGTTTTAACGTCCATCTGCCAGATTCATAGTCGTAGTGAGCAGCAATAGAAAGTAGGATCCGAATGGATTTAAGCATGGCTACGGGAGAAAAAGTCTCGTCATAGTCCAAACCTGGTCTTTGACGAAAGCCTTTCGCCACAAGTCTTGCCCTATAGGTCTCTACCTGCCCATCTACAGCAATCTTTCTTTTAAAGATCCATTTGCACCCCACAGGTTTTACCCCAGGGGGTACAACGTCCAAAGTCCATACTTTGTTGGTGTACATAGACTCCATTTCGGATCTCATGGCATCCAGCCACTTCACAGAGTCTCTACTCGTGATAGCTTGCTGAAAACTGGTAGGATCATCATCATCCATGATACAGTCTTCTCTGTCACCATCAATGAGGAAACCGTAGTACCTCTCCGGTGGGCGAGAAGTCTTACCAGACCTACGGAGTGGCCGAGGTTCTTCAGTTTCTGTTGCAACAGCCGGTTCAACCAAATCGTCATTTGTAGTTTGTGTCTCTAGAATCTCTTCTAGATCCACCACCTTGCTATCATCTTTATCTGTGAAAAACTCTTTTTCCAAGAATGTGGCATGTTGAGAAACAAACACTTTTTGTTCCTCTTTGTGGTAGAATAGATATCCATAAGAATTCTTTGGATATCCGACAAAGTTACACATGACTGACCGTGTCTCGAGTTGGTCCGGATTCTGCTTTTTAACATAGGCCGGGCAACCCCAAATCTTAATTCTCTTAAGAGATGGTCTCTTCCCATGCCATATCTCATATGGCGTGGTAGATACGGTTTTGGTTGGAACCCTGTTTAGCAGAAATGCTGCAGTCTCCAATGCATGCCCCCAAAACGAGACGGGTAACTCAGCGTCACTCATCATAGACCGGACCATATCTAATAGGGTCCTGTTCCGTCGTTCTGACACACCGTTGTGCTGTGGTGTGTAAGGGGGAGTGAGCTGAGAGAGAATCCCATTCACTTTTAGGAAGTTTGCAAATTCTGTACTTAGATACTCACCACCTCGATCTGATCGAAGCATCTTGATACTCAAGCCGGTTTGTTTTTCTACTTCTTGTTTATATTCAATGAATTTCTCGAAAGCTTCGGACTTGTGCTTTAATAAAAATACATGACCGAATCTTGAGAAATCGTCAGTGAATGTAATGAAGTATGAAAAACCGCCTCTAGCCTGTGTAGACATTGGCCCACATACATCACTATGTATGAGGCCTAGGAGCTGAGTAGCTCTTTCTCCGTGTCCGGTAAACGGAGTTTTGGTCATTTTACCCTTGATACAAGACTGGCAAGTCGCATAAGATTTATATTCAAAAGAGTTTAAATATCCATCTTAGTGTAACTTGTTTAGTCTTGTTTCGTTAATATGACCAAGTCTACAGTGCCAAAGAAAAGCTTCATTTAATTCTGAAAGTTTTCTTTTATTAGTGTGTTGTATACTGAAAACTGTGTGTTGATTTAGGACATATATTCCGTTATAAAGCGTACCATACCCAACCAACATTTGATTCAGCTGAATGTTCATAACATTGTTCTGCAATACAAAATTATATCCTTCATTGTCCAACAAAGAAACGGATATTATATTACATAGCATACTTGGTACAAAATAACATGGACTCAAAACCAAAATACATCCAGATGGCAACCCCAAGTGATACTCTCCCACTGCGACTGTATGTACATTGGAACCATTTCCAACGCGGAGAGTATGGTCACCTGTCTTCAAAACCTTACTATTTCTCAGCCCCTGCATAGAATTGCAAATGTGAGAACCTGAACCGGTATCCAATACCCAAGAAGCAGAGTTTATTGAAAAACAGTTTTCTGTCACAAATGCACCTGAAGTAGAAGCATCACCATGCTTCTTCTTGAGACTTAAGTACTCTGTGCAGTTGCGCTTCCAATGTCCTGTCTTGTGGCAATGAAAACATTCGCCCTTCCCCGAGTCTCCAGCCTTGGACTTTTCCTTTCCCTTCACCTTTTTAACTCCACCTTTAGGATTGGTGGGCTTCTTCTTTTTCTTTCCCTTGGCCTTAGCTTTCGGGCGAGAAGAAGAAGATTGTCCAACAGTCATAACGGGAGTTCTTGCTGACTTCATAGTGCTCTCTGCACTCCTTAATATGTTAAGGAGTTCAGGGAGTTCCTTCTCCATGCCATGCATGTTGAAGTTCACTATGAACTGAGCAAAGGTGGAGGGAAGGGACTGCAGAATAATATCTATATATTGTTCATTGTCCATCGTCCATCCAAGGTCCTCAAGCTCTTCTATAAGAGCTATCATCTTCAGAACATGGTCTCCTACTGGTGTGCCAGGGGCCATTCGCATCTGAAACAATTTCTTTGATACTTCGTATCGTAATACGCGGGATTGCTCTCCATACAACTCCTTTGTATGGAGCAATATACCGTGAATGTCCATATCCTCGTGCTGCTTTTTATGTGTGTTATCCATCGATGCAAGCGCGAGGCATTTTGCCGTGGCACAGTCAGCGTCCCATGTCTTGCGGACTTCAATGTCCGCAACTGAGGATTTTGGACCTGGGACGGGCGGGGCTGAAGCCGTGAGGATATATGATACTTTATCATAAGTCAAGGCGATTTTCAGATTCCTCAGCCAGTCTTTATAGTTGGTCCCATTCAGTTTGTTTTTATCTAGTAGAAACTTGAGTCCAGTCATGGGTATCTGCCATTAAGAGAGAGAAAAGAATACACTCAGCAAAAGCTCTTGCATAGATCAGATTGGTTATTATCTTGTCTAATCGATGTTTCCCATTGCTTTTATCGAGTTTTTCTTTCAAACCTTAAAAAGAAAAACTAGCCAGGATTAATTACAGTCTACAACTTCGCTAACCGTTCAGCCAGGCCAATGTCGGTACTTGAGGGAGGTTCCCCGTGCTTTCGTACGGACCTAATTAAAGTAAACCTCATTTTCCCAGAGGCGGAGCCCCGTTAACACCTTTCTAGACACCTAATGAGTTAGCTAATTGTAAACTGTAAAACTCTCCTAGGAGCAACTATTGCCCACAGTGGGATCGGGATCCAACCATCACATGGAAGGTATGCAATCTCATTGCAAATTTCAACTATTGAAATTCCCGATGTGGTTTTTACCCCTAGTACTCGTGACCTTGGCTAAGGTCAATAAATCACGAGTACTAGTCAAGCTCAACCCGTCATTTCTTGATTAATTAGACCCGTTCACATGACCCTTGGCTAAGGTCAACAAAGTCATATGCCCGTCCTAATTAATCTGCATCATATGCATTTGTAGGAAGACATCACTTAGCTACCGTACACTACGCCTTGGCTAAGGTCAACAAATGTAGCATGAATACTAAGTACTCTACTTCCTAAAATGACGGAGGGTTGCAGATGATTTTTAAGAAAATCTTTAACGCTTTGAGCTTGATATCGTTGTAGAATCAAATGGTTTTCAAAAGGAGTGGCTTAAGCTCTGCAGTTTTGAAATATAGCTTTTTCATAAATAGCCAAGTAGTTTTCAAATCTGATTCTACAACATCTATTTAGGTTTATTTTCTTTACATTAATCACATTAATGTAATCCCATCATTTAAGTCCTTAAGCCAATCACAAAAAAGAAACGAAAATAACACGTACGCTTATGCCATCCGCATTCGCCGCAATGTTCCGTTATGTACCGTTAGGTTACTTAACTAACGGCATACCGGGACGGGACTAGCGCGGGTGTAAAACATAAGCAACGACTACTATATATCATATATATAATATGTCATTCGTCTCAGATATCACAGAACACAGGCAGCAGAAACATAGATATAAAGTGGGATATACTAGGACGTCTGTATTTAGTATTTAGCCAGAATAGAAAATACGGATTCCACAGTCGCGATGAATAGCCAAGCCCACACTCTGGACCCCTACGAGAGCGGCAAGTGACCCTACCAATTCTGGAGTTTAGGAGACCCGGTCTCGACTCCTCGAGATGGCCTCCCACTGAACCCCAGAACCCGGTCACCTGTGCTCCCCTCCTTGGGTCCATCCTAATGCGGAAAAGTAAATAATATACAACACTGGTGACACAACCTCAACCTGGAAGTGCCCCAAATAAAAGAATATTACATTACATTTGAATTTACATGAATGAAAATATAAAACTCTCATCTCACATAAAAAAACCCGGCTATTCAATCGCGACAATCCTGCACATCATATCTCAGCAACACATAATATCTCATATCATCAACGTAAGTAAGTATGCATACCCCAATTGTCATTGATGTATAGCAACGAAACCGGCGATATCGAACATACTACACTTACGGTCACAGAAAAGAAAGTGTAAAACTACAATATTTGGAATCCACATTCTCTTTAGACATCATAAATGCGAAATATCACATATTTTGTATTTCATGCCTAAACTATATGAATTCTACATATTGTATCACATTCCAGATAAACAGACAGTATTAAAGTTTTCGAACGAACGATCAAGTACCCAAGATTCACTAAAGCTCAACACTTGAGCAGGGTTCAAAAATCCGAAGTGTGACACAGTAGTAGCGGTCCAGCCATAGAAGGGTCAAGCCAACGCCTCACATGTGGCACGCCGTACTGCCCAAACCCTAAGGTTCATAGGGCAGTTCAAGACGGTCACATAATCGAGTTAAGGTTTGTTGTCTTCTAGAGGGTCCACCACAAAAAGACTTGCACGTATCTCCAAAGTATTTAAACCCCGTGAATAGTGAGCAAATGATACTCGTTCAAACACTTCAATACTTTCTAATTTACCCGGAAAAGCAACGAAATGAAAATTCCGATCGAATCTACGCGTCCAAAACCATCTCCAGAAATTACAGAACTATTTTCAGATTAAACATACCTAAAACATTGTACAAGCAGTTATAAGAATTATAGTATAAATTTGATGCATTGATACCTCTGTACGGCCGCGGAGCCGCGGCCTAAGCTAGGAATTGCCGCGGTTCCGCGGCAGTTTATAGGGTTCAGGGCTTCGAATTTCACTGTTTTTCTTAGTATTTCCTGCTGTAGTTTTTAAGTATTTTTAATTATGAAAAACGTCAGATTTTAAAATTTGTCCAGAGAGGGTATCAAAACGTCGTATTTTTGTCCGATCGGGATTTTTACTTCGTAAAAGTGTCGCCTAATGTTCTAGGTCGGCTCTGATACCAATGAAAGGTTTGCCTAGCACCCTATGTAGAGTTTTGAAGCATCACAAGCCTCAAAGTTTAGATTTTTATGGTGCTAAACAAGCATACAAAGGAATCGATCCTAGAAAATTAGGGTTTCGAAAGTTAAAGCCAATAAAAACTAGGGTTTCGAGACTACAACCTTTGTAGCTCTCTTTCGCTGGACTCTTTGGTCTCTTGGGTGTTGGAAGAAGGTCCTCTTGAAGTCCTCTCACGTCCACGACGATCCACCCGGAGTTCCTCGTCCAAGCTCGCAACTTCGATTATCACGATGAGAAACGAAGAGAACACTCTAAACAAGTTGGCTAAACTTGTGTAGAATGATGTTGTGGTTTAGATTCTCACTTCAAAAACCTTTCTTTATGTGTGTTTTACTCAGTAGAAAAAACTAGAGAGCAAATGGTGAAGGAGGATGAAGATGGTAGCTTTCTTTTAACAAGAGTAAAATGATAACCATTGAAAAGAAATGAAATATATCTATATATATTTTATTTCTTCTCACTACAAACCATGGTTAAATCTTTGAGTTATTATTTAATTAGGGTTTAAAACATATAAGGAAAGTTTAATCCAAGGTTAAGGGTAGGTGAGAATGGTTAGGTTAAAGAAGAGTGTAGAAACAACTCAAGAATTATCCTTTCCTTTTCTATTTTGTTTTAAACATAAAATTAAATAATAATCCATATATTTATCCATGGTGTGAGTCTTATATTGCCACCATTTCCATGTGTAAACAACCATGATAGATGGGTGTATGTATGTATGTATGCACATCCATATGTGCATGAAACTAGAAAGAAAGAAAGAAACACATACATGCATGCATACATCCATCATATTCAAGAAAGGTTTTAAGTGAGAAAACTAATGGTTAAATGATAAATCAACACTTGATTTATCAATCCGGCCATATCACATATGACCCTACCAAAAGCAAGCCGCCCGATCAATGTACGGTATCATATACGCGCATTTTAATCGGGTCCATGCGCATATCGCATACGCGCACCACAACGTTTCGCCTGGACTAGGTAACTCCTGTGTGGGACTCTAAGACTCGTCAATACGCCGGTAGAGGGTGATGATCATATCAAGCACCCCCAAGCCGCAAGCGGTCAGCTAAACGTAACGGCCACCCGGGTATTGAGCGATCAGAAGAAAACAAGCGAACCTGCTACAACTCCCGTCGAGCCAACCGGCAACACTACCGTACAGTCCAGTCTCTTCGTCAGATATGCTACATATCGAGCCTAGGGATGGTCACGTCGACCCCAATAACATAATTGGATTTTGCATGAATTAATGCATTAAACTACAATTCATGATGATAATGATATAATGAAACCATAAATTATATTTTAAATTTCATTTATTTAAGAATTTCCAAAATCTAGTTAGCAAAATAGCATGTTTTATCACTATTTTTCAATTATCAATAGAACTAGTAACCAAATTAAGTTTTCCATTCCACTAACAAGTTAATATCCTCACTAAAACCACAATCTAGTGATAACAACCTTAATTAGAATTTTATATCACCAATAATTATGATATACAAAAAATCTAGTTTGCGAAAATTGCTTGATTTAAACAATTTGAATGAACAAATTACAATACATTAACCATGCATGATTTTTCATCTCTAAAAGTGTTAAACAAGTTATTATAACCTTACTTAATTAATAAAATTCATAACATGATTTTATAAACCCTAACTTGAATTTTAAAACTTGTAAAGAGAATTAATTTATTAAAACTAAACATGCATAAATGAAACATTTAATAACAATAAATCAAAAGAATAAAATTTATACCTCCACAACATGAAATCCAAACATGAAAATAAGCCTCCAAAATAATTGCTTTCCATCTCCAAAATCCACTTAATGATGAGCAAAGAATAGAGGGTAGGAATTAATTAGGATTTTGTGGATTTTTTATTGAATTTTTGATGATTTTTGATGGATTTTGTAGCAAAAACCAAGTGGGGAAAAGGGGGGCTGCCAAGGGGAGGAGGGCTGGCCATCACATGAGGGATTGGGAGAGAAAGAAAGAGTAAAGAGTTGTGTAGAAACTTCACCCATTAACTACATATACTTATATCTTTTCAACCTTTTATTTAATTTTAAACATTTCTTTTCTAAAGCAACTAAAGAAAATTCTAGAAACATGGAAAAATTTGCAAATAAATTTTGCATGATACACTCTAGATTCTAATATGAAATGATTCATTTTTGCAAATTAAACCCATTCAAATTTGTAATTTACACTAATTTAGAGTATAAATAAAGCTTATGTTAATATTTAAAATAATTAATTTAGGAAAAATATTTAATTAAACTAAAATTTTTTAAGTGGCTAAATAAACACCATTTACTAGTAATTACATAATTAAAATAGGTATTTTTAAATTTATAATGAAAAATAATTACGGTTTAGTTTTACGAAAAATACGTTTTACTTTACCGAAAACCATAAAATTTACTTAAAGAATTTTATTTATTTATTTATTTATTTTAAAACGTTACAATATTCCCCCCGTTTAGAAATTCGGTCCCCGAATTTAAATTAAAACTCCCCCCAATTAGTAAAACATTCAGCACTCAAATCGTCGGGGTTCCGAAATCATCAATACATAACTAAAATCAACTCCGTCAAGCATAATACAATCATCGGAGTTATGGCGAAAATAAAATACTAAAATCCAATACGAAAACCAACATAATATACATCAAAACTACAACTTATATATAGTGTGTATCATAGTAAAATCGTCCAAACATCTGGATAAAGAAGCATGCAAGAACCCCTTTTGAAAATTGCCGTGTGATGCACGTGTCACGGCATAAGTAGCGGACGTTTATTTTAAAAAAATAACTATAAATATATATCTTTTATTTAACATACACGTCCCGCCTGGTTACTGAATGTAAGTCCATGCTACCTCTCCCGGTACTTACGGGCATGCGGAATTTGATGAAAAACGATTTTTCTAGAGGCGGTAACATGGACTTCCAATACGGATCTTTGTTAAACTACCAACTAACAACCTAACAAGAGTTTACCTACTCGGTTAGGGGGCTATACCTTTCTTGAACTCCTTCGTCTTCGACTCCTCCCGGTGTACGGATCGGCCTCACCTCGTCGTCTCCTTGCGCCGAAGATGGATCCACCCGAAAGCTTCTACCTTTGGCTTCTTCTTCGAACTTTGAAGAAACTAGATCACTTGGCTTACTAGGCCTTGTGAACTAGAATGAGTAGAGAAATGTTTCGGTGTCTTTTTATCTCTAAGGCAATGAGTCTCAACACATGTGAATGGTTTGCCTTGAGGTTGAGAGAGCAAGAGGAAGAGGGAGAGCTTGAGAATGAGAGAGCTCAAGAGAGAGAAAGCAAATGATAGAATGAACCATACTCTTCTCATTCTCACCTCTCATAATCCAAAAGCCATCATAACAAAAATAGTAATCAAGTATTATGTAAATGGTTTAAGTCAAAATGGCTATATCATTTCATGCACTCATTTTGCATAAATAAACAAGCAAGCAAAAGTCTTTGCCATGGAGTGATAGCCATTGTCATGATGATGGTCAACTAGTCCAACCAAGTCAACTGGTCAACAAAGTCAACAAGTCAACAAAGTCAACCCCTCAACAACCATGTCACTATAATACTTAATTAATATTAATGTTAATCATATATCTTATTCTCATTAGGGTTAAGCAAAAGTCAATGGTCAACAGTCAACTGTCAACAGTCAACAGTCAACAATCCCAATGAGAATACTCTGCCTCTGTCTCTCTGTCAACTGTGCATACACACCCGCATCCGCATTCCGAGGAACACGGATACAAACGAGATAAAACCAATCCCAAAACGTACACTAGGATCTGGCTTAAACCAAAGCCCGCTAGTGTTAACTGTCCGGACACTGTACGTGCACAAGTGCACGGATGTGACCGAACCCTGTCGCAAAACCATGCGACCTCTACTCTTTAGCCTAAAGGCGAATAGTTTTCTGTGTGGGACTCTAAAGACTCGACACTACGCTGGCAGTGGGTTTAACCACAGACCGCAAGCGGCACTAGCTGTGCGTAACGGTCCCCAGGTAGATGCCGACAAGAAGACTGACGAGGTGAAATCCATCTGAACTCCTACTGAGTCTGACTGTGACAGTCTCCGTACAGTCCGGTCTGTTTGTCTGATACATCGCATGGCGGGCCTAGGGGGCAGTAAACGTCAGTCCCCTAATAGCGGTACAAGTCGTGTCGGAGTGAAGCCAACAACACCCTGAGATAACACTGGAAACCTACCAGCATATCTCGCTTGCCCAGGCCAGGGACTACTCGTGTAATGGCTCTCCTAGACACAGCGCGATGTCAACCTCCAATACCGGGAGAGACGAATCCTGTCTAACCGTCACTGCCTCCAAGTGCTTCGGGACTGCACCCAAAAACTACCTGTTTGCACGACTCCTTTGAGCCGTGGTAGGGTAGTAATCAAAGTACAGTGGGAACACACTCGAGGCGAAGCGACAGTGTCAAGTCAGCGGACTAAGCTGTACTCATGTCACCTGGGAACTGATAACTGACGATAGGTATAATACCAACCAATCAGTTCCCGACGAGTCATGTCCAGTGTACTCGTAACCCAACGAGCACACGCATACTATCTCCAGTACGACGTACTGATGGCTGTGGGACAGACCATCTCCCACACTGGGATGAGAAGCGCATACGCTAGTCTACTCCGGAGTATCAATGCCCTGTCTCGATAGTCCTGCGACTAGGGACCTGCATAAGGATGTGCTTATAGATTACCCAGCCTCCACTAGTGTGACTGCCATCACAACGCTGGTAATCAAGCAAAGATCCTAAGGGCTCCACTAATGTGTATAGGTGATATACTAAAATAAACACATGTACACATTGAAGTAAAAACAAACCAAGTAGCATACTACTATATTGAGCAAGATTGTTTATACAAGGTGAATATCCCAAGCTTCCATTAAGTAATATAGAAACTAGTATGATACAGTAATGGCCTCTAGGGCATATACACTAACAATCTCCCACTTGCACTAAGGCCATGTACTGGCGTATCGAAGACCTATCATCTCGAACAGCCGCTCGAACTGAGTCTGGGGTAAGGCCTTTGTGAGTGGATCAGCAGTGTTATCTTCCGTAGAAACTCTCCGAACCTCGATCTCCTGGCGACCCATGATCTCCCTGATCAGGTGATACCGCCTTAAGATGTGTCTGGACTTCTTATGGGACCTTGGTTCCTTCGGTAAAGCTATAGCCCCGTTGTTGTCGCAATACAGAGGTATTGGATCAACAATGGACGGAACCACCTGAAGTTCAGTTAAGAACTTCCTTACCCAGACAGCTTCTTTTGCGGCATCTGCAGCAGCGATATATTCCGCTTCCATCGTCGAGTCAGAAACGGTTTCCTGTTTGGAACTCTTCCAACACACCGCCCCTCCATTGAGGGTAAATACATAACCCGACATGGACTTGGAATCATCCTTGTCACTTTGGAAGCTAGAGTCAGCAAAGGCCTCGATCTGGAGGTCTTTTCCGCCATACACCAAGAACATCTCCTTAGTCCTTCTCAGGTACTTGAGAATGTTCTTTACCGCTATCCAGTGTTTCTCCCCAGGGTTTGACTGATACCGGCTTACTACACTCAGTGCATAAGCTACATCCGGTCTGGTACACAACATTGCATACATTATAGAGCCTACCGCAGAAGCGTAGGGTATAATAGACATGCGATCCCTTTCCAAATCAGTCTTGGGAGACATCTCTTTGGAGAGGGTGATCCCGTGACAAGCCGGTAGATTACCGTGCTTAGAATCTTCCATACTGAATCTTTTCAGTATGGTGTCGATGTACCTGGACTGTGAAAGTACTAATATCCTCTTGGATCTATCACGATGGATCCGGATCCCCAGGATGTATGAGGCATCACCCAGGTCTTTCATGGAGAACCTGTGTGACAAGAACCCCTTGACAGATTGTAGCATAGGAATGTCATTTCCTATTAAGAGAATGTCATCCACGTATAAAACGATGAATACTACAGTTCTCGCTACAAATCTACTATAGATGCATGGTTCATCTGAATTTTTGATAAAGCCAAATTCTTTGACCGTCTCATCAAAACAGATGTTCCAACTCCGCAACGCCTGCTTTAGTCCATAGATGGACTTAAGCAACTTGCACAATTTTCCGCTGCTCCCACTCTGACTGAAACCCTCTGGCTGGTCCATATAGACACACTCCTCTAAATTTCCATTTAGAAAAGCGGTCTTTACGTCCATTTTCCAGATCTCATAATCGTGGAAGGCAGCAATGGCAAGAAGGATCCGAATGGATTTCAGCATAGCCACTGGAGAAAAGGTTTCGTCATAGTCCAAGCCAGGTCTTTGACAGAAACCCTTTGCAACAAGTCTAGCTTTATAGATCTCAACCTGTCCATCTACACCAATCTTCCTTTTGAAGATCCACTTGCATCCTACGGGTTTTACCCCATCTGGAGCAACGTCCAACGTCCATACTTTGTTGGTGTACATGGACTCCATTTCGGTCCACATTGTATCCAGCCATTTTACCTAGTCAACGCTCTGAATGGTCTGCTGGAAGCTAGTCGGCTCATCATAATCTATGATGCAATCCTCTCTATCCTCGTCCATGAGAAAACCGTAGTATCTTTCGGGTGGTTGAGACTGCCTACTACTTCTGCGCAGCGGCGTAGGAATGTCCTGATCTTTCGAACCCTCTGGTTCTACTAAGCTTTCAGTAATAGCTCATGGTTCTGGAATTTCTTCCAGTTCTATTACGTTCCCACATATCTGATTTTCCAAAAATTCAGTTTCCAAGAAGTGGGCATGAAGAGAAACATAAATCTTTTGTTCCTCTTCCCAATAGAAGAAATATCCCTTGGAGTTCTTTGGATATCCTACAAACTTGCACTGTACTGAGCGTGCCTCGAGCTTGTCCGCATGCTGCTTTTTGACAAAAGCTGGACATCCCCATGTCTTAATGTGATTAAGATAGGGTCTCTTCCTACACCACATCTCATATGGTGTAGTAGGCACAGTCTTAGTTGGAACTCAGTTCAAAAAGGTATGCAGCTGATTCTAGTGCATATCCCCAGAATGATCGCGGTAACTCAGCGTTACTCATCATGGACCGTACCATATCAAATAGGGTTCGGTTCCGTCTCTCCGCTACACCGTTATGTTGCGGAGTGTATGGAGGAGTAAGCTGAGAGAGAATTCCATTCTCTTTTAAGTAGTCCAGGAACTCGGCACTCAAGTATTCACCACCTCGATCCGATCTTAGAATCTTGATACTTTTGCCGGTTTGTTTTTCTACTTCATTCTTATATTCCTGGAATTTTCCAAAGGCTTTGGACTTATGTTTCATTAAGAAGACATAACCGTACCTTGAAAAGTCATCCGTAAAAGTAATGAAGTAAGAATAACCGCTTCGCGCATGTGTAGACATTGGACAGCACACGTCGCTGTGTACGAGTCCCAAGAGCGAGCTCGCTCTTACACCGTGTCCAGCGAATGGAGTCTTTGTCATTTTTCCTTTGAGACAGGATTGACAAGTGGCATACGATTGATATTCGAACGGATTCAAATATCCTTCTGTATATAACTTCGTCAACCTTCTCTCATTGATGTGACCCAGTCTACAATGCCATAAGAAAGTCTGATTTATTTTCGGAGACTTTCTTTTGTGTGTATTCTGGACATTTAAAATCTGTGGTTGGTTTAGTACGTATATACCATTGCTTAATGTACCTGACCCAATCAGAACTTGATTAAGGTGATTGTTTACAACATTACTTACAAACGCAAATTCATAACCTTCTTTAGAAATCAAAGATACAGAAATGATATTACAAGTTGCGTTGGGTAAAAAAAAGCAATTACGTAAAACCAAAACATGTCCATCTGACATTCCCAGGTGATAGTCCCCCACGGCCTTAGCATCCATGCTAGCTCCGTTTGCAACTTTGAGGGTCATGTCACCTGCCTTCAAAACCCTACGGTTTCTCAACGCCTGCAAAGAATTACAGATATGAGATCCTGATCCGGTATCCAATACCCAGGAAGTAGAGTTTATTGATAGACAGTTTTCAATAACATACACACCTGAACCTGAAGCCGCAACTTGCTTCAGTTTCTGTGTTCTGGCTTTCCAAGCCCTGCAATCATTCTTCCAGTGTCCACTTTTATGACAGTAGAAGCATCTTTCCTTATCCACAAGCTTCCCTTGTATCTTTGTTGCTTTTGCTTTTCCCTTCGTATCCACTTTACTAACACCACCCCTTGGTTTGGCGGAGGCTTTCTTCTTCTTTCCCTTGGCTTTCGCCTTGGACATAGAAGATGAAGATCCTCCTACAAACAAAGTGGATGTTTCCCTACCTTTCTATAGGGTGCCCTCTGCGCTCCTCAGCATGTTGAGGAGTTCTGAAAGTTCAACTTCCTTTTCTTGCAAGTTGAAGTTCAGGATAAACTGGGCGTAAGTGGAAGGAAGGGACTGGAGAATCAAGTCCGTATAGAGCTCATTCTCCAACGTGGTCCCAAGGTCCGCGAGCTCCTCTATGTAGCCAATCATCTTAATTACGTGTTCCGCTACCGATGATCCGATGGCCAACCTTTCCGAAAATAACTTCTTCGACACTTCGTATCTTGCGATACGAGATTGCTCTCCATACAGTTCTTTTGTATGGAGAAATATGGATTCGAGGTCCATATTCTCGTGCCTCCTCTGATGTTCGTTGTCCATAGAGGCAAGCACGAGGCACCTGGCCTTCGCGCAATCGATCTCCCAAGTCTTACGGATTTCCTTATCCGCGACGCTGGAGGTGGGACTTGGGACAGGGGGAGCTTTGGTGGTAAGAAGATACCCCAGCTTGTCGTAAGTGATTGCCATTTTGACATTCCTGAGCCAATCTTTGTAGTTTAGCCCTGTCAGTATGTTTTTATCTAGAAGTAACTTAATTCCAGTCATGTCGATTGGTCGCTGCAATTAGGAGAGAGAGAAGAAACACTCAGCATGATGCTCTTGCAAGTTTAGAGTGGTTTTTAGTTTGTCTAAACAGGATGGCTCCCACTGTCTCTCGAATCCCTCCTCAAACCAAAAAGGAAGAATTAGTCAGGATCAATCTCACCGTACAATTCTTGCTTAACCGTTCGGCCAGGCTGGTGTCGGTACTTCGAGGGAGGTTTTCCAACGCTTTCACGAAGTTCCTTAATTTAAGAACCTCTTTTCCCTGGGGGCATAGCCCCGCTAACACCTTTCTAGACACATACTTGGTTTATAGCATTGATCGTTAAGTGAAAAATTTCCCGAAGAGTAGCATATACTCACAGTAGGATCGGGATCCAAATATCATTACGTGACGAAACTGAAGGAATCCTACCAGAATCATCACACTCCAAAAGGTATGCAACACTAGCAAGTTTCAGTTCTTTTGAAACTCCCGATGTGGATTTTTGCCTCATGCTCTTATGACCTTGACTTTGGCCAACAAATCATAAGTCACATGTCAAGTTTTAACCGTCATTCTCCAGGTTAATTTGAGCCCACCCGCACATACCCTTGACTTTGGCCAACAAGTTAGAACGACTGCCCCAAACCAACACATCTATCTATGCTGCACATGAATACCCAATAGCTACCAATCACTATGCCTTGATTTTGGCCAACAAACATAGCTTGAATACTATTGACCATCCATGTGAAACGACAGAGGGCTACGAATGGTTTTGGCGAAACCGTGAACGTAGTGAACTTGATATAATCGATGGAACGAGATAGCTTTTAAAAGGAGTGGCTCAAGCTCCGCATTTAAAAGTTTGGTTTTGAAAAGAACCGAGTGGTTTTCAAAGTGTTCCAACGACTTTTACTTGGTTTATTTTCTTGCATTAGTTCTTTTAATGCGTGTTATTCTTGCATTAGTTCTTTTAATGCGTCCCATCATTTAATCCTACCATTGCAGAAGACAACCAAAATATTACGTACGCTTATGCCATTCGCATTCGCCACGGGGCCCCGTCATTACCCGTTAGGTTACTTAACTAACGACAGAGCGGGGGCTGGGCTAGCGCGGCTGTAAAACATAAGCAACGCCTAAATAATATCATATATAGATATATATTGCAATGATAGCCATTTCAGATCACAGATGAACACATTGGATATACTAGGAACCCACAATTCGTACGAGCCTGTAACGAAAAGCAGATTACACGGTCGCGGTGAATAGCCAATACCCCACCCAAGACCCCTACGGGTGTGGCAAACTACCCGCCAAGTACCCGAAGCGAAGCAACCTCCCTCAACTCCGTGAGTAGGCCACTCGGCACTTCGGGATACCCGGTAGTTTGTGCACCCCCTCCATGGGTCTATCCTAGGAGCAAAAACAGCAAAAAAAAATTATACAATGACGGCTACAACCCCGACCCGGTTGTGCGGCCATACAAATAATTATTACATCAATTTACAAATTTACATGAATTGAAAGAAAAGAAAACTCTCGTCTCACAACCCCCGGCTATTCACCCGCGACAATCCAATGAATTCATATACACAAACCAATAGCATTACAGATCACAGATTTGTATAACCCCCACTAATCGACATATAGCGATTAGCAGACGTTCAATACAAATATCACATCACAGATAAATACCCGTCAGCTTAAGTCTTTAGAAACTCGATCAAAATACGGTTTTTAAAGCCCCAAAAACAAAATTTTCTTTCTGGAAAATCTGGGCTGAAAAAACACATACCAAAATTCCCAAAATACCCCACTGAGTATACTGCAGTAAAGAAGATCCAGAGAAGAGCTAAAATGGCCGCGGAACCACGGCAATAGCAAGCTATTGCTGCGTTTCCGCGGCGGTTTGATGGGTTCTCTGCACCGTTTTTCTACAGTATCTTATAAAAACCCTGAGTCGATTTTTAAAGCATGATTTATTACTTTTACAGAACTTAAAAAATCGACAGCAAGTTTGATTTCCAGGTCTATTTCGGGACTTTTTCTCCAATCGAATTTCTAGTTACTATGCTAACATGTTAGGTAGTGTTTAACTAGGCTCTGATACCACTGTAAGTCCATGCTACCTCTCCCGGTACTTACGGGCATGCGGAATTTGATGAAAAACGATTTTTCTAGAGGCGGTAACATAGACTCCCAATACGGATCTTTGTTAAACTACCAACTAACAACCTAACAAGAGTTTACCTACTCGGTTGGGGGGCTATACCTTTCTTGAACTCCTTCGTCTTCGACTCCTCCCGATGTACGGATCGGCCTCACCTCGTCGTCTCCTTGAGCCGAAGATGGATCCACCTGAAAGCTTCTACCTTTGGCTTCTTCTTCGAACTTTGAAGAAACTAGATCACTTGGCTTGCTAGGCCTTGTGAACTAGAATGAGTAGAGAAATGTTTTGGTGTCTTTTTATCTCTAAGGCAATGAGTCTCAACACATGAGAATGGTTTGCCTTGAGGTTGAGAGAGCAAGAGGAAGAGGGAGAGCTTGAGAATGAGAGAGCTCAAGAGAGAGAAAGCAAATGATAGAATGAACCATACTCTTCTCATTCTCACCTCTCATAATCCAAAAGCCATCATAACAAAAATAGTAATCAAGTATTGTGTAAATGGTTTAAGTCAAAATGGCTATATCATTTCATGCACTCATTTTGCATAAATAAACAAGCAAGCAAAAGTCTTTGCCATGGAATGATAGCCATTGTCATAATGATGGTCAACTAGTCCAACCTAGTCTAACCTAGTCAACCTGTCAACAAAGTCAACAAGTCAACAAAGTCAACCCCTCAACAACCATGTCACTATAATACTTAATTAATATTAATGTTAATCATATATCTTATTCTCATTAGGGTTAAGCAAAAGTCAATGGTCAACAGTCAACTGTCAACAGTCAACAGTCAACAACCCCAATGAGAATACTCTGCCTCTGTCTCTCTGTCAACTGTGCATACACACCCGCATCCGCATTCCGAGGAACACGGATACAAACGAGATAAAACCAATCCCAAAACGTACACTAGGATCTGGCTTAAACCAAAGCCCGCTAGTGTTAACTGTCCGGACACTGTACGTGCATAAGTGCACGGATGTGACCGAACCCTGTCGCAAAACCATGCGACCTGTCGCAAAACCATGCGACCTCTACTCTTTAGCCTAAAGACGAATAGCTTTCTGTGTGGGACTCTAAAGACTCGATACTACGCTGGCTGTGGGTTTAACTACAGACCGCAAGCGGCACTAGCTGTGCGTAACGGTCCCCAGGTAGATGCCGACAAGAAGACTGACGAGGTGAAACCCATCTGAACTCCTACTGAGTCTGACTGTGACAGTCTCCGTACAGTCCGGTCTGTTCGTCTGATACATCGCATGGAGGGCCTAGGGGGCGGTAAACGTCAGTCCCCTAATAGCGGTACAAGTCGTGTCGGAGTGAAGCCCAGAACACCCTGAGATAACACTGGAAACCTACCGGCATATCTCGCTTGCCCTGGCCAGGAACTACTCGTGTAATAGCTCTCCTAGACACAGCGCGATGTCAACCCCCAATACCGGGAGAGACGAATCCTGTCTAACCGTCACTGCCTCCAAGTGCTTCGGGACTGCACCCAAAAACTACCTGTTTGCACGACTCCTTTGAGCCGTGGTAGGGTAGTGATCAAAGTACAGTGGGAACACACTCGAGGCAAAGTGACAGTGTCAAGTCAGCGGACTAAGCTGTACTCATGTCACCTGGGAACTGATAACTGACGATAGGTATAATACCAACCAATCAGTTCCCGACGAGTCCTGTCCAGTGTACTCGTAACCCAACGAGCACCCGCATACTATCTCCAGTACGACGTACTGATGGCTGTGGGACAGACCATGTCCCACACTGGGATGAGAAGCGCATACGCTAGTCTACTCCGGAGTATCAATGCCCTGTCTCGATAGTCCTGCGACTAGGGACCTGCATAAGGATGTGCTTATAGATTATCCAGCCCCCACTACTATGACTGCCATCACAACGCTGGTAATCAAGCAAAGATCCTAAGGGTTCCACTAATGTGTATAGGTGATATACTAAAATAAACACATGTACACATTGAAGTAGAAACAAACCAAGTAGCATACTACTATATTGAGCAAGATTGTTTATACAAGGTGAATATCCCAAGCTTCCATTAAGTAATATACAAACTAGTATGATACAGTAATGGCCTCTAGGGCATATACACTAACACTGAATCAAATAGTAATGATTATAAAAACATACTGATCAAACTGAAATCAATCCCAATCACATCATTAAAATATCATGTGCGTCCCGTGCGCACTGAAATCGGAACCAAATATAGATGCCACGAATACACACAAAACAAATCGAAGTGCAACAGGTGTGCATCAAAAACATCTGTCAAGTGCAACGGGCGTGCACGACTCTAATATCAGGTGCATCTAATCTGCACAAAACCCCGATTTAGTGCATCTGGTGTGCACAAAATCGCATCAAGTGAACCAAGTGTGTGCAAGAATCTCAATCAGGTGCACATGGTGCACGAAAACATACACCGAATATCAAAATCGAAATCACAGTACGAAAATGCATGAAAACTAGGTCGAAGCATATGTCAAAATCATGTGTAACCATATGCACGAAATCAAATCAAAATCTCAAAATGTATTAAAACCAAATCAAGTGCACTGGGTATGTACAAAACAACATCAATACAACCGATATATGAAACACGCATAGAATATAATGAATGTACACATAAGAAATACCAATCGTAGAACAAAGTTCTCAAAATACCAAAATCCAATCAACGAAAATATGAAATTCAAATCACCAACTCACAATCGTAAACACTATCGTCAATGTGCGCCTCTTTCCCCTTTTTCTCTGGTGTCGACTGCTTCGAACTCGTCTCTTCATAGGTGTGCTGATTGCGCTACCAACGGCAATACTCATATCTAGAGTCTCCCACGTAGTCGATCCCTTCACCTGATATCCGGACTACTTTAAACTTTTCGACCGATCCATCAAAATCCCATAATTCCCCGAGAGCTCAACACTCAAGTACAGTTTAAAAATATCCGGTACATACCCCAGCATCGATGGTCCAGCCGTAGAAGGGCAAACCCAAGGCTCACTAATGGCACCGCAGAACTGCCGTAAACCCTAAGGTTCAAGGGCGTTCTCGTGGTCATTATGTCGAGTTAGGGTTTCATTCTTCTAGAGGGTCCATAGAAATACCTGCATGTTCTTCCGAATACCTTAAACTTGGGAAAATGGATTTCTGAGAATCGTTCGAATCCTTTAACTTCGTCTGGACGGCATGTGAATACTCTTCGTCCGCACGCTAAACAATGCTTCACTCCTCAAGAATAACCAATACCCTAATGGTTATCGCATTCGAGCCACAGCTCTCTCTGCCCGTGTGCCCGTGGTAACAGAAACCACCCTCCGATATTGACGAAAATAGATCAAAGGAACGAATGAAATGTGGTGCAAACAAATGTACATCCTAAGGCTCCTTAAGTAGAGTAGCGTATCGTAAGTATGCCGCGGATCATACCCACGGTACGTTACTCTACCTAAGTCTCCTACTCCATCAACCAAGGGTCATCTAGACATATACAAGGTTAAACCTAGCGCTCTGATACCAACTTTGTCACGACCCGAAAGTACGGAACGTGACCGGCACTTAGATTACGAAGCGTCTAGAGGCGCAATGTAACCTAAGTAAGCCGAAGCCCAGAAATCTAAACCATAAAAAGAAGGAGTAAAGGGAAAACATAAAAAAAACAAGTTTAAAAGCAGATCAAATTTTCTCAAAAATTTCGGCAGAGTCTCCTTTGTAAAAACTGGCCCCAAACGGGTACAAACAAGTATAAATACATATAAACAATAAAAAGGCATCCCCAATGGGAGCTAACTCTACGCCAAAAGGCGGAAACAACCACACCAATGCATAATAGTATACAACGCCAAAGGGCGAGGATCAAAACTTAAAAGAAAACAAATCCACCAGATACCATACTAATACAAGCGCGACTCTAAGGTCGAAATAAATAACTGGTCTAGTAAACTATCAAGTAATACAAGTTTGGTTGATGGAGCTTTCTAGATACAAATGAAATAATAAAAGTACAATGGCGGTCCAGATACAAGTGAACCAACCTACCGTGCAAATCACCCTGAGTGAAAAGATGTGCCAGCAAGCTGCCAGGAAAACCTGTACATCGAACCCGTAATAAAATTTGGCACAACGGGGGTGAGTTGCCAACTCGTGAGTAGAAGATATCTGCGAAAAGAAATCGAATGCACGACGGTATCCTAGGTCATAATAATATACTAATATACTACTAGTCATCAAGTAAGACAGGATAATAAGCTACGTGTAAGTGCAAAAGCTCCATGCTCGTGTCAGTGCCTCATATAGTACTATGTCATGTGAATGAGTATGCATGCACCATGAATGTAAAATAACCAATCCTGAAATCTAGATATATCTGTATAAGAAATCTTTAGCTTTTATCATGGTAAAATGTGTATAGAAATCTGAAATATCAACGATGAAAACCAAGGAAATCCGCGTCAAGCATCGACACAAAACATGTAAATCTCAAGTCTCAATACCTCATAATCTCAATGGCTCATAATCTCAATATCTCGGGCTCCGTCAGTCCGGATCGGCCCATGTCATCAAATCTCACGACAACGGTCGGTATCCTCCGGATATCCGTCGCGCCAGACATCACCGGTAGGTAGTCTTCCCCTGCCAGGTTCATCGTCTACAACTCGATCTTCTTGCCCCGGGGTACCATACCGGGCCCACCATGTACCCGAGACGGTTCATTCACTCCTCGAATCGGGTCTCGAAATCCAACAGAAAACATGAAATCTCATGGTGGACGACACATACATCACGAGAAAACCGCATCTTATATTTTAAAAAGAGAGGAGGAGAGAGAGAAAAGTTTATATATATATTCTTGCGGTTTTCCCCAAAATCCAGAAATCTCATAGAAATCCAAATCCCAAAATCATGAGTAAGTATATGATAAGTGTCGGCATATGCCCTTTAATACTGCATGATAACATGAAAATGTGAATGCATGAAATGTCTAAGTAATAAATGCCATGTCTGTATTAACCCAGAGAGCAATCATAATATTATATCGATCTAGCTGTTAGATACTATGATCTAAAGTGTACGTGACATAACAATTACCGATGATGATGTGTGTGAGCCGGCAAATAAGTGTGCGTGGAATATCCACATCATCGGTAATTGTGCTGGTGTCCTAACAGGCAGAGTTTCATACTGATTAAAGAAACACATGTATGAACATGCAACATGATGATTATAATCTGAAAGTAAAAATGGAGGTGTAATAACCACTCATTTTAATATACAAGACTAACTACAACTATAAGACTCGAGCCTAAACTAGTGTCCATCTAACTTCCTAAGAAACTAAACCTAAAAAACTAGTCGGTAAGACATAAGAGTCTACCTAAGGTCTGAGGCCATATCTCTAATAGTCGGCAATCCAGCCTCAATAGCGTCACGTATATAGTACGGCTTCCTCGAATCAAGAGTGCGGATCAGTCATCACGTCTATACCTCGTACGGTAAAATCCATCGTACAGCATCCCAAAATCAGGGTACGGTCAAGTATCACCTACGTGTCTCATCATTCGTATAATATCATCATCAACACATGTCATGATCAAGGTACCATACTATAATCGCACACATCAATCATATATCATTGGCAACATAAATGTACATCGTTAATTTATCCTCAGAAATATCATGTCACATGTATCATATTGTGATTAAGTCACACCTAAAAGATATCGAAATCAAGTTACACCTTTATGATATCGAAATCAAGTTACACCTTTATGATATCGAAATCAAGTTACACCTACATGATATCGAAATCAAGTACACCTGTATGATGTCGTAAACAAGTCACACATATATCATACCATAATTTCAGGCACAGGTTACGGTCCGGGTTCTATTTTAGAGTCCCATGTACTTCAATATCATCGCCACCCTTTATTATTTATGTATACCTATTCATTATCTCATTTCCTAATGATCCGCTAACATCATAACACGACCGTATAGCCAAGAATCCCGGCATCAAGCCCAGTTATATTGTTTCATCCCCGTGTATCATAACACATCCTTGTATCACATATACGTATTGTGTATATATATATATATACCTACACCTAGTCCTATATATATATACACATACACGTATACACCACGTCGAGTATCAGTGTGTGCGTGTGTGTGCATCTACCTGAAACCTACGAATCTCCTCTAAGATATTCATCCTCGTGTAAGGTCTTTCTAAATCAATCTAGTCCAACCTGAGATCACTACTAGGGTCCTACTCACCGAAATTCTAAGGTCACGTCTGGCTTCCTAATGACAATAAGTACTTATTCCTATTCTACGTTGCGGGGGTGCTAAACGCCATCCACCCGATTTCCCCCGTAGATATACATCTACTCACCTGGTCCTTGTCTGCCGAAGACAGTGTCGCCATCCTCTTCTTCATCGCCCGCGGTCCACTTGAGGGGTACCTATACGCAAACATATAGATAATATCATAAACTGAATCACGGACAAAAGTCAAAACGACGCACGAAACGCGCATAGGTTAAAACCTATGTCCCGCTCATGCAAAAGAACCAAATATCGCTCGATGTCGGCATACAAACGCCGATTGATCGAGATAAACATCAACAAATAACTTGTAGTTTAAAAACTCATTACTTATAATATAAAACATGATTTAATCCATCGAAACCCTAAAAATCAATCAAATCGTCCGATTTCGAAAAACCCGAAAACGCCAATTTACCGTTTTACTTCAAAACTTACTGTTTAAACGAAACTAATGTTCATGATACTCATTAAATAGCATAACTAGATTATACAACCCATTACTATATTGCTAACGCTCCAATTATATTAATTGGAAAATTCTAGTTTGCAAATAAACCAATTTTAACACCTTGCAAGAAAAATGTCACAATATCACATCTAAATTGGATTTTGCATGAATTAATGCATTAAACTACAATTCATGATGATAATGATATAATGAAACCATAAATTATATTTTAAATTTCATTTATTTAAGAATTTCCAAAATCTAGTTAGCAAAATAGCATGTTTTATCACTATTTTTCAATTATCAATAGAACTAGTAACCAAATTAAGTTTTCCATTCCACTAACAAGTTAATATCCTCACTAAAACCACAATCTAGTGATAACAACCTTAATTAGAATTTTATATCACCAATAATTATGATATACAAAAAATCTAGTTTGCGAAAATTGCTTGATTTAAACAATTTGAATGAACAAATTACAATACATTAACCATGCATGATTTTTCATCTCTAAAAGTGTTAAACAAGTTATTATAACCTTACTTAATTAATAAAATTCATAACATGATTTTATAAACCCTAACTTGAATTTTAAAACTTGTAAAGAGAATTAATTTATTAAAACTAAACATGCATAAATGAAACATTTAATAACAATAAATCAAAAGAATAAAATTTATACCTCCACAACATGAAATCCAAACATGAAAATAAGCCTCCAAAATGATTGCTTTCCATCTCCAAAATCCACTTAATGATGAGCAAAGAATAGAGGGTAGGAATTAATTAGGATTTTGTGGATTTTTTATTGAATTTTTGATGGATTTTTGATGGATTTTGTAGCAAAAACCAAGTGGGGAAAAGGGGGGCTGCCAAGAGGAGGAGGGCCGGCCATCACATGAGGGAATGGGAGAGAAAGAAAGAGTAAAGAGTTGTGTAGAAACTTCACCCATTAACTACATATACTTATGTCTTTTCAACCTTTTATTTAATTTTAAACATTTCTTTTCTAAAGCAACTAAAGAAAATTCTAGAAATATGGAAAAATTTGCAAATAAATTTTGCATGATACACTCTAGATTCTAATATGAAATGATTCATTTTTGCAAATTAAACCCATTCAAATTTGTAATTTACACTAATTTAGAGTATAAATAAAGCTTATGTTAATATTTAAAATAATTAATTTAGGAAAAATATTTAATTAAACTAAAAATTTATAAGTGGCTAAATATACACCTTTTTTTAGTAATTACATAATTAAAATAGGTATTTTTAAATTTATAATGAAAAATAATTACGGTTTAGTTTTACGAAAAATACGTTTTACTTTACCGAAAACCATAAAATTTACTTAATCCCTTCACCGGGCGTGACCTCTTTAGCGAAACTAGTAGATGCTACAACCCACTCGGTTTGTCTTTTGATTGCTTTTATAGTTTTTGCTTTGCATACTGGTATTTGTGAAATATCCTGCAGCTTATTCGATAAGGAAAGAGCCGAGATCCCTTCACCGGGAGTGATCTCTTTAGCAAAACTAGTAAAAGCCTAAAAAACACTCCTTTTCAAAATCACTCGATTCTACAACGATATCAAGTTCATTACGCAAAGGGTTTTCTTAAAAACCTGTTGTAGCCCTCCGTCATTTCAGATAAGTAATATTTAGTATTCGTGCTGCGTTTGTTGACCTTCGTCAAGGCGTAGTGTGCGGTAGCTGATTAGTGCTTATCTGCAGCATACGATACAATTGGATTAGGGTAGTCGTACGGCCTTGTTGACCTCCGTCAAGGGTCGTGCGGATGGGTTTAATTCAATCAGGAAATGATGGGTTGAACTTGACTAGCAGCCTATGGTTTATAGACCTCCGTCAAGGTCATAGGATACTAGGGGTAAAACTATTATCGGGAATTTCAAGTGTTGAAATTTGCAATGAGATTGCATACCTTCTATGAGATAGTTGGATCCCGATAGCCACTGCGAGTAAGATTTACTCCTGGGAGAGTTTTACACATTACAATTAGCCGATCAAGTAGGTGTCCAGAAAGGTATTAACGGGGTTACATCCCTGGGAAAACGAGGTTTATTTTAATTAGGTCTGTGCGAAAGCACAGGGAACCTCCCTCAAAGTACCGACACTGGCCTGCCCGAAAGATTGGCGAACTTGTAGGGTGTAATTAATCCCGGCTAGTCTTACCTTTTAGGGTTTGAATGAAGATTTGATAAAAAACAGTAGGAGGCATCCTGATTAGATAAAATAATAACCAATGTGATCTTGCAAGAGCGCACGCAGAGTGTTTTCTTCTCTCTCTCTCTCCTGGTAGCGACCATGTCACATCTTAATCAAGATAATAATATGGATGCATTGACTGAATCTCCTTATTATACTGAGCTGGGAAACATTGGGTCCGCTCTATCTTATAACTGTTATAAGTCCAAGTAGGAAATAGGGGAATATCCGGATTCCCATGCCACCCAATCGAAGAAAATGCATGTTGATGCATCTTCTTTGGGTGTGTTCATTACCGAGAACTGTTTTTCAGTATCCTCTATGTCCTGGATATGTGATACTGGATCAGGATCCCGCATATGTAATATGTTACATGGGCTACAGATAGGTAGAGAACTAGGAATGGGTGATATGTCTCTAAGTGTAGAGAATGGTGCAAGTGTTGCAGCCAAACCAGTTGGCAAATATCATCTTGTATTAATACATTGATTCTGAACGAATGTTATTACATACCGAACCCGATATACAACATTACATCGGTTTCTTTAATGAGTTAAAGAAGGATATAATTTTGTATTGGAGGATAATGTTGTGAATATTTTCCTGAATCAAGAGTTGATTGGATCAGGCTCGTTATATAATAGCATATACATTCTAAATCAAACCACAGTTCAAAGTATCTAGAACACACACAAGAGGAGTAGTTCAGAAATAAACGAATCCTTCTTATGGTATTGTAGACTAGGTCATATCAATGCGACACGACCAGCTAAGTTACATAAGGATGAATATGAGAATCTGTTCGAATTTTCATCTTATACTACTTGCCAGTCTTGTCACAAAGGTAAGGTGATCAAAACTCCATTTACTGGAAACAGAGAAAGAGTTATTGAACTCTTGGGATGGATACATGATGATGAATACGGTCCTATGTATACAAATGCCAAAGTTGGTTCTTTATACTTCATTATATTCATTGATCTTCTCTCAAGATTCGGACATATGTTCCTGTTGAAACACAACTCTGAAACTTTTGAGAAATTCAAGAAATATAATCTTGAAGTTGAGAACCAGACAGGTAGAAGTATTAAGTCCTTCGATGTGATCGAGAGGAGAATACTTGGGCATGGAGTTCCTGGATTTTCTAAAAGGAGAATGGGATTCTCTCTCAGCTTACTCCTTTGAATATACCAAGCACAACAGTTTATCGAGGTGTAGGTATCGCACCCTATGAGATATAGCACGCTCTATGAAGAGTAATGCTGAGTTACCTGTTTTCCTTTGGAGTTATGCACTTAAGAAGCTGCATACCTATTGAATAGGGTTCCATCTAAATCAGTGCCTACCACTCCATATAAGATATGGTATGGGAAGAGACCATGTCTTAAACGATTTAAGATATGGTGTTGCCCGTCCTATGTTCAAAAGCAGAATCCAGACAAGCTCAATGCAAGGTCAGTTTTGTATAAGTTTGTTAGGATATCCCAAACATTTGTGGGGGAATATCTTCTACCACACTGAGGAGCAAAAGGTATTTTGTTTCCCAGCATGCCACCTTTTTAGAAAAGGAATTTCTTTTGAAGAAATTAATGGTCATGAGGTAGAACTGGAAGGAGTTCCAGCTAGACAAACTAACCGCTGATGATTTGGTGAAACCAAAAGATTCAATAGTCTCCGACGAAACACAGCCTCTCCGCGAATCTGGTAGGGTTCCTCATCCACTTGAGAGATACTACGGTATTTTCGGTGACAGTGGGAGCGAGGATTGCATCATGGTAGATGATGGCCCAACTAGGTTCAGGCAGGCCATCACGAGTGGCGACTCTGTGAAAAAGCTGGATGCTATGCGATCAAAGATGGAATCTATGTACACCAACAAAGTATGACTTTGCATGTTGCACCTGAAAGGGTAAAACCCATTAGGATTAAATGGATCTTGAGAAGATTCTTGGTGTAAATGGAAAAGTTGAGACTTTCAAAGCTATGCTTAAGTCCATCAGGATTAAAGTATGCATTGCGGAGTTGGAACATCTGTTTTGATGTGGCAGTCAAAGAGTTTGACTTCATCAAAAAGGTAGATGAACCTTGTATATACAAGAAGGTTGTAGAGAGTAAAGTTGTCTTCCACGTATTGTACGTAGATGACATACTCTTGATAGGAAATGGTTTCCTATGCTGCACCCGGTCAAGCTCCTCTTATCACGAGGATTCTCCATGGAAGATCTGGATGATACCTACTACATCTTATAGATTATGATCTATGGTGATAGATCTAAGTGGATATTGGGAATGTCCCAAATCCAGGTATATTAACACCATACTAAAGGGGTTTAGTATGGAAGATTCTAAGCGTGGTGGTTCGCCCACTTACTCATGGACCACTCTCTCCAAAAAGAAGTCTCCCAAGACTGATTTGGAGAGATCTCGTGTGCAAGGGATACCCTATGCTTTGGCAGTAGGCTCTATCACGTGTGTACGATGCTATGTACCAGACCAGATGTAGCTAACTCACTTGGTGCAGTGATCAGGAATCAATCGGATCTTGGGAGAATCACTGGACAGATGTGGAGGACATTCTTAAGTACTTGAGAAGCACTAAATGAATGTTCTTGGTTTGAGCTTCCAGAGTGATAAGGTCGACTGAAAATCAGTCACATGCATTGTATTTATCCTTAGTGGAGGGACGGTATGTTGGAAGAGTTACAAGATAGATACCATGGCATACTAGACGATAAAGGCTGAATACATTGCTACAAACGATACTACCAAAGTGGCTGTCTGGACATTTCTTGTTTATGAGATGAACAAGGTTCCTACCATTGAGCGTCCAATAACTGTTATTGAGATAACAATGGAGTTGTGGGTTTATCCTAGGAACACCAGTCCCATCAGTGATCTAGACATATTCTGAGGACAGTATCACCTGATCTGGGACATGGTTGATCTCCAGGAATCGAGATCAGGAGAGTAGACGCGAAGGATAACATGGCGGGTCCACTCACAAAGGCCTTTCCCTAGAGAGACTTCTATAGGACGTTGAGTATGAGATACTGCAACAAATGTCCTTAGTGCAAGTGGGAGATTGTTAGTTATATGTATACCCTAGAGGCCATTACTGTATATGTGATGTATATTGTAGTGGATACTTGGACATATATAGGGAGGACTTTCTTGCTCGACATGATAGTATGCTATCTGGTACACTTTATCTTAACATGTACACTTATTGTCTCTCTATTACATGTTGATAAAGCCCTTAGGATAAGTACTTGACTACCAGGATTATCATGCGGATCATACTAGTGGGGAAGAGGTAGTCGAAAAGTACATCCTTCAATTGTTCCTAGTCGTGGGAGTATTGAGACAGGGCATCGATACTCCAGAGTAGACTGGCGTATATGCTTCTCGACCCATATGATGGGAGATGGATGATCCCATATCCATTGGTGTTTGATATGAGACATGGTATATGAGTGCTCAGTGGAGACTGGGTACATTGAACGGACTCGCCGAGAACTCCTAGATGGTATTATACCTATTGTCAGATAGCAGTTCTCTGGTGACACTGGTACATGTTAGTCTGTCGACCCGAGATCGTCATAGAGACTTGTGTGATTCCCACTGTGCTTTAATTTCCACCATACCACGGTCAAGAGATCGTGCAAAAAGGTGGTTTTTGGGTATAGTCCCGAGTCACATGGAGGCAATGAGCGATAGGAGGGGATTTGTCTCTCTCAATTTTGGGAGTTGATGTTGCGCTATGCTCGATTGGCCATAACAGGAAATCCCTGGCCAGGGCTGCTGAGATCTACTGGTAAGTATTATCAGTAGTTTCTCGAACTTTTAAGGACCTTGCATCGGCATGACATATCAGGCTATTGGGGTCTGACGTTATACCACCCCCAGACTGTGATATGCGACATATCTGACGAAGAGACCGGACTATACGGTAGTGTTACTGATTGGATTCGCAGGAGTATGAGTAGGCTTGCTTGTTGATCTTCTGATCGCTCAATACCCGGGAGGCCATTACGTTTAGCAGACTGCTTGCGGCTTGTGGGTGTTTGATATGATCATTACCTGCTGCCGGCGTATTGACGAGTCTTTAGAGTCCTACACAGAGCTTTCCTGGTTCATGCGAAACGAAGTAGGAGCACATATGTGATATGTGCGGAACCGAGATTAATGCGCGTATATGATACCGCATTCTATTCTCGCGATATGTGATATCCGTCGGTTACATATGATATAGCTGGATTATCTGATCAAGTGTTGATTCGATAAGTTGATTCATATGATATTAGTCTGTTGTATGTGATATAACCGGATTATTAAATCAAGTGTTGATTTGATAATTTAATGTATAATTATATATTTGATATATTAACAAATATTTGTTCAATAAACATGTCTTTTTCTCACTTGTGTACATATAGTATATACGTGATATATATAAATGTACATTTTACTGTGTCATGCTTGATGATATTGTTAGTTATATGTATGCCCTAGAGGCCATTACTATACATAGGATGTATATTGTAGTGGATGCTTGGACATATATAGGGAGGACTTTCTTGCTCGACATGATAGTATGCTATCTGGTTGCTCTTTACCTTAACGTGTACACTGACTGTCTCTTTGTTACATGTTGGTAAAGCCCTTAGGATGTGTACTTGACTACCTGGACTATGATGCGGATCATACTAGTGGGGACATGGTAGTCCATAAGTACATCCTTCAAAGTCCCTAGTCGTGGGTATATCGAGACGGGGCATCGATATACTAGAGTAGACTAGCGTGTACCTTCTCGACCCATAAAGATGGGCGATGGATGATCCCATATCCATTGGTGTTAGACATCAGAGATGATATACGGATGCTCAGTGGAGAATGGGTATACTGGACGGACTCGCCGAGAACTCCCAGATGGTATTATACCTTACGTCAGATGGCAGTTCTCTGGTGACACTGGTACAGGTTAGTCTGTAGACCCGAGATCGTCATAGAGTCTTGTGTGATTCTCACTGTGCTTTGATTTCTACCTTACCACGTCCAAGAGGGCGTGCAAAACGGTGGTTTTTGGGTACAGTCCCGAATCACATGGAGGCAATGAGCGATAGGAGGGGATTCGTCTTTCCCGGTATAGGGAGTTGATGTTGCGCTGTGTTCGATTGGCTATAACCGGAAATCCCTGGCCAGGGTTGCTGAGATTTACTGGTAAGTGTTACCAGTAGTTTCTCGAACTGTTATAGACCTCATATCGACACGACTTATCGAGCTATTGGGGTCTGACGTTTACCACCCCTAGGCGAGATATGCGACATATCAGACGACGAGACCGGACTGTACGGTAAGTGTTACTGGTTGGATTCACAGGAGTATGAGCGAGCTTGCTCGTCGATCTTCTGATCTTTCAATACCCGGGTGGCCGTTACGTTTAGCAGACCGCTTGCGGCTTGTGGGTGTTTGATATGATCATTACCTACTACCGGCATATTGACGAGTCTTTAGAGTCCTACACAGAGGTTTCCTGGCTCAAGCGAAACGAAATAGGAGCGCATATGAGATATGTGCGGGACCGAAAATTATACCAGTATGTGATACTGTATTCAATTCTCGCGTTTTGTATCATTGGTCGGTTATATGTGATATATCCGGGTTACCGAATCAAGTGTTGATTCGATACATTGATACACTTGATATTAGTCGGTTATATGCGATATGACTGGATCGTTAAATCAAGTGTTGATTTAATGATTTAATGCATAATCATATATTTGATATATTACTTTGCATTAACTAGTATTTGTTCACTTTAAATGGATTTTCTCACTTGAAATACACAAGTTGTATATGTGATATACTTTTGCGCACTTGTTTGTATCATGTTTGATGATACAAGCTAACTTGGATTTGTGTATGTGAATAAACCATGGTTATGTTAATGGTTAGGGTTTCATTTGATTTATTTGCTTATTTATTTATTTATTCATTCATTTTGGAAAAATGAAAATGGTGGCTAATTTTGTTTCTTTGTTGAAGCTTCATGAAGCTTTGAAAAAGTCTACCATTTTTGTTTCATGCCTAACCTAACCATTCACCTAACCCTAGTTTATTCTCTACACCTAACTATGGTTGCAATATGATAAGAATGAAGAGTTTTTCTTTTTAACTTAATCTTTTTATACTTATCATATTCTTTTTCTTCTTCTTCTTCTTTTTCAAGATGAAGAAAACCTTGCATCCTTTAATGGCAACTTGAGAAAAAGAGTGAGAAATCCAATTCTAAAGTGAACTCACTTCCTATTTCTTCATCCTCTACCACTTGCCAAGTAGTATAGGGTGTTTTCTTCACAAGTTTCATGGCTTGGTGAAGTTGGAGCTTGACCTTGTGTTGCCTCGACGTAGATCATCTTCGGCATCAAAGTCGACGACCTAGCCCGCCCATTTCTCCGATGAAGCCGATGCTAGAGCCCGGGATCTGATGATCGCAGCGAGGGGACTTCATCGCGGAGCTTTGGAGGTGGAGGACCGGATCTACAAAGGTTGTATATCCGTTCACTTAGTTAAGTTGTTAACTAGTTGCATGTTTCGCCTATTCTCTAGTTAACGATCCGTATTAGGGTTTGTAGGCACCGGAAAATTTTGAATTTGGCATGGTTGATGTCTTGTGCGACCTTATTAGTGTGCCTAGGAACCCTACAGTGGTATCAGAGCCTAGCTAGAGCCTTAGGCGATGCGTAGACGATGTTAGAAATCCGTTCGAATCCGAAACCCTAAAAGAATACCACTCTCTGGACTTTTTCTGAAAAAGTGGATTTTTCAATATTAAAAATAGCCATAAAATTCATCAGGGTTTTACAAGAATTACTGTACAAAACGGGAACCCTAAGTCGTCTAAAGCGCCGCGGAACTGCGGCCCCACCCTGGCTTGGGCGGCGGTTCCGCAGCCAAATTGATGAAGCTTTCCTCGTGGCTTGCACAGTAATTTCTATATTTAAGTGCTATATTTTCTGGGAATTTTTAACTTACACTCCACTGTTGAGTTTTCTGGGGTTGTTTTGGGGATTCGATTATTTAATCGGATTGTCTAATTTTGTCTATGTGTTTTCCGGATAATTTTTTAATATGTTAAAAAGTTTGACCGGATATAAATACCCACTTTTTCCCCTGTCGGGAAATTTCCAAGTGTTGGATCTTTCCGTGGTTTAATAACGTTCTAAGTAGTGCAAGTAACGCGATGGACCCTCTAGAAGGCAACAAATCTTAACTCGATTATGTGACCGTCTTGAACTGCCCTTTGAAACTTAGGGTTTGGGGCAGTACGGCGTGCCACATGTGAGGCGTTGGCTTGACTCTTCTACGGCTGGACCGTTGGTACTGAGGCATGAACTGGATGTTTTTAAACTTGTTTCATGTGTTGATCTGTTTCGGGAAAACTTGGGTGTTTGATTGTTCGATCGGAAAGTTTAACATTTTCTATTTATCTGGAATGTGATACAATATTTGGAATCCACAAGTAGTTATGAGATAACTGAATGAATGTTATAAAAATAGCAGTTTAGTCTCACTTGATCGGTTGCCACGGAATTTTGATGTGATCAAAAGTCCGTCGCAATCACGTAGCGTACGCGGATACTCGCCGGGTAAACTTATTAGACAGCCTCACTCCATAGCCCCGACCAAGTGACTGTAGGAGAACCCCGTCGCCGAAAGCATCCGTTCGGGTGCTCGCGGCAGCGGTGTTCCGCCTTGGTGCACTTCGTAGGAGGCATCGGGGGTGCAGCCGTCTACTGAAGTTTGCGACGAGCATTCGATCAGGATGTCGGGAATCTTGTTGCATTGCCTGACTTGATATTGAAAAGAGTTTTCGATAATGGGACTAAAATGCGGGGTTTATAATTGTTAGGCATGCGATGTCTAAGGAATTCATTTGATTAGGCATGCGATGTCTATGCAGGTTGCGGATTCCAACTGTTGTAGTTTTACACTTTCTTTTCTGTGACCGTAAGTGTAATATGTGATATCGCCGGTTTCGTTGCTATATGTCAACGACAATTGGGATACGCATGTTTACTTACGTTGATGACATGTGATGTTATGTGTTGCTGGATATGTTATATTGGATCGTCGTGTTTGAATAGCCGGGTTTTTTTATGTGAGATGAGTGTTTTTCATTTTCATTCATGTAAAAACTTGTATGTAATATTCTTTTATTAGGGCACTTCCAGGTTGCGGAAGATGTCACCTTTGTATATTATTTACTTTTCCGCACTAGGATAGACCCAAGGAGGAGGGTACAAGTAACCGGGTTCTGGAGTCCAGTGGGAGACCAACTCGAGGAGTCGAGTCCGGGTCTCCTAACTCTAGAATTTGTAGGGTTGCTTGCCGCTCTCGTAGGGGTCTAGGGGTGTGGGTTTGGCTATTCATCGCGACCATGGAATCCGTGTTTTATACTGGCTCGTGTTGAAAACACGGACGTCCTAGTATATCCAATATTTCATATGTTTCTTCTGCTGCGATATCTGTGATGTGATCATTTGATATGTTCTGTGATAAATACCATATATAGTATATATGATATATTATATAGACGTTACTTATGTTTTACACCCGCGCTAGCCCTGCCCCGCTCTGCCGTTAGTTACCTAACCTAACGGTGCACGAGGGGACATCAAGGCGAATGCGGATGGCATAATTGTACGTCGTATTTATCTGTGATGTTTAGGTACTTAAATGATGGGACTTCATTAATGAGATTAATGAAATAAAAGAAACCTAAAGATGTTGTAGAATCGAATTTCAAAAATAAAATAGGTAGCTACAGTTCTTGCTTTGCATCGCGGTGTTCCTTGTAGAACATCCTGCACCTTATTCGATAAGGAAATGACCGAGATCCCTTCACCGGGAGTGACTCCTTTAGCAATAACTGGCAGATGCTACAACCCTCGGTTTGTCTTTTTGATTGCTTCTATAGTTTCTGCTTTGCACAGTGATATATATGATATATCCTGCACCTCATTCGACGAGGAAAGGACCGACGATCCCTTCACCGGGAGTGACTCCTTTAGCAAAACTAGAAAAGCCTCAAAAACACTCCATTTTAAAATCATTTGATTCTACAACGATATCAAGTTCATTACGCAATAGGTTTTCAGAAAAACCTGTCGTAGCCCTCCGTTATTTCAGATAAGTTGTATATAGTATTCGTGCTGCATTTGTTGGCTTTCGTCAAGGTGCAGTGTGCGGTAGCTATATGCTGCTTATCTGCTGCATACGATGCGATTGGATTAGGGTAGTCGTGCGGCTTTGTCGGCTTTCATCAAGGGTCGTGCGGGTGGGTTTAATTCAATCAAGAAATGACGGGTTGAACTTGACTAGCGGGCTATGGTTTGTTGGCTTTCGTCAAGGTCATAGCACGTTAGGGGCAAAATTATCGGGAATTTCAAGTGTTGAAATTTGCAATGAGATTGCATACCTTCTAAGAGATAGTTGGATCCCGATACCCACTGCGAGTAATTGTTACTCCTTGGAGAGTTTTACACATTACAATTAGCCGATCAAGTAGGTGTCTATAAAGGTGTTAACGAGGTTACGCCTATGGGAAAACGAGGTTTACATTAATTAGGTTCGTGCGAAAGCACGGGGAACCTCCCTCAAAGTACCGACACTGGCCTGGCTGAAAGATTGGCGAACTTGTAGCGTGTAATTAATCCCGGCTAGTCTTTCCTTTTAGGGTTTGAAGGAAGATTTGATAAAAACAGTGGGAGCCATCCTGATTAGATAAAATAATAACCAATCTATTCTTGCAAGAGCGCACGCTGAGTGTTTTCTTCTCTCTCTCTCCAGGTAGCGACCATATCATGCCTTAATCAAGATAATAATACGGATATTGTTAGTGTATATGCCCTAGAGGCCATTACTGTATCATACTAGTTTGTATATTACTTAATGGATGCTTGGGATATTCACCTTCTATATACAATCTTGCTCAAAATAGTAGTATGCTACTTGGTTTGTTTCTACTTCAATGTGTACATGTGTTTATTTTTGTATATCGCCTATACACATTAGTAGAGCCCTTAGGATCTTTGCTTGATTACCAGCGATGTGATGGCCGTCACACTAGTGGGGCTGGGTAATCTATAAGCACATCCTTATGCAGGTCCCTGGTCGCAGGACTATCGAGACAGGGCATCGATACTCCGGAGTAGACCAGCGCATGCGCTTCTCATCCCAGTGTGGGAGACGGTCTGTCCCACAGCCGTCAGTACGTCGTACTTGAGATAGTATGCGGGTGCTCGTTAGGTTACGGGTACACTGGACAGGACTCGTCGGGAACTGACTAGTTGGTATTATACCTATCGTCAGTTATCAGTTCCCAGGTGACATGAGTACAGCTTAGTCCGCTGACTTGACACTGTCACTTCGTCTCGGGTGTGTTCCCACTGTACTTTGATCACTACCCTACCACGGCTCAAAGGAGTCGTGCAAACAGGTGGTGGTTGGGTGCAGTCCCGAAGCACTTGGAGGCAGTGACGGTTAGACAGGATTCGTCTCTCCCGGTATTGGGAGTTGACATCGCGCTGTGTCTTGGAGAGCCATTACACGAGTAGTCCCTGGCCAGGGCAAACGAGATATACTGGTAGGTTTCCAGTGTTATCTCAGGGTGTTTTGGGCTTCGCTCCGGCACGACTTGTACCGCTATTGGGGGACTGACGTTTACCGCCCCCTAGGCCCGCCATGCGATGTATCAGACGAACAGACCGGACTGTACAGAGAATGTCACACTCAGGCTCAGTAGGAGTTCAGATGGGTTTCGCCTCGTCGGTCTTCTTGTCGGCATTACCTGGGAACCGTTACGCACAGCTAGTGCCGCTTGCGGTCTGTGGTTAAACCCACTGCCAGCGTAGTGTCGAGTCTTTAGAGTCCCACACAGAAAGCTTTTCGCCTTTAGGCAAAAGAGTAGAGGTCGCATGGTATTGCGACAGGTCGCGTGGTTATGCGACAGGGTTCGGTCACATCCGTGCACTTGTGCACGTACAGTGTCCGGACAGTTTACACTAGCGGGCTTTGGTTTAAGCCAGATCCTAGTGTACCTTATGGGATTGGATTTATCCAGTTTGCATTCGTGTTCCTCGGAACGCGGATGCGGGTGTGTATGCACAGTTGACAGGGAGGCAGAGGCTGCGGATTCTCATTAGGGTTGTTGACAGTTGACCGTTGACTATTTGACTTTATGCTCAACCCTAATGAGAATATGATATGTGATTAACTATTATATTAATTAAGTATTATGGTGATATGGTTGTTGATTTGTTGACTTTTGTTGACTTGTTGACCGGTTGACTAGGCTTGACTAGTTGACCATCATGATAACCATGGTTATCATTTCATGCCAAAGACTTTTTCTTGCTTGCTCATTTGAGTAAAATGAGTGCATGACATGATAAGGTTATGGTTGCTTCTAACCATCACATAAGACTTTTTTGATATGATGAGTTATGATCACTTTGGATTATGAGAGGGTGAAAGACAAAAGAGTTGCTCATTCTTTCTTGCTCATTCTCTCTCTTGTTCTTGAGCTCTCCTCTTGCTCTCACCCTCAACCTCTTGCTCCCTCTCTTGATCTATGGTTCTCTTGTCTCATGAGTTGAGAATCAAGAACCATAGATAAAATCCCATTCTAAATCATCTCTACTCATTCTAGTTCACTAGGTTTAGCAAACCAAGTGAACTAGTTTCTTCAAAGAACGAAGAAGGAGCTAAAGGTTGGAGCTTTCAAGTGGATCTATCTTCGGCGTACGGAGACAACGAGAAGGAGCCATCGAACCACCATCGGAGCTTGAAGAGAAGGAGTTCAAGTTTAGGTATAACCATCTTCATCCGAGTAGCTAAATATCTTTAGCTTAGTATGCTAGTTTTAGTTTAGGTAAAGATCCCGACCTAGCTTAGTCCATGTTGCCTCTTGCGTTAAAATTTTGATTTTATACCGTTTCCGCCTCCCCGTAAGAACCGGGGGTCGCAACGTGGACTTACAGTGGTATCAGAGCCTAACTAAACTTAAACTAGCTTGGTAGTGAAATGTAACGAAGTTCGGAACCGGAAAAATCCAAAAACCAAACTTTTACAAAAAACTGAGTTTCTGTTGAAATTTTTTTGGCTCAAAATGAAAAACTTTACACTTGTAAATTCGGCTCAGGGTTTTGTGTGAACACCCAAGAAAAACGATACAGTAATTCGTCCAAACCGCTGCCCTTCCGCCGCGCGAGCTAGGCATCCGCCGCGGAACCGCCGCGCTTTGTCGTCTTCTGTGCATCGTTTTTCGTGCAGTGTGTGTATGTGTTGGTTTTGGGATTTTTGGAATATATTATATGTGCCCAGATTTTCCAGAAAAGAAATTTCCTTTTGGGGTCCTATAATTCCGTATTTTTTCCAAACTTCACTGCACTTTGACTATGATGGTTATATCTGTGATGTTTGCATGTATTGAACGTCGGCTAATCGCTATAAGTCGATTGGTCGGGGTTATACATGATCTGTAATGTGCTGGAATGTGTATATAAATATGTTGGATTGTCGCGGGTGAATAGCCGGGGGTTGTGAGACGAGAGTTTTCTTTTCTTGCAATTCATGTAAATTTGTAAATTGATGTAATAATTATTTGTATGGCCGCACAACCGGGTCGGGGTTGTAGCCGTCATTGTATAATTTCTTTTTACTGTTTTTGCTCCTAGGATAGACCCATGGAGGGGTGCACAAACTACCGGGTATGCCGAAGTGTCGAGTGGCCTACTCATGGAGATGAGGGAGGTTGCTACGCTTCGGGTACTTGGCGGGTAGTTTGCCGCACCCGTAGGGGTCTTGGGTGGGGTTTTGGCTATTCACCGCGACCGTGTAATCTGTTTTTGTTACAGGCTCATACAAATTACAGATTCCTAGTATATCCAATGTATTTATCTGTGATCTGAAATGTTTATCATTGCAGTATATCTATATATGATATTATTTAGGCGTTGCTTATGTTTTACAGACGCGCTAGCCCAGCCCCCGCTCTGTCGTTAGTTAAGTAACCTAACGGATAATGACGGGGCCCCGTGGCGAATGCGAATGGCATAAGCGTACGTCATATTTTGGTTGTTTTCTGCAATGGTAGGATTAAATGATGGGACGCATTAAAAGAACTAATGCAAGAATATCACGCATTAAAAGAACTAATGCAAGATAATAAACCAAGTTAAAGTCGTTGGAACACTTTCGAAAAACCACTCGGTTCTTTTCAAAAACAACTTTTAAATGCGGAGCTTGAGCCACTCCTTTTAAAAGCTATCTCGTTCCATCGACCAAATCAAGTTCACTACGTTCACGGTTTTGCCAAAACCATCCGTAGCCCTCCGTCGTTTCACATGAATAGTCAATAGTATTCAAGCTGTGTTTGTTGGCCAAAGTCAAGGCACAGTGATTGGTAGCTATTGGGTATTCATGTGCAGCATAGATAGATGCGTTGGTTTGGAACAATCGTACTGCCTTGTTGGCCAAAGTCAAGGGTAGGTGCGGGTGGATTCAAATTAACCTGGAGAACGACGGGCAGAACTTGACATGTGACTTATGATTTGTTGGCCAAAGTCAAGGTCATAAGAGCATGGGGCAAAAATCTACATCGGGAGTTTCATAAGTACTGAAACTTGCTAGATTTGCATACCATTTGGAGTGTGATGATTCTGGTAGGATTCCTTCAGTTTCATCACGCAATGATATTTGGATCCCGATCCTACTGTGAGTATATGCTACTCCTCGGGAAATTTCTCACTTAACGATCAATGCTATAAACCTAGTAGGTGCCTAGAAAGGTGTTAGCGGGGCTACGCCCCCAGGGAAAAGAGGTTCTTTAATTAAGGAACTTCGCGAAAGCGTTGGAAAACCTCCCTCGAAGTACCGACACCGGCCTGGCTGAACGGTTAAGCAAGTATTGTACGGTGGGATTGATCCTGACTAATTCTTCCTTTATGGTTTGAGGAGGGATTCGAGAAACAGTGGGAGCCATCCTGTTTAGACAAACTAAAAACCACTCTAAACTTGCAAGAGCATCATCCTGAGTGTTTCTTCTTCTCTCTCCTAATTGCAGCGACCAATCAACATGACTGGACTTAAGTTACTCCTAGATAAAAACAAACTGACAGGGCCAAACTACAAAGATTGGCTCAGGAATGTCAAGATAGCAATCACTTATGACAAGCTGGGGTATCTTCTTACCACCAAAGCTCCCCCTGTCCCTGGTCCAACTTCCAGCGTCGCGGATAAGGAAATCCGTAAGACTTGGGAGATTGATAGCGCGAAGGCCAAATGCCTCCTGCTTGCCTCGATGGACAACGAACATCAGAGGAGGCATGAGAATATGGATATGGAGTCCATATTGCTCCATACAAAAGAACTGTATGGAGAGCAATCACGTATCGCAAGATACGAAGCGTCGAAAAAGTTATTTTCGACAAGAATGGCCGTCGGATCATCAGTAGCCGAGCACGTGCTAAAGATGATCGGCTTCATTGAGGAGCTCGCTGACCTAGGGATCACATTGGAGAGTGAGCTATATACGGATATAGTTCTCCAGTCCCTTCCTTCCACTTACGCCCAGTTTATACTGAACTTCAACCTACAAGAAAAAGAGGTTGAACTATCAGAGCTCCTCAACATGCTGAGGAGCGCAGAGGGCACCCTACAGAAAGGTAGGGAAACATCCACTTTGTTTGTAGGAGGATCATCTTCTTCTAGGTCCAAGGCGAAAGCCAAGGGAAAGAAGAAGAAGGCCCCCGCCAAACCAAGGGGCGGTGTTGGTAAAGTGGATACGAAGGGAAAAGGCAAAGCAACAAAGTTAGCGGGAAAGCTTGTGGATAAGGAAGAATGCTTCTATTGTCATAAGAAAGGACACTGGAAGAATGATTGCAGGGCCTGGAAGGCCAGAACACAGGAATTGAAGCAGGTTGCAGCTTCAGCTTCAGGTGTGTATGTTATTGAAAACTGTCTTTCAATAAACTCTACTTCCTGGGTATTGGATACCGGATCAGGATCTCATATCTGTAATTCTTTGCAGGCGTTGAGAAACCGTAGTGTTTTGAAAGCAGGTGACATGACCCTCAGAGTTGCAAACGGAGCTAGCATGGATGCTAAAGCCGTGGGGGACTATCACCTGGGAATGTCAGATGGACATGTTTTGGTTTTGCGTAATTGCTTTTTTGTACCCAACGCAACTTGTAATATCATTTCTGTATCTTTAGTTTCTAAAGAAGGTTATGAATTTGCGTTTGTAAGTAATGTTGTAAACATTCACCTTAATCAAGTATTGATTGGGTCAGGTACTCTGAGTAATGGTATATACGTGTTAAACCAACCACAGATTTTTAATGTCCAGAATACACACAAAAGAAAGTCTCCAGAAATAAATCAGACTTTCTTATGGCATTGTAGATTGGGTCACATCAATGAGAGAAGGTTGACGAAGTTACATACAGAAGGGTATTTGAATGCGTTCGAATATCAGTCGTATGCCACTTGTCAATCCTGTCTCAAGGGAAAGATGACAAAGACTCCGTTTACTGGACATGGAGTAAGAGCGAGCGAGCTCTTGGGACTCATACACAGTGACGTGTGCGGTCCAATGTCTACACATGCCCGAAGCGGACATTCTTACTTCATTACTTTTACGGATGACTTCTCAAGGTACGGTTATGTCTTCTTAATGAAACATAAGTCCGAGGCCTTTGGAAAATTCCAGGAGTATAAGAATGAAGTAGAGAAACAGACCGGCAAAAGTATTAAGATTCTAAGATCGGATCGAGGTGGAGAATACTTAAGTGCCGAGTTCCTGGACTATTTAAAAGAGAACGGAATTCTCTCTCAGCTTACTCCTCCATACACCCCGCAACATAACGATGTATCGGAGAGACGGAACCGCACCCTATTGGATATGGTGCGGTCCATGATGGGTAATGCTGAGTTACCGCGATCATTCTGGGGGTATGCGCTAGAATCAGCAGCGTACCTTTTGAACCGAGTTCCGACTAAGACTGTGCCTTCCACACCATATGAAATGTGGTGTGGGAAGAGACCCTATCTTAAGCACATTAAGACATGGGGATGTCCGGCTTTTGTCAAAAAGCAGCATGCGGACAAGCTCGAGGCACGCTCAGTACAGTGCAAGTTTGTGGGGTATCCAAAGAACTCAAAAGGATATTTCTTCTACTGTGAAGAGGAACAAAAAGTTCTTGTTTCTCGTCATGCCTACTTCTTGGAAACCGAGTTTTTGGAAAACCAGATAAGTGGGAGCACAGTAGAACTGGAAGAAATTCCAGAACCACGGACTGTTACTGAAAGTTTAGTGGAACCAGAAGGTTCGGAAGAACAGGACATTCCTACGCCGCTCCGCAGAAGTAGTAGGCAGTCTCATCCGCCCGAGAGATACTACGGTTTTCTCATAGACGGGGATAGAGAGGATTGCATCATAGATTATGATGAGCCTACTAGCTTCCAGCAGGCCGTTCAGAGCGTTGACTCAGTGAAATGGCTGGATGCAATGCGGACCGAAATGGAGTCCATGTACACCAACAAGGTATGGACGTTGGACATTGCTCCAGACGGGGTAAAACCCGTAGGATGCAAGTGGATCTTCAAAAGGAAGATTGGTGTAGATGGACAGGTTGAGACCTATAAAGCTAGGCTGGTAGCAAAGGGTTTTCGTCAACGACCTGGCTTGGACTACGACGAAACCTTTTCTCCAGTAGCCATGCTGAAATCCATTCGGATCCTTCTTGCCATTGCTTCCTTCCACGATTATGAGATCTGGCAAATGGACGTAAAGACAGCTTTTCTAAATGGAAATTTAGATGAGTGTGTCTATATGGACCAGCCAGAGGGTTTCATTCAGAGTGAGAGCAGCGGAAAGGTGTGCAAGTTGCTTAAGTCCATCTATGGACTAAAGCAGGCATCGCGGAGTTGGAACATCTGTTTTGATGAGACGGTCAAAGAATTTGGCTTTATCAAAAATCCAGATGAACCATGCATCTATAGTAGATTTGTAGCGAGAACTGTAGTATTCCTCGTTTTATACGTGGATGACATTCTCTTAATAGGAAATGACATTCCTATGCTACAATCTGTCAAGGGGTTCTTGTCACACAGGTTCTCCATGAAAGACCTGGGTGATGCCTCATACATTCTGGGTATCCGGATCTACCGTGACAGATCCAAGAGGATATTAGGACTTTCGCAGTCCAGGTACATCGACACCATACTGAAGAGGTTCAGTATGGAAGATTCCAAGCGCGGTAACCTACCGGCTTGTCACGGGATCACCCTCTTTAAAGAGATGTCTCCCAAGACTGATTTAGAGAGGGATCGCATGTCTATTATACCCTACGCTTCTGCGGTAGGCTCTATAATGTATGCGATGTTGTGTACCAGACCGGATGTAGCTTATGCACTGAGTGTGGTAAGCCGGTATCAGTCTAACCCTGGGGAGAAACACTGGATAGCGGTAAAGAACATTCTCAAGTACCTGAGAAGGACTAAGGAGATGTTCTTGGTGTATGGCGGAAAAGACCTCCAGATCGAGGCCTTTGCTGACTCCAGCTTCCAGAGTGACAAGGATGATTCCAAGTCCATGTCGGGTTTTGTCTTTACCCTCAATGGAGGGGCGGTGTGTTGGAAGAGTTCCAAACAGGAAACCGTTGCAGACTCGACGATGGAAGCGGAATACATCGCTGCATCTGATGCCGCAAAAGAAGCTGTCTGGATGAGGAAGTTCTTGAAAGAACTTCAGGTGGTTCCGTCCATTGTTGATCCAATACCTCTGTATTACGACAACAACGGGGCTATAGCTTTAGCGAAGGAACCCAGATCCCATCAGAGATCCAGGCACATCTTGAGGCGGTATCACCTGATCAGGGAGATCGTGGATCGCCAGGAGATCGAGGTTCGGAGAGTCGCTTCAGAAGACAACACTGCTGATCCATTCACCAAGGCCTTGCCCCAGACTCAGTTCGAGTGGCTGATCGAGATGATAGGTCTTCGATACGCCAGTACATGGCCTTAGTGCAAGTGGGAGATTGTTAGTGTATATGCCCTAGAGGCCATTACTGTATCATACTAGTTTGTATATTACTTAATGGATGCTTGGGATATTCACCTTGTATATACAATCTTGCTCAAAATAGTAGTATGCTACTTGGTTTGTTTCTACTTCAATGTGTACATGTGTTTATTTTTGTATATCGCCTATACACATTAGTAGAGCCCTTAGGATCTTTGCTTGATTACCAGCGATGTGATGGCCGTCACACTAGTGGGGCTGGGTAATCTATAAGCACATCCTTATGCAGGTCCCTGGTCGCAGGACTATCGAGACAGGGCATCGATACTCCGGAGTAGACCAGCGCATGCGCTTCTCATCCCAGTGTGGGAGACGGTCTGTCCCACAGCCGTCAGTACGTCGTACTTGAGATAGTATCGGGTGCTCGTTAGGTTACGGGTACACTGGACAGGACTCGTCGGGAACTGACTAGTTGGTATTATACCTATCGTCAGTTATCAGTTCCCAGGTGACATGAGTACAGCTTAGTCCGCTGACTTGACACTGTCACTTCGCCTCGGGTGTGTTCCCACTGTACTTTGATCACTACCCTACCACGGCTCAAAGGAGTCGTGCAAACAGGTGGTGGTTGGGTGCAGTCCCGAAGCACTTGGAGGCAGTGACGGTTAGACAGGATTCGTCTCTCCTGGTATTGGGAGTTGACATCGCGCTGTGTCTTGGAGAGCCATTACACGAGTAGTCCCTGGCCAGGGCAAACGAGATATACTGGTAGGTTTCCAGTGTTATCTCAGGGTGTTTTGGGCTTCGCTCCGGCACGACTTGTACCGCTATTGGGGGACTGACGTTTACCGCCCCCTAGGCCCGCCATGCGATGTATCAGACGAACAGACCGGACTGTACGGAGAATGTCACACTCAGGCTCAGTAGGAGTTCAGATGGGTTTCGCCTCGTCGGTCTTCTTGTCGGCATTACCTGGGGACCGTTACGCACAGCTAGTGCCGCTTGCGGTCTGTGGTTAAACCCACTGCCAGCGTAGTGTCGAGTCTTTAGAGTCCCACACAGAAAGCTTTTTGCCTTTAGGCAAAAGAGTAGAGGTCGCATGGTATTGCGACAGGTCGCGTGGTTATGCGACAGGGTTCGGTCACATCCGTGCACTTGTGCACGTACAGTGTCCGGACAGTTTACACTAGCGGGCTTTGGTTTAAGCCAGATCCTAGTGTACCTTATGGGATTGGATTTATCCAGTTTGCATTCGTGTTCCTCGGAACGCGGATGCGGGTGTGTATGCACAGTTGACAGGGAGGCAGAGGCTGTGGATTCTCATTAGGGTTGTTGACAGTTGACCGTTGACTATTTGACTTTATGCTCAACCCTAATGAGAATATGATATGTGATTAACTATTATATTAATTAAGTATTATGGTGATATGGTTGTTGACTTGTTGACTTTTGTTGACTTGTTGATTTTGTTGACTTGTTGACTTTTGTTGACTTGTTGACCGGTTGACTAGGCTTGACTAGTTGACCATCATGATAACCATGGTTATCATTTCATGCCAAAGATTTTTTCTTGCTTGCTCATTTGAGTAAAATGAGTGCATGACATGATAAGGTTATGGTTGCTTCTAACCATCACATAAGACTTTTTTGATATGATGAGTTATGATCACTTTGGATTATGAGAGGGTGAAAGACAAAAGAGTTGCTCATTCTTTCTTGCTCATTCTCTCTCTTGTTCTTGAGCTCTCCTCTTGCTCTCACCCTCAACCTCTTGCTCCCTCTCTTGATCTATGGTTCTCTTGTCTCATGAGTTGAGAATCAAGAACCATAGATAAAATCCCATTCTAAATCATCTCTACTCATTCTAGTTCACTAGGTTTAGCAAACCAAGTGAACTAGTTTCTTCAAAGAACGAAGAAGGAGCTAAAGGTTGGAGCTTTCAAGTGGATCTATCTTCGGCGTACGGAGACAACGAGAAGGAGCCATCGAACCACCATCGGAGCTTGAAGAGAAGGAGTTCAAGTTTAGGTATAACCATCTTCATCCGAGTAGCTAAATATCTTTAGCTTAGTATGCTAGTTTTAGTTTAGGTAAAGATCCCGACCTAGCTTAGTCCATGTTGCCTCTTGCGTTAAAATTTTGATTTTATACCGTTTCCGCCTCCCCGTAAGAACCGGGGGTCGCAACGTGGACTTACAGATATTTGACCGAACCCGCTTGTTATACTGAGCTGGGGAACGTTGGTCCCGCTCCAACTTATAATTGTTATAAGAAAGAGCAGGAAATTGGGGAATACCAGATTTCCCGTGCCGCCCAAACGAAGAAAGTGCATATGATGCATCATCTTCGGGTGTGTTCGTTACATAGAACTGTTTCTCCATATCCTCTTCATCCTGGGTATTTGATACCGGATCAGGATCCCAGATATGTAATCTGTTACATAGGGCTACAGAAAGGTAGAGAACTGAGAACGGGTGATAAGTTTCATGAGACAGAAAACGGGGCAAGTGTTGCAGCCAATTCTGTTGGTCACTATCACCCTATATTACCAATACATTGATTCTGAACGAATGTTATTAGATACCGAACCTGATATACAAAATCATATCAGTCTCTTTATTAGTAAAGAAAGGATATAATTTTGTATTGTTGGATAATGTTTTGAACATTTCCTATATCAAAAGTTGATCGGTTCAGGCACGTTATCTAAAAGCATTGATGTTCTAAATCAAACTACAGTTTTTAAGTATACAGAACACACACAAGAGGAAGAATTCAGAAATGAACGGATCCTTCTTGAGGTATTGTAGACTAGGTTATATCAATACGACCCGACTAGCTAAGTTGCACATAGATGCATATTTAAATCTGTTTGAATTTACATCTTGTGAAACTTGCCAGTCATGTCACAGAGATAAGATGACCATAGCTCTGTCTACTGAAAACAGAGAAATAGTTAGTAAACTCTTGGGATGATACATGTTGATGTATAAAGGTCCCCTGTCTACACATGCCAAGACCGGTTCTTTGTACTTCATTACATTCTCTGATGATCTCTCAAGATTCAGACATATGTTCCTGTTGAAACACAAATCCGAACCTTTTGAGATATTCACGGAATATAAGTTAGAAGTAGAGAACCAAAATGAGGGTATAAGTATTATGTCCTTTGATGCGATCAGGGAGGAGAATACTTGAGCATGGAATTCCTGGACTATTCTAAAGGAGAATGAGATTCTCTCTCAGCATTACTCCTCCGTATGCACCATAGCACGATGGTATATCGGGACGGAGCAATTGCACCCTATTCGATATGGTGCGCTCTATGATGAGTACTACTAAGTTACCTGTTTTCTTTTGGGAGTTATGCACTTGAGAAGCTGCATATCTATTGAATAAAGTTTGAATCAGATCACAGCCTACCACTCCATATGAGATATGGTATGGGAAGAGCCCATGTCTTAAGCAAGTTAAGATTTAGGGTTGTCCGGCCTATGTCTAAAAGCAAAATCCGGACAAGCTCGAGGCAAGGACAGTCATGTAAAACTGGAAAGGTTCCAGCTATACAAACTACAGCAGATGATTTGGTAGAACCAAAGGATTCAGTAGATACCAACGAACCTCAGCCTCTCCGCCGATCTAGTAGGGTTTCTCACCCACCTGAGAGATACTTCTGTTTCTCTATGACAGTGGGAGCGAGGATTGCATCATGAGATGATGACCCAACTAGTTTCGAGCTGGCCATCAGGAGTGGGACTCTGTAAGAATGGCTGGATGCTTAGCGATCTGAGATGGAATCCTTATACACCAACAAAGTATGGACTTTAGTTGCTTTATCTGAAGGGTTAAATCCCCATCAGGAGCAAGTATATCTTGAGAAGATTACTTGGTGTAGATGGAAAAGTTGAGACTTTCAAAGCTAGACTTGTTAAAGGTTTTCGTCATCGACCAGGCGTGGATAATGATGAAACCTTTTCCAGTGGCTATGCTTAAGTCCATCCGGATCCTACTTGCCATAGCTACATATCATGACTATGATATCTGGTGGTTGGGTGTCATAACAGCTTTTCTAAAATAATGTTTTAGAAGAGAGCGTCTATAAGTACACAGCCAGAGGGCTTCGTAGACAGTGGGAGCAGCGGAAACGTGTACAAGATGCTTTATAGGATAAAGCAGACATCGCGGAGTTGGAACGTCTGTTTTGATGAAGTAGTCAAAGAGTTTGACATCATCAAAATGGTAGATGAACCTTGTATAAACAAAAAGGTAGTAGGGAGTATGGTAACGATCTTCGTAGAGTACGTGGATGACATACTCTTGATAGGGAAGGAGTTTCCTATGCTACGCTCGATCAATCTCCGCTTATCACAATGATTCTCCATATAGGATCAAAGTGATACCTACTAAATCCTGGGTTTTGGATCTATGAGATAGATCTAAATGGATGTTAGAATTCTCACAAGTTGGAGTGAGATGGTATCAATTGATCCAGAGGAGAATCACTGGAAAAGTTCCAGAGTGATGAGGACGACTGAATGTTAGTCACAGGCATTGTCTTTACCCTTAGTAAAGGGACGATATGTTGGAAGAGTTCCAAGCTAGATACCGTGGCATACTAGACGATAAAGGCTGGATACATCACTACTTAAGATGCTACCAAAGAGGCTGTCTGGGTGTATATTAGTTCATCAGATGAACTTAGTTCCTCCCATTGTGTGACAATGGAGTTATGGCTTATGCCAAGGAACGTCCGTCCCATCAGTGATCCAGACATATTCTGAGGCAGTGTCACATGATCATGGAGATAGTTGATCTCTATGGTGATCGAGGTAAGGAGAGTAGACTCAGAGGACAACACGACGGATCCACTCACAAAGGCCTTTTCCCAAAGAGAGACTTTTATGGGATGGTTGAGTATGAGATACTACAACCACTGCTATCAGATGGCCGTAGTGCAAGTGGGAGATTGTTAGTTATATGTATGCCCTAGAGGCCATTGCTATACATAGGATGTATATTGTAGTGGATGCTTGGACATATATAGGGAGGACTTTCTTGCTCAACATGATAGTATGCTATCTGGTTGCTCTTTACCTTAACGTGTACACTGATTGTCTCTCTGTTACATGTTGGTAAAGCCCTTAGGATGTGTACTTGACTACCTGGACTATGATGTGGATCATACTAGTGGGGACATGGTAGTCCATAAGTACATCCTTCAAAGTCCCTAGTCGTGGGTATATCGAGACGGGGCATCGATATACCAGAGTAGACTAGCGTGTACCTTCTCGACCCATAAAGATGGGCGATGGATGATCCCATATCCATTGGTGTTTGACATCAGAGATGATATACGGGTGCTCAGTAGAGACTGGGTACACTGGACGGACTCGCCAAGAACTCCCAGATGGTATTATACCTTACGTCAGATGGCAGTTCTCTGGTGACACTGGTACAGGTTAGTCTGTAGACCCGAGATCGTCATAGAGTCTTGTGTGATTCCCACTGTGCTTTGATTTCCACCTTACCACGTCCAAGAGGGCATGCAAAACGGTGGTTTTTGGGTACAGTCCCGAATCACATGGAGGCAATGAGCGATAGGAAGGGATTCGTCTCTCCCGGTATAGGGAGTTGATGTTGCGCTGTGTTCGATTGGCTATAACCGGAAATCCCTGGCCAGGGTTGCTGAGATTTACTGGTAAGTGTTACCAGTAGTTTCTCGAACTGTTATAGACCTCATATCGACACGACTTATCGAGCTATTGGGGTCTGACGTTTACCACCCCTAGGCGAGATATGCGACATATCAGACGACGATACCGGACTGTACGGTAAGTGTTACTGGTTGGATTCACAGGAGTATGAGCGGGCTTGCTCGTCGATCTTCTGATCGCTCAATACCCGGGTGGCCGTTACGTTTAGCAGACCGCTTACGGCTTGTGGGTGTTTGATATGATCATCACCTACTACCGGCGTATTGACGAGTCTTTAGAGTCCTACACAGAGGTTTCCTGGCTCAAGCGAAACGAAATAGGAGCGCATATGAGATATGTGCGGGACCGAGAATTATACCAGTATGTGATACTGTATTCAATTCTCTTGATTTGTATCATTGGTCGGTTATATGTGATATAGCCGGGTTACCAAATCAAGTGTTGATTCGATACATTGATACACTTGATATTAGTCGGTTATATGCGATATGACCGGATCGTTAAATCAAGTGTTGATTTAATGATTTAATGCATAATCATATATTTGATAAATTACTTTGCATTAACTAGTATTTGTTCACTTTAAATGGATTTTCTCAATTGAAATACACAAGTTGTATATGTGATATACTTTTGTGCACTTGTTTGTATCATGTTTGTTGATACAAGCTAACTTGGGTTTGTGTGTGTGAATAAACCATGGTTATGTTAATGGTTAGGGTTTCATTTGATTTATTTGCTTATTTATTTATTTATTCATTCATTTTAGCAAAATGAAAATGGTGGCTAATTTTGTTTCTTTGTTGAAGCTTCATGAAGCTTTGAAAAAGTCTACCATTTTTGTTTCATGCCTAACCTAACCATTCACCTAACCCTAGTTTATTCTCTGCACCTAACTATGGTAGCAATATGATAAGAATGAAGAGTTTTTCTTTTTAACTTAATCTTTTTATACTTATCATATTCTTTTTTTTCTTCTTCTTCTTCTTCAAGATGAAGAAAACCTTGCATCCTTTAATGGCAACTTGAGAAAAAGAGTGAGAAATCCAATTCTAAAGTGAACCCACTTCCTATTTCTTCATCCTCTACCACTTTCCAAGTAGTATAGGGTGTTTTCTTCACAAATTTCATGGCTTGGTGAAGTTGGAGCTTGATCTTGTGTTGCCTCGACGTAGATCATCTTCGGCATTGAAGTCGACGACCTAGCCCGCCCATTTCTCCGATGAAGCCGACGCTAGAGCCCGGGATCCGATGATCGCAGTGAGGGGACTTCATTGCGGAGCTATGGAGGTGGAGGACCGGATCTACAAAGGTTGTATATCCGTTCACTTAGTTAAGTTGTTAACTAGTTGCATGTTTCGCCTATTCTCTAGTTAACGATCCGTATTAGGGTTTGTAGGCACCGGAAAATTTTGAATTTGGCATGGTTGATGTCTTGTGAGACCTCATTAGTGTGCCTAGGAACCCTACAGATATATGTTACATGGGTGTATGAGACTTACAATATAGTTAAGATAATCCTAGGGTTTTTATGTATCATAGTAATTCTAAAATGGTGGAATTTGTCATGGTAGAAGTTTTGAGAAAGCTTGTGGATAACCATTGACTAAGTCCACTATTTTTGTTTTGCTAAAGATATTTATTTACCTAACCATTATCCTTACCATGGTTAACTCTCTACATAAGTTAGTGTATGACAGTACGGGGCATACGTAGATAGCTCAGTAAACAGTACGTCGTACTCTGCCACTGTCATCTCCGGAGTCTGGTGTAACGATTCGAACCTGCGTGCTCGAGTATCTCGGACACTCTGCAGAAGGAAGCGGGCAAGAAATACCGTCACAAACTCAGTCCAGGTCATAGGAGGTAGACCTGCTGCTCTGCCCTTTTGAACCGACTCACACCACTTCTAAGCAAGACCTTCCAGGCGAAAGCTCGTGAACTCCACCCATCTCGCATCTGAACATCTGAGTGAACGACATATCCAGGCCATCCTATTGATAAATGACTGCGGGTCCTCGGCTGCAACGGTGCCTGTGAAGACCGGAGGCTTCAGCCTCATAAATTCAGATAGCGATACTGTGATAACCTCTGTAGCTGCAGATGCAACTGCCTGAACTGTAGGTACCATCGCGGTCCCCGTAATGGGTGGAACTACCTCTGGTCACTGAGCTCGAAGTGCCTTAACTAACGACCCCATCATCTGGCACATCAACTGCATACCGGCCCCTAGCATAGCGATCTGGTCTGTCGAAGGGGGAACAGTCTGCTCTGGTACAACGGGTGTACTGCCCGGGTCAGTCCTCGTCTCAGATGAGTCAACTCTAATCTCGGCTCTCGCGGCCGCTCTTTGCGCCCTCGTAGTCTTCGGCATCATAATGGCTGGAAATGAAACAAGATTCGATAAGAATACGGAAATCGAATCACAAGAATGTATATAATCATGAAGGAATTTCAACCAATAAGTCCTAAGGTCACTTAGGCGAAGTACCGTGTCATGAGTATGCCGCGGAACAAACACACTCTACGTCACTCTGCTTCAGCTACCTACTCCATCATACCAAGGTCATCCTACACTCCGAAAGGTAAAACCTATGCTTCAATACCAACTTTGTCATGACCCAAAGTTTGGTCCGTGACCGGCACTTGACCACGTAACGTCTACAGGCGTAACGCGATTAAGTAAGCCGAAACGCAGAAATCAAAACCATTAAAATAGTGAGTGAAGAAAACATTAGTTTAAAACATTTAGAAAATCTTGAGTAAAAATCTTTAAAGTTTAAGTTATTTTCTTAAAAATTTCGGCAGCACCTCCTTTGTAAAACTAGCCCGGAAACGGGTACAACACATGATATAAGTAAAATGACTGATAATCAGAATAAAGCATCCCCAAACGGGAGCAATCACGCCCAACGACTGAAACAACCACCATAATAATAGTATACGACGCCGTAGCGAAGAATGAACAATATAAGTGAAAAACATCATAAAAGATAAAACTGCATAAATAAAGCCAGCTCACACGAGCTCAACATCCAGAGTACAGAAATAATATACATCATCCTCACAACTGGTCTCTAAGTCAACACATGAAATGGTAGATGGAGAGTACTAGATACAACAGAGAGTACAATTGAAATAAACGGATACCGCAAAACCCACCTAAAGGTAAAATGTCTCACTCGCCAACTGCAATGGTATCCATATCCAAAAAGATACAATGAGGTAGCCCTGTCGCAACTACTCTGAGGGTCGACCTGTAAACACTGTGGCAAAACGGGGGTGAGTTGCCAACTAGTGAATAGTAAATAACATATAAAGGTAATCGCGAGTATGCACGTACTGCGATACTCTAACATGTGCAATCTAATAACATCTATAGGATAAACTGGGTACGCAGTAATCATGCAAAGTACTCTATTAGGTACTATGACTACATGATGCAATGCATAACAATGAATACTGAGCATGGGATAAAATATCATCTACACGAATCATCATCATGGAAAACCCCGGTGTCTACCGAAAACACCCTAAAATCCCGATAACTCAGTTGTCGTCACGCTATCCGGCCCTCAATCCTGTAAATGTCATAGAAACGGGGTGCCAAACATCGGCACCCGAAAACATCATGAAATACTCGTGTTTAGCGTCGACACGCAAATCCTCGTATATCGGGCTCCGTCAGTCCGGATCGGCCCACGGGCTCCGTCTGCGGAATCGGCCCTCGGCCCCGGTGTTAGTGTATATGCCCTAGAGGCCATTACTGTATCATACTAGTTTGTATATTACTTAATGGAAGCTTAGGATATTCACAGTTGTATAGACAATCTTGCTCAAAATGGTAGTATGCTACTTGGATTGTTTTTACTTTAATGTGTGCATGTGTTTCTTTTAGCATATTGCCTATACACATTAGTAGAGCCCTTAGGATCTTTGCTTGATTACCAGCATTGTGATGGCAGTCACACTAGTGGGGGCTGGGTAATCTACAAGCACATCCTTATACAGGTCCCTAGTTGTAGGATTATCGAGACGGGGCATCGATACTCCGGAGTAGACTAGCGTATGCGCTTCTCATCCCAGCAGGGGAGATGGTCTGTCCCACAGCCATCAGTACGTCGTACTGGAGATAGTATGCGGGTGCTCGTTAGGTTACGAGTACACTGGACAGGACTCGTCGGGAACTGTTGGTTGGTACTATACCTATCGTCAGTTATCAGTTCCCAGGTGACATGAGTACAGCATAGTCCATTGACTTGACATTGTCGCTTCTCCTCGAGTGTGTTCCCACTGTTCTTAGTGTTGCGCCACGGCAGCGCCCCGGCCTCTTGCTCGAGGCCAAAATGCGGAATAAAAATTTTCCTTACTCGGAAACCGGCGCTACCGCGGACAATGAAAACCCGGATCGTAACCATTAACCTAATGCTAGCAAACAAGATATAGGGTGAGAAGTATACCGAGTGATCCGAGTCCTCCGGTCTTCTCGTCATCGTCCCGATCTCCCGCGGAAAGTGTTGCCTCCACATCGTCGCCTCCTCACCGGAAAGGGCACCACATCGCCTTCTTCTTTTACGGGCTCCCGCCTCAATACCGAGGCAACTCGGGCATGAAGCCGGCAACTCGACATGCCCAAGATGTGCTGTAGAATGTAGTGTAGAAGATGCTTGTCTCTTTTTAGGGTTTGTAGTTGCCATGATGGAGGAATGGGATTATGAAAAATGGTGCTTTCATTTTTCCAAAACAAGAAGAAGAAGGAGATGAAGAATTACTCCCAAAACTAAGATGAACTCTCTCATTCTTTTTCTTTCTCTCTTTTCTTTTTCTTCTTCTCTCTTTTCTTTTTCTCTCATGAAGAACTTATCATCCATTTCATCAAGTGAGAATGAGAATGGTGGAGCAATGAAACATAATGCAAAGGGAGGTGAGTGTAGGAGCAAAAGAAAGGTGACCATATCCAAACCTCATCATCACAATTCTAATCAAAGATCAAATCCTATCTCATCACTTCTAATCTCCATAAAGCATGAAAAGAAGAATGAAAGGAATGGTATCTAAATAAGTTATCATAATAAATCAACTTACAAGAAACCCCTTCCTCAAATGTAATTTGCAAAACTGCAAATTACCCCCTCCATCAGAAAAGTCCGGCCGGGAAAGAACAAAGAAAAACCGGCCGGAACGGAATGCAAACTGGCAACTCCAGAAAACTGGTCCCGTAATAAATTACAGAAAAACCCCTATACTGTGCATACACACCCGCATTTGTATTCCTACCGGATACAAATGCAATGAGACAAAATCTACACTGTACTAAACTAGGACCGGCTTAAACCAAAGCCGGCTAGTAAAAACCGTTCGATCCTGATCCGTGCAATACCGCACGTGTCTGATCGAACCGTGCCATATAACTATACGGCCACTAGTACAAAACTGTCCGATCCTGATCCGTGCAATACCGCACGTATCTGATCGGACCCTGCCATATCTCCATACGGTCTTTACAGCGTTTCGCCCGAAAGCTTGAGTAACTGTAAGTGTGGTGGACTCTAAAGACTCGTCAATACTATGGCTGTGGATTTAACCACTAGCACGTCAGAGGTATCAGCCAATACGTGACGGGCCACCAGCTATTGACCAAAAGGGACGTCGATGAGCGAACTCATCCTGACACCCTACAGAGCCTGTCAGTGACAATGTCCGTACAGTCCGGTCCGTTCGTCTATAAGTATCGCATGGCGGGCCTAGGGGGTTGGTAAAAGTCAGACCCCCAAAAGCGGTACAAGTCGTGTCGGAGTGTAGCCCAGAACGCCCTGAGATGCTTCTGGAATACCTACCAGTAAATCTCCTGCCTCGGCCGAGGGCTTTGCGTAATGGCTCTCCTAGACACAGCGCGACCTCACCCCCAATACCGGGAGAGACGAACCCCTGCAGATCCGCTCACTGCCTCCATGTGGCTTGGGACTGTACCCAACTAAAACCTGTTTGCACGACTCCTTTGAGCCGTGGTAGGGTAGTAATCAAAGTACAGTGGGAACTCACACGAGACAAATGACGATCCCAGGTCGATGAACTAACCTGTACACATGTCACCAGGGAACTGCTATCTGACGTCTGGTATAAGACCAACTAGCAGGTTCCCGGCGAGTCCTGTCCGGTGTACTCATAACCCAATGAGCACCTGTATACATCTTAGGTGAACCAACTGACACCAGTGGCTTGTGAGACCGGCCACCGCCCCTCGTCGGGGTCTCGACTGTATACACTAGTCTACTAATGGAGTATCGATGCCCAGTCTCGAAACTCCCACGACTAGGGACCTTTTAAGGATGTGCTTATAGACCCCAGCTTCCACGTATATGATCGCCATCATACTGCTGGTCGTCAAGCAAGAATCCTAGGGGCTCTATCAACGTGTAATAGCGACATGTCAGGTCACCTAAAACAGTACACGATGATAAAGGTAAACCAGATAGCATACTATCATCTCGAGTAAGACTGTCCTACCGGGATAGGTCCTCCCTCAATCATTGCAATCACGTGCCTGTGATCCAATAATTGACTCTGAGGGCACTATCTCCAACAATCTCCCACTTGCACTCAAGGCTAATTATTGCGATGTCGCATACTCACAGCCCGTGTGATACCGAACACCCAACTCCTCTACTGGTCAGTCTCACAAAGCTCGTTTGCGAAACTATTGCGTTCGAGGAATAGCCTCAGTGTGTGGATCCGCTGTGATGTTTCTTTCTATGTCTCTCTATATCTCAAGTTCGCGGAGAAAGCCATCTCCCGAAATGAGCAATACCTGTCTTAGAATGTCTGGATGTCTGATGGGACCTAGCTCATAAATGAACTCCAAATCCAAACTTCTTAGACTGTATCAACAACTGAACTTAATCAGTATCCTGCGCCATGCCTCCCTCAGTATTGCCTTGGACCACCTGTCCAAAATACAGTCCCTCGTCAGAGGGAGAACTATAACTCTGACAACCTCCTTGTCGTCCATGTCACCTTGGAAGCCTGGAGTGATAACCGTCTCCTAAAGGAGGCAGCCGTTATCAAATCCCTTGAACATTCACTTATGTTCTAAAACTGCTTCCGACTGTTTTTTCAGGATTGGATTAATATCAACTTATTGCATCTAGTGCAAGAACAACATCTGGTGTGGTACTTGACATCTCATGATTGACTCAATTGCCTAAGCAAGTGATCTGTCAATCATGCGTATCCCTCTCCCCTTTAGTCTGTAAGACACCTTTGGAGAGGGTGACTCCATTACCTGCAGGTACACTACCATGCCAGGAGTCGTCCATTCTAAATACTCATAGAATGCTGTCAAGGTACCCTGATTGGGAAACCACCCAAATCTAGATCTAAAACCATAGATCTAGTAACCAGTATGTCTGATATAATGTCCAAGTCCCTTGTGGAGAAACCACTGTGTGACGACCAAAGTATAACCGATCGTAGTATAGGAATATCACTTCCTACTACCTTCTCAACAGATCCACCCCTTATTCTGATGACGTCAAACCTATGACTGTCACATCAGAAATAGGTGATCTTTCTCCGCTACATCTGCTTTAGTCTATAAATTGACATAAGCCTGATGTCTACCAATGCTTCCGCTGCTCCCACTGACTACGACAACCCTCTGGCAGAGTCATATAGACGTGCACTTCTAAAGCTAGTTTAGAACGACGCTATACTCATCCTCCTGCCGGGTCTCGCAGCCTGGAACAACAGCAATGGTAATTGTGGGTAAACAAGAACTTCCCTGTCACCGTCCTTGAGGCTACCGGAGTACCTCTCGGGTGCCTGAAGTTACCCACCTTATCTGCAGAGTGGCCAATGGAATATCAAATCAGATTGAATCTTTAGGTTCCTTATCAAATCTTCAGTAATCGTTTGCGGTTCTGGAATCACTTCCAGTTCTACCATACTCCCACTGCTGTTTTTGAAAAAATCCATTTTTTAATAAAACTGTGGCGAGTCTAGAACAATATTTCTATTGATCTGCCAGATGGTAGAAAGTCAACCCTCGTCATAGCCTGGGTCAACCCACAAACAGCCATTACAGAAACGTGCCTTGAGTTATCCGGAGTCTGGTTTTAAGCATAAGCCGGACAACTCCCCGTACCTTAACATCGTTAAGATATGAACTGTTCTATATCCAATATAGAACCAGAGGCACTGATTTAATTGAACCAGATTCAAATCATGCAGCTGTCTCCAGTGCATGTAAACTAAATGGAAGGAGGCCGATCAGCGTTACTCAACTTAGGAATGCTTCCAATTATGAGTAACCTGAAAGAGAAGTAATTTCTCTTAATCATTACTATCTACTGAACACCATACACAAGTATCTACATCTTCGATCACTTTGAAGAATCCCGATACTTGCTATACCTGGTTCTCTACTCTATTCAAATACCTATAACTCCTCAAAACTTAGACCCTGTGTTTCCACGAAACACATGTCTAAGAACTAGAGAAGTTAAAAGTAAACAGAATATAGTATGAGGACCAACCCCTCTGTCCTAATGGACACTGGACAACATACAATACTCTGTATAAGTCCGCTGAGTCTAACAACTCTTTCACTGTGCGTCGTAGGTTAAAAACTGTACTTATGGTTAAGAAGAATTACACCGCTGTTTAATGCTCCTTACCTAACCATCCACTGATATAGGTAAATGTCATCGACATAATATCAAAAGGTATATCTCACTCTATGAAAATAGACGTACAGATATATCAATTTGAAATTGGTGCATAACCGCGGATATTCAAAACCAAATATTTGCCGACCGGCAAACAACCCAGGTGACTTCCTCAAATATCACCGATTACAACGAATCCCGATATAATGAGGATGACCACCCAATTCCCAATAACTTACTCCCACTCATCATCTGTAAAACCATACAGATGTGAGAATCATACCTGGTAAATACATACCCTGGAGCAAGTGTCCAACTGGGAAATCAGTTTTCCATTAACAGTACACAGTGAAACTGAAACATTGAAATGTTTCATCGGGGTATCCTGGTATTCCTAGTAATGCCTCTTCCATTATCCAGATTCACAACTATAACCGTATAATTCTTTGCCACCTCTCCAAATCCCTTTATATGTCTTTAGTCATTACCTTCTGTACACCCCTTTAAGCCAAATAGTTTTCTTCCTTCCCTACCGTTCGGCACCGGCCTATGGTTTGGAAGAAGACTATCCAAAAAGCATAAAGGGTGTACTGTCCTAATCCTAGGAGCACTCGCAATGCGAGAGAAGGTGAAGATAAAAGACACCTGAATGTACTTTATTCCTATTTCTCCTGAACCAGGATCCATCCCCGAACTGGAACAAGTTCCTTTCGAGTTCGTATATAACCATACGATGGAGTATCCAATAAACTGTGGATCTTCGTAGTAATACGGAGTGTCCTGGAGAAATACAAAGGTGATTTAGGATTGGCGAAGAAATACTTGGTTTGGTCGTGAATAGAAGTCGCAACTTACTTTGCCCTTTTACTAATCCCTTGCTTTGTCTTAACTTAATACCTTCTGTACACCGTTTTAGGCTAACTGGTTTTCTTCATTCCCTACCGGTCGGCACCAGCCTATGGTTTGGAAGAAGACTATCCAATTTGCGTAATAGGTGTACTGCTCCTAAACCAAGGAGTACTCGCAACCTGAGAGAAGGTGAAAAGAAAAGACAACTGAATAATCCTATCCGTTTTCTCCAGAACCAGAAACCATCCTCGAAGTCCTTCGAGTTCGTATCTAACCATACGATGGTTTTGTCCAATGGAAGTGGACGTTCGTAGTAATACGGGGTGTCCTGGAGAAAAGGGTAAAAGTAGGAGTGGCAATGAGGTCTGCAACTCTGACAATCCAAAAGCCAGTGTTAAGAAGGTTCGGTCAACTTGGTCACTGAGTCATAGTCCAGGGTCGAGTCAATGGTCGCTGCCAAAGAGAGAGAGAAAAGAAACACTCAGCGTGCACTCTAACCTAGATCAGAATGGTTGTCACTTTGTCTAATCTGGAAACCTCCCACTGTATCTCAAATTCTCCTCCAAACCTGAAAGAAGAATTAGTCGGGGTCACCCGAGGAGTAAACTAACTCATCAGTGGGAATCGGGATCCAACTATCATCGCATGATAACTTGACGGAATCCACTCAAGTCACCACACTCCAGAAGGTATGCGCATATCTGGCAAGTTTCAGTTCTTTTGAAACTCCCGATGTGATTTTTACCCCAAGCGGTTTATGACCTTGACTAGGTCAACAAACCATAAACCGCCAGTCAAGTTCAACCCGTCATTATTCTGGATTGCATTAAACCCACCCGTACGTGCCCTTGACTAGGTCAACAAGGCCGCACGACTGTCTTAACCAATCCTACTTATGCAACAAACAAGTACCACTTAGCTACCGAACACTACGTCTTGACTAGGTCAACAAACGCAGCACGAATACCAAATAATACCTGTAGGAAATGACGGAGGGCTACGAATGGTTTTTGGCGAAAAACCTTTAACGTAATGAACTTGATATCGTTGAAGGAACTGCACAACTTTTTATAAAATATAGTGACGAAAACCTTTACTAAAGAGGTCACTCCCGGTGAAGGGATCTCGGCTCTTTCCTCGTAGAATGAGGTGCAGGATATTCCAACTGAATACCACGATGCAAAGCAAAAGTAATCGGCTATAGTGAAGTTATTTCCCTGACGCAAACTTCTGTCCAAGGGGTCACTCCCGGTGAAGGGATCTCGGCCCTTGCCTCGTCGACTGAGGAGCAGGATATTCCAAATGAATACCACGATGCAAAACAAAAGTGAACGTTCTTGCAATAACAGCTTTTTGAAAAATGTTCCAACAACATCAGAATAGGTTTGTTTAACTTGCATTGATCCGAATCAACGCAGTCCCATCAAATGATCACACCACAAAGAACGAAAATATACTGACGTACGTATATGCCATCCGCATTCGCCACTGGGTCCCGTCATCACCCGTTAGGTTAGCTTACTAACGACAGAGCGGGGACTGGACTAGCGCGGATGAAAAACATATACAACATCTACTAATATATATACCAATATATAGTATTTCGCTCAAGGCGTGAATAAAATGCAACATCACAGAAAAATGCAGCATCACAGAACAATACAGATATCTGGAAGCCCCGGGTTTCACAGAGCCGCTGCTGAAACCCGACGTTCCCTTGGTCGTGTGGATAGCCTGTGCAATGAAAACCTAGACCCCTACGGGCGCGGCAAGTCACCCGCCAAAACCTGAAGCGAGGCAGCCCCTTTCAGCACCGTGAATGGACCACCCAGCACTTCACGGAATCCGGTAACTTGGGCACCCCTCCTGGGTCAACCTGTACCCCCTACGAGTGCGGCGAATAGCCCGCCAATCCTAGAGTGAAGCCCCCTCCGTCTCAATGCCATGAGATGCGGGCCCGTTGCCCTCTAGAACCCGGCCATCCGTGCACCCCACCGCGGGGTAATCCTAGTACAGAAAATAAAATATACATACACCGGGTACATCGACCGCAACCAGGTCGTGCCCCAAAAGAATAATACAAACAGGCAGTGACGGCAGTCCACATGTCGGACGCTCGCCCCGCAATATCAAATGTACATAATACAACAAAACTGTACTAGCATTGCATCCAGGCTATCCCCCACGACCGATCCGCAACAACACAGCATAAACATAGAACATCAACGTGAAAGTCACGTTCGCAAATCCGTCTAACCGGGCTATAGCAGTTAGACCGGATTTACCGATCGAGTGACATTCACGGTCGCAGATATAATGTAAATACTGTGAAAAAATGTGTTTAGGATTTTCCGATTGATCAAACAATTAACAAGTGGGCCCCAAAGAAAACTGTAGCACTCACAGAAATAATTGGCCCAATTTTAATATTCCAAAACCCCTAATTTTAGCCCATAAGCCCACTGAAAAAATATGGTGAAGTGAAGCTTAAATCCTGCGGCGGAAGCGCGGCCAAAGTGGGGTTTTGGCCGCCCTTCCGCGGTCGTACGGATCATTTGTGTCACCAAATTTTTGCAGTGTTCTTATAACTCCCTGCACATCATTCTGAGACCACCTGAAAAATTTTTGGACTTCAAAAAATTTCGACAGAAACTGATGTGCAATAAAAATACGGTTTTTGGAAATTTCGGTCGATCGGAAACGCAAACACATCAAACGAAGCTAGGTAAGGTTAATGGCGTGGCTCTGATACCATGTTGCGCCACGGCAGCGCCCCGGCCTCTTGCTCGAGGCCAAAATGCGGCATAAAAATTTTCCTTACTCGGAAACCGGCGCTACCGCGGACAATGAAAACCCGGATCGTAACCATTAACCTAATGCTAGCAAACAAGAGATAGGGTGAGAAGTATACCGAGTGATCCGAGTCCTCCGGTCTTCTCGTCATCGTCCCGATCTCCCGCGGAAAGTGTTGCCTCCACATCGTCGCCTCCTCGCCGGAAAGGGCACCACATCGCCTTCTTCTTTTACGGGCTCCCGCCTCAATACCGAGGCAACTCGGGCATGAAGCCGGCAACTCGACATGCCCAAGATGTGCTGTAGAATGTAGTGTAGAAGATGCTTGTCTCTTTTTAGGGTTTGTAGTTGCCATGATGGAGGAATGGGATTAGGAAAAATGGTGCTTTCATTTTTCCAAAACAAGAAGAAGAAGGAGATGAAGAATTACTCCCAAAACTAAGATGAACTCTCTCATTCTTTTTCTTTCTCTCTTTTCTTTTTCTTCTTCTCTCTTTTCTTTTTCTCTCATGAAGAACTTATCATCCATTTCATCAAGTGAGAATGAGAATGGTGGAGCAATGAAACATAATGCAAAGGGAGGTGAGTGTAGGAGCAAAAGAAAGGTGACCATATCCAAACCTCATCATCACAATTCTAATCAAAGATCAAATCCTATCTCATCACTTCTAATCTCCATAAAGCATGAAAAGAAGAATGAAAGGAATGGTATCTAAATAAGTTATCATAATAAATCAACTTACAAGAAACCCCTTCCTCAAATGTAATTTGCAAAACTGCAAATTACCCCCTCCATCAGAAAAGTCCGGCCGGGAAAGAACAAAGAAAAACCGGCCGGAACGGAATGCAAACTGGCAACTCCAGAAAACTGGTCCCGTAATAAATTACAGAAAAACCCCTATACTGTGCATACACACCCGCATTTGTATTCCTACCGGATACAAATGCAATGAGACAAAATCTACACTGTACTAAACTAGGACCGGCTTAAACCAAAGCCGGCTAGTAAAAACCGTTCGATCCTGATCCGTGCAATACCGCACGTGTCTGATCGAACCGTGCCATATAACTATACGGCCACTAGTACAAAACTGTCCGATCCTGATCCGTGCAATACCGCACGTATCTGATCGGACCCTGCCATATCTCCATACGGTCTCTACAGCGTTTCGCCCGAAAGCTTGAGTAACTGTAAGTGTGGTGGACTCTAAAGACTCGTCAATACTATGGCTGTGGATTTAACCACTAGCACGTCAGAGGTATCAGCCAATACGTGACGGGCCACCAGCTATTGACCAAAAGGGACGTCGATGAGCGAACTCATCCTGACACCCTACAGAGCCTGTCAGTGACAATGTCCGTACAGTCCGGTCCGTTCGTCTATGAGTATCGCATGGCGGGCCTAGGGGGTTGGTAAAAGTCAGACCCCCAAAAGCGGTACAAGTCGTGTCGGAGTGTAGCCCAGAACGCCCTGAGATGCTTCTGGAATACCTACCAGTAAATCTCCTGCCTCGGCCGAGGGCTTTGCGTAATGGCTCTCCTAGACACAGCGCGACCTCACCCCCAATACCGGGAGAGACGAACCCCTGCAGATCCGCTCACTGCCTCCATGTGGCTCGGGACTGTACCCAACTAAAACCTGTTTGCACGACTCCTTTGAGCCGTGGTAGGGTAGTAATCAAAGTACAGTGGGAACTCACACGAGACAAATGACGATCCCAGGTCGATGAACTAACCTGTACACATGTCACCAGGGAACTGCTATCTGACGTCTGGTATAAGACCAACTAGTAGGTTCCCGGCGAGTCCTGTCCGGTGTACTCATAACCCAATGAGCACCTGTATACATCTTAGGTGAACCAACTGACACCAGTGGCTTGTGAGACCGGCCACCGCCCCTCGTCGGGGTCTCGACTGTATACACTAGTCTACTAATAGAGTATCGATGCCCAGTCTCGAAACTCCTACGACTAGGGACCTTTTAAGGATGTGCTTATAGACCCCAGCTCCCACGTATATGATCGCCATCATACTGCTGGTCGTCAAGCAAGAATCCTAGGGGCTCTATCAACGTGTAATAGCGACATGTCAGGTCACCTAAAATAGTACACGATGATAAAGGTAAACCAGATAGCATACTATCATCTCGAGTAAGACTGTCCTACCGGGATAGGTCCTCCCTCAATCATTGCAATCACGTGCCTGTGATCCAATAATTGACTCTGAGGGCACTATCTCCAACACTTAGATTACTACCCTACCACGGCTCAAATGAGTCGTGCAAACAGGTAGTAGTTGGGTGCATGTAGGGTGTTTTTCATCACCCCATTGAGATGGGAATACGCGCGCGCTTGTCAGGCGTATACTACAGATTCACCCTGCCTAGGGTAGGGCGGGGTTTATTGATTGTGGGGATCCGAATCTCTGGCTGCCACGGACTAAGTTGCCGTTAATTACCCCTCGCCTTTGGGGCGAGGGAACCTCCGATTAACGGGTTAAACTGGTCATGCGAGCTCAATATGCAGTGTACATGTGTTATGTTTTGAAAGGGGGGTTTTGGATATATCGGGAGCCATGCAGAGTTTTTACGGGGGTCCCGCTACCCGGATAGAGGGCTGGGGGTCAAGGAGGCTAGTAGCCCCCTTGCGGGGTGCGGGGCAGCGCCCCGTTAGAAATTTTTTTTCTAACAGGGACAGTGTCGTGGAGTATGTGTGTGTGTAAATATGTATACATATGTGTATATATATATATATATATATGTACATAAAAAGTGGGGGAAAAGGCATCCAAAGGATGCGTGGGGCCAGCGCTGTGCGCTTGCGCGCCACGTGTTGGCACGGGGGCGCTTTGCGCTTGAGCGCAAGCACGCCACGTGTCGGCACATAGGCGCTTTGCGCTCGAGCGCTGGGCGCTGGAGCGCAAGAGCGCCACGTGTCGGAAAGTGGGCGCTTTGCGCTCGAGCGCTGGGCGCTTAAGCGCAAGCGCGCCACGTGTCGGAAAGTGGGCGCTTTGCGCTCGAGCGCTGGGCGCTTGAGCGCAAGCGCGCCACGTGTCGGCACGTGGGCGCTTTATGCTTAAGCACAGAGTGCTGGAGCGCAAGTGCGCCACGTGTCAGCACGTGGGCGCTTTGCGCTCAAGCGCAGAGCGTCGAGGCGCAAGCGCGCCACGTGTCAGCATGTGGGCGCTTTGCGCTCGAGCGCTAGCGCGTTGGAGCGCAAGCGCACCACTTATCGGCACGAGAGCGCTCGGCGCTTGGGCGCCGGCGAGAAAATGTGGGCTTTTAGTCCCAGAACCAGAAGGTATGCTTCAGAAAGGAAATATTTATTATATATATATATATATGTATATATATGGAGTTAAACTCCTAGGATGTTTTGAAGATGATAAAGGGGGTTCTTCTTCCTCCTCCTGTTGTTTGGCCGGATCTTGAAGATCAAGAGATGTGAGATCTAAAAATCTCTTCTTTTTGAGATCTAATGGAAGATCTGAGTTCCCCTTTATGAATTTTGTGGTGGAAAGCTATTTAGTTTTGGAAAAGGAAGAGTAAAATTTTTGATTTAATTCAAAAAGAAAGAAGAAAGTTTGAAACCTTCAGAAAGGGGAATAGGCACAAACCCTAGGTTTTTTTTGAGAGAATGAAAAGTGTTTTTTTTTATTCATCATCATGTTGCCTTATATAGGCTTACATATTTACATATAGCCCCCTTGGGCTTTACAAAATGGCATTTTGCCTATCCCATAGATCATGTGCCTTTTCATTTTGCACATAAGCCAAGGGCTTACAAAAATTTGGCTTTATGCCTATTTTGCATACATTCATACACAAAAATTACATAAAAATTATTTGTTACATGATTTTTGTTGTTGGCATGGGGAGGCTGGCCGCAGGCTCGACTTAGGCATGGACCCATCTGACCTGGGCTTGGGCCCACCTAGCTTGGGGGTTGACCTTGACTTTGACTCGGTCAACCGGGGTGTAAATTTTTACCCCAACAAATTGCCCCCATCAATAAATGCACACCGCTCATTTGAGTTGTGTGCATGAAATTGATGGAATTCCCGTACTGATGACTCTTCCGGGTTTGTCAATGTCCGCGGATCGTTAGTAAGGAGATTTTACCTTCTTGAAGCTGGACTTCGAGGTGGAACTTCACTCCGGAGGCGGAGCATCATCCCGGGGAGCATGATTTCCGGGGATCGGAGCATCATTCCGATTCGCGGAGCATAATTCCAAGGTCGGAGTATCCCTCGGGGAGCGTGATTCCCGGGGATCGGAGCATCATTCCGATTTGCGGAGCATAATTCCAAGGTCGGAGCATCATTCCGAAGAGTCGAAGCATAATTCCGAAGAGTAGAGGCATGATTCTAAGAATCAGAGCATCATTCTGAAGAGCGGAGCATGATTCCAGGGATCGGAGCGTCATTCCGATGAGCGGAGCATGATTCCAGATATCGGAGCATCATTTCGAAGGGCGGAGCATGATTCCAGGGGATTGGAGCATCATTCCGATGAGCGGAGCATGATTCCAGGGTTCGGAGCATCATTTCGAAGAGCGGAGCATGATTCCAGAGATCGGAGCATCATTCCGAAGAGCGGAGCATCATTCCGAAGAGCGGAGCATGGTTTCAATGATTCGGAGCATCATTCCGAAGAGCGGAGCATAATTCCAGGATTCGGAGCATCATTCCGAAGGGTGGAGCATAATTCCAGGGCTCGGAGCATCATTCCGAATAGCGGAGCATGATTCAAAGGATCGGAGCATCATTCCGAAGGGTGGAGCATGATTCCAAGGATCGGAGCATCATTCCGATGGGCGGAGCATCATTCCGATGGGCGGAGCATCATTCCGATGAGCGGCAGACATTCTGACCGAAGCATGATTTCGATGCAGAGGTAGATTCCTAGGCGAAGTATAATTCCGACAAGGAAGGAAAATACACCGAGGCGAAGCATCATTTCGACACGGGGTATATTCTGAGACGGAGCCTGATTCCGGCGCAGAGCTTGTTGGCTGACTTGATTCCGAGACGAAGCATAATTTCGACAGGGAAGGCAGGTGCACCGAGGCGAAGCATTGTTTCGACACGGGGTGCATTCTGAGACGAAGCATAATTCCGACGCGGAGCTTGCTGGTTGACTTGATTCTGAGGCGGAGCATAATTCCGACGAGGAGGTCGTTGGTTGATTCAGAGCCGAAGCATAATCCCGACAGGGAAGGCAGATGCACCAAGGCGAAGCATGATTTCGACATAGGGTGCACTCTGAGACGAAGTATAATTCCGACACAGAGCTGGTTGGTTGATTTGATTCCGAGGCGGAGCATAATTCCGACGAGGAGGTCATTGGTTGATTCCGAGCCGAAGCATAATCCCGACAGGGAAGGCAGCTGCTCCGAGGCGAAGCATTGTTTCGACACGGGGTGCATTCTGAGACGAAGCATAATTCCGACGCAGAGAAGGTAGATATCCCGAGGCAAAGCATCATTTCGACAAGGGGTAAATTCTAGGACGGAGCATGATTCCGCCGTAGAGGTTGTTGGTTTGATTTGATCTGGGTTGGCATCAGCATCGCTACACTGGAATATGGTACCAGGAGCGAATCATCATTTGCCATGAGTGGATTTGAGGATTTCGGTTTTTGTTGGCATCTGCATTGCTGCACTGGAATAATGCCAGGAGCAACTCATCATTTGCCCCGAGAGGATTTGAGAATTTCGGTTTTTGTTGGCATCTGCATTGCTGCACTGGAATAATGCCAGGAGCAACTCATCATTTTCCCCGAGAGGATTTGAGAATTGGTTTTTGTTTGGTATCAGCATCGCTACACTGGAATATGGTACCAGGAGCGAATCATCATTTGCAATGATTGGATTTGAGGATTTCGGTTTTGGTTTGGCATCTGCATTGCTGCACTGGAATGATGCCAGGAGCAACTCATTATTTGCCCCGGGAGGACTTGGGAGAGATTGGGATCGTTTTACGCCCGTGGATTGTATACGGTTTTGCAGGATGTATGATCCAGACCGTAGGGCCGTAAAAAAAATTCGAGACTTTGTTGGCGTCTGTATCGCTGCACTGGCATATGGTACCAAGAGCGACTCATCATTCGCTATTGGGGTATGGGATTTAGAATTTGGTTGGCGTCTGCATCGCTACACTAGAATATGGTACCAGGAGCGACTCATCATTCGCCACTTGGGGTTGGGGAGCGATGGCTTAGGAGACAGGTTTAGATCCCTGTCACCTAAGACTTTTCAATTTTATGGGTCGTGAGGGTCCCATAAAAACATTTTCTCCCTACGAGTCGTAAGGATCCCGCAGGTGTATTTTCTCCTTAGGAGTCGTGAGGACTCCTAAGTGTGTTTTTCTTTTATGAGTCGTAAGGATCCCACAAAGGTTTGTTCCCCCCATGTATCGTGAGGATACATGAATGGGTCTTCTCAAAGGAGCATAATTCCAAAGGTTGAGACCAGCCGCGTAACTGGTGATTGCGGAGGGGCATGGGTATAACGAGAATTATTTGAGCCCGTGGATTGTATACGGCAGTCAATTTGGGGACTAACCGTAGGGCCGGAAGAATTTTGGAAATTTGAATTTTTGTTGGCATCTGCATCGTTACACTGGAATATGGTACCAGGAGCGACTCATCATTCGCCGTTCTTTTTGTTTTTTCTTTTGTTTTTTTTACCGCGATTGCTCTATCATTTCAGCTTTTCTTGTCACGAAGATCACGATTGCCCTATCATTTCGGCTTATATTCGCGAGTGCCCCATCATTTCGGCTTTATTTTCATCTTTATTTTACTCGCTGATTTTTATTGCGAGTTGCCCCATCATTTCGGCTTTTCTTTATTTTTCTTTTATTTACACAATTTTTTTATTTACACATTTTTTTTACATTCCCAGTTTAACGACTTAGAGGTCGATTGTTCCCAGTTTAATGACGTGGTGGTCGACTGTTCCCAGTTTAATGACGTGGTGGTCGATTATTCCCAGTTTAAAGACTTGGTGGTCTGTTATTCCTAGTTTAAAGACTTAGCGGTCTACTGTTCCCAGTTTAATGACGTGGTGGTCGATTGTTTTCAGCTAAAGGCAGATGTCTGAGAGAATCAGTTTCACGAAGAACTTCGGTCTCCGTTTGTATGAAATTGGCGGTCGCATCTTGACTGTTTACTAACACGCCTTTGGACAGTTCTATCTCTCCTGCCTTGTATTGCTTTTCGACCCAATCTTTGAAGACGAAGCAGTCCTCAATGGCATGACCTATCACTCTGTAATAGGGGTAGTATTTGGGGTGGTCGGTCATATTCGCTTCCTGCGGTCTTTTTGACTCTGGCGGCTGTAGACCGTTCTTGAGGGCGTCTTTGAATATTTTACGGATTTTGTCCCTTCTGAAGGAATAGACCTTATCTAGCTTCTCTTTGAGTGGAGATTCTCCTCCCTCTCCGAACATTGGCTTCCGAGGCTGGTTGGCGCTAGGCCCGCTCATCCCTTGCTTATTTCGGTTAGCCGAAAGGTTGAAAGATCCAGAATCATCGGAGTTTCCGCCTTTGCGATTATCGTCCATTCGGTTTCTCCAGGACCTATTGTTATTCTGGGAATCCGAGGAGGACTCCTGTTTTGAGCGCTCCAGCATCTGAAATTTCCTGGTCAGCTCTTGGAATGTTTTGAGACCCACGGTGCATAGAAACGGGGCCATCCAATTGTTGAGATTTCCGACGAGGAGACTGACAGATTGGTCCTGCTCTATCGGCGGTTCGCATTTGACGGAGAGATTGCGCCATCGGGTTATAAAATCCGTGATGCTTTCGTTGTTCTTGGGCTTGGTCCTTACGAGCTCGGCAATGGTGATCTTATCGCTGACGCTCATGAATCTTTGTCGAACCAAAGATTCCATTTGGACGAAAGTGGTAACGGAGCCATCTGGTATGCTCGCGTACCAGTCGAAAGCAACATCGGTCAAGCTATTAACGAACTGGCAGAGGAGAAGTGCATCATTGCCCCCGGTATTCCCGCATGAGGCTTTGAAGTGGGCGATGTGTTGATTCACATTTCCCGTCCCATCGAATCTTCCGAATTTGGGGATGACATAGCCGCTAGGAAATTCTACCAGATCATACTGAGCGGGATATGGTCTCCCACTACTGCTAATATCTTTTTGCGCTTCGGCTTCGGCCACCAATATTTTGACTTTGCTGGCAACCAAATCCATGATTTGATTTTGAGTTAGCGGGATACTGTCATCGGTAGCCAAGACATTTCCCGAGATAGGATGCGACTGATTTTCATATAGTTCGCCCACTTTTGGATTTGAAGGAATAGGCGTCGGCTTCTTTGGGACACCATTTACCGGTTCACGAGCAGAGCCCTCCGCCTGATTGGGCGACTGAGAGGCAAGCCGGGCTGTGAGCTGCATCACGACATTCGTCAAGTCGTCAATTTTTGAGTAAAGCTTGGCCATCTCCTTGTCTTTGTTTCTGAGCTGCTTTCGGAGCTCTTGAAGCAGCTCTTGCTCCGCGGTCCTGGGGCGAAAAGTCGGCTCTTCTTCGCTTTCGGAGCCCGACTCCTTATGGACCGAAGGGTCTTTCTGCCTATCATCCACCCCAAGAGGGTTTTCATCACCCAACAGAGGCGGCTGTTCTTGGGAAGCGGCCACCACATTCAAGCCAGATTGGGTTTGAGATGTGGTAGCCCCGTCCTTACTCTTGCTGCGGGTGCCCACCGTGTAGACAGTGTGGACCACATACCCAGCCATTTCCTCATCTTCGGCGGGGTAACCCTGTTCTTCGAACCTCATGAGGTTTAGCCTGGCGGGAGCCCTAGCCCTTTTGTTTGCTTTATATCTGAGCCTTTTCTCCCTCAGCTTTTCTGGCTTAAGCGCTTGGCAGGATTCTGCTCTTCGGGAAGCCGCCATAGGTCAAGTGATGGGGATGCTTGAGAAGACATCTGCCCGCGTGTCCGTCGAAGGTATCGCCTGGGCTTGCCCACGACGTCTGGCAACTTCTTTTGTTCCGATGGCTTTGCCCCCAGTTGGGGCCATGGAAAGCCGTCCAGACACTGATTTGCGTTTGGGTTGGGATGCCTTCGAGACTACCACATTTGGCCTCTTGCCTTTCGAGACCGGTTTGTCTGCCACCGGGGCTTGAGGAGCTGGGATGGCGCCAACTGGCATGAACACAATAGAGCCGAATGGTAGCAGCGGCTTTTCCCATTGTCGCCCGAGACTGGCCAGAAGGACCGTCCTAGAGTTTATCCTCATCGTGTAGGAGACGGGAACTGAGTTCATCATCGAAAACATCGTCGGAAGGTGATTGCTTGAAAATATGCATGAAAATTCATTATTTTTAGTATAAATACAGGTATGTATATTGATTGAGTTCGCATGAACGCTTAACCCGAAATATGGGAGGAGAGATTGGTCCCACCGTGCGTGCCAGAATCTGTAGGGTGTTTTTCGTCACCCCATTGAGATGGGAATACGCGCGCGCTTGTCAGGTTTATACTACAGATTCACCCTGCCTAGGGAAGGCCGGGGTTTATTGATTGTGGGGATCCGAATCTCCGGCTGCCGCGGACTAAGCTGCCGTTAATTATCCCTCGCCTTTGGGGGGAGGGAACCTCCGATTAACGGGTTAAACTGGTCATGCGAGCTCAATATGCAGTGTACGTATGTTGTGTTTTGAAAGGTGGGTTTTGGATATATCGGGAGCCACGCAGAGTTTTTACGGGGGTCCCGCTACCCGGATGGAGGGCTGGGGGTCAAGGGGGCTAGCGCCCCGTTAGAAATTTTTTTCTAACAGGGACAGTGTCGTGGAGTATGTGTGTGTGTGTGTAAATATGTATACATATGTATATATATGTATGTACATAAAAAGAGGGGGAAAAGGCATCCAAAGGATGCGTGGGGCCAGCGCTGTGCGCTTAGGCGCTTGCACGCCACGTGTCGGCACGGGGGCGCTTTGCGCTTGAGCGTAGAGTGCTGGAGCGCAAGCGCGCCGTGTGTCGGTACGTAGGCGCTTTGCGCTCGAGCGCTGGACGCTGGAGCGCAAGCGCGCCACGTATCGGCACGTGGGCGCTTGAGCGCAAGCGCGCCACGTGTCGGCACGTGGGCGCTTTGCGCTCGAGCGCTGGGCGCTGGAGCGCAAGCGCGCCACGTGTCGGCACGTGGGCGCTTTGCGCTCGAGCGCAGAGCGTCGGGGCGTAAGCGCGCTACGTGTCGGCACGTGGGCGCCTTGCGCTCGAGCGCTAGCACGTTGGAGCGCAAGCGAGCCACGTATCGGCACGAGGGCGCTCGGCGCTTGAGCGCTTGGGCGCCGGCGAGAAAAGGAGGGCTTTTAGTCCCAAAACCAGAAGCTATGCTTCAGAAAGGAAATATTTATTATATATATATATCTGTGTGTGTATATATATGGAGTTAAACTCCTAGGATGTTTTGAAGATGATAAAGGGGGTTCTTCTACCTCCTCCTGTTGTTTGGCCGGATCTTGAAGATCAAGAGATGTGAGATCTAAATATCTCTTCTTTTTGAGATCTAATAGAAGATCTGAGTTCCCCTTTATGGGTTTTGTGGTGGAAAACTATTTAGTTTTGGAAAAGGAAGAGTAAAACTTTTGATTTAATTCAAAAAGAAAGAAGAAGGTTTGAAACATTCAGAAAGGGGAAGAGGCACAAACCCTAGGTTTTTTTGAGAGAATGAACAGTGTTCTTTTTTATTCATCATCATGTTGCCTTATATAGGCTTACATATTTACATATAGCCCCCTTGGGCTTTGCAAAATGGCATTTTGCCTATCCCATGGCTCATGTGCCTTTTCATTTTGCACACAAGCCATGGGCTTACAAAAATTTGGCTTTATGCCCATTTTGCATACATTCATACACAAAAATTACATAAAAATTATTTGTTACATGATTTTTGTTGTTGGCATGGGGAGGCTGGCCGCGGGCTCGACTTGGGCATGGACCCACCTGACCTGGGCTTGGGCCCACCTAGCTTGGGGGTTGACCTTGACTTTGACTCGGTCAACCGGGGTGTAAATTTTTACCCCAACAGTGCAGTCCTGAAGCACTTGGAGGCAGTGACGGTAAGACAGGATTCGTCTCTCCCGGTATTGGGGGTTGATATCGCGCTGTGTCTAGGAGAGCCATTACACAAAGTCCTTGGCCAGGGCAAGCGAGATATACTGGTAGCGTTTCCAGTGTTATCTCAGGGTGTTCTGGGCTATACTCCGACACGACTTGTACCGCTATTAGGGGACTGACGTTTACTGCCCCCTTAGGCCCAACATGCGATACTCTCAGACGAACAGACCGGACTGTACGGAGATTGTCACATTCAGGCTCATTAGGAGTTCGGATGGGTTCACCTCATCAGTCTTCTTATCGGCATCTACCTGGGGACCGTTACGTACAGCTAGTACCGCTTGCGGCCTGTGGTTAAACCCACTGCCAGCGTAGTATCGAGTCTTTAGAGTCCCACACAGAAGGCTATTCGCCTTTGGGCAAAACAGAGTAGAGGTCGCATGGTTTGGCGACAGGGTTCGTTCACATCCGCGCACTTGTGCACGTTTGGTGTCCGGACAGTTATTACTAGCGGGCTTTGGTTTAAGCCAGATCCTAGTATATATTTTGGGATTGGTTTTATCTCATTGTATTCATAATCCTCGGAACACGGATGCGGGTGTGTATGCACAGTTGACAGAGGCAGGGGCAGAGGATTCTCATTAGGGTTGTTGACCGTTGACTTTTTCTAAACCCTAATGAGAATGAGGAATATGGTTAATAATATTAATTAAGGATAATTGTGCCATGGTTAGGATTATTGACAATTTGACTTTTGTTGACTTGTTGACTTTGTTGACCGGTTGACCATTGTGGACTTGTTGACCATCATCATTTCATTTCAAAGATGCTTCTTGTTCTTTGCAAAATGCATTAAATGAATGAAATGATAATGGTCATTCATAAACTAACCATCACAATTTCTTAATTATTATTATTATTATCATAATTCTTAATATGAGAGTATGGTTGTAAAAATATCCTCATTCTTACTTGCTCGCTCACTCTCATCTAAAGCTCATCCTCTTCCTCTCTCTCAAAGCTCTCATGTATCATGTGTTGAGAACCATGAGCTATTGAGATAAAACCTTCAAAACTTCACTCTACTCACTCTAGAGTTCTAGGTTTAGCAAGCCAAGCACTTTAGTTGCCTCTAGGTTGAGGTAGGAGCTCAAGGTAGAGGCTTTTGGGTGGATCCTTCTTCGACAAAGAGAAGACTACGATGTGGAGCCATTCAAACCACTACAAGGAGCAAGAAGAGAAGGAGTTCAAGACCTAGGTATAACCCTCTAACCGAGTAGTTAAACTTATAGTTAGTTTGCTAGGTTTTTGTTTAGCAAAGATCCTCTTTTCCAGTCCATGTTGCCTTATCATAAAAAATCGTTTTTTACCTATTCCGCCTCCCCGTAAGAACCGGGGTGGGCAACGTGGACTTACAGCGGTATTAGAGCGTCGCTAAACAACAACTAGCATGTTAGAAAAATATTTAGAATTTCGATCCGAGAAAAAATCGCGAAACATGTCAAAAACCCACACTGTCTGCCGATTTTTAAAACAGCTCTAAAAATAATTCCACATATCTTAAAAATCAGTGCAGGGTTTTTTAGAAACAGCCAGCAAAAGCGAGCCCACGACTCGGTCAAAGCGCCGCGAAACTGCGGCGAAACCACGCGTTTCGCCGCGGATCCGCGACCGAGTTGACTCGGCCGCGACTCGGGTTTGCTGCAATTTCTTCAGTGTTCTGTTTTGGGAATTTTAAAGTATTTTGTTTCTGCCCAGAATTTCCAGAGAACAAAGTTGTGTTTGGGGTAGTTACAAATTGGTGTTTTGTTCGAAGTTCTACAAACTTTTGCTAAATGGTTATATCTGTAATGTGATATATGCACTGAACGTCGACTAATCGCTATACGTCGATTAGTGGGGGGGTGCATATCTGTGATCTGTAATGTTGTTGGATTGTGTATATGAACTCGTTGGATTGTCGCGGATGAATAGCCAGGGTTTTGTGAGATGAGAGTTTCTTTTTCATTCATTTGATGTAATATTATTTTTATGGCCGCACATCCGGGATGGGGTTGTAGCCGCCATTGTATATTATTTCTTTTACTGTTTTTGCTCCTAGGATAGACCCAAGGTGGGGTGCACAAACTACCGGGTACCTCGAACTGCCGAGTGGCCTACTCACGTTGTTGAGGGAGGTTGCTTCTCTTCGTATACTTGGCGGGTAGTTTGCCGCACCTGTAGGGGTCTAGGGTGGGGTTTGGCTATTCATCCCGACCGTGTAATCCGTCTTTCGTTGTAGGCTCGAATGAAACGCGGATTTCTAGCATATCTGATGTGTTCATCTATGATCTGGAATGGCTATCATTGCGTCTGACGAATGTATATATCTATATATGATATCTAGTAGGCGTTGCTTATGTTTTGCACCCGCGCTAGTCCAACCCCCGCTCTGTCGTTAGTTAAGTAACCTAACGGGTGATGACGGGGCCCCGTGGAGAATGCGGATGGCATAAGCGTACGTTATATTTTCGTTGTTTTCTGCAATGGTAGGATTAAATGATGGGACGCATTAAATTAATGCAAGAAAATAAACCAAAGTTAAAGTCGTTGGAACAATTTCAAAACCACTTGGTTTCTTTTCAAACAGTAAACTTTTAAAAAAATGCGGAGCTTAAACCACTCCTTTTAAAAGCTATCAAGGTTCTTTCGATTATATCAAGTTCACTCGTTCACGGTTTCGCCAAAACCATTCGTAGCCCTCCGTCATTTCATATGAATATTCAATAGTATTCAAGCTATGTTTGTTGACCTCCGTCAAGGCATAGTGATTGGTAGCTGTTGAGTGTTCATATGTAGTATAGATAGATGCGTTGGTTTGGGACAGTCGTATTATCTTGTTGACCTTCGTCAAGAGTATATGTAACGTTTTGAAAATCGTTTCGGTGAAATTTCGGAAAATCGGTAAAATAAGAGGGTTTTCTGTAAAAAGTCAAAATAAAAATATCTTTATTATAAAATTAAATATACATATTCTAGCTATGCAATTGCTGGTATTTGGTGTTTATTGAGCCACTGGTGAAATTTCAATTTTTTTGAAAATTTTTCCGAAATTAGTTATTTTAATATTATTTTAAGCCGTCACTAATACATTTAATTAAGGAAAATTACAAATTGGAATGGGTTGATATAAATTTTATAATTCATGACACACTAAACTAACATGTAAAATATTGTTTTTGAAATGAAATGGTTTGCCAAAACGGTTTAGAAAATATGGAAGAAAAAGGCTTAAATAGTGAATTTAGTGTAAATGGATGTTTGGGGTATAGTATTTATCATTTTCCATCACCCCACACCCATACCCACACTCACACACCCCCATTTTTCCTTCTCCTTGGCTGAATTTTCAGCAGCCACATCCCCATGTCCCCACACTTCTTGCACAAAGAAAAGAAATGAAAGAAATGAAAAGAAAGAGAATATATACATAGGTATGGGCTTGGTTGACTTGTCAATTCTTGACCTCACAATACCAAATCCCACACACCTCTCCCCTCCTCTTTTTCTGGCCGAATCCCTCTCCAAATTGCAGCAGCTCCTCTCCCCTCCAAATCCATTTCTTTCCATAAAAAAAATCATCTTTTTGCCTCAAAATTAAGTTAAAAATTCAATATTTCTTCAATCCAATCTCTACCCATTATTTCTTTACCCAAGCCAGCATGGATCTTAGAGGAAATTTGGCATTTTGGAGGCTATGATCTTCATGTTGATCTCTTGATCATGATGTATAAATATTCATCCATATTTGTTAATTGTGAATTGAATGTTTAAATCAAGCTTAATTAGGTGTTTTAAAAAAGGGGGGGTTGAATTCAAGTTTGAAATTTCAAGTGGATGGTTTTGAATGAAGGTTAGGGTTTGATTATTGGATTGTGGTTGTGATGGGTAGATTAACATGCAATTGCTTGCTAAAATTAATCTAGTTGCTAGTTTGCATTTTTGTTAAATTAAATTTATAATAATTAAGCTATATTGCTAACTAGTTTTTTGGTAAACCATGAATTTGTTTAAGAGAAAAATGTAATTAGATTTTTCAGGACTTCATTAACATTTTAAAATATAGTTTAATGTTTTAGATCATGCAAATCCAAGCAAGATTGTTGTATGTGCATTTTTGCTAAAATTGTCGAAATTAGTTAAAATTGCAAACTAGTTTTTTTGAATGTATATAGTTTGGTAAAATTAAATTGTGGAAATTGTTTGTATGGCTTATTTAAGTTGTTTAATAAGTATTATGGCCATTAGAATTGTTAAAACATCAAACGTTGTATTAAAACGGTAAATTTTGCTTGCTAGGTTTTCGGAAAAATAGCTTTTAAAGTGAATTTTGGGTTTTTGTGAATTCTAACCTATTTCATTTTATAATTAGTGTTTGTGAGTGCGCAAATGGGTGTGTTTGGGTTTTTCTCGATGGTTTGGCATTTGTACGCCGACGTCGAGGGTTTTTGGGTGGATTTGTGAATGCAACCATAGGTTTTGACCTATGTGGGATTCGTGTGTCGTTTTGGACATGAGTCGGATTTTAATGCGATGTGCATTATGATATGTAGGTACCCCAAGTGGACTTCGAGACGACAAGCAAGCGCGTGGCGACATCGGCACCGGCGACCGAGGACCAGGTGAGTAGATTTATAACTATGGGGAGAAGTCGGGTGGATGGCGTATAGCACCCACGCAGTTCGTGGTGATGTATACGAATACATATACACACATATATATTGATTATATATTGTTGAGTTTATTGATAATAAAGATAGATTTTAGGTGTGATTGGATAGGTTTAGTGTTGCGAGACCCTAGAGTAGAGGTTGCACCACATTTACACACACACACCCATACTTGCATACATTCTTTTTTCATATGTGCTTATATGGGGTTATATTGTTATGTGTTCACATGGGTATGGGACTACGTGTTCAAATACTGGATTTGAGGATAGTGTTTTAGATTTGAGATGAGTCGATAAGATTTGATTGAGACCGCGAGAACGATGATATGGCAGGATTCGTACTTGAGATACGTCCTGATGTTATAGCGGATCTTGGGACGACGATACATGTGAATAGTGTTATACGTGGAATGGTTGATATATGATCGAGATATGAGATAAGATATGTTAAGATATTCATAATAGGTCGCATTAGGCGATGTATACCTCTTTATGACGATATATGATGATGATATCGGTTTGTATGAAGCTGTAGATCAGCAGTCAGATCATGATTAGATTGATGATATTAGTATTGTACTAGACGTAGATCAGTACCCCGGATTATGATCTTTGATAAAGAGGATACCAAATGATTAATTTGATGAATGTGATACTGACCTATACTCAGATTTGGGGATACCGTACGACGAATTTTCGTATGAGCTATATATTGATGTTTGATCCACACTCTTGACTTGGGAATGTCTGATTATAGATATGGTATCGGATGTGATATTATTGAGGCAGGATCACCGACTAACATATACATGTAGGTATATGTATCGACTCAGAGGTTAGGCGGTTTCCTTACCTTCAGTAGCCAGTTAGCTTAGCCCTTTTGTTTAGTGTAGTTGTTAGACTAGATTTATATTATATATAGATTGTTATCTTTGTGTCTAGTATTTAGCTCCCTCTCATTATTGCTGTTGCTGGGCATCACATATTTATTGTGATTCATATTCCATTGTTGATATCATGCTGTTAGGACACCATCACCATTACCGATGATGCGTATGTACCACGTACACTTACTTACCGGCTCACACACATCTTCATCGGTAATTGCCATGTCACGTACACTTAGAGAATATTATTGCTTGACTTAGCTTGTTAGATAGTAGTTTTGACATGATATTAGTGTACTTGCCTTATATGCCAGATTAGACATTGTAGTTATTACTTGTCACTTCATGCATACTGTTATTCATTGTTATGCCGCATTCATGGATTCTCATGCATATATTCACTATTTTACGTGCTATTGAGGTTTTGGATTCGGATTTCCATGAGATTTTCTGGATTTCGGGGGAAAACCGCAAAACTTATACAAACTTCTTCTCTCTCTTTTTTAAATGAAAAGTGCGGTTTTCTCATGATGTATGAGTCGTCCACCATGAGTTTGCTGATGGATTTCGAGACCCGATTCGAGGAGACGGATGAACCGTTTCGGGTATATGGTGGATCCGGTAAGGTACCCCGAGGCAAGAAGCGCGTGATGATGACGATATGAGCCTGGCAGGGGAGCACTACCTACCGGTGATATTACCCGATGCGTCGGATATCTGGTGGATACCGTCGTGGTCTTGAGATTGATGGTAGGGGCCGGTCTGGACTTACGGCACCCTAGAAATTGGGATTGAGACATACAAAGATATTTGAGATATTGAGGTACAGAGATTGCGACAGAGAGATATCGAGATATTTGGATTTTTTTTTGTGTCGATGCTTGGCACTGTTTATGCTGATTTCATTTTTGATACCTCGTTTTTTTAAAAGATACAGAAATCTCACTAATTTATGAAAGCAGTTTTCTTCAGTACATGCATTCTGTTTCATGCATTCATACATCATCCATAAGATATATTGCTACCTGAGGCACTGACACGGGCGCATGAGATTACACTCGGGTTAGATATTTACCCTAGCCATTGTTATAGGCTGCGTGTTATATATATTTGAGGATATATTATGATCGTATGACCTAGGATTGCGTCATACATGCGATTCCTGTTCGTAGATTATTCTATTCAGGAGTTGGCAACTCACCCCCGTTGTGCCACAGTTCTTGCAGGTTTTGCCGTACAAGTTTCATTACGGCTTTGCTGGCACGGCTTCCTTCGGGTGATTTTGCTAGTAGGTGGGTTTATTGGTATCGTACCCATCATTATACTTTATATAATATTATTCAGTTCTATCTAGTAAATTCCATCAACCAAACATGTATTTATTTAAGAGATAGAGACCAGTGATGTTTATTCTTTCAACCTTAGAGTCGCGCGTTGTATTTCTATGGATTTCTTGCTGTTGGAGTTTCCTTTTAAGTTTTGATCCTCGCCCTTGGCGTTATATATTATATTGCTTGTGTGGTTGTGACCGTCGATTGACAAAGAGCTAGCTCCCGCTTGGGGATGCCTTTTTATTCATTTCGTATACTATTCATGTTGTATCCCGTTTGGGGGCCAGTATTTACAAAGGAGACTCTGCCGAAATTTTCAGAAAATACTTGATGTTTTTTTTAAATCGCATAATTCGGCTTATGCTATTAAAACTACTTGCTTTAGTTGGTTTTCCTTCACTCTACTGCTTCTCTGGTTTTGATTTCTGGGTTTTCGGCTTACTTAGATTACGTACGCCTCAAGACGTTTCGTAGTCTAAGTGCCGGTCATGTTCCGTACTTTCGTGTCGTGAAAAAGTTGGTATCAAAGCGTTAAGTTTTACCTTCAGAGCATAGGATGACCCTTGGTTGATGGAATAGGTGACTAAAATAGAGTGACGTACCATGGGTATGTTCCGCGGCATACATACGATACACTACTCCACTTAAGAAGCCTTAGGATGTACATTTCTTGGTTCAGTATTATAATCATTCCTGATCTAGCCTTATCGGTACCTGTTATGGTTTTGTTGCCACGATTACGGGCAGGGGGAGCTACGGCTAGAGTTGCGTTCAGCACGAGCTCGTTACGAACGAGGACTGACCAGGGCGTAATTCCGGCGACACACGATTGTGGAGATGTGTCTTTTTACTGTGTTTTCACGTCACGAGCGTTTGATGGATCGCTGTATGAGGTTACTCGGATGTGCTGATTGGCACCAGAGGATCGAGCCGATGATAGAGGCCAACCAGATTTTGATGACCGTTGGTGTATTGGTTATTCATGATGTTTGAGGCACTGTTCATCATGCAGACGAGTGAGCCAGTTATTGCTGCGAGCGACGAGATATCGCCCCAGATGTTGGAGCTATTGCAGTACGAATTGTACTAAGAGATGATAGAAGGTCGCTAGTCACCAAGGATGAATGACTAGGACATGTGGTTCGTTCGCTATCCCGATGCGAGGTCATCAGATAGATTGATTCCAGCTAGAGACGACTTCACGCGGAGACGTTGAGAGTCGACAGAGACGATCGAATGTCAGAAACCTATTATCCCAAGTTTAAAGTATTCGGAAGAGCATGCAGGCAATTCTATGGACCCTCTAGAAGAATTAAACCCTAACTCGACTTAATGACCGTGTGAAAGCCTTTGAAACTTAGGGTTTGCGGCAGTTCCGCGGTGCCATTAGTGAGGCTTGGGTTTGCCCTTCTACGGCTGGACCATCGATGCTGTGGTACGTACTCGATACTGTTAAACTGTACGCAAGATGTTGAGCTCTTGGGGGATTATGAGGTTTTGACGAATCGATCGGATGGTTCGACTTCATTCGGATGCTAGGTGGTGAGACGCATTTCTTGGGAGACTCCAGATACGAGGATAGCCGTTGGAGCTCCGTCCATGCAGCCACGACGAGAAGAGTCCGAAGCAGTCGACATTAGAGAAAAGTGGAGTAAGAGGTCCGTACAAGATCTGGATAATATGATGTTCCACTCCGCCGACATCAGAGATGCGATATGCATGCCGAGGCATTGTGCTTGGATATACCTTCCAAAAGGAGTCGCGATGAGTATGCAGCCGTTCCGGAACAAGAAACAGATATAGTAAAGGACGATGACTTCCGGACAGTTCGGCAGAGACGGGATTTGGGAGAGACCTCGACAGGACCTTTTTGGAATAAATTGCGAGAAGACTTGGACCCAGGAGTGGTCATGTTACGCACACCAGCAGACCGGAGTTCATGATCATAGACGAGACATGCTATAAGTGACCACGACAGTTGGCTAGAGATTCTTGAGGATGTGCTTGAGCGGGACTATTCCGCCATACTTGATTTCGGTATTTTGAGCGATCTATTCGCATGATTGATTTTGATGATTGAGTTTCATGATATTTGTTTTCATGCACCATGGTTGCACTTACTGAGTATGTACGATTTTTGCACAGTTGTTGTACTTGATATCGTTTTCGTGCCTTGGTTTCTCATGTTTATTATTTTATGGGTTTCATATAGTTGAGTTGATTTTGTGCATATGTACGCACACGATTTGGTTCTTGCACTCGGTATAGTTCACATATGCTTGCAGTGCAGTGATTCGCATTTTGTGCACTTAGATGCACTGGACTTCGACTTCGATTGTGATGTTCGATATTTGTTTTGTGCACCTTATGCACCTGATTAGATTTTGCGTATGTTCGGCGCTTGATATTGGATTTCAAGATCTCGTGCATGATGGATGCACCTGATTTGGGTTTTCGCGCATGTTGGGCGCATGTTTTGAGATGCAATTTTGGTGCACACCAGATGCACTAATCGAGATTCTTCGTGCATGTCAGATGCACCTGTTTGTGCTATCAGGCACACACGTTGCCTTTGACAGATGTTTCGTACACACCCAATGCACTTAGATATTGTTTCTGTGTGCATGTATGGCATATTCATGGATTTTGATTTCCGTGCGCACTAGACGAACGTAGTATTCATATGCATATTTTGGGATTGATTTCTTATGGAGAAGTACGTTTTTATGATATTCGCTATGTGTTCTTGTACTGAGCAGGACTAGTCAGAGGACAGTACCTGAATATATTTTGCATGCATTGATAGTTATCGAGGGGATTTCCAAAAAGCGAGGTATAGTCTCAGTATTTACCTACGTGTCCGATATGACACGAAACGTTCAAAATAAGGAAACCTTTCTAAATTATTTCCAAAACGGTGGAACGTGCTTATTAAACAAAGTATATAAATATATGTAGTTATTTTCTTACAATAGACGTCCGCCACTGTGCAGTGCTGCGTGCATCGCACAGCGATTTGAAGAAGATTTGGCATGCATTGCTTCCAGATGTTTTAAAGATGTATATCATATTGATTTTCATTTTGGATTTAGACATTGTGTCTTCACCATGACTCCGATGATTGCGGGATGCTGGATGGAGTTTTGATTTTGAGTTATATGCTCATATTTCATGCGCATGCGCTGCACTACGATTTGTTTTATGTATTAATGATTTCGGAGCCCCGACGACTTGATGGTTTTTCTTAGATGTTTTAGTATTTGGGGGGAGTTTTAATTTAAATTCGGAGACCGAATTTTTTTAAGGGGGGAAGATTGTAATGTTTTGAAAATCGTTTCGGTGAAATTTCGGAAAATCGGTAAGATAAAGGGTTTTCTGTAAAAAGTCAAGATACAAATATCTTTATTATAAAATTAAATATACATATTATAGCTATGTAATTGCTAGTATTTAGTGTTTATTTAGCCACTGGTGAAATTTCAAATTTTCTGAAAAATTTTCCGAAATTAATTATTTTAATATTATTTTAAGCCGTCACTAATACATTTAATTAGGGAAAATTACAAATTGGAATGGGTTGATACAAATTTTATAATTCATGACACACTAAACTGACATGTAAAATATTGTCTTTGAAATGAAATGGTTTGCAAAAACGGTTTAGAAAATATGGATGAAAAAGGCTTAAATAGTGAATTTAGTGTAAATGGATGTTTGGGGTATAGTATTTATCATTTTCCATCACCCCACACCCATATCCACACTCACACACCCCCATTTTTCCTCTCCTTGGCTGAATTTTCAGCAGCCACATCCCCATGTCCCCGCACTTCTTGCACAAAGAAAAGAAATGAAAGAAATGAAAAGAAAGAGAATATATATATAGGTATGGGCTTGGTTGACTTGTCAATTCTTGACCTCACAATACCAAATCCCACTCATCAGCTACCCAAATTGCAGCAGCTCCTCTCCCCACAAATCCATCTCTTTCCATCAAAAAATTCATCTTTTTGCCTCAAAATCAAGCTAAAAATTCAATATTTCTTCAATCCAATCTCTACCCATTATTTCTTTGCCCAAGCTAGCATGGATTTTGGAGAAAATTTGGCATTTTGGAGGCTATGATTTTCATGTTGATCTCTTGATCATGAGGTATAAAGATTCATCCATATTTGTTACTTGTTAATTGAACGTTTAAATCAAGCTTAATTAGGTGTTTTAAAAAAAGGGTGGGGGGTTTGAATTCAAGTTTGAAATTTCAAGTGGATGGGTTTGAATGAAGGTTAGGGTTTGATTATTGGATTGTGGTTGTGATGGGTAGATTAACATGTAATTGCTTGCTAAAATTAATCTAGTTTCTAGTTTGCAGTTTTGTTAAATTAAATTTGTAATAATTAAGCTATATTGCTAACTAGTTTTTTGGTAAACCATGAATTTGTTTAAGAGAAAAATGTAATTAGGTTTTTCATGACTTCATTAACATTTTAAAATGTAGTTTAATGCTTTAGATCATGCAAATCCAAGCTAGATTGTTGTATGTGCATTTTTGCTAAAATGGTCGAAATTAGTTAAAATTGCAAACTAGTTTTTTTGAACGTATATAGTTTGGTGAAATTAAATTATGGAAATGGTTTGTATGGCTTATTTAAGTTGTTTAATAAGTATTATGGCCATTAGAATTGTTAAAACATCAAACGTTGTATTAAAACGGTAAATTTTGCTTGCTAGGTTTTCGGAAAAATAGCTTTTAAAGTGAATTTGGGGTTTTTGTGAATTCTAACCTATTTCATTTTATAATTAGTGTTTGTGAGTGCACAAATGGGTGCGTTTGGATTTTTCTTGATGGTTTGGCATTTGTATGCCGACATCGAGGGTTTTTGGGTGGATTTTGTGAAAGCAACCATAGGTTTTGACCTATGTGGGATTCGTGTGTCGTTTTGGACATGATTCAAATTTTAATGCAATACGGTGCGTTATAATATGTAGGTACCCCATGTTGACTTCGAGACGACAAGCAAGAGCGTGGCGACGTCGGCACCGGCGAGCGAGGACTAGTTGAGTAGATTTATATCTACGGGGAGAAGTCGGGTGGATGGCGTATAGCACCCCCGCAGTTCATGGTGATGTATATGAATACGTATACACACATATATATTGATTATATATTGTTGAGTTTATTGATGATAAAGATAGATTTTAGGTGTGATTGGATAGGTTTAGTGTTGCGAGACCCTAGAGTAGAGGTTGCACCACATTTACACACACACACCCATACTTGCATACATTCTTTTTTCATATGTGCTTATATGGGGTTATACTGTTATGTGTTCGCATGGGTATGGGACTACGTGTTCACATACTAGATTTGAGGATAGTATTTGGGATTTGAGATGAGTCGATAAGATTTGATTGAGACCGCGAGAACGGTGATATGGAAGGATTCATACTTGAGATACGTCCTGATGTTATAGTGGATCTTGGGACGACGATACATGTGAATAGTGTTATACGTGGAATGGTTGACATGTGATCGAGATATGAGAAAAGATATGTTAAGATATTCATAATAGGTCGCATTAGGCGATGTATACCTCTTTTTGACGATATATGATGATGATATCGGTTTGTATGAAGCTGTAGATCAGCAGTCAGATCATGATTAGATTGATGATATTAGTATTGTACTAGACGTAGATCAGTACCCCGGATTATGATCTTTGATAAAGAGGATACCAAATGATTTATTTGATGAATGTGATACTGACCTGTACCCAGATTTGAGGATGCCGTACGATGGATTTACGTACAAGCTATATATTGATGTTTGATCCGCACTCTTGACTTGGGAATGTCTGATTATAGATATGGTATCGGATGTGATATTATTGAGGCAGGATCACCGACTAACATATACATGTAGGTATATGTATCGACTCAGAGGTTAGGCGGTTTCCTTACCTTCAGTAGCCAGTTAGCTTAGCCCTTTTGTTTAGTGTAGTTGTTAGACTAGATTTATATTAAATATAGATTGTTATCTTTGTGTCTAGTATTTAGCTCCCTCTCATTATTGCTGTTGCTGGGCATCACATACTTATTATGATTCATATTCCATTAGTGATATCATGATGTTAGGACACCAGCATCATTACCAATGATGCGTATGTACCACGTACACTTACTTGCCGGCTCACACACATCTTCATCGGTAATTGCCATGTCACGTACACTTAGAGAATATTATTGCTTGACTTAGCTTGTTAGATAGTAGTTTTGATATGATATTAGTGTACTTGCCTTATATGCCAGATTAGACATTGTAGTTATTACTTGTCACTTCATGCATGCTGTTATTCATTGTTATGCCGCATTCATGGATTCTCATGCGTATATTCACTATTTTACGTGCTATTGAGGTTTTGGATTCGGATTTCCATGAGATTTTCTGGATTTGGGGGGAAAACCGCAAAACTTATACAAACTTCTTCTCTCTCTTTTTTAAATGAAAAGCGCGGTTTTCTCATGATGCATGAGTCGTCCACCATGAGTTTGCTGATGGATTTCGAGACCCGATTCGAGGAGACGGATGAACCGTTTCGGGTACATGGTGGATCCGGTAAGGTACCCCGGAGCAAGAAGCGCATGATGATGACGATGTGAGCCTGGCAGGGGAGCACTACCTACCGGTGATATTACCCGATGCGTCGGATATCCGGAGGATACCGTCGTGGTCTTGAGATTGATGGTAGGGGCCGGTCTGGACTGACTGTTAGTTGTGTGTATGCCCTAGAGGCCAGTATTGTACAGATGATGTATATTATATTGGATGCTTGGACATATATAGAGATGACTTTCTTGTTCGATATGATAGTATGCTATCTGGTTGCTCTTTATCTTAACATGTACACTTGTCTCTTTTAACTGTCATATAGTTACATGTTGATAAAGCCCTTAGGATGTGTACTTGACTACCTGGACTATGATGCAGATCATACTAGTGGGGACATGGTAGTCCATAAGTACATCCTTCAAGGTCCCTAGTCGTGGGTGTATCGAGACGGGGCATCGATATACTAGTGTAGACTAGCGTATACGCTTCTCGACCTATGAGATGGGCGATGGATGATCCCATATCCATTGGTGTTTGACATCAGAGATGGTATACGGGTGCTCAGTGGAGACTGGGTACACTGGACGGACTCGCCGAGAACTCCCAGATGGTATTATACCTCACGTCAGATGGCAGTTCTCAGGTAACACTTGTGCAGGTTAGTCTGTAGACCCGAGATCGTCATAGAGTCTTGTGTGATTCCCACTGTGCTTTGATCTCCACCTTACCACGTCCATGAGGGCGTGCAAAACGGTGGTCTTTGGGCACAGTCCCGAGTCACATGGAGGCAATGAGCGATAGGAGGGGTTTCGTCTCTCCCGGTATTGGGGGTTGATGTTGCGCTGTGCTCGATTGGCCGTAACAGGGAAGTCCCTGGCCAGGGCTGATCAGAGATTTGCTGGTAAGTGTTACCAGTAGTTTCTCGATCCGTTATGAGCCTCACATCGGCACGACTTATCGGTTATTGGGGTCTGACGTATACCACCCCTAGACTTGATATGCGACATATCAGACGAACAGATCGGACTGTACGGTAAGTGTTACTGGTTGGATTCACAGGAGTGTGAGCGGGCTAGCTCGTCGATCTTCTGATCGCTCAATACCCAGATGGCCGTTACGTTTAGAAGACCACTTGCGGCTTGTGGGTGCTTGATGTGATCATCATCTGCTACCGGCGTATTGACGAGTCTTTAGAGTCCTACACAGAGGTTTCCTGGCTCAAGCGAAACGAAATAGGAGCGCATATGAGATATGTGCGGGACCAAGAATAATGCGTGTATGTGATACCGCATTTCATTCTCGCGATGAATGTTTCGATTGGTTGTATGCGATATGACCTAGTTATCGAATCATTGATTTGATAAATCGATACATTCGATACTAGTCGGTTATGTGCGACATGACCGGATCATTGAATCAAATGTTGACTTAATGATTTAATGTATAATTATATTTGATATATTACTTTGCATTAACTAGTATTGGTTCACTTTAAATGGATTTTCTCACTTGAAGTTCACACATTGTATATGTGATATATTTTGTGTGCACTTGATTGTATCATGTTTGTTGTTGCATGCTAACTTGTGTTTTGTGTAAAGATTAAACCATGGTTGTGTAATGATTAGGGTTTTGATTTATTCACTCATTTATTTATCCATTCTTTATTTATATTTAATTAGATAAATGAAAACAAAATGGTTTTCTTTATCATGAAGCTTGTTGAAGCTTCATGAAGCTTTGACTAAAGAGACCATTTTGTTTTCATGCTTAACCCTAACCATTCCCACTTACCATGGTCTATTCTCTACACTTAACCTTAGTTAGGATATGATAAGTATTGATTTATTTTCTTTTATGTAAATACTTTGATCATATTCCATCTTCATTTTCTCTCCTTCTTCTTCAAGAAAGAAAATAAGACTCCATCAATGGCAACTTGAGTTCTAAAGTGAGAAATCCAATTCTAAAGTGAACCCACCTCCTATTTCTTCATCCTCTACCTCTTGCCAAGTTGTTTTGGGTGTTTTCTTCACAAGTTTCACAACTTGGTGAAGTTGGAGCTTGAACTTGTGATGCCTCGACGTAGATCTTCTTCGGCACGAAGCCGACGACCTAGCCCGCCTATTTCTCCGATCAAGCCGACGATTGAGTCCGGGATTCGAGATGGACAGCGAAAGGATGCCTACGTGGAGCTAAGGAAGTGGAGAACCGGATCTACAAAGGTTGTAGCCTATCTCCTTTAGTTAAATTGTTAACTAGTTTCGTTTTTCGCCTAAACTTCTAGTCAACGATCCGTATTAGGGTTTCTCGGCACCCGTAAAATTTGAAATTGGCATGGTTGATGCCTTGTGAGACCTCTTGAGAGTGCCTAGGAACCCTACACTGACGGCGCCCTAGATAATGGGATTGAGACATACAGAGATATTTGAGATATTGAGGTACAGAGATTGCGACACAGAGATATCGAGATATTTGGATATTTGTTTTGTGTCCATGCTAGGCACTGTTTATGCTGATTTCATTTTTGATACCTCGTTTTTCTAAAAGATACAGAAATCTCACTAATTTATGAAAGCAGTTTTCTTCAGTACATGCATTCTGTTTCATGCATTCATACATCATCCATATGATATATTGCTAACACAGGCGCATGGGATTACACTCGGATTAGATATTTACCCTAGCCATTGTTATAGGCTGCGTGTTATATATATTTGAGGTTATATTATGATCGTATGACCTAGGAATGCGTCATACATGCGATTCCTGTTCGTAGATGTATTCTATTCACGAGTTGGCAACTCACCCCCGTTGTGCCACAGTTCTTGCAGGTTTTGCCGTACAGGTTTCATTACGGCTTTGCTGGCACTGCTTCCTTCGGGTGATTTTGCTAGTAGGTGGGTTTATTGGTATCGTACCCATCATTATACTTTGTATAATATTATTCAGTTGTATCTAGTAAATTCCATCAACCAAACATGTATTTATTTCAGAGATAAAGACCAGTGATGTTTATTCTTTCGACCTTAGAGTCGCGCGTTGTATTTCTATGGATTTCTTGCTGTTGGAGTTTCCTTTTAAGTTTTGATCCTCGCCCTTGGCGTTATATATTATATTGCTTGTGTGGTTGTGACCGTCGATTGACAAAGAGCTAGCTCCCGCTTGGGGATGCCTTTTTATTCATTTCGTATACTATTCATGTTGTATCCCGTTTGGGGGCCAGTATTTACAAAGGAGACTCTGCCGAAATTTTCAGAAAATACTTGATTTTTTTCTTAAATCGCATAATTCGGCTTATGCTAATAAAACCACTTGCTTTAGTTGGTTTTCCTTCACTCTACTGCTTCTCTGGTTTTGATTTCTGGGTTTTCGGCTTACTTAGATTACGTACGCCTCGAGACGTTTCGTAGTCTAAGTGCCGGTCATGTTCCGTACTTTCGTGTCGTGACAAAGTTGGTATCAAAGCGTTAGGTTTTACCTTCGGAGCGTAGGATGACCCTTGGTTGATGGAATAGGTGACTAAAGTAGAGTGACGTACCGTGGATATGTTCCGCGGCATACTTACGATACGCTACTCCACTTAAGAAGCCTTAGGATGTACATTTCTTGGTTCAGTATTATATTCATTCCTGATCTAGCCTCATCGGTACCAGTTATTGTTTTGTTGCCACGATTACGGGCAGGGGGGGCTACGGCTAGAGTTGCGGTCAGCACGAGCTCGTTACGAACGAGGACTGACCAGGACGTAATTCCGGCGACACACAATTGCGGAGATGTGTCTTTTTACTGTGTTTTCACGCCACGAGCGTTTGATGGATCGCTGTATGAGGTTACTCGGATGTGCTGATTGGCACAAGAGGATCGAGCCAATGATAGAGGCCAACCAGATTTTGATGACCGTTGGTGTATTGCTTATTCATGATGTTTGAGGCACTGTTCATCGTGCAGACGAGTGAGCCAGTTATTGCTGCGAACGACGAGATATCACCCCAGATGTTAGAGCTAATGCAGTACGAGTTATACTAAGAGATGATAGTGTTGGAGATAGTGCCCTCAGAGTCAATTATTGGATCACAGGCACGTGATTGCAATGATTGAGGGAGGACCTATCCCGGTAGGACAGTCTTACTCGAGATGATAGTATGCTATCTGGTTTATCTTTATCATCGTGTACTGCTTTAGGTGACCTGACATGTCGCTATTACACGTTGATAGAGCCCCTAGGATTCTTGCTTGACTACCAGCAGTATGATGGCGATCATATACGTGGGAGCTGGTAGTCTATAAGCACATCCTTAAAAGGTCCCTAGTCGTAGGAGTTTCGAGACAGGGCATCGATACTCCATTAGTAGACTAGTGTATACAGTCGAGACCCCGACGAGGGGCGGTGGCCGGTCTCACAAGCCACTGGTGTCAGTTGGTTCACCTAAGATGTATACAGGTGCTCATTGGGTTATGAGTACACCGGACAGGACTCGCCGGGAACCTGCTAGTTGGGTTTATACCATACGTCAGATAGCAGTTCCCAGGTGACATGTGTACAGGTTAGTTCATCGACCTGAGATCGTCATTTGTCTCGTGTGAGTTCCCACTGTGCTTTGATTACTACCCTACCACGGCTCAAAGGAGTCGTGCAAACAGGTTTTAGTTGGGTACAGTCCCGAGCCACATGGAGGCAGTGAGCGGATCTTCAGGGGTTCGTCTCTCCCGGTATTGGGGGTGAGGTCGCGCTGTGTCTAGGAGAGCCATTACGCAAAGCCCTCGGCCGAGGCAGGAGATTTACTGGTAGGTATTCCAGTAGTATCTCAGGGCGTTCTGGGCTACACTCCGACACGACTTGTACCGCTTTTGGGGGTCTGACTTTTACCAACCCCCTAGGCCCGCCATGCGATACTCATAGACGAACGGACCGGACTGTACGGATATTGTCACTGACAGGCTCAGTTGGGTGTCGGGGTGAGCTTCCTCATCGACGTCCCTTTTGGTCAATAGCTGGTGGCCCGTCACGTATTGGCTTATACCTCTGACGTGCCAGTGGTTAAATCCACAGCCATAGTATTGACGAGTCTTTAGAGTCCACCACACTTACAGTTACTCAAGCTTTCGGGCGAAACGCTGTAGAGGCCGTATGGAGATATGGCAGGGTCCGATCAGATACGTGCGGTATTGCACGGATCAGGATCGGACAGTTTGTACTAGTGGCCGTATATTTATATGGCAGGGTTCGATCAGATACGTGCGGTATTGCACGGATCAGGATCGAACGGATTTTACTAGCCGGCTTTGGTTTAAGCCGGTACTAGTTTAGTACAGTGTAGATTTTGTCTCATTGCATTTGTATCCGGTCGGAATACAGATGCGGGTGTGTATGCACAGTATTGGGGTTTTCCTGTAATTTATTACGGGACCAGTTTTCTGGAGTTGCCAGTTTGCATTCCGTTCCGGCCGGTTTTCCTTTGTTCTTTCTCGGCCGGACTTTTCTGATGGAGGGGGTAATTTGCAGTTTTGCAAATTACTTTTGGTGGAGGTTTTATTTGTAAGATGATTAATTATGATAGCATCTTTTTGATACCATTCTTATCTTTCATCATCACTTGCTTTTTGTTGATTTGAGGTGATTAGAGGTTGATTTGAGTTTGTGATGATGTTGTTTGGTTGTGGTCACCACTTGTGCTCCTACACTCACCTCCCTCTTGCTTTCATATTCTTTCCTCCACCATTCTTCTTCTCACTTGATTTAGATGATAAGTTTTTCATGAGAGAAAAAAGAGAGAGAGAAGAAGAAGAAGAAGAGAGCTTGAGTTTCATTTCTTGATCTCATTCATGCTAGAAAAATGCAAGCACCATTTTTCTAATCTCATTTCCTCCATCATCTTCAAATGGCAACAAACCCCAAATGAGACATAGCCTCTACACTACACATTCTACAGCAATTCTTGGGCATGTCGAGTTGCCGGCTTCATGCCCGAGTTGCCTCGGTATTGAGGCGGGAGCCCGTAAAAGACGCAGGCGTTGTGGTGCCCTTTCCGGCGAGGAGGCGACGATATGGAGACTACACTTTCCGCGGGAGATCGGGACGATGACGAGAAGACCGGAGGACTCGGATCACTCGGTATACTTCTCACCCTATCTCTTGATTGCTAGCATTAGGTTAATGGTTACGATCCGGGTTTTCATTGTCCGCGGTAGCGCCGGTTTCCGAGTAAGGAAAAAATTTTGATTCCGCATTTTGGCCTCGAGTACGAGGTCGGGGCGCTGCTGTGGCGCAACATGGTATCAGAGACACGCCATTAACCTTACCTAGCTTCGTTTGATGTGTTTGCGTTTCCGATCGACCAAAATTTCCTAAAACCGTATTTTTCTAGCACATCAGTTTCTGTCGAAATTTTTTGGAGTCTAAAAATTTTTCAGGTGGTCTCAGAATGATGTGCAGGGAGTTATAAGAACACTGCAAAAATTTTGTGACATGAATCATCCGTAAGACCGCGGAAGGGCGACCAAAACCCCTTTTTGGCCGCGCTTCCGCCGCAATATTGTGGGATCGTGTGATTATTTTTTTGCAGTGGGCTTATGGGCTAAAATTAGGGGTTTTGGAATATTAAAATTGGGCCCAGGTTTTCTGTGAGTGCTACAGTTTTGATTGGGGGCCCACTTGTTAATTTTTGGTCAATCGGAAAATTTTAAACACATTATTTCACAGTATTTACATTATATCTGCGACCGTGAATGTCACTCGATCGGTAAATCCGGTCTAACTGCTATAGCCCGGTTAGACGGATTTGCGAACGTGACTTTCACGTTGATGTTCTATGTTTATGCTGTGATGTTGCGGATCGGTCGTGGGGGATAGCCTGGATGCAATGCTAGTACTGTGCTGTTGTATTATGTACATTTGATTTTGCGGGGCGAGCGTCCGACATGTGGACTGCCGTCACTGCCTGTTTGTATTATTCTTTTGGGGCACGACCTGGTTGCGGTCGATGTACCCGGTGTATGTATATTTTATTTTCTGTACTAGGATTACCCCGCGGTGGGGTGCACGGATGGCCGGGTTCTAGAGGGCAACGGGCCCGCATCTCATGGCATTGAGACGGAGGGGGCTTCACTCTAGGATTGGCGGGCTTTTCGTCGCACTCGTAGGGGGTACAGGTTGACCCAGGAGGGGTGCCCAAGTTGCCGGATTCCGTGGAGTGCTGGGTGGTCCATTCACGGTGCTGGAGGGGGCTGCCTCGCTTCAGGTTTTGGCGGGTGACTTGCCGCGCCCGTAGGGGTCTAGGTTTTCATTGCACAGGCTATCCACACGACCAGGGGAACGTCGGGTTTCAGCAGCGGCTCTGTGAAACCCGGGGCTTCCAGATATCTGTATTGTTCTGTGATGCTGTACATTTCTGTGATGTTGCATTTTATTCACGCCTTGAGCGAAATATAATATATTGGTATATATATTAGTAGATGTTGTATATGTTTTTCATCCGCGCTAGTCCAGTCCCCGCTCTGTCGTTAGTAAGCTAACCTAACGAGTGATGACGGGACCCAGTGGCGAATGCGGATGGCATATACGTACGTCAGTATATTTTCGTTCTTTGTGGTGTGATTAATTGGTGGGACTGCGTTGATTCGGATCAATGCAAGATAAACAAACCTAATCTGATGTTGTTGGAACATTTTTCAAAAAGCTGTTATTGCAAGGACGTTCGCTTTTGTTTTGCATCGTGGTATTCATTTAGAATATCCTGCTCCTCAGTCGACGAGGCAAGGGCCGAGATCCCTTCACCGGGAGTGACCCCTTGGACAGAAGTTTGCGTCAGGGCATTAACTTCACTATAGCCGATTCCTTTTGCTTTGCATCGTGGTATTCATTTGGAATATCCTGCATCTCATTCTACGGGGAAAGAGCCGAGATCCCTTCACCGGGAGTGACCTCTTTAGTAAAGGTTTTCGTCACTATATTTTATAAAACGCTATGCAGTTCCTTCAACGATATCAAGTTCTTTACGTTAAAGGTTTTTCGCCAAAAACCATTCGTAGCCCTCCGTCATTTCTTATGAGTATTATTTAGTATTCGTGCTGCGTTTGTTGACTCCGTCAAGGCGTAGTGTACGGTAGCTAAGTAGTGCTTGTTTGTTGCATAAATAGGATTGGTTAGGACAGTCGTGCGGCCTTGTTGACTCCGTCAAGGGCACGTACGGGTGGGTTTAATGCAATCCAGATAATGATGGGATGAACTTGACTAGGACTCTTTGATTTGTTGACTCCGTCAAGGTCACTTGAGTCCTAGGGGTAAAAACACACATCGGGAGTTTCAAAAGAACTGAAACTTGCCAGACATGCGCATACCTTCTGGAGTGTGGTGACGTGAGTGGATTCCGTCACGTTATCATGCGGTGATAGTTGGATCCCGATTCCCACTGATGAGTTAGTTTACTCCTCGGGTGACCCCGACTAATTCTTCTTTCAGGTTTGGAGGAGAATTTGAGATACAGTGGGAGGTTTCCAGATTAGATAAAGTGATAACCATTCTGATCTAGGTTAGAGTGCACGCTGAGTGTTTCTTTTCTCTCTCTCTTTGGCAGCGACCATTGACCCGACCCTAAGACTATGACTCAGTGACCAAGTTGACCGAACCTTCTTAACAATGGTTTTTGGATTGTCTGAGTTGCAGACCTCTTTGCTACTCCTACTTTTACCCTTTTCTCCAGGACACCCCGTATTACTACGAACGTCCACTTCCATTGGACAAAACCATCGTATGGTTATATACGAACTCGAACGACTTCGAGGATGGTTTCTGGTTCTGGAGAAAAAGGATAGGATTATTCAGTTGTTTTTTCCTTTTACCTTCTCTTAGGTTGCGAGCACTCCTTGGTTTAGGAGATAGTACACCTATTACGCAAATTGGATAGTCTTCTTCCAAACCTTAGGCTGGTGCCGACCGGTAGGGAATGAAGAAAACCAATTAGCATAACGATGGTGTGCAGAAGGTATTAAGTTAAGACAAAGCAAGGGATTAGTAAGAGGGCAAAGTAAATTGCGACTGATATTCACGACCAAACCAAGTATTCCTTCGCCAACCCTAAATCACCTTTGTATTTCTCCAGGACACTCCGTGTCTCTACGAAGATCCACAGTTTTATTGGATATTCCATCGTATGGTTATATACGAACTCGAAAGGAACTTGTTCCAGTTCGGGGATGGATTCTGGTTCAGGAGAAATAGGAATAAAGTACATTCAGGTGTCTTTTATCTTCACCTTCTCTCGCATTGCGAGTGCTCCTAGGATTAGGACAGTACACCCTTTATGCTTATTGGATAGTCTTCTTCCAAACCATAGGCTGGTGCCGAACGGTAGGGAAGGAAGAAAACCAATTGGCCTAAAGAGGTGTGCAGACGGTAATGACTAAAGACATATAAAGGGATTTGGACAGATGGCAAAGAGATATACGGTGACAGTTGTGAATCTGGATAATGGAAGAGGCATTACTAGGAATACCAGGATACCCTAAAGAAACATTTCAATGTTTCGGTTTCACTGTGTACTGTTAATAGAAAACTGATTTCCCGATTAGACACTTACTCCAGGGTATGTATTTACCAGGTATGATTCTCACATCTGTATGGTTTTACAGATGATGAGTGGGAGTAAGTTATTGGGAATTGGGTGATCATCCTCATTAAATCGGTGATATCTAGGGAAGTCACCTGGGTTGTTTGCCGGTCGGCAAGTATTTGGTTTTGAATATCCGCGGTTATGCACCAATTTCAAATTGATATATCTGTACGTCTATTTTCATAGAGTGAGATATACCTTTTGATATTATGTCGATGACATTTACCTATATCAGTGGATGGTTAGGTAAGGAGTATTAAACAGCGGTGTAATTCTTCTTAACCATAAGTACAGTTTTCAACCTACGACACACAGTGAAAGAGTTGTTAGACTCAGCGGACTTATACAGAGTATTGTATGTTGTCCAGTGTCCATTAGGACAGAGGGGTTGGTCCTCATACTATATATTGTTTACTTTTAACTTCTCTAGTTCTTAGACATGTGTTTCGTAGGAACACAGGGTCTAAGTTTTGAGGAGTTATAGGTATTTGAATAGAGTAGAGAACCAGGTGTAGCAAGTATCGGGATTCTTCAAAGTGATCGAAGATGTAGATTCTTGTGTATGGTGTTCAGTTGATAGTAATGATTAAGAGAACTGGATTCTCTTTCAGGTTACTCATAATTGGAAACATTCCTAAGTTGAGTAACGCTGATCGGCCTCCTTCCATTTAGTTTACATGCACTGGAGACAGCTGCATGATTTGAATCTGGTTCAATTAAATCAGTGCCTCTGTTTCTATATTGGATATAGAACAGTTCATATCTTAACGTCGTTAAGGTACGGGGAGTTGTCCGGCTTATGATTAAAACCAGACACTGGACAACTCAAGGCACGTTTCTGTAATGGCTGTTTGTGGGTTGACCCAGGCTATGACGAGGGTTGATTTTCTACCATCTGGATGAACAGTAGAAATATTGTTCTAGACTCGCCACAGTTTTATTAAAAATGGATTTTTTCAGAAAACAGTAGTGGGAGTATGGTAGAACTGGAAGTGATTCCAGAACCACAAACGATTACTGAAGATTTGATAAGGAACCTAAAGATTCAATCTGATTTGACGTTCCATTGGCCACTCCGCAGATAAGGTGGGTAACTTCAGGCACCTGAGAGGTACTACGGTAACCTCAAAGACGGTGACAGGGAAGTTCTTGTTTACCCACAATTACCATTGCTGTTGTTCCAGGCTGCGAGACCCGGCAGAAGGATGAGTATAGCGTCGTTCTAAACTAGCTTTAGAAGTGCACGTCTATATGACTCTGCCAGAGAGTTGTCGTAGTCAGTGGGAGCAGCGGAAGCATTGGTGGACATCAGGCTTATGTCTATTTATAGACTAAAGCAGATGTAGCGGAGATAGATCATCTATTTCTGATGTGACAGTCATAGGTTTGACGTCATCAGAATAGGGGATGGATCTGTTGAGAAGGTAGTAGGAAGTGATATTCCTATACTACGATCGGTTATACTTTGGTCGTCACACAGTGGTTTCTCCACAAAGGACTTGGACATTATATCAGACATACTGGTCACTAGACCTATGGTTTTAGATCTAGATTTGGGTAGTTTCCCAATCTGGGTACCTTGACAGCATTCTATGAGTATTTAGAATGGACGACTCCAGGCACGGTAGTATACCTGCAGTTGATGGAGTCACCCTCTCTAAAGGTGTCTTATAGACTAAAGGGGAGAGGGATACTCATGATTGGCAGATCACTTGCTTAGGCAATTGAGTCAATCATGAGATGTCAAGTACCACACCAGATGTCGTTCTTGCACTAGATGCAATAAGTTGATATTGATCCAATCCTGGAGAAACAGTCGGAAGCAGTTTTAGAACATAAGTGAATGTTCTAGGGATATGATAACGACAGCCTCCTTTAGGAGACGGTTATCACTCCAGGCTTCTAAGGTGACATGGAAGACAAGGAGGTTGTCAGAGTTATAGTTTTCCTTCTGACGAGGGGCAGTATTTTGGACAGGTGGTCCAAGGCAATACTGAGGGTGGCATGGCGCAGGATACTGATTAAATTCAGTTGACGATACAGTCTAAGAAGTTTGGATTTGAAGTTCATTTATGAGCTAGGTCCCATCAGACATCCAGACGTTCTAAGACAGGTATTGCTCATTTCGGGAGATGGCTTTCTCCGCGAACTTGAGATATAGAGAGACATAGAAAGAAACATCACAGCGGATCCACTCACTGAGGCTATTCCTCGAATGCAATAGTTTCACAAACGAGCTTTGTGAGACTGACTAGTAGAGGAGTTGGGTGTTCGGTATCACACGGGCTGTGAGTATGCGACATCGCAATAATTAGCCTTGAGTGCAAGTGGGAGATTGTTGGAGATAGTGCCCTCAGAGTCAATTATTGGATCACAGGCACGTGATTGCAATGATTGAGGGAGGACCTATCCCGGTAGGACAGTCTTACTCGAGATGATAGTATGCTATCTGGTTTATCTTTATCATCGTGTACTGCTTTAGGTGACCTGACATGTCGCTATTACACGTTGATAGAGCCCCTAGGATTCTTGCTTGACTACCAGCAGTATGATGGCGATCATATACGTGGGAGCTGGTAGTCTATAAGCACATCCTTAAAAGGTCCCTAGTCGTAGGAGTTTCGAGACAGGGCATCGATACTCCATTAGTAGACTAGTGTATACAGTCGAGACCCCGACGAGGGGCAGTGGCCGGTCTTACAAGCCACTGGTGTCAGTTGGTTCACCTAAGATGTATACAGGTGCTCATTGGGTTATGAGTACACCGGACAGGACTCGCCGGGAACCTGCTAGTTGGGTTTATACCATACGTCAGATAGCAGTTCCCAGGTGACATGTGTACAGGTTAGTTCATCGACCTGAGATCGTCATTTGTCTCGTGTGAGTTCCCACTGTGCTTTGATTACTACCCTACCACGGCTCAAAGGAGTCGTGCAAACAGGTTTTAGTTGGGTACAGTCCCGAGCCACATGGAGGCAGTGAGCGGATCTTCAGGGGTTCGTCTCTCCCGGTATTGGGGGTGAGGTCGCGCTGTGTCTAGGAGAGCCATTACGCAAAGCCCTCGGCCGAGGCAGGAGATTTACTGGTAGGTATTCCAGTAGTATCTCAGGGCATTCTGGGCTACACTCCGACACGACTTGTACCGCTTTTGGGGGTCTGACTTTTACCAACCCCCTAGGCCCGCCATGCGATACTCATAGACGAACGGACCGGACTGTACGGATATTGTCACTGACAGGCTCAGTTGGGTGTCGGGGTGAGCTTCCTCATCGACGTCCCTTTTGGTCAATAGCTGGTGGCCCGTCACGTATTGGCTTATACCTCTGACGTGCCAGTGGTTAAATCCACAGCCATAGTATTGACGAGTCGTTAGAGTCCACCACACTTACAGTTACTCAAGCTTTCGGGCGAAACGCTGTAGAGGCCGTATGGAGATATGGCAGGGTCCGATCAGATACGTGCGGTATTGCACGGATCAGGATCGGACAGTTTGTACTAGTGGCCGTATATTTATATGGCAGGGTTCGATCAGATACGTGCGGTATTGCACGGATCAGGATCGAACGGATTTTACTAGCCGGCTTTGGTTTAAGCCGGTACTAGTTTAGTACAGTGTAGATTTTGTCTCATTGCATTTGTATCCGGTCGGAATACAGATGCGGGTGTGTATGCACAGTATTGGGGTTTTCCTGTAATTTATTACGGGACCAGTTTTCTGGAGTTGCCAGTTTGCATTCCGTTCCGGCCGGTTTTCCTTTGTTCTTTCCCGGCCGGACTTTTCTGATGGAGGGGGTAATTTGCAGTTTTGCAAATTACTTTTGGTGGAGGTTTTATTTGTAAGATGATTAATTATGATAGCATCTTTTTGATACCATTCTTATCTTTCATCATCACTTGCTTTTTGGTGATTTGAGGTGATTAGAGGTTGATTTGAGTTTGTGATGATGTTGTTTGGTTGTGGTCACCACTTGTGCTCCTACACTCACCTCCCTCTTGCTTTCATATTCTTTCCTCCACCATTCTTCTTCTCACTTGATTTAGATGATAAGTTTTTCATGAGAGAAAAAAGAGAGAGAGAAGAAGAAGAAGAAGAGAGCTTGAGTTTCATTTCTTGATCTCATTCATGCTAGAAAAATGCAAGCACCATTTTTCTAATCTCATTTCCTCCATCATCTTCAAATGGCAACAAACCCCAAATGAGACATAGCCTCTACACTACACATTCTACAGCAATTCTTGGGCATGTCGAGTTGCCGGCTTCATGCCCGAGTTGCCTCGGTATTGAGGCGGGAGCCCGTAAAAGACGCAGGCGTTGTGGTGCCCTTTCCGGCGAGGAGGCGACGATATGGAGACTACACTTTCCGCGGGAGATCGGGACGATGACGAGAAGACCGGAGGACTCGGATCACTCGGTATACTTCTCACCCTATCTCTTGATTGCTAGCATTAGGTTAATGGTTACGATCCGGGTTTTCATTGTCCGCGGTAGCGCCGGTTTCCGAGTAAGGAAAAATTTTTGATTCCGCATTTTGGCCTCGAGTACGAGGTCGGGGCGCTGCCGTGGCGCAACAGATAGAAAATCGCTAGTCACCAAGGATGAATGACTAGGACATGTGGTTCGTTCGCTACCCCGATGCGAGGTCATCAGATAGATTGATTCCAGCTAGAGACGACTTCACGCGGAGACGTTGAGAGTCGACAGAGACGATCGAATGTCAGAAACCTATTATCCCAAGTTTAAAGTATTCGGAAGAGCATGCAGGCAATTCTATGGACCCTCTAGAAGAATTAAACCCTAACTCGACTTAATGACCGTGTGAAAGCCTTTGAAACTTAGGGTTTGCGGCAGTTCCGCGGCGCCATTAGTGAGGCTTGGGTTTGCCCTTCTACGGCTGGACCATCGATGCTGTGGTACGTACTCGATACTGTTAAACTATACGCAAGATGTTGAGCTCTTGGGGGATTATGAGGTTTTGACGAATCGATCGGATGGTTCGACTTCATTCGGATGCTAGGTGGTGAGACGCATTTCTTGGGAGACTCCAGATACGAGGATAGCCGTTGGAGCTCCGTCCATGCAGCCACGACGAGAAGAGTCCGAAGCAGTCGACATTAGAGAAAAGTGGAGTAAGAGGTCCGTACAAGATCTGGATAAGATGATGTTCCACTCCGCCGACATCAGAGATGCGATATGCATGCCGAGGCATTGTGCTTGGATATACCTTCCAAAAGGAGTCACGATGAGTATGCAGCTGTTCCGGAACAAGAAACAGATATAGTAAAGGACGATGACTTCCGGACAGTTCGGCAGAGACGAGATTTGGGAGAGACCTCGACAGGACCTTTCTGGAATAAATTACGAGAAGACTTAGACCCAGGAGTGGTCATATTACGCACACCAGCAGACCAGAGTTCATGATCATTGACGAGACATGCTATGAGTGACCACGACAGTTGGCCAGATATTCTTGAGGATGTGCTTGAGCGGGACTATTCCGCCATACTTGATTTCGGTATTTTGGGCGATCTATTCGCATGATTGATTTTGATGATTGAGTTTCATGATATTTGTTTTCATGCACCATGGTTGCACTTACTGAGTATTTACGATTTTTGCACAGTTGTTGCACTTGATATCGTTTTCGTGCCTTGGTTTCTTATGTTTATTATTTTATGGGTTTCATATAGTTGAGTTGATTTTGTGCATATGTACGCACACGATTTGGTTCTTGCACTTGGTATAGTTCACATATGCTTGCAGTGCAGTGATTCACATTTTGTGCACTTAGATGCACTGGACTTCGACTTCGATTGTGATGTTCGATATTTGTTTTGTGCACCTTGTGTACCTGATTAGATTTTGCGCATGTTCGGTGCTTGATATTGGATTTCATGATCTCGTGCATGATGGATGCACCTGATTTGGGTTTTCGCGCATGTAGGGCGCATGTTTTGAAATGCAATTTTGGTGCACACCAGATGCACTAAATCGAGATTCTTCGTGCATGTCAGATGCACCTGTTTGTGCTGTCAGGCACACACGTTGCCTTTGACAGATGTTTCGTGCACACCCGATGCACTTAGATATTATTTCTGTGTGCATGTATGGCACATTTATGGATTTTGATTTCCGTGCGCACTAGACGCACGTAGTATTCATATGCATATTTGGGATTGATTTCTTATGGAGCAGTACGTTTTTATGATATTTGCTATGTGTTCTCGTACTGAGCAGGACTAGTCAAAGGACAGTACCTGAATATATTTTGCATGCATTGATAGTTATCGAGGGGATTTCCAAAAAGCGAGGTATAGTCTCAGTATTTACCTACGTGTCCGATATGACACGAAACGTTCAAAACAAGGAAACCTTTCTAAATTATTTCCAAAATGTTGGAACGTGCATATTAAACAAAGGATATAAATATATGTAGTTATTTTCTTACAATAGACGTCCGCCACTGTGCAGTGCTGCGAGCATCGCACAGCGATTTGAAAAAAATTTGGCATGCATTGCTTCCAGATGTTTTAATGATGTATATCATATAGATTTTCATTTTGGATTTAGACATTGTGTCTTCACCATGACTCCGATGATTGCGGGATGCTGGATGGAGTTTTGATTTTGAGTTATATGCTCATATTTCATGCGCATGCGCTGCACTACGATTTTTTTATGTATTTATGATTTCGGAGCCCCGACGACTTGATGGTTTTGCTTAGATATTTTAGTATTTGGGGGGAGTTTTAATTTAAATTCGGAGACCAATTTTTTTTAAGGGGGGAAAATTGAAATGTTTTGAAAATCGTTTCGGTGAAATTTCGGAAAATCGGTAAAATAACGGGTTTTCTGTAAAAAGTCAAGATACAAATATCTTTATTATAAAATTAAATATACATATTCTAGCTATGTAATTGCTAGTATTTAGTGTTTATTGAGCCACTAGTGAAATTTCAAATTTTCTGAAAAATTTTCCGAAATTAATTATTTTAATATTATTTTAAGCCGTCACTAATACATTTAATTAGAGAAAATTAAAAATTGGAATGGGTTGATACAAATTTTATAATTCATGACACACTAAACTGACATGTAAAATATTTTTTTGAAATGAAATGGTTTGCAAAAACGGTTTAGAAAATATGGAAGAAAAAGGCTTAAATAGTGAATTTAGTGTAAATGGATGTTTGGGGTATAGTATTTATCATTTTCCATCACCCCACACCCATACCCACACTCACACACCCCCATTTTTCCTTCTCCTTGGCTGAATTTTCAGTAGCCACATCCCCATGTCCCCACACTTCTTGCACAAAGAAAAGAAATGAAAGAAATGAAAAGAAAGAGAATATATATATAGGTATGGGCTTGGTTGACTAGTCAATTCTTGACCTCACAACACCAAATCCCACTCACCTCTCCCCTTCTCTTTTTTTGGCCGAATCCCTCCCCAAATTGCAGCAGCTCCTCTCCCCCCCCCCCCCAAATCCATCTCTTTCCATAAAAAAATTCATCTTTTTGCCTCAAAATCAAGCTAAAAATTCAATATTTCTTCAATCCAATCTCTACCCATTATTTCTTTGCCCAAGCTAGCATGGATCTTGGAGAAAATTTGGCATTTTGGAGACTATGATTTTCAGGTTGATCTCTTGATCATGAGGTATAAAGATTCATCCATATTTGTTAGTTGTTAATTGAATGTTTAAATCAAGCTTAATTAGGTGTTTTAAAAAAAACGGGGGGAGGGGGGGTTGAATTCAAGTTTGAAATTTCAAGTGGATGGTTTTGAATGAAGGTTAGGGTTTGATTCTTGGATTGTGGTTGTTATGGGTAGATTAACATGTAATTGCTTGCTAAAATTAATCTAGTTGCTAGTTTGCATTTTTGTTAAATTAAATTTGTAATAATTAAGGTATATTGCTAACTAGTTTTTTGGTAAACCATGAATTTGTTTAAGAGAAAAATATAATTAGGTTTTTCATGACTTCATTAACATTTTAAAATGTAGTTTAATGCTTTAGATCATAAAAATCCAAGCTAGATTGTTGTATGTGCATTTTTGCTAAAATGGTCGAAATTAGTTAAAATTGCAAACTAGTTTTTTTGAACGTATATAGTTTGGTGAAATTAAATTATGGAAATGGTTTGTATGGATTATTTAAGTTGTTTAATAAGTATTATGGCCATTAGAATTATTAAAACATCAAACGTTGTATTAAAACGGTAAATTTTGCTTGCTAGGTTTTCGGAAAAATAGCTTTTAAGGTGAATTTGGGGATTTTGTGAATTCTAACCTATTTCATTTTATAATTAGTGTTCGTGAGTGCGCAAATGGGTGCGTTTGGATTTTTCTCGATGGTTTGGCATTTGTACGCCGACGTCGAGGGTTTTTGGGTGGATTTTGTGAAAGCAACCATAGGTTTTGACCTATGTGGGATTCGTGTGTCGTTTTGGACATGAGTCAGATTTTAATGCGATAGGGTGCGTTATGATATGTAGGTACCCCATGTAGACTTCGAGAGGTGACGTCGGCACCGGCGAGCGAGGACCAGTTGAGTAGATTTATATCTACGGGAAGAAGTCGGGTGGATGGCGTATAGCATCCCCGCAGTTCGTGGTGATGTATATGAATACGTATACATACATATATATTGATTATATATTGTTGAATTTATTGATGATAAAGATAGATTTTAGGTGTGATTGGATAGGTTTAGTGTTGCGAGACCCTAGAGTAGAGGTTGCACCACATTTACACACACACCCATACTTGCATACATTCTTTTTTCATATGTGCTTATATGGGGTTATACTGTTATGTGTTCACATGGGTATGGGACTACGTGTTCACATACTGGATTTGAGGATAGTATTTGGGATTTGAGATGAGTCGATAAGATTTGATTGAGACCGCGAGAACGGTGATATGGCAGGATTCGTACTTGAGATACGTCCTGATCTTATAGCGGATGTAGGGTTCCTAAGCACACTTGTGAAGGTTCATAAAGCATCAAACATGCCCGAATAAAATTTTACATGTGCCGAACAACCCAAAGACGGGATCTTTGATAGATTATTAGGGTTTAGCAAGTAAGATAACATCTTTAAAGCTAAGTGTGAGGGATTACAACCTTTGTAGTCCGCTCCTTCGCTTCACAAGCTCCGAGTAGAAGTCCCTTTGCCGCGATCCACGATCTCCCGGACTCAAGAGAGGCTCCACGACTCGAACGATCCATGCTAGCTTGAAGTGTTCCGATTCTCCGATGATCTACGTCGAAGTTGCTATAACCCAAGCTTTCTCACTCTAAAGGGATGAACACCCTAATCTAATGGGCTAGATTAGATGAGGATAATGGAGTAGTATTTATGCTATCTTTTTATTTCACTTTCTCACAATAAATCATCACAAAAGGAATTTCTAGTGAGCTTTCTCTCAAACTCAAGAGAGAAGAAGATGATGAATGAAAATAATAAGCCTTTGGTGATGAATAGTAGTCAAGAATATATGATTGATTATCAAAACCATGGTCAAGGATGAGAGGCTAAAACTTGTAGAGAATAAACTAGAGTTAGGGTTTGGTTAGGTTAGGATAAATATCAACCATAATATCTTAACCACGACAAAATAGAATTCTTCTAGAATGAACAAGACGGAGCTAACCCTAATCAAACCCTAATCCTTTTTTATCATCCTTAAACATGTTTTATATTAAATCATATCATATCAAAATAATATATATCACATATATATTATATATTTGCAACAAAAGAAAATAATACAATTAACATATACCGCATATATATCAATGTATTAATCCGGCGAGAAAATGAAATAATAAAGCGAGCCAAAATTAGATAATGTAATACAATATATCATATATATCATTATACATTAAATCATCGAATCAACACTTGATCCGACGATCCGGCTATATCGAATATAACCGACTAATATATCATGTACCGATTCATCGAATCAACACTTGATTCGATGTCCCGGTTCATATCTAAATATCGCGAGAATATAATACGGTATCTCATATCGCATTATCCTCGGTCCTGCACATATCACATATGTGCCTCTACTCCGTTTCGCCTGAGCCAAGAAACCTCTGTGTAAGACTCTAAAGAATCGTCAATACGCCGGTAGCAGGTGATGATCATATCAAACACCCACAAGCTGCAAGCGGTCAGCTAAACGTAACAGCCACCCAGGTATTGAGCGATCAGAAGATCAACAAGCTAGCCTATCCGTTCTCCTGTGAATCCAATCAGTAACACTCCCGTACAGTCCGGTCTGTTCGTCTGATATGTCGCATATCAAGTCTAGGGGTGGTATACCTCAGACCCCAGTAACCGATAAGTCGTGTCGATGTAAGGCTCATAACAGGTCGAGAAAATACTAGTAACACTTACCAGTATATCTCTATATCAGCCCTGGCCAGGGACTTCCAGTTATAGCCAATCGAATACAGCACAACATCAACTCCCTTTACCGGGAGAGACGAATCCCCTCCTATCGCTCATTGGCTTCATGTGATTCGGGACTGTACCCAAAAGCCACCGTTTTGCATGCCCTCTTGGACGTGGTAAGGTGGAAATCAAAACACAGTGGGAATCACACAAGACTCTATGACGATCTCGGGTCTACAGACTACCCTATACCAGTGTCACCGGAGAACTGCCATCTGACGTGTGGTATATCACCATCTGGGAGTTCTCGGCGAGTCCGTCCAGTGTACCCAGTCTCCACTGAGCACCCGTACACCATCTCTGATGTCAAACACCGATGGATATGGGATCATCCATCGCCCATCATATGGGTCAAGATGCGTATACGCTAGTCTACTCTGGTGTATCGATGCCCTGTCTCGATATACCCTCGACTAGGAACAGTTATAGGATGTACTCATCGACTACTATGGCCCCACTAGTATGATCTCATCATAGTCCCAGTAGTCGAGTACAGATCCTAAGGGATTTATCAACATGTGAGAGTAAGACAGTAAACCAATACAAGTCAACATGTTAAGATAAAATGAAACAAAATAGCATACTATCATGACGAGCAAGAAAGTCCTCTCTATATATATCCAAGCATCCATCATAATATACATCATATGTACAACAATGGCCTCTAGGGCATATACATAACTAACAATCTCCCACTTGCACTAAGGCCAGCTGCTGTAGTATCTCATACCTAGCATCCCGAATAATCTCTCAAACTGTATCTGGGGAATGGCCTTCGTGAGTGGATCCGCAGTGTTGTCCTTCGTATCTACTCTCCTGACCTCGATCTCCCGGTGATCAACTATCTCCCTGATCAGGTGATACCGCCTCAGAATATGTCTGGATTTCTGATAGGATCTGGGTTCCTTGGCCAAAGCCACAGCTCCATTGTTATCGCAATACAGAGGTATTGGATGTTCAATGGATGGAACCACACCAAGTTCGGTGATGAACTTCTTCATCCAGACAGCCTCTTTGGCAGTATCGTTGGCAGCGATGTATTCAGCCTCCATCGTCGAGTCTGCAACGGTATCCTGTTTGGAACTCTTCCAACATACCGCCCCTCCATTGAGGGTAAAGACAAAACCCGAGTGCGACTTAGAGTCGTCCTTATCACTTTGGAAGCTGAAATCGCTGAAGGACTCCACCCGGAGTTCTCCGTTACCATACACCAAGAACATGTCTCTAGTCCTTCGCAAGTACTTGAGAATGTTCTTCACAGCTGTCCAGTGACTCTCTCCAGGATCTACTTGATACCGACTCACTACACTTAGTGAGTATGCGACATCGGGTCTGGTACATAGCATTGCATACATGATAGAGCCTACTGCCGAAGCATAGGGTATCCCTTGCATGCGAGCTCTCTCCAAATCAGTCTTGGGAGACATCTCTTTGGAGAGAGTGAGTCCAGAGATCATGGGTTGGTTCCCACGCTTGGATTCTTCCATACTAAACCTCTTTAGTATGGTGTCAATGTACCTGGATTGGGACAATCCCAGTATCCTTTTGGATTTATCTCTATAGATCCTAATCCCCAATATGCAGGAGGCATCACCTAGATCTTTCATTGAGAATCTTTGTGATAAGAAGAGCTTGACTGATTGCAGCATAGGAATATCATTTCCTATCAAGAGTATGTCATCCACGTACAATACGAGGAAGACAACCTTACTCTCTGCTACCTTTTTATAGATACAAGGTTCATCTATGTTTTTGACGAAGTCAAACTCTTTGACTACTACATCAAAATAGATGTTCCAACTCCGCGATGCTTGCTTTAACCCATAAATGGATTTAAGCAGTTTGCACACCTTTCCGCTGCTCCCACTATCTACGAAGCCCTCTGGCTGAGTCATGTACACGCACTCTTCTAAATCACCATTTAGAAAGGCGGTCTTAACATCCATTTGCCAGATTTCGTAGTCATGGTATGCAGCAATGGCAAGTAAGATCCAGATGGACTTAAGCATAGCCACTGGAGAAAAGGTTTCGTCATAATCCACACCTGGTCGTTGATGAAAACCCTTTACTACAAGTCTAGCTTTAAAAATCTAAACTTTTCCATCTACACCAAAATTCTTTTTAAAAATCCACTTGCTCCCAATGGGTTTTACCCCTTCAGGAGCATTTTCCAAAATCCATACTTTATTGGTGTACATGGATTCCATCTCAGATTGCATTGCATTCAGCCATTTCACAGAGTCACCACTCGTGATGGCCTGCTCGAAACTAGTCGGGTCATCATCTTCCATGATGCAATCCTCGCTTCCACCATCAATGAGAAAACCATAGTATCTCTCAGATGGATGAGAAACCCTGCTAGATCGACGGAGAGGCTGGGGTTCGTCGGGTACTACTGAATCCTCTAGTTCTACCAAATCATCTGTTGTAGTTTGTTCTGCTGGAACTTCTTCCAGTTCTACCTTAATGCCACTAATCTGTTTCATAAGAAATCCTTTTTCTAAGAAAGTGGCATGTCGAGAAACAAACACTTTTTGTTCCTTGGAGTGGTAGAAGATATACCCTCGCGAATGTTTGGGATATCCAATAAACTTACATAGGACAGACCTTGCCTCGAGCTTGTCCGGATTGTGTGTTTTAACATAGGCCGGACAACCCCATATCTGAATAAAATTAAGACATGGTCTCTTACCATTCCATATCTCATATGGAGTGGTAGGCACTGATTTGGTTGGAACTCTATTCAATAGGTATGCAGCTGTCTCCAGTAAATATCCCCAGAAAGAAATAGGTAACTCAGCGGTGCTCATCATAGATCGCACCATATCTAATAGAGTGCGATTTCTTCGTTTCGATACACCGTTGTGCTGTGGTGTATAAGGAGGAGTAAGTTGAGAGAGAATCCCATTCTCTTTTAGATAATCTAGGAATTCATTGCTTAAGTATTCGCCTCCTCGATCAGATCGAAAAATCTTAATACTCTTGCCCGTTTGATTCTCTACTTCGTGCTTATATTCTCTGAATTTCTCAAAAGCTTCAGACTTGTGTTTCATCAGGAATACATATCCGAATCTTGAGAGATCATCAGTAAATGTATTGAAGTAGGAAGAACCGTTCCTGGCATGCGTAGATATGGAACCGCATACATCACTATGTACCAGTCCTAAGAGTTCAGTAACTCTTTCTCCGTGTCCACTAAACGGAGCTTTGGTCATTTTTCCTTTGAGACATGAATGACAAGTATCATAAGATGATAATTCGAACGGATTCAAATAACCATCCTTATGTAACTTAGCCAGTCGTGTCGCATTGATATGACCAAGTTTACAATGCCACAAGAAGGATTCGTTCATTTCTGAACTTTTCCTCTTGTGTGTGTTTTGTATATTGAGGACTGTACTCTGATTTAGAATGAATATGCCATTATGTAACGAGCCTGATGCAATCAACTTTTGATCTCGGAATATTTTCATAACATTATCCTGTACTACAAAATTATATCCTTCTTTACTTAATAAAGAAACTGATATAATGTTGCACATCATGTTCGGTATATAATAGCACTCATTCAGAATCAGTGTATCACCACTTGGTAATACTAGGTGATATTCGCCAACTGCTTTCGCTGCAACATTTGCACCATTCCCTACTTGAACGGAATGATCACCTTTTCCTAGTTCTCTACCTTTACGTAGCCCATGTAACAATTTACATATGTGGGATCCTGATCCGGTATCTAATACCCAGGACGTAGGGTGAACTGAGAAACAGTTTTCAATAACTAACACACCTGAAGAAGATGCATCAACATGCATGTTCTTTTGGGCGGCGTGAGAATCCAGATATTCTCCTATTCCCTGTTTAGTCTTATAACTCTTATAAGAAAGAACGGGTCCAACATTCCCCTGCTCAGTATAATAAGCAGGTTCAGTCAATACATCCATATTATTATCTTGATTATGGCCTGACATGGTCGCTACCTGGAGAATGAGAGAAGAAAACACTTTAGCGTATGCTCTTGCAAGATTAGATTGGTTATTATCTTATCTAATCAGGATGTCTCCCACTGTTTTTATCAAATCTTCCTTCAAACCCTAAAAGGTAAGATTAGCCGGGATTAATTACACCCTACAATTTCGTCAATCTTTCAGCCAGATCTGTGTCGGTACTTGAGGGAGGTTCCCCGTGCTTTCGTACGGACCTGATTAAAGTAAACCTCGTTTTCCCAGAGGCCTAACCCCGTTAACACTTTTCTAGATACCTACTTGAACGACTAATTGTCCTGTGTAAAACTCTCCCAGGAGGAACTCTTACTCGCAGTGGGTATCGGGATCCAACTATCTCATAGAAGGTATGCAATATCATTGCAAATTTCAACACTTGAAATTCCCGATAATGCTTTTACCCCTAGCGTCCAATGACCTTGACGGAGGCCAAACTACCCATAGGGCGCTAGTCAAGTTCAACCCGTCATTTCTTGATTGAATTAAACCCGCCCGTACGACCCTTGACGGAGGCCAAACTACGCCGTACGAATACCCTAATCCAATCGCATCATATGCTAGCAGATAAGCACTAGTTAGCTACCGTACACTATGCCTTGACGGAGGCCAAACTACCGCAACATGAATACTAAGTAGTATTTATCTGAAATGACGGAGGGCTACGCAGGTTTTTCAGAAAACCATGAGCGTAATGAATTTGATATCATCGTAGAATCATGTGAAATTTTGAAATGGAGTGTTTTTGTGGCTTTCATTGGTTTTGCTAAAGAGGTCACTCCCGGTGAAGGAATCTCGGCTGTTTCCTCATCGAATAAGGTATAAGACATATCATATATATCACTGTGCAAAGCAAAACTCTAAAAGCAATCAAAAGACAAACCGAGTTTTGTAGCATCTGCCAGTTTCGCTAAAGAGGTCACTCCCGGTGAAGGGATCTCGGCTCTTTCCTCATCGAATAAGGTGCAGGGTATATCATATATACCACTATGCAAAGCAAAACTGTAGCTACCCTTTTTTTTTAAAGTTTTGATTCTACAACATCTTTTAGGTTTTTTTTCTTTTTATTAATCTCATTAATAAAAAATCCCATCAGCTTATGCTTCCTGAGCATCACAGATAAATACGACGTACACTTATGCCATCCGCATTCGCCTCGATGTCCCCTCGTGCACCGTTAGGTTAGGTAACTAACGACAGAGCAGGGCAGGGCTAGTGCGGGTGTAAAACATAAGTAACATCTATATAATATATCATATATACTATATACTGTATCCATCACAACATATCAAATGATCACATCACAGATATCGCAGCAGAAGCATAGATATAATGTGGGATATACTAGGACGTCCGTATTTAGTATTTAGCCAACAATAGAAAATACGGATTCCACAGTCGTGATGAATAGCCAAGCCCACACCCTGGACCCTTACGAGAGCGGCAAGCGACCCTACCAATTCTGGAGTTTAGGAGACCCGGTCTCGACTCCTCAAGATGGCCTCCCACTGAACCCCAGAACCCGGTCACTTGTGCTCCCCTCCTTGGGTCCATCCTAATGCGGAAAAGTAAATAATATACAACACTGGTGGCATCAACCTCAACCTGGAAGTGCCCCAAATAAAAGAATATTACATTACATTTGAATTTACATGAATGAAAATATAAAACTCTCATCTCACATAAAACCCTCGGCTATTCAATCGCGACAATCCTGCACATCATATCTCAGCAACACATAATATCTCATATCATCAACGTAAGTAAGTATGCATACACCGATCGTCGTCGATGTATAGTAACGAAAATCGGCAATACAACTACATACTACACTTACGGTCACAGAAAAGAAATTGTAAAACTACAATATTTAGAATCCACAATCACTTTAGACATCGTAAATCCGAAATATCACATACTTCGCATTTCATGCCTAACTCTATAAATTCCACATATTGTATCACATTCCAGATAAATAGACAGTATTAAACTTTTCGAACAGATAATCAAATACCCAAAATTTTCTAAAGTGCTCAACACTTGAGCGGAGTTCAAATAATCCCAGAATATATCACAGTACCAGTGATCCAGCCGTAGAAGGGTCAAGCCAACGCCTCACATGTGGCACGCCGTACTGCCCCAAACCCGAAGTTTCAAAAAGCAGTTCAAGACGGTCACATAATCGAGTTAAGGTTTGTTGTCTTCTAGAGGGTCCACCGTGTTACTTGCACATTTTTCCGAAAGATTTAAACTCGAGAAAAGATTCAACACTTGAAAATTTTTCGTGTCGGGAAAAAGTGAGTTAATGATATCCGTTCGAACTTTTTAACGGTTTCTAAATATCCAGAAATAATAACGAATTTAAATATTCCGATCGAATCATCGATTACAAAATAAACCCCAGAATACTCAACACTTGAGTAAAAATAAAAAATACCAGAAACCTTACAAGAATACAAAAAGAATTACTGTGAAATAAAAAGTGTCACATCAAACAGTACTGCCGCGGAACCGCGGCCCAAGCAGGGTACGACCGCGATTCCGCGGTCGTTTGTACGGATCAAGTCTTCGTATTTCACAGTTATTCTTATATTCGTCTGTTGTATTTTTCAGGTATTTTTAATTCAGAAAAAATCGCATTTTTGAAAAATATCCAGAGAGGGGTTCATTTTCGTCGGTTCGGGTTCGATCGGAGTTTTAACTTCGTAAACACATCGCCTAATGCTCTAGCTAGGCTTTGATACCACTGTAGGGTTCCTAGGCACACTTGTGAAGGTTAATAAAGCATCAAACATGCCCGAATAAAATTTTACATGTGCCGAACAACCCAAAGACGGGATCTTTGCTACATTATTAGGGTTTAGCATGCAAGATAACATCTTTAAAGCTAAGTGTGAGGGATTACAACCTTTGTAGTCCGCTCCTTCGCTTCACAAGCTCCGAGTAGAAGTCCCTTTACCGCGATCCACGATCTTTCGGACTCAAGAGAGGCTCCACGACTCGAACGATCCATGCTAGCTTGAAGTGTTCTGATTCTCCGATGATCTACGTCGAAGTTGTTATAACCCAAGCTTTCTCACTCTAAAGAGATGAACACCTAAATCTAATGGGCTAGATTAGATGAGGAAGATGAAGTAGTATTTATGCTATCTTTTTATTTCACTTTCTCACAATAAATCATCACAAAAGGAATTTCTAGTGAGCTTTCTCTCAAACTCAAGAGAGAAGAAGATGAAGAATGAAAATAATAATCCTTTTGTGATGAATATATGATTGATTATCAAAACCATGGTCAAGGATGAGAGGCTAAAACTTGTAGAAAATAAACTAGAGTTAGGGTTTGGTTAGGTTAAGGATAAGTATCAACCATAATATCTTAACCAAGACAAAATAGAATCCTTCTAGAATGAACAAGAAGGAGCTAACCCTAATCAAACCCTAATCCCTTTTTATCATCCTTAAACATGTTTTATAATAAATCATATCATGTCATAATAATATATATCACATATATATTATATATTTGCAACAAAAGAAAATAATACAATCAACATATATCGCATATATATCAATGTATTAATCTGGCGAGAAAATGAAATAATAAAGCAAGCCAATATTAGATAATGTAATACAATATATCATATATATCATTATACATTAAATCATCGAATCAACACTTGATCCGAAGATCCGGCTATATCGAATATAACCGACTAATATATCATGTACTGATTCATCGAATCAACACTTGATTCGATGTCCCGGTTCATATCTAAATATCGCGAGAATATAATACGGTATCTCATATCGCATTATCCTTGGTCCTGCACATATCACATATGTGCATCTACTCCGTTTTGCCTGAGCCAAGAAACCTCTGTGTAGGACTCTAAAGAATCGTCAATACGCCGGTAGCAGGTGATGATCATATCAAACACCCACAAGCTGCAAGCGGTCAGCTAAACGTAACAGCCACCCAGGTATTGAGCGATCAGAAGATCAACAAGCTAGCCTGTCCGCTCTTCTGTGAATCCAATCAGTAACACTCCCGTACAGTCCGGTCCGTTCGTCTGATATGCCGCATATCAAGTCTATGGGTGGTATACGTCAGACCCCAGTAACCGATAAGTCGTGTCGATGTGAGGCTCATAACAGGTCGAGAAACTACTAGTAACACTTACCAGTATATCTCTATATCAGCCCTGGCCAGGGACTTCTAGTTATAGCCAATCGAATACAGCACAACATCAACTCCCTATACCGGGAGAGACGAATCCCCTCCTATCGCTCATTGGCTTCATGTGATTCGGGACTGTACCCAAAAGCCACCGTTTTGCACGCCCTCTTGGACGTGGTAAGGTGGAAATCAAAACACAGTGGGAATCACACAAGACTCTATGACGATCTCGGGTCTACAGACTACCCAGTACCAGTGTCACCGGAGAACTGCCATCTGACGTGTGGTATATCACCATCTGGGAGTTCTCGACGAGTCCGTCCAGTGTACCCAGTCTCCACTGAGCACTCGTACCCCATCTATGATGTCAAACACTGATGGATATGGGATCATCCATCGCCCATCATATGGGTCAAGATGCGTATACGCTAGTCTATTCTGGTGTATCGATGCCCTGTCTCGATATACCCTCGACTAGGAACAGTTATAGGATGTACTCATCGACTACTATGGCCCCACTAGTATGATCTCATCATAGTCCCAGTATCGAGTACAGATCCTAAGGGCTTTATAAACATGTGAGAGTAAGACAGTAAACCAATACAAGTCAACATATTATGATAAAGTGAAACCAAATAGCATACTATCATGACGAGCAAGAAAGTCCTCTCTATATATATCCAAGCATCCATCATAATATACATCATATGTACAACAATGGCCTCTAGGGCATATACATAACTAACAGCGGATCTTAGGACGACGATATGTGAATAGTGTTATACGTGGAATGGTTGACATGTGATCGAGATATGAGATAAGATATGTTAAGATATTCATAATAGGTCGCATTAGGCGATGTATACCTCTTTATGACGATATATGACGATGATACCGGTTTGTAAGAAGCTGTAGATCAGCAGTCAGATGATGATTAGATTGATGATATTAGTATTGTACTAGACGTAGATCAGTACCCCGGATTATGATCTTTGATAAAGAGGATACCAAATGATTAATTTGATGAATGTGATACTGACCTGTACCCAGATTTGAGGATGCCGTACGACGGATTTACGTACAAGCTATATATTGATGTTTGATCCGCACTCTTGACTTGGGAATGTATGATTATAGATATGGTATCGGATGTGATATTATTGAGGCAGGATCACCGACTAACATATACATGTAGGTATATGTATCGACACAGAGGTTAGGCGGGTTCCTTACCTTCAGTAGCCAGTTAGCTTAGCCCTTTTGTTTAGTGTAGTTGTTAGACTAGATTTATATTAAATATAGATTGTTATCTTTGTGTCTAGTATTTATCTCCCTCTCATTATTGCTGTTGCTCCGCATCGCATACTTATTGTGATTCATATTCCATTATTGATATCATGCTGTTAGGACACCAGCACCATTATCGATGATGCGTATGTACCACGTACACTTACTTACCGGCTCACACACATCTTCATCGGTAATTGCCATATCACGTACACTTAGAGAATATTATTGCTTGACTTAGCTTGTTAGATAGTAGTTTTGACACGATATTAGTGTACTTGCCTTATATGCCAGATTAGACATTGTAGTTATTACTTGTCACTTCATGCATACTGTTATTCAATGTTATGCTGCATTCATGGATTCTTATGCATATATTCACTATTTTACGTGCTATTGAGGTTTTGGATTCGGATTTCCATGAGATTTTCTGGATTTGGGGGGAAAACCGCAAAACTTATACAAACTTCTTCTCTCTCTTTTTTAAATGAAAAGCGCGGTTTTCTCATGATGTATGAGTCGTCCACCATGAGTTTGCTGATGGATTTCGAGACCCGATTCGAGGAGACGAATGAACCATTTCGGGTACATGGTGGATCCGGTAAGGTATCCCAGGGCAAGAAGCGGGTGATGATGACGATGTGAGCCTGGCAGGGGAGCACTACCTACCGGTGATATTACCCGATGCGTCGGATATCCGGAGGATACCGTCGTGGTCTTGAGATTGATGGTAGGGGCCGGTCTGGACTGACGGCGCCCTAGATAATGGGATTGAGACATACAGAGATATTTGAGATATTGAGGTACAGAGATTGCGACACAGAGATATCGAGATATTTGGATATTTGTTTTGTGTCGATGCTAGGCACTGTTTATGCTGATTTCATTTTTGATACCTCGTTTTTTTAAAAGATACAGAAATCTCACTAATTTATGAAAGCAGTTTTCTTCAGTACATGCATTCTGTTTCATGCATTCATACATCATCCATACGATATATTGTTAACACGGGCGCATGGGATTACACTCGGGTTAGATATTTACCCTAGCCATTGTTATAGGCTGCGTGTTATATATATTTGAGGATATATTATGATCGTATGACCTAGGATTGCGTCATACATGCGATTCCTGTTCGTAGATGTATTCTATTCATGAGTTGGCAACTCACCCCCGTTGTGCCACAGTTTTTGCAGGTTTTGCCGTACAGGTTTCATTATGGCTTTGCTGGCACTGCTTCCTTCGGGTGATTTTTCTAGTAGGTGGGTTTATTGGTATCGTACCCATCATTATACTTTGTATAATAATATTCAGTTGTATCTAGTAAATTCCATCAACCAAACATGTATTTATTTCTATGGATTTCTTGCTGTTGGAGTTTCCTTTTAAGTTTTGATCCTTGCCCTTGGCGTTATATATTATATTGCTTGTGTGGTTGTGACCGTCGATTGACGAAGAGCTAGCTCCCGCTTGGGGATGCCTTTTTATTCATTTCGTATACTATTCATGTTGTATCCCGTTTGGGGGCCAGTATTTACAAAGGAGACTCTGCCGAAATTTTCAGAAAATACTTGATGTTTTTTTTTAAATTGCATAATTCGGCTTATGCTATTAAAAATACTTGCTTTAGTTGGTTTTCCTTCACTCTACTGCTTCTCTGGTTTTGATTTCTGGGTTTTCGGCCTACTTAGATTACGTACGCCTCGAGACGTTTCGTAGTCTAAGTGCCGGTCATGTTCCATACTTTCGGGTCGTGACAGTATATACGGGTGGGTTCAAATTAACCTGGACAATGATGGGTAGAACTTGACATGTGACTTATGATTTGTTGACCTTCGTCAAGGTCATAAGAGCATGGGGAAAAAATCCACATCGGGAGTTTCTAAACAAACTGAAACTTGCTAGTGCCGCATTCCATTTGGAGTGTGATGATTCTGGTAGGATTCCTTCAGTTTTATCACACGATGATATTTGGATCCCGATCCTACTGTGAGTATATGCTACTCCTCGGGAACTTTCTCACTTAACGATCAATGCTATAAACCAAGTAAGTGTCTAGAAAGGTGTTAGCGGGGTTACGCCCACAGGGAAAAGAGGTTATTTAATTAAGGAACTTCGCGAAAGCGTCGTAAAACCTCCCTCGAAGTACCGACACTGGCCTGGCTGAACGGTTAAGCAAGTATTGTACGGTGAGATTGATCCCGACTAATTCTTCTTTTATGGTTTGAGGAAGGATTCGAGAAACAGTGGGAGCCATCCTGTTTAGATAAACCAAAAACCAATCTAAATTTGCAAGAGCATCAGGCTGAGTGTTTTCTTCTCTCTCTCTCTTAAATGCAGCGACCCAGTGACCAGACATAGGTTATATCTAGATAATAAAATGACTGAATCTGACTGTTATGACTGGCAAAGGTCTTTCCAGATGTCCATTGCCCATGACAAGCTGGGACACCTCCTAACTAATCAAACCCTTGCCGTCTCAGGACCAGTTTCCCCTGTCACGGATATTAATATCCGTAAGACATCGGAAAAAGACTGTGCGAATGCCAAGTGCCTCGTGTTAGCCTCAGTTGATGGTGCATACCAGAGGCAGCACGAGAAGATGGACTTAGCTTCTATCTTCCTCCATAACAAAGATTTACATGGAGAGCAAACTCGTATCACAAGATAAGAGACCTCGAACGAATTGCTTCAAGCGAGGTTGGCTTTCGGGTCATCTGTAGAGGACAACGTCCTTACATAGACTAGCTATTTTGATAAGCTTACGAACCTTAAGACCACGTTGAAGAACGGGTCAAATACTGACTTGATTCTACAGTCTCTGCCCTCTACTTATACCCTGAAGGAAACCAGGGAAGTATACAGAAAGGGAAGGGCAAAAGTTTCGGGGCTGGGTGTAGTAAAGTAGGGACGTTCCTATTGTTACGGGAATGAACATTGGCAGAAGGATTGCAGGGCTAGCAAAGCCAGTAGCCAGGATTCAAAACGTGTTGTGGCTTCGGCTTCGGGTGTGTTTGTAATAGAGAACTGTATGTCAATTAACCCTACTTCCTAGCTATTGGATACCGGATCAGGATCTCACATCTGTAATTCATTACAGGCTCTGAGAAACCGTAGAGTTATCAGGATAGGTGATATGACTCTCAGGGTTGCCAACGGAATGAGCATGGACGCTGAATTCGTAGGGGAATATCATCTTGGATTGACAACTGGGTAGATATTGATTCTGCGTAACTGTTTGTATGTACCTAGTGCGACTAGTAATATCATATCTGTATCCTTACTTTCTAAGGAAGCATATGATTTTACTTTTGTAAGCGATGTGGTCCACATCCACCTAAATCAAGTTCTGATTGGGTCAGGTACATTAGAAAACGGGATATACGTATTGAATCAAGCTCAGGTTTTCAGTGTCCAGAACACACTTAAAAGAAAGTCTCCGGAAACAAATCAGGCTTTCTTATGGCATTGTAGATTGGGTCACATTAATGAGACACGGTTAACAAAGTTACATAAAGAAGGATACTTGAATCCGTTCGAGTATCAGTCTTATGCTACTTGTGAATCATGTCTCATGGGAAAGATGACAAAGACTCCGTTCACTGGACACGGAATAAGAGCGAGCGAGCTCTTGGGACTCATACACAGTGACGTGTGCGGTCCAATGTCTATACATGCGTGAAGTGGTTATTCATACTTCATTACTTTTACAGATGATTTCTCTAGGTATGGACATGTCTTCCTGATGAAGCATAAATCCAAGGCCTTTGAGAAATTTCGGGAATACAAGAATGAAGTTGAAAAACAAACAGGCAAAAGTATCAAGACACTGAGATCTGATCGAGGTGGTGAATACTTGAGTGCCGAGTTTCTGGGCTACTTAAAAGAGAATGGAATTCTCTCTCAGCTTACTCCTCCATACACACCACAACACAATGGTGTACCGGAAAGACGGAATCGAACTCTATTGGATATGGTTCGTTTCATGATGAGTAAGGCTGAGTTACCGCGATCTTGCTGGGGTTATGCACTAAAAACAGCTGCATATCTTTTGAACAAGGCTCTAACCAAGACTGTGTCTACCACCCCATATCATATGTGGAGTGGGAAGAAACCCTGTCTTAAGTATCTTAAGACATGGAGATGTCCAGCTTTTGTAAAGAAGCAGCATGCGGACAAGCTCGAGGCACGATCAGTACTGTGTAAGTTTGTGGGATACCCCAAGAACTCCAGGGGGTATCTTTTCTATTCTGCAGAGGAACAAAAGGTTTTTGTTTCTCAGCATTCCTACTTCTTGGAAACTGAATTTTTAGAAAGTCAAATAAGTGGGAGGGCAATAGAACTGGAAGAAATTCCAGAACCACAAGCTATTACTGAAAGCTTGGAAGAACCAGAAGTTTCAGGAGAACCGGACATCCCAGCGCCACTCCACAGGAGTAGTAGGCAGTCTCATCCGCCCGAGAGATACTACGGTTTTCTCATAGATGGGGATCGAGAGGATTGCGTCATTGAAAATGATGAGCCTACTAGCTTCCAGCAAGCCATTCAGAGCAGTGACTCAGAAAAATGGCTGGATGCAATGCGGACCGAGATGGAGTCCATGTACACCAACAAAGTTTGGACTTTGGACTTTGCTCCAGAAGGGGTAAAACCCGTAGGCTGCAAATTGATCTTCAGATAGAAGATTGGTGTAGATGGGAAGGTTGAAACCTATAAAGCTAGACTTGTTGCAAAGGGTTTTCATCAAAGACCTGGTTTGGACTATGACGAGACTTTTTCTCCAGTGGCTATGCTCAAATCCATTCGGATCCTTCTTGCCATTGCTGCCTTCCACGATTATGAGATCTGGCAGATGGACGTAAAGACAACTTTCCTAAATGGAAATTTGGAACAGTGCGTCTATATGGATCACCTGGACGGATTCATTCAGAGTGGGAGCAGCGGTAAAGTGTGCAAGTTGCTTAAGTCCATCTATGGACTGAAGCAGGCATCGCGGAGTTGGAACATCTGCTTTGATGATACTGTCAAAGAATTCGACTTTGTCAAAAACCCAGATGAACCATGCATTTACAGTAAGATTGTAGGGAGAACAGTGGTATTCCTCGTCTTGTACGTGGATGACATTCTCCTAATAGGAAATGATATTCCTATGCTACAGTCAGTCAAAGGATTCTTGTCACAGAGGTTCTCCATGAAAGACCTGGGCGATGCCAACTACATTCTGGGGATCCATATCTATCGTGATAGATCTAAGAGGATGTTAGGACTTTCGCAGTCCAGGTATATCGACACCATACTAAAACGATTCAGTATGGAAGATTCAAAGCGCGGTAATCTACCGGCTTGTCACGGAATCACCCTCTCCAAAGAGATGTCTCCCAAGACTGATTTGGAAAGGGCTCGCATGTCATTTATACCCTACGCATCTACGGTAAGCTATATAATGTATGCGATGTTGTGTACCAGACCAGATGTAGCATACACATTAAGCATTGTAACCTGGTATCAGTCGGACCCAAGGGAGAAACACTGGATAAAGAACATTCTCAAGTACCTAAGAAGGACTAAGGAGATGTTCTTGGTGTATGGAGGAAAAGACCTCTAGATCGAGGACTTTGCTGACTCCAGCTTCCAGAGTGACAAGGATGACTCCAACTCCATGTCGGGTTATGTCTTTACCCTCAATGGAGGGGCGATTTGCTGGAAGAGCTCCAAGCAGGAAACCGTTGCTGACTCAACTATGGAAGCGGAGTATATAGCTGCGTGCGATGCCACAAAGGAAGCTGTCTGGATGAAAAAGTTCCTCACGAAGCTTCAGGTGGTTCCTACCATTGTTGATTCAATACCGCTATATTGTGACAACAACGGCGCTATAGCTTTAGCGAAGGAACCCAGGTCCCATCAGAAGTCCAGGCATATTTTGAGGCGGTAACACCTGATCAGGGAGATCGTAGATCGCCGGGAGATCGAGGTGAAGAGAGTAGATTTGGAGAATAACGCTGCAGATCCATTCACGAAGGCCATACCCCAGACTCAGTTCGAGCGGCTGATTGAGATGATAGGCCTTCGATACGCCAGTACATGGCCTTAGTGCAAGTGGGAGATTGTTAGTGTATATGCCCTAGAGGCCATTACTGTATCATACTAGTTTGTATATTACTTAATGGAAGCTTGGGATACTCACAGTTGTATAGACAATCTTGCTCAAAATGGTAGTATGCTACTTGGTTTGTTTCTACTTTAATGTGTGCATGTGTTTCTTTTAGCATATCGCCTATACACAATAGTAGAGCCCTTAGGATCGTTGCTTGATAACCAGCGTTGTGATAGCAGTCACACTAGTGGGGGCTGGGTAATCTACAAGCACATCCTTATACAGGTCCCTAGTCGTAGGATTATCGAGATTGGGCATCGATACTCCGGAGTAGACTAGCGTATGCGCTTCTCATCCCAGCAGGGGAGATGGTCTGTCCCACAGCCATCAGTACGTCGTACTGGAGATAGTATGCGGGTGCTCGTTAGGTTACGAGCACACTGGACAGGACTCGTCGGGAACTGTTGGTTGGTACTATACCTATCGTCAGTTATCAGTTCCCAGGTGACATGAGTACAGCATAGTCCGTTGACTTGACATTGTCGCTTCGCCTCGAGTGTGTTCACACTGTTCTTAGATTACTACCCTACCACGACTCAAATGAGTCGTGCAAACAGGTAGTAGTTGGGTGCAGTCCCGAAGCACTTGGAGGCAGTGACGATTAGACAGGATTCGTCTCTCCCGTATTGGGGGTTGATATCGCGCTGTGTCTAAGGGAGCCATGACACAAAGTCTCTGTCCAGGGTAAGCGAGATATGCTGGTAGCGTTTCCAGTGTTATCTCAGGGTGTTCTGGGCTACACTCCGACACGACTTGTACCGCTATTAGGGGACTGACGTTTACCGCCCCCTAGGCCCGACATGCGATACTCCCAGACGAACAAACCGGACTGTACGAAGATTGTCGCATTCAGGCTCAGTAGGAGTTCGGATGGGTTCAACTCATCAGTCATCTTATCGGCATCTACCTGGTGACCGTTACATACAACTAGTACGCTTGCGGCCTGTGGTTAAACCCACTGCCAGCGTAGTGTCGAGTCTTTAGAGTCCCATACAGAAGGCTATTCGTCTTTGGGCAAAACAGAGTAGAGGTCGCATGGTTTTACGACAGGGTTCGTTCACATCCGCGCACTTATGCACGTTTGGTGTCCGGACAGTTATTACTAGCGGGTTTTGGTTTAAGCCAGATCCTAGTATATATTTTGGGATTGGTTTTATCTCATTGTATTCGTGTTCCTCGGAACACGGATGCGGGTATGTATGCACAGTTGACAGAGGCAGAGGCAGGGGAACGTCGGGTTTTAGTAGCGGCTCTATGAAACCCGGGGCTCCCAGATTATCTGTATTGTTCTGTGATGCTTATTACATTTCTGTGATGTTGCATTTTATCACACTTTGAGCGATTATTATATATATTGATATATATACTAGTAGATATTGTATATGTTTTACACCCACGCTAGTCCAGTCCCCGCTCTGTCGTTAGTTAAGTAACCTAACGGATGATGACGGGACCCAGTGGCGAATGCGGATGGCATATACGTATATCATATTTTCATTCTTTTGTGGTGTCACGCCCCGCTTCCCAGTGTACGGCGAAGTGGACGTGACAAGGCCCGCTACGTATGTACTCAGAAGTACATACGCTAAGCGTAACTAAGCAATATAAAATGAATCACAAGAGACGAATAATAGAAATAACAGCAACTTTTATTAATAACATTCTTTATACAATGCATGAAATGAAAATACATCTGAAATGAAAAAGCAATGCCTAAACAGTGGCATAACAATAAAAGGAAATACTGGAAAGAACAAGATACAATGTCTAGAGCTCTGGATCTTCCTGGAACTGCTCCAAATCTTCACTTGTGGGCTCGGTCTCAACTTGGTCCAACGCACCTGACGACATTCAAAGAAGAGAGAAATAGAATGTCGTCAGCGAACAGGTCGCTCGGTAAGTCCCAAAGAAGAATGAAGAATGAGAGTGACAGAGTATAGTATTTTCTAAAGTATTGTATTGTAGAATATTATGAAATATTGTTTAACGTAATTGTTTGTAGCTTGGTACAGGAGGATGCCAGTGTATACGAGGGGAGTCTCTATATGCCAGAGACTAAGGGCACGTATAGTACAAGGAACCGTTTATGCCACGGTACAACAACAACGGAATATAGGTTAGGTGTTTTAATCTGACCACCTCATTCCACTTTTAACATCTTCCGTACCAATCTACCCCTTTAAACCCCGCGATGTCATGTTTGTATTGTTATCTTGTAAACTTGTAATGATTGCTTGATTGACTTGATTAACTGATTGACTTACCGAAACCATGATATCAGGAAACGGTTATAACCGTAGAGTCATGTAAATGGAATACTGAAAACTTGTAAAAAGAATATCCATGGTTCGGTTCAGTCAGACAGATTGTTAACTGATTCTGGGATTCATGTATTCAAGTTGTGTTGGAATATAATTGAAATATAGATTGACTTGAAATATATTCAAGTCAGAATTAGTCAGACTCTAACCCGAGTCCGACTAAAAGAAATATAATTTGAAGTTCAATACTAGCTAGGGGCCTTATTGTAATTTGTGAAACTTGAGGGGGTTTTATGTAAAAAATACTTTTGTATAGTTTTCCAAATACACCTCAAGTATTTAATAATCGTCTTTATTGTTATAATGAATGTGAATTTTATTTGTGTTATTCTAGTGAATATATCCTAATAAAAGTATTAATTGTTTATTTGAAATTCGTGTTATTTTAATGTAACTTTTAATCTTTGAATTTTAGGAAAAAGTGGAAATTTTATATTATAACAAAATAAATGTTTAAATGATAATTATATATAATTAAACACATAAATAATTTTTAAATGAATATTTTATTTACAAAAATATCACTTTCTTTAAATATCGTATTTTAAACCTTTCGAGACCGAATGCTCCTTGCGGAGGTCTGAATCTCGCACTACTAGCCTGCGGGTGCACGATGAACCGTGCTATCCCTAACAGGTTCCCCAAAGATGGGTTGTAATGGCACTTTGCTCAGGTTTTTATAAATACTTTTAATTTAGGGAAAAGGTTTTCTAAATATAGGGTATTTATTTGTAAAAGTATATAGTTCTCCATATTTTAGTTCTTAGGGTTTCCTAGAACATCTAACCTATATTCTATGGTCTAAACGATGAGTCATTAGAAGCCTCAAATCGCCTCTTCACCGTCGAATGCAGCCAGGTAAGTGCCAGGTAAGTGGGAAGGAACCACAGTCGTGGGCCTAATTAAAAACCACTAGCCTTAGACACACTTGCCTAGACCCACAAGACAGTTTAGATAAACGATCGATGTCCATGACCAATCGTGCTTTCATTTTATATAAGTTTTATTTAGAAAAGTTTACAATTTAAAGGTTAAACTAAAAGTTATAAAGGTTATGGTATTTTAGTGAAAAAGTCATATAATATCGTATTCTGTATTTTTGTTATTTATCAATTAGGGATATAATGAGTGTGTGTAAGGGTAGGTCATTACCCCGTGACTTATATTAAGTTTTGGTGAAGTTTCAAGGTGAAATAAGCTATGTTAAACTTAAGGGTATTAAGGTGCAAGAATACGGTATTCATAAACGTTATCATTTCATGTGTGAAATTTCATCCAAATTGAATGAAACAAGTTTTGTTATCAAAATAAACATGATTAAGAGTGAGGGATCTAATTAGAACATTAAAATTGAACTTGATGGTATTTTTATGCAAGAAATACGGTTTTGTAAAGAAATTATCATTTCATGTGGAAAAGTGTGATTAAATTTGATTTAAGGGTGATTAATAGTCAACATGCAATAGGGTTGATAATATGTATTAGGTGACAAGTGGAATTTTAAAGAAAAACCGGATCGGGAATCGGTTTGTCCGATTTCCGTCGGTTCCAAAAAGTCGTATTTTACAATTATAGAAAAGAAAGATAGAAGGTTGGGACTTATGAGTTTGGACAAGCTAAGCGTTCTAAAAGGTGTGGTGGTTGCCGATTCGTTGGAAACGTCACGTCGGTCTTGATCCGGTCGCCGGAATCCGTCGTCGGTTTCGGCAGCGCTTCGCTTCTCGCTCTTTGCACCAAGTTCTCAAGAGTTTTAGAGAGTATGCTTAGAGTTGTGAGGGGAAAAGGTAGAGGGTAGGGGCCTTTATATAGGGCTAGGCTAGGGTTAGGGTTAGGGTAGATGAAAAGTTAAAAAATAAAAATGTGATAAAATGTAATAAAAATGTATTAAAAGTGGAGTAATTGGGGGTTTTAAAGAGCTCTGGAAGTGGTATGAGGCTGAAACTTTGCAGGTGCGTAGGGAATACCAAAAGACACAACTTTCATGTTGTGACCCTCGCCGGAATCGGCCGAATCGGGGGTGACTCGTCTGTGACTCGGTTTGATCACTGAGTCGGCCGAGTCAAGGCCGAGTTGGCCGATTCCCGACCGAGTCCGGTGACCTGGATCTCCCCCGGCGGTTCATCTACCCTCTGCAAGTGTTACATCTTTGGGTGTAGTGGGGGTTTTTGTGAGATATGCACGTGTAAACTCTTGGTATTCTAAAGGTTTTTAAAAAATCAATAATAAAAATAATGTGGGGTATGGGATTCGAACTCTGGTGGCTTAGTTCAGCAGTGCAAGGTATTACCAATGAGCTACAAGCTCTTTCTTGTAATTATTGTAAAGAGATAGATATTTAAAGTGTTATCAGCAACATAAATACTCCAAGTATACTTCAATTTTAAATCAAATTTTGGTATACAAAAATTGGAGTTGTTACAATCTACCCTCCATACAAAAAATTTCGTCCTCGAAATTTACAACTTTTATTTAAGGACTAATTTACAAAAAAGGTGCGGATATCTTGCACGCATCTCATCTTCCCTTTCCCACGTGGATTCTCCTGGAGTGTCTTTTCTCTACATTATCTGGACCAAATTAACTTCCTTGTTCCGAAGTGTCTTTACCTTTCTATCCAGGATCTCCACAGGTTGTTGCTCACAAGACAAATCGGGCTGTATCGTAAGCTCGGAATGATCAAGTACATGGCTGGGGTCACTCACATACTTTCTGAGTTGGGATATATGGAATACGTTATGCACTCCTTCCAATGAGGGTGGAAGCGCTAATCGGTATGCCACATCACCGACTCGTTCGAGTATGTCGAACGGTCCAATGTATCTCGGACTCAACTTTCCCCGTCTTCCAAATCGGATCACTCCGCGATTCGGAGATATCTTCAAGAATACATGGTCTCCTGGCTGGAACTCCAAGTGTCGTCTCTTTGCATCAGCCCAATGTTTCTGTCTATCTTGGGCTATGCGCATTCTTTCTCTGATAGTACGAACCACATCCACGGTCGCTACTATCATCTCTGGTCCAAGGAGTTCCCTATCTCCGATGTCATCCCAACTTAATGGCGATCGACACTTCCTTCCATATAATGCTGCAAAAGGTGCCATTCCTATGCTTGCTTGGTAGCTGTTGTTGTACGCGAACTCCACAAGATGCAAGTGATCTTCCCACGATCCCTTGAAGTCGAGCATACATGCTCTGAGCATATCCTCCAAGATCTGAATAGTTCGTTCCGACTGACCATCTGTTTGTGGATGATAAGCCGTGCTGAAGTTCAGACTTGTTCCCAAGCTAGCTTGCAGACTTTGCCAAAATTGCGATCGGAACCTAGTGTCACGATCGGAGACAATGCAGACTGGTACTCCATGAAGTCTCACAATTTCCTGTTTGAGTTCATGGGTATCAGAGATAGTACATTATGAAGAATTTCATTTAAATCTAAATTAGATTATTACCTCCATGTACTTCTTCGCTAATGTCTCAGTTGATTGGCCAACTCGAAATGGGATGAAGTGAGCCGACTTTGTGAGTCGATCCACAATGACCCAAATCGCATCGTTACCTTTTGTGCTGCGAGGAAGAGCAGTTACAAAGTCCATTGTAATGTGCTGCCACTTCCATTCTGGAATTGGTAACGGTTGAAGTAATCCAGCAGTCCTGTGATGTTCAGCCTTTACTTGCTGACACACCAAGCATTTTGCGACGCTTCTGGCTACTTCACGCTTCATACCATGCCACCAATAATTCTGACGTAGATCCTTGTACATTTTGGTACCTCCAGGATGTACTGAATAGGGAGAGCTGTGAGCTTCTCTCATTAACTCTTCCCGAACAGGACCCTTTGGTACACACAATCTGCTGCCGTATCTCAAAAATCCGTCTTCGTGGATGATGAAATCTGTTCTGAGTCCATTCTCCACTTGTTCTCTGATCTTTTGCAACTTAGCATCGCTGGCTTGAGCTGCTTTGATCTGATTAACAATAGTTGATTGAACTTGTAGATTCATCAAATTTGAAACATCACCTGGCATGACTAGTTCGATCTCCATTTGATGTAGGTCTTGCTGAAGCTTCCACTGGGCGGTGAGATTCATTGCTAATGGTTGGCGACTAAGAGCATCAGGTACTACGTTCACCTTTCCTGGATGATATTGCAAATTGATGTCGAAGTCCGCCATAAGTTCTAACCATCTTCTCTGCCGCATATTCAACTCCTTCTGAGTAAACACATACTTCAGACTTTTGTGATCTGTGTAGATGTTCACTCGTTCGCCAAGTAAGTAGTGGCGCCAAATCTTGAGAGCAAAAATAACGGCTGCCAACTCTAGATCATGCGTCGGGTAATTGCGCTCATGAGTCTTCAGTTGTCTTGAAGCATAAGCCACAACCTTACCGTGCTGATGTAGAACACATCCTAATCCCTTACCGGATGCATCGCAATGCACTTCAAATCCTCCAGATTGATCCGGTATTACAAGAATAGGTGCAGAAATCAGTCTCGACTTAAGTTCTACGAAAGCTTGCTCGCATGCTTCTGACCACACAAATTCTTCATCTTTTCGTGTGAGCTTGGTCAGGGGTGTTGCTATCTTCGAAAAGCCTTCAATGAATCTTCTGTAATATCCAGCTAAACCCAAGAAACTCCGAATATCCTTCATAGACTTTGGTGTAGGCCATTCGCTGACTGCTGAGACTTTTGTTGGATCCACAGAAATTCCTTCTCCTGATACGATGTGTCCAAGAAAACCAACCTGTTTTAGCCAAAACTCGCACTTGCTGTATTTGGCATAAAGCTTATGTTGTCGAAGGGTTTCCAGGACAATTCGTAAGTGCTCCGCATGCTCTTTCCGATTCTTAGAATATACCAGGATGTCGTCGATGAAGATGACAACGAACCTGTCTAAATACTCCCGGAAAACTTGGTTCATAAGATTCATAAAGATTGCTGGTGCATTGGTCACTCCGAATGGCATTACTAAAAATTCATAATGTCCATAACGAGTTCTGAAAGCTGTTTTGTGAATATCAGCTTCCTTGACCTTCACTTGATGATAACCTGAACGAAGATCTAGTTTAGAGAAGACACAAGATCCACTTAGCTGATCGAATAAATCGTCGATGCACGGAAGTGGATATTTGTTCTTAATAGTAACTTCGTTCAAGGCTCTATAGTCGATGCACATCCTATATGAACCTTCATTCTTCTTCACCAGTAGCACAGGTGCTCCCCAACTTGAAGTGCTGGGACGAATCCATCCTTTCGCCAGTAATTCGTCCAACTGTGTTCGTACTTCCTTCAAACCTTCTGGACTTAGTCTATATGGTGCTTTGATTACTGGTTGTGCTCCTGGTACTAAGTCAATACTGAATTCAAGAGCTCGATCAGAAGGCAAACCTGATATATCGTCAGGGAATACGTCATCGAACTCTCGAACTACCTCCGGTCTTGCTTCTTCTTCTGCATGAGCTGCTGCAACTATTGCTTCCTTTGGCTTTGCTTTGTAAATGCTTGGCTCCAATGTACGGTCTCCACTCTTGAAGTAAAAGATCGGATGATCTGGGATCTCAAATACTACCCTCCTTTGACGACAGTCGATGGTAGCATAAAAGGTTCCAAGCCAGTCCATTCCTAGAACCACATCAAAGTTCGGTATGTCCAGTACCTTGAAGTCAGCGTCAAATTCTCGACTGCAGACGATGACCGGACACATGATGTATCCCATAGTTGCCTTTAGAACACCATTTCCAGAACTGACGTTCCAGCAGGATACAAGCGGTGAGACTGGAATCGCATGGGTTCGGACAAACCGTTGCGACATAAAGCAGTGGGATGCTCCAGTATCAAACAGTGCAAGTGCAGGTAGTGAAGCTACTAGAATTGTACCTAAGGTATATGGGATAGGTTTTAGGTATAGGGAAAGTGTGTAGGTAACCAAAACTAGAAGATAAATTTAGGAAGGAAATTTACCAGTAATGACTTGGCAAGTGGCCTCAGCTTCTTCAACAGACATCATGAAAGCCTGGCGCTTCGGCACATTCCTCCTGGCCTGAGGAGCATTCCTCTGAACGTTCCTTTGGGCTTGATGGAACTGTCGAGGAGGTGGTGCAGCTTGTGGTCCTCTAGGTGGGGCAAGCAGTGCAAGTCTGGTAGCAGGTGCTGGAAGAGCTGGTCGCTGCTGATAGTTGTTTGCTGGCCGGTTTGCAGCAACTGAGTTCTGCCTTTGAGGACAAGATCCAATGTCATGAGTGGTTGAACCGCAGATCAAACAAAGGCGGTTGGCTCGACGGCAATCCTTCACCATATGCCCAGATCTCTTGCAGTAGTTGCAAAAAGCTGGGCTAGGACGATGAGTTGGTACTCCGGGTCGCCTCGGCATGAAGGGTGGTCTGGACGTGGCTCCACCTGCCATCTGGTTGGCAGGACGGTTGACTCCTACAGAGTGAGGTCTTCCCCTCTCTTTTATCACTGCCTCGTAACTGCGGGCAGCTTCAAGGGCTTCCTCATGAGTCAAAAACTTCCCGGTGGCTAGAGCAGCCTTGATCTCGGTGTCCAAACCTTGCTGAAAACGACGGGCTCTGATCTCGTCCGTCGGTATCAGGTGTGCCGCGAATCTGTTTAAAGATTGTGTTAGCTGTGTAGTATATGATATTAAAAATTGAACTACTGTGACAGATCTTACCGGCTCAACATAGTAAACTCAGCATCATATTCATCTACAGATTTCTCCCACATTGATCCTTGCTGTAGGTGAATAAATTGTTGTTCCATAGCGAACCTGGCGGTCACAGGGAAATATTTCGCGTCAAACTTCTCGCGAAATGTTTTCCATTCAATCGGCTGGGCCAGGCGGGTTTCTTCCGTCTTCCACCAATTTCGAGCGTTGTCCGTGAGCTGTAGCTTCGCTACACGGACCCAAGCATTATCTGGCACTTGAGCTGCTGCCAGATCATCTTCAATACTTTGCGCCCATTCTTCTGCTTCGAGAGGGCTTCCTTTACCCGAGAATTGCTTTGGGTGTAAAGCTCTGAACTGTTTTATTCCCGGTGCATCTGTCTCAGGACGGCTCAAAAGTTGTTGTTGTCCCTCTAGCAGACTGCGGATCGCATCGAATAACATGGTTTGCTCAGTGGATGGTGCGGGAACAACTGGAGTGAGAGGTAGTGCTGAAGGGGTATTGTTGACATTGGTGCTGGTGTTGTTCGGGGAATTGTTTGGGGAATCCATAATCCTGAAGAAAATTTGGATTAAGACAGATTCAAATGAAATGATAAGATTCAAGGAATAAAGACTTGTAAGATTCAAAGAACATGAATTGTAAAGAATGTTTTAGTTGCTGTTTCTTGTGTTATATTGCTTAGGTTGTTCACGCAGACCAGAACTGCATGACAAGGATTCATACAGCTCTGACCTGCATGGGCCACCAACAAAACCTGTCACGCCCCGCTTCCCAGTGTACGGCGAAGTGGACGTGACAAGGCCCGCTATGTATGTACTCAGAAGTACATACGCTAAGCGTAACTAAGCAATATAAAATGAATCACAAGAGACGAATAATAGAAATAACAGCAACTTTTATTAATAACATTCTTTATACAATGCATGAAATGAAAATACATCTGAAATGAAAAACCAATGCCTAAACAGTGGCATAACAATAAAAGGAAATACTGGAAAGAACAAGATACAATGTCTAGAGCTCTGGGTCTTCCTAGAACTGCTCCAAATCTTTACTTGTGGGCTTGGTCTCAACTTGGTCCAACGCACCTGACGACATTCAAAGAAGAGAGAAATAGAATGTCGTCAGCGAACAGGTCGCTCGGTAAGTCCCAAAGAAGAATGAAGAATGAGAGTGACAGAGTATAGTATTTTCTAAAGTATTGTATTGTAGAATATTATGAAATATTGTTTAACGTAATTGTTTGTAGCTTGGTACAGGAGGATGCCAGTGTATACGAGGGGAGTCTCTATATGCCAGAGACTAAGGGCACGTATAGTACAAGGAACCGTTTATGCCATGGTACAACAGCAACGGAATATAGGTTAGGTGTCTTAATCTGACCACCTCATTCCACTTTTAACATCTTCCGTACCAATCTACCCCTTTAAACCCCGCGATGTCATGTTTGTATTGTTATCTTGTAAACTTGTAATGATTGCTTGATTGACCTGATTAACTGATTGACTTACCGAAACCATGATATCAGGAAACGGTTATAACCGTAGAGTCATGTAAATGGAATACTGGAAACTTGTAAAAAGAATATCCATGGTTCGGTTCAGTCAGACAGATTGTTAACTGATTCTGGGATTCATGTATTCAAGTTGTGTTGGAATATAATTGAAATATAGATTGACTTGAAATATATTCAAGTCAGAATTAGTCAGACTCTAACCCGAGTCCGACTAAAAGAAATATAATTTGAAGTTCAATATTAGCTAGGGGCCTTATTGTAATTTGTGAAACTTGAGGGGGTTTTATGTAAAAAATACTTTTGTATAGTTTTCCAAATACACCTCAAGTATTTAATAATCGTCTTTATTGTTATAATGAATGTGAATTTTATTTGTGTTATTCTAGTGAATATATCCTAATAAAAGTATTAATTGTTTATTTGAAATTCGTGTTATTTTAATGTAACTTTTAATCTTTGAATTTTAGGAAAAAGTGGAAATTTTATATTATAACAAAATAAATGTTTAAATGATAATTATATATAATTAAACACATAAATAATTTTTAAATGAATATTTTATTTACAAAAATATCACTTTCTTTAAATATCGTATTTTAAACCTTTCGAGACCGAATGCTCCTTGCGGAGGTCTGAATCTCGCACTACTAGCCTGCGGGTGCATGATGAACCGTGCTATCCCTAACAGGTTCCCCAAAGATGGGTTGTAATGGCACTTTGCTCAGGTTTTTATAAATACTTTTAATTTAGGGAAAAGGTTTTCTAAATATAGGGTATTTATTTGTAAAAGTATATAGTTCTCCATATTTTAGTTGTTAGGGTTTCCTAGACCATCTAATCTATATTCTATGGTCTAAACGATGAGTCATTAGAAGCCTCAAATCGCCTCTTCACCGTCGAATGCAGCCAGGTAAGTGCCAGGTAAGTGGGAAGGAACCACAGTCGTGGGCCTAATTAAAAACCACTAGCCTTAGACACACTTGCCTATACCCACAAGACAGTTTAGATAAACGATCGATGTCCATGACCAATCGTGCTTTCATTTTATATAAGTTTTATTTAGAAAAGTTTACAATTTAAAGGTTAAACTAAAAGTTATAAAGGTTATGGTATTTTAGTGAAAAAGTCCTATAATATCGTATTCTGTATTTTTGTTATTTATCAATTAGGGTTATAATGAGTGTGTGTAAGGGTAGGTCATTACCCCGTGACTTATATTAAGTTTTGGTGAAGTTTCAAGGTGAAATAAGCTATGTTAAACTTAAGGGTATTAAGGTGCAAGAATACGGTATTCATAAACGTTATCATTTCATATGTGAAATTTCATCCAAATTGAATGAAACAAGTTTTGTTATCAAAATAAACATGATTAAGAGTGAGGGATCTAATTAGAACATTAAAATTGAACTTGATGGTATTTTTATGCAAGAAATACGGTTTTGTAAAGAAATTATCATTTCATGTGGAAAAGTGTGATTAAATTTGATTTAAGGGTGATTAATAGTCAACATGCAATAGGGTTGATAATATGTATTAGGTGACAAGTGGAATTTTAAAGAAAAACCGGATCGGGAATCGTTTGTCCGATTTCCGTCGGTTCCAAAAAGTCGTATTTTACAATTATAGAAAAGAAAGATAGAAGGTTGGGAATTACGGGTTTGGACAAGCTAAGCGTTCTAGAAGGTGTGGTGGTTGCCGATTCGTTGGAAATGTCACGTCGGTCTTGATCCGGTCGCCGGAATCCGTCGTCGGTTTCGGCAGCGCTTCGCTTCTCGCTCTTTGCACCAAGTTCTCAAGAGTTTTAGAGAGTATGCTTAGAGTTGTGAGGGGAAAAGGTAGAGGGTAGGGGCCTTTATATAGGGCTAGGCTAGGGTTAGGGTTAGGGTAGATGAAAATTTAAAAAATAAAAATGTGATAAAATGTAATAAAAATGTATTAAAAGTGGAGTAATTGGGGGTTTTAAAGAGCTCTGGAAGTGGTATGAGGCTGAAACTTTGCAGGTGCGTAGGGAATACCAAAAGACACAACTTTCATGTTGTGACCCTCGCCGGAATCGGCCGAATCGGGGGTGACTCGGCCGTGACTCGGTCGGATCACTGAGTCGGCCGAGTCAAGGCCGAGTTGGCCGATTCCCGACCGAGTCCGGTGACCTGGATCTCCCCCGGCGATTCATCTACCCTCTGCAAGTGTTACATATTTGGGTGTAGTGGGGTTTTTGTGAGATATGCACGTGTAAACTCTTGGTATTCTAAAGGTTTTTAAAAAATCAATAATAAAAATAATGTGGGGTATGGGATTCGAACTCTGGTGGCTTAGTTCAGCAGTGCAAGGTATTACCAATGAGCTACAAGCTCTTTCTTGTAATTATTGTAAAGAGATAGATACTTAAAGTGTTATCAGCAACATTAATACTCCAAGTATACTTCAATTTTAAATCAAATTTTGGTATACAAAAATTGGAGTTGTTACATGTGGTGTGATTAATTGATGGGACTGCGTTGATTTGGATCAATGCAAGCTAAACAAACCTGTTTGATGTTGTTGGAACATTTTTCAAAAAGCGGTTATTGTAAGGACGTTCTCTTTTGTTTTGCACAGTGGTATTCGATTATGAATATCCAGCACCTCAGTTGACCAGGCAAGGGCCGAGATCCCTTTACTGGGAGTGACCCCTTAGACAGAAGTTTGCGTCAGGGTAATAACTTCACTATAGCCGATTGCCTTTTTGCTTTACATCGTGGTATTCAGTGGGAATATCCTGCACCTTATTCTACGGGGAAAGAGCCGAAATCCCTTCACCGGGAGTGACCTCTTTAGCAAAGGTTTTCGCCACTATATTTATAAAAAGCTATCCGGTTCCTTCAACGATATCAAGTTCATTACGTTAAAGGTTTTTCGCCAAAAACCATTCGTAGCCCTCCATCATTTCATACGGGTAGCACTTAGTATTCATGCTATGTTTGTTGGCCTTCGTCATGGCATAGTGAATGGTAGCTATTTGTTACTTTTCTGTTGCATATATAGATGCGTTGGTTTGGGACAGTCGTACAGCCTTGTTGGCCCTAGTCAAGGGCTTGTACGGGTGGGTTCAAATTAACCTGGACAATGATGGGTAGAACTTGACATGTGACTTATGATTTGTTGGCCTTCGTTAAGGTCATAAGGGCATGGGGTAAAAATCACATCGGGAGTTTCTAAAGAAACTGAAACTTGCCAGATATGCGCATACCTTCTGAAGTGTGATAACGTGAGTGGATTCCATCACGTTATCATGCGATGATAGTTGGATCCCGATTCCCACTGATGAGTTGGTTTACTCCTATGGTGATCTCGACTAATTCTTCTTTCAGGTTTGGAGGAGAATTTGAGGTTACAGTGGGAGGTTTCCTGATTAGATAAATTGATAACCATTCTGATCTAGGTTAGAGTGCACACAGAGTGTTTCTTTTCTCTCTGTCTCTTAGGCAGCGACCATGGCCCGACCCTTGACTATGACTCAGTGACCAAGTTAGCCAAACCTTCTTAAAACACTGACTTTTGGATTGTCTGAGTTGCATACCTCATTGCCACTCCTACTTTTACCCTTTTCTCCAGAACACCCCGTATTACTACGAACATCCACTTCCATTGGATAAAACCATCGTATGGTTATATACGAACTCGAAGGAACTTGTTCTAGATTCGAGGATAGTTTCCGGTTCTGGAGAAAATGAATAGGACTATTCAGTTGTATTTTCTTTTTACCTTCTCTCACGTTGCGAGTGCTCCTTGGATTAGGGCGGTACACCTATTATGCTAATTGGATAGTCTTCTTCCAAACCATAGGCAGGTGCCGAACGGTGGGGAATGAAGAAAACTAATTAGCCTAACGATGGTGTACAGAAGGTAATAAGTTAAGACAAATAAAGGGATTAGAAAGAGGGAAAAGTAAACCGCGACTGCTATTCACGACCAAACCAAGTATTTCATCGCCACTCCTACTTCACCTTTGTATTTCTCCGGAACACCCCGTATCACTACGAAGATCCACAGTTTATTGGATACTCCATCGTATGGTTTTATACGAACTCGAAGGCACTTGTTCCAGTTCGGGGATGGATTCTGGTTCAGAAGAAATAGGAATAAGGTTTTATTCAGTTGTCTTTTATCCTCACCTTCTCTCCGGTTACGAGTGCTCCTAGGATTAGGAGAGTACACCCATTATGCTTATTGGATAGTCTTCTTCCAAACCATAGGCTGGTACCGAACGGTAGGGAAGGAAGAAAACCATTTAGCCTAAAAGGGTGTACAGAAGGTAATGACTAAAGACATATAAATGGATTTGGAGAGATGGCAAAGAAGTATACGGTTATAGTTGTGAATCTGATAATAGAAGAGGCATTACTAGGAATACCCGGATACCCCTTCGAAATATTTATATGTTTCAGTTTCACTGTGTATTGTTAAAAGAAAACTGATTTCCCAATTAGCCCTTGCTCCAGGGTATGTATTTACCAGGTTTGATTCTCACATCTGTATGGTTTTACAGATGATGAGTGGGAGTAAGTTATTGGGAATTGGGTGATCATCCTCATTATATCGGGATTCGTTGTAATTGGTGATATTTGAGGAAATCGCCTGGGTTGTTTTGCCGGACGACAAATATTTGGTTTTGAATATCCATTGTTATGCACCAATTTCAAATTGATATATCTGTATGTTTATTTTTATAAAGTGAGATATAACTTTTTGAAATTATGTCCATGACATTTACCTATATCAGTGGATGGTTAGGTAAGGAGCATTAAACAACAGTGTAATTCTTCTTAACCATAAGTACAGTTTTCAACCTACGACGCACAGGGTTTGAGTTATTCAACTCAGCGGACTCATACAAAGTATTGTATGTTGTCCTGTGTCCATTAGGACAGAGGGGTTGGTACTCATACTATATTCTGTTTACTTGTAACTTCTCTAGTTAGACATGTGTTTCATAGAAATACAAGATCCAAGTTTTGAGAAGTTATAGGTATAAGAGTAAAGTAGAGAACCAAGAGTTGCAAGTATCGGGATTCTTCAAGGTGATCGAAGATGTAGATATGTGTGTATGGTATTCAGTTGATAGCAATGGCTTTTGAGAAACTTGTTTCTCTTTCAGGTTACTCATGTTTGGATGCACTCCTAAGTTGAGTAATGCTGATCGGCCTCTCTCCATTTAGTTGACATGCACTGGAGACAGCTGCATGATTTGAATCTGGTTCCAATTAAATCAGTGCCTCAATTTCTATATTGTATATAGAATAGTTCATATCTTAACATTGTTAAGGTACAGGGGGTTTTCCGACTTATGCTTAAAACCAGACTCTAGATAACTCAAGGCACGTTTCTGTAATGGCTGTTTGTGGGTTGACCCGGGCTATGACGAGGTTGATTTTCTACCATCTGGTAGATCAATAGTGATATTGTTCTTGACTCGCCACAGTTTTAATAAAAATGTTTTTTTTCTATAAAACAGTAGTGGGAGTATGGTAGAACTGGAAGTGATTCCAGAACCGCAAACGATTACTGAAAATTTGATAAGAACCTAAAGATTCAATCTGGTTTGACATTCCATTGGCCACTCCGCAGATGTGGTGGGTAACCTCAGGCACCCGAAAGGTACTCCGGTAGCCTCAAGGACGGTGACAGGGAGGTTCTTGTTTACCCAGACTTGACACTACTGTTGTTCCAGGATATGAGACCCGGCAGGAGGATGAGTATAGCGTCGTTCTAAACTACCTTAGAAGTGCACGTGTATATGACTCTACCAGAGGGTTGTCTTGTCAGTGGGAGCAGCGGAAGCATAGTGGACAAGTGGCTTATGTCTATTTATAGACTAAAGCAGATATAGCAGAGATAGATCATCTATTTCAGATGTGACAGTCATAGGTTTGACTTCATCAGAATAGGGGATGGATCTGTTAGAAGATAGTAGGGTGTGATGTCCTGGTATTTGGATGACATACACAGAGTAGGAAGTGAAATTCCTATACTACGATCGGTTATACTGTGGTTGTCACACAGTGGTTTCTCCATATAGGATTTGGATATTATATCAGGCATTCTGGTTACTAGATCTATGGTTTTAGATCTAGATTTGGGGAGTTTCCCAATCTGGGTACTTAGACAGCATTCTAAAGGTGTTTTAGAATGGACGACTCCAGGCATGGTAGTGTACCTGCAGGTGATGGAGTCACCCTCTTTGAAGGTGTCTTACAGACTAAAGGGGAGAGGGATGTTCATGATTGACAGATCACTTGCTTAGGCAATTGAGTCAATCATGAGATGTTAAGTACCATACCAGATGTTGTTTTTTCACTATTTGCAATAAGTTGATATTAATCCAATCCCGGAGAAACGTTCGGAAGAAGTTTTAGAACATAAGTGGATGTTCTAGGGATCTGATAACGACAGCCTCCTTCGGGAGACAGTTATCATTCCAGGCTTCCAATGTGACCTGGATGACAGAGTGACTGTCAAATTTATAGTTTTCCCTCTGACGAGGGGCATTAGTTTGGACAGGTGGTCCAAGCGGATACTAAGGGAGGCATGGCGCAGGATACTGATTAGGTTCAGTTGACGATACAGTCTAAGAAGTTTGGATTTGGAGTTCATTTATGAACTAGGTCCCATCAAATATCCAGACATATTCTAAGACAGGAATTGCTCATTTCGGGAGATGGCTTTCTTCGCGAACTTGAGATAAAGAGAGACATAAAAAGAAATATTAGGGCGGATCTACTCACTGAGGCTATTCCTCGAACGCAATAGTTTCGCAAACGGGTTTTGTGAGACTGATTAGTAGAGGAGTTGGGTGTTCGGTATCACACGGGCTGTGAGTATGCGACATCGTAATAATTAACCTTGAGTGCAAGTGGGAGATTGTTGGATATAGTGCCCTCAAAGTCAATTATTGGATCGCAGGCACATGATTGCAATGATTGAGGGAGGACCTATGCCCGTAGGACAGTCTTACTCGTGATGATAGTATGTTATCTGGTTTATCTTTATCATCGTGTACATGCTTTAGGTGATGTTACAGATCACTATAGCGCGTTGATAGAGCCCTTAGGATTCTTTCTTGACTGCCAGCAGTATGACGGTGATCATATACGTGGGAGCTGGGGTCTAAAAGCACATCCTTAAAGTGGTCCCTAGTCGTGGGAGTTTCGAGACTGGGCATCGATACTCCATTAGTAAACTAGTGTATACAGTCGAGACCCCGACAAGGGGCCGTGGCCGGTCTCACAAGCCATTGGTGTCAGTTGGTTCACCTAAAATGTATACATGTGCTCATTGGGTTATGAGTACACCGGACAGGACTCCCCGGGAACATGCTAGTTGGTATTATACCTGACGTCAGATAGCAGTTCCCTGGTGACATGTGTACAGGTTAGTTCATCGACCTGAGATCATCATTTGTCTCGTGTAAGTTCCGACTGTGCTTTGATTACTACCCTACCGCGGCTCAAAGGAGTCATGCAAACAGGTTTTAGTTTGGTACAGTACCGAGCCACATGGAGGCAGTGAGCGGATCAGCAGGGGTTTCGTCGCTCCCGGTATTGGGGGTGAGATCGCGCTGTGTCTATGAGAGCCATTACACGAAGTTCTTGGCCAAGGCAGGAGATTTACTGGTACGTATTCCAGTAGTATCTCAGGGTGTTCTAGGCTACACTCCGACACGACTTGTACCACTTTTGGGGGTCTGACTATTACCAACCCCCTAGGCCCGACATGCGATGCTTATAGACGAACGGACCGGACTGTACGGATATTGTCACTGACAGGCTCAGTAGGGTATCAGGACGAGTTTGCTCATCGACCTCTCTTTTGGTCAATAACTGGTAGCCCGTTACGTACAACTAGTACTACTGGCGTGCTTGTGGTTAAATCCACAGCCAAAGTATTGACGAGTCTTTAGAGTCCCCCACAGACAGTTTCTCAAGTTTCGGGCGAAACGTTGTAGAGGTCGTATGATATATGGCAGGGTTCGATCATATACGTGCAGTAGTGCATGGATCATGATCGGGCGGATCATACTAGTGGGCTTTGGTTTAAGCCGGATTCTAGTATTAGATTTGTTGGATTACTTTAGTCTCATCACATTCGCATTCAGTCGGAATACGGATGCAGGTATGTATATACAGGTGAGGAGTATCTTTGTAATCCGTCATGAGTTTACTTTAGATGTTGCCGTATCTTTTTATTATTGTAAACATTGGGGTTAATGTTTACAAATGGAAATAATGAGCTAAAAGTCATGATTAGGAGCATTAATTGTTACACATGCACAAGTGGTGACTCATGGTCTCTTTTTTTGTGCATGTGTCACATTATTGATTGATTTATAAGTTGATATGATAAGAAGAGAGAGAGAGAGGGCAGCCAAAGGAGAGGTTGGCTCTTGTATTAATCTTGATCTCACTCTCTCATTTTATCGTACAATACAAGAAAGAAAAGGCTCCTCTTCTTCTTCTTCCTATAGCTCACCATTTCCATTAATGGCATCATCTTCAACCACCATCCATACACTCTCATGTGTTGAGAATCAATGTATGCTTCAGACAAAGTGATTACACACATTCTTTACATCACCTTGGACACGTCGGTTAGCAAACTTCGTGTCCGAGTTTCTTCGGATGAAGCGGGAGCCCGTAAAAGGATTCGAAGATATGGTGCCCTTTCCGACGAGAAGACCGGAGATCGAAGATGCCGCGAGGAGCTTGGGTTGGTGGCCAAAGACCGAAGGACACGGATCGATCGGTATAGCTTTTCTAACCCTTCTCTAGTTATCCAGTTATAGGTTAATGGTTCGATCCGGGATTAAAGTCTGCGATAGCACCGGTTTCAAGTTTAGAAAAAGTTTTCGTTTCCGCATTTTGGCCTCGGATAGACGGCCGGGGCGCTTCCGTAGACTTACAGATCCACCTGAGGATTTGTCTTCCGAGCTCCTACCTTATAGCCAATATAAACTACGGTACCTAGTTCGCTACAATAGATAGCATAGATGATGTAGAGTGAGATGATGGATTAATTTGTCTCAAGACACCCAAGGTTTCTCAACACATGAGACTTTTAGGTTGGATGTAGAGGAAGAAGAAGATTGAGGAGATAAGAGTGTTGTGGGGCTTGAATAATGAATGGCTAAGTGTTGTGAGGTAAAGAAAATATCTCAAGTCTATAAAATATCTCACAACACCAAAATAAATACCAAGCATCCAAGAATAGTAAACTATGAGTCGCCACTGTTAGGAATATATATGCCCTAGAGGCCATTATTGTTAATATAGTGGATGCTTGGACATATAAATAGAGAACTTTCTTGCTCGACATGATAGTATGCAATCTGGTTGCCTTTATCTTAACATGTAAAATGGTATTTTAATATTGTCTGTCTCTTACATGTTGATAAAGCCCTTAGGATATGTACTTGACTACCAGGATTATGATAAGATCATACTAGTGGGGCCAGGGTGGTCCAAAAGAAGTTCCTTTAACTGTTCCTAGTCGAGTGGATATCAAGACAAGGATTCGATATTCCAGAGTAGACTATTATGTACATTTCTTATCCCTTGGAGGGCGATGGTTGATCCCACAACCATTGGTGTGTGACATTAAAGATTGTACACAGGTGCTCATTAGAGAATGGGTACACCGAACGGACTCGTCGAGGACTCCTAGTTGGTAGTATACATATCGTCAAATAGCTATCCTCTACTGACACTGGTACAGGTTAGTCTGTAAATTCGAGATCGTCATAGAGTCTTGTGTGGCTCCCACTGTGCTTTGATTTCCTTCCTACCACGCTCAAGAGGAGTTGTGCAAATAGGTGGATTTTGGGTACAGTCCAGAGTCACATAGAGGCAATGAGCGATAGGAGGGGTTTCGTTTCTCCTGGTATTGGGGGTTGATGTTGCGTTATGCTCAATTGGCTAGGCTGCAGCTGAGATTTACTGATAATAGTTATCCGTAGTTTCTCGAACCGTTATAAGGCAGACATCGGCATGACTTATTTTGTTACTGGGGTCTGACGTTTACCACCCCTAGATATGATATACTGTAAGGTTCCCTAGCACGACAGCAAGGTTTCGGGAGGCATCGTCCATGCCGTTTTCAAAAATTTGCCATGCTAACGAACCCTAAACTTAGAATCTTTAACTATAGATTTAGACAATAGCTAATGTAAACTACTTCTACATTAAGAGAACAAGAATACAACCTTTGTAAATGGTCTTTCTCTTCACTTGCTCCGTGTAGTAGTCCCGCGACTCCACTAGGCTTCTCTTGAGACTTTGAACGAGCCTCCTTCGTTGTCTTCGCGCCAAAGACGATCTACCTGAAGATCCTCTAGATCAAGCTAACTCTACACTAAACTTCTTTAGTGTATGAAATACAACACACTAATTTGCTAGATTGGTATGGGATGATGAAGTAGGGATGTAAAGGGCTCACTAGTTTATGTTCAAGCTTCATGATTCACATCACTTGTGAGGGTTGAAGCTTGAGGCATGACAATAGGAGGATGAAGAAGCTAGAGAGGAACCATGGGAAAAATGGCTAAGTGTTGAGAATGAGCAAGAATGAAAGCCAAGCCTTGAGCCCTCACTCATTCAAGCATGGAATTATACAATATAAAATTGCAACCATGCTTGAATAGGAAGTCAAGAATGAATAAACAAGAATTAATCCCATACTTGCAACCATGCTTCATTTTCTACCTCATTTCTAATTTCACAAAATAGAAATTTAAATGCCATTCTTCATTAATATATATATATATGTATCATATATATTAATATATATTTAATGAAGAATAATTAGTGAGCTAATGATATTAGTTAATATATAATTGTATCACATATAATTTATATCACATTATTAAATCATCACTTGATCTAATAATCTGGTTATATCATATATGACCGACTAATATCACTTATCTGTATATCACATTATCGAATCAACACTTGATTCGACAAACTGGTTATATCACATATAACCAAACCGATAACAGATGACTGCCAGATTACAATACGGTATCACATACTCGTATTTAATCAGGCCCACAGACATATCACATATGTGTCCTGCTTCATTTCTCTTGAACCAGGGAACTTCTGTGTGGGACTCTAAAGACTCGTCAATACGCTAGCAGTAGGTGATGGTCATATCGGTCACCTACAAGCCGTCAGCGGTACTAGCTGGACGTAACGGCTACCCGGGTATTGAGCGATATGAAGATTAACAAGCAAGCCTGTCCATAGTCTCCATGAAGCCTATCAGTAACCTTCCCGCACAGTCCGGTCTCTTCGTCTGATATGTCCCATATCATGTCTAGCGGTGGAAATCGTCAGACCCCAGTAACGTGATAAGTCATGTCAATGTCTGGCCTATAACGGTTCAAGAAACTACTGATAACACTTATCAGTATATCTCGGCAGCAGCCCTGGCCAGGGACTTCCAATTATAGCCAATCGAACATAGCGCAACATTAACCCTCAATATCGGGAGAGACGAAACCCCTCCTATCGCTCATTGCCTCCATACGATTGAGGACTGTACCCAAAATCCACCTGTTTGCACGTCTCCTTTGAGCGTTATAGGAAGGAAATCAAAGCATTGTGGGAGACGCACAAGACTTTATTACGATCTTGGGTCTACAGACTAAACCTGTACCAGTGTCACCAGAGGACTGCTATCTGGCAATAAGTATACTACCACATAGGATTCCTCGGCGAGTCCTGTTCGGTGTACCCAGTCTCTACTGAGCACCCGTATACCATCTCTGATGTCAAACACCATGGATATGGGATCATCCATCGCCCATCATATGGGTCAAGAAGCGTATACACTAGTCAACTCTGGAATATCGATGCCCTGTCTCGATATTCCCTCGACTAGGAACAATTAAAGGATGTACTTATGAACTACCCTGGCCCCACTAGTATGATCTCCATCATAGTCCTTTTAGTCAAGTACATATCCTAAGGGCTTTATCAACATGTGAGAGCAATACAGTATCACAATATAAGTCTACATATTAAGATAAAGGTAACCAGATAGCATACTATCATGTCGAGCATGAAAGTCCTCTCTATATATATATCCAAGCATCCACTATAATATACATCATATGTACAATAATGTCCTCTAGGGCATACATATAACTAACAATCTTCCACTTGCAATAAGGCCATGTGTTGCAGTATCTCATACCCAACATCCCAAAGAGTCTCTCAACGTGCGTCTGGGGGAGGGCCTTCGTGAGTAGATCTGCTACGTTGTCCTTCGTGTCAACTCTCCTGACCTCGATCTCCCGGCGATCTACTATCTCCAGGATCAGGTGATACCATCTTAGAATATGTCTGGATCTCTGATGGGACCTGGGTTCCTTGGCCAAAGCCACCGCTCCATTGTTATCACAATACACAGGTATTGGATGCTCAATGGATGGAACCACACCAAGTTTAGTAATGAACTTCTTCATCCAGACAGCTTCTTTGGCAGCATCGTTGGCAGCGATGTATTCATCCTCCATCATCGAGTCTGCAACGGTGACTTTCTTGGAACTCTTCCAACACACCGCCCCTCCGTTGAGGGTAAAGACAAAACCAGAGACCGACTTATTGTCGTCCTTATCACTTTAGAAGCTCAAGTCGGTAAAGGACTCCACTTGGAGTTCACCGTTACCGTACACCAAGAACATCTCTTTAGTCCTTCTCAAGTACTTGAGAATGTTCTTCACAGTTGTCCAGTGATTCTCTCCTGGATCTGCTTGATACCTACTCACTACACTTAGTGAGAACGCTACATCGGGTCTGGTACATAACATCGCATACATGATAAAGCCTACTGCCGAGATAGAGCCTACTGCCGAAGCATAGGGTATCCCTTGCATGCGAGCTCTCTCCAAATCAATCTTTGGAGACATCTCTTTGGAGAGAGTGAGTCCTGAAATCGTGGGTATGTTCCTACATTTGGAATCTTCCATACTAAACCTCTTTAGTATGGTGTCTATGTACCTGGATTGGGACAATCCCAGTATCCGTTTAGATCTATCTCTATAGATCTTAATCCCTAAGATGTAGGAGGCATCACCTAGATCTTTCATTGAGAATCTTTGTGATAAGAAGAGCTTGACCGAGTGCAGCATAGGAACATCATTTCCTATCAAGAGTATGTCATCCACGTACAATACGAGGAAGACGACCTTACTCTCTGTGACCTTCTTGTATATACAAGGTTCATCTTTGTTTTTGATGAAGTCAAACTCTTTGACTACCTCATCAAAAAAGATGTTCCAACTCCGCGCTGCCTGTTTTAACCCGTAGATGGATTTAAGCAGCTTGCAAACCTTTCCGTTGCTCCCACTATCTGCGAAGCCCTCCGACTGAGTCATTATACGCTCTCTTATAAATCACCATTTAGAAAGGTGGTCTTAACATCCATTTTCCAGATTTTGTAGTCATGGTAGGCAACGATGGCAAGTAGGATCCGGATGGACTTAAGCATAGCCACTGGAGAAAAGGTTTCATCATAATCCACACCTGGTCGTTGACGAAAACCTTTTGCAACAAGTCTGGCTTTGAAAGTCTCATCTTTTCCATCTACACCAAGTTTCTCCTTAAAGATCCATTTGCTCCAAATAGGTTTTACCCCTTCGGGAGCAACTTCCAAAGTCCGTTTGTTAGTGTACATGGATTCCATCTCAGATCGCATTGCATCCAGCCATTTTATAGAGTCCCCACTCGTGATGGCCTGCTCGAAGCTAGTTGGGTCATCATCTTCCATGATGCAATCCTCGCTCCACCATCAATGAGAAAACTGTAGTATCTCTCAGGTGGATGATGAACTCTACTAGATCTGCGGAGAGGCTAGGGTTCGTTGGAGACTACTGGATTCTCTGGTTCCAATAAATCATCAGTTGTAGTTTGTGTAGCTGGAACTTCTTCCAGCTCTACCTCTTTGCCACTAATTTCTTTTACAAGAAATTCCTTTTCCGAAAAGGTGGCGTATTGAGAAACAAATACATTTTGTTTCTGAGCGTGGTAGAAGATATACCCTTATGAATTCTTTGGATATCCCACAAACTTGCAAAGAACTGATTGTGCCTCGAGTTTGTCCGGATTTTGCCTTTTGACATAGGCCGGACAACCCCATACTTAACTCATTTAAGATATGGTCTCTTTCTATTCCATACCTCATATGGTGTGGTAGGTACCAATTTAGATAGAACTTGATTTAATAGGTATGTTTTTGTCTCAAGTGCATAACCCCAAAAGGAAATAGGTAACTCAGTGGTGCTCATCATAGAGCGCACCATATCTAATAGGATGCGATTCCTCCGCTCTGATACACCGTTGTGCTGTGGTGTATATGGAGAAGTAAGCTGAGAGAGAATCCCATTCTCTTTTAGATAGTCATGGAATTCCGTGCTCAAGTATTCTCCTCCTCGATTAGATCGAAGGATTTTAATATTTTTACCCATCTAGTTCTCAACTTCATGCTTATATTCTTTGAATTTCTCAAAAGCTTAAGACTTGTGTTTCAACAGGAACACATGACCGAATCTTAAGAGATCGTCAGTAAATGTAATGAAGTACGAGGAACCATTCCTGGCATGCGTAGACATGGGACCGCATACATCACTATGTATCAGTCCCAAGAGTTCCATAACTCTTTCTCCGTGTCCTGTAAACGAAGTTTTGGTCATCTTGCTTTTGAGACATAACTGGCAAGTTTCATAAGATGAAAGTTCGAATGGATTCAAATATCCATCTTTATGTAACTTAGCTAGTCGTGTCACATTGACATGACCTAGTCTACAATGCCACAAGAAGGATTCGTTCATTTCTGAACTTTTCCTCTTGTGTGTGTTTTGTATGTTAAGAACTGTGTTTTGATTCAGAACGTATAATCTGTTACACAACGCACCAAACCCAATCAATACTTGATTTAGGTAAATGTTCATAACATTATTCTCTACTACAAAGTTATATCCTTCTTTATCTAATAAAGAAATTGATATTAAATTGCATATCATAGAGGGTACGTAATAACAGTCATTCAGGATCAATGTATTCCCAGTTAGCAATACAAGGTGATATTCACCAACTGCTTTGGCTGCAACACTTGCACCATTCCCTACTTTTAGAGAATGATCACATTTTCCCAGTTCTCTACATTTCCTTAGCCCATGCAAAAAATTGCATATGTGGGATCCTGATCCGGTATCTAATATCCAGGACGTAGAGTGTACTGAGAAACAGTTCTCTGTAAGTAACACACCTGAAGAAGATGCATCAACATGCTTATTCTTCGTTTGGGTGGCGTGGGAATCCGGATATGTTCCCATTTCCTGCTCGGACTTATAACACTTATAAGTTGGAGCGGAACCAACTTTCCCCTGCTCAGTATAACAAGTGGGTTCGGTCAGTACATCCATAATATTATCTTGATTAAGGCGTGACATTGGTTGCTGCCTGGAGAGAGAGAGATAAGGAAACTCATTAATATGCGCTCTTTGCAAGATTAGATTGGTTATTATCTTATCTAATCAGGACGTCTCCCATTGTTTTTATCAAATCTTCTTTCAAACCCTAAAAGGTAAGACTAGCCGGGATTAATTACACCTTACAAGTTCACCAATTTTTTAGCCAAGCCAGTGCCGGTACTTTGAAGGAGGTTCCCCATGCTTTCGCACGGACCTAATTAAAATAAATCTCGTTTTCCCAGGGGCGTGACCTCGTTAACACCTTTCTAGACACCTACTTGATTGGCTAATTGTAATGTGTAAAACTCTCCCAGGAGTAACTCTTACTCGCAGTGGGTATCGGGATCCAACTATCTCATAGAAGGTATGAAATCTCATTGCAAATTTCAACACTTGAAATTCCCGATAATTCTTTTGCCCCAAGCAACTTATGACCTTAACATAGTCGACAAATCATAAGCGCTAGCAAAGTTCAACACGTTATTTCTCGATTGAATTAAACCCACCCGTACGACCCTTAACATAGTCAACAAAGTCGCACGACTACCCTAATCCAATCGCATCTCATGCTTTAGCAGATAAGCACTAATTAGCTACCGCACACTACGCCTTAACATAGTCAACAAACATAACACGAATACTAAGTAGTACTTATCTGAAATGACGGAGGGCTACGTCAGGTTTTAAAAAGAAAACCTTTAGCATAATGAACTTGATATCGTTGCAGAATCGAGTGATTTTGAAAAGGAGTGTTTTTTAGAATTTTGCTAGTTTCGCTAAAGAGGTCACTCCCGGTGAAGGGATCTCGGCTCTTTCCTCATCGAATGAGGTGCTGGATATTCTACAAGGAATAACGCTATGCAAAGCAAGAACTATAGAAACAATCAAAAACTAAACCGAGTGAGTTGTAGCATTTGCTAGTTTCGCTAAAGAGGTCACTCCCGGTGAAGGGATCTCGACTCTTTCTTTATCGAATAAGGTGCTGGATATTCTACAAGTAATACCGCTATGCAAAGCAAAACTAGAGCTACCCTTTTTGAAAATTTGATTCTACAACATCTTTAGGTTTCTTTTCTTTCATTAATCTCATTAATGAAGTCCCATCAATTAAGCTTCCTAAGCATCACAGAAGAAACGAAAATACAACGTACATATAAAGTGATCACATCACAGAATATCAGCAGTAGAAGATAACATATGAAATATTGGATATACTAGGAATTTCGTGTTTTAAGTTAAGCCAGTATAAAATACAGATTCCACGATTGCGATGAATAGCCAAACCCACATCCCTAGGCCCCTACGAGAGCGGCAATGTCACGACCCGAAATTTAGCACGTGACGGCCCTTAAACTATGTAACGTCTACAGGCATAACGTAATTCAAGTAAGCCGAAAACTCAGCAATCTAAACCATCAAAAGTAGTAAGTGATAAGAACATTGTTAAAAACTTTTGAAATTTTCAAGTACAAATTCTTTAAAGTCCAAATTTACTTTCTTAAAATTTTTGGCAGGACCTCCTTTATAAAAACTAGCCCCAAAATGGGTACATACAAAGATATAAATAAAACATCCCCAACGGGAGCAAATCCACGTCCAAAGGCTGAAACAACCACCACAACAGATATACAACGCCGTAGAAAAGAAATAAAAGACGATATAAATAAATGTGCATAAAAGACATCCTGAGACACCAAAAATATACAATATCGTCCTCACATCTCGTCTCTAAGTCAATACATGAAAGTGGTAGATGGAGAGTACTAGATACAACAAGATATACAATGTACATAAACGGATAACCGCGAAACCTACCAATAGCAAAACTGCACACAATCAGCCGAAGCGGTATCCGCTGCAAAAGATTATGCGATAAGAAGAAAAGCCCTGCCAACGACTGCTATGAGGGACAACCTTGAAAACCCTGTGGCACAACAGGGGTGAGTTGCCAACTCGTGAATAGTAAATAACGTATGCAGGTAATGGCAAGTATGAACGTACTGCGACATCTAACACATGCAAGATGGTAGCAATAAAAGGCAATATGTCTATGCAACAGTCATGAAAGGTACTCTATCAAGTAATACCAATACATGAAGCAATGCATATCAAGTAAATGCGGAGTACGGAATAAAACACATCATGTAAGTCTCATGAAACCTGAGTGTCTAACATCGACACCCGAAAACATCATGAAAACTAGTGTCTAGCATCGACACATAAATACTCCTCTATCAGGTGCTGTCACCAAGACTGGCCCAGATAGGTACGTATCATACGCTATCGAAACCCGAGTGCCCAGTTTCGACACTCAAAATTTCAACGTATCCAACGTACATGACTCTGGTCGGTATCCCCACGATAACCACCGAGTCTAAATATTGTCACCGGTAGGTACTTGCCCACCTGCCAGGCTCATCGTCTATACCACGAACAACATATCTTTCCCCAAAGAACCATACCGGGCTCCACCATGTACCCGCAGACGGTGCCTATCTACTCCTCAAATCGGGTATAACATGAAAATCTCAGAACCGAGAAAACTCATGGTGAACGCATTGAAATATCATACCAAGAGTAACCGGGTTTTTCAAATAATGCATAATTTCATGAAACTACCACGGTCCTCAAATCCAGAAAATATCAAGTAATAAATAAGTATATTTGCATAGATCATTATGATGATATATTATGTAGGTATACATATATAACAGCGTCCCATACCACTGATATATATATATATATACATATATATGTCAGCGTCCCATACCACTGATATATATACGCAGGAGTAAAACATCGATAAAACATCATATGAAAACCATATATCAATGCGAAATCCATAAAATATAATATATGCAACATGAAACAGTAATATGAGCATATAAAGGAAAAACCGCTATTTAACTGCAACAAGTTATTAAGTAAATCATACGGTTCCTAATCTCCCTGAAATCAAATGCAACATCATATACAAAAGAACATGTAGCTATAGCCAGGTATATGTGTAAACATGTAAGTACAGCAAGGTATATGTGTAAGCATGTAGGTATGTAGGAATACTACCTATCGTATGCGCAATCGCATAGGAATCAATGACTCCACGTCAATGACAAAACAATACCACATAGGTATATGTAACCCTAGCAAGGTAAATGGGTGTACAAGTAAGTGTGTATGCAAGATGTACATGTAGCTATAGCAAGGTATACGGGTGTACATGTAAGTATTTGTGCATAGAAAGACATATGTGTAAGTATGTTGGTATACAGGTATGGTATGTTTCATATGCACAATGGATTATAAGGATCATGCCTCAATGTCCCTAACCAATACAGTATCACGTATGTATAGGTGTCAGCTATATCTCATATGCACAAAGGAATAAGAATCACTATCTCAATTATCCCTATCCAACTACAATATCACATATGTATATGGGTTGTGCGTGTCATGGAAATTACCAACGGTGTGGGTGTTAGATGCAATTTGTTCTCGTGCAACATGAACCGTCAGTAATGGTGTTGTGTCTCATAAATACTATGTCCATATGCAATAGGAAAATGAGGTATGCAACAAAGGTACACATGCACAATAAATATCCATATACTTGTAACTAATAATCATGTCATTTAATTTAGCCCAGACGCATAACGACATGCGGGCGATTCCCCTATAGATGTTAAATCTACTCACTAACGATCCTGGCTAAGTAAAGCCAACTACTTGCTTTCCCTTCTTCACAGCGTCCGAAGTCGTCGCCTGTGATCCTAAAATTTCACAAACACAACACATAAAGTTAAACATCTTGCGCCGACACATAGACAACGAAACGCAAGGATAACGCCCACCAGATAAACACATTGTGCACCTAGTGCTCCAAACACGTACGACGTCGGCACAACCCTAACTAGGAATGCTAAACGACACAACCACCAAGCCTAGACCCCGATCGTACTGATCGCACATTCACAACACAAAATATATCATGGAATCTAATATATATAACGTCGCAACTTTAAAAGAAACCCACGCCTAAATTATCCGAAAATCTAGTAAGCAACTATTAATCAATTTAGCCCAAATCTACAAGTTTAACCAAAACTAGTAATCACAATCATCTCATAATAGCTTGATTAAACCTCACAAACCCTTACTAGAATTTTAGTCTCACCCAAAAGAAATTTAGTAAAAGTTTAGTTTGCAATTAAGCTAATTAGATAATTAGGAAAAATATCATTTTACAATCTTGCACTAGGTTATGTTTTATCCAAGTCTAAACTTCACACTTAACCATTACAATAAACAAAACCCTAACTTGATTATCAAAACCCTTTTCTAGAAATTCTAAACATCTAAATAAAAGCTTTATTTAAACATCTAGTAAGCTAATTTAATGTATTAAAACAACAAATAAAGTTTAAGCTTAGGATTTATACCTCCACTTGATTCACAAAATTTGCAAAGAGATTAATAAAATAGCCTCCAAAATGCTAACTTTCTTGAATATCCAAGCAAGATTAAGGTTGAAGAATAATGGGTATGGATTTGTATTGGAGTTTGCGGGATTATTTGATGTATTTTGATGATTTAATTGAGCTCCAAGAAGTGGAAATGGGATGAAATCAAAAAGGGGCAGCAAAGGGGGGGTCGGCCAATGCATGAGGAAGTGGGGAAAGTTTAGAGTTGTGTGGAAAAATCTAGAAGAAAATAATTATTAAAGCTTTAATCCAACAAATATCCTATGCCACCTCTTATTCAATTTCATTAAAATTCCCTTTTAATTCACAAATATCTAGATATTTTGGAGAGAAAGTTTAAAGCTTAATCTAGTGATTAAATTAGCATAGATTCACATTAGTAATAATTAACCCAAAAAAAATTGTAATTACCACTAATTAAGTGCATAATTAAAAGCATAAAATAATATTTTAATTAAGGAAAAATATTAAAATGCACTAAAATTACAAGTGACTTACAAAACCCCGCAAACTAGCAATTTCCTAGCTAAACTAGGAGCAGTGAACTCTATACAGATAAATGATCGCTTCTAGATTTTAACGGAAAACACAATTTATTTTACCTATTAACGGAAAATCGCCTAAACGATTTCTAAAACGTTACAATCTACCCCCCTTAAAGAAATTCGATCCCCGAATTTAAAATTTATCTACACGTACCTTAGAAGAGATGAAAGAAAATCTTCAGCATCTCGCTCGCAACCTCTCAAGTGATCACCTCACTAGATGGCTATGCTAAAAAACCTTCACAGATGGCAAGACCTTTGACCGAAATTGCGCCACCTGCCGATCCGCTATCACTATCGGCTGCTGGTGAATGAAAAAATCGCGTCCCAATCGAATGGTCTGGTGCTGAATCATGTGAGAAGGGTCATGAAGGTAATTGTGAAGTATCGACACAAGGAATACGAGGTGAATACTTTAAAATCTGGGCGGAAGTGCCAAATTATAGGCAACGGTACTAACTCGCTTCAAGAGTCTCAAAAGGACCTACGATTCTGAGACTAAGCTTCCCAAAACTCAACACGCCATTTCATCGGAAAAATCCGTAGGAATACATGATCTCCCATTGCGAACTCAAGTCTGCGACAACGACGGTCGGCATAAGACTTCTGTCTGCACTGGGCTGCTCTCATCCTGACCTGAATCAGCTGGATCTTCTCCGTAGTATCATGACTAGCTGGGGTCCAAAAATCCTACTCATGCGGAGTCAGTAAAATAGACTGGCAATCGACACAACCTACCAAACAAGCCCTAAAAGTTGCCATCTGAAACGTCTCCTGATAACAGTTATCGTAGGAGAACCTTATCAATGGAAAGTGACGATCCCAACTGCCAACAAACAATCAGTACGTACGCACAAGCATATTGTCCAGAGTTTGTATAGTCCGCTCTAACTAACCATCGTTCTACGGATGGAAAGCGAAGCTAAAGCTCAAACAGTACCCAAGGCTTCCAAAGCTTCTGCCAAAGACAGTTAGCGAACTGAATGCCTCTATTGGATACAACGCATGAAGGAACTTTGAGCAAACTCATAACTTAACAAAGAAAAACGAGCAAACTGAGCATAACCGGACAACAATCACCTAAATGGAGTCACACCCTGACTAGACCTGGGTAGACACCACAACGAAATTCATGAAGATCTGCTCCCATTCCCACTCCGGAATGGTTAAAGGTTGCAACTCTCCAGCCGGTCTCAAATGCTCAACCTTAGCTCACTGACAAGTCAGGCACCTCAAAATGAAATCCGAAACTTCACTCTTCATCCCTGCCCACACGTAATTAACTCTCAAGTCGCGTTACATCTTGGTGGCACCTGGATGAACACAGAAAACTGACTGATGTGCCTGCTGTAGGACCTCGTGTCTCTACCCATCAGTATCAGGTACACATAAACGCGTCCCTAAACGTAGCACACCCTGGTCATAAATCAAGAACTCTGAATCTTTACCTTGCCGAACATGCTCAGAATCTCAAACAAACGAGCATCGGTGGGCTGTGCCTCACGAAAACGCTTAAGTAAAAGTGGATGGGCGCGGACATGAGCAAGATGTCCCCTCAGTAGAGACGAACTTAAACTGTACTCAACGGTCGTACAAGAACTGTAAATCTGCATAAGACTATCTCTGATTTGCGCACAACTGGAACAAGCTAACCCCCGGGCCTACGACTCAAAGCATCAGCTACCACAATCGCTTTGCCTCGGGCAATAAAGGATCTCAAAATCACAATCCTTCACAAGCTCCACCCAACGGCGCTGTCTCAACAATCAAAACTCGCTGCAGGAAGATTAACCTATGGTGGTCTCTGAAAATCTGACACGACTCTCCGTACAAGTAGTGTCTCCAAATCCTCAGCGCAAGACCACCGCGGCCATCTCCAGATCATGAGAGGGATAAATCTACTCGTGCTCCTTCAACTGTTGGGAAGTATAAGCGATAAGTCTATCATGCTACATCAGTACACAATCGAGCCCCACTCGTGAAACATCACAGTAAACGACAAAGTCGCTAGGTCAAGAAAGCAAAGATAAAACTGGTGCAGTCGTCCACCGAGTCTTCAACTGCTGAAAACTCGGCTCACATGCCACAATCTAAGAAAAGGAACTCCCTTCCTGGTCAGCCCGGTCAACGGTGCAGCGATACACAAGAAATCCTGCACGAAACGGTGGCAAAAACTGGCTAAGCCCAAAAAGCTGCGGACCTCAGTCACTGAACAGGTCTGGGCCAAAGCTGTACGGCCTCGATCTTCCTCACGTCCATACGAATACCTTCTCCCGTAACCACATGACCTAGGAAGTCAACATGATCAAGCCTGAAGGAACCCTTCAAGAATTTAGCAAACAACCGGTACTCTCCCAATGTCTGCAAAGAAAATCCTCAAGTGCTGCTCATGTTCCTCACGACTCTTGGAAAAGACCAGAATGCCATCTATAACACAACAATAAACTGGTCGAGGAACGGCCTGAAGAATCGGGTTCATCACATCACGAATGCTGCTAGGGCATTAGTGAGTCCAACGACACCACCAAAAACTCAAAAAGCCCGTAGCGCGCACAAAAATAGTCTTCGGAATGTCATCACTCCGAACCCGTAACCAATGATGACCCGATCCTAAACAAACTTAGAAAATGTCTCACACTCTGGAGCTGATCAAAGAAATCATCAATGCAGGGTAAAGAATACTTATCGGCACCGTAACTCGGTCTAATTGACGATTAATCAATACACAACCTCAAACTGCCGTCCTTCTTCTTCACTAACAGAATTGGAGCTCCCCAAAGCGAAATACTTGAACGTACAAGTCCACCTATCTAGCAACTCTGTAGCAGATCCTTAAGCTCCCTAAGCTCCGTCGGCTCATCTGGAACAACATAGGAAGACTCTCGCACAATGGGAACCCGGTCCAACAACCCACTGTGGCTCCGGTATCATGAATAGAAGCCAAGAAATCTCGACATCCTCTCCTCAAAAGCCGACTAGCGAAAAAGGCTGAATTCAAGCTGTGAGAGGCGGCACCACTGTTCCCCTGCACAACATGAACTGACTCGCCAGGAAAACAAAACCTGACTGTTTTCTCGCGGTAGTCCATAGACGCATAGCACGTAGATAACAAGTCCATGCCCAGGAGAACGTCAAAGTCCAACATCTCTAGAAGGATCAAATCGACGGACGAATCTCTATCTCCTACCCGATTAGCACACGACCGAAACACGTGTCGCGCAAAAAAAGAATCGCTGATAGAAATTAACACAACAAACGACTGATCTAGAAAACACAACTCTTGGCCCAACCACGGCACGAAGTGTATAGAACAAACGAGTGCATAGACCCCGAAATAACAAACATTCGCATCCAACAAACATACGAATTTAGAATACCTGAAAACTCCGCATCGGACGCCCGCGCGTCCCGATGAGAAGAAGCAAATGCTCGTGCCTGCCCTCTACCCGCAACTGGTTGAACTTCTCCTCTACCAACCTGTCCCCTCTGAACGAACCCTCCGTGACCATGACCTCTCAGAACATGAGTCTGACGCGGTGCCAAGGAACAATGTCTGACTAAGTGTCGAAGGCTCCCGCATCGAAAACATCCATACGATGGCTACTGACCCTCCTGGGGATAAGAGCTAAATAACTGTCCTCGTCCCAAGCCTCTGCTACTCCCACGACCTAAACGATATCTGTCGTAGCATCTCAACCTCTGTCTCCAGGCTGATACTGTTGGAGATAGTGCCCTCAGAGTCAATTATTGGATCACAGGCACGTGATTGCAATGATTGAGGGAGGACCTATCCCGGTAGGACAGTCTTACTCGAGATGATAGTATGCTATCTGGTTTATCTTTATCATCGTGTACTGCTTTAGGTGACCTGACATGTCGCTATTACACGTTGATAGAGCCCCTAGGATTCTTGCTTGACGACCAGCAGTATGATGGCGATCATATACGTGGGAGCTGGGGTCTATAAGCACATCCTTAAAAGGTCCCTAGTCGTGGGAGTTTCGAGACTGGGCATCGATACTCCATTAGTAGACTAGTGTATACAGTCGAGACCCCGACGAGGGGCGGTGGCCGGTCTCACAAGCCACTGGTGTCAGTTGGTTCACCTAAGATGTATACAGGTGCTCATTGGGTTATGAGTACACCGGACAGGACTCGCCGGGAACCTGCTAGTTGGGATTATACCAGACGTCAGATAGCAGTTCCCAGGTGACATGTGTACAGGTTAGTTCATCGACCTGAGATCGTCATTTGTCTCGTGTGAGTTCCCACTGTACTTTGATTACTACCCTACCACGGCTCAAAGGAGTCGTGCAAACAGGTTTTAGTTGGGTACAGTCCCGAGCCACATGGAGGCAGTGAGCGGATCTGCAGGGGTTCGTCTCTCCCGGTATTGGGGGTGAGGTCGCGCTGTGTCTAGGAGAGCCATTACGCAAAGCCCTCGGCCGAGGCAGGAGATTTACTGGTAGGTATTCCAGTAGTATCTCAGGGCGTTCTGGGCTACGCTCCGACACGACTTGTACCGCCTTTGGGGGTCTGACTTTTACCAACCCCCTAGGCCCGCCATGCGATACTCATAGACGAACGGACCGGACTGTACGGATATTGTCACTGACAGGCTCAGTAGGGTGTCAGGATGAGTTTCCTCATCGACGTCCCTTTTGGTCAATAGCTGGTGGCCCGTCACGTATTGGCTTATACCTCTGACGTGCTAGTGGTTAAATCCACAGCCATTGTATTGACGAGTCTTTAGAGTCCACCACACTTTCAGTTACTCAGCTTTCGGGCGAAACGCTATAGAGGCCGTATGGAGATATGGCAGGGTCCGATCAGATACGTGCGGTATTGCACGGATCAGGATCGGACAGTTTTGTACTAGTCGCCGTATAGTTATATGGCAGGGTTCGATCAGATACGTGCGGTATTGCACGGATCAGGATCGGACGGATTTTACTAGCCGGCTTTGGCTTAAGCCGGTCCTAGTCTAGTACAGTGTAGATTTTGTCTCATTGCATTTGTATCCGGACGGAATACAGATGCGGGTGTGTATGCACAGTATCGGGGTTTTCCTGTAATTTATTACGGGACCAGTTTTCTGGAGTTGCCAGTTTGCATTCCGTTCCGGCCGGTTTTTCCTTTGTTCTTTCCCGGCCGGACTTTTCCGATGGAGGGGGTAATTTGCAGTTTTGCAAATTACATTTGTGGAGGGGTTTTCTTGCATATATATTGATTATGATATCTTTCAACCATGCTTGCTTTATGTTGATTAGAAAGGGTATGGGTTTAAAGTGGAAAGCATGGTTGCATGTTTTCTTGTCTCTTGATGTGGTTACCTCCACAATTCTCCTACACTCACCTTCCTTCTATTGTTATGCTTCATATTCAATCCTCCACCCTTTTTTCTAGAGTAGAAGTCTTTCATTAGAAAAGAAGGAGAAGAAAAAAAGAAAGAGAGGAAGAAGAAGAGAGAGCTTCATTCTTGAGAGTTTCTTTCTTGATCTCTTTTTCATGCTAGAAAAATGCAAGCACCATTTTTCTAATCCTTGTTTCCTCCATCATCTTCAAATGGCAACAAAACCCAAGTGAGACAATCTACTACACATTCTACAGCACATCTTGAGCATGTCGAGTTGCCGGCTTCATGCTCGAGTTGCCTCGGTATTGAGGCGGGAGCCCGTAAAAGACGAAGGCGATGTGGTGCCCTTTCCGGCGAGGAGGCGACGATGTGGAGCCAAGACTTTCCGCGGGAGATCGGGATGATGAAGAGAAGACCGGAGGACTCGGATCACTCGGTATACTTTTCTTCCCCATCTCTTGTTAGCTAGCGTAGGTTAATGGTTAACGATCCGGGTTTTGTTTGTCCGCGGTAGCGCCGGTTTCCGAGTAAGAAAAAAATTTTGATTCCGCAATTTGGCCTCGAGTAAGACGGCCGGGGCGCTGCCGTGGCGCAACATGGTATCAGAGCCACGCCATTAACCTAGCCTAGCTTGTTCTAATGCGTTTTACTTATCCGATCGACCAAAATCTCAAAAACCGTATTTTAGTTCACATCAGTTTCTGTTGAAATTTTTTGGTGTCTAAAAATTTTTCAGGTGGTCTCAGAAAGATGTGCAGGGAGTTCTAAGAACTCTGGGAAAAAAAGACAAAGTGAACCCTTACTTGGAGCGCGGAAGCGCGGCAATACCCCCATTTATGCCGCTCTTCCGCCGCACTATGGTGGGCCCACTTGGTCATTTTTCTTCAGTTGTCTTATGGGCTGAAAATAGGGCTTTTGGGATATTAAAATTGGGCCAGTTATTTCTGTGAGTGTTACAGTTTTCTTTTGGGGCCCGCTTGTTAATTATTTGATCGATCGGATATTTTAAACACATTATTTCACAGTATTTACATTATATCTGCGACCGTGAATGTCACTCGATCGGTAAATCCGGTCTAACTGCTATAGCCCGGTTAGACGGATTTGCGAACGTGACCTTCACGTTGATGTTCTATGTTTATGCTGTGATGTTGCGGATCGGTCGTGGGGGATAGCCTGGATGCAATGCTAGTGCAGTTTTGTTGTATTATGTACATTTGATATTGCGGGGCGAGCGTCCGACATGTGGACTGCCGTCACTGCCTGTTTGTATTATTCTTCTGGGGCACGACCTGGTTGCGGTCGATGTACCCGGTGTATGTATATTTTACTTTCTGTACTAGGGTTACCCCGCGGTGGGGTGCACGGATAGCCGGGTTCTGGAGGGCAACGGGCCCGCATCTCAGGGCATTGAGACGGAGGGGGCTTCAGTCCAGGATTGGCGGGCTATTCGCCGCACTCGTAGGGGGTACAGGTTGACCCAGGAGGGGTGCCCAAGTTACCGGATTCCGTGAAGTGCTGGGTGGTCCATTCACGGTACTGAAGGGGGCTGCCTCGCTTCAGGTTTTGGCGGGTGACTTGCCGCGCCCGTAGGGGTCTAGGATTTCATTGCACAGGCTATCCACACGACCAGGGGAACGTCGGGTTTCAGCAGCGGCTCTGTGAAACCCGGGGCTTCCAGATATCTGTATTGTTCTGTGATGCTGTACATTTCTGTGATGTTGCATTTTTATTCACGCCTTGAGCGAAATACTATATATTGGTATATATATTAGTAGATGTTGTATATGTTTTACATCCGCGCTAGTCCAGTCCCCGCTCTGCCGTTAGTTAGCTAACCTAACGGGTGATGACGGGACCCAGTGGCGAATGCGGATGGCATATACGTACGTCAGTATATTTTCGTTCTTTGTGGTGTGATCAATTGATGGGACTGCATTGATTCGGATCAATGCAAGTTTAAACAAACCTAATCTGATGTTGTTGGAACAATTTTTCAAAAAAAAAAAAAAAAGCTGTTATTGCAAGGAAGTTCTCTTTTGTTTTGCATAGTGGTATTCATTTGGAATATCCTGCTCCTCAGTCGACGAGGCAAGGGCCGAGATCCCTTCACCGGGAGTGACCCCTTGGACAGAAGTTTGCGTCAGGGCATTAACTTCACTATAGCCGATTACTTTTGCTTTGCATCGTGGTATTCAGTTGGAATATCCTGCACCTCATTCTACGGGGAAAGAGCCGAGATCCCTTCACCGGGAGTGACCTCTTTAGTAAAGGTTTTCGTCACTATATTTTTATAAAAGGCTATGCAGTTCCTTCAACGATATCAAGTTCATTACGTTAAAGGTTTTTCGCCAAAAACCATTCGTAGCCCTCCGTCATTTCTTATGGGTATTATTTAGTATTCGTGCTGCGTTTGTTGACTCCGTCAAGGCGTAGTGTACGGTAGCTAAGTGGTGCTTGTTTGTTGCATAAGTGGGATTGGTTAGGACAGTCGTGCGGCCTTGTTGACTCCGTCAAGGGCACGTACGGGTGGGTTTAATGCAATCCAGATAATGACGGGTTGAACTTGACTAGGACTCTTTGATTTGTTGACTCCGTCAAGGTCACTTGAGTCCTAGGGGTAAAAATCACATCGGGAGTTTCAAAAGAACTGAAACTTGACAAGCATGCGCATACCTTCTGGAGTGTGGTGACTTGAGTGGATTCCGTCAAGTTATCATGCGATGATAGTTGGATCCCGATTCCCACTGATGAGTTGGTTTACTCCTCGGGTGATCCCGACTAATTCTTCTTTCAGGTTTGGAGGAGAATTTGAGGTACAGTGGGAGGTTTCCAGATTAGATAAAGTGATAACCTTTCTGATCTAGGATAGAGTGCACGCTGAGTGTTTCTTTTCTCTCTCTCTGGCAGCGACCATTGACCCGACCCTGGACTATGACTCAGTGACTAAGTTGACCGAACCTTCTTAACACTGGCTTTTTGGATTGTCAGAGTTGCAGACCTCATTGCCACTCCTACTTTTACCCTTTTCTCCAGGACACCCCGTATTACTACGAACGTCCACTTCCATTGGACAAAACCATCGTATGGTTAGATACGAACTCGAAGGACTTCGAGGATGGTTTCTGGTTCTGGAGAAAACGAATAGGATTATTCAGTTGTCTTTTCTTTTCACCTTCTCTCGTTGCGAGTACTCCTTGGTTTAGGAGATAGTACACCTATTACGCAAATTGGATAGTCTTCTTCCAAACCTTAGGCTGGTGCCGACCGGTAGGGAATGAAGGAAACCAATTAGCATAACGATGGTGTGCAGAAGGTATTAAGTTAAGACAAAGCAAGGGATTAGTAGGAAGGCAAAATAAATTGCGACTGATATTCACGACCAAACCAAGTATTTCTTCGCCAAATCCTAAATCACCTTTGTATTTCTCCAGGACACTCCGTATCACTACGAAGATCCACAGTTTATTGGATATTCCATCGTATGGTTATATACGAACTCGAAAGGAACTTGTTCCAGTTCGGGGATGGATTCTGGTTCAGGAGAAATAGGAATAAAGTACATTCAGGTGTCTTTTATCTTCACCTTCTCTCGCGTTGCGAGTGTTCCTAGGATTAGGACAGTACACCCTTTATGCCTTTTGGATAGTCTTCTTCCAAACCATAGGCTGGTGCCGAACGGTAGGGAAGGAAGAAAACCATTTGGCCTAAAGGGGTGTACAGAAGGTAATGACTAAAGACACAGAAAGGGATTTAGAGAGGTGGCAAAGAATTATACGGTTATAGTTGTGAATCTGGATAATGGAAGAGGCATTACTAGGATTACCAGCATACCCCATCGAAACATTTCAATGTTTCATTTTCACTGTGTAATGTTAAAAGAAAACTGATTTCCCGATTAGACACTTACTCCAGGGTATGTATTTACCAGGTTGGATTCTCACATCTGTATGGTTTTACAGATGATGAGTGGGAGTAAGTTATTGGGAATTGGGTGATCGTCCTCATTATATCGGGATTCGTTGTAATCGGTGATATTTGAGGAAGTCACCTGGATTGTTTGCCGGTCGGCAAATATTTGGTTATGAATATCCGCTGTTGTGCACCAATTTCAAATTGATATATCTGTACGTCTATTTTAATAGAGTGAGATATACTTTTTGATATTATGTCGATGACATTTACCTATATCAGTGGATGGTTAGGTAAGGAGCATTAAACAGCGGTGTAATTCTTCTTAACCATAAGTACAGTTTTCAATCTACGACACACATTGAAAGAGTTGTTAGACTCAGCGGACTTATACAGAGTATTGTATGTTGTCCAGTGTCCATCAGGACAGAGGGGTTGGTCCTCGTACTATATTCGGTTTACTTATGACTTCTCTAGATTTTAGACAGCTGTTTCGTGGAAACACAGGGTCTAAGTTTTGAGGAGTTATAGGTATTTGAATAGAGTAGAGAACCAGCTGTAGCAAGTATCGGGATTCTTCAAAGAGATCGAAGATGTAGATACTTGTGTATGGTATTCAGTTGATAGTAATGAGAACTTGCTTCTCTTTCAGGTTACTCATAATTGGAAGCATTCCTAAGTTGAGTAACGCTGATCGGCCTCCTTCCATTTAGTTGACATGCACTGGAGACAGCTGCATGATTTGAATCTGGTTCAATTAAATCAGTGCCTCTGGTTCTATATTGGATATAGAACAGTTCATATCTTAACGATGTTAAGGTATGGGGAGTTGTCCGGCTTATGCTTAAAACCAGACTCCGGATAACTCAAGGCACGTTTCTGTAATGGCTGTTTGTGGGTTGACCCAGGCTATGACGAGGGTTGATTTTCTACCATAAGTAAGATCAATAGTGGTATTGTTCTTGACTCGCCACAGTTTTTATTAAAAATGGATTTTTTTCAGAAAAAGTAGTGGGAGTATGGTAGAACTGGAAGTGATTCCAGAACCGCAAACGATTACTGAAGATTTGATAAGGAACCTAAAGATTCAATCTGGTCTGACATTCCATTGCCACTCCGCAGATAAGGTGGGTAACTTCAGGCACCCGAGAGGTACTCCGGTAGCCTCAAGGACGGTGACAAGGAAGTTCTTGTTTACCCACACTTGCCATTGTTGTTGTTCCAGGCTGCGAGACCCGGCAGGAGGATGAGTATAGCGTCGTTCTAAACTAGCTTTAGAAGTGCACGTCTATATGACTCTGGCAGAGGGTTGTCGTAGTCAGTGGGAGCAGCGGAAGCATTGGTGGACTTTATGCTTATGTCTATTTATAGAATAAAGCAGATATAGCGGAGTTAGATCATCTGTTTCTAATGTGACAGTCATGGGTTTGACGTCATCAGAATAGGGGATGGATCTGTTGAGAAGGTAGTAGGAAGTGACATTCCTATACTACGATCGGTTATACTTTGGTCGTCACACAGTGTTTTCTCCACATGGGACTTGGATATTATATCAGACATACTGGTTACTAGATCTATGATTTTAGATCTAGATTTGGGTGGTTTCCCAATCTGGGTACCTTGACAGCATTCTATGAGTATTTAGAATGGACGACTCCTGGCACGGTAGTACACCTGCAGGTAATGGAGTCACCCTCTCTAAAGGTGTCTTACAGACTAAAGGGGAGAGGGATACTCATGATTGACAGATCACTTGCTTAGGCAATTGAGTCAATCATGAGATGTCAAGTACCACACCAGATGTTGTTCTTGCACTAGATGCAATAAGTAGATATTGATCCAATCCTGGAGGAATAGTCGGAAGCAGTTTTAGAACATAAGTGAATGTTCTAGGGATATGATAACGGCTGCCTCCTTTAGGAGACGGTTATCACTCCAGGCTTCCAAGGTGACATGGACGACAAGGAGGTTGTCAGAGTTATAGTTCTCCCTCTGATGAGGGACTGTATTTTGGACAGGCGGTCCAAGGCAATACTGAGGGAGGCATGGCGCAGGATACTGATTAAGTTCAGTTGTTGATACAGTCTAAGAATTTTGGATTTGGAGTTCATTTATGAGCTAGGCCCCATCAGACATCCAGACATTCTAAGACAGGTATTGCTCATTTCGGGAGATGGCTTTCTCCGCGAACTTGAGATATAGAGAGACATAGAAAGAAACATCACAGCGGATCCACTCACTGAGGCTATTCCTCGAACGCAATAGTTTCGCAAACGAGCTTTGTGAGACTGACCAGTAGAGGAGTTGGGTGTTCGGTATCACACGGGCTGTGAGTATGCGGCATCGCAATAATTAGCCTTGAGTGCAAGTGGGAGATTGTTGGAGATAGTGCCCTCAGAGTCAATTATTGGATCACAGGCACGTGATTGCAATGATTGAGGGAGGACCTATCCCGGTAGGACAGTCTTACTCGAGATGATAGTATGCTATCTGGTTTATCTTTATCATCGTGTACTGCTTTAGGTGACCTGACATGTCGCTATTACACGTTGATAGAGCCCCTAGGATTCTTGCTTGACGACCAGCAGTATGATGGCGATCATATACGTGGGAGCTGGGGTCTATAAGCACATCCTTAAAAGGTCCCTAGTCGTGGGAGTTTCGAGACTGGGCATCGATACTCCATTAGTAGACTAGTGTATACAGTCGAGACCCCGACGAGGGGCGGTGGCCGGTCTCACAAGCCACTGGTGTCAGTTGGTTCACCTAAGATGTATACAGGTGCTCATTGGGTTATGAGTACACCGGACAGGACTCGCCGGGAACCTGCTAGTTGGGATTATACCAGACGTCAGATAGCAGTTCCCAGGTGACATGTGTACAGGTTAGTTCATCGACCTGAGATCGTCATTTGTCTCGTGTGAGTTCCCACTGTACTTTGATTACTACCCTACCACGGCTCAAAGGAGTCATGCAAACAGGTTTTAGTTGGGTACAGTCCCGAGCCACATGGAGGCAGTGAGCGGATCTGCAGGGGTTCGTCTCTCCCGGTATTGGGGGTGAGGTCGCGCTGTGTCTAGGAGAGCCATTACGCAAAGCCCTCGGCCGAGGCAGGAGATTTACTGGTAGGTATTCCAGTAGTATCTCAGGGCGTTCTGGGCTACGCTCCGACACGACTTGTACCGCCTTTGGGGGTCTGACTTTTACCAACCCCCTAGGCCCGCCATGCGATACTCATAGACGAACGGACCGGACTGTACGGATATTGTCACTGACAGGCTCAGTAGGGTGTCAGGATGAGTTTCCTCATCGACGTCCCTTTTGGTCAATAGCTGGTGGCCCGTCACGTATTGGCTTATACCTCTGACGTGCTAGTGGTTAAATCCATAGCCATTGTATTGACGAGTCTTTAGAGTCCACCACACTTTCAGTTACTCAGCTTTCGGGCGAAACGCTATAGAGGCCGTATGGAGATATGGCAGGGTCCGATCAGATACGTGCGGTATTGCACGGATCAGGATCGGACAGTTTTGTACTAGTCGCCGTATAGTTATATGGCAGGGTTCGATCAGATACGTGCGGTATTGCACGGATCAGGATCGGACGGATTTTACTAGCCGGCTTTGGCTTAAGCCGGTCCTAGTCTAGTACAGTGTAGATTTTGTCTCATTGCATTTGTATCCGGACGGAATACAGATGCGGGTGTGTATGCACAGTATCGGGGTTTTCCTGTAATTTATTACGGGACCAGTTTTCTGGAGTTGCCAGTTTGCATTCCGTTCCGGCCGGTTTTTCCTTTGTTCTTTCCCGGCCGGACTTTTCCGATGGAGGGGGTAATTTGCAGTTTTGCAAATTACATTTGTGGAGGGGTTTTCTTGCATATATATTGATTATGATATCTTTCAACCATGCTTGCTTTATGTTGATTAGAAAGGGTATGGGTTTAAAGTGGAAAGCATGGTTGCATGTTTTCTTGTCTCTTAATGTGGTTACCTCCACCATTCTCCTACACTCACCTTCCTTCTATTGTTATGCTTCATATTCAATCCTCCACCCTTTTTTCTAGAGTAGAAGTCTTTCATTAGAAAAGAAGGAGAAGAAAAAAAGAAAGAGAGGAAGAAGAAGAGAGAGCTTCATTTTTGAGAGTTTCTTTCTTGATCTCTTTTTCATGCTAGAAAAATGCAAGCACCATTTTTCTAATCCTTGTTTCCTCCATCATCTTCAAATGGCAACAAAACCCAAGTGAGACAATCTACTACACATTCTACAGCACATCTTGAGCATGTCGAGTTGCCGGCTTCATGCTCGAGTTGCCTCGGTATTGAGGCGGGAGCCCGTAAAAGACGAAGGCGATGTGGTGCCCTTTCCGGCGAGGAGGCGACGATGTGGAGCCAAGACTTTCCGCGGGAGATCGGGATGATGAAGAGAAGACCGGAGGACTCGGATCACTCGGTATACTTTTCTTCCCCATCTCTTGTTAGCTAGCGTAGGTTAATGGTTAACGATCCGGGTTTTCTTTGTCCGCGGTAGCGCCGGTTTCCGAGTAAGAAAAAAATTTTGATTCCGCAATTTGGCCTCGAGTAAGACGGCCGGGGCGCTGCCGTGGCGCAACAGATACACCTGCACGAGTCCTCTTCGGTCTCCGAACTCCCAAGGTCTCGGGAAGACGCTCCTCAGCTAAACGGGATGCATCCACTGCTGCTGTATACGTGACACAATGTTGTGTGCTGATAGCAAGGAATAACTGGGTAACAGGGGTGGCAACCTCCTGTCGCTGCGCTCGACTGGCCTCAACCAAAGACCTCATCATCTAGCGCAAGTCCTGCATATCCGCCTCAAGCCTAGCGATACGATCTATCGAAGGTGGATCAATCTGCTCCAGTGCAACGAGCGTACCGTCCTGGTCAGTTCTCGTACCACACGAGTCAACTCTGACGTCGGCTCTCGCTGCCTCTTTCTGAGTCCTTATAGTCATCGACGGCAAAAGTCTATAGCAAGTGAAATAGGATTCGATAAGAACACGGAAATCGAATCACAATGATATGTATAATCATGAAAGGAATTTCAAGCAATTAGTACTTAGGTCACTTAAGTGGAGTACCATGTCGTAAGTATGCCGCGGACATACACACGCTACGTTACTCTGCTTAAGCTACCTACTCCATCATACCAAGATCATCCTACACTCCGAAAGGTAAAACCTAGCGCTCTGATACCAACTTTGCCACGACCCGAAATTTGGCACGTGACGGCCCTTAAACTACGTAACGTCTACAGGCGTAACGTAATTCAAATAAGCCGAAAACCCAGCAATCTACACCATCAAAAGTAGTAAGTGATAAGAACATTGTTAAAAACTTTTGAAATTTTCAAGTACAAATTCTTTAAAATCCAAATTTACTTTCTTAAAAATTTGGCAGCACCTTCTTTGTAAAAACTAGCCCCAAAAATGGGTACATACAAAGATATAAGTAAAGCATCCCCAATGGGAGCAAATCCACGCCCAAAGGCGGAAACAACCACCACAACAGATATACGACGCCGTTGCGAAGAAATAAAAGACGATATAAATAAAAGTGCATAAAAGACATCTTGAGACACCAAAAATATACAATATCGTCCTCACATCTCGTCTCTAAGTCAATACATGAAAGTGGTAGATGGAGTGTACTAGATACAAAAAGATATACAATATACATAAACGGATAACTGCGAAACCCACCTATAGCAAAACTGCACTCAGTCAGCCGACGCGGTATCCGCTGCAAAAGATGATGCGATAGGAAGAAAAGCCCTGCCAACGACTGCTCTGAGGGACAACCTGCAAAACCTTGTGGCACAACGGGGGTGAGTTGCCAACTCGTGAATAGTAAATAACGTATGCAGGTAATCGCAAGTATGCATGTACTGCGACATCTAACACATGCAAGATGATAGCAATAAAAGGCAATATATATATGCAACAGTCATGAAAGGTACTCTATCAGGTACTACCAATACATGAAGCAATCATATCAAGTAAATGCGAAGTACGGAATAAAACACATCCTCTAAGTCTCATGAAACCTGAGTGTCTAACATCGACACCCGAAAACATCATGAAAACTAGTGTCTAGCATCGACACCTAAATACTCCTCTATCAGGTGTTGTCACCACGATTGGCTCTGATAGGTACGTATCATACGCTATTGAAACCCGAGTGCCCAGCTTCGACACTCGAAATTTCCACGTATCCATACGTACATGACTCTGGTCGGTATCCCCATGATAACCGCCGAGTCTAAATACTGTCACCGGTAGGTACTTGCCCACCTGCCAGGCTCATTTTCTATACCACGAACAACATATCTTGCCCCGGGGAACGATACCGGGCTCCACCATATACCTGCACACGGTGCCTATCCGCTCCTCGAATCGGGTATCACATGAAAATCTCGGAACCGAGAAAACTCATGGTGGACGCATCGAAATATCATATCAATAGAAACCAGGTTTTTCAAATAATGTATAATTTCATGAAACTATCACGGTCCTCAAATCCAGAAAATATCAAGTAATGAATAAGTATATTTGCATAGATCATTATGATGATATATTATGTAGGAGTACATATATAACAGCATCCCATACCACTGATATATATATATATATATATGCATATATATGTCAGCGTCCCATACCACTGATATATATACGCAGGAGTAAAACATCCATAAAACATCATATGAAAACCATATATCAATGCGAAATCCATGAAATATAATATATGCAACATGAAAGAGTAATATGAGCATATAAAGGAAAAACCGCTATTTAACTGCAACAAGTTATTAAGTAAATAATATGGTTCCTAATCTCTCTGAAATCAAATGCAACATCATATACAAGTGAACATGTAGCTATAGCGAAGTATATGTGTAAACATGTAAGTATAGCAAGATATATGTGTAAGCATGTAGCTATGTAGGTATACTACCTATCGTATGCGCAATCGCATAATAATCAATGACTCCACGTCAATGACAAAACAATACCACATAGGTATATGTAACCCTCGTAAGGTAAATAGGTGTACATGTAAGTGTGTATGCAAGATGTACATGTAGCTATAGCAAGGTATATGGGTGTACATATAAGTATCTGTGCATTACAAGACATATGTATAAGCATGTAGGTATACAGGTATGCTATGTTTCATATGCACAATGGATTATAAGGATCATGTTTCAATGTCCTAACCAATACAGTATCACGTATGTATAGGTGTCAGCTATATCTCATATGCACAAAAGATTAAGAATCACTATCTCAATTATCCCTATCCAACTACAATATAACATATGTATATGAGTTGTGTGTGTCATGGCAATTACCAACGGTGTGGGTGTAACATGCAATTTGTGCTCGTGCAACATGAACCGTCAGTAATGATGTTGTGTCTCATTAATGCTATGTCCATATGCAATAGGAAAATGAGGTATGCAACAAAGGTACACATGCACAATAAATATCCATATACTTGTAACTAATAATCATGTCATTTAATCTAGCCCAGACGCATAACGCCATACGGGCGATTCCTCTGTAGATGTTAAATCTACTCACTAACGATCCTGGCTAAGTAAAGCCAACCACTTGCTTTTCCTTCTTCGCAGCGTCCAAAGTCCTCGGCTGGGATCCTAAAATTTCACAAACACAACACATAAAGTTAAACATCTTGCGCCGACACACAGACAACGAAATGCAAGGATAACGCCCACCAGATAAACACACTGTACACCTAGTGCACCAAACACGTACGATATCGGCACAACCCTAGCTAGGAACGCTAAACGACACAACCACCAAGCCTAAACCCCGATCGTACCGATCGCGCATTCATAACACAAAATATATCGTGGAATCTAATATATATAACGTCCCAACGTCAAAAGAAACCCACGCCTAAATTATCCGAAAATCTAGTAAGCAACTTTTAACCAATTTAGCCCAAATTTACAAGTTTAACCAAAACTAGTAATCACAATCATCTCATAATAGCTTGATTAAAGCTCACAAACCCTTACTAGAATTTTAGTCTCACCCAAAAGAGATTTAGTAAAAGTTTAGTTTGCAATTAAGCTATTTAGATAATTAGGAAAAATATCATTTTACAATTTTACACTAGGTTAAGTTTTATCTAAGTCTAAACTTCACACTTAACCATTACAATAAACAAAAGCCAAACTTGATTATCAAAACTCTTTTCTAGAAATTCTAAACATCTAAATAAAAGTTTTATTTAAACATCTAGTAAGCTAATTTAATGTATTAAAACAACAAATAATGTTTAGGGTTAGAATTTATACCTCCACTTGATTCACAAAATTTGCAAAGAGATTAACAAAATAGCCTCCAAAATGCTAACTTTCTTGAATAACTAAGCAAGATTAAGGTTCAAGAATAATGGGTATGGATTTGTATTGGAGCTTATGGGATTATTTGATGAATTTTGATGATTTAATTGAACTCAAAGAAGTGGAAATGGGGTGAAATCAAAGAGGGGCAGCAAAAGGGGGGTTGGCCAATGCATGAGGAAGTGGGGAAAGTTTGGAGTTGTGTGGAAAAATCTAGAAGAAAACAATTATTAAAGCTTTAATCCAACAAATATCCTATGCCACCTCTTATTCAATTTCATTAAAATTCCCTTTTAATTCACAAATATCCAGATATTTTGGAGAGAAAGTTTAAAGCTTAATCTAGTGATTAAATTAGCATAGATTCACATTAGTAATAATTAACCCAAACAAAATTGTAATTACCACTAATTAAGTGCATAATTAAAAGTTTAAAATAATATTTTAATTAAGGAAAATATTAAAATGCACTAAAATTACAAGTGACTTAAAAAACCCGCAAACTAGCAATTTCCTAGCTAAATTAGGAGCAGTGAACTCTATACAGATAAATGATCGCTTCTATGTTTTAACGGAAAACACAATTTATTTTACCTATTAACGGAAAATCGCCTAAACGATTTCTAAAACGTTACAGGCAATCAACCCTACCAATTCTAGAGTTAGAAGACCCGGACTCGACTCCTCGAGATGGTCTCCCATAGGACTCTAGAACCCGGTTACTTGTGCTCCCCATCTTGGGTCTATCATAATGCGGAAAAGTAAATAATATATAACAATGGTGACATCATCCTCAACCCGGAAGTGCCCCAATAAAAAAATATTACATACATTGAATTTTACATGAATGAAAATAAAAACTCTCATCTCACATAAAAACCCCCGGCTATTCCAAACACGACGATCCAATATAACATATCCAACAAACACATAACATCACATGTCATCAACTAGCTAGACGATGTTAAACATTCCGATCGAATCAACAAACACCCAAAATTACCCAAAAAGCTCAACACTTGAGCGTAGTTTAAAATTGCTCAGTACATGCCACAGCTCCTATGAACCAGTCGTAGAAGGGTCAACCAATGTTTCACATGTGGCACCGCTGAACTACCACAAACCCTAGGGTTTAGTGGTGGTTCTGACGGTCACATAATCGAGTTAAGGTTTCATTCTTCTAGAGGGTCCACAATGTCGCTTGCATGATTTTTTTGAAAGTTTTAAACTAAGGAAAAATCCAACACTTGAAAATTTTCCGGGGAGGGTTAAAATGGGTATTTGATATCCGTTCGAAATTTTTAACACCATCTAAAATAACCCGAAAAACTGTTAAAATTACGACAACGAAACACTCCGAGTTGCCTTTGTAGAAATTTATCATCACATGAAAATTTAGCAAAAACAAACAACACCTGAAACACCAAAACCCAGTCACTGGAACACTGAAAAAATTTGAAGGGGGTTTGCTCGGATTTGGGCCAAGATAGGGGGGTTGTGGCCGGCCAAAATTTCACAGAATTGCCTCAAATTTCTCCAATGTTCATGTTATATCACATACAACATTCTGCAGTTGTTTGAAAAAATTTTAGAGCTCATATAAAAATCGACAGAAACCAGTTTTCCGTGTTTCAGTTTCGGAGCAGTTTCGGTTTCGTAATCTAACTTTGTCTAAATATTTAGCTTGGCTCTGATACCACTGTAAGGTTCCCTAGCATGACAGCTGTTGGAGATAGTGCCCTCAGAGTCAATTATTGGATCACAGGCACGTGATTGCAATGATTGAGGGAGGACCTATCCCGGTAGGACAGTCTTACTCGAGATGATAGTATGCTATCTGGTTTATCTTTATCATCGTGTACTGCTTTAGGTGACCTGACATGTCGCTATTACACGTTGATAGAGCCCCTAGGATTCTTGCTTGACTACCAGCAGTATGATGGCGATCATATACGTGGGAGCTGGTAGTCTATAAGCGCATCCTTAAAAGGTCCCTAGTCGTAAGAGTTTCGAGACAGGGCATCGATACTCCATTAGTAGACTAGTGTATACAGTCGAGACCCCGACGAGGGACGGTGGCCAGTCTCACAAGCCACTGGTGTCAGTTGGTTCACCTAAGATGTATACAGGTGCTCATTGGGTTATGAGTACACCGGACAGGACTCGCCGGGAACCTGCCAGTTGGTCTTATACCAGACGTCAGATAGCAGTTCCCTGGTGACATGTGTACAGGTTAGTTCATCGACCTGAGATCGTCATTTGTCTCGTGTGAGTTCCCACTGTGCTTTGATTACTACCCTACCACGGCTCAAAGGAGTCGTGCAAACAGGTTTTAGTTGGGTACAGTCCCGAGCCACATGGAGGCAGTGAGCGGATCTTCAGGGGTTCGTCTCTCCCGGTATTGGGGGTGAGGTCGCGCTGTGTCTAGGAGAGCCATTACGCAAAGCCCTCGGCCGAGGCAGGAGATTTACTGGTAGGTATTCCAGTAGTATCTCAGGGCGTTCTGGGCTACACTCCGACACGACTTGTACCGCTTTTGGGGGTCTGACTTTTACCAACCCCCTAGGCCCGCCATGCGATACTCATAGACGAACGGACCGGACTGTACGGATATTGTCACTGACAGGCTCAGTTGGGTGTCGGGGTGAGCTTCCTCATCGACGTCCCTTTTGGTCAATAGCTGGTGGCCCGTCACGTATTGGCTTATACCTCTGACGTGCCAGTGGTTAAATCCACAGCCATAGTATTGACGAGTCTTTAGAGTCCACCACACTTACAGTTACTCAAGCTTTCGGGCGAAACGCTGTAGAGGCCGTATGGAGATATGGCAGGGTCCGATCAGATACGTGCGGTATTGCACGGATCAGGATCGGACGGATATTACTAGCCGGCTTTGGTTTAAGCCGGTACTAGTTTAGTACAGTGTAGATTTTGTCTCTTTGCATTTGTATCCGGTCGGAATACAGATGCGGGTGTGTATGCACAGTATCGGGGTTTTCCTGTAATTTATTACGGGACCAGTTTTCTGGAGTTGCCAGTTTGCATTCCGTTCTGGCCGGTTTTTCTTTGTTCTTTCCCGGCCGGACTTTTATGATGGAGGGGGTAATTTGCAGTTTTGCAAATTACTTTTAGGCAGGGGGTTTCTTACATATGTGGGATTATGTTTGACCATCATCATTTTTATTCTCTTTACATCACTTGCTTTATTCATGAAGAGAAAGGATTTGATTTGTGATTAGAATTGATAAGAAAGTTTGTAATGATAATGTTTGGATATGGTCACCTCTCTTTTTCTCCTACACTCACCTCCCTTTGCATTATGTTTCATTCTCTCCACCATTTTTGTTAGAGTGAGAAGGAGAGGAAAAAGAAAGAGAGAAGAAGAAGAGAGAGCTTCATTCTTGAGAGTTTCTTTCTTGATCTCATTTCATGCTAGAAAAATGCAAGCACCATTTTTCTAATCCTTGTTTCCTCCATCATCCTCAATGGCAACAACATAACCCCAAAGAGACAAGCATCTTCTACACTACATTCTACAGCATATCTTGAGCATGTCGAGTTGCCGGCTTCATGCTCGAGTTGCCTCGGTATTGAGGCGGGAGCCCGTAAAAGACGCAGGCGTTGTGGTGCCCTTTCCGGCGAGGAGGCGACGATGTGGAGGCAAGACTTTCCGCGGGAGATCGGGACGATGACGAGAAGACCGGAGGACTCGGATCACTCGGTATACTTCTCACCCTATCTCTTGATTGCTAGCATTAGGTTAATGGTTACGATTCGGGTTTTCATTGTCCGCGGTAGCGCCGGTTTCCGAGTAAGGAAAAATTTTGATTCCGCATTTTGGCCTCCAGTACGAGGCCGGGGCGCTGCCGTGGCGCAACATGGTATCAGAGCCACGCCATTGACCTTACCTAGCTTGTTCTAATGTGTTTTGCATTTCCGATCGAACAAAATCCCAAAAACCACATTTCCTTTGCATCAGTTTTCTGTTGGAATTTTTTGGTGTCTAAAAATTTTTCAGGTTGCATAAAACTAATGTACTAGAAATTATAAGACATCTGGGAAAATTCGACACAGTAATTCCATTACTATAGCGCGGAACCGCGGCCAACCCACCCCTTGGGCCGCGGTTCCGCCGCGTATTTGTCCCTTCACTGTGTCAAAATTTTACAGTTGGCTTATGGGATGTTTTTGGGGGTTTTGGGATATTAAATTTGGGCCCAGATCTTCTGTGACTGCTACAGTTTTACTTGGGGGCCCACTTGTTAATTGTTTGATCGATCGGATATTTTTAAACACATTATTTCACAGTATTTACATTATATCTGCGACCGTGAATGTCACTTGATCGGTAAATCCCGTCTAACTGCTATAGCCCGGTTAGACGGATTTGCGAACGTGATTTTCACGTTGATGTTCTATGTTTATGCTGTGATATTGCGGATCGGTCGTGGGGGATAGCCTGGATGCAATGCTAGTACAGTGCTGTTGTATTATGTACATTTGATATTGCGGAGCGAGCGTCCGACATGTGGACTGCCGTCACTGCCTGTTTGTATTATTATTTTGGGGCACGACCTGGTTGCGGTCGATGTACCCGGTGTATGTATATTTTACTTTCTGTACTAGGATTACCCCGTGGAGGGGTGCACGGATAGCCGGGTTCTAGAGGGCAACGGGCCCGCATCTCATGGCATTGAGACGGAGGGGGCTTCGCTCTAGGATTAGCGGGCTATTCGCCGCACTCGTAGGGGGTACAGGTTGACCCAGGAGGGGTGCCCAAGTTACCGGATTCCGTGAAGTGCTGGGTGGTCCATTCACGGAGCTGAAGGGGGCTGCCTCGCTTCAGGTTTTTGGCGGGTGACTTGCCGCGCCCGTAGGGGTCTAGGATTTTATTGCACAGGCTATCCACACGACCAGGGGAACGTCGGGTTTCAGCAGCGGCTCTGTGAAACCCGGGGCTTCCAGATATCTGTATTGTTCTGTGATGCTGTACATTTCTGTGATGTTGCATTTTATCACGCCTTGAGCGAAATATAATATATTGGTATATATATTAGTAGATGTTGTATATGTTTTACATCCGCGCTAGTCCAGTCCCCGCTCTGTCGTTAGTTAAGTAACCTAACGGGTGATGACGGGACCCAGTGGCGAATGCGAATGGCATATACGTACATCATTATTTTCGTTCTTTATTGGTGTGATCAATTGATGGGAATGCATTGATTCGGATCAATGTAAGATAAACAAACCTAATCTGATGTTGTTGGAACAATTTTTCAAAAAGCTGTTATTGCAAGGACGCTCACTTTTGTTTTGCATCGTGGTATTCATTTGGGATATCCTGCTCCTCAGTCGACGAGGCAAGGGCCGAGATCCCTTCACCGGGAGTGACCCCTTGGACAGAAGTTTGCGTCAGGGCATTAACTTCACTATAGCCGATTACTTTTGCTTTGCATCGTGGTATTCAGTTGGAATATCCTGCACCTCATTCTACGGGGAAAGAGCCGAGATCCCTTCACCGGGAGTGACCTCTTTAGCAAAGGTTTTCGTCACTATATTTTTATAAAAGGCTATGCAGTTCCTTCGACGATATCAAGTTCATTACGTTAAAGGTTTTTCGCCAAAAACCAGTCGTAGCCCTCCGTCATTTCTTACAAGTATTACTTTGTATTCGTGCTGCATTTGTTGACTGTGTCAAGGCGTAGTGTGCGGTAGCTAAGTAGTGTTTGTTTGCAGCATATTAATGGGATTGGTTAGGACAGTCGTGCGGCCTTGTTGACTGTGTCAAGGGCTCGTACGGGTGGGTTTAATGCAATCTAGGATAATGACGGGCTGAACTTGACTAGGACTCTTTGATTTGTTGACTGTGTCAAGGTCACTTGGGTCCTAGGGGTAAAAATCACATCGGGAGTTTCAAAAGAACTGAAACTTGCCAGACATGCGCATACCTTCTGGAGTGTGGTGACGTGAGTGGATTCCGTCACGTTATCATGCGATGATAGTTGGATCCCGATTCCCACTGATGAGTTGGTTTACTCCTCGGGTGATCCCGGCTAATTCTTCTTTCAGGTTTGGGGAAGAATTTGACGTTACAGTGGGAGGTTTCCAGATTAGATAAAGTGATAACCATTCTGATCTAGGTTAGAGTGCACGCTGAGTGTTTCTTCTCTCTCTCTCTTTGGCAGCAACCATTGACCCGACCCTGGACTATGACTTAGTGACCAAGTTGACCGAACCTTCTTAACACTGGCTTTTGGATTGTCAGAGTTGCAAACCTCATTGCCACTCCTACTTTTACCCTTTTCTCCGGGACACCCCGTATTACTACGAACGTCCACTTCCATTGGACAAAACCATCGTATGGTTAGATACGAACTCGAAGGACTTCGAGGATGGTTTCTGGTTCTGGAGAAAACGAATAGGACTATTCAGTTGTCTTTTCTTTTCACCTTCTCTCAGGTTGCGAGTACTCCTTGGTTTAGGAGTAGTACACCTATTACGCAAATTGGATAGTCTTCTTCTAAACCATAGGCTGGTGCCGACCGGTAGGGAATGAAGAAAACCAGTTAGCCTAAACGGTGTACAGAAGGTATTAAGTTAAGACAAAGCAAGGGATTAGTAAGAGGGCAAAGTAAGTTGCGACTGCTATTCACGACCAAACCAAGTATTTCTTCGCCAATCCTAAATCACCTTTGTATTTCTCCAGGACACTCCGTATCACTACGAAGATCCTATTTTATTGGATAATCCATCGTATGGTTATATACGAACTCGAAAGGAACTTGTTCCAGTTCGGGGATGGATCCTGGTTCAGGAGAAATAGGAATAAAGTACATTCAGGTATCTTTTATCTTCACCTTCTCTCGCATTGCGAGTGCTCCTAGGATTAGGACAGTACACCCTTTATGCTTTTTGGATAGTCTTCTTCCAAACCATAGGCTGGTGCCGAACGGTAGGGAAGGAAGAAAACCATTTGGCTTAAAGGGGTGTACAGAAGGTAATGACTAAAGACATATAAAGGGATTTGGAGAGGTGGCAAAGAATTATACGGTTGTAGTTGTGAATCTGGATAATGGTAGAGGCATTACTAGGAATACCAGGATTCCCCACAGAAACATTTCAATGTTTCAGTTTCACTGTGTAATGTTAAAAGAAAAACTGATTTCCCGATTAGATACTTACTCCAGGGTATGTATTTACCAGGTTTGATTCTCACATCTGTATGGTTTTACAGATGATGAGTGGGAGTAAGTTATTGGGAATTGGGTGATCATCCTCATTATATCGCGATTCGTTGTAATCGGTGATGTTTGAGGAGATCATCTGGGCTGTTTGCCGGTCGGCAAATATTTGGTTTTGAATATCCGCTGTTGTGCACCAATTTCAAATTGATATATCTGTACGTCTATTTTCATAGAGTGAGATATACCTTTTGATATTATGTCGATGACATTTACCTATATCAGTGGATGGTTAGGTAAGGAGCATTAAACAGCGGTGTAATTCTTCTTAACCATAAGTACAGTTTTCAACCTACGACGCACAGTGAAAGAGTTGTTAAACTCAGCGGACTTATACAGAGTATTGTATGTTGTCCAATGTCCATCAGGACAGAGGGGATGGTCCTCGTACTATATTCAGTTTACTTATGACTTCTCTAGTTCTTAGACATGTGTTTCGTAGGAACACAGGGTCTAGGTTTTGAGGAGTTATAGGTATTTGAATAGAGTAGAGAACCAGGTATAGCAAGTATCGGGATTCTTCAAAGTGATCGAAGATGTAGATACCTGTGTATGGTGTTCAGTAGATAGTAATGATTAAGAGAACTGGCTTCTCTTTCAGGTTACTCATAATTGGAAGCATTCCTAAGTTGAGTAACGCTGATCGGCCTCCTTCCATTTAGTTTACATGCACTGGAGATAGCTGCAAGATTTGAATCTGGTTCAATTAAATCAGTGCCTCTGTTTCTATAATGGATATAGAACAGTTCATATCTTAAAGTTGTTAAGGTACGGGGAGTTGTCCGGCTTATGCTTAAAACCAGACACTGGACAACTCAAGGCACGTTTCTGTAATGGCTGTTTGTGGGTTGACCCAGGCTATGACGAGGGTTGACTTTCTACCATCTGGATGAACAATAGCAATATTGTTCTAGACTCGCCAGAGTTTTTATTAAAAATGGATTTTTTCAGAAAAAGTAGTGGGAGTATGGTAGAACTGGAAGTGATTCCAGAACCGCAAACGATTACTGAAGATTTGATAAGGAACCTAAAGATTCAATCTGGATTGACATTCCATTGGCCATTCCGCAGATAAGGTGGGTAACTTCAGGCACCCGAGAGGTACTATGGTAGCCTCAAGGACGGTGACAGGGAAGTTCTTGTTTACCCATAATTACCATTGCTGTTGTTCCAGGCTGCGAGACCCGGCAGGAGGATGAGTATAGCGTCGTTCTAAACTAGCTTTAGAAGTGCACGTCTATATGACTCTGGCAAAGGGTTGTCGTAGTCAGTGGGAGCAGCGGAAGCATTGGTGGACTTTATGCTTATGTCTATTTATAGACTAAAGCAGATATAGCGGAGTTAGATCATCTGTTTCTGATGTGACAGTCATGGGTTTGACGTCATCAGAATAGGGGATGGATCTGTTGAGAAGGTAGTAGGAAGTGACATTCCTATACTACGATCGGTTATACTTTGGTCGTCACACAGTGTTTTCTCCACATGGGACTTGGATATTATATCAGACATACTGGTTACTAGATCTATGATTTTAGATCTAGATTTGGGTGGTTTCCCAATCTGGGTACCTTGACAGCATTCTATGAGTATTTAGAATGGACGACTCCTGACACGGTAGTGCACCTGCAGTTGATGGAGTCACCCTCTCTAAAGGTGTCTTATAGACTAAAGGGGAGAGGGATACTCATGATTGGCAGATCACTTGCTTAGGCAATTGAGTCAATCATGAGATGTCAAGTACCGCACCAGATGTTGTTCTTGCACTAGATGCAATAAGTTGATATTGATCCAATCCTGGAGAAACAGTCGGAAGCAGTCTTAGAACATAAGTGGATATTCTAGGGATATGATAACGACAGCCTCATTTGGGAGACAGTTATCATTCCAGGCTTCCAAGGTGACATGGACGACAAGGAGGTTGTCAGAGTTATAGTTTTCCTTCTGACGAGGGGCAGTATTTTGGACAGGTGGTCCAAGGCAATACTGAGGGTGGCATGGCGCAGGATACTGATTAAGTTCAGTTGACGATACAGTCTAAGAAGTTTGGATTTGAAGTTCATTTATGAGCTAGGTCCCATCAGACATCCAGACGTTCTAAGACAGGTATTGCTCATTTCGGGAGATGGCTTTCTCCGCGAACTTGAGATATAGAGAGACATAGAAAGAAACATCACAGCGGATCCACTCACTGAGGCTATTCCTCGAACGCAATAGTTTCGCAAACGAGCTTTTGTGAGACTGACTAGTAGAGGAGTTGGGTGTTCGGTATCACACGGGCTGTGAGTATGCGGCATCGCAATAATTAGCCTTGAGTGCAAGTGGGAGATTGTTGGAGATAGTGCCCTCAGAGTCAATTATTGGATCACAGGCACGTGATTGCAATGATTGAGGGAGGACCTATCCCGGTAGGACAGTCTTACTCGAGATGATAGTATGCTATCTGGTTTATCTTTATCATCGTGTACTGCTTTAGGTGACCTGACATGTCGCTATTACACGTTGATAGAGCCCCTAGGATTTTTGCTTGACTACCAGCAGTATGATGGCGATCATATACGTGGGAGCTGGTAGACTATAAGCGCATCCTTAAAAGGTCCCTAGTCGTAGGAGTTTCGAGACAGGGCATCGATACTCCATTAGTAGACTAGTGTATACAGTCGAGACCCCGACGAGGGGCGGTGGCCGGTCTCACAAGCCACTGGTGTCAGTTGGTTCACCTAAGATGTATACAGGTGCTCATTGGGTTATGAGTACACCGGACAGGACTCGCCGGGAACCTGCCAGTTGGTCTTATACCAGACGTCAGATAGCAGTTCCCTGGTGACATGTGTACAGGTTAGTTCATCGACCTGAGATCGGCATTTGTCTCGTGTGAGTTCCCACTGTGCTTTGATTACTACCCTACCACGGCTCAAAGGAGTCGTGCAAACAGGTTTTAGTTGGGTACAGTCCCGAGCCACATGGAGGCAGTGAGCGGATCTTCAGGGGTTCGTCTCTCCCGGTATTGGGGGTGAGGTCGCGCTGTGTCTAGGAGAGCCATTACGCAAAGCCCTCGGCCGAGGCAGGAGATTTACTGGTAGGTATTCCAGTAGTATCTCAGGGCATTCTGGGCTACACTCCGACACGACTTGTACCGCTTTTGGGGGTCTGATTTTTACCAACCCCCTAGGCCCGCCATGCGATACTCATAGACGAACGGACCGGACTGTACGGATATTGTCACTGACAGGCTCAGTTGGGTGTCGGGGTGAGCTTCCTCATCGACGTCCCTTTTGGTCAATAGCTGGTGGCCCATCACGTATTGGCTTATACCTCTGACGTGCCAGTGGTTAAATCCACAGCCATAGTATTGACAAGTCTTTAGAGTCCACCACACTTACAGTTACTCAAGCTTTCGGGCGAAACGCTGTAGAGGCCGTATGGAGATATGGCAGGGTCCGATCAGATACGTGCGGTATTGCACGGATCAGGATCGGACGGATATTACTAGCCGGCTTTGGTTTAAGCCGGTACTAGTTTAGTACAGTGTAGATTTTGTCTCTTTGCATTTGTATCCGGTCGGAATACAGATGCGGGTGTGTATGCACAGTATCGGGGTTTTCCTGTAATTTATTACGGGACCAGTTTTCTGGAGTTGCCAGTTTGCATTCCGTTCCGGCCGGTTTTTCTTTGTTCTTTCCCGGCCGGACTTTTATGATGGAGGGGGTAATTTGCAGTTTTGCAAATTACTTTTAGGGAGGGGGTTTCTTACATATGTGGGATTATGTTTGACCATCATCATTTTTATTCTCTTTACATCACTTGCTTTATTCATGAAGAGAAAGGATTTGATTTGTGATTAGAATTGATAAGAAAGTTTGTAATGATAATGTTTGGATATGGTCACCTCTCTTTTTCTCCTACACTCACCTCCCTTTGCATTATGTTTCATTCTCTCCACCATTTTTGTTAGAGTGAGAAGGAGAGGAAAAAGAAAGAGAGAAGAAGAAGAGAGAGCTTCATTCTTGAGAGTTTCTTTCTTGATCTCATTTCATGCTAGAAAAATGCAAGCACCATTTTTCTAATCCTTGTTTCCTCCATCATCCTCAATGGAAACAACATAACCCCAAAGAGACAAGCATCTTCTACACTACATTCTACAGCATATCTTGAGCATGTCGAGTTGCCGGCTTCATGCTCGAGTTGCCTCGGTATTGAGGCGGGAGCCCGTAAAAGACGCAGGCGTTGTGGTGCCCTTTCCGGCGAGGAGGCGACGATGTGGAGGCAAGACTTTCCGCGGGAGATCGGGACGATGACGAGAAGACCGGAGGACTCGGATCACTCGGTATACTTCTCACCCTATCTCTTGATTGCTAGCATTAGGTTAATGGTTACGATCCGGGTTTTCATTGTCCGCGGTAGCGCCGGTTTCCGAGTAAGGAAAAATTTTGATTCCGCATTTTGGCCTCGAGTACGAGGCCGGGGCGCTGCCGTGGCGCAACATGAGCAAGGTTTCGGGAGGTATCGTCCATGCCGTTTTCAAAATTTTGCCATGCTAACGAACCCTAAACTTAGAATCTTTAAATATAGATTTAGACAATAGCTAATGTAAACTACTTTTACATTAAGAGAAAAAGAATACAACCTTTGTAGACGGTCCTTCTCTTCACTTGCTCCGTGTAGCAGTCCCGCGACTCCATTAGGCTTCTCTTGAGACTTCGAACGAGCCTCCTTCGTTTTCTTCGCGGCAAAGACAATCCACCCGAATATCCTCTAGATCAAGCTAACTCTACACTAAACTTCTTTAGTGTATGAAACACACAACACTAATTTGCTAGATTGGTGTGGGATGATGAAGTAGGGAATGTAAAGAGCTCACTTGTTTGTGTTCAAGCTTCATGATTCACATCACATGTGAGGGTTGAAGCTTGAGGCTTTGACAAAAGGAGGAAGAAGAAGCTAGAGAGCAACCATAGGAAAAATGGCTAAGTGTTGAGAATGAGCAAGAATGAAAGCCAAGCCTTGACCCCTCACTCATTTAAGCATGGAATTATGCAATATAAAATTGCAACCATGCTTGAATAGTGAGTCAAGAATGAATAGACAAGAATTAATCACATTCTTACAACCATGCTTCATTTTCCACCTCATTTCTAATTTCACAAAATAGAAATTTAAATTCCATGCTTCATTATAATATATATATATACATATATATATATATATACATATATATATACATATATATATATATTTAATGAAGAATAATTAGTGAGCTAATGATAGTAGTTAATATATAATTATATCACATATAATTTATATCACATTATTAAATCAACACTTGATCTCACCTTGCTGCTAGGTTGGGAGAAAGACGTCAGAATAAGGGCGTGTCTTCGATCCAGTTCCCTAGCTTCGTGAGTGGAAAACAAAGGAAGGTAGTTCAATAGGGCTTTTTAAACTGAATCAACCGGGCATCAAGGATCACGACTTCTGCCTTCTCAGGATTTGCTAACTCAGCAACAAAGAAGAAGCGAGGGCGAGCTTAGGTGGCTCATAATCCGGTTATATCATATATGACCGACTAATATCATTTATCTGTATATCACATTATCGAATCTACACTTGATTCGACAAACTGGTTATATCACATATAACCGAACCGATAACAGATGACTGCCTGATTACAATACGGTATCACATACTCGTATTTAATTAGGACCACACAAATATCACATATGTGTCCTACTTCGTTTCGCTTGAACCAGGGAACTTCTGTGTGGGACTTTAAAGACCCGTCAATACGCCAGCAGTAGGTGATGATCATATCAGTCACCTACAAGCCGTCAGCGGTACTAGCTGGACGTAACGGCTATCCGGGTATTGAGCGATATGAAGATCAACAAGCAAGCATGTCCACAGTCTCCGTGAAGCCTATCAGTAACACTACCGTACAGTCCGGTTTCTTCGTCTGATATGTTGCATATCATGTCCAGGGGTGGAAATCGTCAGACCCCAGTAACGTGATAAGTCATGTCGATGTCTGGCCTATAACGGTTTGAGAAACTACTGATAACACTTATTAGTATATCTCGGCAGTAGCCCTGGCCAGGAACTTCAAGTTATAGCCAATCGATCATAGCGCAACATCAACCCCCAATACCGGGAGAGACGAAACCCCTCCTATCGCTCATTGCCTCCATACGACTCGGTATTGTACCTAAAATCCACCTGTTTGTACGTCTCCTTTGCGCGTGGTAGGGAGGAAATCAAAGCACAGTAGAAACCGCACAAGACTCTATGACGATCTCGGGTCTACAGACTAACCTGTACCAGTGTCACCAGAGAACTGCTATCTGACGATATGTATACTACCACATAGGAGTCTTCGGCGAGTCCTGTTCAGTGTACCCAGTCTCTACCGAGCACCCGTATACCACCTCGGATGTCAAACACCAATGGATGTGGGATCATCCATCGCCCATCATATGGGTCATGAAGCGTATACGCTAGTCTACTCTGAAATATCGATGCCCTGTCTTGATATTCTCTCGACTAAGAACAATTAAAGGATGTACTTGTAAACTACCCTGGCCTCACTAGTATGATCTCCATCATAGTCCTGGTAGTCAAGTACATATCCTAAGGGATTTATCAACATGTGAGAGCAAGACGGTGTCACAATATAAGTCTACATGTTAAGATAAAGGTAACCAGAAAGCATACTATCATGTCAAGCAAGAAAGTCCTCAACATATATATATATATATATATATATATATATATATCCAATCATCCACTATAATATACATCATATGTACAATAATGGCCTCTAGGGCATACATATAACTAACATATACGACATATCAAACGAAGAGACCAGACTATACTGTAGTGTTACTGATAAGCTTCATGGAGAGTATGGACAAGCTTGCTTATTGATCTTCATATCGCTCAATACCCGGATAGCCGTTAAGTTCAGCTAGTACCGCTGACGGCTTATAGGTGACAGATGTGTTCATCACCTACTGCTAGCGTATTGACGAGTCTTTAGAGTCCCACACAGAAGTTTCCTGGTTCAAGCGAAATGAAGTAGGGCACATATGTGATATATGCGTGGGCCTGATTAAATACGTGTATGTGATACCGTATTGTAATCATGCAGTTATCTGTTATCGAGTTAGGTTATATGTGATATAACCAGATTATCGAATCAAGTGTTGATTTGATAATGTGACACAGATAAATGGTATGTGATATAACCGGATTATTAAATCAAGTGTTGATTTAATAATGTGATATAAATTATATTTGATATAATTATATCTTAACTAATATTATTAGCTCACTAAATATTGACTTAATATATATTAATATATATATATATATTAAGCATGGCATGATTTTCTATTTTTGTGAAAAATAGAAATGAGGTGGAAAATCAAGAGGAATGGGGAAGCATGGCTATATCAAATATTATATTTGTCTTGACTTGCTATTGAAGCATGGCTCTATAAATTTGTGGATATTGGATGCTTCAATGAGTGAACGTCTATGATGAGCCATTCTTCTCTCATTCTATCACTTGAGCTCATTCTTGAGTTGCTCTCATTTTTTGCTCTCTAGCTTCCTTCTTCTTCCTCATCATGCCTCAAAACTTCAACCCTCACATGTGATGTGAACCATGAAGCTTGAACACAAATTAGTGAGTCTCGAATCCCCTACTTCACCATCCCACAACAAACTAGCACTTTGGTGTGGCGTGTTTCCTTCACTAATAGGAGATTAGTGAAGAGGTAGCTTGAGCTAGTGGGCTTTGCATGGATCATCTTCAGCACGAAGGTCATCGGAGGAAGCTCGTCCAAACTCTCAAGTGGAGCCTAGTGGAGTCGCGTAGACTACAACACGGAGCTTGTGAAGCGAAGGACTCGATCTACAAGGGTATAGCCATCTTCACTTCTTTAATTTTACATATCATCATAGGTTAAACCTTAATCTTCTAGTTACGATCTTGGTTGGTCTAACTTAGCACCAGGAAAAATTAAAATTTGGCATGCTTGATGCTACTAGAACCTTATGGTGGTGCTAGGGTAGACCTTCATGGTATCAGAGCCAGCAAGAATATTTGGGTAGGTCTTTACGGTGTTTAAGTGTTCGATCGGTTTTTCGAAACCCGCAAGATATCTAGTTTCTGTCGATTTTTCAAAAGTTAGAATTTTGGTGATTATAAATTTGCAAAAAATTGAGCAGGCTTTTCTATGGAGCCCCATGAAATTTGAAGCTCTAACTCCAATATAACGCCGCGGAACCGCGGCCCAAACCCTAGTTTGGTCGCGGTTCCGCAACAGTTTTGTGGTGTTTGGGCTTTTTTTCATGTGCTGCTCCATGGTTATATTTATCACTCTCTGGGTATTTTTAATGATTCTTAAGTTATTGAGATCTCTGGAATTTGTGGGAGTTTGATAAACCGATCGAAATGTTTAACGTTGTACAGATCTTGATGATATGTGATTCCATATTTAAAATCCAAATAATTAGTTTTGTGAAAACTAGTTAGTATATTATAAACTTGGTGTATTAGTCTCGGTTAATCGGTTGCCACGGAGTTTTGATTCGGATCAAAACTCCATCGCAATCGCGTATTGTATGCGAACACTCGCCGGGTAACTCTAGTAGACAGCCACGCCCTATAGCCGCGACCATGTGACTGTAGGAGAACCCCATTGCTAAAAGCACCCACTCGGGTGCTTGCGGCTACGGTGTTCCACCTTAGTGCACTTCGTCGACGGTATCGGGGGTGCGGCCATCTGCTAAAGTTTTCGACGAGTATTTGATAATCTAGTCGGGAATCCTGTTGAATTAACTGACTAAAGTAATTGAAAAGTGTTTTCAATTTGAGACTAAAATACAAGGTTTATAGGTTAGGCATGAAATCTGGAGTATGAGATATTCTGGGTTTATGATGTCTAAGGATATACTGATTCTAATTATTGTAGTTTTCCATTTTCTTTTCTGCGACCGTAAGTGTAATATATGGCGTATCCCGATCTCGTTGTTATATGTCAACGAGTTTTCGGGATACGCACATTTACTTACGTTGATGACATGTGATGTTATATGTTGTTGTTGATATGATTATTGGATCGTCGTAAATGAATAACCCGGGGGTTTTTATGTGAGATGAGAGTTTTTATTTCCATTCATGTAAAATCTGTATGTAATATTCTTTTATTGGGGTACTTCCGGGTTGAGGATGATATAACCATTGATGTATATTATTTACTTTTCCGCATTAAGATAGACCCAAGGCGAGAAGCATAAGTAACCGGGTTCTAGAGTCTAGTGGAAGACCATCTCAAGGAGTTGAGACCGGGTCTCTTAACTCTAGAATTGGTAAGGTTACTTGCCACTCTCGTAGGGGTCTAGGGATGTGTGTTTGGCTATTCATCACGACCGTGGGATCTGTGTTTTGCATTACTGGCTAAATTTAAAACACGGAAATCCTAATATATCCAATATTTCATATATTGCTTCTGCTGTTTGGTTCTGTGATGTGATCATATAACTGCGTGAGACGAATGTTATATTATATATATGATATATAATAAACGTTACTTATGTTTTGCACCCGCGGTAGTCCAACCCCCGCTCTGCCGGTAGTTAAGTAACCTAACGGAGCATGACGGGGCCCAGTGGCGAATACAGATGGCATAAGCGTACATTCTATTTTCGTTTCATTTTTCTGTGATGTTTAGGAAACATTAAATGATGGGACTTCATTAGTGAGATTAATGAAAAGAAAGAAACCTAAAGATATTGTAGAATAAAATTTTTCAAAAAGGGTAGCTCTAGTTCTTACTTTGCATAGTGGTATACCTTGATGAATATCCATCACCTCATTCGATGAGGAAAGAGCCGAGATCACTTCACCGGGAGTGACCTATTTAGCAAAACTAGCAAATGCTACAACCCACTTGGTTTTGTCTTTTGATTACTGCTCTAGTTCTTCCTTTACATAGTGGTATTCCTTGATGAATAACCTGTAAGTGCACGGCGGCGCGCCGGCCGTCAATCCGACACCGGAATGCGGAAACGATGATTTACTTTAACTTTTGAACCGGCACCACCGCGCACTATAAATCCGGATCGGGCCATTAAACTAGTCCTAGCTAACTAAAGAACGGGTAGAGAGATATGCCGAGCGATCCGTGTCCTTCGGTCTTCTCGTCGTCGTCCCGATCTCCCGCGGAATCTCCGGTCTCCACCTCCTCGCCGGAAGGGCACCACGTCGCCGGCTTCTTTTACGGGCTCCCACCTCTGGACCGAGGCAACTCGGGCAAGAAGTTGGCGAGTCGACGTGCCCAAGAATTGCTATAGAACAGTGTAGTGCTCTATGTCTCATTTGGGGTTACTAGAAGTTGCCTTTGGTGGAGGATTGATATGATAACATTTTGGAGATGAAGTTGGGGATTTTTGCAAGCACAAGAGAACCAAAAATCCCCACCCAAAAAATTGGGCAGCCCCTCCCTCTTGCTTGGCCGGCCATGGTAAGGAGAGAATGAGAGGAGTGTGAGTGGCCAAATGAATATGGGTGTCTCCAATAATCAAGAGAGAGAAAGGGTTATCATTAACAAAAGAAATGATCACAAACAAAGTCCAATACTCCACCAACCATCACCCTTCATCCTCATCAATAATCATGACTCTAAAAGTCAATCCATCATGGTCAAAAGAAGTCAAATGATGGTGCAACCATCATGAAGCAAGGATATGCAAATAATACCCTCCGCAAATGCTTATTTGCACAAATGCAAATAAGCCCTCCTCTACCAAATTTCAGCCAATGAATGATACAAAGAAAATTGGCCGAAACAGAAAACAAACTGGTAACTCCAAAAAAACTGTTCCCGTAATAAATTACAAGAAAACCCCGCTACTGTATATACATACCTGCATTTGTATTCCGACCGAATACAAATGCAATGAAACAAAATCTACACTGTACTATACCAGGATCCGGCTTAAACCAAAGCCCGCTAGAATTAACCGTCCGATCGTGATCCGTGCAATACCGCACGTATCTGATCGAACCCTGCCATATCTCCATACGGCCTCTACAGCGTTTCGCCCAAAACTTGAGCAACTGTCTGTGGGGGACTCTAAAGACTCGTCAATAGTATGGCTGTGGATTTAACCACTAGCACGTCAGAGGTATTAGCCATACATGACGGGCTACCAGCTATTGACCAAAAGGGACGTCGATGAGCAAACTCATCCTGACACCCTACTGAGCCTGTCAGTGATAATATCCGTACAGTCCGGTCCGTTCGTCTATGAGCATCACATGGCGGGCCTAGGGGGTTGGTAAAAGTCAGACCCCCAAAAGCGGTACAAGTCGTGTCGGAGTGTAGCCCAGAACACCCTGAGATACTACTGGAATACCTACCAGTAAATCTCCTGCCTTGGCCAAGGACTTCATGTAATGGCTCTTCTAGACACAGCGCGACCTCACCCCTAATACCGGGAGAGACGAACCCCTGAAGATCCGCCCACTGCCTCCATGTGGCTCAGGACTGTACCCAACTAAAACCTGTTTGCACGTCTCCTTTGAGCGTGGTAGGGTAGTAATCAAAGTACAGTGGGAACTCACACGAGACAAATGACGATCCTCAGGTCGATGAACTAATCTGTACACATGTCACCAGGGAACTGCTATCTGACGTCAGGTATAATACCAACTAGCATGTTCCCGGTGAGTCCTGTCCGGTGTACTCATAACCCAATGAGCACCTGTATACATCTTAGGTGAACCAACTGACACCAGTGGCTTGTGAGACCGGCCACCGCCCCTCGTCGGGGTCTCTACTGTATACACTAGTCTACTCTGGAGTATCGATGCCCTGTCTCGAAACTCCCACGACTTGGGACCTTTTAAGGATGTGCTTATAGACTACCAGCTCCCACGTATATGATCGCCCTCATACTGCTGGCAGTCAAGCAAGAATCTTAGGGGCTCTATCAACGTGTAATAGTGACCTGTAAGGTCACCTAAAGCAGTACACGATGATAAAGATAAACCAGATAGCATACTATCATCTTGAGTAAGACTGTCCTACCGGGATAGGTCCTCCCTCAATCATTGCAATCACGTGCCTGTGATCCAATAATTGACTCTGAGGGCACTATCTCCAACCATCTCCCACTTGCACTCAAGGCTAATTATTGCGATGTCGCATACTCACAGCCCGTGTGATACCGAACACCCAACTCCTCTATTAGTCAGTCTCACAAAGCTCGTTTGCGAAACTATTGCGGTCGAGGAATAGCCTCAGTGAGTGGATCTGCTTTGATGTTTCTTTCTATGTCTCTCTATATCTCAAGTTCGTGGAGAAAGCCATCTCCCGAAATGAGCAATACCTGTCTTAGAATGTGTCTGGATGTCTGATGGGACCTAGCTCACAAATGAACTCCAAATCAAAACTCATTAGACTGTATCATCAACTGAACTTAATCAGTATCCTGCGCCATGCCTCCCTCAGTATCCTCCTGGACCACCTGTCCAAAATACTGCCCTTCATCAGAGGGAAAACTATAACTCTGACAACCTCTCTGTCATCCAGGTCACCTTGGAAGCCTGGAATGATAACTGTCTCCTGAATGAGGCTCTTGTTATCATATCCCTAGAACATCCACTTATGTTCTAAAACTGCTTCCGATTGTTTCTCCAGGATTGGATTAATGTCAACTTCTTGCATCTACTGCAAAAACAACATCTGGTGTGGTACTTAACATCTCATGATTGACTCAATTGCCTAAGCAAGTGATCTGCCAATCATGCACATCCCTCTCCACTTTATTCTGTATGACACCTTTAGAGAGGGCGACTCCATCACCTGCAGGTACACTACCATGTCTGGAGTCGCCCATTCTAAAACACCTTCAGAATGTTGTCTAAGTACCCTGATTGGGAAACCACCCAAATCTAGATCTATAGATCTAGTAACCAGAATGTCTGATATAATACCCAATTCCTATGTGGAGAAAACACTGTGTGACAACCAAAATATAACCGATCGTAGTATAGGAGTTTCTTTTCCTACTCTGTGTATGTCATCCAAATACCATGACAACACACCCTACTACCTTCTTAACAGATCCATCCCCTATTCTGATGAAGTCAAACCTATGACTGTCACATCAGAAATAGATGATCTATCTCCGCTATATCTGCTTTAGTCTATAAATAGACATAAGCCACTTGTCCACTAATGCTTCCGCTGCTCCTACTGACTACGACAACCCTCTGGCAGAGTCATATACACGTACACTTCTAAAGCTAGTTTAGAATGACGCTATACTCATCCTCCTGCCGGGTCTCGCAGCCTGGAACAACAGCAATGGCAAGTCTGGGTAAACAAGAACCTCCCTATCACCGTCCTTGAGGCTACCAGAGTACCCCTCGGGTGCCTGAGGTTACCCACCGTATCTGCGGAGTGGCCAATAGAATGTCAAACTAGATTGAATCTTTAGGTTCTTATCAAATCTTCAGTAATCGTTTGCGGTTCTGAAATCACTTCCAGTTCTACCATACTCCCACTACTGTTTTCTGAAAAAATCCATTTTTATTAAAACTGTGGCGAGTCTAGAATAATATCACTATTGATCTTCCAGATGGTAGAAAGTCAACCCTCGTCATAGTCTGGGTCAACCTACAAACAGCCATTACAGAAACGTGCCTTGAGTTATCCAGAGTCTGGTTTTAAGCATAAGCCAGACAACACCCCGTACCTTAACATCGTTAAGATATGAACTGTTCTATATCCAATATAGAACCAGAGGCACTTATTTAATTGAACCAGATTCAAATCATGCATCTTTCTCCAGTGCATGTTTACTAAATGGAAGGAGGCCGATCAGCGTTACTCAACTTAGGAATGCTTCCAATTATGAGTAACCTGAAAGAAAAGCAAGTTCTCTTAATCATTACTATCAACTGAACACCATACACAAGTATCTACATCTTCGATCACTTTGAAGAATCCCGATACTTGCAATACCTGGTTCTCTACTCTATTCTTATACCTATAACTTCTCAAAACTCAGACTTTGTGTTTCTACGAAACACATGTCTAAGAACCAGAGAAGTCATAAGTAAACAGAATCTAGTACGAGTACCAACCCCTCTGTCCTAATGGACACTGGACAACATACAATACTCTGTATAAGTCCCTTGAGTTTAATAACTCATTCCCTATGTGTCGTAGGTTGAAAACTGTACTTATGGTTAAGAAGAATTACACCGTTGTTCAATGCTCCTTACCTAACCATCCACTGATATAGGTAAATGTCATAGACATAATTTCAAAAAGGTATATCTCACTCTATGAAAATAGACGTACAGATATATCAATTTGAAATTGGTGCATAACAACGGATATTCAAAACAAAATATTTGCCGTCCGGCAAACAACCCAGGTGACTTCCTCAAATATCACCGATTACAACGAATCCCGATATAATGAGGATGATCACCCAATTCCCAATAACTTACTCCCACTCATCATCTGTAAAACTATACAGATGTGAGAATCATACCTGGTAAATACATACCCTGGAGCAAGTGTCTAACTGGGAAATCAGTTTTCCTTTAACAGTATACAGTGAAACTGAAACATTGAAATGTTTTGATGGGGTATCCTGGTATTCCTAGTAATGCCTCTTCCATTATCCAGATTCACAACTGTAACCGTATATTTCTTTGCCACCTCTCCAAATCCCTTTATATGTCTTTAGTCATTACCTTCTGCACACCCCTTTAGGCCAAATGGTTTTCTTCCTTCCCCACCGTTCGGTACCAGCCTATGGTTTGGAAGAAGACTATTCAATAAGCATAATGGGTGTACTGTCCTAATCCTAGGAGCACTCGCAATGCGAGAGAAGGTGAAGATAAAAGACAACCGAATAAACCTTATTCCTATTTCTCCTGAACCAGAATCCATCCCCGAACTGGAACAAGTTCCTTTCGAGTTCGTATATAACCATACGATGGAGTATCCAATAAACTGTGGATCTTCGTAGTGATACGGAGTGTCCTAGAGAAATACAAAGGTGAAGTGGGAGTGGTAATGAAATACCTGGTTTGGTCGTGAATATCAGTCGCAATTTACTTTGCCCTCTTACTAATCCCTTGATATGTCTTTACTTAATACCTTCTGTACACCATCGTTATGCTAATTGGTTTTCTTCATTCCCCACCGTTCGGCACCAGCCTAAGGTTTGGAAGAAGACTATCCAATTTGCGTAATAGGTGTACTATCTCCTAAACCAAGGAGTACTCGCAACCTGAGAGAAGGTAAAAGGAAAAGACAACTGAATAGTCCTATTCGTTTTCTCCAGAACCGGAAACCATCCTCGAATAAATTCCTTCGAGTTCGTATATAACCATACGATGGTTTTGTCCCATGGAAGTGGACGTTCGTAGTAATACGGGGTGTCCTGGAGAAAAGGGTAAAATTAGGAGTGGCAATGAGGTATGCAACTCTGACAATCCAAAAGTCAGTGTTTAAGAAGGTTCGGTCAATTTTGGTCACTGTGTTATAGTCTTAGGATCAGGTCATGGTCGCTGCCAAAGAGAGAGAGAAAAAAAACACTCAACGTGCACTCTAACCTAGATCAGAATGGTGTAACGTTTTGAAAATCGTTTCGGTGAAATTTCGAAAAAACGGTAAAATAAGGGGGTTTTATGTAAAAAGTCGAAATGCAAATATCTTTATTATAAAACTAAATATACATATTCTAGCTATGTAATTTCTAGTATTTGGTGTTTATTGAGCCACTGGTGAAATTTCAAATTTTCTGAAAATTTTTCCGAAATTAATTATTTTAATATTATTTTAAGCCGTCACTAATACATTTAATTAGGAAAAATTACAAACTGGAATGAGTTGAAACAAATTTTATGCATCATAAAACATTAAATAAAATTTTATCATGTGGTTTTTGAAATGAAATCGTTTGCCAAAACGGTTTAGAAAATATCGAAAAAAAGGCTTTTTTCGGTGAAATTAGTGTAATGGAAATGGGGGTATAATATTTATCTTCTTGTTTTTCCCACTTGCACTCACACACACCACATTTTTACCTCATGGCCGAGCCCCCTTTTGACAGCCCAACATCTTGGGCCTCTCATCTCACTAAAACAAAGAAAAGAAAACATAAGAAAGAAAGAAATTGGTAAAAGGAGTTTAGACTTTGACCTTGGTGGACTTGGACCTTTTCCACTTGACTTTTCCCCACCTCACACACTCCCACACTTCCCCACCTCACCTGGCCGAGCCTCCCTCTACAGCAGCCCCAATTTCCCCTCTCAATTCCTCATCAAAACCCTCACAAAATGCATCAAAAATCCACCGAAAAATCCCACAAAATCAAAATCTAACTCCTACCCATTATTTCTTTGCCCAAGCTAGCATGGATCTTGGAGGAAATTTGGCATTTTAGAGGCTATGATCTTCATGTTGATCTCTTGATCATGAGGTATAAAAATTCTTCCATATTTGTTAATTGTTAGTTGTATGTTTAAAGCAAACTTGTTTAGGTGTTTAAAAGAAAATATAAATAAAAGGGTTTTGAATTCAAGTTTAGAAATTCAAGTGGATGGTTTTGGATTATAGTTAGGGTTTTGTTGTATGATTATGGTTGCAAGTGGAATTCTTCTTTTTGTGGAATGTGAAACATAATCAAATTGTTAGTTGTAAATTGTTAAGTTGAAATTGTAATATTTAAGCTATTTTGCTTACTAGATTTTTGGAAAATTATTGAATGTCTTAGATTAAAATGTAATTATGGTTTCATAGCATTATTAATATTATATTGAGTGGTTTAATTCCGTTAGTTCATGAAAATCCAAGTTAGATTGTAGTTTGTGCATTTTTGCTATAAATTGTTAAAATTGGTTAATATTGCAAACTAGGTTTTTGAAATCGAATTAAATTGTGGGTTTAAAATTTGCGTAATGGTTTCTATGGCATAATTAAGATATTAAGTTATCATCTTGGTCACTAGAATTGTTAAAACATCATGTTTTGTACAAAAACGGCGAATTGTGCTTGCTAGATTTTCGGAAAAATAACTTTTAAAGTGAATTTGGGGTTTTTGTGAGTTTTAACCTAGTTTATATTAAAATTAGTGTTCGTGAATGTGCAAATGAGTGTATTTGGGTTTTTCTCGATGGTTTGGCGTTTGTACGCCGATGTCGAGGGTTTTTGGGTGGATGTGTGAAAGCAACCATAGGTTTTGACCTATGTGGGATTCGTGAGTCGTTTTGGTCATGAGTCAGATTTTAATGCGATACAGTGTGTTATGATATGTAGGTACCCCATGTGGGCTTCGAGACGACAAGTAAGCGCGTGGCGACGTCGGTACCGGCTAGCGAGGACCAGGTGAGTAGATTTATATCTATGGGGAGAAGTCGGGTGGATGGCGTATAGCACCCCCGCAGTCCGTGGTGGTGTATACGGATGCGTATACACACCAACAATTATTATATGTTATTTGGGATTAATAACGATATTTAGGATGGATATTGATGTGTTGGATTATTTTAGTGTTGCGAACCCTAGGGTAGTGTTGCACTACACATACACACATACATACTTGCATACATTCCTATTTATATGTGCTCATGGGATTCTTTATTGTTATGTGTTCACATGGGTATGGGACTATGTGTTCACATACGGATTTGAGGATAGTACTTGGGATTTAAGATGAGTCGATGAGATTTGATTGAGGCCGTGAGATCGGTGATATAGCAGGGTTCGTATTTGAGATACGACATGACGTTGTAGCGGGTCTTTGATATAGTGTTTCACACACGTGCACGCATACTTAGGCGGTATCAGTATTGTACTAGACGTAGATCAGTACCCCGATCCTAATATTTGATAAAGAGGATACCAGATGAATAGTATGATGAATGTGATATTGACCCGTACCCCGATTTGGGATGCCATACGACGGATTTACGTACGAGCTATTTATTGATGATTGATCCGCACTCTTGACTTGGGATGTCTGATTATAGATATGGTATCGGATATGATATTATTGAGGCGGGATCACCGACTAATATATATACAGGTATGTATATGTATCGACTCAGATGTTAGGCGGTTTCCTTACCGGTAGTCCAGCTTGTTAGCTTAGCCCTTTATTTTAGTTGTTAGATTAGATTCGATTCTTACCTATTTCAAAATCTAGCGAATCGTGGGTATTTTAAAAGACAGCCCAAGGGATCCTACGGATTTTTCAAAAGACGTATCTTTTCATAAAAATATCGTAGCCCCTATTTTCAAAACCCCATGATTCGTGTTATTTCAAAAGGCACCATTTGTAGGACTTATATTAGATTAATGCAGGTTAGTTACAGTTGCGTCTAGTATTCAGCTCCCGCTTATTATTGTGGTTCGCTTCGCATCGCATACTTATGTTATAATTTCTTATTGCAATGTCGATATCATATTGTTAGGACACCAGCACCATTACCGATGATGCGTATGTACCACGTACACTTACTTGCCGGCTCACACATATCTTCATCGGTAATTGCCATGTCACGTACACCTTAGAAAATATTATTGCTTGACTTAGCTTGTTAGTTAGTAATTTGACATGATATTAGTGTACCTGCCTTAAATGCCAGCTTAACATTGTAGTTATTACTTGTCACTTCATGCATACTGTTATTCATTGTTATGCCTATATTCATGGTTTTACATGCTATTGATGATTTGGATTCGGATTTCCATGAAATTTTCTGGATTTGGGGGGGGGGGGGGAAACCGCAAAACTTATATAAACTGATTTCGCTCTTTTTAAATAAAAAGTGCGGGTTTTCCCATGCTGTATGAGTCGTCCACCATGAGTTTGCTGATGGATTTCGAGACCCGATTTGAGGAGGCGGATGAACTGTTTCGGGTACATGGTGGACCCGGTAAGGTACCCCGAGGCAAGAAGCTCGTGATAATGACGATGTGAGCCTGGCAGGGGAGCACTACCTACCGGTGATTTTACCCGACGCGTCGGATATCCGGAGGATACCGTCGTGGTCTTGAGATGGATGGTAGGGGCCGGTCTGGACTGACGGCGCCCTAGATATTGTGATTGAGACATTGAGATTTCGAGATATTGAGGTACAGAGACTGTGATACAGAGATATCGAGATTTTGGGATTTCGTTTTGTGCCGATGCTAGGCACTGTTTCATGCTGATTTCATTATGATACCTCATATTAAAAATACAAGGAAATCTCACTAAATTATGAAAACAGTTTCTTCATTTACATGTATTCTGCTTTCATGCATTCATACCTCATTCATATGATATATTGCTATCTGAGGCACTGACACAGGCACATGAGATTACACTCAGGTTAGATATTTACCCTAGCCATTGTTATAGGCTGCATGTTATATACATATTTGAGGATATATTATGATCATTGACCTAGGATTGCGTTATTTATGCGATTTCCGTGCGTAGATGTTTTTCTACTCACGAGTTGGCAACTCACCCCCGTTGTGCCACAGTTCTTGCAGGTTTCGCCGTACAGGTTTCATTACGGCTTGCTGGCACTCTTTCCATTTCCGGGTGACTTGCTAGTAGGTGGGTTTATTTGTATCGCACCCATCATTATATCTTGTATATCATTATTCTGTTGTATCTAGAAGTTCCATCAACCAAACATGTATTTATTTGAGATAGAGACCAGTGATGTTATTCTTTCGACTTTAGAGTCGCGCGTTATATTTCTGTGGTTTTCTTGTGGTTTTGAGTTTCCTTTTGAATTTTGATCCTCGCCGTTGGCGTTGTATATTATATTGCTTGTGTGGTTGTGACCGTCGATTGACGAAGAGCTAGCTCCCGCTTGGGGATGCCTTTTATTGTTTTCGTATACTATTCATGTTGTATCCCATTTGGGGGCCAGTATTTACAAAAGAGACTCTGCCGAAATTTCAGGAAATTTTTGATGTTTTTAGAAACCCGCATAATTCGGCTTATGCTATTAAAACTACTTATTTAAATAGGTTTTCCTTCACTCTACTACTTTTCTTGGTTTGGATTTCTGGGTTTTCGGCTTACTTAGATTACGTACGCCTCGAGGCGTTCGTAGTTTAAGTGCCGGTCATATTCCGTACTTTCGGGACGTGACAAAGTTGGTATCAGAGCGTTAGGTTTTACCTTCGGAGCGTAGGATGACCCTTGGTTGATGGAATTGGTGACTAAAGTAGTGTGACGTACTGTGGGTATGTTCCGCGGCATACTTACGATACGCTACTCCGCTTAAGAAGCCTTAGGATGTACATTTCTTTGTTCAGTATTATATTCATTCCTGATCTAGACTCATCAGTACCAGTTATGGTTTTGCTGCCACGATTACGAGCAGGGAGAGCTATGGCTAGAGTTGCGGTCAGCACGAGCTCGTTACGAGATTAATCGGACGTGCCGATTTGCACTAGAGGATTGAGCCAATGATAGAGGCCAGCCAGATTTTGATGACTGTTGGTGTGTTGCTTATTCATGATGGTCGAGGCACTGTTCAGCGTGCAGACGAGCGAGCCAGTTATTGCTGCAAACGACGAGATATTGCCCCAGATGCTGGAGTTAGTGCAGAACGAGTTGTACTAAGAGATGATAGAAGGTCGCTAGTCATCGAGGATGAATGACTAGGACATGTGGATCGTTCGCTATCCCGATGCGAGGTCATCAGATAGATTGATTCCAGCTAGAGACAACTTCACGCGGAGACGTTGAGAGTCGACAGAGACGATTGAATGTCAGAAACCTATTATTCCAAGTTTAAAGTAGTCGGAAAGACATGCAGGCAATTCTATGGTCCCTCTAGAAGAATGAAACCCTAACTCGACATAATGACCGTGTGAAAGCATTTGAACCTTCGGGTTTGCGGCAGTTCTACGGCGCCATTAGTGAGGCTTGGGTTTGCCCTTCTACGGCTGGACCACCGATACTGTGGTATGTACTCGATACTATTAAACTGTGCCCAAGATGTTGAGCTCTTGGGGGATTATGAGGTTTTGACGACTCGATCGGATGGCTCGACTTAATTCGGATGCTAGGTGGTGAGATGCATTCTTAGGAGACTCCCGATACGAGGATAGCCGTTGGAGCTCAGTCCATGCAGCCACGACGAGACGAGTCCGAAGCGGTCGACATTAGAGAAAAATGGGGTAAGAGGTTCATACAAGATCTGGATATGATGACGTTCCCCTCCGCCAACATCAGAGATGCGATACGCATGCCTAGGCATTGTACTTGGATATACCTTCCAGAAGGAGTCGCGATGAGTATGCAGCCGTTCCGGAATGAGAACAGATCTAGTAAGGGACGATGACTTCCGGACAGTTCGGCAGAGACGAGATTTGGGAGAGATCTCGATAGGACCTTTCTGGAATAAATTACGAGAAGGCTTGGACCCAGTAGTGGTCATGTTATGCACACCGGTAGGCCAGAGTTCGGGATTGTTACGAGATATCCCACTAGTGACCGCGACAGTTGGCCGAGATTCTTAGAGGATGCGCTTGAGCGGTACTATTCCGCCATTATTGATTTCGATGTTTTGGGTGATTTATTCGCATGATTTGATTTTGATGTTTGAGGATTTACGATCCTTGCACCGTGTTGCACTTGATATCGTTTTCGTGCTTTAGTTTCACATGTTTGTGATTTTACGGTTTTAGACATTTGATTTGCGCACACGATTTGGGTTTTGCACTCGGTATGATTCACATATGCTTGCAGTGCAGTGATACGCATTTTGTCCACTTAGATGCACTGGACTTCGATTTCGATTGTGATACTCGATATTTGTTTCGTGCACCTTGTGCACCTGATTTGATTTTGCGCATGTTCGGCGCTTGATATTGGATTTCATGATTTCGTGCATGATGGATGCACCTGCCTTGGATTTTCGCGCATGTTGAGCGCATGTTTTGAGATGTGATTTTGGTGCACACCAGATGTACTAAATCGAGATTTTTCGTGCATGTCAGATGCACCTGATTTTGCTGTCAGGCACACATGTTGCCTACGACTGATGCTTCGTGCACACCCGATGCACTTAGATATTGTTTCTGTGCATATGTATGGCACATATATGGATTTTGATTTCCGTGCGCACCAGACGCACGTAGTATTCATACGCATATTTTGCGATTGATTTTTTTCTTATAGAGTAGTACGTTTTTATGATATTGCTATGTGTTTTCGTACTGAGCAGGACTAGTCAGAGGACAGTACCTGAAAATATTTTGCATGCATTGATAGCTATTGAAGGGAATTCCAAAAAGCGAGCTATAGTCTCAGTATTTACCTACGTGTCTGATATGACGCGAAATGTTTAAAACAAGGAAAACCCTTCTAAATTGTTTTCCAAAAACGGCGGAACGTACATTTCAAACAAAGGTATATATGTATATAGTTATTTTCTTATGATAGGCGTCCGCCACTGTGCAGTGTTATGTGCATTGCACAGCAACTTAAAGGATTTGGCATGCATTTCCTCCTGATATTTGCATGTATAGTTCCGATTTATAGCATATCGGTCTTGCTTGAGATTTGGCATTCGTGTCTTCACCTTGACTCCGATGATTGCGGGATACTTGACGGAGTTTTGATTTCGAGTTATCTACTCATTACTCATGCGCATGCATTGCGCTATGATGTGTTTATGTATTTATGATTTCGGAGCCCCGGCGATTTGATGGTTTTGGCTGAAATATTTTAGTATTTGGGGAAAGTTTTAATTTAAATTCGGGGACCGAATTTCTTTAAGGGCGGAAGATTGTAACGTTTTGAAAATCGTTTCGGTGAAATTTCGAAAAAAACGGTAAAATAAGGGGGTTTTCTGTAAAAAGTCAAAATGCAAATATCTTTATTATAAAACTAAATATACATATTCTAGCTATGTAATTGCTAGTATTTGGTGTTTATTGAGCCACTGGTGAAATTTCAAATTTTCTGAAAAATTTTCCGAAATTAATTATTTTAATATTATTTTAAGCCGTCACTAATACATTTAATTAGGAAAAATTACAAACTGGAATGAGTTGAAACAAATTTTATGCATCATAAAACATTAAATAAAATTTTATCATGTGGTTTTTGAAATGAAATCGTTTGCTAAAACGGTTTAGAAAATATCGAAGAAAAAGGCTTTTTTCGGTGAAATTAGTGTAATGGAAATGGGGGTATAATATTTATCTTCTTGTTTTTCCCACTTGCACTCACACACACCACATTTTTACCTCATGGCCGAGCCCCCTCTTGACAGCCCAACATCTTGGGCCTCTCATCTCACTAAAACAAAGAAAAGAAAACATAAGAAAGAAAGAAATTGGTAAAAGGAGTTTAGACTTTGACCTTGGTGGACTTGGACCTTTCCCACTTGACTTTTCCCCACCTCACACACTCCCACACTTCCCCACCTCACCTGGCCGAGCCTCCCTCTATAGCAGCCCCAATTTCCCCTCTCAATTCCTCATCAAAACCCTCACAAAATGCATCAAAAATCCACCGAAAAATCCCACAAAATCAAAATCTAACTCCTACCCATTATTTCTTTGCCCAAGCTAGCATGGATCTTGGAGGAAATTTGGCATTTTAGAGGCTATGATCTTCATGTTGATCTCTTGATCATGAGGTATAAAAATTCTTCCATATTTGTTAATTGTTAGTTGTATGTTTAAAGCAAACTTGTTTAGGTGTTCAAAAGAAAATATAAATAAAAGGGTTTTGAATTCAAGTTTAGAAATTCAAGTGGATGGTTTTGGATTATAGTTAGGGTTTTGTTGTATGATTATGGTTGCAAGTGGAATTCTTCTTTTTGTGGAATGTGAAACATAATCAAATTGTTAGTTGTAAATTGTTAAGTTGAAATTGTAATATTTAAGCTATTTTGCTTACTAGATTTTTGGAAAATTATTGAATGTCTTAGATTAAAATGTAATTATGGTTTCATAGCATTATTAATATTATATTGAGTGGTTTAATGCCGTTAGTTCATGAAAATCCAAGTTAGATTGTAGTTTGTGCATTTTTGCTATAAATTGTTAAAATTGGTTAATATTGCAAACTAGGTTTTTGAAATCGAATTAAATTGTGGGTTTAAAATTTACGTAATGGTTTCTATGGCATAATTAAGATATTAAGTTATCATCTTGGTCACTAGAATTGTTAAAACATCATGTTTTGTACAAAAACGGTGAATTGTGCTTGCTAGATTTTCGGAAAAATGACTTTTAAAGTGAATTTGGGGTTTTTGTGAGTTTTAACCTAGTTTATATTAAAATTAGTATTCATGAATGTGCAAATGAGTGTATTTGGGTTTTTCTCGATGGTTTGGCGTTTGTACGCCGACGTCGAGGGTTTTTGGGTGGATGTGTGAAAGCAACCATAGGTTTTGACCTATGTGGGATTCGTGAGTCGTTTTGGTCATGAGTCAGATTTTAATGCGATACGGTGTGTTATGATATGTAGGTACCTCATGTGGGCTTCGAGACGACAAGCAAGCGCGTGGCGACGTCGGCACCGGCTAGCGAGGACCAGGTGAGTAGATTTATATCTACGAGGAGAAGTCGGGTGGATGACGTATAGCACCCCCGCAGTCCGTGGTAGTGTATATGGATGCGTATACACACCAACAATTATTATATGTTATTTGGGATTAATAACGATGTTTAGGATGGATATTGATGTGTTGGATTATTTTAGTGTTGCGAACCCTAGGGTAGTGTTGCACTACACATATACACATACATACTTGCATACATTCTTATTTATATGTGCTCATGGGTTTCTTTATTGTTATGAGTTCACATGGGTATGGGACTATGTGTTCACATACGGATTTGAAGATAGTACTTGGGATTTAAGATGAGTCGATGAGATTTGATTGAGGCAGTGAGATCGGTGATATAGCAGGGTTCGTATTTGAGATACGACATGACGTTGTAGCGGGTCCTTGACATAGTGTTTCACACACGTGCATGCATACTTAGGCGGTATCAGTATTGTACTAGACGTAGATCAGTACCTCGATCCTGATATTTGATAAAGAGGATACCAGATGAATAGTATGATGAATGTGATATTGACCCGTACCCCGATTTGGGATGCGGTACGACGGATTTACGTACGAGCTATATATTGATGATTGATCCGCACTCTTGACTTGGGATGTCTGATTATAGATATGGTATCGGATATGATATTATTGAGGCGGGATCATCGACTAATATATATACAGGTATGTATCGACTCAGATGTTAGGCGGTTTCCTTACCGGTAGTCCAGCTTGTTAGCTTAGCCCTTTTGTTTAGTTGTTAGATTAGATTCGATTCTTATCTATTTCAAAAACTAGCAAATCGTGGGTATTTTAAAAGATAGCCCAAGGGATCCTACGGATATTTCAAAAGACGTATCTTTTCATAAAAACACCGTAGCCCCTATTTTCAAAGCCCCTTGATTCGTGTTATTTCAAAAGGCACCATTTGTAGGACTTATATTAGATTAATGCAGGTTAGTTACAGTTGCGTCTAGTATTCAGCTCCCGCTTATTATTGTGGTTCGCTTCGCATCGCATACTTATGTTATAATTTCTTATTGCAATGTCGATATCATATTGTTAGGACACCAGCACCATTACCGATGATGCGTATGTACCACGTACACTTACTTGCCGGCTCACACACATCTTCATCGGTAATTGCCATGTCACGTACACCTTAGAAAATATTATTTCTTGACTTAGCTTGTTAGTTAGTAATTTGACATGATATTAGTGTACCTGCCTTATATGCCAGCTTAACATTGTAGTTATTACTTGTCACTTCATGCATACTGTTATTCATTGTTATGCCTATATTCATGGTTTTACATGCTATTGATGATTTGGATTCAGATTTCCATGAAATTTTCTGGATTTGGGGGGGGGAAACCGCAAAACTTATAAAAACTGATTTCGCTCTTTTTAAATAAAAAGTGCGGTTTTTCCCATGCTGTATGAGTCGTCCACCATGAGTTTGCTGATGGATTTCGAGATCCGATTCGAGGAGGCGGATGAACCGTTTCGGGTACATGGTGGACCCGGTAAGGTACCCCGGGGCAAGAAGCGCGTGATGATGTCGATGTGAGCCTGGCAGGGGAGCACTACCTACCGGTGATTTTACCCGACGCGTCGGATATCCGGAGGATACCGTCGTGGTCTTGAGATAGATGGTAGGGGCCGTTCTGGACTTACGGCGCCCTAGATATTGTGATTGAGACATTGTGATTTCGAGATATTGAGGTACAGAGACTGTGATACAGAGATATCGAGATTTTGGGATTTCGTTTTGTGCCGATGCTAGGCACTGTTTCATGCTGATTTCATTATGATACCTCATTTTAAAAATACAAGGAAATCTCACTAAATTATGAAAACAGTTTCTTCATTTACATGTATTCTGTTTTCATGCATTCATACCTCATTCATATGATATATTGCTACCTGAGGCACTGACACAGGCACATGAGATTACACTCAGGTTAGATATTTACCCTAGCCATTGTTATAGGCTGCATGTTATATACATATTTGAGGATATATTATGATCATTGACCTCGGATTGCGTTATTTATGCGATTTCTGTGCGTAGATGTTTTTCTACTCACGAGTTGGCAACTCACCCCCGTTGTGCCACAGTTCTTGCAGGTTTCGCCGTACAGGTTTCATTACGGCTTGCTGGCACTCTTTCCATTTCCGGGTGACTTGCTAGTAGGTGAGTTTATTTGTATCGCACCCATCATTATATCTTGTATATCATTATTCTGTTGTATCTAGAAGTTCCATCAACCAAACATGTATTTATTTGAGATAAAGACCAGTGATGTTATTCTTTCGACCTTAGAGTCGCGCATTTTATTTCTGTGGTTTTCTTGTGGTTTTGAGTTTCCTTTTGAATTTTGATCCTCGCCGTTGGCGTTGTATATTATATTGCTTGTGTGGTTGTGACCGTCGATTGACGAAGAGCTAGCTCCCGCTTGGGGATGCCTTTTATTGTTTTCGTATACTATTCATTTTGTTTCCCGTTTGGGGGCCAGTATTTACAAAGGAGACTCTGCCGAAATTTTCAGGAAATTTTTGATGTTTTTATAAACCCGCATAATTCGGCTTATGCTATTAAAACTACTTATTTAAATTGGTTTTCCTTCACTCTACTACTTTTCTTAGTTTGGATTTCTGGGTTTTCGGCTTACTTAGATTACGAACGCCTCGAGGCGTTCGTAGTTTAAGTGCCGGTCATATTCCGTACTTTCAGGACGTGACAAATGGTTACCAATTTATCTAATCTGGAAACCTCCCACTGTACCGTCAAATTCTCCTCCAAACCTGAAAGAAGAATTAGTCGGGATCACCCGAGGAGTAAACCAACTCATCAGTGGGACTCGGGATCCAACTATCATCAAATGATAACGTGACGAACTTCGCTCACGTTATCACACTCCAGAAGGTATGCGCATATCTGGCAAGTTTCAGTTTCTTTAGAAACTCCCGATGTGAATTTTGACCCATGCTCTTATGACCTTGACGAAGGCCAACAAATCATAAGTCACATGTCAAGTTCTACCCGTCATTCTCAAGGTTGATTTGAACCCACCCGCACAATCCCTTGACGAAGGCCAACAAGGCTATACGACTGTCCCAAACCAACGCATCTATCTATGCTGCAGAAAGGCAACAAGCAGCTACCATACACTATGCCTTGACGAAGGCCAACAAACATAGCATGAATACTACTTGCTAACCGTCTGAAACGACGGAGGGCTACAAATGGTTTCTGGCGAAAAACCTTTAACATAATGAACTTGATATCGTTGAAGGAACTGGATAACTTTTATGAAAATATAGTGACGAAAACCTTTGCTAAAGAAGTCACTCCCGGTGAAGGGATCTCGGCTCTTTCCCTGTAGAATGAGGTGCAGGATATTCCAACTGAATACCACGATGCAAAGCAAAAGTAATCGGCTAAAGTGAAGTTATTGCCCTGACGCAAACTTCTGTCCAAGGGGTCACTCCCGGTGAAGGGATCTCGGCCCTTGCCTCGTCAACTGAGGTGCAGGATATTCCAACTGAATACCACTGTGCAAAACAAAAGAGAACGCCCTTGCAATAACAGCCTTTTGAAAAATTGTTCCAACAACATCAGAATAGGTTTTTTTAGCTTGCATTGATCCGAATCAATGTAGTCTCATCAATTGATCACACCATAAAGAACGAAAATAATGACGTACGTATATGCCATCCGCATTCGCCACTGGGTCCCGTCATTACCCGTTACGTTAGTTAACTAACGACAGAGCGGGGACTGGACTAGCGCGGATGCAAAACATATACAACATCTACTAGTATATATATCAATATATAATATTTCGCTCAAGGCGTGATAAAATGCAACATCACAGAAATGTAATAAGCATCATAGAACAATACAGATATCTGGGATCTCCGGGTTTCACAGAGCCGCTACTGAAACCCGACGTTCTCCTGGTCATGTGGATAGCCTGTGCAATGAAATCCTAGACCCCTACGGGCGCGGCAAGTTACCCGCCAAAACCTGAAGCGAGGCAACCCCCTTCAGCAACGTGAATGGACCATCCAGCACTTCACGGAATCCGGTAACTTGGGCACCCCTCCTGGGTCAACCTGTACCCCCTACGAGTGCGGTGAATAGCCCGCCAATTCTAGAGTAAAGCCCCCTCCATCTCAACGCCATGAGATGTGGGCCCGTTGCCCTCTAGAATCCGGCTATCCGTGCACCCCACCTTGGGGTAATCCTAGTACAGAAAGTAAAATATACATACAACGGGTACATCGACCTCGACCCGGTCGTGCCTCAAAAGAATAATATACAAACGGGCAGTGACGGCAGTCCACATGTCGGACGCTCGCCCTGCAATATCAAATGTACATAATACAACAAAAACTGTACTAGCATTGCATCCAGGCTATCCCCCATGACCAATCCGCAACATCACAGCACAACACAGAACATCAACGTGAATGTCACGTTCGCAAATCCGTTTAACCGGGCTATAGCAGTTAGACAGGATTTACCGATCAAGTGACATTCACGGTCGCAGATATAATGTAAATACTGTGAACTAATGTGTTTGAAATATTCGATCGATCAAATTTACCCAAGTGGACCCCAAGCACTACTGTAGCACATAAAGAAATTCTGGGCCCAAACAGAATGTTCCAAACACCACATTTTCAAGTCAAGGAGTACTGTAGAAATTTTGAAGCAGTGAACGCACAGAACGGCGGCGGAACCACGGTAGAAAGGGGGTTATTGCCGCGGTTCCGCGGCGAGGTCGTACGATGATGCAGTCAAATTTTCTCAGAATTCCTAAAAATGCCTGCACATATTTCTGCAACACACTGAAAAAAATTTCGAGCTAAAAAAATTTCGACAGAAACCTGATGCATTGAAAACGCGGATTTTGGAATTTTTGTTCGATCGAAATTGTAAACACATTAGACAAAGCTAGACTAGGTTAATGGCGTGGCTCTGATACCAGTGTAAGTGCACGGCGGCGTCCCGGCCGTCAATCCGACACCGGAATGCGGAAACGATGATTTACTTTAACTTTTGAACCGGCACAACCGCGCACCATAAACCCGGATCGGGCCATTAAACTAGTCCTAGCTAACTAAAGAACGGGTAGAGAGATATACCGAGCGATCCGTGTCCTTCGGTCTTCTCGTCGTCGTCCCGATCTCCCGCGGAATCTCCGGTGTCCACCTCCTCGCCGGAAGGGCACCACGTCGCCGGCTTCTTTTACGGGCTCCCACCTCTGGACCGAGGCAACTCGAGCACGAAGTTGGCGAGTCGATGTGCCCAAGAATTGCTGTAGAAAAATGTAGTGCTCTATGTCTCATTTAGGGTTACTAGAAGTTGCCTTTGGTGGAGGATTGATATGATAACATTTTGGAGATAAAGTTGGGGATTTTTGCAAGCACAAGAGAACCAAAAATCCCCACCCAAAAAATTAGGCAGCCCCTCCCTCTTGCTTGGCCGGCCATGGTAAGGAGAGAATGAGAGGAGTATGAGTGGCCAAATGAATATGGGTGTCTCCAATAATCAAGAGAGAGAAAGGGTTATCATTAACAAAAGAAATGATCACAAACAAAGTCCAATACTCCACCAACAATCACCCTTCATCATCATCAACAATCATGACTCTAAAAGTCAAGCCATCATGGTCAAAAGAAGTCAAATGATGGTGCAACCATCATGAAGCAAGGATATGCAAATAACACCCTCCGCAAATGCTTATTTGCACAAATGCAAATAAGCCCTCCTCCACCAAATTTCAGCCAATGAATGATACAAAGAAAATTGGCCGAAACGGAAAACAAACTGGCAACTCCAAAAAAACTGATCCCGTAATAAATTACAGGAAAACCTCGCTACTGTATATACATACCCTCATTTGTATTCCGACTGAATACAAATGCAATGAGACAAAATCTATACTGTACTATACCAGGTTCCGGCTTAAACCAAAGCCCGCTAGTATTAACCGTCCGATCGTGATCCGTGCAATACCGCACGTATCTGATCGAACCCTGCCATATCTCCTTACGTCCTCTACAGCGTTTTGCCCGAAACTTGGGCAACTGTCTTTGGGGGACTCTAAAGACTCGTCAATAGTATGGCTGTGGATTTAACCACTAGCACGTCAGAGGTATTAGCCATACGTGACGGGCTACCAGCTATTGACCAAAAGGGACGTCGATGAGCAAACTCATCCTGACACCCTACTGAGCCTGTCAATGACAATATCCGTACAGTCCGGTCCATTCGTCTATGAGCATCGCATGGCGGGCCTAGGGGGTTGATAAAAGTCAGACCCCCAAAAGCAGTACAAGACGTGTCGGAGTGTAGCCCAGAACACCCTGAGATACTATTGGAATACCTACCAGTAAATCTCCTGCCTTGGCCAAGGACTTCATGTAATGGCTCTCCTAGACACAGCGCGACCTCACCCCCAATACCGGGAGAGACGAACCCCTGAAGATCCGCCCACTGCCTCCATGTGGCTCGGGACTGTACCCAACTAAAACCTGTTTGCACGTCTCCTTTTAGCATGGTAGGGTAGTAATCAAAGTACAGTGGGAACTCACACGAGACAAATGACGATCCTCAGGTCGATGAACTAATCTGTACACATGTCACCAGGGAACTGCTATCTGACGTTAGGTATAATACCAACTAGCATGTTCCCGGCGAGTCCTGTCCGGTGTACTCATAACCCAATGAGCACCTGTATACATCTTAGGTGAACCAACTGACACCAGTGGCTTATGCGACCGGCCACCGCCCCTCGTCGGGGTCTCGACTGTATACACTAGTCTACTCTGGAGTATCGATGCCCTGTCTCGAAACTCCCACGACTAGGGACCTTTTAAGAATGTGCTTATAGACTACCAGCTCCCACGTATATGATCGCCTCATACTGCTGGCAGTCAAGCAAGAATCCTAGGGGCTCTATCAACGTGTAATAGCGACCTGTAAGGTCACCTAAAGCAGTACACGATGATAAAGATAAAGCAGATAGCATACTATCATCTTGAGTAAGACTGTCCTACCGGGATAGGTCCTCCCTCAATCATTGCAATCACGTGCCTGTGATCCAATAATTGACTCTGAGGGCACTATCTCCAATATAACCAGCACCTCATTCGATGAGGAAAGAGCCGAGATCCCTTCACCGGGAGTAACCTCTTAAGAGAAACTAGCAAAAGCCTCAAAAACACTCCTTTTCAAAATCATTAGATTCTACAACGATATCAAGTTCATTACGCTCATGGTTTTCTTAAAAACCTGCACAGCCCTCCGTCATTTCTGATAAATATTATTTTAGTATCCATGCTACGTTTGTTGGCCTGCGTCAAGGCGTAATGTGCGGTAGCTGATTAGTGCTTATCTGCCAGCATGTGATGCGATTAGATTAGGGTAGTCGTGCGACTTTGTTGGCCTCCGTTAAGGGTCGTGCGGGTGGGTTTAATTCAATCAAGAAATGAATGGGTTGAACTTGACTAGCGGCCTATGGTTTGTTGGCCTCCATCAAGGTCATAGGAAGGTTGGGGTAAAAACAATTATCAGGAATTTCAAGTGTTGAAATTTGCAATGAGATTGCATACCTTCTATATAATAGTGGGATCCCGATACCCACTGTGAGTAAGAGTTACTCCTGGGAGAGTTTTGCACTTTACAATTAGCTAATCCAGTAGGTATCTAGAAAAGTATCAACAGGGTTATGCCTCTAGGGAAACGAGGTTTATTTTAATTGGGTCCATGCGAAAGTACGGAGAACCTCCCTCAGAGGACTGATATATGCCTGACCGAACGATTGGCAAACCTGTAGGGTGTAATTAATCCCGGCTAATATTACCTTTTATGGTTTGAAGGAAGATTTGATAAAAACAGTGGGAGCCATCTTGATTAGATAAAAACCAATCTAATCTTGCAAAGAGCACACGTAAAGTGATTATCCTTCTCTCTCTCCTGGTAGCGACCAATGAAATGCCTTAAGAAAATAATAATATAGATGTTTTGACTGAACCTACTTATTATACTGGGCTAGGTTCCACTCTATCTTATGATTGTCATAAGTCTGAGCAAAGAATAGTGGAATATCCGGATTGCCATGCCACCCAATCGAAGAATAAGTATGTTGATGCATTTGTCTTCGGGTATGTTCGTAACTAAGAACTGTTTTTCAGTTATCTCTACGTCATAGGTATTAGATACCGGATCAGGATCCCACGTATGTAATTTGTTACATGTGCTAAAAACAAGTTGACAACTGGGATAGGGTGATATGTCTCTAAGGAGTAGAGAATGGTGCAATTGTTGCAGCCAAAGCTGTTGGCAAATATCACCTAGTGTTACCAACTAGTAATACATTGATTCTGAGCGACTGTTATTTCGTACCAAAAATATTGTGAATGTTTTCCTAAATCAAGTGTTGATTGGGTATGGTGCGTTGTATAACAGTATACACGTTCTGTATCAAACCACAGTTCTAAATGTACAGAACACACACAAGAGGAACAGTTCAGAAATGACCGAAGTCTTCTTGTGGTATTATAGACTAGGTCATATCAATAAGACAAAACTAGCTAAAGTTGCATAAGGATGAATATTTGAATCCATTCGAATTTATATCTTATAAAACTTGCCAATCATGTCTCAAAGATTAGGTGACCAAATCTCCGTTTACTGGTAACGGAGAAAGAGCTGCTGAACTCTTGGACAGATACATAGTGATGTATGCGGTCCTATGTCTACACATGCCACGATTGGTTCCTCGTACTTTATTATATTCACCAATGATCTCTCAAGATACGGATATATGTTCCTGTTGAAACACAAATCTGAATCTTTTAAAAAATTCAAGGAATATAAGTACAAAGTTGAGAACCAGTTGGGTAAAAGTATTCATATCCTTTGATATGATCGAGGATAAGAATACTTGAGCACGGAATTCCGAGACTATTTAAAAGAGAATGAGATTCTCTCTCTGCTTACTCCTCTTTATACACCACAGCACAACGGTATATCGGGGTGGAGGAATTGCACCCTATTAGATATAGTGCGCTCTATGAAGAGTACTGCTGAATTATTTCCTTTTGGGGACATGCACTTGAGATAGGTGCATATCTATTGAATAGAGTTCCGATCAAATCCGTTATCTACCACTCCATATGAGATATGTAATGGGAAGAGACCATCTCTTAAACGAGTTAAGATATGTGGTTGTCCGGCCTATATTGAAAAGCAAAATCCGGACCAGCTTGAGGCAAGGTCAGTTCGGTGCAAGTTTGTAGGATATCCCAAACATTCGCAAGGGTATATCTTCTACCACACCGAGGAACAAAAGGTGTTTGTTTCTCGACATGCAACATTTTTAGAAAAGTAATTTCTTGTGAAAGAAATTAGTGGCAATGATGTAGAACTGGAAGAAGTTCCATCAACACAAACTATAACTAACGATTTGGTGGAACCAGAGGATTCAATAGTCCCCGACGAACCACAGCCACTACACGGATCTAGTAGGGTTCCACGTCCACCTGAGAGATACTACGGTTTTCTCGTAGACGGTGGGAGCGAGGATTGCGTCATGGAAGACGATGACCCAACTAGTTTCGTGCAGGCTGTTGGATATGTATGACCAAGAGACCAGTATTGTATATGTATGCATATGGATGCTGGGGATATATATGTGCAGGACAATCTTGCTCAGTTATATAGTATATTATTTAAGATATCTTTGTCAGGATATGTGTATTTATTTCTATTGATGTTTTATCCAGCTTGCACATATTGATAAAGACTTGATACAGTAGTATACTATTATGGTTTGTCTTTATCTTAACATGTGCATATGTTATATATGTCGACCACATGTTGATAAAGCCCGTGGGATCTTGCTTGACTACCGGCGTTATGATGGCGATCATACTTATAGGAGCTGGGTAGTCTATAAGCACATCCTTAAAGGTCCCAAGACGTAGGAGTATCGAGATTGGGCATTGATACTCCAGAATAGACTTGCTTATATGTTTCGAGACCCCGAAGAGAGGCGGTAGTTGGTCCCACAACCATTGGTGTGGTCACCTAAGATTATATACAGGTGCTCACTTGGGGAGAGTACACTGGACGGACTCGCTGAGAACCTCTAGATGGTATTATACCTATCATCAGATAGCGGTTCTCTTGTGACATGTGTACAGTTTAGTCATTAGACCTGAGATCATGTGAGTTCTCACTGTTCTTTGATCACTACCCTACCACGGCTCTACTGAGTCGTGCAAACGGTTTTGGTTGGGTACAGTCCCGAGCCATATGGAGGCAGTGAATGATCGTCAGGGATTCGCCTCTTTCGGTATTGGGAGTTGATATCGCACTGTGTTCGATCGGTCGGGACCACAAGACCTTGGCCAAGGCAGTTGGGATTTACTGATAGGTAGATCAGTAGTTTTCCGGATTGGTCCTGAGCCGCATCAGCACGAATTATCGGGTTATTAGAGTATGACGTTTACCACCCCCTAGATCCGGTATGCGATACTCTCAGACGAAGAGACCGGACTGTACGGATATTGTCACGAATAGGCTCAGTAGGGATCCGGATGAGTTTGCTCGTCGGCTTTCCTTTTCGACAGGTACCTGGGTATCCGTTTCGTACAGCTAGTGCCACTGACGTGCTTGTAGTTAAACCCACTGCCAGCGTACTGTCGAGTCTTTAGAGTCCCACATAGAGGGTTTCCCTGCTTCGGACGAAACGATGTAGAGGCTGTATGGTTTTACGGCAGAGTTCGATCACATGCACGCATGATGTTCGAGCGGATAATACTAGCTGGCTTTGGTTTAAGCCGGATCCTAGTATTATATTGTTGGTTTATTTTCATCTCTTTTGTATTCGTATTTTTCGGAATACGGATACGGGTATGTATATACGGTGAGGAGTATTCTTGTAATTTGTTACAAGAGTGCTTTTAGAAGAAGAAACCTCATTATTTGTTTTAACCATTTAGTTAAATGGTTAATGAGATAGAGATATGAGGTGTTGACTTTTCTTAAGCGAACCATGGCTACTTGTTAACTCACTTGGTGAGTTATGAGTTACTATTGAGGCAAGGTGGCATCTAAATATTTTGCACAAAATATCTAGATATTTTATGGTGGAGACAATATTTTTTTATTATCTTGGCATGCTTGCTTTATTAGTAAAAAGCCTAATCCATTCTTCACTTAAGTTTTCTTGTGTTGCTCTCTACAACTCTCTCATCTCCTCCAAGCTTCTCTTCTTCTACCTCATACCCTAATAGTCTCATGTGTTGAGAAACCTAGGGTTCTTGAGACAAAACATTACATCATCACTCTCTACATCATTTAGGTTACTTAGATTAGCAAACCAAGTAACCTAGTTACCTTAGTTTAAAGGTAGGAGCCCAAAGTAAACACTCTCGGGTGGATCATCTTTGACGTAGGGAGCCGTTGATCAAGCTCGATCATGGAGGCCACTAGGAGCACACTAAAGGAGAGGAGTGAAGACCCGAAGGACTTGAGCCTCTTGGTATAACTCTTTTCATAGTAGATAGCTTCTCTTTTTGCTAGTTAGGTTTATGTTAGATCCGGTTTAGGGTTATTTTAGCGCCATGTTTTATCGTTAGAAATTTTGTTCCATATTTGGCCACGGTAGTGGGCCAGGGCGATAGTGTTACCTTTCATGGTATCAGAGACAGCCCATAAACCCTACACTAGCAAGTTTAAACAATGTTAAAGTAACGAAACCGAAATAACTCCGAAACACGAAACCATAATCCATGTTTCTGTCGAAATTTTCAGAGGCTCTAAAAATTTTTTTAAACAATTGCAAAGTGCTCTTTTCACTGTGAAATGAACATAGACCAAAAACGGGACAATTCTAACTACACTTGGCCGGCCAAACATGAAGAAATACCGACCCCACCGGTTTTCTGGGCATAAATTGTGTTTAGTTTTGGTATGTGGTCTTGTCTCTTGGATTTTGGGTTTTAGGTGTTGTTTGTTTTTTCCCAGGTTGGATATTCTGTTATCTTTTTTTTTATGGCAATACGGAGTACGTCGAAGTCGTTATTTTTAACATTGTTTAATATGTTTTCAGTACATTCACTTCTATCTGCGACCGTGAATGTCTTTCGATTGGTATAACTTGTCTAATTGATATATGTTCTTTGAGACGAGTTTGCAAACATGACAATCATGTTGATGTTTTGTGTTTGTGATGTGGTTGTGGTTGGATTGTCGTGTAGGATAGCTTGATGTTGCAATAATAGTAGTACGGTTAAAGATTCATTTGTATATTCATATTGCGGGACGAGCGTCCGACATGTGGACTGCCGTCTTTTCCGGGTTGTATATTATTTTTTTGCGGCACGACCGGGTTGAGGTCGATGTCACCATTGTACATATTATTTTTTATTTTTTGTACTAGGATTGCCCCGTGGTGGAGTGCACAAATAGCCGGGTTCTAGAAGGCAACAAGCCCGCATCTCATGGCGTTGAGACGGAGGGGGCTTCATTATAGAATTGGCAGGCTATTCGCCACGCTCGTAGGGGGTATAGGATGACCTACGGAGGGGCGCTCAAGTTACCGGATTCCGTGGAGTGCTAGGTGGCCCATTCACTTTATTGATTGGGGTGGCCTCACTTCTGGGATTGGCGGGTAACTTGTCGTGCTCATATGGGTCCAAGTTTTCATTGCACAGGCTACCCACACGACCGGGAACGTCGGGTTTTATTTGCGGCTCAAATGAAACCCGCTGCTCCAAAGTTATCCACCATTCTGTGTTATTGGTTGAGAATCTGTGATGTTGATTATATCATGCCTAGGAAGAATGCTATATATATATATTTATTTATATATATACTAGTATATGTTGTATATGTTTTGCACCCGCGCTAGTCCAGGCCCCGCTCTATCGTTAGTTAAGTAACCTAACGGGTGATGACGGGACCCAGTGAAGAATGCGGATGGCATATACGTACATCATATTTTCGTTCTTTTCTGGTGTGATAGGTTAAATGATGGGACCACGTTAATTTTGATTAATGCAAGAAAAAAAACCTAAAAAGATGTTGTTGGAATAAATTTTGAAAAACTATAGTTTTATTCTTTCGCTTTGTATAGTGGTATTTAGTCATGAATACCCTGCACCTCATTCCACAAGGCAAGAGCCGAGATCCCTTCGCGGGGAGTGACCTCTTGAGCAAAAGCTTATAATATAGATTACTCGGTTTTCTTCAAAACCACTAGTTTTCAAAAGCGGAGCCTAAACCACTCCTTTTCAAAACTATCAGGTTCCTTCAACGATATCAAGTTCATTACGGGTTTTTTGCCAAAAACCCAGCCGTAGCCCTCTGTCATTTCGGATAAAAAAACACATAGTATTCATGTGGTGTTTGTTGGCCAAAGTCAAGGCATCGTGAATGGTAGCTATATGTTGCTTATCCGTAGTATAGATAGACGTATTGGTTTATGTAACATTTCAAAAAAATAAAATATTATTTTTGGGAATTTTTATAATTTAATATTATTTGAATGAATATTTTAATATTTTGGTATTATTAAATACAAATAAATGGGAAAAATTTTGGAAAAATTATAGAAATTTTAAAATAGGGTATTTTATGGAATTATGCCATTTTTAAGTTTTTATGATTAGTTATATGCTAATTTAATGCTAATCGCGATTAAAAATCGCTAATCGGTTTTTAAGCAATTTTGTGCAAAACATGCACATATCTTTTTCTACACTTGTGTTACATTTTTCTTGCCATGGTTTTACTTTAGGGTTACTATTCTAGTGAGAATTTTTTGGAGGAAAAAGAAAAGGAAAAGAAAATGGAAAAGGGAATAAAATATGAAGTATGGTGTGAGAGAAAGGTATGGCCTTCTTTGACCTTGGACTTAGCTATCTCTTCATTTTTCCTCTCATCTTCTCTCTCCCTCTTCCTCCATCTCCTGCTGCTGCTGCCTCTTCCCTCACTTCCTCCCCTCTTCAAGCCCCAAATCATCTCACAAACATCACTAAAACCCTACCCCCATTTCATTAAAAGTGTGCACAAGCTCAAGATCTACACATTGGACTAAAGAATCAAGGATTTTGGCCACTAGGGGCAACTCAAGAAAATTTTTGAGTTGCCAAATGAGATAATTACTGAACCCTTAGCTTAGTTTTAGCATTTCCTTTACCCCCATGTTATGATTGAACCGATATTGTGTGGTTTTGGTGACTTGAGGAAAAACCTAGTTAGGGTTGTGAAGAATTTTGTGTTGTGTTGTGAAATTGAGCTCAGTAGAGGTTATACTATCATCCTAGTGCATGAATTGAGACCCTAACCTGAGACTTAAGACCTGAAATACGGATTTCTGAGACGATATCGGGAAAAACTGTAAATCTGGAGTTGTATTTGGTTTGGGAATCTGCTTTCACCCGAGACACTTAAAAATAAAACTGAGTTGACAGTGAGATGTGCATACACCCAGGAAGCTATCACCAAGACCCCCGCCCCCACTTCTTGTTCCAGGCCGCCAATTTATTCCCATTGGCCACAATTTGCGGCCAGACCTGCACCAAACTTGCTCGTTTTGGTTCTGTAGCCCCTACATGCATAGATTAGACCCCTGGTATGTATAGATTTGTCTAGTTTGACCTAAGGTGAAATCTGGAGCCTATTTCCTTAGTTGCTGTTTTGGATTCGTGTTTCCATAGTCCGTATTTTTAATTCTGCATTTGTGTATTTCGTTTTACCTCGACTATTTGGTGTTCATACGACGATATCGAGGATTGATTGATGGTTTTGGAGGCGTACCCATAGGTTCTAACCTATAGGCCCCTTATTGTATCGTTTTGGGTTTCGTATGCCGTTTTAGCTTTGATTTGGTTTTAATACGCATTTACGATACTTTGACATGTAGGTACCCCATGAAGACTTCGGGACGACAAGCAAGCGCGTGGCGACGGCGACAAATAAAGACGCAAGGTGAGTAGATTATATCTACGGGGAGAAGTCGGGTGGATGGCGTATAGCACCCCCGCAGTCCGTAGTTAGTATACTATATATGTATATTACATATATAATAGTTGTAGTGTGTCGTGGATATTGTGTTAGGTGTATTATGGATAGTTTAGGGTTAGAAGTAAACTAGTGTAGTTCCTAGTCGCGAACCCTAGAATAGGTTTACACCCACACGCACACCCTTGCATATTCACTATATTTACACTGTGTTGATGATGATATTGGAGATGAGTCGATGATATTGGGCTTAGTGCCCTGAGATCGGTGATTTGATATGATTCGTATTTGGGATACGACATGTGATTCTTGCGGGCTTTGGATGTGTGTTTACCCCCGCATTCGTACTTATATAGATGGTATCGATTTGTACTAGACTTAGATCAGTACCCCAGATTATGTGATATGGTGATAATGATACCTGATATTTGATGAGAGGAATGTGATACTGACTCGTACCCATCTATTGGGATGTCGTACGATGATTTACCGTACGAGCTTGTATTGATGATAGATCCGTACTCATGACTTGAGGATGTCATACGATATACTGTATCGTACACGATACTATTGAGGCGGGATCACCGACTATTATATCTATATATCGACTCAGAGTTAGGTGGTTTCCTTACCCCTCCCGTTTGACTTGATACTTAGATCAGTAGTTTGCATAGTAGATGTTAGACTAGACCCGAGTCATACCTATTTCAAAAACTACGAATCAGGAATATCTTAAAGACAAATAAAGGGATTCTACGGATACTTTAAAAAGGCGTATCTTTTCTTAAAAACACCGTTGCCCTTATTTTACTAAAAACCCTGATTCGTCTTATTTCAAATGGCATAACTGCATTACATATACATATTGATATAGTTTCTTCACTGTGGTGTTGATTATTTTGTTTCCGCATACTCATGCTATTCATATTGCTTGCCTATGTTTATTGCTATGTTACCATCATACTGTTAGGACACCAGCACCATTATCGATGATGCGTATGTTCCACGTACACTTGCTTGCCGGCTCACACACTTCATCATCAATAATTGCCATGTCACTATACTATAATACTATTGCATTCAGGATACGATCCTTGCATGTCATACTTGTACACATACCTGTTTCCACATACATAGATGATATTTCTAGATTTGGGAACCGCAAGATACTCTTTAAAACTGATTCATTTTAAAAGAGCGGCTTTCCCCAATATGTGCATATCACTATTCCTTGTTGCATGATATATTGATATGCTTACATTCTTTTATATGTCGCATACATCATGCTTTCTGATTGTACGCATTGATATATGTTGTTTCCATGATATTTTTGGATTTGGGAACCGTGGCTATTTCAACTGAGAATATGTATTGTCTTTAAAACCCGGTTTCCCTTGATATGATATTTCAGTGCGTCCACCATGTGTTTTCTCGGTTCTGAGAGTGGCATATGAAACCCGATTCGAGGAGCGGTAGGCACCGTCTGTGGGTACATGGTGGACCCGGTAAGGTACCCCGGGGAAAGAAGACTCGTATATGTTAGACGGTGGGCCTGGAAGGGGAGCACTACCTACCAGTGATAGTTTTTGGACTCGGCGGTTATCATGGGGATACTGACCGGAGTATATACGTATGATACGTTGAAATTCGAGGGTCAAAGCTGGGCACTCAGGTTTCGAGGGAGCGTATGATACGTACCTATCAGGGCTAGTCTTGGGGACAGTGCCTGATAGATGAGGATTTACGTGCCGATGCTAGGCACAGGTTTCATGATGATTTCCATGATTTTGATTATATCCTCATATTTGCATGCATGATGCTTATTGTCATTGGGTGACAGGTGGACGGGATCTACATTTACATTATGCAGACATTGATCACATACGGACTTTGATTACATTGATCATACTTCATTTGTATATATAACAGGGTATGAGGGCGCTGTTATATATACCCTTACACCAATATTAGTGGTATGGGACGCTAATATATGTGTATTGATATCCATTTTTGATACTTCATCTTATTTACTTCATGCAGACATACCTTATATGTACGACATGTTATTACCTGAGTACTTGGCACTACATACATGTTTAGATGATACATTGCCAACTTATCATGCTTCAGACTTACTTTTGAGCTTTATTTTATATACTGATTGTATTGACCTAGGATTATGTCTTGCATTCGGTTTCTGCTTGTAGATATTTTCTATTCACGAGTTGGCAACTCACCCCCGTTGTGCCACAGTTCTTGCAGGGTTTTGCCGTACAGGTTCCATAGCGGCATTTCTGGCACACTGCTTCTATATGGGTGACTTGCTTGGGTAGGTGGGTTCTTTTGTATCAGAACCGCCATTGTACATGTATTATTCCTTGTATCTAGAAATTTCCATCAACGAAAACTTGTATATTGTTTCAGACTTAGACACTAGTGATGTATTATTTCGACCTTAGAGTCGCGTGTAGTAGTATTACGGTATTCATGTTATTTGAGTTTCTTTTGAGTTTTTGATCCTCGCCATTCGGCGTTGTATATTATATTGCTTGTGTGGTTGTGACCGTCAATTGACGAAGAGATAGCTCCCGCTTGGGGATGCCTTTTATCATTGCATATATCTTGTTCTTGTTGTACCCCGTTCGGGGTAAGTTTTTACAAAGGAAACTCTGGCGAAATTTTCAGAAAAGACTACAAATTTTAAAAATGCATATTCGGCTTAGTTATTTTAACACTTTGATTTCCAAAAATGTTTCATCACTTATTAAAAACCAGTTTTCTTTATCTTACTCCTTAAAATGGTTTTAGATTTCTGGGCTTTTGGCTTACTTGGATCAGATGGGGTCCTATAGACTTTATATGGTTCAAGGGCCAGTCACGTGCTCTTTCGGGTCGTGACAGCTTAAGACAGTTGTACCATCTTGTTGGCCAAAGTCAAGGGTGTGTGCGGATGGGTCTAAACCAATCAGGACAATAACGGGTAGAACTTGACTTGCGCGTTATGATTTGTTGGCCAAAGTCAAGGTCATAAGCGCTTGGGGCAAAAACCATGTCGGGAGTTTCAAATATACAGAAAACTTGCAGAGTTAGCATACAATCTAGAGTGTGGTGACTAGAGTGGATTATATCTAGGTCATTGCACAATGATGGTTGGATCCCGATCCCACTGATGAGTAGGATTAATCTCGGGAGATTATTTCACTTAACAATCAATGCTATAAACCAAGTAGGTGTCTAGAACGGTGTTAGCGGGGCTACGCCACCAGGGAAAAGAGGTTATATAATTAAGGAACTTCACGGAAGCGTTGTAAAACCTCCCTCGAAGTACCAACACTAGCCTGGCTGAAAGGTTAAGCAAGTATTGTGACGTGCGATTAATCCTGACTAGTTCTTCTTTTAGGGTTTGAAGAAGAATTTGAGGAAACAAAGGGAGTCATCCTGATTAGACAAATTAATAACCAATTTAATCTTGCAAGAGCGCACACTAAGTGTTTCTTTTCTCTATTCAGGTAGCAACCATTTCGCGCCCTAATCAAAATAATAAAATGTATCGCTTGACCTATCCGAATTCTTATTCGGGGCTAGGGAACGTCGGTTTGGCTCTAACTTATGACGGCGATCATGAGTATGAGCAAAGGAAAGAGGATAGTCTGAATTCCTTGATGACCCCAACGAAGAAGAAGCATACTATTGCGTCTTCTTTAGGTGTTTTTGTTATTGAGAACTGTATTTCGGTCTGTCCTACCTCCTGGGTACTAAATACCGAATCATGATCTCATATCTGTAATTTATTGCAAGGACTGAAAAAAAGTAGGATAGTTGGACCTGGTGATATGTCCCTCTGAGTAAGGAACGGAGCACAAGTTGATGTTGCTGCCGTCGGAGAATATCACCTAGCATTGCCAAGTGGCAATACTATGATTTTGAACAATTGCTACCATGTACCTTCCATGGTTTGCAACATCATATCAGTTTCTTTACTTGATAAAGATGGATATAACTTTGTTCTTGATAGAAATATCATGAACATTTATCTTAATCAGGTATTGGTTGCAAAAGGTATATTGTGTAAAGGTTTTTATGTTCTAAATCAAAACACAGTTTTCAATATACAAAACACACGCAAGAGAAAAAGTTCAGATACGAACGAAACCTACTTGTGGCATTGTAGACTTGGTCATATCCGAGAGAAAAGACTGAGTAAATTGCATAAAAATAGATATTTGAATACGTTCGAATTTTCATCTTATCAAACTTGTCAGTCCTGTCTCAAAGGAAAAAAGACCAAATCTCCGTTCACCAGACACGGAGAAAGAGCAGGACAACTCTTGGGACTCATACACAGTGATGTATGTGGTACAATGTCTATACATGCACGAGATGGGTTCTCGTACTTCATCGCATTCACTGACGATCTCTCTAGATTCCGATATGTGTATCTTATGAAATATAAATCTGAAACTTTTGAGAAATTCAAAGAATACAAGAACGAAGTAGAGAACCAGATTTGTAAAAGTATCAAGATCCACCGATCTGATAGAAGATGAGAGTACTTGAGTACAGAATTTCGGGACTTTCTAAAAGAGAATGGTATTCTCTCTCAGCTTACTCCTCCGTATACACCTGATTGATAGAGATTTTCTGTGTTTAAATTACCGCAATCAAGATGGTGTCACTTGGTAGCTAGCCGGTTGAGTACGAGTCGATCCACAAGGAGATGGAATCCTTTTCTTTATGGTTTAACGATTTAAATCCAAAAGATTTTGGGTTTTGTTTTAAGATCTATGAATGAGAATAAGTTGATAAAAAGCTTGCTAGGGTTAGGATTAGGTTAGTTCGAGATAGGGATCTTCTCACATCGTTCAATGCCTTAGTTATGAATATAGGTGTTAGGGTAATCGGTAACAACGGGGATTAGCATGACTAGGAGGAAACTTACAAGTCTACGCTAGGCTTTCCATGCTTAGTTTCTTTCTTTTGGTCCTTGTCCATCCGTTCTTGGCTCTTATCCCTAACCTCCGGTTAATTCAACCTCAACCGGTCTAACTAGGGAATTACCGCTATCATGTAGGATAGGGTGCCATATTGAGCGGATTGAGGTTGAATTAAAGGGAGTCCTTATTTAATATGTTGGGCAAAGAAAGGAGTGAGAGAGATTTCCTTCTCTCAAACCTTTCTTCTCCTGCCCTAACTAGTGAGGAATTACTCACTCCTTAAAAAGATAAAAATAAAATTCGAGATAAGAAAAATGCAGATTAAATTCTACAACTAGATTAACAAATAATAATTGCAGATAATAAAATACGATAAGAAAAATGCGAGAAAAATAAAGGAACTTACTTTTATTGATGACCTCTTAAAAGCTCATTACAATGGAGAATTAAATTCTAGATCTAAAAAAAGAGAAAAAATAAAAAGAGGAATCTAAGAAAGGCACCCTAAAAGAGGCACACCTAATTTGGCTTTGAGCTCTCCTATTTATAGATAGGAAAACCCTAGGTTTACATTCTGATCCATACATGAAATTACAAAACTACCCTAAGAGAGCCGAGTCAAAGCACCGACACTGCCACCGACACGTGCATTACACGGCCGCGGAACCGCGGCAGAAGTTCCTGTTTAGCCATGGTTCAGCAGCCATATGGTGGAATCTTGGGTCCATCTTTTCAGGTCTTCTACTAGTTGCTTTTATCTTCTGTTTGGTATAATTGGTTTCTCAAAAGCTTTTCCATTCTCTTCCAGATATTCAGCAGTGAACTCTTGCCTTGAACTCCGCTTGAACTGGTATGCGGCATCATGCGGATCAGTATTCATCTGTTATTGGTCGTAGTCCTACATTTGTTGCGACTTTTCACGAATCTCACTGTAAAGAGTTGAGAACCTATAACCTGCAACTATTATAGTAGACATGGATCAAAAGCACCTATTTATATGCAATATGATTAAGAATGGGCGATATAAAAATGCTAAAATCTGATATGAACAAATACCCCCAAACTTATCTTTTGCTCGTCCCGAGCAAAACCAATTTTATTCTCAAAAAAATCCTAACCTCACTTTCGCAGGGAACGCGACTGCACTGAGCTCGTGCAATAAGCCGTTAAACCTCTAGGTGTCCCTAGTAGGAGGAGTGTTGTCTCCTGAGGGTTTTCAGCGGATACTACCCACAAAATCCAATCAATTTGGCCGTTGACTCTAATTCTTCAATTCAATATTCTAGCAAGAAATTCTATTATCTTCAACTTAGAAATCATCAACCCGTATTTTTCACACTTCTTTTTCATTTATCTTAAGATCATATACGTTTTGCCAATTTATAAAGCTTTTAGCATCTCCTGAGTTTTCCTTCTAAGGTGCAATCTTAACTCAGGAATTTTTATCATCTCTACTGAAGATATAAGCCCTATCTTTTATTCCTATCTCGCATCCAGACTCCAATTATATACTCCTACGTGTGTGTAATTATAACCCCCTACACTTGGAAATTCAATTCAAGTTTTCATACTCTTGTCCATCTTCCAAAATACTTTTAGTTGGTTAATTTTATATCAAATTGCTCACACATCCTTCATGCGACCGTTAATACTTCTTGAGGCAGTAAACGACCGATTACAAAATGTGCTTGCGCATTTAGGCATAATTCTTCGTCTTGCAATACCTAAGGCTTAGCAGTGACTCTGAAACCAGTTGGTCTAAGGCACTAGGTTATAAAGCACCATCGGTATATTTTTTATTTATAGTGCCTTAAGTAATTACAAAACCAGTGTTCATTTTTTATCTCTTTATTCACCACTTATACTTTTATTTTATTTTCCTTCATACTAAGGATTTTAGACAAGAGCATTTCAAGGTATCCTCTGCTATCCCAAGTTTCAAGATGCGTGTAAGTGCGTATAATAGGGTATATATTTTCAGAATTTGGACTTAAGGTTCAGAATTATTTTTCAGACTTATACTTCAAATAGAGCTTTCAATACCTTTCCCTTATTTCGATTTAGCCCAAGAACTGAACTCAAAATCTGTCTATTTCTAAATAAATTACAAGGACGTATATTTTCTACAGTTAAACTTTATGAAAGGTTATTTTTAGGGTTTTTAATTTACTATGTTTAGGATCTAGTTTTTCCTAACTAGTCAACCATCATGTTGAACTTAAGTCAAATATGACAAAATTGAACTTTTCAATCTTTATAATTTTTAAAAAATTTGATTTTTATGGATTTTAAAATAAGTATGCAAATGCACATGAATGCGAAGGAAGAAAGCTTACTGAGCACACCCCCAAACTTAAACTTGACAGTGCCCTCACTGTCAGGCTACACCAAGAAGGTCAAAATTGTCGGCACTCCCCTGTTTTTTTTTGTTTTTTTATTTTTATTATTATTATTAACAAAAATATATATATATATACACACAAAAAGGTGCCCCCTGATCGCACGCTAAAAGCGTGTCGGATGTTCAAAGTTCTAAAGTTTACCACGATCAGGACGGTATCGCTATGCAGCTAGCCGGTTGAGCACGGGTCGATCCACAGGGAGATGGTTGTATGTCCTTTCTTCTTTTAGACGAGTCAATAAAGAATATGTATGAGTTTGTTCAATCTAACCTATGTGTATTATTTGCAAGTATAAAGTTGTTAAGAAAAAGATACGAAATTGTAAGCTAAAGAAATCCGTACTCAAAACCTTTGAGCCGAGTCTTGACCAATTGAAGCTAGAGCAATCGGCAACAACATGGATTAGGGGATTTAAGCACGGTATTCGTGGAATCCGGCTTATTTACCCTTGTCCTTCCGTTCTTGTCTCTTGCTTTCGCCTCCGGCCAAACCGAACGCAACCGGTCGCGGTTAGGAATCACCGTTACCTTGGTAGGGTAGGGTGCCTAACAGAGCGCTTGCGTAACGTTTGGGCGGAGTTCAATGGAAAATAACGGGAAAAGTAAATGAGCAAAGAAACATTAACTTACAATACCGTATTTATTCTTAACAACGATAATTACAACCATTCACAAAATGAGCAAAAAAGAGAGAACAAAAAGAACAAAGAAAAGAAAAGATTACAAGTAAGTAAGTGCATGAATTTAAATTGCAAATAAGTAAAGCAAAAAAATAAAAAGCAAGTAATAAATAAGCAATAAAAAGAACTAGAAACTAGAACTCAAGACGAGCATGGGATCAATAGCCAACCCTTAAACTTGCAAGCTCAATCAAGAGGTTGCAAGATCAAGAGAAGGGTAGAGAACGCATGTGAAATGAAGCGCTAATTCCATAAGAAAAAATACGACCCTTGAGATCAATAACAAACCCTTAACCTTTCAAGCTCAATGAAGAGGTTGAAAGATCAAGAGAAAGCAAGAATCTCAAGGGGAAGTTAAACAAAAGAGAATGATACAAAAACCCTCATCTTCATTGATCATCCACTCAATGCTCTCACTACATTTTCATGGAGGAAAGATGAAGAAGAAGAAGAAGAACTACACTAAAACCTACAAAAGAGGAACAAAGAATGAACACCAAAAGCTTGGCAAGTTCTGGGATATTTATAGGCAGGGAACTGGAAACCTAAGGCAACAATCTGGCATAATATGAAGTCCCCAAACTGCCCCTGAAAAACGTCAGAAAGAGGAGCCTATATGGCCGCGGAACCGCGGCCTAGACCCCCTATTGGCCGCGGTTCCGCGGCCCTTTAGTGGAGTTGGGTGGTCGTCTTTTGGGTGCTTCCCTGGTTTGTTGTTGTCTGCTGTGTGGTATATGACTTTTCTCAGAAACTCTTCACAATTATTCCAGAATTTTAGTAGAACAAAGGGTGATGTGATGTGGATCTTTTGCCATGATTTCCTCGAGCTCCGCGTAGATTTCTTGGATCTTGTGTTGCCATTGAGCCTTGTGCATGACATGACAATCGATTTGCCATTTTGTCCCTTAACTGGTATGTGGCAACACACGGATAGAGAGCGGAGACCGTGTTTTATCTGTTGTTGGCAGTAATCCGGAATTTGTCGTACTTTTCCATAGATTTCACTGTTTAGAGTTGAGAACCAGTATTCTGCAAATATGTAGCAAACACTGATTAAAAGCACCTGCCTATAAATAAACGAGCGTAAGAATGGGCGGTATAAAATGCAATATTCTGGTATGAACACCCCCCCAAACTTAAGTGAAACAGTGTTTCCACTGTTTAAGCATTAAAGTTCAGAGTTAGGAAGGAGAAAAACACAGTATCAAGCTATACAAGGCCTTACACAGGCCAAAGGTTAGCACCAACCATTCAAAGAATTTATCAGTGAAGCGCACCGGTTGGTGGAAGAACATGTTGTATAGAGTCAGGAAGAAATGGGGTAAAGATAAGTGGTGTAATGGAAAAGGTTTACGTCTCGATTTGTAGAGGTGAAACAATAATGGTGAACGGAAACGAGAATGTGGATGATTAGGAATGGGAAGAATGATCACATTCTCGTATGGGATAAGAAGAAATGGTGGTGGTTCGACTTTTTCAGGTGGAGGTTGATTAATCACAAAATCCGTGTCGTTTAGGAATGCGAGTTCGTCGGCGAAAATATCTTCGAAACTTTCATCGATGGTCCGATTGAACGTTTCAATGTCAATAAGTGTCGCGCCAGAACTCAACACACTTTATTTTTCAAAAGTTATGGAGGTAGGAGACTCGTAAGGCGCATCTACTTTATTCTCAAAAGAGTCTAAATTAAGTTGTTTTTCTAGAATTATCGAACTCAAAATATCGGATTGTGATTCATTAACACTCGCTATCATTAAAGGAAGATTAGAAGAAGAACTAGAAAAAGTAGGAGAAAGAAGTTGAATACGAACTTGAGGGTGGAGATGGAGTGTATAAATTAGCACAATTTGTAATGACGGATGTGTAAAAAGCGATTGTGCTAATCTATCAACCCACTGAGAAATGAGGTCAAATCCCTCAAGAGTCGTGAGAAAACATGGGTATGTCGAACTTGGTAAGCTAGACATTGAAAATGAAAGTGTAACGGTTCCTTGCAAGGTCGGAGCGAGGATGGAGGGAAATGAATGAGTAAGGGTATCGGTTAAAGATTCAGGAGGGTGTGCGCAGTCAATGAAAGGGATAGAATGAATTGGAAAATCCGACTCCTCAAGTAAAACTTCTTCATCCTCAATAATTTCCTCAATACACTCCATGCAATTCTCATCAAAATCAAGACGCATATGAAGTTCGGGAGAAACATTTAATGACTCGGGATGGTGAATTGGAGAGAAAAATTCAGTCAAATCTGCGGGTTCATCATCCAAAATATTCCCAGCGTGGATATCCTCAATCAAGTGAAAGTCAATTTTCTTAGACACCTCATCAAAAGCATGGATATTAATCAAATCAGGTTCTAGAGTGGAGGTGTAGAGGTCAAAAGGATCGGTGACGGTTTCACTCGAAAGGGACCCTTCACAATCAAGTAAATCAAACACTACAAATTCGCACAACTCATTAAACTTTCTATCTTCAACTGGTGAATCATTTGGGACACATGATAGACATTCAAAACCGGAGTTGTGGGATTCAATTGGGGATGGGTAGGTTTGATTTGGAAGGGTGCACAGCTCACTCTCTCCACTCAAATTATCAATCTGTCCAACCGCCTCATCATACATTGGAAAATTTGGAGCTAGTTGGAAACCAACTACCTGGTCACTAGGTTGTATGAGGACGGCCATAGACGCATTCAGATCCATCATCTGTTGGTATGACGCTACCCTAAAGTCTTCCAACGACTGATCCAGACTAGACATGGATTGTGAAGGAGTTTCAGTAAAATATTCAAATTTGTTTGGATACTGAAAACTCCCAAATGGCTGTGTAGAAGCAATGTCCAGGGAAGGTGTAAAAGTTGGGTAGGATGGATAGGAATAGAATGGTTGGACAGGGGTAGGATCAAAATACGGATAAGAAGGTGAATGGAATTGTTGATCCAAAGAACTCGTATTGGTGAAAGGAGTGAAAGATCGGTTACGAGATTGTTCAATATGTTCAGCAATAGACATGGGTTTCGGAGTTACAACAGGACTCAAAAAATGAGTATCAACGTAAGAAGGTGGTGAAGGTTGATACAAGGTGGATTGCAGAGTCCAATTGGTTGTCCTAGACACGTCTATCCGATCTTTCAAAGAAATTTTGGGCATGGAGGGGTCGTTCGAAATTCGACCAAAATAAGAACCGTGGGAAGTAATGTCTGGTTGTGGGTACCAAAGTTCGGCAAGAATTTTGCGAGGTGGGGTACCCATGATGTAATGAGAGAAAAGAGGAGAAAAAGAATGTGATTTTTTTATTTTTTTATTTTTTTTGTAAAAATTTGTTTGTTTTTGAAGTTTAGAAATTTTTGAAAGAGTTTTACAAGAATGTATACGGACTTACTTCAAACAATCACAGTTAAAACATGCACAATCAAACCTAGAGCTATGGTCTTCTAACTCCACTAGACTGCTCCTAACTGTTCCATAGTGACAAGTTGTGAGATATCCCTCAAATCGTCTCTTCACTGCCAATTGTGGTCAGGTAAGCACAAATGAAGAAAGGAGGGTTCCGCTCACGAATCACCGTAAGACGGGCCTTTTAAACTTACCTTTATCACTTGTCTAGCCTACGCACCACAAAGTCAAGTTTAGATAAACAATTGAATACCCACAACCTTCCTCTGTCCTAATGAGCACGACAGTTCTTAGTTGACTGAGTCTAGGTATTTTTTAATTTAGCTAAAGGGTGATGCATATGCTTTTTAGTGATTTTTGGGGTCTTAGGAAGGGTAATGGAATCCCCACCCAATCTTGATTGGTGTTATAGCTCCTTAAATTCCGTATTAATTATGCAAAAGAAGTAACACACCAAAAATTTAAAACACTTTCAAAAATTTTATTTTTGGCTGCGGCGCAAAGAATCCTACACAAAAATCAGTTTATTGGAGGGGAAGAGAATTTGCACAAAGAATACTGCAGAAAAATTTGTCAGTGGAGTTCAGAGGAGAGGAGAGGAGAAAAGATATTCACAGAGATTTTGGTTTTCTGACGTCACCATTTGACCGCGGTTCCGCGATCAAATTGTCGATTATACCGCGGTTCCGCGGCTGTTCAGACGTTTGACTGCTTCAAAATTGTTCCCTGTGCTGAGTTTGTTTTCCTCTTTCTCTCTAGATCTCTTGAATATTGATTTGTTCACTGAATTTGCTCCAGATCTGAAATAGAGTTTTCTCCAAGCCTGCACACTTGCACAAAAACCTTTCAAAAATAACATGATGATTTTTATTTTTATTTTTTTTTGTTTTAAATTTTTTCAATTTTTATAATTTTTTTTAAAAAAAAATATTCTTTTAATTAACCCGAAATTACACAAAGAAATAAACTACCGTCTCCCCGGCAACGGCGCCATTTGATTATCAGATATTTTCTGCATGCTTAAATTTTAATTACCGCAATAAAGACGGTGCCGCTTGGTAGCTAGCCGGTTGAGTACGGGTCGATCCACAGGGAGATGGAATCCTTTTCTTTATATTTTAACGAGTTAAATCCAAAAGATTTTGGGTTTTGTTTTAAGATCTATGAATGAGAATAAGTTGATAAAAAGCTTGCTAGGGTTAGGATTAGGTTAGTACGAGATAGGGATCTTCTCACATCTTTCAATACCTTAGTTATGAATATAGGTGTTAGGGTAATCGGCAACAACGGGGATTAGCACGACTAGGAGGAAACTTACAATTCAAAGCTAGGCTTTCCATGCTTAGTTTCTTTCTTTTGGTCCTTGTTCGTCCGTTCTTGGCTCTTAGCCCTAACCTCCGGTTAATTCAACCTCAACCGGTCTAACTAGGGAATCACCGCTATCATGTAGGATAGGGTGCCGTAGTGAGCGGATTGAAGTTGAATTAAAGGGAGTCCTTATTTAATATGTCGGGCAAAGAAAGGAGTGAGAGACATTTCCTTTTCTCAAACCTTCATTCTCCTGCCCTAACAAGTGAGGAATTACTCACTCATTAAAAAGATAAAAATAAAATTCGAGATAAGAAAAATGCATATTAAATTCTACAACTAGATTAACAAATAATAATTGCAGATAATAAAATACGATAAGAAAAATGCGAGAAAAATAAAGGAACTTACTTTTATTGATGACCTCTTAAAAGCTCATTACAATGGAGAATTAAATTCTAGATCTAAAAAAAAAGAGAAAAAATAAAAAGAGGCTTCCAAGAAAGGCACCCTAAAAGAGGCACACCTAATTTTTCTTTGAGCTCTCCTATTTATAGATAGGAAAACCCTAGGTTTACATTCTGATCCATACACGAAATTACAAAAATACCCCAAGAAAGCCGAGTCAAAGTACCGACACCGCCACTGATACGTGCATTGCACGGCCGCGGAACCGCGGCAGAAGTGCCTGTTTGGCAGCGGTCATATGGTGGAATCTTGGGTCCATCTTTTCAGGTCTTCTACCAGTTGTTTTTATCTTCTGTTTGGTACACTTGGTTTCTCTAAAGCTCTTCCGCTCTCTTCCAGATATTCAGCAGTGGACTTTTGCCTTGAACTACACTTGAACTGGTATGCGGCATCATGTGGATCAGTATTCATCTGTTATTGGTCGTAGTCCAACATTTGTTGCGACTTTTCACGAATCTCACTGTAAAGAGTTGAGAACCTGTAACCTACGACTATTTAGCAGACATGGATCAAAAGCACCTATTTATATGCAATGTGATTAAGAATGGGCGATATAAAAATGCAAAAATCTGATATGAAAAGCACAACGGTGTATCGGAGTGAAGGAACCATACCCTATTGGACATGGTTCGTTCCATGATGAGTAATGCCGAGTTGCCTCTTTCTTTCTGTGGGTTTTCTCTTGAATTAGCTGCATTCATATTGAATAGAGCACCGTCCAAGTCAGTTCCTTCCACCCAATATGAAATATAAAGTGGAAAGAGACCATGTCTTAATTACATTAAGATATGGGGGTGTCATGCTTTTGTTAAAAAGCAGAATCCAGATAAACTTGAGGCAAGGTCTGTATTGTGCAAGTTTGTGAGATACCCTAAGCATTCTAAGAGGTATCTATTCTACCACAGTGAAGAACAGAAGGTGTTTGTATCTCGCCACGCTACCTTTTTAGAAAGGGAATTTCTTGAAAAAGAAATTAGTGGGAGTACAGTAGAGCTAGAAGAAATTCAGGAACCACAGACTGTAACAGAGGATTTAGAAGAACCCCTAGATTCGGTAATACCCGATGAACCTCAGCCACTCCACAGATCTAGTAGCCGCCCAAGAGATACTACGGTTTTCTCATTGACGGGGATTGAGAGGATTTCATCTTGGAAGAAGATGATCCTACTAGCTTCAGGCAGGCCATTATCAGTAGGGACTCTGATAAGTGGCTAAATGCTATGCAATCCAAAATGGAGTCCATGTACGCCAATAAAATGTAGACCCTGGAAGTTTCTCCACCCGAGGTAAAACCTATTGGATGCAAATGGATCTACAAGAAGAAGATTGGTGTAGATGGGCTGGTGGAAACCTATAAGGCTAGACTTGTTGCAAAAGGTTTTCGTCAAAGACCAAGACTGGACTATGACGAAACTATTTCTCCAGTGGCTATGCTCAAATCCATTCGGATCCTTCTTGCCATTGCTGCTTTCCATGACTATGAAATCTGGTAGATGGACGTAAAAACGGTTTTTCTAAACGAAAGTTTAGAAGAGTGCATTTATATGGATCAGCCAGATGATTTTGTAGACAGTGGGAGTAGTAAGAAGGTGTGCAAGTTGCTCAAATCCATTATGGATTGAAGCAGGCATCGCGTAGCTGGAACATCTATTTTAATGAAACAGTCAAGGAATTTGAGTTCATCAAGAACAAAGATGAGCCATGTATTTATAAGAAGATTATAGGACAAACTGTCGTATTCCTAATCTTGTACGTGGACGACATTCTTGTGATAGGAAATGATATTCCTATGCTATAATCGGTCAAGTTATTCTTATCACAAAGGTTCTCCATGAAGGTCCTGGGTGATACCTCGTACATTCTGGGAATCAAGATCTACAGAGATAGATCCAAGAGATTACTCAGACTCTCGCAGTCCAGGTATATAGAGACCATACTAAAGAGATTTAGTATAGAAGATTCCAAGCGTGGTAACATACCCGTATTGCACGGAATCACCCACTCCAAGAAGATGTCTCCAAAGACTGACGAGGAGAGGGTTCGCATGAGCACTATACCCTATGCTTCGACGGTAGGATCTATAATGTATGTGATGCTATGTACAAGACGAGATGCAGCTTATGCGCTGAGCGTGGTGAGCCAGTATCAGTCGAACCCAGGTGAGAACAACTGGACAGCAGTGAAGAACATTCTCAAGTACCTGAGAAGGACTAAGGAGATGTTCTTGGTTTTCGGTAATGGAGACCTGAAGGTCGAGTCCTTTACCGATTCAAGCTTCCAGAGTGACAAGGATGACAGCAAGTCTGTCTCGGGTTTTGTGTTTACCCTCAATGGAGGGGCGGCGTGTTGGAGGAGCTCCAAACAGGATACCGCCGCAGACTCGACGATGGAGGCTTAATACATTGTTGTAAGCGATGCCGCAAAAGAAGCGGTCTGGATGAAGAAGTTCATTACTGAACTTCTGTTAGTTCCATCCATTGTTGACCCAATACCTCTGTATTGCGACAACAATGGGGCTATAGCCTTAGAGAAGGAACCGCAGCCCCATCAGAAGTCCAGACACATCTTAAGGCGGTATCACTTGATAGGGAGATCATAGATCGCCAGAAGATCGTGGTCCGGAGAGTGGATACCAAAGAGAACACGGCGGATCCATTTACAAAAGCCCTTCCTCAAGCACAATTCGAGCTACTTTTTGAGATGTTAGGTATGCGGTACGCCAGCAGCTGGCCTTAATGCAGACGTTGGGTATTCGGTACGCCAATTACTGGCCTTTAGTGCAATTGGGAGATTGTAGAATAAGTATGCCCTAGAGGTCAGAATTGTATATGTATACATATGGATGCTGGGGATATGCATGTACAGGACAATCTTGCTCAGTTATATAGTATACTATTTGAGATATCTTTGTCAGGATATGTGTATTTATTTTTATTGATGTTTTATCCAGCTTGCGCATATTGATAAAGACTCGATACAATAGTATACTATTATGGTTTGTCTTTATCTTAACATGTGCATATGTTATATATGTCGACCATATGTTGATAAAGCCCGTAGGATCTTGCTTTAACTACCAGCGTTATGATGGCGATCATACTTGTGGGAGCTGGGTAGTCTATAAGCACATCCTTAAAAGTCTCAAGTCGTAGGAGTATCGAGATCGGGCATTGATACTCCAGAGTAGACTTGCGTATATGTTTCGAGACCCCGACGATGGGCGAGGTTGGACCCATATCCATTGGTGTGATCACCTAAGATTGCATACAGGTGCTCACTAGGGGTGAGTACACTAGACAGACACGCTGAGAACCTCTAGATGGTATTATACCTATCGTCAGCGGTTCTCTTGTGACATATGTACAGTTTAGTCTTTGGACCTGAGATCGTCATTTGTCTCATGTGAGTTCCCACTGTGCTTTGATCACTACCCTACCACGGCTCTACTGAGTCGTGCAAGCAGGTTTTGGTTGGGTACAGTCCCGAGCCACATGGTGGCAGTGAGTGATTGTCAGGGTTCGTCCCTCCCGATATTTGGAGTTGATATCGCACTGTGTTCAATCGGTCGGGACCACAAGACCTTGGCCAAGACAGCTGGGATTTACTGATAGGTTGATCAGTAGTTTTCCGGATTGGTCATGAGCCACATCAGCATGAATTATCGAGTTATTAGGGTCAGACGTTTACCATCCCCTAGATCCGGTATGCGATACTCTTAGACGAAGAGACTGGACTGTACGGATATTGTCACGGATAGGCTCAGTAGGGATCCGGATGAGTTTGCTCGTCGGCTTTCCTTTTCGACACGTACCTGGGTAGACGTTACGTACAGCTAGTGCCACTGACATGCTTGTGGTTAAACCCACTGCCAGCAGCGTACTGTCGAGTCTTTAGAGTCCCACACAGAGGGTTTCCCTGCTTCGGGCGAAACGATGTAGTGGTCGTATGGTTTTACGGCTGGGTTCGATCACATACGTGTACGTGTACACACATGATGTTCGGGAGGATAATACTAGCGGCCTTTAGTTTAAACCGGATCCTAGTAATAAATTGTTAGATTATTTTTGTCTCTTTTGTATTTGTATTTTTCGAAATACGAATATGGGCATGTATATACGGTGAGGAGTATTCTTGTAATTTGTTACAAGAGTGCTTTTAGAATATGAAATCTCATTGTTTGTTTTAACCATTTAGTTAAATGGTTAATAAGGTGTTGGTATCAGGTGTTGACTTTTCTTAAGTGAACCATGGCTACTTGTTAACTCACTTGGTGAGTTATGAGTTACTATTGAGGCAAGGTGGCATCTAAATATTTTGCATAAAATATCTAGATATTTTGTAGTGGAGACAATATTTTTTTATTATCTTGGCATGCTTGCTTTATTAGTAAAAAGTCTTATCCATTCTTCACCTAAGTTTTCTTGTGTTGCTCTCTACAACTCTCTCATCTCCTCCAAGCTTCTCTTCTTCTACCTCATACCCTAATAGTCTCATGTATTGAAAAACCTAGGATTCTTGAGACAAAACATTCCATCATCACTCTCTACATCACTTAGGTTACTTAGATTAGCAAACCAAGTAACCTAGTTACCTTAGTTTAAAGGTAGGAGCCCAAAGTAGACACTCTCGGATAGATCATCTTTGATGCAAAGAGCCGTTGATCAAGCTCGATCATGGAAGCTACTAAGAGCACACTAAAGGAGAGGAGTGAAAACCCGAAGGACTTGAACCTCTTGGTATAACTGATGGCTTCTCTTTTTGCTAGTTAGATTTATGGTAGATCCGGTTTAGGGTTATTCTAGCACTATGTTTTTATCGTTAGAAAAAAATTTGTTCCGCATTTAGCTACGGTAGTTGGCCAGGGCGCTAGCGTAACCTTTCACAGGCCATCACGAGTGGGGACTCTGTGAAATGGCTGGATGCTATGCGATCTGAGATGGAATCCATGTACACCAATAAAGTATTGACTTTGGAAGTTGCTCCTTAAGGGGTAAAACCCATCGGGAACAAGTGGATCTTTGAGAAAGATAATTTGGTGTGGATGGAAAAGTTGAGACTTTCAAAACTAGACTTGTAGCAAAAGATTTTCGTCAACGATCTAGTGTCGACTATGATGAAACCTTTTCTCCTGTCGCTATGCTTAAGTCCATCAGGATCCTACTTGCCATTGCTGCATACCATAACTACGAAATCCATCAGACTGCAAGTCAAAACCGCTTTTCTAAATGATGATGTAAAAGAGAGCGGGTATATGACACTGCCAGAGGGCTTCATAGACGGTGGAAGCAGCGGAAGCGTGTGCAAACTGGTTAAATCCATCTACGGATTAAACCGGGCATCGCGGAGATGGACATCTATTTTGATGAAGCTATCAAAGAGTTTGATTTCATAAAAAATATAGATGAACCATGTATATATAAGAAGGCTGTAGAGAGTGAGGTTGTCCTCCTCGTATTGTACGTGGATGACATACTCTTGATAGGAACCGATGTTCCTATGCTACACTCGGTCAAGCTCCTCTTATCACACAAGTTATCCATGAAAGATCTAACTGATGCCTCCTACATCCTGGGGATATAGATCTATAGAAATAGATCTAAATGGATTTGGGATTGTCCCAATCCAGGTACATAGACACCATACTAAAGAGCTTTAGTATGGAAGATTATAAGCATGGTAATGTACCCGCTTGTTCAGGAATCACTCTCTCTAAAAAGATGTCTCCCAAGACTGATTTGGAGAAGGCTCGCATACAAGGGATACCCTATGCTTCGGCAGTCGGGTTAATCATGTATGCGATGATGTATACCAGACCGGATGTAGCTTGCTCACTAGATTTAGTGAGTAAGTATCGAAAAGATCTTGGGGAAAAGTACTGGACAGCTGTGAAGAACGTTCTTAAGTACTTGAGAAGGACTAAAGAAATGTTCTTGGTGTATGGTAATGGTGAACTCCACGTGGAGTCCTTTACCGATTCGAGCTTCCAGAGTGATAAGGATGACTGAAAGTCAGTCTCGGGTTTTGTCCTCACCCTCGGTGCAAGGACGGTATGTTGGAAGGGTTCCAAGCTATATACCGTAGCAGACTCGTTGATAGAGGCTGATTACATCGCTACCAACGATGCTGCCAAAGAGGCTGTCTGAATGAATAAAGTTCATAAGATAAACTTGGTTCCTACCATTGAGCATCCACTACCTATGTATTGTGATAACAATGGAGTTGTGGTTTTGGCCTAGGAACCCCGGTCCCATCAGCGATCCCGACATATTCTTAGACAGTATCACCTGATCATGGAGATAGTTGATCTCCGGGAGATCAAGATCAGAAGAGTTGACACAAAGGATAACACAGTGGATCTACTCACCGAAGCCCTTCCCCGATGCTATTCGAGAGACTTTTAGGACGTTGGGTATGAGATACTACAACAACGGGCCTTAGTGCAAGTGGGAGATTGTTAGGAATATGTATGCCCTAGAGATCATTATTGTTGATATAGTGGATGCTTGGACATATATAGAGAGGACTTTCTTGCTTGACATGATAGTATGCTATCTGGTTGCCTTTATCTTAACATGTAGACTAGTATTTTTATATTGTCTGTCTCTTACATGTTGATAAAGCCCTTAGGTTATGTACTTGACTACTAGGATTATGATGAGATCATACTAGTGCGGCCAGGGTGGTCAAAAAGTACATCATTTAACTGTTCCTAGTCGAGAGGATATCGAGACAGGGCATCGATATTCCAGAATAGACTAGTGTATACGTTTCTTGTCCCTTGGAGGGCGATGATTGATCCCACAACCATTGGTGTGTGACATCAAAGATTGTACACATGTGCTCATTAGAGAATGGATACACTGAACGGACTCGCCGAGGACTCCTAGTTGGTAATATACCTATCGTCAGATAGTAGACCTCTGGTGACACTGGTACAGGTTAGTCTATAGAACGGAGATCGTCATAGAGTCTTGTGTAGCTCCCACTGTGCTTTGATTTCTTTCCTACCATGCTCAAGAGGAGTTGTGCAAACAGGTGGATTGTGGGTACAGTCCCCAATCACACGGAGGCAATGAGCGATAGGAGAGGTTTCGTCTCTCCCGGTATTGGGGGTTGATGTTGTGCTATGCTCGATTGACTATAACTGGAAGTCCCTAGCCAGGGCGGCAGCTGAGATTTACTGATAAGAGTTATCAGTAGTTTCTCGAACCGTTATAAGCCAAACATCGGCATGACTTATCACGTTACCGGGATCTGACGTTTACCACCCCTAGACATGATATGCGACATATTAGACGAAGAGACCGGACTGTACGGTAGTGTTACTGATAGGCTTCATGGAGAGTATGGATAAGCTTGCTTGTTGATCCTCATATCGCTCAATACCCGGGTAGCCGTTACGTCCAGCTAGTACCGATGACGACTTGTAGGTACTGATGTGATCATCACCTACTGCTGGCATATTGACAAGTCTTTAGAGTCCCACACAGAAGTTCCCTGGTTCAAGCGAAATGAAGTAGGGCATATATAAGATATGTGTGTGGATCTGATTAAATACGTGTATGTGATACCGTAGTGTAATCTGGCAGTTATTTGTTATCGAGTTAGGTTATATGTGATATAACCATATTATCGAATCAAGTGTTGATTTGATAATATTATACACAGATAAATGATATTAGTCGGTCATATGTGATATAAGCGAATTATTAAATCAAGTGTTGATTTAATAATGTGATATATATTATATTTGATATAATTATATCTTAACTAATATTATTAGCTCACTAATTATTTACTTAATATATATTAATATATATATGATATATATATATATATATATATTTATATTAAGCATGGCATGATTTTCTATTTTTGTGAAAAATATAAATGAGGTGGAAAATCAATAGGAATGGGGAAGTACGGCTATATCAAATATTATATTTGTCTTGACTTACTATTGAAGCATGACTCCATATTTTTATTTGTGGATATTGGATGCTTCAATAAGTGAATGTCTATGATGAGCCATTCTTCTCTCATTCTATCACTTGAGCTCATTCTTGAGTTGCTCTCAATTTTTTTCTCTCTAACTTCCTTCTTCTTCCTCATCATGCCTCAAGTTTCAACCCCCACATGTGATGTGAACCATGAAACTTGAACACAAATTAATGAGCCTCAAATCCCCTACTTCACCGTCCCACACCAAACTAGCACTTTGGTGTGGCGTGTTTCCCTCACTAATATGAGATTAGTGAAGAGGTAGCTTGAGCTAGTGGGCTTCGCGTGGATCATTTTCGGCACGAAGGTCATTGAAGGAAACTCGTCCAAACTCTCAAGTGGAGCCTAGTGGAGTCACGTGGACTACTACACGGAGCTTGTGAAGTGAATGACTCGATCTGCGAGGGTATAGCCATCTTCACTTCTTTAATTTTATATATCATCATAGGTTAAACCCTAGTCTTCTAGTTACGATCTTGGTTAGTCTAACTTAGCACCCGGAAAAATTAAAATTTGGCATGCTTGATACTACTAGAACCTCATGGTAGTGTTAGGGTAGACCTTCAACCACATGGGTCACTATATAGCCATGCTTGATTCAATGTATCACAACACCTCATCCCACCACCTCATTAACCATTTAAACAAAATGTTTAAAACAAAATAAGGCGGCATCTTCTAGAAGTAATCTTGTAATAAATTACAAGAATACCCCTCACCGTATATACATACCCGCATCCGTATTCCGACAAAATACGAATACAAAGAGACGAAAATAATACAACAATATAATACTAGAATCCGGTTTAATCCAAAGCCCACTAGTATTATCCGTCCGAACAGCATCCGTGCACAAGTGCGCGTATATGATCGAACCCTGCCGTAAAACCATACGGTCTCTACATCATCTCACCCAAAGCATGGAAACCCTCTGTGTGGGACTCTAAAGACCCGTCAATACACTGGCAGTAGGTTTAACCACAAGCATGTCAGCGGCACTAGCTGTATGTAACGGCTACCTAGGTATTGAGCGAAAGGAAGGCCGACAAGCAAACTCATTCAAGCCCTTACTGAGCATGTCTGTGACAATATCCGTACAGTCTGGTCTATTCGTCAAAGAGTATCGTATATCGGGTCTAGGGGGATGGATAAATTCAAACCCCTAATAACGCGATATTTCGTGTCGGTATGAAGCCCATCACCACCTGAGAAACTACTGATCCAAATCAGTAATTCTCGACTACCTTGGCCAAGGATTTCTGGTGATGGCCACCCATGCACTGCACGACATCAACCCCCAATACTGGGAGAGACGAATCCCCGAAGATCCGCTCACTGCCTCCATGTGGCTCGAGAGTGTACCCAACTAAAACCTGTTTGCATGACTCCTTTGAGCCGTGGTAGGGTAGTAATCAAAGCATAGTAGGAACTCACACGAGATAAATGACGATCTCAGGTCGACAAACTGACCTGTATATATGTCACCTAGGAACTGCTATCTGACAATAGTTATAATACCAACTAGCATGTTCCCGGAAAGTCCGTCCAGTGTACTCATAACCCAATGAGGACCTGTATACTATCTTAAGTGAACAAACTGACACCAATGCTTGTGAGACCTGGCCACCGCCCCTCATCGGGGTCTCAATAAGTATACACTAGTCTACTCTGGAGTATCGATGTCCAGTCTCGATACTCCCATGACTGGAGACATTTATGGATGTACTTATAGACCACCCAGCTCTCATGTATATAATCGCCTTCATAATGTTGGTAGTCAAGCAAGAATCCTATGGGCTCTATCAACATGTAATAGTGATCTATAATACCACATAAATCATGTACATGATGATAGAGACAAACCAGATAGTATATTATCATCTCGAGTAAGACTATTCTATCTGTATAGGTCCTCCTTCAATCATCATAATCACCTGCCTATGATTACGATAATTTCCTTGAGGGCACTATAGCCAACAATCACCCACTTGCACTTAAGGCTAATTATTGCGATGTCGCATACTCACAGCCTGTGTGATACCAAACACCCAACTTCTCTACTAATCAGTCTCACAATTGCGTTTGAAAAATAGCCTCGGTGAATGGATCCACTCTAGTGTTTCTATCTTTATCTCTCTATATCTCAACTTCGCGGAGAATGACTATCTTCCAAAAAGAGCAACACCAGTTTTAGAATTTGTCTGGATGTCTGATAGGACCCAGTTCACAAATGAACTCCAAATCCAACAAACTTCTCAGACTATATCATCCACTGAATTTAATCAGTTTGCTGCGCCATGCCTTCCACAGTATCCGCTTGGACCACCTGTCCAACATACTGCCCCTCAAAAGAGAAAAAAAACTATAACTCTGACAGCCACTCTATCATCCAGGTCATCTTGGAATCCTGAAATGATAACTGCCTCCTGAAGGCGGCTGCCGTTACCATATACCGAGAACATTCACTTATATTCATAACTGCTTCCAGATATTTCTTAAGGATTGGATTAATATATGTTTATTGCATCTAGTGCAAAAACAATATCAGGTGTTGTACTTGACATCTCATGATTGACTCAATTGTCTAAGAAAGCGATATGCCAATCATGCAAATCACTCTCTTCATCAGTCTAGAAGACATCTCTTTAGAGAGGGTGACTCCATCACCTGCGGGTACACCACCTCGTCAGGAGTCGTCCATTCTAAAATACATTAGAATAGTTTAAAAGTACCTGAGTTGGGACACTTCCCAAATCTAGATCTAAAACCATAAATCTAGTCACCAGAATCCCTGATATTTTATCCAAATCCTATGTGGATAATCTCCTTGTGACAACTACAGTATAACCGATCATAGTATAGGAATATCACTTCCTGTCAAGAGCATGTCATCCAAATACCAGAACATCTCTCCCTACTACCTTCTCAAATCTAGATCCATCTGTTGTTCTGATGAAGCCAAACTCTATGACTGCTACATCAAAACTAGATGATCTATCTCCGCTGTACCTGTTTTAGTCTATAAATAGACATAAGCTACTTACCCATTACTCTGCCGCTGCTCCCACCAACTACAACAACCCTCTGGCAGAGTCATATACACGTGCACTTCTAAAGCTAGTTTAGAACGACATTATACTCATCCTCCTGCCATATGTCATAGTCTAAAACAGCGGTAGTGTCAACTTTGGGTAAATAAGAACCTCCCTGTCACTGTCTTTGAGCAGACCGAAGTACCTCTCGGGTGCCTGAGATTATCCACCAAATCTGCGGAGTGGCTAATGGATCGTTGAAACCAATTGAATCCCCAGTTTTATTAAATTTTCAGTAACCGTTTGTGGTTCTGAAATCACTTCTAGTTCTACCATACTCCCACGTATGTTTTCTGAAAAGAATCCATTTTACTAAAATTGTGGCGTGTCAAGAACAATATAACTATTGATCTTTCTGATGGTAGAAAGTCAACTCTCGTCAAAGCCCGGGATAACCCACAAACTGCCATTACTGAAACGTGCCTTGAATTTGTCCAGATTCTGGTTTTAAGCATCAGCCGAACAACTCCATATACCTTAACATCGTTAAGATATGAATCCATTATATATACAATATAGAAACAAAGGCACTAATTTAATTGGAACCATATTCAAAAATCATACAGTTGTTTCCAGTGCATATCAACCAAATGGAAAGAGGCCAATCTGCATTACTCATCAAGGAATGTATCCACTTATGAGCAACCGGAAAGAGAAGCAAGTTCTTAAAAACCTTTACTTACAATGGAATACCTAACACAAGTATCTACATCTTCGATCACCTTGAAGAATCCTGATAGTTGCAACATATGGTTCTCTACTTTATTCTTATACCTATATCTTCTCAAAATCCGGACCTTGTATTTCAACGAAATACCAGTCTAAAACTAGAGAAGTCATGAGTAAACAGAATATAGTATGAGTACCAACCCCTTTGTCCCTATGAACATCGGACAACATACAATACTATGTATAAGTCCACTGAGTTCAACAACTCAAAGCTTGTGCGTCGTAGGTTGGAAAACTGTACTATGGTTAAGAAGAATTACACCGTTGTTGATTGCACCTTACCTAACCACCAACTGATATAGGTAAATATCATAGACATAATTTCAAAAGGTTATATCTCACTTTATAAAATAAACGTACAGATATATCAGTTTGAAATTGATGCATAACAATGGATATTCAAAACCAAATATTTACCGTCAGGCAAAACCCAGGTGATTTCCTCAAATATCACCAATTACAAAGAATTCTGATACATAGAGGATCTAATCACCCAATTCCCAATATGTTATCCCACTCATCATCTGTAACGACATACAGATGTGAGAATCAAATCTGGTAAATACATACCCTGAAATCAGAATCTAATTGGGAAAACAGTTTTCAATTAACACCACACAGTAAAACTGAAACATGAAAATGTTTCGAAGAGATAGCCGGGTATTCCTAGTAATGCCTCTCCCACTATCCTGATTCATAACAGTAACCGTATACTTCCATGCCCTCACTCCAATCCCTTTATATGTATTTACTTATTACCTTCTGTATGGTAGTAATATGTATGCCCTAGAGGCCATATTATACATGTGATGTATATTATAGTGGATGCTTGGACATATATAGGGAGTACTTTCTTGCTCGACATGATAGTATGCTATCTGGTTACTCTTTATATTAACATGTACTTTTATTGTCTCTCTATTATATGTTGATAAAGCCCTTAGGATCATTACTTGACTACCAGGATTATGATGCAGATCATACTAGTATGGCAGAGGTAGTCAGTAAGTACATCCTTCAAATGTTCCTAGTCGTGGGAGTATCGAGACAGGGCATCGATATTCCAGAGTAGACTAGCGTATACGCTTCTTGACCCATATGATTGGCGATGGATGATCACACATCCATTGGTGTTTAACATCAGAGAAGGTATACGGGTGCTCAGTGGAGACTGGGTATACTGGACCGACTCGCCGAGAACTCCTACATGGTATTATACCGCACGTCAGATGGCAGTTCTCTGGTGACACCGGTACAGGTTAGTCTGTCGACCCGAGATCGTCATAGAGTCTTGTGTGATTCCCACCATGCTTTGATTTCCACTTTACCACATTCAAGAGATCGTGCAAAACGGTGGTTATTGGGTACAGTCCCGAGTCACATGGAGGCAATGAGCGATAGGAGAGGATTTTGTTTCTCCCGATATTGGGGGTTGATGTTGCGCTATGCTTGATTGGCCATAACAGGAAATCTATAACCAAGATTTCTGAGATCTACTGGTAAGTGTTATCAGTAGTTTCTCGAACCGTTATGGGACTCACATCGGCATGACTTATCAGGCTATTGGGGTCTGACGTTTACCACCCCCAGGCTAAGATATGCGACATATCAGATGAAGAGACCTGACTGTACGGTAGTGTTACTGATTGGATTCGCAGGAATATGAGCAGGCTTACTTGTTGATTTTCTGATCGCTCAATACCCGGGTGGCCGTTACGTATAGCAGACCGCTTACGGCTTATGGGTGACTGATATGATCACCACCTACTGCCGGCGTATTGACGAGTCTTCAAAGTCCTACACAGAGGTTTCCTGGCTCAAGCGAAACGAAGCAGGAGCATATATGTGATATGTACGGGACCGAGATTAATACGTGTATGTGATACCATATTCTATTCTTGCGATATGTGATATCGGTCAGTTATATGTGATATAGCCGGGCTGTCGAATCAAGTGTTGATTCGATAAGTTGATACATATGATATTAGTCGGTTATATGTGATATAGCCGGATTATTAAATCAAGTGTTGATTTAAAAATTTAATGTATAATTATATATTTGATATATTAACTTACATTGACTAATATTAGCTCACTTAAGAATTCTTTTTCTCACTTGTGCATTTAGTATATATATGTGATATATATTAATGTATATTTTAGTGTGTCATGCTAGATGATACATGTGACATGGGTGTATGAGACTCACACCATACTTAACATAATCAAGGGTTTTATTTATTTAAAGTAATTCAAAATTGGGTGGAAATTAGTCATGGTTGATGCTTAGTGGAAGCTTGTAGAATCATTGCCTAAGTCCGCCAATTTTGTTTTACTTAAGATATTTATTAATCTAACCATTATGATTAGCCATAGTTTAGTCTCTACATGAGTTAGTATATGATATTAACTCACCCATGGTTGCTATTCTCACCACTTGATTGATTCTTCACTTGCTTCATTCCATGGTTGCTTTCTTCATCTCCTTCCTCAAACTCTCTAGCATTTTAGGAAGTAAAGAAAATGAGTGAGAAAATTATTTCTAAAGTGAGCAAAACTCCCACTTCATCCACCTCTTCTCTACTAGCCATTTAGATTGGGTTGTTTCTTCACTAGTTCATCACTTAGTGAAGAGCTAGCTTGAGTTAGTGTCTCCTCGACATAGATCATCTTCGGCCTCGAAAACTTCTAGCAATCTTGTTCATTTCACCTTATGGAGCCTCACTAGAGTCTAGGAGATCACTATTTGGAGCGAAGGGACTACTACACGGAGCTAATGAAGTGAAGGACCGGTCTACAAAGTTTGTATTATTTGTTCACTTAGATGTAAAAATATTTAATTCTAGTTTCGTCTAATTCTCTAGTTAAGATGCTAGGTTAGGGTTCTTTAGCGCACCAATTTTTTGAAAACGGTATGGTCGATGCCTCCCGAAACCCCGCGGCCGCCCTAGGGAACACTACAGTGGTATAAGAGCCATGCTAGAGAATTAGACGATATTTATAGAATTACGAAACCGAAACAACTCCGAAACACACGAAATAAAAACCTAGTTTCTGTCGAAATTTTCTGAGTGTCTAAAAATTTTTTAAGCAACTGCAGAATGCTATATGTGATATAACATGAACACCACAGAAAACTCAGCCCTCCTCACTGGATTTTGGCAGGCGACATTGTCACGACCCGAAATATTAGCTCGTGACCAGCACCTGAATCACGCAACGTCTAAAGGCTTACGGAATTCAAGTAAGCTGAAACCCAGAAATCTAAACCATTTTAAGAAAATAAAGGAGGTGAAGTTTTGAAATAAGTGTAATGAAATCAAGTTTTCTAAATGCATAGAAAAGGAACGTAAAAATGCAAATGAAATTCGCCAGTTTAAAAACGAGTTATGTCTTTTTTTTAAAATTTTGGGTAGCACCTCCTTTGTATATTTTGATCCAAAACCACATATACATAACGATAATAAAGGCATCCCTAAGCGGGAGTTAGCTCTTCGCCAAACGGCGGATCACAACCACGCAAGACAATATATAAGTATACGACGCCCAACGGCAAAGATCACCACAAAGATAAAGTAAAGCAGGATATCAAAACCACAAGTAGCAGGAAAAAAAACCCTCGCTTTAAGTCTCGTAACAACCATCTCACTAAGTCTCATTACTTATACAAAAACTAATTTTGATTGATGGAGTTGACTAGATACAATATGAAATATAAATACAAGAGTGGGTACGATATAAATGCCCCACCTATCAATGCAAAACACCTAAATGAAGCTGTGTGCCAGCGATGCCGCTACTGATCCGTGCGGTCAACCTGCAAGAACTGTGGCACAACGGGGCAGAGTTTCCAACTCGTGAGTATAAAAATTATCAACAGATAGAAATCGAATAAACAACGACTCCTATGTCAACTATATCATAAAGGTAATACTCTGATATCTAGGGTGACCGGGTCGTATATGTGCCAACACTAATACCAATGTCAATGAGCATGTGGATATCATCCAACAATCTAATCAATGTATGTATATATGTGGATCTCATCCAACCATAATCAATGTATGTATGCACGTAAATATCATAAAAGAGTGTGCATGAATGTATGAGGATGTAAATCAACGGTGTCCCTCGTTACACATCAAAATCATGGGACCTGGGTGTCCAACATCGACACCCGAAAACATCATGAAACCCGTGTCCAGCATCGACACGTAAATCCTCATATATCAGGATTCGTCAGTCCGGATCGACCCACGGGCTCCGTCGGTCCGGATCGGCCCATATCATCTCTTGACTCCGGTCGGTTTCCTACGGATATCCGTCAGGTCCAACCAATCACCGGTAGGTAGTAGTCCCTCTGCCAGACTCACCGTCTGTACACACAGCATCCCTTTCTTGCCCCGGGGTACCATAACGGGTCCACCATGTACCCGTAATCGGCCTCATCCAACTCCTAGAATCGGGTTTCACATGTCATACGTCTCAGAACCGAGAAAACGCATGGTGGACGCACTGAAATATCATATCAAGAGAAACCGGCTTTTTAAAACAGTACATGCTTTCTTTTGAAATAGCCACAGTTCACAAATCCAGATATCTCATGAAAAGAACATATCTCAATGTGTGTAGTCATAAAGCATGATGTATGCGATATATAACAGAAATGTAAGCATATCCGAATATCATGCAACATGGAACAGTGATATGACATAATAAGGGAAAACCGCTCTTTTAAATGGATCCAGTTTTTAAAATGCAACATGCGGTTCCCAATTTCCCAATAAAACCAGTTATCTATTAAGGTACAATATGTATATGCGCAAGTATAGAGGTACCAATGTGTATATGCGCCAATATGGGTATGCAATATGTATATGCGCAGTATGGATGTACCAATGTATGTGTGCACCAATATGGATATTCAAATGTGTATATGCGCAAGTATGGTTGTACCAATGTAAGTGTGCACCAATATGGATATACAAATGTGTATATGCGCAAGTATGGATGTATCAATGTATATGTGCACCAATATGTGTATACAAGTGGTATATATGCAAGCATGAGTGTACAATATGTATGTGCGCCAATCTGGGTGTACAAGTGGTATATACGCAAGCGTGAGTGTACAATATGTATGTGCGCCAATATGGGTGTACAAGTGGTATATACGCAAGCATGAGTGTACAATATGTATATGCGCCAATATGGATGTACAAGTGGTATATACGCAAGTATGTTATGCGAAGAGTCATATCATGATGCTGCAATCCTACTGTGTAGTGACATGGCAATTATCGATGATGAAGTGTGTGAGCCTACAAATCTGTGTGCGTTTAACATACGCATCATCATAATGGTGCGGGTGTACTAGCACAGGTACAAGCAATGCAATGAGAATAATATGAATGCAGCATAAGGTAAATTATATGCAAATGCTATAAGGTATACGTGTCTACAAGACCGAGTCGGTGAATCTATCAATCGGCATCTAGCCACACAACATCCCGTACGGTATACTCCATCGTACGGCATCCTCTAATCAAGGGTATGGATCAAACCTCAAGTCAAACTCATCACGTACGGAAAATCACCGTACGGCGGCATTTAAAACATTAGGGATCCTATCAACCTTTATGACAGTGAGGGGGGCGCGGACCTAACGTCACGTACGACATATCACACATGTTCACAACATATATAAATGTAACTATATACCTATGTCCCAGGTCACATCCATAACGATCTCATATCAGGAGACTGACAAGGTATCAACTATTTCAATCGACTCGCATCAGTATACCAAAACAATGCCATATCATCATATCCGTCTTATATTCTTTCATCACATTTATATCTCACATCAAGTCGAGTTTACATAACATTCTATCTCTACTAAAATTATAAGTATCTAATCTAACATACACACCCGAACCATACAATCAGATTTTTAAAGAGCGAGTCGTAGTTTCTAAAGTAGGGTTTACGGTGTTTTTAAGGAAAAGATATCATTTGAAATTCCGTAATGTCCCTCAAGATATCTGTTTAAAAGATGCATACGACTCTTCAGTTTAGAAATATGTATGGTTCGGATGACACATCTACGTCGAATATCTAGTCCTATAGTATCCTAAACGGCAATATCGTCAAACATCATCCTCAAATCCCGTCATCACATATTAGCCGTATTATATCATTTCTAACTATCCATAGTTTCTAATATGGTTTCACTAACTATCATTTAACTCTAACCCTAGTTTCCAAATCTAGGTTTTCTTAATCATATTCTACAATCGGTTTCCAACAAAACTTTGCGGGGGTGCTATACGCCATCCACCCGACTTCCCCCGTGGATATAAATCCACTCACCTTGGTCTTCGCTTGCTGAAGTCGATGACGCCACGCTCCGTCGCCTCGGAATCCATGCGAAGGTACCTACAATAACAACACATATCGTAACGATATTAAAATTAAGTTCTGAAATCCAAAACGGCACACGGATCGCCTATAGGTTAGAACTTATAGCCCACGTATGCAAAACCAACAAATTACACCTAATCGTTGATGTACAAACATCCAACAACCAAATACAAATCCAAATATCAAAACTAAACATTTCAAAATACGGAAACATAGCCAAAAACCACACTAATGTGTTCCCAGATTTTGACTCAGGCCAAAAGGAGTTGCACAAACAAGTCTAGGGTGCTGTATAGGATGTATATGACCTACTGGATCAACCCCGACACCAGAACCCAACAAGTGGCCGTCCACTCCTTTATAAAATCCGGCCTCCTCGGGTCCCCCTGCTCTAAATGGGTTCGTTTTGTCATGGTGGTCTCCTGGTAGTGTATCTAGGTCCCTGGTAGTGTTTGCTAATCTAAAAATTCCCCGGGTTGCTCCATATTTCTCTGCACACCCTTTATCCTCACAAAACCGACATGGATAAATTACTATATCCATGTTTTGGGTTTCTAAGCTCTGGTCCAGGTCAAGAATCATCTCAAAATTCTTATTAACAGCCACAAAACATCACCAATTTTCCAAACCCTTCTCTTGGGATTTCAAAGTTCACACATCCATCACTAAACGACATCTAAACTTAAACAAAAAGCTAGGAAATCAAAACTACTCTAAATGAAAAGAGATATACCTCATGGTTACTCCCAAACAAAACCCCAGAAGTCCCAAAGTTGCCAAAATCCCATTTTGCTTGGTTCAATGTGATGAGCATGAAGAGGGGATCGTTTTTTGTGAAAGGGGTTTAGGGTTTTGGGGATTATTTGGAGATGGATCTAGGGCTTGAAGGTGGAGGGAGATGAGGATGAGGAAGATGAAGAATGAGATGCCAAAATGTTTGGGAAAAGGTATGAGGCAGCCTTCCCTCTCTCTCTCAATTATTCTCACACTCTCTCTCTCTCTCTCCAAGTCATCATTATGTCTCCTTTCTCTCTCCTCACTCATCATGACACCTTTTTCTTTCTCTTTTCTCATCAAAACACATACACCCAAATAAAACAACATCAGGAAATAATATGTAACATGTCATGGTGCACTAACCATGAAAACTGTAGAAACACGGATTTAGCTTAATCGCGATTAGTAGTGCACTAATTGGGTTTTTATCGAAACTGCATATAATAAATTTTAAAAATGCCAAATCCTTTATATACATTTTTAAATGAATAAATCATTTTAATTTCCATTTATTTCACAATTATTGGTATATATTTATACCCTTTTTCGAAAACCCCAATTTCGCAAATCGGACAGTTTTCGGGAAATATATTATTTTAATATTAAATTCCAAAAATAATATTTTATATTTTATGAAATGTTACAATCTTCCCCATTAAATAAATTCGGTCCCCGAATTTAAATTTAAACCCCCAAAATCTAAAACATTTCAATAATCAACTTAAAACAACGGGGCTCCGAAATCATGGAAAACGCAGAAATAACACAACGCGTCAAGTGCGCATGAAAATGAGTACAAAGCTCAAAATCGAACTCCGTCAGGCGTCACGCAAATCATCGAATTCACACGTATATCCTCGGAGTTACAATAGAGATACAGATCTCTAAATCCACTACTGAAATCCAATATACACTAGTCAAATTCTATAATATGTGTATAATACGCATCCTTGTAAAACTTTCAAAATCTGAATAAACTCATGCAAAAATATTTTCTGAATCGCCGCGTGAATGCGTAACTCACGGCATAAGTGACGGACTCTCATTTTAAAATAATAATATATGTCCATATACGTTTTCCTAAATACACGTTCCGTCGTTTTCAAAATATCCCATACGGTTTTCCTTTAAAAATGTTCGTGTCGCTCACAGTCACGTAGGAAATAGCGAGACTATAGCTCTTTTTTGAAAACCTCTTGGTAAACTTTTAATGCATGCAAAGTACTCAGGTACTGTCCTCAAATCAATCCTGTTTGGCCACTATATAATATGGTGCCCAAAACGAAAACAAGGTGCTCAAAAGCAAAATCAGCCTTAAAAGACGTATCCAATAATCACATGCATCTGGTGCGCACGGAAATCAAATCCAAATACAAGTGCTACCAACGTGCACGAAAGTAAAACTAAGTGCAGCGGGTGTGCACGAAAGCATCTGTCCAGTGCATCTAGAGTGCATCCGGTGCAACTAATATACACGAATGAAAATCCCAAACCCGTGCATCCGATGTGCACAAAAGCACATCTCATATCATGCGCCCAACATGCGCGAAAATCCAAATCAAGTGCATCCATCATGCACTAATGAAATCTAAATCAAGTGCATCAAACATGCACGAAAGAAATCTAAATCAAGGGCATCCGATATGCACAAGAAAAATCTCACTCAAGTGCATCCGATGCGTATAAAATCCAAAATCAAGCGTCTAATATGCGCAAAAATTCAAACCAAGTGCGTTGGGTCCGTAAAAGCATATAGTGCAGTAGCATGCACGAAAACTAACGGAAAGTGCCAATGCGCACGAAAACACAAATCTGGTAACACAAATGCTCAAAGACATAAATCGGTGCAACAATGTACGGAGTATAAATCTAGTGCAACCAATGCACAAAATACCGAACTGGCCCAACCAATGCACAAAACATAAATCCAGTGCCACAAATGTACGAAAAGAAAATCTAGTGCAACAAATGCACGAAACACAAATCCGGTGCATCCAGGGCACGAAATACAGTGCATAAATGCGTAAATACAAATCTGGTGCATCAAGTGCACGAAATACAAATGTGGTGCATCCTGTGCACAAAATATCGATCAATAACTCAAATGTGTAAACAGAAACACCGAGTGTACCAGGGTGTATAAAATCATAAACGTGTACAACTGCATGCACAAAACACATATCAATGCACTACAAGCACATATAAGCTATACAGAGTGCAAAATCAAATCGAGCGCGTACCACACGCGCAAAATTGAATCAACTGTATGAAATCAACGAAATCATAAACATGTGCAGCCAAGGCACAAAACCGATATCAAGTGCAATAAATATGCACAAATCAAAAACCAACACAACGGTGTATGAAAAACATATCTCAAGTGCAATAACTATGCACAAAATGTAAATACCCAGTAGGTGCAGGCATGGTGCACGAAATCAATATCAGGAAACTCGTCATCAAAACTCAGATCCAAGCGATATAAGCGTGATACTCAGATCACAAACGCAAATCGCAACAAAGGACATTGAGGTATACCTCCTACAATGTCGAAGAATAAATCGGTGCGCCTAAAACCGGCAGAACATGAACATCCGCTTGCCTCCTGTTCACGGTCTAGCGTCCTCGGTCTCTGGGTCCTTATCTTCTCTGTGGATTTACCAATCTCGCAATCCATCGGCTCGTCGACCCTGTCGGGTGTGCTAACGGGGATGATTCCGTTCTGGCACTTCTCTGGTCGTCACTCGGTCAATCATCATGACCACTCGTAAGGCAGCACGTCACTGGCATCGGCCTCTGGCCTTCTGAATACTCGCGACACAACTGATCCTGGGTGCAAATCTCATTGCAGCAGTGTCCTAGAAGGAATCCTGCTCAAGGTCTCTTCTGATCTCGTCTATGCCGAACTGTACGGAGGCTGGTACTCTTACATAATCTTTTCTCATTCTGGACATCTGCGTTCTCAGCAGAACATTCCCTCGGGAACTGGCCGTATCCCAACGCCTCTGTATGCATATCAGATCTCTAATCTCGACGGGGAGTAACAACAGCTCGTCAGCGTCTCGCACGAACCTCTGGTTCCACTCGTCTGTATCATCGTCCACTATGACGTCACGTCTTGCTGTCTGCGTACTGCTGCTGTTGTCGGCCACGGTCAATCCGAAGTCTCTTACATGGACTCGAAATCGCGTACTCTGTATCTTCATCACTCTGTAGAAGATATATGGACGAACACGTCCTCGGGAACTCGTCCCAACCATCGGAGGAATACTCCATACTCGTCCGTTCTCGATCAACTCCCAACGCATCTGGGTGAGGTCCCCTATCCGAAGCTGGTCAGCTTGCTGATCTCTTATCACATGATATCTGGACGACGTCAAACTTTTCGATCGAGTCATCGAGGTCCCAAAATTTCGCGAAAGCTCAATACCTGAGCACAGTCTAAAAATATCTGGTACATACCACAGTACCTCTGGACCAGCCATAGAAGGGCAAACCCAAGCCTCACTGATGGCACCGCTAAACTGCTGCAAACCCTAAGGTTCAAAAGCGGTTCCATGGTCATCATGTCGAGTTAGGGTTTCATTCTTCTAGAGGCTCCACAGAATTACCTGCATGTTCCTCCGAACACTTTAAACTTGGGAAAAATGGGTTTCTGGCACTCGCTCGAACTTTTTAACTTCGCCTAGGCGACATACGAATACCCTTCGTCCGCACGCTAAACAATACCTCAATCCTCCAGGAAAGACGATACGTCAACGGTCATCTCTGGATCGGTCTGCTCTAGATCTGAGTAAAACTCTCCACACTGAAAATCTTCAACTCAACTGGGCCTGCATCGGCGCATCAATCTGACGAATCACCTTCGTCTCTCAAATCGGGATAGACTAGCTATCATCTGTCGCATTCTGCCTGGAAGCTCCGGCGATCTCAGCTTGTAATCTCTGGAATCGACATTCCATCAATCTCAGCAACAGCTGGGTCATCTGTCTGCATGGTAGGCCACATCAAAATCTCTGAGGTATGATGTACATCAACAGTCCTCATGCAACTGGCAGCTCTATCAAAGGCCCAATCATCCGGTGCAAAAACCAAACACACGCCTCATCCGAGAGGTCACAACATAAACACTGCATCAAGACATTCCCATGTCACCAGAAAACACAATGGTCAGCCCTCGTACCAGAAGAGCTCACCCTGACCACAACACTAGCAGCAGCTCAATCTGCGCTCAAACTATAGTGACAGGAACCTCAATCGAGTATCGATGAAAACAGATCAAGGGCATGAAAGGAAACGACAGATCCAGAATGGATACATAATCATAAAAAAGGAATAGCATCAATGAGAGTATGATCATGGAAACAAATAGAATCGAGGATCTCAAATGGATGTATAATCAAGGGTATGAAGAGAATCATAGATCTCAAAAATATATACATCCTAAGGTTTCTTAAGTGGAGTATCGTATCGTAAATATACCGCGGAACATATGTACGGTACGTCACTCTACTCAAGCTACCTACTTCATCAATCAGGGTCAGCCTATGAAACGAAAGTTCGGGTCTAACACCCCCCGGTTCAAGTCTAAGTTCCGTAAGGTCAAGCCTAGGTTCCGAAATACACTCCCGCCCTAGACTCCGCATAGTCAAACATAGACTCGAACCAAGGTTAAACCTAGCGCTCTGATACTAACTTTGTCATGACCCAAAATATTAGCTCGTGACCAGCACCTGAATCACGCAACGTCTAAAGGCGTAACGGAATTCAAGTGAGCCGAAACCCAGAAATCTAAACCTTAAGAAAATAAAAGAGGTGAAGTTTTGAAAAAAAGGTGTAATGAAATCAAGTTTTCTAAATGCATAGAAAAGAAACGTAAAAATGCAAGTGAAATTTGCTAGTTTAAAAACGTGTTTCGTCTTTTTAAAAAAAAATTAGGTAGCACCTCCTTTGTATATTTTGATCCAAAAGCACATATACATAACTATAATAAAGGCATCCCCAAGCGGAAGCTAGCTCTTCGCCAAATGGCGGATCAAAACCACGCAAGACAATATTTAAGTATACGACACCCAACGGCGAAGATCAACACAAAGATAAAGTAAAGCAAGACATCAAAACCACAAGTAGCAGAAAAAAAACCCTCGCTCTAAGTCTCGCAAGCACCATCTCACTAAGTCTCATTACTTATACAAATGCTAATTTTGATTGATGGAGTTAACTAGATACAATGTTAAATATAAATACAAGAGTGGGTACGATACAAATGCCCCACCTATCAATGCAAAACACCCAAATGAAACTGTGTGCCAGCGATGCCGCTACTGATCCGTGCGGTCAACCTGCAAGAACTGTGGCACAACGGAGGTGAATTGCCAACTCGTGAGTAGAAAAATATTAACAGATAGAAATCGAATAAACAACGACTCCTATGTCTACTATATCATAAAGGTAATACTCTGATATCTAGGGCGACCGGGTCGTATATGTGCCAACACTAATACCAATGTCAATCAGCCTGTGGATATCATCCAACAATCTAATCAATGTATGTATGTATATGGATCTCATCCAACCATAATCAATGTACGTATGCACATAAATATCATAAAATAGTGTGCATGAATGTATGAGGATGTAAATCAACAGTGTCCCTCGCGACACATCAAAATCATGGAACCTGGATGTCCAACATCGACACCCGAAAACATCAAGAAACCCGTGTCCAGCATCGACACGTAAATCCTCATATATCGAGCTCCGTCGGTCCGGATCGGCCCATGGGTTCCGTCGGTCCGGATCGGCCCATATCATCTCTCGACTCCGGTCGATATCCTCCGGATATCCGCCAGGTCCAACCAATCACCGGTAGGTAGTAGTCCCTCGGCCAGGCTCACCGTCTGTATACACAACATCCCTTTCTTACCTCGGGATACCATACCGAGTCCACCATGTTGTAGGGTTCCTAGGCACACCCATGAGGTTCTACAAGTGATCAAACATGGCCAATTCAAATTTTTTCATGTTCCTACAAACCCTAATACGGATCGTTAACTAGATGTATAGGCAATGCAATGCAAGTTAACAACTTTAACTAAAAGGGAAGTGACTACAACTTTTGTAGATCCGGTTCTCCACCTCCATAGCTCCGCTTTGACATCCCTCCGCTGTAGAAATCGGATTCCTAGACTGTTGCGGTGGCTTCATCGGAGAAAGGATCGGGCTAGGTCGCTGACTTCGTTGCCGAAGATGATCTAGGCAACTCAAGATCAAACTCCAACTCCACCAAGTCATGAAACTTGTGAAGAAAACACCCTATACTACTTGGCAAGTGGCAGAGGATGAAGAAATAGGAAGTTGGTTCACTTTAGAATTGGATTTCTCACTCTTTTTCTCAAGTTGCCATTAATGGAGGCAAGGTTTCTTCTTTGTTGAAGAAGAAGAAGAAGAAAGAATATGATAAGTATATTTAAAATAGAAAACAAAATGATACTTATCATAATCTCAACCATAGTTAGATGTAGAGAATGAACTAGGGTTAGTTGAATGGTTAGGGTTAAAGGAAAGAAACAAAATGGTCAAGCTTTCAAACCTTCATGAAGTTTCAAAGAAAAGACAAAGCAAGCCACCATTTCGTTTTCCTTTGCTAAAATAAATAATCAAAATAAATAAATGAATAAGTAAATCAAATGAAACCCTAACCATTAACTAACCATGGTTTAAATCATACACTAACCCAAGTTTACATGTATCATCAAACATGATACAATCTTGTGCACAAAAATATATCACATATACAATGTGCATTTCAAGTGAGAAAATCCATTTAAAGTGAACCAATACTAGTTAATGCAAAGTAATATATCAAATATATAATTATGCATTAAATTATTAAATCAATACTTGATTTAACGATCCGGTCATATCGCATATAACCGACTAATATCCAATGTATCGGCTTATCGAATCAATCCTTGATTCTATAACTAGGTTATATCGCATACAACCATTCGATACATTCATCACGAGAATAGAATACGGTATCACATACACGCATTATTCTTGGTCCCGCACATATCTCATATGCGCTCCTATTTCGTTTCGCTTGAGCCAGGAAACCTCTGTGTAGGACTCTAAAGACTCGTCAATACGCCGGCAGCAGGTGATGATCATATCAAACACCAACAAGCCGCAAGCGGTCTGCTAAACATAACGGTCACCCGGGTATTGAGCGATCAGAAGATCGACAAGCAAGCCCGCTCACACTCCTGTGAATCCAACCAGTAACACTTACCGTACAGTCCGGTCTGTTCGTCTGATATGTCGCATATCTCGCCTAGGGGTGGTAAACGTCAGACCCTAGTAGCTTGATAAGTCATGCTGACGTAAGGTCCATAACATTCGTGAAACTACTGATAACTCTTACCAGCATATCACTGCAACCCTGGCCAGGGATTTCCTGTTATGGCTAGTCGTGCATAGCGCAACATCAACCCCAATACCGGGAGAGACGAATCCCCTCCTATCGCTCATTGCCTCCATGTGAATCGGGACTGTACCCAAAAACCACCTGTTTGCACACCTCAGTAGAGCCGTGGTAGGGTGGAAATCAAAGCACAGTGGGAGACACACAAGACTCTATGACGATCTCGGGTCAACAGACTAAGCTGTACCAGTGTCACCAGAGAACTGCCATCTGACGTGAGGTATAATACCATCTGGGAGTTCTCGGCGAGTCCGTTCAGTGTACCCAGTCTCCACTGAGCACCCGCATACCATCTCTGATGTCAAACACCAATGGATATGGGATCATCCATCGCCCATCACATGGGTCGAGAAGATATACGCTAGTCTACTCTGGAATATCGATGCCTCATCTCGATATTCCCACGACTAGGAACATTGAAGGATGTACTCATGGACTATCCAGGCCCCACTAGTATGATCTGCATCATAGTCCTGGAAGTCGAGTACACATCCTAAGGGCTTTATCAACATGTAACAGAGAGACAGAAAGTATACATGTTAAGATAAAGAGCAACCAGATAGCGTACTATCATGTCGAGCAAGAAAGTCCTACCTATATATGTCCCAGCATCCACTACAATATACATCCAATGTACAGTAATGGCCTCTAGGGCATACATATAACTAACAATCTCCCACTTGCACTAGGGTCATCTGTAGCAGTAGTTGTAGTATCTAATACTCAACCATCCCCTAAAAGTCTCTCTTTGGGAAAAGGCCTTCGTGAGTGGATCCGCCGTGTTGTCCTCTGAGTCTACTCTGGTAACCTCGATCACCCTAGAGAACATCTATCTCCATGATCAGGTGATGCTGCCTCAGAATATGTCTGGGTCACTGATGGGACCAGGGTTCCAGGGCCAAAGCCACACTTCCATTGTCATACAATGGTAGGAACCTAGTTTATCTTATGAACCAATATACACCCAAACTGCCTCTTTGGTAGTTTCTTTAATAGCGATGTTACCGGCCTTTATCGTCTAGTTTGCCACGGTATCTAGCTTGGAACTCTTCCAACATACCGTCCTTTTACCGAGGGTAAAGACAATGCCTGCGACTGACATTCAGTCGTCCTTATCACCCTGGAACTTTTCCAGTGATTCTCCTCAGGATCAACTGATACCATCTCACTACCACTAGTGAGAATCCTAACATCCATTTAGATCTATCTCATAGATCCAAAACCCATGATTTAGGAGGTATCATCTTTATCCTATTGGAGAATCCATGTGATAAGAGGAGATCGACCGATCGTAGTATAGGAAACTCTTTTCCTATCAAGAGTATGTTGTCTACGTACAATACAAGGATGACCACCTTACTCTCTACTACCTTTTTGTACATACAAGGTTCATCTACCATTTTGATGAAGTCAAACTCTTTGACTGCCACATCAAAACAGATGTTCCAACTCCGCGATGCCTGTTTTATTCTGTAAAGCAACTTGCACACGTTTCCGCTGCTCCCACTGTTTACGAAGTTCTCTGGCTGTGTTCTTATAGACGTTCTCTTCTAAATCATAATTTTAGAAAAGCAGTCATGGCACCCAACCACCAGATATCGTAGTCATAGTATGTAGCAATGGCAAGTAGGATCTGGATGGACTTAAGCATAGTCCCTGGAAAAGGTTTCATCATTATCCATGCCTGGTTGATGACGAAAACCTTTAACAAGTCTAGCTTTGAAAGTCTCAACTTATCCATCTACACCAAGTAATCTTCTCAAGATATACTTGCTCCTGATGGGGATTTAACCCTTCAAATATTGCAACCAAAGTCCATACTTTGTTGGTGTACATGGATTCCATCTCTGATCGCTAAGCATCCAGCCATTCTTACAGAGTCCCTACTCTCGATGGCCTGCTCGAAACTAGTTGGGTCATCATCTCATGATGCATTCCTCACTCCCACTGTCATCGAGAAACCAAAGTATCTCTCAGGCAGGTGAGGAACCCTGCTAGATCGGCGGAGAGGCTGAGATTCGTCGGGGACTTTTGAATCCTTTGGTTCTGTCAAATCATCAGCAGCTTTGTATAGCTGGAACCTTTCCAGTTCTACAGAACTGTCCTTGCCTCGATCTTGTCCGGATTTTGCTTTAGACATAGGCCGGACAATCCTAAATCTTAACTTACTTAAGAGATAGGCTCTTCCCATACCATATCTTATATGGAGTGGTAGGCACTGATTTGATTCGAACTTAATTCAATAGGTATGCAGCTTCTCAAGTGCACAACCCCAAAAGGAAATAGGTGACTCAGTAATACTCATCATAGAGCACACCATATCTAATATTGTGTGATTGCTCCGCCCCGATACACCGTTGTGCTGTGGTGTATTCAGAGGAGTAATACTGAAAGAGAATCTCATTCTCCTTTAGAATAGTCCAGGAATTCCATGCACAAGTATTCTCCTCCCTGATCTCATCATAGGATATAATACTTATACCCGGTTTTTGGTTCTCTACTTCTAACTTATATTCGGTGATTATCTCAAAAGTTTCGGACTTATGTTTCAACAGGAACATATGACTGAATCTTGAGAGATCATCAGAGAATGCAATGAAGTACAAAGAACCGGTCTTGGCATGTGTAGACAGGAGACCTTACATACATCATAATGTATCAGTCCCAAGAGTTTACTAACTCTTTCACTGTTTCCAATATACAGAGCTATGGTCATCTTATCTCTGTGACATGACTGGCAAGTTTCACAAGATGTAAATTCAAACTGATTTAAATATGCATCTAAAATGTAACTTCAGCCAGTCGGGTCGCATTGATATGACCTAGTCTACAATGCCTCAAGAAGGATTCGTTCATTTCTGAACTCTTCCTCTTGTGTGTGTTCTGTATACTAGGAACTGTAGTTTGATTTAGAACATCAATGCTTTTAGATAACGTGCCTGAACCGATCAACTTTTGATATAGGAAATGTTCAAAACATTATCCAACAATACAAAATTTTATCATTTCTTTACTAATAAAGAGACTGATATGATTTTGTATATCAGGTTTGGTATCTAATAGCATTTATTCAGAATCAATGTATTGGTAATACAGGGTGACAGTGACCAACAAACTTGGCTGCAACACTTGCCCCGTTTTCTGTCTCATGAAACTTATCACCCGTTCTCAGTTTTCTACCTTTATGTAGCCCTATGTAACAGATTACATATCTGGGATCTTGATCCGGTATCAAATACCCAGGATGCAGAGGATACTGAGAAACAGTTCTTTGTAATGAACACACCCGAAGGAGATGCATCATATGCACTTTCTTCGTTTGGACGGCATAGGAATTCTGGTATTCCCCTATTTCCTGCTCTGCCTTATAACAATTATAAGTTAGAGCGGGACCAACGTGCCCCAGCTCAGTATGACAAGCGGGTTTAGTCAATTCATCCATATTATTATCTTGATTAAGGCGTGATATGGTCGCTACCAGGAGAGAGAGAGAAGAAAACACTCTGCGTGCGCTCTTGCAAGATTAGATTGGTTATATTTTTATCTAATCAGGATGGCTCCCACTGTTTTTTATCAAATCTTCCTTCAAACCTTAAAAGGAAAGACTAGCCGGGATTAATTACACTCTACAAGTTCGCCAATCTTTCAGCCAGGCCAGTGTCGGTACTTTGAGGGAGGTTCCCCGTGCTTTCGCACGGACCTAATTACAGTAAACCTCGTTTTCCCAGAGGCGTAACCCCGTTGACACCTTTCTAGACACCTACTTGATCGGCTAATTGCAAAGTGCAAAACTCTCCCAGGAGTAACAATTACTCGCAGTGGGTATCGGGATCCAACTATCACATAGAAGGTATGCAATCTCATTGCAAATTTCAACACTTGAAACTCTCGATAAAGATTTTTACCCCTAACACTTATGACCTTAACTATGGTCAACAAATCATAAGTACTAGTCAAGTTCTACCCGTCATTTCGTGATTAATTAGACCCACCCACATGACCCTTAACTAAGGTCAACAAAATCACGCGACTGTCCTAACTAATCGCATCATATGCGGTGTAGGAAGACATCACTTAGCTACCGTACACTGTGCCTTAACTAAGGTCAACAAACACAGCACGAATACTAAGTACTCTACTTCCTAAAATGATGGAGGGTTGCGAATGGTTTTTTATGAAAACCTTTAACGCTTTGAACTTGATCTCGTTGCGGAATCAAATGGTTTTTAAATGGAATGTTTTTTAGGCTTTTCTAGTTTTGCTAAAGGGGTCACTCCCGGTGAAGGGATCGTCGGCCCTTTCCTCATTGAATAAGGTGCAGGGTATATCATATATACCGCTATGCAAAGCAAAACTCTAAAAGCAATCAAAAGCAAACCGAGTGTGTAGCATCTGCCAGTTATTGCTAAAGGGGTCACTCCCGGTGAAGGGATCTCGACCCTTTCCTCATTGAATAAGGTGCAGGATGTTCTACAATGAACACCGCGATGCAAACCAAGAACTGTAGCTACCTGTTTTATTTTTGAAATTCGATTACACAACATCATTTAGGTTTATTTTCTTTCATTAATCTTATTAATGAATATCCCATCATTTAAGTCCACCTAAACATCACAGATAAATATAACGTACGCTTATCCCATCCTTCAAGTGTTGAAATTTGCAATGAGATTGCATACTTCTATGAGATAGTTGGATCCCGATACCCACTGCGAGTAAGAGTTACTTCTGGGAGAGTTTTACACATTACAATTAGCCAAAGTAGGTGTCTAGAAAGGTGTCAACGGGGTTACGCCTCTGGGAAAACGAGGTTTACTCTAATTAGGTCCGTGCGAAAGCACGGGGAACCTCCCTCAAAGTACCGACACTGGCCTGGCTGAAAGATTGGCGAAGTTGTAGGGTGTAATTAATCCCGGCTAGTCTTTCCTTTTAGGGTTTGAAGGAAGATTTGATAAAAACCAGTGGGAGCCATCCTGATTAGATAAGATAATAACCAATCTGATCTTGCAAGAGCATACGCTAAAGTGTTTTCTTCTCTCTCTCTCCAGGTAGCGACCATGTCATGCCTTAATCAAGATAATAATATGGATGTATTGACTGAACCCGCATGTTATACTGTGCTGGGGAACGTTGGTTCCGTTCTTTCTTATAAGAGTTATAGGAATGAACAGGACATAGGGGAATACCAAGATTCCCATGCCACCCGAATGAAGAAAGTACATGTTGATGCATTTTCTTCGGGTGTGTTCGTTACAGAGAACTGTTTCTCCATTTGCCCTACGTCCTGGGTATTAGATACCTGGTCAGGATCCCATATATGTAATCAGTTACATGGGCTAAGGAAAGGTAGAGAACTTGGAGAAGGTGATAAAGACATAAGAGCTGGAAATGGTGCAATTGTTCCAGCTAAGACTGTCGGGGAATATCACCTTGCATTACCAACTGGTAATACATTGGTTCTGAACGAATGCTATTACATGCCGAACCTGATATGCAACGTTATATCAGTTTCTTTATTGAGTAAAGAGAGATATAATTTTGTATTACAGGATAATGTTATGAACATTTTCCGTAACCAAAAGTTGGTTGGATCAGGCACGTTGTGCAATGGCATTTATGTTCTAAATCAATCCACAGTTCTAAGTATAGCAAACACACACAAGAGGAAGAGTTCTGAATTGAACGAATCCTTCTTGTGGCATTGTAGACTGGGTCACATCAATGCGACACGACTGGCTAAGTTGCATAAGGATGGATATTTAAATTCGTTTGAATTTTCATCTTATGACACTTGCCAGTCATGTCTCAAAGGCAAGATGACCAAAACTCCGTTTATGGGACACGGAGAAAGAGTTACCGAACTCTTGGGACTAATACATAGTGATGTATGCGGTCCCATGTCTACACATGCCAGGGATGGTTCTTCATACTTCATTACATTCACTAACGATCTCTCTAGATTCGGATATGTGTTCCTTATGAAACACAAATCAGAAACTTTTGAGAAATTTAGAGAATATAAACAAGAAGTTGAAAACCAAACTGGAAAAAGTATTAAAATCCTTCGATCTGATCGAGGAGGTGAATACTTAAGCATTGAATTCCTGCACTTCCTAAAAGAGAATGGGATTCTCTCTCAGCTAACTCCTCCATATACACCACAGCACAACGGTGTATCAGAACGGAGGAACCGCACCCTATTAGATATGGTGCGCTCTATGATGAGTGTAGCTGAGTTACCTGTTTCCTTCTGGGGATATGCACTGGAAACAGCAGCATACCTACTGAATAGGGTTCCCACAAAATCTGTGCCTACCACACCATATGAGATATGGGAGGGGAAGAGACCATATCTTAATTTTATAAAGATATGGGGTTGCCCGGCCTATGTCAAAAGACAAAAACCGGACAAACTCGAGGCAAGGTCTGTTTTGTGTAAATTTGTTGGATATCCCAAACATTCGCGAGGGTATATCTTCTACCAAAATGAGGAACAAAGAGTATTTGTTGCTCAACATGCCACCTTTTTAGAAAAGGAATTTCTTGCAAAAGAGATTAGTGGCTCTAAGATAGAACTGGAAGAGGTTCCAGCTGAACAAAACACAACAGAAAATTTAGTGGAACCAGAAGATTCAGTGGCTCCCAATGAACCTTAGCCTCTCCGCCGATCTAGTAGGGTTCCTCGCCAACATGAGAGATACTACGGTTTTCTCATAAATGGTGGGAGCGAGGATTGCATCATGGAGGATGATGACCCAACTAGCTTCGAGCAGGCCATCATGAGTAGGGACTCAGTGAAATGGCTGGATGCAATGCGGTCCGAGATGGAATCTATGTACACCAACAAAGTGTGGACTTTGGATGTTGCTCCTGAAGGGGTAAAACCCATTGGGAGCAAGTGGATCTTCAAGAAAAAACTTGGTGTAGATGGGAAAGTGGAGACTTTCAAAGCTAGACTTGTTGCAAAGGGTTTTCGTCAAAGACCAGGTATGGATTATGACGAAACCTTTTCTCCAGTGGCTATGCTTAAATCCATCCGGATCATGCTTGCCATCGCTGCATATCATGATTACGAAATCTGGCAAATGGATGTTAAGACCGCCTTTCTAAACGGTGATTTAGAAGAGTGCGTGTACATGACTCAGCCAAAGGGCTTCGTAGACAGTGGGAGCAGCGGGAAGGTGTGCAAGCTGCTTAAATCCATTTATGGATTAAAGCAAGCATCGCGGAGTTGGAACATCTGCTTTGACGTCGTTATCAAAGAGTTTGATTTCGTCAAAAACCCAGATGAACCTTGTATTTACAAGAAGGTAGCAGAGAGTAAGGTTGTCTTCCTCGTATTGTACGTGGACGACATACTCTTGATAGGAAATGATATTCCTATGCTGCAATCGGTCAAGCTCTTCTTATCACAAAGATTCTCGATAAAAGATCTTGGTGATGCCTCCTGCATATTGGGAATTAGGATCTATAGAGATAGATCCAAACGGATATTGGGATTGTCCCAATCCAGGTACATTGACACCATACTAAAGAGGTTTAGTATGGAAGAATCCAAGCATAGGAACTTGCCCACGATCTCTGGAGTCACTCTCTCCAAAGGGATGTCTCCCAAGACTGATTTGGAGAGAGCTCGCATGCAAGGGATACCCTATGCTTCGGCTGTAGGCTCTATCATGTACGCAATGCTATAAACCAGACCCGATATAGCATACTCACTAGGTGTAGTGAGCAGGTATCAAGCTGATCCTGGAGAGAGTCACTGGACAGCTGTGAAGAGCATTCTCAAGTACTTGCGAAGGACTAAAGAGATGCTCTTGGTGTATGGTAACGGAGAACTCCAAGTGGAGTCCTTTACCGATTCGAGCTTCCAGAGTGATAAGGACGACTCTAAGTCGCAGTCGGGATTTGTCTTTACCCTTTACGGAGGGGCGGTTAGCTGGAAGAGTTCCAAGCAGGAAACCGTGGCAGACTCGACAATGGAGGCCGAATACATCGCTGCCAACGATGCTGCTAAAGAGGCTGTCTGGATCAAGAAGTTCATTACTGAACTTGGAGTGGTTCCATCCATTGAGCATCCAATACCTTTGTATTGCGATAACAATGGAGCGGTGGCTTTGGCCAAGGAACCCAGGTCCCATCAGCGATCCAGGCATATTCTGAGGCGGTATCACCTGATCCGGGAGATAGTTGATCGCCGGGAGATCGAGGTCAGGAGGGTTGACACGAAGAACAACACGGCGGATCCACTCACGAAGGCCATTCCCCAGATACAGTTTGAGAGACTCTTCGGGATGCTCGGTATGCGATACTACAGCAGCTGGCCCTAGTGCAAGTGGGAGATTGTTAGTTGTATGTATGCCCTAGATGCCAGTATTGTACAGATGATGTATATTATATTGGATGCTTGGACATATATAGAGATGACTTTCTTGCTCGATATGATAGTATGCTATCTGGTTGCTCTTTATCTTAACATGTACCCTAGTCTCTTTAAACTGTCTTATAGTTACATGTTGATAAAGCCCTTAGGATGTGTACTTGACTACCTGAACTATGATGCAGATCATACTAGTGGGGACATGGTAGTCCATAGGTACATCCTTCAAGGTCCCTAGTCGTGGGTGTATCGAGACGGGGCATCGATATACCAGTGTAGACTAGCGTGTACGCTTCTCGACCCATGAGATGGGCGATGGATGATCCCATATCCATTGGTGTTTGACATCAGAGATGGTATACGGGTGCTCAGTGGAGACTGGGTACACTGGACGGACTCGCCGAGAACTCCCTGATGGTATTATACCTTGTTGGAGATAGTGCCCTCATAGTCAATTATTAAATCGCAGGTACGTGATTGCAATGATTGCGGAGGACCTATACCGGTAGGACAGTCTTACTCGAGATGATAGTATGCTATCTGGTTTGCCTTTATCAGTTGTGTACATGTTCAGGTGACTGATTACATGTTACACTTTGATAGAGCCCTTAGGATCTTGCTTTACTACCAATAGTATGATGGCGATCATATACGTGAGAGTTGGGTAGTTTATATGCATATCCTTAATTGTGGTCCCTAGTCGTGGGAGTTTCGAGACAGGGCATCGATACTCCGGAGTAGACTAGTGTGTACAGTCGAGACCCCGACGAGGGGCGGTGGCCGGTCTCACAAGCCACTGGTGTCAGTTGGATCACCTAAGATGTATACAGGTGCTCATTGGGTTATGAGTACACCGGACAGGACTCGCCGGGAATCTGCTAGTTAGTACTATACCTATCGTCAGATAGCAGTTCCCTGGTGACATGTGTACATGTTAGTTCATCGACCTGAGGTCGTCATTTGTCTCGTGTGAGTTCCCACTGTGCTTTGATTTCTACCTTACCACGGCTCAAAGGAGTCGTGCAAACAGGTAGCTTTTGGGTACAGTCCCGAGCCATATGGAGGCACGTGAGCGGATCGGCAGGGGATTCGTCTCTCCCGGTATTGGAGGCGAGGTCGTGCTGTGTCTAGGAGAGCCATTACACAAAGTCCATGGCCATGGCAGGAGATTTACTGATAGGTACTCCAGTAGTATCTCAGGGTGTTATTGGGCTACACTCCGACACGATTTATACTGCTATTGGGGGTCTGACGTTACTAGCCCCCTAGGCAGATATGCGATACTCATTGACGAACGGACCGGACTGTATATACATTGTCACTGTTAGGCTCAGTAGGGTTTCCGGATGAGTTCGCTCATCGGCCTCCCTTGAGGTCAGTCCATGGGCAGCCGTTACGCATAGCTAGTGCCGCTGACGGTTTGTGGTTAAACCCACTGCCAGGGTACTGACGAGTCATTAGAGTCCCCCACAGACAGTTTCCCAAGTTCGGGCGAAACGTTGTAGAGGCCGTATGGTTTTATGGCAGGGTTCGGAAAATGCACGTGCGTTTACGCACGTGTTATTTTTCGGGCAGATGATACTGGTCGGCTTTGGTTTAAGCCGGACCCGAGTATTGTATTGAGTAGGTATAATATCTTTGTCTCAGTTGCATTTGTATTCGGTCGTAATACAAATGCGGGTATATTTATACAGATACGGGGTTATCCTGAAAGTTGTTTCAGGATCACTTTTGGAAGTTGCCAGTTTCCAGTTTTCTATCAGCCGTCTTTTAACATTTGGTTAAAGACGGATTTATCTTTTCTTGGATGAGAGTGACTCAGTGTTCTAGAAGATTCTAGAGAGGGTGACTTGGCTTGGTGAGTCATTAGTGCATTAATGGTGTCATTAATGCTTGATGACTAAGGGTTTTTAGATTCAATGTTTCTTAGTGACTCATGCTTTCATGAAAGGTTATGATAAGTATCAATGTTTATGGTCACCTCCTTATCTCCTCCTACACTCACCCTCCTCCTTCATATTTAGTGGCCGGCATTCTCTCTCCTCCTCCACTCACTCATTTTGAGAAATTATGGTTGCTAAAAAGAAAAGACTAAAGTTTTGGATGCATGGAAATTTCATAGTTCATTTCATGTTCCATTCCATTTCCATCGGCAACTTCATTTACCGATCTTCCACGGACTTGGACGAAGTGAGACAAAGTCATCTACTCATTCTCTACATCATTCTTGGTCGTCTCTTTTAGCAAACTTGACGACCGAGTTGCCTCGGGTCAGAGGCGGGAGCCCGTTTAAAGAATCAGTGATGTGGTGCCACCTGGACGTGCAGATCGGAGATCGATGCAGCCACAACGGAGCGTGGGATGATGGTTAAAGAACGAAGGACTCGGATCGTTCGGTATAACCTTTCTACACTCTTTACAGTTTGTTAGTTTAGCAATAATGGCAGATCCGGGTTAAAGTATACGATAGCGCCAGTTAAAAAGTTTTTGTTCCGCATTTGGCGTCTGTAGACGGCCGGGGCGCTAGCGTAGACTTACAGTGGTATCAGAGCCTCACCATTTTACTATACTAACTTGTGCTAACGCGTTTAAAACATCGATCGAACCGGAAATCAAAAACTGCAAAATCCAAGCTTGACAGTTTCTGTCGATTTTAAATGGCCTCCTAAAAATATTTCACACATCTCAGAATACTGTGCAGGGTTTTTTAAGAACGACGTAGAAATTTGAGCACGTGAGTCGACAAGACAGCCGCGGAAACGCGGCCAAACCCACGGTTTGGCCGCGCATCCGCGGCCGTTCTGAACGATCATGCCCCCAAATTTGTACAGTGTGTTCCCCTCTGGAAATTGGGGTTTTTGGTATATATCTTTTGGGCCCAGGTTTTGTTATTGTTCTGCAGATTTGCGTGGGGCCCACTTTGTGATATTTAGTCAATCGAAATTTAAACATGTTAGTTTACAGTGCTTACATTATATCTCCGACCGGGAATGTCATTTGATCGGTAAACCGCGTCTGATTGCTATAGTTCTTTTAGACGGGTTTGCGAACGTGACATTCGCGTTGATGTTCTGTGTTGTGCTGTGATGTTGCGGATTTGTCGTGATGGATAGCAGTGTGCAATGGTAGTACAGTTTGAGTTTATTTGTGCATTTGATATTGCGGGGCGAGAGTCCAACTTGTGGACTGCCGTTACTGTCTGTTGTATAATATTCTTTTGGGGCACGACCAGGTTGCGGTCGATGTACCTGTTGTACTATTTTTCATTACTGTACTAGGTTTTGCCCCGCGACGGAGTGCACGGATAGCCGGGTTCTGGAGGGCAACGGGTCCGCATCTCATGGCTTTGAGAGGCAGAGGGGCCCCACTCTAAAATTGGCAGACTATTCGCCGCACTCGTAGGGGGTACAGGTTGACCCAAGGAGGGGTGCTCAATTTACCGGATTCCGTGAAGTGCCGGGTGTTCCATTCACTATGCTGTGGGGGACTACCTCGCTTCAGGTTTTGGCGGGTAACTTGCCGCACCCGTAGGGGTCTAGGTTTCATTGCACAGGCTATCCACACGACAGGGGAACGTCGGGTTTCAGCAGCGGCTCTGTGAAACTCGGGGATCCCAGATTATCTGTATTGTTCTGTGATGCTTATTACTTTTCTGTAATGTTGCATATTATCACGCCTGGAGCGATTATTGTATATTGGTTTATATACTATTAGATGTTGTATATGTTTTACACCCGCGCTAGTCCAGTCCCCGCTCTGTCGTTAGTTAAGTAACCTAACGGGTGATGACGGGACCCAGTGACGAATGCGGATGGCATATACGTACATTTTATTTTCGTTCTTTTCTGGTGTGATTGATTGATGGGACTGCGTTGATTCTGATCAATGCAAAGTAAAGCAAACCTGTTTGCAGTTGTTGGAATAAATTTAAAAAGTGTTATTGCAAAGTCGTTTCCTTTTGTTTTGCATAGCGGTATTCAGTGGAATATCCTGCACCTCATTCGACGGGGCAAGGGTCGATATCCCTTCACCGGGACTGACCCCTTGGGCAGAAGTTTGCGTCAGGGTAATAACTTCACTATAGTCGATTACAAGTTGCTTTGCATAGCGGTATTCAGTGGAATATCCTGCACCTCATTCCACGAGGAAAGAGCCGAGATCCCTTCACCGGGAGTGACCTCTTTAGCAAAGGTTTTCGCCACTATATTTTAAAAAGCTATCAGGTTCCTTCAGCGATATCAAGTTCACTACGTTAAGGGTTTTTCGCCAAAAACCAGCCGTAGCCCTCCGTCACTTCTTTTGGGTATTCAGTAGTATTCAAGCTATGTATTTTGACCTAACGCCAAGGCATAGTGTTTGGTAGCTGCTGGGTATTCAATTGTTGCATAGATAGATGAATTGGTTTGGGACAGCCGTTCTGCCATTTTGACCTAACGCCAAGGGCATGTGCGGGAGGGTTCAAATTAACAAGATAGTGATGGGTAGAACTTGGCATGTGACTTATGACATTTTGACCTAACGCCAAGGTTATAAGAGCATGGGGCAAAAATCGTATCGGGAGTTTCTAAAGAAACTGAAACTTGCCAAGTATGTGCATACCTTCTGGAGTATGAGTAACGTGGATGCATTCCATCACGTTATCATGCGATGAGAGTTGGATCCCGATTCCCACTGATGAGTTAGTTTACTCTTCGGGTGATCCCGATTGATTCTTCTTTAGGTTTGGAGGAGAATTTGACAGGATAGTGGGAGGTTTCCGGATTAGATAAAGTTATGACCATTCTGATCTAGGTTAGAGTGCACGCAGTGTGTTTCTTTTCTCTCTCTCTTTGGCAGCGACCTTTGACCGACCCTAGACTATGACTCAGTGACCAAGTTGACCGAATCTTCTTAAAATACTGGCTTTTGGATTGTCTGTGTTGCATAAGTCATTGCCACTCCTTCTTCTACCCTTTGCATTTCTCAGAACACCCGTTTTACTACGGATATCCACTTCCATTGGATAGATCCATCGTATGGTTATATACGAACTCGAAAGGACTTCTTCGAGGATGGATCCAGGTTCAGGAGAAATAGAATTGGTTTATTCAGTTGTCTTTTATTATCACCTTCTCTCAGGTTGCGAGAGCTCCTTGGTTTAGGAGAGTACACCTATTATGCTTATTGGATAGTCTTATTCCAAACCATATGCAGGTGCCGAAAGGTAGGGAATGAAGAAAACCAATTAGCCTAAGTAGGGTGTGCAGAAGGTAATATGTAAAGACAAAATAAAGGGATTAGAAAGAGGGCAAAGTAAATTGCGACTGTTATCATTCACGACCAAAACCGCGTACTTCATCGCCACTCCTATTTCACCTTTAAAAGAATAAAGTATTATTCAGTTGTCTTTTATCATCACCTTCTCTCGAGATGCGAGTACTCCTTGATTTAGGAGGGTACACCTATTATGCTTACTGGATAGTCTTCTTCCAAACCATAGGCTGGTGCCGAACGGTAGGGAAGGAAGAAAACCATTGAGCCTAACAATGGTGTACAGAAGGTAACGACTAAAGACAAATAAAGGAATTTGGAAAGATGGCAATAAAATATACGGTTGAAGTCATGAATTGGATTATGGAAGAGGCATTGCTATGAATACCAGGATACCCCTACGAAACATTTTCATGTTTCAGTGCATTGTTAAAAGAAAACTGTTTTCCCGATTGGATACTTACTCCAAGGGTATGTATTTACCAGGTTTCATTCTCATATCTGTATGGTTTTACAGATAATGAGTGAGAGTAAGTTATTGGGAATTAGGTGATTATCCTCATTATATCGGAATTCGTTGTAATTGGTGATATTTGAGGAAATCGCCAGGGTACAGTTTTCAACCTACGACGCACAGGTTTTGAGTTGTTTAACTCAGCGGACTTATACAGAGTATTGTATGTTGTCCAGTGTCCTTCAGGACAAAGGGTTAGGTCCTCGTACTATGTTCTGTTTACTTATAACTTCTCTAGTATTTAGACAAGTGTTTCGTAGAAATACAAGGTCTAAGTTTTGAGAAGTCATGGGTATAAGAATAAAGTAGAGAACCAGGTATCACAAGTATCAGGATTCTTCAAAGAGATCGAAGATGTAGATTCTTGTGATTGGTATTCAGATGATAGTGATGGTTTTGAGAAACGTGTTTCTCTTTCAGGTTGCTCATAATTGGATGGATTCCTAAGTTGAGTAATACTGATTAGCCTCTTTCCATTAAGTTGATATGCACTGGAGACAGCTGCATGATTTGAATCTGGTTCCAATTAAATAAGTGCCAAAGTTTCTGTATTGGATATAGAATGGATCGTACCTTAAAAGATTTTAAGGTACGGGGAGTTGTCCAGCTTATGCTTAAAACCAGACTCTGGATAACTCAGGGCACTTTCTGTAATGGCTGTTTGTGGGTTGACCCTGGCTATGACGAGGGTTGATATTCTACCATTTGAAAGATCAATAGTGATATTGTTCTTGACTCGCCACAGTTTTAGTAAAATGGATCTTTTTCAGAAAACAGTAGTGGGAGTATGGTAGAACTGGAAGTGATTCCAGAACAGCAAACGATTACGGAAAAATTTAATAGGACCTATATATTCAATCAGGTTTGACATTCCAATAGCCACTCCGCAGATATGGTGGGTAACCTCAGACACCCGAGAGGTACTTCGGTAGCCTCAAGGATGGTGACAGGGAGGTTCTTATATACCCAAACTTGACACTACTGTTGTTCCAGGATATGAGACCCGGTAGGAGGGTTGTCATAGTCAGTGGGAGCAGCGGAAGCATAGTGGGCAAGATGCTTATATCTATTTATAGACTTGAGCAGTTATAGCGGAGATAGATCATCTAATTTTGATATGATAGTCATGGGTTTGACTTCAATCAGAATAGGGGATGGATCTGTTAAGAAGGTAGTAGGGTGTGATGTCATGGTATCTGGATGACATACACAGAGTAGGAAGTAAAATTCCTATACTACGATCGGTTGTACTGTGGTCGTCACACAGTTGTTTCTCCAGACAGGATATGGATATAATATTTGACATTCTGGTTTCTGGATCTATGGTTTTAGATCTGGATTTGGGTAGTTTCCCAATGTGGGTACTTTGACAGATATTCTAATGGTTTTTAGAATAGTTGACTCCTAGCATGGTGGTGTACCTGCAGGTGATGGAGTCACCCTTTCTAAAGGAGTCGTATAGACTAAAGGGGAGAGGGATGTGCATGATTGGCAGATCACTTGCTTAGGCAATTGAGTCAATCATGAGTTGTCAAGTACCATACCAGATGTTGTTTTTGCACTAGATGCAATGAGTTTGTATTAATCCAATCCTGGAGAAACATAAGGAAGCAGTTTTAGAACATAAGTACATGTTCTACGGATTTGATGACGGCAGCCTCCTTCGGGAGACGATTATCATTCCAGGCTTCAAAGGTGACATGGATGACAGAGTGATTGTCAGAGTTATAGTTTTTCCCTCTGACGAAGAGGGACAGTATTATGGACAGGTGGTCCAAAAGGATACTGTGGGTGGCATGGTGCCGGATACTGATTAAGTTCAGTGATCGATACAGTCTAAGAAGTTTGGATTTGGAGTTTATTTATGAACTAGGTCCCAGCAGATATCCAGACATATTCTAAGACAGGTATTACTCAATTCGGGAGATGGCTTTCTCCGCGAACTTGAGATTAAGAGAGATATAGAAAGAAACATCTAGGCGGATCCACTCACTGAGGCTATTTCTCGAATACAATAGTTTTACAAACGGGCTTTGTGAAACTGATTAGTAGAGGAGTTGGATGCTCGGTTTCACACGGACTGTGAGTAGTCGACATCGCAATAATTAGCCTTGAGTGCAAGTGGGAGATTGTTGGAGATAGTGCCCTCATAATCAATTATTGGATCGCAGGTACGTGATTGCAATGATTGCGGAGGACCTATACCGGTAGGACAGTCTTACTCGAGATGATAGTATGCTATCTGGTTTGCCTTTATCAGTCGTGTACATGTTCAGGTGACTGATTACATGTTACACTTTGATAGAGCCCTTAGGATCTTGCTTTACTACCAACAGTATGATGGCGATCATATACGTGAGAGTTGGGTAGTTTATATGCATATCCTTAATTGTGGTCCCTAGTCGTGGGAGTTTCGAGACAGGGCATCGATACTCCGGAGTAGACTAGTGTGTACAGTCGAGACCCCGACGAGGGGCGGTGGCCGGTCTCACAAGCCACTGGTGTCAGTTGGATCACCTAAGATGTATACAGGTGCTCATTGGGTTATGAGTACACCGGACAGGACTCGCCGGGAATCTGCTAGTTAGTACTATACCTATCGTCAGATAGCAGTTCCCTGGTGACATGTGTACATGTTAGTTCATCGACCTGAGGTCGTCATTTGTCTCGTATGAGTTCCCACTGTGCTTTGATTTCTACCCTACCACGGCTCAAAGGAGTCGTGCAAACAGGTAGCTTTTGGGTACAGTCCCGAGCCATATGGAGGCACGTGAGCGGATCGGCAGGGGATTCGTCTCTCCCGGTATTGGGGGCGAGGTCGTGCTGTGTCTAGGAGAGCCATTACACAAAGTCCATGGCCATGGCAGGAGATTTACTGGTAGGTACTCCAGTAGTATCTCAGGGTGTTATTGGGCTACACTCCGACACGATTTATACTGCTATTGGGGGTCTGACGTTACTAGCCCCCTAGGCAGATATGCGATACTCATTGACGAACGGACCGGACTGTATATACATTGTCACTGTTAGGCTCAGTAGGGTTTCCGGATGAGTTCGCTCATCGGCCTCCCTTGAGGTCAGTCCATGGGCAGCCGTTACGCATAGCTAGTGCCGCTGACGGTTTGTGGTTAAACCCACTGCCAGGGTACTGACGAGTCATTAGAGTCCCCCACAGACAGTTTCCCAAGTTTGGGCGAAACGTTGTAGAGGCCGTATGGTTTTATGGCAGGGTTCGGAAAATGCACGTGCGTTTACGCACGTGTTATTTTTCGGGCAGATGATACTGGTCGGCTTTGGTTTAAGCCGGACCCGAGTATTGTATTGAGTAGGTATAATATCTTTGTCTCAGTTGCATTTGTATTCGGTCGTAATACAAATGCGGGTATATTTATACAGATACGGGGTTATCCTGAAAGTTGTTTCAGGATCACTTTTGGAAGTTGCCAGTTTCCAGTTTTCTATCAGCCATCTTTTAACATTTGGTTAAAGACGGATTTATCTTTTCTTGGATGAGAGTGACTCAGTGTTCTAGAAGATTCTAGAGAGGGTGACTTGGCTTGGTGAGTCATTAGTGCATTAATGTTGTCATTAATGCTTGATGACTAAGGGTTTTTAGATTCAATGTTTCTTAGTGACTCATGCTTTCATGAAAGGTTATGATAAGTATCAATGTTTATGGTCACCTCCTTATCTCCTCCTACACTCACCCTCCTCCTTCATATTTAATGGCCGGCCCTCTCTCTCCTCCTCCACTCACTCATTTTGAGAAATTATGGTTGCTAAAAAGAAAAGACTAAAGTTTTGGATGCATGGAAATTTCATAGTTCATTTCATGTTCCATTTCATTTCCATCGGCAACTTCATTTACCGATCGTCCACGGACATGGACGAAGTGAGACAAAGTCATCTACTCATTCTCTACATCATTCTTGGTCGTCTCTTTTAGCAAACTTGACGACCGAGTTGCCTCGAGTCAGAGGCGGGAGCCCGTTTAAAGAATCAGTGATGTGGTGCCACCTGGACGTGCAGATCGGAGATCGAAGCAGCCGCAACGGAGCGTGGGATGATGGTTAAAGAACGAAGGACTCGAATCGTTCGATATAACCTTTCTACACTCTTTACAGTTTGTTAGTTTAGCAATAATGGCAGATCCGGGTTAAAGTATACGATAGCGCCAGTTAAAAAGTTTTTGTTCCGCATTTGGCGTCTGTAGACGGCCGGGGCGCTAGTGTAGACTTACATACCTCACGTCAGATGGCAGTTCTCAGGTGACACATGTGCAGGTTAGTCTGTTGACCCGAGATCGTCATAGAGTCTTGTGTGATTCCCACTGTGCTTTGATCTCCACCTTACCATGTCCATGAGGGCGTGCAAAACGGTGGTTTTTGGGCACAGTCCCGAGTCACATGGAGGCAATGAGCGATAGGAGGGGTTTCGTCTCTCCCGGTATTGGGGGTTGATGTTGCGCTGTGCTCGATTGGCTGTAACAGGGAAGTCCCTGGCCAGGGCTGATCAGAGATTTGCCGGTAAGTATTACCAGTAGTTTCTCGACCCGTTATGAGCCTCACATCGGCACGACTTATCGGTTATTGGGGTCTGACGTTTACCACCCCTAGACTTGATATGCGACATATCAGACGAACAGACCGGACTGTACGGTAAGTGTTACTGGTTGGATTCACAGGAGTGTGAGCGGGCTTGCTCGTCAATCTTCTGATCGCTCAATACCCGGGTAGCCGTTACGTTTAGCAGACCGCTTGCGGCTTGTGGATGCTTGATATGATCATCATCTGCTACCCGCGTATTGACGAGTCTTTAGAGTCCTACACAGAGGTTTCCTGGCTCAAGCGAAACGAAATAGGAGCGCATATGAGATATGTGCGGGACCGAGAATAATGCGTGTATGTGATACCGTATTTAATTCTAGCGATGAATGTTTCGATTGGTTGTATGCGATATAACCTAGTTATCGAATCGAAGATTGATTCGATAAATCGATACATTGAATACTAGTCGGTTATGTGCGACATGACCGGATCATTGAATCAAGTGTTGATTTAATGATTTAATGTATAATTATATAGTTGATATATTACTTTGCATTAACTAGTATTGGTTCACTTTAAAAGGTTTTTCTCACTTGATGTGCACATTGTATATGTGATATATTTTTGTGTACACTTGATTGTATCATGTTTGATGATACATGTTAACTTGAGTTTGTGTAAAGATTAAACCATGGTTATATGAATGGTTAGGGTTTTGTTTACTTATTCATTTATTTATTTTGATTATTGATTTTGGAAAAGAAAATGGAAATGGTGGCTTTTCTTGTTTCTTTCATAAAGCTTCATGAAGGGTTGAAACCTTGACCATTTTTGTTTTCTTCTCTTAACCTAACCATTCACCTAACCCTAGTTTACTCTCTACACTTGACCATGGTTAGTATATGATAAGTATTCATATTATTTTCATTTTTAATCCAACACTTATCATATTCTATCTTCTTCTTCTTCCTCTTGACAAGAAGAAAAGCTTACTAGCTTTAATGGCATCTTGAGAAAAAGAGTGAGAAATCCAATTCTAAAGTAAACCCACCTCCTATTTCTTCACCCTCTACCTCTTGCCAAGTAGTATAAGGTGTTTTCTTCACAAGTTTCACGACTCGGTGAAGTTGGAGCTTGATCTTGTGTTGCCTCGACGTAGATCATCTTCGGCATCGAAGCCGACGACCTAGCCCGCCCATTTCTCCGATGAAGCCGACGCTAGAGCCCGGGATTCGATTTGGACAGCAAGAAGACTTCATCATTGAGCTATGGAGGTGGAGGACCGGATCTACAAAGGTTGTATTTCCGTTCCATTAGTAAAGTTGTTAACTAGTTTCTTTTTCGCCTAAAAATCTAGTCAACGATCCGTATTAGGGTTTCTCGGCACTTGTAAAATTTGAAATTGGCATGGTTGATACCTTGTGAGACCTCATTAGCGTGCCTAGGAACCCTACAGTGGTATCAGAGACTAGCTAGAGCCTTAGGCGAAGTGTTGACGACGTTTGAAATCCGAACGAACATCGAAACCCTAACCCAAATTGCTCTCTGGACTTTTTTCAAAAACTGGGTTTTTTCCAGATTAAAAATGCTTAAAAAATTCAGCAGGGAATTCTAAGAATTACGGTGCAAAAATTACCTCATGATATGTCCGATGCGCGGCGGAACCGCGGCAGAAGCCTGGCTTCTGCGGCGGTTCCGCGGCCGAATGATGAGAGTTGCCTTCAATTTTTGCACAGTAATTCATGTTTTCAGGTTCTGAGTTTTCTGAGAATTTTTAATTTTCACTCAAGAGTTGAGTTTTCTGGGGTGTTTTAGAGCTTCGATGATTCAATCGGAAATTTCAAAGTTTGTCTATGAGTTTTCCGGATATTTAGAATATGTTAAAAGGTTCGACCGGATGTAAATACCCAATCTTTCCCCTGCCGGGAAATTTCCAATTGTTGGACTTTTCCGTAGTTTAATGACGTTCTAAGTAGTGCAAGTAACGCGATGGTCCCTCTAGAAGACAACAAACCTTAACTCGATTATGTGACCGTCTTG